>CM060943.1:882043131-884567214 GCA_030765085.1 Allium cepa | reverse complement strand
TGCGGAATATCCCCAGAAGTTGCAGTACACGCTCTGAATATTGATCCAAAATTTACACCTGTGAAGCAGAAAAGGAGAACTCAAGGTCCAGAAAGGTCAGCAGCGTTAAAAGAAGAGGTTGATCGGCTCATGGAGAATAACTTTATCAAAGAATCTACCTATCCGAATTGGGTTTCAAATCCAGTGCTGGGTAAAAAAGCCAACGGAAAATGGAGAGTGTGCATCGATTTTTCAGATCTAAACAAGGCCTGCCCCAAAGACTGCTTCCCATTACCCAGGATCGATCAACTGGTAGACGGAACAGCGGGACACAAATTGTTATCTTTTATGGATGCCTACTCTGGATATAACCAGATCATGATGCATGAGCCAGATCAGGAGGACACGAGCTTTATCACCGACGTTGGTCTTTACTGTTACAGAGTTATGCCCTTCGGGCTGAAGAATGCAGGGGCAACATACCAAAGACTTGTTAATGCTATGTTCAAACCGCAGTTGGGCAAGACTATGGAAGTCTACGTCGATGACATGTTAGTAAAGTCTAAGAAAGCAGTGGATCACATAGAACACTTAGCAGACATGTTCACAGTCCTGCGAAAATACGGAATGAAGCTCAACCCTTTAAAATGTTCATTTGGAGTGGAATCCGGAAAGTTTTTAGGTTTCATCGTGAGCGCTAGGGGCATTGAGGCTAGTCCAGCTCAAATTACCGCCTTAAAGGAAGTCAAAGCTCCTAGAACGAAGAGGGAATTGCAAAGTCTCAATGGAAAAGTCGCCGCCTTGAGTCGGTTCATTTCCAAAGCCACAGATAAATGCATCCCATTCTTTGACGCCCTAAAGAAAGGAAAGAAAAACTTCGATTGGACTCCCGAATGCCAAAAAGCCTTTGATGAATTGATTCGCCATATGGAAACGCCTCCAATACTTTCTAGGCCTGGTGATGGCGAGGATCTTCTTATATACTTGGCAGTATCATCTCATGCTTTAAGTGCAGCGCTGATACGAGAAGACAAGAGGATTCAACATCCAGTTTACTATATCAGCAAAAGACTCACTAGGGCAGAGATGAATTACTCTAAGTTGGAAAAACTCATCTATTGCCTACTGATTGCATCCAGGAAGTTGAGGCAATATTTCCAAGCTCATCCTATCAGAGTCCTCACTGATCAACCTTTAAAGCAAGTCCTGTTTCGCCCTGAGACTTCGGTTCGTCTTCTAAAGTGGAATATTGAACTCAGTCAATATGACATCACTTATCATCCCCGAAAATCAATCAACGGACAAGCTTTAGCGGATTTCATCGCAGAATTCACAGATAAGGGTAACAGTGAGGATGAAACGATCGACGATTCCCCAATCCAATGGAAGTTACATGTCGATGGCGCGAGAAACGACTATTGTTCTGGAGCCGGAGTTGTACTTGAGACCCCTGAAGGTCGATCATTATGCTATGCACTAAGATTGGAATTTCCTTCAACAAACAATGAAGCAGAATACGAAGCCCTTATCGCTGGCTTAAGGATTGCTAAAGAACTAAACATCCAAGCGTTACGGATCTTCAGTGATTCTCAGCTTATTGTATGCCAAGTCAAGAAGGAATTCCAAGCGAAAGGGGGAAATCTGCCCGCCTAGTTGTCAAAGGCTTGGGAACTCCTGGGTGATTTCGATCATTACATGATAAGTCATATTCCTCGAGAAGAAAACATGAAAGCAGATTCTCTCGCAAAGTACTCTAGCACAGGCGAAGCTCACTTTCTGGGGTTAACTCCAGTGGAGGTCCTGTCGACTCCGAGCATTGATGAGATGGATATTGATTGGATCATAAGCGTGTCTCAAGAGCGAGAATCATGGATGACACCAATAACAGAATATCTTCTCAATGGCTCTTTACCGGAAAATTCAAAAGAACGAAAGAAGCTACTGAGGAAAGCCTCTCGCTATATAGTCCAGGATGGCCAGTTATACAGACGGGGATTCTCAATCCCGTTACATCGATGTGTATCCAGGGAAGAGTCCAAAACAATCCTAGCTGAGGTGCATGAGGGAGAATGTGGTGATCATTTAGGTGGTCAAACTTTAGCGAAAAAGATTCTCCGATACGGATATTTTTGGCCAGAAATTAATGGAGATGCAGCAGACTATTCCCGAAAATGTGACAGATGCCAAAGATTCGCCAAAATTCCTAGAGCTCCTTCCACTGAACTCACACAGATGGTCAGTCCATGGCCGTTTGCAATATGGGGGATAGACCTTGTAGGACCGTTACCAACTGCCAAATCTGGAATTAAATATGCCATTGTTGCTGTAGATTATTTTACTAAGTGGGCAGAAGCTGAACCACTGGCTACTATCACCTCAAAAAAGATGATAAGTTTTGTGACTAAAAGTATCATTTGCAGATATGGTGTGCCTCAAAAAATAATTACAGACAATGGTACTCAGTTCGAAAGTGAAGAATTCCAAGATTTTTGCAAACGATTCAAAATCCAAAAAAGCTTCTCAGCAGTAGCTCATCCGCAGGCAAACGGGCAGGTGGAAGCAGCAAATAAAATTATCAAGTCAACCATCAAGAAGCAGCTTGAAAGAGCGAAAGGTGGTTGGGTCGATAAGCTACCACTAGCACTATGGGCATACAGAACTACCTACAAAACTGCGACTGGGCATACTCCGTTTTCATTGGCATACGGATCAGAGGCAATGATTCCGGTAGAAACAGAGGTCCCTTTACATAGAAGAATCCATTTCAATCAAGCGGAGAATGAAAAACTACAGCTTGAGGCACTAGATCTCCTTGATGAAAAAAGAGAAGAGGCTGAGCTCAGAATCGCATCTCATCAGCAAAGGATAGCCAGACATTTCAATTCCAAAGTTCGCCAACGCAACTTTGAAATTGAAGATCTAGTCCAAAAGAGAATTATGACAGCGACAGGTGTGTTTGGGCCAAATTGGGAAGGACCATATGTCATAGGTCAGAAGCTTCTTGACGGCACATTCAAACTCACTACTTCCGAAGGAGATCGAATTCCAAGAGCTTGGAACAACAATCACTTGCGTCCATACTTTACTTGATAGCTTTGTTGAAATATTGTAAAAAGAATTATGAATGTATGATTCCTGTAATTGAAAGCGATTATAAAACCGACGCAAGTGAATAATGAAAGACTATAAAGTGGATGTAGGCCCAAATTCTTGGCCGAACCACTATAAATCTTGTGTTCCTTATTATTACTACATGTTTGCTTTATTTTCGATATGAAAAGTACATTAAATGTATTACTAAAATGTCGATTTAAATTTTTGCAGGCAACGAAAACAAAACTTGCACATTACAAGACCAAGTGATTCTTGTTATCATTCAACAAACAAATTCCAAGTCACAAAATTCCCGAGCTTAAATCCTAGATAAGAAGAGCTTCAATTGAACGGTCAATGATTTCGCCGAAAATGGGCTTTAGCTAATAAATTGAGAAGTTTGAACAAACAAACATCCGATTAAGAAGCTTATGTCCGTTCTCGTGAACTGGCCTAGCAATGAAGTACACTTCTTTGGATTAAACAAATT
The DNA here is from genome assembly GCA_030765085.1 of Allium cepa. NCBI lineage: Eukaryota > Viridiplantae > Streptophyta > Magnoliopsida > Asparagales > Amaryllidaceae > Allium > Allium cepa. Next base: position 884,563,652 of record CM060943.1, on the reverse strand, counting down.
ACTTGTAAGAGAAGGGAGTGCAAGCTTAAAAAAATAAAAATAGAGGATCACTGAAAAGGCATAAGCAAGTGGACAAGGAACAACTAAAGCCCTCTTCGGAGGCACAAGTCCTCTTCGGAGGCACAACTCTTCGGAGGATAAAGACCTCTAACGAAGCATATGCCGCAAAAAAGAAAGTTCTCTACTCAACCAAAAAAGATTGGAGGAGTCATGACCCTCCAACCATGAGAGAGTAACTTTCAGGCAATCTTCGGAGGCCCATTTCACCAGGAGTTGAAGTGTTACAACCGCTCTTCGGAATTTCACTTCACCAGAGTTGAAATGTAAAACAAAATAAAAGCCCTCTTCGGAGGCCCATTTCACCAGGAGTTGAAGTGTTACAACCGCTCTTCGGAATTTCACTTCACCAGAATTGAAATGTAAAACAAAATAAAAGCCCTCTTCGGAGGCCCATTTCACCAGGAGTTGAAGTGTTACAACCGCTCTTCGGAATTTCACTTCACCAGAGTTGAAATGTAAAACAAAATAAAAGCCCTCTTCGGAGACCCATTTCACCAGGAGTTGAAGTGTTACAACCGCTCTTCGGAATTTCACTTCACCAGAGTTGAAATGTAAAACAAAATAAAAGCCCTCTTCGGAGGCCCATTTCACCAGGAGTTGAAGTGTAACAACCGCTCTTCGGAGTTTCACTTCACCGGAGATGAAATGCTAAAAATAAAAAAAGAGCCTCTCCCAAGGGGCAGAAACAGAAAGACCTCTTCCCAGAGGCACAATAAGACAGAAAGACCTCTTCCCAGAGGCAGAAATGAAAAGACCTCCTCCCGGAGGCACAATCAAGCAGAAAAGACCACTTCGGAGGCACACGTTTCACCAAGATTGAAGTAAAACTTCCAAGTGTTGAAACGTGAAAAAGTCTTCCTCAGAGGTGCAACTTTTCAAAGAAACAAAAATCAAGAAGCCCTTTACTGTGGCAAGTAAAAAAAAAAAAAAAAACCTCATTAAGAGCACACTTTAACTTTCAAAGGAAGAGTGAATTACTTGTTCTAGAAAATTCTCTTCCTCAAAAAGAAGTTGAAGTGCTTTACAAATACCCGCTTTGCCACATAGAAGATTTCATTCAATAAAATGTGTATATGCACAAAATAAAGAGTGATATCTTCGAAAGTTGAAACATAGAAACTTATTTGTGCTCTATTTTTTAATGAAATCATATTCCTCCAAATGTGGAATAATTATTCTCTAAAAAATAAAAGCACAAGTTCCTCATAAAATAAAATATTACAATGGGCTTATGGTATAGGGGCAACATGGCGTAACTACATCGGTAAAATTGCGCTCGAACAATATATACCACAAGCTCACTGCAATATCGTACAAAGAAACTTGTACAAAAATGAATAGTAAATGCATTCTCAGATATAGACAGAAGTTTATACAAAGAAAAAGAATCATTTTATTCAACACTATTTTATATACAAGTACAGGTTCCAACAAAAGAAAAGCGGGGGGCCCGGTACCCGCACAATTTCCGGTCATTGCATGCAAAAAAGGCGAAAAAGCGATATGAAAGCCACAGAACCAGAGCCATCATTTCTTCTTCCGCCCACCTTTCGAGCCCGCACCTGGCCGAATGACCAACTTTTTAGGTCGGCTTGTAAGGGTAGGGGATGAAGGAGAAAGAGGCTCGATCGGACTTTCTTCCGTCTCTTCTTCGCTAGTTAAAGATTCCTTCTTATTCTTCTTCTTGGAAACTCCCTGCTTCCCTCTCTTCTTGGAGGAAGGCCCACTCCCTGCAGAAAGAAGTTTGGATAACGGTTCAGCATCGGAGCCAGTGGGTTCTGGCGTCCTCTCGCTTCCTTCAGTTTCTTCTCCTTTCGGATCTTGAGAAGCAACGGGATCATCTAAGTCGTGAAGGGCTTCTCTTTGCTCTTCCTGTGACCCGGGTTGCGAGGCAGAAGGAGGAGTGACCTTAGGAGGCGAAGAAGGAATAATTGGAGGAGGAGAAGCCTGAACAATGCCCGATGTTTTCTCTACAGAAGGAAAAAAGTTTAAGTCAGCAAAAAGCGGAGATAAAGGTTCGCTGAGATTCAAGAAGTAGTCAAAAAGCCCATCAAGTTCATAAGAAACAGATGAGCAGTCTACTTGGGCAAGATTGTCAGTAGGGTTACCTGCAGAAGTCGATTCCCTGACGTCAACTTCGTAAGCCTGTGCCTCGGAACTCTCGCCGCCCTCATCTCCACCTTGTATGCTTGCAATATCAGTGGTGACTTTAGTAGGAGATGGGGAATGAGAACTAGAACCGATAATGTCAATTTCGGCTGAAGGAGAAGGTTGAATTGGAATAGTTGAGGTGATTTTTCCTGAATATTCTCCTGCCACTGTTTCGGCCCTTAATCTTGCAAGCTGTTCTCTCCCATTGGCAAGAGCGGCGCGAGCATCATCATCAAGATAATGCTCTTCAAGAGCTGACTCAGTGTAGCCAGCGCCTTTACCACCGAGCATATCGAGTGCTGCCTCCCAAACTTCAGCTAGTGTAATTTCATACTTAGGGCCTAAAAAGGCAAGGCTACCACGCCCCAAGATGCTATGCAGATAGAAATCAAATAATGTTGAGCTGATGTTGGCCATCGTTAACTCGTGAGATTCTTCAGCTGCAATTTTGCCGGCAACGGCCTCATCACGCTCCATTTCAACTTTAGAAAGTTGAAGCTTAAGCATTTGGATCTCCGCCTCTTGGGAGTTATTCTTCTTCCGAAGCTCTTCAATGTCAGTGACATAGCCCTCGCTAATTCTTTTCTGCACTTCGAGCCTGTCTTCGGCATCCCTTTGGCCAGCATGGGCATCTCCCACTTGTTTGAGGAGCACTTCTTCTTTTTGAGAATAAGAAGTAGAGGAAGCAGCAAGCTCTTGTTTCAGTTCTTCAACTTTTGCTTCAAGCTCCTCATTGTAAGAAGCAATGCTTCTCATCTCGGTGTCATGTTGCTCGAGCACCTGTTGCCATTCGGCTTTATCATTTTCCATGGTGAGCATGGCCTCTATGTTTGCACGATTAACCCTCTGAAGCTCGTCAACAAGTTTCTGCCAGTTCGACATCCTCTCAATATCAAGCTTAACGGTGTCAAGGTTTCGTAACATGGCAGACTTGTCAATGGGGACCAAATCAAGGTCAAACCTTACTCCCTTTAGACACCACTGAGGAAATCGACTTTGCAAAGTGGCAGGACCCGGTCCAACTTGGAATTTGGGTCTGCTAATTATAGTTTGGATGTCTGACTTCCCGAGAGCGGGAGAGCCGGAAGGAATATCAAGCGAGGCATGGGCGGTAACCTTTTCAGGAGTTGTAGTGGTGTGCTTCTCACCATGTCGGGCTCGCTTGCTCGAATCTTCAACCACATGACCTTTTCCTCTATCATCATGGGTTTTTCTTTTATGGGAATCGTCACCTCTCTGTGAAGAATCGTGGCGCTCTTCCCTCTCTCTTCTTTCGTAGCGCTCCTCTTGAGCCCTCTTCTCTTGAGCCTTTCGGGCGGCTCTTTCTTCATCAGATTCTCTGTAAGAGGGGAGGTAACGCCTATAATCATATTGGCTACGCCTCCCGTAGCGCTGGAAATCATCGTAGTATGAGCTGCTGCGCCCCATCGGAGAATCTGAAATAAAAAAAGATAAGTTTTAGAGGTCTTCAAAGTACAAAAGGTGAGAAACATAAAAGTGCCGAAAATAAATTCTAAGTGTGTGTGGCGTGCAAACTACGCGCATCAAACTACGAACCACTTTTTAATTGAGGACTGGTTGTGGGTGTAATAGTCAGGGTCAACTCCTGAGTTGACGGAGTCTGCTGTAGGACAGAAGTTGCTTCAACTACTGAAGAAGAAACCCCAGTAGTGATAGGATCATCTTTAAAGATTTCCTGCGAGGTGGCAAAGAGGTCGCTCAGCCCTTCGAAAGTATCATCCCTGCTCTGCTTGGCAAGGCTAGTTTTCTCGGCTTCTTCGCCGGATTTCTGTGAACGTCGGGGAGATCCCTGAGGCTCCTCTTCCTCAATAACCGGGGCAAGTTCGTCAGATGGCCCCGCAACATCAACAGAAGTGGAACATTTCACTAGCAAAGCCTCGGGAGCAGGTCCTTTTGGTTTGGATGTATCTGTAGAAGCTGGGGCATCCAATGCTCTAGCCGGGGAGTCTGGGATTTCATAAAGATGTGTAAAACGAGAAGTATGCAAAAGCCCGTATTGGTGCAATAATTCATCCCCCAACAAAAACTTGATGCTTCTCTCTGTACAGCCACGACACACAATCTATCGAAAGTCTGCTTATGGACCGGATCTCTAGAGGGAAGAGGAAGTGCTAAAAAGAGCAAAGAATGAAATTAGCAATTGGTAATTCGGATCTCGAGAAAGTTTAAAAATGGAGACAAGTAATCTTACTTCCTACTCTCCAATCGGCATAAAATCCTAGGGGGCAGCGAGCAAAGAAAAATTTGTTCAGAAATCCATGAACGCTTTCGGTAAGGTCGGAAATAAGTTTGCGGTTTCTAGCACTCCTCACAATTATAAGGGAAGGATGATCTCTACTCTTTGCAAACGAGCATAAATAACGGATTTCTTCAAAACTTGGTAAGCAATCAAAAGTTCTTCTGAATAAAAACGCACAACCCCATCAAGATGGCATAATCATTAGGATGAAGTTGGGACGGAGAGATTGACAACCGAAGGAGAAGAATTCGAAGAAAGTCATTAAAAGGAGGGAACGCTCCGCTTAAACACATTTGACGATTGATTGCAATAAAGCCACGGGGAGGATTGTCGGCAGTATCACTTGGCCCAGGGAGCAGGACATCACTCTCAGTAAAACCAAATTGAGTGCGCAGCTGAGTAAATGCTCTCGGGGTTAGAATGGTTGGAGTTCTCTCTGGAGGGTTCTCTATAGGTAAAGCTACCGGAAAAGTTTCTTCCTCTTGAGCTGCCATTTGTTCTTGATGGGAAGTCATTCTACATAAATAACTGGATATTCAAACATGAAGGTGCACGTTTCCTAAAGTGTGTGGAGTGTTGTGTAAAATCAATCAAACAATAAGCAAATGCAACTGGAATAAAAAACTAGCAAAATACTTGTCAGTTATAAAATCCGGAGTTCGTTATTCTAACATGCAAGTGTAATGTTGATGCAAACAGGTCGTTTTAAGTTAGCGATGATTTGCATTAATACTTCACTTTAGTCGATTGATTCACAACATTTTATACAGTGTATATAAGTTGCTTATCTTGTCTCGACTAATCTGTCATTTGATGTGGGCAGTCAATGGCAGTATTTTCGCCTTGGTTTTCTTTGTTTATTATTTTCAGCAGGTTGGCAGCTTATAAGTTAATACAATCTGTGAAATAATACAATGAGATTCAAACAAATTTAAAGTTGGGGCAGTTCAAAATTTAGGCAACTTAGTTTGGCAGTTCGAGTCAGAAACCCAAAGTGGGTCTATGCTCTTAAAATGTCAACATGCCCAAAGCTTAAGTGTTAACTCGGCTACGATTCAAAAAGTGGTGTGAAATTCCTCAAAGGGTCAACTCGGCTGCGGTTTAAAGGTTGGATCAGCAGGAGTTGGCAATTTTCTCCCAAGGGTTAACTCGGCCACGACTTAAAGTTTAGGCTATTTCACTTAAGAGCCAGGTCGGCCAAAGGCTAGTTCACCCAACTTCACTGACTCGTTCCCGAATCAACATCCCACGGCAATCAACCCGCTAACCCAATAACCGTTCCATCAACCACAGCCTTCATTTCATTTAAGCTATCGGATCGTCCCATCAATTAGTTCGAAACCGCCGCAAATTCAACGCCTTGCAACCCTGGCACGAATCAAATTCAACTAGCCTGAATCATCTTCATCGTCGGTCAGTTAAATCGAACCAAGCAACCTAAACTCCATCAGCCATGGGTGCAATAGAAATCATGATGAAGCATTATGCGAAGTGGCGGTTTAAGTGTGAGTGATGGGGTTCGTGGACCAACAATAACCTATGATTGAAGAAGATTCACTTACGTAACAATTATCAGTGGTTGATGGAGCAAAATCGCCTTTTTGAAGCTTGGGGAAGTTTTTAATGGCGGGATCGAGAGAGCAGGTAATGAGAAAGAAGAAGGGGATGTGATTTATACCTTGCAGTGAAGGGATCTGGAGCGGCACATGCGACTTAACTATTAGCTCGCGTACGACCTACCAACTTAGAGAACGGGCGGGTTAAAGGACATCAAAGCACACGACCTAACCGTTAGGCGCGTACTTCGAGGGGAAAATGTTAACTCCGCCTCGGCCGTGGCTCACCGATCCAGAATAATGAGCGAGCTAATGTTCTGCCGATTTAACAAGGGGAGACCGACCTAAGGCTTCAAAGGGAGACCGACCTAAGGCTTCAAAGGGAGACCGACCTAAGACCTAAGAGAGGTGCCGATCTAACACTTTAACAAGGTCGCCGACTTAACCACCTTAATAAGGTTACCGACCTAACAGGTTAGAGGGGCATGCCGACCTAAAGCTTTAACATGGATGCCGATTTAACGCCTTGACAAGGTTACCAACCTAAAATGCAGCCGACCTATGACCAATGTTAGGCCGGACATGAATTGAGCAAAGGAAGTCAATGCCGCTGCAGGGCACAGCGATCTCTTAGCTCGTACACGAGCTTGGACTCATCAGTTGGGTCGCGACTTACGACTTACCAGACTAACTCGGCCGCAACCTAAAAGCCACTGAATGAAGAACCCGATGCCGTGTTACTGGGAAGGGGAGGAGTTAGCTCGGAGGCGACTTGGGACTTGAACGAAAATGCCTCTGTGAAGCCCGGGCTCGCTTTAAACCGGTTGCAACTAGTTAATTCGTCCACGACCCAACTTAAGTCGGTCACGACTTGCGGCCTAAGGGAAAAATTTGCCTATAAATACATGACCATATCCAACATTCAAGGGACTTTTGGGCCAATCATTTCAAGCGCCAATACTCAGCCGAATTCTCAACTCACCCGACACTTCAAGTTCGAAAGGCATCTCAACTAACTTCAAGGGAAAATCTAACGCAATCTACATGGATTCGAAGAATTCTTCTCTACCAAAGTTCTAGTTGTTTGTCTCGTCGTAATTGTAATTGAAGATTGTTGTAAAGTTGTAATCGGTTTAGCAATAAAGAGAATTAAAGTGGACGTAGGCTTGTCTTGAGCCGAACCACTATAAAATCGTTGTTATTCACTGCTTTTTCTGTGACTTTCTGCTTATACTCTGTTCCCGAATCATCGGGTGGTGCTTTCACAACTACACTTTATACACCGGGGTGTTAGCGTTCAAATTTTAGCGTTAACATTCGTGATTGTCTATAAATATGGGCCTTGTTCTTCCATCGTTCCTTACCAGCCGAGTCAAGTCTTTGTCATTGCCGGACCAAACGTATTAACCGAACCATACGTGTTAGCCGAATCAACACTGGTTTTTGCCGAATCAGGTGAGTTCCCACTCTTGTCTACCGAATGAGTTTTGCGTTGTACCACCGAATGGACATGGGGACTTGGCTCACCGAATGGAACTCGTGTGTTCCAAATATCGAATGACATTTTTCACTTGAATTGCCGAATGGGCCCCGGTACCTCAAGTACCGAATGTGATAAGGAGCATAGAGCCGAACGGCCCTTCGACCTTGTACTGCTAGAGGTGTTTGAGAAGTGCGAGGACGAATGGTCTTTGGTCTCAAACTTTTATGTTTTGAATTTCAAACAAGACCCCAGGCTTCATGTACTTTGCTCATTTTTATTCCCATACTCCTTGTTCTAACAATATGTTCTTCTAGTGTTGCAGAAAAATGTCTCGCAAAGTGGAAACCCGATCAGAAAAACAGAGGAAATCTATGGACAGAAGAGAGTCTCCCGCTGTGCCCCCAGTCCAGCCGGAACCAGCGCGACATGGATCTGCCCCGAGGTCATTAGTAGACGAATATGGACCTCAAGAGCTTCTGAACTCTCCTCCCGATTGTTTTCTAAGCTCCCTCAAAGAGGGACCACTTGATGTCATCGCTCGCTCTTTCGGGATTGACAGGGCGAGCATGCTGCTGCCGGGAGATGGTGTGATGCCGTATGATCCTCCTGAAGGATATTTCACCTATAACCGATACCATTGCATGTGTGGGGCCATTCCTCCGATCAATGCCTGGATAGTCAGCTTCCTTGCTTACTTGAAGGTGGCTCCATTCCAGCTTCAGCCCAACTCCTATGCCATCTTAGTGTGTCTATTCGTTATCTTCCAAAGGAGGTATGGGCGCCCCCTTTCTAATCGGGAAATTCGATATTTGTATAATTTGAGGGGCTATAAGAAGGGGTCTCCGTACATTAGTTTAGAGTCGGCCGTGTCCTTCAAGCCGGTCTTGGACTTATACTCGAAATTCACCATGTTTAAGAAGGAATGGTTCTTCGTTAAGGACGACTCCGTTTCTTTTCGCCTTTTCACTTCTGCCTGTAAGTTGAATTCCATTTGTAACTTCTTTGTCCCGACTGCAATGCTTTTTCTTATATGCTTTTATTTCTTGCTAGCGACAGGTGGCATTGCGGTCGTGGAGAATGATCGCCTGGTACAGATGGCTGCGGAGATAGAGGCTATCTCTGGAAGGGATAGGTCGGCTTCTTACCTGATCAGGAATGCCACTCTTCTGGAGCACAACCGAATTCTGCCACGTCACTCCGTGGTTAAGCAGAGAGATACAGCCGAGGAGAGGGCTGCCAAAGCTAAAGACGGGGCCACTGCGAAGAGTAGCAAGAGGAGACCTTTCTCGATACCTCCAGCTGTCGCGGGGAAAAAGCTTAAGAAGTCTGATTTCCCCTAGCACATGTCCAGATATTCCGGAGGAGGAAAGTGGAGAGGAGGAAAGAGGCGAGGAGGAGAGCGGAGGAGATGGGGAAGGTGAAGGACAGGGTGGTAGTGGTGCCGGGGCTTTGTTTTTCGAGCAGGCAGGGGAGATCCAGAAGTGGACGGATGATGCCTTCCACCAGGCTTTTGAGGGGTTAGAGGAAGGATCAGCCTCGGTGGATAAGGCGAAGAAGGCTGGGACTGGTGCCGATCCATCTTCTAAGGATCCTTCAGCTAGGGTAACTCAAGGTGAATTTTCAACTTCTGCAGACTCCCTTTATGATAAGGACTTAGTAATATTTTATGGCCAGCTCCCTTCCTGGAATGAGATTCAGGACTTATTGCAGTATCCCACTCCCCCTCAGGGTTTGTAAAATAAACGCGTCTTCCTAATCCTTTTAACTTGACACATTTCTCGGAACATAGTTTCATGCATGCTTGTAACACTTGGTTTTTATTCCAGGAACAGGTAAGGTGGCCAAGACATCAGATATTCGGCACCGCCTTGAACAGTACAAGCTATTCAAGGCTTCTGCCAAACAAACGCCGTCAACTAGTCGTCTCGGAGATGTGGTTAGCTATCGCCCTCTTCTCGGAGTTATTGAAGAAGATATGCAAAAGAGGAAGATGGGGCGATCATTGTTTGAACCTTCACCTGGCCCTCAGCCTCTAGTCCAACCTATCCATGATATTACTGAGGAAGATACTGAGCTTATGCCTTCCCCACATCCGTCCGAAAATCCAACCGTCACCCCGATAGACCATCCTGGTTTGGTTCGCAACCCATTTGCCGGCCATCCGGATCTGGACCCGAGTTTTCAGGACATCTCTTTTGACGAGGCCACATGTGAGCATCTTCTTCCCCGCAATCCCGTGGTACGGGTGCTTGATGAGCCTAAGTCCTTAGACCTCGATTTGCTTACTACTCGGATTGTGACCATGGGGAGTGAGGCCAAGGCAAACATCTATCGGGTGGCTGAAGAGGCCAAGCGGCTAATGGAGCATCACGCTCGACTGGCCAAGGCTGGGGAGGAAATCGAAAGTGCTAACATTCGATTGCGTCTAAAGGTTTCTGATCAGGCCAAACAACTTGTCGATCAGGCTATCCAGATATCCCAGCATGAAGCGGCCTCCTGACGACTAAAGAAAATCATGGAAGAGGCTAGCAAGGCTGAGTTGCGAAAAATGCAGGCTGTTTGCAAAGAGCGAATTGACATGGCCATTGCAACGATGGATGAGGTTCGGAGAGCGGATCTCGAGCAGGTAGAGGAGTTATCTGGGAGGCTTGAGGCCGCAGAGATTGCTCAGGCCAAGTTGAAGGAGGAGATGGAAGTGATGCGGAAGTCCCTTCAGGCTGACTGCTCGAGATACCGATTGGAGAGAGATGCTGCTGTCGCATGGCTGTCGGCTTCTGAGACCCGGATGAAAGAGTTTGAGGAGAACGAAGGGATGATGGATGAGATGCTCCAGGACATGTATTTCCGTACTTGGAGGCAGGGCAACCTGTCCTGGATGGATGGTTATCCCCGGGTTATGGCTAGGATACATCTCCGGGCTTTGGAGGAAGCTAAGGTCGAAGCGGATAAAGAGGGTGGCGCGGCCTTCAGAATGGATGTGGTTACTGCACAGTTCACCAAGGAGGAGAAGGCGGCGGTGAAGGAAGGCATGAAGCTGCTTGCCGCCGAGGAAGTGGGTGTGCAACTATAGGATGACGACCAGGGAGCAGACGCTGGTAAGTCTTCCCTTTTAACCTTTTCCTGATTTGATTGCTTATCTTTCGTGATAATTGATGGATTCTCTTATGAATTGGACAGGCGGGACCTCTGGAGTACATGTTGGGAGTTCCGATCCTGCAGTTAAGTAGATCCGAAGGGCTAGCTGGATGGAGGCGAAGCCCCGATTCTTTGACTTGACTTGTACATATTTTGGTTGCTGTCTATGTTAGTCCGAAACATTAATGTAACTTGTAATTATATTATTTGTAAAGAATGACTTAATGTAATTTTATAACGTAAGCTGATTCTGTTATGTTTGAATGCTGTTGTCATTGTGATATGTTGCATAAGAAATACAGCTGCGTGTTTATGCATGTGACTCAGTCGTATTTGATGCTAAGTTTCTGCTTAAAATATTATTTCATGTCTTGTAATACCAATATGACGTGTGAATAAATTAAAGCTACATATTTGTATACAAGAGAAGAAAGTACCGCCCTTCGTGTTTTAGTTGTAGAGGGTTGCTTTGAATGTCTTGCGTGACTGAGTAAGGAATGTAGCTGAGTGTTCCGTCATTCGGATGTGAGCTCATATTTCCACAAGCGAGAGTTCCCCTATTTTGTGACCTGTACTTTAGGGACTTTTATATAGGATAGGAGAAAAGTTTATAAATGTAATGAAAATATGAGAAACGGTAAAACTTCCAATCACGAAAGGCCGTCGATATGCTTAAGTTCGTGGCAAACGGGTTTTGTAGTCACTTTCCCTAGCTGTGGGTCTTGGAGACATTTGTCACCCATCTTACGCCTCTGCGGGGAGTTTATCTTTTTTACCACAGCCGCACTTAAGACATATCGGAGCCGAGATCGCGCACAGTAACTACCCAAGCCATTATGGCCCGTAATCGTGGGTATTATTCGATTTACTGTGTTCGGCTAGCGTGGGTGCCGATCGTCAACCGTGAACTACCCCTGGCTGGCCACACCTTATGTTGGGGCTTAAAGTAGGTTCACAGTTGCCGGCGAGCCGAACGCCATAATGAGCTGCCATCGGCTATAGTCGGCCTTCTTGATGGCTTATAATCGGCTCATTGCAGTTGGCTTTGAGGGCAGTCGCGAGCAATGAGTTAACCTGCAGCAGAGGGATGCTGGAGCAAAAGTGTCTCATTGGCGAGTGCATAGATTCGCATAGTACCTGTTGGGTCTTGTCCGGTGAGGTTGCGCCGTGAAGTGTCCAGAATGGGAATGTCGTCATACATGATTTTGTTCAACAGAAGAGGATAAAGCTTAACAAGCAGCCAAGATATAAAGGAATAAGTTAAAAAGAGACAAGATTTTTAAAGTGGTTCGGCACGAAAATGCCTACGTCCATTGATTCTCTTTGTTAATTCACTTCATATGGGCAGTACAAGTTAAGAAAAGTACCGACGGAGGTGTTGGATGTTCCATGCCCTCTGGAACACCTCTCCGTCCACTGTTGACAAAATATAGGCTTCGTTGCGGACATCTTTATGAATTACATAGGGTCCGTCCCAGATTGGATCTAGCGCTCCGGGGCACGGGAAGATCCGCTTGAGGACAAGATCTCCTTCTTGTAAGCTGTGGTGCTTAACTTTGGAGTTGTATTGTGCTGCAACTTTTTGCTTATGAGCTGCTGCTTTGAGTGTTGCATCGTTTCTTTTCTCCTCAATTAGATCCAAAGACATGTGGAGGAGTTCTTCGTTCTCTTCTGGGTTGTAGTGGATCCTACGGTGGGAAGGCACTATAGTTTCAACTGGGAGCATGGCCTCCGATCCGTATGCCAAAGAGAAAGGAGTATGCCCTGTTGATGTTCTGTAAGATGTGCAGTAGGCCCAAAGTGCCGTAGGAAGTTCATCCACCCAAGCGCCTTTTGACTTTTCAAGTTTCTTCTTGATTAAGGTTTTAAGGATTTTGTTGACAGCTTCGACTTTCCCGTTTGCCTGGGGGTAAGCCACGGATGAGAAGCTTTTGTGAATTCCGTGCTCCTGGCACCAGTCGGCGAATTCCTCGTTGTTAAATTGAAGTCCATTGTCCGATATGATTTTGAGTGGAACCCCGTACCTGCATAAAACATTTTTGATCAAGAAGTTAATAACTTTTGCCGAAGATATTTTATTTAGAGGTTCCGCTTCCACCCATTTGGTGAAATAGTCAACTGCAACTATGGCATATTTAGCTCTGCCTCGGCCCATTGGAAGTTCGCCAATCAAGTCAATTCCCCATATTGCAAAGGGCCAAGGGCTGGTCATTTGAGTAATCTCATTTATTGGTAGTCGAGGAATCTTAGCAAATTTCGGACATCTGTCACATCTCTTGACGAAGTCTAAGGCGTCTTTGTTTAAAGTGGGCCAGTAATACCCGTATCGGAGTATTTTCTTTGCTAGAGTCTATCCTCCGGTGTGATCTCTGCAACTTCCTTGATGGATGTTGGACAAGACTTCCCTGGCTTCCCTTCCAGCGATACACCTTAATAAGGGATTAGAGAAGCCGCGCCGATAGAGGATGCCTTCTTGTAATGTGTAGCGGGAAGCTTTCCTTCAGATTTTCTTAGTTTCGTTACGTCCGCCGGGCAGTGTGCCATCTTGTAAATATTTCCGGATAGGAGTCATCCAAGTTTCCTCTTCGATTGCAGCTATCATATTCATTGTCTCGTAACTCGGGGCTAGTTGCTGTGAGATGGTTATTGTTCGGGAAGTGGTGTCGTCCTTCATACTAGCTTGCTTTGCCAGTTCGTCGGCCTCCTGATTCTTCTCTCGAGGAATGTGTCTGATTAAATAGTGATCCAACTAGTTGAGCAGCAGCTTGGTCTTCTTTAGATATGCTGTGAGTCGATCTCCTCGAGTTTGGAATTCTCTCAGTATCTGATTTACAATAAGTTGAGAATCGCTATGGAGACATAAAGAACCGACTCCAATCTCCAGGGCAAGTTCTAATCCGGCTATCACTGCTTCGTATTCTGCGTCATTGTTGGTGGCAGCGAACTCCAAACTTAGGGCGTAGTGCAGCTTCCTTCCCCTGGGGGTGATTATCACAACACCTGCCCCCGAGCCTTGCTCATTTGATGCTCCATCAACGAAGAGATTCCACTTGATATTTTCCGCTACTTCAGATTGCTCCTTACCTTCGTTAGTAGTGAATTCGGCAAAGAAATCAGCTATGGCATATCCCTCGATAGCCGTGCGAGGATGGTAGGTGATATCATATTGACTCAGCTCAATGCACCACTTAAGTAGTCGCCCAGAAGTGTCGGGGCGATGGAATACCTGCCTTAGCGGTTGATCGGTTAAAACTCTGATGGAATGAGATTGGAAATAGTGTCGCAGTTTTTGTGACATGATTAGTAAACAGTATGCTAGCTTTTCAAGTTTAGGGTATCTGGCTTCTGCCTCTGTAAACATCTTGCTTACAAAGTATACGGGTCGCTATGCGTGGTTGTCTTCTCTCACCAAAGCGGCGCTTAAAGCATGGGACGATACAGCCAGGTATAGGTATAGTTCTTCGCCTTCATTTGGAATTGAGAGTACTGGTGGTCTCTGGAGGTGTTTGATTAAGTTACAGAAGGCTGTCGAGCATTCATTGGTCCATTTGAACTTTCCTTTGTCTTTCTTTAGAGCTTTAAAGAAAGGGGTGCATTTGTCAGTTGCTTTAGAGATGAACCTACTTAGGGCGGCCACTTTTCCGTTTAGGCATTGCATCTCTCTTCGAGTGGATGGTATCTTGATATCTTGCAAAGCTCGAACTTGTTCGGGGTTTGCTTCAATCCCCCTGGCATGAACGATGAATCCTAAGAACTTTCCCGACGATACTCCGAAGCAGCACTTTAGAGGGTTCAGCTTCATTCCATATTGGCGAAGTACTTGAAACATCTCATCCAGGTGGTTTATATGATCGTTGGCTTTTCTCGATTTTACCAGCATGTCATCCACATAAACTTCCATAGTTTATCCTATTAGTTCCACAAACATCTTGTTGACAAGGCGCTGATAAGTAGCTCCGGCATTTTTGAGTCCAAAAGGCATTACCTTGTAGCAGTACAATCCCCGGTCAGTGATGAAACTAGTGTGGTCTTGATCGGGAGCATGCATAAGGATCTGGTTATATCCTGAGTATGCGTCCATAAAGGATAAGAGTTCGTGTCCGGCTGTGCTGTCCACGAGTTGGTCGATTCGGGGGAGTGGAAAGCAGTCTTTCGGGCAAGCGTCATTTAAGTTGGAGAAATCGATGCATGTTCGCCACTTCCCATTAGCTTTCTTTACCAGTACCGGGTTGGCGATCCATTCTGGGTAGATGGCTTCTCATATGAAGTCATTGGCACGTAAGTTCTTTATTTCTTCCTCGAGGGCTGCTGATCGTTCTGCCCCCATGCTCCTCTTTTTCTGCTTCACTGGCACCTTGGTGGGATAGATGTTCAGTATGTGTCATGCTACGTCTGGAGAGATTCCTGTCATGTCGGCGTGCGTCCATGCAAATACATCCATGTTGTGGCGAAGCAAATCGACGAGTTGATCTTTCAACTCCGCTCTTAACTGAGACCCGACTCTCAGCAGTCTACTTGGGTCCTGTTTGTCTACAGATACAAATTCCATAGCCTCTGCAGGCTCGGTGGTGGCCTCCTCCTCTTTGTCCCTGGGGTCTAATTCGCTGAAAGGATCGCTGGTATATCGAAGTGGAGGGGCTTTCTTTAATTACTATGCTTCCAGGTTTTTCTTGCAGAGAGAAGTCTCTGCATCCTTCCCGGGGGGTGATGGCGGTTTCGATATTGCGGGTGAAGGGGCTGGTTACCCTAGCGCCTATCCCCCGATCCCTTTGCTCCCGTTGGACGCATTCTATGAACAATCGCGCCATCCTTTCATCGAAACTTGGAGCGGATAGAAATGAGTTTGGCTCTTCCCTACGGGACTGATTCTGTCCAGACGGCTTGTAGGGATGGTATCGTCTGTCCCTCCTAACATTCTCCAATGGCTGCCTCTGGTCTTCTGGGGGCATGCTGGGGTCATCCACAGTTGGCCCTTGCCTTGATCTTCCCCTGCTGGGTTCTGTTCTCGGCACTTCCTCAGGTCCAACTTCGGGCCGGACTCCAGCTCGGCCCCGTCTACTGGTGTTTTCAGGTTAGGTAGCCTGACAGGCTCAGCCACATCCGAACCATGCCTGGCACCTCCCCCATTGGGTTCGGTTCCAAGTGTTTCCTCGGGTCGGAATTCGGGCTGAGTCCGGGCTCGGCTCCTACCATGGCAGTTTCTGTTGTTAGCCTCTTCGAAGAAGAAAGACCTTTGTCGCCTCCCAGATCCTCCAGACCGGGATTCACCCCACGATTCAGTGTTGCAGTTGGATTTTTCAGTATCCCTTAAGCGTGACATGAGTTGGTCCACCAAGGCTTCTTGTTGAGATGCGAAGCGGTTAGTTACTTCAGCCACAAGCTTGTCCAGATCCGCCCTTGTAATTGGTTGTTCCGTAGCGGGGGCTGTCGGATTTGCCTGATTTTCGTTTGCTGTTGGAACCGGTCGATTGTCTTGACCTCTGATTACTAGATCTGGGATACTACTAGTTGCAATGTTCTTTCCTTTGTTAGCATCTTTCTTCCGTCTGGGAGGCTGTATTCCAAGCAATGAACGATGCTGCTAGAAAATGGGTTGAGTGGGAGAAGCTGAAGCTTTGAGCTCCTGGTTCTCAGTGGAAGCACCAAAAATGTTTGCACAAAAAATGGACAAACACCTCCAAGTCGTATGAATTAGTTGATTTTATGTTGTTTCTAGTGATTTGGGTGATTTACGCAAATATATAAAATAGATGGACTAAACTGTAAAAGACACACAAAATTATAGTGGTTCGGCCAGAACGTGCCTACGTCCACTTTATATGTTATTCTCCTTTTTCTTTTAGATTACAAGTACAAGTACAAAGCTTTGTATACAAGTATATGAAAGTTGTTTGAAAGTTCCTTCCGTGCTTGAGCTCTCAAACTTGTCTGCCATTGTTGTATCCCTGCCCCTCTATTTATGGAGTGAGGTTGGGGGTAGGGGTCTTGGATGTATACGGCAGTTGGCGGGCCTGGGCTGATGCAATCTGGCCTGGCAGAGTTGGTTCGGTTTACCTTGGTTCGGTGGTAGGAGACGAGTGGACCGATGGAGCTTTCGTCCGATGGTAGGAGATGATGGTTCGGTAGTGAGATGGGTGTGGTTCAGTCGTCTTGGACCGGTAGTGGGCTGGTTCGGCAGAAACATACCCAACAAATGTAAAATGATCAAATCAATTTAATTATTATCAAAGATTATTAAATTGATATTGCTAAAAATTCCGGGTTGTCACACTTAACATGTACATTGATTACTATTAAATGTTTTCCATAAATTTATTTACCTGATTTCGAACTTTTTATTCATCAATTACCGCCCTGTAAAAAAACTTACATTTCTATTCAATTTACATTATTTCCAATTAATTCCAATATAAATTTTGAATTGTTAATTTAATTTCAATTGCTACATCTAATTTCTAACATTCGTTCCAATATAAATTATAAGATTTTTCTTTCTTTCTAATTTAATTTAAAAATCTTATTAGTTTAACTCATTTTAAACGTCGAATTTTACGGGTCGTTACACTCTCCCCCACTCAAAACTTTTCGTCCCCGAAAAGGAAAAAGAAGGGAGAAGAATGAATTTAAATAAACAATATGTCTTATTTAAAATATTAACTTTATAAACAAATAATTTACAAATTTTATTACTTTAAATAAAATATACACATTTTATAACCATTAAATCTTTTTATACTTAAATAAATAAAGATTGGAAATCATTTTCAATAATTTTCTAAGTCCAAAATTTTACGTAAAATTGGGCAGAGTCTCCTTTGTACGGAGAGGCTCAGTAGAAAATATGATATCAAATATAACAATATATTACATATATTTACCAAAATAATGTATATCCCAACCTGGGAAAAATAATGTATACAACAACGCTATAACCGTAATCCGAAAACGTACCTATCTGTTTGGCAATTTATGCTTATTTTATGGAACCAAAAGCGGTCGCAATTGCTTCCATAACCTACATTTCACTTATATAATCCAAAAAGGTTAATAATCATATAAAATGAAATATTATTTTTGTTTCATCCACTAACAAAACAAAGCAATGTCAAACACAACAATCACTTGCAATCACAACATACAACCATCATACAGAATTGTAACAACCCGAGGTTTCGTAACGATTGATCATCGTCGTTAGACGATTAGATCAGTTAGTTAATTACTTTTGGGAGTTTTTAAACCGGTTGAAATTCGTTTAATAATTCGATAAAGTGTATGCGGCTTTAAATGATGTTTGACCCATGATTTCTTTTTGTTTGTGGAACCGGGTTATATTAGAGTAAATAACCGATTCCCACTCCATTCTTTCGCTAAACCTAAACGAACAAATGAAAGAAAATTAACGGAGGCTTATTTCGTTCGTTCTCCTTTACAAAATTAGGGTTTTGAGCAAATTCGAAGCGCCGACTTTAGGTTGATCGATCGCGTGGATACTCGTGAGTAGCTTTGATCGATCGTTTCCACGTTGCTCACTTCAGCTGCTTCTATTTTATGGAGTTCGACTTCGAATTGGTGAGTGATTTTCATTTTCACTCACATCTAATTCATTTTGCAATTATTGAATTTGTTAATTAGTTTATTCGGCAGTTCGATTTGTTCGACGTTGATGATTTTTGACTTGGTTTGTTTACTTGGCTATTACGGCACTGGTATGCTTTTGACTTCGGTGACTTGATTTTTCATGTTGATCTTGTTCGACTATACTTGTTGTTTTGGCCATTATTTCTTTACTGCCATGCTTACGTGATAGTGTTAGATGATGTTTTTAAAACTAAACTGTTGCAGTTGAATCTTACAGTCGAATGTTTGTCATTTGTTGATCTCGGCCACTTCACTTGATTGCTTTTGGTGCTTCTGTACTATGCCTTGAACTCTATTCACATGAATTTGTTCGACTTTTGCTTGTCTTCTTTTTTTGGCTTCGGCCTTATACATTTGTTTGTATATCCCTGCATATTGTAGCCTTTGTGCTTGTTACCGTGTTGCCTTATCTTGGGTACACGTGCTTATTTCACCTGTAGTCTTTGTGCTTGATGTTCACTTAGAGTTCGAGACAGTTTGCATTAATCTGTACTCTAATTCAGCCAAGCACGTCGACTTGTTCAGGTTTCATTTGATTCCTGTACAACCTGCTTGGTATATGTCTTGTTTCGAACTCGATTACTTTGTGCCTTGATCTTTGATGACCTATGTGTATTGTAGTTGACTTCAGTCTTGATGCTGTTATGTGATTCCCCGACTTTGTATTATCTTCGGCCATCACTCGTGCTGTGGTATCGAACTGCAGTTTCATACCGGGAAAGCATTATAATTTATTTGTGCACTTGGTCATACAAATTGATGTTGCTCTTTGTAGTTGCTTTTGATTCATGTATAATCTGCGACATTTTATTCCACTAGTGCCTGTATCTTGTGCATGTGATGCAGTGCATTTGATTGGATTTTGAGTTGCATTTGTTTCTTTTTGATTTTGGGTTGAGGCTGCATTGAGTGTTTTGAGGCTATTTACCTCGAGGCAATCTCACTTGCGTACTGTCTGGTTCATATTGCATTTACACCGAGTTTTGTTGCAGTCTTGCCCTTGTAATCTTGTGGTGGCTGCAGTTTTTGGTTGCAGTTTGCCTTGTATTCGTGTGGTGGCTGTAGTTTCTTTTGTATGCAGTCTTGCCCTTGTTGGTTTGCATTATGCCGATGCATTTGCATTTGTTTTTCGAATTCACTTGAGTTGAATCCGGTATTTTGGATTTGACCTTATGTTCGTTTGTGAATTTTCATTGTGTACATACTTGCACATTGTCCATGTCGTTCTGCTTTGACCATTGAGGCCGTGGCATTGATATTTGAATCTTCATTTGATTTTGGTTCGTTGATCTTTTGTATATTTCATGCTATATTGGTGAGGCAGTATACGCGTGCTTATACTGCAGCCCTACCAGATTTGATGTTTTAAATTGATTATTTTGTTGTTGTCTAATTATCTTCTAGATAATTAGATTATGAGTTTCTATTATTTATTTAATAATTAGATTTTTGTCATTGATTGCCATTTATGTAATTCTATTATTTTATAAATTATCTTCATTGATAATCCTTTCATTTATCTTTGTTGATAATTTGAATTTGCTGATTTGTTGTTTAACACTGTTACGTGTTATATTTACCGTTATCCACTTTCCTTGTTAAAGGATTGGATATACGAGATTTACTTTGAATGTCGTCTATTTGTTATTTAATTATTATTGCTTCTGTGCATTAATAATTGAGTTTGAATTAGACTGACCCGTGTATTATTTTCTTTTGAATTTAATACTTGGGTCAGACCGAGTTATTACAGGTTGTGGATATCTTGCTTCGGGTTGCTGTTAGAGCTATGAAGTCTCTTTATATCATTTGGAGTAGTCTTAGTTATAGTATAGGATGTTATGTATTCATGTGTATTATTCACGATAATGTACTTGTATATGTAATATCCTGTGTCGACAGTTGTAGTTGTATCATATGTATTGTATCACGTGTATTGTAACTGGTTTCAGTTATATATATATATATGAGATTTGATATTATCTGTGTTCCGCATTTAGCTTATATGTGTTATTATTATATATGTTGTCCTAAACTATTATGAACCATCGTGGTTCGTTTTATACTGGAATTAAATATGTCTATGGGAGTAAATAAACAGAGTTGGAGAAAATATACCACTCCTATCGAGATAATCAATACTAGCGTAAGGCCTAACTACGGATGGCCGCTCCTATCCAGCCTTATTCTTCGCAATAATAAACAGTATTTCCTTTTAATACTCTTTGTTATTGTGAGCATAGAGGTGGGGCATCACAGTTGGTATTAGAGCTTGGGGTTTATGGACATAATATAAAACATAACTTAGATGGAACATGTGTTACAACTATTTGCTGATTTTTTTAGTTGTGCTTTGAGTCAAAACTAAAGTTTTGAAATTATGATGAAATTTTTGAATATCTTTATTTAAAAATAAAAGTGAAGTTGTATTTTGATGATTGAGTAATTTGTGTTCTGTTTATCAGAGTGCGCAGCGGAAATAGTGAGACTGTCTTCGCTGAGTACAACCGGTAACCCTTTTGATTTAAAAATCAAAATATGGAATTGAAATAAATTTCATTTGTTGTTCACATATATGTATTTATTTTTATTTATTTGAAAATTTCGAATCCGATTGAGGATCCGAAGAGATTGCAGTCATGTTATTTTGTTGAGATTTTTGCTGTTTTGAATTATCTTCATTAAAGATATATTCAAGTGATTTCTTTGTTCGGTTTTGTAGTATACGTGCAAATTTGAGTTGCACGTTACCGCATTAATTTTACGTTGAATCGGTGTTTGGTTTTCAACGTATTTTGTTGTCTTTATTTTTATATAACGGGATTTTTACACCAGTGCTAGATTTTGAAGCACAGTGTTTTGTTGACATTTTGATGAATGAAAATTCTCTGGTAGTATATTTTGATGCGAATTATTTTGATGAGATTTTGACGTATAAAAATTACTGTCGCTTCGACTTCAGTAACCGTCAAATCTAAAGTGAATTTTCAAGCGGTTATCCCGCAATGTTGATTTTGAGATCTGTTTTTACGGTGTTTTGAGAAGTGCAATTTCCTTATCGAATTTGCTACAGATGTTGCGGTTTTGAGCACGGGTTTTTCAAATCGTTTTAAAATAAAATTGTTTTCCAAAATTTCTACAGTTTGCGCTTTCAAAAGAACGAGGAAGCAATTTAAACGCTTCAGCAAAATTGTGGACTATGAACCCTCACTTTTACAGATTCGCTTAATTCCGGACTTGTCCGTTTGAGAACGTAAAATGTTATTTATTTAAAATACACAATTTTGCACTTTCAAGGCGATGAAGAGAAGTAAACGATTTAGTAAAACTCGTGGTATGGGACATGTGCATTTGCTATTTTGGTTAATTCTGGACTCGTTAATTGAAATATTTGCTGTTTTGATGATTTTGAAGATTTTTGTGTGCTTTCGAGCTACTATTTTGGACCTTCGGGTCATATGTTGGACCTTCGGGTCAAATAACAGTACTAAACTTTCGGGTCAAATGTTGGACCTTCGGGTCATATGTTGGACGCCAAAATTATGTTGACAGTACTTGGTAGGCTTCGGCTATATGTTGTTGCACGTGCGGCGTAGCTTAGGCTCACCATCTTATGGGATCGATCCACCTTTTATGTTGATTTTCTAAAGTATCTTAATTGATTTCTAGATATTTGTTGTTTCCAATTATCTATAGGTAATTGGATATTTTTTGATTCTGATTATCGTTTTTGATAATTAGATATTTGTTGATTCTGATTATCGTTTTTGATAATCAGATATTTGTTGATTTGAGATTTTTGATTATCGTTTTTGATAATCGGATATTTGTTGATTTGAGATTTCTGATTATCGTTTTTGATAATTAGATATTTATTGATTTGAGATTCTGATTATCATTTTTGATAATCGGATATTTGTTGATTCTGATTATCGTTTTTGATAATTAGATATTTGTTGATTCTGATTATCGTTTTTGATAATTGGATATTTGTTGATTTGAGATTTCTGATTATCATTTGTGATAATTGGATATTTGTTGATTTGAGATTTCTGATTATCTGTAACGACCCAGAAATTTCGATCTCGAAAATTCCAGATAGTTATGAAAAGAAGAAGAAATAGATTGAAGAAAAAGAAGAAACACCAGAACACAGATCAGAAACCTCACATTCGCAGCCGATCAAAATATAATATCACATAAATAATAGTTATACAAGGAAAACTGTACTTGTCAAATTACACTTCAATGTATCAGAGTTACAACATATTTACAACCACTACACAGATAAATAATCTGTTTCAGATACTATAATATAACACAGTGGAAACTCTCCATACGTTCTTGCTCTCCAGCTCGCCTCCTGAGCTCCAGAACGTCCTTACCGGAAAATCTGTAATACTCGGTCTGACCCGAGCATTACATCAAAGTAACACCCGGGTCAGGCTGGAAACCAGCGTGAGTAAACCCATCTTAACATGAAATATACTAAATAGTAACCAATTATTAACCCGGGTAAATCATATCAATTTTACAAATCCACAGGTTTGGTATAGACAACACTTATTATACTCATCAAATTTCTAAGTGTTAGAACTTAGAATTTATGGTCTAATTCACTTAAATCATTCCATATCAGTTTATTGATTTCACAAATCAGTTTATAGAGAATCGAAGTGGGTTCGGGTATTTACTAATACCCGACTCCGGTCTCTTCGAATCAAATGTCATCCTAACCCAAATTGTCCAATTAAATACAATTCAACTTTAATTACCAGATAACATTTTAATACATCAATTCATAATTGATGGATAATCAAATTATCGCCATCCATCCAACATTCCATATCACAAAGCAATTTATATCGGAGATATCATCCAGTCCAAAGCACTCTTCAACATTCAATCATGCATAAACAAGATTGAACATTTTCATTAATTACCTATATTAATTACTTCCATTAATCAGTCCTTAATCAATCATACACAGTAATTAACCATTATGTAATTATTTACCTTAATTAATTAATCCCTTAATTAATTATCTTAATCCTTTAATTAATTACATCAAGTAATTAATCCTTATATTAATTACATCCAGTAATTTATCCATCATAAAACTTCACTAGGTAATTATACTACAAACCTCACTAAGTGATTATACTTAATTTATTACCAGGTGACTATCCCTAATAAAACAACAAATTAATTAGTATATGCATCTCACTAATTACATCTGGGTAGTTTATCTCTGAATTACCCTACAAACCAATTAATTTATCTTTAATTAGATTAATTATTCTTTAGTTATTAATTAACAGTCTTAATCACAAATTAATTAGTCTTTAATCACTAGTTGATTAAATAGTTAATCAACCCTTAATTTGCATTTGATTAATCTTTAATTGATATATACTTAATAAATTGATCTCTTATCATAGATTAATTATTCTCTTAAATATTAATTTATAAAACTTACCCATTAATTAATAAACTTACATACAAATTCTGTACTTCTTAATTAATAGTTAGAGGAAACAATTAGAAAAAAAAGTAAGTTTTAAAATCGTTAGCTTAAATCTGAAACAAAACACACGAACAAAACTTGAGCTTCCACTCGAGCAAAACACTAGGAACCCCGAAAAAGTATTCGAGCAAAACTTCCTCCAGAACCTTATCTCCCCTTCTCCTACCTGAAGCTTCCTTCACCTGCACACGAGACACGGTGCACCTGCACACAACAAACGGCCGGCATCACAACCAACTCTGATCATCAACAAGTCAACTATCTTCCACCGAGTTGCCTCTCAACACAGATCGGAGAAACATCACGTCAATAAAAATTTGAACAAACGAACCACATTTGTTTCTTGACCCTATCGCCTAAGTCCCCCCCATCACCACCTCTGATCGCCAGGAATGCCTTACTTATACCCTGGATCCCTTGCCTTACCTCTGTCAACTCTTCTCCCATCAATTGATCCTTTGCGATGCTTACACGACTTAAGAATCGACCGTGGAACAGGCCCGTCCCAAAATACACCTAACCCTACAATGACGAACTGACACCGCCATGGGGGCCTGAAAATCCATCTAATATTTTTGCCGTCATCGACAATCACACAGCTTTTTTCACCCATAAGCACTTGACCCCAAAATTCTCTGATCGTCAGAAATCACTAGAATCCCAATTTCCATTCAACAAGAAAATTCCCATCGATAACACACTTAAAAATCTAAATATGATCACTAAAATTCATTTCTTCAAAACTCAAATCGAGGTAGATAATCCATTCTTGAAATCTAAACACCTGATTTCTGATTGGAAATAAGTTCCACTGTATTTTCCTGATTTCTACAAACTTATATTTGATAATTAAGGTTAAAAATATTTTTAGAAATCTAACTTAGTTATTATTAACAATTTACCTTTAAGGATCACACCCTAAAACTAAACATATGAGGTGAAATTGACTTGATTAGTATATTCATGTGACTGTTGTTTATACAGGGAACAACTATGAACATTTTCACAGCAAACAAAGTATAAACCATATCTACGTACCGAGATACTAATTTAATTTATGCTTGCAAACTATACTTTAATTGTTAATATCATGCAAAAATTCTTAACAGGTTCAGTTTAGATTAATTTCTCTTTGTGACAATGTTTGACAGAGAACTAAGTACTCCTCTTATGCAGTGGTTGCTGCATAATTTCTGTTTTAATCTTCACTTACTCTCCTAAATAAGCAGATTTAATTTATTTATTTTTTTTAAAGTTTACTCTATTCATAAAAAAATTTTTTTTTGCATGTTTGCCACCCAGCCATACATCTAGTATTTTCATATATATGCCAGATTTATACGTTTTATACTTATAGGCAAAACAATTTCACAACATAATGGTTAAAATTCATCTCATTCATCAAAGCATAAAACAGGCTCATTTTTAAAGGGGTAATTTACTCAACTATATGTTGTTTTAATCTTGAACCTTAGCAAAGATTAGATTTTGAGTTTCATAAATTTGAAAAAAAATCACTAGAACCTGGAACAAACATTCATTCAGAAAAACTTGCATGCAGTATTTCCAGCTATATATGTTAGATTTATGCTTTCAGGCAAACAAATTTTTGTGACATTATTACTAAAATTTATCACATATGTCAAAGCATAAATCGGACTTAATTTAACCAGAGATTACTCACCTTTTTGCCCCTTTTTTTTTTGAATAGAGCATCCTTGCTTGAATTGCTTCAAAGTATGTTGTTTGGTTGCAAATGAGTTGATGTTGAGATACTCTTTACTATAGCTTTAATTTGATTAGCTTCAGGTTATAAAATTTGGACAGAGGTTGTCTTGCTTCAGATTTTATTACTTGATCTCTTTGAAAATGGTTACTGTTTTACAAATAATGGTTACATGCCCTGCTTTACAGAGTCTTGAATTTAGATTTGCAACTGATTTTGTTTTGCAGATTTTTGAGTAGATTTTGATTTTTAAACTTGGCTTTGAAACTCTCTTATAAAATCTGATTTTAAATTTTCTTTTTAGAAGTGATGAAGGAAAAGTTTGAACACAAAATGATTTTGCCATTTTTTTTATTACATTTATTTTGAAATGTCTTCAAAAATAACTAAATCAATGCCACTTGTTGCCTAAGTTATTAGAATGGTCCCAAATGTAACTTGCATAGTCTACATGTTTAACAAATGTAAGAAGCAAGAGATTTTGGGTTTATCTCCTTATAAAATTTTAAATTTTATTTAACAAGTGTTGAATTTCATTATCAAATTAACTCCTTATTTAACATGTTCTCATGTTTATTCCAAATAGCCTTTAATGTTTCCATATTATAATTATTTTTATTAATTATAACTTTGCTTAGAGAGATAAATTAAATATGTTATTTATTTTGAAAAGAATAAAATCACTAAATTAAATTATTATCATTATAAAATATGAAAAGATAATCATTTATCAAATTAAACTTTTATTATATATATATATATATTTTAAAAGATAAGTAGATTATTAAATCAAGATTACATATTTTGAAATAATTATTAGTGGAAATTATTAAATAAATATTACCTAAATTTTCAGGACATCACATTCCTCCCCCTTAGAATCTTTTCGTCCTCGAAAAGGAACGAAGTCGGAATTTATTTTAAATATTTCAAAACCAGTTAAAATATTCTTTGATCATTTTAAAACACTTTTAAAGTTTATATAGTATTGCTAAAATAGTTTTTATAAAAATATCATTTAATAACTCGATGTTTCAACAAGTCCATCCTCGTTCTCATAGAAATTCGGTCATACGTTGATCAGGCGTAAGACTGAAAATCTATAAGTGCTTGGCAAACTCGTTTTCAACATCCAGTGAAAAATACTTTGAAAATAATTTTATTGAAAATATAGAAATCAGTTTCTGAAAATAGAGGATATATCTTTGGTGAGAATGCTCTGGAAATCATCACCCCCATCCATGGTCACAGTTACATTCCAGGGTTACGTTGCCATCGCAGCAAAAGTCTATGTAACTGCAGGCTCTCCGCGGCCTCTCAATTACGCCATGGATCCCGCACAACAGATCACAGTTACACCCAGGGTTACGTTGCCGTCGCAGCAAAAGTCCGTGTAACTGCAGGCTCTCAGCGGCCTCTGATTTTCGCTGTCGAAATGAAACCTCTCCACTCCTACATAGGTCGCAGTCTGTCGATATAAAATCAAACACAGACTGTTGGCTCTCAACGGCACACACGACTTTCGCTATGTTATACCATAGATCGCAGTTACATCCTGGGTTACGTTGCTGTCGCAGCAAAAGTCCATGTAACTGTTGGCTCTCAGCGGCACACACGACTTTCGCTATGTTATACTCTACTCAAGATCCCCAGGAACTAGTTTTGTCCGGACTCCTCATAGGATCAACTTTAGAACCCCCCCTTGGGGCTCAAGGCAGCACAACCCGGTGGTACTCCTGAGAAGTTCATTTCAAGGGAGCGCCTTTTTCCCCAGAGCCATCATCAAAACATTTTATACTATACATATATAGTATCTTTAAATCATACACTTAGTATGATCCCATACAAAGCTCTTTTACATAAAATCGATTATTCCAAAATCGATAATTCTCAAACTAGGCTTTCCAAATTCTCATTTTGATTTTACCCAAAATCAAAAGCCTTTCCAAATCTAAAGGTTCCCAAAACCTTTTTCAAAAAAAAATCCTCATAAGATCCTTTGTACATATATATATATACAGATATATATAATTTTCAAAACTTTGGATCATTTCAAACTTGTATAAAACTCCTTTTATACTTCAAACATTTTCAAATTCCTTTCTTTCGGGCAAAAGATTCAACAAGGGAAGTTTCATTTTATAAAACAAAGATATCTAACTTTGTTTACTGAAAATCAAATATTCAAATTTGATTACTCTTTTCAATACCATTTTCATTCAAATTCGTACGATGTACACATATCATTCGTACGCCATACCAATCTGATCGCTCACTCGATCACACAATTTCACTTCCGAACTTGTATCGTCCACCCGACTTCCTAGTGCGGACACAGATCAGGTTTCTTGATCAGAAACCGTCATTCTCCTAGCATAGTCATAACTATGATAGAGAACATACAGAACCAATCAACAATCCATATCCAGGTTCGCCTTCAAAAATCAAGTGGAAAATTCCAACTCGGATCGATATAACTATCTCGAAATTCTATGCTCGAATCTGGATCAAATCACTATGCGAATAGAATAACATACGTACACCCTACGTATTTTCTTTATCGGTTATTAGCCAAATCAGTTCCATATCTATTCACATTCACTTTGATTTTCATTCACTTACTCACAATTGCTTTAATCCATTTGAATTATCACCTCTATTATTATCTCGGTTGGGTATTTAACCAAGAACAGTTTGAACTCCAACCAGTTTATTTAGAGGAAAAAAAATAGTTTGAAAATTTAAAAATAGATAAGTAGTTGGAAAATAATTAATGGTTCGTAAAATAGGTGTAAAATAGGTAGAAAATAGTTAAAATAATTATAGAAAGTTTAGATAATTGCAAAATAATAGTAAGATAGTAATTTGTTTATAAAACAGTTGGAAAATTGCTAAACACTTTCAAAAATAATTGTAAAACAAGTATAAGATAGTTTGGCTTTTAAAAGAAAGGTTGTATATATAATAAATAGCTTGGAAAAATAGGTTTATGTTAAAATAATTTATATTAAAAATAGTCCAGAGTCAAAACTGTTTACTTCCCAATCTCCATTTCCATCAATTCAATTTAAATTTCTTTTTCCATTTAAATTGACCTAATTCCAATTTAAATAAATTAAATTTCCATCGAAATTGATTCAATCCCAACTCAAGTTGAATTAACCTTAGTTTCTTTCCAAATTTAACTTTATTCAAACTTGATCTCAAATTCTACTAATTCAAATGAATTTCAATTTAACTAGTTTCAATTTCAATTCATTTCAACTCCCGTTTGAATTAATTCCAATTTCATACTCTATTTCCAAATTAAGTTGAATTATCCTGAGCTTCCTCCCAAAATCAATTCAAATTCCATTTGAATTTAAAATTATTCAACTTTAATTACAATTCCAAATTATTCAAATCAATTCGGACTAATTTTATATTAAACCCGTTTCAATTTCAAATCGTTTAAAATTAATCCAATTCAAAATTTCCATTTGAATCTTATACTCATACATCTTCAATCACCATTTCAATTAATTTAAATCAAATTCAATTTGAACTAATTCAAATTTCAAATTTAAACCATCTCGAATTATATAAATTCGAGTTAATACTTCAAATATCGATTTAATCCTTTAAATCAAATCAACTTATATCTTTAAACCACTTAATTCTGAATCCAAATTCCAATTTACTTTAATAATGGATATATTACCACACCACATTCCTCATTCATTTGAAACAAATCCAATTCACAACTTAAAGATTTGTAACAATGGAATGAAATCATTTAACTATTTTAAAACATCCCTCCATTTCCAATTTTTGGATCTCAAACCTATTTTGAGATCACTCAAACCTCCTAATCCAAATCAACTATTTAACTTTCCAAGTTAAATCCCAATTTCATCCTGAAATTCCTAAATCAGGTTGATCATTCCAACTTATTTAAATTTTTTTCCAAGTTAAATTTAATTTACTTAATCCAGTCAACCTTACCTAGTTTGAACTTCCATTTCAAATTTTAAACTTCTCATAAATAATCTTTCCACTTATTAAGTTCAAAAACTTAGCACTTCGGGTATCACATCTTATTCCACATTCAAAATTCAACATTTAGAGTTTATTCCAAACCATATTTGATATTATGTATATCCACATATATACATATTAACTTCTTTTACATACCAAGTTACACTTTAAAATTTTAAACCACCTTTGGTTTTAATTCAAAACGAATTTCTTTTAAAATTTCAAGCAACCCTTGTTTGAAAAAGGACCATTTCATTCATATATATTAAATAACATCTCTTATTGTAAAATAAGATCATATTCAAAATATTATCTCCTTTAACATTTTGAAACCAATTCAAATGTTTAAATTTATAATTCAAAACTGCACAATTTGAAACCCACTTTAATTTTACATCCTTTCAAACTTACAAGTTATTCTCTTCAAATGGTTATTTCTAATTATTATCCACTAATTAACCTCATCAAATAAAGTTTAATTAATTACATAAATTAATTGATTATCCTGAACCCTTTCCCAAATTCAAGATTTAATTTTGGTTTGAATCCATTCCAAACTTGTCTTTAAATTTAATTTCAATTTGGTTGTAATTCTATTACCACTTAATTTAATTCCAATAATTTTAGCAACCAATTCCCTTAATATTTTTTAGAAAGAAATATTGCTTTATATCAAAATATATTCTTATATAAAATCAATTTAAAATCTTTATATAAGAAAATAACAAGTGCGCACTCTCATATATATATACACACTCAACTCTTTCTAGGGTACCACATACCCTATCCTTAATGAGTAATCCCAACAGAGCCAAGGTTCTCGCTTAACCTTTTGCTCTGATACCAAATGTAACGACCCGGAAATTTCGATCCCGAAAATTCCAGATAGTTATGAAAAGAAGAAGAAATAGATACAAGAAAAAGAAGAAAAAGAAGAAACACTAGAACACAGATCAGAAACCTCACATTCGCAGCGGATCAAAATATAATATCACATAAATAATAGTTATACAAGGAAAACTATACTTGTCAAATTACACTTCAATGTATCAGAGTTACAACATATTTACAACCACTACACAGATAAATAATCTGTTTCAGATACTATAATATAACACAGTGGAAACTCTGATACTCGGTCTGACCGTCCTTACCTGTTTCAGATAAATAATCTCCAGCTCGCCTCCTGAGCTCCAGAACGTCCTTACCTGAAAATCTGTAATACTCGGTCTGACCCGAGCATTACATCAAAGTAACACCCGGGTCAGGCTGGAAACCAGCGTGAGTAAACCCATCTTAACATGAAATATACTAAATAGTAACCAATTATTAACCCAGGTAACTCATATCAATTTTACAAATCCACAGGTTTGGTATAGACAACACTTATTATACTCATCAAATTTCTAAGTGTCAGAACTTAGAATTTATGGTCTAATTCACTTAAATCATTCCATATCAGTTTATTGATTTCACAAATCAGTTTATAGAGAATCGAAGTGGGTTCGGGTATTTACTAATACCCGACTCCGGTCTCTTCGAATCAAATGTCATCCTAATCCAAATTGTCCAATTAAATACAATTCAATTTTAATTACCAGATAACATTTTAATACATCAATTCATAATTGATAGATAATCACATTATCACCATCCATCCAACATTTCATATCACAAAGCAATTTATATCGGAGATATCATCCAGTTCAAAGCACTCTTCAACATTCAATCATGCATAAACAAGATTGAACATTTTCATTAATTACCTAAATTAATTACTTCCATTAATCAGTCCTTAATCAATCATACACAGTAATTAACCATTATGCAATTATTTACCTTAATTAATTAATCCCTTAATTAATTATCTTAATCCTTTAATTAATTACATCAAGTAATTAATCCTTATATTAATTACATCCAGTAATTTATCCATCATAAAACTTCACTAGGTAATTATACTACAAACCTCACTAAGTGATTATACTTAATTTATTACCAAGTGACTATCCCTAATAAAACAACAAATTAATTAGTACATGCATCTCACTAATTACATCTGGCTAGTTCATCTCTGAATTACCCTACAAACCAATTAATTTATCTTTAATTAGATTAATTATTCTTTAGTTATTAATTAACAGTCTTAATCACAAATTAATTAGTCTTTAATCACTAGTTGATTAAACAGTTAATCAACCCTTAATTTGCATTTGATTAATCTTTAATTGATATATACTTAATAAATTAATCTCTTATCATAGATTAATTATTCTCTTAAATATTAATTTATAAAACTTACCCATTAATTAATAAACTTACATACAAATTCTGTACTTCTTAATTAATAGTTAGAGGAAACAATTAAAAAAAAGTAAGTATTAAAATCGTTAGCTTAAATCTGAAACAAAAAACACGAACAAAACTTGAGCTTCCACTCGAGCAAAACACTAGGAACCCCGAAAAAGTATTCGAGCAAAACTTCCTCCAGAACCTTATCTCCCCTTCTCCTACCTGAAGCTTCCTTCACCTGCACACGAGACACGGTGCACCTGCACACAACAAACGGCCGGCATCATAACCAACTCTGATCGTCAACAAGTCAACTATCTTCCACCGAGTTGCCTCTCAACACAGATCGAAGAAACATCACGTCAATAAAAATTTGAACAAACGAACCACATTTGTTTCCAGACCCTATCGCCTAAGTCCCCTCCATCACCACCTCTGACCACCAGGAATGCCTTACTTATACCCTAGATCCCTTGCCTTACCTCAGTCATCTCTTCTCCCATCATTTGATCCTTTGCGATGCTTGCACGACTTAAGAATCGACCGTGGAACAGACCCGTCCCAAAATACACCTAACCCTACAATGACGAACTGACACCGCCACGGGGCCTGAAAATCCGTCTAATATTTTGGCCGTCATCGACAATCACACAGCTTGCTTCACCCATAAGCACTTGACCCCAAAATTCTCTGATCGTTAGAAATCACTTGAATCCCAATTTCCGTTCAACAAGAAAATTCCCATCGATAACACACTTAAAAATCTAGATATGATCACTAAAATTCATTTCTTCAAAACTCGAATCGAGGTACATAATCCATTCTTGAAATCTAAACACCTGATTTCTGATTGGAAATAAGTTCCACTGTATTTTCCTGATTCTACAAACTTATATTTGATAATTAAGGTTAAAAATATTTTTATAAATCTAAATTAGTTGTTATTAACAATTTACCTTTAAGGATCCCACCCTAAAACTAAACATATGAGGTGAAATTGACTTGATTAGTATATGCATGTGACTGTTGTTTATACAGGGAACAACTATGAACATTTTCACAGTAAACAAAGTATAAACCATATCTACATACCCAGATACTAATTTAATTTATGCTTGCAAACTATACTTTAATTGTTAATATCATGCAAAAATTCTTAACAGGTTCAGTTTAGATTAATTTCTCTTTGTGACAATGTTTGACAAAGAACAGAGTAATCCTCTTATGCAGTGGTTGTTGCATAATTTCTGTTTTAATCTTCACTTACTCTCCTAAATAAGCAGATTTAATTAATTTATTTATTTTAAAAAAAAGTTTACTCTATTCATAATTTTTTTTTTTGCATGTTTTCCACCCAGCCATACATCTAGTATTTTTATATATATGCCAGATTTATACTTTTTATACTTACAGGCAAAACAATTTCACAACATAATGGTTAAAATTCATCTCATTCATCAAAGCATAAAACAGGCTCATTTTTAAAGGGGTAGTTTACTCAACTATATGTTGTTTTAATCTTGAACCTTAGCAAAGATTAGATTTTGAGTTTCATAAATTTGAAAAAAAATCACTAGAACCTGGAACAAACATTCATTCATAAAAACATGCATGTAGTATTTCCAACTATATATGTCAGATTTATGCTTTCAGGTAAACAAATTTTTATGACATTATTACTAAAATTTATCACTTATGTCAAAGCATAAATCAGACTTAATTTAACCAGAGATTACTCACCATTTTGCCCCCTTTTTTTTTGAATAGAGCATCCTTGCTTGAATTGCTTCAAAGTATGTTGTTTGGTTGCAAATGAGTTGATGTTGAGATACTCTTTACTGTAGCTTTAATTTGATTAGCTTCAGGTCATAAAATTTGGACAGAGGTTGTCTTGCTTCAGATTTTATTACTTGATCTCTTTGAAAATGGTTACTGTTTTACAAATAATGGTTACAGGCCCTGCTTTACAAAGTCTTGAATTTAGATTTGCATCTGATTTTGTTTTGCAGATTTTTGAATGTATTTTGATTTTTAAACTTGGCTTTGAAACTCTCTTATAAAATCTGATTTTAAATTTTCTTTTTAGAAGTGCTGAAGGAAAAGTTTGAACACAAAATGATTTTGCCATTTTTTTTATTACATTTATTTTAAAATGTCTTCAAAAATAACTAAATCAATGCCACTTGTTGCCTAAGTTATTAGAATGGTCCCAAATGTAATTTGCATAGTCTACATGTTTAACAAATGTAAGAAGCAAGAGATTTTGGGTTTATCTCCTTATAAAATTTTAAATTATATTTAACAAGTGTTGAATTTCATTATCAAATTAACTCCTTATTTAACATGTTCTCATGTTTATTCCAAATAGCCTTTAATGTTTCCATATTATAATTATTTTTATTAATTATAACTTTGCTTAGAGAGATAAATTAAATATGTTATTTATTTTGAAAAGAATAAAATCACTAAATTAAATTATTATCATTATAAAATATGAAAAGATAATCATTTATCAAATTAAACTTTTATTATATATATATATATATATATATATATATATATTTTAAAAGATAAGTAGATTATTAAATCAAGATTACACATTTTGAAATAATTATTAGTGGAAATTATTAAATAAATATTACCTAAATTTTCAGGACATCACATTATCGCTTGTGATAATTAGATATTTGTTGATATGAGTTCTGATGATTATTTCTGATAATAGGATATTTGTTGTCTCTGATTATCGTTTTTGATAATCGGATATTTGTTGATTTGAGATTTCGGATTATTGTTCTTGATAATTAGATATTTGTTGATTTGAGATACTGATTATCGTTTTTGATAATTAGATATTTGTTGATTTGAGATTTCGGATTATCGTTTTTGATAATTAGATATTTGTTGATTTGAGACTTCTGATTTTCGTTTTTGATAATCGGATATTTGTTGTTTCTGATTATCGTTTTTGATAATCGGATATTTGTTGATTTGCGATTTCTGATTATCGTTTTTGATAATTAGATATTTGTTGATTTGAGATTTTGATTATCATTTTTGATAAATAGATATTTGTTGATTTGAGATTTCTGATCATCGTTTTTGATAATTAGATATTTGTTGATTTAAGATTCTGATTATCGCTTTTGATAATTAGATATTTGTTGATTTGAGATTTCTGATTATCATTTTTGATAATTAGATATTTGTTGATTTAAGATTTCTGATTATCGCTTGTGATAATTAGATATTTGTTGATATGAGTTCTGATTATCGTTTTTGATAATCGGATATTTGTTGTTTCGGATTATCGTTTTTGATAATCGATATTTGTTGATTTGAGATTTCTGACTATCGTTTTCGATAATCGGATATTTGTTGATTTGAGATTTCTGACTATCGTTTTTGACAATCGGATATTTGTTGATTTGAGATTTCTGATTATCGTTTGTGATAATTAAATATTTGTTGATTTGATATTTCTGATTATCGCTTGTGATAATTAGATATTTGTTGATATGAGTTATGATTATCGTTTTTGATAATAAGATATTTGTTGTTTCTGATTATCGTTTTTGATAATCGGATATTTGTTGATTTGAGATTTCTGATTATCGTTTTTGATAATTAGATATTTGTTGATTTGAGATTCTAGCTATCATTTTTGATAATTAGATATTTGTTGATTTTAGATTTTCGATTATCGTTTTTGATAATTAGATATTTGTTGATTTGAGATTTCTTATTATCGTTTTTGATAAATAGATATTCGATGATTTGAGATTTCTGATTATCGTTTTTGATAATTAGATATTAGTTGATTCTAGATTATGTTAATTTTATTGAGTTGCTGTTTTCCATCTATCTTTTTTGATAGTTAGAGTTTGCTGATTATGGAGTTCGTGTTTTCTAATTATCTGTTGGATAACTAGATATTTGCGAGTTTTGCGATTTGTGATTTGTGTTTTCTAATTGTCTTTGTTGATATTTAGATTTTGCTGTTTTCTAATTATCGTATCGATAATTAGATATCGCTGTTTTGTGATTTCTGCATTATAATTATCTAATTGATAATTTAATATTGCTGATAATTGCATTTATTCAGTTTTGTTATTTTATGAATATCTATTTGATAGTAAGGTTTTGTTGAGAATTTCTGAATTTCTTTTATGAAATTAAAAGATTTCTTTGGCGTTTGTATTCCCGACTTTTATTTTTCTAGCTTAACTAGTTTATGTTAGAAAAATAATTGTTATTGACGACTTTAATTATGAAAATTGCGGGGACGCAATTTTTATAAGGAGGGGAGTCTGTAACAACCCAGGGTTCGTATCGATTGATCATCGTCGTTAGACGATTAAATCAGTTAGCTAATTACTTTTGGGGGTTTTTAAATCGGTTGAAATTCTTTTAATAATTTGATAAAGGGTATGCGGGCTTTAAATGAAGTTTGGCCTACGATTTCTTTTTGTTTGTGGAACTGGGTTATATTGGAGTAAATAACCGATTCCCACTCCATTCTTCGCAAACCTAAACGAACGAACGAAAGAAAATAAATGGCGGCTCGTTTCGTTCGTTCCTCTTTACAAAATTAGGGTTTTGAGCAAATTCGAAGCGTCAACTTTAGGTTGATCGATCGCGTGGATAATCGTGAGTAGGTTTGATCGGTCGTTTCCTCGTTGCTCACTTCGGCTGCTTTTATTTGATGGAGATCGACTTCGAATTGGTGAGTGATTTTCATTTTCACTCACATCTAATTCATTTTGCAATTATTGAATTTGTTAATTGGTTTATTCGGCAGTTCGATTTGTTCGACGTTGATGATTTTTGACTTGGTTTGTTTACTTGGCTATTACGGCGCTGGTTTGATTTCGACTTTGGTCACTTGATTTTTGATGTTGATCTTGTTCGACTATACTTGTTGTTTTGGCCATTATGCTTTACTGCCATGCTTACATGATAGTGTTAGATGATGTTTTTAAAACTAAACTGTTACAGTTGAATCTTTACAGTCGAATCTTTGTCATTTGTTGATCTCGGCCACTTCATTTGATTGTTTTAGTGCTTCTGTACTGTGCCTTGAACTCTGTTGACATGAATTTGTTCGACTTTTTCTTGTCTTCTTTTTTTTTGCTTCGGCTTTATACATTTGTTTGTATATCCCTGCACATTATAGCCTTTGTGCTTGTTACTGTATTGCCTTATCTTGGGTACACATGCTTATTTCACCTGTAGTCTTTGTGCTTGATGTTCACTTATAGTTCGTGACAGTTTGCATTAATCTGTACTCTAATTGATCCAAGCACTTCGACTTGTTCAAGTTTCATTTGATTCCTGTACAACCTGCTTGGTATATGTCTTGTTTCGAACTCGATTACTTTGTCCCTTGATCTTTGATGACCCCTGTGTATTGTGGTTGACTTCGGTCTTGATGCTGTTATGTGATTCCCCGACTTTGTATTACCTTCGGCCATCACTCGTGTTATGGTATCGAATTGCAGTTTCATACTGGGAAAGCATTATAGTTTATTTGTGCACTTGGTCATACGAATTGATGTTGCTCTTTGTAGTTGTTTTGATTCATGTATAATCTGCGACATTTTGTTCCACTGGTGCTTGTATCTTGTACATGTGATGCATTGCATTTGATTGGATTTTGAGTTGCATTTGTTTCTTTATGATTTTAGGTCGAGGCTGCTGTGACAGCCCTGGTTAATCAAGCATGTAGAAATTTAGGTCATTTGAATTTTTATTTTAAAAATAAATAAATAAATAAATAAACTAATATATAAAAGCAGTTTTCTGAAATATATATTTATACTGTGAAGATGTATGTAGTGGTGCATGTTCACATTGTTGCAGTGTACAAATTAGAGCAAGCAATTCAGTAAGAATCTTGCAAGAAAAATAAATAAATATACAATAATATAAATGAATACATAAATAAATCAGTGCATGACCATCAGGTATGTATGCATCATAGCTGAATGAAATGCATGAACATCCTGAGAAAATTTTAGCTCTAACTTTCATGGCATAAGTGCAAACACAGTAGTTTGTGTGGGTAGAGAAAATATACACACATAGGGATACACATGCATATACCCAGTATTTAGCAGAAACACATACCTAGCTGGCCGTTCAAATAAAAATTATATGCATAAATAACACCCAGAAAAGACAAGGAATGCCTGAGCCAAAGAATTCATGCATGAAATGTGTGAAAGAACTTTGCCAAAAAGGGTTAAGACAGGGAAAAAGGAGAACTGCAGGGAGAGGGTAAACTGTTGGGTGAAATTAGGGAATAATGATGGAATTTCTGATGAAAATAAATTACCTAACTAACCTTAAAACCCTAACAACTCCACTATATACCATACTATCTCCTACGGGTGCACATTGGAAGGCCAGAAATCAAAACACAGAAAAGGGAAGTAAGCAACAGATTAAGGAGAAACAATGGCAAACTTGAATCAAGACCTAGGAAGAAGAAACATGGTGAGTAAATCCTCACTTGGCAAGGCATTAAGACCGATGAAAGGCAGCCATAAAACCTTTAGCTTATCTTGATTTTCCTGTGATGTTTATATGCATTTTAGTTGACAATTTCCTGTTGTTTCTGGACTTTGTGTTTTGCAGTGCTTTGTTACTATCTAAATTATGACTTGATTGTACATGTTAATTTAATGATAGTATGATAATAACTGACTTACTGGTGGAATTCTAAGTTTGAGAAAATATTTTTGGTTTAAGTATATACTAGCAAGAAAAGTAGGGTGCAAGGCAGTAAGGGGAAGGGAATCCTCTGGCTTATGTCTTGCATTTGAAAAGATGATTGAGATACAGTGGAAGTTCCACATGTTAAACCTTGATGCATCATAGGGTACCCTCTGGAAATAAGGTTATTGAGAAAATACATTATAAAGCATGGGATGGCTACAAGGACCTTATTGCTAGAGAACCCTAGTAGCATTCCATTTGAAATGCTCTGAGTTATGCTTCAACCAAAAATATGTTTCTGTAGGAAATTAACTTGAAATGACTTTCAAATATGAGTGATGGTTGAATACATGGGTTACTGAATGGTTGATGGATGTATAAAACTGCTTGTATGCATTGATTAGGGGTACAACAGGGTGAGGCATGACACTGCATAGGTAATAGGGGGTCATGGGAAAGAATTTAGTAATTAAACTCAAGGCATGGGTCACCTCTATCAGGTTGGATATGAGGGAAGGGGGTATGACATGGTAGTTGGCTTGCATCAAGGTTGGGGTGTAAGTTTGCACATGACATGTTTATGTCCAAAAGCTAGTAGTGCACTGGAAAATCAAACAGTAGCTTCCAGGCAGTGTGCACCAGTGCAACTACAAAATGTGATACTGGACTCTTAAAAAAAATGTGTTATGGATTGATAAGCAAAGATGTATATGCTAAGAGTATGGTGAGTACTAGTATGTAGACCAGTTTTGATGCTTTAGCTAAATGGTAGGAGTTTTGCTTGTTCAATGGTTATGAAATGCCTGTGTGATTTGTATGATGGCTGCTATGAATGCTTGAAATAAGAATTTCTGAATTGGTTTAAGCACTTATACATGCATTTAACAATTCACTCATTTCACTGTAAAGACACAACAAAAAATTGTACCTGATGAAAGGGGTTAACAATTTGGGTAAAACAGTTAGTATCTGAACTTAAGGTGATATGGAATCAGTTTCATAAATCTTATGTACTTGTCAATTGAACTTACTCATACCAGATTTCAATCTGACCTGTTTGTTGCTTGCATCAAATGGGTGTTTCACTTGCATTGTGAAGCAGACCCTGAGATGGTTGCAGGGAGAAAGGATGCTAAATAGTAAGATGCAGACATATGATGCTTGAAGGAATTGCAAACTAACTAAGCTAGGATTTTGTAGGAGAGTGGTTCTTCTGTTTTGTTTTCAGTAAAAGCTTTATGTAATGATGTTTCAAATTGTGCAAGAAAAACTTTATTACTATGTAAAGGATGATTGGGAAAAGTATGTTGTAATGAACATTATTTTCAGTAAAAGATGATAAGGCCTTTAGCTTTATGTTAGAAACTGTGAACATACCTATTTCTTGAAAATTAGATAAGGAAATTGGTAGTGGGTCTGAAGCATAAGTAAACTAGTATGCTTATGTATTAATTTGTTTAGGAAAAAAAAAACTAGAACCTGTTCATCTAGTCACTGCTAACATCATGAGATAAGAAATACCATGGACAGAAAAGAAAAGAATAACATAGAAGGGGGTAACTCAAAAGTAAAATTGCATTTGGTAATTATTGGTATAAGTGAAATTTGTAGATTCAACTAATTCATTTCAGAATCATACCTAAACGAAATTAGTCCACTTAAGGACCAAAGAGGAAGTAAACTGCAGTTGTGCATGATTATGTGCAAACAGTTGCACAGAAACATGCACAGCCTCAATTTGGTCATTGAAAGGGAAAGAACCTTGGGTAAGTTGAAATGCTATGAGTTAGTTCCCATATTTCACTTAATACACCAATGATAAACACAAGGAAACAGGTAGGAATTAGTTGAATGAATGGCGCAGAGATTCAAAAGGAAGGGATCTTCTTGGTTGTTTTTGTTGTGAATGACTCAGTTTGATTTTGTTTAAAAATGGGCTAAGTTACTCAAAACAAAAATATAAATAAAAACATACTCTAGTATAAAAACTATGTGAATAATCAAATAGTTTTTACAATGAAGTATATAAATATTTTTATATTGATTGGAGTGGATCTTGGGAAATAAAAAAAAAAGGAAAAAAAAACAATAAGAAAATAGTTGGTCAGAAAAGAAGGCAACCCTAATTAGCCCAAACTAAATTGTGTCAAAAAAAAAATGACAAGTAGGAAGGGGTTGTCTCAGTTGGTATCAGAGCTATGTTAATAAATACATAGCCGAAATAAATATTTTGTTTGAATCTGTATGCCTTGTTTGCATTGTTTGCTGCATGTTTGAGTTAGTTTGCCTGTTATAAACAAATAAGTTCATTGTTAGTTTTAAAAAGCAAAAGTAGTGAATAAGAATCAGAACTAACTACATTAGAAATGTTCAATAGAGGCCCAGAGGAGTTAGAATCAATCCCCAAGCCACAGGAGAAAGAGAAAATGGTCAATCTTCTAATACTACTGAGCAAGCAACTAGAATGGCTGCTGGTCCCCCAATGATTAAGATGCAAGATTTTGTTCAAATACTGAGGGATGGAATGGCACATAGGGTAGATAACCCATATGAGGAGCTGTCCAAATTGCTTAAAACATATACAAATCTGGGAGGCAGTAGCTTTGATGGCACAGAAAATGCCATAGGGGTCCAGGCATGGTTAAGAACAGTGGAAAGGATTTTTGGAGATATGCAAGTCAATGATCAGAGAAGAAGGCAAATAGCTTCAAGACAGCTGAAAGGCATAGCTTTGGACTGGTGGGAAGTGATTATTGCAGGCAGACAAGAACAAGAAATCACATGGAATAAGTTCAAAGAGATGTTAGAAGCCAGATTTGTCCCAGCGTCAACAAAAGCTTCATTGCTTGAGGAATATATTAAGTTGAGACAAGGATCTATGAGTGTTACTGAATACACTCAGAAGTTTGAAGGGTTGTCTAAATATGGGACAGTGTTAATTCCAGATGAAACATCAAGGAATGCTAGGTACATTCAAGGGTTGAATGCTGGATTGAGTAGAGCCATGTTGCCATATAAAGATAGAACATTTGACCAAGTCATGGATTTGACACTGTCATTTGAGCAACATGACAATGCCAGAGAAAAGTTCAAGAACTTCAGGAATAAC
Organism: Allium cepa; assembly: GCA_030765085.1. NCBI lineage: Eukaryota > Viridiplantae > Streptophyta > Magnoliopsida > Asparagales > Amaryllidaceae > Allium > Allium cepa. Next base: position 884,521,975 of record CM060943.1, on the reverse strand, counting down.
AAGAAAGGAAAGAATAGAGCACATCCATATGAGAGGAAGAAGGGAGAAGCAATGAACAAGGAAGGAAGTAAAGTGGCAAACTCTGACAACAAGAAATCTAAAGTGATTTGTTACAATTGTGGAAGGGAAGGCCATATTAAAACCAAATGCCAAGCACCCAAGTCAACTGTTCTTAGATGCTACAACTGTGGAAAAGAGGGGCACATGAAGAAGCAGTGTCCAGAGATGGCAAGAGTAGCTGTACTTGAGGGAAAAGGCAAGGCAATGGATGCACCAAGCCAAGTGGAAGGTATGTTATTTATAAAAGGCATACCCATATCAGTTGTTTTTGACAGAGGAGCCACACATTCTTTTATTTCATATGATATAGTTCAGAAATTAGGGTTAATATGAATTCTTGTTGATAAGCCACTGCATATTGATAGTCCTTTAGGTAGCTCCTGCATTACCCACATGAAATGCATGCAAGTAGAAATAAGCATGGGTGGTCACACCTTTATCTCAGAATTATATGTGTTGAATTACCCCAAGCTGGGTGTCATACTGGGAATGGATTGGTTAAAAAGCTTTTGTGCTATTATTAATTTAGGAAATTCTACCCTTTCACTACAACTTCCTGATGGAAAGAGGGTTGTGGTTATGTATGAGGCAGCCAAGGATAGGGGTATGGGAAAGGTATTCAACTTGAACAGTGGTGAAGTTGAATTAAGTTTAAATAAGATACCCATAGTTAACGAATACCCTGATGTGTTTGGTGAAGTGAATGGCATTCCTCACAACAGACCAGTAGAATTTCAAATAAGACTTAAACCAGGAACAAGCCCTGTCATCAAGAGACTAAATAGGATGAGTCCTAAAGAACTGAGTGAGTTGAAGAAACAACTAGAGGAATTAGAACAAAAAGGTTTTATTAGGCCTAGCAGTTCAAATTGGGGATCACCAGTAGTGTTTGTTAAGAAACATGATGGTTCCTTAAGAATGTGTATAGACTATAGGGGACTGAACTCAGTCACTATTAAAAACAAATACCCTCTACCTAGGATTGATGATCTCTTTGATCAACTAAACGGTGCTAAAGTATTTTCTAGACTTGATTTAGCAACTGGTTTCCACCAAATGAAAGTAGAAGAGGAAAGCATCAAATATACAGCTTTCAACACTAGGTATGGCTTGTATGAATACTTAGTAATGCCATTTGGTTTGACAAATGCACCATCCTATTTTGTAGATTTGATGAATAGAATTTTCAGAGATTATTTGGATAAATTTGTGCTGATTTTCATTGATGATATATTAGTGTACTCCAAGACAGATAATGAACATGAAGAGCATTTGCATATGGTACTGAGTAGACTAAGGCAACAAAACCTTAAAGCCAAGTTTGCAAAATGTTCTTTTTGGAAGAATGAAATAAAAATTTTGGGCCACATAATTTCTCAAGAAGGAATCTCAGTAGATCCAAGTAAAGTCATGGCAGTGCAAGCATGGAAAAGACCCAGCAATGTCACTGAAATCAGATCATTCATGGGTATGGCTGGATACTACAGGAGATTCATAAAGGATTTTGCTAAAAAGGCAATTCCACTAACCAAGTTAACAAGGAAGGACCAGCCTTTTATGTTGACTGAGAAATGTGAAGAGGCATTTAACCAATTAAAGGAGGCATTGATGGAAGCACTAGTGCTGAAAATCCCAGAGGGCAATGATAATTTAGTGGTATATACTGATGCATGTGGATCAGGTATAGGAGCTGTCCTTATGCAAGATGGTAGGGTAATAGCTTATGCATCAAGACAATTGAAACCCAGTGAAACCAAGTATGCAACACATGACTTGGAATTGGCAGCAGTGGTATATGCACTAAAGCTTTGGAGACACTACCTGTTAGGAGCAAAGTTTGAACTTTATACTGATCACAAGGCTTTAAAGTATTTATTTTCTCAAAAAGATTTAAATATGAGACAACATAGGTGGGTGGAATTTCTTGCTGCCTATGATTTGGACATTATGTACACTCCAGGAAAAGCAAATAAAGTGGCAGATGCATTAAGTAGACAACATGCCAAGTTGGCTACACTGTTGATACAGGAGTTTAAAGGGTTGTTAACACTGACAGATGTAGAGATAGAATACATGGGAGAACAAGCAATGGAGGTGGGTAAGGATGTGGAGCATTATGGTAAGCTCAGCCATATCACAATAAGGTCAGATTTAGTGGAAGAAGTGAACCAGTCACAAGACACTGATGTGTTCTTGAGAGAAAAGAAGGAGTTGTTAAAAAGGGGTGTAAAGCTTGACAAGTTTGAATTGGATGAAAAAGGATGTGTGAGACATAAAGGAAGGTTATGTGTACCTGATACAGAAGCACTTAAAAGGAAAATCATGGATGTTCATCACAAATCAAAGTACACCATACATCCAGGTGGCACAAAAATGTATCATGACCTAAAAAGAAGCTATTGGTGGAAAGGAATGAAGAGAAGTGTGGGTGAATATGTGGCAAAATGTATGACTTGTCAACAAGTCAAGGCTGAGTATCAAAGACCCAGTGGACTGCTGCAACCCTTGGAAGTTCCAAGATGGAAATGGGAAAGCATATCAATGGATTTCATTGATGGCTTGCCAAAATCAAAGAAAGGAAATGACAGTATTTGGGTGGTGGTGGACAGACTAACCAAATCATCACACTTCATACCAGTAAAGAGTGATAGAAATGCACCAAAACTAGCACAAGTCTTCATGAAAGAGATAGTAAGGTTACATGGGGTACCTACCACCATTATTAGTGACAGAGATACTATATTTACATCTAAGTTCTGGAGTAGCTTTCAACAGGCAATGGGGGTTGAGTTGTGCTTGAGCACAGCCTACCATCCCCAAACTGATGGTCAAACAGAGGTAGTTAATAAATTCTTGGAGGATCTGCTTAGAGCTTGTGTGTTGGATCATGGTGGGAATTGGGAAGACTACCTACATTTGGCAGAATTTGCCTACAACAACAGCTACCAAAGTAGTATAGGAATGGCACCCTATGAGGCTTTGTATGGAAGGCCTTGTTTGTCACCTGCTTGCTGGTTAGAGGTGGGTGATAGAGTAATGTTGGGACCAGATCATGTAAAAGAGACAAATGATAAAGTTTCACTGATCAGACAGAGAATGAAGGCAGCACAAGACAGAATGAAATCATATGCAGATAGGAGAAGGAAGCCACTTGAATTTGAGATAGGAGAATGTGTGTACTTAAAGGTTTCACCAATGAGGAAAGTGTTGAGATTTGGCAAGGCAGGGAAACTAACCCCAAGGTATATAGGACCATATGAGATTATTGCAAGGATAGGAAAGATGGCCTACAAGTTGAAATTGCCAGAAGAGATGAGTGGAATACACAATGTATTTCATGTATCACAATTGAGAAAATATGTGCATGATGAAGCTTCAGTAGTTCAGCCACCAAGTAAAGTGGAAGTTAGACCTGACCTGGTATATGAGAAGAAGCCAGTGGGCATTACAGCTAAGGAAGATAAGAGATTGAGAAACAAAATAATTAAACTGGTAAAGGTGCAGTGGAGTTTGGACCCTAATGACTGTACATGGGAGGTTGAAGACAAGATAAAGGCTCAATACCCTCAATTATTTGCAGCAGCTAGTTAAGGCAGAGGTATTTTTAATATTCATGCTTAAATTTTCTTAGTTGAACATGACATCCAATATTATGTGTGCTGGTTTGTTTTGGTCGAATTAAGAATATGTATTTATGTTTGACCCTTGATTTACATGGCAAGAAGTGTTAAATTGTGGGACACAATTTCTTAAAGAAGGGGTGTATGTGACAACCCTGGTTAATCAAGCATGTAGAAATTTAGGTCATTTGAATTTTTATTTTAAAAAATAAATAAATAAATAAATAAACTAATATATAAAAGCAGTTTTCTGAAATATATATTTATACTGTGAAGATGTATGTAGTGGTGCATGTGCACATTGTTGCAGTGTACAAATTAGAGCAAGCAATTCAGTAAGAATCTTGCAAGAAAAAATAATAATATACAATAATATAAATGAATACATAAATAAATCAGTGCATGACCATCAGGTATGTATGCATCATAGCTGAATGAAATGCATGAATATCCTGAGAAAATTTTAGCTCTAACTTTCATGGCATGAGTGCAAACACAGCAGTTTGTGTGGGTAGAGAAAATATACACACATAGGGATACACATGCATATACCCAGTAGTTAGTAGAAACACATACCTAGCTGGCCGTTCAAATAAAAATTATATGCATAAATAACACCCAGAAAAGACAAGGAATGCCTGAGCCAAAGAATTCATGCATGAAATGTGTGAAAGAACTTTGCCAAAAAGGGTTAAGACAGGGAAAAAGGAGAACTGCAGGGAGAGGGTAAACTGTTGGGTGAAATTAGGGAATAATGATGGAATTTCTGATGAAAATAAATTACCTAACTAACCTTAAAACCCTAACAACTCCACTATATACCATACTATCTCCTACGGGTGCACATTGGAAGGCCAGAAATCAAAACACAGAAAAGGGAAGTAAGCAACAGATTAAGGAGAAACAATGGCAAACTTGAATCAAGACCTAGGAAGAAGAAACATGGTGAGTAAATCCTCACTTGGCAAGGCATTAAGACCTATGAAAGGCAGCCATAAAACCTTTAGCTTATCTTGATTTTCCTGTGATGTTTATATGCATTTTAGTTGACAATTTCCTGTTGTTTCTGGACTTTGTGTTTTGCAGTGCTTTGTTACTATCTAAATTATGACTTGATTGTACATGTTAATTTAATGATAGTATGATAATAAATGACTTACTGGTGGAATTCTAAGTTTGAGAAAATATTTTTGGTTTAAGTATATACTAGCAAGAAAAGTAGGGTGCAAGGCAGTAAGGGGAAGGGAATCCTCTGGCTTATGTCTTGCATTTGAAAAGATGATTGAGATACAGTGGAAGTTCCACATGTTAAATCTTGATGCATCATAGGGTACCCTCTGGAAATAAAGTTATTGAGAAAATACATTATAAAGCATGGGATGGCTACAAGGACCTCATTGCTAGAGAACCGTAGTAGCATTCCATTTGGAAATGCTCTGAGTTATGCTTCAACCAAAAATATGTTTCTGCAGGAAATTAACTTGAAATGACTTTCAAATATGAGTGATGGTTGAACACATGGGTTACTGAATGGTTGATGGATGTATAAAACTACTTGTATGCATTGATTAGGGGTACAACAGGGTGGGGCATGACACTGCATAGGTAATAGGGGGTCATGGGAAAGAATTTAGTAATTAAACTCAAGGCATGGGTCACCTCTATCAGGTTGGATATGAGGGAAGGGGGTATGACATGGTAGTTGGCTTGCATCAAGGTTGGGGTGTAAGTTTGCACATGACATGTTTATGTCCAAAAGCTAGTAGTGCACTGGAAAATCAAATAGTAGCTTCCAGGCAGTGTGCACCAGTGCAACTACAAAATGTGATACTGGACTCTTAAAAAAAAAATGTGTTCTGGATTGATAAGCAAAGATGTATATGCTAAGAGTATGGTGAGTACTGGTATGCAGACCAGTTTTGATGCTTTAGCTAAATGGTAGGAGTTTTGCTTGTTCAATGGTTATGAAATGCCTGTGTGATTTGTATGATGGCTGCTATGAATGCTTGAAATAAGAATTTCTGAATTGGTTTGAGCACTTATACATGCATTTAACAATTCACTCATTTCACTTTAAAGACACAACAAAAAATGTGTACCTGATGAAAGGGGTTAACAATTTGGGTAAAACAGTTAGTATCTGAACTTAAGGTGATATGGAATCAGTTTCATAAATCTTATGTACTTGTCAATTGAACTTACTCATACCAGATTTCAATCTGACCTGTTTGTTGCTTACATCAAATGGGTGTTTCACTTGCATTGTGAAGCAGACCCTGAGATGGTTGCAGGGAGAAAGGATGCTAAATAGTAAGATGCAGACATATGATGCTTGAAGGAATTGCAAACTAACTAAGCTAGGATTTTGTTGGAGAGTGGTTCTTCTGTTTTGTTTTCAGTAAAAGCTTTATGTAATGATGTTTCAAATTGTGCAAGAAAAACTTTATTACTATGTAAAGGATGATTGGGAAAAGTATGTTGTAATGAACATTATTTTCAGTAAAAGATGATAAGGCCTTTAGCTTCATGTTAGAAACTGTGAACATACCTATCTCTTGAAAATTAGATAAGGAAATTGGTAGTGGGTCTGAAGCATAAGTAAACTAGTATGCTTATGTATTAATTTGTTTAGGAAAAAAAAAACTAGAACCTGTTCATCTAGTCACTGCTAACATCATGAGATAAGAAATACCATGGACAGAAAAGAAAAGAATAACATAGAAGGGGGTAACTCAGAAGTAAAATTGCATTTGGTAATTATTGGTATAAGTGAAATTTGTAGATTCAACTAATTCATTTCAGAATCATACCTAAACGAAATTAGTCCACTTAAGGACCAAAGAGGAAGTAAACTGCAGTTGTGCATGATTATGTGCAAACAGTTGCACGGAAACATGCACAGCCTCAATTTGGTCATTGAAAGGGAAAGAACCTTGGGTAAGTTGAAATGCTATGAGTTAGTTCCCATATTTCACTTAATACACCAATGATAAACACAAGGAAACAGGTAGGAATTAGTTGAATGAATGGCGCAGAGATTCAAAAGGAAGGGATCTTCTTGGTTGTTTTTGTTGTGAATGACTCAGTTTGATTTTGTTTAAAAATGGGCTGAGTTACTCAAAACAAAAATATAAATAAAAACATACTCTGGTATAAAAACTATGTGAATAATCAAATAGTTTTTACAGTGAAGTATATCAATATTTTTATATTGATTGGAGTGGATCTTCGGAAATAAAAAAAAAAGGAAAAAAAAAACAATAAGAAAATAGTTGGTCAGAAAAGAAGGCAACACTAATTAGCCCAAACTAAATTGTGTCAAAAAAAAAATGACAAGTAGGAAGGGGTTGTCTCAGCTGCATTGAGTGTTTTGAGGCTATTTACCACGAGACAATCTCACTTGCATACTGTATGGTTCATATTGCATTTACACTGAGTTTTGTTACAGTCTTGCCCTTGTAATCTTGTTGTGGCTGTAGTTTTGGTTGCAGTTTGCCCTTATATTCGTGTGGTGGCTGCAGTTTCTTTTGTATGCAGTCTTGCCCTTGTTGGCTTGCATTGCATTGATGCATTTGGATTTGTTTTTCGAATTCCTTTTAGTTGAATCCGGTATTTTGGGTTTGACCTTGTGTTCGTTTGTGAATTTTCATTGTGCACATACGTGCACATTGTCCATGTCATTCTGGTTTTACCATTGAGGTCATGGCATTGATATTTGAATCATCATTTGGTTTTGGTTCGTCGATCTTTTGTGTATTTCATGCTGTAGTGGCGAGGCAGTATACGCGTGTGTATACTGTAGCCCTACCAGATTTGATGTTTTAAATTGATTATTTTGTTGTTGTCTAATTATCTTCTAGATAATTAGATTATGAGTTTCTAATTATTTATTTAATAATTACATTTTTTCGTTAATTGCCGTTTAGGTAATTCTGTTGGTTTATAAATTATCTTCATTGATAATCCTTTCATTTATCTTTATTGGTAATTTGAATTTGCTAATTTGTTGTTTAACACTGTTACGTGTTATATTTACCGTTATCCAATTTCCTTATTAAAGGATTGGTTTAACGAGATTTACTTTGACTATCGTCTATTTGTTATTTAATTATTATTGCTTCTGTGCATTAATAACTGAGTTTGAATTAGACTGACCCGTGTATTACTTTCTTTTGAATTTAATACTCATGTCAGACCGAGTTATCACAGGTTGTAGATATCTTGCTTTGGGTTGCTATTAGAGCTATGAAGTCTTTTTATATCATTTGGAGTAGTCGTAGTTATAGTATAGGATGTTATGTATTCATGTATATTATTCACGATAATGTACTTGTATATGTAATATACTGTGTCGACAGTTGAAGTTGTATCATATGTATTGTATCACGTGTTTTGTAACTGATTTCAGTTATATATATGTATGAGATTTGATATTATCTGTGTTCCGCATTTAGCTTATCTGTGTTATTAATATATATATTGTCCTAAACTATTATGAACCATCGTAGTTCGTTTTATACTGGAATTGAATATGTCGATGCGAGTAAATAAACAGTGTTGAAGAAAATATACCACTCCTATCGAGATAATCAATAATAGCGTAAGGCCGCTCCTATCCAGCCTTATTCTTCGCAATAATAGACAGTATTTCCTTTTAATACTCTTTGTTATTGTGAGCATAGAGGTGGGGCGTCACAAGAATCAACATAATCAATCATTCATTCATATCAAATGAAGCAAATAGTTGTTCGGGTTCAAAACTTCAGATCGTACAGAATGAAAAATAAACTACTAAGTGTACCCTTCACTCAAAAGTCTTAGGTGAAACTAAATAGATTATTCTTTCATCCAAACAATTTTAAAGTATCCTTACCAAATAACCATAAACCAAACAAACAACACTTCCAAACAAGAAATCAAATTAAAATTTCCAATTTCATAGCATTTATTATTTGATTTCCTTTTTATTCATATAATGATTTATCTTTTTTTTCTTTATCTTCATTTATTTGCAGTATTCATCTTTCTGCTTATTTTATTGATAAATAGCTTCAATCATTTACTTATGTTTATTATCTTTCATATATACTACTTAATTTTTTTATTTACGTTCATTTATTACTAAATTCCATTTATAATACTTACCTTTCTATTTTAGTTAATAGCCTTTATTTTTATACTTAAGTTACAACACTACACATCAAATTTTTATTCATTAAGGTGATTCATTGAACCTTTTCATTATAATTTTTTTCTTTTTCTTGTACAATTTCCCATTGCATTGTCTTATTAAACATTTCAACTTTTAATATTGGGTAAGTTATATATATGCCTTTAAGAATGTAATTGAAAATTATACAAGTTTTTCTTAATTCTTTTACTTAATTTACTGTTCAATAATAATCCTTTGTTTTATGCGTTACAAATTTTAAATTTTCTTTAAATTTCATTCATAACCTAGCATTAAACTTCTTATTTTAATTAAAGGTTCTAATTAAAAATTGGTTACATTCAATTTCATTATAATAATTGAAATTATTAATTAACGAAAACTTAAGAACTAAATACCGGATTTAGTCTCAAATTATTTTTAAAATAAAAGATAGATATACACTTACAATTTATATATATCAAATTATATTTAAACAATTTAAAATTTATATTTGTTTATCAAAACAACTCTGCAATAAAACACTACAGTGGCCTTCCTACTTCAAAACTCGAAAATGAATGTCGATGATGCATGCACTCATCACCGAAATTATTTTCCAGCGACAAAGAGGGGAGTACAATACTTAAATTTTTCCAAAATTTCTTTTAAAACATTTCCTTCAAATTATATTAAAATATTTATATCAGAAAATACTTATAAACAATATTATTATATTCCAAAATTATTCGAAAGAAATTTTCAAAACCCCGAAACTTAAGGTCTAAAATTTTCGATTTGATTTATTTTATTTTCAATTTTATTTCATTGTTATTTATAAATTTCATTACCTAACAACCAATATATTGGAACCAAATATTATATATATCATTTAAAAATAAACTTACTTTTAAATAGCATTAAGGGGTTAGCCATATAGCCCTTAACACAAATAATGCCAATAGTCTATACAGTGGCTGCATATCTCCTGATCGGGAGACTACGAGAAGACACTCCATAGGTACGACACAAATAGAAACTCGTAGTAAGGCTCGGTATGGTAGGTGACACGACAAAACTAGGCAATGCCATGGTACACATACCAATTACGCATCCGGGCTGGTGGTAATGTGTAGCCGCAGCTACCGCCCACCTCGAACAAACTCCCCCTAAAATCAAAGATGAAAGTGGCCACCGAGCCAATCCAAGTCAGAGTATAGTATCAAAGAGGAGTGTCCGATAAAGGGCACTAACCCCTTGCCCCGAGAATCGCTCCTGTTTTAGCCACCTTATGCCAACTCACGGGAGTCGGGTCCACGTATTTACCACAAAGAAAACACCGCCGCCATCCTACTTCATTCTGGAATCTCCACCGCGTACACGGTTGTTAAAGTGGTTTTCGAAGTTGGCAGAGAGTATGACAACTTCCGATCCCGGTCTCTTTAACAACCAATCATTATTATAACACCGCGGTTATTTCAATAATTTATACTTTAAAACTAGAATATAATGTCTCTTTCAAACCATATAAATACGATATCATTTATATATTTAAAACCCAAATCAATATGATATCATTTCAAATATATTCTTTTTCTAAAACCATATCACTTTAAAATTTATAATATTTCGAAACCATACATTTGAATTATAAGTCTTCAAAACATAATACTTGGAAATCCATAGCTTTAAAACCATAACTTTGAGCTTAAATGGTTTGGATATTCAACATTATATAAAATAAACTGGTTTGAATTTAAAATTACTTTATAAAGAAAATAATTTCCACAACTTTAGAATTTTATTCTCTTTAAATTAAGTCTAAATCCATAAATTTTAAATTCACTTTCAGTTTAAATAAACCACTTCAGTTTCAATATATTTCAATTTTGAGTATTAAACGATTAGAAACTAAGGATGGAAATTTCTATTTAACCATTAAAAGTCCTATTATTTAGTTTGAAATATTTCATAATAAAACCATAATCATTTAAATAGAACTCAAATTACCTATAACTAAATATTCCCTCCAATTTATTTATACCAGAAATATTCATTTAATTCATCTCGAATAAAAATTCAGTTATAAATATCATACCTTTTAACATTTCAAGTTAATAAATTCTACATCAACTTATGGAGTTTAATTCTTTAAAAACTCAATTCCAAATAGATTTCCAATTTAACTTTCGATCTTAATTGATTTAAATCATTAAAACTCCGTATATACATATTCAACGTACTTAACCATATAATATAAAATAATCAAACTCCATTATTCAACTTATTTATTTTATTTAACATATTTATACATAGCTTAACTTCAAAAATTTAACTATATATGTATATATAAAATAATATTTATATAAATAAAAGTTTGATATTTATTTAACCGTATCCTATCCAAACCATAGTAATCATTTTCAAATTATTTATATATATATAGACCAACAGTGTCTGTATAAAATTTTCTATCCTATGGTCAAGTAATACTGATATTTATCATTTCAATCCGCAATTTAAAAATAAAATTTTATGGTTATATATCATTTCAAATCGCAATCCCGAATGAAATGAAAATGCATAATAACTTACAGTTTATAACATATAAAATACAGCATCCATTCATCCAATATCAACCATCAACCATTTATCAAAATCATCATCCAAATTCAGACAATACATTAATATATAACGGTTAATAAATAACAGGTATTAACTAATAGTTTATATTCAATAATAAATTTAATAACTGTTGAACTGGGAGTTTATATGCAATAAATGAATAAATAACAAATTTTACTGGCAGTTTATATGTAATGAATAATTAAATAAAATTTAATTAAATAAATGCGATTTTACTGAGATGATGAATAAAAGTATGCAAATAGTCATAAATAAATTTCCACTCATATCATAAATCAATTTAAAAACATAAGAAATTTTAAAAGTTGTCGGTGGGTTAAAACATTCACCTTTTGAATTTGAATTGCATTCAAATCCAATTTAAACCCAAAAATTAGACAGTCTCCAAATTCATCCAAACCAGCGCCAAAATTACTGAAATTCTGATACGATCCCAGCAAAACAAACCGCGCATGAATCCGAGCTCGTATGCAAAAGTTATGAAAATTTGAAAATTACAAAATTTTGGTCCTAGGTCGACTTCAGGTTGGACTTCGGTGCGCCGCCTCAAATCCTCGGTGCTCGCTTGGAGTTTTTGCCAAAACGACCCAGAGCAACCTGAGTAATTTTCTTCCTGACCCAAAGTAGATACAGCGTTTTTGCCTTCGAAACTCGAAGCGTGACTCGAAGTGGATGCAGATCCGCCATTTTTTTTTTTTGAAATTGAAATTATTTTTTTTGGAATTTGGGAATTAGGTTTTTCTTCTGCCATTGGAATAAGGAGTTGAGAAGGAGATGTACGTATAGAAAAATGAAAATAAGGAGTGGCTATGGTTTATAGCAAGATATTTATAGAGAAAGTTGAAATAGGATGGACGGATAAGATAGATGTACGTGCTAACGACAAAGTGGCCCAAAGAAGCCCGTTCTGACTCCGGAACGAAATTAGGTCAATCCATACATCAAAATATGTGTTTTAAAATATTTTAAATGCAATGGAAAAGGTTTCAAGTCCAAATTCCATTGTATGAAGAAGTTATGCAAAAATCAATATTTTCCAAATTGATTTCAATTGCATATATTTCAAGGCGTTTCTAGTCCGTACGATCAAACGACCAGTTCGATCGCTATGAAACATGAAGTCCTATAATAATTCACCGTTACGGATCCGATGAAACTGGTTTCGTCGAAATCCGAGTCAGTGGCCAAAATGGCTATTTTTATATTAATTAAATAAATTAAAAATTAATTAATTCATTGAATCAAACTTCAATCTCAATCTTATAAATTGACAATTCTCATTATTTCTAATTGCTTAAACATTTATGCTAATTTAAACAAATTTCTATTGATTTAAAAATTTATAAATCAATTTCATTAAATTCAACAATTATACGTTAAATTTCCAAAGATTAAATTTGATTTACTCCCTCTTATTATTCCATAAATTCCATCTTATGGCATAATTATCCTGATTTACATCCTAGTGCGTTAAAATTTCCAAATTCATCTAATTTCAACTAACGTAGTGATTAATCTTATTAATATACATTAAAGTTCAATAAATTCTAATTGATTTCCCTTTTAACTATTAGCCCAAATAGACGGGTAACTTATAATAAATTCATTGACCAATTAATTAGGTAATATTCAAATAATTGTTATCAAAACCTTTAATTACACATAGGAATTCACCACTAAAAAATAAATGTTAAAATTCTTGTATGGTATTGATTTTATTCAAATTATTACGTATTACTTCCTTGGTTAATAAATTTTGAGTGGATTCCCCGATTCCCAAATTTATATTAACGTAACATTTCCTTTAGATTTATTGCAATGATTTCCTATTCAGTTGAATGAATTAAATATATATGTATAACTCGTAATAATTTGTGGTCACACTCTTAATCACATTTTATAAGTTTATTATTTCCACTCCAATAATCATCATTTATTATATATATAAAATAATTAATTCAATAATTAAGTTCATTTTCCTACATTAAATTTATTACCAAGTATACTTTTACTCTATTCCAACAAATTGGAATTCCATTCAATTACTATAAACAATCATTTCTCTATTCACACTTTATTATTAACTCACAATCATTGCATTTATTATCTTATATTGATTTTATCCAATTACCACATATTCCTTTAAATTCATACTAACGTAATATTCAATTCAATTTATTTTGCATTAACTCCATTCTATAAATCTACATTCAATTACTACCTTAAAATAAGTTTACGTTTCTATTAATTTCCATTCATACTTCCGTTATTTTATATTACAACCATTAAAGTAACGTTTATCGTTAACACAAACATTATGAATACTTATCAACCTTCATTATACTTACTACACTAATTTACGTTTTATCCCATTATAAATTAATGTGCACATTAATTATTTCATATTTACATCCACTTCTGTATATAAATTTTGTAACCAAGTTATAACATTTACACATTTTATTTTATTTTCATTAATTACCAAAAATTCCTATATACCCTCAATTATAACTTTGCAACCTTAACAAATCCATAAATTGTCGATTGCTTAATATGTACATTGATTACTATTAGATGTTTTCCATAAATTTATTTACTTGGTTTCAAACTTTTTATTCATCAATTACTACCCTATAAATAAACTTAGGTTTCTATTCAATTTACATTATTTCCAATTAATTCCAATATTAATCTTAAATTGTTAATTTTAATTTCAATTGCTACACCTAATTTCTAATATTCGTTCCAATATAAATTATAAGATGTTTATTTCTTTCTAAATTTAATTTAAAAATCATATAATTTAACTCATTTTAATCATCGAATTTTACGGGTCGTTACATATACCAAAGTAAATGGTACCTAAGATGATAGTAATTGGATTAATTGCGATTAAATGAAATTTAATATTTAATTTTTACGTTAATTGAAATTAAAATGAAGCTTAGTATTACATTTATGAGTTTAAGACAATTATTACATGATATGAAGATAATAAGATGAATTGAAATGTGAGTTTATTTGAAAAGAAATAGGTGATGTAATAAAGGAATGAAATCAAGATAAGTAAATTATTACAAATAATGTGTGAAATTGACCAAAATATAGTAAATGGAAATATGATAGTCAATAAATAAAGGGTGGAATGGGAGCACTAATGTGATGAATGTAAAACTCAATAAATGGATAAATTGAAATGAAAGCTCAGGTGAAATATTGAAAATTGGTTATGAGATTGAAATGTAAGAAACGAATGTAAATACTTAATTAGCTAATGGAATAAGAATAATATAGTTAATGGTAATTAAATAAAAGCAGAAGTATTCAAGAATTGTAACATTTGCATGATAATAGGGAATTCGTAAGTGTAATTAAAGTCATGGTAACACTTGATATAAGTTACCCGTTTATTTGGTTTAATAATTAAAATGAGAATCAATTAAAATTAAATGAACTTTAATGTATATTAATGAGAATTTATGCAATAACTAAAGGTGTGAACGTAATAAATACAAACCAATGCTAATTTATGACACAAATTTGTATAGAGAATTTATTTTCCTTTATTTTGGGTGTTAATTAAAATCTTTAAAGGATGTTAATTTTGGTACGTTTAAGGTTAACAATATTAATTAAGTGAACGATTGATTTGAAATTCGAATTCTAAAAATTTGTTTACATTATAAAGTTGGTCCATTCGTTCCCTTTCTAATTAATAATTACCTCTTTTTAATACCTGCTACTTTTAAAAAGGCTGTTTATATTTACTATATTTCAATACCAAGTTTGTAACGCCCACCTCTATACCCACACTAGCCAAGGACACTACGGGGTCATGCCGTCAACTAGTACGGAGAATAAGGCTATTAGGAGCGACCATCCACGTAATTGCTTTGTGCGAGCAAGGATATGTCAGATAGTACAACATGCGTTTGGTTTAAGGAGGAAATCCGACATACCGATACAAACTCAAAGCTACTACACAGTGGCTATATATATTCTTCGAAAACAAATATAGAAATAAACATAAAACAAATCAGTCACAGACATCCATATCATAAAGGCGGAAATAGATATAAATATATAACACATGAAAGTATACATCGGAGTAGTGGTCAAACAAGGTCAACAATGTCACAAAAGAATAGCTACAAGTGCTAGACAAAAGAATATGGATACATCAATGAGTCTATATCTCAAATGTATACAACAAAAACTACTAATCTAAGTGGTTAGCCAAAAGTCAGGGTGATAATCCCAGATGTGAAGTCAAGTAGAAGCACCTGTAACATCTCGGTCTGACCCGAGTATTATTTAATAGGAAAATAATAAACGGATTTGTCTAGCTATAAATATCAGATAAAATGATATAGAATAAGAGTTATGACATAAACATATGATAACCATAAAGCCATACGGCGATAAGTATGCAATTGAAAATCAACTAGGGATTAATCAATATCACAAGAATCTTCTCAAAGATCAAAATGAATGTCATACTCTATATTTATATTCTCAAAACCATAAATGTTGACAACAATATCAATGCCAATCACAAAAGTTAATGACACACAAATTCACCAATGCACAAATATTCATAAAACTTATGAATGTAAATCACGAAAATTGGTGAAAACGCTAATTCCAGAAATCATCAATGGAAATACAGAAATCACAAAAAGGGGGAGGCCCACCACAAAACGGAGCATGAAAACTCACCAACACGTGTATCACAAAATGGAACGCTATTCCTTGGTTGCTAACCATTAATTTTGAGCCGAAGCTCCACAAAACGGCCCGAAGACCATGGGTCGCTACCCCACCAAATTGAGCCGAAGCTCCACAGAAACGGGGATTAGTCTCCCTCGTAGACAAAGAGCGCATTTGCTAGTCTAAATCACAAAAATGATCATCAACGATCATCAAGAAGTGTCAATTACAATAAGCTAGTAAATATATAAGCCTAGCTTCATGTCCCATAACCACTAGCTTAACTTAAATATTTACGAACAAATTGTAGATCTCCACTCGAAAATTGTCACAAGAGATTCAATCGAACAAGTCCAAGAATTAACCGGCGAAGTAAATGCAAGCGTTTCATACCATTTGTTTTACTAAGCCATTTAATTAGATTTCTCGTACGAGTGAGATGAAGTGTCAAATCACAAAAATGATTGTAGAAACAATAAATCACAAAAAAAAATTCACATTCGAAGACGTGAATAAAATCCAAAGAATTCGATTCCAAATTCATCAAAGTGGAAATACCTTGCGACTTAACAGCCACGACTTATGACTTAACATAAGTCAACACAAGAAATCAGCGGCTCAACGCATGCGACTACATGGCATACGACCTAAGAGATCAGCGACTTAAGAAATAGCATGCGGCTTAAAGCAGGTGCGACTTAAAGGGTGGCGCGACTTAACTGCAATCGACATAAGGAATGGCGCGACCCAAAGCATGTGCGACCTAACAGTGCAAGCAGGCCGAGCAACCTAAGGCAGGCCGACCTAATAGTAAGGCAAGAGGCCTATGGGGTTGCGACCTATGGCATGGCGCGACCCAAGGGGTAGAGAATAGGTCGAGCAACTTAAGGTAAAGCGCGACCTAACACACAGGGACAAGCCGAGCGACTTAAGGAGACCTATGGCGCGACCTAAGTGACGCGACCTAAGGGGTTGAGGATATGCCGAGCGACTTAAGGTAAAGCACGACCTAACACACAGGGACAAGCCGAGCGACTTAAAGAGACCAATGGCGCAACCTAAGTGACGCGACCTAGCCAAGCGACATAACAAATATGGTTTAACATATGGCCGAGCGACCTAGGTACGAAACGACCCAAGCGGTCAAGAAGGCCGTGCGACTTAATGGGCGTGCGACCTAACGATCTAAGGGGTAAATAAGGCCGTGCGACTTAATGGGGACGACCTAGCATGGTGCGACCTATAGTTTGCAATCTAAGGCACAGAACGACCTAAATTGCAGGCCGAGAATCATATGTGCAGGCCGAACGACCTAAGCAACAAAAATGCCAAAAACTCTCTCAATTTGCAACGGATCGAGCACGAACGCTAGGGGATTACGCCTATCGGCTACCCGGTCCTATTGGCTCCTCGATGCATCACCAAAAACGTGTTCAAACATCAAAGATTGGATTTTTAAAGATTTGAACCCAAAACACTAAAAATTGGGATTTTCACCAATTCAATCCGAACCAAATGCACATGAATAAGTGTTAGGAATTCATACCCAACAATCAAAGATAGTTATAGACAAAGATGTGAGATAAAAATCTCACCTTTACACAAAATCAATGAAGAAGAAGCTTGAGAGAAAAGAAAGAATCAATGGCTTCTCTTTGAATTTGGAGTTAGATGTTGGATTTGCAAATGAACTAGGGCTTGGAGTTTTAATTTCCCATTCCTTCCTCCATTTTTGATGAAGCTTGAGTGTTAGGAAATGAAAGTGAAGTTATGAAGGGAAGGGGGTTGGGCTAGAGTTAATAGTTTAGGCTAATAGGCTAAACCAAACCCAAAGCCCAAAGTGAAAAAGTGGCAAAATTCCTTTAACTCCAAACATATCAAAGTTTATACTCAAAAAGACCGCAAACAGTGTTTTGGACTCAATGGAAGTGTTTTCGAGTCCTAATTCGACCGTATGCAAAAAGTAACTTTTCGGACTTAAATTCGACTAACGATAAAATATTAAAATAAAATATTTAAATATTCCATCGTAAAATATGCGGGTTGTTACAGACTCCCCTCCTTAAAGAAATTGCGTCCTCGCAATATTTAAGAAGAAAATATAAGGTAACAACCATGAAATCATATTAACACAAAAGAAATTTTAAATAAGAAATTCACCTCATGGAGCACGAGGAAGTAAGTCCGGATGTGTTCGCTCGATGAACTTTCCAGATTCCCAAGAGCAATCCATAGGATTTGAGGACCATTGGACTTTAACAAGCGGAACATCTTTATTTCGAAGGCGCTTGACCTCCGAAGCAAAAATACGAATAGGATGTTGCTCATAAGTTAAATTAGGTGAAACTTCAATTTCTTCCACCACATCGGGCTCAAGAACTGAATCAGAATCTCGAAGGGACTTCCGTAATTGAGAAACGTGAAACACGTCATGAATAGCAGAAAACTGAGCCGGTAATAAAAGGCGATAAGCCACAGAACCAATACGTTCGGTGATGGTAAATGGACCTATATATCGAGGCGCTAATTTTCCTGATCGACTGAAACGTACAACACCCTTCATAGGTGGAACACGAATAAACAAAAGATCTCCCACAGAAAATTCTAATTTCGTTCTCCGGTTATCGGCATAATATTTTGTCTACTCTAGGCTTCTGTCATCCTACGATGAATACGGTCAATCTTCTTTGTGGAATCACGAATAAAATCTGGACCTAAAACCAGTCTCTCACCGTCCTCAAGCCAACAAGAAGGAGATCGGCATGGTCTTCCATAGACTGCCTCGAAAGATGCTATACCAAAACTAGATTGGAAGCTATTATTATAGGAAAACTTAACAATAGAAATATGATCTTCCCAACTTCCACCAAAATCAAGAACACATTTACGAAGAAGATCCTCAAGAGTTTGATTCACACGCTCGGTTTGTCCATCGGACTGGGGATGATAAGCAGTGCTAAAATTAAGCTTCGTTCCCGAAGCTTTTTGAAGACTCTTCCAAAATCCACTAGTAAACAATGGATCACGATCACTAACAATAGAAGTAGAAACTCCATGCAATTTAACAATTTCTTTAATAAAGAGTTTGGCCAAGAGAGGAACGGTTCGATTGGACCGAACGGAAATAAAGTGGGTGGATTTAGTAAGTCTATCGACTACCACCCATAAGCTATCATGACCCTAATGGGAAAGCGGAAGGCTGTCTATAAAATCCATGGAAATTTGGTCCCACTTCCAAATTGGAATTTCTAAAGGTTGCAATAACCCACCGGGCCTTTGGTGTTCGGCCTTGATAAGTTGGCAAGTCATGCAACACTTAACAAAGTTAGCAATATCAAATTTCATTCCCTACCAATAATAAAGTCGCTTCGTACCCGCGTACATTTTACTACTATCGGGATGAATGGTAAATTTAGAACGATGAGAATCTTCTAAAATGTCTTTACGAAGATTACTAATATTTGGCACGATAAGTCTACCAAATTTTTGAATACCGCCCTGAGAATCAATATCAAAGTCTTTCAAACCTTCAAAATTAATTTTATCCCTGATATTTTGGCTAAGAAGAGCCAATTCGGAATCTAGCTTTTGAGCTTCAAGAATGCGGTCTAAAAGAGAAGGATGATCCTCAAGACTACATAAAACAAGAGATGAACACAAATTGGATACATGATCTTGAATCTCACAAGTGGATAAAACTCCGAGATCAATCCATTCGGATATCATCATAGAAACAAACGCTTGTTGCTTACGACTAAGTGCATTGGCAGCACGATTTCTCTTTCTGGGAGTATAAAGAATACTAAGATCATAAGCTGCAAGAATTCGAGCCAATGTTGTTGACACAAATTAAGTTCCTTTTGAGAAAATAGATACTTCAAAGATTTATGATCGGTGTAAAGAATAAATTTTTCTCCCAAAAGATAATGACGCCAAATTCGAAGGGCGAAAATAATAGTCGCGAGTTCTAAATCATGAGTGGCATATCTAGTCTCAGCTGGCTTCAATTGCCTAGAAACATAAGCAATAACACGTTTTCTTTGCATAAGAACGGCGCCCAAACCAACACGACTAGCATCGGTATAAACAATAAAATCTTGGTTTCCCTCGAGAATCACAAGAATAGGAGCATCGGAAAGGAGTTCTTTTAATTTCTCCAAGAAGCTTCACATTTGTCCGACCAAATGTATTAAACACCTTTCTTTGTCAAGCTAGTAAGAGGCATGGAAAATTTTGAAAAGTCTTTTATAAAACGACGGCAATAGCCTGCCAATCCAAGGAAGCTACAGAACTCCATCACACTCTCCGATCTCTTCCAATTTTGAGCCGCTTCAATCTTTGAAGGATCCATGGAAATTCCAGACTAAAAAATAATATGACTGAGAAACTTCACACGAGATTGCCAAAAGTGACATTTAGAAAATTTTGCTTTTATTTGATTACTCCTAAGCGTTTACAACACAATCTGAAGATGCTTTTAATGCTCCTCCTTGGTTTTTGAATGCACAAGAATATCATCAATAAAGATGAGAACAAACCGATCGAGGAAGTCTTTGAAAACTCTATTCATAAAGTCAACGAAATAAGCCGGAGCATTCGTTAAACCAAATGGCATAATAAGCCATTCATAAGATCCATAACGAGTACAGAACGATGTCAAAGGAATGCTATCCTCTGCAATACGAAGCTGATGAAAACCGGTAGCTAAGTCTAATTGAGAAAAGACTCTAGCACCACTAAGTTGATCGAATAGATCATCAATCCGAGGTAAAGGGTATTTATTCTTGATAGTAAGATCATTAAGCTTGTGGTAGTCAACGCAAAGCCTAAGTGTACCATTGGATTTCTTCACAAAAATAGCCGAAGCTCCCCAAGGCGAGGAACTAGAGCGAATAAATTGATTCGTCTCTAATTCGAATAATTGTTTGCGCATCTTCTCATTTTCTTTATTGGACATAAGATAAGGAGGACGAGTGATAGGTTGAGCTCCAGGGATGAGATTAATTATGAACTCAATTGCTCGCTTAGGTGGTACTCCTAAAACGGGCTCAAATATGTCGGAAAATTCACGAACAATGCGAATAAGAGAAATAATATCCTCCTCATCATCATTATCGTCATCTTGAGGATTTAAAGAATATAAAGATGCAACTAAGCTGAAATCCGAATATTTAAGGTCAATAGAAATCTGCTTAACAGATTGACGATGTCGAAGATGAATAGTCCGCTCAGGACATAGGATTTGGTCTTCACAACGGTTAAGCCAATCCATTCCCAAAATCATTCCAAAGCCTAAGTAGCGCATAACATGCAAATCGGCTCGGAAAGAAAAATCACACAAAATAATCTCGACATCTTTACACAATAAACTGATTATTACGGATCCACCAACCGGATTCGCAATTCTCAAAGAAGTCATTAGACACAAAACATCCAAAGAAAAAGTATCAACAAGTTCTTTTGAAATAAAAGAGTGGGACCCGTATCAAAAAGAACTCGAATAAGGTGATCACGAAATAAAATAATGCCATCAAGGATAGAATGATAAATACCTTTACCACGAGATGTGTTGCCAGGGGCTTGAGCAACATTAAGCTTTCCCCCCTTCTTGCCATGAAGTTTGGGACAAGATGATAAATAATGATCCGGGCTTTTGCAATAGCGATAAGCTCGGGGCTTTGAACACTGGTTTGCATAATTGTCCTTAGAACCACAATTGTAGCATTTCCCACTACCAGAGGTAGAAGTCTTCGCCACCGAAGTTGTTTGCTTCCCTTTGTTATTGGGATAAGGACCCTTGAACTTATTAGGCCTTTTCTTGTTGTTGAAGTTTGGTTTGGAACCCATAACTTCAACATCACTCTCCCTATCTGCCTCTTCAAGACGAAGAGCGATATCAATGAGTTGATCAAAAGAAACTTCTAACTTTAGAAGTAATGGCTTCTTGGGATTTTTGTTCAAGCCATAGACAAATCTTTGGTTTTTCTTCAATGGGGTTTTTATGTACTCGACCCCATATTTAGAAAGTGACTCAAATGATGCGACATAGTCTACCACAGAAGATTCACCTTGAACAAGGTCTATGAAACGACGAGCCAATGTTGCTTTTTCAGCTTCTGGCACAAATTTTAATTCGAAGCGTTCCCGGAATTTCTCCCAAGTAAGATCCGCTTCATTTATTTTAGAAATCAAAAGCTAGTACCAATCTAACGCTCTTTCTTGGAGCATACCAGAGGCCACCTGAACACAGTAAAGATCAATAAGATTCATGCGAGAAAAGTTATGATCGCACGATTTCAGCCATGCCTGGACTTCAATAATTGTTTCAGAACCTTTGGATGGCTTCCCACCCAAATGGGTATAATTGTTGCACAAACATGAAAATACAGACTTAGGGTGATTAGACTCTGGATTAGATCAGGCTGCTTGAGCATTCCTTACTAGATCAAGAAGCTGCTGGGCAAACATAAATACTCCATCTTGGGGAGTAGCCGAGATTGACCGGCGCTGGGATGGCCAGGTCTAACCGTTTCTCTTCCTTTTGAAAGAAAGAAAGAAGAAGGATAAGGTTATTCACCAAATGAATATCAAGCAATCTTGATAGATAAACAAGGAATCATAAAGAAAATAGGATAAATCGGTACGAAGACTCAAATTAAATCCTAAAGCACGACTCCTAAGATGGACTTAGGACGATGATCCTTGCTAGATTATTCTACATTGTTCCGAAGATTGGCTCTGATACCAAGCTGTGACGCCTCACCTCTATACCCACACTAGCCAAGGACACTACTGGGTAAGGCTATTGAGGAGAATAAGGCTGTTGAGGAGCGACCATCCGTGTAATTGCTTTGTGCGAGCATCGATATGTCAGATAGTACAACATGCGTTTGGTTTAAGGAGGAAATCCGACATACCGATACAAACTCAAAGCTACTATGCAGTGGCTGTATATATTCTTCAAAACAAATATTGAAATAAACATAACACAAATCAGTCACAGACATCCATATCACAAAGGCGGAAATAGATATGAATATATAACACATGAAAGTGTACATCAGAGTAGTGGCCAAACAAGATACACAATGTCACAAAAGAATAGCTACAAGTGATAGACAAAGGAATATGGATACATCAATGAGTCTATGTATCAAATGTATACAACAAAAACTACTAATCTAAGTAGTTAGCCAAAAGTCAGGGTGATAATCCCATATGTGAAGTCAAGAAGAAGCACCTGTAACATCTCGGTCTGACCCGAGTATTATTTAATAAGAAAATAATAAACGGATCAGTCTAGCGATAAATATCAGATAAAATGATATAGAATAAGAGATATGACATAAACATATGATAACCATAAAGTCATACTGTGATAAGTATGCAATTGAAAATCAACTAGGGATTAATCAATATCACAAGAATCTTCTCAAAGATCAAAAGGAATGTCATACTCTATATTTATATTCTCAAAACCTTAAATATTGACAATAATATCAATGCCTATTACAAAAGTTAATGACGCACAAATTCACCAATGCACAAATATTGATAAAACTTATCAATGTAAATCACGAAAATTGGTGAAAACACTAACTCCAAAAATCATCAATGGAAATCCAGAAATCACAAAAAGGGGGAGGCCTATCACAAAATGGGAGCACGAAAACTCACCAACACGTGTAACACAAAATGGAACGCCATTCCATGGTTGCCAACCATTAATTTTGAGCCGAACTCCATAAAACGGCCCGAAGACCATGGGTCCCTATCCCACCAAATTGAGCCGAAGCTCCACAGAAATGGGGTTTAGTCTCCCTCGTAGACAAAGAGACATCACACATTTGCTAGTCTAAATCACAAAAATGATCATCAACGATCACCATGAAGTGTCAATTACAGTAAGCTAGTAAATATTTACGAACAAATTGTAGATCTCCACTCGAAAATTGTCACAAGAGATTCAATTGAACAAGTCCAAGAATTAACCGGTGAAGTAAATGCAGGCATTTCATACATTTGTTTTACTAAGCCGTTTAATTAGATTTCTCGTACGAGTGAGATGAAGTGTCAAATCACAAAAATGATTGTAGAAACAATAAATCACAAAAAAATTCACATTCGACGACGTGAATAAAATCCAAAGAATTCAATTCCAAATTCATCAATGTGGAAATACCTTTGCGACTTAACAGCCACGACTTATGACTTAACATAAGTCAACACAAGAAATCAGCGGCTCAACGCATGCGACTACACGGCATACGACTTAAGAGATCAACGACCTAAGAAATAGCATGCGACTTAAAGCAGGTGCGACTTAAAGGGTGGCGCGACCTAACTGCAACCGACCTAAGGAATGGCGCGACCCAAAGCAAGTGCGACCTAACAGTGCAAGCAGGCCGAGCGACCTAAGGCAGGCCGACCTAACATGTAACAACCCCCAATTTCGTACCATTCAAATCGACAATAATCCACACATGTCAGACTTGAATGATGCGAAATAACAGATTGTAAATAAATTTGAAGCAAATGAAATCAAATATACAGAATCACAGACACAGAATAACTCGCAGCGGAATATAAAATAACATAGTAGTTAATGAAGCTACTATAACAGAGTCTCAAACCAAATACATAATATAGTCTGAAAAACAACAGGATAGAAATCCCAAATACATAGAAGTTCACTAATACATGAGATAAACTAATACAGCTGAAACAGAAGTAGATAAATATGTATATAAGTAGAAACTTCAATGAAAGACCAGCTCCAGGAAGTGAATCCAAAGCTGTGAATACTCAGGCTGACCCGAGCGTAAAGCAAAACACAAAACACTCGAGTCAGGACAATATATACTTATATAATGTAAACCAACTCAAGTGAACTGTAATAAAGATACAACTAACTTAAAGGATGCCTGGGGCCGCCCATCCTCTAAGGATCCGTTAAACTATTTACTATATAGTAATATTTCGCTATTATACTAATGTCTACAGTAAAATAAACATACTTTTAAATAGCGTTCCGGGCTACCCATATGACCATTGACACATAATAGTCCCAGTAGTCCATCCAATATCATGCCATCTCCACTCCGGGTGACTGTCAGAGGATACCACACGGGCTACGGGAGAAAGACAAACTCGTAGTAAAGGCTCGGTATGGTAGGTGACACGGCACACAAGGCAATGCCAGGGTAGATATACCAATTACGCACACGGTCTTGTGGTAACGCAGCAGCCACCTACGCCCACCCCGAACAACACTCCAAAAATCAAGGGGTGCACCCAATCGATCACAATAGTAATAGAATGGTATCGAAGAAGTGTGTTCAGCCAGAGGTGCTACCTCCTTTGGCCCGAGATAGCTCCTGTTTTAGCCACCTTATGCTAACTCACGGGAGTTAGGTTCACGAAATGTACCTTAGGAACGTCGTCACCATCCTACTTCATTCTGGAATCTCCACCGCGCACACAGTTGTTAAAGTGGTTTCCGGTATCGACAGAGAGTATGTCCATATCCGATCCCGGTCTCCTTAACAACCAATCGTTATTATAACCCGTAGTTATAATTTCAAAAATGGTATTTATTTCTCAAAATCCAATATCATTTCAAATCCATTTCAAAGTATCAACTTATCATTTCATTTGAAAAACATATTCATTTTTATTCAATTTAAAAATACCATTTCAATTCACATTTCAAAATAGTTCAATTCCAACAAATTACTTCATTTAATCCTTTAAAAGTGAAGTCATTACACTTAATAATTAAATTATTAAACTTCCAAAATTTTCAACTTTCAAAGTTCATTCATTCACTTAATTTTATCAAAACAGTGAAAATTCAACTTTCGCAGCATTTGGAAATTGCTACAGAAAGTTATATTCAAAACAGTTAAATTTAACAAAAGACAGCGTTTAAAATGCTGTAATAGTGTTACATTAGTTTCAAAGAAAAGAAAAAAAAACTTAGTTTAATCCAACAATTATATTTTCTATAATTCACTTTTAACTTATAAAATCACATAATTTTACTTTTATAACCATCATTTAATTTTCTTTAATTTCATGATTTCATAAAGTTAAATTTCCATTTAAAAATTCATATTTAACACTAATTCACTTATTAAATTGGAGTGTCCAATTATAAATTCATTACATTTAAATTTCAACCTAACACTTAAGTTAAAATTCTCAAATATAACTTAGTTTATATTTTTATTTACTTAATTAAAAATTCACCTTTAAGTCAATTCCAAAAGTTTCAATTTTAGTTACAATTTAAAATTTCAACTTAAATATTCATTCATTTCACACTTCAACTTTATTAAAATCATTAATATGATATAAAATCACTTTAAATTCCTTTATATTCAAATTATCATAAATTTATCATGCTTTAATATTCTATTTAATTTCAAATTATAATTAAATCAAATTTCCCAAAATAGCTTACATTCAAAATTTTATAACCTTTTCGTTAATTTATTTCACTTGTAATTATTCAGAAAATCAATAATATTTTACCAACATTCATTTTTAATTAGGTTTAAATCAAAATATTTTAATATTTACATTTCTAAAATAATTTTAAAATTTTTAGAAAAATATATTAACTACGGGTCTGTATATAATTTTCTACACTAGGAAAAGTGATACGGGTAATATATCATTTCAACCCGTAATTTACAAAGAAAAATCCGGGTTTTATCATTTCAAACCCGCAGTCCCAAGTAAATGAAATAAATTTGAAAATCATTCAGGCCTATCATTTCAGCCCATAATGATTTTCCCTTATTCTAAAGTCCGTTCGGGTATGTATCATTTCAACCCATAGTGATTCTAATCTAAAGGGAACTTGGAGTGTGATAAACGAATAAAATAACAGAACAGCATAATATAATAGTAATAAATGTCATAATAGGTGTTTAAGCATGGGTGAACATCATATAATAGTGACATAGCAAATAATAATATAGTGATGCAGTTTACATATTTACAAGTGATCAATTTACTATTCATATAAGTATAAAACTGTCTGGTGAGAATAACTCACTGTTTTGAGCTGATGATACAACGGTGAATTGCACAAACGGGATCTACACAAGTACAAAAGCATGACACAGATACGAATGGAGGAGCCAAGGATTAATTCCCTTGAATACCAATCAAACAAAACAATATAACAATTATAAGGTTTCAGACCAAAAATACGATAAACTATGCTAGAAATAACTTCATAAAACAAAGCTGAAATGCTTTGCACTTGCTTCCGACATCCCATAGGCTCGGCCAGAGGTGGAGTACAGGTCTAAGGCAATGGTTTTGGGTCAGGTCTGGGTTTCTAAGGTCGGCCTAACATGAGTTTGTTGATGGCAAAAGTTATGGTGATGGAACAACAACACAACAAGGCATAACTACTAACAACATCACAAGTTTCAAGCAAACAAAGCTCGGCCAAGGCTGCTGTGGTCATGGCCAGAGGAGTGGGGTCCACTGTGGTGACGTGGCAGAGGGTGCTAGAGGTGCTGGAGGTGGTGGTGGTCATGTAGGTGGCGGCCATGGGTGGTGGAAGTGGTGGATGTGAAGGCTTGTGCATGGCTAGGTCAAGATGTTGGAGTTTGGTGAACTTGGTGAAGGAACTACCACCAAGGTTGGTACGGATGGGGATGGTCAGTGACGAGGAGGTGCTGGTGGCGTGCTCAGGTGGTGGTGGTGGTGGCAGGGGCTGGAGAGGGGCATGGCCGATCCTATGATGCAGAAGATCAAGTGCAAATCAAACGAAAAATCAGCATAAGTGAACAAAAGAAGATAAAAGAAAAATAGAATTTTACCAACTTCTCAAACAAGTTATGGCCGAAATTTTTTTTAATGAGATGAGAAATGATGTACGTGAATGAATAATCGAGGTAGGCAGCTGAAGTATGTGAGTTATTATGGCTAATTGATGGCAAAAGTAAGTTAAAAATGTGAAAAGGCGGGAAAATCAAAAGTCATTGGAAATAAAAAGTCACAAACCCTTTCAATTTACCTTTAATTATTTATAAATGTTTATATATTCTGAAATAACAATATTATCAGATAAAATTTCGAAACTTAAAAAAAATATAAAAATATATATAGCATTTATTAATTATATAGAGTAAAATTAAGGAAAAATAGTTAAAACAGCGAACTAGACAAGAAAATTTAAAAGTAAATGAAATAAATAAAAATAAATTCATATGATCTTGTAAAGTATTTTTAAACATAAATAATAACATAAAAAAAAATTTATTCACAAAATAAATATTTAAAATTTAATTTAAATATAATTTTTAATGCAGAAAATAGCAAAAAAGGGGAAAACAACCCTTAAAAATAGGAAATCAATACAGTAAATTTTGGAAAAATTCTATTATTATTTTTAAAATATTTAGAGATGAAATTTCACAAATAAAACAAATTTAAAATAAAATAAAGAAATTTATAATGAAGAAAATGGCAGAAAATTAGAAAACAGCCTTTAAAAATAGGAAATAAATACAGTAAATTTTGGAAAAATTACATTTTCATTTTAAGAATGTTTAGAAATGATATCACACAAATAAACAAATTTAAATAAATTTCAAAATGAAATAAAGTCAAATTTAAATATATAGTCAAAATCTAGGGTTGTTACACTCTCCCCCACTCAAATCTTTTCGTCCTCGAAAAGAACGGAAAGGAAAAATAAAGAGAAACAAGATAGAGAAACAAAATAGTACCTGAAACGAATAGTTCCGGATTCGAAGCACGAATGCTCTCCTCCGTTTCCCAAGTACAATCTCGATCATCAGTACTCCACTGTACTTTGACCAGATTAACAGATTTTCTTCTGAGCTACTTCGTATCTCTATCGACAATACGAAGTG
The DNA here is from genome assembly GCA_030765085.1 of Allium cepa. Classification (NCBI taxonomy): domain Eukaryota; kingdom Viridiplantae; phylum Streptophyta; class Magnoliopsida; order Asparagales; family Amaryllidaceae; genus Allium; species Allium cepa. The sequence continues at coordinate 884,492,888 of CM060943.1, read as the reverse complement.
GCTTCCTCTCAACAGTCAGGTTAGGCTGAATATCCAAACTATCAAGAGCAGAAGGCTGGAAAATAAGAGATGGATCGTGGAGATGACGGCGAAGATGTGAGACATGGAATACATCATGCACTCCAGAAAGCTTCTCGGGCAAATCCAGACGATAAGCCAAAGAACCAACTCTTTCCATGATGCGGAAAGGACCAATGAACCTGGGAGAAAGCTTCCCTCTACGACCAAAGCGAATGACATTCCGCAAGGGAGAAACTTTAAGGAACACCTGATCACCAACAGCAAATTCCAAATTTCGCCTACGCCTATCAGCATATTTCTTCTGTCTATCCTGAGCGACTCTCAGCCTCTTCTTAATCTCCTCAACTTTCTCAGAAGCTTCCAAAATCACTTCAGGACCAAGAACCAAACGATTACCGGATTCAATCCAGCAAGAAGGAGATCTACAAGGTCGCCCGTATAAAGCAGCAAACGGAGACATCTTGAGACTGACCTGAATGCAAAGATGGAATGAGATAGATAAAAAGATCAAGAATAAACTGAAAACAGAAGATAAGATAATACCTGATAGCTATTATTTTAGGTAAATTCGGCAAGATGGAGATAATCTTCCCAAGATCCTCCATAATCAAGCACACAAGCACGAAGAAGATCCTCGAGAATCTGATTTACTCTTTCCGTCTAACCGTCGGTCTGAGGATGATAAGCAGTGCTCAGATTCAAACGAGTACCCAAAGATTCCTGAAAAGCCTTCCAGAACTGACTAGTAAAGATAGGGTCACGATCACAAACAATACTGAGAGGAACACCATGGGGACGAACGATCTCTCTCATGTAAATCTCAGATAAACTAGAAGCAGAACGAGTAGACTTGACCGGAATAAAATGAGCGGACTTGGTCAGTCTATCAACAATAACCCAGATACTCTCATTGCCTTTCTGAGTCCTCGGTAAACCATCGATGAAATCCATGGAAACCTGTTCCCACTTCCAATTAGGAATCTCGAGGGGCTGCAACAAACCAGGGGTCTTCTGGTGATCGGCTTTGACTTGCTGACAAGTCGCACGCCGACTAACAAAGATAGAGATATCCCTCTTCATCCCCTTCCACCAATAAAGCCTCTTCATATCCTGATACATCTTCGACACACCAGGATGAATAGAAAGTCTGGATCTATGATTTTCCTGAAGCAACTCCTGTCTCAAACTATCAACCTTCGGAACACAAATCCTGCCGTTAATCCGCAAAATCCCTTTGTCATCAATCTGAGCTCCACTATTACCTCTACTACCACCAACTCTGCTACGAACACTCTCCTTCATCAATCTAAGCATCTCATCCTCATCCTGCTTAGCCATAATCTGATCCAGAAGAGGAGAAGAAGAAACAACAAGCTGACACAACAAAGCCTTCTTCCGACTCAGAGCATCGGCCACAACATTAGCTTTACCGGGAGTATAGTTAATGTCGAGGTCGTAAGAAGCCAGAAACTCAAGCCAACGAACTTGCCTCTGATTCAGATCCTTCTCGGTGAAGATATATCTCAGAGACTGATGATCTGTGAAAAGCTCAAACTTGGTTCCAAGAAGATGATGCCTCCAAAGTTTCAAAGCAAAGACAACAGCAAGTAACTCTAAATCATGAGCATAATTTGCTTCGTGGGTCTTCAACTGACGGCTGGCATAGGCAATAACCCTACCATCCTGCATGAGGACAGCACCCAAACCCTCACGACTAGCATCAGTATAAACTGTAAATCCCTCACTCCCATTCAGAACAGTAAGAACTGGTGCGGAAGTTAGCTTGCTCTTCAACTCACTGAATGCAGCCTTACACTTATCACTCCAGACAAATCTGGCATTCTTCCGAGTTAAAGCTGTGAGAGGTGCAGCAATCCGTGCAAAATTCTCAATGAATCTCCGGTAGTAACCGGCAAGGCCCAGAAAACTACAAATATCAGATGGAGTCTTTGGAGTTTCCCATTCCTGGAAAAATCGGGAAAAAATAAAGCAATAGGAAAAAAATAGAATTATTAAAATGATAGAGAAAGAGAAAAAAGAAAGACTTACATTGATCGCAGCAATCTTAACTGGATCAACAGAGACTCCATTACTAGAAACAATATGCCCGAGATAACGGACTTCATCCTTCCACAAATGGCATTTAGAAAATTTAGCCTTTAACTGATGATTTCTGAGAGTCTCAAGAACATATTTCAAATGCGACTTATGCTCATCCTTAGTCTTAGAGAAGACAAGGATATCATCAACAAAGACTAGCACAAATTTATTAAGCACATCACGAAAAACACGATTCATCAAATCAACAAAGAAAGCAGGAGCATTAGTCAAACCAAAAGGCATGACTAACCATTCATAAAATCCATTCTCAGTGCGGAAAGCAGTCTTGGGAATGCTATCCTCAGCAACCCTGAGCTGATGAAAACCTGTGGCAAGCTCAAGCTGAGAGAAAATAGTGGCACCATGAAGCTGATCAAACATATCATTGATACGAGGCATAGGATATCTGTTTTTCATAGTGAGCTTGTTCAGCTCCCTATAATCAATACACATCCTAAGTGAACCATCAGATTTGGTGACAAAAACTATCGCAGCTCCCCATTCAGAAAAACTGGGCCTAATCAGACCTTTGGAAGATAAGTCTTCAATTTGCTTTCCCATCTCAACCTTCTCGCGAGGTGCCATTCTTCTAGGCGGAAGAACAATAGGTCGAGCACCAGGAATAAGATCAATCCGAAAATCAATTTCCCACTTTGGAGGTAAAGAAATGACTTCTCCAAATACATCGGGATATAATCTAACCACAGGGGTTGAATCAAGGTCACTGGAAGAAGAATCCAAAGAATAAATAAAGTTGCCAGCAAAATCCTAAGGCATGCGGCACTGAATAATCAAGGAATTCCCTTGATCATCAACAAGCTGAACAGACTGGGCTTTACAAGAGATATGAGCATTATGATTCACTAACCAATCCTGACCAAGCAATAAATCAAAAGCATCGAAGCCCAGATTATAAAAATCACCACTAAAGCGATGATCAGAATGGAGAAGTTTCACCTCTCGACAAATCCGATTAAGGTTAGCAGGACCCCCAATAGGATTTGAAACACATAATGGAACAGAAGTATACTCAGGAGAAAGGAGATGTTCAAACTTATCACACAAATCAATAGAAATAAAACTGTGTGAAGCACCTGTATCAAACAACACACGAACAGGATGATGAAATAAAGTAAATGAACCCTGGAGTGTACCTTGGTCATCACTAGGAGCAGGGGCAGGTGGAGGAACTGGAGATGAGGCAGAAGTGACAGCAAATATACCAGAAGGAGTACCCCTCTGCTGGGTAGGGCAATCCTTCTTAAAATGACCTGGCTGGAGACAGATATGGCAGAGATCACGTCTAGCCGACTGAGCAGGTGGAGGAACTGCAGCACCTGATAATGTGGGACAGCTATTGGCATAGTGCCCTCTCTAATCACACCTAAAACAAGTGATGGAGGAGAGATCAACTGGTTGCCTCTGAGCAGGGGCAGATGATGAAGATCCCCAACCAGGACGCTTCTGCCAATTCTTCTTCTGCTGCTGAAAATTAGGCTTACACTTCTTGGAAACTGCAGAGGAAGACTGAGCACCAGAAACAGAAGGACCTTTGGATGTGGGATTCTCATAGCGAATAGCCATATCCATAAGCTGGGTGAAAGAACCATGAACATGAGAAATAAGGCGACTATAATACTCTGGCCGAGCACCAGCAATAAATTTCTCATTCTTCTTAAGAGGAGTATCAATAAGGCCAGGACCGAACTTGGAAAGTTCATTGAATTTCCTCTCATACTCAGCAAAAGACATGGTACCCTGCTTCAGATCCATAAACTCACGATAAAGCTGAGATTTCCCGGCTTCTGGCATCCATTTTGCCACAAAAGCCTCCTTGGAAAAGAGATACAGAAAACAAGCTTAAGATAGATTAAAAGAAAGGAAAAATAGGAACAAAATTAAGATAACCCAAAGGATACCTAAACTGCTCCCAAGTGAGATCAGCCTCGACGGTGTTAGCCGTAACGGACTCCCACCAATCTAAAGCAGAATCATGCAACTGCCAGGCTGCAAGCTGACGCTTCTGAGCATCAGTAATGTCAAGACCAGTAAATATCCTCTCAAGACTCCGCAACCACTGCTGAGCTTCAATGATAGTCTCTGAACCGGTGAATGGGGTTCCACCAAGTTGAGAGAATTCCTTACAAAGAACAGTGAGCCTGACTGGAGCAACAGGTTGAGGAGCTGGGGCAATACCGCGGCCCCTAACTCTGGCATTTCCCCGATTCATCCTGAAAAATATCAAGAATGAATTTAGGATAAGAATAAAGACAAGCCGAAGACAAATTAAGATAAGGCAAGATAATACACTTGGATGAATATCTTAAAGAAAGAAAAGATCCTAATAAGATAGATACGAAAGAAAGGAAAGTTAGAAAACATTTGAAATCCTTTAAAAGCAAGAAAAATTTATATATCAAAATAATCTTTGAAAATCCTTTGAAAACATTTTGAAAAATCATTTTATACTTTGAAAATACGTCTCTCACAAAGATATGATTCTGAGATTGATTTCACTCATTCTAGGGTGGAAATACCCTATCTCTAATGAGTTTTTGCTCCGCAGAGGCAATGGTTGCCAAAACCAAAGCTCTGATACCAACTGTAACAACCCCCAATTTCGTACCATTCAAATCGACAATAATCCACACATGTCAGACTTGAATGATGCGAAATAACATATTGTAAATAAATTTGGAGCAAATGAAATCAAATATACAGAATCACAGACACAGAATAACTCGCAGCGGAATATAAAATAACATAGTAGTTCATGAAGCTACTATAACAGAGTCTCAAACCAAATACATAACATAGTCTGAAAAACAACAGAATAGAAATCCCAAATACATAGAAATTCACTAATACATGAGATAAACTAATACAGCTGAAACAGAAGTAGATAAATATGTAGATAAGTAGAAACTCCAGTGAAAGACCAGCTCCAGGAATAGAATCCAAAGCTGTGAATACTCAGGCTGACCCGAGCGTAAAGCAAAACACAAAACACTCGAGTCAGGACAATATATACTTATATAATGTAAACCAACTCAAGTGAACTATAATAAAGATACAACTAACTTAAAGGATGCCTGGGACCGCCCATCCTCTAAGGATCCGTTAAACTATTTACTATATAGTAATATTTCGCTATTATACTAATGTCTACAGTAAAATAAACATACTTTTAAATAGCGTTCCGGGATACCCATATCACCCTTCACACATAATAGTCCCAGTAGTCCATCCAATATCATGCCATCTCCACTCCGGGTGACTGTCAGAGGATACCACACGGGCTACGGGAGAAAGACAAACTCGTAGTAAAGGCTCGGTATGGTAGGTGACACGGCACACAAGGCAATGCCAGGGTAGATATACCAATTACGCACACGGGCTGGTGGTAACGCAGCAGCCACCTACGCCCACCCCGAACAACACTCCAAAAATCAAGGGGTGCACCAAATCGATCACAACAGTAATAGAATGGTATCGAAGAAGTGTGTTCAGCCAGAGGTGCTACCTCCTTTGGCCCGAGATCGCTCCTGTTTTAGCCACCTTATGCTAACTCACGGGAGTTAGGTTCACGAAATGTACCTTAGGAACGTCGTCACCATCCTACTTCATTCTGCAATCTCCACCGCGCACACAGTTATTAAAGTGGTTTTCGCTATCGACAGAGAGTATGTCCATATCCGATCCCGGTCTCTTTAACAACCAATCGTTATTATAACCCGTAGTTATAATTTCAAAAATGGTATTTATTTATCAAAATCCAATATCATTTCAAATCCATTTCAAAATATCAACTTATCATTTCATTTGAAAAACATATTCATTTTTATTCAGTTTAAAAATGCCATTTCAATTCACATTTCAAAATAGTTCAATTCCAACAAATTACTTCATTTAATCCTTTAAAAGTGAAGTTATTACATTTAATAATTAAATTATTTAACTTCCAAAATTTTCAACTTTCAAAGTTCATTCATTCACTTAATTTTATCAAAACAGTGAAAATTCAACTTTCGCAGCATTTGGAAATTGCTACAGAAAGTTATATTCAAAACAGTTAAATTTAACAAAAGACAGCGTTTAAAATGCTGTAATAGTGTTACATTAGTTTCAAAGAAAAGAAAAAAAATTTAGTTTAATCCAACAATTATATTTTCTATAATTCTCTTTTAACTTATAAAATCACATAATTTTACTTTTATAACCATCATTTAATTTTCTTTAATTTCATGATTTCATAAAGTTAAATTTCCATTTAAAAATTCATATTTAACACTAATTCACTTATTAAATTGCAGTGTCCAATTATAAATTCATTAGTTTTAAATTTCAACCTAACACTTAAGTTAAAATTCTCAAATATAACTTAGTTTATATTTTTATTTACTTAATTAAAAATTCACCTTTAAGTCAATTCCAAAAGTTCCGATTTTAGTTACAATTTAAAATTTCAACTTAAATATTCATTCATTTCACATTTCAACTTTATTAAAATCATTAATATGATATAAAATCACTTTAAATTCCTTTATATTCAAATTATCATAAATTTATCATGCTTTCATATTCTATTTAGTTTCAAATTATAATTAAATCAAATTTCCCAAAATAGCTTACATTCAAAATTTTCTAACCTTTTCGTTAATTTATTTCACTTGTAATTATTCAGAAAATCAATAATATTTTACCAAAAATCATTTTTAATTAGGTTTAAATCAAAATATTTTAATATTTACATTTCTAAAATAATTTTAAAATTTTTAGAAAAACATATTAACTACGGGTCTGTATATAATTTTCTACACTAGGAAAAGTGATACGGGTAATATATCATTTCAACCCGTAATTTACAAAGAAAAATCCGGGTTTTATCATTTCAAACCCGCAGTCCCAAGTAAATGAAATAAATTTGAAAATCATTCAGGCCTATCATTTCAGCCCATAATGATTTTCCCTTATTCTAAAGTCCGTTCGGGTATGTATCATTTCAACCCATAGTGATTCTAATCTAAAGGGAACTTGGAGTGTGATAAACGAATAAAATAACAGAACAGCATAATATAACAGTAATAAATGTCATAATAGGTGTTTAAGCATGGGTGAACATCATATAATAGTGACATAGCAAATAATAATATAGTGATGCAGTTTACATATTCACAAGTGATCAATTTACTATTCATATAAGTATAAAACTGTCTGGTGAGAATAACTCACTGTTTTGAGCTGATGACACAACGGCGAATTGCACAAACGGGATCTACACAAGCACAAAAGCACGACACAGATACGAATGGAGGAGCCAAGGATTAATTCCCTTGAATACCAATCAAACAAAACAATATAACAATTATAAGGTTTCAGACCAAAAATACGATAAACTATGCTAGAAATAACTTCATAAAACAAAGCTGAAATGCTTTGCACTTGCTTCCGACATCCCATAGGCTCGGCCAGAGGTGGAGTACAGGTCTAAGGCAATGGTTTTGGGTCAGGTCTGGGTTTCTAAGGTCGGCCTAACATGAGTTTGTTGATGGCAAAAGTTATGGAGATGGAACAACAACACAACAAGGCGTAACTACTAACAACATCACAAGTTTCGCAAACAAAGCTCGGCCAAGGCTGCTGTGGTCACGGCCAGAGGAGTGGGGTCCACTATGGTGACGTGGTAGAGGGTGCTGGAGGTGCTGGAGGTGGTGGTGGTCATGTAGGTGGCGGCCATGGGTGGTGGAAGTGGTGGATGTGAAGGCTTGTGCTTGGCTAGGTCAAGATGTTGGAGTTTGGTGAACTTGGTGAAGGAACTACCACCAAGGTTGGTACGGATGGGGATGGTCAGTGAGGAGGAGGTGCTGGTGGAGTGCTCAGGTGGTGGTGGTGGCGGCAGGGGCTGGAGAGGGGCATGGCCGATCCTATGATAAAGAAGATCAAGTGCAAATCAAACGAAAAATCAGCATAAGTGAACAAAAGGAGATAAAAGAAAAATAGAATTTTACCAACTTCTCAAACAAGTTATGGCCGAATTTTTTTTTTAATGAGATGAGAAATGATGTACGTGAATGAATAATGGAGGTAGGCAGCTGAAGAATGTGAGTTATTATGGCTAATTGATGGCAAAAATAAGTTAAAAATGTGAAAAGGCGGGAAAATCAAAAACCATTGGAAATAAAAAGTCACAAACCCTTTCAGTTTACCTTTAATTATTTATAAAAGTTTATATATTCTGAAACAACAATATTATCAGATAAAATTTCAAAACTTTAAAAAAACATAAAAATATATATACCATTTATTAATTATATAGAGTAAAATTAAGGAAAAATAGTTAAAACAGTGAACTAGACAAGAAAATTTAAAAGTAAATGAAATAAATAAAAATAAATTCATATGATCTTGTAAAGTATTTTTAAACATAAATAATAACATAAAACAAAATTTTATTCACAAAATAAATATTTAAAATTTAATTTAAATATAATTTTTAATGCAGAAAATAGCAAAAAATGGGAAAACAGCCCTTAAAAATAGGAAATCAATACAGTAAATTTTGGAAAAATTCTATTATTATTTTTAAAATATTTAGAGATGAAATTTCACAAATAAAACAAATTTAAAATAAAATAAAGAAATTTAAAATGAAGAAAATGGCAGAAAATTAGAAAACAGCCTTTAAAAATAGGAAATAAATACAGTAAATTTTGGAAAAATTACATTTTCATTTTAAGAATGTTTAGAAATGATATCACACAAATAAAAAAATTTAAATAAATTTCAAAATGAAATAAAGTAAAATTTAAATATATTTTCAAAATCTAGGGTTGTTACATAACAGTAAGGCAAGAGGCCTATGGGGTTGCGACATATGGCATGGCGCGACCTAAGGGGTAGAGAATAGGCCGAGCGACTTAACGTAAGGCGCGACCTAACACACAGGGACAAGGCGAGCGAAATAAGGAGACCAATGGCGCGACCTAAGTGACGCGACCTAAGGGGTAGAGGATAGGCCGAGCGACTTAAGGTAAAGCGCGACCTAACACACAGGGACAAGCCAAGCGACTTAAAGAGACCAATGGCGCGACCTAAGTGATGCGACCTAGCCGAGCGACCTAACAAATACAGTTTAACATATGGCCAAGAGACCTAGGGACGAAACGACCTAAGGGGTAAAGAAGGCCGTGCGACTTAATGGGCGTGCGACCTAACAACCTAAGGGGTAAATAAGGTCGTGCGACTTAATGGGAACGACCTAGCATAGGCGACCTATAGGTTGCGACCTAAGGCACAGAACGACCTAAATTGCAGCCCGAGAATCATATGTGCAGGCCGAACGACCTAAGCAACAAAAATGCCAAACTCTCTCTCAATTTGCAACCGATCGAGCACGAACGCTAGGGGATTACGCCTATCGGCTACCCGGTCCTATTGGCTCCTCGATGCATTGCCAAAAACGTGTTCAAACATCAAAGATTGGATTTTTAAAGATTTGAACCCAAAACACTAAAAATTGGGATTTACACCAGTTCAATCCAAACCAAAAGCAAATGCATATGAATAAGTGTTAGGAATTCATACCCAACAATCAAAGATAGTTATAGACAAAGATGTGAGATAAAAATCTCATCTTTACACAAAATCAATGAAGAAGAAGCTTGAGAGCAAAGAAAGAATCAATGGCTTCTCTTTGAATTTGGAGTTAGATGATGGATTTGCAAGTGAACTAGGGCTTGGAGTTTTAATTTCCCATTCTTTCCTCTATTTTTGATGAAGCTTGAGTGTTAGGAAATGAAAGTGAAGTTATGAAGGGAAGGGGATTGGGCTAGAGTTAATAGTTTAGGCTAATGGGCAAAATTCCCTTAACTCCAAACATATTAAAGTTTATACTCAAAAAGATCGCAAACGGTGTTTTGGATCCAATGGAAGTGGTTTCGGGTCCTAATTCGACCGTATGCAAAAAGTAAATTTTCGGACTAAAATCCGACTAACAATAAAATATTTAAACATTCCATCGTAAAATACGCGGGTTGTTATTGAGTTTGCTCATATTTACTTTCTTTTTTCGTTCATTTTCCAACTTCATTTTACTGAAACGTCATTTCATTTATTTCTAATTGATAGCGGCCTTTCTTTTCAAATCTCTTCGGCCCTAAACCTAACTCTAACCTTATAAATAAGATATGATGCAAATCAAACCCCAGCCTCCATTATAATCTTTTTCTTTTCTTTTTCTTTTTTTATCTTCAGATCTCCTTATTATCTCTCATTTTAATTTTTCCTTCCTCTTCAAATTTTATTCTATTTCAAAAATTTCTTCTTTCTTTTCAAATCTTGATCTTCTCTTCCATTTTCAGTTCTTCTTATTTTAATCCTTTTCTTTTTCAATTCTTCTTTTTCAAATGTTTTCCAAACCTTTTAAAAATACAAACCTAAATACATACATCCATCCATCCATCCATACATACATACATACATACATACATATATATATATTAATATAATAAGGAGGGAAATTAAAGTAAATCAAAATAAAAGAAAAATTGCGAAATAAAGCTAGCAATCAAGAAGGATACTAAGGAAACATAGAGCGAAGCTATTGATTAGAAGTCTATTTTTTTCAGATTCGTATAATGGTGAGTGTTTAATCCACTCACAACTTCTAGATTTCTTATGTTTGTCAAATTTAATTTATGTTGTGATTTTGAATTAAATTATGACTGTTTCGTATACTTTTAATCATCATCTCAATTAACTGCATTTATTTAAAATTTAATCATTATTTAATCTATTATTGAATATAACTGCCTGTTAAATACCTGTTATATATTATCAGTTATATATTGTTATTGATTGATTGTTTTGGATGATGATTGTGATGAATGTTTGACTTGGATGATGGATGAATGGATGTTTTATTTTATATCATCATGATCTGCCAGTTCGTTATGGATTTATTTTTATTTCATTCGGGATTGCGGTTTGAAATGATATAACTGTAATTTTTATTTTAAATTACAGATTGAAATGTTAAACATCCATATCACTTGACCATAGCGTAGAAAATTATATACAGACATCGTGGTCTATATATGAAAATAATGATTTTCTATGGTTTTGTAAAGAAATATACGATTTTACGAGATATTGATTTGGATATTTTATAAATGTTCTTTTATATATAGTTAAATTCTTTGTTTAAGCTATGAATAAAATTTGTTTAAAGTATAAAATAAGTTTAATAATAAAGTTTAATTTTATTAAAATATAATATGGATAAGTATTTACTTACATTATATTTTAATATAGAGTTTATGTTGATTTTTATAAGTCAAGGTTGAGAAGGTATTTTTGAAATTGATTTGAGATTTTATCTACTTAAGAATTGTATTTAATAAGAATCCATTTGGAACTTGTTGAAATTGATATTTTAAAGGAATATGGTTTTATAACTTAATTCGGGTTTAAGGTGATTTAAGTGAATAAATTAAGGAATACTCAGTTATTGAAATTTGAAGCTTTATTTAAAGGATACTGGATTTAGTAAGCAAATATTTCAAAACTAAATAATAGTAAATGTAACGACCCGCAAATCCGTACCCCTTGGGTCAACACTATTCTACAACAATCAACTCAAGTTGTACGGAAATACGAACCATTGGGCTAAAGAAGAAGAGGTAGAAGAAGAGAATTGGAAACAACAACAGAATCTAACCATCGCAGCGGAGTAAAATATAATAGATAACAATTAATCTTTACTCAAAATCGAATATATCTGTTTACATATATTACATCATCATAGTACATCAATCACAGCTCACATCAATAACGTACAAATGGACACACAGCTACACAACACAGCGGAATATATATAACATGTATGAATGTACGTATCGTCATCTTGCCCGTCTCCTGAGCTCATAGCATCATATCCTGTATCCTATAATACTCGGTCTGACCCGAGCATCACAGTTAAATAACACCCGAGTCAGTCCGGAATAGCAGCGTGAGAAAATCACACCCAATTGATTATTAAAGTTTCAAAAATCCTTTGAAAAACAAAAGCATCTCATAAGACCACGCCACAAATAAACATGTCGGGTTTTTACCTTACGATAGCTAAAACACTTTTTATAGAAATCCTCTGATATTATAATAGGGTCTATTTACAAATACTTATAAAATAGCCGAAATTGTTACATCTATTAAATTCCAGCTACTAGCCACAAAAGTGGGTAATACAAACAAAACCGTACAAGGCTCGTAGGGAGAATGGATTTCCAACAATGACTAGGCACTGGGGTACCACCTGTCACAGTACGGGGCCTAGATCACCGTACCGAGGATTACTCCCTTCATCCCCTGCAACACAAGGCCGGAACCATTCCTTACTGAACAGTCCCGAACAAGATAAACCCCGTGGTTGGCGTGACCAACCACCCACTAAGCCGAATAAAAAGGGACATCTAGACAGGGGAAATATCTTGTCCTGCTTGGGCATGACCCACCTAACCTTGCTGCATATCCCCTGATTTTCAGTCATTCCCATTTGATGAGGCTTGAGGCTAAGCGTTACCTTTATAGAATATATTCCTTAGAATTCCCATCGTCCACCTGACGATGTTTCGCAAGCATTCATCCCTACAAGTCCGTCCCGGGTTCGAACGGAACCGAAGGCACTATTCCTACTACATCCATTTTGGAAATATCCTCAGGATTAGTAGCGACTAGCCCTTGCACTTCACTGCTCCATCTTTGACTCCAAAATCGTTTTCACGAAACGTACAAATCGGATCGAAGTGGATTTCGAGAAATTAATCTCGATCCCGGTCTCTTCGAAACGATCAATGCATTTTTGTCCAATATTGATAGTCGGTGATTTAACTATCAATAAATATTCACAACCAACCATCCATTAATAAATAATTTTCCAAATTATTTATTTACCTCAAAAATATCTTCATAAGATATATTTCTATTTTCAATCCTTTTTGAAAACAGTTCAAACATATTCCTTTCCTGGAATAATTTCCCAATATCTATTTCCACTGAAACGCCAAGTATAAATACTTTTAGCTTTAAAATGATCTTAAAAGCACTTAGTTATAAAATATACTTCATAGTCTCAAAATTTTAAAACTACTTTAATACTTAATTAAAACATGTACTTTAGAAATATTTAATAAATAATATGGCTATTTTTATAAAATATAAACTAGATTTTTCTTTAAGAACAAATACCAAGTCATTTTATAATTACTACTATAATAGTTTTGAAAAATATTTACTTTAGAATTTAAACATTAAAAAATAATAAACCTTCTAAGATATGCCTTTTAAATCAACATTAAAACCTTTAACTTATATTTAGGATTGTTTGAAAATCATACTTGGCTATCCAGAGAAAAATTCCAACTTCAATCACTTAAATTAATTTCCCAAATTGATTTCAAATTTATCTCATTTGAAATAATTATCTTTAATTGCTTAATTCATTTCAAAATTCATGAAGTATGGATTTAATTATTATGATTTTTATTTTCCGTTTGATTCTAAAACTTTTAACGGAAATATACAAATTCCATAATTTTCCAATTCCTTCCTTATTCTTTTAATAATTTAAGTCTTAACCTTTAAATAAATGTTTTGTTCTTTTAACTAATAACACTGAATTTTTACAATTCATTAACTTCCTGTTTATTCAAATTTGCTTTCTATACTCTCAATTTATTTATTAGAAATTTAAAGTCACTTTATTTCTTCCCCAATTCATTCTTAAATTTATTCAAATTTCCCTACAATTACTTTACTTACAATTTCACTTCTTTTATTTTCCTTTCCAAAATCCAATTTATATATTTTTGGTAATTCATTATACCCAATTATATCCAATCGAACCATAACATTCAATATACCAATTATCAATAATATCAATAATATTCATCACAGAATATAAAATAATCACAACAGAGGGTATTAAACAATTTAAATAAATGTTGAGGGATCCAGTTGGATCCCTCCAACCTGTTTTTCCCTGCATCCACGGATATTAGCACAATATACAATACCAATTCCAAATATATATCACACTATAGAACATCAGTAAATCCAATCATTCAATAATTATTTAAATTTAATCATTTAAATCTAATTTTAACTGAGTGAGATTAACTCACCTTTGCTTTTGCTGTTTGCAATCCATTCCAAACTGGCTTGTTTCCTTGATTTTTTTTTAACCTTGTATAACAATTCACGGTTTATTATTATTTGAACCAATCAAACAACTATTCACCATTTATTTATTTTATTTAACTAATGATTAAATTTTAACCTTAAATTTAATTTAACCAAAGTAGTAAATTTTAAACCGATTTTCTTTTCATAAATTACTTAAAATAATTAAGTAAGTTAAGCGTGCACACAAGTATAAAATTTTCTTTTCCATTCCAGTTTAAACCTGATTTCAATAACAATATCTAACCTCATTTACATTTTCTTTTCTAACCAGGCAATTTCCATTTCTAATTTTACAATTTCAAAATCTTACCTATTTACATATATTTCTATTTACTGTTAAATCCTTTCTTCTCTTTTTATTTTTAAAAATATATTTCTGATCTTTCCGTTTGTATATAAAAATATGCATATAAATATACTTCACTGTTCTATATTTGTCTTTTTGTAAAACAAAGTAGCAATAACCTAGTTTTAAATCAATTATCAGAACAAAGAAAATCAAACCTCAGCCAAGCTTCGCAACCACGAGCTCGAAGCCCTAGGTCAAGCAACCTTGTGATCGCGACCTCTCAAATCGCGCCGCCACACTCGCCTCGAATGCGACCACGTCTCGGCCACCACCCCGATGTCACGACACTCCCTATTCACTGCACCACTATCTATAGCTACCCACACCCCGTTTCAGAAATCGCGACCACCACCTCGATGCCATCGACTAACAGGCAGAGTCGCACCACCACTTCACTCCACTGACATCATCGTGACACACGCCTTTGATGTCGACCTTAAAACGAGCTTTAAATCAAACATCGTCGCCATTGCTATGAGGTGAGACTGCCGAAGCCATTAATTTAATTGGAGATCGACATTGTTATATTGGGGAATTAGAGTACGTGAAAAGGGAAAGGAAGGAGGCTTATGTGATTCGAATAGAGAGATAGGAAGCCTCGGCTTCGAATAGAAGGGAAAAATGAAAAGGAAATTCGCGACTTTATGAACTGAAAAGAAAAACAATGAACGAATTTGAACCACGTTTGAATGATTTTCAGAAGACGAAGAAAAGGGGAAGCGTGCTGTCAAATAGAGAAGTGGCTTCTAAAGAAAGATACAACCTTAGATATTTTTTTTTGCTTTGATTTGAACGATGGGAAATAAAGTTTGACGTGATATTAATTTCACTGGTTAACTAACATATTAATTTGATTTAAATTTTAATTAAAATTGACTCGAATTACAAAACCTAAAATCTCGACCTCCTATCGCAACGTGCCGCTAGGCATTTATAATGTTATATCCCTATTACGAACGCAATGGAAAAGGTTTCGAGGCCTAACTCGATCGTATAGAGAAGATAGCTTTTTGAATCCAGTTTTTATGTTAAATTTCAATTAAATTATCAGCCCGTTTACTTATCGCACGGCCAAACGATCACTCCAAATACTACGAAAATTGAAAACCGATAACAATACAATATTACGGATCCAATGAAATAGGTTTCGTCGAATTCCGAGACTGTGCCTCGGGAGGCTATTTTTAAATACAATTTAAACGATATATTTTTAAAATGGAACAATTAAATGTTAAATTTAAATTTTAAAACTTCTATTATCCTCATCATTATCAATATAAATTTTTCGAGCCTTCAAATTATTTTTAACGGACTTAAAATTTTAGATTCAACAATTTACTCAACTTCAAATTATTAAATCCTATTATTTAATTATCAAATAAATAGCGATATTTGTAATCCAAGTGAAAATTATTATATTGAATATTTAAAATCAATTAAATATTCCGATTTTAAATGCTCGAAAATTCCGGGTCGTCACATTCCTCCCCCCTTAAAAGAATTTCGTCCCCGAAATTACTAGTTAGGAAGAACGGTCCAATACCCGTTTACTTTTCCTCAAAACCAAACAATTCAACATCCAACCAACTATCTTTTATAAAAGACCATTACCATTCTTATTAATTTCTCAACCCTCCCATAGCTTCAAACTATACTATTCGTTTCACCATTCAAGTTTCAGTTTAAAACTAAATTTTGAATTCTCAAAATTTTCTCAAAATTTTTCGAACTCCCTAAATTTCCGAAAAATTTCGCCAGCGTCTCCTTTGCGCGGCTGACTCGGTACAACTACAAAATGGCTCTACGGCATACCAAATCCAAAAAGAAAACAAAAAGCCAAGTGGCTCAATCCAAATCCAAATCCCAATCAAATTTCATAACAAATTTAAATACATACCTTTTGTCGGGCAATTCATATTTATCTTTCTGAAATCAAAACCAAATCTCTTTTCCCTTTATATTACCTGCATATCTTGTTTAGCACCAATTATCCAATCACAATATTCCCAAAACATTTTATCGACTTTCTCACAAAATGTCAATATTTACTCATTCTAATATTCACTTAAATAAATAAATATATATATATATATTTATATATATATATTTATACTGTCACTTTCCACTTAAGAATTCACCAATCCTTTCTTAAATTTAGTATAAGTAATTTATATGCTTCTTATATTCCTTTTCACCTTACCACTTAAGTTTATATCTATTTTTATTCAACTTAGTTTTCACATTCCATATGGATTTTATTTATTTTCAACTTTGAACATTTAATTTTATCCTCCATTTGTAACTAATTTATGTCATTATTTTAATTAACTTCATTCACTAATTTATTTCAATTTCCGGTTTGAAAACATTTGTTGTTAACAAAATTTTCCAAAAATTTTCAAAAATTTTCTACTCCCAAAATTCCTGAAATTTTTTGGCAGAGTCTCCTTTGTACGGAGGAGCTTTTGCAATTTGCCAAGAGAGATAAATATATATACATCGACCCACCCTGTCGCAAAAATCAAAAACAGTTCATATATCCTATTTTTATTGCGTAGGCGTACCTTATTTAGCATTTTAAGCAAGCGGCTTATTATTTTTAGCAGTTAATGCAACCCAAATCCAGCCAAACGGCTTCCAGGTACCTGTACTTACTCAATTTAAACATGTAAGTGCCAAATATATGCAGTTTAACTATATTTCACTTAATAGCAATAGTTAAAACATATGAATACTAAAAGAAACTCGTTCCAAACATTTTTCCGTAAGCAATTTATATAGTTTCCATGCTAATTCAACTGTTCCAATTATTTATAACCATTTTCAATCAATTTGAATGGTTTAACACTCAATCACCAACATTTAATTTATTCTTAAGCAATTCCATTCATATTTAATTCCATTACTCTCAAAATCAATTTATTTCTCTCCTATTAATTCATAGAATTTTAATCACCACCATTTACATCCAATGATATTCATTCTATACAAATTTGACAAAATCTATGTGAACAAACAAATATTTATGTTTTATAACCAATGTAAATGGGTTTCAACTCGATTTATACTTAATTCTATTGCATTTTCACATTTATTCACAATCTATGTATTCTCATTTTCCTTGCATTTTAAATTTGAATCCATTCACTTGCATTTCATTTTATTAACCAAACTAGTTCATTTAAAACCATTAACAGTTTAGATTCATTTTAATAACCAATTAAATTTCCCCTTCTTTTTTTTGTCACAACCACTTATTTAGTTCGACACATTTCATCTCAATTTTATTCCCAATCCATTCATATACATTCCATTCCACATTTGTTTATCCCAAACTATTTTATCTAGCTCGAAGACAATCCAAGCTATTTCATTCAATAACCATTTCTCAACTTATTTAAGCCATACTCCATTTGGTTCTTATTTATCACATCCATTAATTTATTCAATATAATTAGGCTTATCCACTCAATCCATTATGGATTTTTATTACCTTAAATATTATTTACAACCCACCAAATTTTATTCCGATCCAAATTTATTTTTACTTGGTTTAAATTCCATCTAATATCTTTAAACTTGGTTTTAAGTTGAATTCAATTCAACTTTCCTTCATTCATTTAGCTTAAGTCCATTAACCTCAATTTATTCAAATTTTACACTTAAGCTCATTTTCATTTTACAAGTAAATTTTCTCTTTTCAATTTAACTTGATTTTATTCTAATCCAATCCCATTTTAAATCTGCAAATTTCATTTGATTGGTTATTATAAAATTTAACTTTCCAGATTCAACTCATTCAATTTATTACCTGGCTATTTTCCAGGTTATCTTCACTTATTTGGATTTTATTTGCACATTCAAACCATTGCTATTTTAATCCATTTACATTTTTATTTGATACATTCCCAATTATATTTAATTTGTTAACACTTCAAGTTAAATTTTAAATTTATATCTCAAGGTTTGAATCCACTATTCATTTTCAAATTTCCATTCACTTTTAAATTACCATCCAATTTTATTAACTTACATTGCAATTTCATTCACAAATCAATTAATTAATTTCAAGGCCACTTTTAGTTATATTTTCTTCATCGACAATGTAAGTCGAATTTAATTATAACTTGAGTTTTATTTTCAAACCTCATCATAAACTCACAATTCAATTTCATTAACTAATTTATTATCAATTTGTTCTTCCCTTATCTATAATCCAACTCTTGAATTTTAATCCCAAATATCACTACATTTAATTTTCTTAGTTCAATTTAGTTTATAATTCAAGTTTTGAATTTTTTATTTTATTCTCCGATTGATCAAAATATTTATTTTGGAGTTTTGTATCTCACTTTTCAAATTTAATAAGTCACAACTTATTATTTACACAATTCCATTCCTCATAGGCTTGAATATATTATTCTTTTATTTTTAACTCAAGCCTTATGCTTATTTATAACCCAAGCATATTTTTATTCCTATGGATTTTTAATTTCTTTACAAGTTATTCTGATTTATTTAACTCAATCTAATTCTTATCCAACTTATTTCCCAGTTATCCAAGTAAAAATTTAATTTCATTTAATAACTCAGCTGAATTTTTATTCCAATTCAATTTTATTTTAACTCAGTTTTATTTAATTCAATTCGATTGCAACTAAATTCAAATACAACTGGATATTATTTTCAGCTTATTCAATTTATTTCAATCCAGTTATATTTTTTTATTTCATCAATCCAAATTAACTTCATTTTAACTTTTCACTTTAGATTTATATTCCATTATCCAAAGCTTAAATTTCTTTCTGATTTACAAATCATTTCCATTTATAAGCTTACAACTTGTCTTATTCGGATTTTTAAACTCCCCGCTTTGCTTTCAAATCATTTTGAAATCTTCAACATCTCAAATCACATTTCTCAAAAGCCAAACCAATCTTGGTTTTATTCCCAATAAATTTCCTTGAGGTTTTCAAAAACAACTAGCTTTTCTGAATAAATCAATTTGGCAGCAATCCATCACATAGAAATTCGAAAATGAATACTGATGATGCGACCGTCATCATCAGAATTATTTTCCAATAATCCGAGTGATTTCAATGCTATATCACTTCCAATATCCATTTAAAATAGATTTCCATTCAGAAATATCTCCAAACAATAATGCTATTATTTATCTCCAAAACACTTCCAAATTTTCGAGATTTAAATTTCCAAATCCTGCTTAAATCAATTTTTTTTTTCTATAATTCATTTGCATAGCTTATGTTCATACAAATTCTCATTTGATTATATTTCAATTTACAATTTACATTTATAATTCACATTTATAAATTTCATTTCATAATTGAATTTATCTTCTCAATCTTTGATTATATTTATAATTTCTAGTTAAATTTTCCTTAAAAATGCTAATACTTTAATATTATCATTCCTAACATCCAAGCAACCATATATTAGCTAAATAGTTTACAAAACTTTTATTTATATCAAAATATATTTTGGGTAAAATTATTTCATTTGCCCACATTTAAAACAATACCGTGTCAATTGTTCTATTCAAGTGTTTAGAAACCCCTTCGATACAGTTGCGCAGACTGTGTCGACGAAGGTGCATATGCCACTCAATAAATCAATCAACGCAATATTAAAAAAATTTATATACACTAACAAATACGTGCTCATATCTATTAATACACTCAAACTCATTATAGAGTACTACAGTCTCTATTTTATGAGTAATTCCCACCAGAGCCAAGGTTATCACCAACCTAAGCTCTGATACCAAGTGTAACGACCCGCAAATCCGTACCCCTTGGGTCAACACTATTCTATAACAATCAACTCAAGTTGTACAGAAATACGAACCATTGGGATAAAGAAGAAGAGGTAGAAGAAGAGAATTGGAAACAACAACAGAATCTAACCATCGCAGCGGAGTAAAATGTAATAGATAACAATTAATCTTTACTCAAAATCGAATATATCTGTTTACATATATTACACCATCAGAGTACATCAATCACTGCTCACATCAATAACATACAATTGGACACACAGCTACACAACACAACGGAATATATATATATATATATATATAACATGTACGAATGTACGTATCGTCATCTTGCCCATCTCCTGAGCTCATAGCATCATATCCTGTATCCTATAATACTCGGTCTGACCCGAGCATTACAGTTAAATAACACCCGAGTCAGTGTGGAATACCAGCGTGAGAAAATCACACCCAATTGATTATTAAAGTTTCAAAAATCCTTTGAAAAACAAAAGCATCTCGTAAGACCACGCCACAAATAAACATGTCGGGTTTTTACCTTACGATAGCTAAAACACTTTTTATAGAAATCCTCTGATATTATAATAGGGTCTATTTACAAATACTTATAAAATAGCCGAAATTGTTACATCTATTAAATTTCAGCTACTAGCCACAAAAGTGGGTAATACAAACAAAACTCGTACAAGGCTCGTAGGGAGAATGGATTTCCAACAATGACTAGGCACTGGGGTACCACCTGTCACAATACGGGGCCTAGATCACCGTACCGAGGATTACTCCCTTCATCCCCTGCAACACAAGGCCGGAACCATTGCTTACTTAACAGTCCCGAACAAGATAAACCCCGTGGTTGGCGCGACTAACCACCCACTAAGCCGAATAAAAAGGGACATCTAGACAGGGGAAATATCTTGACCTGCTTGGGCATGACCCACCTAACCTTGCTGCATATCCCCTGATTTTCAGTCATTCCCATTTGATGAGGCTTGAGGCTAAGCGTTACCTTTATAGAATATATTCCTTAGAATGCCCATCGTCCACCTGACGATGTTTCGCAAGCATTCATCCATACAAGTCCGTCCTGGGTTCGAACGGAACCGAAGGCACTATTCCTACTACATCGATTTTGGAAATATCCTCAGGATTAGTAGCGACTAGCCCTTGCACTTCACTGCTCCATCTTTGACTCCAAAATCGTTTTCAAGAAACGTACAAATCGAATCGAAGTGGTTTTCGAGAAATTAATCTCGATCCCGGTCTCTTCGAAACGATCAACGCATTTTTGTCCAATATTGATAGTCGGTGATTTAACTATCAATAAATATTCACAACCAACCATCCATCAATAAATAATTTCCCAAATTATTTATTTACCTCAAAAATATCTTCATAAGATATATTTCTATTTTCAATCCTTTCTGAAAATAGTTCAAACATATTCCTTTCCCGGAATAATTTCCCAATATCTATTTCCACTGAAACGCCAAGTATAAATACTTTTAGCTTTAAAACGATCTTAAAAGCACTTAGTTATAAAATATACTTCATAGTCTCAAAAATTTAAAACTACTTTAATACTTAATTAAAATATGTACTTTAGAAATATTTAATAAACAATAAGGCTATGTTTATAAAATATAAACTAGATTTTTCTTTAAGAACAAATACCAAGTCATTTAATAATTACTACGATAATAGTTTTGACAAAAATATTTACTTTAGAATTTAAACATTTAAAAATAATAAACCTTCTAAGATATGCCTTTTAAATAAACATTAAAACCTTTAACTTATTTTTAGGATTGTTTGAAAATCGTACTCGGCTATCCAGAGAAAAATTCCAACTTCAATCACTTAAATTAATTTCCCAAATTGATTTCAAATTTATCTCATTTGGAATAATTTTCTTTAATTGCTTAATTCATTTCAAAATTCATGAAGTATGGATTTAATTAATATGATTGTTATTTTTCGTTTGATTCTAAAACTTTTAACGGAAATATACAAATTCCATATTTTCCAATTCCTTCCTTATTCTTTTAATAATTTAAGTCTTAACCTTTAAATAAATGTTTTGTTCTTTTAACTAATAACACTGAATTTTTACAATTCATTAACTTCCTGTTTATTCAAATTTGCTTTCTATACTCTCAATTTATTTATTAGAAATTTAAAGTCACTTTATTTCTTCTCCAATTCATTCTTAAATTTATTCAAATTTCCCTACAATTACTTTACTTACAATTTCACTTCTTTTATTTTCCTTTCCAAAATCCAATTTATATATTTTTAGTAATTCATTATACCCAATTATATCCAATCGAACCATAACATTCAATATACCAATTATCAATAATATCAATAATATTCATCACAGAATATAAAATAATCACAACAGAGGGTATTAAACAATTTAAATAAATGTTGAGGGATCCAGTTGGATCCCTCCAACCTGTTTTTCCCTGCATCCACGGATATTAGCACAATATACAATACCAATTCCAAATATATATCACACTATAGCACATCAGTAAATCCAATCATTCAACAATTATTTAAATTTAATCATTTAAATCTAATTTTAACTGAGTGAGATTAACTCACCTTTGCTTTTGCTGTTTGCAATCCATTCCAAACTGGCTTGTTTCCTTGATTTTTTTTAACCTTGTATAACAATTCACGGTTTATTATTATTTGAACCAATCAAACAACTATTCACCATTTATTTATTTTATTTAACTAATGATTAAATTTTAACCTTAAATTTAATTTAACCAAAGTAGTAAATTTTAAACCGATTTTCTTTTCATAAATTACTTAAAATAATTAAGTAAGTTAAGCGTGCACACAAGTATAAAATTTTCTTTTCCATTCCAGTTTAAACCTGATTTCAATAACAATATCTAACCTCATTTACATTTTGTTTTCTAACCAGACAATTTCCATTTCTAATTTTACAATTTCAAAATCTTACCTATTTACATATATTTCTGTTTACTATTAAATCCTTTCTTCTCTTTTTATTTTTAAAAATATCTTTCTGATCTTTGCGTTTGTATATAAAAATACGCATATAAATATACTTCACTGTTCTATATTTGCCTTTCTGCAAAAAAATATAGCAATAACCGAGTTTTAAATCAATAATCAGAACAAAGAAAATCAAACCTCAGCCAAGCTTCGCAACCACGAGCTCGAAGCCCTAGGTCAGGCAACCTTGTGATCGCGACCTCTCAAATTGCGCTGCCACACTCGCCTCGAACGCGACTACGTCTCGCCCACCACCCCGATGTCACGACTCTCCGTATTCACTTCACCACTAACTACAGCTACCCACACCCCATTTCAGAAATCGCGACCACCACCTCGATGCCATCGACTAACAGGCAGTGTCGCACCACCCCTTCACTCCACTGACATCATCACGACACACGCCTTTGATGTCGATCTTAAAACGAGCTTTAAATCAAACATCGTCACCATTGCTATGAGGTGAGGCTGCCGAAGCCATTAATTTAATTGGAGATCGAGATTGTTATATTGGGGAATTAGAGTACGTGAAAAGGGAAAGGAAGGAGGCTTATGTGATTCGAATAGAGAGATAGGAAGCCTCGGCTTCGAATAGAAGGGAAAAATAGAAAGGAAATTCGCGAGTTTATGAACTGAAAAGAAAAACAATGAACGAATTTGAACCTCGTTTGAATGATTTTCAGAAGACGAAGAAAAGGGGAAGCGTGCTGTCATATAGAGAAGTGGCTTCTAAAGAAAGATAGCAGCCTTAGATATTTTTTTCTGCTTTGATTTGAACGATGGGAAATAAAGTTTGACGTGATATTAATTTGACTGGTTAACTAGCATATTAATTTGATTTAAATTTGGATTAAAATTGACTCGAATTACACAACCTAAAATCTCGACCTCCTATCGCAACGTGCCGCTAGGCGTTTATAATGTTATATCCCTATTACGAATGCAATGGAAAAGGTTTCGAGACCTAACTCGATCGTATAGAGAAGATAGCTTTTTGAATCCAGTTTTTATGTTAAATTTCAATTAAATTCTCAGCCCGTTTACTTATCGCACGGCCAAACGATCACTCCAAATACTACGAAAATTGAAAACCGATAATAATACAATATTACGGATCCAATGAAATAGGTTTCGTCGAATTCCGAGACTGTGCCTCGGGAGACTATTTTTAAATACATTTTAAACGATATATTTTTAAAACGGAACAATTAAATGTTAAATTCAAATTTTAAAACTTCTATTATCCTCAGCGTTATCAATATAAATTTTTCGAGCCTCCAAATTATTTTTAACAGACTTAAAATTTTAGATTCAACAATTTACTCAACTTCTAATTATTAAATCCTATTATTTAATTATCAAATAAATAGCGATATTTGTAATCCAAGTGAAAATTATTATATTGAATATTTAAGATCAACTAAATATTCCGATTTTAAATGCTCGAAAATTTCGGGTCGTCACAGTAAAAGTGAAATTGGTGCGTATATATGTATATGAATTATAAAATTTAGTTTTTAAATATTGAATATTTAAGCTTTGAAATATATTAAATGTAAAATTTAGAAACTCGGGTTGTATTGGATTTGATTGTGAAATTTAAGAAGCTATTTTGTTTTATAAAATATTTTAATATTTAATCCACGTAAGGGTGGAAGTTATGTTTCAAAATTATTAATTTAAAAGTATTACGTTTTGGAAGTGTTAAAGCTTTAAGTCTATGGTTTCGAAATTTTATAACTTTGAAATACTATGATTTTAAAATGATATCAAATTGATTTGGTTTTTAAAACGAAAATTATATCATACTTATAAGGTTTTGAAATGAATATTATATACTGGTTTTGAAGTATAATTATTTTGAAAAGACAGCGGTGTTATAGTAACGTTTGGTTGTTAAAGAGACCGGGATCGGAAGTTGTCATACTCTCTGCCAACTTCGAGAACCACTTTAACAACCGTGTACGCGGTGGAGATTCTAGAATGAATGGCGGCGGCGTTTCCTTTGAGGTAAATACGTGGACCCAGATCCCGTGAGTTGGCATAAGGTGGCTAAAACAGGAGCGATTGATGGGCTATGAAGGTAGCACCTTTTATCGGCCGCATCCCTTCGATATTATACTCTGACTTTGGATTTATTCGGTGTCCAGTTTTGATTTTTAATTTAGAGGTGTGGCTCGAGGTGGGTGGTAGTAGCTGCTGTGCGCTACCACTGGTCCGGAAGCGTAATTAGTATATCTACCCTGGCATTGCCTAGTTGTGCCGTGTCACCTACCATAGTGCGCCTTGTACGAGTTTGGTTTTCTCCCGTAGCCCGTGTGGTATCCTCTGGTGGCTTCCCGATCAGGAGGGACTATGATATTTGATGGACTACTGGGACTATTATGTGTTAAGGGGAATATAGGGCCACTCCTTAACGCTATTTAAAATTAAGTTTATTTTACTATAAACATAATTAATAGCGAAATACTACTACATAGTAAATAGTTTAATGGATCCTTAGGAGATGTGAATACCGAGCATCTTTTAAGTTATTACACTCACGTTAGACACTGGATAGGAGATGTCAAATCTCGTAAACATCTCCGACGCCATTCCACTCATATTATTTACTGTTGATTTGACTTACATAAGATTTTTTAGTTCTGACTCAAGTGTTTTGTCTTTTCAATTCGCTCGGGTCAGCCTGAGCATTTTAGGATTTGGAAGACCGTATTCTGGAGGACGAAGACGAAGATTTATTATTATTTATTATAGTATTCCACTACATTCATACTGTTCCGCTGCATTACTTATTGTTCTCCGGTATGCGTAACTCTGATATGTATTGTATAAGTATAATCGAATATTTTATAAAACAGCTTCATGAAATATATATTTGATTATTATATTTTATCGTTCCGTTGCAAGATTCTATTTTGTGTTATTTCTTTCTTCCTTTTTCTTATTTATCCCATAACAATCTGTCCTTCCGTATGGTTTATGTCTGACGTGTGGTTTATCATCGATTTGAAGTGTACAAAATGCGGGACGTTACACCTTGTCGTACTGTTATCGCTAAACGAGACCCATACGATTTTACTTTGGTGTTGTCGTATCACAGCGCATCCCTATCCAAGACCGTTTAACTGGTGTTTTATATGCGCACTGTACGACAATGCTTAAAAACGCGTTAAGGGGGATTAATGTTAAGCCTTAACGCTGTTTCAATATTTATTTTGTTGACTAGACATTATTTATGTAGCGTATTCTACTACATATCAATAATTTGACTGATCCTTAAGAGATGAAAATCCTGTAACATCTCTTGAGTTATTGCATGCACATTATACACTGGATAGGTGATGTGAAAACCATTAAGCATCTCTGACGCAGTGACACTCATATTTTATAGGCGATATCGATTTTACTTACATAAGGATATTATAGTCCCGACTCGAGTGTTTTGTCTTTTCATTACGCTCAGGTTAGTCCTGAGTTTTTCAGCTTATTAAAGATCTATTCTAAAGGACGAAGACGAAGATTTGGTATATTACTACTATTATTATCCCTGCATCATGTTGTCTGCTACATTATTTATTTATCTCTGATGTATGTATATAACTCTGATGAATGTTGTATATATTATAATCAAATGTAAATATAAACAGCTTCATGAACTGTTTATTTGATTGTTAAATTTTATTGTTTCGCTGTGAGATTCTGTGTTTGTTTTCTCCTTCATTTTCTCTTATTTTCTTTTGTAGCCCATTAACAATCCTCCCTTTTGAATGGTTTGAGTTGACATGTGTGGTTTATTGTCGATATAAACTGGTCGAAAAGGTGGGTCGTTGCACTTGAGCAATTTTATTGATTTTTATTTAATTCATGATTCATTTGAAATGATATATAACCGTAAAATTTTAAATTGCGGATTGGAATGATAAATATCTGTAACACTTTACCATAGGGTAAAAAATTATATACGGAAATCAGTTTGGTTAAATTGAATGATTTTTAATTCTTTAAATTTTGAATTCAGTTAACTAGCATTTGAAATAGAAATTTATTTATATAAACTGAATTATTTTCGATAATCCTAGCGTTAATGCTAAAATTGGAATTGATTTAATGAATTGTTCAAAGGATTTAAACTGGAATTTCAAAGTTGAAGTGTCAAATATAAATGAATTTATTAGAATTCGGTTATTAAAATGTTTGGATATAACTTTGAAATCTATTTTAAACTAATTTAAACTATTTTGATTAAATTAAATATTTTAAATCAATTTAAAACTATTTAAACCTATTATAACCTATATAATCCAATTTAATCTATTTTACCTATTTTAAACTAATTAAATTTATTTAATCTATTTTAAACCTATTACTATCATTTAAAATCTATTTAACTATTTTAAATTTATTTAATCTATTTTAAATCTATTTAATATAACTTAAACCTATTTAATCTATTTTAAATATTTTTAATCTATTTTAAATCTATTTAAGATAATTTAAATCCATTCAATTTATTTTAAATCTATATAAATCATTTTAAATCTAATTAAATCTAATTTAAATCTATTTAAACTATTTTACTATTTAACTATTTCAATCTATTTTAAACTACATTGAATGCTATTAAAACTATTTATGACCACTTAAACTATTTTCTAAAATTTTAGACTATGTAAAGTTGAAGTATTTATATTAAATCCTTGATGACGATACAACCTAATTTGGAATTTGGAATCGATACCTTTTTGTGAAATGACATATTTGAATAAATATGATTTTGAAGTGAATATGATTCTAGAAGTGAATGTGATTTTGAAAGTGATATGGATTTGAGAATATGATATTTTGATATCAATTGTAAATTGACCTTTTGAAATGTAAAAGAACTATCCGGTGTGAAATAAGCGTTTTGTCATTAAAAAGAACGGGATTGGATATTGCCATACTCACTGCCAATACCAAAAACACTTTAATAATTGTGTACGTGGTGGAGATTCCAGAAATGAAGTAGGATGGTTTGGCGAACGATTCAATATGAGGTATCTACATGACCCTAACTCCCATGAGTCAACTTAGATGCGACTAAAATAGGAGCCATGCCGGGCCAAATGAGGTCATTCCTCCTATCGGACACATTTTCTTCGATACCATATTATGACTTTGTGATGATTTCGTGGCCACCCTTGATTTTGATTAAGACAGTGTGTTCTGAGGTGGGCGGTAGTAGCTGCTATGCGTAACCACCGCTCCAGATCTGCAATTGGTATATCTACCCTGGCATTGCCTCGAGTACCCTGTTCACACGCCCTATCGTGCCTTCTACGAGTTTTTTTGTGTCATGCCTATGGAGTGCTCCCTGATAGCCCACTTGTGGGTAGAATTCACAGTATCTATATAGACTACGACATTATATAAAATTTGTTAAGGGGGATATGGGTAATGCCTTAACGCTATTTAATAATTTACTTTACTATAGACACTATTATAATAGCGTATTGTACTACGTATGTAGATAGTCTAACAGATCCTTAGGAGATGGGAATCCCAAACATCTCTTAACTTATTGCACTGATGTTAGACACTGGATAGGAGATGTCAAACCTCGTAAGCATCTCTTATGCCATTACACTCATATTTATTTACTATTGATTTAACTTACATAAGTTCTTTTAGTTTCGACTCGAGTGTTTTGTCCTTTCAATTTACCCGGGTCAGTCTGAGCTTTCTAGTTTATCGAAGACTGCTTTCTGGAGGATGAAGATGAAGTTTTGTACTATTATATTTTATTATATTTATTCCATTGCATCATGTTGTTCTGCTACATTTATTTATTATTTATTCTTGTTGTCTGTAATTCTGATCTGTATTATAAAAGAATAATCAATGTTATTTGTAAACAGCTTCATGTACTATTTATTTGATTATTATATTTTTCATTCCGCTCCTATAACAATCTTCCCTTTTGAATGGTTTGAGTCTGTCATGTATGGTTTATCGTCGATTTTAGACTGTCCAAAAAGGAAGGTCATTGCAAATGGTGAGTACATATACATGTATATGTGACTTCAAAAATGATTTGAAATACTTTAGAACAGGGTGTTTAAACTCTGAGATTTTCAGTTAAAATGTTTCATTGAAAATATGAGGAAATAGGTTTGATAACTTATAAAATTTGAGAATTAAAAAGCTAAAACAATGCTTTAAATGATTGAGTATAAATGTTGGGAAAAGGAATTTTTGGAATTTAACCTAAGTTAAGTTAAATATATTTTTTGGAATAAATTTGATCGAGATTTGAAATAAAATTTAGGTTTGAAATAAACGAATGATGGAACTAATTGCATTAATTAGTTGATTGAATATGGTTTGGGTATGGATGGATAAAGGAAACTGAAATTGAATTTGATTAAAATGATTAAAGAATTAAGCGTGAAGTGGCAATAACCATAAGAACTTTTGTGTAAAAAAAATTTTAACAGACTCAAGAAAAATTTGTTGGAATCGTTCTTAAGAGATAATTAGTATTGAAAGGATATACTAAGTAAATAATGAAATCCGAATTAAGCAATGTGAATAGTGATTGTAAATAAGCAAATACAAATATAAGGAATAGGAATAAACGAATTTGGTGTAGATAAGAAATTAATACGTAAGTTGTACGTATGTTATTTTATTCACATAATAGTTTTGTGATGACCCATAATTTTTGAACATTTGAAATGGAATACTTAATTGATTTTTGATATTTGAAGGTTAGTTTAACTTGAATTTCGAATATCAATATGAATTCGGGAATTAAATTATTGAATTTAATTTATTAATGATGGGAAAAAATTTGAATCTTCAATTTAAGCTTGTAAAAAATAATTTGATGGCTTAGAAAATTTATACTGATAGTACCGAGGTTAATGGAAGCTTCAGAATTTGATTTGGAAATGATTTATTCAGTTTTGAAATTATATCGTTCAAATCTATATTTAAAAATAGCCTTCCGAGGCAGAGTCTCGGAATTCGATGAAACTAGTTCCATTGGATCTGTAATATTGTTTTATTATCGTATTTCAATTTTCATAGCAATCGGAATTGTCGTTTAACCCTGGCAGCTAAAAATGCATAGAAACTATTTTAATCGATTCAATTTAAAATTGATCATTTACTTCCGTAACTTGCGCATATGATCGAATTTGCCTCCGAAACACGTTCCATTGTGTTCAGAATGCGGATAAAACCTTATAAACGCTTGACAGCATACCTAAATAGGGGTTTAGAATTTTGAGATATGTTAAACGAGATATTTTGGAATAAATAATATTATCTATCACTGAGTCAAACCCTGTTACATCCCATCAGCCAACCTAGCCAACCATGCATCTTCTTTCCTTTAGCATTCTCAGATCAACGAAAAAATAAAAATAAATAATGGCCCACAATTCAATATGAATCCCTCTTCCTTTCAGTCCTCAATCGAATTTCGTTCAATTCAAATTATGGTCGAAAATGAAATCGATATCGATTTTTCGATTCTTCCTCGTTCTATTAGCTAGGGCTCGATGCCGAGCATCGCGAATAACTCACAGAAATCATGGCAGCTGGAGAGAGATGGCGAGGGAGGTGTTGCACGAAGGCTTAGTGGTGACGTTAGGCGAAGCTAAGGATGCGGCAAGCAAGGGTTTGGGATTCATCGTCGAAAGCTGGTTCGAGCTTGCGAACCGAGGCGCTCGTTCGCATGGGTTTATGTCTTCAGATTGATAGTTGAGATTGAAGATTTTGGGAGGAAAAATTACGCGGCTATAGGGGAGAAGTTTCACGCGAGCACTCGTGTGGAGTGCGGTTATCTGAAGTGGCCAGACGATGTGCAGTGATGGGTCGAAGGCATGCAGTAGGGGGATTGCGGCCAGTTTGCGGGTGATCTGAGAGGACGGAGCAGTTGAGGTGGCTTGCAATGGAAGTATGGTGGATGGAGTGACTGGAATCGAAGCACGCGGTCGCGATTTGGCTGGGCATTGCAGAGACAGGTTTCGATGTCTAATGGGTGCACGAGTTGATTTCCAGGAAAGGGATTAGTGTTGAAGAAGAAGGTGTGATGCACCACCTCTATACCCACGCTAGCCAAGAACACTACGGTGTAGTGTTGTCAACTAGCACGGAGAATAAGGCTGTTGAGGAGCGACCATCCATGTGATTGCTTATCACACGGTGGCTATAAATAATCTTTGGAAACAAACATAGAAATAAGCATAAAACAAATCAGTCATAGACATCCATATCACAAAGGCGGAAGAAGATATGAATATATAACTAACACATGAAAGTGTACATCAGAGTAGTGGTCAAAAAGATCCACAATAATACAAAAGAATAGCAACACGTGCTATACAAAAGAATACAACTATGAGTCTATATCTCAAGTGTATACAACAAAAAAAACTGCAAATCTGAATAGTTAGCCAAAAGTCAGAGTAGCAAATGCCGGGAAGAAGTCAAGCAGAAGCACTTGTAACATCTCGGTCTGACCCGAGTATTATTTAAGAAAACAATAAATGGATCAGTCTAGCTATAAATATCAGATGACATGGTATAAAATAAAAGATATGGCATAAACATAAAATATACATACTGACATACTACTATAAGTATTCAAATGATGATCAACAGAAGATCAATCAATAAGAGATAAATCAATATCACAAGAATCTTCTCAAACATCCAAAGAGGGCATCATACCCTAAACTTGTACTCATAACAAGTCAATGACATAAATTCCAGAAATCAACACAAGAAATCCAGAAATCACAGAAAAAGGGAAAGAGGACTATCACATGACGGTCCGAAGACCATGGGGAGCTACCCATATGGGTGAGTCGGAATCACCCAGATGAGGTCTAGGCTAACCAAAAAGCAAAAAGGTATGTGTGAGTGGAATCACACAAATGGTGTCCAGCCTAACCTCGCAACAAAAAAGTATGTGTGAGTGGAATCACACAAATGGTGTCTAGACTAACCTTGCGGACAAAGAGATATGTGTGAGTCGGAATCACACCCATGAGGTCTAGTCCAACCTTGCAAACAAAGAGACATCACACAATTGCTAGTCTAAATCATAAAATGATCATCATGATCAACGAGAAGTGTCAATTACACTAAGCTAGTAAACATAAAAGTTTATCTTCGTGTCTTATAACCACTTGCTTAACTTAAATATTTACGAACAAACTGTAAGTCTTCACTAGAAAATTGTCACAAGAGGTTCAATCGAACAAGTCCAAGAATTAGGCGACGAAGTGAACGCAAGCGTTTCATACCACTTGTTTTACTAAGCCGTTTAATTAGATTTCTCATCCGTGTGAGGTAAAGGTTTGTATATACTAGTAGATTGGAAAGCGGTTTAAGAAAAGAGCTTTGTTATTGAAAATAGAGTTGAAATCATTTTGTTGAAAGAGTTTTGATATTTACTACTAGTATTGAAACCTTCATATTTCTAAAGTTGTTATCCCGCCTTTTTAGCAAGGCCGTGATACCATAAAATCGACCGAGAAACCAAAGATAGTTTGTCTCGTAGAATGGTTAACTCAGCATCTCAACAAAGCAAGTTCTGTTGAATGTTTTTCAGATAAGATCCCCTACGGAGGGGGGGTCCAGGGGGTGGCAACCCCCCAAGGTGGGGGTGCGGGGGCAACACCCCCGCTACGGGGCTCGACCTGCCCGGTCTGGTCGTGGGGGACCAGGAGGCAGCGCCCCCGGCGGGGTGCGGGGCAGCGCCCCGTCCATAACGGTACGACCTAGTGAAGATCTAAGGGAGGATAGGATCGAGCGACTTAAGAAGCTCACGACCTAGCACGGTCAAGCGACCTAAATAGAACGGCCTAAGGTTGAAGGCCTAGCGACCTTAATGTACAGCGACCTACGACCTAATGGGTTCAAGCAGGGTCAAGGTGGAACGACCCAATGGCACGCGACCTAAGGGTTTTGTCACTCGAGCGACCTATTGGTTGCGACCTAACAGAGGCGAGCGACTTAAGGGACTCGCGACGTAACGAAAGAACAGGCCAAGCAACCTAACATTTTAAGGCCGAACGACCTAATTAAACTCGCGACCTAACAGTATTAAGGTCTAACGACCTAAGGGAAATAGGGTCACGCGACCTAGAGGGTTAAAGGTCCAACGACCTATAGTAAATAAGGTACAACGACCTAAGGGTCCACGCGACCTAGTGGAACACGTAAATAAGGTCGTGCGACCTAATCAAATGAGGTCCAGCGACCTAAAACACAAACGACTCAAAAACAGGTAGAACGACCTAGGGGGATAAGGTCGAGCGACCTGCGACCTACGACCTTGCGGCCAACGACCTACGACCTAGCGACCTAACTCCGAAGTGGCATTTCGTGGCAGTGCGACCTAAGTGCTGGAAATCTCCAAGGTCGAGCGACCTGCGACCTACGACCTAGGGGGCCACGACCTACGACCTAGCGACCTAACTCCGAAGTGGCATTTCGTGGCAGTGCGACCTAAGTGCAGGAAATCTCCAAAAACACTAAAAATTGGAGTTTTTCTCCAATCCAATCCAAACCAAATGGAAATGTACATGCTAAAGTGATGGGAGATCATTCCCAACAGTCCAAGAGTTATAGTCAAGAATGTGAGATAAAAATCTCACCTTTTCACCAAATTATGAAGGTAAACCTTGAAGGTGAATGGAGAAGCAACTACAAGCTTGAATCCAATGCTTTTCCTTGAATTTGGAGTTGAATGATGGAGTTGGAGTTGAAACCTAGGCTTGGAGTTTCTAATTTCCCTTTCCACTCACCATTAATGTTAAAATTTGTGTTTGGTAGGAATTTATGAAGAGGGAGGAGAAGGAGAGAAGTGGGTTTGAGTTATAATGGCTAATCTAACCCAATGTCCAAAGCGGGAAAAGTAAGTGAAATTCCACTAACTCCAAACCTATCAATGTTTATACTTAAAAAAGTTGTAAACGACATTTCGAACTCAATGGAAGTGGTCTCGAGTCCTAATTTGACTGTTTGCAAAAAGTAGCTTTTTAGACCAATATCCAATTAACGACAAAATATTTAAATAAAATATTTAAATATAAAATCGATAAATATGCAGGTTGTTACAGAAGGTATAAAGTGATTAGTTTTAATTAATTCTTATTAATATATACTTAGTTAAGTAAAATAATTTGTTAGCTTATAAAATTCGTAAGTTATTCGCGCGAGGTCCAAAATTAACGCAACGAGTCATGTTGGATCGTGGAGACAAACACTAGGCAATGGAATAAATTTGGAATTGGAACAACAACGAATTTGAAAGTCTAAGGTGAGATCTTCTCACTCAAATTTTAATAATTGAAAATTTCAGTTATTGATTGATGATCGAATTATGATAGTTAGATTAAATTGTTGATTGTGTGCTTGGATGATTAATCTATTATGAGTTATATTAGTTTAGACCCTATGCGCCGCATAATAGCAGAGGTTATTATATTAAGCCCATATACCGCGATATTCCACCTCGAAGTGGAATTGGTATTATATAGGTATTTGGAGTTGTTGATTTTCCGCATTATATAGCGGATGAGACCCTATGCACCGCATAATAGCGGATGATATTCTATAAATCCCATATACCGCGATATTCCACCTCGAAGTGGAATTGGTATTTAATTGTTGTGCTAACATTTATGGATGCAGGGAAATAGGCTGGAGGGATCCAACTGGATTCCACAAATAATTGCATTTATTTCAATATTGTGTGTTGATCGTTTATAATATGTGTGTGGTTATACTGTGATTGGAATCACTGAAGGCTAAAATTTAGCCGAATAATATTTTTGGTATCGTAAGATCCAGAAATAAATAAAATTTGATTTTTAAATTTAAGTAGAAGATCTATAGTGAAATCCTATTGAATAAATTCCAAAATATGGAAAGGATTTAATAAAGGAATTCTTAGTCATATTGTTAAAGTTGAAGGATTTATTTAAAATTCGATTTTTAAATAGTTTTGAAGGAGATAAAAGAATTTATTTTTTTAAAGACAATAAATTTGTAAATCAAATTAAAGGAATTGATATGGTGTTCTAAAATAAATCTTTGAGAAATCAATTTGTAATTTGATTAGGTGTTTAAAAATATAAAATTTCAAAATAAAATTGGAAATTTATTTGGTATTTGTGCACGATTTTTGAAATTGATTTAAAAATCATATATCA
Organism: Allium cepa; assembly: GCA_030765085.1. Lineage (NCBI taxonomy): Eukaryota > Viridiplantae > Streptophyta > Magnoliopsida > Asparagales > Amaryllidaceae > Allium > Allium cepa. The sequence continues at coordinate 884,457,130 of CM060943.1, read as the reverse complement.
AGGGATATTTGGGAATTTAAATTCACAGTGGGAATTTTATAAAAGAAAGGGAAATTTGTTTTTAAAAATAAATATTGTTTTATTTTCAAAAATTTTGGAAAGGAATTTATGATTTTGGAACATAAATTTAAAGTAAATCCAGAAGGATTAATAAATTGATTTGAACGAACCATTTTAGAATGGAAGGTGTACTTTCCCTGGAAAGCTGAGTATGTTTTCAATATAGTCTATAAATATGAAATTGAAGTTGTGAAGATGGTTTTAAGGAAAGATTATTTTGGAGAGATTATTTACATAGGTTATTTTGAAAATCTTTAAAGTAAAGATATATTTTAATTTAGTATAGAAGTGGTTATTTAAAGTTTTAACTAATTTTTTTTTTAGAATACGGATATTTAAATAGTTATATCCTATCTACTAATTTTATTTTAAAATTAGTTTGGGCTTGAATTTTTATATGAGATTTTAATATAATATCTTCATAACTAATGTTTTAAAATAAAGTGTTTTAAAATAGTTTTTATTCTGAATGTTACAAGTACATATGTTTGGACAAGTAATTTAAATTATTTTAAAGCATTTGAACTCGGTAGAATTTCAGTGGAAATAAATATTTAGAAATGCATTCCGCGTAAGGAAAAGTGATTTGAAATTTGTTTTCAAAGTGTTGAAATGTGGAAAGTAGTTTGAAATTTGTTTTCAAATGGTTGAAGTGTGAAATATATCTTTCGAAGATATTTTGAAATTAAATAATTGGGGAAGATTAGTGAAATTTGGTAATTGCTGTGAATGTTGATTGACAGTTAAATAACCGACTATCAATATTTTCCTTTAAACGACATTTGAATTTCGATGCGACCAGGGGTCGAATTCCAAGTGGACATCCGAAAACCACATCGAACCTTTGTGATTGTGATGTATCTTTTGTTTAAAAGATCAAAGTGGAAATTTTTATGATTGTTTTAAATCTGAATGAATGCTTATTTTTAAAAATAAGCGCTCGTTATTCGGATCAGCCGAGAGAGGACCTTGTGTCATAAAATCCATTCCCAATAATAATATGTAACGAACCAGAATTCCTATCATTTGAAATTCGTATATTTAATTGATTTTAAATATTAAGAAGTAAAATTTGTAAGCCGAATAAATTATATTTCGAATATCTGGATCTAGAACAATTAAATCGATAATTTAATATTTGAAATTACATAAATAATTGGAAATTGGGTTTAATGTGATTAAAAATGATCTATAAAGTTGTATAAAATCATATTGGAGTTAGAATGATGTTATAGAAGATTTAAAATTGAATTAAGAGTTAATTTGCAGAAATTGAATATTTTAATATTTAATTGACGAGTTAAAATAGCCATTTTTCGAACTGTCTCGGATTTCAATGAAACCTGTTTCATCGGATCCGTAATGTTATATTATTGTATGGTTTCAAATTTCGTGTCAATCGGATTTACGGTTTGTCCGGGGCAAGCAAAAACGCGTAGAAATCGATTCGAGTGAATTTTGAATTTAAATAGTTGATTCAAAAACTTATCTTCCAAATTTGATCGAATTGGCTCCCGATGTATATCCATTGTGTTCGGAATGGGGGTAAAACATTATAAACGCCAGGTGGCACGCTTCGTTTGGTGTTCGATAAATTTCGGGATGAATAGTGTTTGGAATATTTTCTATAAAAGGACTTCACTATCTTCAATTTACAAATAAAACCCTAGCCCTAATCACAGCCGCCATTTACGTTCTATGGCCGAAATTTTCAATTATTCTTCCATTAATCTCTTCCAATCCGTGCGATATTCAACAAACTTCCAATTAACAAATATAGAGCTAAGTGAGATCTTTACATCCATACGGCTTTGATCATCATCGGAGTGACGTGGTGATGGAATTTTTGTCGAGAAGTCAGGCCGTTCGGTCGTGTTTTTCGAGCAAAGTTCTGGGCCGAGCTTGACGCTGTCTTGGCCGTGGGTGAGTTTCGAGTAGGCGCTTCAAATGGGGGGGGGGGGGGGGGAAGTGATCATCATATCGTCGTCAAATAAGGTCGCGTAAATCAACGAAAAAGCGGCGGCCGAATGGGTTGTTTATCGCGTAATAACGCGATGGGGAAGAAGGATGGGGGACGGCCCTGATGCAGCTGGTGGAAATGGACGGCCAGATGATAATTAGGTTATAAAATATAAAAGAAATTATAAATTTTTATATTTAAAAATCGTGTAAACTTTGTAATAACATAACTTGGTCATACGAGGTCGGAATTGGATGAAATAAATTGCGTTGGGTTCGTATGGACGAACACTACGTGATGGAGTTGGATAGGAGTCAATTAGAGCTAGTGAAAATTTTGGGTAAAATTAAACGCGCGATTAATTTTATTCGAAATAAAACACTGCAACGATTATTGAAAGCAATGTGAGAACTTCTCACTCAATCGAAATTGTTTCGATTTAAGTTTTAATAGTTAGATTTAAAATTGCTTGATTGTATGCTTGAATGATAAATTATTATCTGTTGTATTTGAATAGACCCTATACGCCGTACATTAAGCTGATGTTATTTATTAAAAACACATACCGATATTCCATCTTGATTGGAATTGGTATTATATATGTACTTGGAGTTGATTTTCCCACATTATATAGCGGATGAGACCCTATTGTGCCTCATAACAGCGGATAATATTTTACAAATCCCATATACCGCGATATTCCATATTGAAACGGAATTGGTATTGTGCTAACATCTGTGGATGTAGGGAAACAGGTTGGAGGGATCCAACTGGATTCCTCACCCGTATTGATTTATTTACAGATATTTGTGATATATTATGTTATCATATTGATATATGATGTTTAGATGCCGTGATTGTTATATTTAGTGCAATTGCAGCATTGTGCCTATTTTGGAAAATTAAAATGTTTAAGTGATGATTTCCAAATTTAAGAGGATTTTAAAGTGATTTTTGAAAGTATACGTTTTTATTAAATTTTGGAATTGATTCATTTTAAATAAATAAACGTTATAATTTTAATGTTATAAAAATTATGATTTTCGAGAAATATAGTTAAAATGTGATTTTTGAAATATGGATTTAATGAATTTTATAAAATAGTTTAAATTGAGGTTTTTGGATTATCATAAACGGTTTATATAAAAGATTTATATAAAAAAATATTTATAAATTGAAAATATTAGAATTATAAAACGAATTTTAATAAACGTTAAAATGTAGTATAAATGGGTTTTATAAGTAAATAAGATTTACAGATTTATAATTGATGAAGTTATTAACGAATTAATTTTCTAAATAAGAGGTTTACAAGTGGATTTAGTTATAATTTGGATTTGGCAATTAAATAAGATATGATAGAATTTGTAAATAAAGTGACTTTTTATAACTTGATGTTTTATAGTATATAAATGTGAATTTATAAACATTGGTTTATAAATTCAAAATTGATTGAATTTGGTAAGTAAATAGGAAAGCTTATTAAAGGAAATATATTCACGACTTTGGACAGTGGATAACCCTTTGAATTAAATATGTAGAAGTATTGAATTTGGTAAACGGTTTATATTCACGTTTTTTTGGATGGTGAATAATATATTAAAGAAATGTTTTGGGGAAGTGTTATTTAAATAGAATTTAAAACGATTTGAAGTGTTTTAAAATGTGTAAGTGTTGAAACCATAGATTTCAACATTCATTGTTGAAATAGACGTTTTCGAGGAATAAAAGGAAATAGTGGACTATAACACTGTTGTTATAGTAAATGATTTTCGAAAGGAAATGTTTTGTATAGTATCGGGTATATATCTATCTAAATTTTGAATCCCTGTACTAGTGATTTTGGGTTGTCATAACGGTTTTTTACGCAACATTCATTTTGACTCAAATAAATGTGTTTAAAGAGAACGTTTTCCTTAAAGAATAAAATGTATACTTAATTGTGTTTTAAGTATATTGAATACTTTCTAGGTATTGAAAATAAAAAGATTTGTGAATTACTTTTTATTAAATAAGTATTTGGAAATGTTTTCCAGTGAAGAAATTGAAAGGGTTTAGAGAATATATCTTTTCAAAGATAAATTGAAGTAAATATCTGGCAAGTTATTAATTTATGGAAGATTAATAAAAAGGGCCTAGTGATTGTTATGGTGCTGGATATTTGTTTGTTGGCCTTGATAGTTAAATAACCGACTATCAATATTTACCTTTAAATGGGTATTTGTTATGATTGCTTGAATTTGAATGCTACACTTATTTTTAAATAAGCGCTCGTTATTCGGTTTAGCCGAGAGAGGACCTTTGTGTCATAAATCCCATTTCGAATAATGATATGTCGTAATGGATAGCATTTGAAGACCGGTGTTGAAGACCAGATATTTTTGACAATTGAAGGATAACCGTCGAATGTCTTTGCATCGGCCGATCTCCGATATAGAGATTTTATCACTCTTTGTGATGGGAAGTTCGGTCATGATTAGTGAATATCCGGATTGCAAGGGCTTCTTTGGAAGTGCTTCGGTTCTGTTCGAACCCAGAATGGACTTGTATGGATGTGTGTCTGACATTACAATTTGAGATGTAAAGCTGGTTTCTATCAAATATATTTCTGTTGGTGGCGGAGAATTTATTCTCTTAGCTTAACACCCTTCTCTGAGACGTACGAGCTCAGAGGTTATGTAGTTGATGGTTACTAGTGATATATTCCCAAATTGGTAATGTGGCATACAAAGTGCTGTTGACCATTTGTTGATCAAAGCGTGGCTTTTGTATAAAGCATAGCTTTGTGGACGAGACTTCGTCGGACTTCACACCCCAGTAATGGTCAAAACAGGAAAGATGCAGCAAGGTTATTAGGGGATAGCGCCCCCTTAGTGTATGTCATTCCTTCTGGATAGAGGTGGTATTATGGTATGGAGCCATGATACTTAACCTATATTGTTGCTGCAAACTTATTATTTTGTGGTTGTTGGTGAATCCCGGGATATAGATCGGTTACGATTGAGGGATGGCATATTCCTGTCAGTAGTTACCCAGCTAGAGGTAACCCGGCCTTGTGTTGGCAGAGATCCGGTTAGGTTCTCGGGACGTCTTTCCAGAGGCGTACCCATGTGGCAATGGGAAGTTCCTTGGCCTGACCATTTGTTGCAAATCCAAACTCCAATACGATTTTACTTGTAGAACCTGCCATTTACTTATGGTGGTCATCGTTGGCTTTCCTCGATTTTACCAGCATGTCATCCACATAAACTTCCATAATTCGTCCTATTAGTTCTGCAAACATCTTGTTGACAAGGCACTGATAAGTAGCTCCGGCATTTTTAAGTCCAAAAGGCATTACTTTGTAGCAGTACAATCCCTGGTCAGTGATGAAACTAGTGTGGTCTTGATCGGGGGCATGCATAGGGATCTGGTTATATCCTGAGTATGCGTCCATAAAGGATAAGAGTTCGTGTCCGGCTGTGCTGTCCACGAGTTGGTCGTTTCGGGGGAGTGGGAAGCAGTCCTTCGGGCAAGCGTCATTTAAGTTGGAGAAATCGATGCATGTTCGCCACTTCCCATTAGCTTTCTTTACCAGTACCGGGTTGGCGATCCATTCTGGGTAGATGGCTTCTAGTATGAAGTTATTGGCAAGTAGGTTCTTCACTTCTTCCTCTAGGGCTGCTGATCGTTCTGCCCCCATGCTTCTCTTTTTCTGCTTTACTGGCGCCTTGGTGGGATCGATGTTCAGTACGTGGCATGCTACATCTAGGGAGATTCCTGTCATATCAGCGTGCATCCATGCAAATACATCCATATTGTGGCGAAGAAAATCAATGAGTTGTTCCTTTAATTCTTCTTTTAGTTAAGATCCGATTTTCAATAGTCTACTTGAGTCATGTTTTTCTACAGCTACGAATTCCATAGCCTCTGCAGGCTCGGCGGTGGCCTCCTCCTCTTTGTCCCTGGGGTCTAATTCATTGAAAGGGTCACTGGTATATCGAAGAGGAGGGGCTTTCTTTAGTTGCTATGCTTCCAAGTTTTTCATGCAGAGAGTAGTTTCTGCATTTTTCCCTTTATCTTTTATGCGGTTATTGCGAAGTTCAGTTACATAGCAGTCTCGAGCAGCGTCTTGATCCCCCTCCATTTCTCCTACTCCGTTATCTGTTGGGAATTTCATTTTCAGGCACCATGGGGCTAAGACAATTTGGAAGTCAGACAAGGCTGGTCTTCCCAAAAAGGCGTTGTAGGCTGAGTGGCTTTCTATTAGCACAAATGTTTGTTTTTGCACAACGGAGCGGGGATGACTTCCTATTTCAACAAAAAGGTCCAGTTGCCCGAGGGGCATCTTCGCATCTCCAGTGAAACCATGTAGCGGTTTGTTGCAGGGAGACACATCCTTCATTGACAGCTTCATTTTGTCGAAAGCATGCTTGAATAGGATATTTACCGAGCTTCCATTGTCTACTAAAATTTGAAAAACTTTGGCTGGACCGAACCAGGCAGAGATGACCATAGGATCCATGTGTGGGTACTTTCTTCCCTCTAAATCACACCTACTGAATGTGATGTCGTCATTCTCTTTCCGTTTCAGGGGGCGTTCTTCCATAACAGAGTTAACGTAGCCTTCATCGTTTCTAAGTGACTTACCATATCTTTCCATCTCTGCCCAGCTTCTGTCGGCGATGTGTGGTCCTCCTGATACGGTATGGACCACTATCTTCTCTTGACTAGAGCCGCTGGTGTTGAGATTTCCTCCGCCTACTTTAGGGAGGGGTAGCCCAGGATTCTCATTGGCAGGAGTCGAAGTCCTGTTCTGGTTTTTTACATAGCGTTCCGGTTTCTTCCTTGTGATGTGTTCTTCAATCAAGTCCCGGAGATGGTGGCATTCATTGGTGTCATGTCCATGGGATTCGTGGAAGCGGCAGAACTTTCTAGTCTTGAGTGCGTTATCTGACTCCTTCTTGTGCGGGGGGCGCTTGTATCTAACTACGTCTTGAGTAGCTAGGAAGATGTTTTCGATTGTTTCATTCAAAGGAGTGTAAGAGTCAAATCTTGGTCCAGGTCGATATAGGCGCTTTTCCCCCTTCTTGCCCCCAGCATTGTCTCTAGAGTCATTTCCCCGAACATCCTTTGTTGCAGCGGGAATCCTGTATGTAGCTGTTTTAGCCTGTTGCCCTGACTGCCTCTCAGTGGCAGCGTCTTCAAGTCTCATAAAATTTCCAGCTTCATGGAAGAAATCAGGTAAAGTAGCTGGCTTTTCCTTGGTTAGTCTTCTAGCAAATTTAGTATCCGTATGTACACCACTGCAGAGAGCCATTAGGATAAGTTTCTCGTCGGCATCTTGGACTGCGGCCGCCGCGGCGTTGAATCGGGTTAGATATTGTTGCACTATCTCTCTGGGTTTCTGTTTGATATTAGATAAGGAATAAGCGTCCTTGGGTTGTTTCACATGAATGCGGAACTGGCTGATAAACTTTTCTTTCAACATTTCCCATGAGCTGATGGACCCTTGGGGTAGGTGGCAGAACCAGGAGGTAGCTAGATCTGCCAAGAAAAGTGGGAAGCATTTACACTATACTCCCTCCGTTGCTCTGCTCATGAGCATATGCTAGGTGTATCTCTGTAAGTGTACTATGGGGTCAGAGGTTCCCTTGTAAGGTTCTATTGTTGGCATTTTCCATTCCCGGAGGGTGATGGCTGTTTCGATATTGCGGGTGAAGGGGATGGTTACCCTAGCACCTATCCCCCGATCCCTTTGCTCCCGTTGGACGCACTTTCTGAACAATTGTGCCATCCTTTCATTAGAACTTGGAGCGGATAGAAATGAGTTTGGTTCTTCCCTGCGGGACTGATTCCGTCCAGATGGCTTGTAGGGATGGTATCGTCTGTCACTCCTAACATTCTCCAATGGCTACCTGTGGTCTTCTGGGGGCATGCTGGGGTCAGCCACAGTTGGCCCTTGCCTTGATCTTCCCTTGATGGGCTCTGTTCTCAGCACTTCCCCGGGTCCAACTTCGGGCCGGACTCCAGCTCGGCCCCGTCTACTGGTTTTTCATGGTTAGGTAGCATGACAGGCTCAGTCACATCCGACCCCTACCTGGCACCTCCTCCGTTGGGTTCGGTTCCAAGTGTTTCCTCGGGTCAGAATTCGGGCTGAGTCCGGCCTCGGCTCCTACCATGGCTGTTTCTGTTGTTGGCCTCTTCGAAGAAGAAAGACCCTTGTCGTCTCTTAGATCCTCCAGACTGGGACTCACCCCATGATTCAGTGTTACAGTTGGATTCTTCAGCATCCCTTAAGCATGACATGAGTTGGTCCACCAAGGCTTCTTGTTGAGATGCGAAGCGGTTAGTTACATCAGCCATAATCCTGTCCAGATCCGCCCTTGTAATTGGTTGTTCCGTAGCGGGGGCTGTCGGATTTTCCTGATTTAAATTTGCCGTTGGAACCTGACGATTGTCTTGGTCCCTGATTACTGGATCTGGGATACTGCCAGTTGCAACGTTCTTTCCTTTGTTAGTATCTTTCTTCCGTCCGGGAGCCATATTTTCCAAGCAATGAACGGTGTTGATAGGAAAAGGGTTTAGTGGGAGAAGCTGAAGCTTCGAGCTCCTTCTGCTCCCAGCGAAAGCACCAAAAATGTTTGAACAAAAAATGGGCAAACACCTCCTAGTCGTATGATTTAGTTGATTATATGTTGATCTGGATGGTTTGGGTGATTTATGCAAATATACGAAATAGATGGACTAAACTGTAAAAGACACACAGATTTATAGTGGTTCTCCTTTTTCTTTCAGCTTACAAGTACAAAGCTTTGTATACAAGTATATGAAAGTTGTTTGAAAGTTCCTTCCGTGCTTGAGCTCTCAAACTTGTCTGCCATTGTTGTACCCCTGCCCCTCTATTTATAGAGTGAGGTTGGGGGCAGGGGTCTTGGATGTATATAGCTGCTGGTGGGCCTAGGCTGAAGCAATCTGGCCTGACAGAGTTGGTCCGGTCGTGTCTTCCCTTGCTTCTGGCTCGGCAACGTGTGGAGGTGGGTTGATTCGGTTGGACATGGAAAGGAGGTTGATTCGGCTATGTAGGGGAAGTTGGTTGGTTCCGCTAGTGTTGGACCGGTAGGTGTTTGGCTCGGTAGTATGTTGGAGAGGTAGTTGGTTCGGTAGTAGGTGGTCCGGTAGTTGGTTCAGTAGTAGGTGGTCCGGTAGTTGGTTCGGTAGTAGGTGGTCCGGTAGTGCGTGGAGATGAAGATGGTTTGGCAGGGAGATGGAGTGTGGGTTGGTGTGGTTATGCATAGGAAAGGAGTTGGTTCGGTGATGTTGAGCCGGTCGAAATACTCCCAACACTGCTTACAATGCCTTCCTGGGCCGGCCAACTCTTGCAGCATTAAAGGCAATTCTCGCCCAGTGGTGCCTTAATATGAAGTTCCCCACGGATAATGGCGTCGGTGTTATTAAAGGGGATCAGAATGCTGGGAGAGAATGTTATCTTATAGAGTTGCGGGAAGCAAGGAAGAGAGAGATGGGAAAGGATGCGGCAGCTCCACTCCGCATCAAAGAACCAACCTTGTAGCAATTACAGGGTGGACCCTGCACTGGCGAGCATAGTGGTGCATGAAAAGAAATGGATCCCAGAAAAACCAGTACAGCGGAGAATAGAGTGGTGCCGGTGGAAGTAACGGTGCCAGTACCTGTTGACCTGAAAGATCCAAACAAGGTGCTGAATGTGGGTTCGCAACTTAGTGTGAAGGTTCAAAATAATTTGATATCATTCTTGAAAGCAAATCTGGATGTATTCGCTTAGAGTCATGCCGATATGTGTGGAAAATCTCCAGAGATCGCAGTACATTCTCTGAATATTGATCCGAAATTTACACTCGTGAAGCAGAAAAGAAGAACCTAGGGTCTAGAAAGGTCAGCAACATTAAAAGAAGAAGTAGATCGGCTCATGGAGAATGGCTTCATCAGAGAGTCCACTTATCAAACTGGGTTTCTAATCCAATGCTGGTTAAAAAAGCAAATGGAAAGTGGAGAGTATGCATCGACTTTTCAGATTTAAACAAAGCATGCCCTAAAGACTGCTTCCCGTTACCCAGGATTGATCAGTTGGTGGATGGAACAGCCGGGCATGAATTGTTGTCTTTTATGGATGCCTACTCCGGATATAACCAAATCATGATGCATGATCCAGATCAGGAGGACACGAGCTTCATCACTGATGTTGGTCTTTATTGTTATAGAGTCATGCTCTGCGGACTGAAGAATGTGTGGGCAACTTACCAAAGACTTGTTAATGCTATGTTCAGACCATAGATTGGCAAGACTATGGAAGTTTATGTTGATGTATGTTGGTGAAATCAAAGAAGGAAGTGGACCATATGGATCACTTGGCGAAATGTTCGCAGTCCTTCGAAAGTATGGAATGAAGCTTAATCTGTTGAAATGTTCATTCGGGGTAGATCCCGGGAAATTTTTGGGTTTCATTATGAGTGCTAGGGGCATTGAAGCTAATCCTTCTCAAATTACTGCTCTGAGAGAAGTCAAAGCCCCTAGGACAACGAAGGAATTACAGAGCCTCAATGGGAAAGTCGCTGCTTCGAGTCGGTTTATTTCCAAGGCCACAGATAAATGCATTCCATTCTTCGACGCTCTAAAGAAAGGAAAGAAAAACATTGAATGGACTCCGGAACGTCATAAAGCTTTCGATGAACTAATTCGTCATATGGAAGCGCCTCCAATACTTTCTAAGCCCAGAAACGGTGAAGATCTTTTCATATATTTAGCAGTTTCATCTCATGCTCTCAGTGCAGCATTAATACGGGAAGATGCAAAAGTTCAGCGCCCGGTCTATTACATCAGCAAAAGATTCACTGGGGCAGAGATGAATTATTCAAAGATGGAAAAGCTTGCCTATTGCCTAATGATAGCTTCCAGAAATTTGAGGCCATATTTTGAAGCTCATCCTATCAAAGTCCTCACTGATCAGCCTTTAAAGCAAGTCCTATTTCGCCCTGAGACTTCGGGTCGTCTTCTGAAGTGGAATATTGAAATCAGCCAATGTGATATCACTTACCATCCCCATAGAGCAGTCAACGGACAAGCTTTATCATATTTCATTACAGAATACAAAGATAAAGGTGACAACGAGGAAGAAGTTACTGATGACATCCCGACCTGATGGAAATTATATATTGATGGCGCAAGAAATGACTATTGTTCTGGAGCGGGGTCGTGCTGGAAACTCCCGAAGGGCGATCATTGTGCTACGCATTGAGATTGGAATTTCCTTCGACAAATAATGAAGTAGAATATGAGGCTCTTGTTGCCGCTTGAAGATTGCTAAAGAACTGAACATCAAAGCATTGCAAATCTTCGGTGATTCCAAGCTTATTGTATGCCAAGTCAAGAAAGAGTTTCAAGCTACAGGGGGAAATCTACCTGCTTACTTGTCAAAGGCCTGGGAGCTTCTTAATGATTTTGATCATTATACGATAAGCCATATACCCTGGGAAGAGAACATGAAGGCAGATTCTCTCGTGAAGTATTCAAGCTCTGGCCAAGCTCAATTATTGGGATTGGTACCCGTGGAAGTCTTGTCAGCTCCAAGTACAGATGAGATGGATATTGACTGGATTATAGCTATATCTCAAGAGCAGAAATCGTGAATGACCCCAATCAAGGAATATCTACTTAACGGCTTCCTTCCAGAAAATTCAAAGGAGCGTCAGAAACTGTTGAGAAAAGCCTCGAGATATGTAATTCAAGACGACCGGCTGTATAGACGGGGATTCTCGATGCCATTACTCCGATGTGTAACTAAGGAAGAGGCTAAGACAATTTTAGCTGAAGTGCACGGAGGAGAGTGTAGGGATAATTCAGGTGGTCAAACTCTAGCAAAGAAAATTCTCCGCTATGGGTATTTTTGGCCAGACATTAATCGAGATGCTGCTAGCTACTCCCGAAAGTGTGACAAATGCCTGAGATTTGCAAAAATCCCAAGAGCACCTTCCACCGAGTTAACGCATATGGTCAGTCCATGGCCATTTGCCATTTGGGGAACAGATTTCATCGGGCCTTTGCCAACTGCCAAGTCCGGAATCAGATATGTTGTTGTTGTTGTTGATTATTTCACTAAATGGGCTGAATCTGAACCCTTAGCTACTATTACCTCTAAAAAGATGATAAACTTTGTGACTAAGAATATCATTTGCAGGTATGATGTGCCTCAAAGATAATCACAGACAATGGTACCCTATTCGAAAGCGAAGAGTTCCAAAAATTTTGCAAGCGATTCAAGATCCAAAAAAGCTTCTCAGCTATGGCTCATCCGAAGGAAAACGGGCAAGTGGAAGCAGAAAAAAAATTTATCAAGTCAACCATCAAAAAACAGCTGGAAAAGGAAAAAGTTGGTTGTGTCGATAAGCTGCCACTAGCACTATGGGCATACAGAACTACCCACAAAACTGTGACTGGGCACACTCCATTCTCATTAGCATATGGATCAGAAGCAATGATTCCAATGGAAATAGAGGTCCCCTCACACAGAAGAATTCATTTTAACCGAGCTGAAAATGAAAAGCTACAACTTGAAGCACATGACTTTCTTGATGAAAGAAGGGAAGAGGCTCAGCTCAGAATTGCAGCCCATCAGCAAAGGATTCCAGGCACATCAATTCCAAAGTTCGCCAACGCAGCTTTGAAATTGGGGATTTAGTCTTGAAAAGGATCCTGACAGCAACATGAGTGTTTGCGCCAAACTGGGAAGGGCCGTATGTCATAGGCAAAAAACTACTTGATGGCACTTTCAAACTGACAACTGTCGAAGGAGATCCAATTCCAAGAGCTTGGAACAGCAATCACTTGCGTCCATATTTTACTTAAAAGCTTTGCTTAAATTTGTAAAATGATTACGGATGTATGATTCTTGTATTGTAAGCCAGTGTAAAGTCAGTGCAAATAAGTAATGAGAACTATAAAGTGGATGTAGGCCTAGTTCTTGGCCGAACCACTATAAATCTTGTGTTCTCTACTATTGTAAAATGCCTGTTTTATTTCGATGTGTAAATACCTTAAATGTATTGCTAAAATGTCGATTTAATATTGCAGGCCATTAAAACAAAGCTTACCTATCACAAGGCCAAGCGATCCCTAAAATCACTCAATAAGCAAATATCAAGCCGCAAAAATTCCAGATTCAAATCCCAAGCAAGAAGTGCTTAATGTCAAAAGTTAGTGATTCCGCCGGAGGGGAACCTCCATAACGTGAAGGTTCCAGGCCCTTGCTAACTGATTGCGATCGTTTGTGCAAACGGACATCCGTTTACATAGCTTGCGTCTGCCCCATGGACTCGCTTAACAATGAAGTACATTTCTTTGGATAAAACAAGCTACTTTCAAAAGAAAGGTACATGTGCTTGGAAATGATAACAGTGAATCGCTGATGAGAAAATGACAAACAGAAAAGGGCGAGCAGACAGACAGCCAAAAAGGAGTCTTTCCTCTGAACAAAAAGGTTGGTGGAACCACCGAAGGGGCACCTTCCCAAAGCGAAGGCACCATGCCCTTGCTAACTGATTGCGATCATTTGTGCAGACAAACATCCGGTTGGATAGCTTGCGTCTGCCCCGTGGATCCACATAACTCTGAGACACAACCTTCATGGCGAACCAACCACCCAAAGCCCTCTTCGGAGGCACAAGCCCTCTTAGGAGGCACAACTCTTTGGAGGATAAAGCCCTCTAACAAGGCACGCCGAAGAATGAAAGTGCTCTTCTCAACCAATAAGATTGGTGGAATCACCGTAGGGGCACCTTCCCAAGTGGAAGGCACATGGCCCTTGTTAACTGGTTGCGATCGTTTGTGCAAACGAACATCCAATTAAGTAACTTGCATCCGCCCCTTGAATCCATTTAACTGTGAGAAAGTAGCTTCCAGGCAATCAAATAAAGACCTTTTCGGAAGCACAAGCCCTATTCGGAGGCACATGACCTCTTCTAAGGCAAAAGCCCTCTCCCGAGGCACCACAAGCCCTCTTCATAGGCACGAGCCTTCTCCAAAGGCACACCTGCCCTCTTCGGAGGTAGAAGAGCTCTCCCGAGGCACCACAAGACCTCTTCGGAGGCATGTCCAAAGAAGAGATGCTTTTCTCAACCAACAAGGTTGATGGTACCACTGGAGGGGCACCTTCCCAAGATAGAAGGCACAGGGCCCTTATTAACTGGCTGCGATCGTTTGTGCAAACGGACATCCAACTAAGTAACTTGCGTCCGCCCCGTGGATCCATTTAACTGTGAGACAGCACTTTCAAGCGAACGAAAAAAAGCTCTCCAACGAGGCATAACAAAAAAAAAAAAAAAGAGAAATCCCTCTTCGGAGGCACACTGCTGCTCTCAAGGGAAGATTAATTTCCCCATCTTGAAAATATTCTTCCCCAGAAGTTGGAGTGCCAAATCAAAGCCCTTTTCGGAGGCCCACTTCACCACGTAGGGGAATCCACTTGTCAAAAATAAAAGTGACTATCTCCGAAAGTGAAGTGTAAAAACTTTTTCAAACAAAAGAGAGAGAAGACTTCTCCAATACAAGGCACACTCTACTAAAGCAAAGTAATATTTCCTCAAAAATGGAAAAATTATTCTCTAAAGTAAGAGTGCTTCTCAAAATGGAAGAGTTGTTCTCCAACTTAAGAGTACAAGTCTTCTCGAAACAAAAGAATTGTTCTCCAAAGTCTTACCAAATGAAAGAAATTGCAATAAGCCATTGTATAGGGGCAACACAATATAGCTACATTAGTAAAAGCAACGCTCAAGCAACAGACCACAAACTTATTGCAGTATCACACAAAGAAAATGATGAAACTTGTGCGAAAATAAGGAATAAATGCATTGACAAATACAGTCAAAAGATTGTACAAGTAAAAAGAATCATTTCATTCCATACTACAAATATTTTATACATGCGCAGGTTACAAAAGAGCGGGGACCGGTACCCGCACAATCTCCGGTCAAGACAAGCCTTTATATGCAAGCAAAAAGCAAAGCAAGAAGGGTAAAGCGAGACTTGTTTTTTCTTCTTCCCGCCACCTTTAGAGCCCTCGCCTGGCCTAATGGTTAACTTTGGGAGCTGGCTTGAACGAGTCGGGGAAGAAGGAGAAAGAGGTACGACTGGGTCTACTTTCGTTTTCTCTTCACTAGCAGAAGTGCTTTTCTTTTTCTTCTTTGAAGTTGTGCGCTTCCCCTTCTTCCTTGAAGAAGACTCGCTGCCCGGTGTGATAAGTTTAGACAGTTTTGTGTCGTCATGAAATTTCTTCGGAGTCCTTTCACTTTCTTCAAGTTCCTCAGCCTTCTGCTCTTGTGAAGCGGCCGGGTCATCCAAGCCTTGAAGAGATTCTATTAATTATTCTTGCGACCCCGGTTGAGAGGCAGAAGGAGGAGTAATTTGAAGAGATGGAGGTGGAACATCTGGAAGAGAAGAAGTCTGTGCAGCACTTGGTGTTTTCACTACAGAAGAAGAGAAGTTAAAATCATTATTCCTCGCAAAGAGAGGAGATAGTGGGGCGTCAAGGCTTAAGTAATAATCAAAAAGTTCATCAAGCTCATGTGAAGCAAACAAGTAGTCCACTTAAGCTAGATCATTGTTGAAGTTACCTGGAGAAGTGGGCTGTATCACGTCGATTTTGAAATCTTGGGCTTCAATGCCTTCCTGGGCCTCGGTGTGGGCAGCTGTAATTCCGGTCTCTCTTTTGGCTGGAGGGAGATAATGAGAGCTAGAACCAGTAATATCGACACCAACCGAAGCCAAAGGAAGAGTCGGGTTGGTCAAATGTGCCTTCCCTGAATGCTCTCTCTCCGCCGCTTCAGCTCGTGCTTGGGCAAGTTGTTCTTTCCCTTTGGCAAGGGCATCTCGACCCTCATCATCCAGATAATACGCCTCAAGATCTGCCTCAGTATAGCCGACACCTCCAAAAATTTCAACCGCCGCTTCCCACACCTCGGCCAGAGTAATCTCATACTTCGGGCCCAAAAACGAAAGGCTACCACGCCCCAGGACGTTGTGCAGATAAATCTCGAATAATGTAGAGCGATGTTGGCTTTAGTTGCCTCAGGAGATTCTTCGGCTGCTGCTTTGCCGGAAAAGGCTTCATCGAGCTCTTTTTCAACTCTAGAAAGATGAGCTTTTAACATTTCAATCTCCATGTCCTGTGAGCTAGTTTTTTCTCGCAACTGAGCGATATCAGTGCAGTAGCTTTCTACAATTTGCTGTTGTACCTCGAGTCTAGCCTCAGCGCCTCTTTCACCAGCATGGGCATCTCTCACTTGTTTTTGAAGCACTTCTTCCTTTTGAGTATAGGAAGTGGAAGAAATGGCAAGCTCTTCTTTGAGTTTTTCAATTTCCGCTTCAAGTTTCTCATTATACGTAGTAATGTTCTTCAGTTCCGTGTCATGTTGGTCGAGAACTTTTTTCCACTCGGACTTATCACTCTCCATGGTTAACACAGCCTCGAGATTTAAGCGATTCACCCTTTGAAGCTCGTCAACTAGCTTTTGCCATCCAGACATTCTCTCAATGTCAAGTTTAACAGCGTCGAGATTCCTTAGCATGGCCTGCTTGTCAATAGGAATCAAGTCCAAGTCAAAGCGTACTCCTTTTAAACGCCAGTTTGGAAACCAGCTTTGGAGTGCAGGTGGGGCATCCTCAATTTGATATGGAGGCCTGTTGATGATCGTTTGAATATCAGCTCTTTGAAGGGCAGGAGAGCTGTAGGGGATTTCCAAAGAGATGGGAGCAGCGGGCTTTTCAGATGTAACGCTTGCGGATTTTCGTTGCCGAAAAACCGAATAGTTATGGGTTTAAGAAAAAGAAAAGAAAAAGAAAAAGAGAGAAAAGAAAATAGGGATAGGGAAAAGAAGATAGAAAATTTTAAAATAGAAGAAAAAGAGAATAGAGGAAAAAGAAAACAACATAACAACAACAGAATCTCACAATTCGCAGCGGAACAACATATAATAATAAATGAATAATCTTTAAACAAAGAACTATATCAGTTATTACATTACATTTCATTTCATCATATCATCAGAGTGTACAACATCATACAACAACAAACAGTGCAGCGGAAAAGAAATACTATATATTAGTAGTACGCCATGCCATCCAACTTGCCTCCAGCAACTCCTGAATTCCAGAATATCCTGATAAACCTGTCTCTTGACTGCCCGTGTGGAAATTGGTGGGCACCCAGAGTTTAGGAAGGAAAACAATAAACTCCGAGTCAGTCATGTGACTGGTGTGAGAACTCAAAACAGTTTATTTACTTTAAAAGCAAAATCGAGGAATATTTTTAAATTCAATTCGCAATGCTTTTAAAAATGAGACTACCATAAGGCCTCCCGCACACACACACATGCAAACGCAGAATCGTAGGAGATTTCTCCTTATGATAGTCAAAGATGCTTGATACGCATTTAAAATAACATTTGATATTATTACTAGTGCATAGTGTAGGGGAAAAATTCATTTTGAAAGTAGAATATAAATCTTAGCCAACATACGACCATTATCGTACGCCTACTATAGCTACCATCCAAACAGTGGTGACCACCATAAGTGAACAGAAGGTCCTACAACTAATACCGTACAAGTTTCGTATTGGGAATTGGATTTCCAACAAATGGTTAGGCCAAGGAACTTCCCATTGCCACATGAGAATGCCTCTGGATGGACATCCCCGAGAACCAAACCGGATCTCTACCAACACAAGGCCGGGTTACCCCTAACTGAGTAACAACTGACCGAATATGCCATCCCCCGGTCCTTTGGGACCTTTATCCGAGAGCTCTCTAATCAATTCACACAATCATAAAAACAAAGTGTTTCAACATGGGTAAGTATCTGGGCTCCATACCATGATACCACCCTTTTCCAGAAGGAAATGCACATATCCTAAAGGGCGCTACCCCTCATAACCTTGCTGCATCTTTCCTGTTTTGACCATTTCCGGGATGTGAGGCTCGACGAATTCACGTCCACAAAAACATACTTTATACAAAAGCCATGCTTTGGGTCAACAAATGATCAACACAATGATCACCAAGATAGACTATCAAACAAATGATCCTATCATAAATAATCAACACAATGATCATTTCAGCATCACTCAGCATGTCACATTACCAAATTGGGAATATATCGCTGATAACTTCAACTATATAACCTCTGAGCTCGTACGTCTCAGAGAAGGGTGTTAAGCTAAAAGAATAAATTCTCCGCCACCAACAGAAATATATTTGAAAGAAATCGGCTTTATATCTCAACTTGTAATGTCAGACATACAATCCATACAAGTCTGTTCCGGGATCGAACAAAACCGAAGACACTTACAAAGAAGTCCTTGCAATCCGGATATCCACAATCCTGATCGGATTCACCATCACATATGGAGAACTCTATACCGGAGCAACTCGGTGCAGAGTCAATCGACAGGTCATCCTATCGCTCTCGCAAATATCCGGTCTTCAACACCGATCTTCAAATGCAATTCACAACGATGTATCACATATTCGGAATGGGTTATACGACCCCATGGTCCTTTCCCGGTTAACCCGAATAGTGAGCGCTTATTCAAAAATAAGTGTGGCATTCAAATTCAATCAATTCACATCAAATACCCATTCAAAGGGAAATATTGATAGTCGACTATTGAACTATCAATGGATATGCACAACATCACCAGATTCCAAATAATTTTCCAAATTATTTATTTTCCAAAATATCTTTACAAGATATATAATTTCAACACTTCAAAAATAAATCAATATTTATTTTCATACAATTTCCACTTTCTATTTATAAATTCCATAATGAATTTATATTTCAAAATATCCATGCGTATCATTTCAATTATCCATTTCAATTTATCTTCAAAAAGATAAATTTTAATTATTCACTTCATATTGGAAAACATTTCCATACTCATTAAATAAGTAATTCACAAATCTTTTTATTTTCTACACTTGGAAAATATTCAATATACTTAAATCGAATTAAGTATATATTTCATTCTATTAAGGAAATCATTCACTTAAACATATTTATTTGGGTTAAAACGAATGTTGCGTAAAACATCGTTACGACAACCCAAAATCACTAGTGTAGGGATTCAAAATTAAAATAGATATATAAATCCCAATACTATACAAAACATTTCCTTTCGGAAATCATTTACTATAACAACAGTGTTATAGTCCATTATTTCCTTCTATTTCTCGAAAACGTCTATTTCAACAATAAATGTTGAAATCTATGGTTTCGAATCTCAACACATTTAAAACATCGTTAGATCGTTTTAATTCTATTTAAAATATCACATTCTAAACATTTTCTTTAACATATTATTCACTATTCAAAAACGTGAATATACTACGTTAACAATTTTCATCCTTTTATTCATTTTATTTAAAGGATTATTCACAGTCAAAACGTGAATATAACTCCATAAATAAATGATAACAATTTACTTATCAAAATAAGTCGTTTGTGAATTTATAAAACAACGTTTATAAATTCTATTTCTATTTATTTATAAAACTTCCTTTTTATAAATTCTTTGATTAACCTATTCCAGTTTATAACTCACTTATAAACTAAAAGTTCATATTATAAGTTAAATGCTTATAAAACGATTATTTTACAAAATCGTTCCTCTAAAGACTTTCCAAACCATAAATCTTATAACTTATAAGATTCATTTATTTAACCCAATCTATTCTTTCAATAACTTCACAAATTTATAAATCTTACTATTTATAAATTTTATTTATAACTTCACAGTTTATAATTTTATATAAATTTCATTCTTTAATGAAATTCATTTTCACTTCATTCAAACACTTATAAAAACTCGTTTTATAATGTCCGTATTTCAATTTATAAATATCCATTTATAAATTTCTTAATATAAATCAATTTATATTATTCTTTTAAAACGTCTTTAATTTCCTTTATAATTTCATCCTTTCTCTTGATTTATAAAATAATCAAATTTTATAAATCCTATATTTAAACTTTTCACAATAATTCTAAAATCCCGATTAAACTATTTTATAAAATCATTAGCATCATATTCTCAAAAATCAGCTTTTAACTGTATTTCACAAAAACCATAATTTTATAACTTTAAAAATTATAACGTTTATTTATTTAAAATGAATCTATTCCAAAAATATAGTATATTTTAAAAAAATCACTTTATAAATCATTTTAAAATTCCAAAACTTGGTCCAATGATGCTACATACCAAATAGTCAATCACGACTACAACGATATCATATATCAATATGAAAATCCATCAAATATCAAAATATCTGAAATCAAATAAAAACTGTTGAGGAATCCAGTTGGATCCCTCCAACCTGTTTTCCTGCATCCACAAACATTAGCACAATACCAATTTCGCTCCAGTACGAAATTATCGCGGTATATGTTCTTATTAAATATTATCCGCTTAATAACGGCGCAATAGGGTCTCATCCGCTAAACAAAAAATGCGGGAAATCAATAACTCCAATATATACATATGCCAATATATATATATTGATATTATATATAATACCAATTTCACTGTTTATGAAATATTCGCGGTATATGTTTTTAATAAATAACATCCGCTTACTAACGGCGTATAATGTCTATTTTAACAATCAATAGATATCAATCAACATTCAAACATGCATTCAAATATTTTAAATCTAACTATTTAAAATAAAATCGAAACCATTTCGATTGAGTGAGAAGTTCTCACCTTGATTTTAAATTCCGTTTTAGCGATTCATTTCGAATAAAATTAAACGCGCGTTTAATTTTACCCAAAATTCTCACTAACTCCAAACGACTCCAAACCAACTCCATCGCGTAGTGCTCGTCCATACGATTCCAACGCAACTGAGTTTGCATTTTTTCGACCTCGTATGAAAAAGTTATGCATTTTATAAGTTTGTACACGATTTTATATAACAATTTCAACATAAATTTTTATTTTAAAAACCCTACACTAGTATAGGCCGTTAGATCCAAGTCCATAGCATCAGGCCCGTCCACTACTTCCTTATCATCTTCACGTTCAAGCTACAGACAAACACACGCATAAGAACCCATAAACCGTAGAATTAGGGTTACCGATTCCCACCACCTCGAGCATCGAAACCACATCACTCTGCCACCAAATGAAAGCCCTCGACAAGAGCCATACTCGGCCTCAAGGTGGTGAAGCTCGGCTGTCACACCTACCCTAGAAACGCGTGCGACTTCCAGGCGTTCACGCTCGATTTTTGGAAAATCGAAGCCACTTCAACACGAATCCACCGTTGGATCTGTAGTTCTCGCTGTCGTCTACAATTCTCTAGTTGAAAGTTGTTGGTAAATGTCGATGGATGAGGAGATAATCGAGGTGGAAGTTGGGAAATTTCTGGCCGTGGGTTATTAAAGTGGCGGCTACGTTTATAATTAGGGTTAGGTTTATATTTTTAATTTGTGAAGGGGTAGGGTGCTATTTATAGAAGAAAATCGAACACTATTCATCCGGAAATTCCGAACTCCGATTTACGCGCCGTAACTAGCGTTTTTAGGGTTTACCCCGCGTTTCGGACACAATGGAACAGGTTTCGGAAGCTAATTCGGACATCTGTGCGAGTTATGGCTGTAAACGCTCAATTTAAATTAAACCGATTTAAATCGATTTCTAGGCGTTTTAATTCGTACCGGACAAACGGTAAATCCAATTGACTTGAAATTTGAAACCTTACAATAATATCACATTACGGATCCGATGAAACTGGTTTCGTCGAAATCCGAGAACTTTTGAAAAATGGCTATTTTGACTCGCCAAATTTAAATTAAAAATAATTCGATGCGTTTCGAGCTGCCACGCTCAAACGATAACTCCGATTGACACGAAAATTGATATCCGGTAATAACTAACTATTACGGATCCAATGGAACTGGTTTCGTTCAATTCTGAGACTGTTCAAAAATTGACTATTTTACAGTCGATTATTAAATATTAAAATATTCAATTTTCACAAATTAACTTTTAATTCGATTTTAAAAGTTCTAAAATATCATTCTAACTTCAATATGATAAAATAAAATTTAAAAAATCATTTTCAATCATATTTAGCTCAATTTTCAATTATTTCCATAATTTAACATAATAAATTATCGATTTAATTATCCAATTAAATCCAATAATTCAAATTAAAATTAATTCGACTTATAAATTCACTTATTAATATTTAAAATAAATTAAATATTCAAATTTTAATTAATAAAAATTCTGGGTCGTTACAATCTTTCCCCCTTAAAAGAATTTCGTCCCCGAAATTACAAGTAAGAAAAGTTACACAATCCATTAATTTTCCCAAAATTCATAGTCAAACTTCATACAATAACTTTACTAAGTTTTCAAATCATACTTAGTTATCTTTTCAAAACAACCACTATTGTTTAACTTTCAATTCCAAAACCAAAGTTAAAGTTTTCAAAATTTTCCCATTTTCTCAAAAATATTCTAACGCCTTAAATTTTCGGAAAAATTCGCCATAGTCTCCTTTGCGCGGCTCGATCCGAAAAAAAATGACAGTATATATATCACAAATATACATCTCATCAAGTAATGAGGCATCCCGAAGGGAAAAAAAGTATAAAAGTACGATATTTAATCCGAGATATGTACCTTATATTTTATTAGCAAGCATATACGGCTAATATAGCGCGAAAGCGAGCTCCAAATGCGAAGCAAACGCGATCCGCACCTACTAAACACTCAACAAACAACATGAGAACATGCATATATGAAAATAGAATCGATATATCACATATAGCAACATAATAACTATATATGCTAACATAGAAATGCATTCACTAGCAATATATATTCAATCATCAACCAACTAACAATCCATAATCAATTCTATTCAAATTTATTTACTTCTAATTTGAATTCAATTACATAGCTTTCAATTTCATTAATTCACTTTCATTAACACTTAATGAATTATATACAATCAACTAACAATCAAATAACAACCAATGTATATTAATTATAACCAAATTCCTTTGCTTACATTCATTCAATTTGGTTTAACACCATCACTTTTAATTGGTTTAATTAACTTGATTAACATTCAATCTTTCAACTTCTAATAACATTAGATTTTAATGAATTAACACTTACATTCATTATTCCATATCAACTTTAAATTCATTTTTATTTACAACTCATATTCATATAGCTTCACTTCTTATATATATAAGTTTATTTCACAATTGTAACTCACATTAATTATAATTCAATTCTTATAATTCTTTTGCTTATACAATTTATTCTCTTATTTATATTATTCAAACAACCTAACAGTCAACTTATATACACTTTAATAATTCTGAAAAATTATTTTTTTATATATTAAATATAATCAAGTAAAATTATTTCATTTACCCAATTTAAAACAATATTGTGTCGAATTGTTCTATTCAAGTGTTTAGAAACCCCTTCGGCATAGTCTTGCGGACCATGCTGACGAAAGTTCATATGCCACTCAATAAACCAATCATCACAATATAAAACAATTTTTATATTCACTAACAAATACGCTCTCATAGCTATTATTACACTCAAACTCATTCTAGAGTACTGCTGACTCTATCTCTAATGAGTAATACCCAACAGAACCATGGTTGTCGCTTAACCATCGGCTCTGATACCAAATGTAACGCTTGCGGATTTTCGTTGCCGAAAAACCGAATAGTTATGGGTTTAAGAAAAAGAAAAGAAAAAGAAAAAGAGAGAAAAGAAAATAGGGATAGGGAAAAGAAGATAGAAAATTTTAAAATAGAAGAAAAAGAGAATAGAGGAAAAAGAAAACAACATAACAACAACAGAATCTCACAATTCGCAACGGAAAAACATATAATAATAAATGAATAATCTTTAAACAAAGAACTATATCAGTTATTACATTACATTTCATTTCATCATATCATCAGAGTGTACAACATCATACAACAACAAACAGTGCAGCGGAAAAGAAATACTATATATTAGTAGTACGCCATGCCATCCAGCTTGCCTCCAGCAACTCCTGAATTCCAGAATATCCTGATAAACCTGTCTCTTGACTGCCCGTGTGGAAATTGGTGGGCACCCAGAGTTTAGGAAGGAAAACAATAAACTCCGAGTCAGTCATGTGACTGGTGTGAGAACTCAAAACAGTTTATTTACTTTAAAAGCAAAATCGAGGAATATTTTTAAATTCAATTCGCAATGCTTTTAAAAATGAGACTACCATAAGGCCTCCCGCACACACACACATGCAAACGCAGAATCGGAGGAGATTTCTCCTTATGATAGTCAAAGATGCTTGATACGCATTTAAAATAACATTTGATATTATTACTAGTGCATAGTGTAGGGGAAAAATTCATTTTGAAAGTAGAATATAAATCTTAGCCAACATACGACCATTATCGTATGCCTACTATAGCTACCATCCAAACAGTGGTGACCACCATAAGTGAATAGAAGGTCCTACAACTAATACCGTACAAGTTTCGTATTGGGAATTGGATTTCCAACAAATGGTCAGGCCAAG
The DNA here is from genome assembly GCA_030765085.1 of Allium cepa. Taxonomy (NCBI): domain Eukaryota; kingdom Viridiplantae; phylum Streptophyta; class Magnoliopsida; order Asparagales; family Amaryllidaceae; genus Allium; species Allium cepa. Next base: position 884,432,488 of record CM060943.1, on the reverse strand, counting down.
GAACTTCCCATTGCCACATGAGAATGCCTCTGGATGGACATCCCCGAGAACCAAACCGGATCTCTACCAACACAAGGCCGGGTTACCCCTAACTGAGTAACAACTGACCGAATATGCCATTCCCCGGTCCTTTGGGACCTTTATCCGAGAGCTCTCTAATCAATTCACACAATCATAAAAACAAAGTGTTTCAACATGGGTAAGTATCTAGGCTCCATACCATGATACCACCCTTTTCCAGAAGGAAATGCACATATCCTAAAGGGCGCTACCCCTCATAACCTTGCTGCATCTTTCCTGTTTTGACCATTTCCGGGATGTGAGGCTCGACGAATTCACGTCCACAAAAACATACTTTATACAAAAGCCATGCTTTGGGTCAACAAATGATCAACACAATGATCACCAAGATAGACGATCAAACAAATGATCCTATCATAAATAATCAACACAATGATCATTTCAGCATCACTCAGCATGTCACATTACCAAATTGGGAATATATCGCTGATAACTTCAACTATATAACCTCTGAGCTCGTACGTCTCAGAGAAGGGTGTTAAGCTAAAAGAATAAATTCTCCGCCACCAACAGAAATATATTTGAAAGAAATCGGCTTTATATCTCAACTTGTAATGTCAGACATACAATCCATACAAGTCTGTTCCGGGATCGAACAAAACCGAAGACACTTACAAAGAAGTCCTTGCAATCCGGATATCCACAATCCTGATCGGATTCACCATCACATATGGAGAACTCTATACCGGAGCAACTCGGTGCAGAGTCAATCGACAGGTCATCCTATCGCTCTCGCAAATATCCGGTCTTCAACACCGATCTTCAAATGCAATTCACAACGACGTATCACATATTCGGAATGGGTTATACGACCCCATGGTCCTTTCCCGGTTAACCCGAATAGTGAGCGCTTATTCAAAAATAAGTGTGGCATTCAAATTCAATCAATTCACATCAAATACCCATTCAAAGGGAAATATTGATAGTCGACTATTGAACTATCAATGGATATGCACAACATCACCAGATTCCAAATAATTTTCCAAATTATTTATTTTCCAAAATATCTTTACAAGATATATAATTTCAACACTTCAAAAATAAATCAATATTTATTTTCATACAATTTCCACTTTCTATTTATAAATTCCATAATGAATTTATATTTCAAAATATCCATGCATATCATTTCAATTATCCATTTCAATTTATCTTCAAAAAGATAAATTTTAATTATTCACTTCATATTGGAAAACATTTCCATACTCATTAAATAAGTAATTCACAAATCTTTTTATTTTCTACACTTGGAAAATATTCAATATACTTAAATCGAATTAAGTATATATTTCATTATATTAAGGAAATCATTCACTTAAACATATTTATTTGGGTCAAAACGAATGTTGCGTAAAACATCGTTACGACAACCCAAAATCACTAGTGTAGGGATTCAAAATTAAAATAGATATATAAATCCCAATACTATACAAAACATTTCCTTTCGGAAATCATTTACTATAACAACAGTGTTATAGTCCATTATTTCCTTCTATTTCTCGAAAACGTCTATTTCAACAATAAATGTTGAAATCTATGGTTTCGAATCTCAACACATTTAAAACATCGTTAGATCGTTTTAATTCTATTTAAAATATCACATTCTAAACATTTTCTTTAACATATTATTCACTATTCAAAAACGTGAATATACTACGTTAACAATTTTCATCCTTTTATTCATTTTATTTAAAGGATTATTCACAGTCAAAACGTGAATATAACTCCATAAATAAATGATAACAATTTACTTATCAAAATAAGTCGTTTGTGAATTTATAAAACAACGTTTATAAATTCTATTTCTATTTATTTATAAAACTTCCTTTTTATAAATTCTTTGATTAACCTATTCCAGTTTATAACTCACTTATAAACTAAAAGTTCATATTATAAGTTAAATGCTTATAAAACGATTATTTTACAAAATCGTTCCTCTAAAGACTTTCCAAACCATAAATCTTATAACTTATAAGATTCATTTATTTAACCCAATCTATTCTTTCAATAACTTCACAAATTTATAAATCTTACTATTTATAAATTTTATTTATAACTTCACAGTTTATAATTTTATATAAATTTCATTCTTTAATGAAATTCATTTTCACTTCATTCAAACACTTATAAAAACTCGTTTTATAATGTCCGTATTTCAATTTATAAATATCCATTTATAAATTTATTAATATAAATCAATTTATATTATTCTTTTAAAACGTCTTTAATTTCCTTTATAATTTCATCCTTTCTCTTGATTTATAAAATAATCAAATTTTATAAATCCTATATTTAAACTTTTCACAATAATTCTAAAATCCCGATTAAACTATTTTATAAAATCATTAGCATCATATTCTCAAAAATCAGCTTTTAACTGTATTTCACAAAAACCATAATTTTATAACTTTAAAAATTATAACGTTTATTTATTTAAAATGAATCTATTCCAAAAATATAGTATATTTTAAAAAAATCACTTTATAAATCATTTTAAAATTCCAAAACTTGGTCCAATGATGCTACATACCAAATAGTCAATCACGACTACAACGATATCATATATCAATATGAAAATCCATCAAATATCAAAATATCTGAAATCAAATAAAAACTGTTGAGGAATCCAGTTGGATCCCTCCAACCTGTTTTCCTACATCCACAAACATTAGCACAATACCAATTTCGCTCCAGTACGAAATTATCGCGGTATATGTTCTTATTAAATATTATCCGCTTAATAACGGCGCAATAAGGTCTCATCCGCTAAACAAAAAATGCGGGAAATCAATAACTCCAATATATACATATGCCAATATATATATATTGATATTATATATAATACCAATTTCACTGTTTATGAAATATTCGCGGTATATGTTTTTAATAAATAACATCCACTTACTAACGGCGTATAATGTCTATTTTAACAATCAATAGATATCAATCAACATTCAAACATGCATTCAAATATTTTAAATCTAACTATTTAGAATAAAATCGAAACCATTTCGATTGAGTGAGAAGTTCTCACCTTGATTTTAAATTCCGTTTTAGCGATTCATTTCGAATAAAATTAAACGGGCGTTTAATTTTACCCGAAATTCTCACTAACTCCAAACGACTCCAAACCAACTCCATCGCGTAGTGCTCGTCCATACGATTCCAACGCAACTGAGTTTGCATTTTTTCGACCTCGTATGAAAAAGTTATGCATTTTATAAGTTTGTACACGATTTTATATAACAATTTCAACATAAATTTTTATTTTAAAAACCCTACACTAGTATAGGCCGTTAGATCCAAGTCCATAGCATCAGGCCCGTCCACTACTTCCTTATCATTTTCACGTTCAAGCTACAGACAAACACACGCATAAGAACCCATAAACCGTAGAATTAGGGTTACCGATTCCCACCACCTCGAGCATCGAAACCACATCACTCTGCCACCAAATGAAAGCCCTCGACAAGAGCCATACTCGGCCTCAAGGTGGTGAAGCTCGGCTGTCACACCTACCCTAGAAACGCGTGCGACTTCCAGGCGTTAACGCTCGATTTTTGGAAAATCGAAGCCACTTCAACACGAATCCACCGTTGGATCTGTAGTTTTCGCTGTCGTCTACAATTCTCTAGTTGAAAGTTGTTGGTAAATGTCGATGGATGAGGAGATAATCGAGGTGGAAGTTGGGAAATTTCTGGCCGTGGGTTATTAAAGCGGCGGCTACGTTTATAATTAGGGTTAGGTATATATTTTTAATTTGTGAAGGGGTAGGGTGCTATTTATAGAAGAAAATCGAACACTATTCATCCAGAAATTCCGAACTCCGATTTACGCGCCGTAACTAGCGTTTTTAGGGTTTACCCCGCGTTCCGGACACAATGGAACAGGTTTCGGAAGCTAATTCGGACATCTGTGCGAGATATGGCTGTAAACGCTCAATTTAAATTAAACCGATTTAAATCGATTTCTAGGCGTTTTAATTCGTACCGGACAAACGGTAAATCCAATTGACTTGAAATTTGAAACCTTACAATAATATCACATTACGGATCCGATGAAACTGGTTTCATCGAAATCCGAGACTTTTTGAAAAATGGCTATTTTGACTCGCCAAATTTAAATTAAAAATAATTCGATGCGTTTCGAGCTGCCACGCTCAAATGATAACTCCGATTGACACGAAAATTGAAATCCGGCAATAACTAACTATTACGGATCCAATGGAACTGGTTTCGTTCAATTCTGAGACTGTTCAAAAATTGACTATTTTACAGTCGATTATTAAATATTAAAATATTCAATTTTCACAAATTAACTTTTAATTCGATTTTAAAAGTTCTAAAATATCATTCTAACTTCAATATGATAAAATAAAATTTTACAAATCATTTTCAATCATATTTAGCTCAATTTTCAATTATTTCCATAATTTAACATAATAAATTATCGATTTAATTATCCAATTAAATCCAATAATTCAAATTAAAATTAATTCGACTTATAAATTCACTTATTAGTATTTAAAATAAATTAAATATTCAAATTTTAATTAATAAAAATTCTGGGTCGTTACATCAGAAATTGCAGACGCCGGCCTTTCTCTAAGCTTGGCCCATTTACTTGGATCTTCAGCGATATGACCTTTTCCTTTGTCATCATGAGATTTTATTTTGTGGGAATAATCATCTCTCTGGGAAGAATCATGTCGTTCATCCCTTCTGCCATAGCACTCCTTATAAGCCCGCCTCTCGCGAGCTTTTCTTGCAGCTCTTTCTTTGTCGGTCTCCCTAGAGGTAGGAAGATACCGCCTGGGATCATAAGAGTCGCGTCTTACATAGCGCTGAAAGTCATCATAGTATGATCTGCTACGTCCCATTGGAGAACCTGAAAGTGAAAAAGAGACAAAACTTAAGAGTTTTCGAAGTAAAGAAACTAAGTGCATATAATTGCCAAAAATCCTAAGTGTGTGTGATGTGAGGACTACACGCGTCGAGCTACAAACCACTCTTCAGCTTGGGAGTAATGTCAACTTTTGCAATAGGCGTCAACTCTTGGGTCGACAAAGTTGGTCGTAAGGTGAATGTCACTTCGACAGTTGGAGAAACAAGTTTAGAAGCAGTGGTATCATCTTTGAAGAGCTCATGTGAAGTCACCGCTAGATCGCTCAGCCCTCTGAAAATGTCATCACCATCATGCCTAGCAGAACTCTCTTTCTCAACTCCCTTATCAGCAGCCTTCCCGGAATGTTGAGGAAGTTCCTCTTCTTCGATAACCAAGGGAAGTGTAAGCTTGCCAGATGACCCCGCACCGTCAACAGGTGTAGAACATTTCACCAATGAGGCCTCTACAATAGGTTCCTTCAGTGTAAATTCTTTTGCGGAAACCGGGGCATCTGACGTCTCTGCTTGAGAACCGGGGCCATCACGAGGCTGAGTGAATCGAGAGTGGTGCAGAAGTCCGAATTGATGCAAAAATTCATCCTTCAGTAAGAACTTAATGCTTCTCTCCTCGACAGACACAACACTTAGTCTTTAAAAAGTTGATTTGTGGCTGGAATCTTTAGAAAGAGGAGGAAGTGTTGTAAAAGTAAAGAATGAAGTTAGCACTTGACAACTTGGATCTTGAAAAACTCGGAAATGAAAAGAACGGAGATAGGAAATCTTACTTCCTACTCGCCAGATACTGTAAAATCTCGGGGGCAGCGAACAAAGAAAAATTGGCTCAAAAACCCATGGGGACTTTCAGGAAGATCGGTGATCAGTTTACGGTTCCCTGCGCTTCTCACAAGTATGATAGAAGGATGATCTTTGTTCTTCGCAAATTTGCACAGATAGCTAATCTCTTCAAATCTCGGAAGACGGTCAAGTGTCCTCCTGAACAATACACACAGTCCCATCAAGAAGGCGTAGCCATTGTGGTGCAACTGAAAGGGAGAGATAATTAATCGGAGTAGGAGCTGTCTAAGAAAATCGTTAAAGGGAGTAATAGCTCCACTCAAGCACATCTGACAGTTAACTGCGATAAAACCAAGAGGTGGCCTGTCAGCAGTATCGTTTACCCCAGGAAGCAAAGCGTATGCTTCAGCAATACCGAACTAAATACATAATTGATTGAACACTCATTGATTCAGAGTAGTTGAAGTTCTTTCCGGGGGATTATCCAAGGGGTTAGCTATTGGGAAGACCTCTCCAGCTTGCCCTACTATCTCTTCTTGTTGAGAAGTCATTCTACACAAGGAACTGGATATTCAAATATGAAGGTGCACGTTTCCTAAAAGTGTGTGAAGTGATGTGCAAAACTACTGAAATAACAAGTAAATGGAATAAAACTTGAAATAGTACTAATTGATGCATGTCAATTCAGGAAGTTTTGAGGCTTGTTATTAAACCAAAGTTAAGTGTAGTATCAATGCAGATGATATTTAGCAATAATCAGCTATAGTTATATGCATTTTGCGTTGATGCTTCATTTAAATTAGTTGATTCACATCACTTCATCTGTAATCAGAGTCATACTATTTTACTTAAGTAAAATATCATTTCTTTGATCTAATCCGTCACTCGATGTGGGTAGTCGATGATGAGTATACTCGTCCCATTTTTCTGCAAATGTTGTGTTTAACAGGTTGTTAGCATTAAATTTAATATAATCTGTAAAGAAATGCAACAAGTTCAGGCAGGTTATCTCAACAGTTCAAGTTGAAAAATTCAGTTAAGTACTGTCCAATTTTTACAAGCAGTCAAGCTCAAATGACTTAGCATAGGTCGAAGCTTCCTTAAGTCGCACTGTTCAAGTCAAAAAGTTCAGCAGTATCATGTTCCTACGAGTTAAAAAGTTATGATGCAGATTAAGGCTTTAAGTCAAGGCAGTGCATATTTGTCTAAGTGTTAGGTCGTTCAGATATACTCGCGACCTAAAAGCTTATGTCGCAAAAAGTTAGGTCGCTAGTTCATTAAATCGTTTGGATTTCCTTAGGTCGCAAGGGTTATTAGGTCGATCAAATTCATTAGGTCGCTCTTAAAGTAGCTCGGCAGCATAACACTATCACCTATCAACAAACCCTAAGGCCTGCCCACCACTCACGTGCTGCCATGCGTCCACCACCTCGCATCACCTGGAATGCCACGGCTCAACCTAGAACCCACTAACCCGTTAACCAAAGATCTCCTCATCTCCTCCAAAATCACAAACCAGTTAACCTGAAGACCCAATAACCCATCATCATCTCCCCACATCGCCAAAATCACCTAAAATCAAATCAAATGACCTCAATTTCATCATAAAACCGACGCCCTACTATGTTCATTGCAATGGTAACATAACCAATGATGATCATAAATCGATCGTAACGTGGTTCATGGTGAGACACGGCATGTGAAATTGGGTTAGAGACGGAAATGGGGAATTCGTGATTCGATGAGGATCGTGGATTGGATAATAAACGGATCCACTTACGTGATGAGATAATGAAGATGATTGGCGACCAGTTAGTTCGAATTCGTCTTTGAAAGTTCAGAGGTTCTTCAATTGCGGTTTTGAGAGTTGGAGCAAGTAAAGAGAAGAAGGAGAGTTATGCGAATTTTATACAGAGGCAGAGGAATCTGAATCAGTGCACATGACCTAACTCCCTCATTAAGTCGCTCATGACCTAACGACTCAGCAAGGCATGAGTCAAGGAGTATCAAAGCACACGACCTAGTCTCTAGGCGTATACTTGGAGGGGCAAGTGTTAACTCCTCTTTTCCACGACTCAGGGACCTAACGAGTTAATAATGACAGCGACCTAATCACCTAAAGAATGAGCGAGCTAACATACATGCGACTTAACGACCTAATCCATTCAGCGGGTTAGCGAGCTAAAGCATTTATCGAGCCAACATAGCAACGGCTTAATAAAGAGCACGACCTAACGACCTAAGAGGAATGGCGACATAAGGAGTTAAAAGGTCTCGCGACCTAACGAGTTAAAAGGTCTTACGACCTAATGGGTTAACGACCTAAGCTACTCAACGAGTTAACGACCTAAATGGTCCAGCGACCTAGCGAGTTATCACAGAATAAAGCCGCTCGCATATAGACTGCTCCCAACCTTAAGTCGCCAACCATTCTCCCCTAGGTCGCCCACGATCTACGACCTACCAGCCTGTTCAAGTGATCAAGTGCAACCATTTTGAGCCGCAGCCCGTGTCCCTTAAGTCGCTTACGACCTACGACCTAGCCCTAGGTCGCTCACGCCATACGACCTATTTCTAGGATCTCCCTATAAATACCCTGCCTGCTCCAACTGAAGGGGGACTTTTGGATCATTTCTGTACGCCGATACTTTGCGGTTTTCTCGACTCCTTCAACACTTCAAACACGGAAGACACTTCAACGAACTTTGAGAGAGATCTAACACATTCAACATGAATTCGGAGAGCCCTTCTACATTGAAGTTCTAGCTACTTGTCTTAGTTGTGTTGTAATCAAAGATCATTGTAAAAGTTGTAATCGAATCAGCAATAAAGAGGATTAAAGTGGTCGTAGGCTTGACTTTAAGCCGAACCACTATAAAAAATGTGTCTCTTTACTACCTCTCCGCTATTTTTTGCTTATTTTAAGTTCCCGTACCAACGGGTGGTGCTTTCACATTTTCACTACTTACACCGCGATGTTAGCATCCAATTTTATCGTTAACAGTCTGCCATTGAGGGAGAAGGAGAATAGAGTGACCTGTACGTACAGAAAATGTGAAGTAGGGAGGCTAGGGTTTATAACAACATATTTATAGACAAATTTGAAATAGAATGGATCAGATAAGATAGATGTACGCGCTAACGACAAAGTGGCCTAAAAAGCCCGTTTGGACTACGGAATGAAATTGGGTCAACCTGTATATCAAAATAGATGTTTTAAAATATTTTAAACATGATGGAACAAGTTTCAAGTTCAAATTTCATCATATGAAGAAGTTACGCTAAAAACAATATTTTCAAATTGATTTCAATTAATCGATTTTCAAGGCGTTTCGAGTCCGTACGATCAAACGACAAGTCTGATCGATACAAAACTTGAAATCCTACAAAAATTCACCGTTATGGATCCGATGAAACTAGTTTCGTCAAAATCTGAGTCAGTGGCCAAAATGGCTATTTTTCCATTAATTAAATAAATTAATAATTAATTAATTAAATCCCATTTTAAATTTCAATCTTAAAATTGACAAATTTTATCACTTTATATTTCTCAATCAATTTCAATGTTTTAAACAAATTAAAATTCAATTTAAAGTTGATTGTCTTATCGATTTTAGTATTTTCCTCAGTTCCATTCAAATTTAGAAAAATTTAATTTCCAAAATTTCTATTAAATTAAATTAACAAATCTTTTTTCCATTCATTACTGTCAAATAGATGGATTTAACATTGGATTCAAAACTATTTACATTAATATCCTCACATTTCATGTAAACTTCCATTTTAAATATTAAATCCATTTAATTGCAATAATATCCTTTTATTAAATTTTAAATTCCAATAAATTAATAAAGCTTTATTCCATTTCTATTTTCATCTTTATTTCAATTGCATAACATTTTATTCCAATTTTACTGTATTTGCCACATACGTACATTAATTATTATTTATATTCTCCATTAATTATTTACATGGTTTTATTCTTTAAATTCATTCAAATAAATCAATAAATTTTGTTTTACAATCTTTACCTCAACCAATAATCATATTATAAATGGAATTGTCATTATTTTCAAAAATTACATAAATTAACGTTAACGTAAAAATTTGTTTATATTTATTGCAATTGATTACGAGTTATAATTTAATATACTTGTCTGAAAGGTTACCTTACAATATTTGTTACCCTTTAACGTTTATTTCACTCATAATCTATTATTAACAACCACATGTTGAAATTTCATTTAGACCAAATTCAATGCATTACATGAATGGGTAAATGATTAAAGTTTTACACTATTGTCCCCTTTTCTTTATTTGTATTAATAGCTATGTTTCAAATGTGAAATCTTATTAATTACACACCTAAATTAAGGTTTTAAAACCAAACCTTAGTTCCATCTTTTTTTTTCCAATTTATTACTTATGAAAAATTTTCCGTTTCTATTTATTTATTACACACCTACCTTCAGCCCTTGCATTAATTCTTATAAACATTACATTATTGATATCCAAATTTTAATTTAATAAACCAATTTGTTATAACTTTACTTACATTAACACTATTTCCCTTATTTTGGTTATTATTTCATACGTAGATCACAAGTTTACATTTCTTTATACTACCTTATGAAACAATATACATTTCTAATACTTTATCATATTTATTGAAATTAAATTTCAAAATTTACTAGACAAAATAAACTATGACCTTACATTTATTTCAATTAATTAGGATTTTGCTAAATTAATTATTTATAAACTTACATTAACATAATTGCATAAATTTACATTCGGTTACCAACAAATCAATATATTATTTCACCCATAAATACAATAATTGCATTTGTTCTTATTATATTCCATTTATAGCTAAGTCATAATATTTGAATTTTAATTAAATTGTAATGTTCATTCAAGTTCATTAAATATTAACTTGCATTAACAGGTTTCCTTAATTTACAATCAAATACCGTTAACAATGTTTTATTACATTAATCGATTTAATACTTTCCTTTATTGCTCATATACAATTACATCCGTTATAATCTTTTCACTACTTTCATTCATTAGAATTTTATTCAAATTTCAATTTCTTGCAATAACTCATTAATTATAAATTTGCATACCAATTAATTAGGTTCCAACAAATAGGATTTATTCAATTCAACCTTTTTAATTAAGTCTATTATAATAAATATAATTTTTCATAGGTTAATTCTTAATATTTACTTCCCTACCAATTATCACAATTATATTTCTTTGTAAATTTTATTCCAAAATCTTATTAATATGACAAATTAATTAACAAAATTCATGGGTCATTACACTCTCCCTCACTCAAAACTTTTCGTCCCCGAAAAGGAAAAAGAAGGGAAAAGAAGAATTAAGAAATCAATATATCTTATTCAAAACATTAACTTTAAACAATTAAATTTACAAAATTAATTAATTTAGATAAAATATACCAATTTATAACCATTAAATCTTTTTATACTCAAATTAATAAATTTTGGAAAACATTTTCAAAATATTTTCTAAGTCCAAAATTTACGGAAAATTTCGTTAGAGTCTCTTTTGTACGTGGAGGCTTGGGAGAGAATATAATATCAATTATAATAATATACAACATATATTTTCCAAAATAATATATATCCCAACACTGGAAAACAATATAATAACGCGATAAACCGTAATCCGAAAACGTACCTATTTATATTCTTATTTTTACAGTTATTTATTACAAAATTTTACTTTTATTTTTTCTAATTTATTCATAACATGTAAATTTTCTTTTATTATATTACATTCATTTATTCACTACTTAATTTCATTTATTTACAGTTTCCATCTTTCTGCTTATTTACAAAATAAGTAACTTCAACATTTACTTAAGTCTGTAATTACTTACTTACAACATTGACCTACTATCACATTTTATTATAGTAAGATTTCCATTATAACTTAGGTTTATAACTATTACAACATCAATTCTTAAGAATAAAAGCAATTTATTGAACACTTCATTACATACTTTTACTTGTACTATTTCCATTACAATTTCTTATTAAACATTCCAACTTTTAATATTTGGTAAGTTATATATGCCTTTAAGAATGTAATTAAAATCATACAAGTCTATCTTATTTCTTTTAATTAATTAAATGTTCAATAATTATACCTTACGTTTTATGAGATTACAATTTCAACTTTACTTTAATCCTATTTATAACTTAGCATTAAATCACTTATTTTAATTAAAGGTTTCAATTACTAATTAAAGTTCCATTTCACTACACTAATTGAAACAATTAATTAACGGAACTTGAGAATTAAATACCAGGTTTTTATCCAAGAATCATTTAAAATAACAGATAAATATATGCTTATAATTTATATATCCAATTATAATTAAAACAATTTAAAAATTTATATTTGGCTTATCAAAACAAATTTGCAGTAAACTACTATAGTGGCCTTCCCACTTCGAAACTCGAAAATGAATGTCGATGATGCGGCCGCCATCACCGAAATTATTTTCCAGCGTCAGAGAGGGAAGTACAGAACTTATTTTTCCAAATTCTTTAAAACAATTCTTTCAAATCATATTGAAATATTTATATCAGAAAATATTTCCAAAATATTATTGTTATATTCCAAAATCATCCAAATTTCTTTTAAAAAAACCCGGATCTTTAGTACTAATATTTCCAATTTGATTTATTTTATTTTCAATCTTATTTCAACTATTATTTTTATATTTCATTACCTAACAACCAATATATTGCAACCGAATATATATATATATATCATTTACAAAATTTACTTTATATATAGAAAATATAATAGGCAAAATTATTTCATTCACCTATATTAAAAATAAATATTATGTCGGTCTGTCCTATTAAGTGTTTAGAAGTCCCTACTGATGTCATAGAGTCTCATGCACCAATCAGAATTTTTAAATACAAAACGGAACAAATTAACACAATATTAAAACCTTTTTATAACACTAACAAAAACGCTCTCCCATATATATACACTCAGCGACTCATCATAGGGTATTACTACCCTATTAATAAAGAGTCAAACCTCACAAAGCGAAGGTTTTCACTAAACCAAACTTTGATACCAGATGTAACGTCCCGGCTTTTCACACGCCTTAAATCGACACACGTGCCAATTCAAACCATAATGAAGGGCGGATTGTTATGGGGTAAATAAGAAAAAGGAGAAAGAAATAAAAAAAATAGAATCTCACAGCGGAAGGATAAAATATAATAATCAAATATACAGTTCATGAAGCTGTTTACAAAATATTTAATTTTACTTATACAATATATATTAGAGTTGAACATACCAACGAATAAAAATCAATGCAGCGGAATACAGTGTGTAGTGGAACAATATAATATAATAATAATAATGAAATCTTCGTCTTCGTCCTACAGAAATAAAGTCTTCGATCCTGAAATGCTCGGACTGACCCGAGCAAATTGAAAAGACAAAACACTCGAGTCAGAACTAAAAGATACGTAAGTTAAATCAGCAGAAATAAATATGAGTGCAGTAACTCAAGAGATGCTCGGGATTTACATCCCTTAAGGATCCGTTAAACTATTTACAATGTAGTATATTTCGCTATTATAATAGTATCTAATTGTAAAATAAACTTACTTTTAAATACCGTTAAGGCTTTACATTGTCCACCTTAACATATTTATATATTCCCATGGTCTATACAGTACCGTAATCTCCCCCGTACTGGGCGTCGTCAGAGGGCACTCCATAGGTATGGTACAAAACCAAAATCGTGTAACAACCCTGGGATTTTGTAACAATTAGTTTTCGTCATTAAACGATTAATTGGCTGTTAATTGTTGTTGAGTGTTTTAATCAGTTGTAATTCTTTTACAATTTTGTTAAAAGAGATACGGGCTTTAAATTTTTTTAATTTTGGCCCACTTATTTTGGTGCCGTGTTATCTTAAGTATGTAACCGTCCCCCTTTCATTTGATTGGAAAACCCTAAAAAATAAAACATACGAACGAAAATAATGGCGGCTTCCTTTTTGCGTTCGTTCCTCTTTTCAAAATTTAGGGTTTCTAATAATTGGAAGAGGCCGACTTTAATTGCTTCGATCTGGTGGGTTGTTCCTCGTAAGTGCTCGCCGATCGATCGTTGGTGCTTTGGGAAGTAAGGTGAGTGCTATCCACTCACATCTGATTCAAATGCTACGTTTAGTAAGTTCGATTTTTTTTGTTGATTGATGATTTCTCTAGCCTTCTTAATTTCGTACAATCTGATATTTGATGTTCTTGGTTTTGATCGATTTCGTGGCCACACGGCTTGACTCGATTTGATGATGTATTCTTTCGTTTTTGATTTGACGACTTTGGGTTTCTACATTTGAACTTGACAGTATTTATGTGATGATTTTTAAGACATATCTGTCTTTATTCGAAACTGCTGTACCCTGGTTTTAAACTTGCATGATACTGTCTTACCGCCGTGTTGGTGTTGCACTTGTGCTTGTTGACAGTGATAATCTTTTTGCTTTGTGAATTTGGTCGTTGACATTGAGTCTTCATTTGGTCTTCATTATAGAGGCCACACTTAGCAGTTTGCATTGCTTCGTCTTCAACGTGCCTGTAGTGTTCACTGAATTCGCACTATAGTTGACTTTGTAAATTCTATTGACTACGACTTTAATTTCTAGTAGTACTGGGTTTGACTTGACTTGAATATGCTGTTGTGTGACTTTGGCCATTTTGAAATTGTGTAAGTATGAACTTGTTTGATTATTTTGAAATTGCAGCATGTTTGGTTTTGATGTTTAACTCCAATACATTAACGTCTTCAATTGTACACACATGTTGTGTTCACTTGATTTCTGAATTGCCTTCGTATTGCTTTATGCCTTTGAGTTGTGTGATCATACATGAATATATGTATGTGTTGCACCATTATTGTTCCACTGTTTTCCTGAGTTTGTGCATTGAGGACTTGTTTTCTTGATGACAATTGGTCCAGACAATGGTGTACTTGCACTTGTATACTGTTGTATTGGTTTTCATTCATTCGTTAAGACTGCTTTAGTTCGTTTGTGACTTTGGCCACTTTGATTCTAATCTGAAACTGCTTCTTTGAATCCTCTGTTGCTTCTAGCTTGAAGTCTTAATAGCATTTTGGTCATTGTAGACTTGATATAGTCTACACTGTATATCTCCAATTTCATGTATTGTTGTGTATCACTGCATATTGTAATTGCATTGACTTCTTTGCGGACTAGTTTCACACTGTTGTCGCATGTTGTTGTGGTAGTGTTGTAGTCTTCAACTTGTACCATTCGAGGCATTTGACATTTGTGTTTTCTTGTTCTCTCTTCTGTTCTGCCTTCACTATGCACTAGACCTGATTTTGAAGTCGCTGCATAACTCCCCTGTGTATATGCATTCCACAGTGTTGCAGTGTTGTTTCATTTAGTATGGTTCCTGTAGTAATTGAGTCACTTTTGCATGTCTGATGCACTTGAAAATGTTATGCACCGTACTACATGTATAGTATATCACCTCTGTTTCATTTTTGCCCTTGGTTTCAGTATGTAAACTGTACTGGTTTGCATTGATTTGTGTATACTTGATGCTATTCCTTTGGTGTAGTCCTATGTTGCCACCTTTATTTCATTCTTGTTCAGTTTGCATTTAATGTTTTGCTGCATCATGCTTGGGTAGCCTATGCCTATGCGTGTTTGTTTTGTCACCTGGCCATCTTACGACTCACTTGTAGTTGAAGTATTTCGAGAGTTTGATCATTCATTGTAGCTTCCTTGACCATTTAAGACAGTTACATACCCGTTTCATGTAGTATTTGGGTTTCCCTAACCACACATGCATGTTAGTATCGACTAATACTTTGAGGCGTGTTGTATCCTGCTGCCTCTGTGCAGTCACTATTTTCTGTCGATTGAAATTATCTTTGGTCGAGGCTTGATATTTACGACTCGACCATTTCATTTGAAATTAGACTTGTACTGAATCCAGCTAATAGTTGGGTTTGACCTTTTGCTCGTTTGTGGATTTCATTTTGTTTGTAGTTGTGTTGAGTCCTGATGGTAGTGACTTGACCTCTATAGTTTCGACTTGCTGTTAATATTTGGAGTTATGATGACATCTTATATGGTAGTGGTGTGGCAGTGCACGCATGCGTGTACTGCAGCCACATAGTATTGATTTTATTGATAATTATTTTGCTTTTGATTCATTATTCTTTTACTCAATTAATCACTGTAGTGGCGAGGCAGTGCACGCGAGCGTGTATTGCAGCCCTACCCGAATTGACGTTTTAATTGATATTTCAATTGTTTGAATTGTTTCGTGTGTCCAATTCAATATTTTGAAACGTATTTTGATTTGGTTTAATTTGATGATTTTGTTGATATCTAATTATCTTTTGATAATTAGATTTTGAGTTTCTAATCATTATTTAATAATTAGATTTTGTCGTTAATTGCCGTTTAGGCAATTCTATTGTTTTCTAAATTATCATCATTGATAACCCTTTTACTTATCTTCGTTGATAATTTGAATTTGTTGGTTTGTTGTTTAACACTGTCACGTGTTATATTTACCATTATCTGATTTCCTTATTTCAGGATTGGATAGGTGAATTTATTTTGACTGTCGTCTAATTGTTATTTAATTATTATTGCTTATGTGCATTAATAACCGAGTTTGAATTAGACTGACCCATGTATTATTTTCTTTTGAATTTAATACTCGTGTCAGACCGAGTTATTACAGGTTGTAGATATCTTGCTTTGGGCTGCTGCTTGAGCTATGGAGTCTTTTCATATCTTTTGGAGTAGTCAGTGTATTTGTATAGGATGATATATATTCATGTATATTATTGTCAATAATGTACTTGTATATATAACTTCCTGAGTCGACAGTTGTAGTTGTATCATATGTATTGTATCATGTGCATTGTAACTGACTTCAGTTATATATATGAGATTTGATGTTCTCTGTGTTCCGCATTTAGTTTATCTGTGTTATTATTATATATATTGTCCTAAACTATTATGAACCATCGTAGTTCGTTTTATATTGGAATTGGATATCTCAATGGGAGTAAATAAATCAGAGATGAAAAAAATAATATACCACTCCTATCGAGATAGTCAATACTAGTGTAAGGCCTAACTACGGATGGTCGCTCCTATCTAGCCTTATTCTTCGTAATAACAGACGGTATTTCCTTTAATACTCTTTGTTATTGTGAACATAGAGGTGGGGCGTCACAGTTGGTATCAGAGCTTGGGGTTTATGGACATAATATAAAACATAACTTAGATGGAATATGTGTTACAACTATTTGTCGATGTTTTCAGTTGTGCTTTGAGTCCAAACTAAAGTTTTGAAAGTACGATGGAATTTTTAAATATCTTTATTTAAAAATAATAGTGAAACTGTGTTTGATGATTGAGTAATTAGTGTCGGTTTATGAGAGTGCGCAGCGGAAATAGTGAGACTGTCTTCGCTGACTACAGCCGATAACCTTTTTGATTTAAAAATCAAAATATGAAATTGAAATAAATTTCATTTGTTGTTCACATAGTTGTTTTTAATTTGTTTTGCTTGAAAATTTCGTATCCGATTTGAGGATCCGAAGCGATTGCTGTTATGTGACTTTGTTAAGATTTTTGTTGTTTTGAATTATCTTCGTTGAAGATAAATTCGAGTGATTTTTTTGTTCATTTTGGAGTATATGTGCAAATTTGAGATTCATGCTACTACATTAATTTTACGTTGAACCGGTGTTTGGTTTTTAACGTATTTTGTTGCCGTTATTTTTTATAACGGGATTTTTTTACCGGTGCTAGATTTTTGAAGCATAGTGTTTTGTTGACATTTTTTATGAATGAAAATTCTCTGGTATTATATTTTGATGCGAATTATTTTGATGAGATTTTGATGTATAAAAATTACTGTCGCTCTGACTTCAGTAACCGTCAAATTTTAAAGTGGATTTTTGAGCAGTTATCCCGCAATGCTGATTTTGTTGTCCGTTTTTACGGTATTTTGAGAAGTGCAATTTCCTTGTCGAAGTTGCTGTTGATGTTGCTATTTTAATCACGTGTTTTAAAAAAAATGGTTGTTTCAAATTAAAAATTGTTTTCAAATTTTTTACAGTTTATGCTTTCAAAAGAATGAGGAAGCGATTTAAACATTTCAGCAAAATCTAGGACTATGACCCCTTTCTTTTGCTGATTCGCTTAATTCCGGACTTGTCTATTTGAGAATGTAAATTATTACTTTATAGAATAAATGAAATTGTTTTTAGAATTTTTGCAGTTTGCGCTTTCAAAAGAATGAGAAAGCGATTTAAATGTTTCAGCAAAATCGAGGACTATGAACCCTTACTTTTACTGATTCGCTTAATTCCGGACTTGTCCGTTTAAGAATGTAAAATGTTATTTATTTAAAATACACAATTTTTCTCTCTCAAGGAAACAATGAAGGAAATTAAACGATTTAGTAAAACTCGTGGTATGGGACATGTGCGTTTGCTATTTTAGTTAATTCCGGACTCGTTAATTGAAATATTTGATGATTTTTGTGCTTTTGAGCCGCTATGTTAGACCTTCGGGTCATATGTTGGACCTCGGGTCATATGCTGGACCTTTGGGTCAATACCAGTACTAGACCTTCGGGTCAGTTATTGGACCTTCGGGTCATTTGTTGGACCTCCGGGTTATTTGTTGGGCGCCAAAAATATAGTACTTGGTAGGCTTCGGCCATTTGTTGATGCACGTGCGGCGTAGCTTAAAAACTCGCCATCTGATGTGATCGATCCAACCTTTTATGTTGATTTTCCATATTATCTTAATTGATTTCCAAATATTTGTTGTTTCCAATTATCTACAGGTAATGGGATATTTGTTGATATGAGTTCTGATTATCGTTTTTGATAATCGGATATTTGTTGATTCTGATTATCATTTCTGATAATTAGATATTTGTTGATTCTGATTATCGTTTTTGATAATTAGATATTTGTTGATTTGAGATTTCTTATTATCGCTTGTGATAATTAGATATTTGTTGATTTGGAAATTTCTGATTATCGTTTTTGATAATGGGATATTTGTTGATTCTGATTATCGTTTTTGATAATTAGATATTTGTTGATTTGAGATTTCTGATTATCACTTGTGATAATTAGATATTTGTTGATTTGGAAATTTCTGATTATTGTTTTTGATAATTAGATATTCGTTGATTTGGAAATTTCTAATTATCGTTTTTGATAATTAGATATTTGTTGATTTGAGATTTCTTATTATCGCTTGTGATAATTAGATATTTGTTGATTTGGAAATTTCTGATCATCGTTTTTGATAATTGGATATTTGTTTATTCTGATTATCGTTTTTGATAATTAGATATTTGTTGATTTGAGATTTCTGATTATCGCTTGTGATAATTAGATATTTGTTGATTTGGAAATTTCTGATTATCATTTTTGATAATTAGATATTTGTTGATCTGGAAATTTATGATTATCGTTTTTGATAATTGGATATTTGTTGATTCTGATTATCGTTTTTGATAATTGGATATTTGTTGATTCTGATTATCGTTTGTAATAATTAAATATTGGTTGATAACTAGATGTTTGTCGTTTTGCGATTTGGGATTTTGTGTTTCCTAATTATCTTTGTTGATAATTAGATTTTGTTGTTTGCTAATTATCGTATCGATAATTAGATATTGCTGTCTTGTGATTTCTGTATTCTAATTATCTAATTGATAATTGAATATTGCTGATAATTGCATTTATTCAGTTTTGATGTCTTCTGATTATCGATTTGATAATTAGATTTTGTTGAGAATTTGTGAATTTCTTCTATAAAATTAAAAGATTTCTTTGGTGTTTGTGCTCTTGTTCTTTATTTTTCTAGCATAACCAGTTTATGTTAGAAAAATAATTGTTATTGACGACTTTAATTATGAAAATTGCAGGGACGCAATTTTTATAAGGAGGGGAGTCTATAACAACCGTGGGATTTTGTAACAATTATTTTTCGTCATTAAACGATTAATTAGTTGTTAATTGTTGTTGAGTGTTTTAATCAGTTGTAATTCTTTTACAATTTTATTAAAAGAGTTATACGGGTTTTAAAAAATTTTAATTTCGGCCCACTTATTTTGGTGCCGTGTTATCTTAAGTATGTAACCATCCCCCTTTCATTTGATTGGAAAACCCTAAAAAAATAAAACATACGAACGAAAATAATGGCGGCTTCTTTTTTGCGTTCGTTCCTCTTTTCCAAATCTAGGGTTTCTAATAAATGGAAGAGGCCGACTTTAATTGCTTCGATCTGGTGGGTTGTTCCTCTTATGTAACGACCCAGAATTTTTATAAATTAAAATTTGAATATTTAATTAATTTTAAATATTAATAAGTGAATTTATAAGTCAAATAAATTTTTATTTGATTTATTAGATTTAATTAGATAATTAAATCGATAATTTAATATGTTAAATTATGGAAATAATTGAAAATTGAGTTAAATATGATTGAAAATAATTTGTAAAATTTTATTTTATCATGTTGAAGTTAGAACGATATTTTAGAACTTTTAAAATCGAATTAAAAGTTAATTTGTGAAAATTGAATATTTTAATATTTAATAATCGACTGTAAAATAGTCAATTTTTGAATAGTCTCAGAATTGAACGAAACCAGTTTCATTGGATCCGTAATAGTTAGTTATTACCGGATTTAAATTTTCGTGTCAATCGGAGTTATCGTTTGATCGTGGCAGCTCGAAACGCATCGAATTTATTTTTAATTTAAATTTGGCGAGTCAAAATAGCCATTTTTCAAAAAGTCTCGGATTTCGACGAAACCAGTTTCATCGGATCCGTAATGTGATATTATTGTAAGGTTTCAAATTTCAAGTCGGTCGGATTTACCGTTTGTCCGGTACAAATTAAAACGCCTAGAAATCGGTTTAAATCGGTTTAATTCAAAATGAGCGTTTACAGCCATAACTCGCACATACTTCCGAATTAGCTTCCGAAACCTGTTCCATTGTGTCCGGAACGCGGGATAAACCCTAGGTACGCTGGTTACGGCGTCTAAATCGGAGTTCGGAATTCCCGGGATGAATAGTGTTTACGCTAGCTTTTTCTATAAATACATCTCACCTCTTCATAAATTAAAAAAAAAAAGTTAAACCCTAATTTTTAAACCCTAGCCGCCACTTTATGATGGATGGCCAGAAACTACTTCACTTCCTCCCTCAATCACTCACAATCCATTGACATTTAGCCGAAGTGTTCAACACGGAAGTCGAAGAGCATGAAGAGAGCTTCGATTCCATACGGTGATGATCGGAAACGGAGCGACGATGGAGGAGCAAGGGAGGGCCGTTCTCATCAGGTTACGCACGCAACCCTAGGCTATAGACATGGCTGAGCTTCATAGGGTGGGGGCCGAACCTGGTGGAGGAGATGGGCTTCGCAACGGAGTTCCCCGATCGAGTTTTCATCGAGCATAGGAGGAGTATTATTTAACCCTAATTTAGCAAATGGGTTTGGAGGTGTTCGGCTTTGATCTGGGCATTTGCGTGAGAGATGGAAGAAAGGGGGGGACGGTGGAGATGTGTGGTTGTGGGATCCAAGGGCTGTGATGAGTGGGTTTGTTAAAATTATAAAGTTATGTTGTATATTTGTTTATATAAAATACGTGTAACTTGTAAAAATCATAACTTTTTCATACGAGGTCGAAAAAATGCAAACTCAGTTGCGTTGGAATCGTATGGACGAGCACTACGCGATGGAGTTGGTTTGGAGTCATTTGGAGTTAGTGAGAATTTTGGGTAAAATTAAACGCGCGTTTAATTTTATTCGAAATAAAAGCTAAAACGGAATTTAAAACCAAGGTGAGAACTTCTCACTCAATCGAATCAGTTTCGATTTTATTTTAAATAGTTAGATTTAAAATATTTGAATGCATGTATGAATGATGATTGATATCTATTGATTGTTAAAATAGACATTATGCGCCGTTAGTAAGCGGATGTTATTTAGTAAAAACATATACCGCGAATATTTCATAAACAGTGAAATTGGTATTATATATAATATCAATATATATATATTGGCATATGTATATATTGCAGTTGATTGATTTCCCGCATTTTTTGTTTAGCGGATGAGACCCTATTACGCCGTTATTAAGCGGATAATATTTAATAAGAACATGTACCGCGATAATTTCGTACTGGAGCGAAATTGGTATTGTGCTAATGTTTTTGGATGCAGGAAACAGGTTGGAGGGATCCAACTGGATTCCTCAACAGTTTTTAATTTATTTCAGATATTTTGATATTTGATGAATTGTCATATCGATATATGATATCGTTGTAGTCGTGATTAACTATTTGATGTGTAGCATCATTGGACCCATATTTTGGGATTTTAAAATGATTTTAAAAGTGATTTTGAAAATATACTTTATTTTTGGAATTGATCCATTATAAATAAATAAACGTTATAATTTTTAAAGTTATAAAAATTATGATTTTTTGTGTAATGTTGTTAAAAGCTGATTTTTGAGAAATATGAACCAATGATTTTATAAAATAGTTTAAACTGGATTTTTGAGTTTATTATTAAAAGTTTGAATATAAGATTTATAAAATTTGATTATTTTATAAATCAAAATGGTGAAGTTTTTAAAGGAATTTAAAGACGTTTAGAATAATAATATAATTTGATTTATATTAAGAGATTTATAAATGGATATTTATAAATCGAAATATTGACATTATAAAACGAGTTTTTATAAGTGTTTGAATGAAGTGAAAATGAATTTCATAAATGAATGAAATTTATGGAATTATAAACTGTGAAGTTATAAATAAAATTTATAAATAGTAAGATTTATAAATTTGGTGAAATTATTTGAAGAATAGATTGATTAAATAAATAAATCTTATAAGTTATAAGATTTATAAATTGGAAAGTCTTTAAAAGAACGATTTTGTAAAATAATCGTTTTATAAGTAATTAACTTATAATATGAACTTTTAGTTATAATTGAGTTATAAACTGGAATATGTTAATAAAGGAATTTATAAAAAGGAAGTTTTTATAAATAAATAGAAATGGAATTTATAAACGTTGTTTTATAAATTCGCAAACGACTTATTTTGATAAGTTAATTGTTATAACCTATTAATGGAGTTATATTCACGTTGTAAACAGTGAATAATCCTTTAAGTTAAAAAGAATAGAAATAATGGAATTTGTGAACATAGTATATTCACGTTTTTGAATAGTGAATAACATGTTAAAGAAAATGTTTTAGAATGTGATATTTTAAACAGAATTAACGATCTAACGATGTTTTAAATGTGTTGAGATTCGAAACGATAGGTTTCAACATTTATTGTTGAAATAGATGTTTCGAGAGATAAAAGGAAATGGTGGACTATAACACTGTTGTTATAGTAAATGATTTCCGAAAGGAAATGTTTTGTATAGTATTGGGATTTATATATCTATTTTAATTTCGAATCCCTATACTAGTGATTTTGGGTTGTTGTAACGATGTTTTACGTAATATTCGTTTTGGCCCAAATAAATATGTTTAAGAGAATGATTTCCTTAAAGAATGAAATATATACTTAATTTCGATTGAAGTATATTGAATATTTTCTAAAGGTTGAAAATAAAAAGATTTGTGAATTACTTATTTAATAAGTATGGAATTGTTTTCCAATATGAAGTGAATATTTAGAAATTATCTTTTTGAAGATAAATTGAAATGGATAATTGAAATCGTATATGCATGAATATTTTGAAATATAAATTCATTATGGAATTTATATGTGAAAGTGGAATTTGTTAAAAATAAATATTGATTTATTTTTGAAGTGTTGAAATTATATATCTTGTAAAGATATTTTTGAAAATAAATAATTTGGAAAATTATTTGGAATATGGTGATGTATGCATATCAATTGATAGTTCAATAACCGACTATCAATATCTCCCTTTGAATGGGTATTTGATGTGATTTGTTTGGATGTGAATGCCACACTTATTTTTGAATAAGCGCTCACTATTCGGGTTAACCGGGAAAGGACCATGGGGTCGTATAACCCATTCCGAATATGTGATACGTCGTTATGAATTGCATTTGAAGATCGGTGTTGAAGACCGAGTATTTGTGAAAGCGATAGGATGACCTATCGATTGTCTTTGCACTGGGTAGCTCCTGGTATAGAGATCTCCTAAGTGATGGGAAATTCGATCGGGATTGTGAATACCCGTATTGCAAGGGCTTCGTAAGAAGTGCCTTCGGTTTTGTTCGATCCCGGAACAGACTTGTATGGATTGTATGCCTGACATTACAATTTGAGATATAAAGCCGATTTCTTTCAAATATATTTCTGTTGGTGGCGGAGAATTTATTCTTTGCTTAACACCCTTCTTTGAGACGTACGAGCTCAAAGGTTATATAGTTGAAGTTATCAGCGATATATTCCCAATTTGGTAATGTGACATGCTGAGTGATGCTGAAATGATCATTGTGTTGATTATTGTGATAGGATCATTTATTTGATCGTCTATCTTAGTGATCATTGTGTTGATCATTTGTTGACCCAAAGCATGGCTTTTATATAAAGTATGTTTTTGTGGACGTGAATTCGTCGAGCCTCACATCCCGGAAATGGTCAAAACAGGAAAGAAGCAGCAAGGTTATGAGGGGTAGCACCCTTTAGGATATGTGCATTTCCTTCTGGAAAAGGGTGGTATCATGGTATGGAGCCCAGATACTTACTCATGTTGAAACACTTTGTTTTTATGATTGTGTGAATTGATTAGAGAGCGCTCTCGGATAAAGGTCCCAAAGGACCGTGGGATGGCATATTCGGTCAGTTGTTGCTCAGTTAGGAGTAACCCGGCCTTGTGTTGGTAGAGATCCGGTTTGGTTCTCGGGGATGTCCATCCAGAGGCATTCTCATGTGGCAATGGGAAGTTCCTTGGCCTGACCATTTGTTGGAAATTCAATTCCCAATACGAAACTTGTACGGTATTAGTTGTAGAACCTGCTATTCACTTATGGTGGTCACCACTGTTTGGATAGTAGCTATAGTAGGCATACGATAATGGTCGTATGTTGGCTAAGATTTATATTCTACTTTCGAAATGAATTTTCCCTACACTATACACTAGTAAGAATATCAAATGTTATTTTTAAATGCGTATCAAGCATCTTTGACTATCATAAGGAGAAATCTCCTCCGATTCTGCGTTTGCATTGTGTGTGTGTGCGGGAGGCCTTATGGTAGTCTCATTTTTAAAAGCATTGCGAATTGATTTAAAAATATTCCTCTATTTTGATTTTAAAGTAAATAAACTGTTTTGAGTTCTCACACCAGTCACATGACTGACTCGGAGTTTATTGTTTTCCTTCCTAAACTCTGGGTGCCCACCAATTTCCACACGGGCAGTCAAGAGTTAAGGTTTATCAGGATATTCTGGATATTCAGGAGTTGCTGGAGGCAAGCTGGATGGCATGGCGTATTACTAGTTTATAGTATTTCTTTTTCCGCTGCATTGTTGTATGTTGTTGTACACTCTGATGATATGATATGATGTAATGAAATATAATGTGATGTAATAACTGATATAGTTCTTTATTTAAAGATTATTCATTTATTATTATATGTTGTTCCGCTGCGAATTGTGAGATTCTGTTGTTCTGTTGTTTTCTATTCCGTCCTATTTTCTTCTGTTTTTCTTTTTCCTCTATATTCTATTTTCTTCTATTTTAAAATTTTCTGTTCTCTTTTCTATTTTCTTTTCTCTCTATTTTCTATCTTCTCTCTTCTTCTCTTTTTCTTTTTCTTAAATTCTTTTTAAAAACCCATAACATTCCGGGTTTTCGGCCTTCGATTTCTCGGCAGTCGATAAAGTGAGTATCGATGTTGAATTTTCGAAGAACGAAAATCCCCTGTTTGTTACATCTTAAGTGCTTGACGATCGATCGTTGGTGCTCTGGGAAGTAAGGTGAGTGCTATCCACTCACATCTGATTCAAATGCTACGTTTAGTTAGTTCGATTTGTTTTGTTGATTGATGATTTCTCTAGCCTTGTTAATTTCGTACAGTCTGATACTTGATGTTATTGGTTATGATCGATTTTGTGGCCACACGGCTTGAGTCGATTTGATGATGTATTCTCTGGTTTTTGATTACACGGCTTTGGGTTTCTAC
Source organism: Allium cepa (assembly GCA_030765085.1). Taxonomy (NCBI): domain Eukaryota; kingdom Viridiplantae; phylum Streptophyta; class Magnoliopsida; order Asparagales; family Amaryllidaceae; genus Allium; species Allium cepa. The sequence goes on along the minus strand of CM060943.1, from coordinate 884,406,427 downwards.
ATTTGCACTTGACAGTGTTTATGTGATGATTTTTAAGACATATCTGTCTTTGTTCGAAACTGCTATACCCTATTTATAAACTTGCACAATACTGTCTCACTGTCGTGTTGGTGTTGCACTTGTGCTTGTTGATAGTGATAATCTTTTTGCTTTGTGAATTTGGTGATTAACATTGAGTCTTCATTTGGTCTTCATTATTGAGGCCACACTTAGCAGTTTGCATTGCTTCGTCCTCAACGTGCCTGTAGTGTTCACTGAATTCGCACTACAGTTGACTTTGTACATTCTGTTGACTTCGACTTTAATTTCTGGTAGTACTGGGTTTGACTTTAGTTGAATCTGCTGTCGTGTGACTTTGACCATTTTGAAATTGTGTAAGTATGAACTTGTTTGATTATTTTGAAATTGCAGCATGTTTAGTTTTAATGATTAACTCCAAGACATTAACGCCTTCAATTGTACACACATGTTGTGTTCACTTGATTCCTGAATTGCCTTCGTATTGCTTTATGCCTTTGAGTTGTGTGATCATACATGAATATATGTATGTGTTGCACCATTATTGTTTCACTGTTTTCCTGAGTTTGTGCATTGAGGACTTGTTTTCTTGATGACAGTTGGTCCAGACAATGGTGTACTTGCACTTGTATAATGTTGTGTTGGTTTTCATTCAATTGTTAAGACTGCTTTAATTCGTTTGTAACATCGACCACTTTGATTCTAATGTGAAACTGCTTCTTTGAATGCTTTGTTGCTTCTAGCTTGAAGTCTTGATAGCATTTTGGTCATTGTAGACTTGATATAGTCTTCCCTGTATATCTCCAATCACATGTATTGCGGTGTATCACTACATGTTGTAATTGCATTGACTTCTTTGTGGTTTAGTTTCACACTGTTGTCACATGTTGTTGCTGTAGTGTTGTAGTCTTCAACTTGTACCATTTGAGGCATTTGACATTTGTGTTGTCTTGTTCTCTCTTCTTGTCTGTCTTCACTGTGCACTAGACCTGATTTTGAAGTCGCTGCATAACTCCCCTGTGTATATGCATTCCACAATGTTGCAGTATTGTTTCATTTAGTATGGTTCCTGTAGTAATTGAGTCACTTGTTCATGTCTAATGCACTTGAAAATGCTATGCACCTTACTACATGTATAATATATCACCTCTGTTTCATTTTAGCCCTTGGTTTCAGTATGCAAACTATACTGTTTTGCATTGATTTGTGTATACTTGATGCCATTCCTTTGGTGTAGTCCCATGTTGCCATCTTTGTTTCATTCTTGTTCAGGTTGCATTTACTGTTTTGCTGCATCATGCTTGGGTAGCCTATGCCTGTGCATGTTTGTTTTGTCACCTGGCCATCTTACTGCTCACTTGTAGTTGAAGCATTTCGCGAGTTTGATCATTCATTGTAGTTGTCTTGACCATTTGAGACAATTACATACCTGTTTCATCTAGTATTTGGGTTTCCCTGACCACACATGCATGTTAGTATCGACTTATAGTTTGAGGCGTGTTGTACCCTGCTATCTCTGTGCAGTCACTATTTTCTGTTGATTGAAATTATCTTTGGTCGAGGCTTGATATTTACGTCTTGACCATTTCATTTAAAATTACACATGTGCTGAATCCAACTAATAGTTGGGTTTGACCTTGTGCTCGTTTGTGGAGTTTCATTTTGTTTGTAGTTGTGTTGAGTCCTGATAGTAGTGACTTGACCTCTACAGTTTTGACTTGCCGTTAATATTTGGAGTTATGCTGACATCTTATACGGCAGTGGCGAGGCAGTGCATGCATGCGTGTACTGCAGCCACACAGTATTGATTTTATTGATAATTCTTTTTCTTTTGATTCATTATTCTTTTGCGTAATTAATCACTGTAGTGGCGAGGCAGTGCACGCGAGCGTGTACTGCAGGCCTACCCGAATTGACGTTTTAATTGATATTTCAATTGTTTGAATTGTTTCGTGTGTCCAATTCAATATTTTGAATCGTATTTTGATTTGGTTTAACTTGATGATTTTTTTGATATCTAATTATCTTTTGATAATTTGATTTTGAGTTTCTAATCATTTATTTAATAATTAGATTTTGTCGTTAATTGCCGTTTAGGCAATTCTATTGTTTACTAAATTATCATCATTGATAACCCTTTTACTTATCTTCGTTGATAATGTGAATTTGTTGGTTTGTTGTTTAACACTGTCACGTGTTATATTTACCGTTATCCGATTTCCTTATTTAAGGATTGTATAGGTGAATTTATTTTGACTGTCGTCTAATTGTTATTTAATTATTATTGCTTCTGTGCATTAATAACTGAGTTTAAATTAGACTGACCCGTGTATTATTTTCTTTTGAATTTAATACTCGGGTCAGATCGAGTTATTACAGGTTGTAGATATCTTGCTTTGAGTTGCTGCTTGAGCTATGAAGTCTTTTCATATCTTTTGGAGTAGTCGGTGTATTTGTATAAGATGATATGTATTCATGTATATTATTGTTAATAATGTACTTGTATATATAACTTCCTGAGTCGACAGTTGCAGTTGTATCATATGTATTGTATCATGTGTATTGTAACTGACTTCAGTTATATATATGAGATTTGATGTTATTTGTGTTCCGCACTTAGTTTATCTGTGTTATTATTATATATATTGTCCTAAACTATTATGAACCATCGTAGTTCGTTTTACATTGGAAATGGATATGTTGATGGGAGTAAATAAATCAGAGATGAAATAAAAATAAAATTATATACCACACCTATTGAGATAATCAATACTAGTAAGGCCTAACTACGGATGGCCGCTCCTATCCAGCCTTATTTTTCGTAATAACAGACAGTATTTCCTTTAATACTCTGTGTTATTGTGAGCATAGGGGTGGGGCGTCACAAACCGTACAAGGCGCGCTAGGGTAGGTGACACAGTACAACTAGGCAATGCCAGGGTAGATATACCAATTACGCTTTCGGTTCGGTGGTAACGCATAGCCGCAACTACCGCCCACCTCTAGCCACACCCCCAAATAAAAGAAATCAAAAGTGGGCACCAAATAAATCCAAAATCAGAGTAGAATATCGAAGGGATGTGTCCGATCAAAGGTGCTACCTCATTAACCCGTCAATCGCCCCTATTTTAGCCACCTTATGCCAACTCACGGGAGTTGGGTCCACGTATTTACCTCAAAGGAAACGCCGCCACCATCCTACTTCATTCTGGAATCTCCACCGCATATACGGTTGTTAAAGTGGTTTTCAAAGTTGGCAAAGAGTATGACAACTTCCGATCCCGGTCTCTTCAACAACCAAACAATATTATAACACCGCGGTCTTTTCAAAATAGTTTATACTATAAACCCAGAATAAAATATCCATTTCAAAATCGTATAAATACGATATCATTTCTATTTTAAAATCTAAATCAATATGATATCATTTTTATTTCAAATATATCCTTTTTCAAAAATCATAGTACTTTCAAATATATATACCTTAAACCAATAGCTTCGAAACATAATTTTCACTACTTAAATGGTTTAATAATAAATTACTTTATAAAGTAAATTAGCTTTTTAATTTCTCAAATCAATTCCAAATATAGATTTGAATTCCCAAATAAACCATTTAAATTTCCATATATTTCAAAGTTTTAAAGATTCCACCATTTCAAAACTAGATTTTTAACTCATATATATATATGCCAAATTCACTTTACTATTATTTAGTTTAGAAATACTTACTTAATAAATCCAGTATCCTTTAAATAAAACTTTCGAATACAATAATTGAATATTCCTCAATTTATTTAGACTAGATATATTCACTTAAATCATCTTAAACCCGAATTTAATTATAACACCGTATTCTTTTTAAATCTAAAATTTCCAATAAGATCTTAATTAAATAAAATCTCCAATCTATTTCGAACTATCCTCTCAACTTTGATTTATAAAAATCAATATAAACTCTATATTAGAATATAATTAAGTAAATACTTATCCATAATATATTTTGAACAAAATCAACTTTATTATTAAACTTACTTCATACTTTAAACAATTTTGTACATAGCTTAAAACCAAGAATTTAACTATATATAAAATAACCTTTATCAAATATTCGAAATCAATATCTCATAAAATCATATATATATTTCTTTACAAAACCATAGAAAAACATTTCAAAATATTTTTATATATATACCGCGGTGTCTGTATAAAATTTTCTATCCTATGGTCAAGTGATATAGATATTTATCATTTCACTCCATAATTTAAAATAAAAATTACTGTTATATATCATTTCAAACCACAATCCCGAATGAAATGAAAATGCACATTAACTTGCAGTTTATACAATAGAAAATACAACATTCATTCATCCAATATCAATCACCAACCATTTATAACAATCATCATCCAATATAAATAATAACATCACTATCGAACGGATAATAAACAACAAGTATTAACTAGCAGTTTATATTCAATAATAAATTAAAACTATCTAACTGGCAGTGTATATGCAATAATAAATAAATAAAAATTTAACTGGCAGTTTATATGCAATGAATAATTAAATAACAATTTAATTAAATAAATGCGATTTAACCAAGATGACGAATAAAAATATGCCAAATAGTCATAAATAAATTTCTACTCATATCATAAATCAATTTAACGAACATAAGAAATTTTAGAAGCTGTGAGTGGGTTAAAACACTCACCTTTTGAATTTAAATTGAATTGAAATCAAATTTAAACCTAAAACATGGACAGTCTCCAAATTCGCCCAAACCAGTGTCAAAGTGTCCGGAATCCCAATACAAACCTAGCGGAGAAAACCACGCGTGAAACGGAGTTCGTGCGTGAAAGTTATTCATCATAAACGAGTTGAAATCAAAAATTAAATTAAAACAAAGGTTTAACTCACCTATTCTAACCCATGCCACATCACCAGGCTCTTCTCCCCTACTCGTGCAATGTAATGCTGAACACGCACAAACGCAAAACCATTGGCCCTGACCAATGTGCGCGCGCCATGATCTGCAGCTATTCACGACTGCGACCACGCTAGAGAACGCGTCCAATATGCCCACCCCATGCCGCCGCCTATCGACGCTCAAGGCCCCTCCAGAACTCCGGCCCCCGCCAAAACAAAACTTCCCTGATCGATCTATTCGTGAAATCTGACCGTCGAAAACCCAAACAAACACCCTAGATGACTTACGCGATAGACTCTCTACAAAATCCAGAATGCAATTGATGATGGATCGCAGTTGATTACGACAAGATGAAAGGCCGAGATTTGTTCCTCGAATTCCGGCCACATAAAAACTCAGCTCGAGAAATGGACTGCAGATCTGACTTATGCTCTCCGAGAGCTTCGATATATTTTTTTTTTGAATTTTTTTAAGGCGTTTGAAATTTCATTTTGTTTTGGATTTGAATTTTATTTGTGTTTGGTTCTTGAACTTGTTTGTCTGCCATTAAGGAAGAAGGAGAATAGAATGACTTGTACGTACAGAAAATGAGAAGTATGGAGGCTAGGGTTTATAATGACATATTTATAGACAAATTTGAAATAGAATGGATCAGATAAGATAGATGTACGCGCTAACGACAAAGTGGCCAAAAAAGCCCGTTTCGACTCCGGAATGAAATTGGGTCAACCTCTATTTCAAAATAGATGTTTTATAATATTATAAACACGATGGAACAAGTTTCAAGTTCAAATTCCATCGTATGAAGAACTTACTCCAAAAACAATATTTTCAAATTGATTTCAGTTGATTTCAATTAATCGATTTTCAAGGCGTTTCGAGCCCATACGATCAAAAGACAAGTCTGATCGATACGAAACTTGAAATCCTATAATACTTCACCATTACGGGTCCGATGAAACTGGTTTCGTCGAAATTCGAGTCAATGGCCAAAATGGCTATTTACCGTTAATTAAATAAATTAATAATTAATTGATTAAATCCAATTTTAAATTTCAATCTTAAAATTTGCAAATTTTATCACTTTTATATTTCTCAATCAATTTCAGTGTTTTAAACAAATTAAAAGTCAATTTAAAGTTGATTATCTTATCGATTTCAATATTTTCCTCAATTCCATTCAAATTTAGAAGTTATAAATTTAATTTCCAAAATTTCTATTAAATTAAATTAATAAATCATTATTTCCATTCATTATTATCAAATAGATGGATCTAACATTGGATTCAAAACTATTTACATTAATATCCTCACATTTCATCTGAATTCCCATTTTAAATATTAAATCCATTTAATTGCAATTAAATCCTTTTATTAAATTTTAAATTCCAATAAATTAATAAAGCTTTATTCCATTTATATTTTCATCTTTATTTCAATTGCATAACATTTTATTCCATTTTTACTGTATTTGCCAAATACGTACGTTAATTATTATTTATATTCTCCATTAGTTATTCACTTAATTTTATTCTTTAAATTCATTCAAATAAATCAATAAACCTTGATTTACAATCTTTACCTCAACCAATAGTCATATTATAAATGGAATTGTCATTATTTTCAAAAATTACTTAAATTACGTTAACGTAAAAATTTGTTTATATTTATTGCAATTGATTACGAGTTATAATTTAAAATACTTGTCTAAAAGGTTAACTTACTATACTTGTTACCCTTTGACCTTTATTTCACTCATAAGGTATTATTAACAACCAAACTTTGATTTAGACCAACTTCAATGCATTACATGAATGGGTAAATGATTAAAATTTTACACTATTGCCGCTTTTTCTTTATTTGTATTAATGGCTATGTTTCAAATGTGAAATCTTATTAATTGCACACCTAAATTAAGGCTTTAAAACCAAACCATAGTTCCATTCTTTTTTTTCCAATTTATTACTTATGAAAATTTTTCCCTTTTTATTTATTTATTACATACCAACCTTCAGCCCTTGCAATAATTCTTATAAACATTACATTATTGATATCCAAATTTTTATTTAGTAAACCAATTTGTTACAACTTTACTTACATTAACACTATTTCCCTTATTTTGGTTATTATTTGATATGTAGATCACAAGTTTACATTTCTTTATACTATCTTATGAAACAATATACATTTCTAATACTTTATCACATTTATTTGAATTAAATTTCCAAATTTAATAGATACAACATACTATGACCTTATAGTTAATTCAATTAATTGGGATTGTGTAAATTAATTATTTATAAACTTACATTAACATAATTGCATAAATTTACATTGGGTTACAAACAAATTAATATATTATTTCACCCATAAATATAATAATTGCATTTGTTCTTATTATATTCCATTTATAGCTAAGTCATAATATTTGAATTTTAATTAAATTGCAATGTTCATTCAAGTTCATTAAATATTAACTTGCATTAACACGTTTCCTTAATTTACAATTAAATACAGTTAACAATGTTTTATTACATTAATCAATTTAATACTTTCCTTTATTTCTCATATACAATTACATCCGGTATAATCTTTTCACTACTTTCATTCATTAGAATTCTATTCAAATTTCAATTTCTTGCAATAACTCATTTATTATAAATTTGCATACCAATAAATTAGGTTCCAATAAATAGGATTTATTCAATTCAACCTTTTTAATTAAGTCTATTCTAATCAATATAATATTTCATAGGTTAATTCTTTACATTTATTTCAATAGCAATTATCGCAATTATATTTCTTTATAAATTATATTTCAAAATCTTATTAATATGACAAATTTAATTAACGAAATTTGCGAGTCGTTACATTACGACCCAGAATTTTGGTTATTTGAAATTGGAATATTTAATTGATATTAAATCTTTTAAAGTTAATTTTATAGATCTAATAACTTGAATTTCAAATATAACAATTTATTGGATAATTTAATTATTGAATTTAATAATTGGAAAATGTTTAAATATTAAATCTTGGATTTTATTTGGATAAAAATGATTTAAGGCTTATTAAATTTATATTAATAAGATTGAAGGTAATAGAACTTTTAATTTGAATTTAAAAGCGATTTACTCGATTTTAAAAATAACTTGTGTAAATTAACATATAAAAATAGCTTTTCGGGGCATTGTCTCAGATTTCAATGAAATCAATTACATTGGATCCATAATAGTGTATTATTATTGAGTTTCAATTTTTGTAACATTTGGATTTATAGTTTGCTCGTACCGGATAGAAACACTTTGAAATTAATATTGAGAATTTAATATTTTAATTGTGTTCAAAAAGCTCTCTCGCATACGACCAAATTGGGAATTGAAACTTGTTTCATTGCATTTGGAATGGGGATATAACATTATGAACGCCTGGTGGCATGCCTCGATCGGGGTTTGAAATAAAATAGCTAGATATTTTGACATTTTAAATAATTTATTTTTTTTGATTGGACTATGCAGCCCCATTCTTTCATACCAATCATACCATCAGCCACCCTATTCCTGTGCAGCCACCATATAGCCACCATCTACATTTATTTTCTCTTATTTAAATCAAAGTAGTAGAGAAGAAAGAAGAAAAAAAGTAAAGCAAAGAAAATTTTAAAAATCCAATTTTTGAAATCTACTGGACTAAAAAATGCGAAACCAACTTTAAAAATCCTAATTCATCTAAAGCTTCGATCTGGTATTATTTAACAAAGGCATGGCCAAGTCTGGTGTTGTTCGAATTGAGTTGTAATGATCCCGACTTTAAGGAAAATTTAAATTGATAACTAATATAATTTTTGGTATATTAATTTGAAAATTTGGGAATAAATATATATAAAATGATTGTAAATAAAGAATTTTGGTTTCAAATTCGAAAATAAATATATTGAAAATAAATTGGATTTAGAAACTATATTTTAAAGTCAATAATAACATGTTTTCTAATTTTAATATATATATATATATATATATGTATGTATGTATACATGTATATATATCTATATTTGGAAATTATGATTTGAGATTAATATAATAATTTTCCAAAGGCTATTTTAAGTTAAATTCTTATATATATAAAATATATGTGATTTGTTATTAATGTATAATTAGTTTTAGAATCATTTTTCTTAAGGTCATATAAATAGTTATAAAAGAAAGTAAATATTTTAATTTTAATTAAAATAAGATTTAATAAAAATGGTTTAAAATATTTTCTTTTTAAAAATTATACTTGAGATAAAAGTAGTTTGTGTATCTACAAATATAAAAGTTAAAAACATATTTAAACATAGACCTATGTAAATATAAAAATTAAATTAAAATTAAATAAAGGGTTTAAACACAAAATGTTTACATATGAACATTTGTAAGTTTGAGATTACATGCAATTACAAGTGTAGGTTAAGGATTTTAAGCATTAACAAGTGTAACTTAATATGATTTACAAACAAACAAGTGGCACATGCATGTTTTATTTTAAACTAAATTTTAATTAACATATACTAAGGAAAGGAAACCAGGCTTCATTCTTTTTTCAAAGATTTATTAAAAATGAAAACGTGGAAACCAAAATCAAAACTGAGAATTAAAATAGAAAGGAAATAAAAACTAAATCAAACAGTTTTCAATCTTCAAACTGAATCAAGAATAAATCAATAACCTGATCATCTCATATCAAACAAGCAAGTAAAGTTTCAAAATCAAAACCTGCTTAAAACAAATACAAGATAGCAGTTTCAAAACATCTTGCACAAATTCATCTCGGCAATTCAAAGCTTCAGTTTATTATCATTCAAGTAAACAAAGTCAAAATCAAATTCAAACCAACATTCAAGCTTCAGATCAATCAAATACAAAATCCAGATTAAAAAGAAAAAAAATTGGAAAATCTGTCCTTTGTTCATATTCCAGGTGAGCGAACTTTTTTTTTTAAACCTTGAATTTGATTATATAACTTAATGTTGTGATTGATATTGAACTGAAGTGATGAAATATGATTGTGTGAATGTTCTTTAAACTGGAATATAGTTGAATGTGGGGATGCATGTCTGTGTATACATCTAGATATATCTCTGTTTAATAACAGGTTAACAAAATTTAAGAAAAAAAATTATATCTCAAAATCTAAAAAGATTTAGGTAATGATCATTCAATAAAATTTGGTTGTATTTACGTGATTCAAATTTTAAAATCATTTAGAAGCATCAAATACAAATAACATTACTGGAATTAAGGAAATACAGTAAAAATAAATAAATGTCAGGAAATTCAATTATTAAATTTTCATGGTTTGATTATATGATTAGGATCCAAAATCGAAATTGATGAATTTTAGTCATGAAATAAAAAAATTTAGTTTTATTTTGGATGCGAATTCGTGAGATGAACGGAAGATTTGTTTTTGTCAATTCTCGTCGAATGGCGACGAAGTGTTTGTCGAGGTTGATGCTAGAGGTGGATGGAAGTCGGGGCTCCTGGAAAAATATGAAGAATGGATTTATTGATCACGAGGGTGATGGGTTGACGTCAATGTAGGGTTCGACAATCAGTTTTGGTTGATATGGTTCTCGGGGAAAATTGACGTCGATAATGGATCATGGTCGATCGGACCAAGTGGGATAGGAGCATGGGGCCGTAATGAAGCTTTGGACGAGTCGGCGAGGTCTTTGGTGATCGGGTTGGTCGGTAAGAGGCATTTCCAGATGATCAGTTTGGGTTCCAGTTTGATTCAACAGGCTCGAATTCGATTTCGTGGGTGTTTCGAGGGTCTAGGTATTTGGGAAGCTTATGGAGGTTGTCATCGGTGTATTGACGATTGGGGCTTGGGTCGGAGATGGCGAGATTGCTTGTAAATAAGCACGATATATCCATTGTATCAGGATCAAAAGCAGGGAGAAGGAGAAGATGAGTTATCTCGGGTTCGAGCATGAGAAAATAAAAGGTTGGCTCGAAGAAAGGTGATGTACAAGAGTTTCACGGGGATTGTTGGTATTTGACTCGGGGGGACACTCGAGTTATCTTGGGTTTACAATTTTACAGTTTTAGAATTTTAAAATTTAAACAATTTTTAAAAGTAAAACAATCTCTTAATTAATTCCTTTATATTACAAATGTCCAATTAAGTTTGGACTAATTAAAGGATTTTTAAATAAATTATTTTTAATTATTTTAAATTTAATTAAGTTTAAAGTGTTTTACTGTATATATATATATAACTTTTTTTTAAAAGTTTATTTTAATAAACTTAATATTGTGATTAGATAAATAATAAAGAAGAAATGTCTTTAATTGTTAATTAACTTTAAGGTCTTAAGCTAATTAATGTGTTAATGATGATTTATTTCCAAAGGTTATTAAATAAAGATTAAATGATAATTAAAATAATAAAGATAAATGGTTTATCTTTTAATTGACTAAAATCTTAAGTATTTAAAGATTTATTAATTAATGAAATTAATTAAGGATAATTAACTAATATGGATAATCAAGGTTGATTAATTTATGTGTAGGATAATTAATTGATGTGATTAAAGGTTGATTAATTTATGTAATTAATTAAGGGACAATTAATTACTTAAAGGTGATTAATTAATGTGAGTAATTAAAGGAATAGTTAATTAAAAGGATAATTACTTAATGTAAGTAATTAAAGGATAATTAAATAATTAAAAGTTAATTAATTTATAATTAAGAGTTAATTAATTTGTAATTAAAGGTTAATTAATTAATGATCAAAGGATAATTAATTAATGTGATTTAATTAAGGATAATTAATTAATTAAAGGGCAATTATTGAAGGGTAATTAATTAATGCAATTAACTTAAGGTTAATTAATTTATGTGATTAGGTAAGGATAATTAATTAAGATGGGTAATCAAGGTTGATTAATTAATTTCATCAATTAATATCAAATGTTTTGTAATTAATTAATGTTAATTAACCAAGATTAGTAATTTATTAATAAGTAATTAATCTAGCTTAAATTAATCAGTTGATTAATTGATCTTACTTATGGATTTTTGGATTGTATTGAATGCTTTGAACAGTATGATATCCCTGACGTGTGATGTGCTGTGATATGATTGAGCTGTTAACTATGATTTATTTATCTGTGATGAATTTACATATTTATCTGTGAATCTGTGAATGAAGATAAGCGCTATAGGATTATACCGCTTATCGATATTGCTGTGCTTGGATTGAGATGATTGATAATATCGTATTGTTGTATGTAAAACCCTTGGACTACACTACGCACACACAAATATGGATTGGACGAGAAACAGGTTAAGTCACGGATACTTGAATTTAATATTATTTTATTCAAAAAATGATGAAATGGTTTTAAAAGTTGAATTTTGAATCCAAAATGGTTTGGAAATGGAAGTGTGTTGAATGTGGAAAGCTTTTGGAAAGGAAGCTTTGAAATTGAAATTTAGTTTGAATATAATATATCTTTTTTAAGTTTTGAAATTATTTTGGGAACTATGGTTTGAAGGGGTATACAAGTTATGCAATATATATATTGATTGGAATTTGAATTTAATTCAAATAGAACTTGCCAAGAATACGGCAGTTCGCTAATTTTTCAATGTGTACTTTGAAACGCTATAACTTGAGTAAATATAATTGGATTTTCCCGAATTGAAAAGCATTTGTTTTCAAATGATAATGGCTTTCATATAAAGAAAGACTTCCAGTTTTTGTTGAAAGGATTTCAAGTTGTGTGTAAATCAAATTTGGAATTGAAATTGTTTTGAAAGCTATGAATGAATCTTTATTAAACATTGGTAGTTAAAGATTGGTGAACTTTGTTTTAAAATTTAAGAAGATCTTAAAGGTTTACTTTTGTATAAAAGATTTGAAATTGAAATAGTTTTGAAATCTATGAATGAATCTTTGTTAAAGATTTTGGTGAACACTGCTTCAAATTGAAAGTGATCTTAAATGGTGAATCTTTTGGTTTAAAAGATTAAAAGTGGAAATTTGTTTAAACCATTTGAAAGAAAGGATTTGGGTAATAAGTTGTGACTTAACTAAGATCCCAATATCCATACGTTCTTAAAAAACTAAGCGCTCATTATTCGGTTTGGCCGAGAGAGGACTTTATGAAACGACCCGCAAATCCGTACCTCTTGAGTTAACACTATTCCACCTAAATCAACTCAAGTTGTACAGAAATACGAACCATTAGGGTTTAAGAAGAAGAGGTAGAAGAAGAGAATAGAAATCAACAATAGAATCTAACCATCGCAGCGGAATAAAATATAATTGATAATAAATAAAATTTACTAAAAAGCAATACATATGTTTACATATTACATCATCAGAGTACATCAAATACAGCTCAACAGTATCATACACTGGATACACACCTACCCCACATAGTGGAATATACACATAAACAAATACGGAACTACGTATCGTCATCATGCTCGTCTCCTGAGCTCCATAGCATCATATCCTGTATTTTATATGTGACGCCCCACCTCTATACCCACGCTAGCCAAGGACACTACGGGGTAATGCCGTCAACTAGCACGGAGAATAAGGTTGTTGAGGAGCGACCATCCGTGTAATTACTTTTCACGAGCACCGATATGTCAGATAGTATAACATGCATGTTATTTCAAGAGGAAATCTGATATACCGATACAAACACAAAGCTACCACACAATGGCTATAATAATCTTCGGAAACAAATATAGAAATAAGCATAACACAAATCAGTCACAGGTAATTCATATCACAAAGGCGGAAGAAGATATGAATATATAACTAACACATGAAAGTGTATATCAGAGTAGTGGTCAAAAAGATCCACAATAATACAAAAGAATAGCAAGACGTGCTATACAAAAGAATACAACTATGAGTCCATATATCAAGTGTATACAACCAAATAAACTACTAATCTAAGTAGTTAGCCAAAAGTTAGAGTAATGAATCCCTGGGGAGAAGTCAAGCAGAAGCACCTGTAACATCTCGGTCTGACCCGAGTATTATTTAATAAGAAAATAATAAACGGATCAGTCTAGCTATAAATATCGGAAACATGATATAGAATAAGAGATATGGCATAAACATATAATATCCATAATGGCATACTACTATAAGTATGCAATTGAAACTCAACAGGAGATTAATCACTATCACAAAAATCTTCTCAAAGATCCAAAAAGGGTTTCATACCCAAAACTTGTATTCACAACAAGTCAATGACACACGAATTCACCAATGCACAAAAATTGATAAATCATATCAATGAAAATCACTAAAATTGGTGAAGCACAAATTCCAGAATTCAACACACGAAATTCAGAAATCATGAAAAGGGGGAGGCCTATCACACGAACGGGAGCATTAAAACTCACCAACATATGTATCACACGAACGAGAAGCTATCTCATGGTAGGTAGCCATTAATTTTTGACACACGAATGGCCCGAAAACCATGGGGAGCTACCCCACATGTGTGAGTCGAAATCACACCGAAACAAAGAGACATCGCACAAATGCTAGTCTAAATCTTAAAATGATCGTCATGATCAAAGAGAAGTGTCAGTTATAGCAAGCTAGTAAATATATGAGCTTAGCTTCATGTCCCATAACCACTAGCTTAACTTAAATATTTACGAACAAATTGTAGATCTCCACTAGAAAATTGTCACAAGAGATTCAATCGAACAAGTCCAAGAATTAACCGACGAAGTAAACGCAAGCGTTTCATACCACTTGTTTTACTAAGTCGTTTAATTAGATTTCTCATACAAGTGATTTAAAGGTTTGTATATACTAATAGATTGGAAATCGGTTTGAGAAAACGAGCTTTGTAATAAAATAGTGTTGAAATCATTTGAAGAAAGAGTTTTGATATTTACTACTAGTACTGAAACCTATGTATATTTTGAAGTGACAAATCACAAAGATGGTAGTAGAACAATCGATCATCAAAATTCACATACGAAGACGTGAATAAATTCCAAAGAAATCCATAAAGAATCCATCGAAACGGATATTCAAAAATCCCTAAAAAGGAGTCATCAAAGTCATAATAAATGATAACAACAAATAGGATCATCACAAATCGATTCAAATTGGAAATTCAATCCCAAAAGGCAAAGTGGACTGAAACAGCAGGTTCAGTCGACTGAACAGAGTTTTCAGTCGACTGACCCTACACCTGGAAATTTTCCAGGTTCAGGAAACTTTCTGTTTCCAGCTTCAGTCGACTGAACAAAGGATTCAGTCGACTAAATCATGCTTGGAAACTTTCGGGTTCCAGGTTCAGTCGACTGAACAGACTTTTTAGTCGACTGAATCTTGCTTGTGTTATTTTTCAGCCTATACAAATGAAGAGCAAACTCTTTCAAAATGCAATCGGACGAGCATTGGCTCTAATGGTTTATGCCAATCGACAACCCGGCCCTATATGCTCCTCGATGCATCATCCAAAGCATGATCAAACATCCATAAAAGGATTTTCACACAAATTTGACTTAAAAACCCAAAAATTGGAATACTCACAAAACCAATCCAAACCAAGAGCAAATGCACATGAAGAAGTGTTAGGAATTCATACCCAACAACCAAAGATAATTATAGTCCAAGATGTGAGATAAAAATCTCACCTTTGAACCCAAACGATTGAAGAAGAAGCTTGAAAGCAAAGTAGAATCAACCACTCTTCAAATCCAACTCAAGAAGCTTGATTCTAAGCTTTAAAAGAAGAACATTCCCAAAGTTAGGTTTAGGAATTTCTGAAATTGATAAGAGAATGAGTTGGAGAAGAAGAAGAGAAGCTTACCAATGGGTTCTTCTATTAGTTTGGAGCTAGAGTTTGATTTGCAAAAGAAAACTAGGGTTTTGGAGTTTTAATTTCCCATCTCTCCCACCATTGATGCTTTAGAACTGAAAAGAGGAGGAAGTGAGAGTGAATGGGTGGAAGTGGTTCAGATTTGAGTATAAGCTAGACATAGGGCTGAACCAAACCCAAACCCAAAGTGAAAAAGTAGCAAAACTTGACTAGCCCCAAACATATCGAAGCTTATACTCAAAAAGGTCGCAAACGGCATTTTAAACTCAATGGAAGTGGTCCCGAGTCCTAATTCAACCGTATGCAAAAAGTAGCATTTCGGACTAAATTCCGAGTATCAATAAAATATTTAAATAAAATATTTAAATATAAAAATCGATAAATATGCGGGTTGTTACAGACTCCCCTCCTTAAAGAAATTGCGTCCTCGCAATATTTAAGAAGAAAATATAAAGTCCATAAAAGCATATTCAACACAAAAGAAATTTGAAATAAAAGGTTCACCTTAAAGAGCACGGGAAAACAAGTCCGGATGTGATATCTCGATGAACTCACTAGATTCCCAAGAACAATCCTTAGGATTTGAAGACCATTGAACTTTCACAAGCGGAACATCCTTATTTCGAAGTCGTTTGACTTCCGAAGCAATAATACGAACAGGATGCTGCTCATAAGTTAAATTAGGTGAAACTTCAATCTCTTCCACAACACCGGGCTCAAGAATAGAATCGGAATCTCGAAGACATTTCCGTAATTGAGAAACGTGAAGCACGTCATGCATGGCAGAAAACTGAGCTGGTAAAGAAAGGCGATAAGCCATGGAACCAATACGTTCAGTGATAGGAAATGGCCCAATATATCGAGGCGCTTACTTTCCCGATCGACTGAAACGTACAACACCCTTCATAGGTGAAACACGAATAAAAACAAGACCTCCAACAGAAAATTCTAATCTCCTTTTTCGATTATCGGCATAGGATTTTTTTCTACTCTGGGCTTCTTTTATCCTATGTCGAATAAGGTCAATTTTCTCTGTGGAATCCCGAGCCAAATCTGGACCTAAAACCAGCTTCTCACCGGCCTCAAGCCAACAAGAAGGAGATCGACATGGCCTTCCATAGAGTGCCTCGAAAGGTGCCATAACAATACTAGATTGGAAGCTATTATTATAGGAAAACTCAACAAGAGAAATATGATCTTCCTAACTTCCACCGAAATCGAGCACACAAGCACGAAGAACATCTTCAAGAGTTTGATTCACACGCTCGGTTTGTCCATCGGACTGGGGGTGATAAGCGGTGCTAAAATTAAGCTTCTCTCCCAAAGCTTTTTGAAGACTCTTCCAAAATCCACTAGTAAACAATGGATCACGATCACTAACAATAGAAGTAGGAACTCCATGTAATTTAACAATCTCTTTAACAAAGAGTTTGGCCAAAAGAGGAACAGTTCGGTTAGATTGAACGGGAATAAAATGGACGGATTTAGTAAGTCTATCAACGATCACCCATAAGCTATCATGACCCGAATGAGAAAGGGGAAGGCCATCTATAAAATCCATTGAAATTTGGTCCCACTTCCAAATTGGAATTTCCAAAGGTTGCAATAACCCACCGGGCCTTTGATGTTCGACCTTAACGAGTTGGCAAGTCATGCAATGCTTAACAAAGTTAGCAATATCAGATTTCATTCCCTCCCAATAATAAAGTCGCTTCATATCCGTGTACATCTTACTACTACCTGGATGAATGGTAAATTTAGAATGATGAGAATCTTCTAAAATATCTTCACGAAGATCACTAATATTTGGCACGATAAGTCTACCAAATTTCCGAATGCCGCCACGAGAATCGATATTAAAGTTTTTCAAACCTTCAATATCAACTTTATCCTTAATATTTTGGCCAAGAAGAGCCAATCCAGGATCTAGCCTTTGAGCTTCAAGAATGCGGTCCAAAAGAGAAGGATGAGCCTCAAGGCTACATAAAACAAGAGATGAACATAAATCGGAAACACGGTCTCGAATTTCGCAAGTGGATAAAATCTCGAGATCGTTCCATTCGGATATCATCATAGAAACAACAGCTTGTTGTTTACGGCTAAGAGCATCGGCGACATGATTACCCTTACCGGGAGTATAAAGGATATCAAGATCATATGGTGCAAGAAATTCGAGCCAACGCTGTTGACGCAAATTAAGTTCCTTTTGAGAGAATAAATACTTCAAGGACTTATGATCGGTATAAAGAACAAATTTCTCTCCTAAAAGATAATGACGCCAAATCCCGAGAGAAAAAACAATAGCTGCGAGTTCTAAATCATGTGTGGCATATCTAGTCTCAGCAGGCTTCAATTGCCAAGAAGCATAAGTAATAACACGTTCTTTTTGCATAAGAACGGCACCCAAACCAACGCGACTAGCATTGGTATAAACAACGAAATCTTGATTCCCCTCGGGAATAACAAGAATAGGAGCATTAGAAAGAAGTTCCTTTAGTTTCTGAAAAGAAGTTTCACATTTTTCCGACCAAATGTATTTAACATCTTTCTTCGTTAAGAAAGTGAGAGGCACGACAATCTTAGAAAAGTCTTTGATAAAACGGTGGTAATAACCCGCCAATCCAAGAAAACTACGAATCTCCGTCACACTCTCCGGTCTCTTCCAATCTTGAATCGCTTCAATCTTTGAAGGATCCATGGAAATTCTGGATTCGGAAATAATATGACCGAGAAACTTCGCACGAGATTGCCAATAATGGCATTTAGAAAATTTTGCTTTTAATTGGTTACTCCTAAGAGTTTCCGATACAATCCGAAGATGCTTTTCATGCTCCTCCTCGGTCTTTGAATACACAAGAATATCATCAATAAAGATGAGAACAAACCGGTCGAGGAGGTCTTTGAAAATTCTATTCATAAGGTCAACGAAATAAGCCGGGGCATTCGTTAGACCAAATGGCATAACAAGCCATTCATAAGATCCATAACGACTACGGAACGATGTCAAAGGAATGCTATCCTTGCAATACGAAGCTGATGAAATCCAGTAACTAAGTCTAATTATGAAAAGACTCTAGCACCACTAAGTTGATCAAATAGATCATCAATCCGAGGTAAAGGATATTTATTTTTGATAGTAAGATCATTAAGCTTGCGGTAGTCAACGCAAAGCCTAAGTGTACCATCAGATTTCTTCATAAAAATAGCTGAAGCTCCCCAAGGCGAGGAACTAGAGCGAATAAATGCTTTGTCTCCAATTCGGATAATTGTTTCCGTATCTCCTCATTTTCTTTATTGGATATACGATAAGGAGGACGAGTGATAGGTTGAGCTCCAGGGATAAGATTAATTCTGAACTCAATTGATCGCTTAGGTGGTAATCCTAAAACGGGCTCAAATATGTCGGAAAATTCACGAACAACGTGAATAAGAGAAATAATATCTTCCTCATCATCATTATCATCATCACGGGGATTTAAAGAATATAAAGATGCAACTAAGCTGGAATCCGAATCTTTAAGATTAATAGAAATCTGCTTAACAGATTGAGGATGTCGAAGATGAATAGTCCGCTCAGGACATAGGACATGAGCTTCATAACGGTTAAGCCAATCCATTCCCAAAATCATTCCAAAGCCTAAATAACGCATGACATGCAAATCGGCTAGGAAAGAAAAATCACACAAAATAATCTCGACATCTTTACAAAGCAAACTAAGAGTTGCAGATCCGCCAACTGGATTCAAAATTCTCAAACAAGTCATTAAAGCAACAACACTTAAAGAAAAAGTATCAACAAGTTCTTTTCATATAAAAGAATGGGACGCACCCGTATCAAAAAGAACTCGAATAGGTTGATCACGAAATATAATAATACCATCAAGGATAGAATGAGAAATAGCTTGACCATGAGATGTGTTGCCAGGGGCTTGAGCAACATTAAGCTTTCCCTCCTTCCTATTTTGAAGCTTGGGACAAGAAGATAAATAATGACCCGGGCTTTTGCAATAGCGACAAGTACGAGGCTTTGAACACTTGTTCGCAAAATGGTCTCTGGAACCATAGTTTAAGCATTTCCCTTCAGTTGAGGAAAAGGTCTTTGCAGCAGGAGTTGCTTGCTTCCCTTTCTTATTGGGATAAGGACCCTTGAATTTGTTTGGCCTCTTGTTGTTGTTGAAGTTTGGTTTAGAACCCACCACTTCAACATCACTTTCCCTATCTGCTTCTTCAAGACGAAGAGCGATATCAATGAGTTGGTCGAAGGGAAATTCTAATTTTAGAAGTAATGGCTTCTTGAGATTTTTATTTAAGCCGTAGACAAATCTTTGGTTCTTCTTCAATGGTGTGTTGATGTATTCAACCCCATATTTGGAAAGTGACTCGAAGGATGCAACATAATCAGTCACGGAGGCTTCACCCTGAACAAGGTCAATAAAACGGTGAGCCAAAGTCACCTTCTCAGCTTCTGGTATGAATTTTAACTCGAAGCGCTCTTGGAATTTCTCCCAAGTGAGATCCGCTTCATTTATCTCAGAAATCAGAAGCTCGTACCAGTCTAATGCTCTTTCTTGGAGCATACTAGAAGCCACCTGAACTTGGTGAAGATCAATGAGGTTCATGCGAGAAAAGATTCGATCACATGTCCTTAACCAAGCCTGGACTTCAATAATAGTTTCAGAACCTTTAAAGGGCTTCCCACCCAAATTGGTATAATCGCTGCACAACCGCGCAAATCCCGACTTTGGGTGAGTAGGTTCCGGATTAGATCCAGCTGCTTGAGCATTCGTGACAAGGTCAAGAAGTTGCTGGGTAGTCATAAAAACTCCATCTTGGGGTGGAGCACTAGATGGTCCAGCTCTGGGACGACCAGGTCTAACCATTTCTCTTCTTTAAAAAAGAAAGAAGAGGAAAAGTTATTCTCAAGATAAATATCAAGCAATCTTGATAGATAAAACAAGGAATCATAAAGAAAATAGGATGAACCGGTACGAAGACTCGAATTAAATCCTAAAGCACGACTCCTAAGAAAGACGTAGGATGATGATCCTTGTAATAAAATTCCATATTGTTCCGAAGTTTGGCTTTGATACCAAGCTGTGATGCCCACCTCTATACCCACGCTAGCCAAGGACACTACGGGGTAATGCCGTCAACTAGCACGGAGAATAAGGCTGTTGAGGAGCGACCATCCGTGTAATTACTTTGCACAAGCACCGATATGTCAGATAGTATAACATGCATTTTATTTCAAGAGGAAATCTGACATACCGATACAAACACAAAGCTACTACACAGTGGCTATAATAATCTTCGGAAACAAATATAGAAATAAGCATAACACAAATCAGTCACAGGTAATTCATATCACAAAGGAGGAAGAAGATATGAATATATAACTAACACATGAAAGTGTATATCAGAGTAGTGGTCAAAAAGATGCACAATAGTACAAAAGAATAGCAACACGTGCTATACAAAAGAATACAACTATGAGTCCATATCTCAAGTGTATACAACCAAATAAACTACTAATCTAAGTAGTTAGCCAAAAGTTAGAGTAATGAATCCCTGGGGAGAAGTCAAGCAGAAGCACCTGTAACATCTCGGTCTGACCCGAGTATTATTTAATAAGAAAATAATAAACAGATCAGTCTAGCTATAAATATAAGATAACATGATATAGAATAAGAGACATGGCATAAACATATAATATCCATAATGGCGTACTACTATAAGTATGCAATTGAAACTCAACAGGAGATTAATCACTATCACAAAAATCTTCTCAATGATCCAAAAAGGGTTTCATACCCAAAACTTGTATTCACAACAAGTCAATGACACACGAATTTACCAATGCACAAAAATTGATAAATCATATCAATGAAAATCACTAAAATTGGTGAAGCACAAATTCCAGAATTCAACACACGAAATCCGAAAATCATAAAAAGGGGGAGGCCTATCACACGAACGGGAGCATTAAAACTCACCAACATATGTATCACACGAACGAGAAGCTATCTCATGGTAGCTAGCCATTAATTTTTGACACACGAATGGCCCGAAGACCATAGGGAGCTACCCCACATGTGTGAGTCGAAATCACACCGAAACAAAGAGATATCGCACAATTGCTAGTCTAAATCATAAAATGATCATCATGATCAAAGAGAAGTGTCAATTACAGTAAGCTGGTAAATATATGAGCTTAGCTTCATGTCCCATAACCACTAGCTAAACTTAAATATTTTCGAACAAATTGTAGATCTCCACTAGAAAATTGTCACAAGAGATTCAATCGAACAAGTCCAAGAATTAACCGACGAAGTAAACGCAAGCGTTTCATACCACTTGTTTTACTAAGTCGTTTAATTAGATTTCTCATACGAGTGATTTAAAGGTTTGTATATACTAATAGATTGGAAATCGGT
Source organism: Allium cepa (assembly GCA_030765085.1). Taxonomy (NCBI): domain Eukaryota; kingdom Viridiplantae; phylum Streptophyta; class Magnoliopsida; order Asparagales; family Amaryllidaceae; genus Allium; species Allium cepa. Next base: position 884,384,177 of record CM060943.1, on the reverse strand, counting down.
TTGAGAAAATGAGCTTTGTACTAAAATAGTTTTGAAATCATTTAAAGAAAGTGTTTTGATATTTACTACTAGTACTGAAACCTTTGTATATTTTGAAGTGACAAATCACAAAGATGGTAGTAGAACAATCGATCATCAATATTCACATACGAAGACGTGAATAAATTCCAAAGAAATCCATAAAGAATCCATCGAAATGGATATTCAAAAATCCTAAAAAGGAGTCATCAAAGTCATAATAAATGATAACAACAAGTAGGATCATCACAAATCGATTCAAATTGGAAATTCAATCCCAAAAGGCAAAGTGGACTGAAACAGCAGGTTCAGTCGACTGAACAGAGTTTTCAGTCGACTAACCCTGTACCTGGAAATTTTCAAGGTTCAGGAAACTTTCTGTTTCTATGTTCAGTCGACTGAACAGAGGACTCAGTCGACTGAATCATGCCTGGAAACTTTCGGGTTCCAGGTTCAGTCGACTGAACAGACTTTTTAGTCGACTGAATCTTGCCTGGGCTGTTTTTCAGCCTATACAAATGAAGAGCAAACTCTTCCAAAATGCAATCGGACGAGCATTGGCTCTAAGGGTTTATGCCAATCGACAACCCGGCCCTATATGCTCCTCGATGCATCATCCAAAGCATGATCAAACATCCATAAAAGGATTTTCACACAAATTTGACTTAAATACTCAAAAATTGGAATACTCACAAAACCAATCCAAACCAAGAGCAAATGCACATGAAGAAGTGTTAGGAATTCATACCCAACAACCAAAGATAATTATAGACAAAGATGTGAGATAAAAATCTCATCTATGAACCCAAACGATTGAAGAAGAAGCTTGAAAGCAAAGGAGAATCAACCACTCTTCAAATCCAACTCAAGAAGCTTGATTCTAAGCTTTAAAAGAAGAACATTCTCAAAGTTAGGTTTAGGAATTTATGAAATTGATAAGAGAATGAGTTGGAGAAGAAGAAGAGATGCTTACCAATGGGTTCTTCTATTAGTTTGGAGCTAGAGTTTGATTTGCAAAAGAAAACTAGGGTTTTGGAGTTTTAATTTCCCATCTCTCCCACCATTGATGCTTTAGAACTGAAAAGAGGAGGAAGTGAGAGTGAATGGGGGGAAGTGGTTCAGATTTGAGTATAAGTTAGACATAGGGCTGAACCAAACCCAAACCCAAAGTGAAAAAGTAGAAAAACTTGACTAACTCCAAACATATCGAAGCTTATACTCAAAAAGGTCGCAAACGGCATTTTAAACTCAATGGAAATGGTCCCGAGTCCTAATTCGACCGTATGCAAAAAGTAGCTTTTCGGACTAAATTCCGAGTATCGATAAAATATTTAAATAAAATATTTAAATATAAAATTCGATAAATATGCGGGTTGTTACACTATAATACTCGGTCTGACCCGAGCATTACAGTTAAATAATACCCGAGTCAGTCTGGAATACCAGCGTGAGAAAATCACACCCAATTGATTATTAAAGTTTCAAAAATCCTTTTGAAAACAAAAGCATCTCGTAAGACCACGCCCCAAATAAACATGTCGGGTTTTAACCTTTTGATAGCTAAAACAATTATTACAGAAATCCTCTGATATTATAATAGGGTCTATATACAAATACTTATAAAATAGCCGAAATTGTTAAATTCATTAAATTCGAGCTACTAGCCACAGATTGGGTAATACAAACAAAACTCGTACAGGGCTCGTAGGGAGAATGGATTTCCAACTAATGACTAGGCACTAGGGTACCAACCTGTTACAGTACGGGGCCTAGATCACCGTACCGAGGAGTATGCCCGCTCCCCTACAACACAAGGACGGGACTACCCCTTACTGGATAATCCCGAGTGAGATCACCCCACGGTTGGGATCAGCAACCGCCCACTAAGCCGAAATAAAAAGGGACATCTAGACAGGAATGACCTCACCCTGCTTGGGTGCTACCCACCTAGCCTTGCTGCATAACCCCTGATTTTCAGTCATTCTCATTTGATGAGGTTTGAGGCTAAGTGTTACCTTTTTAGAACATATTCCTTAGAATGCCCATTGTCCACTTGACGACGATTCGCAAGCATTCATCCATACAAGTCTGTCCCGGGTTCGAACGGAACCGGAGGTACTATTCCTACTATATCCATTTTGGAAATATCCTCAGGATTAGTAGCGACTAGCCCTTGCACTTCACTGCTCCAACTTCGAATCCAAAATCGATTTTTCTTGAAACGTACAAACTGGATCGAAGTGGTTTTTGAGAAATAAATCTCGATCCCGGTCTCTTCGAAATGATCGACGCATTTGTGTCCAATATTGATAGTCGGTGATTTAACTATTAATTAATATTCACAAACAACCATCAACCAATAAATAATTTCCCAAATTATTTATTTATCTCAAAAATATCCTCAAAAGATATAATTTCACTTTTCAAATTCCTCTGAAAATAGTTTTCAAAACTATCTGCCTTTCCCAGAATAAATTCCGAGTATTTCCACTTCCACTAGAATCATCAAGCACAAAACTTTAGATTTTTAAAATAATTTAAAAACATTTTATTGTAAAATATATTTAACATTTAATTTAGAAAAATTTACTTTAATACTTAATTTATAATAATACTTTAAACAAATACACCAAATCATTCTTTAAATAATTATTACGATAATAGAGTAACAAATTACTTACTTTAGAATTTACTTTAAAATATTTAAATTAAAACTACTTCAATAATTGATTAAAAATATATACTATATGAATATTTGAAAATAAAGTTACTGTATAAATATAAACCAGGTTTTTTACCTTTAAAGCAGAATTACTAGGTCACTCTTAATAAATTATTACTACGGTAATAGATTTTAAATAAATATTTACTTTAGAATTTAAACATTTGAAATAATAAATTTCCAAGAACATACTTTGTAAAACAACACTAAAACCTTTATTTTATTTTAAAAACTAACTTTGAAAATGTACTTGGCTATCCAGAGAAATATACTTCTCTTCACAACCTTTAAAAATAAATCACTCTTTATTTTTAGACAATTTTCTCGTTCCTTTAATAAATTCCCACCTTGAATTTATTCTTCCAAATATTCAATTTCAAACACTTAAATCAGTTTCCAAATTGATTTCCAATTTACTTCATTCATTCCAAAGTCCTTAATTGCAAATTTCATAACTTACTTATGATTTAAAATACTTTTAACTGGAAATTCCAATTTAGATTTCTCACTTTACTACTTATTCCTTTAAATAAGTTTTAAACTTTAAGTTTTAAAATAATTCTTTATTCATTTAAATTAATACTACATAATTTTACAACTCATTAATTAATGTTTATTCAAACTCTTTCCTTTTCATACTCGAAGTTATTTATCAGTATTTAACATACTTCTAATTCTTTGTCAATCCATTCTTAATTTATTAAATTTTCTAAGATTATTTCGTTTACAAATTTACTTCCTTTATTTTCTTTCCAAAATCCAATTTATATATTTTTGGTAATTCATTTTGACCAATATATATATATCCAATCCAATCATATCATTCAATATTCCAATATATTCAACATAGAATATCAAGTAATCACAAACAGAGAATATTAAATAATAATGTTGAGGGGTCCAGTTGGATCCCTCCAACCTGTTTTTTTTCCTGCATCCACAGATATTAGCACAATATAATATGCCAATTCTAAAATTACCACACTGCAGCACTTCAATGAATTTCAACCATTTAAACAATTATTTATATTTAATCATTTAAACTTAAATTTAAATGAACCGAGTGAGATTAACTCACCTTTGATTTGTTTTGCAATCAACACCAAACAGGCTTGTTTTTCTTCATGTTTTATGACCTTGTAGAAACATTATGGGTTTTATTAATATTTGAAATAATCAAATTATAAATTATCATTAAATAAAATTTGAGTAACCAATTATTTATTTCAATCTAATTTTCCAAAAGTAAATAATATTTCTTTTCCTTTGAAACCCATATACTATAAATATATTAAAATTGTTATGCAAATCTATATACATTTATATCAATATTATACTTCTTTACTGTAAGTCAAGAATCCATCTATAATTTATACACTTATTCATTATTTTTACATTGAAACCGAAATCCTTCATGTTACTGTAAATCTTCCCAATATTTATTTCTAGTTTGTATATATATAACTAAATAAAGTAAAATTGTAACGACCCAATATTTCCAACCATTCGTATCCGCACATGTCGGACTTGAATTGTTCAAAATACTGCGTTGTAGAATAAATTTAGCAAACTCAGAATATACAGTAAATAAATCACAGAATCACATACACAGATATCAGAATCTCGCAGCGGAAATTAAAATTTAGTGGTTCATGAAGCCACTGATACATCTTTAACAAAACAGGAATTTCATTGTTTATAATCCTCAACACAATTTTAAAACATAAATAGAGATAGAGTCTTCAAAGTCTGGGATTCCAGAAAAGATAAAGACTGAAACAAACTTCCAGCAGCACGAATGGTCTACGGAATGTCCTAGCTCCGGAGAGGAAACTGAAGCTGCAACTCAGGCTGACCCGAGCGTAAAATAAAACAAACACTCGAGTCAGGACATACATACTTATATGATGTAAGCTAAATCAAGTGTACTGTAATATAGAGCAAGTAACTTAAAGGATGCTTGGGACCGCCCATCCTCTAAGGATCCGTCAAACTATTTACTATGTAGTATATTGCGCTATTATAATAGTGTCTATTTATAAAGTAAACATACTTATTTCTTAGCATTAAGGGGTTACCCATATAGCCCTTAACACGTAATAGTCCCAGTAGTCCATCCAATATCATAGCTCCTCCTACTCGGGAAGCAACTAGAGGATACCACACGGGCTACGGGAGAAAACCAAACTCGTACAAGGCTCGATATGGTAGGTGACACGGCACAACTAGGCAATGCCAGGGTAGATATACCAATTGCTATCCGGACCGGTGGTAACGCGAAGCCGCAGCAACCGCCCACCTCGAACAACACTCCCAAATCAAAGGGTGCACCCAAACAATCACATAAGCAATAGAATGGTATACGGAGAAGTGCGTTCGATCAGAGGAGCTACCTCATTAATCCGAGAATCGCTCCTGTTTTAGCCACCTTATGCCAACTCACGGGAGTCGGGTCCACGTATATACCTTTCAAGAAACCGTCACCACCAACCTACTTCATTCTGGAATCTCCACCGCGTACACGGTTAGTCAAAGTGGTTTTCGGTATCGACAGAGAGTATGTCCATATCCGATCCCGGTCTCTTTGCCAACCCTTCGTTATTATAACCCGTGGTTATTTAAAAACAGTTTATACTTTAAATCAGAATAAACATTTCCATTTCAAAACTATAGATACGATATCATTTTAAAACCCAAAACAATAGGATATCGTTATATTCAAATATAATTCTTTCCAAAACCATACTGTTTATAATATCTGGAGACCAAATATTTGAATTATATCTTCAAAGGATAATGTTTTGGAAACTTTACTTAAATCCATAACTCCCAAACACGATGGTTTGGACATTCAACGGTATATATATAAATGGGTTAACTTTATGGTTACTTTGTAAAGAAGAAAATTTACATAGCTTCACAAATATATTTCTTTATTTAAAGTTTAACCATAATTTAAATATCCCTTTATGTTCCCAAAACCATTTAAATTTTTATATATATCCAATTGGAGTATTTACTATTCAAAACTTAGTTTGGGTTTTATTCTTTCACAAATCAATGTTTTATATTTTTAGTCTTGAATATTCCCATAATTTCCATAAATAAAACTCCAAATTTTAACCATTAAATTTTTCCCAAAATTTACTTAATACCAGAATATTTATCTTTAATTTATTTAGGAAAATACAGTTATAAATATTATGTCTTAAGTTTTTCCAAAATTTAAGGTAAAATAAAATTTATCAAATTCCATAAATTTTAGAGCAATCAAATTCTAGATTCCATAGCACTTAGGAAATGCTACCTAAAGTTATGGGTAAAACTAGTCCAATTTCAAAAGACAGCATTTAAATGCTGTAATAGATTGTTTAACTTGATAAATATTTCCAAATATAACCTATTTATTTATTCATTTATTAACTGAAATCTTATTCTTTCAAAATCCCGATTTTACCAAATAAGTTATATTCCATAAATTTATTCAAATATTTATTTATTTCTTTATTTATAACTTATTAAAAATCAATATAAATTCCTTTAAAGATATAAATCAAATATTTAACTTCCAAAATAATTTTTAATATTTCAGAAAATATTATAAGAACCACGAGCCTGTATATAGTTTTCTAGCCTAGGTCAAGTGATACGGATTTTTATCATTTCAATCCGTAATTTACACATACCCCGGGTTCTATCATTTCAAACCCGCAATCCCAAGTTATCAGTTAACAGTATATATGAACAATAATCATCATTTAGGCCTATCATTTCAGCCCATAACAATCTAAATATAACAGAGAACTTGCAGTGTGATTTAAGCAGTAAATAATATAATATAACTGCAGAATATCATACAACAGATAATAACTGATGAGGTGTCAATTTAACTGGGGTCCATCATTCTATATTACACTACAGACAGATAATAGTGAAATACAATTTTACACATACACTTGCAATAATTTACTAAAATATAAATACGTATGTCTGGTGAGAAATACTCACCTGAGAATTGCAGAAAATTTGAATTTCAAAAATGACGATTCACCGGTAGAGACCGACAGAGGGTAACGATAAAATTTCTCGGATGTCGCCTAGATTCAAATCTAGAACAAAATAAAAATATAGGATACGCGACTTTAGAAATTACGGTCAAAGGAAAGATAAAATAGAACGAGAATGGTTTGACTTGCTCGACCACTCCACCGTGTACCGTGACCAAAACGTACCCTAAAACGAGAACCGGGTTAACCCAAAATTTTTACGACAAAATTTCCTAGAGGCCGACTGACGCCCTATGGTGAATCTTTCCTACTATATGCCGTGATACACTCCTACACGTGCACCCTTTTCTTTTCTTCTCATCATCATTTTTTTTTCTTTCTGTTGCTTTTCAAATTTTCTATAATGTAACTTTCAGCCCAGATCCTCATACAACCTCCCCGAGTCGCCAACCTGTTTTCTCCGAGTCCATACTCAAACTGCTTCGAGATTTTCCTATAGTTGCTTCGAGACAAAACTGCACTCCTTCGAGACAAAGTGTATGCACTTCTTTGCATAAAATACTCCAACTGCTTCCTGCTTCCTCAATCCGCTTCAACCCAACTTCCAACTCAGACTACCCCACTTCAGTTCAACCATTCCAGACAAGCACCTACCTAAGCACCATACCTAGCCTTTACTCTGCTATCTGATCATTTCAGTTTCGATCCTATGTGCCACCATACCTTACTTATGAATTCAAAAGTTTAGACTTTCAGGCTTTAAAACTATGTTTAGTCAAAGACCATGCTTTTCTGGTGCACTGGTATATGCAGACAAGATACTTGCACACATCTCAACACTTCATCCTACAGGCTTATGCATGCACAGCCTATTTCTCAAATATGCCTAATCCTTACCACTGCGTGCACAGGTGCACATTTTAACATGTACACAGTGATACATCTTATTACAAACAAACTCCCAGATATGCAGATTTGCTTCATAGATGCAAGCAAAACTCACCCTATAATCACATTCAAACCTATTTTTATACTGACAATTCATACAATTCCTCTGCATAAATGCTTAAGGCAACTACCCATCATCTTAAAGCTTTACAAATCTGGCTCTGATATATAAGGGGTGCAAACTGTCACTGATATGCAATATGAAACAACTATGCAGACACTGATATGCTAAATCCTGTTGCATGCTTACTGACACAACCACTATTTAGCTATGCAACCTATACCTAGTTGGGCCAAATATTATGACATATGCCCTACTACTATAAAAACAGATTCAGCTACTTAAATCTGCTACTGCCAGAAAAATTTGATTTTTAATAGTAAAATCACCAATTTAAAAATCAAAACCAAAGAGGAGTTCTAGTTATACTGTGAATGAAGTTTTTTGAGCACTTCTGTTTGCTATAAGTAATTGGAAGTGCCAATTTTGATTCTGGAGGAGTAGGAGATATCTGAGATGATGAGAAAGTTTCTGGGTTGGATTAAAATTCATTTGTGAGGATGAATTTTGTTTTTAAAACTTAAAGCCCTGAGAAACACAATGCACCTTTAAAGTTTCTAGAAAATAGTATAAAGGCAAAGATCAAACTCTTTCAGTTTTAACAAGCTCCAACCTTAAATCTGAAGCAAGTTTAAGATCTGGAAAGAAAACATCAAGCAAAAGCATGCGAGTTTAAAATCTACAAATTATGTCTGCATTTGACCCTCTGGGATGGATTCAATCGAGTCCTACACACCAACTCTACAGTTTGAATAGCAACTACCTGCCTATTCTCCTCCTAGTATTGACAAACCCGAGCCTTCACTAACACTCTAGCCTCAATAAGGCAAATCAGGTCCGGGCTTGATAAATTTTAGGGCATGCAAATCAAAGGCCTTCCTCTTTTTACTTCCACTGCTTTGCCTACTTCCCTTCAAAAGAACAGTGCCACCATTTCCATATACTTATGTTTCAATATTTGCTCTTATGCCTATATGGAAGTTATATATATGCAGACAACCATGCTTCATATTGGAAATAAACCTACCCAAAACTTCAGCCTTCACAAAACAACTCATGCTTCTGATGTTTTTTTTTTGCTCTGTTCTTAAAAACAACTGCATACAAATAAATGATCCTAACTAGGCTAGGCCACTACTCCAACTACGGGTACAAGCCAAGAGTCAGGTCATGAAACCATGGTGGGACGGTCGAGCAAGGCACAAAAGAAAGAAGGAAATTGGAAGAATAAAAAAAATAAATAAAACTATCACCTGATGAAGCTTGAATCAGAGAGGACAGCCAAGAGGGAAGAGCTTATGAACTTAAGTGAATGAAACAAAGAGATTTATAGGCAGGAGCTTTCTGAATTACAGGGGAAGTAGAAAACGTATCAGTTTTCTAAAATAACCTTTGTATAAATTTAGGGGCCGGTGAGATAAATTCTTCCAGTTTTGGTTTGATTAATCAAAGTAAATGTGTGTTTAAATGAACCCACTGATCTAGCATGTCAGTTTCAAAGATATGAATTTTCATGTATGGGAGAACGTGATTTGGGGTGGTGCTGTGGAAAGCAGAGCATGAAGGAGCATTGGATATGCCCATTTCAGTTATAAGCATGCATAAATTACAATAGAAGGCCGAGAGATTTAAAACTTGATGATAAATATGTCAGTTTTTTTTTTATCATGCGAGAGAAATGAACCACTGATTTGGCATATCAGTTACACAGCTATAAATTTGTTAATAAAGATGCGTGAATGTTACTTAAGGGATATTGATCAGAGGAAGGCAAGAAATCTGTGGTTTGAAGGCAGTAGTTACAGAAATGAATTTGTTTCTGATATGCTTTGGATATAATGTTTGTTCGTTACTTTCTCATTTCATATATACATTTTTTTTTAGTTTTGAAAACAAAAATGAAATGGCAAATATTTATGTTGGCTACAGGAATGGAAAAACGTATACAAGTTTATACAAACTCAGACTGTTAGTTAACAAAGTACCGGTTACCATAAAATTACTGACTGATATATTTTTTTTTTCTTCAGAAAAATTTGAAAACATGATTTTTACACTACGTTAAACAGACGCAGTCTAAAACATCAAAAAATTTCATAAAAATAACATTTTAAAAACACACGTTTTATTACGTTGTTTATACCCTAAAATTTGACGCGTCTTTCAAACGCGAAATTTCCGTGTTCAAACATAGCTTAAATTTTCACAGTTATTATTTAATTATATTGTCATATACAATTTTATATAAAAAAAAAAACATATCTCCGATAAAAAAATTTAAACTATTCTGGTAAACACCATTTATATAAAAATATATTTCAAAATTAAATAATTAAAATAAAATAAATAGCCAAAAAAAACTCGGGCTGTTACACTCTCCCCCACTTAAGAACTTTTCGTCCTCGAAAAGGAACGAAAGAAGAGAAACAAAGGAAGATAAGCTAGATAACAAGTACTTTAAACGGATGGTTCCGGATTTAAAGCACGAAGAAGATCTTTTAGAATCGGATTTTACCCTTTTTAGTTTGACCGTCAGTCCATGGGTGATAAACGGTGCTCAGGTCTCGATGAGTAAAGATTTCAAAGATTAGAGAAAGATTTCTAACAGACTGGTATAAGCAATAGCCTCCCCATTCTGTAGCAGATAGGGAAACCAAGGACACTCAAGATAGTTTTAAACAAATAAGATAATAACTTTGAAATCATAATGCCTTCGAATTTGAAAGTCATTAAGATTTTATAGATATTATTGTTTGGAAATCATACTACTAAAATCATAACATTTTTAAAATAATCTTCATTTATTCAATTATAAATTTTCAAAACATTTATTTTTTTAGAAACAGCAATACTCAAAATATGTTACCGTAGATATAATAGTATTTCCAATCAGCATTATTTTACTTAACTCTTAATTGTACAAATAACCTAACACTTTATTTAAAATGCCTATTTTATAAATAAGATATTCCTTTAATAAGTTATTCTTGAAATTTTCATTTGAAAACCAAACTCTTAATTATCAAATTTTCAGTGGTATCAAAATATGTCTTAACTATTTAAATCATAATTATCCATTTAGCCATCAGTTAATTATGATTTTAAGATAAATAACCTTATTACAAAATATCCCTTTCAAATATTTTTTTTTTCTTATTCAAAGATACATTGTTTATTTCACAACCCTATTCATTTTAGGCAATAACTTTTATTAAGATTTCTTGGTTGATTTAAGGTTCCATATTAAATCAAGTTTGATTATCAGGTTATCTAAAATCCTTTTTCCTTATTTACCTCTATAAATCTTTTATAACTAAAATTTAAGTATATAACATTTATTATAACCACTCAAATTTTATTTATAAAAATCCTTTTTACATTGTATAGTACCAATTTCATTGTTAACTTCTGAAAATCAAGGTAAGTTATATTGAAATGAGATTGGGTATTATACAACTAAAACTTCCAAATTCAATTATCTCCAGTTGGAATTTCTTATTCAAAATTTTATTTTCCTTTTATTGAAATTTCTTAAGATAAAATTTTAAGAATTAAATTTCTGATTCTCTTCAACCATTTAGAGATAGATAAATATATATACATAATATGTCAAATCAAATTTAAATTATAAATCTATATATATTAAGTCATACTTTTAGAAATTCAAATCAATTAAAATCTCAAGGAAACACTGTAGCCAGACTACAGGATGGTCTTTTCACTTCGAAACTCGAAAATGAATGTCGATGATGCTGCAGTCATCACCGAAATTATTTTCCAGCGACAAAAAGAAAAGCACTAAATTTTAAAATTCTTTGGGAACAAATTTCTATTCGAAAATACTTATTGCATCCTTTTAAAATTTAAACACAAGGTTTGAAATTATCAGAGATTGAATTCTTCAAGTGCTTGTTTAAATTCATTTCTGTTTCCTAATTAATTTATAACCATTGTTTATATTCACTTGTTTATATTAGACAAAACACATGGTTTACAAAACCATAAATAAAATCAAAACTATTATCTCTTGGCAACTAGTTAAATTAATTATAAAATTTCTGAAAATTATACTCATATATATAATATTAGATTTTATTTCAAATATAGAAATAAATTTTTCAACACAAAGATAAAGATTCAAATTTTGATGAACTCAAATCAAATAGAATTCAAGATAAGTTGAAATTAGAAGATCTGATGATTAAATAACAGAATAAGGAACTGGGTAAGTTTATATAAATCGCGGACAACCTTGACCGGGTCAACCGGGACATAAAGAGTCAGGTCGATGTATCTACATTTGATCTGAAGAGATAGAGTTCAGAATAACCAAAGATACTAGCATATAAACCGAGGATAAATATAAATCCCAGGTGAATCAATGCTAATGGTAAAGGAGTTTCACCCCTTTATTAGAATAATGGCGAGACCGTCAATTCAGTAAGAAGAACATCCGAAGTGGAGTTACGGGATACTCCTAAATCTAAAGAAGATGAAAAAGTGAGGGACACGAATGAACTTTGGAACCAAAGGGAATGTTCCAAAATTCGGAAGGAAGAGATTCAAGCTCGGATGAATGTGATTCTATAAATCAAATTTACCATACATCCTAAGTTTTGCCTAGAGCCAAAGCTCTGATACCAACTGTAACGACCCAATATTTCCAACCATTCGTATCCGCACATGTCGGACTTGAATTGTTCAAAATACTGCGTTGTAGAATAAATTTAGCAAACTCAGAATATACAGTAAATAAATCACAGAATCACATACACAGGTATCAGAATCTCGCAGCGGAAATTAAAATTTAGTGGTTCATGAAGCCACTGATACATCTTTAACAAAACAGGAATTTCATTGTTTATAATCCTCAACACAATTTTAAAACATAAATAGAGATAGAGTCTTCAAAGTCTGGGATTCCAGAAAAGATAAAGACTGAAACAAACTTCCAGCAGCACGAATGGTCTACGGAATGTCCTAGCTCCGGAGAGGAAACTGAAGCTGCAACTCAGGCTGACCCGAGCGTAAAATAAAACAAACACTCGAGTCAGGACATACATACTTATATGATGTAAGCTAAATCAAGTGTACTGTAATATAGAGCAAGTAACTTAAAGGATGCTTGGGACCGCCCATCCTCTAAGGATCCGTCAAACTATTTACTATGTAGTATATTGCGCTATTATAATAGTGTCTATTTATAAAGTAAACATACTTATTTCTTAGCATTAAGGGGTTACCCATATAGCCCTTAACACGTAATAGTCCCAGTAGTCCATCCAATATCATAGCTCCTCCTACTCGGGAAGCAACTAGAGGATACCACACGGGCTACGGGAGAAAACCAAACTCGTACAAGGCTCGATATGGTAGGTGACACGGCACAACTAGGCAATGCCAGGGTAGATATACCAATTGCTATCCGGACCGGTGGTAACGCGAAGCCGCAGCAACCGCCCACCTCGAACAACACTCCCAAATCAAAGGGTGCACCCAAACAATCACATAAGCAATAGAATGGTATACGGAGAAGTGCGTTCGATCAGAGGAGCTACCTCATTAATCCGAGAATCGCTCCTGTTTTAGCCACCTTATGCCAACTCACGGGAGTCGGGTCCACGTATATACCTTTCAAGAAACCGTCACCACCAACCTACTTCATTCTGGAATCTCCACCGCGTACACGGTTAGTCAAAGTGGTTTTCGGTATCGACAGAGAGTATGTCCATATCCGATCCCGGTCTCTTTGCCAACCCTTCGTTATTATAACCCGTGGTTATTTAAAAACAGTTTATACTTTAAATCAGAATAAACATTTCCATTTCAAAACTATAGATACGATATCATTTTAAAACCCAAAACAATAGGATATCGTTATATTCAAATATAATTCTTTCCAAAACCATACTGTTTATAATATCTGGAGACCAAATATTTGAATTATATCTTCAAAGGATAATGTTTTGGAAACTTTACTTAAATCCATAACTCCCAAACACGATGGTTTGGACATTCAACGGTATATATATAAATGGGTTAACTTTATGGTTACTTTGTAAAGAAGAAAATTTACATAGCTTCACAAATATATTTCTTTATTTAAAGTTTAACCATAATTTAAATATCCCTTTATGTTCCCAAAACCATTTAAATTTTTATATATATCCAATTGGAGTATTTACTATTCAAAACTTAGTTTGGGTTTTATTCTTTCACAAATCAATGTTTTATATTTTTAGTCTTGAATATTCCCATAATTTCCATAAATAAAACTCCAAATTTTAACCATTAAATTTTTCCCAAAATTTACTTAATACCAGAATATTTATCTTTAATTTATTTAGGAAAATACAGTTATAAATATTATGTCTTAAGTTTTTCCAAAATTTAAGGTAAAATAAAATTTATCAAATTCCATAAATTTTAGAGCAATCAAATTCTAGATTCCATAGCACTTAGGAAATGCTACCTAAAGTTATGGGTAAAACTAGTCCAATTTCAAAAGACAGCATTTAAATGCTGTAATAGATTGTTTAACTTGATAAATATTTCCAAATATAACCTATTTATTTATTCATTTATTAACTGAAATCTTATTCTTTCAAAATCCCGATTTTACCAAATAAGTTATATTCCATAAATTTATTCAAATATTTATTTATTTCTTTATTTATAACTTATTAAAAATCAATATAAATTCCTTTAAAGATATAAATCAAATATTTAACTTCCAAAATAATTTTTAATATTTCAGAAAATATTATAAGAACCACGGGCCTGTATATAGTTTTCTAGCCTAGGTCAAGTGATACGGATTTTTATCATTTCAATCCGTAATTTACACATACCCCGGGTTCTATCATTTCAAACCCGAAATCCCAAGTTATCAGTTAACAGTATATATGAACAATAATCATCATTTAGGCCTATCATTTCAGCCCATAACAATCTAAATATAACAGAGAACTTGCAGTGTGATTTAAGCAGTAAATAATATAATATAACTGCAGAATATCATACAACAGATAATAACTGATGAGGTGTCAATTTAACTGGGGTCCATCATTCTATATTACACTACAGACAGATAATAGTGAAATACAATTTTACACATACACTTGCAATAATTTACTAAAATATAAATACGTATGTCTGGTGAGAAATACTCACCTGAGAATTGCAGAAAATTTGAATTTCAAAAATGACGATTCACCGGTAGAGACCGACAGAGGGTAACGATAAAATTTCTCGGATGTCGCCTAGATTCAAATCTAGAACAAAATAAAAATATAGGATACGCGACTTTAGAAATTACGGTCAAAGGAAAGATAAAATAGAACGAGAATGGTTTGACTTGCTCGACCACTCCACCGTGTACCGTGACCAAAACGTACCCTAAAACGAGAACCGGGTTAACCCAAAATTTTTACGACAAAATTTCCTAGAGGCCGACTGACGCCCTATGGTGAATCTTTCCTACTATATGCCGTGATACACTCCTACACGTGCACCCTTTTCTTTTCTTCTCATCATCATTTTTTTTTCTTTCTGTTGCTTTTCAAATTTTCTATAATGTAACTTTCAGCCCAGATCCTCATACAACCTCCCCGAGTCGCCAACCTGTTTTCTCCGAGTCCATACTCAAACTGCTTCGAGATTTTCCTATAGTTGCTTCGAGACAAAACTGCACTCCTTCGAGACAAAGTGTATGCACTTCTTTGCATAAAATACTCCAACTGCTTCCTGCTTCCTCAATCCGCTTCAACCCAACTTCCAACTCAGACTACCCCACTTCAGTTCAACCATTCCAGACAAGCACCTACCTAAGCACCATACCTAGCCTTTACTCTGCTATCTGATCATTTCAGTTTCGATTCTATGTGCCACCATACCTTACTTATGAATTCAAAAGTTTAGACTTTCAGGCTTTAAAACTATGTTTAGTCAAAGACCATGCTTTTCTGGTGCACTGGTATATGCAGACAAGATACTTGCACACATCTCAACACTTCATCCTATAGGCTTATGCATGCACAGCCTATTTCTCAAATATGCCTAATCCTTACCACTGCGTGCACAGGTGCACATTTTAACATGTACACAGTGATACATCTTATTATAAACAAACTCCCAGATATGCAGATTTGCTTCATAGATGCAAGCAAAACTCACCCTATAATCACATTCAAACCTATTTTTATACTGACAATTCATACAATTCCTCTGCATAAATGCTTAAGGCAACTACCCATCATCTTAAAGCTTTACAAATCTGGCTCTGATATATAAGGGGTGCAAACTGTCACTGATATGCAATATGAAACAACTATGCAGACACTGATATGCTAAATCCTGTTGCATGCTTACTGACACAACCACTATTTAGCTATGCAACCTATACCTAGTTGGGCCAAATATTATGACATATGCCCTACTACTATAAAAACAGATTCAGCTACTTAAATCTGCTACTGCCAGAAAAATTTGATTTTTAATAGTAAAATCACCAATTTAAAAATCAAATCCAAAGAGGAGTTCTAGTTATACTGTGAATGAAGTTTTTTGAGCACTTCTGTTTGCTATAAGTAATTGGAAGTGCCAATTTTGATTCTGGTGGAGTAGGAGATATCTGAGATGATGAGAAAGTTTCTGGGTTGGATTAAAATTCATTTGTGAGGATGAATTTTGTTTTTAAAACTTAAAGCCCTGAGAAACACAATGCACCTTTAAAGTTTCTAGAAAATAGTATAAAGGCAAAGATCAAACTCTTTCAGTTTTAACAAGCTCCAACCTTAAATCTGAAGTAAGTTTAAGATCTGGAAAGAAAACATCAAGCAAAAGCATGCGAGTTTAAAATCTACAAATTATGTCTGCATTTGACCCTCTGGGATGGATTCAATCGAATCCTACACACCAACTCTACAGTTTGAATAGCAACTACCTGCCTATTCTCCTCCTAGTATTGACAAACCCGAGCCTTCACTAACACTCTAGCCTCAATAAGGCAAATCAGGTCCGGGCTTGATAAATTTTAGGGCATGCAAATCAAAGGCCTTCCTCTTTTTACTTCCACTGCTTTGCCTACTTCCCTTCAAAAGAACAGTGCCACCATTTCCATATACTTATGTTTCAATATTTGCTCTTATGCCTATATGGAAGTTATATATATGCAGACAACCATGCTTCATATTGGAAATAAACCTACCCAAAACTTCAGCCTTCACAAAACAACTCATGCTTCTGATGTTTTTTTTTTGCTCTGTTCTTAAAAACAACTGCATACAAATAAATGATCCTAACTAGGCTAGGCCACTACTCCAACTACGGGTACAAGCCAAGAGTCAGGTCATGAAACCATGGTGGGACGGTCGAGCAAGGCACAAAAGAAAGAAGGAAATTGGAAGAATAAAAAAAATAAATAAAACTATCACCTGATGAAGCTTGAATCAGAGAGGACAGCCAAGAGGGAAGAGCTTATGAACTTAAGTGAATGAAACAAAGAGATTTATAGGCAGGAGCTTTCTGAATTACAGGGGAAGTAGAAAACGTACCAGTTTTCTAAAATAACCTTTGTATAAATTTAGGGGCCGGTGAGATAAATTCTTCCAGTTTTGGTTTGATTAATCAAAGTAAATGTGTGTTTAAATGAACCCACTGATCTAGCATGTCAGTTTCAAAGATATGAATTTTCATGTATGGGAGAACGTGATTTGGGGTGGTGCTGTGGAAAGCAGAGCATGAAGGAGCATTGGATATGCCCATTTCAGTTATAAGCATGCATAAATTACAATAGAAGGCCGAGAGATTTAAAACTTGATGATAAATATGTCAGTTTTTTTTTTTATCATGCGAGAGAAATGAATCACTGATTTGGCATATCAGTTACACAGCTATAAATTTGTTAATAAAGATGCGTGAATGTTACTTAAGGGATATTGATCAGAGGAAGGCAAGAAATCTGTGGTTTGAAGGCAGTAGTTACAGAAATGAATTTGTTTCTGATATGCTTTGGATATAATGTTTGTTCGTTACTTTCTCATTTCATATATACATTTTTTTTTTAGTTTTGAAAACAAAAATGAAATGGCAAATATTTATGTTGGCTACAGGAATGGAAAAACGTATACAAGTTTATACAAACTCAGACTGTTAGTTAACAAAGTACCGGTTACCATAAAATTACTGACTGATATATTTTTTTTTTCTTCAGAAAAATTTGAAAACATGATTTTTACACTACGTTAAACAGACGCAGTCTAAAACATCAAAAAATTTCATAAAAATAACATTTTAAAAACACACGTTTTATTACGTTGTTTATACCCTAAAATTTGACGCGTCTTTCAAACGCGAAATTTCCGTGTTCAAACATAGCTTAAATTTTCACAGTTATTATTTAATTATATTGTCATATACAATTTTATATATAAAAAAACATATCTCCGATAAAAAAATTTAAACTATTCTGGTAAACACCATTTATATAAAAATATATTTCAAAATTAAATAATTAAAATAAAATAAATAGCCAAAAAAAACTCGGGCTGTTACAAAAATTATACTAAACACCCAAAACCGATGCCTCACTGATCTCGACCCAGGCCTGACCTCTGTTACCGCCATCAAAGTTGCGACAAAGTTGCCTTGCTACTGTCGCATCGATCGAAACCCCTCTACCACGCGAATCCTACGGCAGTGCTTGACTCGGCTACATGCCGCGATGCCGACGCCATCGAAGTCAAAACTCATCCTAGCTCTCGCGATCACTCGACGATAAACTCGCGACTCGAAGCTACCACGATTCGCCAGGTGCCTGCCCCAATAACCCTTCGATCGAATCAAAACTCGATTTTGATTTCCCTTTTGCCTTTTTTTAATTTTCGAACTGCTTGGAGTTTTGGGAAGAGGAAAACAAAATTCGGACCTAATCTTGATCTCGGCACGAAGTATCGGCCATTGATGAATATAATTCCCCTTCTGAAATTAAAATTAAAATCTCAGCTGAAAATAAAGGGAAATGGGACGTGACGGCTGAGCGTACCGGGTAGGGTGGCTAAAATTCAGAGAGAGGGTGGCTCAAGAAGATATAGGACGGTTGTTGATTAGATCTTTATAATTTAATTTAAATCGGTAATTATAGTCAAAGCGTTAATACCTCGAACGATCACACGTTACTTCCGAAAGCTTCGAAAATTGGAATCCGGTAATAATTCAATATTACGGACCCAATGGAACTAATTTCGTCGAATTCCGGGATTGTGCCTCGGAAGGCTATTTTAAATTCAAATTAAAACGATAAAATTTCAAAACTTAACAGATCACTGTTAATTTCAATTTTAACACTTCTATTGTCTTCAGTATTATCAATATAAATTTTATAAGCATTCAAATTATTTTTAATAGGCTTAAAATCTCAGATTTCATATTTCATTCCATTTCAAATTGTTTAATTCAATAATTTAATTATCAAATAAGTTGTAATATTTGAATTCAACTTAAAATTAAACCTTTAAATATTTAAAATCAATTAAATATTCCAATTTTAAATGCTCGAAAATTCCGAGTAGTCACATTCCTCTCCCCTTAAAAGAATTTCGTCCCCGAAATTACTAGTTAGGAAGAATGGTCCAACACCCGTTTACTTACCTCAAATCCAAACAGTTCAACATCTAACCAACTATCTTTTTATAAAAGATCATTATCATTCTTATTAACTTTCCAAACTCCCCCATAGTTTCAAACTATACTATTTGTTTAACCATTCAAGTTCCAATTTAAAACCAAATCTTGAATTATCAAAATTTTCTCAAAATTTTTCTAACTCTCTAAATTTCTGAAAAATTTCGCCGGCGTCTCCTTTGCGCGGCTAGCTCGGTACAACTATAAAATGGCTCTAGGCCTCCCAGATCCAAAAAGAAAACAAAAGGCCAAGTGGCTCAATCCAAAATCCGAATCAAATTTCACACCAAATTTAAATAAATACCTTTTTGTCGAGCATTTAAAATTTTATCTTTTGAAATCAAATCCAATTTCCTTTTCCTTTTATAGTACCTACATATCCTGCTTAGCACTAATATCCAATCACAATATTCCCAAAACATCATATCCACTTTATTACAAAATGTCAGTATTTATTCATTCTAACATTAACTTAGATTATATTTGTAGTATCAATTCCCAATCAAGAATTCACCATTCCCTTCTTAAGTTAGTATAAGCATCTTATATGTTTCTTATATTTATTTTCATCTCCCACTTTAGTTTATATCTATTTCTATTCACATTGATTCTTTCATTTCCATACGAATTCAATTTATATTTAACTTTAAATATTGAATTTTATTTTGCATTTATAACTAATTCATGTCATTATTTTAGTTAGTTTCGTTTACTAACTTATTTCAATTTCCAATTTGAAATCGTTTTGTCGTTAACAAAATTTTCCAAAAATTTTAAAAATTTTCTAACTCCCAAAATTTTCGGAAAATTTTGGCAAAGTCCCCTTTGTACGGAGGAGCTTTTGCAATTTGACAAGAGAAATAAATATATATACATCGACCCACACGGTCGAAAAACAGTTCATATTTCCTATTTGTATTGCGTAGGCGTACCTTATTTAGCATTTTAAGCAAAGCGGTTATTTATTTAGCATTTTGCGTGATCAAATCCAGCCATACGGCTCTCTTGTACCTGTACTTACTCAGTTTAAACATGTAAGTGACAAATATACAAAGTTTATAGCATTTAACTTATATATAAATAACTAATACATGGATTCTATAAACAGTGCATATTATATACTTCCATAAGCTCATATGAAATATTTCGACACTTATTTTGAATGCTTCCAAACAATATTCAAACTATCCTGTTCAATTCAAATGATTTCACAACTCTCTTGCTTAACTCAAATTCATTTTAAGTCCAAGCAAACTCATTTAAATTGAATTGATTCCCAAAAGCAATCTAACCACCATTTTTATTCGAAATCTAGTTCTCATTAATATAACTTAAGTTAATTAACTCAATTACTAATTTCATTTACCAAACAAGTTTTATTTAAAATCATTTCATAAAACTCGACACCACCATATCTCAAAATTACTTAAGTCAAGCCTTTTATCCAAATATTACTTCAGTTATTTATTTGCTTCAACATTTTTCAACTTCAAAACTCAAGTTATATTTTGTTTTTATAAGCACTTCACAATTTAAATCCTTAATTTGATTTTCAATTATCAACCAATTTCATCTACTAACTAATTTAAATTAGTTTATCCAGTCAACCATCTTGAATTTCATATTTTCAATTATATTCAATTCACCAACAATCCAAGCTGAACTCACTTACACTCCATTGTTTACATTCAATTTATTATTCATCCAAACAAACCCATATTTATTACAATTGATTCAAAAACCAATTTTATTGGCTTCTGTTAATCAATAGAATTTATATAATCTCGTTTATGCCAAACGACAATTATTTTTATGCAAATTCAGTGCTATTTACTTAAAAGAATATTTATTTCAGTTCATAACTAATTTAAATTAATACCAATTCAATCTATACCTAATTTGATTTCATTTCAATTGATTCCGTTCAATTTATTTTGCATGCTATATTCTCATTCATTTTATTTGAATCCATTTATTTATCTTGAAACATTTCATATTAGTTACATCAAATACTCATTTCATAATTAATTTGCAAACTAAACATTTGCCACATTAAATTGGTATTCGACTTCATTTAACCAATTCAAGTTCCATCTCCACATTTCATTACCAATTAATTTCCTTTTTATTTTAATTCATGCTCGACCCATTCCAAGCTTGCATATTACTACCCATTCCCGAGTTAATTCAAACCAAGCTTTAATTTAATGGTCTTCCAATTTACTCGTAGTCGAGCTTCTAATTATACTCAACTTATGTTAATTTACTCAATTTATTTCACTTCAAACTTAAGTTCACTTCCATTTGATTCTTATCTATTCCATCCATTTATTTATTCAATATACTTAGTTTATCCACTCAATCCATTTTGAATTTTCATTTCCTTAAATATTATTTATAACCCACCAAATTCTATTTCGATTCAAATTTATTTTCACTTGATTTAAATCCTACCCAATATCATTACACTTAGTTTTAAGTTGAATTCAATTCAACTCTCCTTCATCTATTCGGCTTAAGTTAATCTACTTCAATTTATTCAAAAAAAAAATCTTTTCTTTTCTTATACTTAAGCTCATTTCATTTTCAAGTAAATTTTTTTATTCAACTTAATTCTCTCCCAATTAAATATCATTTTAAATCTGCAATTTCATTTGATTGGTTATTATCAAATTTAACTTTTCAGATTCAACTCATTCAATTGATTACATGACCATTTCCAATTATATTTAATTTGTTAACTCTTCAAGTTAAATTTAAATTAATAACTCAAGTTCTGAATCCACTATCCATTCTCAATTTACCACCCAATTTTATGAACTCACGGTTCAATTTCATTTACTTCACCAATAATTTAAGTCGAATTTAATTTATAACTTGAGTTTTATTTCCAAACTTCATCATAAACTCACAATTCAAATTTATTTAACTACATTGGGTTCTCATTACATATTTCATTATCTAATTTTCATCTAAATTGTCTTTCCCCAACTTATAATCCAAAACTTGATTTTAATCTCAAAATCTCTTCATTTAAATTTTCAATTCATCAAAAATATTTATTTTGGGTTTCTATCCCACTTTTTTCAAATTTTATAAGTCACAACTTATTATTTACACAATTCCATTCATCATACGCTTGAATTTTTTTTATTTTAACTCAAGCCTTATGCTTATTTATAACCCAATCATATTTTATTCCATGCATTTTAATTCTTTTACAAGTCATTCTAATTTATGTATTTCAATCCAATCCTTATCCGACTTATTTTCCTATTATTTAGGTAAGAATATAATTCCATTCTAATTGAATTCTTATTCTAATCCAATTTTATTTTAACTCGGTTTTATTTAACTCAATTCGATTCCAACTTGATTCGAATACAATTGGATATCATTTTCAGCCTATCCAATTAATGTCAATCCAGTCAAATTTTTATTTCCCATCCAAGTTAATTTCATTTTCAAATTTTCTCTTTAAATTTAAATTCCAAAATTCAAAGCTTATATTCCCTTCCTGATTTAAAAATCATCTCAGTTTATAAGCTTACAACCCATCTTATTAGGATTTTTAAACTCTCGGCTTTGGATTCAACACATTCTGAAATCTTCAACATCTAAAATCACATTTCTCAAGATTTAAACCAATCCTGGTTTTATCCCCACAAATTCCCTTTGAGATTATGACAAACAACTAGCTTTTCTGAACAAATCAATTTTTTGCAGCAATCCGTCACTTAGAAATTCGAAAATGAATACCGATGATGCGGCCATCATCATCAGAATTTTTTTCCAATTGTAACAACCCGGTATTTGCATCGATTAATAATTGACATTTAGACGATTAATATTGTTGCAAATTTCTATTTGAAGTTTTTAAATTTGAATTAAAATTCTTTTATAATTTGTTTAGGAATTTTTAACGGGCTTTAAAAATTTGTTTTGGCCCGTTCCTTTTTGGGTCGCGACAATTAAATAAACCCGTTCCCCTCTCTTCGTTCTTGAACTCGTTTCCCCCCTTTTTCTTTCATACTTCCCATTCACGAACCCTAAAAAGTAAAATCGAACGAAGAAATAGCAATTGCGGCTCCAATTTCGTTCGTCCCTCTTTGGCCCCCTCGTAGATTGCTTCGACTACTTCAACTCGTGAAAAGGTGAGTAACTCACATCTAATTCAAAGCTTCAGTTTAGAGTTTGAATCATTGTTTGAGTTGGTCGATTCATTTCGCTCGCTGTACGCTTTCGGTTCCTGTTGAATTTGGTCACTTGAATTGAGTATGTTGATTTATGTAAATGTTTGGTACCGCTATTATTTTTAATCCTCTGATGCCATGGCTTTGATTCAGTTAGTATTAATTTCGGGCTTGCTGTGTTTTCGTTGCCACGGCTTCGACTTTTCTGTGATGATGTTGATTTACTTGGCCAGTGATTTGAGTTTGCTCACATCTAATTCATGTCTCGAGTTATCTGTGTATTTTGTTGCTTGAATTTCTGTCGTTCCATGTTGTAGATGTTGATGTTGTACTTCACTATATATGTGAGTCTTGTGTCCACTTGATGTCTGTCTCCTTGGTTGAACTCGAGCCTGATACACTGTATTGATGCAGTGTATTCATTTGTAATTGATCATTATATTTCATTTGTGACAGTATTCATATTTAAAACTGTCCTGAGCCTTTTACTGTCATGTTGTATTTGAGAAAATTGAGGTTGAGAGTGTAGTTGCAGTATATTTGGACTTCTTTTGATTTAGTTAAAGTTGCCATCTTGTTTGCCTTCACCTCCATTCTGCAGTGTCTTCGTGCTGGACCACTGACATATGTATTTGGTCATTCGAGTTCTGTGCTCTATTCTTCGAGGCATGTAGTTTACATGTGTTTGTACTTGCTGTTTCATGCAGCTGTGTACATGTCGTGACAGTGCGTTTGTAGTTGAATTGTTCTTCACCACTGCACTTCCATCACCATATATCAGTTATACCTGTTTTCAATTGGCTGTTACCAGTCAACACTTCACTGCCTTTATGTCATTCATGTTGCATTGTCTCTGTAGTACACTTGAACTTGTTTGTGCAATTTGTCACTGCCCATTTCTATTTGCTCATGGTCTTTGAGTTGTAGCCCTTTTCCCTGTTGCATTATGTTGCCACTCTGTTGTGTTGAGCCTGGCCTTAGTTTCTTATTCGTCTGATGGAAAAGTGGCCCAGATTTGTGTTCCTATGTACATGTTCACATGAGTTTACTTTGTGTTGCATGGTGCTGCTTCATGTTATTCATGCTCACGTACATATGTTATTGCTTCACCACTGAGCCTTATTCATGCTTGTGTCATTGGGAATCTGTAGTGTTTTTGAATGCACATATAAGTTGCTTGACCCTTGCATATGTGCTGCTTTGTCCAGTTTTATGCATTCTGACTGTTGTTCTATGGTTCCACTTGTAGCCTTTGTGCTTTGTACTGTGTTACACTTGAATGTGTAGCCTTGTTTCACTAATTCAGGCTGGTACTGTTTCAGTGATAGGTTGTTTTATCATGTTCACTTAGTGTCTTTTGCAATATCGTTTACCGTTCCAAACAGTTCTGGTTGTCTTGCTACATGTGGTGTTCAATTGAATTGAGCTTGCATTTGTATCATACTGTCTCTTGTGCCATTTACTTGGTGCTGTTCCATGTTGCACCCCAGTTTCTTTTTATTCATGTGCAACCAGTAGTGTACGTCCATTGTGTACATTTGGGTTCGCATTTATGTCGTCCAAACTTGACCTCTGCAGTTTTTGATTGCTGTCGGTATTCAATGGGTACATCATCACTGTTGTGGCAAGGCAGTGCACGCAAGCATGAACTGCAGCCACACGGTATTGAGTTTTTGGGTACGACATCACTATAGTGGCAGGGCAGTGCACGCAAGCGTGAACTGCAGCCACACGGTATGGCGTGTATGATATTCTATTTGTTTTGACTTATGGATCTTTTTGCGTATTCCATATTCCGTAGTGGCGAGGCAGTGCACGCGTGCGTGTACTGCAGCCCTACTGGAATTGTTATTTTGATTGATATTTCAATGGTTTGAACTGTTTTGTTTATTTCAATTCAATATTCTGAATTGCATTCTGATTTGGTTTAATTACTGTCGTCTATTCATTATTTAATTATTATTGCTTCTGTGCACTAATAACTGAGTTTGAATTAGACTGACCCGAGTATTATTTTCTTTTGAATCTAATACTCGGGTCAGACCGAGTATTTCGGGTTGTAGATATTCTGCTTTGGGTTGCTGCTAGAGCTATGAAGTTCTTTCATATCTTTTGGAATAGTCGTCGTCATTTGTAGTAGTCTGTAAAATTGTATAGGAAGATATGTATTCATGTATATTAAATACGTTAATGTAATTGTATATGTAACTTCCTTAGTCAACTGTATTGTAACTGACATCAGTTATTGTATATATGAGACTTTCTGTTTGATTTGTGTTCCGCATTATATTATCTGTGTGATATTTTATATTTACTGTTCTAAACTATTACGAACCATCGTAGTTCGTTTTATACTGGAATTGGGGTATGTCGATGGGAGAAAATAAATCAGAGATGAAAAATGAAAGAAAATATATATATATATATATATATATATATATATATATATATATATATATACCACTCCCATTGAGATAACCAATACTAGTGTAAGGCCTAACTATTGATGGCCGCTCCTTAACAGCCTTATTCTCCGTGCTAGTTGACAACACTGCACCGTAGTGTTCTTGGCTAGCGTGGGTATAGAGGTGGGGCGTCACAGCTTGGTATCAGAGCCTGGGGTTTAGAACAAATATAAAACATAACTTAGATAGTACATGTGTTACAACTATTTGTCGATGTTTTATCTCTCATATTTTCATATGATTGTCTTTGATTGTTAGGTATGAATTCCTAACGCTTATTCATAAGCATTTGATTTTGATTCTTATGTTTTCGACTTTGATTAGATTTAGCCGATGATTGATTTTGTTCGAATCTCAACGATTCTGAACTTGATATTTTATGTTTTCCTCGGCTTGATTTCCATTCGACTTCGGTCACTTTGTTTTTGAGAAATTTCTAAATTCTTGATTTCCCAGACTCTGACTTGGTTTGCCGTTGAGTCCTTTGAAGATGATGTTGAATCGTTTTGTACTCTATTATGCCAATTAATTGTTGACTTCGGCATCGACTTGATTTTAATTTTTGTTGAAGTCATTCATGCATTTATGCTTGTTTTGTTTCGTTATTCCATTTGTCAATCGATTCTTCTTTTCCGATTAGTTGTTGTCATCTTTGTCGACTTTAAAAACTTCTATTTCAGGAATTTTTGGGTATTCCTAATTTGATGGATTGGAATCGAATTCTTCGGATTTTATTCACGTCTTCGAATGTGAATCTTAGTGAATTGATTTGGTTTTCGAATTTAATCGATTCTTGATTAATTCCCGATTTGTTGCTATCATTTATTAGCAACTTTGGTGACCTTTTCTTTGGGATTTTTGTGAACATACCTTTCGATGAATTCGGTATCGATTTCTTTGGATTCTATTCACGTCTTCGTATGTGAAATTCTTGTGATTGATTGTTTCTACAATCATTTTTGTGACTTGTCACTTTAAAAACATAAAGGTTTCAATACTAGTAGTAAATATCAAAACTCTTTTATCAAAATGTTTTCAACTCTATTTTCAATATCAAACTCTTTTCCTAAACCATTTTCCAATCTATTAGTATATACAAACCTTTATTTCACTCGTATGAGAAATCTAATTAAACGGCTTAGCAAAACAAGTGGTATGAAACGCTTGCGTTTACTTCGTCGGTTAATTTTTGGACTTGTTCGATTGAACCACTTGTGACATTTTTCTAGTGAAGATCTACAATTTGTTCGTAAATATTTGAGTTAAGCTAGTCGTTATGGGACATGAAGCTAAACTTTTATATTCACTAGCTTTGTGTAATTGACACTTCTCGTTGATCTTGATGATCGCTTTATGAATTAGACTAGCAATTGCGCGATGTCTCTTTCATTGCAAGGTTAGACTTGACACCACTTGTGTGATTCCACTCACGCATACCTTTTTGCTTTTTGGTTAGTCTTGACCTCAATCTGTGTGATTCCATTCACGCATGTGGGGTAGCTCCCCTTGGTCTTCGGACCGTCATGTGATAGGCCTCTTTCCCTTTTTCTGTGATTTCTAGATTCCTTATGTTGATTTCTGGAAATTTTATGCTTCACCTATTTTTGTGCATTGGTGAATTCATATGTTATTGATTTGTCATGAGTACAAATTTGGGGTATGATACCTCTTTGGATCTTTGAGAAGATTCTTGTGATATTGATTATCTCTTATCGGTTGATCTCCTGTTGATCATTATTTGCATACTTATAGTTGTATGTCAGTATGGGTATTTCATATTTATGCCATACCTCTTATCGGTTGATCTCCTGTTGATCATTATTTACATACTTATAGTAGTATGTCATTATGGATATTTTATGTTATGCCTTATCTTTTATTCTATGTCATATTCCCATTCGAGTTTCCATACTCCCATTCGAGTTTCCATACTCCCATTTGAGTTTTCGTACTCTCATTTTGTGTTTTCTGGATTTTTTGTGTAGATTTCTAGAATTTGTGCTTCACCAATTTTCGTGATTTCCATTGATAAGTTTTATCAATTTTTGTGCATTGGTGAATTCGTGTGTTATCGACTTGTTATGAATACAAGTTTAGGGTATGATATCCCTTCCTATCTTTGAGAGGATTCTTGTGACATTTTTGATGAATGAAAATTCATTGGTATTATATTTTGATGCCAATTATTTCGATGAAATTTTGACGTATGTCAAAGTTGCTACTGACGTTGCTATTTTATATCACGTGTTTTGAAAAAATTTTATTCTTCAAAATTGTTTCAAAATAAAAATTAAATTGATTTCAAAATTTATTTACAGTTTACGCTTTCAAAAGAATGAGGAAGCGATTTAAACGTTTCAGAAAAATCGAGGACTATGACCCCTTTCTTTTACTGATTCGCTTAATTCCGGACTTGTCCGTTTGAGAATGTGAAATGTTATTTTTTTAAAAATACACAACTATGCGCTTTCAAGAAGACGATGAAGTGAATTAAACGATTTAGTAAAACTCATGGTTATGGGCCATGTGCATTTGCTATTTCGGTTAATTCCGGACTCGTTAATTGAAAAATTTGTGATTTTTGATTATCGTTTTGATAATTGGATGTTTATGATTTTTGATTTATCGTTTTTGATAATCAGATATTTATTGTTTCTAATTATCGTTTGTGATAATTAGATATTTGAGATTTAATTATCGTTTGTGATAATTAAATATTTACGATTTAAGATTTGATTATCAGTTGTGATAATTAAATATTCGTTGATTTGTGATTTCTGATTATCGTTTTTGATTATCAGATATTTATTATTTCTAATTATCGTTTGTGATAATTAGATATTTGAGATTTAATTATCGATTGTGATAATTAAATATTCGTTGATTTGTGATTTCTGATTATCGTTTTTGATTATCAGATATTTATTATTTCTAATTATCGTTTGTGATAATTAGATATTTGAGATTTAATTATCGATTGTGATAATTAAATATTTGTGACCAAGATTTGAATTATCGTTTTGACAATTGAATACCTATTGATTTGAAATTTGATTACCGTTGTGGTAATTCCTGATTATCGTTTTTGATAGTTAGATGTTTGTGACTCGTGTTTTCTAATTATCTTTGTTGGTAATTAAATTTTTGTTGTCTTCAAATTATCGAATCGATGATTAGATATTGCTGTTTTGTGATTTCTGTATTCTGATTATCTATTTGATAACCAAATTTTGTTGAGAATTTGTGAATTTCTTTTATGAAATTAAAAGATTTCTTTGGCGTTTATATTATACTACGCCAGTGTACCGGCTCAATTTTCTGCTATTTATGACGTTTCCCACGTCTTCCAATTACGGAAATGCCTTTGGGATTTCCGATCCTTATTCTTATTCTCGAGCTACCTTCTATTCACATCATTGCTTCGGAGGTTCAGCATCCTCGAAGTAAAGATGTTTATCTCGTGAAAGCTTAGTGGTTCTCAAATCCTATGGATTTCATTTTTGAATCCAAAGAATTCATCGAGCAAACACGTTCAAGCTTACTCTTTCATGCTCTTATGGTTGTTACCTTTTGTCCATTTATTCCTTATGATTGCGAGGATGCAATTTCTTTAGGGAGGGGAGTCTGTAACAACCCGGTATTTGCATCGATTAATAATTGACATTTAGACGATTAATATTGTTGCAAATTTCTATTTGAAGTTTTTAAATTTGAATTAAAATTCTTTTATAATTTGTTTAAGAATTTTTAACGGGCTTTAAAAATTTGTTTTGGCCCGTTCCTTTTTGGGTCGCGACAATTAAATAAACCCGTTCCCCTCTCTTCGTTCTTGAACTCGTTTCCCCCCTTTTTCTTTCATACTTCCCATTCACGAACCCTAAAAAGTAAAATCGAACGAAGAAATAGCAATGGCGGCTCCAATTTCGTTCGTCCCTCTTTGGCCCCCTCGTAGATTGCTTCGACTACTTCGACTCGTGAAAAGGTGAGTAACTCACATCTAATTCAAAGCTTCAGTTTAGAGTTTGAATCATTGTTTGAGTTGGTCGATTCATTTCGCTCGCTGTACGCTTTCGGTTCCTGTTGAATTTGGTCACTTGAATTGAGTATGTTGATTTATGTAAATGTTTGGTACCGCTATTACTTTTAATCCTCTGATGCCATGGCTTTGATTCAGTTAGTATTAATTTCGGGCTTGCTGTGTTTTCGTTGCCACGGCTTCGACTTTTCTGTGATGATGTTGATTTACTTGGACAGTGATTTGAGTTTGCTCACATCTAATTCATGTCTCGAGTTATCTGTGTATTTTGTTGCTTGAATTTCTGCCGTTCCATGTTGTAGATGTTGATGTTGTACTTCACTATATATGTGAGTCTTGTGTCCACTTGATGTCTGTCTCCTTGGTTGAACTCGAACCTGATACACTGTATTGATGCAGTGTATTCATTTGTATTTGATCATTATATTTCATTTGTGACAGTATTCATATTTAAAACTGTCCTGAGCCTTTTACTGTCATGTTGTATTTGAGAAAATTGAGGTTGAGAGTGTAGTTGCAGTATATTTGGACTTCTTTTGATTTAGTTAAAGTTGCCATCTTGTTTGCCTTCACCTCCATTCTACAGTGTCTTCGTGCTGGACCACTGACATATGTATTTGGTCATTCGAGTTCTGTGCTCTATTCTTCGAGGCATGTAGTTTACATGTGTTTGTACTTGCTGTTTCATGCAGCTGTGTACATGTTGTGACAGTGCGTTGGTAGTTGAATTGTTCTTCACCACTGCACTTCCATCACCATATATCAGTTATACCTGTTTTCAATTGGCTGTTACCAGTCAACACTTCACTGCCTTTATGTCATTCATGTTGCATTGTCTCTGTAGTACACTTGAATTTGTTTGTGCAATTTGTCACTACCTGTTTCTATTTGCTCATGGTCTTTGAGTTGTAGCCCTTTTCCCTGTTGCATTATGTTGCCACTATGTTGTGTTGAGCCTGGCCTTAGTTTCTTACTCGTCTGATGGAAAAGTGGCCCAGATTTGTGTTCCTATGTACATGTTCACATGAGTTTACTTTGTGTTGCATGGTGCTGCTTCATGTTATTCATGCTCATGTACATATGTTATTGCTTCACCACTGAGCCTTATTCATGCTTGTGTCATTGGGAATCTGTAGTGTTTTTGAATGCACATATAAGTTGCTTGACCCTTGCATATGTGCTGCTTTGTCCAGTTTTATGCATTCTGACTGTTGTTCTATGGTTCCACTTGTAACCTTTGTACTTTGTACTGTGTTACACTTGAATGTGTAGCCTTGTTTCACTAATTCAGGCTGGTACTGTTTCAGTGATAGGTTGTTTTATCATGTTCACTTAGTGTCTTTTGCAATATCGTTTACCTTTCCAAACAGTTCTGGTTGTCTTGCTACGTGTGGTGTTCAATTGAATTGAGCTTGCATTTGTATCATACTGTCTCTTGTGCCATTTACTTGGTGCTGTTCCATGTTGCACCCCAGGTTCTTTTTATTCATGTGCAACCAGTAGTGTACGTCCATTGTGTACATTTGGGTTCGCATTTATGTCGTCCAAACTTGACCTCTGCAGTTTTTGATTGCTGTCGGTATTCAATGGGTACATCATCACTGTAGTGGCAAGGTAGTGCACGCAAGCGTGAACTGCAGCCACACGGTATTGAGTTTTTGGGTACGACATCACTATAGTGGCAGGGCAGTGCATGCAAGCGTGAACTGCAGCCACACGGTATGGCGTTTATGATATTCTATTTGTTTTGACTTATGGATCTTTTTGCGTATTCCATATTCCATAGTGGCGAGGCAGTGCACGCGTGCGTGTACTGCAGCCCTACTGGAATTGATATTTTGATTGATATTTCAATGGTTTGAACTGTTTTGTTTATTTCAATTCAATATTCTGAATTGCATTCTGATTTGGTTTAATTACTGTCGTCTATTCATTATTTAATTATTATTGCTTCTGTGCACTAATAACTGAGTTTGAATTAGACTGACCCGAGTATTATTTTCTTTTGAATCTAATACTCGGGTCAGACCGAGTATTTCAGGTTGTAGATATTCTGCTTTGGGTTGCTGCTAGAGCTATGAAGTTCTTTCATATCTTTTGGAGTAGTCGTCGTCATTTTAGTAGTCTGTAAAATTGTATAGGAAGATATGTATTCATGTATATTAAATACGTTAATGTAATTGTATATGTAACTTCCTTAGTCAACTGTATTGTAACTGACATCAGTTATTGTATATATGAGACTTTCTGTTTGATTTGTGTTCCGCATTATATTATCTGTGTGATATTTTATATTTACTGTTCTAAACTATTACGAACCATCGTAGTTCGTTTTATACTGGAATTGGGGTATGTCGATGGGAGAAAATAAATCAGAGATGAAAAATGAAAGAAAATATATATATACACCACACCCATTGAGATAACCAATACTAGTGTAAGGCCTAACTATTGAAGGCCGCTCCTTAACAGCCTTATTCTCCGTGCTAGATGACAACACTGCACCGTAGTGTTCTTGGCTAGCGTGGGTATAGAGGTGGGGCGTCACACCAATAATCCAAGTGATTTCAATGCTATATCACTTTCAAACTCCCTTTAAAACAAATTTCCTTTCAGAAATATCTCCAAAACAACAATGCAATTATTCATCTTCAAATACTTCGATAAACACTTCCAAATTTCTGGGATTTAAATTTCCAAATCCTGCTTAAATCAATTTTAACTACAATTCATTTGCACAGCTTGTTCTCATTCAAATTCTCATTTGATTATATTTCAATTTATAATTTACATTTATAATTCATATTTATAAATTTCATTTCATAATTGAATTTATCTCCTTAATCTTTGGTTATATTTACAATTTCTAGTTAGATTTTCACTTAACAATAATAAACCTTCACATTATTCTTCATAACATCCAAGCAACCATATATTAGCTAAAATAGTTTACAAAAACTTTCTTTATATCAAAAATATATATTGGGTAAAATTATTTCATTTACCCACATTTAAAACAATACCGTGTCGATTTTTCTATTCAAGTGTTTAGAAACCCCTTCGATACGGTTGTCAAGACAGTGCCGACGCAGGTTTATATGCCACTCAATAAACCAATCAACACAATATTAAAACAATTTATAGTCACTAACAAATAAGCGCTCATATTTATTAATACGCTCAAACTCATTTTAGAGTACTATAGACTCTATTTTAAATGAGTAATTCCCACCAGAGCCAAGGATATCACTAACCTAAGCTCTGATACCAAATGAAACGACCCGCAAATCCGTACCCCTTGAGTTAACACTATTCTACCTAAATCAACTCAAGTTATACAAAAATACGAACCATTAGGGTTTAAGAAGAAGAGGTAGAAGAAGAGAATAGAAATCAACAACAGAATCTAACCATCGCAGCGAAATGAAATATAATAGAAAATAAATAAAATTTACTCAAAAGCAATACATCTTTTTACATATTACATCATCAGAGTACATCAATCACAGCTCAATAATATCATACACTGGATACACAACTACCCAACACAGTGGAATATATACATAAACAAATACGGGAGTACGTATCGTCATCCTGCTCGTCTCCTGAGCTCCACAATATAACAGCCTGGTATTTTCAACCATTCAAATCCATTATAAGTGTATAGGTAGACACTCATGTCGGAATTGAATTGCTCAAAATACCACGTTGTAAATAAAAATTTGGCAAATCTCAGAATATACAGTAAATAAAAATCACAGATCACAGACACAAAGTAATAATAATGCAGCGGAAGTAAAAGAGATAGTAGTTCATAAAGCTACTATATAAATATATCAGAGTTACATAAGATACAATAGAAGAAATAAAGTACAACAGAAGTTTAAATATGATAACCAAGTACAAGATGAATAGAACAACCGAAATGAAAAGATGAAACTTGACAAGTAGATAATCTCCAGCGATTCCAATCTCCAGAAAGTGGAAATCTAAATCTGTGAATAACTCAGGCTGACCCGAGTGTAAATAAAAATACAAACACTCGAATCAGGACACACATACTTATACAATGTAAACCAACTCAAGTGAACTGTAGCAAATATACAAGTAACTTAGAAGATGCTTGGGACCGCCCATCCTCTAAGGATCCGTTAAACTATTTACTATGTAGTAGTATACGCTATGTACAGTAGTGTCTAATCAGTAAAGTATAATCATATAGAAAATAGCGTTAAGGGGATGGTGAATCTTAACGCAGTCGGATCTTTAAAACAAAAATCGTAGTGGGCTCGCTATAAGGAGATGACACGGCACGCGAGGCAATGCCAGGGTGGATACACCATTTGCACTCCCGGACCGGTGGTGACGGCAAGCCAGCAGCTTCCGGCCACCTCGAACAATACCCTCGAATCAAAGTGGCGCCACATTTCGAATCACAAAAGTAAAAGAATGGTTTCCGATGGAGCATGCTCGATGAAAGGGTGAGACCCTTTGTGTAACCCGGTATAGCTCATGTTTTAGTCATTTATGCCAATTCACGGGAGTTGGGTCGACGTAATATACCTCGAGAACGTCGCCACCATCCTACTTCATTCTGGAATCTCCACCGCGTACACAGTTGTTAAAGTGGTTTTGGTATTGGCCGGCTATAAGACAATATCCGATCCCGGTCTCTTTAACAACCAATCGTTATTATAACCCGTAGTTATAACTTTAAAAAATATATTTTATACTTCAAAATAAAATATCATTTTAACCCAAATCTTTATCAAAATAAAGATTAAATTATTTCCAAACCATTTCAATATATATCATACCATATCTTTCGATTGAAATATTTATCAAAAAAAATATCAAGTCATTTCTAACCATTTCAATATATCAAAATGTCATATCCTTTCAAAACTTCCTTTCAAATCATTTTAATATATCAAAATATCATATCCTTTCAAAACTTCGTTCAAAATATCTTATCTTTCAGCACTTCCTTTCAAATTATTTTAATATCAAAATGTCATATCTTTCAAAACTCCATTTTCAAATCATTTTAATATATCAAAATATCATATCCTTTCAAAACTTCGTTCAAAATATCTTATCTTTCAGCACTTCCTTTCAAATTATTCTAATATCAAAATGTCATATCTTTCAAAACTCCATTTTCAAATCATTTTAATATATCAAAATATCATATCTTTTCAAAACCACATTTCAATCATTTAACATATCAAAATATCATCTCTTTTCAAAACCACATTCATTTCAAATCATTATTCGTTTTATGCAATTTAAAATACCATTTCAATTCACATTTCAAAACAGTTTATATTCAAAAAAAAATCATTTTTAATCATTAAAATGAAGTTATTGTGTTCAATATTTAAATTATTAAATTTCCAAAATTTTCAACTTCCAAAGTTCATTTATTCACTTAAGTTTATCAAAACAGTGAAAATTCACTTTTCGTGGCATATAGAAAACGCTACGGAAAGATACATTCAAAACAGTTAAATTTAACAAAAGACAACATTTTAAAATGTTGTAATAGGGTTTACTTAAATTTAAAATAAACTTAGTTAAATCCAAACATTTTAGCACTTACAAAAATTGCTATAATAGCTTTTAATTCAATTTAGCTTTTTAGTTCATTATCATCAACTGCAGCATTTACAAATGTTGTAATATCATTTACATTGTAATTAATAGCATTTCAAAAAAATGCAGTCAATTAACTTCAAATATTCAATATAATTTCTCAATCAATTATATTTTTTATTTAAAACATTTTTAACTCATAAAATCATACATTTTCACATTTGTAAACATCATTTAATTTTTCTCAAGTTCATGATTTTATAAAGATAAATTTCCATTCACAAATTAAGATTTAATAATAATTCACTTATTAAATTGCAATGTTCAATTTTAAATTAATTGCATTAAATTTCAACTTAACACTTAAGTTCAAATTCTCAAATATAAATTATTTTTATTTTTATTTACTTAACTAAAAGTTCACTTTTAAGTCAATTTCATAAATTTTCAATTTAGTTATATTTCAAAATTTCAACTTAAAGTATTCATTCATTTCACATTTGAACTTTATTAAAAATCATTAATATGGTATAAAATCACTTTGAATTCATTTAAATTCAAATTATCATAAATTTATCATAATTTCATATTCAATTTAATTTCCAATTATAATTACATCAAATATTCCAAAATAACTTACGTTCAAAATTTTCTAACTTTTCATTAATTCATTTCACTTACAATTATTCAGAAAATCAATAATATTTTACAAAAATCCTTTTTAATTAGATTTAAACAAAAATGTTTTAATATTAACATTTCTAAAATAATTTTAAATTTTTTAGAAAACATACATTAACTATGGGTCTGTATATAATTTTCTACACTAGGAAAAGTGATATGGGTAATATATCATTTCAACCCGTAATTTACAAAGAAAATCCAGGTTTAATCATTTCAAACCTGCAGTCCCAAGTAAATGAAATAAATTGAAAATCATTAAGGCCTATCATTTCAGCCCATAACAATTTTCCTTTATTCTAAAGTCCGTTCGGGTATGTATCATTTCAACCCATAGTGATTTCTAATTTACAGGGAACTTGCAGTGTGATAAACTGATAAAATATACAGAATAACATGAAATAATAGTAACATATGATATAACAGGTGTGAACATCATATGATAATAATATGAGCAGCTATAACATGTTAATATAGTTCTACAGATTCACAGGGTGTCAATTTACTACTTATATAAGTACATAATGTCTAGTGAGAAATACTCACTTTTTTTGCTGGAGATATCAATTAGAATGACACAACAGATCCAAAAGGCATGAACTTTGATTTGAGTGGGGAGAAATAGCCAAGATATCATCTTGTAAACAACCCCAAAACAAGACAATATAACTTACGAATATTCAACCAAAATATATTGAAATAAATTGAAATTGAAAGGCAACAAAGACAAGATAACTTGACCTTGCTTCAACCATTCAAAAGCTCGACTAAGGGGTTCGTTTTCTCAGCCATGATGATGATATGAGTGTAGGAGAGACAAGGCTAATAGCCTTGCAAACATTCATACAAAACAAACAAATAACATAAGTTTTCAAACCCAAATTCAATAAAACAATGTTAGAATTAAATGCATAAAACAAAGCCAAAGTTTTTGCACTTGCTTTCTACCGCCTATGCTTCAGCTATAGATCTGAAATACATGTCTAAGTAGTGGGTTAGGATCAGGTCTTGGGCTCATATGGGTCAACCATAGCTTGGAAGTAATGGTGCAAAGGTGGATGGACATAGGTGCAACAAAACAACAACTACAAGGCAAATTTGTCACTTCTATGCTATAAATGGGTTCGGCCATAGGCTCTAGGGGCATGGCCAGTGGGTCCAGGTGGTGGTGTGTGATGTGGCAGAGTGTGGAGGTCAGGTCAGAGGTGGTGGTGGTGGAAGTGGAGGCTAATGGTTGTAGAAGGTGGTGCTAGCAAACTAGGCTCGATTTCTGTAAATAGGTGATGGGTTTGTGAAGTTTTGGTGTTGTCTCTTGCTAAGGTGGGTTCAGCCTGGTCATGGTGATGGAATAGAGGGGTGGTTGATCAGAGAAGGAGGAGGTCAGCCTAGATCTGGTTGAGGAGGAGTGGAGCCATGAAGTAGAGAACAAGTTGCAAAATCACATAGAAAAACTAGAAAACAAGAGAAGAAGATTTTACCAAATTTTTGCAAGATGGAAGCCATGATTTTTTTCAGGGTTGAGAAGCTTTGAAAATACGTGAAAAAGATGAGAGAATGCAGCTGAAAAGAATAGAGGAAGGTACGGCCAGAATAAATTGTGTATTGATTGAAAAAGAAACGGTAAAAGAAACGGTGAAACGACTTTACGTTTCTTAGCTTTTAAAACCTTCCATACTTCCTTTTCATTTAAATCAAGTAAAATAAAATAAACTTCAGCAATTACATCTAAAAACCAAAACAAAGTGAAATAAAATAAAAATATATAGTTAAATTTAAAGAAAATATAAAAAGAATTAAGGAAATTGCTTAAAAATTGAAAACGGGGTTCAAAAATTACACTTAAAACATCAATGGCTTTGGAAAAATATCTACTTCATTTTAAAAACATTCTAAAGAAAAATTTTGAAATAAAATAATTTACTTATCATTTCTAAAATAAAATAAATAATTAAATCGGAGAAAAGTAGAAAAGAACTAAAGAAAATGTTTAAAAATCGAAAACAGGGCATGGAAATTACAAGAAAAATACTACAAGCTCTAGAAAAATTCCTACCTCACTTCAAAAATATTAAAAGACAAAAACATACATAAAATAACATATCAATACATATTACAATAAAATATGACAAAGAAAAATAAAATTTATACTATTTAAAATAACAAAATTGCAGAATAAACAAATTGCACTCAATATTGAAATATACATAACTTTCGCAATTTAAATCCGTTTTCCAACGAAACAAAAATCAGTGTTCTTAAAATTTTATGTACTTTCATAATAAAAGATAAAATTTAAATTTTCTAGCTTTTAAAAATTTAAATTAAAAGTCAAAGTTTGACTATTTTGACCAAAAATTCACTTTTTGGAAAATATTCTTTTTAGTCATGCTTTGGAATGATAATTCGTATCAAAACTAAAGTTTATCATTCAAAATAAATAAAATAAGTTTTTAAATCAAAAATTCAATTAAAATAATTAAAATATATAAAAAAATAAATCACAAAATACAAGATTGTTACACTCTCCCCAACTCAAAACTTTTCGTCCCCGAAAAGGAATGAGGTACGGGAAAGCACAGAAAAAGATAGAGTGAAACAAGATAAGGACAAGATGACAAGGAGATTGAAATTATACATGATAACTATTGTGATAGGTAAGTTTAACAAGGTGGAGATGAACTTTCCAAGATCCTGCAGAATCAAGAACACAAGCACGAAAAGGTGGATTCAAAATGAGTACCAAATATTATCAAAGATTATAGAAGATATCTAAACAGAAAGATTATAGAAAGATGCCTATACTAGTCTATAGCAAGATGAGGATGATAAGGAAAACCAAAAGATAGTTTGAAAAACAAAATGAGGAAATAAATTCGAAAACTTGGAAATTTCAACTTAAATAGAGAATAGATCTTTTACACAAGTTAAATAAATCTTAACTATCTCAAATTTCATTATCTTATTATCCAATCATCTAAAATTAACAATTTTTAAAACCATGGGTTTGAAAAATAATCATTTATTACACTCACAATGTACTTAATAAATTTTATTCTTCTTTATTCCTAATTAAAATTAAATTTATTCCGCTCAATATATTTATCACTTATGTTAAACATACTTACACTTATTATAACTACTTTCTTTTATTCTTGCTTCTTTTAACATTATTTTATTGTAAGTTATTCAATTACCCTTTATTATATTTACCTCTGTTACTCATTTTATAATTAAAATTTAAGTGTATAACATTTATTATAACCACTCAATTTTTATTTATAAAATCTTTTTATATTGTATATTGTATATTATCCAATTACATTATTTATTTCTGAAATTAAGGTAAGTTATATTTGAATGCAATTGTATTATACAAATAAAACATTCCAATTCAATCATTTCAAGCTTAAATCATTTATTCAAAAATTTTGATTTTCTTTTTATAATTGAATTTAAGAATTAAATTTCTGATTTCTTCAAACCATTTAGAGATAACTAAATGTATGTACATAGTTTATCAAATAAAATTTCAATCATATGTCTATATATATTATAAATCAAGTCATATTTTAGAAATTCAAATAAATTTATATTTCCCAAAACAAAATTGTAGCAAGACTATAGAATACTCTCTTCACTTCGAAACTCGAAAATGAACGTCGATGATGCTGCAGTCATCACCGAAGTTATTTCCCAGCGACAATGAGAAGAGCGCTAATTATAAACTTAAAATTCTTTGGAAACAAATTTCTATTTGAAAATACTTTAAATAATATAACCTTTTAAAACATTAAACGCAAGGTTTGAAACCATCGGAAATTAAATTCTCAATTTCTTGTTCTAAATTCATTTCAGTTCCCAAATCAAGTATTATCACTTCAAATAATCAATTTAATTCAGTTTATTAAGTTTCATAAATTTACTTATATATCAAAATTTATTTCATTAACCAAAATTTTAAAATATATTGTGTCAGTTTGTTCCGTCAATGTGTTTTAGAAATCCTATCGATAGCGTTAATCAGACGAATTGATCAGAAACCCAACTCAACATCAACAACTCAAACAACACAACATATAAAACAAAACATAGATATACAAGTATAATTCAAAATGTTTGGAAGAATAGATTGGAAACAAAAGACAAGATGATTTAAGAACAGAGTAGGGAGGTGGGTAAGCTTAAATAAATCGCGAGCAACCTTAACCGGGTCAACCGTGACTTAAATAATAAGATCGATGTGGATTTTCTCTACGATAAATCTACATTGATCTTAAGAGTTAGAGTTTTGGATAACAAAAGATATTAGCATCTAAACCAAGGATAGATATAAATCTCTGGTGAATCGATGCTAATTGTAAAGGTGTTTTCCCCCTTTTTCAATTCAATTTGAAAATGGCGTGACCGCCGACTCACTAAAAAGATCATTCGATGCGGAGTTATGGAATACTCCAGAGTCAAAAGAAGATGAATAGCGAGGGATATGAATGGATTTTGGAACCGTAGGGAACGTTCCAAAATTCAAAGGAATCGAGTCAAAAGGGAGAGATTCAAACTCGAATGACAGTCATTCTGTAAATACATTCACTCCATATGCGGAGTTTTGCCTAGAGCTACCAAAGCTCTGATACCAACTATAAAAACCTGGTATTTTCAACCATTCACATCCATTATAAGTGTATAGGTAGACACTCATGCCGGAATTGAATTGCTCAAAATACCGCGTTGTAAATAAAAATTTGGCGAATCTCAGAATATACAGTAAATAAAAATCACAGATCACAGACACGGAGTAATAATAATGCAGCGGAAGTAAAAGAGATAGTAGTTCATGAAGCGACTATATAAATATATCAGAGTTACATAAGATACAATAGAAGAAATAAAGTACAACAGAAGTTTAAATATGATAACCAAGTACAAGATGAATAGAACAACCGAAATGAAAAGATGAAACTTGACAAGTAGATAATCTCCAGCGATTCCAATCTCCAGAAAGTGGAAATCTAAATCTGTGAATAACTCAGGCTGACCCGAGCGTAAATAAAAATACAAACACTCGAATCAGGACACACATACTTATACAATGTAAACCAACTCAAGTGAACTATAGCAAATATACAAGTAACTTAGAAGATGCTTGGGACCGCCCATCCTCTAAGGATCCGTTAAACTATTTACTATGTAGTAGTATACGCTATGTACAGTAGTGTCTAATCTGTAAAGTATAATCATATAGAAAATAGCATTAAGGGGATGGTGAATCTTAACGCGGTCGGATCTTTAAAACCAAAATCGTAGTGGGCTCGCTATAAGGAGATGACACGGCACGCGAGGCAATGCCAGGGTAGATACACCGTTTGAACTTCCAAACCGGTGGTGACGCCAAGCCAGCAGCTTCCGCCCACCTCGAACAATACCCTTGAATCAAAGTGGCGCAACATATCGAATCACAAAAGTAATAGAATGGTTTCCGATGGAGCATGCTCGATGAAAGGGTGCGACCCTTTGTGTAGCCCAGTATGGCTCCTGTTTTAGTCATTTATGCCAACTCACGGGAGTTGGGTCCACGTAATATACCTCGAGAACGTCGCCACCATCCTACTTCATTCTGGAATCTCCACCGCGTACACAATTGTTAAAGTGGTTTTCGGTATTGGCCGGCTATAAGACAATATCCGATCCCGGTCTCTTTAACAACCAATCGTTATTATAACCCGTAGTTATAACTTTAAAAAAAAATATTTTATACTTCAAAATGAAATATCATTTCACCCCAAATCTTTATCAAAATAAAGATTAAATCATTTCCAAACCATTTCAATATATCATCATACCATATCTTTCGTTTCAAATATTTATCAAAATAAATATCAAGTCATTTCCAACCATTTCAATATATCAAAATGTCATATCCTTTCAAAACTTCCTTTCAAATCATTTTAATATATCAAAATATCAGATCCTTTCAAAACTTCGTTCAAAATATCTTATCTTTCAGCACTTCCTTTCAAATTATTTTAATATCAAAATGTCATATCTTTCAAAACTCCATTTTCAAATCATTTTAATATATCAAAATATCATATCCTTTCAAAACTTCGTTCAAAATATCTTATCTTTCAGCACTTCCTTTGAAATTATTTTAATATCAAAATGTCATATCTTTCAAAACTCCATTTTCAAATCATTTTAATATATCAAAATATCATATCTTTTCAAAACCACATTTCAATCATTTAATAAATCAAAATATCATCTCTTTTCAAAACCACATCCATTTCAAATCATTATTCGTTTTATTAAATTTAAAATACCATTTCAATTCAAATTTCAAAACAGTTTATATTCAAAAAAATCATTTTTAATCATTAAAATGAAGTTATTATGTTCAATATTTAAATTATTAAATTTCCAAAATTTTCAACTTCCAACGTTCATTTATTCACTTAAGTTTACCAAAACAGTGAAAATTCACTTTTCGTGGCATTTAGAAAACGCTATGGAAAGATACATTCAAAACAATTCAATTTAACAAAAGACAACATTTTAAAATGTTGTAATAGGGTTTACTTAAATTTCAAATAAACTTAGTTAAATTCAAAAATTATAGCACTTACAAAAATTGCTATAATAGCTTTTTAGTTCATTATCATCAACTGCAGCATTTACAAAGGTTGTAATATCATTTGCATTGTAATTAATAGCATTTCAAAAAAATGCAGTCAATTAACTTCAAATATTCAATATAATTTCTCAACCAATTATATTTTTTATTTAAAACATTTTTAACTCATAAAATCATACATTTTCACATTTGTAAACATCATTTAATTTTTCTCAAGTTCATGATTTTATAAAGTTAAATTTCCATTCACAAATCAAGATTTAATAATAATTCACTTATTAAATTGCGATGTTCAATTTTAAATTCATTGCATTAAATTTCAACTTAACACTTAAGTTCAAATTCTCAAATATAACTTAGTTTTATTTTTATTTACTTAACTAAAAGTTCACTTTTAAGTCAATTTCATAAATTTCCAATTTAGTTATACTTCAAAATTTCAACTTAAAATATTCATTCATTTCACATTTCAACTTTATTAAAAATCATTAATATGATATAAAATCACTTTGAATTCATTTAAATTTAAATTATCATAAATTTATCATAATTTCATATTCAATTTAATTTCCAATTATAATTAAATCAAATTTTCCAAAATAACTTACGTTCAAAATTTTCTAACTTTTCATTAATTCATTTCACCTACAATTATTCAGTAAATCAATAATATTTTACAAAAATCCTTTTTAATTAGATTTAAATCAAAATGTTTTAATATTAACATTTCTAAAATAATTTTAAAAATTTTAGAAAATATATATTAACTACGGGTCTGTATATAATTTTCTACACTAGGAAAAGTGATACGGGTAATATATCATTTCAACCCGTAATTTACAAAGAAAATCCGGGTTTTATCATTTCAAACTTGCAGTCCCAAGTAAATGAAATAAATTGAAAATCATTCAGGCCAATCATTTCAGCCCATAACAATTTTTCCTTATTCTAAAGTCCGTTCGGTATGTATCATTTCAACCCATAGTGATTTCTAATTTACAGGGAACTTGCAGTGTGATAAACTGATAAAATATACAGAATAGCATGAAATAACAGTAACATATGATATAACAGGTTTAATAACAGGTGTGAACATCATATGATAATAATATAAGCAGTTATAACATGTTAATATAGTTCTACAGATTCACAGGGTGTTAATTTACTACTTATATAAGTACATAATGTATGGTGAGAAATACTCACTTTTTTTTCCTGGAGATATCAATTAGAATGACACAACGGATCTAAAAGGCACGACCTTTGATTTGAGTGGAGAGAAATAGCCAAGATATCATCTTGTAAACAACCCCAAAACAAGAGAATATAGCTTATGAATATTCAACCAAAATATATTGAAATAAAATGAAATTGAAAGGCAACAAAGACAAGATAACTTGACCTTGCTACAACCATTCAAAATCTCGACTAAGGGGTTCGTTTTCTCAGCCATGATGATGATATGAGTGTGGGAGAGACAAGGCTAATAGCCTTGCAAACATTCAAACAAAACAAACAAATAACATAAGTTTTCAAACCCAAATTCAATAAAACAATGTTAGAATTAAATGCATAAAACAAAGCCAAAGTTTTTGCACTTGCTTTCTACCGCCTATGCTTCAAATATAGATCTGAAATACATGTCTAAGTAGTGGGTTAGGATCAGGTCTTGGGCTCATATGGGTC
This sequence comes from Allium cepa, assembly GCA_030765085.1. NCBI lineage: Eukaryota > Viridiplantae > Streptophyta > Magnoliopsida > Asparagales > Amaryllidaceae > Allium > Allium cepa. The sequence continues at coordinate 884,339,455 of CM060943.1, read as the reverse complement.
GGCCATAGCTTGGAAGTAATGGTGCAAAGGTGGATGGACATAGGTGCAACAAAACAACAACTACAAGGCAAATTTGTCACTTCTATGCTATAAATGGGTTCGGCCATAGGCTCTAGGGGCATGGCCAGTGGGTCCAGGTGGTGGTGGGTGATGTGGCAGAGGGTGGAGGTCAGGTCAGAGGTGGTGGTGGTGGTGGAAGTGGCGGCTAATGGTTGTAGAAGGTGGTGCTAGCAAACTAGGCTCGATTTATGTAAATTGGTGATGGGTTTGTGCATTTTTGGTGTTGTCTCTTGCTATGGTGGGTTCGGCCTGGTCATGTTGATGGACTAGAGGGGTGGTTGATCAGAGAAGGAGGAGGTGGAGGTCATCCTAGATCTGGTTGAGGAGGAGTGGAGCCATGAAGTAGAGAACAAGTTGCAAAATCATATAGAAAAACTAGAAAACAAGAGAAGAGAAGAAGATTTTACCAAATTTTTGCAAGATGGAGGCCATGATTTTTTTTTTAAGGTTGAGAAGCTTTGAAAATACATGAAAAAGATGAGAGAATGCATCTGAAAAGAATAGAGAAAGGTACGGCCAAAATAAATTGTGTATTGATTGAAAAAGAAACGGTAAAAGAAACGGTGAAACAACTTTACGTTTCTTAGCTTTTAAAACCTTCCATACTTCCTTTTCTTTTAAAACAAGTAAAACAAAATAAACTTCAGCAATTACATCTAAAAACCAAAATAAAGTGAAATAAAATAAAAATATATAATTAAATTTAAAGAAAATATAAAATGAATTAAGGAAATTGCTTAAAAATTGAAAACAGGGTTCAAAAATTACAATTAAAACATCAATGGCTTTGGAAAAATATCTACTTCATTTTAAAAATATTCTAAAGCAAAATTTTGAAATAAAATAATTTATTTATCATTTCTAAAATAAAATAAATAATTAAATTGGTTAAAAATAGAAAAGAACTAAAGAAAATGTTTAAAAATCGAAAACAGAGCATGGAAATTACAAGAAAAATACTACTAGCTCTAAAAAAATTCTTTCCTCACTTCAAAAATATTAAAAGACAAAAACATACATAAAATAAAATATCAATACATATTACAATAAAATATGACAAAGAAAAATAAAATTTATAGTATTTAAAAGAACAAAATTGCAGAATAAACAAATTGCACTCAATATTGAAATATACTAACTTTCACAATTTAAATCCGTTTCCAACGAAACAAAAAGCAGTGTTCTTAAAATTTTATGTACTTTCATAATAAAAGATAAAATTTAAAATTTTAAACTTTTAAAAATTTAAATTAAAATTCAAAGTTTGACTATTTTGACCAAAAATTCACTTTTTGGAAAATATTCTTTTTAGCCATGCTTTGGAATGATAATTCGTATCAAAACTAACGTTTATCATTGAAAATAAATAAAATAAGTTTTTAAATAAAAAATCAATTAAAATAATTAAAATATACAAAAAAATAAATCACAAAATACAGGGTTGTTACACACAACATCATAACCTGTATTTTATAATACTCGGTCGATCCGAGCATTACAGTTAAATAACACCCGAGTCAGTCTGGAATACCAGCGTGAGAAAATCACACCTAATTGATTATTAAAGTTTCAAAAATCCTTTTGAAAACAAAAGCATCTCATAAGACCACGCACAAATAAACATGTCGGGTTTTTACTTTACAATAGCTAAAACAATTGTTAAAGAAATCCTCTGATATTATAATAGGGTCTATATACAAATACTTATAAAATAGACGAAATTGTTACATTCATTAAATTCCAGCTACTAGCCACAGAGCGGGTAATACAAACAAAACTCGTACAAGGCTCGTAGGGAGAATGGATTTCCAACTAATGACTAGGCACTGGGGTACCACCTGTCACAGTACGGGGCCTAGATCACCGTACCGAGGAGTACACCCGCTCCCCTGCAACACAAAGCCGGGACTACCCCTTATCGGATAATCCTGAGTGAGATCACCCCGCAGTTGGGATCAACAACCGCCCACTAAGCCGAAATAAAAAGGGACATCTAGACAGGAATGACCTCACCCTGCTTGGGTGCTACCCACCTAGCCTTGCTGCATAACCCCTGATTTTCAGTCATTCCCATTTGATGAGGTTTGAAGCTAAGCGTTACCTTTTTAGAACTTATTCCTTAGAATGCCCATCGTCCACCTGACGATGATTCGCAGGCATTCATCCATACAAGTCCGTCCCGGGTTTGAACGGAACCGAAGGTACTATTCTTAATATATCCATTTTGGAAATATCCTCAGGATTAGTAGCGACTAGCCCTTACACTTCACTACTCCAACTTCTAATCCAAAATCGATTTTTCTCGAAACGTACAAATCAGAGCGAATTGGTTTTCGAGAAATAAATCTCGATCCTGGTCTCTTCGAAACGATCGACGCATTTGTGTCCAATATTGATAGTCGGTGATTTAACTATCAATTAATATTCAAAAACAACCATCAACCAATAAATAATTTCCCAAATTATTTATTTATCTCAAAAGTATCCTCATAAGGTATAATTTCACTTTTCAAATTCCTTTGAAAACAGTTTTCAAAACTATCTGCCTTTCTCAGAATAAATTTCGAGTATTTCCACTTCCACTAGAATCACCAAGCACAAAACTTTAGATTTTTTTAAATAATTTAAAAACATTTTATTGTAAAATATATTTAACATTTAATTAGAAAAATTTACTTTAATACTTAATTTATAATAATACTTTAAACAAATACACCAAATCATTCTTTAAATAATTATTACGATAATAGAGTAACAAATTACTTACTTTAGAATTTACTTTAAAATATTTAAATTAAAACTACTTCAATAATTGATTAAAATATATACTATATAAATATTTGAAAATAAGGTTACTCTATAAACATAAACTAGGTTTTTTTTTACCTTTAAAGCAGAATTACTAGGCCACTCTTAATAAATTATTACTACGGTAATAGATTTTAAATAAATATTTACTTTAGAATTTAAACATTTGAAATAATAAATTTCCAAGAACATACTTTGTAAAACAACACTAAAACCTTTATTTTATTTTAAAAACTGACTTTGAAAACGTACTTGGTTATCCAGAGAAATATACTTATCTTCCCATCCTTTAAAAATAAATCACTATTTATTTTTAGACAATTTTCTCGTTCCTTAAATAAATTCCCACCTTGAATTTATTCTTCCAAGTATTCAATTTCAAACACTTAAATCAATTTCCAAATTGATTTCCAATTTACTTCATTTATTTCAAAGTCCTGAATTGCAAATTTCATAACTTACTTATGATTTAAAATACTTTTAACTAGAAATTTCAATTTAGATTTCTCACTTTACTACTTATTCCTTTAAATAAGTTTTAAACTTTAAGTTTTAAAATAATTCTTTATTCGTTTAAATTAATACTACATAATTTTACAATTCATTAATTACTATTTATTCAAACTCTTTCCTTTTCATACCCGAAGTTATTTATCAGTATTTAACATACTTCTAATTCTTTTTCAATCCATTCTTAATTTATTAAATTTTCTAAGATTATTTCGTTTACAAATTTACTTCCTTTATTTTCTTTCCAAAATCCAATATATATATTTTTGGTAATTCATTTTGACCAATATATATATCCAATCCAATCATATCATTCAATATTCCAATATATTCAACATAGAATATCAAGTAATCACAAACAGAAAATATTAAATAATAAGGTTGAGGGGTCCAGTTGGATCCCTCCAACCTGTTTTTTTCCTGCATCCACAGATGTTAGCACAATATAATATGCCAATTCTAAAATTACCATACTACAGCACTTCAATGAATTTCAACCATTTAAACAATTATTTATATTTAATCATTTAAATTTAAATTTAAATGAACCGAGTGAGATTAACTCACCTTTGATTTGTTTTGCAATCGACACCAAACAGGCTTGTTTTTCTTCAAGTTTTCTGACCTTGTAGAAACATTATGGGTTTTATTAATATTTAAAATAATCAAATTATAAATTATCATTAAATAAAATTTGAGTAACCAATTATTTATTTCAATCTAATTTTCCAAAAGTAAATAATATTTCTTTTCCTTTGAAACCCATATACTATAAATATATTAAAATTGTTATGCGAACCTATATACATTTATATCAATATTATACTTCTTTACTGTAAGTCAAGAATCCATCTATAATTTATACACTTATTCATTATTTTTACATTGAAACCGAAATCCTTCATGTTACTGTAAATATTTATTTCCAGTTTGTATATATAATTAAATAAAGTAAAATTATATTAAACACCCAAAACCGATACCTCACTGATCTCGACCTAGGCCTGACCACCTCGCGTTCACTGTCGCCGCCATCGAAATTGCGACAAAGTTGCCTTGCTACTGTCGCATCGATCGAAACCTCTCTACCACACGAATCCTACGGCAGTGCTTGACTCGGCTACATGCCGCGATGCCGACGCTATCGAAGTCGAGACTCATCTCAGCTCTCGCGATCACTCGACGAAAAACTCGCGACTCGAAGCTACCATGTTTCGCCAGGTGCCTGCTCCAATAACCCTTCGATCGAATCAAAACTAGATTTTGATTTCCCTTTTTCCCTTTTTTTCCGGACTGCTTGGAGTTTTAGGAAGAAGAAAACAAAATTCGGCCCTAATCTTGATCTCGGTACGAAGTATCGACCATTTCTTATCTCACTGATCTCGACCCAGGCCTTACCACCTCGCGTTCACTATCGCCGCCATCAAAATTGCGACAAAGTTGCCTTGGTATTGTCGCATCGATCGAAACCTCTCTACCACGCGAATCCTACGCCAGTGCTTGACTCGGCTACATGCTGCGATGCCGATGCTATCGAAGTCGAGACTCATCCCAGCTCTCGCGATCACTCGACGAAAAACTCGCGACTCGAAGCTACCACGTTTCGCCAGGTGCCTGCCCCAATAACCCTTCGATCGAATCAAAACTAGATTTTGATTTCCCTTTTGCCCTTTTTTTCGGACTGCTTGGAGTTTTAGGAAGAAGAAAACAAAATTCGGCCCTAATCTTGATCTCGGTACGAAGTATCGACCATTTACGAATATAATTCCCCTTCTAAAAATAGAATGAAAATCTCAGCTAAAAATAAAGGGAAATGGGACGTGATGGCTGAGCGTACCGGGTAGGGTGGCTAAAATTCAGAGGGAGGGTGGCTCAAGAAGATATAGGACGGCTGTTGATTGGATCTTTATAATTTAATTTAAATCGGTAATTATCGTCAAAGCGTTAATACCTCGTACGATCACACGTTACTTCCGAAAGCTAAGAAATTTAGAATCCGTAATAATTCAATATTACGGACCCAATGGAACTAATTTCGTCGAATTCTGAGACTGTGCCTCGGAAGGCTATTTTAAATTCAAATTAAAACGATAAAATTTCAAAACTGAACAGATCACTGTTAATTTCAATTTTAACGCTTCTATTGTCTTCAGTATTATCAATATAAATTCTATAAGCCTTCAAATTATTTTTAATAGGCTTAAAATCTCAGATTTCATATTTCATTCCATTTCAAATTATTTAATTCAATAATTTAATTACCAAATAAATTGTAATATTTGAATTCAAGTTAAAATTAAAACTTTAAATATTTAAAATCAATTAAATATTCCAATTTTAAATGCTCGAAAATTCCGGGTCGTCACACTTTATGTCATATAACCCATTCCGAATGGTGATACGACGAAATTGATAGCATGTGAAGATGGTGGTGAAGACCGGGTATTTACGAGAACGATAGGATTACCTGTCGAATGTCTATGCACTGAGTAGCTACGGTATAGAGATCTCCATATATGATGGGGAGTCCGATCGGGATTGTGAATACCGGAACCCGGGACGGACTTGTATGGATGTATGTCTGACATTACATTTTGAGATGTAAAGCTGGTTTCGATGAAATACATATCTGTTTGGTGGCGAAGAATTTATTCTCTTAGCTTAACACCGTTCTCTGAGACGAACGAGCTCAGATGTAACGACCCGTAAATTTTTGTAAATAAATTTGGTTAAATTAGTGAGTTTTTGTAATTAAATTTAGATAGAAAAAACCTTATAATGTATAAAGGAATAATATTGAAACAAATAAAATTTGTAAATGAATAATGAAATTGTGACGACGAGGGAATTTTAATATTTGAAATTGAAATATTTAAATGATTTTTAATATTTAAAGATATTTTTAACCTGAATTTTAATTTTAACTATGAATTTAGCAATTTAATTATCGAATTTAAATATAGAAATTTGGGTAAAATTGTAAATCTTCAATTTTGAGCCTGTTAAAATTAAATTAATGGCTTAGAAGATTTATATTGATAATACTAAAGATAATAGAAACTACGGAGTTGAATTTGAAAATAATTTGTTCAGTTTTGAAAAATTATCATTTAAATCGATATTTAAAAATAGCCTTCCGAGGCATAGTCTCGGATTTCGACGAAACCAGTTCCATTAGATCCGTAATACTGTATTATTATTGGATTTCAATTTTCATAATGTTTGGAGTGTTCGTTTGGCCGTACGATAAGCAAACGCGTTGAAATTTAAATTGAAAATTCGATCTTTTAACTATTTCAAAAATAGCTATCTTCTCCATACGATCAAATTAGGACTCGGAACCTTTTCCATTGTGTTCGGAATAGGGGTTTAACATTATAAACGCCTGGCGACATGCTTCGATAGGAGATCGCGATTTTTCGGCTCGATTTCGAGACGTTTAAATTCAAGTTCAAATTTAAATTTTATAACTATGACAAGTAAAACAAAAACATTTGGATTCAGCACGTGCTTCCCCTAATCTAACACCCGTCTTTGATTTCAACACGCGTTGTTTATAATTTTTTTTATCAATTCATTAAAATAAAATAAAATAAAATAAACGAACGTGGCTTTTTCGTTCAAAATGAAAGAAAAAAATGGGAGACATACAATTTCGTTGCTTCAAATTTTAATGGCTGGCCCTCTTCTTTCATTTCAGAAATCAAGTTCCCCTCTTCCTCTTCAATTCCAATTCGATCCAAATAAAAAAATTATTTAATTAACCGAAGTCGAGCAGGCGACTTGGAGGGATGACGCGATGGAGGGAATCGGCGTGGGATTATTGTCGTCTTCGGCAGGCAGTGTCATCGCGTTGTTAGGCCTAGCAAGGGTTGCAAGCCGCGATGGTGAGGCGGAGTTTGCGACCTTGTCGTGATGTTTGTTTCCAGGTAGCGGAACGTGTAGGGTATCGCGAAGGTCGCAAGTCAATGGGGCGGCGCGCGAGTACAATCGAGGCAATGTCGCAATCAATCACGGCGGCAAGCTTGATCGAGCAGCGAAGCATGACATCATGGTAGAGGTGGAGCGGGATAGAGCTGAAATGGATCTGGGGTCACGAGGGATGGAGTTCATCTCGACAGTGAGGTATCAGCATGTTCAATTTAAAATAAGTTATATATACATGTAAATAGGACAGAAATTTTTTTTGTATTGAATGTAGTATTTGAATTACAATAAGGTTTAAAAATAAAATGAATATATATAACTCAGAAAAGGAATTTTTCATTAAGAAGAATTTTTTTTAAATATGTAATTATTTATAAGTACATATATATAGTCCAATAAAAGAAAAATAAATATACATTTACATATTTTAAATTTGCTTTACATAAGGGTTTTCAAGTTTTCATCAATGGGGACTAGGGTTTTCTTCCCGCCGCCTCTTTCGTTCTGTTCTCTTCTTAGCCTTCCGTGTTAAACTTTCATTCCCTTCAAATCTCTCTATCTTTCTCCCTCAACCCCAGCTTTCCCCTTTGTTGTGACTTGTAATCCTCACCATCCCTAAACCCTCTTTTTCACGCTCTGATCCTACGTTTCGCTTCTCATCTCATTCTTTGCTTTTGCCTTCATTTCGTTTCGTTGGTCCATGTCCTTGTCAACCCGCCTTGCCTCTTCTCAAAACTTGCCCTTAGTGACTGCTTGCAGCGGAAGTGGCTATAACGTTTTTGTTTGGCGCTTTGGTTTTGGTTGGCTCAGATCTAGTTTCGGTGAGTGCGAACGATCTGTACTTTCTCTGCCGTTTGTCTTGTGGAGCGTTTCTGTTTGATTTTTTTAGGTTTTATGTGGTGGTTGCTTTTGTTTTGGTGTTTTCACTCTGGTGATTGGTTTGCTCCGGGCCTTTCGTCTGCGGGTCTTCCTCCTTCGTTTCTTTGTTTGGATCTTGCTGGTATGCGATGTGTTCCAGCATGATTTTTGATTACGCAATTTCTGTATTGGTTATCATGTGCATTGGTCTTTCTGGCTATCATGCCTCATGATAGATATTTTGGTATTACTTGATCTTATGTTATTTTGGAATTGGTGCTTCATGTTCCTGCTGAGATTAATTTGGTTTGCTCTCTTTGGTAGCTGCTCTGCTGCTGGTTTTTGAACAAGTTGTTTGTTCTCTGGGTATTTTGGTTCAGTTACTTTGGTATATTGTTCCTTAGGTTATTTTGTTTCATAGTTCTGTGTTAGTAAGGGGTGTTTAATATGTGATTGCCTTGTGCAACTGGCGTGTCCTGTTATGTACCCTGCGCGGTGCCTCTTTGTTGTTCGGGTGTGTTGCTCGACTCCTATGCTGAAATCTTGTTTTGTTATAGTGGACGGGCCACTTTAAAAACCTTGTTTTTGTTGATAGGCATCCCGCTTATCACCAGCTTTGTATTGTTTTATTATTTGCTATAATAAAAAGTGGACGGCCCACTATAAAACAGGCTGGCCTTGCCAAAAAAAAATTGCTAATTTATCTTTAAATTATTGGTTTGGTGATTAATTTTTTTAAAACTACTTAATCATTTTGACTACTGAAAATAAATTATTAAAGGGAATTTAGTTTTGATTTGAATTTTTAGAAATTAGTTTAAAATTAAATCATTGGCTAATTAAGTTTATCAAATAAAAAATATATGTATTATGGATATATATACATATTTTTAAGAGCTGTAGAATTTTAAAACCCGTATAAATTGTTTTTTATGCAGTTTTAAAATAAAAATAATTTATTATGGGTAATTTTTCGATTTATAGAATGATAATAATGAAAATGATTATTAAATTTTATACTTTGCTGTAATAAGTGAAATTTGTTTTAATATATAGGTTAAAAAGGACAAATTTGTTTAAAATAAAATTTATTAGTTTAAACCTAAATTCATAGTAATTAAATTAATAAAAGGAAATTCATTGTTCAATAAATTCGAATATTAATAAAAACCTTATGATGTTTGTTACAAGGTTTAAGATCGTGAAAGACAAACTAGAATGGGAAATGGATTGCAAAATAAAAGCTAAGGTGAGATCTTCTCAGCCAAAAATTTTAATTGAAAATTCCAATTATTGATTGGTTTTGGAATTGTGATAGTTAAATTAAAATTGATTGATTGTGTGTTTGGATAATTTATTTATTATTAGTTATATTAGTTTAGACCCTTTGCGCCGCATAATACCGGAGGTTATTATATTAAACCCATATACCATGATATTCCACCTCGAAGTGGAATTGGTATTATAATGTATTTGGAGTTGTTGATTTCCCGCATTATATAGCGGATGAGACCCTATTGCGCCGCATAATAGCGGATAATATTTTATAAATCCCATATACCGCGATGTTCCACCTTGAAGTGGAATGGTTATTTAATTGTTGTGCTAACGTATGTGGATGCAGGGAAACAGGTTGGAGGGATCCAACTGGATTCCTCAAATATTTAATTTGTATCATATGTTTTGTATTTATTATTTTTAACTTGTATGACTATTTGTGACTGAAACCGTTAAAGGCTGTAATTCTGCCAAATAAATTTTTGGTATCGTAGAAATAATTAATTGATTTTGAAATTTGGATAGAAAATTTATAATGAATTCACTCAAATTAAAACGATAAAATTTCAAAACTTAACAGATCACTGTTAATTTCAATTTTAACGCTTCTATTGTCTTCAGTATTATCAATATAAATTTTATAAGCCTTCAAATTATTTTTAATAGGCTTAAAATTTCAAATTTCAGATTTCGTTCCATTTCAAATAATTTAATTCTATATTTTAATTATCAAATAAATTGTAATATTTGAATTCAAGTTAAAATTAAACCTTTAAATATTTAAAATCAATTAATATTCCAATTTTAAATGCTCGAAAATTCCGGGTCGTCACATTCCTCTCCCCTTAAAAGAATTTCGTCCCCGAAATTACTAGTTAGGAAGAATGGCCCAACACCCATCTACTTACCTCAAATCCAAACAGTTCAACATCTAACCAACTATCTTTTTATAAAAGATCATTATCATTCTTATTAACTTTCCAAACTCTCCCATAGTTTCAAACTATACTATTTGTTTAATCATTCAAGTTCCAATTTAAAACCAAATCTTGAATTATCAAAAAATTTCTAACTCTCTAAATTTTCGAATTTTTTTGTCGGCGTCTCCTTTGCGCGGCTAGCTCGGTACAACTACAAAATGGCTCTACGGCCTCCCAAATCCAAAAAGAAAACAAAAGGCCAAGTGGCTCAATCCAAAATCCCAATCAAATTTCACACCAAATTTAAATACATACCTTTTTGTCGAGCTTTTCAAATTTTATCTTTTGAAATCAAATCCAATTTCCTTTTCCCTTTATAATACCTACATATCCTGCTTAGCACTAATATCCAATCAAAATATTCCCAAAACATCATATCAACTTTATTACAAAATGTCAGTATTTATTCATTCAAACATTAACTTAGATTATATTTGTAGTATCAATTCCCAATCAAGAATTCACCATTCCCTTCTTAAGTTGGTATAAGCATTTTATATGTTTCTTATATTTATTTTCATCTCCCACTTTAGTTTATATCAATTTCTATTCACATTGATTCTTTCATTTCCATACGAATTCAATTTATATTAACTTTAAATATTGAATTTTATTTTCCATTTATAACTAATTCATGTCATTATTTTAGTTAGTTTCATTTACTAACCTATTTCAATTTCCAATTTGAAATCGTTTTGTCGTTAACAAAATTTTCCAAAAATTTTAAAAAATTTCTAACTCCCAAAATTTTCGGAAAATTTTGGCAGAGTCCCCTTTGTACGGAGGAGCTTTTGCAATTTGACAAGAGAAATAAATATATATACATCGACCCACACGATCGAAAAACAGAAAAACAGTTCATATTTCCTATTTGTATTGCGTAGGCGTACCTTATTTAGCATTTAAGCAAAGCGGTTATTTATTTAGAATTTTGCGTGATCAAATCCAGCCATACGGCTTTCCTGTACCTGTACTTACTCAGTTTAGACATGTAAGTGACAAATATACAAAGTTTATAGCAATTAACTTATATATAAATAACGAAAACATGGATTCTATAAACAGTGCATATTATATACTTCCATAAGCTCATATGAAATATTTCGACACTTACTTTGAATGCTTCCAAACAATATTCAAACTATCCTATTCAATTCAAATGATTTCACAACTCTCTTGCTTAACTTAAATTCATTTTAAGTCCAAGAAAACTCATTTAAATTGAATTGATTTCCAAAAGCAATCTAACCCTCATTTTTATTCGAAATCTAGTTCTCATTAATATAACTTAAGTTAATTAACTCAATTACTAATTTCATTTACCAAACAAGTTTTATTTAAAGTCATTTCATAAAACTCGACACTACCATATCTCAAATTTACTTAAGTCAAGCCTTTTATCCAAATATTACTTCAGTTATTTATTTCCTTCAACATTTTTCAACTTCAAAACTCAAGTTATATTTTGTTTTTATAAGCACTTCACAATTTAAATCCTTAATTTGATTTTCAGTTATCAACCAATTTCATCTACTAACTAATTTAAATTAGTTAATCCAGTCAACCATCTTGAATTTCATATTTTCAATTATATTCAATTCACCAACAATCCAAGTTGAACTCATTTACACTCCATTGTTTACATTCAATTTATTATTCATCCAAACAAACCCATATTTATTACAATTGATTCAAAAACCAATTTTATTGGCTTCTGTTAATCCATAGAATTTATATAATCTCGTTTACGCCAAACGACAATTATTTTTATGCAAATTCAGTGCTATTTACTAAAAAGAATATTTATTTCAGTTTATAACTGATTTAAATTAATACCAATTCAATCTATACTTAATTTGATTTCATTTTAATTGATTCCGTTCAATTTATTTTGCATGCTATATTCTCATTCATTTTATTTGAATCCATTTATTTATCTTGAAACATTTCATATTAGTTACATCAAATACTCATTTCATAATTAATTTGCAAACTAAACATTTGCCACATTAAATTGGTACTCGACTTCTTTTAACCAATTCAAGTTCCATCTCCATATTTCATTACCAATTAATTTCCTTTTTATTTTAATTCATTCACGACCATTTATTTAGCTCGACCCATTCCAAGCTTGCATATTACTGCCCATTCCCGAATTAATTCAAACCAAGCTTTAATTTAATGGTCTTCTAATTTACTCGTAGTCGAGCTTCTAATTATTCTCAACTTATGTTAATTTACTCAATTTATTTCACTTCAAACTTAAGTTCACTTCCATTTGATTCTAATTTATTCCATCCATTTATTTATTCAATATAATTAGTTTATCAACTCAATCCATTTTGAATTTTCATTTCCTTAAATATTATTTATAACCCACCAAATTCTATTTCGATTCAAATTTATTTTCACTTGATTTAAATCCAACCCAATATCATTACACTTAGTTTTAAGTTGAATTCAATTCAACTCTCCTTCATCTATTCGGCTTAAGTTAATCTACTTCAATTTATTCAATAAAAAATTCTTTTTTTTCTTATACTTAAGCTCATTTCATTTTCAAGTAATTTTTTTTATTCAACTTAATTCTCTCCCAATTAAATCTCATTTTAAATCTACGATTTCATTTGATTGGTTATTATCAAATTTAACTTTTCAGATTCAACTCATTCAATTGATTAAATGACCATTTCCAATTATATTTAATTTGTTAACTCTTCAAGTCAAATTTAAATTAATAATCCAAGTCCTGAATCCACTATCCATTCCCAATTTACCACCCAATTTTATGAAATCACAGTTCAATTTCATTTACTTCACCAATAATTTAAGTCGAATTTAATTTATAACTTGAGTTTTATCTCCAAACTTCATCATAAACTCACAATTCAACTTTATTTAACTACATTGGGTTCTCATTACATATTTCATTATTTAATTTTCATCTAAATTGTCTTTCCCCAACTTATAATCCAAAACTTGATTTTAATCTCAAAATCTCTTCATTTAAATTTTCAATTCATCAAAAATATTTATTTTGGGTTTCTATCCCACTTTTTTCAAATTTTATAAGTCACAACTTATTATTTACACAATTCCATTCATCATAGGCTTGAATTTTTTTTATTTTAACTCAAGCCTTATGCTTATTTATAACCCAAGCATATTTTATTCCATGCATTTTAATTCTTTTACAAGTCATTCTAATTTATTTATTTCAATCCAATCCTTATCCGACTTATTTTCCAATTATTTAGGTAAGAATATAATTCCATCCATAATTCAATTTAATTCTTATTCCAATCCAATTTTATTTTAACTCGGTTTTATTTAACTCAATTCGATTCGAACTTGTTTCGAATACAACTGGATATTATTTTCAGCCTATCCAATTAATGTCAATCCAGTCAAATTTTTATTTCCCATCCAAGTTAATTTCATTTTTAACTTTTCTCTTTAAATTTTAATTCCAAAATTCAAAGCTTATATTCCCTTCCTGATTTAAAAATCATCTCAATTTATAAGCTTACAACCCATCTTATCAGGATTTTTAAACTCCCGGCTTTGATTTCAACACATTCTGAAATCTTCAACATCTCAAATCACATTTCTCAAGATTTAAACCAATCCTGGTTTTATCCCCACAAATTCCCTTTGAGATTTTCGAAAACAACTAGCTTTTCTGAACAAATCAATTTTTTGCAGCAATGCGTCACTTAGAAATTCGAAAATGAATACCGATGATGCGGCCGTCATCATCAGAATTACTTTCCAATAATCCAAGTGATTTCAATGCTACATCACTTTAAAACTCCCTTTAAAACAAATTTCCTTTCAGAAATATCTCCAAAACAATAATGCTATTATTCATCTTCAAATACTTCGATAAACACTTCCAAATTTTCGGGATTTAAATTTCCAAATCCTGCTTAAATAATTTTCAACTATAATTCATTTGCACAGCTTATTCTCATTCAAACTCTCATTTGATTATATTTCAATTTATAATTTACATTTATAATTCATATTTATAAATTTCATTTCATAATTGAATTTATCTCCTTAATCTTTGGTTATATCTACAATTTCTAGTTAGATTTTCACTTAACAGTAATAGTACTTTAATATTATTCTTCCTAACATCCAAGCAACCATATATTAACTAAAATAGTTTACAAAAACTTTCTTTATATCAAAAATATATTTTGGGTAAAATCATTTCATTTACCCACATTTAAAACAATACTGTGTCGATTTTTCTATTCAAGTGTTTAGAAACCTCTTCGATACAGTTGTCCAGACAGTGCCGACGCAGGTTCATATGCCACTCAATAAACCAATCAACACAATATTAAAACAATTTATAGTCACTAACAAATATGCGCTCATATTTATTAATACACTCAAACTCATTTTAGAGTACTAAAGACTCTATTTTAAATGAGTAATTCCGACCAGAGCCAAGGTTATCACTAACCTAAGCTCCGATACCAAGTGAAACGACCCACAAATCCGTACCCCTTGAGTTAACACTATTCTACCTAAATCAACTCAAGTTATACAGAAATACGAACCATTAGGGTTTAAGAAGAAGAGGTAGAAGAAGAGAATAGAAATCAACAACAGAATCTAACCATCGCAGTGGAATAAAATATAATAGATAATAAATAAAATTTACTCAAAAGCAATATATCTTTTTACATATTACATCATCAGAGTACATCAATCACAGCTCAACAATATCATACACTGGATACACAACTACCCAACACAGCGAAACATATACATAAACAAATACGGGAGTACGCATCCTCATCTTGCTCGTCTCCTGAGCTCCACAACATCATAACCTGTATTCTATAATACTCGGTTTGACCCGAGCATTACAGTTGAATAACACCCGAGCCAGTCTGGAATACCAGCGTGAGAAAATCACACCTAATTGGTTATTAAAGTTTCAAAAATCCTTTTGAAAACAAAAGCATCTCGTAAGACCACGCCACAAATAAACATGTCGGGTTTTTACCTTACGATAGCTAAACAATTTTTATAGAAATCCTCTGATATTATAATAGGGTCTATATACAAATACTTATAAAATAGACGAAATTGTTACATTCATTAAATTCCAGCTACTAGCCACAGAGCGGGTAATACAAACAAAACTCGTACAAGGCTCGTTGGGAGAATGAATTTCCAACTAATGACTAGGCACTGGGGTACCACCTGTCACAGTACGGGGCCTAGATCACCGTACCGAGGAGTACGCCCGCTCCCCTGCAACACAAAGCCGGGACTACCCCTTACTGGATAATCCCGAGTGAGATCACCCCGCGGTTGGGATCAGCAACCGCCCACTAAGCCGAAATAAAAAGGGACATCTAGACAGGAATGACCTCACCCTGCTTGGGTGCTACCCACCTAGCCTTGCTGCATAACCCCTGATTTTTAGTCATTCCCATTTGATGAGGTTTGAGGCTAAGTTACCTTTTTAGAACATATTCCTTAGAATGCCCATCGTCCACCTGACGATGATTCGCAGGCATTCATCCATACAAGTCCGTCCCGGGTTCGAACGGAACCGAAGGTACTAATCCTACTATATCAATTTTGGAAATATCCTTAGGATTAGTAGCGACTAGCCCTTATATTTCACTACTCCAACTTCTAATCCAAAATCGGTTTTTCTCGAAACGTACAAACCGGATCGAAGTGGTTTTCAAGAAATAAATCTCGATCCTGGTCTCTTCGAAACGATCGACGCATTTGTGTCCAATATTGATAGTCGGTGATTTAACTATCAATTAATATTCACAAATGACGCACTGGATATCAACAAAACGATATAGATCGATGAAAGTAGCAAACGGTGGATTGAAGATACTGAAATGCCCAAATTCGTTGATCACAAAGATACCGAATTCTAGCTATCTTCGACACGTTGATCGCGCACGATACCGTGAGAGAAGATCTACAATTCTTGAAACGTTGATCAAGCGCACTTGACACCGTGAATTGGCTTCAACAATCGTTGAATCGAGCGCACTTGATTAACCGAAAGTGGAGATAGGAGATCACACTCAACTACCAATTTAGATGAAAGCACACAGCAATCAAAACGAAATTTTATTCAACAATCAACTACCAAAAAGTTACAACACATTCCCTATTTATAGCAATTTTGATACCTGACCCTTAAGTCGTTGCCGACTTAACTCACCTTAAGTCGTTGCCGACCTAACTGTCTCGAGTTACCCACAGAGCGACTTAGACCCAAGTACAACACAGTACAACAAATGACACAACTTACGACTTAAGTCTAACGACTCAACGGATTACAACACAGCTCCCTTTCGGCCGACTTATCTACATGCCGGCCTACGACTCATCACATACGAGTTAAGGACAAAACAAGCTCCAGCGACATAATGACTTAACAAAGGTAATATTACAACACAACACATAGGTCGGTGACGACCTAAAATTCAACCCGACATAAAGAAATACAGACTCCTCACTTAGGTCGTAGGCGACCTAACGACTCAAAGCTTCACCGAGCTAACTCTTCTAACGACTTAACTCTTCAGCCGTATTCCGTTAGGTCGCAACCTATTAGAGTTAGGTCGTTAACTCGGCACAACTTCCCCTCTGGTCTCCAGTTAGGTCGGAGACGACTTAACTCTTCTTCATTAACTCGCATCTCTCCCCCCCGTGATTCCTTAGGTCGGGAACGACTTACATCTTCCTTCTTAAGCCGTGGACGACTTAACTCCTCCTTAAGTCGTGTACGACCTATCTCTTCTCTTCTAACTTGAGCTGCATCATCCTCCCCTGGTTGAGAGAAATTTGTCCTAGAATTTATAAGTTCTTTCACATCAGATTGTCCATCTTCATAATATGGTACAAGATGCTTAACATTGAACACGTCAGAAGTGTACACATCCTCCGGCAGCTTCAATTTATAAGCATTTTCATTAATCCGTTTCACAACTTTTACAGGACCAATTTTTCTGGCTCTCAACTTGTTATAAGCGCCCACTGGAAAACGTTCCTTGGTTAACACAGCATAAACCAAATCACCTTCGTTAGATTCAACACTTCGTCGCTTCAAATCTGCAGTTCGCTTATACTTCTCATTTGCTTTCTCCAATCGCTTCTGAACGATTTTATAACATTAAGTTAACTCATTAACAAAGTATACAGCTTTTTTAATCGTCCCTTTCGTTTGTGGTACTACCGTTAAGTCCAACGGTCCCCTTGGTAAATTTGAATATACAATCTGAAATGGACTGAATCCCGTACTACGATTCACTGCATGATTATGAGCAAACTCTGCTTGGCGTAACTTCATGTCCCAACTCTTCAGATTGTCCTTCACAGGACATCGTAATAAATTTCCCAATGATCTGTTAACAACTTCTGTCTGTCCATCTGCTTGCAAATGATAAGCGCTACTAAATTTCAGCTTCGTTCCAACCATCTTCCACAAACTTAGCCAAAAATGATTCAAAAATCTGGTATCCCTGTCTGAAACAATAGATTCTAGTAACCCATGTAAACGATAGATTTCTTTAAAGAACAACTGAGCGACACGAACAGCATCCGCCGTCTTCTTACAAGCAATAAAATGTACCATCTTCAAGAAACGATCCACCACAACATATAAAGAATCGTTACCCCTTTGAGTTCTCGGCAAACCCAACACGAAATCCATGCCAATGTCTACCCATGGTTTTGTTGGAACAGGTAACGGCATATACAATCCCGCATTTGTAGCTGTCCATTTCGAAACCTGACAAACATGACATCTACGCACAAACCTTTCAATTTCCCTTCTCATTGTCGGCCAATAATAAGACTGGGAAATCAACTGCAATGTTCGATCTCTACCCACATGTCCTTCTTCGTGCAACTCTTTCACAATTTTCATTCTCAAGCTGCAATCTGGTACACATAATTGATTCCCTTTGAATAAGAATCCATCTACCAATACAAATTCATCAGTACTCCCATCCTTGACTTCCTCAACAGACTTCATAAAGTAAGGATCTTCTTTAATCAATTTTGGCAACAATTCAAATCCTGTCACCTCAACCTTCATTGTAGTCAACAAGTAATTCCTTCTGCTCAATGCATCTGCTACACGATTGGTAATTCCCGATTTATGTTTTACAACAAACGTAAATTTTTTGCAGATAAGCAATCCACGATGCATGCCTTGCTGAAATCTTATCCTTCCCTTGTAAGTGTTTCAACCCTTCATGATCAGTGTAAAGAACAAACTCCTTCTGAAACAGATAATGTCTCCAGTGCTTCACAGCTTGAACAATTGCGTAAATCTCAACATCATAAGTGCTATATCTCAACTTAGCTCCAGATAACTTCTCACTGAAATAAGCAACTGGTCTTCCTTTCTGGCTCAAAACTCCACTAACCCCAACCTTCGACGCATCAGTATGTAACTCAAACAACAACTGAAAATCCGGTTAAACTAGAATTGGTGCTGTCGTCAATAGTGTCTTGATTTTCTCAAAAGCAACCCCTGCTTCCTCTGACCACTCAAACTTCTTTCTTTTCATGCAATCGGTCACAGGTGCCATCACACTACTAAAATGTGGAATGAATCTTCGATAGAAAGATACCAATCCATGAAAACTTCGTACTTTAATAATTGTCTTCGGTTGTGGCCAACTTCTGACAGCCTCTACTTTACTTTCATCCACTTGAATACCTTCCTTCGATAGAACAAAGCCCAGAAATAAAACACTGTCTGTCATAAACATGCACTTCTTTGTTGCAGCATAAAATTTCTCCTGCCGTAGAATCAACAATACTTCATGCAAATGCTGGATATGCTTTTCCATACTCCCACTGTATATCAAAATATCATCAAAGTAAACTACCACAAACTTCCCAATGTATGGTCTGAAAATCTGGTTCATCACTCTCATAAAAGTACTCGGTGCATTCGATAAACCAAACGGCATAACCAACCATTCGTATAAACCTTCCCTGGTTTTGAAAGCAGTCTTCCATTCATCACCCGGTCTAATACGAATTTGATGGTATCCACTCTTCAAGTCAATCTTTGAAAACACAATAGCTCCACTCAAATGATCTATCAAATCATCAAATCTCGGCATAGGAAATCTGTACCTCACAGTGATCTTGTTTAGAGCCCGACTGTCCGTACACATTCTCCACGAACCATCTTTCTTTGGCACCAATAAAGCTGGCACTGCACAAGGACTCAAGCTCTCCTGAACACGCCCATGTTCTAATAACTCCTCCACCTGCCTTCTCAGTTCCTCATGCTCCTTAGGAATCATCCTATAATGTGGCCTGTGCGGTAATACCGCCCCTGGCACAAGATCTATTTGATGTTGAATATCCCTCAACGGCGGTAACTCCGTTGGCAACTCCTCAGGAAAAACATCGTCAAACTCTTCTAATACTGGCTTCACTTCCTCTGGAACTTCAACAGATTCAGTGGCTTCATGTCTAATCAACAAAAATACCTCTGGACTCTCTTTTACTTCTTCAATAAATTCCTTCAAAGTCAATAAAGTCTTCAGCTCCTCAATCTCTTCAGATTTACTTTCTTCCTGTTGTCTCTTCTTTGGAACTAAAATAATCTTAACACCTTCAAACATAAAGCTGTAGCTGTTGGTCTGACCGTCATGTTGTACTGCTCGATCATACTGGCATGGTCTTCCCAAAAGTAAGTGACAAACATCCATCTCAACTACATCACACCAAATTTCATCTTTATATTTCTTCCCAATAGAAAATGGAACTCGAACTCGCCTGTCCACCTTCACTTCTCCTCCTTTTATCAACCACGCTAACTTGTAAGGATTAGGACGTTTCTCTGTCTTCAACTTCAGCTTTCTCACAGCTTCGGTAGAAATAATATTGTCACAACTTCCAGCGTCAATCACAAATTTACAAACCTTTCCCAGAATAGTGCATGTTGACTGAAAGATGTTACTCCTCAACCAACTAGCTTCTTCTTCTTGCTTCGGTATTAAACAAGACCTCCTCATCATTAGATTATATCCTTCATCTCCTGACGCAATATCATGTTCATCCTCCTCAACTGGACTAGAATTACCTTCCCCAACATCCTCACCTTCAATTTCAGCAATCATAGTTCGTTTCTTTGGCTTCGGAGATTCATTGCTTTTGTGACCCAACTCCTGGCAATTGTAACACTTGAAACTGTTGTTGACCTTCGTCTTCGCAACTTCATTCACAACTGGTTTACTAATAGATTTAGAAACATTAGAACTTCCACTGGCACCCTTCACTGGATTATTGGAATTAGTAAACACACCACCTCCACGCCTTCCCTGCTTCTCCCAAGCCAACGCTTTCTGATGTACCTCCGCCACAGTTCTTGGATCGAACATATTAACCATGTCCTGGATCTGCATTCGCAACCCTCCAACAAATATGGCAGTCAGCTGTTCTTCAGTCTATATAATATCATTCCTGGCAATGAGTTGGTAAAATTCATCTGCATAATCATTAACTGACTTCGTCCCCTACCTTAGAATCTGCAACCTCTGCTACATAAGTGATTGATAGTTGTAAGGTAAAAATGTAGCTCTCATCAACTTCTTCATCTTATCCCAAGACTCAATCTTTGACTTCCCCATCCTCTCTCTCGTAAGTTTAGTTTGCTGCCACCATGCCAAAGCTCTACCTCTCAAACGAGTAGCAACCAACTTAACTTTTCGATTCTCTGGGACTTCTTTGAAATCAAAGATCTCTTCAACATTAGACAACCAATCCAAAAATTCCTCTGCTACCATTCCACCCTTGAATTCCGGAATTTCCATCTTCAACCCCGATTCCCATCGACGATCCTCTTCAACATCTCGATATGAATTTCGAACCTGGTCTCGATCTCGATAATGAATGTTATCTCTATCACCCTCTTTATTAAAATCAAATGTATGTCTATATCGATCTCGACCATCAACATCCCTTCGATCACGCATGTCTCTTCTACTATGCCTCCCTTCATCTCTATATGGCTCTTCTTCAAACTCTCGTGGAGTTCTCCTCTCTTCATGTCCATAGTCATGGTGATATCTTCTTGACGAAATTGATGTTTCCCTTCTTTCTCTAAAATATTACGGTGATACCCTTCTCGCTTCCGTAAACGATGGAGAAACTCGGTTTCCTCCATGGTTCGAGATTGGTGATCTCCTCCTTTGATTTTGATTCAAATCATTCATCAATTTCTCTAACTTCCCAATACCTTCATCAAATTTCTCATTAATGCATTGTTCCATTTGCTCGGCTTCTTCTCTTCTATACAACACTTCGACATTTTGATGACGATTAGCTCTCCTCGGCGGCATGATTGATTCAATACAATCTTCAAACTTCACAACTTTCCAAAACCCAAACTTGAACAACAAGTCACGACCTCCTACTAACTCGGATCAGCTTCAACAAGCACGGCTTCAAGTACTTTACTTTCAAACTTTGGCGCGCAAAAATCTCACGGCCAAATTCAAACAACTTCCACACTTTGATCCAAAAGAATGTGGATCGAGAACTTCTAACTTGTTGCAACTTCAAGACGAACACGATGAACAACAAACTTCAAACTCCTTGGCTCCAAGACTCGGCTTAGCTATGATTGGCTAAGTCCAGCTCTGATACCAAAAAACTGACGCAGCGGATATCAACAAAACGATATAGATCGATGAAAGTAGCAAACGATGGATTGAAGATACTGAAATGCCCAAATTCATTGATCACAAAGATACCGAATTCTAGCTATCTTCGACACGTTGATCGCGCACGATACCGTGAGAGAAGATCTACAATTCTTGAAACGTTGATCAAGCGCACTTGATACCGTGAATTGGCTTCAACAATCGTTGAATCGAGCGCACTCGATTAACCGAAAGTGGAGATAGGAGATCACACTCAACTACCAATTTAGATGAAAGCACACAGCAATCAAAACGAAATTTTATTCAACAATCAACTACCAAAAAGTTACAACACACTCCCTATTTATAGCAATTTTGATACCTGACCCTTAAGTCGTTGCCGACTTAACTCACCTTAAGTCGTTGCCGACCTAACTGACTCGAGTTACCCTCATAGCGACTTAGACCCAAGTACAACACGGTACAACAATTGACACAACTTACGACTTAAGTCTAACGACTCAACGAATTACAACACAGCTCCCTTTCGGCCGACTTATCTACATGCCGACCTACGACTCATCACATACGAGTTAAGGACATAACAAGCTCCAACGACATAATGACTTAACAAATGTAATATTACAACACAACACATAGGTCGGTGACGACCTAAAATTCAACACGACTTAAAGAAATACAGACTCCTCACTTAGGTCGTAGGCGACCTAACGACTCAAAGCTTCACCCAGCTAACTCTTCTAACGACTTAACTCTTCAGCCGTATTCCGTTAGGTCGCGACCTGTTAGAGTTAGGTCGTTGACTCGGCACAACTTCCCTTCTGGTCTCCAGTTAGGTCAGAAACGACTTAACTCTTCTTCATTAACTCGCATCTCTCCCCCACGTGATTCCTTAGGTCGGGAACGACCTGTATCTTCCTTCTTAAGTCGTGGACGACTTAGCTCCTCCTTAAGTCGTGTACGACTTATCTCTTCTCTTCTAACTTGAGCTGCATCAACAAACAACCATCAACCAATAAATAAATCAGAGACTTTTTGTTTTAGCTGTGTTCCGCATTTACATTATCTGTGTTATTATTATATTTTCTGTCCTAAACTATTATGAACCATCGTAGTTCGTTTTATATTGGAATTGGGGTATGTCGATGGGAGTAAATAAATCAGATATTAAAAATGAAAGAATATATATATACCACTCCTATCGAGATAACCAATACTAGTGTAAGGCCTAACTTCGGATGGCCGCTCCTCAACAGCCTTATTCTCCGCGCTAGTTTACAGCATTACACCGTAGTGTTCTTGGCTAGCGTGGGTATAGAGGTGGGGCGTCACAGCTTGGTATCAAAGCCTGGGGTTTAGGACAAATATAAAACATAACTTAGATAGTACATGTGTTACAACTAATTGTCGATGTTTTATCTCTCATCTTTGCCTATGATTATCTTTGATTGTTAGGTATGAATTCCTAACGTTTATTCATGTGCATTTGATTTTGATTTCGTGAAAGTATTTTGGCTTCGGCCTTCGTTTGCTTTGCGAACTCAAGTTGGGTTGTTGATGATGAGGATTTTGTTCTTGTGTTTTCGGCTTTGAATTGATTTAGCCAATGTTGATTTTGTTCGAATCTCAGCGATTTTGAACTTGATATTTTGTGTTTTCCTCGGCTTGATTTCCATTCGACTTCGGTCACTTTGTTTTCGTGAAATTGCTAGTTTCTTGATTTACAAGACTCTGACTTTGTTTGCCGTTGAATTCTTTGATGAGGATGTTGTTTCTTTTTGTACTCGACTGTGGCCATTAATTTTTGACTTCGACATTGACTTGATTTTTATTTTTGTTATAGTCAATTATGCATTTATGCTCGTTTTGCTTTGTTTTTCCAATTGTTAATCCATTCTCCTTTTTCGATTAGTTGTTATCACTTATGTCGACTTTGATAACTGCTATTTCTGGAATTTTTGAGTATTTCTACTTTGACGGATTTGGAATCGAATTCTTCGGATTTTATTCACGTCTTCGAATTTGAATTTTAGTGAATTGATTTGGTTTCCAAATTTAATTGATTCTTGTTAATTCCCCGATTTGTTGCTATCATTTATTAGCAACTTTGATGACATTTTCTTCGGGATTTTCGTGAACATACCTTTTGAAGAACTTAGTATCGATTTCTTTGGATTCTATTAACATCTTTGTGATACAGTACGAACTACGGAATCAATATGTTTAAATTGTTCAAAGCCTTTGAGTTGTTGGAGTTGGTTTCGTTTTTAAGTCGTTCGCGACTTAACAAGATAAAGGCTTTAAGTCGTTCGCGACTTAACGAGATAAAGGGGAACGAGTTAAAGAATGAGGCGGCCCGAGTCAAAAACCAGAAACATAACGATCTGGACGATATACTGCATTGTTGTATTGAAGATCTAAGTGGGCTACGACCTAAGGAAAGGGTAGGTCGTCTACGACTTATCATGAAGCGGAAGGAAGCTCCAGTGGTTGAAGACCTTAAACCGGAAGCGAGTTACGACTCAGTTGAGTCGTAGAAAGTTAAGTCGCGAGAAGATGCTGTGATGTGATTAGGTCGGCAATGACCTAGTATAAGTTGTTATGTCGCTTGTTTCTTATGTCGTGTACTATGTTGTATCGTTAGGTCGTCTACGACCTAAGTTTTGTAGTTTGCTTGTTTTCTTTGAGTCGTTATAACTTGTATATGGATGAGTCGTAAGTCGTCATGTGTTGAGTTAATTGTAACTCGTTAAGTCTTAAAGTCCTGGGTCGTTATCTGTCTGTAATTTTTCCTTGAGTCTTGAGTCGTTGAATGTAAGTCAGTCATGTATATGAAGGTGCTGTAATAAGTTGAGTCGGTATGTTGTGTTGTAATATGAGTCGTGAGTCGCTGAATGCTTGAGTCGTGAGTCGTAGGGTGATGAGTCAGCAACGACTTAAGGCTCAGGTTGAGACACACTATAAATAGGGAGTGAGTTGTACATTTCAAGGGGTTGATTTTTTGAATAAAATTTCTTGTTGATTGCTGTGTGCTTTCATCTTAAATTGGTAGTTGAGTGTAATCTCCTATCTCCACTTTCGGTTATTCGAGTGCGCTCGAATCAATGATTGTTGAAGCCGATTCGCGGAATCAAGTGCGCTTGATCAACGCTTGAAGAATTGAAGATCTTCTTTCACGGTATCGTGCGCGATCAACGTGTTAGAAATAGCTAGAGTTCGATATCTTCGGATCAACGAATTTGGGCATTTTGGTATTCACCAATCCACCGATTGCTACTTTCATCGTTATATCGATTTTCTGTTAATCCGCTGCGTCAGTTTTGGTATCAGAGCTAGACTTAGCCAATCATAGCTAAGCCGAGACTTGGAGCCAATTTTTGAAGTTGAAGTTTGAAGTTGTTGTTCATCGTGTTCATATTGAAGTTGCAACAAGTTTGAAGATTTTGATCCATCTCATTTTGGATCTAGAGTTGGAGAAGTGTTTGAATTTGAAGTTGCGTGGAGACCTTGGGCCGAGCCAAGTTAAGCCGTGAAGTGTTTGAAGGCCGAGTCAACTTGTTGCCAAGTTAAGAAGTTAAGCCGTGAGTTCAAGCCGAGACAAGTGTTTGAGCCGTGAGTTGAAATTTGTGAAACTTGTGAAGTTTTGAAGTTTTTGAGAAGTTTTCAATCATGCCACCAAGGAGAGCTAATCGTCATCAAAATGTTGAAGCGTTGTATCGAAGAGAAGAAGCCGAGCTTATGGAACAACGTATTAATGAGAAATTTGATGAAGGCATTGGAAAGTTAGATAAATTGATGAATGATTTGAATCAAACTCAAATGAGGAGATCACCAAACTCGAACCATGGAGGAAACCGAGTTTTGCCATCGGTTACGGAAGCGAGGAGGGTATCACCGCACTCTTTTAGAGATAGAAGAGAAACATCAATTTCATCACGGAGAGATCATCATGACAATGGACATGAAGAGAGAAGAAGTCAACGTGAATTTGACAATGAGGCGTATAGAGATGAAGAGAGACATAGTCAAAGAAGTATGCATGAACGAAATGATGTTGATGGTCGAAATCGATATAGATGTACATTTGATTTTAATGAAGAGGGTGATAGAGCAAGTATTCAATATCGAGATCGAGACCCAGTTCGAAATTCTTATCGGGATGTTGAAGATGATCGTCGATGGGAGTCGGGTATGAAGATGGAAATTCCAGAGTTCAAGGGTGGAATGGTAGCTGAAGAATTTCTTGATTGGATGTCAAATGTTGAAGAGATCTTTGATTTCAAGGAGGTTCCTGAGCATAGAAGAGTGAAGTTGGTTTCTACTAGGTTTAGGGGGAGAGCTTTGGCGTGGTGGCAGCAAACTAAACTTACAAGGAAGAGAATGGGAAAGTCAAAGATTGAATCATGGGAGAAGATGAAGAAGTTGATGAGAGCTACTTTCTTACCATGCAACTATCAATCACTTATGTACCAGAGGTTGCAGAATCTGAGGCAAGGGACGAAGTCTGTTAGTGATTATGCTGATGAATTTTACCAACTCATTGCGAGGAATGATATTATGGAAACGGAAGAACAGCTGACTGCTAGATTCATTGGAGGATTGAGAATGCAGATCCAGGATATGGTTAATATGTTTGATCCTAGATCAGTTGCAGAAGCACATCAGAAAGCGTTAGCTTGGGAGAAGCAAGGAAGGCGTGGAGGTGGTGTGTTTACTAATTCCAATAATCAAGCGAAGGGTGTTAGTGGAAGTTCTAATGTTCCTAAACCTGTTACAAAACCAGTGGTGAAGGAGGCTGAGAAGGCGAAGGTTAGCAGTGGTTTCAAATGTTATAATTGTCAGGAGTTGGGTCACAAAAGCAATGAATGTCCGAAGCCAAAGAAGAGAACCATGGTTGCATAAGTTGAGAAGGATGATGGTGAGGAGGCAGAATGTTCAAATGCACCTTATGTTGAGGAGGAAGAAGAATTGTCTGGAGATGAAGGTTGTAATCTTATGATGAGGAGGTCATGTCTTACACCAAAGCAAGAGAAGGATTGTAGTTGGTTGATAAGCAATATTTTTCAGTCGACATGCACTATTTTGGGAAAAGTTTGCAAGTTCGTTATTGATGCTGGAAGCTGTGACAATATTATCTCTACAGAAGCAGTAAGGAAGTTGATCTTGAAAACTGAGAAGCATCCTAAACCGTACAAGCTAGCATGGTTAAGGAAGGGAGGTTAAGTGAAGGTGTGTCGAAGGGCTTGTGTGAATTTTTCTATTGGAAAGAAGTACAAAGATGAAATTTGGTGTGACGTTGTAGACATGGATGTGTGTCATCTGTCGTTGGGCAGACCATGGCAGTTTGATAGAGCAGTGCAACATGATGGTCGTGCTAATAGCTATAGTTTCATGTTCGAGGGTACTAAAATCACTTTAGTTCCCAAGAAGCAACAACAGAAGGAGAGCAAGTTGGAAGAGATCGAAGAACTGAAAACTTTACTGTCTCTGAAGGAGTTTGTCAAGGAGATTGAAGAGGAGCCTGAAGTGTTTTTGTTGATTGGGCGAGAGTGTAACGAAGACGTTGAAATTCCAGAAGAAGCGAAGCCAGTTTTGAAAGAATTTGAAGATGTATTTCCAGAAGAGTTGCCTAAGGAGTTACCGCCACTGAGAGACATTCAACATCAAATTGATCTTGTTCCGGGAGCAGTTTTACCACATCGACCACATTACCGAATGAGTCCGAAGGAACATGAGGAGTTACGAAGGCAAGTGGAAGAGTTGTTAGAACAGGGACGTGTTCAGGAAAGCTTGAGTCCTTGTTCAGTACCAGCATTGTTGGTGCCGAAGAAGGATGGAACATGGAGAATGTGTACCGATAGTCGAGCTTTGAACAAGATTACTGTTCGCTACAGATTTCCTATGACGAGGTTGGATGACTTGCTAGATCAGTTGAGTGGGGCTACTATCTTTTCGAAGATTGATTTGAAGAGTGGTTATCATCAGATTCGGATTAGACCAGGAGACGAATGGAAGACAGCTTTCAAGATGAGAGAGGGGTTGTACGAATGGTTGGTTATGCCATTTGGTTTATCAAATGCACCTAGTACATTCATGCGGGTGATGAATCAAATCTTTAGACCATTCATTGGGAAGTTCATGGTGGTTTATTTCGATGATATTCTGATATACAGCAGGAGTACGGAGGAACATGCAGAGCATTTGAGAAAGGTGTTAATTATTCTTCGTGAGGAACAATTTCATGCAGCTACGAAGAAATGTGTGTTCATGACGAGAAGTGTAATATTTTTGGGATATGTTGTATCTAAGAAGGGAATTCAGGTGGACCAGAGTAAAGTTGAAACTATTAGAAATTGGCCACAACCGAGAACTATCACTGAAGTTAGAAGTTTTATGGATTGGCATCATTCTATCGAAGATTCATTCCACACTTTAGTAGCGTGATGGCACCAGTTACTGATTGTATGAAAGGGAAGCAGTTTTCTTGGTCGAAGGAAGCTGGGATTGCTTTTGAGAAGATCAAACAACTTTTGACGACGGCACCAATTCTTGTATTACCAGATTTTCAGTTGTTGCTTGAGCTACACACTGATGCATCAAAGGTTGGAATTGGAGGAGTGTTGAGTCAGAGTGGAAGGCCAATTGCTTATTTCAGTGAGAAGCTATCAGCGGCAAAGATGAGATACAGTACATACGATGTTGAGTTTTATGCTGTTGTGCAAGCTGTTAAACATTGGAGGCATTATCTATTTCAGAAAGAGATTGTTCTTTACACTGATCATGAGGCGTTGAAGCATTTGCAGGGGCAGGATAAAATTTCAGCGAGACATGCATCATGGATTGCTTATTTACAGCAGTTTACTTTTGTTGTCAAATATAAGTCTGGGGTAACGAATCATGTGGCTGATGCTTTAAGTAGGAGAAGTCATTTGTTGACAACATTGAAGGTTGAAGTGACAGGATTTGAATTATTGCCAGAGTTGATTGACGAAGATCCTTACTTTGCAAAGTTCGTTGAAAAAGTTAAGGATGGAGATACTGATGAATTTATGTTGGTTGATGGATTCTTGTTTAAAGGAAATCAGTTATGTATTCCAGAGAGCAGTTTGAGATTGAAGATTATCAAAGAATTGCATGAAGAAGGCCATATGGGTAGAGATCGTACTTTGCAGTTAATTTCTCAATCTTATTTTTGGCCATCGATGAGGAAAGAGGTTGAAAGGTTTGTGGAGAGATGTCATACATGTCAGGTTTCGAAGGGAACAGCGACCAATGCAGGATTGTATATGCCGTTACCTGTACCATCTAAACCATGGGTTGATATCAGCATGGATTTCGTTTTGGGTTTGCCTAGAACTCAAAGGGGGAATGACTCTATTTTTGTTGTGGTGGACAGATTTTCGAAGATGGCACATTTTATTGCCTGCAAAAAGACAGCGGATGCAGTTCGTGTTGCTCAGTTGTTCTTTAAAGAAATCTATCGTTTACATGGGTTGCCAGAGTCTATTGTTTCAGACAGGGATACCAGTTTTTTGAGTCATTTTTGGCTTAGTTTGTGGAAGATGGTGGGAACAAAGCTGAATTTTAGTAGTGCTTATCACCCGCAAACAGATGGACAGACAGAAGTTGTTAACAGAACGTTGGCGAATTTGTTGCGATGTCTTGTGAAGGACAATCTGAAGAGTTGGGACATGAAGTTATGCCAGGCAGAGTTTGCTCATAATCATGCAGTGAATCGTAGTACGGGATTCAGTCCATTTCAGATTGTATATTCAAATTTACCCAGGAGACCGTTGGATTTAGCGGTAGTACCACAACTAAAAGGGACAGGTAAACGAGCTGCTGATTTTGCTGAAGGATTGGCGGAATGTCATAAGATCGTTCAAGAACGATTGAAGAAGTCGAATGAGAAGAATAAGTGAATTGCAGATTTGAAGAGACGAAATGTTGAATTTAATGAAGGTGATTTGGTGTATGCGGTGTTAACAAAGGATCGTTTTCCAGTGGGCACTTATAACAAGTTGAAAGCCAGAAAAATTGGTCCTGTAGAAGTTTTGAAATGGATCAATGAAAACGCTTATAAGTTGAAGCTACCGGAAGACGTATACACTTCTGACGTGTTCAATGTTAAAATTTTGATTCCATATCATGGAAATGAAATTATTGTGGAAAGAGAATTTGAAAATTCGAGGACGAATTTCTGTCAACCGGGGGAGGATGATGCAGTACGAACTACGGAATCAATATGTTTAAATTGTTCAAACCCTTTGAGTTGTTTGGAGTTGGTTTCTTTTTTAAGTCGTTCGCGACTTAACAAGATAAAGGCTTTAAGTCGTTCGCGACTTAACGAGATAAAGGGGAACGAGTTAAAGAATGAGGCGGCCCGAGTCAAAAACCAGAAACATAACGATCTGGACGATATACTGCATTGTTGTATTGAAGATCTAAGTTGGCTACGACCTATGGAAAGGGTAGGTCGTCTACGACTTATCATGAAGCGGAAGGAAGCTCCAGTGGTTGAAGACCTTAAACCGAAAGCGAGTTACGACTCAGTTGAGTCGTAGAAAGTTAAGTCGCGAGAAGATGCTGTGATGTGATTAGGTCGGCAACGACCTAGTATAAGTCGTTATGTCGCGTGTTTCTTATGTCGTGTACTATGTTGTATCGTTAGGTCATCTACGACCTAAGTTTTGTAGTTTGCTTATTTTCTTTGAGTCGTTATAACTTGTATATGGATGAGTCGTAAGTCGTCTTGTGTTGAGTTAATTGTAACTAGTTAAGTCTTAAAGTCCTGAGTCGTTATCTGTCTGTAATTTTTCCTTGAGTCTTGAGTCGTTGAATGTAAGTCGGTCATGTATATGAAGGTGCTGTAATAAGTTGAGTCGGTATGTTGTGTTGTAATATGAGTCGTGAGTCGCTGAATGCTTGAGTCGTGAGTCGTAGGGTGATGAGTCGGCAACGACTTAAGGCTCAGGTTGAGACACACTATAAATAGGGAGTGAGTTGTACATTTCAAGGGGTTGATTTTTTGAATAAAATTTCTTATTGATTGCTGTGTGCTTTCATCTTAAATTGGTAGTTGAGTGTAATCTCCTATCTCCACTTTCGGTTATTCGAGTGCGCTCGAATCAACGATTGTTGAAGCCGATTCGCGGAATCAAGTGCGCTTGATCAACGCTTGAAGAATTAAAGATCTTCTTTCACGGTATCGTGCGCGATCAACGTGTTAGAGATAGCTAGAGTTCGGTATCTTCGGATCAACGAATTTGGGCATTTTGGTATTCATCAATCCACCGATTGCTACTTTCATCGTTATATCGATTTTCTATTAATCCGCTGCGTCACTTTGTATGTGAATTCTTGTGATTGATTGTTTCTACAATCATTTTTGAGAATGTCACTTTAAAAATATAAAGGTTTTCTATACTAGTAGTAAATATCAGAACCCTTTTCTCCAAACGATTTCAAAACTATTTTACTACAAAGCTCTTTTCCTAAACCGTTTTCCAATCTACTAGTATATACAAACCTTTACCTCATCGTATGAGAAATCTAACTAAACAACTTAGTAAAACGAGTGGTTTGAAACGCTTGTGTTTACTTCACTGGTTAATTCTTGGATTATACGATTGAATCTTTTCTGACAATTTTCTAGTGAAGATCTACAATTTGTTCGTAAATATTTGAGTTAAGCAAGTGGTCATGGGACATGAGGCTAAACTTTTATATTTACTAGCTTAATGCAATCGACACTTCTCGTTGATCATGACGATCATTTTATGATTTAGACTAGCAATTGTGCGATGTCTCTTTGTTGCGAGGTTAGGCTAGACACCATTTGTGTGAGTCCATTCACACATACCTTTTTGCTTTTTGGTTAGCCTAGACACCATTTGTGTGATTCCACTCACACATATCTTTTTCCTTTATGGTTAGCTAGACACCACTTGTGTGATTCCACTCACACATAACTTTTTGCTTTTTGGTTAGCCTAGACACCATTTGTGTGATTCCACTCACACATATCTTTTTGCTTTCTGGTTAGGCTAGATACCATTTGTGTGATTCCATTCACACATACCTTTTTGCCTTTTGGTTAGCCTAGACACCATTTGTGTGATTCCACTCGCACATATCTTTTTGCTTTCTGGTTAGGCTAGACACCACTTGTGTGGTTCCACTCACACGTACCTTTTTGCTTTTTGGTTAGCCTAGACACCATTTGTGTGATTCCACCGACACATATCTTTTTGCTTTCTGGTTAGGCTAGACACCATTTGTGTGGTTCCATTCACACATACCTTTTTGCTTTTTGGTTAGCCTAGACTTCATCTGGGTGATTCCGACTCATCCATATGGGGTAGCTCCCTACGGTCTTCGGACCATTCGTGCGTCAAAATTTAATGGTTGGCCACCATGAGATAGCGTCTCGTTTTGCGTTACACGTGTTGGTGAGTTTTCATGCTCACATGTAGGTGAGTTTTCATGCTCCCGTTCTCGCGTTGCATTACACGTGTTGGTGAGTTTTCATGCTCATGTGTAGGTGAGTTTTCATGCTCCCATTCCCGCGTTGCGTTACACGTGTTGGTGAATTTTCATGCTCACGTGTAGGTGAGTTTTCATGCTCCCGTTCCCGCTTTGCGTTACACGTGTTGGTGAGTTTTCATGCTCACGTGTAGGTGAGTTTTCATGCTCCCGTTCCCGCTTTGATTTACACGTGTTGGTGAGTTTTCATGCTCGCGTTCTCGCTTTGCGTTACACGTGGTTGTGAGTTTTCATGCTCACGTGTAGGTGAGTTTCCATGCTTCCGTTCTCGCTTTGCGTTGTACGTGTTGGTGAGATTTCATGCTCACGTACAGGTGAGTTTTCATACTTCCATTTGAGTTTTCGTACTCCCATTTGAGTTTTCATACTCTCATTTTGTGATTTCTGGATTTCTTGTGTAGTCTTCTGGAACTTGTGCTTCACCAATTTTCATGATTTCTATTGATAAGTTTTATCAATTTTTGTGCATTGGTGAATTCGTGTGTCATTGACTTGTTATGAATACAAGTTGAGGGTTTGATACCCCTTTCTATCTTTGAGAAGATTCTTGTGACATTTTTGATGAATGAAAATTCATTGGTATTATATTTTGATGCCAATTATTTTGATGAGATTTTTACGTATAATAATTACTGTCGCTTTGACTTCAGTAACCGTCAATTTTAAAATGGATTTTCAAGCAGTTATCCCGCGATGCTTGTTTTGTTGTCTGTTTTTACCGTATTTTGAGAAGTGCAATTTCCTTGTCGAAGTTGCTACTGATGTTACTATTTTAATCTCGTGTTTTAAAAATTGTTTCGAAATAAAAATCATTTCCAAAATTTTTACGGTTTACGTTTTGGAAAGAATGAGGAAGCGATTTAAACGTTTCAGCAAAATCGAGGACTATGACCCCTTTCTTTTGCTGATTCGCTTAATTCCGGACTTGTTCGTTTGAGAATGTAAATTATTATTTTTATAAAATAAACAAAAAATTGTTTTCAGAAGTTTTGCACTTTGCGCTTTCAAAAGAATGAGGAAGCGATTTAAACGTTTCAGAAAAATCGAGGACTATGATCCCTTTCTTTTACTGATTCGCTTAATTCCGGACTTGTCCGTTTGATAATGTGAAATGTTATTTTTAGAATACACAATTTTGCACTTTCAAGGAAATGAGAAGTGAATTAAACGATTTAGTAAAACTCGTGGTTATGAGACATGTGCGTTTGCTATTTCGGTTAATCCCGGACTCGTTAATTGAAATATTATTTCGGATTATCGTTTTTGATAATCGGATATTTGTGGTTTCTGATTATCGTTTTTGATAATCAGATATTTGTTGTTTTTTATTATCGCTCGTGATAATTAATATTTGAGATTTAATTATCGTTTTGATAATTATATATTTGTGGTTTAAGATTTGATTGTCGTTTTGATAATTGAATATTTGTGATCGCTGATTATCGTTTTTGATAATCGGATGTTTGTGAATTCTGATTATCATTTTTGATAATTAAATATCTGCTAAATTGAGATTTGATTATCATTTGTGATGATTAAATATTTGTGATTTGAGATATCTGATTATCGCTTGTGATAATTAGATATTTAAGATTTAATTATCGTTTGTGATAATTAAATATTTGTGAGTTAAGATTTGATTATCGTTTTGATAATTGAATATTTGTTGATTTGAAATTTGATTACCATTGTGGTAATTCCTGATTATTGTTTTTTGATAGTTAGATATTTGTGACGTGTGTTTTCTAATTATCTTTGTTGATAATTAGATATGCTGATTTTGCTGTTTTCTAATTATCGTATCGATGATTAGATATTGCTGTTTTTTGATTTCTATATTCTGATTATCTATTTGATAATTAAATTTTGTAAATATTTGTGAATTTCTTTTATGAAATTAAAAGATTTCTTTGGTGTTTATATTGTACTACGCCGGTGCACCGGCTCAATTTTCTGCTATTCATGACGTTTCCCACGTCTTGCAATTACGGAAATGCCTTAGGGATTTCTGATTTTTATTCTTGAGCGACCTTCTATTCACATCATTGCTTCAGGGGTGTAGCACCTTCGAAATAAAGATGTTTTTATTACGGAAGTTCAATGGTTCTCAAATCCTAAGGACACTTAGGAATCCAGAGAATTCATCGACCAAACACGTTCAGGCTTATTCTTCCATGCTCTATATGGTGAACTTCCTATTTCAAATTTTCTTCATCTTGTGATGATATGCTCTTATGGTTGTTACCTTTTGTTCGTTTATTCCTTATGATTGCGAGGATGCAATTTCTTTAAGGGGGGAGTCTGTAACAACCCTGGGATTTTATAATTAATCATCGTTATTAAACGAATTATTGTGCCAGCTAATTGCTAATTGAAGTTTTTCAATCAAGTTTAAATTTCTTTTAAATATTCGTTAAGGGTATGGGCTTTAAAATATCTTGACCCATGATTGTTGTTGGTGGGTGATAATGTTCAATACAGTTACACTCTCTCTCCATCATTTTCATTTTTTTTCAAACCCTAAAGCCACACGAACGATAAAATAAATGGCGGCTTGTTACTTTTCCTCGTTCGTTCCTCTCCTCTCTGAAATTAGGGTTTTGTTCATCTTCCCTCGGTTGCTCTGGCTTCGCTCGATTTCTGGTGTGCTCGGCTTCTTCTAAATTCGTCGACAAGGTGAGAAATTTATACTCACATCTTAATTCGAACTCAGTGCTATGCTCTCGTTCGATTTTGTGTTGATACTTGGTTTTGAAATCTGATTTAGTTAATCTCCGTCAATTATTGACTTCGGCCATTATGAGATTTTTGACAATTTAGTGATTTTGTACATGCTTGGCTTCGTCCACTCGTTTTGTTGTGAATGCTGATGATTTTATCCGACTTGGTTCGATTTTTTTTACTTGCCTTGTCACCTCAAATTTGCATTTGTTTTGACTTCGGCCATTTCTGATTTCATGAATTTCTGGCTTTGACTTGTACATTCGAAATTCTTTGATTTTGATAAAATGGATTTTCTATTGCTTGTTCAAAAACTGTTACATTGTTTTAATCGGTTTTGAACTGTTACTTGACCTCGGCCATGTGTTCATCTGAGTGTTGTTTGCATTGCATCACCACTGATGGACTTATCTAGAGCATTGTTCATTTTTGAGTTTTGTTGTTTTGCATTAAGCATGTGTTCATCTGATGTGGCACCACTTGATGTCGTAGCCAGGGTCATTTGTTCCTGTAATATGTCACTGTATCATTATACAGTTCGCATTTGTTAGCTTGTAGTTCATGTTGTTTTATTTAGTCTGAGCTTTGAGATCATGTTCACTTGTTTGTGTTTGGTATCTTGATTCGTTACTGCTGTGTCTTTGATGTTGTACACTGTCATGTTGTCTTGGGTATTTGGTCTTGCCTGGTGTTCTGTAGTCATTTATGCATTGATGCTATTCTCTGTTGCACTTCCTCATTTGAGTTTGCACTGCTTCATCACCACTTGTATCTGCATATAAGTATATTCATGTATACTTGAGTCTTGTTCTTGGTCGTAGCTGGACTTGTTTCCTTGACCATTCACTGTTGCCTGGGTCTATACATTGATATTGGCAGCTGCAGTTTATAATTCCATTTGAAATACTGTTAATATTACAGTGCTCTGGTAGTTGATGGACTTGTTGATGAATGGAATGGTTCGCTGTTGAGTTCATTTGCTCATTGCATTCATGTGTTTGCATTGTCCAGTATTTTCAAGTATATTTCATATACTTGTCGTCACTCACTTAAAATCAGTTGCATTTATCTTATTCATTTCATGGTTGAACCTTTGCCCTGTGACCTTGTACTCGCTGCAGTTTAGTTGCGGTCTGCCCTTGTGTTTGTGTGCTGTGGTGCCATATCATTGGTGCTCTCACCCTCATTCGGTTGTGTCATCATGTTGTACACGACCTTGTGCACTTGCTCATTTGAGTTGTACTGCTTCTCGTTGCACCTCTGATTCATTTTGCCATGTGCGGTTTGTTGTGTACATATTTTACATTCGTATTTGGTGAAAGTTTTAAACTGCTGCCTCTTGCTTAGTTTATTAGTTTGCACGGTGAATTCTTGTGTATTGACCTTTGTGCCTTGTTGCTATTTCTGTATATGCTGTTGTGGCGAGGCAGTGTACGCGTGCGTGCACTGCAGCCACACAGTATCGACATTTTGAATTGATATTTGAACCTTCAATGATTTTGGTTCGTTGATCTTTTGTGTACATCATCATGGTAGTGGCAAGGCAGTGCACGCAAGCGTGAACTGCAGCTACACGGTATTGATTTATTGATATTCTATTTTGTTTTGATTTATTGATCTTTTGCATATTCCGTATGCTATAGTGGCGAGGCAATGCACGCATGCGTGTACTGCAGCCCTACTCAAATTAATATTTTAATTGATATCTCAATGGTTTGAACTTTTTTGTTTATTCAATTCAATATTCTAAATTGCATTCTGATTTGGTTGAATTTGCTGATTTGGTATTTAACACTGCTACGTGTTATATTTATCGTTATCCGATTTCTTTATTTAAGGATCTGTGACGACCCGCAAATCCGTACCCCTTGAATCAACACTATTCTACCTCTGTTAACTTAAGTGGCACAGAAATACGAACCATTTGGGTTTAAGAAGAAGAGATAGAAGAAGAAGAAACTAAACAATATCAGAATCTCATAGTCGCAGCGGAATAAAATATAATAGTAAATATAGATCTTTACACAAAATGAAATCTATAACTGTTTTATACATCATATCATCAGAGTATCTCATACATTAACCAATTCCAATCAGACATACCATACAATCATAGCAGCGGAATATATATAGGTACAGATAATACGTCTCGGACTCTAGCTCCTTTCCTGCTCCAAAGCATCCTGTCCTGAACAAATAATACTCGGTCTGACCCGAGCATTATAATGAATAACACCCGAGTCAGTCTGGAATACCAGCTGATAATAATGCACCCAAATTGATTATTAAAGTTTCAAAAATCCTTTGAAAACAAAAGCATCTCGTAAGACCATGCCACAAATAAACATGTCGGGTTTTTACCTTACGATAGCTAAAACACTTTTTATAGAAATACTTTGATATTATAATAGTGTCTATTTAAAAATATTTATAAAATAGCCGAAATTGTTACATCTATTAAATTCCAGCTACTAGCCACAAAAGTGGGTAATACAAACAAAACTCGTATAAGGCTCGTAGGGAGAATGGATTTCCAACAATGACTAGGCACTAGGGTACCACCTGTCACAGTACGGGGCCTAGATCACCGTACCGAGGACCACTCCCGATCCCCTGCGACACAAGGCCGGACCCATCCCTTACTGGACAGTTCCGAATAAGATCACCCCGCGGTTGGGATCAGCAACCGCACCACTAAGCCGAAATAAAAAGGGACATCTAGACAGGGATGACCTTACTCTCCAGTGGGGGCTACCCACGAAGCCTTGCTGCATATCCCCTGATTTTCAGTCATTCCCGTTTGATGAGGCTTGAGGCTAAGCGTTACCTTTTAGAACGTTTTTTTCTTAGAATGCCTATCGCCCACCTGACGATGTTCCGAAAGCATTCGTCCATACAAGTCCGTCTCGGGTTCGAATGGAACTGAAGGCACTATTCCTACTACATCCAAATTTGAAACATCCTTAGGATTAGGAGCGACTAGCCCTTGCACTTCACTGCTCCATCTTCGACTCCGAACACGTTTTTCGCACGAAACGTACAAACCGGATCGAAGTAGTTTTTCGAGAAATAAATCTCGATCACGGTCTCTTCGAAATGATCAACGCATTTGTCCAATATTGATAGTCGGTGATTTAACTATCAATTAACATTCACAAACATCCATCACACAATAAATAATTCCCGCATTTTCTATTTGACTCAAATATCTCGTACAAGATATAGTTTCAAATTTTCAAAGCTCATTTGTAAACAATTTCCCAAAATTCTTCCTTTTCACGGTAAATCCCATTACTATTTATTCCTATTGGAAAGACCAAGCTTAAACATTTTGCTTTAAAAACAGTTAAAATACTTTGTACTGAAATATACTTTAAAATATGAAAATTTCTTTTAAAACAAATGATTATAAAACAAAGTTTATTAATTTCTTCTTTAAAATAACCATTTCTAAAAAAAAATACTCTTTAAACAATTTATACTTCAACCTTTAATTAAATAAATCTTTTAAAACACTAACTTGGTTTTTCCTGGGAAAACACTTTTCCTTTCAAACATCCCAAATAATATCCTTCATATAAATCCAACCGACTTATTTCAATTCAATTTTGTTTACAGCATAAATTCCCAATTCCATACTTATCTATATCTTCATCCGAAGTTCAATCTCAATTTCCCATGTCCATAAATTCATTTTTGAGACATAAGTGTTAAATCATTTTTAAATAAAATAAATTTGGAGAATTTTTCAATGAAAAACCATATTTAAATTTTACTTAAGTAAAATCCCAATGAAAAACGGCATTTCAAAATATTCTATTTACATTTAAAACTGTTAATTTAAAGTCGGAAGCTTCATTTTAACATATTTTAATTTTCCCGGCTAACACTATTCATTATTAAAATAACACATCGTTGTTCTAAACCAAATTGTAATTTCCTGTAACAACCCGCATATTTATCGATTTTTATATTTAAATATTTTATCGTTAATCGGATTTTGGTCCGAAGCTACTTTTTGCAAACGGTCAAATTAGGACTCGAGACCACTTCCATTGAGTTCGAAACGTCGTTTGCAATCTTCTAAGTATAAACGTTGATATGTTTGGGGTTAGTGGAATTTCACCACTTTTTCACTCGAGCCTTTGGTTTGGACTTTTAGCCCATTAGGCCCAAGTTCCACCCCCTTCTTCTTCATTTCTTCATTTCATTTCCTAACACTAAAGCTTCAACAAAAATAATGAATGGAATGAGAAATTAAAACTCCAAAGTCTTTGTTTTATTGCAACTCCAACATTCAACTCCAAATTCAAGAAGAAGACATCAGATTCAAGCTTGTGGTTGCTTCTCCATTTGCCTTCAAGCTTTGTTCTTCATTTTCATTGGGTTTTGGAGCAAAGGTGAGATTTTTATCTCACAAATCTAGTCTATAACTATATTGGACTGTTGGGAATGATTCCCTATCACTTTTGCATGCACATTTGCATTTGGTTTGGATTGGATTGGCGAAAAACTCCAATTTTTAGCGTTTTGGTGAATTTTCTGCACTTAGGTCGTTCTGGCCATTTTCGTGTGTTCGGAGTTAGGTCGCTC
This sequence comes from Allium cepa, assembly GCA_030765085.1. NCBI lineage: Eukaryota > Viridiplantae > Streptophyta > Magnoliopsida > Asparagales > Amaryllidaceae > Allium > Allium cepa. Next base: position 884,299,479 of record CM060943.1, on the reverse strand, counting down.
GCGACCTAACCCTTAGGTCGTAGGTCTTACGGACCTTAGGTCATTGGTCGTCCTGGCCATTTCTAACGTCTTCGGAGTTAGGTCGTATAGACCTTAGGTCGTATGTCGTATGGACCTTAGGTCGTTAGGTCGTATGGCTTTAGGTCGCTAGGTCGTATGACCTTAGGTCGTTAGGTCGTTTGGCTTTTAGGCCGCTTCCACGCTAGGTCGTTCGACTCTTAGGTCGTAACACTTAGGTCGCTCGCCTCTTAGGTCGTAGGTCGTTCGAATGTTAGGTCGCTCGGCCCTTATCCCCTTAGGTCGCTAGGTCGCGACGCTTTAGGTCGCTAGGTCGCGACGTTTTAGGTCGCTGCATCCTATGCCTCTATAGGTCGCTCGACCTCGTTTATGACCATAGGTCGCTCATCCCCTCTTCGTTAGGTCGCTCGGCCTTGCCTTCCATTTTTAGGTCGCTAGGTCGCGACGTTTTTGGTCGTTAGGTCGCGACGTTTTAGGTCGCTTGACCTTGTTTTCCTCTAGGTCGCATGGCCTTTAGACCGTTAGGTCGCGAGCATTAGGTCGTTAGACCTTACCTTCCTTAGGTCGCTTGACCGGTTAGCCTTTAGGTCGCTCAACCCTACTACCATTACTAGGTCGTTTGGCCATAGCTTGTTAGGTCGCATGACCTTATAAACCGATAGGTCACATGACATTATAACCCTATAGGTCGTTGGACCTTATCCCGATAGGTCGCTTGACCCCTTGGACCCCTAGGTCGCAACCCTTAGGTCGCTCGACCCTATTCCCCTTAGGTCGTTAGACCTCATTTTGTCTTCACTAGGTCGAACCCCGTAAGCGGTGGCGTTGCCCCCGCACCCCCACCTTGGGGGGTTGCCACCCCCCCCGGACCCCCCTCCATAGGGGATCTTATCTGAAAAACATTGAGCTGATTTCCTTGGATTTTATTCACATCTCCGTATGCGATTTTTGTGAATGATTGTTTCTACAATTGCTTCTGTGTTTGTCACTTTATAATATAAAGGTTTCAATACTAGTAGTAAATATCAAAACTCTTTCAACAAAATGATTTCAACTCTATTTTTAATAACAAAGCTCTTTTCTTAAACCGTTTTCCAATCTATTAGTATATACAAGCCTTTACCTCACTCGGATGAGAAATCTAATTAAACGACTTAGTAAAACAAGTGGTATGAAACGCTTGCGTTCACTTCGTCGGTTAATTCTTGGACTTGTTCGATTGAACCTCTTGTGACAATTTAATTATTGAAGATTTACAGTTTGTTCGTAAATATTTAAGTTAAGCAAGTGGTTATGGCACATGAGGCTAAACTTCAATATTTACTAGCTTAGTGTAATTGACACTTCTCGTTGATCTTGATGATCGCTTTATGAATTAGACTAGCAATTGCGCGATGTCTCTTTCATTGCAAGGTTAGACTAGACACCACTTGTGTGATTCCCTTCACACATACCTTTCTGCTTTTTGGTTAGTCTTGACCTCAATCTGTGTGATTCCATTCACACATGCGGGGTAGCTCCCCTTGGTCTTCGGACCGTCATGTGATAGGCCTCTTTCCCTTTTTATGATTTCTGAATTTCTTGTGTTGATTTCTGGAATTTATCTCTTTGACTTGTCATGAGTACAAGTTTAGGGTATGATGCCCTCTTTGGATCTTTGAGAAGATTCTTGTGATATTGATTTATCTCTTATCGGTTGATCTCCTGTTGATCATTATTTGCATACTTGTAGTAGTATGTTAGTATGGATATTTTATGTTTATGCCATATCTTTTATTTTATATCATGTCATCTGATATTTATAGCTAGACTAATCCGTTTATTATTTTCTTATAAATAATACTTGGGTCAGACCGAGATGTTACAGGTGCTACTGCTTGACTCCTCCCCCAGTGATTCACTACTCAGACTTTTGGCTACTTGTTTAAATTAGCAGCTTTTGTTGTTTACACTTGAGATATAGACTCATAGTTGTATTCTTTTGTATAGCACGCGTTGCTATTCTTTTGTATTATCGTGGATCTTTTTAGACCACTACTCTGATGTACACTTTTATGTGATATATATTCATATCTCTTTCCGCCTTTGTGATATGGATATCTGTGATTGATTCGCATGTTATGCTTGCTTCTATATTAGTTTCCGAAGATTATTTTATAGCCACCGTGTGATAAGAAATTACATGGATGGTCGCTCCTCAACAGCCTTATTCTCCGCGCTAGTTGACAGCACTACACCGTAGTGTTCTTGGCTAGCGTGGGTATAGAGGTGGGGCGTCACATTTCCATAGAATTTATTTCCATAAATCTACACTTCACATTTGTCAATTGGTAAATTTCCACTGTATTTCAAATCCCAAGTTTACCAATTTTACATTTTCCATCCAAATCAGATTTCACATTTTATTCTTTGAAATTCTATTATTAACAATTCATTTTATTTCGTAAAAACCCAATTTAATCCATTCATAATTAAATTCTGTAATTATAATTTATACAACAATTTCACAGTACAATTTAATTTCAGATTTGCCAATCACAACACATAATTAGGCATCATTATTGATTATAAAATAATTGTTACATTGTGAGGAATCCAGTTGGATCCCTCCAACCTAGTTTCCTTGCATCCACAAATATTAGCACATCACTTATATAAATATCAATCCAGACTGATAGCAACAATTACATTCAACCAATCACACAGATATTCAAATATTAACTATTTAAATTAGCTAGCATCCAGATGTGAGTGAGAATAACTCACCTTGAGTTTCGGCGAGCGTTCGAGATTTAAATTAAACCGAACGACGTTCGATTTAACTCAAATTTCTACTTGCCCGGAATGACTCCCGAACTGCACCATCGCGTAGTACGTATCTCTGCGATTCTGGCGCCGCAAATTTCGCTGAAATCTGACAATGTACGGGCGAGATATTAAATTTTAAAGTTTAAATTGAATTTAAAACAAATTTCTTTTAAATTTTTTATTTATTTTACCTCAAACAAATCAGGGCCGTGAGATCTGCAAATGGAAATCAAGGCCGCTCAGCTCTTCTTCTCAAACACGCAACACCTCCAGGCTCTCACCAACCCATAGCCGCCCATTAGGGTTTATCGCCGCTCATCCTACGAACGCCAAGGGTCCATCTAACCATCGCCAAACAAAGCGTCACGGCTACTTTCACCAATGGCCAGAGACTCGCGAAGCTCGGCTAACCACGGCCCTCGAAAACGACGCACGAAGTCACGGCGAACGACATCAAAATACCTCTTCGAACGACGACATCAATCAAGATTTACAGTTGGATTCGTAGAGCTTGAGATGCTCTACGAGGTTGCAGTTGATGGTTTTTGAAAATAGGTTACGGATTTGAAGAGAAATCGAAGGGAAGAAGATAAAGTTTCGGCCATTGATAGTTTAAGAGACGGCGGCTACAAAAAAAACTAGGGTTTTGCTGAAACGTGAATGTATATACATTAATTAATATTATTTTATTTATATAATTCTCAATTTAATATCTTATGCAAACGAACTCCAAACTACGCAATCCGACAGGCGTTCCTAGGGTTTTTCCCGCGTTCCAGAGACAATGGAACAGGTTTCGTAAGCTAATTAGATCGTATGCGCGAGTTACGGAATTAAGCGATCAATTTAGAATTAAATCGGTTAATTCGATTTCTATGCGTTTTGAGCTGCCACGGTCAAACGACAACTCCGATTGCTACGAAAATTGAAAATCCGATAATAACTAACTATTACGGATCCAATGGAACTGGTTTCGTCGAATTTCGAGACTGCGCCCCGGAAGGCTATTTTAACTCGTCTATTAAATCAAGCAATATTTCAAAAATAACGAAAACGCTTAAAATTTCGCTTCTAAAGTTTTATTAACTTAACAATAAATCATATAAAATTTATAATCACATTAAAAATTAATTCTGACTCGTTCCTGACTAAAATTTGTTTATTTGCATTTTTATAATATTAAATTCTATTATTAAATTAATATAAAATTCCAAATAATAACTTATTGACTTTTAAGTCGGTCTAAAAATCCAACCACCCTATTTATATCCAAATAGACTCAAAAATAAATTTGAAAACCATTTGTATAACTATTCACATCCAGATTCACCACTTATTCCAATTTTTAATATTTAATTATTATTCTTCATTATTCAAAATCGAATGGAATCACTATAATTAAAAATTATAGCTTATTTTATTGATTGCATCTGATTCCTTCCATTTCAAAGTCAATTAAGGATCCACACTAAACATTAAAATGAATTAAATGTTCACAAATCCAGTGCTCAAAATTCCGAGATGTTACATTCCTCCCCCCTTATAAAAATTTCGTTGTAACAACCCTATATTTTGTAATTATTTTATTGTATATTTTAATTATTTTTAATGTAAGATTTTGATTTAAAAACTTATTTTACTTATTTGAAATGATTAAGTTTATTATTTAAATATAATCTTGATTTTTATATGAGTTATAATTCCAAAATTTTGTCAGTTGAATATTTGCCTGAAATGCTGATTTTTGTCAAAATAGTCAAACTGTGACTTTCAACTTAAAATTTTAAAAGTTTAAAAATTTAAATTTTTTCTTTTATTATGAAAGTACATAAAATTATAAGAACACCACTTTTCGTTTCGTTGAAATTGGATGTAAATTGGGGAAGTTGTACCCTTTACAATATTGTGCGTATATAGGGTTATTTAACAATGACTACTTTAAATTGTATAAATTACTTCTTCTTTGTTTTATTTTATTTTAATATGTGGTAATATGTTATATAATGTATATTTTGACTTTTAAGTATTTTTAAAATGATAATATAATTTTCTAAAGTTCATTTGAATTTATTTCTAATTTTAAAAGCCTAGTCTACAATTTTAAGCCATTTTCTTAATTTAATTATATATAATTAAAATTTATTTATTTATTTTATGCACTCACTGTTATTTGCTGTGTTTTACTTTATTTTATTCATTTTACATATTTTTAAATTAAAGTAAATTTTTCCAAAGTGTATTGAAGTTATTTCTAATTCTTAAGTCAAGTTTACATTTTCTGTGCTATTTTTCTTATTTTAATCATATCTAATTAATATTTAATTATTAATATTTTGTTTATCTGTTATATTTTTGAATTTTAACTGAGATTTTAATTATTTTCAGTTATTTAGATGTATATGAATATATATATAGGAAGTTTGAAAGGTTTGAAAGCAATGAAACGTAAAACCGTTTTAACGTTTCTTCTTCCGTTTCTTTTCCAATTAATAGATTTAATTTCCTTTGACCGTTCCTTTCTTTATTGTAGCTGTGCATTTCTTACCTCATTTTCACATGAAAACATTCCTTTCCAGTTCATAATAATTTTATAATGAAATGTATAATTTTCCAAGACTAACAGTGATTTATGCACAATTTTAGAACACTATTTGGTATTTTTAAGGCATTTTCTTCATTATTTTATATTTTTTTCAAATTATACTATTTGTTACCTCATATTTCTAATTAATTTCGGTTTGTAAAGTATTTTCTCCTGAAATTTTGTTTATGTAAAGTTTTAAAAGGAAAAGAATATGGAAGATTGTAAATCACTTTGAAACGTAAGCCCTTTTATTTGCCCAAACCCTTCATTTCCTTAAACTCCTCAATTAATTGCCTTAGCCGTGTAAAACCCTAATGTAGCCGTCATCTCATTAGGTTTTCACGTGAAAAAAAAAGATCATTTTCATTTGTTTCTCACGGCTTCAAAGATCTGGTAATGGCTTCTCTTTCTTTTTCTTACTTTTCTACTTGTTTTCCCTAAATTTTAATTTTTTTCATTTATTTAAAGACTTTGGCTTTTGTTTTCTTAAAAATCTAATTTTGGAAATTTTCTTGAAATGATTTCTGATCATTTGTCCAAATAAAAATAAACAATGTATGAAAATTTGATTTGGATAAAAAGTGTAACTTTGTGACGCCCCACCTCTATACCCACGCTAGCCAAGAACACTCCGGAGTAGTGCTGTCAACTAGCACGGAGAATAAGGCTGTTGAGGAGCGACCATCCATGTAATTGCTTATCACACGGTGGCTATAAATAATCTTCGGAAACAAACATAGAAATAATCATATCACAAATCAGTCACAGATATTCATATCACAAATGCGGAAGAAGATATGAATATATAACTAACACATGAAAGTGTACATCAGAGTAGTGGTCAGTAAGATCCACGATAATACAAAAGAATAGCAACACATGCTATACAAAAGAATACAACTATGAGTCTATATCTCAAGTGTATACAACAAAAACTGCTAATCTAAACAGTTAGCCAAAAGTCAGAGTGATGAATCCCTGGGAAGAAGTCAAGCAGAAGCACCTGTAACATCTCGGTCTGACCCGAGTATTATTTAAGAAAATAATAAACGGGTCAGTCTAGCTATAAATATCAGATGACATGATATAACATAAAAGATATGGCATAAACATAAACATCCATAATGACATACCACTATAAGTATGTAAATAACGATCAACAGAAGATCAATCAATAAGAGATAATCAATATCACAAGAATCTTCTCAAAGATTCGGAAAGGGCATCATATCCCAAACTTGTACTCATAACAAGTCAATGACATAAATTCTAGAAATCAATGCAAGAAGTCCAGAAATCGTAGAAAAGAGAAAGAGGCCTATCATATGACGGTCCGAAGACCAAGGGGAGCTACCCCTCATGTGTGAATGGAATCACACAGATTAAGGTCCAGACTAACCAAAAAGCAAAAAGGTATGTGTGAGTGGAATCACACAAGTGGTGTCTAGTCTAACCTCGCAACAAGAGACATCGCACAGTTGCTAGTCTAAATCATCAGAATGATCGTCATGATCAACGAGAAGTGTCAATTACACTAAGCTAGTAAATATAGAAGTTTAGCTTCATGTCCCATAACCACTTGCTTAACTTAAATATTTACGAACAAACTGTAAATCTTCACTAATAAAATTGTCACAAGAGGTTCAATCGAACAAGTCCAGGAATTAACCGACGAAGTGAACGCAAGCGTTTCATAGCACTTGTTTTACTAAGTCGTTTAATTAGATTTCTCATCCGAGTGAGGTAAAGGTTTGTATATACTAATAGATTGTAAAACGGTTTAAGAAAAGAGCTTTGTTATTAAAAATAGAGTTGAAATTGTTTGTTAAAAGAGTTTTGATATTTACTACTAGTATTGAAACCTTTATATTTTTAAAATGACAAATTACAGAAGAGATTGTAGAAACAATCATCACAAAGATCACATTCGGAGATGTGAATAAAATCCAAGGAAATCAGCTCAAAAGCATCAAAGTGGAAGTTCCCCAACGACCAAACGTGGCCGAGATAACCAGAGATGGTTTGTCTCGAAGAATGGTCAACTCAGCATCTCAACAAAGCAAGTTCTGTTGAATGTTTTTCAGATAAGATCGCCTACGGAGGGGGCGTCCAGGGGGGTGGCAACCCCCCAAGGTGGGGGTGCGGGGGCAACGCCACCGCTTACGGGGTTCGACCTGCGACTCAAGGGTCATACGACCTAACGAGCTATGGCCAAACGACCTAACGACTCAAGGGTCATACGACCTAACGACTCAAGGGTCATACGACCTAACGAGCTATGGCCAAACGACCTAACGACTCAAGGTTCCAATGACTCAGCGACTCAAGGGTCCAACGACTCAGCGACTCAAGGGTCCAACGACTCAGCGACTCAAGGGTCCAACGACTCAGCGACTCAAGGGTCCAACGACTTAAGGGTTGCACGACTTAAGGGTTAGGCCAGGAGCGACCTAACGAGATAACTCGTAACCGACTTAAGGGTTGCGTGACTGAAGGGCTGCACGACTTAAGGGTTAACTCGTAAACGACTCACGACCTATGGATGAACGACTTAACTCCGAACGAGCTAAAAATGGCCAGAACGACCTAGGGTTAACTCGTGAACGACTCACGACCTATGGACGAACGACTTAACTCCGAACGACCTAAAAATGGCCAGAACCACCTAGGGTTAACTCGTGAACGACTCACGACCTATGGACGTACGACTTAACTCCGAACGACCTAAAAATGGCCAGAACGACCTAGGGTTAACTCGTGAACGACTCACAACCTATGGACGTACGACTTAACTCCGAACGACCTAAAAATTGCCAGAACGACTCAAGTGCAGAAAATTCAACAAAACGCTAAAAATTGGAGTTTTTTGCCAATCCAATCCAAACCAAATGCTAACATGCATGCAAAAATGATAGGGAATCATTCCCAACAGTCCAATATAGTTATAGGCTAGAATTGTGAGATAAAAATCTCACCTTTGCACCAAATATCAATGAAAATGAAGTTTTAAGCAAGCAAGAATCAATCCTTCTTCTATCTAAGCACAAGAAGCTTGAATCCAATGTATTCTTCTTGAATTTGGAGTAGAAAGATGGATTGCAATTGAATTTGAGTTTTGGAATTTTAATTTCCCATTCCCTCCACCATTAATGCCAAAGCTTGATTAGTTAGGAAATTTATGAAGAGTGAGGAGAAGAGGGTTGGAACTTAGGCTTAGTAGGCTAAACTAAACCAAAGTCCAAAGCGGGAAAAGTTAGTGAAATTTCACTAACTCCAAACCTATCGATGTTTATACTTAAAAATGTTGTAAACGACATTTCGAACTCAATGGAAGTGGTCTCGAGTCCTAATTTGACCGTTTGCAAAATGTAGCTTTTCGGACCAAAGTCCGATTAACGGGTTAATATTTAAATAAAATATTTAAATACAAACTCGATAAATATGCGGGTTGTTACAAACTTTAATAGAAATTCTAAATTTTATAATTCTAAAGGCAAATTTTTCATCTTGAACTGTATACAATTGTGTAACATTTGTTTCACTTTTGTTTTGCTCAGATTTGTTGTATACTTTTAAAAAAAAAGTTAGTAATAATTAGTGTGAAACGGGAAATAAACTTTACATTTCTTTTACATATGTTTACATCTGTTTCTTAACTTTATATTTAACAATCAATTGGATGAAGCTAAATCAAATGTTATTAATTATGATACAATAGCTATTAAATTTTGGTTTAAAGTGATGGTTTATTTTCCTAATAGAAACGTTAGTATTTTAAATTTATTTAATAAGAGAAACAAAATAATTTGTACGTTATTTAATAAGAGAAAAAAAATAATTTGTACGTTACTTTGGGCATATATTTAGTTGTTGCTCTTGCCTTTTCGTTATCTATTTGATTTTTTTTCTTGCGTTAACAATGCAAAGTTTTCAGCCGTATATTCTCTTTTGAGAATCCAAAATCTTGCTCAAATCTTGCCTTAAATCATTTCCGTGTGTGAATTATTTCTTTCCCTCTTGCCTCCCATACGTTTCCACCTATTGGATAGAATTGAATGCCTTAATTGCCTCTACCGTTCAAGCATTTTTCTCTTGCCTGCCCTCTACATAAATTAGTGAGCAAATGTTAATATATATTTCACGTTCAAAAGTTCCATACCATAAATTATTCATTTTGCTTCCATCAAAATTTGCGTAAGCATCTCCTGAAGGTATGAACCGGCGCATGCTTTTCCTTTCATTTTTTTTTCTCCTTTTTATCTTTCTTTCTTCTTTTCACTCTTGTTTTATTTCATTTGTTCTCCTTTCATTGTTTTGCTTTGGGTTATTGATACAAAATAATATCTTGGCTATCTTTCAACTAAAATCAAAAGTCGTGAAATTGTGCTTGTCGTGCCTTTGGAGTCGTGCTTGTATGTTGTTTTGGTCTCTAGCTTTGGAAAAGGTGAGTCTTTCTCACTCTGACATATATACTTATGAAAAGTGGATTGATGACAAGTGTTTAGTAATGTAAAATATTTATGCGAGTTAATGATGATCATATGATATGCTATGCCATGTTATTACCATGTTATTACCATGTTAAAACTGTTAATTTTCACCTGACATCTGGTACATGACTGTATATTGTGATATTGACATTGTTTATATTATTTCTGTATATGATCACACTACAAGTTCCCTGTTAGGACAAAAATCATTATGGGCTGAAAGGATAGGCCTGAGTTATTTTATTTATTTATTTAAACTTGGGATTGCGGGTTTGAAATGATAGAATCCGGATTTTTACCTTTTAAACTGCGGATTGAAATGGTACATATCCGTATCACTTGACCTAGGTTAGAAAACTATATACAGACCCGTGATTATTCTATAAAGTGGTTTGAAATATTTAAGTATTTTAAAATTATAAAATTATGAAATTTGATTTAAATAGATTTTGAAAGGTTTTAAAATAAATAAATTATGATTTTTCTATGTGTTAAAAATGTAACTTATGAATGGATTAACTGGATTTTGAAATATAACTTATGTTTGAAATTTGGAATTTAGACTAAAAATGATATTTAAGTTACATGAATAAAATGGACTTTAATTTTATTTGGAAAATGGTAAATATGATAAATTGATTTATATTTGAATTTAAGTGATTTATTAAAGAATTTTTGATTTTTCTATAAATTTAAGTGGTTGAATAAATGACTGTTGAAAAATGAAATTTTAAAAGATAACTTGACTTGAAAATGTGAAATTTGAGTTTTAACTAAAGATATTAAATTAATTAAATAAATTGGAAGTCTAGTTAAATTTGTGAAATGGTAATATAAATCTGAAATGTTAAGTTTGTTTGTTGAAAAGTGAAGAAACGTATAAGTTTTAATTTATGAAAGAAACGTATAAGTTTTAATTTATGAAAGAAACGTATAGGTTTTAGTTTATGAAAGAAACGTATAGGTTTTAGTTTATGAAAGAAACGTATAGGTTTTAATTTATGAAAGAAACGTATAAGTTTTAATTTATGAAAGAAACGTATAAATTTTAATTTATGAAAGAAACGTATAGGTTTTAATTTATGAAAGAAACGTATAAGTTTTAATTTATGAATGAAACGTATAGGTTTTAATTTATGAAAGAAACGTATAGGTTTTAATTTATGAAAGAAACGTATAGGTTTTAATTTATGAAAGAAACGTATAGGTTTTAATTTATGAAAGAAACGTATAGGTTTTAATTTATGAAAGAAACGTATAGGTTTTCATTTATGAAAGAAAAGCATAGGTTTTAATTTATGAAAGAAACGTATAGGTTTTAATTTATGAAAGAAACGTATAGGTTTTAATTAATGAAAGAAACGTGTAAAGTCCTAATTAATGAGAGAACATGAAAGTTTTAATTAATGCAAGAACATGTAAAGTTTTAATTAAGAAAGAAACATGTAAAGTTTTAAGTAGTGCGGTATTGATTTAATTAATAAATGTTCATCATTGTAATAGGAATATAAAATTTAAAACGTACATTTGACACGTAGATTTTAATCAATGTAATGGTGTATTTTAAATTGATTAAAATGATAAATGTTACTTATTGTAATAATAATGTAAGTTAATAAGGTGCTTTTAACTTAACATAAGAATTTCGGTTTAAATTGTATATTACAGTAAGAAAGTTTATTTAACTATAAGGCTATGATAAATTGACATGTTAAAATTTTAAGCTTATGAATACTTTGATTATATACAATGTAAAGTGGAAAGTAGTACATTCCAAAAATGTTATGATTCCTTAAGGTAACATTTCCAAAATGCTATGATAATTTAAAGGAATATTTCAAGTTAATAAATTTAAAGAAATATTCAATGATTTGAAAATTTGGGTTTTATTTGAATGACATAATATTGAATTATTTTTGAAATGGAAATGATACAATTGTGATATTGTTTTGAAATGAGTATGATATTTTGGTCTTGAAAGTATAAATTATTTGAAATAAATATCCATGGGTTATAATAACGATTGGTTGTTAAAGAGACCGGGATCGGATATTGTCTTATAGCCGGACAATACCGAAAACCACTTTAACAACTGTGTACGCGGTGGAGATTCCAGAATGAAGTAGGATGGTGGCGACATTCTCGAGGTATGTCACGTGGACCCAACTCCCGTGAGTTGGCATATATGACTAAAACAGGAGCTATACCGGGCTACACAAAGGGTCGCACCCTTTCATCGAGCATGCTCCATCGGAAACTATTCTATTACTGTTGTGATTCGATTCGGTGGCGCCACTTTGATTCGGGGGTATTGTTCGAGGTGGTTGGAAGCTGCTGGCTTGCCGTCACCACCGGTCCGGGAGTGCAAACGGTGTATCCACCCTGGCATTTCCTTGCGTGTCGTGTCATATCCTTATATCGAGCCCACTATGATTTTGGTTTTAAAGATCCGACCGCGTTAAGGTTCACCATCCCCTTAACGCTATTTTCTATATGATTATACTTTACTGATTAGACACTACCGTATATAGCGTATATTACTACATAGTAAATAGTTTAATGGATCCTTAGAGGATGGGCGGTCCCAAGCATCCTTTAAGTCACTGATGCATTTTGTTACTGTTCACTTGAGTTGATTTACAGTTTATAAGTATTTATGTCCTGACTCGAGGGTTTTGTGTTTTGCTTTACGCTCGGGTCAGATTGACTGAGTTAGCATTCAAGATTCACCTTCGGCGTTGGAGCTTTCCTTGAAGATCCAGCCATCTATTTTGTTTCAGTATCCAGTGGTTCAGTGATGTATCTGATTTGTACATGATGTATCCTATTACTCTTCTGTTGTATCTTATTTAACTCTGATGTATCTCATATTTTATATAGTAGCTTCATGAACTACTATCTCTTTTCTTCCGCTGCATTTTTATATACTCTGTGTCTGTGATCTGTGATTTTTATTTACTGTATATTCTTAGATTTGCCAAATTTTTATTTACAACGCGGTATTTTGAGCTATCCAATTCCGGCATGAGTGTCTACCTATACACTTATAATGGATGCGAATGGTTGAAAATATCGGGTCGTTACAGTTGGTATCAGAGCTTTGGTAGCTCTAGGCAAAGCTCAGCATATGGAGTGAATGTATTTACAGAATCACTTTCATTCAAGTTTGAATCTCTTCCCCTTTGACTCGATTCCTTTGAATTTTGGAACGTTCCCTACGGTTCCAAAATCCATTCGTATCCCTCACTATTCATCTTCGTTTGACTCTGGAGCATTCCATAACTCTGCTTCGAATGATCTTTTTGGTGAGTCGGTGGTCACGCCAATTTAAAATTGAATTGAGAAAAAAGGGAAACTCCCCTAAAATTAGCATCGATTCACCAGAGATTTATATCTATCCTTGGTTTAGATGCTAATATCTTCTGTTATTCCAAACTCTAACTCTTGAGATCGAATGTAGATTTACCCTAGAAAAATCCACATTGATCTTATACTTTAAGTCACGGTTGACCCGATTAAGGTTGCCCATGATTTATTTTAGCTTATTCACCTCCCTACTCTGTATTTAATCATCTTGTCTTTTGTTTCCAACATATTTTCAAACATTTTGAATTGTATTTGTCAATCTATATTTTTTTTATATTGTGTTGTTGGAGTTGTTGATGCTGATTTGGGTTTCCGATCGATTCATCTGATCAACGCTATCGATAGGAATTCTAAAACACTTTGACAGAACAAACTGACACGATATTATTTTAAATTTTGTTTTGATTAATGAAATAAAATTTTGATATATATATTTATGGAACTTAATAAAATGATTCAAATTGATAATTTGAAACGATAATACTTGATTTATCATTTATTGTTCTATGAATGAATTTGTAAATAATTGTTTATAAATTTATATGGGAACTTAAATGAATTTAGAAAAAGAAATTTGAGAATTTAATTTCCGATGGTTCCAAACCTTTTGTTTAAAAGTTTAAAGGAATATAATATTTAAAATATTTTCAAATAGAAATTTGTTTCCAAAGAATTTTAAGTTTAAAATTAGTACTCTTCTCTTTGTCGCTGGAAAATAACTTCGGTGATGACTGCAGCATCATCGACGTTCATTTTCGAGTTTCGAAGTGAAGAGATTGTTCTGTAGTCTTGCTACAGCTTTGTTTTGGAAATTAAACAGATTTGAATTTCTAAAATATGAATTAATTTATAATATATATAGATATATGATTGTAATTTGATTTGACATATTATATATATATTATTACTTATCTCTAAATGGTTTGAAGAAATCGAAAATTTAATTCTTAAATTTTATTTTTAACAATAATTTCAATCATAAAAAGAAAATCAAAAAAAAATTTGGATAAATGATTAAACTTGAGATAATTGAATTGGAAAGTTTTATTTGTATGACACAATTTCATTCCAATTAACTTACCTTAATTTCAGAAGTTAACAATGTAATTGGGTAATATACAATATAAAAAGATTTTATAAATAAAATTTGAGTGGTTATAATAAATGTTATACACTTAAATTTTAATTATAAAATGACTAACAGAGGTAAATATAATAAAGGGTAATTGAATAACTTACAATAAAATGATGTTAAAAGAACTAAGAATAAAAAAAGCAGTTATAATAAGTGTAAGTATATTGAACATGAGTGATAAATATATTGAGAGGAATAAATTTAATTTTATTAGGAATAAAGAAGAATAAAATTTATTAAATACATTGTGAGTGTAATAAATGGTTATCTTTCTAACCCATGGTTTAAAAAAAAAAAAATTGTTAATTTAAGATGATTGGATAATAAGATAATGAAATTTGAGATAGTTAAGATTTATGTAACTTGTGTAAAAGTTTATTTTCTATTTAAGTTGAAATCTCCATGCTTTCAAATTCATTTTCTTATTTTGTTTTTCAAACTATCTTTTGGTTGTTCTTATCGTCCTCATCTTGCTATGGACTGGTATATGCATCTTTCTATGATCTTTCTGTTTAGAAATCTTTCTATAATCTTTGATAATCTCCACCTTGTAAAACTTACCTATAACAACAGTTATCAGGTATAACTTCAATCTTCTTGTCATCTTATCTTAATCCTAATTCACTCTATCTTTTCTGTGCCCTTCCATACATCATTCCTATTCGGGGACGAAAAGTTTTGAGTGGGGGAGAGTGTAACAACCCTATATTTTGTAATTATTTTATTGTATATTTTAATTATTTTTAATGTAAGATTTCGATTTAAAAACTTATTTTACTTATTTGAAATGATTAAGTTTATTATTTAAATATAATCTTGATTTTTATATGAGTTACAATTCCAAAATTTTGTAAGTTGAATATTTGCTTGAAATGCTGATTTTGGTCAAAATAGTCAAACTGTGACTTTCAACTTAAAATTTTAAAAGTTTAAAAATTTAAATTTTTTCTTTTATTATGGAAGTACATAAAATTATAAGAACACCACTTTTCGTTTCATTGAAATTGTATGTAAATTGTGAAAGTTATACCCTTTACAATATTGTGCGTATATAGGGTTATTTAACAATGACTATTTTAAATTGTATAAATTACTTCTTCTTTGTTTTATTTTATTTTAATATGTGATAATATGTTATATAATGTATATTTTGACTTTTAAGTATTTTTAAAATGATAATATAATTTTTCTAAAGTTCATTTGAATTTATTCCTAATTTTAAAAGCCTAGTCTACAATTTTAAGCCATTTTCTTAATTTAATTATATATAATTAAAATTTATTTATTTATTTTATGCACTCACTGTTATTTGCTGTGTTTTACTTTATTTTATTCATTTTACATATATTTAAATTAAAGTAAATTTTTCCAAAGTGTATTGAAGTTATTTCTAATTCTTAAGTCAAGTTTTCATTTTCTGTGCTATTTTTCTTATTTTAATCATATCTAATTAATATTTAATTATTAATATTTTGTTTATCTGTTATATTTTCGAATTTTAACTGATATTTTAATTATTTTCAGTTATTTAGATGTATATGAATATATATATAGGAAGTTTGAAAGGTTTGAAAGCAAAGAAACGTAAAACCTTTTTAACGTTTCTTCTTCCGTTTCTTTTCCAATTAATAGATTTAATTTCCTTTGACCGTTCCTTTCTTTATTGTAGCTGTGCATTTCTTACCTCATTTTCACATGAAAACATTCCTTTCCACTTCATAATAATTTTATAATGAAATGTATAATTTTCCAAGACTAACAGTGATTTATGCACAATTTTAGAACAATGTTTGGTATTTTTAAGGCATTTTCTTCATTATTTTATATTTTTTTCAAATTATACTATTTGTTACCTCATATTTCTAATTTATTTCGGTTTGTAAAGTATTTTCTCCTAAAATTTTGTTTATGTAAAGTTTTAAAAGGAAAAGAATATGGAAGATTGTAAATCACTTTGAAACGTAAGCCCTTTTATTTGCACAAACCCTTCATTTCCTTAAACTCCTCAATTAATTGCCTTAACCATGTAAAACCCTAATGTAGTCGTCATCTCATTAGGTTTTCACGTGAAAAAAAAGATCATTTTCACTTGTTTCTCACGGCTTCAAAGATCTGGCAATGGCTTCCCTTTCTTTTTCTTACTTTTCTACTTGTTTTCCCTAAATTTTAATTATTTTCATTTATTTAAAGACTTTGGCTTTTGTTTTCTTAAAAATCTAATTTTGGAAATTTTCTTGAAATGATTTCTGATCATTTGTCCAAATAAAAATAAACAATGTCTGAAAATTTGATTTGGATAAAAAGTGTAACTTTAATAGAAATTATAAATTTCATAATTCTAAAGGCAAAATTTTCATCTTGAACTGTATACAATTGTGTAACATTTGTTTCACTTTTGTTTTGGTCAGATTTGTTGTATACTTTTAAAAAAAAAGTTAGTAATAATTAATGTGAAACGGGAAATAAACTTTACATTTCTTTTACATATGTTTACATCTGTTTCTTAACTTTATATTTAACAATCAATTGGATGAAGCTAAATCAAATGTTATTAATTATGGTACAATAGCTATTAAATTTTGGTTTAAGTGATGGTTTATTTTCCTAATAGAAACGTTAGTATTTTAAATTTATTTAATAAGAGAAACAAAATAATTTGTACGTTATTTAATAAGAGAAACAAAATAATTTGTACGCTACTTTGGGCATATATTTAATTGTTGATCTTTCCTTTTCGTTATCTTTTTGATTTTTTTTCTTGCGTTAACAATGCAAAGTTTTCAGCCGTATATTCTCTTTTGAGAATCCAAAATCTTGCTCAAATCTTGCCTTAAATCATTTCCGTGTGTGAATTATTTCTTTCCCTCTTGCCTCCTATACGTTTCCACCAATTGGATAAATTGAATGCCTTAATTGCCTCTACCGTTCAAGCATTTTTCTCTTGCCTGCCCTCTACATAAATTAGTGAGCAAATGTTAATATATATTTCACGTTCAAAAGTTCCATACCATAAATTATTCATTTTGCTTCCATCAAAATTTGCGTAAGCATCTCCTGAAGGTATGAACCGCCGCATGCTTTTCCTTTCATTTTTTTTTCTCTTTTTTTTCTTTCTTTCTTCTTTTCACTCTTGTTTTATTTCATTTGTTCTCCTTTCATTGTTTTGCTTTGGGTTGTTGATAAAAAATCATATCTTGGCTATCTTTCAACTCAAATCAAAAGTCGTGAAATTGTGCTTGTCGTGCCTTTGGAGTCGTGCTTGTATGTTGTTTTGGTCTCTAGCTTTGAAAAAGGTGAGTCTTTCTCACTCTGACATATATACTTATGAAAAGTGGATTGATGACAAGTGTTTAGTAATGTAAAATGTTTATGCAAGTTAATGATGATCATATGATATGCTTTGCCGTGTTATTACCATGTTATTACCATGTTAAAACTGTTAATTTTCACCTGACATTTGATACATGACTGTATATTGTGATATTGACATTGTTTATATTATTTCTATATATGATCACACTGCAA
This sequence comes from Allium cepa, assembly GCA_030765085.1. Classification (NCBI taxonomy): domain Eukaryota; kingdom Viridiplantae; phylum Streptophyta; class Magnoliopsida; order Asparagales; family Amaryllidaceae; genus Allium; species Allium cepa. The sequence goes on along the minus strand of CM060943.1, from coordinate 884,281,553 downwards.
GTTCCCTATTAGGATAAAAATCATTATGGGCTGAAAGGATAGGCCTGAGTTATTTTATTTATTTATTTAAACTTGGGATTGCGGGTTTGAAATGATAGAACCCGGATTTTTACCTTTAAAACTGCGGATTGAAATGGTACATATCCGTATCACTTGACCTAGGTTAGAAAACTATATACAGACCCGTGGTTATTCTATAAAGTGCTTTGAAATATTTAAGTATTTTAAAATTATAAAATTATGAAATTTGATTTAAATAGATTTTGAAAGGTTTTAAAATAAATAAATTATGATTTTTCTATGTGTTAAAAATGTAATTTATGAATGGATTAACTGGATTTTGAAATATAACTTATGTTTGAAATTTGGAATTTTGACTAAAAATGATATTTAAGTTACATGAATAAAATGGACTTTAATTTTATTTGTAAAATGGTAAATATGATAAATTGATTTATATTTGAATTTAAGTGATTTATTAAAGAATTTTTGATTTTTCTATAAATTTAAGTGGTTGAATAAATGACTGTTGAAAAATGAAATTTTAAAAGATAACTTGACTTGAAAATGTGAAATTTGAGTTTTAACTAAAGATGTTAAATTATTTAAATAAATTGGAAGTCTAGTTAAATTTGTGAAATGGTAATATAAATCTGAAATGTTAAGTTTATTTGTTGAAAAGTGAAGAAACGTATAAGTTTTAATTTATGAAAGAAACATATAAGTTTTAATTTATGAAAGAAACGTATAAGTTTTAATTTATGAAAGAAACGTATAGGTTTTAATTTATGAAAGAAACGTATATGTTTTAATTTATGAAAGAAACATATAATTTTTAATTTATGAAAGAAACGTATAAGTTTTAATTATGAAAGAAACGTATAAGTTTTAATTTATGAAAGAAACGTATAGGTTTTAATTTATGAAAGAAACGTATAGGTTTTAATTTATGAAAGAAACGTATAGGTTTTAATTTATGAAAGAAACGTGTAGGTTTTAATTAATGAAAGAAACGTGTAAAGTCCTAATTAATGAGAGAACATGAAAGTTTTAATTAATGCAAGAACATGTAAAGTTTTAATTAAGAAAGAAACATGTAAAGTTTTAAGTAGTGTGGTATTGATTTAATTAATAAATGTTCATCATTGTAATAGGAATATAAAATTTAAAACGTACATTTGACACGTAGATTTTAATCAATGTAATGGTGTATTTTAAATTGATTAAAATGATAAATGTTACTTATTGTAATAATAATGTAAGTTAATAAGGTGCTTTTAACTTAACATAAGAATTTCGGTTTAAATTGTATATTACAGTAAGAAAGTTTATTTAACTATAAGGCTATGATAAATTGACATGTTAAAATTTTAAGCTTATCAATACTTTGATTATATACAATGTAAAGTGGAAAGTAGTACATTCCAAAAATGCTATGATTCCTTAAGGTAACATTTCCAAAATGCTATGATAATTTAAAGGAATATTTCAAGTTAATAAATTTAAAGAAATATTCAATGATTTGAAAAATTGGGTTTTATTTGAATGATATAATATTGAATTATTTTTGAAATGGAAATGATACAATTGTGATATTGTTTTGAAATGAGTATGATATTTTGGTCTTGAAAGTATAAATTATTTGAAATAAATATCCATGGGTTATAATAACGATTGGTTGTTAAAGAGACCGGGATCGGATATTGTCTTATAGCCGGACAATACCGAAAACCACTTTAACAACTGTGTACGCGGTGGAGATTCCAGAATGAAGTATGATGGTGGCGACGTTCTCGAGGTATGTTACGTGGACCCAACTCCCGTGAGTTGGCATATATGACTAAAACAGGAGCTGTACCGGGCTACACAAAGGGTCGCACCCTTTCATCGAGCATGCTCCATCGGAAACTATTCTATTACTGTTGTGATTCGATTCGGTGGCGCCACTTTGATTCGGGGGTATTGTTCGAGGTGGTTGGAAGCTGCTGGCTTGCCGTCACCACCGGTCCGGGAGTGCAAACGGTGTATCCACCCTGGCATTTCCTTGCGTGTCGTGTCATATCCTTATATCGAGCCCACTATGATTTTGGTTTTAAAGATCCGACCGCGTTAAGGTTCACCATCCCCTTAACGCTATTTTCTATATGATTATACTTTACTGATTAGACACTACCGTATATAGCGTATATTACTACATAGTAAATAGTTTAATGGATCCTTAGAGGATGGGCGGTCCCAAGCATCCTTTAAGTTACTGATGCATTTTGTTACTGTTCACTTGAGTTGATTTACAGTTTATAAGTATTTATGTCCTGACTCGAGGGTTTTGTGTTTTGCTTTACGCTCGGGTCAGATTGATTGAGTTAGCATTCAAGATTCACCTTCAGCGTTGGAGCTTTCCTTGAAGATCTAGCCATTTATTTTGTTTCAGTATCCAGTGGTTCAGTGATGTATCTGGTTTGTACCTGATGTATCCTGTTACTCTTCTGTTGTATCTTATTTAACTCTGATGTATCTCATATTTTATATAGTAGCTTCATGAACTACTATCTCTTTTCTTCCGCTGCATTTTTATATACTCTGTGTCTGTGATCTGTGATTTTTATTTACTGTATATTCTGAGATTTGCCAAATTTTAATTTACAACGCGGTATTTTGAGCTATCCAATTCCGGCATGAGTGTCTACCTATACACTTATAATGGATGCGAATGGTTGAAAATATCGGGTCGTTACATTCGTCCTTGAAATTTTCTAAGGTAGAACATACTCTCAAACTCATTTACTTACCCAATTTGCTTAGTTAAAAGCTTATATACACTTTCCAAAATCCTTTAGCTCAATCTCCAAACCTATGTGCTTCATTTATAATCAAAAGCTTTTGTTTCAACATTATTTCAAAACAACATTACTAGTCACTAAACTTTTCCCAAAACTCCAAAAAAATTCTAACTCTCAAAATTTCAGAAAATTTTTGGCAGAGTCTCCCCTGCACGAAGGAGCTTTCGCGATATCGCGATACAAACAAATATATATACATCGACCCACACGGTCGGAAACCAAAATATCACAATATATATATATATATATATATATATATATATATATATATATATATATATATATATATATATCATTTTCCCAATTATATTTGCGTAGGCGTACCTTTTTAGCAAATTTTAAAAGCAAGCGGCTAATATTTTAGCATATATGCCCTCCAACTCTATCGAACGCCTCCTATACCTGTACTTACTCAACAAACTCTTCAGTTTTCAAAGATATGAGCATTTTAAAAACATTTCCAAAATAAATGTAAGCCAAACATATCCATTTCATGACCTAACCAAGCAACTTCATTATTTAACAATGTTAACCATATTTTATCAACAATTTAATGATTTCAATCACCTTTTAAATTTCTTATCCAAGTTCAAAATTCATTTTTATTTCACATAAATGAGTTACATACAAGTTTACCATTCTCAATTTACAACTACGATCACCGATCCATTTTCACTTGAATATTATGAATCTATTCTTTTAACCCATTTACCTTTCTTTTTAATTAACCTGCATTTACAAACAATCCACTAAATAGGTTCCAATCCATTTCCCATTATTCAAATATCAATTTCATTTACTTCTTTTAATTCCTTCACTTAAGCTCAACGACTAATTTTTATGCAGGTTGTGGTTATTCAAACAAATAACCAATCCTTAAGCTTATAACCATTAACATTAATTCCAACTTAGATTCATATTAATTTTATTCAATTCTGCTTGGTTTACAACCCAAGCATTCTTATCCCATTGCAATTTTTAACTCAATATCTTATTCTCACTGCAAATTTATTATTTAGCTTAAGTTTATATTAATATCATCCCATTCTGAGTTATTTACAACTCTTATATTCATATCACATCACAATAATCAATTAAAATTCATTCACTTGCATTTCAATTTTATTATCAAACGAAATATCATTTAAAGCTACCCCAAAAGCTTAACAATAACCATCTTACTATTCCGTTCAATAACTTCCAATTTCATGATATCTTTCTTATAAATCAACTTTTATTTTCATTTGATTCTCATCCAAACCAATTCCAATCTATTTACAAATTTTAATGCATTTTGCTTTTTTATTCAATCCATTTTTAGATTTATTTTATTAGCAAAGAAACCACTTTAAATTATTTCCTTCCGTCGAATTTATTTACAATTCAACTATCACCATTATAATCTAATTCCATTTTTCATCCACACTTCAATATTTGTTACCACAAATTTAAATCCCATGCCACAATTGGATTTTTATTTACTTTCCAAATTTTGACCACATTTAATTAAAATTCAATTAGTCTCTAACCTAATCCATATTAGGTTTTAATTTACTTCCTCAATTCACTCTGAATTCATTTATAATATCACCATTTTCCAATTATTTCATTTAGCAAGTTTAAATTTTCTACCTTTCCCTTTAACTTCTTTAAATAGAATATAAATTTCTTTCAATATTATTTATTACACAACTGAAATTTAATTTCAATTTCATTATCATAAAAAAGATTATTTTCCCCATACATAAGTTCAAGACTTATTTGCCAACTTAAGAACATCCACCTTTGTATTCTCACTTTGCTTCATTGCACTTTACATTTCAGTTATGGTTAAGTTTGAATTTGCCACACCATTCAACTCTTTCAATTAATGAAATAAAATTTCACTTCCATTCAAGAGCTTAGATTGCTTACTTAAGTCCATTTCCATTTTATAATCACCAATTCAAATTATAACACTTAATAACTTAAGAATATGAATTTCTTTATGCAATTATAAGCAATTTTACATTTCACCTTTATATCCAATTTATTCCTCCATAAACAAGTTCAAAACTTATTTTCTAACTTAAGCTCATTCACTTCTTTTATATCTCACTGTACCTTATCTCAATTTACATTTCATTTGAGATTAAGTTTGAATCCACCATACCATTCCACTATTTCCCATTTGTGATTATAACTCCATTTCTATTTTATAAGTTCACCCAATTATTTACTTCAAAGTTTATATTGCTCATTTTAATCCATTTACATCTTATAATCACAATTCCAAATTCTATATATATATATATATATATATATATATATATATATATATGTATATGTATGTATGTATCACTGAATTCTTAAAGATACAAATTTTCTTTCAATATAATTCTTTGTAAAATTTTAAATCCACAATTTCGAACTACAAGCATAACACTTAATAGCTCATGGGTACAAGTTATTTCTCAATGACCCACAATTTCAAAGTCAACTTACATTTTAATCTAACCCAAATCAATTTAATTCTAAGCCCAATTTATTTAACTTATCCAAGTTAAATTCCAATTGTCTATTCACTTCGATATATTTAATTCACTCCCATTAACTCAGGTTAAAATTTTAATTCCAAGATTAAGATTTTCATTTCCTTCTTATTAGCATCAACTTTACCAAAATAAGTTCATTAGTTGATGCATTTTACCTTTACACACCATCTAAATAGAATGTTCCAGAATTCAGTTGCCCGGTTTTATTTCAAAACCATTTTGAAATAGTAAATAACTCATACTCTCCAGGTATATCAAATCAAATCTCCAAATTTCTAAAACAATCTGTTTTTCACCAAAATAATTTCCCTTTTGAAACTTCTAAAATTACTTGTATCACAAACAAGTCCAACAAATATCATAACCCACCACTTTGGTAGCAATCCATCACTTTAGAGGCTCAAAATGAATTCTAATGATGTGGCCAGCATCATCAGGGTTATTTTCCAGCGACTGAAGTGAGTTTAGAGCTTCTTACCTTCCCACATTCATTTCAAAACAGTTTCCCATTCAAAAATATTACCCAAAACAATATTTCATCATTTCCTTCAAACACCTTGGAAAACATTCTCGAATAATCCCAAGATTTAAATTTCCCAAACTTTAGGTTTCACCCCATTTAAAACATTTGTTTCAAAATTTCCAGGATTTAAATTCTGGTTTAATTCAAATTTAGTAAATTCTTCCTTTATATAATTTATACTCATAGAATTTGTTTGGCAATAACCATTTTGAATTTTAAATTACATTTTAGATTCTTGTTTAATTATAGTATTAACGACCAATCAACCAAATATACATATATAATAATTTCAGAAAATTATTTTCTTTTATATCAAAATATAATTTTGGGTAAAATTATTTCATTTACCACTTTAAAAACAATACTATGTCGGTTTATCTTATTTAAGAGTTTAGAAACCCCTATCGATACGGTTTTACTTCCCGCACCGACCAGAATTCATAAACACTCAACCGATAAGTCAACACAGTATAAAAACAAATTTTATATCCATTAACAAGTATGCTCTCATATTTAGTATTACACTGAACTCATTATAGAGTACTATTGACCCTATATCCAATGAGTAATTTCCCCAACCAAAGCCTAGGTTGTCGCCAACCTAAGCTCTGATACCAAGTGTGATGACCCGCAAATCCGTACCCCTTGAATCAACACTATTCTACCTCTGTTAACTCAAGTGGCACAGAAATACGAACCATTTGGGTTTAAGAAGAAGAGATAGAAGAAGAAGAAACTAAACAATATTAGAATCCCACAGTCGCAGCGGAATAAAATATAATAGTAAATACAGATCTTTACACAAAATGAAATCTATAACTGTTTTATACATCATATCATCAGGGTATCTCATACATCAACCAATTCCAATCAGACATACCATACAATCATAGCAGCGGAATATATATATAGGTACAGATAATACGTCTCGGACTCCAGCTCCTTTCCTGCTCCAAAGCATCCTGTCCTGAACTAATAATACTCGGTCTGACCCGAGCATTATAATGAAATAACACCTGAGTCAGTCTGGAATACCAGCTGATCATAATGCACCCAAATTGATTATTAAAGTTTCAAAAATCCTTTGAAAACAAAAGCATCTCGTAAGACCACGCCACAAATAAACATGTCGGGTTTTTACCTTACGATAGCTAAAGCACTTTTTATAGAAATCCTTTGATATTATAATAGGGTCTATTTACAAATATTTATAAAATAGCCGAAATTGTTACATCTATTAAATTCCAGCTACTAGCCACAAAAGTGGGTAATACAAACAAAACTCGTATAAGCCTCGTAGGGAGAATGGATTTTCAATAATGACTAGGCACTGAGGTACCACCTGTCACAGTACGACGCCTAGATCACCGTACCGAGGACCACTCCCGATCCCCTGCAAAACAAGGCCGGACCCATCCCTTACTGGACAGTTCCGAATAAGATCACCCCGCGGTTGGGATCAGCAACCGCACCACTAAGCCGAAATAAAAAGGGACATCTAAACAGGGATGACCTTACTCTCCAGTGGGGGCTACCCACGAAGCCTTGCTGCATATCCCCTGATTTTCAGTCATTCCCATTTGATGAGGCTTGAGGCTAAGCGTTACCTTTTAGAACAGTTTTTCTTAGAATGCCCATCGCCCACCTGACGATGTTTCGAAAGCATTCGTCCATACAAGTCCGTCCCGGGTTCGAACAGAACCGAAGGCACTATTCCTACTACATCCAAATTTGGAAATATCCTTAGGATTAGTAGCGACTAGCCCTTGCACTTCACTGCTCCATCTTCGACTCCGAACACGTTTTTCGCACGAAACGTACAAACCGGATCGAAGTGGTTTTTCGAGAAATAAATCTCGATCCCGGTCTCTTCGAAACGATCAACGCATTTGTCCAATATTGATAGTCGGTGATTTAACTATCAATTAACATTCACAAACATCCATCACACAATAAATAATTCTCTTCAGTTTTCAAAGATATGAGCATTTTAAAAACATTTCCAAAATAAATGTAAGCCAAACATATCCATTTCATGACCTAACCAAGCAACTTCATTATTTAACAATGTTAACCATATTTTATCAACAATTTAATGATTTCAATCACCTTTTAAATTTCTTATCCAAGTTCAAAATTCATTTTTATTTCACATAAATGAGTTACATACAAGTTTACCATTCTCAATTTACAACTACGATCACCGATCCATTTTCACTTGAATATTATGAATCTATTCTTTTAACCCATTTACCTTTCTTTTTAATTAACCTGCATTTACAAACAATCCACTAAATAGGTTCCAATCCATTTCCCATTATTCAAATATCAATTTCATTTACTTCTTTTAATTCCTTCACTTAAGCTCAACGACTAATTTTTATGCAGGTTGTGGTTATTCAAACAAATAACCAATCCTTAAGCTTATAACCATTAACATTAATTCCAACTTAGATTCATATTAATTTTATTCAATTCTGCTTGGTTTACAACCCAAGCATTCTTATCCCATTGCAATTTTTAACTCAATATCTTATTCTCACTGCAAATTTATTATTTAGCTTAAGTTTATATTAATATCATCCCATTATGAGTTATTTACAACTCTTATATTCATATCACATCACAATAATCAATTAAAATTCATTCACTTGCATTTCAATTTTATTATCAAACGAAATATCATTTAAAGCTACCCCAAAAGCTTAACAATAACCATCTTACTATTCCGTTCAATAACTTCCAATTTCATGATATCTTTCTTATAAATCAACTTTTATTTTCATTTGATTCTCATCCAAACCAATTCCAATCTATTTACAAATTTTAATGCATTTTGCTTTTTTATTCAATCCATTTTTAGATTTATTTTATTAGCAAAGAAACCACTTTAAATTATTTCCTTCCGTCGAATTTATTTACAATTCAACTATCACCATTATAATCTAATTCCATTTTTCATCCACACTTCAATATTTGTTACCACAAATTTAAATCCCATGCCACAATTGGATTTTTATTTACTTTCCAAATTTTGACCACATTTAATTAAAATTCAATTAGTCTCTAACCTAATCCATATTAGGTTTTAATTTACTTCCTCAATTCACTCTGAATTCATTTATAATATCACCATTTTCCAATTATTTCATTTAGCAAGTTTAAATTTTCTACCTTTCCCTTTAACTTCTTTAAATAGAATATAAATTTCTTTCAATATTATTTATTACACAACTGAAATTTAATTTCAATTTCATTATCATAAAAAAGATTATTTTCCCCATACATAAGTTCAAGACTTATTTGCCAACTTAAGAACATCCACCTTTGTATTCTCACTTTGCTTCATTGCACTTTACATTTCAGTTATGGTTAAGTTTGAATTTGCCACACCATTCAACTCTTTCAATTAATGAAATAAAATTTCACTTCCATTCAAGAGCTTAGATTGCTTACTTAAGTCCATTTCCATTTTATAATCACCAATTCAAATTATAACACTTAATAACTTAAGAATATGAATTTCTTTATGCAATTATAAGCAATTTTACATTTCACCTTTATATCCAATTTATTCCTCCATAAACAAGTTCAAAACTTATTTTCTAACTTAAGCTCATTCACTTCTTTTATATCTCACTGTACCTTATCTCAATTTACATTTCATTTGAGATTAAGTTTGAATCCACCATACCATTCCACTATTTCCCATTTGTGATTATAACTCCATTTCTATTTTATAAGTTCACCCAATTATTTACTTCAAAGTTTATATTGCTCATTTTAATCCATTTACATCTTATAATCACAATTCCAAATTCTATATATATATATATATATATATATGTATATGTATGTATGTATCACTGAATTCTTAAAGATACAAATTTTCTTTCAATATAATTCTTTGTAAAATTTTAAATCCACAATTTCGAACTACAAGCATAACACTTAATAGCTCATGGGTACAAGTTATTTCTCAATGACCCACAATTTCAAAGTCAACTTACATTTTAATCTAACCCAAATCAATTTAATTCTAAGCCCAATTTATTTAACTTATCCAAGTTAAATTCCAATTGTCTATTCACTTCGATATATTTAATTCACTCCCATTAACTCAGGTTAAAATTTTAATTCCAAGATTAAGATTTTCATTTCCTTCTTATTAGCATCAACTTTACCAAAATAAGTTCATTAGTTGATGCATTTTACCTTTACACACCATCTAAATAGAATGTTCCAGAATTCAGTTGCCCGGTTTTATTTCAAAACCATTTTGAAATAGTAAATAACTCATACTCTCCAGGTATATCAAATCAAATCTCCAAATTTCTAAAACAATCTGTTTTTCACCAAAATAATTTCCCTTTTGAAACTTCTAAAATTACTTGTATCACAAACAAGTCCAACAAATATCATAACCCACCACTTTGGTAGCAATCCATCACTTTAGAGGCTCGAAAATGAATTCTAATGATGTGGCCAGCATCATCAGGGTTATTTTCCAGCGACTGAAGTGAGTTTAGAGCTTCTTACCTTCCCACACTCATTTCAAAACAGTTTCCCATTCAAAAATATTACCCAAAACAATATTTCATCATTTCCTTCAAACACCTTGGAAAACATTCTCGAATAATCCTAAGATTTAAATTTCCCAAACTTTAGGTTTCACCCCATTTAAAACATTTGTTTCAAAATTTCCAGGATTTAAATTCTGGTTTAATTCAAATTTAGTAAATTCTTCCTTTATATAATTTATACTCATAGAATTTGTTTGGCAATAACCATTTTGAATTTTAAATTACATTTTAGATTCTTGTTTAATTATAGTATTAACGACCAATCAACCAAATATACATATATAATAATTTCAGAAAATTATTTTCTTTTATATCAAAATATAATTTTGGGTAAAATTATTTCATTTACCACTTTAAAAACAATACTATGTCGGTTTATCTTATTTAAGAGTTTAGAAACCCCTATCGATACGGTTTTACTTCCCGCACCGACCAGAATTCATAAACACTCAACCGATAAGTCAACACAGTATAAAAAAAAAATTTATATCCATTAACAAGTATGCTCTCATATTTAGTATTACACTGAACTCATTATAGAGTACTATTGACCCTATATCCAATGAGTAATTTCCCCAACCAAAGCCTAGGTTGTCGCCAACCTAATCTCTGATACCAAGTGTGATGACCCGCAAATCCGTACCCCTTGAATCAACACTATTCTACCTCTGTTAACTCAAGTGGCACAGAAATACGAACCATTTGGGTTTAAGAAGAAGAGATAGAAGAAGAAGAAACTAAACAATATTAGAATCCCACAGTCGCAGCGGAATAAAATATAATAGTAAATACAGATCTTTACACAAAATGAAATCTATAACTGTTTTATACATCATATCATCAGGGTATCTCATACATCAACCAATTCCAATCAGACATACCATACAATCATAGCAGCGGAATATATATATAGGTACAGATAATACGTCTCGGACTCCAGCTCCTTTCCTGCTCCAAAGCATCCTGTCCTGAACTAATAATACTCGGTCTGACCCGAGCATTATAATGAAATAACACCTGAGTCAGTCTGGAATACCAGCTGATAATAATGCACCCAAATTGATTATTAAAGTTTCAAAAATCCTTTGAAAACAAAAGCATCTCGTAAGACCACGCCACAAATAAACATGTCGGGTTTTTACCTTACGATAGCTAAAGCACTTTTTATAGAAATCCTTTGATATTATAATAGGGTCTATTTACAAATATTTATAAAATAGCCGAAATTGTTACATCTATTAAATTCCAGCTACTAGCCACAAAAGTGGGTAATACAAACAAAACTCGTATAAGCCTCGTAGGGAGAATGGATTTTCAATAATGACTAGGCACTGAGGTACCACCTGTCACAGTACGACGCCTAGATCACCGTACCGAGGACCACTCCCGATCCCCTGCAAAACAAGGCCGGACCCATCCCTTACTGGACAGTTCCGAATAAGATCACCCCGCGGTTGGGACCAGCAACCGCACCACTAAGCCGAAATAAAAAGGGACATCTAAACAGGGATGACCTTACTCTCCAGTGGGGGCTACCCACGAAGCCTTGCTGCATATCCCCTGATTTTCAGTCATTCCCATTTGATGAGGCTTGAGGCTAAGCGTTACCTTTTAGAACATTTTTTCTTAGAATGCCCATCGCCCACCTGACGATGTTTCGAAAGCATTCGTCCATACAAGTCCGTCCCGGGTTCGAACAGAACCGAAGGCACTATTCCTACTACATCCAAATTTGGAAATATCCTTAGGATTAGTAGCGACTAGCCCTTGCACTTCACTGCTCCATCTTCGACTCCGAACACGTTTTTCGCACGAAACGTACAAACCGGATCGAAGTGGTTTTTCGAGAAATAAATCTCGATCCCGGTCTCTTCGAAACGATCAACGCATTTGTCCAATATTGATAGTCGGTGATTTAACTATCAATTAACATTCACAAACATCCATCACACAATAAATAATTCTCGCATTTTCTACTTGACTCAAATATCTCTTACAAGATATAGTTTCAAATTTTCAAAGCTCATTTGAAAACAATTTCCCAAAATTCTTCCTTTTCACGGTAAATCCCATTACTATTTATTCCCATTGGGAAGACCAATCTTAAACATTTTGCTTTTAAAAACAGTTAAAATACTTTGTACTGAAATAAACTTTAAAATATGAAAATTTCTTCTATTTATTTGCTCAAAATATAAATTTCAAAACAATTTTTAAGTAGCATTATTTAATAAGATATAAACTGGATTTAAATAAGGTTTGGTTTACTAAATTTAAAAATGGAGTTTAAAAGAATAATACTAGCCTTTACCAATAACTTAAAATAAATGATTATAAAACAAAGTTTGTTAATTTCTTCTTTAAAATAACCATTTCTAAAAAAAATACTCTTTAAACAATTTAAACTTTAACCTTTAATTAAATAAATCTTTTAAAACACTAACTTGGTTTTTGCTGGGAAAACACTTTTCCTTTCAAACATCCCAAATAATATCCTTCATATAAATCCAACCGACTTATTTCAATTCAATTTTGTTTACAACATAAATTCCCAATTCCATACTTATCTATATCTTCATCCGAAGTTCAATCTCAATTTCCCATATTCGGAAATTCTTTTTTGGAACATAGGTGTTAAATCATTTTTAAATAAAATAAATTTGGAGAATTTTTCACTGAAAAACCATATTTAAATTTTACTTAAATAAAATCCCAATGAAAAACGGCATTTCAAAATATTCTATTTACATTTAAAACTGTTAATTTAAAGTCGGAAGCTTCATTTTAACATATTTTAATTTTCCTGGATGACACTATTCATTATTAAAATAACACATCGTTATTCTAAACCAAATTGTAATTTCCATAGAATTTATTTCCAGAAATCTACACTTCACATTTGTCAATTGGTAAATTTCCACTGTATTTCAAATCCCAAGTTTACCAATTTTACATTTTCCATCCAAATCAGATTTCACATTTTATTCTTTGAAATTCTAATATTAACAATTCATTTTATTTCGTAAAAACCCAATTTAATCCATTCATAATTAAATTCTGTAATTATAATTGACACAACAATTTCACAGTACAATTTAATTTCAGATTTGTCAATCACAACACATAATCAGGCATCATTATCGATTATAAAATAATTGTTACATTGTGAGGAATCCAGTTGGATCCCTCCAACCTATTTTCCCTGCATCCACAAATATTAGCACATCACATATATAAATATCAATCCAGACTGATAGCAACAATTACATTCAAGCAATCACACATATATTCAAATATTAACTATTTAAATTAGCTAGCATCCAGATGTGAGTGAGAATAACTCACCTTGAGTTTCGGCGAGCGTTCGATTTAACTCAAATTTCTGCTTGCCCGGAATGACTCCCGAACTGCACCATCGCGTAGTACGTATCTCTGCGATTCCGGCGCCGTAAATTTCACTGAAATTTGACAACGTACGAGCGAGATATTAAATTTTAAAGTTTAAATTGAATTTAAAACAAATTTCTTTTAATTTATTTATTTATTTTACCACAAACAAATCTGGGCCGTGAGATCTGCAAATGGAAATCAAGGCCGCTCAGCTCTTCTTCTCAAACACGCGACACCTCCAGGCTCTCACCAACCCGTAGCCGCCCATTATGGTTTATCGCCGCTCATCCTACGAACGCCAAGGGTCCATCAAACCATCGCCAAACAAAGCGTCACGGCTACTTCCACCAATGTCCAGAGACTCGCGAAGCTTGGCTAACCACGACCCTCGGAAACGACGCACGAAGTCACGGCGAACGGCATCAAAATACCTCTTCAAACGACGACATCACTCAAGATCTACCGTTGGATTCGTAGAGCTTGAGATGCTCTACGATGTTGCAGTTGATGGTTTTTGAAAATATGTTACGGATTTGAAGAGAAATCGAAGGAAGAAGATAAAGTTCTGGCCATTGATAGTTTATGAGACGGCGGCTACAAAAAAACTAAGGTTTTGCTGAAACGTGAATGTACATACATTAATTAATATTATTTTATTTATATAATTCTCAATTTAATATTTTATGCAAACGAACTCCAAACTACGCGATCCGACAGGCGGTCCTAGGTTTTTTCCCGCGTTCCGGACACAATGGAACAGGTTTCGCAAGCTAATTTGATCGTATGCGCGAGTTACGGAATTAAACGATAAATTTAAAATTAAATCGGTTAATTCGATTTCTATGCGTTTTGAGCTGCCACGGCCAAACGACAACTCCAATTGCTACGAAAATTGTAATCTGATAATAACTAACTATTACGGATCCAATGGAACTGGTTTCGTCGATTTCCGAGACTGCGCCCCGGAAGGCTATTTTAACTCGTCTATTAAATCGAACAATATTTCAAAAATAACGAAAACGCTTAAAATTTCGCTACTAAAATTTTATTAACTTAACAATAAATCATATAAAATTTATAATAACATTAAAAATTAATTCTGACTCATTCCTGACTAAAATATGTTTAATTGCATTTTTATAATATTAAATTCTATTATTAAATTAATATAAAATTCCAAATAATAACTTATTGACTTTTAAGTCCGTCTAAAAATCCAACCACCCTATTTATATCCAAATAGACTCAAAAATAAATTTGAAAACCATTTGTATAACTATTCACATCCAGATTCACCACTTATTCCAATTTTGAATATTTAATTATTATTCTTCATTATTCAAAATCGAATGGAATCACTATAATTAAAAATTATAGCTTATTTTATTGATTGCATCCGATTCCTTCCATTTCAAAGTCAATTAAGGATCCACACTAAACATTTAAAATGAATTAAATGGTCACAAATCCAGTGCTTAAAATTCCGGGATGTTACAGGATCAGATAGACAAAATTTATTTTGACTATCGTCTAATTGTTATTTATTTATTATTGCTTCTGTGCACTAATAACTGAGTTTGAATTAGACTGACCCGTGTATTTTTTTCTTTTGAATTTAATACTTGGGTCAGACCCGAGTTATTTCAGGTTGTAGATATCTTGCTTTGGGTAGCTGTTTGAGCTATGAAGACTTTTCATATCTTTTGGAGTTGTCGTGTCATAGTATAGGTTGATATGTATTCATGTATATTAGTCAATAATATACTTGTATATATAACTTCCAGAGTCGGCTGTTGTAGTTGTATCATATGTATTGTGTCAAATGTATTGTAACTGAAATACGTTATATATATATATGAGACTTTTTGTTTTAACTGTGTTCCGCATTTATATTATCTGTGTTATTATTATATTTTCTGTCCTAAACTATTATGAACCATCGTAGTTCGTTTTATATTGGAATTGGGGTATGTCGATGGGAGTAAATAAATCAGAGATTAAAAATGAAAGAATATATATATACCACTCCTATCGAGATAACCAATACTAGTGTAAGGCCTAAGTACGGATGGCCGCTCCTCAACAGCCTTATTCTCCGTGCTAGTTGACAGCATTACACCGTAGTGTTCTTGGCTAGCGTGGTTATAGAGGTGGGGCGCCACAGCTTGGTATCAAAGCCTGGGGTTTAGGACAAATATAAAACATAACTTAGATAGTACATGTGTTACAACTAATTGTCGATGTTTTATCTCTCATCTTTGCCTATGATTATCTTTGATTGTTAGGTATGAATTCCTAACGTTTATTCATGTGCATTTGATTTTGATTTCGTGGAAGTATTTTGGCTTCGGCCTTCGTTTGCTTTGCGAACTCAAGCTGGGTTTTGGATGATGAGGATTTTATTCTTGTGTTTTCGGCTTTGAATTGATTTAGCCGATGTTGATTTTATTCGAATCTCAGCGATTTTGAACTTGATATTTTGTGTTTCCTTGGCTTGATTTCCATTCGACTTTAGTCACTTTGTTTTCGTGAAATTGCTAGTTTCTTGATTTACAAGACTCTTACTTTGTTTGCCGTTGAATTCTTTGATGAGGATGTTGATTCGTTTTGTACTCGACTGTGGCCATTAATTGTTGACTTCGACATTGACTTGATTTTTATTTTTGTCATAGTCAATTATGCATTTATGCTCATTTTGCTTTGTTTTTCCAATTGTTAATCGATTCTCCTTTTTCGATTAGTTGTTATCACTTATGTCGACTTTGATAACTTCTATTTTTGGAATTTTTGAGTGTTTCTACTTTGACGGATTTGGAATCGAATTCTTTGGATTTTATTCACGTCTTTGAATGTGAATTTTAGTGAATTGATTTGGTTTCCAAATTTAATCGATTCTTGTTAATTCTCCGATTTGTTGCTATCATTTATTAGCAACTTTGATGACATTTTCTTCGGGATTTTCGTGAACATACCTTTTGAAGAACTTAGTATCGATTTCTTTGGATTCTATTCACATCTTTGTATATGAATTCTTGTGATTGATTGTTTGTACAATCATTTTTGAGAATGTCACCTTAAAAATATAAAGGTTTTCTATACTAGTAGTAAATATCAAAACCCTTTTCTCCAAACGATTTCAAAACTATTGTACTACAAAGCTCTTTTCCTAAACCGTTTTCCAATCTACTAGTATACACAAACCTTTACCTCATCCTATGAGAAATCTAATTAAACGACTTAGTAAAACGATTGGTATGAAACGCTTGTGTTTACTTCGCTGGTTAATTCTTGACTTTTCGATTGAATCTTTTGTGACAATTTTCTAGTGAAGATCTACAGTTTGTTCGTAAACATTTGAGTTAAGCAAGTGGTCATAGGACATGAGGCTAAACTTTTATATTTACTAGCTTAGTGCAATTGACACTTCTCGTTGATCATGACGATCATTTTATGATTTAGACTAGAAATTGTGCGATGTCTCTTTGTTGCGAGGTTAGGCTAGACACCATTTGTGTGATTCCATTCACACATACCTTTTTGCTTTCTGGTTAGCCTAGACACCATTTGTGTGATTCCACTAACACATATCATTTTGCTTTCTGGTTAGGCTAGACACCATTTGTGTGATTCCACTCACACGTATCTTTTTGCTTTCTGGTTAGGCTAGACACCATTTGTGTGATTCCATTCACACATACCTTTTTGCTTTTTGGTTAGCCTAGACACCATTTGTGTGATTCCACTCACACATATCTTTTTGCTTTCTGGTTAGGCTAGACACCACTTGTGTGATTCCACTCACACATACCTTTTTGCTTTTTGGTTAGCCTAGACACCATTTGTGTGATTCCACTCATACGTATCTTTTTGCTTTCGGGTTAGGCTAGACACCATTTGTGTGATTCCATTCACACATGCCTTTTTGCTTTTTGGTTAGCCTAGACTTAATCTGGGTGATTCCGACTCATCCATATGGGGTAGCTCCCCACGGTCTTCAGACCATTCGTGTGTCAAAATTTAATGGTTGGCCACCATGAGATAGCGTCTCGTTTTGCGATACACGTGTTGGTGAGTTTTCATGCCCACGTGTAGGTGAGTTTTCATGCTCCCGTTCTCGCGTTGCGTTACACGTGTTGGTGAGTTTTCATGCTCACGTGTAGGTGAGTTTTCATGCTCCCATTCTCGCGTTGCGTTACACGTGTTGGTGAGTTTTCATGCTCACGTGTAGGTGATTTTTCATGCTCCCGTTCTCGCGTTGCGTTGCACGTGTTGGTGAGTTTTCATGCTCACGTGTAGGTGAGTTTTCATGCTCCCGTTCTCGCTTTGCGTTGCACGTGTTGGTGATTTTTCATGCTCATGTGTAGGTGAGTTTCCATGCTCCCGTTCTCGCTTTGCGTTGCACGTGTTGGTGAGTTTTCATGCTCATGTACAGCTGAGTTTCCATGCTCCCATTTGAGTTTTCATACTCCCATTTGAGTTTTCATACTCTCATTTTGTGATTTCTGGATTTCTTGTATAGTCTTCTGGAACTTGTGCTTCACCAATTTTCGTGATTTCTATTGATAAGTTTTATCAATTTTTGTGCATTGGTGAATTCGTGTGTCATTGACTTGTTTTGAATACAAGTTGAGGGTATGATACCCCTTTCTATCTTTGAGAAGATTCTTGTGACATTTTTGATGAATGAAAATTCATTGGTATTATATTTTGATGCCAATTATTTTGATGAGATTTTGACGAATAATATCTACTGTCGCTTTGACTTCAGTAATCGTCAATTTTAAAATGGATTTTCAAGCAGTTATCCCGCGACGCTTGTTTTGTTGTCTGTTTTTACGGTATTTTGAGAAATGCAATTTCCTTATCGAAGTTGCTACTGATGTTGTTGTTTTAATCACGTGTTTTAAAAAGTTTCAAAATAAAAATCTTTTCCAAAATTTTTACGGTTTACGTTTTCAAAAGAATGAGGAAGCAATTTAAACGTTTCAGCAAAATCGAGGACTGTGACCCATTTCTTTTGCTGATTCTCTTAATTCCGAACTTGTTCGTTTGAGAATGTAAATTATTATTTTTATAAAATAAACAAAAAAAAATTTTCAGAAGTTTTGCACTTTGCGCTTTCAAAAGAATGAGGAAGCGATTTAAATGTTTCAGAAAAATCGAGGACTATGATCCCTTTCTTTTATTGATTCGCTTAATTCCGGACTTGTCCGTTTGAGAATGTGAAATGTTATTTTTAGAATACACAATTTTGCACTTTCAAGGAAACGAGAAGTGAATTAAATGATTTAGTAAAACTCGTGGTTATGGGACATGTTCGTTTGCTATTTCGGTTAATCCCGGACTCGTTAATTGAAATATTATTTCGGATTATCGTTTTTGATAATCGGATATTTGTGGTTTCTGATTATCGTTTTTGATAATCAGATATTTGTTTTTTCTGATTATCGCTCGTGATAACTAGATATTTGAGATTTAATTATCGTTTGTGATAATTAAATATTTGTGGTTTAAGATTTGATTATCGTTTTGATAATTGAATATTTGTGATCTCTGATTATCGTTTTTGATAATCGGATGTTTGTGAATTCTGATTATCGTTTTTGATAATTAAATATTTGCTGAATTGAGATTTGATTATCATTTGTGATAATTAAATATTTTTGATTTGAAATTTCTGATTATCGCTTGTGATAATTAGATATTTAAGATTTAATTATCGTTTGTGATAATTAAATATTTGTGATTTAAGATTTGATTATCGTTTTGATAATTGAATATTTGTTGATTTGAAATTTTATTACCATTGTGGAATTCCTGATTATCGTTTTTTGATAGTTAGATATTTGTGACGTGTGTTTTCTAATTATCTTTGTTGATAATTAAATTTGCTGATTTTGCTGTTTTCTAATTATCGTATCGATGATTAGATATTGTTGTTTTGTGATTTCTATATTCTGATTATCTATTTGATAGTTAAATTTTGTAAATATTTGTGAATTACTTTTATTAAATTAAAAGATTTCTTTGGTGTTTATATTGTACTACGTCGGTGTACCGGCTTAATTTTCTGTTATTCATGACGTTTCCCACGTCTTCCAATTACGGAAATGCCTTAGGGATTTTCAATTTTTTTTCTTGAGCGACCTTCTATTCACCTCATTGCTTCAAGGGTGTAGCACCTTCGAAATAAAGATGTTTTTATTGCGGAAGTTCAATGGTTCTCAAATCCTAAGGATTGCACTTAGGAATCCAAAGAATTCATCGAGCAAACAAGTTTAGGCTTATTCTTCCATGCTCTATATGGTCAACTTCCTATTTCAAATTTTCTTCATCTTGTGATGATATGCTCTTATGGTTGTTACCTTCTGTTCGTTTATTCCTTATGATTGCGAGGACGCAATTTCTTTAAGGGGGAGTCTGTAACAACCCTGGGATATTATAATTAATCATCGTTGTTAAACGAATTATTATGCCAGCTAATTGCTAATTGAAGTTTGTCAATCGAGTTTAAATTTCTTTTAAATATTCGTTAAGGGTATGGGCTTTAAAATACCTTGACCCATGATTGTTGTTGGTGGGTGATAATGTTCAATACCATTCCACTCTCTCTCCATCATTTTCATTTTTTTTCAAACCCTAGAGCCACACGAACGATAAAATAAATGGCGGCTTGTTGCTTTTCCTCGTTCATTCCTCTCCACTCTGAAATTAGGGTTTCGTTCGTCTTCCCTCGATTGCTGTGGCTTCGCTCGATTTATGGTGTGCTCGGCTTCTTCTAAATTCGTCGACAAGGTGAGTAATTTATACTCACAACTTAATTCGAACTCAGTGCTATGCCCTCGTTCGATTTTGTGTTGATACTTGGTTTTGAAATCTGATTTAGTTGAATCTCTGTCAATTATTGACTTCTTCCATTATTGATTTTTGACAATTTAGTGTTTTTGTACATACTTGGCTTCGTCCACTCGTTTTGTTGTGAATGTTGATGATTTTATCTGACTTGGTTCGATTTTTTTTTACTTGCCTCGTCACCTCGAATTTGCATTTGTTTTGACTTCGGCCATTTCTGATTTCATGAATTTCTGGCTTTGACTTGTACATTCGAATTTCTTTGATTTTGATAAAATGGATTTGCTATTGCTTGTTCAAAAACTGTTACATTATTTTAATAGGCTTTGAACTGTTACATGACCTCGGCCATGTGTTCATCTGAGTGTTGTTTGCATTGCATCACCACTGATGAACTTATCTGGAGCATTGTTCATTTTTGATTTTTGTTGTTTTGCATTAAGCATGTGTTCATCTGATGTTGCACCACTTGATGTCGTAGCCTGGGTCATTTGTTCCTGTAATATGTCACTGTATCATTATAAAGTTCACATTTGTTAGCTTGTAGTTCATGTTGTTTTATTGAGTCTGAGCTTTGAGATCATGTTCACTTGTTTGAGTCTGGTATCTTGATTCGTTATTGCAGTGTCTTTGATGTTGTACACTGTCATGTTGTCTTGGGTATTTGGTCTTGCCTGGTGTTCTGTAGTCATTTATGCATTGATGCTATTCTCTGTTGCACTTGCTCATTTGAGTTTGCACTGCTTCATCACCACTTGTATCTGCATATACGTATATTCATGTAACTTGAGTCTTGTTCTTGGTCGTAGCTGGACTTGTTTCCTTGATCATTCACTGTTGCCTGGGTCTATACATTGATATTGGCTGCTGCAGTTTGTAATTCCATTTGAAATACTTTTGGTATTACAGTACTCTAGTAGTTGATGGACTTGTTGATGAATGGACTGGTTCGCTGTTGAGTTCATTTGCTCAGTGCATTCATGTGTTTGCACTATCCAGTATTTTCAAGTATATTTCATATACTTGTCGCCATTCACTTAAAATCAGTTGCATTTCTCTGATTCATTTCATGGTTGAACCTTTGCCCTGTGACCTTGTACTGGCTGCAGTTCAGTTGCGGTCTGCCCTTGTGTTTGTGTGCTGTGGTGCCATATCATTGGTGCTCTCACCCTCATTCGGTTGTGTCATCATGGTGTACACGACCTTGTGCACTTGCTCATTTGAGTTGTACTGCTTCTAGTTGCACCTCTGATTCATTTTGCCATGTGCAGTTTGTTATGTACATTCATTTGTGTACATATTTTACATTCATGTTTGGTGAAAGTTTTAAATTGCTGCCTCTTGCTTAGTTTATTAGTTTGCACTGTGAATTCTTGTGTATTGACCTTTGTGCCTTGTTGCTATTTCTGTATATGCTGTTGTGGCGAGGCAGTGTACGCGTGCGTGCACTGCAGCCACACAGTATCGACATTTTGAATTGATATTTGAACCTTCATTGATTTTGGTTCGTTGATCTTTTGTGTACACCATCACGGTAGTGGCAAGGCAGTGCACGCAAGCGTGAACTTCGGCCACACGGTATTGATTTTATTGATATTCTATTTTGTTTTGATTTATTGATCTTTTGCATATTCCGTATGTTGTAGTGGCGAGGCAGTGCACGCGTGCGTGTACTGCAGCCCTACTCAAATTAATATTTTAATTGATATTTCAATGGTTTGAACTGTTTTGTTTATTCAATTCAATATTCTGAATTGCATTCTGATTTGGTTGAATTTGTTGATTTGTTGTTTAACACTGCAACGTGTTATATTTATCGTTATCCGATTTCTTTATTTAAGGATCAAATAGATGAAATTTATTTTGACTATCGTCTAATTGTTATTTACTTATTATTGCTTTCTGCGCACTAATAACTGAGTTTGAATTAGACTGACCCGTGTATTATTTTCTTTTGAATTTAATACTCGGGTCAGACCCGAGTTATTTCAGGTTGTAGATATCTTGCTTTGGGTAGCTGTTTGAGCTATGAAGATTTTTCATATCTTTTGGAGTTGTCGTGTCATAGTATAGGTTGATATGTATTCATGTATATTATTTGATAATGTACTTGTATATATAACTTCCAGAGTCGACTGTTGTAGTTGTATCATACGTATTGTGTCAAATGTATTGTAACTGAAATCAGTTATATATATATGAGACTTTTTGTTCTAACTGTGTTCCGCATTTATATTATCTGTGTTACTATTATATTTTCTATCCTAAACTATTATGAACCATCGTAGTTCGTTTTACATTGGAATTGGGGTATGTCGATGGGAGTAAATAAATCAGAGATTAAAAATGAAAGAATATATATATATACCACTCCTATCGAGAGAACTAATACTAGTGTAAGGCCTAACTACGGATGGCCGCTCCTCAACAGCCTTATTCTCCGCGCTAGTTGACAGCATTACACCGTAGTGTTCTTGGCTAGCGTGGGTATAGAGGTGGGGCGTCACACGATCGACGCATTTGTGTCCAATATTGATAGTCGGTGATTTAACTATCAATTAATATTCACAAACAACCATCAACCAATAAATAATTTTCCAAATTATTTATTTATCTCAAAAATATTCTCAGAAGATATAATTTCACTTCCACTATCTGCCTTTCTCAGAATAAATTCCGAGTATTTCCACTTCCACTAGAATCACCAAGCACAAAACTTTAGATTTTTAAAATAATTTAAAAACATTTTATTGTAAAATATATTTAACATTTAATTTAGAAAAATTTACTTTAATACTTAATTTATAATAATACTTTAAACAAATATACCAAATCATTCTTTAAATAATTATTACGATAATAGAGTAAAAATTACTTACTTTAAAATTTACTTTAAAATATTTAAATTAAAACTACTTCACTAATTGATTAAAAATATATACTATATGAATATTTGAAAATAAGGTTAATCTATAAATATAAACTAGGTTTTTTTACCTTTAAAGTAGAATTACTAGGTCACTCTTAATAAATTATTACTACGGTAATAGATTTTAAATAAATATTTACTTTAGAATTTAAACATTTGAAATAATAAATTTCCAAGAACATACTTTGTAAAACAACACTAAAACCTTTATTTTATTTTAAAAACTGACTTTGAAAACGTACTTGGCTATCCAGAGAAATATACTTCTCTTCACAACCTTTAAAAATAAATCACTATTTATTTTTAGACAATTTTCTCGTTCCTTTAATAAATTGCTACCTTGAATTTATTCTTCCAAATATTCAATTTCAAACACTTAAATCAATTTACAAATTGATCTCCAATTTACTTCATTTATTCCAAAGTCCTTAATTTCAGATTTCATACCTTACTTATGATTTAAAATACTTTTAACTGGAAATTCCAATTTAGATTTCTCACTTTACTACTTATTCCTTTAAATAAATTTTAAACTTTAAGTTTTAAAATAATTCTTTATTCATTTAAATTAATACTACATAATTTTACAATTCATTAATTACTGTTTATTCAAACTCTTTCCTTTTCATAATCGAAGTTATTTATCAGTATTTAACATACTTCTAATTCTTTTTCAATCCATTCTTAATTTATTAAATTTTCTAAGATTATTTCGTTTACAAATTCACTTCCTTTATTTTCTTTCCAAAATCCAATTTATATATTTTTGGTAATTCATTTTGACCAATATATATATGTCCAATCCAATCATATCATTCAATATTCCAATATATTCAACATAGAATATCAACTAATCACAAACAGAGATATTAAATAATAATGTTGAGGGGTCTAATTGGATCCCACCAACCTGTTTTTTTTCCTGCATCCGCATATGTTAGAACAATATAATATGCCAATTCCAAAATTACCATACTACAGCACTTCAATGAATTTCAACCATTTAAACAATTATTTATATTTAACCATTTAAATTTAAATTTAAATGAACCGAGTGAGATTAACTCACCTTTGATTTGTTTTGCAATCTGTAACGACCCAGAATTTATATTAATCAAAATTCATATATTTAATTAATTTTAAATATAAATAAGTAAAATTTATAAGTTGAATAAATTTTATTTCGAATAATTGGATTTAATTGGATAATTAAATCAATAATTATATGTTAAATTTATGAAATAATTAAAAATTGGGTCAAATATGATTAAAATTGATTTGTAAAATTTTATTATATCATATTGGAGTTAGAATGATGTTATAGAACTTTTAAAATCGGATTAAAAGTTTATTTGTGAAAATTGAATATTTTAATATTTAATTATCGACTGAAACATAGCCAATTTTCGAACAGTCTCAGAATTGGACGAGACTAGTTCCATTGGATCCGTAATAGTTTGTTATTATCGGTTTTTGATTTTCGTAGCAATCGGAGTTTTCGTTTGACCGTGGCAGCTCGAAACGCATCGAAATTGTTTTAATATTAATTTGGCGAGTTAAAATAGTCATTTTACAAATAGTCTCGGATTTCGACGAAACTAGTTTCATCGGATCCTAATGTGATATTATTGTATGGTTTTAAATTTCGTGGCAATCGGATTTACCGTTTGTTCGGTGCAAGCTAAAACGCCTAGAAATTTTATTTACCGATTTAATTTTAAATCGAACATTTATTGCCATAACTCGCACAGATGATCGAATTGGCCTCCGAAACACATTCCATTATGTTCGGAACACGGGGTAAACCTTAGGAATGCCAACCGGCACGCTTTGTTTGGAGTTCGAAAATTCCGGGGTGAATAGTGTTTTTGAAAATTTTCTATATAAGGACTTCATAACTTCAAATTGCAAAACAAAATAAAACCTAACCCTAATATTGCTTCAGCCGCCACCCCTTCTTCAATGGCCAGAAAATCACCATGCTCTTCCTCCAATATTTTCAAATTCGTTCATCAATTCAAAGAATGTTCAACACGAAAGTTGTAGAGCGGAGCAAGATCTTAATATCCAACGGCTATGATCGTTTATAGTTGAATGGATCAACGGCAATGTTCATTCAAAGGCGTGCGACCGGGCATGATTCTTGAGGCCAAAGACACGGCCGAGTTTGCCTGTATACACGGTAAAGGAAGAGTAGGCAGCGACTTTCCAATGGCGTAAGCCGATTGTCTTCAAAGTCGACGAGGAGGGAGGACAATTCATGAAATGAACGGCGGCTATGGGTTTCGAATTTGCGTTCGTGCCTGGGAATAACGTGGGGAAGAAAACGGGGCTGTGGCCAGGATCTGATGATAAGGAATGAACGGCCAAGATTGGGCTAGGTTATAAAAATATAAAGAAAATTGTAAATTATATTATATTATAAAGTGTACAATCTTTGAAATGCGATATCTTTGTCATACGAGGTCGGAAAATTACGAAACGAATTGTGACGGGTTCGTTTTGTCGAGCACTACGCTATGGAACTAGATTGGAGTCATTTCGAGCTAGTGAAAATTTTGGATAAAATTAAACGTCCGTTTAATTTTATTCGAAATAAAACGTTGGAACAGAATTAAAATCAAGGTGAGAACTTCTCACTCAATTGAATTAGTTTAGATTTTAATTCTAAATAGTTAGATTTAAAATTGCTTGATTGTATGTTTGAATGATGATTTGTTATCTATTGATTTTTAAAATAGACATTATGCGCCGTTAGTAAGCGGATGTTATTTATTAAAAACATATACCGCGATAATTCCAACTTGTATGGAATTGGTATTATTTATGTACTTGGAGTGGATTTCCCGCATTATATAGTGGATGAGACCCTATTGCACCGTCTATTAAGCGGATAATATTTTATAAATCCCATATACCGCGATAATTCCGTACAGGAACGGAATTGGTATTGTGCTAACATCTTTGGATGCAGGAAACAGGTTGGAGGGATCCAACTGGATTCCTCAAACATTTGAATTGGTTTCAATGTTGTGTGTTGATCTATTTATAATCTGTGTGATTATCTTTGTGATTGAGATTGTTTAAGGCTAAATTTTAGCCGAATATATTTTGGTATCGTTAGATGCCGAAAATAATTAAAATTTGATTTTTTGAAATTTAAGTTGAGAATTCATAATAAAATTTAATTTTGGAATTGATCCATTTTAAGTAAATAAACGTTGTAATTTATATGTTTGAAATTATGATTTTTGCGAAATATAACCGAAATGTGATTTTTGAGATAAATAGTTGATAAATTTATAAAATGGTTTAAATTGGGATTTTTGAATTATTATAAACGGTTTATATAAAAGATTTATAAAATTGAGGTTTATAAAATAAAATATTGGAATTATAAAACAAGTTTTTATAAGTGTTAAGATGGAATATAAATGGATTTCATAAGTGAATGAAATTCACAGTTTTATAAATTGTGGAATTATAAAATGAATAGATTTTATAAAATAAAAGAATTATAAGTAATTAACTTATAAATTGGATTTTTTTGCGTGTAAATGGAAGATGGATAGAATTTGTTAATAAAGTGATTTTTTTAAGTTGAAGTGGCCATAAAATATAAATGAAAATTATAAACATTGTTTTATAAATCCGAAAATGACTTATTTGTATAAGTTAATTATTATAACTTATTAAAGGAGATATATCCACGATTTTGGATAGTGGATAATCCTTTAAATAAAATATGTAGAAATGTTGAAGTTGAATAAGGAAATATATTCACGATTTTGGACACTGAATAATATATTAAAGAAATATTTTGGAAGAGTGATGTTTTAAACAGAATAAAAACGATTTAAAGATATTTTAAAATGTATAAAGTATCGAAACCGTAGATTTCAACATTTATTGTTGAAATAGATGTTTCGAGGAATAGAAGGAAATGGTGGACTATAACACGGTTGTTATAGTAAATGATTTTCGAAAGGAAATGTTTTATATATAGTATTGGGATTTATATATCTATTTTAAGCTTGAATCCCTACACTAGTGATTTTGGTTTATAGTAACGATGTTTTACGTAACATTTGTTTTGACCCAAAAAATGTGTTTAAGTGAACGTTTTCCTTAAAGAGTAAAATATATACTTAATTTCGATTTAAGTATATTGAATATTTTCAAATATTGAAAATTAATAGATTTGTGAATTACTTATTATTAAATAAGTATGGAAATGTTTTTCCAATATGAAGTGAATGTTTGAGATTTTATCTTTTAAAGATAAATTGAAACGAATATTAGAAATCGATTTAAAAATCGTTTATTCATAGATATTTTGGAAATAAAAATTCACTATGGAATTTATAAAAGAAAGGGAAATTTGTTAAAAATAAACGTTGATTTATTTCGAAGTGTGGAAATTAATTTACGAATTTGGAACGTAAATTTAATAAATCGGTAAGGATTTATTCAATTGGTCTAAATGAACCATTTTGAAATGAAAGTTGTAAGGGTGTAAATTTATTTGAAATTGGTTTTCAAATGGTTGAAATGTGGGATATATATCTTATAAAGATATTTTTGAAAATAAATAATTTGAGAAATTATTTGAAATCGGGTGATGTTGTGAATATTGATTGATAGTTAAATAACCGACTATCAATATTTACCTTTAAATAGGTATTCGTTGTGATTTTCTTGAATTTGAATGCTACACTTATTTTTGAATAAGCGCTCACTATTCGGGTTAGCCGGGAAAGGACCTTGGGGTCGTATAACCCATTCCGAATATGTGATACGTCGTTATGGATTGCATTTGATGATCGGTGTTGAAGACCGATTATTTGTGAGAATGATAGGATGACCTATCGGTTGTCTCTACACCGTTAGCTACGGTATGGAGATTTCCTTTGTGATGGGAAGTTTTGTCGGGATTGCGAATACCCGGATTGCAAGGGCTTCTTTTGAAGTGCCTTCTGTTCTATTCGAACCCGGAACAGACTTGTATGGTTACGTGTCTGACATTTCATTTTGAGATATAAAGCAGATTTCTTTCAAATACATCTCTGTTGGTGGCGGAGAATTTATTCTCTTAGCTTAACACCCTTCTCTGAGACGTATGCTCTCAGAGGTTATGTAGTTGAAGGTTATCAGCGATATATTCCCAAATTGGTAATGTGGCATGTTGAGTGTTGCGGTGTGATGATCACTGTATGATCATTTGTGATATGATCATTTGTTTGATCGTTTATCTTTATGATCATTACTTTGATCATTTGTTGACCCAAATCAGCTTTTGTATAAAGCGTAGCTTTGTGGACGAGACTTCGTCAGACCTCACTCCTCGGAAATGGTCAAAACAGGAATATGCGGCAAGGTTATGAGAGTCGCGCCCTTTAGGGTATGTCATTTCCTTCTGGAAAGGGTGGTATCATGGTATGGAGCCCAGATACTTACTCATGTTGATACACTATATCTATTACTGTGTGGTGTTGTTGGAATCGAGCGCTCGGATAAAGGTCCAAAGGGACCGGGGGATGGCATAGTCTTGTAGTAGTTACCTAGTGACAAAGGTAACCCGGCCTTGTGTTGGCAGAGAGCTGGTTAAGTCCTCGGGACGTCCATCCAGAGGCGATCCCATGCGACGGTAGGAAGTTTCTTAGCCTGACCATTTGTTGGAAATCCAAATAAAACAATACGCACCTTGTACGGTTTTAGTTGTAGAACCTATCATTCACTTATGGTGGCGCCCCACTGTTTGGATGGTAGCTATAGTAGGCATAAGTGCGGAACGCCTATGCTGGCTAAGATTTATATCTTTACTTTCGAAATGATTTTTCCTACACTATGCACCAGTAATAATATCAAATGTTTCCTTTTAATGCGTATCAAGCATCTTTGACTATCATAAGGAGAAATCTCCTCCAATTCTGCGTTTGCATTGTGTGTGTGCGCGGGATGCCTTATGGTAGTCTCATTTTTAAAAAGCATTGCGAATTGACTTTAAAATTATCCTGTTCTTTGTTTTTAAAAGTTAAATAACTGTTTTACTTCTCACACCAGTCACATGACTGATTCGGAGTTTATTGTTTTCCCTCCTAAACTCTAGGTGCCCACCAATTTCCACACGGGCAGTCAAGAGTCAGGGTTATCAGGATATTCTGGAATTCAGGAGTTGCTGGAGGCAAGCTGGAGAGCATGGCGTATTCACTATTATATGGTACTTCTTTTCCGCTGTTTATTGTTGTCTTGTTGTTGTACACTCTGATGATGTAATGTAAAGTGATGTAATGTAATAATTGATATAGTTCTTTGTTTAAAGATTATTCATTTTTCTATTATATGTTGTTCCGCTGCGACTGTGTGATTCTGATATTGTTTCTGTTCTGTTTTCTTATTTCTTCTATCTTTTTCTTCTACCTCTTCTTCTTAAACCCTCATGGTTCGATTTTTTGGCATTCGATTGCTCGGCAATTGATACAGTGGATGTATTGATGTTGATTTTCGGAAGTCGAAGATTCTGGTCCTGACAAGTGGTATCAGAGCATTTGGTTAAGTGACAACCTTGGCTCTGTTGGGTATTACTCATTAGAGATAGAGTCAGTAGTACTCTAGAATGAGTTTGAATGTAATAATAGATATGAGCGCGTATTTGTTAGTGAATATAAAATTATTATATATTGTGATGATTGGTTTGTTGAGTGGTATATGGATTCTGGTCTGTATAGTCTGTACAACTCTATCGATAGGGATCTCTAAACACTTATACAGAACAATTCGACACGATATTGTTTTAAATTGGGTAAATGAAATAATTTTACCTCGATTATATTATATATATAAAGGAATAATTTTTCAGAAATTATTAAAGTATATATAAATTGATTGTTTAATTGTTGAAAATGTAAAACTATATATGTCAATAAAAGTTGTTTGAATAAGTTAAATAAATACAAAAATTGTAAAAAGAATAATTGTATAAGCAAATGAATTATAAGTATGGAATAATAATTAAAAATGATTTACAATTGTGAAACTATCTTGTATAAGTAAAGGAAAATAATGAAATTTTATAAGGAAAGATTTATAAATGTAATTTATAAATAAAAGGATACTTTTTAAAGAATTTAAAGCACTGAATTCACTATTGTTACTGGAAAATAATAAGGGTGATGACTGCAGCATCATCAGTATCATTTTCAAGTTTCTGTGTGATAGATTTGCTGCCATAGTAAATTGAAATTGGAGTTTTGTTGTGATAAACAAATTTGAAATAAAAAAAAATCCAAATTGAAATTGATGAATATAAGTGAAATGAATTTTGAACTTAAGTTGTATAGTGGAAGTAAAATGTAAATGAAGTTGAAATAGAATATAACTTAAGTGATGTTGAAATAATTTGATTTTGGAGTAAAAGTAAACTAATAAGTTTATTAATGAAATGAAGTCATTAAGAATATGAACTTGAGTTATATAACTGAAATTCAACCTTATATTGTTAAACGGATTAACAATTGAATTAATTAATGAATTGAATGTTAATTAATTGAATGTAAAATAAGTTGATATGAAATAATGAATGAAGTGTTAATTGATTGAAAGCCAATGTTATTAGAAGTTGAATAATTGAATGAAAATCAATTAAATGTTCAACCAATTGAAATTAAAAAGTGTTGAACCAAATTGAATGTGGAATGTAAATTTAATAATTTGGTTATGTTGAATATACATTGGTTGTTATTTGATTTTTATTTGATTGTACATAAATTCATTAAGTGTTAATGAAATTGAATTAACAAAATCAAAAGCTATGTAACTGAAATCAAATTGGATGTTAATTGGTTGGATAGTTGTTTGATGGTTGCATTTCTTGCATTTGCTATGTTAGCATATGTAGATATATGTTGTATATTGATATTATTTTCATATATACATGTTTCTCATTGGTTGTTGAGTGTTTAGTATGTGAGGATTGCGCTTGCTTCGCATTTGGAACTCGCTTTCGCTCTATATTAGCCGTATACGCTCGCTAATAAAATATAAGGTACATATCTCGGATTACATACCGTACTTTTACACTTTTTTCCCTGCGGGATGCCTCATCACCTGATGAGATGTATATTTGTGATATATATAATGTCATTTTTTTTTCGGATCGAGCCACGCAAAGGAGACTATGACGAATTTTTCCGAAAATTTAAGGCGTTAGAATATTTTTGGGAATTTTGAAATTTTTTGAAAACTATAACTACGTATGATTTGGAAACTGAGTAAAGTTATTATAAGAAGTTTAACCATGAATTTTTTGGAAAAAGTTAAACACTTAAGAGATTTGAAATTCTAATTTGAATGGCTTGTTTTGAAAAGTTAATGGATTTCAAGGATTTTTCTTACTTGGTAATTTCGAGGACGAAATTCTTTTAAGGGGTGAAGTTTGTAACGACCTAGAATTTATTTTAATCAAAATTCATATATTTAATTAATTTAAATATTAATAAGTAAAATTTATAAGTTGAATAAATTTTATTTCGAATAATTGGATTTAATTGGATAATTAATCAATAATTTAATATGTTAAATTTCTGAAATAATTGAAAATTAGGTCAAATATGATTAAAATTGATTTTTAAAATTTTATTATATCATATTGGAGTTAGAATGATGTTATACAACTTTTAAAATCGAATTAAAAGTTTATTTATGAAAATTGAATATTTTAATATTTAATTATCTACTGAAAAATAGCCAATTTTCGAAAAGTCTCAGAATTGTACGAGACTAGTTCCATTGGATCCGTAATAGTTTGTTATTATTGGATTTCAATTTTCGTAGCAATCGGAGTTTTCATTTGACCGTGGCAGCTCGAAACGCATCGAATTGTTTTAATATTAATTTGGCGAGTTAAAATAGTCATTTTTCAAACAGTCTGGATTTTGACGAAACCAGTTTCATCGGATCCATAATGTGATATTATTTTATGGTTTTAAATTTCGTGTCAATCGGATTTACCGTTTGTCCGGTGCAAGCTAAAACACCTAGAAATTTGATTTACCGATTTAATTTTAAATCGAACGTTTATTGCCATAACTCACACAGATGATCGAATTGGCCTCCGAAACTTGTTCAATAGTGTTCGAAACGCGGGGTAAACCTTAGGAACGCCAACCGGCGCGCTTCGTTTGGAGTTCGGAAATTTCGGAGTGAATAGTGTTTTTGGAAATTTTCTATATAAGGACTTCATAACTTCAAATTGCAAAACAAAATAAAAACTAACCCTAATATTGCTTCAGCCGCCACCCCTTCTTCAATGGCCAGAAAATCACCATGCTCTTCCTCCAATATTTTCAAATCCGTTCATCAATTCAAAGAATGTTCAACACGAAAGTTGTAGAGCATAGCAAGATCTTAATATCCAACGGCTATGATCGTTTATAGTTGAATGGATCAACGGCAATGTTCATTCAAAGGCGTGCGACCGGGCACGATTCTCGAGGCCAAAGACAGGGCCGAGTTCGCCTGTACACACGGTGAAGGAAGAGTAGGCAGCGAGCTTTCCAGTGGCGTAAGCCGATCGTCTTCAAAGTCGACGAGGAGGGAGGACAATTCGTGAAATGAACGGCGGCTATGGGTTTCGAATTTGCGTTCGTGCCTGGGAATAACGTGGGGAAAGAAATGAACGGCCGAGATTGGGCTAGGTTATAAAAATATAAAGAAAATTGTAAATTATATTGTATTATAAAGTGTACAATCTTTTAAATGCGATATCTTTGTCATACGAGGTCGGAAAATTACGAAACGAATTGCGACGGGTTCGTTTTGTCGAGCACTATGCTATGGAACTAGATTGGAGTCGTTTAGAGCTAGTGAAATTTTCGGGTAAAATTAAACGTCTGTTTAATTTTATTCGAAACAAAACGTTGGAACAGAATTAAAATCAAGGTGAGAACTTCTCACTCAATCGAATTAGTTTCGATTTTAATTTTAAATAGTTAGATTTAAAATTGCTTGATTGTATGTTTGAATGATAATTTGTTATCTATTGATTGTTAAAATAGACATTATGCGCCGTTAGTAAGCGGATGTTATTTATTAAAAACATATACCGTGATAATTCCAACTTGTATGGAATTGGTATTATTTATGTACTTGGAGTTGATTTCCCGCATTATATAGCGGATGAGACCCTATTGCGCCGTCTATTAAGCGGATAATATTTTATAAATCCCATATGCCGCGACAATTCCGTACTGGAACGGAATTGGTATTGTGCTAACATCTTTGGATGCAGGAAACAGGTTGGAGGGATCCAACTGGATTCCTCAAACATTTGAATTGGTTTCAATGTTGTGTGTTGATCTATTTGTTGATCTATTTACAATCTGTGTGATTATCTTTGTGATTGAGATTGTTAAAGGCTAAATTTTAGCCGAATATATTTTGGTATTGTTAGATGCCGAAAATAAATAAAATTTGATTTTTGAAAATTTAAGTTGAGAATTCATAATAAAATTTAATTTTCGAATTGATCCATTTTAAATAAATAAACGTTGTAATTTATAGGTTATAGAAATTATGATTTTTGCGAAATATAGCCGAAATGTGATTTTTGAGATAAATTGTTGATAAATTTATAAAATGGTTTAAATTGGGATTTTTGAATTATTATAAACGGTTTATATAAAAGATTTATAAAATTGAGGTTTATAAAATAAAATATTGGAATTATAAAACAAGTTTTTATAAGTGTTAAGATGGAATATAAATGGATTTCATAAGTGAATGAAATTCACAGTTTTATAAATTGTGGAATTATAAAATGAATAGACTTTATAAAATAAAAGAATTATAAGTAATTAACTTATAAATTGGATTTTTTTGCATGTAAATGGAAGATGGATAGAATTTGTTAATAAAGTGATTTTTATAAGTTGAAGTGGCTATAAAATATAAATGGAAATTATAAACATTGTTTTATAAATCCGAAAACGACTTATTTTGATAAGTTAATTATTATAGCTTATTAAAGGAGATATATCCACCATTTTGGACAGTGGATAATCCTTTAAATAAAATATGTAGAAATGTTGAATTTGAATAAGGAAATATATTCACGATTTTGGACAGTGAATAATATATTAAAGAAATGTTTTGGAAGAGTGACGTTTTAAATAGAATTAAAATGATTTAAAGATATTTTAAAATGCATAAAGTATCGAAACCATAGATTTCAACATTTATTGTTGAAATAGATGTTTCGAGGAATAGAAGGAAATGGTGGACTATAACACGGTTGTTATAGTAAATGATTTCCGAAAGGAAATGTTTTATATATAGTATTGGGATTTATATATCTATTTTAAGCTTGAATCCCTATACTTGTGATTTTGGGTTGTAGTAACGATGTTTTATGTAACATTCGTTTTGGCCCAAATAAATGTGTTTAAGTGAACGTTTTCCTTAAAGAATAAAATATATACTTAATTTCGATTTAAGTATATTGAATATTTTCAAATATTGAAAATAAATAGATTTGTTAATTACTAATTATTAAATAAGGATGGAAATGTTTTTCCACCATGAAGTGAATGTTTGAGATTTTATCTTTTAAAGATAAATTGAAATGAATATTAGAAATCGATTTGAAAATCGTTTATTCATATATATTTTGGAAATATAAATTCACTATGGAATTTATAAAAGAAAGGGAAATTTGTTAAAAATAAACGTTGATTTATTTTGAAGTATGGAAATTAATTTACGAATTTGGAACGTAAATTTAATAAATCGGTAAGGATTTATTTAATTGGTCTAAATGAACCATTTTGGAAAGAAAGTTGTAAGGGTGCAAATTTATTTGAAATTGGTTTTCAAATGGTTGAAATGTGGGATATATATCTTATAAAGGTATTTTTGAAAATAAATAATTTGAGAAATTATTTGAAATCGGGTGATGTTGTGAATATTGATTGATAGTTAAATAACCGACTATCAATATTTACCTTTTAATAGGGGTTCGTTGTGATTTGCTTGAATTTGAATGCTACACTTATTTTTGAATAAGCGCTCACTATTCGGGTTAGCCGGGAAAGGACCTTGGGGTCGTATAACCCATTTCGAATATGTGATATGTCGTTATGGATTGCATTTGATGACCGGTGTTGAAGACCGGGTATTTGTGAGAATGATAGGATGACCTATCGATTGTCTCTGCACCATTAGCTACGGTATAGAGATTTCCTTTGTGATGGGAAGTTTTGTCAGGATTGTGAATACCCGGATTGCAAGGGCTTCTTTTGAAGTGCCTTCGGTTCTGTTCGAACCCGGAATAGACTTGTATGGTTACGTGTTTGACATTACATTTTGAGATATAAAGAAGATTTCTTTCAAATACATCTCTGTTGGTGGCGGAGAATTTATTCTCTTAGTTTAGCACCCTTCTCTGAGACGTACGCGCTCAGACGTTATGTAGTTGAAGGTTATCAGCGATATATTCCCAAATTGGTAATGTGGCATGCTGAGTGTTGCTGTGTGATGATCATTGTATGATCATTTGTGATATGATCATTTGTTTGATCGTTTATCTTTGTGATCATTACTTTGATCATTTGCTGACCCAAAGCAGCTTTTGTATAAAGCGTAGCTTTGTGGACGAGACTTCGTGAGACCTCACTCCCCGGAAATGGTCAAAACATGAATATGCGGCAAGGTTATGAGTGTCGCGCCCTTTAGGGTATGTCATTTCCTTCTGGAAAGGGTGGTATCATGGTATGGAGCCCAAATACTTACTCATATTGATACACTATATCTATTACTGTGTGGTGTTGTTGGAATCGAGCGCTCGGATAAAGGTCCAAAGGGACCGGGGGATGGCATAGTCGTGTAGTAGTTACCTAGTGACAAAGGTAACCCGGCCTTGTGTTGGCAGAGAGCTGGTTAAGTTCTCGGGACGTCCAGCCAGAGGCGATCCCATGTGGCGGTGGGAAGTTCCTTAGCCTGATCATTTGTTGGAAATCCAAATAAAACAATACGCACCTTGTACGGTTTTAGTTGTAGAACCTATCATTCATTTATGGTGGCGCCCCACTGTTTGGATGGTAGCTATAGCAGGCATAAGTGCGGAATGCCTACGCTGGCTAAGATTTATATCTTTACTTTCGAAATGATTTTTCCTACACTATGCACTAGTAATAATATCAAATGTTTCTTTTTAATGCGTATCAAGCATCTTTGACTATCATAAGGAGAAATCTCCTCCGATTATGCGTTTGGATTGTGTGTGTGTGCGGGAGGCCTTATGGTAGTCTCATTTTTAAAAAGTATTGCGAATTGACTTTAAAATTATCCTGTTCTTTGTTTTTAAAAGTTAAATAACTATTTTAGTTCTCACACTAGTCACATGACTGACTCGAAGTTTATTGTTTTCCTTCCTAAACTCTGGGTGCCCACCAATTTCGACACGGACAGTCAAGAGTCAGGGTTATCAGGATATTATGGAATTTAGGAGTTGCTGGAGGCAAGCTGGAGAGCATGGCGTATTCACTAGTATATAGTACTTCTTTTCCGCTGTTTATTGTTGTCTTGTTGTTGTACACTCTGATGATGTAATGTAAAGTGATGTAATGTAATAACTGATATAGTTCTTTGTTTAAAGATTATTCATTTATCTATTATATGTTGTTCCGCTGCGACTGTAAGATTCTGATATTTTTTCCGTTCTGTTTTCTTATTTCTTCTATCTTTTTCTTCTACCTCTTCTTCTTAAACCCTCATGGTTCGATTTTCCGGCATTCGATTGCTCGGCAATTGATACAGTGGACGTATTGATGTCGATTTTCGAAAGTCGAAGAATCGGGTCCTGACAAGTGGTATCAGAATATCCTGATAGGTTTGTTGAGTGGTATATGGATTCTGGTCGGTATAGTCTGTACAACTCTATCGATGGGGATCTCTAAACACTTATACAGAACAATTCGACACGATATTGTTTTAAATTGGGTAAATGAAATAATTTTACCTTGATTATATTTTATATATAAAGGAATAATTTTTCAGAAATTATTAAAGTATATATAAATTGATTGCTTGGTGGTTGAAAATGTAAAACTATATATGTCAATAAAAGTTGTTTTAATAAGTTAAATAAAAACAACAATTGTAAAAAGAATAATTGTATAAGAAAATGAATTATAAGTATGGAATTACAATTAAAAATGTTTTACAATTGTGAAACTATCTTGTATAAGTAATGTGACGACCCAGCTTCCTATGCCCAGGAAGACGTGTCATCAATAAGAAAGAAAGGGATAGAAATAGAAAAGAAAAGAAAGAAAGAATAACATTAGAATCTCGCAGCGGAATGGAATAAAATATAATATATCAACATAAACATTGCATAGTTATATATACATCAGAGTTAAACAATATCATACAACATGACTATCCTATACATATCTGTTAGAACATACATCTCAAATACATCATAAACTCACTAACACAGCGGAACTATATAGATATATATGTCTACAACGCTGAAGCCTTCTGCTCCATTTCTCCTCCAGAAGTCGTCAAAGCTAACCTGAATCCCTAGGCTACCCGTAAGAATTTGGGTACCCGAAAGTTTATGAAAAACAAAAAAATAAACTCCAGGTTAGACATGGGTCTGGTATGAGTAAACGGGTTAAAGTTGTTTAACTTTGAAACTCATTTAAAATAAAGGTATCACGTAAGACTCCCCACAAATAGATACGGGTAAGTTTTTACCTTACGCTAACCAAAACACTTCGTAGGAAATCCAGTGATATTATAATAGTGTCTAGGGTTTTCAAGTAAAATACAGAAATAGCTGAAATGCTTACATCTCACATTTCAACATAGTTGGGCACAATCAAAACGCACGGCACATATTGGAAATTGGATCCCATACAATGGCAGGGCTACTGGGGTACCGCCCGTCACAGTACGTGGTCTAGATCATAGTACCGAGGAGCCACCCTAACTCCCCTGCAACACAAGGCCGGAACCATTCCTTACTGAATAGTCCCGAACAAGATAACCCCGCAGTTGGTGTACATCCAACCGCCCACACAGCCGAATAAAAAGGGACATCTAGACAGGGGTATACCTCGTCCTGCTTGGGCATGACCCACCTAACCTTGCTGCACCTCCCCTGTTTTAGCCATTCCCGGTTGATGAGGCTTGAGGTTGCGATTACCTTTAGAGAACATATCACTTAGAATGCTCATCGTCCGCCTGACGATGTGCTGAAAGCATTCAATCCATACAAGTTCGTTCCGGGTTCGAACGAAACCGAAGGGATTATCTCGTTACACTCGTTTTGGAATCACCCTCAGAGTTAACGACGATAACCCTTGCATTCTGAAAACACCATCTCCATCTTCACTTGAGATTACATGACCTAACGTTTAATTTGGATCGATGTGGTTTTCGGAATATCAATTGGATACCCGATCCCGGTCTCATCGAAATCCAAACGCCATTTTAAAGTCCAAGTTGTCTAGTTAACTTAACAATTTAAATTTAACAATTGAATTCATATAGCAGTTCAACACAGATAAATAACATCAGATAAATCATATAGCAATTTAACACAGGTAAATCGTACACAATTATCACAGACATATACAGAATATCACAGAACATCACAGGATGTAAATAACGTCACAGGCAATCAGTATAATCATCGATTCATATCCACAAGTATGATTTGTTTTAAACTTAATTGCATACTTAAGAATGAATTATATTTTATTCTTTGCTTAATCAATTACTAATAAATTAACTTATTTCAAGTCATTAATTACCTATTAATTATTCACTTAATTAATGAATTAATTATTAATCAATAATCTTAATTATTGATTTATAAAACTCAATTACATAATTAATTATTATTAATTGCTTAACTAATCATTACTTACTAATTAACTTAATTGTTCACTCATTAATTATTTAATTAATTCGTTAACTACGATTTGTCAATTAATCAACTTCAAATGATTAATTAAATTCTTAATTACAAATGATTTCACAAGATTATCATTAAAATCTTTAATTACTAATTCAATTAAGTTTTGAACTACTTATTAAATTATAATTATAAATTTTATTACATACATAATTAACTTCCATTTTTAAATTAATTACTCAATTTAGTTTCAGCAAAACTTTAAAGTTTATCAGGTCTTAGAACAAATTGTTTAACACTTAATAACAATGTTTATACTTAACTGAATTACTTCTACTTTCATATTACAGTTAGGAAAAATTCTGCAATCTTAAACCCGAAGTCAACATCGCGCTCACCTCGGGTAGGACTCGAGATAACCTAGCAACTTCCCGCGTTAAATCTCCCCTGCCTCTCTTCTTCTTCCCTGTTTCTTACTGTAACGCTTCGATTTTTCGTTGCCGAAAAACCGAATAGTTATGGGTTTAAGAAAAAGAATTTAGGAAAAGAAAAAGAAAAGAAGGTAGAAATTAGGGAGGAGAGAAGATAGAAAATAGAAAATTTTAAAAATAGAAAGAAAAGAGATTAGAGAAGAGAAAGGAAATAGAGAAAATAGAACGGGACAGAAAGAAAACAGAACAATAACAGAATCTCACAATTCGCAGCGGAACAACATATAATAATAAATGAATAATCTTTAAACAAAGAACTATATCGGTTATTACATTACATCACATTTCATTACATCATATCATCAGAGTGTACAACAACAACAAACAGTGCAGCGGAAAAAGAAATACTATATAAGTAATATGCCATGCCATCCAGCTTGCCTCCAGCAACTCCAGAATATCCAGAATATCCTGATAAACCTTACTCTTGACTGCCCGTGTGGAAATTGGTGGGCACCCAGAGTTTAGGAAGGAAAACAATAAACTCCAAGTCAGTCATGTGACTGGTGTGAGAACTCAAAACAGTTTATTTATCTTTAAAATCAAAATAGAGGAATATTTTTAAATTCAATTCGCAATGCTTTTAAAAAATGAGACTACCATAAGGCCTCCCGCACACACACACAATGCAAACGCAGAATCGGAGGAGATTTCTCCTTATGATAGTCAAAGATGCTTGATACGCATTTAAAATAACATTTGATATTATTACTAGTGCATAGTGTAGAAGAAATTCATTTCGAAAGTAGAATATAAATCTTAGCCAACATAGACATTTCGAACTATGCCTACTATAGCTACCATCCAAACAGTGGTGACCACCATAAGTGAATGATAGGTTCTACAACTAAAACCGTACAAGTTTCGTATTGGGAATTGGATTTCCAACAAATGGTCAGGCCAAGGAACTTCCCATTGCCACATGAGAATGCCTCTGGAAAGACATCCTCGAGAACCAAACCGGAACTCTGCCAACACAAGGCCGGGTTACCCCTAACTGGGTAACTACTGACACGAGCACGCCATTCCCCGATCGTAAACGACCTTTCTCACGGGATCCCGAAAACCAACAACCACAAAGTAATAAATTCGTAGTAACCACATAGGTTAAATATCTGGGCTCCATACCATGACACCACCTCTATCCAGAAGGAAATGTACATACCCTAAAGGGTGCTACCCCTCATAACCTTGCTGCATCTTTCCTGTTTTGACCATTTCGGGGTGTGAGGTTCGACGAAGTCACGTCCACAAAAACATACTTTATACAAAAGCCATGCTTTGGGTCAACAAATGATCAACACAATGATCACTAAGATAGACGATCAAATAAACGATCCTATCACAATAATCAACACAATGATCATTTCAGCAACACTCAGCATATCAAATTACCAAATTGGGAATATATCGCTGATAACTTCAACTATATAACCTCTGAGCTCGTACGTCTCAGAGAAGGGTGTTAAGCTAAAAGAATAAATTCTTCGCCACCAACAGAAATATATTTGAAAGAAATCGGCTTTATATCTCAGCTTGTAATGTCAGATACACAATCCATACAAGTCTGTTCCGGGCTCGAACAAAACCGAAGGCACTTACAAAGAAGTCCTTGCAATCCGGATATTCACAATCCTGATCGGATTCACTATCACATATGGAGAACTCTATACCGGAGCAACTCGGTGCAGAGTAAATCGACAGGTCATCCTATCGCTCTCGCAAATACCGGGTCTTCAACACCGATCTTCAATGCAATTCACAACGACGTATCACATATTCGGGATGGGTTATACGACCCCATGGTCCTTTCCCGGTTAACCCGAATAGTGAGCGCTTATTTAAAAATAAGTGTGGCATTCACATTCAACAAATCACATCAATTACCCATTCAAAGGGAAATATTGATAGTCGGTTATTGAACTATCACTGGATATGCACACATCACCAGATTCCAAAAATTTTTCCAAATTACTTATTTTCCAAAAATATCTTCACTAGATATATAATTTCAATACTTCAAAAATAAATCAATATTTATTTTTCTAAACCAATTCCACTTTTCATTTATAAATTCCATAATGAATTTATATCCTCAAATATTCATGCATATACGATTTCAATTATCCATTTTCAATTTATCTTCAAAAAGATAAATTCTAATTATTCACTTCATATTGGAAAACAATTCCATACTTATTAAAAATAAGTAATTCACAAATCTTTTTATTTTCAACACTTAGAAAATATTCAATATACTTAAATCGAGATTAAGTATATATTTCATTCTATTAAGGAAATCATTCTCTTAAACATATTTATTTGGGCCAAAACGAATGTTACGTAAAACATCGTTACGACAACCCAAATTCACTAGTATAGGGATTCGAAATTAAAATAGATATATAAATCCCAATACTATACAAAACTTTTCCTTTAGGAAATCATTTACTATAACAACAGTGTTATAGTCCACTATTTCCTTCTATTTCTCGAAAACGTCTATTTCAACAATAAATGTTGAAATCTATGGTTTCGAATCTCAACACATTTTAAAACATCGTTAGATCGTTTTAATTCAATTTCAAATATCACATTCAAAACAATTTCTTTAACATATTATTCACTATTTAAAAACGTGAATATTCTTTGTTAACAAATTTCATCATTTCTATATATTTCATTTCCAAGGATTATTCACAGTTAAAAATGTGAATATAACTCCATTAATAGGTTTCAACAATTAACTTATCAAAATAAGTCATTTGCGAATTTATAAAACAACGTTTATAAATTCCATTTCTATTTATTTATAAAAGTTTCCTTTTTTATAAATTCTTTTATTAACCTATTTCAGTTTATAACTCAACTATAAACTAAAAGTTCATATTATAAGTTAAATGCTTATAAAACGATTATTTTACAAAATCGTTCTTTTTAACTTCCCAAACCATAAATCTTATAACTTATAAGATTCATTTATTTAATCAAATCCATTCCTTCAATATAACTTCACAAATTTATAATTCTTACTATTTATAAATTTTATTTATAACTTCACAGTTTATAATTCTATAAATTTCATTCATTTATGAAATTCATTTTCACTTCATTCAAACACTTATAAAAACTCGTTTTATAATGTCTATATTTCAATTTATAAATATCCATTTATAAATCTCTTAATATAATTCAATTTATATTATTCTTTAAAACGTCTTTAATCTCCTTTATTATTTCACCATTTTGATTCATAAAATAATTAAATTTTATAAATCCTATATTTAAACTTTTCACAATAATTCTAAAATCCTGATTAAACTATTTTATAAAATCGTTAGCATCATATTCTCAAAAATCAGTTTTTAACTATATTTCTTAAAAATCATAATTTTTATAACTTTTAAAAATTATAACGTTTATTTATAT
This sequence comes from Allium cepa, assembly GCA_030765085.1. Lineage (NCBI taxonomy): Eukaryota > Viridiplantae > Streptophyta > Magnoliopsida > Asparagales > Amaryllidaceae > Allium > Allium cepa. Next base: position 884,238,057 of record CM060943.1, on the reverse strand, counting down.
AAAATGGATCAATTCCAAAATATAGTATATTCTCAAAAATCACTTTATAAATCATTTTAAAATTTCAAAACTTGGTCCAATGATGCTACACATCAAATAGTCAATCACGACAACAACGATATCATATATCGATATGATAATCCATCAAATATCAAAATATCTGAAATCAAATAAAAACTGTTGAGGAATCCAGTTGGATCCCTCCAACCTGTTTTCCTGCATCCACAAACATTAGCACAATACCAATTTCGCTCCAGTACGAAATTATCGCGGTATATGTTCTTATTAAATATTATCCGCTTAATAACGGCGCAATAGGGTCTCATCCGCTAAACAAAAATGCGGGAAATCAATAACTCCAATATATACATATGCCAATATATATATATATTGATATTATATATAATACCAATTTCACTGTTTATGAAAAATTCGCGGTATATGTTTTTAATAAATAACATCCGCTTAATAACGGCGTATAATGTCTATTTTAACAATCAATATATAACAATCATCATTCAAACATGCATTCAAATATTTTAAATCTAACTATTTAAAATAAAATCGAAACTGATTCGATTGAGTGAGAAGTTCTCACCTTGATTTTAAATTCCGTTTTAGCGATTTATTTCGAATAAAATTAAACGGACGTTTAATTTTACCCAAAATTCTCACTAACTCCAAACGACTCCAAACCAACTCCATCGCGTAGTGCTCGTCCATACGATTCCAACGCAACTGGTTTCGCGCGTTTTCGACCTCGTATGCAAAAGTTATGAATTTTATAAGTTTGTACTAATCTTTATAAACAATTACAACATAATTTAACTAATTTTTTTATACCAATCTAATCCTGGCCATGCATAGCAGATCCAATGCCTCAAGTTCATCTCCCCCAACCTCTCGTTCATCTCCAGGCAAACGCAAATGGGGCCGAACCCATTATAGCTAGCTAGGGTTTAAATTTACGCCTCAATCACTCGCCTATACTCGATCACAACCCCGCCATGACGAAGCTCTCGAACCCCCCTATGCTCGGCCCAACCCTGGTGGAGCTCGGCCACCCCTGTAGCACGCATCACGAGGCCGACTCTAGGGTCTTTGAACGCAATTTTCCATCGATCTAAAGCTCCGTTTCAAATCATAGCCGTTGATCTTGTAGATCTTGATGTGCTCTATAACTTTGTAGTTGATAATTTCGTGAATCGATTGATGGATGAAGAGAAAAGAGGAGGAGAAGTTGATGATTTTCTGGCCGTTCAGTTTCTAGGGCCGGCTAGGTTAAAATTAGGGTTTTTATCTTCTTTTTTTTTTTTTTGTGAAGGGTAGGGCTATTTATAAGGAACGAGCGACACTATTCATCCCGGAAATTCCGAACTCCGATTTACGCGCCGTAACCAGCGTTTCTAGGGTTTACCCCGCGTTCCGGACACAATGGAACAGGTTTCGAAAGCTAATTCGGAAGTATGTGCGAGTTATGGCTGTAAACGCTCAATTTGAATTAAACCGATTTAAGTCGATTTCTAGGCGTTTTAATTTGTACAGGACAAACGGTAAATCCAATTGACTTGAAATTTGAAACCTTACAATAATATCACATTATGGATCCGATGAAACTGGTTTCGTCGAAATCCGAGACTTTTTGAAAAATGGCTATTTTCACTCGCTAAATTAAAATTAAAAATAAATCGATGCGTTTCGAGCTGCCACGGTCAAACGGTAACTCCGATTGACACGAAATTTGAAATCCGGTAATAACTAACTATTACGGATCCAATGGAACTAGTTTCGTTCAATTCTGAGACTGTTCAAAAATTGACTATTTTCACTAGTCGATTTAATTATTAAAATATTCAATTTTCACAAATTAACTTTAAATTCGATTTTAAAAGTTCTAAAATATTGTTCTAACTTCTATATGATAAAATAAAATTTTACAAATCATTTTCAATCATATTTAACTCAATTTTCAATTATTTCCATAATTTAACCTATTAAATTATCGATTAAATTATCCAATTAAATCCAATAATTCAAAATAAAATTTATTTGACTTATAAATTTACTTATTAATATTTAAAATTAATTAAATATTCATATTTTAATTTCTAAAAATTCTGGGTCGTTACAATCTTCCCCACTTAAAAGAATTTCGTCCTCGAAATTATAAGTAAGAAAAGTTATAGAATTTATTAACTTTCCCAAAATAAATTTAAACTTCTTATAATAACTTTACTAAGTTTTCAAATCATACATAGTTATCTTTTCAAAAACAACTATCATTGTTTAACTTTCAATTCCAAAATCAAAGTTATAGTTTTCACAATTTTCCAATTTTTCTCAAATTTTTCTAACGCCTTAAATTTCCGGAAAAATTCGCCATAGTCTCCTTTGCGCGGCTCGATCCGAAAAAAAATGACAGTATATATATATATCACAAATATACATCTCATCAAGTAATGAGGCATCCCGAAGGGAAAAAAGTGTAAAAGTACGATATTTAATCCGAGATATGTACCTTATATTTTATTAGCGAGCATATACGGCTAATATAGCGCAAAAGCGAGCTCCAAATGCGAAGCAAACGCGATCCGCACCTACTAATCACTCAACAAACAACATGAGAACATGCATACATGAAAATAATATCAATATACAACATATAGCAACATAATAACTATATATGTCAACATAGCAAATGCAACATATTCAAACATCAACCAACTAGCATTCAACAAATTCATAATCAATAAATATTCATTTATATTCTCATTAATATTCAATGAATTGGGTTTTCAATTTAATCATATTTGATTCATTAACATTGGATTTACTAGCATTCATTTTCAACTAATTCATATTCAAGTTGGTTCACTTCCAATTCAAATTCAATTCTATTCAAATTTATTTACTTCTAATTTGAATTCAATTACATAGCTTTAAATTTCACTAATACTTAATGAATTATATACAATCAACTAACAATCATATAACAACCAATGTATATTAATTACAACCAAATTCCTTTGCTTACAATTGGTTTAATTTAATTGATTTTCATTCAACTATTCAACTTTCTAATAACATTAGATTTTAATGAATTAACACTTATATTCATTATTCCATATCCAATTTAATTCACATTTAATTGATTAATCATTCAATCCATTAATTCAATTCAATTACAAAGTTGAACTTCTTTTATATAACTCAAGTTTACATTTATCATTAACCTTTATTAATTTACTTTGATACCAATATCAACTTCATTCAACATCTCTTAAGTTATGTTCCATTTAACTTTAAATTCACTTTTATTTACAACTCATATTCATAAATATATTCATATAGTTTCACTTCTTATATATATAAGTTTATTTCACAATTGTAGATCACTTTAATTATAATTCAATTCTTATAATTCTTTTTACTTATACAATTATTCTTTTATTTAGATTATTCAAACAACTAAACAATCAACTTATATACACTTTTATAATTCTGAAAAATTATTTCTTTATATACAAAATATACTCAAGGTAAAATTATTTCATTTACCCAATTTAAAACAATACTGTGCCGAATTGTTCTATTCAAGTGTTTAGAGTTTCCTATCAACAACGTTAATTTCTCGTATTAACCAGAATCTATATACCACTCAACAAACCAATCTTCACAATATAAAACAATTTTTATATTCACTAACAAATACGCTCTCATAGCTATTATTACACTCAAACTCATTCTAGAGTACTACTGACTCTATCTCTAATGAGTAATACCCAACAGAACCATGGTTGTCGCTTAAACATATGCTCTGATACCAACTGTAAAGACCCGGAGGTAGCGGTCACAACCGGTAGGCTTTTCAACCATCCCAGCCCCACCGTGGCTTACACTGGTACCCCAGACCTTGCTTTTACGGCCAGCCTCTCGACTGTCTCAGGTTACACCTAACCAACCCCCTAAAAGAGGATGTGTGGGAGTAAGAGTCTCCCGTTCGCCACCTAACCACGAAGTGAGAACCCCCCATCACATAGCCCAAAGCTTAACAAGACTGGTGTGAGAACTCAAAACAGTTTATTTATCTTTAAAATCAAAATAGAGGAATATTTTTAAATTCAATTCGCAATGCTTTTAAAAAATGAGACTACCATAAGGCCTCCCGCACACACACACAATGCAAACGCAGAATCGGAGGAGATTTCTCCTTATGATAGTCAAAGATGCTTGATACGCATTTAAAATAACATTTGATATTATTACTAGTGCATAGTGTAGAAGAAATTCATTTCGAAAGTAGAATATAAATCTTAGCCAACATAGACATTTCGAACTATGCCTACTATAGCTACCATCCAAACAGTGGTGACCACCATAAGTGAATGATAGGTTCTACAACTAAAACCGTACAAGTTTCGTATTGGGAATTGGATTTCCAACAAATGGTCAGGCCAAGGAACTTCCCATTGCCACATGAGAATGCCTCTGGAAAGACATCCCCGAGAACCAAACCGGAACTCTGCCAACACAAGGCCGGGTTACCCCTAACTGGGTAACTACTGACACGAGCACGCCATTCCCCGATCGTAAACGACCTTTCTCACGGGATCCCGAAAACCAACAACCACAAAGTAATAAATTCGTAGTAACCACATAGGTTAAATATCTGGGCTCCATACCATGATACCACCTCTATCCAGAAGGAAATGTACATACCCTAAAGGGTGCTACCCCTCATAACCTTGCTGCATCTTTCCTGTTTTGACCATTTCGGGTTGTGAGGTTCGACGAAGTCACGTCCACAAAAACATACTTTATACAAAAGCCATGCTTTGGGTCAACAAATGATCAACACAATGATCACTAAGATAGACGATCAAATAAACGATCCTATCACAATAATCAACACAATGATCATTTCAGCAACACTCAGCATATCACATTACCAAATTGGGAATATATCGCTGATAACTTCAACTATATAACCTCTGAGCTCGTACGTCTCAGAGAAGGGTGTTAAGCTAAAAGAATAAATTCTTCGCCACCAACAGAAATATATTTGAAAGAAATCGGCTTTATATCTCAACTTGTAATGTCAGATACGCAATCCATACAAGTCTGTTCCGGGCTCGAACAAAACCGAAGGCACTTACAAAGAAGTCCTTGCAATCCGGATATTCACAATCCTGATCGGATTCACCATCACATATGGAGAACTCTATACCGGAGCAACTCGGTGCAGAGTAAATCGACAGGTCATCCTATCGCTCTCGCAAATACAGGGTCTTCAACACCGATCTTCAATGCAATTCACAACGACGTATCACATATTCGGGATGGGTAATACGACCCCATGGTCCTTTCCCGGTTAACCCGAATAGTGAGCGCTTATTTAAAAATAAGTGTGGCATTCACATTTAACAAATCACATCAATTACCCATTCAAAGGGAAATATTGATAGTCGGTTATTGAACTATCACTGGATATGCACACATCACCAGATTCCAAAAAAATTTCCAAATTACTTATTTTCCAAAAATATCTTCACTAGATATATAATTTCAATACTTCAAAAATAAATCAATATTTATTTTTCTAAACCAATTCCACTTTTCATTTATAAATTCCATAATGAATTTATATCCTCAAATATTCATGCATATACGATTTCAATTATCCATTTTCAATTTATCTTCAAAAAGATAAATTCTAATTATTCACTTCATATTGGAAAACAATTCCATACTTATTAAAAATAAGTAATTCACAAATCTTTTTATTTTCAACACTTAGAAAATATTCAATATACTTAAATCGAGATTAAGTATATATTTCATTCTATTAAGGAAATCATTCTCTTAAACATATTTTTTTGGGCCAAAACGAATGTTACGTAAAACATCGTTACGACAACCCAAATTCACTAGTATAGGGATTCGAAATTAAAATAGATATATAAATCTCAATACTATACAAAACTTTTCCTTTCGGAAATCATTTACTATAACAACAGTGTTATAGTCCACTATTTCCTTCTATTTCTCGAAAACGTCTATTTCAACAATAAATGTTGAAATCTATGGTTTCGAATCTCAACACATTTTAAAACATCGTTAGATCGTTTTAATTCAATTTCAAATATCACATTCAAAACAATTTCTTTAACATATTATTCACTATTTAAAAACGTGAATATTCTTTGTTAACCAATTTCATCATTTCTATATATTTCATTTCCAAGGATTATTCACAGTTAAAAATGTGAATATAACTCCATTAATAGGTTTCAACAATTAACTTATCAAAATAAGTCATTTGCGAATTTATAAAACAACGTTTATAAATTCCATTTCTATTTATTTATAAAAGTTTCCTTTTTTATAAATTCTTTTATTAACCTATTTCAGTTTATAACTCAACTATAAACTAAAAGTTCATATTATAAGTTAAATGCTTATAAAACGATTATTTTACAAAATCGTTCTTTTTAACTTCCCAAACCATAAATCTTATAACTTATAAGATTCATTTATTGAACCAAATCCATTCCTTCAATATAACTTCACAAATTTATAATTCTTACTATTTATAAATTTTATTTATAACTTCACAGTTTATAATTCTATAAATTTCACTCATTTATGAAATTCATTTTCACTTCATTCAAACACTTATAAAAACTCGTTATATAATGTCTATATTTCAATTTATAAATATCCATTTATAAATCTCTTAATATAATTCAATTTATATTATTCTTTAAAACGTCTTTAATCTCCTTTATTATTTCACCATTTTGATTCATAAAATAATTAAATTTTATAAATCCTATATTTAAACTTTTCACAATAATTCTAAAATCCTGATTAAACTATTTTATAAAATCGTTAGCATCATATTCTCAAAAATCAGTTTTTAACTATATTTCTTAAAAATCATAATTTTTATAACTTTTAAAAATTATAACGTTTATTTATATAAAATGGATCAATTCCAAAATATAGTATATTCTCAAAAATCACTTTATAAATCATTTTAAAATTTCAAAACTTGGTCCAATGATGCTACACATCAAATAGTCAATCACGACAACAACGATATCATATATCGATATGATAATCCATCAAATATCAAAATATCTGAAATCAAATAAAAACTGTTGAGGAATCCAGTTGGATCCCTCCAACCTGTTTTCCTGCATCCACAAACATTAGCACAATACCAATTTCGCTCCAGTACGAAATTATCGCGGTATATGTTCTTATTAAATATTATCCGCTTAATAACGGCGCAATAGGGTCTCATCCGCTAAACAAAAATGCGGGAAATCAATAACTCCAATATATACATATGCCAATATATATATATTGATATTATATATAATACCAATTTCACTGTTTATGAAAAATTCGCGGTATATGTTTTTAATAAATAACATCCGCTTACTAACGGCGTATAATGTCTATTTTAACAATCAATATATAACAATCATCATTCAAACATGCATTCAAATATTTTAAATCTAACTATTTAAAATAAAATCGAAACTGATTCGATTGAGTGAGAAGTTCTCACCTTGATTTTAAATTCCGTTTTAGCGATTTATTTCGAATAAAATTAAACGGACGTTTAATTTTACCCAAAATTCTCACTAACTCCAAACGACTCCAAACCAACTCCATCGCGTAGTGCTCGTCCATACGATTCCAACGCAACTGGTTTCGCGCGTTTTCGACCTCGTATGCAAAAGTTATGAATTTTATAAGTTTGTACTAATCTTTATAAACAATTACAACATAATTTAACTAATTTTTTTATACCAATCTAATCCTGGCCGTGCATAGCAGATCCAACGCCTCAAGTTCATCTCCCCCAACCTCTCGTTCATTTCCAGGCAAACGCAAATGGGGCCGAACCCATTATAGCTAGCTAGGGTTTAAATTTACGCCTCAATCACTCGCCTATACTCGATCACAACCCCGCCATGACGAAGCTCTCGAACCCCCCTATGCTCGGCCCAACCCTGGTGGAGCTCGGCCACCCCTATAGCACGCATCATGAGGCCGACTCTAGGGTCTTTGAACGCAATTTTCCATCGATCTACAGCTCCGTTTCAAATCATAGCCGTTGATCTTGTAGATCTTGATGTGCTCTATAACTTTGTAGTTGATAATTTCGTGAATCGATTAATGGATGAAGAGAAAAGAGGAGGAGAAGTTGATGATTTTCTGGCCGTTCAGTTTCTAGGGCCGGCTAGGTTAAAATTAGGGTTTTTATCTTTTTTTTTTATTTTTTTTGTGAAGGGTAGGGCTATTTATAAGGAACGAGCGACACTATTCATCCCGGAAATTCCGAACTCCGATTTACGCGCCGTAACCAGCGTTTCTAGGGTTTACCCCGCGTTCCGGACACAATGGAACAGGTTTCGAAAGCTAATTCGGAAGTATGTGTGAGTTATGGCTGTAAACGCTCAATTTGAATTAAACCGATTTAAGTCGATTTCTAGGCGTTTTAATTTGTACAGGACAAACGGTAAATCCAATTGACTTGAAATTTGAAACCTTACAATAATATCACATTACGGATCCGATGAAACTGGTTTCGTCGAAATCCAAGACTTTTTGAAAAATGGCTATTTTCACTCGCTAAATTAAAATTAAAAATAAATCGATGCGTTTCGAGCTGCCACGGTCAAACGGTAACTCCGATTGACACGAAATTTGAAATCTGGTAATAACTAACTATTACGGATCCAATGGAACTGGTTTCGTTCAATTCTGAGACTGTTCAAAAATTGACTATTTTCACTAGTCGATTTAATTATTAAAATATTCAATTTTCACAAATTAACTTTAAATTCGATTTTAAAAGTTCTAAAATATTGTTCTAACTTCTATATGATAAAATAAAATTTTACAAATCATTTTCAATCATATTTAACTCAATTTTCAATTATTTCCATAATTTAACCTATTAAATTATCGATTAAATTATCCAATTAAATCCAATAATTCAAAATAAAATTTATTTCACTTATAAATTTACTTATTAATATTTAAAATTAATTAAATATTCATATTTTAATTTCTAAAAATTCTGGGTCGTTACACTTACTTCAACTGTTTTCTTTTTTTTTAAAAAAAAACTTAAGTTTTAAAAACTGTTAAAAACTTATAAACACACGCACGTATTCAACACTCGACCCAGCAAAAATCCCGAAGCAAAGAACGATCATACTCGAGTTTTCCTCGAGCCGACCCAAAACGCGAACATCTCCGCCGCCGTGCACGTGCACGACGGTCCACCACCTCGCTACCACCTCGCGACGACACCAACACTTCACAAAGCCTCCCCACACACGGAATCATAACCCAGATTTGCACCACCACCATGAAATCAAAATTCGACTAAATAGTCGAACAGGAACTCAAACCCAATTTACAAAATCACCTCGCGATTATGATCGCGTCCACCAGGGATGACAAGACTTCGGCTATACGTCACTGACAACACACTCAAACTTCGCCCAAAATTTCATAGCACTCGGTTGCGCCATGGTGTCGCGTTCATCAACAAACCGAACCCAAAAATTACAGAACCCAAAACCCTACTATTAATTCCCCTCAACAAAACGTGCATTCGAAAATTAATTTAAATATTTTTCTGTTAATCTCCTATCAATATACTAGCTTTTTGTAAAATTTCATCAACAATTATTGGATAAATCACCTGATATTCACATAAATGCAATTTTTGCCTCACTGACTAACTGCTCTGTAAATGATTGTCCAAAAATTGTATATCTTGTCTTAAAAATCATATTTTTATATGTAGTTTCAAGACATCAATTCAAATTTACAATTCGAGTTATTCGAATTTTGGTCTTATTTTTATTTTTTATTGTAAATTGGAATTTACAGTACTTATCTTTCACTGCTACTAAAAAAAATGATACGAACTTTAATCTTAAACTTAAACTAATTTATTTAGTTAATTTATTAATTACAAGAGATAATTTCATATAAAAGTATGAAACATTCTTTAATTTCTTTGAGTCAATAGAAATTTTGAAACACGAAAGATCATCTATAAGAACATACAGTACATAGTAAGCAATCCAGAACTTTTAACATACACATAACAAAATCTTCATAAACTACAAAGTAAGAGTTAGATTAGAAATAGTTTACTCACCAAGATAGATTACTGTGTAAACTTGAAACAGAGGATGGTGCAAGAAACAACAGTTGAAATTTTGAGTTTCCGTAAACTTATTGCTTTCTGAATTCTGTTTGAACTTGATAATATGAAATTTGTTTATACTACTTTGCTTTTTTTTTCTTCGCAGGCTTAACTTATGAAGTTATGGACCGAACTAAATGATCTATATGCAAATAGAATGATGAATACATCTATATATGGCTTTGAACAAGCTGTCTTCAGGAACAAGCTTTGACTTGGCATAAAATCTTGCTTTATTTTATTTTATTTTTATATGTATTAAAACCTGAAATGAAAGGCATATCTCGGCTGGAAGATATTTTATTTCAGATATATGGTAGCTAATTAATGTTTACTGATACAAACATATGATAAAGGATGTATGCAGGCTTCCATTTGAACTAAGATATATTCATAAAGGTTTACACTTTTAATGCTTGCTGACAACTTTGTTTACTTTGCAAAGATACTCGCAGTTTTCTTTTGTACTAAAATATATTCATATAGGTTTACACTTTTTGGTTTTTTTTTTTTTTAATGTTTTGCAGACAACTTGTTTACTTTGCAAAGGTACTTGCAGTTCTGTTTTGTACCAAAATGTTTCATTTTGGTTAACACTAATTAGTATTTGCTGACATATATGTTTACAAAGATATTTGCAGTTTTTATACATTTTGACTTCATGCTTAAGTTAACATATAAACAAAAATGTTTGCTGAGCAGTTAATTTTGTTTAATGGCATTTGATCTTAACATAGTCACATTTTTATTTCTATCATATTCAAATTATAGTTTGAACTAATGTTCATGTAGACTTATGTTTATAACTATATTTTATATTGTACTTATATTCAATATTTATAAGCTTATTGTTATATTAATTATACAAGTTGTTGTTAGAAACATTTCTTGATCTTATTTTTATTCAAAGTTAAATTTTCCAATATTTGATTTGTAATGTATTTATATTTACTTTAAAGAAGATTGTGTTATTATACTTATTATTATCTGTATTCATATATCTGAGATTTAATGTCATTCATACAAAGCTTTTAATTTAATTAAATAAAACAGATTAAATTTTAAATGTTATTAAAGAGTCTATTTTATATTTTGAAGTTATATTCCTTTATAATACATATACAACTAATAATATCCAAATTCTTATTTATTTATAAATGGAAATCTTATATTTTATTTAAATTAGATTGAAAACTTATTATAATAATAGGGTCAAAATTCCGGGATGTCACATTCCTCCCCCCTTAAAAGAATTTCGTCCCCGAAATTTAAACAACAATTAGTTTTCAAAAACTTAATTATTAACAATCCAAACATACATTACATCCATACAAAAACAAACAATCAAACAGTCAATCCTAACTACATTACCAGCTATCCGGACATAAATCTGGATAAGCTTTTCTAAAACTATCAAGAGTTTCCCAGGTACAATCTCTGGGATCCTCACTCCATTGCACCTTGACGAGTTTCACCGCTTTGTTCCTGAGTTGCTTCTCGTCTTGATCTACAATCTGAACAGGATTTCTAACCACAGTCAGGTTGGGTTCTACTTCTAAATCTTCCTGAACAACCGGTTCTATTACCAATGATGGGTCATGAATATATTTCCTCAAACGAGACACATGAAATACATTGTGAATCCCAGAAATCCGTTCTGGTAATTCAATCCTGTAGGCTACAGTTCCAATTCTTTCCAACACTCGGAATGGACCAATATATCTCGTAGCAAGTTTTCCTGTTTTTTCCGAATCTTACAGCACCTTTGATTGGGGAAACTTTAATAAAAACTAAATCTCCGATCTCAAATTCCAATGGTCTTCGTCTCTTATCTGCATATTTCTTCTGACGATCTTGAGCAGCTTTCGTCCTTTTCTTGATAAGCTCAATCTTCGTAGAAGCTTCACGAATAAGATCGGGTCCGAGTACAAGTCGATCATTCGATTCAATCCAACAAGATGGGGATCTACACGGTCTTCCATACAGAGCTTCATATGGAGCCATCTTAATACTCGCTTGGTGGTTATTATTATAAGAAAATTCCACTAAATTAAGATGGTCTTTCCATGATCCACCAAAATCCAATACACAAGCTCGAAGCATATCTTCTAGAATTCGATTAGGTCTCTCCGTTTTCCGTCCGTATGAGGATGATAGGCTGTACTTAATCTCAAACTAGTTCCCATTGCTGATTGCAAAGCTTCCCAAAATTTGCTAGTGAAAATAGGATCACGGTCACTTACTATGCTAATAGGAACACCATGCAATCTGACTATCTCGTTCAAGAAAAATTTCGCCAATGAAACTGCAGTGCGAGTTGCCTTAACCGGAATAAAATGGGCACTCTTCGTTAAACGATCAACAATAACCCATATTCCTTCATTTCCTTTCCTGGTCCTATGCAAACCGTCAATAAAATCCATCAAGATCATTTCCCATTTCCAATCTAGAATTTCCAAAGGTTGCAATAATCCTGCAGACTTTTGTTGATTCCCCTTCACTTGCTGACAAATGGCACACTATTTACAAAAGCACCTACATCCTTCTTCATATTCGGCCACCAGAAAACTCTCCTCATATCTTTATACATCTTCAAAATTCCCGGGTGAATATTCAATTTGGAACGATGACACTCAGCTAAAACTTCTTGCCTTAGTCCATCAATATTAGGCACACACAAATGACCATTAATCCTTAGAACACCTTGATCGCCCACATTGAAATCCGAATACCGACCGTCTCTAGTTCCAAGAATCATTTCCTCAAAAGATTTATCCTCCATTTGCTTACCTATGATCTTTTCTTGGAGAGATGGAACTACTTCCAAAAGAGATAAGACCGCATTTCTACTAAGAGCATCAGCCACGACATTCGCTTTCCCTGGCGTATACAAAATATCCAGACCATAAGATGCCAAAAATTCGACCCATCTCTACGGTCTCAAATTAAGATCTTTTTGAGAGAAAATATATTTCAACGGTTTGTGATCCGTGAATAACTCAAACTTTTCTCCCAAAAGATAATGTCTCCATATCTTCAAAGCAAAAACAATAGCTAACAGTTCTAGATCATGCGTAGCATAGTTTTTCTCATGGGACTTCAATTGTCGACTAGCATACGCTATAACTCTGCCGTTCTGCATCAAAACTACACCCAATCCAACTAAACATGCATCCGTATATACTTCAAATTTGCACTTCCCATTCGGAATAGCAAGTACTGGTGCACTGGTTAGCCTTGTCTTCAATTCCTGAAAAGCTTCTTCACTGAGGTGTCCATTTGAATTTGGTTCCTTTCCTTGTTAGCTTGGTCAGATGCGAAGAAATTTTGGAATAATCCTTAATGAATTTTTGTAGTAGCCAGCTAAACCTAGAAAATTATGAATTTCCATCGGTTGCTTCCATTCTAGAATAGATTCTCCCTTCGCTGGGTTTACAAAAATATCTTCACCCAAAATAATATGCCCAAAAAATTTAACTTCTGATTTCCAGAAATGGCACTTTGAAAATTTTGCCTTCAACACATGCTTCCTCAGAGTCTCCAATGCAATTATTAAATGTTGCCTGTGCTCTTCTTCCGATTTGGAGTAAACCAAGATATCATTAATGAATACCAGCACAACTTATTCTACACAGAACCTTAGCGAACCATCCGATTTGGTGACAAACACAGCAGCAGAGCCGCAACAAGAAAAACTGGGTCTAATCAAACCTTTCTCCAAAATATCTTGCGTCTGCTTAACCAACTCTTCTCTCTCTCTGGGAGGCATTCTCCTACTGGGCTGAGTCACCGGCACAGCTTCTGGAATCAAATCAATACGAAACTCTATCTCTCGATGTGGCGGTAGACACTTAACTTCTTCAAAAACATCAGGAAAATCTTGAACCACTTCGATTTCCTCACTTTCTCTTAAGAAGTCTCAACTCCTTGCAAAAGATTACACAAATGAATACTAGAATTGTCGCACAACACTCTGGCAATTCTACCCAAATAAATTTGTTTTCTCTTCATAATCCAGAATAGCCGTATACTGTTCAGGTCAATCCATCGAAGAAATGAATCTACTCTGCTACTTCTGAAATCACCACAAGAAAACTGCTAATCAACAAACCTTCTCAACAGCACATAGAACACTTCTAGCTATAGAGCTAATCCTCAATGTCCAAAGACTTCTATTCAAAGCTCTTCGCGAAACTCGGGCCTCAATCAAACTAAAAATACCCTACTGAACTTGGTCACTATTTCGAAACGGACATACTTCCTTAACTTGTTCCAAAGAAACATCTTCGGAGACATCCAAACTCACTGTGTCTCATCACACAGCTACAACACCTTCAGATATCAAGATATCATAATTTGGTCATGTCCATCCGATAGATCCAAACTTAAGCTCATCCAAAATCACATTCCAACAATGAAATCCTCGCATTATCCAAAGCTCACTCGAGACGGTAATAGGTCTACAGTCTCGACAGATACACTCCAACTACAAATATTCAAAACTCCAATCATCGGTAGTCGTGTTTCACACACCACTACCCTATCTTCCTTATAACTTATATTGGAATACCCGAACAGGTAACCCAATAAGTAGGTAGAAATAAATAAATATATATATATATATATATCAAAATTACAAATACGCTCTCTCAAGAAAGAAATCACTCAAGAGCCTAGGTATTTCCTCAACCTAGCGCTCTGATACCAGCTGTGACGACCCAGCTTCCTATGCCCAGGAAGACGTGCCATCAATAAGAAAGAAAGGGATAGAAATAGAAAAGAAAAGAAAGAAAGAATAACATCAAAATCTCACAGCGGAATGGAATAAAATATAATATATCAACATAAATATTACATAGTTATATATACATCAGAGTTAAACAATATCATACAACATGACTATCATATACATATCTGTCAGAACATACATCTCTAATACATCATAAACTCACTTACAAAGCGGAACTATATAGATATATATGTCTACAACGCTGAAGCCTTCTGCTCCATTTCTCCTCTAGAAGTCGTTAAAGCTAACCTGAATCCCTTGGCTACCCGTAAAAATTTGGGTACCCGAAAGTTTATGAAAACAAAAAAATAAACTCCGGGTCAAACATGGGTCTGGTATGAGTAAACGGGTTAAAGTTGTTTAACTTTGAAAATCATTTAAAATAAAGGTATCACGTAAGACTCCCCACAAATACGGGTAAGTTTTTACCTTACGCTAACCAAAACACTTCGTAGGAAATCCAGTGATATTATAATAGTGTCTAGGGTTTTCAAGTAAAATACAGAAATAGCTGAAATGCTTACATCTCACATTTCAACATAGTTGGGCACAATCAAAACGTACGGCACTTATTGGAAATTGGATCCCATACAATGGCAAGGCTACTGGGGTACCGCCCGTCATAATACGTGGTCTAGATCACAGTACCGAGGAGCCACCCTAACTCCCCTGCAACACAAGGCCGGAACCATTGCTTACTAAACAGTCCCGAACAAGATAACCCCGCAGTTGGTGTACATCCAACCGCCAACACAGCCGAATAAAAAGGGACATCTAAACAGGGGTATACCTTGTCCTGCTTGGGCATGACCCACCTAACCTTGCTGCACCTCCCCTGTTTTAGGCATTCCCGGTTGATGAGGCTTGAGGCTGCGATTACCTTTAGAGAACATATCACTTAGAATGCTCATCGTCCGCCTGACGATGTGCTGAAAGCATTCAATCCATACAAGTTTGTTCCGGGTTCGAACGAAACCGAAGGCATTATCTCGTTACACTTATTTTGGAATCACCCTCAGAGTTAACGACGATAACCCTTGCATTCTGAAAACACCATCTCGATCTTCACTTGAGATTACACGACCTAACGTTTAATTTGGATCGATGTGGTTTTCGGAATATCAATTGGATACCCGATCCCGTTCTCATCGAAATCTATACGCCATTTTAAAGTCCAAGTTGTCTAATTAACTTAACAGTTTAAATTTAACAATTGAATTCATATAGCAGTTCAACACAGATAAATAACATTAGACAAATCATATAGCAATTTAACACAGGTAAATCGTACACAATTATCATAGATATATACAGAATATCACAGAACATCACAGGATATAAATAACGTCAGAGGCAATCAGTATAATCATCGATTCATATCCACAAGTTTGATTTGTTTTAAACTTAATTGCATACTTAAGAATGAATTATATTTTATTCTTTGCTTAATCAATTACTAATAAATTAACTTATTTCAATTCATTAATTACCTATTAATTATTCACTTAATTAATGAATTAATTATTAATCATTAATCTTAATTATTGATTTACAAAACTCAATTACATAATTAATTATTATTAATTGCTTAACTAATCATTACTTACTAATTAACTTAATCGTTCACTCATTAATTATTTAATTAATTCGTTAACTACGATTTGTCAATTAATCAACTTCAAATGATTAATTAAATTCTTAATTACAAATGATTTCACAAGATTATCTTTAAAATCTTTAATTACTAATTCAATTAAGTTTTGAACTACTTATTAAATTACAATTATAAATTTTATTACATACATAATTAACTTCCATTTTTAAATTAATTACTCAATTTTGTTTCAGCAAAACTTTAAAGTTTATCAGGTCTTAGAACAAATTGTTTAACACTTAATAACAAAGTTTATACTTAACTGAATTATTTCTACATTCATATTACAGATAGGAAAAATTCTGCAATCTTAAACCCGAAGTCAACATCGCGCTCACCTCGGGTAGGACTCGAGATAACCCAGCAACTTCCCGCGTTAAACCTCCCCTGCCTCTCTTCTTCTTCCCTGTTTCTTACTTCAACTGTTTTCTTTTTTTTTTAAAAAAACTTAAGTTTTAAAAACTGTTAAAAACTTATAAACACACGCACGTATTCAACACTCGACCCAGCAAAAATCCCGAAGCAAGGAACGATCATACTCGAGTTTTCCTCGAGTCGACCCAAAACGCGAACATCTCCGCCGCCGTGCACGTGCACGATGGTCCACCACCTCGCTACCACTTCGCGACGCCACCAACACTTCACAAAGCCTCCCCACACACAGAATCACAACCCAGATTTGCACGACCACCATGAAATCAAAATTCGACTAAAAAGTCGAACAGGAACTCAAACCCAGTTTATAAAATCACCTCGCTCGCGTCCACCAGAGATGTCAAGAATTCGGCCATACATCACTGACAACACACTCAAACTTCGCCCAAAATTTCATAGCACTCGGTTGCGCCATGGTATCGCGTTCATCAACGAACCGAACCCAAAAATTACAGAACCCAAAACCCTACTATTGATTCCCCTCAACAAATCGTGCATTCGAAAATTAATTTAAATATTTTTCTGTTAATCTCCTATCAATATACTAGCTTTTTGTAAAATTTCATCAACAATTATTGGATAAATCACCTGATATTCACATAAATGCAATTTTTGCTTCACTGACTAACTGCTCTGTAAATGATTGTCTAAAAATTGTATATTTTGTCTTAAAAATCATATTTTTATACGTAGTTTCAAGACATCAATTCAAATTTACAATTCGAGTTGTTCGAATTTTGGTCTTATTTTTATTTTTACTGTAAATTGGAATTTACAGTACTTATCTTTCACTGCTACTAAAAAATAATGATACCAACTTTAATCTTAAACTTAAACTAATTTATTTAGTTAAATTATTAATTACAAGAGATGATTTCATATAAAAGTATGAATACTTCTTTAATTTCTTTGACTCAACAAAAATCTTGAAACCCGAAAGATCAACTATAAGAACATACAGTACATAGTAAGCAATCCAGAACTTTTAACATACACATAACAAAGTCTTCATAAACTACAAAGTAAGAGTTAGATTAGAAATAGTTTACTCACCAAGATAGATTACTGTGTAAACTTGAAACAGAGGATGGCGCAAGAAATAGAAGTTGAAATTTTGAGTTTCAGTAAACTTATTGCTTTCTGAATTCTTTTTGAACTTGATAATATGAATTTTTTTAATACTACTTTGCTTCTTTTTTTCTTCTAAGGTTAACTTATGAAGTTATGGACCGAACTAAATGATCTATATGCAAATAGAATGATGAATACATCTATATATGGCTTTGAACAAGCTGTCTTCAGGAACAAGCTTTGACTTGGCATAAAATCTTGCTTTATTTTATTTTATTTTTATATGTATTAAAACCTGAAATGAAAGGCGTATCTCGGCTGGAAGATATTTTATTTCAGATATAAGGTAGCTAATTAATGTTTACTGACACAAACATATGATACAAAGATGTATGCAGGCTTCCATTTGAACTAAGATATATTCATAAAGGTTTACACTTTTAATGCTTGTTGACAACTTTGTTTACTTTGCAAAGATACTTGCAGTTTTCTTTTGTACTAAAATGTATTCATATAGGTTTACACTTTTTGGTTTTTTTTTTTAATGTTTTGCAGACAACTTGTTTACTTTGCAAAGTTACTTGCAGTTCTGGTTTGTACTAAAATGTTTCATTTTGTTTAACACTAATTAGTATTTGCTGACATATATGTTTATAAAGATATTTGCAGTTTTTATACATTTTGAATTCATACTTAAGTTAACATATAAACAAAAATGTTTGCTGAGCAGTTAATTTTGTTTAAAGGTATTTGATCTTAACATAGTCACATTTTTATTTCTATCATATTAAAATTATAGTGTGAACTAATGTTCATGTAGACTTATGTTTATAACTATATTTTATATTGTACTTATATTCAATATTTATAAGCTTATTGTTATATTAATTATACAAATTGTTGTTAGAAACATTTCTTGATCTTATTTTTATTCAAAGTTAAATTTTCCAATATTTGATTTGTAATGTATTTATATTTACTTTAAAGAAGATTGTGTTATTATACTTATTATTATCTGTATTCATATATCTGAGATTAAATGTCATTCATACAAAGCTTTTAATTTAATTAAATAAAACAGATTAAATTTTAAATGTTATTAAAGAGTCTATTTTATATTTTGAAGTTATATTCCTTTATAATACATATACTACTAATAATATCCAAATTCTTATTTATTTATAAATGGAAATCTTATATTTTATTTAAATTAGATGAAAAACTTATTATAATAATAAGGTCAAAATTCCGGGATGTCAGAAGTAAAGGAAAATAATGAAATTTTATAAGGAAAGATTTATAAATGTAATTTATAAATAAAAGGAGACTTTTGAAAGAATTTAAAGCATTGAATTCACTATTGTTACTGGAAAATAATAAGGGTGATGACTGCAGCATGATCAGTATCATTTTCAAGTTTCTGTGTGATAGATTTGCTACCATAGTAAATTGAAATTGGAGTTTTGTTGTGACAAACAAATTTGAAATATAAAAAAATCCAAATTGAAATTGCTGAACATAAGTGAAATGAATTTTGAACTTAAGTTGTATAGTGGAAGTAAAATGTAAATGAAGTTGAAATAGAATATAACTTAAGTGATGTTGAAATAAGTTGATTTTGGAGTCAAAGTAAACTAATAAGTGAATTAATGAAATGAAGTCATTAAGATTATGAACTTGAGTTATATAACTGAAATTCAACCTTATATTGTTAAAGGGATTAGCAATTGAATTAATTAATGAATTGAATGTAAAATAAGTTGATATGAAATAATGAATGAAGTGTTAATTCATTGAAAGCCAATGTTATTAGAAGTTGAATAATTGAATGAAAATCAATTAAATGTTAAACCAATTGAAATTAAAAAGTGTTGAACCAAATTGAATGTTGAATGTAAATTTAATAATTTGGTTGTGTTGAATATACATTGGTTGTTATTTGATTTTTATCTGATTGTATATAAATTCATTAAGTGTTAATGAAATTGAATTAGCAAAATCAAAAGCTATGTAATTGAAATCAAATTGGATGTTAATTGGTTGAATAGTTGTTTGATGGTTGCATTTGTTGTTTTGTTGCATTTGCTATGTTAGCATATGTAGATATATGTTGTATATTGATATTATTTTCATATATACATGTTTCTCATTGATTGTTGAGTGTTTAGTAGGTGCGGATGGCGCTAGATTCACATTTGGAGCTCGCTTTCGCGCTATATTAGCCGTATACGCTCGCTAATAAAATATAAGGTACATATCTCGGATTACATACCGTACTTTTACACCTTTTTCCCTACGGGATGCCTCATCAATTGATGAGATGTATATTTGTGATATATATACTATCATTTTTTTCGGATCGAGCCGCGCAAAGGAGACTATGGCGAATTTTTCCGAAAATTTAAGGCGTTGGAATATTTTTGGGAATTTTGAAAATTTTTGAAAACTATAACTAAGTATGATTTGGAAACTTAGTAAAGTTATTATAAGAAGTTTAACCATGAATTTTTTGGAAAAAGTTATACACTTAAGAGATTTGTAAATCTAATTTGAACGGTTTGTTTTGAAAAATTAATGGATTTCAAGGATTTTTCTTGCTTGGTAATTTCGAGGACGAAATTCTTTTAAGGGGGGAAGTCTGTAACGACCCAGAATTTATATTAATCAAAATTCATATATTTAATTAATTTTAAATATTAATAAGTAAAATTTATAAGTCGAATAAATTTTATTTCGAATGATTGGATTTAATTGGATAATTAATCATTAATTTAATATGTTAAATTCCTGAAATAATTGAAAATTTGGTCAAATATGATTAAAATTGATTTGTAAAATTTTATTATATCATATTGGAGTCAGAATGATGTTATAGAACTTTTAAAATCGAATTAAAAGTTTATTTGTGAAAATTGAATATTTTAATTTTTAATTATCCACTGAAAAATAGCCAATTTTCGAAAAGTCTCAGAATTGGACGAGATTAGTTCCGTTGGATCCGTAATAGTTTGTTATTATCGAATTTCCATTTTCGTAGCAATCGGAGTTTTCGTTTGACCGTGGCAGTTCGAAATGCATCGAAATTGTTTTAATATTAATTTGGCGAGTTAAAATAGTCATTTTTCAAACAGTCTCGGATTTTGATGAAACCAGTTTCATCGGATCTGTAATGTGATATTATTGTATGGTTTTAAATTTCGTGTCAATCGAATTTACCGTTTGTCCGGTGCAAGCTAAAACGCCTAGAAATTTGATTTACCGATTTAATTTTAAATCGAACGTTTATTGCCATAACTCGCACAGATGATCGAATTGGCCTCCGAAACACGTTCCATTGTGTTCGGAATGCGGGATAAACCTTCGGAACGCCAACCGGCATGCTTCGTTTGGAGTTCGGAAATTCCGGGGTGAATAGTGTTTTTGGAAATTTTCTATATAAGGACTTCATAACTTCAAATTGCATAACAAAATAAAACCTAACCCTAATATTGCTTCAGCCGCCACCCCTTCTTCAATGGCCAGAAAATCACCATGCTCTTCCTCCAATATTTTCAAATCCGTTCATCAATTCAAAGAATGTTCAACACGAAAGTTGTAGAGCGGAGCAAGATCTTAATATCCAACGGCTATGATCGTTTATATTTGAATGGATCAACGGCAATGTTCCTTCAAAGGCATGCGACTGGGCACGATTCTCGAGACCAAAGACAGGGCCGAGTTTGCCTGTACACACGGTGAAGGAAGAGTAGGCAGCGAGCTTTCCAATGGCGTAAGCCGATCGTCTTCAAAGTCGACGAGGAGGGAGGACAATTCGTGAAATGAACGGCGGCTATGGGTTTCGAATTTGCGTTCGTTCCTGGGAATAACGTGGGGAAAGAAAGGAGGTTGCGGCCAGGATCTGATGATAAGGAATGAACGGCCGAGATTGGGCTAGGTTATAAAAATATAAAGATAATTGTAAATTATATTATATTATAAAGTGTACAATCTTTGAAATGCGATATCTTTGTCATACGAGGTCGGAAAATTACAAAACGAATTGCGACGGGTTCGTTTTGTCGAGCACTACGCTATGGAACAGGATTGGAGTCTTTTGGAGCTAGTGAAAATTTCGAGTAAAATTAAACGTCCGTTTAATTTTATTCGAAACAAAACGTTGGAACAGAATTAAAATCAAGGTGAGAACTTCTCACTCAATCGAATTAGTTTCGATCTTAATTTTAAATAGTTAGATTTAAAATTGCTTGATTGTATGTTTGAATGATAATTTGTTATCTATTGATTGTTAAAATAGACATTATGCGCCTTTAGTAAGCGGATGTTATTTATTAAAAACATATACCGCGATAATTCCAACTTGTATGGAATTGGTATTGTTTATGTACTTGGAGTTGATTTCCCGCATTATATAGCGGATGAGACCCTATTGCGCCGTCTATTAAGTGGATAATATTTTATAAATCTCATATACCGCGATAATTCAGTACTGGAACGGAATTGGTATTGTTCTAACATCTTTGGATGTAGGAAACAGGTTGGAGGGATCCAACTGGATTCCTCAAACATTTGAATTGGTCTCAATGTTGTGTGTTGATCTATTTGTTGATCTATTTATAATCTGTGTGATTATCTTTGTAATTGAGATTGTTAAAGGCTAAATTTTAGCTGAATATATTTTGGTATCGTTAGATGGCGAAAATAAATAAAATTTGATTTTTGAAAATTTAAGTTGAGAATTCTTAATAAAATTTAATTTTGGAATTGATCCATTTTAAATAAATAAGCATTGTAATTTATATGTTATAGAAATTATGATTTTTGCGAAATATAACCGAAATGTGATTTTTGAGATAAATAGTTGATAAATTTATAAAATGGTTTAAATTGGGATTTTTGAATTATTATAAACGGTTTATGTAAAAGATTTATAAAATAAAATAATGGAATTATAAAACAAGTTTTTATAAGTGTTAAGATGGAATATAAATGGATTTCATAAGTGAATGAAATTCACAGTTTTAAATTGTGGAATTATAAAATGAATAGATTTTATAAAATAAAAGAATTATAAGTAATTAACTTATAACTTGGATTTTTTTGCGTGTAAATGGAAGATGGATAGAATTTGTTAATAAAGTGATTTTTATAAGTTGAAGTGGCCATAAAATATAAATGGAAATTATAAACATTGTTTTATAAATCCAAAAACGACTTATTTTGATAAGTTAATTATTATAGCTTATTAAAGGAGATATATCCACGATTTTGGACAATGGATAATCCTTTAAATAATATATGTAGAAATGTTGAATTTGAATAAGGAAATATATTCATGATTTTGGACAGTGAATAATATATTAAAGAAATATTTTGGAGGAGTGATGTTTTAAATAGAATTAAAACGATTTAAAGATATTTTAAAATGTATAAAGTATCGAAACCATATATTTCAACATTTATTGTTGAAATAGATGTTTCGAGGAATAGAAGGAAATGGTGGACTATAACACGGTTGTTATAGTAATGATTTCCGAAAGGAAGTGTTTTATATATAGTATTGGGATTTATATATCTATTTTAAGCTTGAATCCCTATACTAGTGATTTTGGGTTGGAGTAACGATGTTTTACGTAACATTCGTTTTGACCCAAATAAATGTGTTTAAGTGAACGTTTTCCTTAAAGAATAAAATATATACTTAATTTTGATTTAAGTATATTGAATATTTTCAAATATTGGAAATAAATAGATTTGTGAATTACTTATTATTATATAAGTATGGAAATGTTTTTCCAATATGAAGTGAATGTTACAGATTTTTTCTTTTAAAGATAAATTGAAATGAATATTAGAAATCGATTTAAAAATCGTTTATTCATAGATATTTTGGAAATATAAATTCACTATGGAATTTATAAAGGAAAGGGAAATTTGTTAAAAATAAATGTTGATTTATTTTGAAGTGTGGAAATTAATTTACGAATTTTGTAACGACCCAGAATTTTAATTAATTTAAAATTGGATACTTAATTAATTTTGAACATTAATAAGTGAAATTTATAAGTCGAATAAATTTTATTTCGAATAATTGGATTTAATTGGATAATTAAATCAATAATTTAATATGTTAATTATGGAAATAATTGAAAATTGGGTTAAATATGATTAAAAATGATTTGTAAAATTTTATTTTATCATATTGAAGTTAGAACGATATTTTAGAACTTTTAAAATCGAATTAAAAGTTAATTTGTGAAAATTGAATATTTTAATATTTAATCGACTAGTGAAATTAGCCAATTTTTGAACAGTCTCAGAATTGGACGAAACTAGTTTCATTGGATCCGTAATAGTTTGTTATTATCGGATTTCAATTTTCGTAGCAATCGGAGTTATCGTTTGATGTAGCAGCTCGAAACGCGTCGAAATTGTTTTAATATTAATTTGGCGAGTTAAAATAGCCATTTTTCAAAAAGTCTCGGATTTCGACGAAACCAGTTTCATCGGATCCGTAATGTGATATTATTGTATGGTTTCAAATTTCAAGTCAATCGGATTTACCGTTTGTCCGGTGCAAGCTAAAACGCCTAGAAAATCGTTTAAATCGGTTTAATTTAAATTGAACGTTTATTGCCGTAACTCGCACAGAATTAGCTTACGAAACCTATTCTATTGTGTCCGGAACGTGGGGTAAACCCTAGAAACGCTGGTTACGGCGCGTGAATCGGAGTTTGGAAATTCCGGGATGAATAGTGTCGTTCAATTCCCTATAAATAGCCCCTCTCTCTCACAAATAAAAAAAATATAATTAAACCCTAAACCTAATGCAGCCGCCACCCCCCTGAACCAAAGGCCGAAAATTTACAGTCTTCTTCTTCAATTATCTTTCAATCCACAAACCCATTCAAGAAATCTCCAACTACAAAGTTGTAGAGCTACGTGAGATCCTTATATTCAACGGCTATGATCGAAAATTGATGAGTGGATCAACGGGAAAATGGAGATGAAGGCGCACGGTTGCGCACGCATTTCGAGGGTGAGGGTAGAGCCGAGTTCACCAAGGTTTTCGCCGAGTGTAGCTTGCTGGATGTTCTTCGAGATGCAAGTAACTGATCCAATTATCGTCGAGTGTTGGAGAAGCAAAAATTAACCCTAGTTATATGTTATGGGTTTGTGCTTGCGTGTTGTTGTCTGTAGATTACGTGAAAGAGGGAGAAGGGGGGAAGCGCACGGATCTGATGGAGGAAGTGGATCCTAAGGCTTAGATGAATTTAGGTTTAAAATTTATTAAAAGTTGTAAATTTATATAGTTTAAATTCATATAAACTTGTAAAAATCATAACTTTTTCATACGAGGTCGAAAACGCGCGAAACCAGTTGCGTTGGAATCGTATGGACGAGCACTACGCTATGGAATTGGATTGGAGTCGTTTGGAGTTAGTGAGAATTTCGGGTAAAATTAAACGCGCGTTTAATTTTATTCGAAATAAATCGCTAAAACGAAATTGAAATCAAGGTGAGAACTTCTCACTCAATCGAATCGGTTTCGATTTTATTTTAAATAGTTATATTTAAAATATTTGAATGCATGTTTGAATGATGATTGTTATCTATTGATTGTTAAAATAGACATTATGCGCCGTTAGTAAACGGATGTTATTTATTAAAAACATATACCGCAAATATTTCATAAACAGTGAAATTGGTATTATATATAATAGCAATATATGTATATTGGCATATGTATATATTGCAGTTATTGATTTCCCTCATTGTATAGCGGATGAGACCCTATTGCGCCTTCTATTAAGCGGATAATATTTTAAATCTCATATACCGCGATAATTTCGTACTGGAACGGAATTGGTATTGTGCTAATGTTTGTAGATGCAGGAAAACAGGTTGGAGGGATCCAACTGGATTCCTCAACAGTTTTTATTTGATTTCAGATATTTTGATATTTGATGGATTATCATACCGATATATGATATCGTTGTTTGTCGTGATTGACAATTTGGTGTGTAGCATCATTGGGCCAAATTTGGAATTTTAAAATGATTTTTAAAGTGATTTTTGAAAAGTATACGTTTATAAAATATTTTTGGAATCGATTCATTTTAAATAAATCAACGATATAATTTTAATGTTATAAAAAATATGGTTTTTGAGAAATATAGTAAAAGGTTGATTTTTGAAAATATGAGGCTAATGATTTTATAAAATAGTTAAATCGGAATTTTTGAATTTATTATAAAAAGTTGAAAATATAGGATTTATAAAACTTGATTATTTTGTAAATCAAAATGATAAAATTATAAAAGGAGTTTAAAGATTTTTTAAAAGAATAATATAAATTGATTTATATAAGAGATTTATAAATGGATATTTATAAATTGAAATATTGAAATTATAAAACGAGTTTTTATAAGTGTTTGAATGAAGTGAAAATGGATTGCATAAGTGAATAAAATTTATAAAATTATAAATGGTGAAGTTATAAATGGAATTTTATAAGTAGTAGGTTTATAAAATTTATAAAGTTATTAAAAGAATGGTTTTGGATAAATAATTGAATCTTATAAGTTATAAGATTTATAATTATGAAGTTTAAAGGAACGATTGTGCTAACAAATAAATTCTAAGTATTTAACTTATAACATGAACTTTTGTTTTATAATTGAGGTATAAATTGAATAGGTTAATAAAGGAATTTATAAAAGGAAGTTGTTATAAAATAAATAGAAATGGGGTTTATAAACGTTGTTTTATAAATTCGCAAATGACTTATTTTGATAAGTAAACTGTTATAACTTATTTATGGAGTTATATTCACGTTTTAGACGGTGAATAATCCTTTAAAATAAAATGAATAGAAATGATGAAATTTGGTAACGAAGTATATTCACGTTTTTGAATAGTGAATAATATGTTAAAGAAAATGTTTTGAATGTGATGTTTGAAATAGAATTAAAACGATCTAACGATGTTTTAAAAATGTGTTAAGATTCGAAACCATAGATTTCAACATTTATTGTTGAAATAGACGTTTTCGAGAAATAGAAGGAAATGGTGGACTATAACATTGTTGTTATAGTAAATGATTTCCGAAAGGAATGTTTTGTATAGTATTGGGATTTATATATCTATTTTAATTTCGAATCCCCATACTAGTGATTTTGGGTTGTCGTAACGATGTTTTACGCAACATTCGTTTTGGCCCAAATAAATATGGTTAAGAGAATGATTTCCTTAAAGAATGAAATATATACTTAATTTCGATTGAAGTATATTGAATATTTTCCAAGTGTGGAAAATAAATGGATTTGAGAATTACTTAATAAATAAGTATGGAAATGTTTTTCCAATGTGAAATGAAATGTTTAGAGGATTTATCTTTGTGAAGATAAATTGAAATGAATAATTGAAATCGTTTATTCATAAATATTTTTGAAATATAAATTCATTATGGAATTTACAAATGAAAAGGATAATTTGTTTAAAAATAAATATTGACTTATTTTTGAAGTGTGAAATTATATATCTAGTAAAGATATTTTTGGGAAATAAATAATTTGGAAAATTATTTGGAATCTGGTGATGTTGTGCATATCCATTGATAGTTCAATAACCGACTATCAATATTTACCTTTGAAAGGTATTTGTTGTGATTTGTTTGAATTGGAATGCCACACTTATTTTTAAATTATTG
Source organism: Allium cepa (assembly GCA_030765085.1). Lineage (NCBI taxonomy): Eukaryota > Viridiplantae > Streptophyta > Magnoliopsida > Asparagales > Amaryllidaceae > Allium > Allium cepa. Next base: position 884,210,153 of record CM060943.1, on the reverse strand, counting down.
CGCTCGTTATTCGGATTACCCATTCCGAATAGTGATACGACGTAATGGATAGCATTGAAGATCGGTGTTGAAGACCCGGTATTTGCGAGAGCGATAGGATGACCTGTCGATTGACTCTGCACCGAGTTGCTCCGGTATAGAGTTCTCCATATGTGATGGGAAATCCGATCAGGATTGTGGATATCCGGATTGCAAGGACTTCTTTGTAAGTGCCTTCGGTTTTGTTCGAGCCCGGAACAGACTTGTATGGATTGTATGTCTAACATTACAAATTGAGATATAAAGCAGATTTCTTTCAAATATATTTCTGTTGGTGGCGGAGAATTTATTCTCTTAGCTTAACACCCTTCTCTGAGACGTACGAGCTCAGAGGTTATACAGTTGATGGTATCAGCGATATATTCCCAATTTGGTAATGTGACATGCTGAGTGTTGCTGTGAAATGATCATTGTGTTGATCATTTGTGATAGGATCATTTGTTTGATCGTTTATCTTGGTGATCATTTCTATGATCATTTGTTGACCCAAAGCACGGCTTTTGTATAAAGTGTGTTTTTGTGGACGTGACTTCGTCGAGCCTCACACCCCGGAATGGTCAAAACAGGAAAGATGCGGCAAGGTTATGAGGGGTAGCTCCCTTTAGGGTATGTGCATTTCCTTATAGAAAAGGGTGGTATCATGGTATGGAGCCCAGATACTTACTCATGTTGAAACACTTATTATTATGGTGTGATGTTAATGACGAGCGCTCGGTTAAAGGTCCCAAAGGACCGGGGGATGGCATACTCGTGTAGTAGTTACCTAGTGTAAAGGTAACCCGGCCTTGTGTTGGCAGAGAGCTGGTTAAGTTCTCGGGGACGTCCTTCCAGAGGCGTTCTCATGTGGCAATGGGAAGTTCCTTGGCCTGACCATTCGTTGGAAATCCAAAGAAACAATACGAGACTTGTACGGTTTTAGTTGTATAACCTGCTATGGAATGTGGCGGTAACCTGCTATTGAACGTAGTTAGCTATAGTAGGCATACGATAATGGTCGTATGTTGGCTAAGATTTATATTCTACTTTCGAAATATTTTCCTACACTATGCACTAGTAATAATATCAAATGTTCTTTTAAATGTGTATCAAGCATCTTTGATTATCATAAGGAGAAATCTCCTCCGATTCTGCGTTTGCATGTGTGTGTGTGCGGGAGGCCTTATGGTAGTCTCATTTTTAAAAGCATTGCGAATTGACTTTAAAAATATTCCTCTATTTTGATTTTAAAGATAAATAAACTGTTTTGAGTTCCCACACCAGTCACATGACTGACTCGGAGTTTATTGTTTTCCTTCCTAAACTCTGGGTGCCCACCAATTTCCACACGGGCAGTCAAGAGTTAAGGTTTATCAGGATATTCTGGAGTTGTTGGAGGCAAGCTGGATGGCATGGCGTATTATTAGTATATAGTATTTCTTTTCCGTTGTTTGTTGCTGTTTGTGGTTTTACACTCTGATGATATGATGTAATGTAATGTGATGAAATGTAATAACTGATATAGTTCTTTGTTTAAAGATTATTCATTTATTATTATATGTTGTTCCGTTGCGATGGTGAGATTCTGTTATTGTTCTGTTGTTTTCTTTCCGTTCTATTTTCTTTTCTCTCTATTTCCTATCTTTCTCTCTCTTTTTCTTCTTTTTCTTTTTCTTAAACATTGAGAATTCGTATTTCTGTTCATCTTGAGTTAATCTATGGAGATTAGTGTATATTCAAGGAGTACGGATTTGCGCGTCCCTCACAGGTGGTATCAGAGCATATGGTTAAGCGACAACCATGGTTCTGTTGGGTATTACTCATTAGAGATAGAGTCTGTAGTACTCTAGAATGAGTTTGAGTGTAATAATAGCTATGAGAGCGTATTTGTTAGTGAATATAAAATTGTTTTATATTGTGATGATTGCTTTGTTGAGTGGTATATAGATTCTGGTGAATACGAGTAATTAACGTTGTTGATAGGGATCTCTAAACACTTGTACAGAACAATTCGACACAGTATTGTTTTAAATTGGGTAAATGAAATAATTTTACCTTGAGTATATTTTATATATAAAGGAATAATTTTTCAGAATTATTAAAGTATATATAAGTTGATAAGAAAATGTAAGAATACATATATAAGTTGATTGTTTAGTTGTTTGAATAATCTAAATAAAAGAATAACTGTATAAGCAAAAGAATTATAAGAATTGAATTTAATTAAAGTGATTTACAATTGTGAAATAAACTTATATTTATAAGAAGTGAAACTATATGAATATATTTATGAATATGAGTTGTAATAGGAATGAAATTTAAAGTTAAATGGAAATTTACTTTAGAATTAGAATCTGAATTGATTTATAAGTGGGAATTTAAGTTAAGTAAAAACAAGTGATGTTTATAAAATGAATTATAACTTAAGAGATATTGAATGAAGTTATTAAGAATTTGAACTTGAGTTATATAAATGAAATTCAACTTTATATTGTTAAAGGAGTTAACAGTTGAACTAATAAATGGAATATTAATCAATTGAATGTAAATAATTAGTATGAAACAATGAATATAAGTGTTAATTCATTAGAAGCTAATGTTATTGGAAGTTGAATAAATTGAATGAAAGTCAATTTAATATGATCCAATTGGAATTAAAAGTGTTGAACCAAATTGAATGAATATAAGCAAAGGAATTTGGTTGTAATTAATATACATTGATTAATATATGATTGTTAGTTGATTGTATATAATTCATTAAGTGTTAATGAAATTGGAAGCTAAAGTAATTGAAATCCAATTGGAAGTTAAGTGAATCTTAAATAGAATTGAATTTGATTTGTAAGTAAACCAACTTGAATATGGATTAGTGAATATAAACTAATTGAAAATGAATGTTAGTAAAAACATCCACCGTTAATAAATCAAATGTGATTAAATTGAAAACCATTTCATTGAATATTAATGAGAATATGAATGAATATTTATTGGTTATGAATGTTAGTTGGATGTTAGTTGGTTGATGGTTGAATTTATTGCTTTTGTTGCATTTGCTATGTTGGCATATATAGTTAGTATGTTGCTATATGATGAATGTTGATACTATTTTCATATATGCATGATTCTCATGTTGTTTGTTGAGTGTTTAGTAGGTGCGGATCGCGTTTGCTTCGCATTTGGAGCTCGCTTTCGCGCTATTTTAGCCGTATATGCTCGCTAATAAAATATAAGGTACATATCTCGGATTAAATATCGTACTTTTACAAATTTTTCCCTGCGGGATGCCTCATTTCTTGATGATATGTATATTTGTGATATCTACTGTCATTTTTTTTCGGATCGAGCCGCGCAAAGGAGACTATGGCGAATTTTTCCGGAAATTTAAGGCGTTAGAAAAAATTTGAGAAAATTGGAAAATTTTGAAAACTTTAATTTTTATTTGAAATTGAAAGTTAAACAATAGTAGTTGTTTTTGAAAAGATAACTAAGTATGATTTGGAAACTTAGTGAAGTTATTGTAAGAAGTTTAACTATGAATTTTGGGAAAATTAATAGATTTTGTAACTTTTCTTACTTGTTAATTTCGAGGACGAAATTCTTTTAAGGGAGGAAGTATGTAACGACCCAGAATTTTAATTAATTTAAAATTGGATATTTAATTAATTTTGAACATAATAAGTGAAATTTATAAGTCGAATAAATTTTATTTCGAATAATTGGATTTAATTGGATAATTAAATCAATAATTTAATATGTTAAATTATGGAAATAATTGAAAATTGGGTTAAATATGATTAAAAATGATTTGTAAAATTTTATTTTATCATATTGAAGTTAGAACGATATTTTAGAACTTTTAAAATCGAATTAAAAGTTAATTTGTGAAAATTGAATATTTTAATATTTAATCAACTAGTGAAATTAGCCAATTTTTGAACAGTCTCAAAATTGGACGAAACTAGTTTCATTGGATCCGTAATAGTTTGTTATTATCGGATTTCAATTCTCGTAGCAATCGGAGTTATCGTTTGATCGTAGCAGCTCGAAACGCATCGAAATTGTTTTAATATTAATTTGGCGAGTTAAAATAGCCATTTTTCAAAAAGTCTCGGATTTCGACGAAACTAGTTTCATCGGATCCGTAATGTGATATTATTGTATGGTTTCAAATTTCAAGTCAATCGGATTTACCGTTTGTCCGGTGCAAGCTAAAACGCCTAGAAAATCGTTTAAATCGGTTTAATTTAAATTGAACGTTTATTGCCATAACTCGCACAGAAGACCGAATTAGCTTACGAAACCTGTTCCATTGTGTCCGGAACGCGGGGTAAACCCTAGAAACGCTGGTTACGGCGCGTGAATCGGAGTTTGAAAATTCCGGGATGAATAGTGTCGTTCAATTCCCTATAAATATCCCCTCTCTCTCACAAATAATAAAAAAAATTAAACCCTAAACCTAATGCAGCCGCCACCCCCCTGAACCAAAGGCCGAAAATTTACAGTCTTCTTCTTCAATTATCTTTCAATCCACAAACCCATTCAAGAAATCTCCAACTACAAAGTTGTAGAGCTACGTGAGATCCTTATATTCAACGGCTATGATCGAAAATTGATGAGTGGATCAACGGGAAAATGGAGATGAAGGTGCACGGTTGCGCACGCATTTCGAGGGTGAGGGTGGAACCGAGTTCACCAAGGTTATAGCCGAGTGTGGCTTGCTGGATGTTCTTCGAGATGCAAGTTCCTGATCGAATTATCGTCGAGTGTTGGAGAAGCAAAAATTAACCCTAGTTATATGTTATGGGTTTGTGCTTGCGTGCTGTTGTCTGTAGATTACGTGAAAGAGGGAGAAGCGGGTGAAGCGCACGGATCTGATGGAGGCAGTGGATCCTACGGCTTAGATGAATTTAGGTTTAAAATTTATTAAAAGTTGTAAATTTATATAGTTTAAATTCGTATAAACTTGTAAAAATCATAACTTTTTCATACGAGGTCGAAAACGCGCGAAACCAGTTGCGTTGGAATTATATTGACGAGCACTACGCTATGGAATTGGATTGGAGTCGTTTGGAGTTAGTGAGAATTTCGGGTAAAATTAAACGCGCGTTTAATTTTATTCGAAATAAATCGCTAAAACGAAATTGAAATCAAGGTGAGAACTTCTCACTCAATCGAATAGGTTTCGATTTTATTTTAGATAGTTATATTTAAAATGTTTGAATGCATGTTTGAATGATGATTGTTATCTATTGATTGTTAAAATAGACATTATGCGCCGTTAGTAAACGGATGTTATTTATTAAAAACATATACCGCGAATATTTCATAAACAGTGAAATTGGTATTATATATAATAGCAATATATATATTGGCATATGTATATATTGCAGTTATTGATTTCCCGCATTGTATAGCGGATGAGACCCTATTGCGCCATCTATTAAGCGGATAATATTTTAAATCCCATATACCGCGATAATTTCGTACTGGAACGGAATTGGTATTGTGCTAATGTTTGTAGATGCAGGAAAACAGGTTGGAGGGATCCAACTGGATTCCTCAACAGTTTTTATTTGATTTCAGATATTTTGATATTTGATGGATTATCATACCGATATATGATATCGTTGTTTGTCGTGATTGACTATTTGGTGTGTAGCATCATTGGACCAAATTTGGAATTTTAAAATGATTTTTAAAGTGATTTTTGAAAAGTATACGTTAATAAAATATTTTTGGAATTGATTCATTTTAAATAAATAAACGATATAATTTTAATGTTATAAAAATTATGGTTTTTGAGAAATATAGTAAAAGGTTGATTTTTGAAAATATGAGGCTAATGATATAAAATAGTTAAATCGGAATTTTTGAATTTATTATAAAAAGTTGAAAATATAGGATTTATAAAACTTGATTATTTTGTAAATCAAAATGATAAAATTATAAAAGGAGTTTAAAGATGTTTTAAAAGAATAATATAAATTGATTTATATAAGAGATTTATAAATGGATATTTATAAATTGAAATATTGAAATTATAAAACGAGTTTTTATAAGTGTTTGAATGAAGTGAAAATGGATTGCATAAGTGAATAAAATTTATAGAATTATAAATGGTGAAGTTGTAAATGGAATTTTATAAGCAGTAGGTTTATAAAATTTATAAAGTTATTAAAAGAATGGTTTTGGATAAATAATTGAATCTTATAAGTTATAAGATTTATAATTATGAAGTTTAAAGGAACGATTGTGCTAACAAATAAATTCTAAGTATTTAACTTATAACATGAACTTTTGTTTTATAATTGAGGTATAAATTGAATAGGTTAATAAAGGAATTTATAAAAGGAAGTTGTTATAAAATAAATAGAAATGGAGTTTATTAACGTTGTTTTATAAATTCGCAAACGACTTATTTTGATAAGTAAACTGTTATAACTTATTTATGGAGTTATATTCACGTTTTAGACGGTGAATAATCCTTTAAAATAAAATGAATAGAAATGATGAAATTTGTTAACGAAGTATATTCACGTTTTTGAATAGTGAATAATATGTTAAAGAAAATGTTTTGAATGTGGTGTTTTAAATAGAATTAAAACGATCTAACGATGTTTTAAAAATGTGTTAAGATTCGAAACCATAGATTTCAACATTTATTGTTGAAATAAACGTTTTCGAGAAATAGAAGGAAATTGTGGACTATAACACTGTTGTTATAGTAAATGATTTCCGAAAGGAAATGTTTTGTATAGTATTGGGATTTATATATCTATTTTAATTTCGAATCCCTATACTAGTGATTTTGGGTTGTCGTAACGATGTGTAACAGCCCGATATTTTCAGCCATTCGCATCCGCACATGTCGGACTTGAATTGCTCAAAATACCGCATTGTAAATAAATTTGGAGAAAATGAAATACAAATCACAAAATCACAGACACAGAACAAACAGAATACCTCGCAGCGGAATATAAAATATATAGTAGTTCATGAAGCTACTATGGCAGAGTCTCAAACTAAATACATAATACAGTCTGAAAACAACATAATAGAAATCCCAAATACATAGAAGTTCACTAATACATGAGATAAACTATAATAGCTGAAACAGAAAGTAGGTATAAATGTAGATAAGTAGAAACTCCAGCAAAGACCAGCTCCAGAAAGAGAATCCAAAGCTGTGAATACTCAGGCTGACCCGAGCGTAAAGTAAAACACAAAACACTCGAGTCAGGACAATATATACTTATATAATGTAAACCAACTCAAGTGAACTGTAGTAGAAATACACAATAACTTAAAGGATGCTTGGGATCGCCCATCCTTTAAGAATCAGTTAAAGTATAAATTAAATACATCCCGTGGTTAAAATTTCAAAATGTTATTTTATACTTCAAAATCAAATATCATTTCAAAATTCAATATCATTCAAAATCCATTTCAAAATATCAAAAATATAATATCTTCCAAACCACATTCATTTTTATTTAATTTAAATACCATTACAAAACACATTTCAAAATAGTTTATATTTCAAAACAAATTACTTCATTTTAAATCATAAAAATGAAGTTATTATATTTAATAATTAAATTATTAAATTTACAAAATTTTAGTCTTTCAAATTCATTTATTAACTTAGTTTATCAAAACAGATGAAAATTCAACTTTCGCAGCATTTAGAAATTGCTACGGAAAGTTACATTCAAAACAGTTCAATTTAACAAAAGATAGCATTTAAAAATGCTGTAATAGGGTTACATTAGTTTCAAATAAAACTTAGTTAAATTCAACAATTATAGCATTTACAAAAATGTTATAATAAACTTTAATTAAACTTAGCCATTTGGTACATTATTATCAACTAGAGCATTTACAAATGCTGTATTATCATTTACATTAGAATTAATAGCATTTTAGAAATGCAGTTAATTAACCTCAAGTATTCAATATAATTTCACAAACAATTATATTTTTATTTAAATCATTTTTAGCTTATAAAATCATATAATTTCACTTTTAAAACAGTCATTCAAATAACCTTATATTCATGATTTTATAAAGTTAAATCTCCATTCAAAAATCGAAATTTAATAATAATTCACTTATTAAATTCCAACATTAAATTTTAAATTCATTATATCAAATTTAACTTAACATTTAAGTTTAAAATTTTCAAATATAACTTAATTTCATTTTTATTTACTTAACTTAACATTCACTTTTAAGCCAAACTCACAAATTTCCAATTTTAGTTATATTTCCAAATTTCAACCTAAATATTCATTCATTTCACATTTTTAACTTTATTCAAAAATCATTGATATATTATAAAATAATTTTAAATTCATTTAATTCAAAATATCATAAATTTATCATATTTTCATATTTAATTTAAATTCCATTTATCACCAAATTCTAGTTTCCAAAATAACATACATTTCAGATTTTCTAACTTTACCATTTATTTATTTCACTTATAAATTTTCAGAAAATCAATAATGCTTTAAAAAAATCATTTTTAATCAAATTTAAATCCAAAATATTATAATATTTACATTTCTAAAATAATTTAAAATTTTTAGAAAAACATATTTTAACAACGGGTCTGTATTTCATTTTCTAGCCTAGATAAAGTGATACGGGTAATATATCATTTCAACCCGTAATTTACAAAGAAAACCGGGTTTGATCATTTCAAACCCACAATCCTGTAACGACCCAGAATTTTTAGAAATTAAAATTTTAATATTTTATTAATTTTAAATATTAATAAGTAAATTTATAAGTCGAATAAATTTTTATTTGAATTATTGGATTTAATTGGATAATTAAATCGATAATTTAATGTGTTAAATTATGGAAATAATTAAAAATTGAGTTAAATATGATTGAAAATAATTTGGAAAATTTTATTTAATCATACTGGAGTTATAGAAATATTTTAGAACTTTTAAAATCGAATTAAAAGTTAATTTGTGAAAATTGAATATTTTAATATTTAATAATCGACTGTAAAATAGCCAATTTTTGAACAGTCTCAGAATTGAACGAAACCAGTTTCATTGGATCCGTATTAGTTAGTTATTACCGGATTTCAATTTTCGTGTCAATCGGAGTTATCGTTTGATCGTGGCAGCTCGAAACGCATCGATTTATTTTTAATTTAAATTTGACGAGTCAAAATAGCCATTTTTCAAAAAGTCTCGGAATTCGACGAAACCAGTTTCATCGGATCCGTAATGTGATATTATTGTAAGGTTTCAAATTTCAAGTCAATTGGATTTACCGTTTGTCCGGTACAAATTAAAACGCCTAGAAATCGGTTTAAATCGGTTTAATTCAAATTGAGCGTTTTCAGCTATAACTCGCACATACTTCCGAATTAGCTTCCGAAACCTGTTCCATTGTGTCCGGAACGCGGGATAAACCCTAGGTACGCTGGTTACGGCGTCTAAATCGGAGTTCGAAATTCCCGGGATGAATAGTGTTTACGCTTGCTTTTTCTATAAATACACCACACACAAATTAAAATAAAAAAAAAAGAGAAACCCTAATTATAATAGCCAGCCGCCAGTTTCATATGTATGGCCAGAAATTTCCCAATTTCAACTCTCAAAATCTCTCAATCCACTCGTTTTTAGAAAAAGTTGTTAACTAAAGAATCGAAGAGCTCGCCGAATACTTCAAATCCATACGGATATGATCATGTTTGGAGCGACGTGGAGGGGTATAGGGGGCCGCGTCCACTGGGAGCTACGCACGTATTTCGAGGTGTTTGCCATGGCCGAGCTCCACCAGGGTCAGGCCGAACCTAGAGCTAGTGATGGCCTTCGATTTGCAACGTCCCGATCGAATTCTAGTTGAGCGTTGTGATGGCAAAAGCAAACCCTAGTTGCTATAATGGGTTTAGTTTGTGCGTATCTCTATCCTGTAGCCTATGCGTGGGGAAGATGATTAGGGGGAGCGGCCCAGATGTGTTTGGGTGAGATCATGTGGCTGCAAATGTTTGTAGGTTTAAGTTATAAAAGAAAATGTTGAAATTGTTTATAAAAACGTGTATAAACTTGTAAAATACATATCTTTTTCATACGAGGTCGAAAAAATGCAAATCCAGTTGCGTTGGAATCGTATGGACGAGCACTACGCGATGGAGTTGGTTTGGAGTCGTTTGGAGTTAGTGAGAATTTCGGGTAAAATTAAACGCGCGTTTAATTTTATTCGAAATAAAAGCTAAAACGGAAATTAAAACCAAGGTGAGAATTTCTCACTCAATCGAATAGATTTCGATTTTATTGTAAATAGTTAGATTTAAAATATTTGAATGCATGTTTGAATGATGACTGTAAATTATTGATTGTTAAAATAGACATTATACGCCGTTAGTAAGCGGATGTTATTTATTATAAACATATACCGCGAATATTTCATAAACAGTGAAATTGGTATTATATATAATATCAATATATATATATTGGCATATGTATATATTGCAGTTGTTGATTTCCCGCATTTTTTGTTTAGCGGATGAGACCCTATTACGCCGTTATTAAGCGGATAATATTTAATAAGAACATGTACCGCGATAATTTCGTACTGGAGCGAAATTGGTATTGTGCTAATGTTTTTGGATGCAGGAAACAGGTTGGAGGGATCCAACTGGATTCCTCAACAGTATTTATTTAATTTCAGATATTTTGATATTTGATGGATTATCATATCGATATATGATATCGTTGTTAGTCGTGATTGACTATTTGGTGTGTAGCATCATTGGACCCAGATTTTGGGATTTTAAAATAATCTTTAAAATGATTTTGGAAATATACTATATTTTTGGAATTGATCCATTATAAATAAATAAACGTTATAATTTTTAAAGTTATAAAAATTATGGTTTTTGTGAAATATAGTTAAAAAGCTGATTTTTAGAAATACGATTAAAAGTCGATTTTTGAGAAATATGAACTAATGATTTTATAAAATAATTTAGATTGGATTTTTGAATATATGATAAAAGTTTAAATATAGGATTTATAAAATTTGATTATTTTATAAATCGAAATGATGAAATTATAAAGGAATTTAAAGACGTTTTAGAATAATAATATAAACTGATTTATATTAAGAGATTTATAAATGGATATTTATAAATTGAAATATAGACATTATAAAACGAGTTTTTATAAGTGTTTGAATGTAGTGAAAATGAATTTCATAAATGAATGAAATTTATAGAATTATAAACTGTGAAGTTATAAATGAAATTTATAAATAGTAAGATTTATAAATTTGTGAAGTTAATTGAAGAATAGATTTGGTTAAATAAATGAATCTTATAAGTTATAAGATTTATAATCATGAAGTTTAAAGAACGATTTTATAAAATAATCGTTTTATAAGTATTTAACTTATAATATAAACATTTAGTTTATAATTGAGTTATAAACTGAAATATCTTAAAAAAGGAATTTATAAAAAAGAAGTTTTTATAAATAAATAGAAATGGAATTTATAAACGTTGTTTTATGAATTCGCAAACGACTTATTTTGATAAGTTAATTGTTATAACTTATAAATGGAGTTATATTCACGTTTTTAGACAGTGAATAATCCTTTAAAATAAAATGAATAGAAAGGATGAAATTTGTTAATGAAGTATATTCACGTTTTTGAATAGTGAATAATACGTTAAAGAAAATGTATTGAATGTGAATGTTTTAAATAGAATTAAAACGATTTAACGATGTTTTAATTGTGTTGAGATTCGAAATCATAGATTTCAACATTTATTGTTGAAATAGACGTTTTCGAGAAATAAAAGGAAATGGTGGACTATAACACTGTTGTTATAGTAAATGATTTCCGAAAGGAAATATTTGTATAGTATTGGGATTTATATATATATTTAATTTCGAATCCCTATACTAGTGATTTTGGGACGTTGTAACGATGTTTTACGCAACATTCGTTTTGGCCCAAATAAAAATGTTTAAGAGAATGATTTCCCTTAAAGAATGAATAATATACTTAATTCGATTTAAGTATATTGAATATTTTCTAAGTGTTGTAAATAAAAGGAATTTGTGAATTACTTATGAATAAATAAGTATGGAAATGTTTTCCAATAAGAAGTGAATATTAGAATTTATCTTTTTGAAGATAAATTGAAATGAATTATTGAAATCGAATATGCATGGATATTTTGAAATATAAATTCATTATGGAATTTATATGTGAAAAGTGGAATTTGTTTGAAAATAAATATTGATTTATTTTTGAAGTGTTGAAATTATATATCTTATAAAGATATTTTGGAAAATAAAAAATTTGGAAAATTATTTGGAATCTGGTGATGTATGCATATCAATTGATAGTTCAATAGCCGACTATCAGTATTTCCCTTTGAATGGGTAATTGATGTGATTTGATTGAATTTGAATGCACACTTATTTTTGAATAAGCGCTCACTATTCGGGTTAACCGGGAAAGGACCATGGGGTCGTATAACCCATTCCGAATATGTGATACGTCGTTATGAATTGCATTTGAAGATTGGTGTTGAAGACCGAGTATTTGTGAAAGCGATAGGATGACCTATCGATTGTCTCTGCACTGGGTAGCTCCTGGTATTGAGATCTCCTAAGTGATGGGAAATTCGATCGGGATTGTGAATACCCGTATTGCAAGGGCTTCGTAAGAAGTGCCTTCGGTTTTGTTCGAGCCCGGAACAGACTTGTATGGATTGTATGTCTGACATTACAAATTGAGATGTAAAGCCGATTTCTTTCAAATATATTTCTGTTGGTGGCGGAGAATTTATTCTTTGCTTAACACCCTTCTTTGAGACGTACGAGCTCAAAGGTTATATAGTTGAAGTTATCAGCGATATATCCCATTTTGGTAATGTGACATGCTGAGTGATGCTGAAATGATCATTGTGTTGATTATTGTGATAGGATCATTTATTTGATCGTCTATCTTAGTGATCATTGTGTTGATCATTTATTGACCCAAAGCATGGCTTTTGTATAAAGTATGTTTTTGTGGACGTGACTTCGTCGAGCCTCACATCCCGGAAATGGTCAAAACAGGAAAGATGCGGCAAGGTTATTAGGGGTTGCTGTAGCTCCCCTTAGGGTATGTGCATTTCCTTCTGGAAAGGGGTGGTATCATGGTATGGAGCCCAGATACTTACTCATGTTGAAAACACTCTATTTATTATGGTGTGATGTTGGATATCGAGCGCTCGGTTGAAAAGGTCCTAAAGGACCGGGGAATGGCGTGCTCGTGTCAGTAGTTACCCAGTTAGGGGTAACCCGGCCTTGTGTTGGCAGAGTTCCGGTTTGGTTCTCGGGGGTGTCTTTCCAGAGGCATTCTCAGTGGCAATGGGAAGTTCCTTGGCCTGACCATTTGTTGGAAATCCAATTCCCAATACGAAACTTGTACGGTATTAGTTGTAGAACCTGCTATTCACTTATGGTGGTCACCACTGTTTGGATGGTAGCTATAGTAGGCATAGTTCGAAATGTCTATGCTGGCTAAGATTTATATTCTACTTTCGAAATGAATTTTTCCTACACTATACACTAATAATAATATAAAATGTTCTTTTAAATGCGTATCAAGCATCTTTGACTATCATAAGGAGAAATCTCCTCCGATTCTGCGTTTGCATTGTGTGTGTGTGCGGGAGGCCTTATGGTAGTCTCATTTTTAAAAGCATTGCGAATTGAAATAAAAATATTCCTCTATTTGATTTTAAAGATAAATAAACTGTTTTGAGTTCTCACACCAGTCACATGACTGACTTGGAGTTTATTGTTTTCCTTCCTAAACTCTGGGTGCCCACCAATTTCCACACGGGCAGTTAAGAGTTAGGTTTATCAGGATATTCTGGATATTCTGGAGTTGCTGGAGGCAAGCTGGATGGCATGGCGTATTACTAGTTTATATAGTATTTCTTTTTCCGCTGCACTGTTTGTTGTTGTATGTTGTTGTACACTCTGATGTGATGATATGATGTAATGTAATGTATAAAATGTAATAACTGATATAGTTCTTTGTTTAAAGATTATTCATTTATTATTATATGTTGTTCCGCTGCGAATTGTGAGATTCTGTTGTTGTTCTGTTGTTTCCTTTCTCTCCGTTATTTTTTTAAAATGCTTCTATCTTCTATTTTTTTCAAATTCTCTTTTTCTATTTTAAAAATTTTCTATCTTCTCTATTTTCAAATTCTCTGTTTTCTAAAAATTATCTATCTTCTTTTCCCTCTATTTTTCTTTTTCTTTCTTCTTTTTCTCTCTTCTTTCGTAAAATTCTCTTTTTAAAACCCATAACATCTCGGTTTTCGGCCTTCGAATTCTCGGCAGTCGACGAAGTGAGTGTCGATGTCGGATTTTCGAAGAACGAAAAACCCGTCCGTTACATTTGGTATCAGAGCTTATGGTTAAGCGACAACCATGGTTCTGTTGGGTATTACTCGTTAGAGATAGAGTCAGCAGTACTCTAGAATGAGTTTGAGTGTAATAATAGCTATGAGAGCGTATTTGTTAGTGAATAAAATTGTTTTATATTGTGATGATTGGTTTATTGAGTGGTATATGAACTTTCGTCAGCACGGTCAGTCAAACTATGCCGAAGGGGTTTCTAAACACTTGAATAGAACAATTCGGCACAGTATTGTTTTAAATTAGGTAAATGAAATAATTTTACCTTGATTATATTTTATATATAAAGAAATAATTTTTCAAGAATTATTAAAGTGTATATAAGTTGATTGTTAGGTTGTTTGAATAATCTAAATAAAGAATAATTGTATAACCAAAGGAATTATAAGAATTGAATTATAATTAAAGTAATTTACAATTGTGAAATAAACTTATATATATAAGAAGTGAAACTATATAAAATATGAGTTGTAAATAAAGGATGTATAAATGGAATATAACTTAAGTTATGTAAATGAAATTCAACTTTGTAATTGAATTGAATAAATGAATTGAATGTTAATCGATTGAATGAAAATAATTGATAAAAAAATAATGAATATAAGTGTTAATTCATTAAAATCTAATTTTATTGGAAGTTGAATAAAATTGAATGGAAATCAATTTAATTAAACCAATTGAGAGTGATGGTGTTAAACCAAAATAAATGTAAGTGAAGTAAAGGAATTTGGTTGTAATTGATATACATTGGTTGGTATATGATTGTTGATTGATTGTATAAAATTCATTAAGTATTAATGAAATTGAAAGCTATGTAATTGAATTCAAATTAGAAAGTAAATAAATTTGAATAGAATTGAAAGTAAATTGGATTTAATTAGTAAATGTTAACTAATTGAAATATGAACGTATGTTGATTAAATCCAATGTGAATAAATCAAATGTGATTTAAAGTGAAAGCCAATTCATTGAAGTATGAATGAGAATATAAATGAATATTGATTGGTTATGGATGTTAGTTGGTTGATGTTTGCATTTGTTGTTTTACTACATTTGCTATGTTGACATATATAGTTATTATGTTGCTATATGTTGTATATTGAGATTATTTGCATATGTGCATGTTCTCATGTTGTTTGTTGAGTGTTTAGTAGGTGCGGATCGCGTTTGCTTCGCATTTGGAGTTCGCTTTAGCGCTATATTAGCCGTATATGCTCGCTAATAAAATATAAGGTACATATCTCGGATTAAATATCGCACTTTTATACTTTTTTCCCTTCGGGATGCCTCATTACTTGATGAGATGTATATTTGTGATATATATACTGTCATTTTTTTTTTCGGATCGAGCCGCGCAAAGGAGACATGGCGAATTTTTCCGGAAATTTAAGGCGTTAGAAAAATTTTGAGAAATTTTGGAAAAATTTTGAAAACTTTAAACTTTGATTTGGAATTGAAAGTTAAACAGTATAGTTTGTTTTTGAAAAGATAACTAAGTATGATTTGAAAACTTAGTAAAGTATTGTAAGAAGTTTAATTATGAATTTTGGGAAAGTTAATAGATTTTATAACTTTTCTTACTTGTAATTTCGAGGACGAAATTCTTTTAAGTGGGGAAGATTGTAACGACCCAGAATTTTTAGAAATTAAAATTTTAATATTTTATTAATTTTAAATATTAATAAGTAAATTTATAAGTCGAATAAATTTTTATTTGAATTATTGGATTTAATTGGATAATTAAATCGATAATTTAATGTGTTAAATTATGGAAATAATTAAAAATTGAGTTAAATATGATTGAAAATAATTTGGAAAATTTTATTTAATCATACTGGAGTTATAGAAATATTTTAGAACTTTTAAAATCGAATTAAAAGTTAATTTGTGAAAATTGAATATTTTAATATTTAATAATCGACTGTAAAATAGCCAATTTTTGAACAGTCTCAGAATTGAACGAAACCAGTTTCATTGGATCCGTATTAGTTAGTTATTACCGGATTTCAATTTTCGTGTCAATCGGAGTTATCGTTTGATCGTGGCAGCTCGAAACGCATCGATTTATTTTTAATTTAAATTTGACGAGTCAAAATAGCCATTTTTCAAAAAGTCTCGGAATTCGACGAAACCAGTTTCATCGGATCCGTAATGTGATATTATTGTAAGGTTTCAAATTTCAAGTCAATTGGATTTACCGTTTGTCCGGTACAAATTAAAACGCCTAGAAATCGGTTTAAATCGGTTTAATTCAAATTGAGCGTTTTCAGCCATAACTCGCACATACTTCCGAATTAGCTTCCGAAACCTGTTCCATTGTGTCCGGAACGCGGGATAAACCCTAGGTACGCTGGTTACGGCGTCTAAATCGGAGTTCGAAATTCCCGGGATGAATAGTGTTTACGCTTGCTTTTTCTATAAATACACCACACACAAATTAAAAAAAAAAAAAAAAGAGAAACCCTAATTATAATAGCCAGCCGCCAGTTTCATATGTATGGCCAGAAATTTCCCAATTTCAACTCTCAAAATCTCTCAATCCACTCGTTTTTAGAAAAAGTTGTTAACTAAAGAATCGAAGAGCTCGCCGAATACTTCAAATCCATACGGATATGATCATGTTTGGAGCGACGTGGAGGGGTATAGGGGGCCGCGTCCACTGGGAGCTGCGCACGTATTTCGAGGTGTTTGCCATGGCCGAGCTCCACCAGGGTCAGGCCGAACCTAGAGCTAGTGATGGCCTTCGATTTGCAACGTCCCGATCGAATTCTAGTTGAGCGTTGTGATGGCAAAAGCAAACCCTAGTTGCTATAATGGGTTTAGTTTGTGCGTATCTCTATCCTGTAGCCTATGCGTGGGGAAGATGATTAGGGGGAGCGGCCCAGATGTGTTTGGGTGAGATCATGTGGCTGCAAATGTTTGTAGGTTTAAGTTATAAAAGAAAATGTTGAAATTGTTTATAAAAACGTGTATAAACTTGTAAAATACATATCTTTTTCATACGAGGTCGAAAAAATGCAAATCCAGTTGCGTTGGAATCGTATGGACGAGCACTACGCGATGGAGTTGGTTTGGAGTCGTTTGGAGTTAGTGAGAATTTCGGGTAAAATTAAACGCGCGTTTAATTTTATTCGAAATAAAAGCTAAAACGGAAATTAAAACCAAGGTGAGAATTTCTCACTCAATCGAATAGATTTCGATTTTATTGTAAATAGTTAGATTTAAAATATTTGAATGCATGTTTGAATGATGACTGTAAATTATTGATTGTTAAAATAGACATTATACGCCGTTAGTAAGCGGATGTTATTTATTATAAACATATACCGCGAATATTTCATAAACAGTGAAATTGGTATTATATATAATATCAATATATATATATTGGCATATGTATATATTGCAGTTGTTGATTTCCCGCATTTTTTGTTTAGCGGATGAGACCCTATTACGCCGTTATTAAGCGGATAATATTTAATAAGAACATGTACCGCGATAATTTCGTACTGGAGCGAAATTGGTATTGTGCTAATGTTTTTGGATGCAGGAAACAGGTTGGAGGGATCCAACTGGATTCCTCAACAGTATTTATTTAATTTCAGATATTTTGATATTTGATGGATTATCATATCGATATATGATATCGTTGTTAGTCGTGATTGACTATTTGGTGTGTAGCATCATTGGACCCAGATTTTGGGATTTTAAAATAACCTTTAAAATGATTTTGGAAATATACTATATTTTTGGAATTGATCCATTATAAATAAATAAACGTTATAATTTTTAAAGTTATAAAAATTATGGTTTTTGTGAAATATAGTTAAAAAGCTGATTTTTAGAAATACGATTAAAAGTCGATTTTTGAGAAATATGAACTAATGATTTTATAAAATAATTTAGATTGGATTTTTGAATATATGATAAAAGTTTAAATACAGGATTTATAAAATTTGATTATTTTATAAATCGAAATGATGAAATTATAAAGGAATTTAAAGACGTTTTAGAATAATAATATAAACTGATTTATATTAAGAGATTTATAAATGGATATTTATAAATTGAAATATAGACATTATAAAACGAGTTTTTATAAGTGTTTGAATGTAGTGAAAATGAATTTCATAAATGAATGAAATTTATAGAATTATAAACTGTGAAGTTATAAATGAAATTTATAAATAGTAAGATTTATAAATTTGTGAAGTTAATTGAAGAATAGATTTGGTTAAATAAATGAATCTTATAAGTTATAAGATTTATAATCATGAAGTTTAAAGAACGATTTTATAAAATAATCGTTTTATAAGTATTTAACTTATAATATAAACATTTAGTTTATAATTGAGTTATAAACTGAAATATGTTAAAAAAGGAATTTATAAAAAAGAAGTTTTTATAAATAAATAGAAATGGAATTTATAAACGTTGTTTTATGAATTCGCAAACGACTTATTTTGATAAGTTAATTGTTATAACTTATAAATGGAGTTATATTCACGTTTTTAGACAGTGAATAATCCTTTAAAATAAAATGAATAGAAAGGATGAAATTTGTTAATGAAGTATATTCACGTTTTTGAATAGTGAATAATACGTTAAAGAAAATGTATTGAATGTGAATGTTTTAAATAGAATTAAAACGATTTAACGATGTTTTAATTGTGTTGAGATTCGAAATCATAGATTTCAACATTTATTGTTGAAATAGACGTTTTCGAGAAATAAAAGGAAATGGTGGACTATAACACTGTTGTTATAGTAAATGATTTCCGAAAGGAAATATTTGTATAGTATTGGGATTTATATATCTATTTAATTTCGAATCCCTATACTAGTGATTTTGGGACGTTGTAACGATGTTTTACGCAACATTCGTTTTGGCCCAAATAAAAATGTTTAAGAGAATGATTTCCCTTAAAGAATGAATAATATACTTAATTCGATTTAAGTATATTGAATATTTTCTAAGTGTTGAAAATAAAAGGAATTTGTGAATTACTTATGAATAAATAAGTATGGAAATGTTTTCCAATAAGAAGTGAATATTAGAATTTATCTTTTTGAAGATAAATTGAAATGAATTATTGAAATCGAATATGCATGGATATTTTGAAATATAAATTCATTATGGAATTTATATGTGAAAAGTGGAATTTGTTTGAAAATAAATATTGATTTATTTTTGAAGTGTTGAAATTATATATCTTATAAAGATATTTTGGAAAATAAAAAATTTGGAAAATTATTTGGAATCTGGTGATGTATGCATATCAATTGATAGTTCAATAGCCGACTATCAGTATTTCCCTTTGAATGGGTAATTGATGTGATTTGATTGAATTTGAATGCACACTTATTTTTGAATAAGCGCTCACTATTCGGGTTAACCGGGAAAGGACCATGGGGTCGTATAACCCATTCCGAATATGTGATACGTCGTTATGAATTGCATTTGAAGATCGGTGTTGAAGACCGAGTATTTGTGAAAGCGATAGGATGACCTATCGATTGTCTCTGCACTGGGTAGCTCCTGGTATTGAGATCTCCTAAGTGATGGGAAATTCGATCGGGATTGTGAATACCCGTATTGCAAGGGCTTCGTAAGAAGTGCCTTCGGTTTTGTTCGAGCCCGGAACAGACTTGTATGGATTGTATGTCTGACATTACAAATTGAGATGTAAAGCCGATTTCTTTCAAATATATTTCTGTTGGTGGCGGAGAATTTATTCTTTGCTTAACACCCTTCTTTGAGACGTACGAGCTCAAAGGTTATATAGTTGAAGTTATCAGCGATATATCCCATTTTGGTAATGTGACATGCTGAGTGATGTCGAAATGATCATTGTGTTGATTATTGTGATAGGATCATTTATTTGATCGTCTATCTTAGTAATCATTGTGTTGATCATTTATTGACCCAAAGCATGGCTTTTGTATAAAGTATGTTTTTGTGGACGTGACTTCGTCGAGCCTCACATCCCGGAAATGGTCAAAACAGGAAAGATGCGGCAAGGTTATTAGGGGTTGCTGTAGCTCCCCTTAGGGTATGTGCATTTCCTTCTGGAAAGGGGTGGTATCATGGTATGGAGCCCAGATACTTACTCATGTTGAAAACACTCTATTTATTATGGTGTGATGTTGGATATCGAGCGCTCGGTTGAAAAGGTCCTAAAGGACCGGGGAATGGCGTGCTCGTGTCAGTAGTTACCCAGTTAGGGGTAACCCGGCCTTGTGTTGGCAGAGTTCCGGTTTGGTTCTCGGGGGTGTCTTTCCAGAGGCATTCTCAGTGGCAATGGGAAGTTCCTTGGCCTGACCATTTGTTGGAAATCCAATTCCCAATACGAAACTTGTACGGTATTAGTTGTAGAACCTGCTATTCACTTATGGTGGTCACCACTGTTTGGATGGTAGCTATAGTAGGCATAGTTCGAAATGTCTATGCTGGCTAAGATTTATATTCTACTTTCGAAATGAATTTTTCCTACACTATACACTAATAATAATATCAAATGTTCTTTTAAATGCGTATCAAGCATCTTTGACTATCATAAGGAGAAATCTCCTCCGATTCTGCGTTTGCATTGTGTGTGTGTGCGGGAGGCCTTATGGTAGTCTCATTTTTAAAAGCATTGCGAATTGAAATAAAAATATTCCTCTATTTGATTTTAAAGATAAATAAACTGTTTTGAGTTCTCACACCAGTCACATGACTGACTTGGAGTTTATTGTTTTCCTTCCTAAACTCTGGGTGCCCACCAATTTCCACACGGGCAGTTAAGAGTTAGGTTTATCAGGATATTCTGGATATTCTGGAGTTGCTGGAGGCAAGCTGGATGGCATGGCGTATTACTAGTTTATATAGTATTTCTTTTTCCGCTGCACTGTTTGTTGTTGTATGTTGTTGTACACTCTGATGTGATGATATGATGTAATGTAATGTATAAAATGTAATAACTGATATAGTTCTTTGTTTAAAGATTATTCATTTATTATTATATGTTGTTCCGCTGCGAATTGTGAGATTCTGTTGTTGTTCTGTTGTTTCCTTTCTCTCCGTTATTTTTTTAAAATGCTTCTATCTTCTATTTTTTTCAAATTCTCTTTTTCTATTTTTAAAATTTTCTATCTTCTCTATTTTCAAATTCTCTGTTTTCTAAAAATTATCTATCTTCTTTTCCCTCTATTTTTCTTTTTCTTTCTTCTTTTTCTCTCTTCTTTCTTAAAATTCTCTTTTTAAAACCCATAACATCTCGGTTTTCGGCCTTCGAATTCTCGGCAGTCGACGAAGTGAGTGTCGATGTCGGATTTTCGAAGAACGAAAAACCCGTCCGTTACAAATCCCAAGTAAAAGAAAGTAATTGAAAATCATTCAGGCCTATCATTTCAGCCCATAACAATTTTCTCCTATTCTAAAGTCTGTTCGGGTATGTATCATTTCAACTCATAGTGATTCTAGTCTACAGGGAACTTGTAGTGTGATAAACTGATAAAAATAACAGAACAACATAATATAACAGTAACAGATGTTTTAACAGGTGTATAAGCATGGGTGAATATCATATAATCATAATATAGCAGGTGTAACATGATAATGCATTTTACAGATTCAAAAGGGGTCAATTTACTAGTTATATATGTATATATTGTCTGGTGAGAATAACTCACTGTTTTGAGCTGGAGACACAACGACGAATACACAAATGAGATCCGAACAAGTACGATAACACGACACGAAGATGAGTGGAAGAGCCAAAGATTAATTCTCCTTAGATACAAATCAAACAAACAATATAACAATTATAAGGTTTCAGACCAAAAATACGATAAACGATGCTAGAAATTAAGGAACAACAATTAATCAAACACTTGCACTTGCTTCCACCATCACTATGCTCAGCCTATAGGGTGATAAGGTACTGCCATAGGGTGTATTTGGTCAGGTATGGGTCATATATGGTCGGCCTAGCAAGGGTAGTGAAGGTATGGAAGTTGCTATGTATGAAAATACAAGTACAAGGCAAACAAGTGGATTTTTGTGCAATTTCAAGCATCGGGCAAGGCTACAAATGGCATGGCTAGAGCTGGAGGCTAGGAGATGGTGTGGTAGTGGTTTTGGTTCAGGTATGAGCTGGAGAAGGTGGTGCAAAGGGAGGCTAAGGATGTGGTGAAGTGGTGGAAGTTACAAGGTGTGAATACAAAGGGTTTATGGCAAATAAGTGGCTTTTGTGCAACCATGGCTCAACCAAATGACCATTGGGCTCGGCCCCTACAAGGTGAAGGTCAGGTGGGGTCTGGAGTGTCGGCCAAAGGTGGTGGAGCGACTGGTGGTGGCGGCCAAGGAGGTGGTTTAGGTGAAAAATGAAGGGTATGTGCATAAATGGTTCGGCTAGGCTGAACAAGTGGAGTGTTTGCATAAACTTTGGTGGATCTAGTCATAGATGACCACGACATGGCTTGGTCAGTGGGCTGGAGGAGATGGTGACCTGATGTGGTGATGGTGGAGGCATCTATGGTGGTGGAGGAGCAAGGCCGAACCTATGATGAAGAAGAACAAGTGCAAAAACCATGAATTCAAGCATAAACAAATGGAAAAAGGAAATAAAGTTTACCAAACTTTCTTCAAAAGCTATGGCCAAATTTTTTTCTTCAGGAATGAGAAAAATATTTACATGAATGATAAAAATGATAGTCCGCTGAAAGAAATGAGAAGTAATGGCCAATTGAATGAAGAGTTAAGTTAAAATGTGAAAAGGTGGAAGATAAAAGGCCTTAGGAAAATCAAAAGTCAAAACCTTTTCAAATTTCTCTTAATTTCTTTATATAAGTTTAAATTACTGAAAATATAATAATTTCAGTTTAAATTTCGAAAATGCAACAAAATATAAAATAAAATTAAATAAATAATAATTATAT
This sequence comes from Allium cepa, assembly GCA_030765085.1. Taxonomy (NCBI): domain Eukaryota; kingdom Viridiplantae; phylum Streptophyta; class Magnoliopsida; order Asparagales; family Amaryllidaceae; genus Allium; species Allium cepa. Next base: position 884,186,760 of record CM060943.1, on the reverse strand, counting down.
ACGATAAAAATAAGAAAATAGCTCAGAAAATGCACACTAGTCAAGAAAAATTGGAAATAAACAGAATAAGTTTTGGAAAATTTATATGGACATGGAAAATAATTATAAATAAAGATAATAAAATAAAATAAAAATTTATTCACAAGATAAATAATTAAAATTTAATTAAATATAATTTATATGAAGAAAATTGCAGAAAAATAGAAAACAGCCTTTAAAAATAGAAAATAAATGCAATAAGCTTTGAAAAAATTCAAACATCACTTTGAAAATATTTAAAAGACAAAAATATATGTAACATAACATATAATACAAAATTTAATAATATATGACAAATAAAAATATTATTTATATAATTTAAAATAAACAATATTGCTAAATAAATCAAATTACACTCATTATTGAAATATGCATAACTTTCACAGTTTAAGTCTGTTTTCAACGAAACAAAAAGCAGTATTCAAGTTGTTAAATGCATTTTCATAATAAAAGATAAAATTTAGGAGTTTAAATATTTAAATTTGAAATTTAAAAGTCAAAGTTTGACCAGTTTGAACAGAAATTCATCTTTCAGTAAAATATCCAATTTATACCTGTTTGAAATTATAATTCACATAATAATCAATACTTATATTTAAAAATGAAATGTTTGAAATGAAACAAGTTTTAAAAAAATTAAAAATGAAATAAAGTCAAAATTAAAATATGCATAAAAATCTAGGGTTGTTACACTCTCTCCCTCTCAAATCTTTTCGTCCTCGAAAAGGAAGGAAGAAGAGAAACAACAAGAAAGAGCAATAGGTTGGAATGCATCACCGAAAGAAGGTAGGGAAAAAGATAGCTAGGAGGTAAAGCAGGTTGAAAGATAAGGATGAACCATTATTTGAACCATTATACATTTCAATTTAATTTTTTTTAGTATGATGAATAGTCATTTGATTCAAATCTGATGGTTCAAAGTAAACAATTTTTAAACATTTTAAAATCTTTAGGAGGGAAAATAACTGATCAAAATATTCTTTATATAGTACTTTATCAAGATACTTTTATCAAAATACTTTTATAACTCGATGTCTTAACAAGTTTACTTTCGTTCCTGCAGACTCTGGCTATGCGTTGATCAGGCGCAAAGCTAGAATTCTCCAAGTACTTAGTGGACTTGTTTCAACACCCAGTGAAAATAATGAAAACACTTTTAAAAACAGATATGGAAAGTACAATCTAAACAAATCAACCAAACCGAAACAGTTGTCTAACCATGGATCGCAGATACACAATGGTTACGCCTGGATCCCCCAGGAAACAATCCGTATCCGTAAGCTTTCTCAGCCCCGTGAGTTACGCCATGATGACGAGTAGAATGCAGGATACACAATGGTTACGCCTGGATCCCCTAATAAACAATCCGTACCCCTAGGCAAGACTCAGCCAGGCACTTGCGCTACTCTTCGCGACCTACACAGATTGCAGGATACACAATGGTTACGCCTGGATCCCCCAGGAAACAATCCGTACCCCATGGCAAGACTCAGCCAGGCAGTTGCGCTATGTAGTCGCGATCATAAGACCACGGGGATCGCCGTGGAATTCGATGGACACTCGAGTATCATATCCGGAAAACCCAAATCAAAGAGAGAGAATAATATCGATAGAATGAATCCATAGTGTGGCCACAAAGCGGATATCAAGCAGAAGGCACTTTCCATATCTTTACTTCGAAAATATGTATCATATAGTACCTTTCAAAATCACTTTCAAATATCATATTTATATAAAGTCCATTATATATAAGATTTCATTTCAAATCAAATACTTTCCAAAATAATAGTACATCAAATCACACTTATATAAATTTCGATTATATAAGATTTCATTTTTCAAATTTGAGTACCTTTTCAAATCAACAGTTCTCAAATCAATGGTTTACTTATACAAATCATTTTTATATAAGTTCGATAGCTCCCAAATCAAGTATTAAATAAAACAGGTTCTAAATTTTAAACCATTTCGATATCAAATAAATTTTAAAATCATGTATGATGTCACCAAATCATTTCTTTCAAGTTATACATATTCAGTTTCAAAATTTCTTAAAACAATAGGTTTAGAAAATAATCCAAATTTCCAAATCAACAAAATTTAGGTCAAATAAATCCATTTCCATTTCAAACATGTATTCACTTCAAAAGTCATAATACTTTCAAAGTTATGAATCTTTCGAAACTGAAATACTTGAAATCATTACACTTTGAAAATCATAACATTTAGAAATCATGTATTAGAAATCATAAAACATGCCCTTAATTCTTTACATTTCAATTTTTTCTCAATTAAACCAAAATCTAAAATTTCCAATTTTAATTCAATTCAAACCATCAGTTTCAATTTAGTTTTCCAACAAAACCATTTCAAATATTATCAATTTCAAATATAGATTTGATTTACAAAATAAACTATTAAATCTTAAATATGTTTCAAGGCTTAAATATACCATATTTCAAAACTAAATTTCATAATTTCATATATCTCAAATTTTACTTCATTATTACTTACATATGTCATTATTTCGCAACATTACATTCGATCGCTCGCTTGATCACACAAGTTCGCTTTCGAACTAGTATTGTCCATTCGACTTCCCTAATGCGGACTTCGATATGGTTTCTTAACTAGAAGCCATCAGTCTCCTTGCATAGCCATATACTATGATAGAGAATTCTAGAATCAAACCCAAAATCCATATCAAATGTTCGCCATCAAGAATTAAATGAAAAATCCTAACACGAAATGGTGTAATTCACCTCGAACTTGTGTACTCAAACTTGGATCAAATTAATTATGCGAATAAAACAACGTACGTACAACTTATGTATCTATTCCAACTTGTTAAATAAATAGTTTTATAAAGATGTTACTAAGTTAAAACATTTAAAACCAAAATTTTCTCAAACATTTGAAGACTAATTTTTATCCAAAACATTTCAAAACTAAATTTCATATTAGTATAATTCAAAATAGTCTTATTTATTTACTTAACAAAACAGTTTCAACTTATAAAAAACCATATTATTTCATACTTGAAACATACAAACTAAACTTATATTCTTTATCAAATACCTTATACCTTTCAAAAAAATTAGCTTTGAAAAATTAACCTTGATTTGGAAGTGCTCGAATCTTAAAATAGTCGAAGAAGTCATATTTTCAATCCAAGAGCTGACAGTCAACAATAAATCAGTAAATCAATTTCAAAAATTAGGTTTCAAAATCTGAAACTCGAGAACGGAACACCGGCTTACTTTAAATCTTTTCAAATATATATACATATATACATATATATATATGGATCTATCTTTCGAATATCAAACCATACTTTGAAATCTAAAATCAAAATTGGTTTCACAAAATCACTCGCAGAGCAAAGCTACTAGAGTGGCCTCTCTCTCACTCAAAAACTCGAAAATCAATGTCGATGATGCATGCATTCATCACCGAAATTATTTTCCAGCGACATAAGTGAGTTCTGGACTTCAATTAACTTTGAAAAACTTCTTTGAAATTCCTTCGAAATCATTGAAATTCATTCAAATACATTTGAAACATTTCTTATTTGAAATATATATATATATATATATATATATATACGTATGTATATATATATATATCTTTAAATCATATTACTATATATATTTTCCAAAATCTTAAAACCGATTTCAAAATACCGGAATTAGATTCCTCAAAATTCAAATTCAAAACCCTTCAGTTATAAATCATTTTTGTATAAATCAAGTTCTTATAAAATTTTCAAAATTTCAAATTCTTTCGAAATTTCAAATTTTCATTTTTGAAAGGTATATAATCCTTATCGAAAACATTTCACTTTTATATACAAAATATGGTCATCCTTAATAATTTCGATGTATGCACAATTTCAAAATACAACCAAATACAAATTTCCAAAGGATGATTCAAGGAAGGATTTCAAACAAACAAAGATTCAGAATTAGAGGAACTCTAATCAAATAGAATTCTAGTTCGAAGATAAACTCAAACGAAGATGAGATAATTTAATTACCAAATAGAGGATAGATAAGCCTATATAAATCGCGAGCGAACTTAACCGGTCAACCGAGACTTTAGGAATATAATCAATACGGAAATCTAAGGCCAATCGACCTTCGATCGCCAGAGATAGAATCCGGGTAGAGCAGGAGATAGATAGCATCGACATCCGAGGATACAAAAAATCTTCAGTGAATCCCAATTGTAAAGGAGTTTCACCCCTTTACAAATCATTCAAAGATTTACGGAATCATCGCTCTTTAAAGAGATTCCAAAGTAGAGTTACGAATGCTCCAAAATTAAAAGGAAAAATGGGGAAAGCAAGACTGGATTCCAGAACAAGTGGGAGTGTTCCAAAGTTCAAGGATTCCTAGACGATAAGAATCTTAACCAAAAGATTTCTAACAAGGTGGATAACGAAGAGATGAAGTTTAGAAAATCTTGATTTCGAAATAAGAACATTTTTATACCAAAATAATCTTTGAAAAATCTTTTAAAAATCTTTGAAAAAATCATTTTATACTTCGAAAATACGTTCTCTCACAAAGAAAGGATCCTGAGATTGATTTCACTCATTCTAGGGTATTTCTACCCTATCTCTAATGAGTTTTTGCTCCGCAGGCTGAGGTTTGCCTAAAAACCAAAGCTCTGATACCAACTGTAACAGCCCGATATTTTCAGCCATTCGCATCCGCACATGTCGGACTTGAATTGCTCAAAATACCGCATTGTAAATAAATTTGGAGCAAATGAAATACAAATCACAAAATCACATACACAGAACAAACAGAATACCTCGCAGCGGAATATAAAATACATAGTAGTTCATGAAGCTACTATGGCAGAGTCTCAAACTAAATACATAATACAGTCTGAAAACAACATAATAGAAATCCCAAATACATAGAAGTTCACTAATACATGAGATAAACTATAATAGCTGAAACAGAAAGGAGGTATAAATGTAGATAAGCAGAAACTCCAGCAAAGACCAGCTCTAGAAAGAGAATCCAAAGCTATGAATACTCAGGCTGACCCGAGCGTAAAGTAAAACACAAAACACTCGAGTCAGGAGAATATATAATTATATAATGTAAACCAACTCAAGTGAACTGTAGTAGAAATACACAATAACTTAAAGGATGCTTGGGATCGCCCATCCTTTAAGAATCAGTTAGACTATAAATTAAATACATCCCGTGGTTAAAATTTCAAAATGTTATTTTATACTTCAAAATCAAATATCATTTCAAAATTCAATATCATTCAAAATCCATTTCAAAATATCAAAAATATAATATCTTCCAAACCACATTCATTTTTATTAATTTAAATACCATTACAAAACACATTTCAAAATAGTTTATATTTCGAAACAAATTACTTCATTTTTAAATCATAAAAATGAAGTTATTATATTTAATAATTAAATTATTAAATTTACAAAATTTTAGTCTTTCAAAATTCATTTATTAACTTAGTTTATCAAAACAGATGAAAATTCAACTTTCGTAGCATTTAGAAATTGCTACGGAAAGTTACATTCAAACAGTTCAATTTAACAAAAGATAGCATTTAAAAATGCTGTAATAGGGTTACATTAGTTTCAAATAAAACTTAGTTAAATTCAACAATTATAGCAATTACAAAAATGCTATAATAAACTTTAATTAAACTTAGCCATTTGGTTCATTATTATCAACTAGAGCATTTACAAATGCTGTATTATCATTTACATTAGAATTAAGAGCATTTCAGAAATGCAGTTAATTAACCTCAAGTATTCAATATAATTTCACAAACAATTATATTTTTATTTAAATCATTTTTAGCTTATAAAATCATATAATTTCACTTTTAAAACAGTCATTCAAATTCCCTTATATTCATGATTTTATAAAGTTAAATCTCCCTTCAAAAATCAAAATTTAATAATAATTCACTTATTAAATTCCAACATTAAATTTTAAATTCATTATATTAAATTTAACTTAACATTTAAGTTTAAAATTTTCAAATATAACTTAATTTCATTTTTATTTACTTAACTTAACATTCACTTTTAAGCCAAACTCACAAATTTCCAATTTTAGTTATATTTCCAAATTTCAACCTAAATATTCATTCATTTCACATTTTTAACTTTATTCAAAAATCATTGATATATTATAAAATCATTTTAAATTCATTTAATTCAAAATATCATAAATTTATCATATTTTCATATTTAATTTAAATTCCATTTATCACCAAATTCTAGTTTCCAAAATAACTTACATTTCAGATTTTCTAACTTTACCATTTATTTATTTCACTTATAAATTTTCAGAAAATCAATAATGCTTTACAAAAATCATTTTTAATCAAATTTAAATCCAAAATATTAGAATATTTACATTTCTAAAATAATTTAAAATTTTTAGAAAAACATATTTTAACAACGGGTCTGTATTTCATTTTCTAGCCTAGATAAAGTGATACGGGTAATATATCATTTCAACCCGTAATTTACAAAGAAAACCGGGTTTGATCATTTCAAACCCACAATCCCAAGTAAAAGAAAATAATTGAAAATCATTCAGGCCTATCATTTCAGCCCATAACAATTTTCTCCTATTCTAAAGTCTGTTCGGGTATGTATCATTTCAACCCATAGTGATTCTAGTCTACAGGGAACTTGCAGTGTGATAAACTGATAAAAATAACAGAACAACATAATATAACAGTAACAGATGTTTTAACAGGTGTATAATCATGGGTGAATATCATATAATCATAATATAGCAGGTGTAACATGATAATGCATTTCACAGATTCAAAAGGGGTCAATTTACTAGTTATATATGTACATATTGTCTGGTGAGAATAACTCACTGTTTTGAGCTGGAGACACAACGACGAATGCACGAATGAGATCCAAACAAGCACGATAACACGACACGAAGATGAGTGGAAGAGCCAAAGATTAATTCTCCTTATACAAATCAAACAAACAATATAACAATTATAAGGTTTCAGACCAAAAATACGATAAACGATGCTAGAAATTAAGGAACAACAATTAATCAAACACTTGCACTTGCTTCCAACATCACTATGCTCAGCCTATAGGGTGATAAGGTACTGCCATAGGGTGTATTTGGTCAGGTATGGGTCATATATGGTCGGCCTAGCAAGGGTAGTGAAGGTATGGAAGTTGCTATGTATGAAAATACAAGTACAAGGCAAACAAGTGGATTTTTGTGCAATTTCAAGCATCGGGCAAGGCTACAAATGGCATGGCCAAAGCTGGAGGCAAGGAGATGGTGTGGCAGTGGTTTTGGTTCAGGTATGAGCTGGAGAAGGTGGTGCAAAGGGCGGCTAAGGATGTGGTGAAGTGGTGGAAGTTACAAGGTGTGAATACAAAGGGTTTATGGCAAATAAGTGGCTTTTGTGCAACCATGGCTCAACCAAATGACCATTGGGCTCGGCCCCTACAAGGTGAAGGTCAGGTGGGGTCTGGAGTGTCGGCCAAAGGTGGTGGAGGGACTGGTGGTGGCGGCCAAGGAGGTGGTTTAGGTGAAAAATGAAGGGTATGTGCATAAATGGTTCGGCTAGGCTGAACAAGTGGAGTGTTTGCATAAACTTTGGTGGATCTAGTCATAGATGACCACGGCATGGCTTGGTCAGTGGGCTGGAGGAGATGGTGACCTGATGTGGTGATGGTGGAGGCATCTATGGTGGTGGAGGAGCAAGGCCGAACCTATGATGAAAGAAGAACAAGTGCAAAAACCATGAATTGAAGCATAAACAAATGGAAAAAGGAAATAAAGTTTACCAAACTTTCTTCAAAAGCTATGGCTGAAATTTTTTCTTCAGGAATGAGAAAAATATTTACATGAATGATAAAAATGATAGTCGGCTGAAAGAAATGAGAAGTAATGGCCAATTGAATGAAGAGTTAAGTTAAAATGTGAAAAGGTGGAAGATAAAAGGCCTTAGGAAAATCAAAAGTCAAAACCTTTTCAAATTTCTCTTAATTTCTTTATATAAGTTTAAATTACTGAAAATATAATAATTTCAGTTTAAATTTCGAAACTGCAACAAAATATAAAATAAAATTAAATAAATAATAATTATATACGATAAAAATAAGAAAATAGCTCAGAAAATGCACACTAGTCAAGAAAAATTGGAAATAAACAGAATAAATTTTGGAAAATTTATATGGACATGGAAAATAATTATAAATAAAGATAATAAAATAAAATAAAAATTTATTCACAAAATAAATAATTAAAATTTAATTAAATATAATTTATATGAAGAAAATTGCAGAAAAATAGAAAACAGCCTTTAAAAATAGAAAATAAATGCAATAAGCTTTGAAAAAATTCAAACATCACTTTGAAAATATTTAAAAGACAAAAATATATGTAACATAACATATAATACAAAATTTAATAATATATGACAAATAAAAATATTATTTATATAATTTAAAATAAACAATATTGCTAAATAAATCAAATTACACTCATTATTGAAATATGCATAGCTTTCACAGTTTAAGTCCGTTTTCAATGAAACAAAAAGCAGTATTCAAGTTGTTAAATGCATTTTCATAATAAAAGATAAAATTTAGGAGTTTAAATATTTAAATTTGAAATTTAAAAGTCAAAGTTTGACCAGTTTGAACAGAAATTCATCTTTAAGTAAAATATCCAATTTATACCTGTTTGAAATTATAATTCACATAATAATCAATACTTATATTTAAAAATGAAATGTTTGAAATGAAACAAGTTTTAAAAAAATTAAAAAGAAATAAAGTGAAAATTAAAATATACATAAAAATCTAGGGTTGTTACACGATGTTTTACGCAACATTCATTTTGGCCCAAATAAATATGGTTAAGAGAATGATTTCCTTAAAGAATGAAATATATACTTAATTTCGATTGAAGTATATTGAATATTTTCCAAGTGTTGAAAATAAATGGATTTGAGAATTACTTAATAAATAAGTATGGAAATGTTTTTCCAATGTGAAATGAAACGTTTAGAGGATTTATCTTTTTGAAGATAAATTGAAATGAATAATTGAAATCGTTTATTCATAAATATTTTTGAAATATAAATTCATTATGGAATTTATAAATGAAAAGGAGAATTTTTTTAAAAATAAATATTGATTTATTTTTGAAGTGTGAAATTATATATCTAGTAAAGATATTTTTGGGAAATAAATAATTTGGAAAATTATTTGGAATCTGGTGATGTTGTGCATATCCATTGATAGTTCAATAACCGACTATCAATATTTACCTTTGAAAGGTATTTGTTGTGATTTGTTTGAATTGGAATGCCACACTTATTTTTAAATTATTGCGCTCGTTATTCGGATTACCCATTCCGAATAGTGATACGACGTAATGGATAGCATTGAAGATCGGTGTTGAAGACCCGGTATTTGCGAGAGCGATAGGATGACCTGTCGATTGACTCCGCACCGAGTTGCTCCGGTATAGAGTTCTCCATATGTGATGGGAAATCCGATCAGGATTGTGGATATCCGGATTACAAGGACTTCTTTGTAAGTGCCTTCGGTTCTGTTCGAGCCCGGAACAGACTTGTATGGATTGTATGTCTGACATTACAAATTGAGATATAAAGAAGATTTCTTTCAAATATATTTCTGTTGGTGGCGGAGAATTTATTCTCTTAGCTTAACACCCTTCTCTGAGACGTACGAGCTCAGAGATTATGTAGTTGATGGTTATCAGCGATATATTCCCAATTTGGTAATGTGACATGTTGAGTGTTGCTGTGAAATGATCATTGTGTTGATCATTTGTGATAGGATCATTTGTTTGATAGTTTATCTTGGTGATCATTTCTATGATCATTTGTTGACCCAAAGCACGGCTTTTGTATAAAGTGTGTTTTTGTGGACGTGACTTCGTCGAGCCTCACACCCCGGAATGGTCAAAACAGGAAAGATGCGGCAAGGTTATGTGGGGTAGCTCCCTTTAGGGTATGTGCATTTCCTTCTGGAAAAGGGTGGTATCATGGTATGGAGCCCAGATACTTACTCATGTTGAAACACTTATTATTATGGTGTGATGTTGATGACGAGCGCTCGGTTAAAGGTCCCAAAGGACCGGGGGATGGCATACTCGTGTAGTAGTTACCTAGTGATAAAGGTAACCCGACCTTGTGTTGGCAGAGAGCTGGTTAAGTTCTCGGGGACGTCCTTCCAGAGGCGTTCTCATGTGGCAATGGGAAGTTCCTTGGCCTGACCATTCATTGGAAATCCAAAGAAACAATATGAGACTTGTACGGTTTTAGTTGTATAACCTGCTATGGAATGTGGCGGTAACCTGCTATTGAACATAGTTAGCTATAGTAGGCATACGATAATGGTCGTATGTTGGCTAAGATTTATATTCTACTTTCGAAATATTTTCCTACACTATGCACTAGTAATAATATCAAATGTTCTTTTAAATGCGTATCAAGCATCTTTGATTATCATAAGGAGAAATCTCCCCCGATTTTGCGTTTGCATGTGTGTGTGTGTGCGGGAGGCCTTATGGTAGTCTCATTTTTAAAAGCATTGCGAATTGACTTTAAAAATATTCCTCTATTTTGATTTTAAAGATAAATAAACTGTTTTGAGTTCCCACACCAGTCACATGACTGACTCGGAGTTTATTGTTTTCCTTCCTAAACTCTGGGTGCCCACCTATTTCCACACGGGCAGTCAAGAGTTAAGGTTTATCAGGATATTCTGGAGTTGCTGGAGGCAAGCTGGATGGCATGGCGTATTATTAGTATATAGTATTTCTTTTCCGTTGTTTGTTGTTGTTTGTGGTTGTACACTCTGATGATATGATGTAATGTAATGTGATGAAATGTAATAACTGATATAGATCTTTGTTTAAAGATTATTCATTTATTATTATATGTTGTTCCGCTGCGATGGTGAGATTCTGTTATTGTTCTGTTGTTTTCTTTCCGTTCTATTTTCTTTTCTCTCTATTTCCTATCTTTCTCTCTCTTTTTCTTCTTTTTCTTTTTTTTAAACATTGAGAATTCGTATTTCTGTTCATCTTGAGTTAATCTATGGAGATTAGTGTATATTCAAGGAGTACGGATTTGCGGGTCCTCACAAATTTGGAACGTAAATTTAATAAATCGGTAAGGATTTATTTAATTGGTCTAAATGAACCATTTTGAAATGAAAGTTGTAAGGGTGTAAATTTATTTGAAATTGGTTTTCAAATGGTTGAAATTTGGGATATATATCTTATAAAGATATTTTTGAAAAAAATAATTTGAGAAATAATTTGAAATCGGGTGATGTTGTGAGTATTGATTGATAGTTAAATAACCGACTATCAATATTTACCTTGAAATAGGTATTCGTTGTGATTTGCTTGAATTTGAATGCTACACTTATTTTTGAATAAGCGCTCACTATTCGGGTTAGCCTGGAAAGGACCTTGGGGTCGTATAACCCATTTCGAATATGTGATACATCGTTATGGATTGCATTTGATGACCGGTGTTGAAGACTGGGTATTTGTGAGAATGATAGGATGACATATCAATTGTCTCTGCACCGTTAGCTACGGTATACAGATTTCCTTTGTGATGGGAAGTTTTGTCGGGATTGCGAATAACTGGATTGCAAGGGCTTCTTTTGAAGTGCCTTCGGTTCTGTTCTAACCCGGAACAGACTTGTATGGTTACGTGTCTGACATTTCATTTTGAGATATAAAGCATAATTCTTTCAAATACATCTCTGTTGGTTGCGGAGAATTTATTATCTTAGCTTAACACCCTTCTCTGAGACATACGCTCTCAGAGGTTATGTAGTTGAAGGTTATCGGCGATATATTCCCAAATTGGTAATGTGGCATGCTGAGTGTTGCTGTGTGATGATCACTGTATGATCATTTGTGATATGATCATTTTTTTGATCGTTTATCTTTGTGATCATTACTTTGATCATTTGTTGACCCAAAGCAGCTTTTGTATAAAGCGTAGCTTTGTGGACGAGACAGGAATATGCGGCAAGATTATGAGGGTCGCGCCCTTTAGGGTATGCCATTTCCTTCTGGAAAGGGTGGTATCAAGGTATGGAGCCCAGATACTTACTCATGTTGATACACTATATCTATTACTGTGTGGTGTTGTTAGAATCGAGCGCTCGGATAAAGGTCCAAAGGGACCGGGGGATGGCATAGTCATGTAGTAGTTACCTAGTGACAAAGGTAACCCGGCCTTGTGTTGGCAGAGAGCTGGTTAAGTTCTCGGCACGTCCAGTCAGAGGCGATCACATGTGGCGGTAGGAAGTTCCTTAGCCTGACCATTTATTGGAAATCCAAATAAAACAATACGCACCTTGTACGGTTTTAGTTGTAGAACCTATCATTCACTTATGGTGGCACTCCACTGTTTGGATGGTAGCTATCGTAGGCATAAGTGTGGAATGCCTATGCTGGCTTAGATTTATATCTTTACTTTCGAAATGATTTTTCCTACACTATGCATTAGTAATAATATCAAATGTTTCTTTTTAATGCGTATCAAGCATCTTTGACTATCATAAGGAGAAATCTCCTCCGATTCTGCGTTTGCATTGTGTGTGTGTGCGGGAGGCCTTATGGTAGTCTTATTTTTAAAAAGCATTGCGAATTGACTTTAAAATTATCCTGTTCTTTGTTTTTAAAAGTTAAATAACTGTTTTAGTTCTCACACCAGTCACATGACTGACTCGGAGTTTATTGTTTTCCTTCCTAAACTCTGGGTGCCCACCAATTTCCACACGGGCGGTCAAGAGTTAGGGTTATCAGGATATTCTGGAATTCAGGAGTTGCTGGAGGCAATCTGGAGAGCATGGCGTATTCACTAGTATATAGTACTTCTTTTCCGCTGTTTATTGTTGTCTTGTTGTTGTACACTCTGATGATGTAATGTAAAGTGATGTAATGTAATAACTGATATAGTTCTTTGTTTAAAGATTATTCATTTATCTATTATATGTTGTTTCGCTACGACTGTGAGATTCTGATATTGTTTCTGTTCTGTTTTCTTATTTCTTCTATCTTTTTCTTCTACCTCTTCTTCTTAAACCCTTATGGTTCGATTTTTCGGCATTTGATTGCTCGGCAATTGATACAGTGGACGTATTGATGTCGATTTTCGAAAGTCGAAGAATCGGGTCCTGACACAATCGACACCAAACAGGCTTGTTTTTGTTCATGTTTTCTGACCTTGTAGAAACATTATGGGTTTTATTAATATTTTAAATAATCAAATTATAAATTATCATTAAATAAAATTTGAGTAACCAATTATTTATTTCAATCTAATTTTCCAAAAGTAAATAATATTTCTTTTCCTTTGAAACCCATATACTATAAATATATTAAAATTGTTATGCGAACCTATATACATTTATATCAATATTATACTTCTTTATTGTAAGTCAAGAATTCATCTATGATTTATACACCTATTCATTATTTTTACATTGAAACAGAAATCCTTCATGTTACTGCAAATCTTCTCAATATTTATTTCCAGTTTGTTTATATAATTAAATAAAGTAAAATTATATCAAACACCCAAAACCGATACCTCACTGATCTCGACCCAGGCCTGACCACCTCGCGTTCACTGTCGCCGCCATCAAAATTGCGATAAAGTTTCCTTGCTACTGTCGCATCGATCGAAACACCTCTACCACACGAATTCTACGGCAGTGCTTGACTCGGCTACATGCTGTGATGCCGACGCTATCGAAGTCGAGACTCATCCCAGCTCTCGCGATCACTCGATGATAAACTCGCGACTCGAAGCTACCACGATTCGCCAGGTGCCTGCCCCAATAACCCTTCGATCGAGTCAAAACTAGATTTTGATTTCCCTTTTGCCCTTTTTTTCGAACTGCTTGGAGTTTTAGGAAGAAGAAAACAAAATTCGGCCCTAATCTTGTTCTCGGCACGAAGTATCGACCATTTACGAATATAATTCCCCTTCTGAAAATAAAATGAAAATCTCAGCTGAAAATAAAGGGAAATGGGAAATTGATTATGCATTTGATAGGATTACCTGTCGAATGTCTATGCACTGAGTAGCTACGGTATAGAGATCACCATATATGATGGGGAGTCCGATCGGGATTGTGAATACCGAACCCGGGACGGTCTTGTATGGATGTATGTATGACATTACATTTTGAGATGTAAAGCTGGTTTTGATGAAATACATATCTGTTTGGTGGCAAAGAATTTATTCTCTTAGCTTAACACCGTTCTCTGAGACGAACGAGCTCAGATGTAACGACCTGTAAATTTTTGTAAATAAATTTGGTTACATTAATGAGTTTTTGTAATTAAATTTAGATAGAAAAAAACCTTATAATGTATAAAGGAATAATATTGAAACAAATAAAATTTGTAAATGAATAATGAAATTGTGACGACTAGGGAATTTTAACATTCGAAATTGAAATATTTAAATGATTTTAAATATTTAAAGACACTTTTAACTTGAATTTTAATTTTAACTATGAATTTAGCAATTTAATTATCAAATTTAAATATTGAAATTTGGGTAAAATTGCAAATCTTCAATTTTGAGCCTGTTAAAATTAAATTAATGGCTTAGAAGATTTATATTGATAATACTAAAGATAATAGAAACTACAGAGTTGAATCTGAAAATAATTTGTTCAGTTTTGAAAATTTATCATATAAATCGATATTTAAAAATAGCCTTCCGAGGCATAGTCTCGGATTTCGACGAAATTAGTTCCATTAGATCCGTAATACTGTATTGTTATTGGATTTCAATTTTCATAATGTTTGGAGTGTTCGTTTGGCCGTACGATAAGCGAACGCGTTGAAATTTAAATCGAAAATTCGATGTTTTAACTATTTCAAAAATAGCTATCTTCTCCATACGATCGAATTAGGACTAGGAACCTTTTCCATTGTGTTCGGAATAGGGGTTTAACATTATAAACGCCTGGCGACATGCTTCGATAGGAGATCGAGATTTTTCGGCTCGATTTCGAGACGTTTAAATTCAAATTCAAATTCAAATTTTATAACTATGACCAGTAAAACAAAAACATTTGGATTCAGCACGTGCTTCCCCTAATCTAACACAGGTCTTTGATTTCAACACGCGTCATTTATAAATTTTTTTATCATCTCATTAAAATAAAATAAAATAAAATAAACGAACGAGGCTTTTTCGTTCAAAATGAAAGAAAAAAAGGAGACATACAATTTCGTTGCTTCAAATTTTAATGGCCGCCCCTCTTCTTTCATTTCAGAAATCAAGTTCCCCACTTCCTCTTCATTTCCAATTCGATCCAAATAAAAAATATATTTAATTAACCGAAGTCGAGCAGGCGACTTGGAGGGATGACGCGATGGAGGGAATCGACGTGGGATTATTGTCCTCTTCGACAGGCAGTGGCATCGCGTTGTTAGGCCTAGCCAGGGTTGCAGGCCGTGATGGTGAGGTGGAGTTTGCAACCTTGTCGCGATGGTTGTTTCCAGGCAGCGGCTCGTGTGGGGTATCGCGAAGGTCGCGAGTCACTGGGGCGGCGTGCGAGTGCAATCGAGGCAATGTCGCGATCAATCGCCGTGGCAAGCTTGATCGAGCAGTGAAGCATGGCATCATGGTAGAGAAGGAACAGGATAGAGCTGAAATGGATCTGGGGTCACGAGGGATGGAGTTCATCTCGACAGTGAGGTATCAGCATGTTCAATTTATAATAAGTTATATATACATGTAAATAGGACAGAAATTTTTTTTGTATTGAATGTAGTATTTGAATTACAATAAGGTTTAAAAATAAAATAAATATATATAACTCAGAAAAGGAATTTTTCATTAAGAAGAAATTTTGTTTTAAATCTGTAATTATTTAAAAGTACATATATATAGTCCAGTAAAAGAAAAATAAATATACATTTACATATTTTAAATTTGCTAATTTATCTTTAAATTATTGGTTTGGTGATTAATTTTTTTTAAACTACTTAATCCATTTGACTACTGAAAATAAATTATTAAAGGGAATTTGGTTTTGATTTGAATTTTTAGAAATTAGTTTAAAATTAAATCATTGGCTAATTAAGTTTATCAAATAAAAAAATAATATGTATTATGGATATATATACATATTTTTAATAACTGTAGAATTTTAAAACCCATATAAATTGTTTTTTTATGCAGTTTTAAAATAAAAATAATTTATTATGGTAAATTTTTTTATTTATAGAATGATAATAATGAAAATGATTATTAAATTTTATACTTTACTGTAATAAGTTAAATTTGTCTTAATATATATGTTAAAAAAGGAA
The DNA here is from genome assembly GCA_030765085.1 of Allium cepa. Classification (NCBI taxonomy): domain Eukaryota; kingdom Viridiplantae; phylum Streptophyta; class Magnoliopsida; order Asparagales; family Amaryllidaceae; genus Allium; species Allium cepa. The sequence continues at coordinate 884,170,321 of CM060943.1, read as the reverse complement.
AATTTGTTTAAAATAAAATTTATTAGTTTAAACCTAAATTCTTAGTAATTAAATTAATAAAAGGAAATTCAATGTTCGTTAATTCGAATATTAATAAAAACCTTATGATGTTTGTTACAAGGTTTAAGATCGTCAAAGACAAACTAGAATGGGAAATGGATTGCAAAATAAAAGCTAAGGTGAGATCTTCTCACCCAAAAATTTTAATTCAAAATTCCAGTTATTGATAGGTTTTGGAATTGTGATAGTTAAATTAAAAATTGATTGATTGTGTGTTTGGATAATTCATTTATTATTAGTTACATTAGTTTAGACCCTTTACGCCGCATAATAGCGGAGGTTATTATATTAAACCCATATACCGTGATATTCCACCTCGAAGTGGAATTGGTATTATATATGTATTTGGAGTTATTGATTTCCCGCATTATATAGCGGATGAGACCCTATTGCGCCGCATAATAGCGGATAATATTTTGTAAATCCCATATACCGCGATATTCCACCTTGAAGTGGAATGGGTATTTAATTATTGTGCTAACGTATGTGGATGCAGGGAAACAGGTTGGAGGGATGCAACTGGATTCCTCAAATATTTAATTTGTATCATATGTTGTGTATTGATTATTTTTAACTTGTATGACTATTTGTGACTAAAACTGTTAAAGGCTGTAATTCAGCCGAATAAATTTTTGGTATCGTAGAAATAATTAATTAATTTTGAAATTTGGATAGAAAATTTATAATGAATTCACTCAAAGGAATCGGGTGAATTTTAAAAGGAGGAAATTTAAACAGATAAAGTTTTAGCTTTGGAGACATATTTAGTAAGTTCCAAAAATATGGAAAAATATTTTAACAAAGGAATTTCCAGTAATTTTGTTAATAGTTGAAGAATTTATTTAAGATACGGATTTTAAATATTTGTAAGAGATAAAAGAATTTATTTCAAAAGGAAATAAATTTAGAAATTAAATATGGAGTTGAAATTTATTTTAGAAATCGATTCGGCAATTAATTTGATGTTGGAACAAATCTTAGGAATCGATTTGGAAATTTGGTTATGTGTTTTGGAATTTTTGAGAAATCAATTTGAAATTGATTTAAAATTGGAAAATTAATTCGGGAAATCAAATTGGAATTTGATTATTTATTTATTTATTTGGAATAGATTGGGAATCAATTTGGGTTTTGATTTGGTTTGAAGATGATATTTGGGAATCGATTTAAAATTCATATATCAGTTGATATTTGAAAATGTAAATTCACAACGGGAATTTGTAAGGAAAGGGAAATGGTTTAAAAAATAAATATTGGTTCATTTTTAAAGTGTGGAAAGAAATTCACAAATTGGAATGTAAATTAAAATAAATCGAGAAGATTTATTAATTTATTTGAATAGACCATTTTGTAATGGAAAAAAAGAATTCTTCCCTGGAAAACCGAGTATATTTTTAAAATAGCTTTTGAAATAAAATTAAAAGTTTTAGATTTGGTTTTAAAATAATATTGTTGGAGAAATTAGTTTTGGAAATTGTTTAAAGTAAAAATTTATGTAATTAATTATATAAGGATTATTTAAAAGATTAAATTGATTTTTGATTTAGAAAACAGGTATTTAAATATTTATACTCTATCTACTAATTTTATTTTAAAATTAGTTTTTGGACTTGAATTTTGTATTAGATATTAGTATGATATTTTTCATAACTAATATCTAAGCAAATATTCTAAAATAGCTTATTTTAAATGTTTCCAAGTATATTTTTGTGACGACCTAAAATTTTCAATGTTTGAAATTGAAATATTCAATTGATTTCAAATATCTGGATCGTTAATTAAACTTGGATTTTAATTTTAACTATGAATTTAGCAATTTAATTATCAAATTCAATTATAGAAATTTGGGTAAAAATTGTAAATCTTCAATTTTAAGCCTGTTAAAAATAATTTGATGGCTTAGAAATTTATATTGATATTACTGAAGATAATAGAAGCTTATGAATTTAGTTTGAAAGTGATTTGTTCAGTTTTGAAATTTTATCGTTTAAATCGATATTTAAAAATAGCCTTCCAAGGCACAGTCTCGAAATTCGACGAAACTAGTTCCATTGGGTCCGTAATATGGTATTATTATTGGATTTCAATTTTCGTAGCATTCGAATTTGTTGTGTGATCGTATGATAAGCAAACGCGCTGAAATTTAAATCGAAAAATTCAATGTTTAAATGGTTTGAAAAGCTATCTTCTCCATACGATCGAATTTGCACCCGGAACCTTTTCCATCGTGTTTGGAATAGGGGTTAACCTTATGAACGCCTGGCGACACGCCTCGATTGAAGATCAAGATTTTTGAAGTTGCGAAATTGATACGATTTGAATTTAAAAATTAAATATAATGCATATGTTACTTTAATATAATTTCCTAAGACCAATTACATGTGTCATTATCTCAAACACTTGGCAAATTGAATGGGACACGTGTTCATTTGAATTAAAAATATTGAGGTAAAAATAAATCTCGTTTAAAAGAAATAATGATAATAATAAAAAAAACGCAGAACCAAAATAGAAATCAATTCCTCTTTCGAAAAAATTAATGGCAGAACCTAAATTCACTAAATCAAAATCCATAGCCGCCTTTGTTCATCTCTTAAGGTCGAGTTCGCGAGTTCGTAGCATGAGGCAGCGAGAGAATCGATCGAGGAGTTGGGTGGTAGCGCATCGCGAGTCAATGTCGCAAGGGCAGAGAAGATCTCGCGAATCGGCGACGCTCACTGGAAGGAGAAGCCGCGGCGTTGACCCAAGTTGCGACGAAGCTTGGGTTGTCGCGCGGTATGCGGCGACGTATGTGGCATCGAGGCGATGATCGAGGACTCGGTTTCGATTTTTGAAAAGCATGGGCGAGGCCGCGATGGGATATAGTAGGGTGGTGTCGTCAGTTGGGGGCTCGATTCGATGTTTATAGGTATACTTTCTATTTTATTTAATTGTAATATGGTAATTTTTGTTACAACAGTAAGTTAGTATAGGTAAAACTGTTGTTTAAACCAAGTTTAATTCAAGTTTAAAAATTTGATTTAATTTAAGATGATAACTATATATATGCAGTTTTTAATTTATAAAAACATAACAGCAAAGATGATTTAGTTCTGATTTAAGTATTTAAAGGTGATTAATTTTTAATTGAATTTTGATAAATGGATATTTAATTTGATTTTGAAATATATATATATATATATATATATATATATATGTTATAAACAATTTGTTAATTAAATCAACGGTTAATTAAATTATTGTAACGACCCAGGATTTTTAGTAATTAAAATTTGAATATTTAATTAATTTTAAATATTAATAAGTGAATTTATAAGTCAAATAAATTTTTATTTGAATTATTCGATTTAATTGAATAATTAAATCGATAATTTAATACGTTAAATTATGGAAATAATTGAAAATTGGGTTAAATATGATTGAAAATGATTTGTAAAATTTTATTTTATGATGTTGAAGTTAGGATGATATTTTAGAATTTTTAAAATCGAATTAAAAGTTAATTTGTGAAAATTGAATATTTTAATATTAAAATCGACTAGTGAAAATAGTCAATTTTTGAACAGTCTCAGAATTGAACGAAACCAGTTCCATTGGATCCGTAATAGTTAGTTATTACCGGATTTCAATTTTCGTGCCAATCGGAGTTATCGTTTGATCATGGCAGCTCGAAACGCATCGAATTATTTTTAATATTAATTTGGCGAGTTAAAATAGCCATTTTTCAAAAAGTCTCGGATTTCGACGAAACCAGTTTCATCGGATCTGTAATGTGATATTATTGTAAGGTTTCAAATTTCGTGTCAATCGGATTTACCGTTTGTCCGGTACAAATTAAAACGCCTAGAAAATCGCTGAAATCGATTTAATTTGAATTGAACGTTTATTGCCATAACTCGCACAGATGTTCGAATTAGCTTTCGAAACCGGTTCCATTGTGTCCGGAACGCGGGGTAAACCCTAGAAACGCTGGTTACGGCGCATGAATCGGAGTTTGGAATTTCCGGATGAATAGTGTTTGAAAATTCTCTATAAATAGCCCCTCACTCTAAAAATAAAATAAAAAAATTCTAAACCTGACCCTAATCTAACCCTAGCCGCCAGTTAATATCGAATGGCCAGAAACTTACGACCTTTCCCCCTCGATTACTCCAAATCAGTCGACAATTAGGCTAAACTTCCTGAAGCAAAATCGAAGAGCATAGTGAGATCTTGGAGATCAACGGTTGAGATCGTGTTTGGAGCATCAGAGGAGGAGCAGGAGGGGGCCGACGCCTGGAGCTTGCGCACGCATTCCAAGGCTAGAGGGGCAGCCGAGCTTGACCATAGTGGGGGCGGAGGTGCACGTGGGTGAGGGCTTCGCGATGGTGTATCCTGATCATGCTAGAAGCCATCGTGGTGTTCGATTTCCTTAACCCTAATATACGTGAATGGGTTCTTTTGCACGGCAATAACCTGTAGGGTGAACGCGTGATGTAGGAGATGGTGTGTGCGGCTGAGATGCAGGGGTTTTGGATCTGAGGGGTGGGATTTGTTGTGGTTTAAAAGAATAATAAAAATTGTAATTTATATGCTTTATAAAATCGTGTAACTCCAAATATTCATAACTTTTTCATACGAGGTCGAAAACGCGCGAAACCAGTTGTGTTGGAATCGTATGGACGAGCACTACGCAATGGAATTAGATTGGAGTCGTTTGGAGTTAGTGAGAATTTTGGGTAAAATTAAACGTACGTTTAATTTTATTCGAAATAAATCGCTAAAACAAAAATAAAACCAAGGTGAGAACTTCTCACTCAATCGAATCGGTTTCGATTTTATTTTAAATAGTTAGATTTAAAATATTTGAATGCAAGTTTGAATGATGATTGTTATCTATTGATTGTTAAAATAGACATTATACGCCGTTAGTAAGCGGATGTTATTTAATAAAAACATATACCGAGAATATTTCATAAACAGTGAAATTGGTATTATATATAGTAGCAATATATATATATATATATATATATATATATATATATATATATATATATATTGGCATATGTATATATTGGAGTTATTGATTTCCCGCATTTGTTGTATCGGATGAGACCCTATTGCGCCGTCTATTAAGCGGATAATATTTTAAATCCCATATACCGCGATAATTTCGTACTAGAGCGGAATTGGTATTGTGCTAATGTTTGTGGATGCAGGAAAACAGGTTGGAGGGATCCAACTGGATTCCTCAACAGTTTTTATCTGATTTCAGAATATTTTGATATTTGATTGATTATCATATCGATATATGATATCGTTGTCGTCGTGATTGACTATTTGGTATGTAGCATCATTGGACCAAATTTTGAAACTTTAAAATGATTTTTGAAGTGATTTTTGAAAAGTATACGTTTTATAAAATAATTTTTGAATTGATCCATTTTAAATAAACAAACGTTATAATTTTTAAAGTTATAAAAATTATGATTTTTGAGAAATATAGTTAAAAACAGATTTTTGAGAATATGATGCTAATGATTTTATAAAATAGTTTAATCGGGATTTTTGAATTTATTGTAAAAAGTTTAAATATAGGATTTATAAAATTTAGTTATTTTATGAATCAAAATGGTGAAATAATAAAGGAGATTAAAGACGTTTTAAAGAATAATATAAATTGATTTATATTAAGAGATTTATAAATGGATATTTATAAATTGAAATACTGACATTATAAAACGAGTTTTTATAAGTGTTTGAATGAAGTGAAAATGAATTTTGTAAATGAATGGAATTTATAAAATTATAAATGGTGAAGTTATAAATGAAATTTATAAATAGTAAGATTTATAAATTTTGTGAAGTTATTAAAGAATATATTTGAAATGAATAATTGAATCTTATAAGTTATAAGATTTATAATTATGAAGTTTAAAAGAACGATTTTGTAAAATAATCGTTTTATAAGCAATTAACTTATAATATGAACTTTTAGTTTTGTAATTGAGTTATAAATCGAATAGATTTATAAAGGAATTTATAAAAGGAAGTTGTTATAAAATAAATAGAAATGGAGTTTATAAACGTTGTTTTATAAATTCGCAAACGACTTATTTTGATAAGTAAATTGTTGAAACCTATAAATGGAGTTATATTCACGTTTTTAACTGTGAATAATCCTTTAAAATGAAATGAATAAAAGGATGAAATTTGTTAACGTAGTTTATTCACGTTTTTGAATAGTGAATAATATGTTAAAGAAAATGTTTAGAATGTGATATTTTAAATAGAATTAAAACGATCTAATGATGTTTTAAAATGTGTTGAGATTCGAAATCATAGATTTCAACATTTATTGTTGAAATAGACGTTTTCGAGAAATAAAAGGAAATAGTGGACTATAACACTGTTGTTATAGTAAATGATTTCCGAAAGGAAATGTTTTGTATAGTATTGGGATTTATATATGTATTTTAATTTCCAATCCCTGTACTAGTGATTTTAGTTGTCGTAACGATGTTTTACGTAACATTCGTTTTGGCCCAAATAAATATGTTTATGAGAATGATTTCCTTAAAGAATGAAATATATACTTAATCTCGATTTAAGTATATTGAATATTTTCCAAGTGTTGAAAATAAATAAAATTTGTGAATTACTTATTAAATAAGTATGGAAATGTCTTCCAATATAAAGTGAATACTTTGAGAATTTATCCTTTTGAAGATAAATTGAAATGAATAATTGAAATCGTATATTCATAGATATTTTGAAATATAAATTCACTATGGAATTTATAAAAGAAAGGGGAATTTGTTTAAAAATAAATATTGATTTATTTTTGAAGTGTGAAAATTATATATCTAGTAAAGATATTTTGGAAAATAAATAATTTGGAAAATTATTTGGAATCTGGTGATGTGTGCATATTCATTGATAGTTCAATAACCGACTATCAATATTTACCTTTGAATGGGTAATTGATGTGAATTGTTTGAATTTGAATGCCACGCTTATTTTTGAATAAGCGCTCACTATTCGGGTTAACCGAGAAAGGACCATGGGGTCGTATAACCCATTCCGAATATGTGATACGTCGTTATGAGTTGCATTTGATGACCGGTGTTGAAGACCGAGTATTTGCGAAAGCGATAGGATGACCTATCGATTGTCTCTGCACTGGGTAGCTCCTGGTATAGAGATTTCCTTAAGTGATGGGAAATTCGATCGAGATTGTGAATACCCGGATTGCAAGGACTTCTTTGTAAGTGCCTTCGGTTTTGTTCGAGCCCGGAAGAGACTTGTATGGATTGTATGTCTGACATTACAAGTTGAGATATAAAGCCGATTTCATTCAAATATATTTCTGTTGGTGGCGGAGAATTTATTCTTTTAGCTTAACACCCTTCTCTGAGACGTACGAGCTCAGAGGTTATGTAGTTGAATGTTATCAGCGATATATTCCCAATTTGGTAATGTGACATGCTGAGTGTTGCTGTAAATGATCATTGTGTTGATTATTTGTGATAGGATCGTTTATTTGATCGTCTATCCTGGTGATCATTTCTATGATCATTTGTTGACCCAAAGCATGGCTTTTGTATAAAGTATGTTTTTGTGGACGTGACTTCGTCGAGCCTCACACCCCGTGAATGGTCAAAACAGGAAAGATGCGGCAAGGTTATGAGGGGTAGCGCCCTTTAGGATGTGTGCATTTCCTTCTGGAAAAGGGTGGTATCATGGTATGGAGCCCAGATACTTACTCATGTTGAAAACACTTTGTTATGATTGTGTGAATTGATTGCGAGCGCTCGGTGAAAGGTCCCAAAGGACCGGGGGATGGCATATTCGGTCAGTTGTCACTCAGTTAGGGGTAACCCAGCCTTGTGTTGGTAGAGATGCGGTTTGGTTCTCGGGGATGTCCATCCAGATGCATTCTCATGTGGCAATGGGAAGTTCCTTGGCCTGATCATTCGTTGGAAATCCAAAGAAACAATACGAAACTTGTACGGTATTAGTTGTAGAACCTATCATTCACTTATGGTGGCGCCCCACTGTTTGTATGGTAGCTATAGTAGGCATAGTTCGAAATGTCTATGTTGGCTAAGATTTATATTCTACTTTCGAAATAAATTTTTCCTACACTATGCACTAGTAATAATATCAAATGTTATTTTAAATACGTATCAAGCATCTTTGACTATCATAAGGAGAAATCTCCTTCGATTCTGCGTTTGCATGTGTGTGTGTGCGGGAGGCCTTATGGTAGTCTCATTTTTAAAAGCATTGCGAATTGACCTTAAAAATATTCCTCTATTTTGATTTTAAAGATAAATAAACTGTTTTGAGTTCTCACACCAGTCACATGACTGACTCGGAGTTTATTGTTTTCCTTCCTAAACTCTGGGTGCCCACCAATTTTCACACGGGCAGTCAAGAGTTAGGTTTATCAGGATATTCAGGATATTCTAGAGTTGCTGGAGGCAAGCTGGAAGGCATGGCGTATTACTAGTTTATATAGTATTTCTTTTTCCGCTGCACTGTTTGTTGTTGTTGTTGTACACTCTGATGATATGATGTAATGATGATATAATGTGATGAAATGTAATGACTGATATAGTTCTTTGTTTAAAGATTATTCATTTATTATTATATGTTGTTCCGCTGCGAATTGTGAGATTCTGTTGTTGTTCTGTTGTTTTTCTATTCCGTTCTATTTTCTTTCTGTTCTATTCTCTATTTTCTTTCCTCTCTCTTCTTCTCTTCTTTTCTATCTTTTTCTCCCTTTTTCTTCTTTTCTTCTTTCTTAAAACCCTCAGTGTTCGGTTTTCCGTAGTTCGATTACTCGGCAGTCGATAAAGTGAGTATCGATGTTGAGTTTTCGGAAGACGAAGAATCGGGTCCTGACAATTATCAAATAAAATTTTTTTGGTTATTCGATTATTCGAATATTAATAAATTGTACAATTATTTATACAAGGTCAAAAGACATGAAAACGAGTCAAAGTGGATTGGGAATGTATTGCAAAATAAAAGCTAAGGTGAGATCTTCTCACTTAAAAAGGGTTTTGTTTAAACTTTAAATAGTGGATTTAAAATTTCTTGATTGTGTTGATTGTTTGCTTGGATAATAATTGATTATCTATTTGAAATAGACCCTATTGTGTCGCATAATAGCGAATAATATTTTATAAATCCCATATACCGCGTTATTCCACCACGAAGTGGAATGGGTATTTAATGTGTGCTAACGTCTGTGGATGCAGGGAAACAGGTTGGAGGGATCCAACTGGATTCCTCAAATGTTTAATTTGTGCTTATGTTGTGTGTTGATTATTTTTAATTCGTATAAATGTTTGTGATTGAAACCGTAGAGGCTGTAATACAGCCGAATAATATTTTTGGTATCGTAGGATTCCAGAAATAGATAGTTAATTGATTTGAAATTTGGGTAGAAAATTTATAATAAATTCATTCAAAGGAACCGGGTGAATTTTAAAAGAAGGAAATTTAAGTAGATAAAGTTTATCTATGAAAACTTATTGAATAAATTCCAAAAATATGGGAAATGTTTTTATAAAGGAATTTCCAGTAATGTTGTTAATAGTTGAGGAATTTATTTAAGATACGGATTTTAACTAATTTAAAGAGATAAAGAATTTATTTTAAAAGGAAATAAATTTAGAAATTAAATTTGGAATTTAATTTAGAGTTGAAATTTATTTTAGAAATAGATTCATGAATTAATTTAGAGTTAGAATAAATCTTAGGAACCAATTAGGAAATTTGGTTTGGTGCGCTAGAAATAATTTTGGGAAATCAATTTGAAATTGATTTGATTTGATATTGGAAAATTAATTTGGAGAAATCAAATTGGAATTTGATTTTTCATTTGAAATAAATTGGAAATCAAATTAGGATTTGATTTGGGTTGAAGGTGTTATTGGGAAATCGATTTAAATTCATATATCCGTTGATATTTGGAATGTAAATTCACAATGGGGATTTGTAAAAGAAAGAGAAATCGTTCAAAAATAAATATTGGTTTATTTTTAAAGTGTGGAAAGAAATTTACAAATTTGGAATGTAAATTAAAATAAATCGAGAAGATTTATTAATCTATTTGAATGGACTCGTATATTGGGAAAAGAAATTCTTCCCTGGAAAGCCGAGGATATTTTTAATATAGCCTTTGAATAAAATTTAAAAAGTTTTAGATTTGGTTCTAAAAAATAATACTGTTGGAGGAATTAGTTTTGGAAATTGTTTAAAGTAAAAACTTTTATTTAATTAATTATATAATGATTATTTAAAAAGATTAAATTGATTTTTGATTTAGAAAATAGGCATTTAAATATTTATACTCTGTCTGCTAAGTTTTGTGTTAAAATAGTTTTTGGACTTGAATTTTATATGAGATATTAGTATAATACTTTTCATAACTAATATTTAAGCAAATATTCTAAAATAATTTATTTTAAATGTTTCCAAGTAAAACTTGAATAAGTATTTTTATATTTTTTTAAAATATTTGAAATCAGCACATTTTCAGTGGAAATGAATAAATGTTTGGAAATTGATTTGAAATTTATTCTCGAAGGATTGAAGTGTGAAATTTATGTTGCAAGGATATTTTGAAAATAATAATAATTGGGGGAAAATTATTTGAATCCAGAAATTGTTGTGAATAATGATTGGTAGTTAAATAACCGACTATCAATATTGGCCTTAATCGGCATTTGAATTTCGATGCGACCGGGAGTCGAATTCCAAATGGATATTCGAAGCCCACATCAAACCTTTGTGATTTCGATGGATCTTTTATATAAAAGATCAAAGTGAAATTGTTGTGATTTATTTGAATCTGAGTGAACAATTATTATAAAATAAGCGCTCGTTATTCGGATTAGCCGGGAGAGGACGTTGTGTCATAAAACCCATTACGAATAACGATACGACGAAATGGGATTGCAATTGAAGATGGTGTTGAAGACCGGGTATATTCGAAAGCGAAAGGATACCTGTCGAATGTCTCTGCATCGGGTTGCTCCGGTATAGGGATTTTATCAACTTTTGTGATGGAAATTCCGGACGTGATTAGTGAATATCTAGATTGCAAGGGCTTCTTTTGAAGTGACTTCGGTTCCGTTCGATCTCGGAACGGACTTGTATGGATGTGTGTCTGACGTTACACTTTGAGATGTAAAGCTGGTTGCTATCAAATACATTTATGTTGGTAGCGGAGAATTTATTCTCTTAGCTTAACACCCTTCTCTGAGACGTATGAGCTCAGAGGTTATGTAGTTGATGGTTACTAGCGATACATTCCCAATTTGGTAATGTGGCAAACGAAGTGCTGCTGATCATTTCTTGATCGAAGCATGTCTTTTGTGAAAAGCGTAGCTTTGTGGACGAGACTTCGTCGGACCTCACACCCCAGAATGGTCAAAACAGGAAGAATGCAGCAAAGTTATAGGGGGTAGCGCCCCTTAGGGTATGTACATTTCCTTTTGGATATAAGTGGTATCATGATATGGAGCCCAGATACTTAACTTATGTGAATATCGCAATTATATTTTACTTTGTGATTGTTGTTGTTGAGGATCCTCGGATAAAGGTTGTTTACAATCGGGGGATGGCATACTCGTATAGTAGTTATCTATTTTTGCAGAGGTAACCCGGCCTTGTGTTGGCAGAGATCCGGTTAGGTTCTCGGGGCGTCAATCCAGAGGCGTACCCATGTGGAAATGGGAAGTTCCATGGCCTGAACATTTGTTGGAAATCCAAAGAAACAATACGAGCCTTTATGATTGCAATTGTATAACCTGCCTCCACAGGAGGTTGCTATAGCGGTATAATATAATGGTGCCTATGCTGGCTAAGATTTATATTATACTTTCGAAATGTTTTCTGCACTATGCACTAATAATAATATTAAAAATATTTTGCGTATTAAGCATGTTTGATTATCATAAGGAGAAATCTCCTCCAATTCTGCGTTTGCATTGTGTGTGAGGCGGGAGGCCTTATGATAGTTTCATTTTCCAAAATGCATTGCGGATTTTTTTTAAATTCTTTTATTTTCTTTTGTAAAAGTATAACTATTTTTTGAGATCTCACACCAGTCCCATGACTGGCCTGAAGTTTACTGTTCCCTTTCTAAACTCTGGGTGCCTATAATTTTCCACACGGATAGCCTAGAGTTAGATTATCAGGTCATTCTGGAATTCAGGAGTTGCTGTGGAGATCAGGAGCAAGCTGGATAGCGAAGCGTATTACTAGTATATGTTGTATTTTATTCTGCTATTGTTGTGTACACTCTGATAATGTAATGTGATGTAATGGAATAACAAATATGATTCTTTGTTTTAAAGATTAATCATTGATATATTATATGTGGTTCCGCTACGAAATGTGAGATTTTGTTATTGTTTCTGTTCTTCTTCTATCTTCTTCTTCTTAAATCCTTATGGTTCAGTTTTCCAGCATTCGAATGCGCGGCATTTGATACAGTGGACGTATAAATGTCGACTTTCGAAAGTCGTGAAATCGGGTCGTTACAATGTGGTATCAGAGCATTTGGTTAAGCGACAACCTTGGCTCTGTTGGGTGTTACTCATTAGAGATAGAGTCAGTAGTACTCTAGAATGAGTTTGAGTGTAATAATAGATATGAGCGCGTATTTTTAGTGAATATAAAAAAATTGTTTTATATTGTGTTGACTTATCAGTTGATTGTTTATAGGTTCTGGTCGGTGCAGTCTGGCCAACTGTTTCGATAGGGGTTTCTAAACTCTTAAACAAGATAAACCGACACAGTATTATTTTAAAATAGGGTAAATGAAATAATTTTACCCAAACTATTTTCGTATATAAAAGAAATAATTTTTCTATGAATTATTATAACATATGTTTGCTTGGTTGTTAGGAAGCGGTAATATTAGATTATCATCATCGTTGTATGAGAAATTGAAATCAAAACCAAAAGCTTAGAAAATGAAAATACAAATGAGATTTGTAAATGTAAATTTTAAATGTAATTTATAAATTGGAATAGAATTCATTCATGGAATGAAATTGGTAATGTGAATGTATAAGTGGGTTTTATAAATTGAAATGAGATTTGACTTGGATCAAGTTGAATAAAAAATCCAAACTTAGGGAAAAAGAAAATAAAATGGATTGAATTCAAGTAAACTAATATGATAATTAATCAATTCACGAAATAGGAAAGTTGAATTAATTAAATAAAAACTTGAATTGTGAGTTAAATAAAAATGGTTTGAATTTGCAGATAATTCAAGTAGAAAATAAATTGAAAATTTCCTGGTTATTGATAAAATAAATCCGAGATGAATTGAGAAAGGAAAGATGAAATTTAAATGGATAAGTGAGTAAAACTAATTTATTAAATTAATAGATGGAGTGAATTTGATAAATGAAAATCAAATCAAGAATTTAAATTGGGAAGGGTTACAAGGAAAAAATAAATTTGAATTTTGAATTGAAATAACTTAAGTAAATATTGGATCAAATGGAGCTAAATGTTAACAAAAGTATTAAAATTAGTTAGTGAAACTAATTAAAAGAATGACAAGTTTAATATGGTTTAAAATGAATTGAATTCAATATTTATAAATGAAAGGTAAAATGAATTCATATGGAATTTGGAATCCAGTTTAAATATAAGTGGTTATAAACCAAAGTGGTGAAATGGAAATAAATATAAGAAGTATATAGAATAATTATCTTAAACTTAAGAAATAAATGGTAAAATTATTAAGTAAAATTTAGAGTTTGGAAATATTCTAAATTATTAAATGGAGGATAAACGGGAAATTGTGAAATAGTTTTAATTAAAATGAATGTGAATATGGAATGCAAAATGAATTGAATGGAATCAATTGGAAATGAAATAAATTAAAGAGTAAATTGAGTTTGTATTAATTTAAATTAGTTATAAACAAGACTGGATATTCTATTAAGTGAATATCGTCGAAATTTGCATAGAAATGGTTGTTATTTGACGCAAACGAGTATGTATAAAATTCTAAGAGTTAATAAAAGCAAATCAAATTGATTATCGAATCAATTGAAATTGATATGAGTTCATTTCGCTTAAAATAAATTGAATAAAAGAAAGCGAGGTATAAATCACTTGAATTGAATAGAAATGGTATGTAAATTGATTATAAGCAATTAAATTTGTATCGGAACCATATAAACTGCTTATGGGAACTATTTCGAATGTATTGCTTGTGAAAACTATGTGTTTACTATTGGAAATAAGTGAAATGTGAATAAATTTCTTATATATGACACTTATGTGTTTAAGTTGAGTAAATACAGGTACAGGAGGGTCGTTTGGCTGGATTTGGTCATGCTAAAATGCTAATAGTAAACTGCTTTGATTAAAAATGCTAAATAAGGTATGCCTAAGCAATAAAAATAGGATATGCGATCTGTTTTTGCTTTTTCCGACCGGCTGGGTCGATGTATATATATTTAAATCTTTTGTCAAATTGCAAAATCTCCTCCGTACAAAGGAGACTCTGCCAAAATTTTCCGAAAATTTTAGGAGTTAAAAAATTTTTCAAAAAAATTATTAGTGACAAATGATTTCAAATTGGAAATTGAAGTAAATTAGTGAATGAAACTGAATTAAAATAATAATATGAATCAGTTATAATTGAAAGATAAAATTCAATATTCATAGTAGAAGATAAATTGAATTCAAATAGAATTATAGTGTAAATTGAATTAAAATAAAATTGAAAATGCAAGATTGAATGAAAATGGATATGTAACTTCAATAGTGAAGTAAAAATGGTACAAGAAGTATATATATTGAAAATTTTGAACATTGTAATTGGTTATTATGGATATCAGGATGTGTAGGCATATTAAAGGAAATGGAACTGGGATTTTGATTTTAAAGATAAAATTGAATTGCTCGACAAAAAGGTATGTATTTCAATTTCAGTATGAAATTTGGTGATTTTCTTGTCCAGCCGCTTGGCTTTTTGTTTTCTTTTGGGATTTGAGGGCCTGTGGTGCCATTTTGTAGTCGTACCGAGTTAGCTGCACAAAGGAGACGCTAGCGAAATTTTTCGAAAATTTTGGGTGTTAGAAAATTTTTGAGAAAATTTTGAATGTTTGAAATTTAAATTCAAATCTAAATTTGAATTGGGAAGTAAACAATATTGTTTGGAACTTATAATTGAACTTGGAAAGTTAGTTGAAATGAATCTTTAATAAAAAAGATTTGGGTTAATAAATTGATAAAACTATTTGGGTTGGAAAATATCAAACGGGATAAGGTCCATTCTTCTTAACTTGTAATTTCAGGACGAAATTCTTTTAAGGGGGGAAGGATGTGACGACCAAAAATTTTCAACGTTTGAAATTGAAATATTCAATTGATTTCAAATATGTGGATCGTTAATTTAACTTGGATTTTAATTTTAACTATGAATTTAGCAATTTAATTATCAAATTCAATTACAGAAATTTGGGTAAAAATTGTAAATCTTCAATTTTAAGCCTGTTAAAAATAATTTGATGGCTTAGAAATTTATATTGATATTACTGAATATAATAGAAGCTTCAGAATTTAGTTTGAAAGTGATTTGTTTAGTTTTGAAATTTTATCGTTTAAATCGATATTTAAAAATAACCTTCCAAGGCACAGTCTCGGAATTCGACGAAACTAGTTCAATTGGATCCGTAATATGGTATTATTATCGGATTTCAATTTTCGTAGCATTCGGATTTGTCGTGTAATCGTACGATAAGCAAACGCGTTGAAATTTAAATCGAAAAATTCAATGTTTAAATGGTTTGAAAAGCTATCTTCTCCATACGATCGAATTTGCACTCGGAACCTTTTCCATCGCGTTCGGAATAGGGGTTAACCCTATGAATGCCTGGCGACATGCCTCGATTGAAGATCGAGATTTTTGAAGTTGCGAAATTGATACGATTTGAATTAAAAATTAAATATAATGCATATGTTACTTTAATATAATTTCCTAAGACCAATTACATGTGTCATTATCTAAAACACTTGGCAAATTGAATGGGACACGTGTTCATTTGAATTAAAAATATTAAGGTAAAAACAAATCTCGTTTAAAGGAAATAATGATAATAAAAAAACGTAGAACCAAAATAGAAATCAATTCCTCTTTCGAAAAAATTAATGGCCGAACCTAAATTCACGAAATCAAAATCCATAGCAGCCTTCATGCATCTCTCAAGGTCGAGTACGCGCGTTCGTGGCATGAGGCAGCGAGCGAATCGATCGAGGAGTTAGGTGGTAGCGCATCGCGAATCAATGTCGCAAGGGCAGAGCAGATCTCACGAATCGGCGGTGCTCACTGGAAGGGGAAACCACGGCGTTGACCCAAGTTGCGACGAAGCTTGGGTTGTCATGAGGTGTGCGGCGGCGTATGTGGCATCGAGGCGATGATCGAGGACTCGGTTTCGATTTTTGAAAAGCATGGGCGAAGCCGCGATGGGATACAGTAGGGTGGTGGCGTCCGTTGGGGGCTCAATTCGATGTTTATAGGTATATTTTCTGTTTTTTTAATTGTAATATGATAATTTTTGTTACAACAGTAAGTTGGTACAGGTAAAACTGTTGTTTAAACCAAGTTTAATTTAAGTTTAAAAATTTAATTTAATTTAAGACGATAACTATATATATATATATATATATATATATATATATATATATATATATATATGCAGTTTTTAATTTATAAAAACATAACAACAAAGATGATTTAGTTCTGATTTAAGTATTTAAAGGTGATTAATTTTAAATTGAATTTTGATAAATGGATATTTAGTTTGATTTTAAAATATATATATGTTATAAACAGTTTGTTAATTAAATCGACGGTTAATTAAATTATCAAAAAAATTTGGTTATTCGATTGTTCGAATATTAATAAATTGTACAATTATTTATACAAGGTCAAAAGACATGAAAACGAGTCAAGGTGGATTGGGAATGTATTGCAAAATAAAAGCTAAGGTGAGATCTTCTCACTTACAAAGGGTTTTGTTTAAACTTTAAATAGTTGATTTAAAATTGCTTGATTGTGTTGATTGTTTGCTTGGATAATAATTGATTATCTATTTGAAATAGACCCTATTGCGCCGCATAATAGTGGATAATATTTTATAAATCCCATATACCGTGATATTCCACCTCGAAGTGGAATGGGTATTTAATTGTGTGCTAACGTCTGTGGATGCAGGGAAACAGGTTGGAGGGATCCAACTGGATCCCTGAAATGTTTAATTTGTGCTATTTGTTTGTTGATTATTTTTAATTCGTGTAAATGTTTGTGATTGAAACCGTAAAGGCTGTAATACACCCGAATAATATTTTTGGTATCGTAGGATACCAGAAATAGATAGTTAATTGATTTGAAATTTGGATAGAAAATTTATAATAAATTCATTCAAAGAAATCGGGTGAATTTTAAAAGAAGGAAATTTAAATAGATAAAGTTTTATCTTTGAAAACTTATTGTATAAATTCCAAAAATATGGGAAATATTTTTATAAAGGAATTTCAAGTAATTTTGTTAATAGTTGAGGAATTTATTTAAGATATGGATTTTAAATAATTTAAAGAGATAAAGAATTCATTTCAAAAGGAAATAAATTTAGAAATTAAATTTGGAATTTAATTTAGAGTTGAAATTTATTTTATAAATCGATTCATGAATTAATTTGGAGTTAGAATAAATCTAACGAACCAATTAGGAAATTTGATTTGGTGTGTTGGAAATAATTTTGGGAAATCAATTTGAAATTGATTTGATTTGATATTGGAAAATTAATTAGGAGAAATCAAATTGGGATTTGATTTTGCGTTTGAAACAAATTGGAAATCAAATTGGGATTTGATTTGGGTTGAAGGCGTTACTGGGAATTCGATTTAAATTCATATATCCGTTGATATTTGGAATGTAAATTCACAATGGGGATTTGTAAAAGAAAGAGAAATCGTTCGAAAATAAATATTGGTTTATTTTTAAAGTGTGGAAAGAAGTTTACAAATTTGAAATGTAAATTAAAATAAATCGAGAAGATTTATTAATCTATTTGAATGGACCCGTCTATATTGGGAAAAGAAATTCTTCCCTGGAAAGCCGAGGATATTTTTAGAATAGCCTTTGAATAAAATTTAAAAAGTTTTAGATTTGGTTCAAAAAAATAATATTGTTGGAGGAATTAGTTTTGGTAATTGTTTAAAGTAAATTTTTTTATTTAATTAATTATATAAGGATTATTTAAAAAGATTAAATCGATTTTTGATTTAGAAAATAGGTATTTAAATATTTATACTCTGTCTGCTAAATTTATGTTAAAATAGCTTTTGGACTTGAATTTTATATGTGATATTAGTATAATACTTTTCATAACTAATATTTAATAAAATATTCCAAAATAATTTATTTTAAATGTTTCTAAGTAAAACTTGAATAAGTATTTTTATATTTTTTTTAAAATATTTGAAATCGGCAGATTTTCAGTGGAAATGAATAAATGTTTGGAAATTGATTTGAAATTTATTCTCAAAGGATTGAAGCGTGAAATTTTAGGTTGAAATGATATTTTGAAAATAATAATAATTGGGAGAAAATTATTTGAACCCCGAAATTGTTGTGAATAATGATTGATAGTTAAATAACCGACTATCAATATTGGCCTTAGTCGGGATTTGAATTTCATGCGACCGGGATTCGAATTCCAAATCGATATTCAAAGCCCACATCGAACCTTTGTGATTTTGATGGATATTTTATTTAAAAGATCAAAGTGAAATTGTTGTGATTTACTTGAATCTGAATGAACACTTATTTTAAAATAAGCGCTCGTTATTCGGATTAGCCGGGAGAGGACCTTGTGTCATAAAACCCATCCCGAATAACGATACGACGAAATGGGATTGCAATTGAAGATGGTGTTGAAGACCGGGTATTTTGGAAAGGGAAAGGATACCTGTCGAATGTCTCTGCGCCGGGTTGCTCCGGTATAGAGATTTTATCACCTTCTGTGATGGAAATTCCGAACGTGATTAGTGAATATCTGGATTGCAAGGGCTTCTTTTGAAGCGCCTTCGGTTCCGTTCGATTCCGTTACGGACTTGTATGGATGTATGTATGATATTACACTTTGAGATGTAAAGCTGGTTTCTATCAAATACATTTCTGTTGGTGGCGGAGAATTTATTCTCTTAGCTTAACACCCTTCTCTGAGACGTACGAGCTCAGAGGTTATGTAGTTGATGGTTACTAGCGATACATTCCTAATTTGGTAATGTGGCATACGAAGTGCTGCTGATCATTTCTTGATCGAAGAATGGATTTTGTGAAAAGCGTAGCTTTGTGGACGAGACTTCGTCGGACCTCACACCCCGGAATGGTCAAAATAGGAAGAATGTAGCAAGGTTATAGGGGGTAGCGCCCGTTAGCGTATGTACATTTCCTTCTGGATAGAAGTGGTACCATGGTATGGAGCCCAGTTACTTAACTTATGTGAATATCACAATTATATATTACTTTGTGATTGTTGTTGTTGAGGATCCTCGGATAAAGGTTGTTTACAACCGGTGGATGGAATACTCGTGTAGTAGTTACCTAATTTTGCAGAGGTAACCCAGCCTTGTGTTGGCAGAGATCCGGTTGGGTTCTCGAGGCGTCTATCCAGAGGCGTACCCATGTGGCAATGGGAAGTTCCTTGGCCTGACCATTTGTTGGAAATCCAAAGAAACAATACGAGCCTTTACGATTGCAATTGTATAACCTGCCTCCAAAGGAGGTAGCGATAGCGGGCATAATATAATGGTACCTATGCTGGCTAAGATTTATATTATACTTTCAAAATGTTTTCTGCACTATGCACTAATAATAATATTAAAAATATTTTGCGTATTAAGCATGTTTGACTATCATAAGGAGAAATCTCCTCCAATTCTGCGTTTGCATTGTGTGTGCGGCGGGAGGCCTTATGATAGTTTCATTTTCCAAAATGCATTGTGGATTTCTTTTAAATTCTTTTATTTTCTTTTGTAAAGGTATAACTGTTTTTTGAGATCTCACACCAGTCCCATGACTGACCTGGAGTTTATTGTTCCCTTTCTAAACTCAGGGTGCCCATAATTTTCCACACGGGCAGCCAAGAGTTAGATTATCAGGTCATTCTGGAATTCAGGAGTTGCTGTGGAGATCGGGAGCAAGCTGGATGGCGAAACGTATTACTAGTATATGTTATATTTTCTTCTGCTGTTGTTGTGTACACTCTGATAATGTAATGTGATGTAATGTAATAACAGATATGATTCTTTGTTTTAAAGATTAATCATTGATATATTATATGTGGTCCCGCGGCGAAATGTTAGATTCTGCTATTGTTTCTGTTCTTCTTCTATCTTCTTCTTCTTAAACCCTAATGGTTCGGTTATCCGGCATTCGAATGCACGACATTTGAAACAGTGGATGTATAAATGTCGACTTTCGAATGTCGTGAAATTGGATCGTTACAATTTTGAATAAGTATTTTTATATTATTTTAAAATATTTGAAATCGACAGATTTTCAGTGGAAATGAATAAATGTTTGGGAATTGTTTTGAAATTTATATTCAAAGGATTGAAATGTGAAATTTTATCTTGCGAATTTGAAATAATAATTGGGGGGAAATTATTTGAAATCCAGTGACTGTTGTGAATGATGATTGATAGTTAAATAACCGACTATCAATATTGGCCTTAATCGGCATTTGAATTTCGATGCGACCGGGAGTCGAATTCCAACTGGATAATCGAAACCCACATCGAACCTTTGTGATTGTGATGGATATTTTGTTTAAAAGATCAAAGTGAAATTGTTGTGATTTTTTGAATCTGAATGAACACTTATTTTCAAAATAAGCGCTCGTTATTCAAATTAGCTGGGAGAGGACCTTGTGACATAAAACCCATTCCGAATAACGATACGACGAAATGGGATGGCACGTGAAGACGGTGTTGAGGACCGGATATTTTTGAAAACGAAAGGATACCTGTCGAACGTCTCTACACCGGATTGCTCCGGTATAGAGATATTAACACCCTTTGTGATGGGGATTTCGGACGTGATTAGTGAATATCCGGATTGTAAGGGCTTCTTTGGAAGTCCTTCGATTCCGTTCGATCCCGGAATGGACTTATATGGATGTGTGTCTAACGTTACACTTTTAGATGTAAAGCTGGTTTGTAACAACCCAGAATTTCAGTCATTTGAAATACATAATATTTAATTGATTTTGAATATTAACAAGTAAAATTTGTAAGTCGAATAAATTAGATATCTGGATTTAATTGGATAATTAAATCGATAATTAATATGTGAGATTTCAGGAATAATTGGAAATTGGGTTTAATTTGATTAAAAATGATTTATAAAGTTATGTTAAATCATATTGGAGTTAGAACGATATTTTAGAACTTCTAAAATTGAGTTAAAAGTTAATTTGTGAAAATTGAATATTTTAATATTTAATTGACGAGTTAAAATAGCCATTTTTCAAACAGTCTCGGATTTCAACGAAACAAATTTCATCGGATCCGTAGTGTTATATTATTGTATGGTTTCAAATTTCGTGTCAATCCGACTTACGGTTTGTCCGGGGCAAGCTAAAACGCACAGAAATCGATTCGAGTGAATTTTGAATTTAAATAATTCGATTCGAAATCGTATCTTCCAAATTTGATCGAATTGGCTCCCAATATATATTCCATTGCATTCAGAATGGGGGTAAATCATTTTAAACGCCAGGCGGCACGCTTCGTTTGGAGTTCGGAAAATTTCGGGTGAATAGTGTCGCGTAATTTTCTATAAAAGGACCTCATATCTTTGTTTTTGCTCAAAACCCTAACCCTAGTTACAGCCGCCGCCTCCTTCATTTTAATGGCCGAAATTGGCTGATCTTCTTCTTCTATTTTCTTCCAATCCGTCATCCTATACAAAAAACTTTCAACTACAATATTATAGAGGACGAAAAGATCTTCTTATCCAACGGTGGAGATCAGATTTGGAGCGTCGAGGTGGTCGCTAGAGGGCCGCGTCCTCCTATAGTTCACGCACGAAATTCAAGATGCAGGGGAGGCCGAGACCTGCCGCATTCATGGAGGTTGTAGCTCGTGTGATAGGCGTTGGAGTAGTGGTAATTGATCGATGCAGAAGTGATCGTGGTGGTCACGAAATTCACGAAGTAAAGGCGGCTTGGGTTCATCTTGCACGGCTTTGAACGATGGGGAAGAAAGTAAAAGGTGCGGCCCTGATTGAAGAAAGCAATAATCAACGGCAGTGATGGATTTTAGGTTAAAATTTAAAAGAAATTGTAATTTAATTATATTATAATTCGTGTAACTTTAAAAATCAATATCTTTTTCATATGAGGTCGAAAACGCATGAAACAAATTGCATCGGGTTTGTATTGACGAATACTACGTGATGGAGCTGGATTGGAATCGTTTAGAGCTAGTGAAAATTTTAGGTAAAATTAAACGCTCGTTTAATTTTATTCGAAATAAAACACTGAAATTGTTATTGAAACCAAGGTGAGAACTTCTCACTCAGTCGAAATTGTTTCGATTTAAATTTTAAATAGTTAGATTTAAATTTTCTTGATTGTATGATTAAATGATAAATTGTTATCTATTATTTTAAGTAGACCATATACGCCGTATATTAAGCGGATGTTATTTATTAAAAACATATACCGCGATAATACCATCTTGATTGGAATTGGTATTATATATGTACTTGGAGTTGATTTTCTCGCATTACATAGTGGATGAGACCCTATTTCGCCGCATAATAGCGGATAATATTTTTATAAATCCCATTTACCGCGATATTCCGTATTGAAACGGAACTGGTATTGTGCTAACATCTGTGGATGTAGGGAAACAGGTTGGAGGGATCCAACTGGATTCCTCAACAGTAATTGATTTATTTACAGATATTGTGATATATTCTGTTATCATATTGATATATGTTGTTTGGATGCCGTGATTGTTATATTTAGTGTTGTTGTAGCATTGGGCCTATTTTTGGAGTTTTTTTAAAAAAATGTTAAAGTAACGATTTTGAATTTAAAACGATTTTCAAGTGATTTTTGAAAGTATACTTTTTTTTATATTTTTGGGATTGATTCATTTTAAATAAATAAACATTATAATTTTAATGTTATAAAATTTATGATTTTTGAGAAATATAGTTGAAATGTGATTTTTTGAAATATAGAGTTAATAGATTTTATAAAATAGTTTAAATTGAGATTTTTGAATTTTTATAAACGGTTTATGTAAAAGATTTATAAAATTGATATTTATAATTTCAAAATATTGAAATTTTAAAACGAGTTTTTATTAGCGTTAAAAAGAAGTATAAATGGATTTCATAAATGGATGAAATTATAGATTTATAAATTGTGAAGTTATAAAATGAATAGATTTTGTAAAATAGAAAATTATAAATAATTATCTTGAAAATTTGATTTTTGGCATTTAAATGAGATTTCAATAGAATTGGTTAATAAAGAGATTTTTGTAACTTGAAGTTTTTATGATATATAAATGTGAATTTATAAACATTGATTTATAAATTCAAGATTGATTGAATTTGAAAAGTTAATTTTTATAGTCTTTTAAAGAAATATATTCCCGATTTTGGACAGTGGATAATCCTTTAAATTAAGTATGTAGAAGTATTGAATTTGTTTAACGATTTATATTCACGATTTTGGGAAAGTGAATGATATATTAAAGTGTTTTGGGGAAGTGATATTTTAAATAGAATTTAAAATGATTTGAAGTGTTTTAAAATGTATAAGTGTCGAAACCATAGAATTCAACAATCATTGTTGAAATAGACGTTTTCGAGGAATAAAAGGAAATAGTGGACTATAACACGTTGTTATAGTAAATGATTTCCGAAAGGAAAAGTTTTGTATAGTATTGGGATTTATATATCTATTTTAATTTCGAATCACTATACTAGTGATTTTAGGTTGTCGTAACGATGTTTTACGCAACATTCGTTAGGACCCAAATAAATGTGTTTAAGAGAATGTTTTCCTTAAAGAATGAAATATATACTTAATCGTGATTTAAGTATATTGAATATTTTCTAAGTATTGAAAATAAGTAGATTTGTGAATTACTTATTGTTAAATAACTATTTGGAAATGTTTTCCAATGTCGAAATTTAACTGGGTTAGAGAATATATCTTTTTAAAGATAGATTGAAGTGAATATCTGGCAAGTTATTTAATTTATGAAAGATTAATAAAAAGGGCCTAATGATTGTTATGGTGCTGGATATTTGGTTGTTGGCCTTGATAGTTAAATAACCCACTATCAATATTTACCTTTAAATGGGTATTTGTGTGATTTGCTTGAATTTGAATGCTACACTTATTTTTAAAATAAGCGCTCGTTATTCGGTTTAACCGGGAGAGGACCTTTGTGTCATAAATCCCATTCCGAATAAGTGATATGTCGCAATGGATAGCATTTGAAGACCGGTGTTGAAGACCAGGTATTTTTGAAAACGGAAGGATTGCTGTCGAATGACTCTGCATCGGCTGATCTCCGATATAGAGATTTTATCACCCTTTGTGATGGGAAATCCGGTCGTGATTAGTGAATATCCGGATTGCAATGGCTTCTTTGGAAGTGCCTTCGGTTCTGCACGAATCCAGAACAGACTTGTATGGATGTGTGTCTGACGTTACAATTTGAGATGTAAAGCTGGTTTCTATCAAATATATTTCTGTTGGTGGCGGAGAATTTATTCTCTTATCTTAACACCCTTCTCTGAGACGTACGAGCTCAGAGGTTATTTAGTCGATGGTTACTAGTGATATATTCCCAAATTGGTAATGTGGCATACGAAGTGCTGTTGAACATTTGTTGATCAAAGCGTGGCTTTTGTATAAAGCGTAGCTTTGTGGACGAGACTTCGTCGGACCTCACACCCCGAAAATGGTCAAAACAGGAAAGATGCGGCGAGGTTATTAGGGAATCGCATCGCCTTAGTGTATGTCATTTCCTTCTGGATAGAGGTGGTATTATGGTATGGAACCCTGATACTTAACCTATGTTGTTGCTGCAAGCTTATTACTTTGTGGTTGTTGGTGAATCCCAGGATTTAGGTCGGTTGCGACCGGGGGATGACATATTCGTGTCAGTAGTTACCCAGCTAGGGGTAACCCGGCCTTGTGTTGGCAGAGATCTAACCGTAATGTTAGGTGAGGTTATTAGGGCGTCTTTCCAGATGCGTACCAATGTGGCAATGGGAAGTTCCTTGGCCTGACCATTTGTTGGAAATCCAAACTCCTATACGAAACCCCGTACGGTTTTAGTTGTAGAACCTGCCATTTACTTATGGTGGCGCCCCACTATTTAGATGGTAGCTATAGTAGGCATACGATAATGGTCGTATGTTGGCTAAGATTTATATCTTTACTTTCGAAATGTTTTCCTACATTTTGCACTTATAATAATAATATGAAAGAAAAAAAAATTGCGTATCAAGCATGTCTGACTATCATAAGGAGAAATCTCCTCCGATTCTGCATTTGCATTGTGTGTGTGCACGGGAGGCCTTATGGTAGTCTCATTTTCTAAAAAGCATTGCGAATATAATTTAAAATATTTCTTTGTTTATTTTTAAAAGATAAACTGTTTGAAGTTCTCACACTAGTCCCATGACTAACCTGGAGTTTATTGTTCTCTTCGTAAACTCTGGTTGCCCACCAATTTTAACACGGGCAGTCTAGAGTCAGGTTATCAGGTCATTCTGGAATTCAGAAGTTGCTATAGAGATCTAGAGGCAAGCTGAATGGCATGGCGTATCAACTAGTATATAGTATTTCTTTTCCGTCGTTTGTTGTTGCACACTCTGATTATGTAATGTAATGTAATGTGATGTAGTGTAATAAGTGATATAGTTTTTTGTTTTAAAGATTATTCATTTATCTATTATATGTTGTTCCGCTGCGATTGTGAGATTCTGATGTTGTTTCTGTTGTTTTCTCTCTCTTTCTTTCTTCTTCAATCTCCTACCTCTCCTTTAACCCTAACGGTACGGTTTTACGGCCTTCGATTGCTCGGCAGTTCATACAGTGGACGTATTGATGTCAACCTTCATGGACGAAAAATCGAAAACGTTACATGGTTTCTATCAAATACATTTCTGTTGGTGGCGGAGAATTTATTCTCTTAGCTTGATACCCTTCTCTGAAACGTACGAGCTCAAAGTTATGTAGTTGATGGTTACTAGTGATATACTCCCAATTTGGTAATGTGGCATACGAAGTGCTGCTGATCTTTGTTTGATCACAGCATGGCTTTTGTGAAAGCGTAGCTTTGTGGACGAGACTTCGTCGGACCTCACACCCCGGAATGGTCGAAAAAGGAAGGATGCAACATGGTTATAGGGGGTAGCGCCCATTAGGGTATGTACATTTCCTTCTGGATAGAAGTGGTATCATGGTATGGAGCCTAGATACTTAACTTATGTGAATACCGCAAATATGTATTACTTTATGATTGTTGTTGTTGAGGATCCTCGGATAAAGGATGTTTACAACCGGGGGATTGCATACTCGTGTTAGTAGTTACCTATTTTTGCAGAGGTAACCCGACCTTGTGTTGGCAGAGATCCGTTTAGGTTCTCGG
Organism: Allium cepa; assembly: GCA_030765085.1. Classification (NCBI taxonomy): domain Eukaryota; kingdom Viridiplantae; phylum Streptophyta; class Magnoliopsida; order Asparagales; family Amaryllidaceae; genus Allium; species Allium cepa. Next base: position 884,143,528 of record CM060943.1, on the reverse strand, counting down.
GACGTCCATCCAGAGGCATACCCATGTGGCAATAGGAAGTTCCTTGGCCTGACCATTTGTTGGAAATCCAATTCCCAATAAGAACCCAGTACGGTTTTAGTTGTATAACCTGCCATCTACTTATGGTGGCGCCGTACTGTTTAGATGGTAGCTATAGTAGGCATAGTTCGGAATGTCTATGCTGGCTAAGATTAATATTATACTTTCAAAATGTTTTCCATACTATGCACTAATAATAATAATATCAACGAATTTTGCGTATCAAGCATGTTTGACTACCATAAGGAGAAATCTCCTCTAATTCCGCGTTTGCATTGTGTGTGTGGTGGGAGGCCTTATGGTTGTTTCATTTTCTAAAAAGCATTGCAGATTTCTTTTAAACTCCTTTGTTTTTCTTTTGTAAAAGAATAACCGTTTTTAAGATCTCACACCATTCCCATGACTGACCTGGATTTTATTGTTCCCTTTCCAAACTCTGGGTGCCCATAATTTTCCACACGGGCAGCGTAGAGTCAGGTTATCCGTTATAGGGGAGCAAAGTCAGAAAAGAGTTGCTGTGGAATCAGAAGTTGAAGCTGGATGGCGAGACGAATCTTTTTACTATGTAGTGTCTGTTGCGTATGGTTAGTGAAAATCAGTTTTCATATAGTCAAGTTATAATAACTATCAGTGATGTATGATGTTGTTGTAAACTCTGATGTTGTATTGTATTAACTTAGATGATTCTTTGGTTTAAAGATTATTTATATATCTATTATATATTGTTCTGCTACGAAATGTGAGATTCTGTTTATTGTTTCTGTTCTTCTATCTTCTTCTTTAACCCTAACAGTTCGGTTTTCCGGCATTCGTCTGTGCGACATTTGATACAATGAACGTATAAACGTCGACTTTCGGACGTCGTAAAATAAGGTCGTTACAATTTGGCATCAGAGCAATTGGTTAAGCGACAACCTTGGCTCTCTTGGGTGTTACTCATTCGAGATAGAGTCAGTAGTACTCTAGAATGAGTTTGAGTGTAATAATAGACATGAGCGCGTATTTGTCAGTGAATTTAAAAATAGTTTTGTATTGTGACGATTGGTTTGTTGAGTGGTTTATGGATCTGGTCGGTATAGTCTGTACAACTCTATCGATAGGAATCTCTAAACACTTGTACAGAATAATTCGACACGATATTGTTTTAAAATAGGGTAAATGAAATAAGTTTACCCAAAACTATTTTGTATATAAAGGAAATAATTTTTAAAAATTATTATAGTATATGGCTGCTTGTTTTTTAGGAAGTGATAATATTAAATTATTATCATTGATTATTGAATAAGAAATTGGAATCATAATCAAAAGTTTAAAAAATAAAATCCATATACGAATGAAATTTGAGAATGTAAATTGTAAATGTAATTTATAATTTGAAATAGAATTCAAGAGAAGTTTTTGGAAATGTTTTTTTTTGAGGATTTAGAATTTTGGAAATTAACTCCATTGATTTGAAATGATTTTCAAGGGTTTGAAAAAAATGTTTTAAAGGGATAAAAGCTTTAAACTCTATTCGGTCGCTGGAAAATAACCTCGGCGATGACTGCAGCATCATCGATATTCACTTTCGGGTTTCCATAAGAGGGATTGCTGCCAAGTCGTTTTAAATGAAAGATTTGGAAAACTGAGTTTGGTTTTGGAAATTCAAAAGAAATTTTGAATTGAAAGGTTGAAAAGACTCTGGAATGTTATATATTATGGAATATCATTAAGTTGATAACTGGTAAAGTTGAAGTTGTTAAAATAAAAATCCGACTTAAATAGAAATTAGAAAAGGTAGATGTGGAAATAAAATAAGTTGGAAGGAAAAATTTAAATCAAAGGGAAATAAAAATAAAAATTTAATAAAATAATTAAGATTGAAAAAAATTAAGTCAAATAAAATGATGATAAGGATTCAAAATGAAATTGAAATTGAAGATTTGAGTTAATTTGAATAAATGTGAATTTGAGAAGTCTTATAGACTAAATGGTTGGAATAAAATTTATTAAGATGGAAAATAAAATTGTGTAACAATGAATAAATTTACAATTGAACTTAAATGAAAGTGAAACTGAACATTAAAATTCATTTCGAATTTGTAAGCAAATAGAATTGAATTGGAATTAAATTTGATTTGTACTAAACAAAGTGAAATATTGAAATAAAATTAGCAAATGAAACTAATTGAAGGGATGACAAATAGATATAGTTTGAAATGAATTGAATTTAATAATTATAAATAAAAGGTAAATTGAATTCATATAGAATTGGAAATCCAGTTAAATATAAGTGGTGGTAAACCAGAATGGTGAATTGAAATTGAATTGTGTTTGGAAATGAACAAAAGAATAAAACTGGAATTGAAACTGAACATTGAAAACCAATTTGAATTATGTGAAATAAAACGAAGTTGTTTGAAGTAAACTAAAGATAATAAAGGTGAAAAAATGGTTTGAGATAAAATGAAATAGAATTTGTAATGAATTAGTAAATGAAACTGATTTAAAATAGTGACATGAATCAATTGTGAATGAAAGATAATTGAAAAATTCAATATTCAGAAGTTAAACTGAATCCAAATTGAAATTGTGAGTTGAATTCAAATGAAAGTGAAAATGCAAGATGGAATGAAAATGAATATATAACTTCAATAATAAACTAAAGATGGTATAAGAAGTATATATTGAAGATTTTGTAATGAAATGTGCAAAATGATACTTGAATGTTGTAATTGGATATTTTAGCTAGCAGGATATACAGATGTATTAAAGGAAATGGAATTGGGATTTTGATTTCGAAGATAAAATTTGAATTGCTCGACAAAAAGGTACGTATTTGAATTTTAGTATGAAATTTGATGATCTTCTTGTCTAGCCGCTTGGCTTTTTCTTTTCTTTTGGAAAGCTGGGGGCTATGGTGCCATTTTTGAAGTCGTACTGAGCTAGCCGCACAAAGGAGACACTGGCGAAATTTTTTGAAAATTTAGGGAGTCAGAAAAATTTTGAGAAAATTTTGAAAGTTTAAAATTTGAATTTAAATTTGAATTGCTAAGAAAACAATGTTGTTTGGAATCTATGTTTAATTTTGGAAAGATAATTGAAGCGATAATGGGTTGCTAAATAAAAAGGATTTGTTTTGGAAAGTTGATAAAACTATTTGGTTTTGGGGAAAGTATTAAACGGGTTAAGGATCATTCTTCTTAAGTAGTAATTTCGGGACGAAATTCTTTTAAGGGGGGAAGGATGTGACGACCCGGGAATTTTAACATTTGAAATTGAAATATTTAAATGATTTTAGATATTGAAAGATATTTCTAACTTGAATTTTAATTTTAACTATGAATTTAGCAATTTAATTATCAAATTTATTATAGAAATTTGGGTAAAATTGTAAATCTTCAATTTTGAGCCTGTTAAAAATAAATTAATGGCTTAGAAGATTTATATTGATAATACTAAAGATAATAGAAACTACAGAGTTGAATTTGAAAATAATTTGTTTAGTTTTGAAAATTCATCGTTTAAATCGATATTTAAAAATAGCCTTCCGAGGCATAGTCTTGGACTTCGACGAAACTAGTTCCATTGGATCCGTAATTTTGTATTATTAACGGATTTCAATTTTCATAATGTTTGGAGTGTCCGTTTGGCCGTGCGATAAGCAAACACATTGAAATTTAAATCAAAAATTCGATGTTTTAACTGTTTCAGAAAAAGCTATCTTCTCCATACGATCAAATTAGGACTCGGAACCTTTTCCATTGTGTTCAGAATAGGGGTTTAACATTATAAACGCCTGGCGGCACGCTTCAATAGGAGATCGAGATTTTTCGGCTCGATTTTGAGACGTTTAAATTCAAATTTAAATTTAAATTTTATACGTATGACCAGTCAAACAAAAACATTTGGATTCAACATGTGACGGGCCGGAATTTTCAAGCAATTAAAATCGGAGTATTTAATTGATTTTAAGTATTCAATAGAGCGATTTTAACTTGAATTAAGAATATCACAATTTATTCGATAATTTAATTGTTGAATTAAATAATTTGAAGTTGGGAAAAATACTGAATATGGAATTCTAAGCTTGTTAAAAATAATTTGAAGGCTTATAAAATTTATATTGATGATAGTGAAGATAGCAAAAGTGTTAAAAGTGAATTTGGAAGTGGTTTGTTGAGCTTTGAAATTTTATCGTTTAAATTGAATTTAAAAATAGCCTTCCGAGGCACAGTCTCAGAATTCGACATAACCAGTTACATTGGTTCCGTAATATTGAATTATAATCGGATTTCAAATTTCGTATTGATCGGAGTTAGTGTGTGTGTGTACGATATATAAACGCGCTGGAAATTGAATTGATAATAATCGATTCGAATTTGAATTAAAAGTAAGTGAACACTATAGCAAGGAGTCTTCAACACGCTTCCTTTGCCTTCTCAAACACGATCCCTTATCCTGCTCCTTTTTGAACACGAGACCATTATCCTTTCAGTTCAAAATGCTCGAAAAAAGAAGAAGAAGAATATAATGGCCGACTCCTGGATTTGTAATCGCTCGCAGCAGAAAAAAATATAAATAAATAAAATGGTGACGTTCGAAACCCCGAAAACCCCTCCTTCTTCGTTCTAGCATTAGCCGTTAACCTCAAAATCAATTGATTTCGCTCGAGTGAAATCAATCATTGCTTTGCCCTAATTCGAATTCGAATCAATAAAAGGGGGAAGTCCACTCACGTCGAAGCGACAAATGTTGGAGGTCGAAGTGGTGGCGCTGAGGGGTTTGAGGCTGGTTGCGATTAGATTTTGGGGTTCGAGTTTCTCAAGGGACGGAGTGTGGTGTCGATGGCGGCTGCGTTCGCGATTGTGGGTGAGGTAACGATAGTGGGGTCGCTGGATGGTTTGAGCAAGTGGATCGACTCGGTGGTGGCAGTCGCGCGGTGGTGGCAGTCGCAATTGGTGGTGGCATTTTGCTTGAGGGTTTGATTGTGAGCTCGCGTAAGGGTCGAGGCGGTGAGGTATTTTTATTTTTATTAATTTTATATATGTATATATATACAGTAAAAAAAAATTCCAGTAAGCTATAAATTGAAATATATATATAAGGGTTTGGAAAAAAAGGGGGTTTACAGTAAGTTGAAGAAAAACGATTATGTTTTATTTCATTATATAGGTTTGGATGGAATTTTACTTTTCTAGAATTCAACGCATATATATATACACATGTATGTAAAATTGGAAAAATATGGGATTGTAAATGGTTGAGGAGTTTATATAAAAATTGATTTTTAAATTTATATAGATTATTTGATAAGTGGGGATTTTGAATAAAAAAATACAAGTATTTTCATTTACTGGTTAATCTAAATTAATGTGGTATGGAGATAAATTTATTAGATTTAATATAAACAGAAAATTTATTTATAGATGATTTTGGAAAAGTATAGGAATTTTGAAATGTGTAGAGTTTATAATAATAAACAGATAAATATACGTATGTAAATATTTTATCCTACTAGTTTATTTTAAAAGAAGTGGGTTAGATGATAAAACTTTTTTAATTAACTTATTTAATAATTGAGTTACCAAAGATACTTTGTCAAGAAAATTTTTAGTTTAAAATTTTTAAGTTAAAATAAATAAGTAAATATTAGTTAATTATTGGATTTATTCAAGTGTTAATTAACTATATAATGTTATAAAAAGGTCTAAAATCGAGAAACAAGCCAGTTTGGAATGGATTGCAAACAGCAAAACAAAGGAGAGTTAATCTCACTCAGTTAAATTTAAATTTAAATGACTAAATTTAAATAATTGTTGGATGGTAGAATTGATTGATGTGATATAGTATGATATTTTGGAATTGGCATATTATGTTGTGCTAACATCTATGGATGCAGGGAAAACAGGTTGGAGGGATCCAACCGGACCCCTCAACTTTTGTTTAAATTATTTAATATTCTCTGTTCTGGTTATTTGATATTCTATGATGAATTATGTGGAAGTATTGAATGCTATGACTTGGTTGATATAATTGGGTATAATGAATTACTAAAAATATAAATTTGATTTTGGAAATGAAAATAAAAGAAGTGAAATTGCAAGTAAAATAATTATAGAATAAATTTAAGAATAACTTGGAAAAGAAATAAAGTGACTTTAAAATTTCTAATAATGAACCCTGAGAATGGAAAGGAAAATTTGAAATAAACAGAAAGTTAATGAATTTTAAAATGCAGTATTATTAATTAAATAGAGCAAACATTCATTTAGAATTTAAGATTTGAATTATTGAAAGAGTAAAGAAGAAATGGGAAAAAAATAAAAATAAATAATATATAATAAAGTCCATAACCACTGAATTTGGAAATGAACTGATAAGTAAAAGAAATTATTTCAAATAAAATAAATTGGAAATCAATTTGGGGAAAATTGATTTAAGTGCTTGAAGTTGGAATTTTCTCTGGATGGCCAAGTACACATTTTTAAAAGTAAATTTGTAAATATAAATTAAATGTTTTAAAGTTGTTTTTTTAAAGAAAGCAAGTTTTGTAAAATTTATTATTTCTAATATTTAAAGTCTAAAGTAAGTATTCTCTTTAATCTATTCTAGCAATAATTATTAAGAAGTAACTTAGTATTTTTGTTTTTAAAAAGTAGAAATCTAGTTTTATATTTTATTAAGCAACCATATTTTCAAATATTTCACTTTCCTTATCTTAATTCACATTCCTCACATTTTCCGTTCGAACCCGGGACGGACTTGTATGGATGAATGCTTGCGAAACATCGTCAGGTGGACGATGGGCATACTAAGGGATAAGTTCTAAAAGGTAACGCTTAGCCTCAAGCCTCATCAAATGGGAATGACTGAAAATATGCAGCAAGGCTAGGTGGGTAGCACCCTGTGCAGTTAATGCGCTTGGTAGATTCAAAGCGGTGGAGGGGCAAAAAGTCATAGCGGGGATACAACGAGGATATAGCGGGATATAGCGGATGGCTCTAAGATAGCATATAAAACTCATACTTAATGTTTTTACGAATATATAAATAGTAATTAAATGAAAAATTATCATTCAATTGAATTATAAATAATACATAAATAATTTTAAATAAAAACATGTGCGAATATACTTTAAATAAACGAAAAACTGCTATATAACATAATTGAATTTGGTAGAATATTAGAGTATTTTCAATTATGAAAATATATTAAAAATTAAATCAAATAAATTAGTTTCGTAATTTTATAATGTATAAATGCAGTTTTTCAATTCATTTTATTAAAAAAGATATAGCGGGAATAGCGGAATATAGCGGAAATAATGGGATATAGCGGAAATAGCGGGGATTAAAGCGGAAAAGCTATATTCTGGGGATATATGGAAAAATCGTAGCGGTAGAAATCCGCTATGAGATATAGCGGGGTTGTAGCGGGGTAATAGCGGGGCATTAACTACACAGGTAGCACCCAAGCAGGGTGAGGTCATTCCTGTCTAGATGTCCCTTTTTATTTCAGCTTAGTGGGCGGTTGTTGATCCCAAACATAGGGTGATCTCACTCGGGATTATCTAGTAAGGGCTAGTCCCGACCTTGTGTTGCACGAGAGCGGGCGTACTCCTCGGTATGGTGATCTAGGCCCCGTACTGTGACAGGTGGTACCCCAGTGCCTAGTCATTAGTTGGAAATCCATACTCACTACGAGCCTTGTACGAGTTTGTTTGTATCACCAACTCTATGGCTAGTAGCTGGAATTTAATGAATGTAACAATTTCAACTATTTTATAAGTATTTGCATATAGACCCTATTATAATATCAGAGGATTTCTATAAAAATTTATTTTAGCTATCGTAAGGTAAAAACCCGACATGTTTATTTGTGGCGTGGTCTTACGAGATGCTTTTGTTTTCAAAGGATTTTGAAACTTTAATAATCAATTGGGTGTGATTTTCTCACGCTGGTATTCCAGACTGACTCGGGTATTATTTAACTGTAATGCTCGGGTCAGACCGAATATTATAGGATACAGGATATAATGTTGTGGAGCCCAGGAGACGAGCTGGATGATGAGATGTGCTCTCGTACTTGTTTATATGTATATATATTCCGCTGTGTTGAGTTGCTGTGTATCCATTTGTATGGTGTTGATGTTGAGCTGTGATTGTTGTACTCTGATGATGTAATATATGAACAGATATATTTGGATTAAGTAAAGATTATTTATTATCTATTATATTTTATTATGCTGCGATGGTTAGATTCTGATGTTGTTTTCTGTTTTCTCTCCTTCTACCTCTTCTTCTTTAACCCAAATGGTTCGAATTTCTATGTAACTTGAGTTGATTGTTGTAGAATAGTGTTGACTCAAGGGGTACGGATTTGCGGGTCGTTTCACTTGGTATCAGAGCTTAGGTTGGTGATAACCTTGGCTCTGGTGGGAACTACTCATTTAAATTAGAGTCCGTAGTACTCTAGAATGAGTTTGAGCGTATTTATAGATATGAGCTTGTATTTGTTAGTGAATATAAATTGTTTTAATATTGTGTTGATTGATTTATTGAGTGGCATATGAACCTTGTCGACACAGTCTGCGCAACTGTATCGAAGGGGTTTTCTAAACATTTGAATAGAGCAATCGACACGTTATTGTTTTAAATATGGGTAAATAAAATTTTTTTACCCAAAAACATATTTTGATATAAAGAATAGTTTTTGAAAACTAATTAGCTAATATATGGTTGCTTGGATGTTAGAAATGACGATATTAAAGTATTATAATTGTTAAGTGAAAATTTAACTAGAAATTGAAATACAACTAAAGTTTAAGGGAATAAATTCATTATAAAATGAAATTTATAAATATGGATTATGAATGTAATTAATAAATTGAAATAAAATCAAATGAGAATTTGTATGAGCATAAAGTGTACAAATGAATTATAGTTAGAATTTATTTAAGCAGGCTTTGGAAATTTAAATCCCGGAGATTTGGAAGTATTTGAAGATAAATAATAGTATTATTGTTCTGGAGGTATTCCTGAAAGAAAATGTGTTTTGAATGGATTTTCAAAGTGATATAGCATTGGAATCACTTGGATTATTGGGAAATAATACAGATGATGACGGCCGCATCATCAGCATTCATTTTCGAATTTCTAAGTGATGGATTGCTGCCAAAAACTGATTTGTTCAGAAAAGCTAGCTGTTTTTGAAAATCTCAAAAGGAAATTTGTTGGGAATAAAACCAGGATTGTTTGACTTTTGATAAATGTGATTTGAGATGTAGGAAACTTCAAAATAATTTGAAACCAAAGCCGGGAGTTTAAAAATCATGATGAGATAGTTGTAAGCTTATAAATTGAGATGATATTTTTTAAATCAGAAAGGAAATATAAGCTTCGAATGTTGGAATTTGAATTAGAAGTGTAAAGTTAAAAAGGGAAATTAACTTGGATTGGGAAATAAAAATTTAACTGGATTGAAATAAACTGAATAAGGATTGGATTGAAATAAATAAATTAGAATAACTTATAAATGAATCGGAATTAAATTGCATGGAATAAAAGTATGCTTGGGAGATAAAGAAGCATAAAGCTTGAGTTAAAAATAAAAGAAGAATACATTCAAGCCTAGAATGAATGTGATTGTATAAAATATAAGTTGTGACTTATAAAATTGAAAATGGAATACAAAGCCTAAAATTAATATTTTGATGAATTGGAAAATGAAAAGAAAATCCAAATTTGAATTATAAAATAAATTTGAACTTAGGATAATTAAATGAAGAGATTTTGAGATTAAAAATCAAGTGTTGAATTTTGACCAGGAGAAGAATTAATTAGATAATGAATTTGCTGATGAAGCTGATTTGTGAAATTATGATGAAGTTTGGTAATAAAACTCAAGTTATAAATTGAATTTGACTTGAATTGTCAGTAAAGTAAATGTAAATGAATTGTGAGTTCATGAAATTTGGTGGTAAACTTAAATTGGATGGTGGATTCAGAACTTGAGTTTTAAATTAAAATTTAACTTGAAGTGTTAACAAATTAAGTATAATTGAAATGTATCGGATAAAAATGTAAATGGATTAAAATAATAATGGTATGAATTGCAAATAAAACCAAAATAAGTGAAGATAAATTGAAAGATAGCCAGGTAATAAATTGAATGAGTTGAATCTGGAAAGTTAAATTCTACAATAACCAATCAAATGTAATTGCAAATTTTAAATGAGATTTAATTGGGAGAGAATTAAGTTGAAAAAAAAGAAAAAAAATTACTTGAAAATGAAATGAGCTTAAGTATAAAATTGGAGTGAATAAACTTAAGCTAATGGATGGAAAGGAGTTGACTTGAATTCAACTTAAAATTAAGTTTAACAATAGTGGATTGGATTTAAATCAAGTAAAAACATGGATTTTAATTGAAATAAAATTCGGTGAGTTGCCGATAATATTTAATGGAATGAAAATTCAAAATGGATTGAGAGGATAAACTAATTATATTGAATAATAAATGGACAGAATAAATACGAATCAAATGAAAGATGGAAATAGAACTTATTATAAAAAGAAATGGAAATGAACTTAGGTTATTGACTTAAGTAAGTGTTGAATAAAAGCCGAACTCAAAATGAAGCATGGTTTAAATGAGTTGAGAAATGGTTATTGAATAAAATAACATGGATTGTGTCAAGCTAAATAAATGGTCGTGAATGAATTAAAATAAGAAGGCAAATTATTTGGCAATGAAGATGAACCTAAATTGTTAAAGGTTTTGAATGAACTAGTTTGATTAGTAAAATGAAATGCAAGTTGTGACGCTCCACCTCTATACCCACGCTAGCCATGAACACTACGGTGTAGTGTTGTCAACCAGCACGGAGAATAAGGTTGTTGAGGAGCGACCATCCATGTGATTTCTTATCACACGGTGGCTATAAATAATCTTCGAAAACAAACATAGAAATAAGCATAACACAAATCAGTCATAGACATCCATATCACAAAGGCGGAAGAAGATATGAATATATGACTAACACATGAAAGTGTACATCAGAGTAGTAGTCAAAAAGATCCACAATAATACAAAAGAATAGCAACACGTGCTATACAAAAGAATACATCTATGAGTCTATATCTCAAGTGTAAACGACAAAAACTGCTAATCTAAACGGTCAGCCAAAAGTCAGAGTAGTAAATCCCTAGGGGAGAAGTCAAGCAGAAGCACCTGTAACATCTCGGTCTGACCCGAGTATTATTTATAAGAAAATAATAAACGGATCAGTCTAGCTATAAATATCAGATAACATGATATAAACAATAGATATGGCAAGAACATATAGTAACCATAAAGACATACTATGATAAGCATGTAAATGAAGATCATCAAGAGATCAAACAATATCAAAAGAATCTTCTAAAAGATCCAAATTCACCTAAATATAAAAGCTGGAAAATCATAACAATGAAAGTCATGGAAATAGGTGAAGCACAAATTCCAGAAGACTACACAAGAAATCCAGAAATCACAATATAGGAGCATGAAAACTCACAAAATGGGAGTATGAAAACTCATCAACACGTGTAACACAAAGCGAGACGCTATCTCGTGGTTGCAAGCCATTAATTTTGACACACGAATGGCGGCGAAACATCACACAAATGCGATGGCCAAACATCACAAGAGCGGGGTCTAGTCTCCCTCGCAGACAAAGAGACATCGCACAGTTGCTAGTCTAAAACGCAAAAATGATCGTCATGATATCAAGAAGTGTCAATTACACTAAGTTAGTAAATATAAAAGTTTAGCTTCATGTCCCATAACCACTTGCTTAACTCAAATATTTACGAACAAACTGTAGATCTTCACTAGAAAATTGTCACAAAAGATTCAATCGCACAAGTCCAAGAATTAATCAACGAAGTAAACGCAAGCGTTTCATACCACTTGTTTTACTAAGTCGTTTAATTAGATTTCTCATACGAGTGAGGTAAAGGTTTGTATATTCTAATAGATTGGAAAACGGCTTAAGGAAAAAAACTTTGTAGTAGAATAGAGTTAAAATTGTTTTGATGAAAGAGTTTTGATATTTACTACTAGTATTGAAAACCTTTATATTTTAAAGTGACAAATCATAGAAGTGATTGTAGAAACAATCAACCATAAAAATTCACATTCGAAGACGTGAATAAAATCCAAAGAAACCGATAAAGAATCCATCGAAATAGATATTCAAAAATCCATAAAATCGACCGAGAAGCCCAAGATAGTTTGTCTCGAAGAATGGTCAACTCAGCATCTCAACAAAGCAAGTTCTGTTGAATGTTTTTCAGATAAGATCCCCTACGGAGGGGGGGTCCAGGGCGGTGGCAACCCCCCAAGGTGGGGGTGCGGGTACGACCTGCCCGGTCAGGTCGCGGGGGTGCGGGTGCGACCTAAAATGGGTTCGCGACCTAACACTCAAACGACCTAAAGAAAATAAGGGGCCGATCGACCTATAAGAAACAACGACTTAAATAGAATCGAGGTCCAACGACCTACGGGTTAGGTCATGCGAGTTACGGAGGTCAACGACCTAACAAAGACAAGCGACCTAATAAAGGAATGCGACCTAAAGGCACACGACCTAACGACCTAAGCAGGAAACGCGACCTATGAGGGACAACGACTTAAGTGGGTCAACGACATACGGAATATAGGTCACGCGACCTAACGGTTTACAAGGTCCTGCGACCTAACTGGAAACGTGGTATAGGGACCTAGTGATTTAAAGATGATGGGTCACGCGACCTACGGAGATAAGGCCTAGAGACCTACGAGCTAAAGGTTCAACGACCTAACAGGATGTAGGTCCAACGACCTAACAGGTAAGAAGATCACTAGATCTAAAATGCCATAGGACCTAACGACCTAAGGTCATACGACCTAGCGACCTAAAGCCATACGACCTAAAGACCTAAGGTTATACGACCTAGCGACCTAAAGCCATACGACCTAGCGACCTAAGGTCCATACGACCTAACTCCGAAGACGTTAGAAATGACCAGAACGACCTACGACCTAAGGTCCGTACGACCTATGACCTAATGTCCATTCGACCTAAAGCCCAACGACCTAGCAACCTAAAACCAAACGACCTACGACCTAATTCCGAGTGCCGAGTGACCTAACGTTGTAGGCCATTTTAAGGTCGGAAACGAGCTATCTTGAGGCCGAGACTATTCCACGCGAACGACCTAGCATAGGCAGAACGACCTATGTGCAGTTTTTTTACCAAAAACACTAAAATTTGGGGTTTTTCGCCAATCCAATCCAAACCAAATGCAAATGTACATGCAAACATGATAGGGATTTATTCCCAACAGTCTAAGATAGTTATAGGCTAGATTTGTGAGATAAAAATCTCACCTTTTCACTAAAATGGATGAAGATGAAGCTTGAAATGCTATGAAAGGATCAACCACTAGCTTGAATCAATGTCTTCGCTTGAGTTTTGGAGTTGATGTTAGATTAGCAATGAAGACTTAGTTTTTGGAGTTTTAATTCTCTTTCCACTCACCATTGATGCAAAAGCTTGAGTTGGTAGGAATTTATGAAGAGTGAAGAGAAGGAGGGGGTTGGGCTTGAGTTATAATGGCTAAGCTAACCCAAAGTCCAAAGCGGGAAATGTTAGTGAAATTCCACTAACTCCCAACCTATCAATGTTTACACTTAAAAAAAGTTGTAAACGGCATTTCGAACTCAGTGGAAGTGGTCTTGAGTCCTAATTTGACCATTTGAAAAAAGTAGCTTTTCGGACCAATATCCGATTAACGACAAAATATTTAAATAAAATATTTAAATATGAAATCGATAAATATGCGGGTTGTTACACAAGTGACCTCCTTAAAGAAATTGCGTCCTCGCAATATATTAGATGGAAATAACAAGTAACAGCCATAGAAGCATATTAACACAAAAGAAATTTGAAATAGGAAGTTCACCTCAAAGAGCAAGAGTAAGCAAGTCTGGATGTGTTCGCTCGATGAATTCTCTGGATTACCAAGAGCAATCCTTAGGATTTGAGGACCATTGAACCTTCACAAGCGGAACATCTTTATTTCGAAGTCGCTTGACCTCCGAAGCAATAATTCGAATAGGTTGCTGCTCATAAGTTAAATTTGGCGAAACTTCAATTTCTTCCACAATACCAGGCTCAAGAATAGAATCGGAATCTCGAAGGCATTTCCGTAATTGAGAAACGTGAAACATGTCATGCATGGCAGAAAACTGAGTCGGTAATGAAAGGCGATAAGCCATGGAACCAACACGTTCAGTGATAGAAAATGGCCCAATATATCGAGGCGCTAACTTTCCCGACCGACTGAAACGTACAACACCTTTCATAGGTGAAACACGAATAAAAACAAGATCTCCAACAGAAAATTATAATTTCCATCTTCGATTGTCGGCATAGGATTTTTGTCTACTCTGGGCTTCTTTCATCCTATGTCGAATAAGTTCAATCTTCTCTGTGGAATCACGAATAAAGTCTGGACCTAAAACCAGCTTCTCATCGGCCTCAAGCCAACAAGAAGGAGATCGGCATGGCCTTCCATAGAGTGCCTCGAAAGGTGCCATACCAATACTAGATTGGAAACTCTTAGGAGTAATCAATTAAAGGCGAAATTTTCTAAATGCCACTTTTGGCAATCTCGTGTGAAGTTTCTTGGTATATTATTTCCGAATCCGGAATTTCCGTGGATCTTTCAAAGATCAGCATGGCTTTCAATAGAGTGCCTCGAAAGGTGCCATACAGATACAATCTGAAGATGCTTTTCATGCTCCTCGGTTTTAGAGTACACAAGGATATCATCAATGAAGATGAGAACAAACCGATCGAGGAATTCTTTGAAAACTCGATTCATGAGGTCAACGAAATAAGCTGGAGCATTCATTAACCCAAATGGCATAACAAGCCATTCATAAGATCCATATCGAGTACAGAATGATGTCAAAGGAATGATATCCTCTGCGATACGAAGCTGATGGAAACCGATAGCCAAGTCCAATTGTGAATAGACCTTAGCACCACTAAGCTGATCGAATAGATCATCAATCCGAGGTAAAGAATATTTATTTTTAATAGTAAGATCGTTAAGCTTGCGATAATCAACGCAGAGCCTAAGAGTACCATCGGATTTCTTTACGAAAATAGCCGAAGCTCCCTAAGGAGAGGAACTAGAGCGAATAAATTGCTTCGTCTCAAATTCGGATAATTATTTGCACATCTCTTCATTTTTCTTATTAGACATGCGATAAGGAGGACGAGTAATAGGTTGAGCTTCAGGAATAAGGTTAATTTTGAACTCAATTGCTCGCTTAGGTGGTAGACCTACAACGGGCTCGAATATGTCGGAAAATTCACGAACAACGGGGATACGAGAAATAATATCATCCTCATCGTCATCATCGTCATCACGAGGATTTAAAGAATATAAGGATGCAATCAAACAGGATTCTGAATCTTTAAGATTAACAGAAATCTGGTTAACAGATAATGGATGTCGGAGATGAATAGTCCGCTCAGGCAGAGGATATGGGCTTGATAACGGTTAAGCCAATCCATTCCTAAAATTATTCCAAAGCCTAAGTAACGCATGACATGCAAATTGGCTAGGAAAGAAAAATCACATAAAATAATTTCCACATCTTTACAAAGTAAATTAAGAGTTGCGGATCCACCAACAGGATTCGCAATTTTCAAAGAAGTCATTAATGCAGTAACACTTAAGGAAATAGTGTCTACCATTCCTTTGATATAAAAGAATGGGATGCACCCGTATCAAAGAGAACTCTAATAGGTTGATCATGAAATAAAATAATACCATCAACAATGGAATTCGAGAAATACCTTAGCCACGAGATGTGTTGCCAGGGGCTTGAGCCACGTTTAACCTTCCCTCTTTCCTGCCTTTTAGTGTGGGGCATATATGTATATAATGTTCCGAGCTCTTGCAGTAGCGGCAACCTTTGGGCTTCGAACACTTGTTCGCAAAATGGTCCATAGAACCACAGTTATAGCATTGCCCGCTACTACAGGAAGGTGTCTTTGCAGCCGAAGTTGCTTGCTTACCTTTTTTGTTGGGATAAGAACCTTTAAATTTTTTAGTCCTCTTTTTGTTGTTGAAGTTTGGTTTAGCGCCAACTACTTCAACATCACTCTCTCTATCGGCCTCTTCAAGACGAAGAGCGATATCGACGAGTTGATCAAATGTAACTTCTAGTTTCAGGAGTAGTGGCTTCTTAAGAATCTTATTTAAGCCATAAACGAACCTCTGGTTCTTCTTTAGTGGAGTATTTATATATTCGACCCCATATTTGGAAAGGGATTCGAATGATGCAACGTAGTCCGCCATAGAAGACTGACCTTGAACAAGGTCAATAAATCTCCGAGCCAAAGTTACCTTTTCAGCCTCGGGCACAAATTTCGATTCGAAGCGTTCCCGGAAGTGCTCCCAGGAGAGATCCGCTTCATCAGTTTCTGAGATTAACAGCTCATACCAATCCAATGCTCTTCCTTGGAGCATACTGGAAGCCACCTAGACTCGATGGAGGTTAGTGAGGTTCATGCGAGAGAAGATTATATCGCAAGTTCTGAGCCAAGCTTGGACCTCGATGATAGTTTCAGTGCCTTTAAATTGCTTCCCACCCAAGTTGGTGTAATCATTGCACAAACGTGCAAACCCAGATTTAGGGTGAGTAGGTTCCGGATTAGAACCAGCCGCTTGAGCATTCGTGACAAGGTAAAGAAGTTGCTGGGTAGTCATAAAAACTCCATCTTGGGGAGTTGCAGTAGATTGACCAACACGGGGACGTCCAGGTCTAACCATTTTTCTTCCTGAAGAAAGAAGGAGAAGAAAAAGGTTATTCACTAAAAGATATATCAAGCAATCTTGATAAGTGAAACAAGGAATCATAATAAAAATAGGATGAATCGGTACGAAGGCACGAATTAATCCTAAGGTACGACTCCTAAGCTGGACTTGGGACGATGATACTTGTTAAGTTATTCTACATTGTTACGAAGTTTGGCTCTGATGCCAAGCTGTGACGCCCCGCCTCTATACCCACGCTAGCCAAGAACACTATGGTGTAGTGTTGTCAACTAGCACGGAGAATAAGGCTGTTGAGGAGCGACCATCCATGTGATCTCTTATCACACGGTGGCTATAAATAATCTTCGGAAACAAACGTAGATATAAGCATAACACAAATCAGTCACAGACATCCATATCACAAAGGTGGAAGAAGATATGAATATATAACTAACACATGAAAGTGTGCATCAGAGTAGTGGTCAAAAAGATCCACAATAATACAAAAGAATAGCAACACGTGCTATACAAAAGAATACATCTATGAGTCTATATCTCAAGTGTAAACGACAAAAACTGCTAATCTAAACGGTCATCCAAAAGTCAGAGTAGTAAATCCCTGGGGGAGAAGTTAAGCAGAAGCACCTGTAACATCTCAGTCTAACCCGAGTATTATTTATAAGAAAATAATAAACGGATCAGTCTAGCTATAAATATCAGATAACATGATATAAATAATAGATATGGCAAGAACATATAGTAACCATAAAGACATACTATGATAAGCATGTAAATGAAGATCATCAAGAGATCAAACAATATCAAAAGAATCTTCTAAAAGATCCAAATTCACCTAAACATAAAAGCTGGAAAATCATAACAATGAAAGTCATGAAAATAGGTGAAGCACAAATTCCAGAAGACTACACAAGAAATCCAGAAATCACAATATAGGAGCATGAAAACTCACAAAATGGGAGTATCAAAACTCACCTACACGTGCAACACAAAGCGAGACGCTATCTTATGGTTGCAAGCCATTAATTTTTACACAGGAATGGACCGAAGACCGTGGGGCGCTACCCCACATATGTGATGGCGAAACATCACACAAATGCGATGGCAAAACATCACTAGAGCGGGGTCTAGTCTCCCTCGCAGACAAAGAGACATCGCACAGTTGCTAGTCTAAAACGCAAAAATGATCGTCATGATCATCAAGAAGTGCCAATTACACTAAGTTAGTAAATATAAAAGTTTAGCTTCATGTCCCATAACCACTTGCTTAACTCTAATATTTACGAACAAACTGTAGATCTTCACTAGAAAATTGTCACAAAAGATTAAATCGCACAAGTCCAAGAATTAACCAACGAAGTAAACGCAAGCGTTTCATACCACTTGTTTTACTAAGTCGTTTAATTAGATTTCTCATACGAGTGAGGTAAAAGTTTGTATATTCTAATAGATTGGAAAACGGTTTAAGGAAAAAAACTTTGTAGTAGAATAGAGTTAAAATTGTTTTGATGAAAGAGTTTTGATATTTACTACTAGTATTGAAAACCTTTATATTTTAAAGTGACAAATCATAGAAGTGATTGTAGAAACAGTCAATCATAAAAATTCACATTCGAAGACATGAATAAAATCCAAAGAAACCGATAAAGAATCCATCGAAATAGATATTCAAAAATCCATAAAATCGACCGAGAAGCCCAAGATAGTTTGTCTCGAAGAATGGTCAACTCAGCATCTCAACAAAGCAAGTTCTGTTGAATGTTTTTCAGATAAGATCCCCTACGGAGGGGCGGTCCAGGGGGGTGGCAACCCCCCAAGGTGGGGGTGCGGGTTCGACCTGCCCGGTCAGGTCGCGGGGGTCCAGCGACTTAAATGGTAAAGGTCATGCGACCCAAAATGGGTTCGCGACCTAACACTCAAACGACCTAAAGAAAATAAGGGGTAGAGCGACCTATAAGAAACAGTGACTTAAATAGAATCGAGGACCAACGACCTACGGGTTAGGTCATGCGAGTTAAGGAGGTCAACGAGCTAACAGAGACACGCGACCTAATAAAGGAATGCGACCTAAAGGCACGCGACCTAGCGACCTAAGCAGGAAACGCGACCTATGAGGGACAGCGACTTAAGTGGGTCAACGACATACGGAATATAGGTCACGCGACCTAACGGTTTACAAGTTCCTGCGACCTAACTGGAAACGTGGTATAGCGACCTAGTGGTTTAAAGAAGATGGGTCACGCGACCTAAGGAGATAAGGCCTAGCGACCTACGAGCTAAAGGTTCAATGATCTAACAGGATGTAGGTCCAACGACTAACAGGTAAGAAGATCACACGACCTAAAATGCCATAGGACCTAACGACCTAAGGTCATACGACCTAGCGACCGAAAGCCATACGACCTAAAGACCTAAGGTCATACGACCTAACGACCTGAAGCCATACGACCTAGCGACCTGAGGTCCATACGACCTAACTCCGAAGACGTTAGAA
Source organism: Allium cepa (assembly GCA_030765085.1). Classification (NCBI taxonomy): domain Eukaryota; kingdom Viridiplantae; phylum Streptophyta; class Magnoliopsida; order Asparagales; family Amaryllidaceae; genus Allium; species Allium cepa. The sequence continues at coordinate 884,124,133 of CM060943.1, read as the reverse complement.
ATGGCCAGAATGACCTATGACCTAAGGTCCGTACGACCTACGACCTAAGATCCATTCGACCTAAAGCCCAACGACCTAGCGACCTAAAACCAAACGACCTACGACCTAATTCCGAGTGCCGAGCGACCTAACGTTGTAGGCCATTTTAAGGTTGGAAACGATCTATTTTGAGGCCGAGACTTTTCCACGCGAACGACCTAGCATAGACAGAACGACCTAAGTGCAGTTTTTTTTGCCAAAAACACTAAAATTTGGGGTTTTTCGCCAATCCAATCCAAACCAAATGCAAATGTACATGCAAACATGATAGCGATTCATTCCCAACAGTCTAAGATAGTTATAGGCTAGATTTGTGAGATAAAAATCTCACCTTTTCACTAAAATGTATGAAGATGAAGCTTGAAATGCTATGCAAGGATCAACCACTAGCTTGAATCAATGTCTTCACTTGAGTTTTGGAGTTGATGTTGGATTAGCAATGAAGACTTAGCTTTTGGAGTTTTAATTTCTCTTTCCACTCACCATTAATGCAAAAGCTTGAGTTGGTAGGAATTTATGAAGAGTGAAGAGTAGGAGGGGGTTGGGCTTGAGTTATAATGGCTAAGCTAACCCAAAGTCCAAAGCGGGAAAAGTTAGTGAAATTCCACTAACTCCCAGCCTATCAATGTTTATGCTTAAAAAAAGTTGTAAACGGCATTTCGAACTCAATGGAAGTGGTCTCGAGTCCTAATTTGACCGTTTGCAAAAAGTAGCTTTTCGGACCAATGTCTGATTAACGACAAAATATTTAAATAAAATATTTAAATATGAAATTGATAAATGTGTGGGTTGTTACATAAGTGAAGGGATTCGAATTTAAAATGCGATGAAAACGAGAATATGTGGATTGTGAATAAGTTTAAAAATGAAATAGAATTAAGTATAAATTTAGTGAAATCAATTTAAATTGGTTATAAACATAAATACTTATTTATTCACATAAATCTCATCGAATTGCATAGAATAAATTGTCATTTGATGTAAAAGGAAGTAATTAAAATTCTATGTGTTGATAAAGATAAAAGAAATTGATTTTGAGAGCAATTGAATTAAACATGAGTTCAGTTTGCTTAAAAATTAAATTAAACGTAAGCGATTGAGTTTTAAACCATTCAAATTGATGAAGTTGTGTACGAATGGATTGAAAACCATTCAAATTGAGTGAAAATGGTTTGTACATTAATTGGAATAGTGGAATTAGTATAAAAAATTTATAAGTTGCTTACGGAGAAATGTTTGGTGTGAATTTCTTTCAGAATTCATGTGTTTAACTGTTGCAAATAAATGAAATATTGTTAAACTTTATTAATATGGTACTTACAAGTTTAAATTGAGTAAGTACAGGTACTTGGAAGCCGTATGGCTAGATTTGGTTGTGCTATTTGCTAAAAATAATAAGCTGCTTGCTTAAAATGCTAAATAAGGTACGCCTACGCAATAAAAATAGGATATATGAACTGTTTTTGGTTTTTCCGACCGTGTGGGTCGATGTATATATATTTATCTCTTTTGTCAAAATTGCAAAAGCTCCTCCGTACAAAGGGGACTCTGCCTAAATTTTTCAGAAATTTTGGGATTTAGAAAATTTTTGAAAATTTTTGGAAAATTTTATTAACGACAAAACAATTTCAAACTGGAAATTGAAATAAGTTAGTAAATGAAACTAATTAAAATAATGATATGAATTAGTAATAAATGACAAATAAAATATATATACTCAGAGTTAAAGGTAAATTTAATTCATATTAGATGAAAGAATCAATTTGAATAGAAATAGATATAAACTAGAGTGGTAAAGTGAAAATAAATATAAGAAACATATAAAATGCTTATACTAACTTAAGTAAGGAATGGTGAATTCTTAAATGAAAGATTGATACTAGAAATATAATCTAAGTTAATATTTGAATGAATAAATACTGACAGTTTCTAAGAAAATTGATATGATGTTTTGGAAATATTGTGATTGGATATTAGTGCTAAGCAGGATATGCGGGTAATATAAAGGGAAAAGAGAATTGATTTTGATTTCGAAAGATAAATTTGAATTGCTCGACAAAATGGTAGTGATGTAGCACGATCTAAAGGAGTTTCGGGTTTAACCCGTAAGGCACGCACAACTCAGGTGAAGGAGTCATATGAGAAAGTGGCAACTCTTAACAGCTTAAGTCGTTTGTGCTTGATGAGTCGCACACGACTCAACGGCTCATCCATAAGTCGTTTACGACTTAACATGAAGAAGGATAAAGTTTCAGCAAGTAAAGATCTTGAATCAGAGGAAGGGCACGAGTTACGACTCAATGGGAATTTAAATAGTTCTGGATTGATGAGTCGTACACGATCTAACTGCTTGGCCATGAGTCGTCCACAACTCATCAAGAAGCAAAAGGGAATTCCAGTAATTGAAGGCCATAAGGCGGGGACGGGTTACGACCTAGATGAGTCGTTCGGAGTTGACTCGGTTGAAGGGATCTGCCGCAAGGAAGCTTGGGAGCTTGAGTCGTTGGAAGTATGTTGAGTCGGGGAAGTCTTGAGTCGGTCATGTATTGAGTCGGTGAAGTCTTGAGTCGGTCTTGTATTGAGCCGCGTACTTCCTTAAGTCGTATCATTTTGGGGTCGTGTATGTGTGTGTGTAATATAAGTCGTGAGTCGCTGACTGTTGCATTTCCTTGAGTCTAAAGCGTTGAAGTTGAGTCGTTTAAGCCGTGTGTTGGTGAGTCGCAGCTGTCCAGGTTGTGCCTTTAGGAGTTGGGTCGTGCTTGGGGATGAGTCGGTGCCGACTCAATGAGTCGTAAGTCGCAAACGACTCAAGGACCAGGGTTGTAAACTTCTATAAATACGCGTGTGTTGTACATTTTAAAAAAAGGTTGATTTCGAAATAAAATTTCTTGTTGATTGCTTTGTGCTTTCTTCTCCAATTGGTAGTTGAGTGTAATCTCCTATCTCCACTTACGTCATTCGAGTGCGCTCGAATCCACGTTTGTTGAAGCCGATTCACGGAATCTAGTGCGCTAGATCAACGTACGAAGAATCGTAGATCTTTGAACATGGTATAGTGCGCTATCAACGTGTTTGAGATAGCTAGAATTCGGTATCTTCGAATCAACTAATTTGGGCATTTCGGTATCTTCATTCCATCGATCGCTACTTACACCGATTGAAGTTTGTTTTGATTAATCCGCTGCATCAGTTTGGTATCAGAGCCATACTTAGCCAATCATAGCTAAGTTGATTCTTGGAGCCAAGTATTTGAAGGTGTGTTCGTTGTGTTCATCTTGAAGTTGCAACAAGTTTGGAGTATTTGATCTATAGCATTTTGAATCAAGGTGTTGGAGAGTGTTTGAATTTGTGAGGAGATTTTTGCGCGCCAAGTATAGAAGAGTGTGAGCCGTGCCTAATGTTTGAATTGAAGCCGACTTAACCTTGAGCCGAGCCAAGTTAAGTCGTGAAGATCAAGCCGAGACAAGATTGAGCCGAGCATTGTTGTTTGAAGTTGAAGGTTGAGCCGTGACTTATTGTTGTTTTGTGAAGTGTTGTGTTGATTCAATCATGCCGCCAAGGAGACCTAATCGCCATCAAAATGTTGAAGCATTATATAGACGAGAAGAGGCCGATCAAATGGAACAACGTATGCATGATAAGATTGATGAAGGCATTGGCAGGTTGGAGAAGCTTATGATTGATATGAATCTAAGTAGAAGAAGAAATTCACCTGAATCCATTCGTGGAGGAAGTAGAGTTTCACATCATTCAGATCGGGAGATGAGAGAGAGTCAGGATCATCGGAGTGTTGATAATCGAAGTAGGAGGAATGTTGATGATCATGATAGACGGGATGTTGGTAGTAGGAGTAGTGGTAGAGATGTTGGAGGGTGTGAAGGACAACGATATGCATCAGACTTTGATGAGGAGTTTGACGGTGATAGGGGAAATGTTCATTTCAGAGACCGAGATCAGAGACAACGTCAGTATCGGGTTATTGATGATGATCGACGTTGGGAATCGGGGATGAAGATGGAGATTCCGGAGTTTAAAGGAGGGACGGTAGCTGAAGAATTTCTTGATTGGGTATCAAATGTTGAAGAGGTCTTTGATTTTAAGGAGGTTCCTGAGCATAGGAGAGTAAAGTTGGTTGCTACTAGGTTGAAGGGGAGAGCTTTGGCGTGGTGGCAGCAAACTAAACTTACCAGGGAGAGAATGGGAAAGCCAAAGATAGAATCTTGGGAGAAGATGAAGAAATTGATGCGAGCTACATTCTTACCATACAACTATCAATCACTTATGTACCAGAGGTTGCAGAATCTGAGGCAAGGGACGAAGTCTGTTAGTGATTATGCTGACGAATTTTACCAACTCATTGCCAGAAATGATATCATGGAAACGGAAGAACAGCTAACTGCTAGATTCATTGGGGGATTGAGAATGCAGATCCAGGATATGGTTAATATGTTTGATCCCAGATCAGTGGCAGAGGCACATCAGAAAGCGTTGGCTTGGGAGAAGCAAGGAAGGCGTGGAGGTGGTGTGTTTACTAATTCCAATAATCAAGCGAGGGGTGTTAGTGGAAGTTCTCATGTTCCTAAACCTGTCAATAAGCCAGTGGTGAAGGAGGCTGAGAAGGCGAAGGTTAACAGTGGTATCAAATGTTATAATTGTCAGGAGTTCGGTCATAAAAGCAATGAATGTCCGAAGCCGAAGAAGAGAGCAATGGTTGCAGAAGTTGAGGAGGATGATGGTGAGGAGGCAGAATGTTCAAATGCACCTTATGTTGAGGAGGAAGAAGAATTGTCTGGAGATGAAGGTTGCAATCTTATGATGAGGAGGTCATGTCTTACACCAAAGCAAGAGGAGGATTGTAGTTGGTTGAGGAGTAACATTTTTCAGTCGACATGCACTATTCTGGGAAAAGTTTGCAAGTTCGTTATTGATGCTGGAAGTTGCGATAATAATATTTCTACCGAGGCTGTGAAGAAGTTGAACTTGAAAACTGAGAAACATCCTAAACTGTACAAGCTAGCATGGTTAAGGAAGGGTGGTGAAGTGAAGGTGTGTCGAAGGGCTTGTGTTAATTTTTCTATTGGGAAGAAGTACAAAGATGAAATTTGGTGTGACGTTGTAGACATGGACGTATGTCATCTGTTGTTGGGCAGACCGTGGCAGTTTGATAGATCAGTTCAACATGATGGTCGTGCCAATAGTTACAGTTTCATGTTCGAGGGTACTAAAATCACTTTGGTTCCCAAGAAGCAACAACAGAAGGAGAGCAAGCTAGAGGAGATTGAGGAATTGAAAACTCTGTTGACTTTGAAGGAGTTTGTTAAAGAAGTTGAAGAGGAGCCTGAAGTCTATTTGTTGATTGGGCGAGAGAGCAGTGAAGAGGTTGAAATTCCTGAAGAAGCAAAGCCCGTTTTGAAAGAGTTTGAAGATGTATTTCCAGAGGAGTTGCCTAAGGAGTTACCGCCATTGAGAGACATCCAACATCAAATCGATCTTGTTACGGGAGCCGTATTACCACATAGATCACATTACCGAATGAGTCCGAAGGAACATGAAGAGTTACGAAGGCAGGTGGAAGAGTTGTTAGAACAGGGACGTGTTCAGGAAAGCTTGAGTCCTTGTGCTGTGCCAGCTTTGTTGGTGCCGAAGAAGGATGGAACATGGAGAATGTGTACCGATAGTAGAGCTTTGAACAAGATTACTGTTCGTTACAGATTTCCTATGCCGAGGTTGGATGATTTGTTGGATCAGTTGAGTGGGGCAACTATCTTTTCGAAGATTGATTTGAAGAGTGGTTATCACCAGATTCGAATTAGACCAGGTGACGAATGGAAGACGGCTTTCAAAACGAGAGAGGGGTTATACGAATGGTTGGTTATGCCATTTGGTTTGTCAAATGCACCTAGTACATTCATGCGGGTGATGAATCAAATCTTTAGACCATTCATTGGGAAGTTCGTGGTGGTTTATTTCGATGATATTCTGATATATAGCAGGAGTATGGAGGAGCATGTTCTACATTTGAAGGAAGTGTTGATTATTCTTCGTGAAGAACAATTTTATGTTGCTACGAAGAAATGTGTGTTTATGACAAGAAGTGTTTTATTTCTGGGTTATGTTGTATCTGAGAAGGGAATCCAGGTGGACCAGAGTAAAGTTGAAGCTATTAGAAATTGGCCACAGCCGAGAACTATCACTGAAGTTAGAAGTTTCCATGGATTGGCATCATTCTACCGAAGGTTTATCCCACACTTCAGTAGCGTGATGGCCCCGGTTACTGATTGTATGAAAGGGAAGCAGTTTTCTTGGTCGGAGGAAGCAGGGGTTGCTTTTGAACGAATCAAAAAACTTTTGACAACAGCACCAATTCTTGTGTTGCCAGATTTTCAGTTGTTGTTTGAGCTACATACTGATGCATCAAAGGTTGGGATTGGAGGAGTGTTGAGTCAGCAGGGAAGACCTATTGCATATTTCAGTGAAAAGTTGTCAGGAGCAAAGATGAGATACAGTACATACGATGTTGAGTTTTATGCTGTTGTACAAGCTGTTAAACATTGGAGGCATTACCTATTTCAGAAAGAATTTGTTCTTTACACTGATCATGAAGCTTTGAAGCAATTACAGGGGCAGGAAAAGATTTCCGCAAGACATGCATCGTGGATTGCATATTTACAGCAGTTTACCTTTGTTCTTAAGCACAAATCGGGGGTGGCGAACCTTGTGGCTGATGCTTTGAGTAGGCGGAGTCATTTGCTGACAACATTGAAAGTTGAAGTGACGGGGTTTGAATTACTACCAGAAATGATTGAAGAATATCCTTACTTTGTGAAATATGTTGAGAAAGTGAAGGATGGGAGTACTGATGAATTTATGATAATTGATGGATTTTTGTTTAAAGGAAATCGGTTATGTATTCCTGAGAGCAGTTTGAGAATGAAAATTATCAAGGAGTTGCATGAAGAAGGCCATGTGGGTAGAGATCGTACATTGCAGTTGATTTCTCAATCTTACTTTTGGCCTTCAATGAGGAAAGAGGTAGAGAGATTTGTGGAGAGATGTCATATTTGCCAGGTTTCAAAGGGAACAGCAACGAATGCAGGGTTATATATGCCATTGCCTGTACCGTCTAAGCCATGGGTTGATATCAGCATGGATTTCGTTTTGGGTTTGCCTAGAACTCAAAGGGGAAATGATTCGATATTTGTTGTAGTGGACAGGTTTTCGAAGATGGCACATTTTATTGCCTGCAAGAAGACAGCAGATGCAGTTCGAGTGGCACAGTTATTTTTTAAGGAGGTGTATCGATTGCATGGTTTACCAGAATCTATTGTTTCTGATCGGGATACTCATTTTCTGAGTCACTTTTGGTTAAGTTTGTGGAAGATGGTGGGAACGAAGCTGAAATTTAGTAGTGCTTATCATCCGCAAACTGATGGACAAACAGAAGCTTTAAACAGGTCATTGGGAAATTTGTTGCGATGTCTTGTACAGGATAATTTGAGAAGTTGGGACATGAAATTGTGCCAAGCAGAATTTGCTCATAATCATGCCATGAATCGCAGTACGGGATTCAGTCCATTTCAGATTATATATTCAAATTTACCAAGGGGGCCGTTGGATTTAGCAGTGGTACCACAACCGAAGGAGACAGTTAAGCGAGCTGTTGATTTTGTTGATGAATTAACTGAATGTCATAAGATCGTCCAGGAACGATTGGAAAAGTCAAATGAGAAATATAAGAAATTTGCAGATTTGAAACGACGAAATGTTGAATTTAACAAAGGCGATTTGGTGTATGCTGTGTTGACGAAGGATCGTTTTCCAGTGGGCGCTTATAATAAGCTGAAAGCCAGAAAAATTGGCCCAGTTGAATTTTGAAGAAAATCAATGAGAATGCTTATCGATTAAAGCTACCAGATGATGTTTATACTTCTGATGTTTTTAACGTCAAACATTTAATTCCATATCATGGAGGTGAGATTGTTGTGAAAGAATTTACAAATTCGAGGTCGAATTTTTCTCAACCAGGGGAGGATGATGTAGCACGATCTAAAGGAGTTTCGGGTTTAACCCGTAAGGCGCGCACAACTCAGGTGAAGGAGTCATATGAGAAAGTGGCAACTCTTAACAGCTTAAGTCGTTTGTGCTTGATGAGTCGCACACGACTCAACGGCTCATCCATAAGTCGTTTACGACTTAACATGAAGAAGGATAAAGTTTCAGCAAGTAAAGATCTTGAATCAGAGGAAGGGCACGAGTTACGACTCAATGGGAATTTAAATAGTTCTGGATTGATGAGTCGTACACGATCTAACTGCTTGGCCATGAGTCGTCCACGACTCATCAAGAAGTAAAAGGGAATTCCAGTAATTGAAGGCCATAAGGCGGGGACGGGTTACGACCTAGATGAGTCGTTCGGAGTTGACTCGGTTGAAGGGATCTGCCGCAAGGAAGCTTGGGAGCTTGAGTCGTTGGAAGTATGTTGAATCGGGGAAGTCTTGAGTCGGTCATGTATTGAGTCGGTGAAGTCTTGAGTCGGTCTTGTATTGAGTCGCGTACTTCCTTAAGTCGTATCATTTTGGGGTCGTGTATGTGTGTGTGTAATATAAGTCGTGAGTCGCTGACTGTTGCATTTCCTTGAGTCTAAAGCGTTGAAGTTGAGTCGTTTAAGCCGTGTGTTGGTGAGTCGCAGCTGTCCAGGTTGTGCCTTTAGGAGTTGGGTCGTGCTTGGGGATGAGTCGGTGCCGACTCAATGAGTCGTAAGTCGCAAACGACTTAAGGACCAGGGTTGTAAACTTCTATAAATACGCGTGTGTTGTACATTTTAAAAAAAGGTTGATTTCGAAATAAAATTTCTTGTTGATTGCTTTGTGCTTTCTTCTCCAATTGGTAGTTGAGTGTAATCTCCTATCTCCACTTACGTCATTCGAGTGCGCTCGAATCCACGTTTGTTGAAGCCGATTCACGGAATCTAGTGCGCTAGATCAACGTACGAAGAATCGTAGATCTTTGAACACGGTATAGTGCGCTATATATGTGTTTGAGATAGCTAGAATTCGGTATCTCCGGATCAACGAATTTGGGCATTTCGGTATCTTCATTCCATCGATCGCTACTTACACCGAGTGAAGTTTGTTTTGATTAATCCGCTGCGTCAGGTGGGTATTTAAATTTTGGTATAAATTTGATTGGGATTTGGATTGAGCCACTTGACTTTTTTTTTTTGGATTTGGGAGGCCGTAGATCCATTCTGTAGTTGTACCGAGCTAGCCGCGCAAAGGAGACGCTGACGAATTTTTTTGGGAATTTAGGGAGATAGAAAATTTTTGAGAAAATTTTGATAATTCCAAATTGGTTTTAAATTGAAACTTGAATGATTGGGCAAATAGGTTTATTTGCAATTTAGGGAAAGATTTGGAAAGTTAATAAGAAAGGTAATGTGTCTTTTATTAAAAAGATAATTGGTAGGACGTTAAATTGTTGGTTTTGGAAAAATAGTAACGGGTATTGGACCATTCTTCCTAACTAGTAATTTCGGGGATGAAATTCTTTTAAGGGGGGAGGAATGTGATGACTCGGAATTTTTAAGAAATTAAAATCGGAATATTTAATTGATTTTAAGTATTCAATAGAGCAATTTTAACTTGAATTACGAATATCACAATTTATTCGATAATTTAATTGTTGAATTAAATAATTTGAAGTTGGGAAAAATATTGAATCTGGAATTCTAAGCCTATTGAAAATAATTTAAAGGCTTAAAAAATTTATATTGATGATAGTGAAGATAGCAAAAGTGTTAAAAGTGAATTTGGAAGTGGTTTGTTCAGCTTTGAAATTTTATCGTTTGAATTGAATTTAAAAATAGCCTTCCGAGGCGCAGTCTCAGAATTCGACATAACAAGTTCCATTGGGTCCGTAATATTGAATTATTATCGGATTTCAAATTTCATATTGATCGGAGTTAGTGTGTGTGTACGATATATAAACGCGTTGGAAATTTAATTGATAATACTCGATTCGAATTTGAATTAAAAGTAAGTGAACACTGTAGCAAGGCATCTTCAACACGCTTCCTTTGCCTTCTCGAACACCATCCCTTATCCTGCTTCTTTTTGAACACGAGACCATTATCCTTTCAGTTCAAAATGCTCGAAAAAAAAGAAGGAGAATATAATGGCCGACTCTTGGATTTGTAATCGCTCGCAGCAGAAAAAAAAATATAAATAAATAAAATGGTGACGTTCGAAACCCCGATACCCCCTCCTTCTTCGTTCTAGCATCAGCCGTTCACCTCAAAATCAATTGATTTCGCTCGAGTGAAATCAATTGTTGCTTTGCCCTAATTCGAATTCGAATCAATAAAAGGGGGAAGGCCACTCGCGTTGAAGCGACAAATGTTGGAGGTGAAAGTGGTGGCGCTTAGGGGTTTGAGGCTGGTAGCGATTAGATTTTGGGGTTCGAGTTTCTCAGGGGACGGAGTGTGGTGTTGATGGTGGCTGCGTTCGCGATTGTGGGTGAGGTAACTATAGTGGGGTCGCTGGACGGTTTGACCAAGTGGGTCGGCTCGGTGGTGGCAGTCGCGATTGGTGGTGGCGTTTTGCTTGAGGGTTCGATTGTGAGCTCGCGTAAGGGTCGAGGCGGTGAGGTATTTTTATTTTTATTAATTTTATATATGTATATATATACAGTAAAAAAAAATTCCAGTAAGCTATAAATTGAAATATATATAAGGGTTTGGAAAAAAAGGGGGTTTACAGTAAGTTGAATAAAAATGATTATGTTTTATTTCAATATATAGGTTTGGATGGAATTTTACTTTTCTAGAATTCATAACATACATATATATACATATATATAAAATTGGAAAAATATGAGATTGTAAATGGTTGAGGAGTTTATATAAAAATTGATTTTTAAATTTATATAGATTATTTGATAAGTGGGGATGTTGAATAAAAAAAATACAAGTATTTTCACTTACTGGTTAATCTAAATTAATGTGGCATGGAGAAAAATTTATTAGATTTAATATAAACAAAAAATTTATTTATAGATGATTTTGGAAAAGTATAGGAATTTTAAAATGTGTAGAGTTTATAATAATGAACAGATAAATATAAGTATGTAAGTATTTTATCCTACTAGTTTATTTTAAAAGAAGTGGGTTAGATGATAAAACTATTTTAATTAACTTATTTAATAATTGAGTTACCAAAGATACTTTGTCACGAAAATTTCTAGTTTAAAATTTTTAAGTTAATTTTTAAGTTAAAATAAATAAGTAAATATTAATTAATTATTGGATTTATTCAAGTGTTAATTAACTATATAATGTTATAAAAAGGTCTAAAATCGAGAAACAAGCCAGTTTGGAATGGATTGCAAACAGCAAAACAAAGGTGAGTTAATCTCACCCAGTTAAATTTAAATTTAAATGATTAAATTTAAATAATCGTTGGATGGTTGAATTGATTGATGTGATATAGTTTGATATTTTGGAATTGGTATATTATGTTGTGCTAACATCTGTAGATGCAGGGAAAACAGGCTGGAGGGATCCAACCGGACCCCTCAACTTTTGTTTAAATTATTTAATATTCTCTGTTCTGGTTATTTGATATTCTATGATGAATTATGTGGAAGTATTGAATGTTATGACTTGGTTGATATAATTAGGTATAATGAATTACCCAAAATATAAATTTGATTTTGGAAATGAAAATAAAAGAAGTGAAATTGCAAGTAAAATAGTTATAGAATAAATTTAAGAATAACTTAGAAAAGAAATAAAGTGACTTTAAAATTTCTAATAATGAACCCTGAGAATGGAAAGGAAAATTTGAAATAAACAAAAAGTTAATGAATTTTAAGATGCAGTATTATTCATTAAATAGAGCAAACATTCATTTAGAATTTAAGATTTGAATTATTGAAAGAGTAAAGAAGAAATCGAAAAAAATAATAATAAAAATAAGTAATATATAATAAAGTCCATAACTACTGAATTTGGAAATGAATTGATAAGTAAAAGAAATTATTTCAAATAAAATAAATTGGAAATCAATTTGGGGAAAATTGATTTAAGTGCTTGAAGTTGGAATTTTCTCTGGATGGCCAAGTACATGTTTTTAAAAGTAAATTTGTAAATATACATTAAATGTTTTAGAGTTGTTTTTTTAAAGAAAGCAAGTTTTGTAAAATTTATTATTTCTAATATTTAAAGTCTAAAGTAAGTATTCTCTTTAATCTATTCTAGCAATAATTATTAAGAAGAACTTAGTATTTTTGTTTTTAAAAAGTAGAAATCTAGTTTTATATTTTATTAAGTAACCTTGTTTTCAAATATTCATATAGTATGTGTTTTTAACAAACTATTAAAGAAATTTTAACTTGAATGTTTTAAAGTATATTTTTAAAAGTAAAGTGTTTTAAATTAATTTAGAAAAATCTAGTTTTGTGCATGGTGATTCTAGTGAAAATAGAAATACTTGGAATTTATTCTGAGAAAGGCAGATAGTTTTGAAAACTGTTTTCAAGGAGTTTGAAAAGTGAAAATAAATCTTGTGAAGATATTTTTGAAGTTAATAAATAATTTGAAAAATTATTTATTGTGTGATGGATGTTGTGAATATTAATTGATAGTTAAATAACCGACTATCAATATTGGACAACGCGTTGATCGTTTCGAAGAGACCTGGATCGAGATTGATTTCTCGAAAACCACTTCGATCCGGTTTGTACGTTTCGTGAAAACGATTTTGGATTCGAAGATGGAGCAGTGAAGTGCAAGGGCTAGTCGCTACTAATCCTGAGGATATTTCCAAATGGATGTAGTAGGAATAGTGCCTTCGGTTCCGTTCGAACCCGGGACGGACTTGTATGGGTGAATGCTTGCGAAACATCGTCAGGTGGACGATGGGCATTCTAAGGGATAAGTTCTAAAAGGTAACGCTTAGCCTCAAGCCTCATCTAATGGGAATGACTGAAAATATGCACCAAGGCTAGGCGGGTAGCACCCAAGCAGGGTGAGGTCATTCCTGTCTAGATGTCCCTTTTTATTTCAGCTTAGTGGGCGGTTGCTGATCCTAACCATAGGATGATCTCACTCGGGATTATCCAGTAAGGGGTGGTCCCGACCTTGTGTTGCAAGAGAGCGAGCGTACTCCTCGGTACGGTGATCTAGGCGCCGTACTGTGACAGGTGGTACCCTAGTGCCTAGTCATTAGTTGGAAATCCATACTCTCTACGAGCCTTGTACGAGTTTGTTTGTATTACCCACTCTGTGGATAGTAGCTGGAATTTAATGAATGTAACAATTTCGGGTATTTTATAAGTATTTGTATATGGTACAATATCATAGGATTTCTATAAAAATTGTTTTAGCTATCGTAAGGTAAAAACCCGACACGTTTATTTGTGGCGTGGTCTTACGAGATGCTTTTGTTTTCAAAGGATTTTGAAACTTTAATAATCAATTGGGTGTGATTTTCTCACGCTGGTACTGATTCGGGTATTATTTAACTGTAATGCTCGGGTCAGACCGAGTATTATAGGATACAGGATATGATGCTGTGGAGCTCAAGAGACGAGCCGGATGACGACACGTACTCTCGTACTTGTTTATATATATATATTCCGCTGTGTTGAGTTTCTGTGTATCCATTTGTATGGTGTTGATGTTGAGCTGTGATTGTTGTACTCTGATGATGTAATATATGAACAGATATATTTCGATTGAGTAAAGATTATTTATTATCTATTATATTTTATTCCGTTGCGATGGTTAGATTCTGATGTTGTTTTCTATTTTCTCTCCTTCTACCTCTTCTTCTTTAACCCAAATGGTTCGTATTTCTATGCAACTTGAGTTGATTGTTGTAGAATAGTGTTGACTCAAGGGGTAGAATTTGCGGGTCGTTTCACAACACGTGCTTCCCCTAATCTAACACTTTCTATGATTTCAACACGCGTCGGTTATAAATTTTTTATCATCTCATTAAAATAAAATAAAAAATAAAAAAACGAACGAGGCTTTTTCGTTCAAAATAAAAAAAGGGAGACGTATAATTTCGCTGCTTCAAATTTTAATGGTCGCCCCTCTTCTTTCATTTCAAAAATCAAATTCCCCACTTCCTCTTCAATTCAAATTCGATCCAAATAAAAAAAAATTAGTTAATTAACCGAAGTCGAGCAGGCGACTTGGAGGGATGACGCGATGGAGGGAATCGGTGTGGGATTGTTGTTGTCTTCGGTAGGCAGTGGCATCGCGTTGTTGGGCCTAGCAAGGGTTGCAGGCCGCGATGGTGAGGCGGAGTTCGCGACCTTGTCGCGATGATTGTTTCCAGGCAGCGGCTCGTGTGGGGTATCGCGAAGGTCGTGAGTCACTGGGCGGCACGCGAATGCAATCGAGGCAATGTCGCGATCAATCGTGGCGGCAAGCTCCATCGAGCAGTGAAGCATGGCATCATGGCAGAGGCGGAGCACGATGGAGCTGAAATGGATCTGGGGTCGCGAGGGATGGAGTTCATCTCGACAGTGAGGTATCAGCATGTTCAATTTAAATAAGTTATATATACATGTAAATAGGACAGAAAAAAATATGTATTGAATGTAGTATTGGAATTACAGGAAGGTTTAAAAATAAAATAAATATATATACTCAGAAAAGGAATTTTTCAGCAAGAAGAAATTTTGTTTTAAATCTGCAATTATTTTATAAGTTCATATATATAGTGCAATAAAAGAAAAATAAATATGCATTTACATATTTTAAATTTGCTAATTTATCTTTAAATTATTGGTTTGGTGATTAATTTTACTTTTTTTTAAACTACTTAATCGTTTTGACTACTGAAAATAAATTATTAAAGGGAATTTAGTTTTGATTTGAATTTTTAGAAATTGGTTGAAAATTAAATCATTGGCTAATTAAGTTTATCAAATAAAAAATATAAGTATTATGGATATATATACATATTTTTAAGAACTGTAGAATTTTAAAACCTGTATAAATTGTTTTTTTATGCAGTTTTAAAATGAAAATAATTAATTATAGGAAATTTTTCGATTTATAGAATGATAATAATGAAAATGATTATTAAATTTTATAATTTACTGTAATAAGATAAATTTGTTTTAATATATAGGTTAAAAAGGAAAATTTGTTTAAAATCGAATTTATTAGTTTAAACCCAAATTCTTAGTAATTAAATTAATAAAAGGAAATTCATTGTTCGATAAATTCGAATTTTATTAAAAACCTTCTAATGTTTGTTACAAGGTTTAGAGATCGTGAAAGACAAACTGGAATGGGAAATGGATTGCAAAATAAAAGGTAAGGTGAGATCTTCTCACCTAAAATTTTTAATTGAAAATTCCAGTTATTGATTGGTTATGGAATTGTGATAGTTAAATTAAAAATTGATTGATTGTGTGTTTGGATAATTTATTTATTATTAGTTACATTAGTTTAGACCCTATGCGCCGCGTAATAGCGGAGGTTATTATATTAAACCCATATACCGCGATATTCTACCTCGAAGTGGAATTGTTATTATATATGTATTTAGAGTAGTTGATTTCCCGCATTATATAGCGGATGAGACCCTATTGTGCCGCATAATTGCGGATAATATTTTATAAATCCCATATACCACGATATTCCACCTTGAAGTGGAATGGGTATTTAATTGTTGTGCTAACGTATATGGATGCTGGGAAATAGGTTGGAGGGATCCAACTGGATTCGACATATATTTAATTTGTATCGTATATTGTGTATTGATTATTTTTAATTTGTATGACTATTTTTGATTGATACCGTTGAAGGCTGTAATTCAACCGAATAAATTTTTGGTATCGTAGAATACCAGAAATAAATAATTAATTGATTTTGAAATTTGGATAGAAAATTTATAATGAATTCACTCAAAGGAATCAGGTGAATTTTAAAAGAAGGAAATTTAAATTGATAAAGTTTTATCTTTGGAAACTTGTTTAATAAGTTCCAAAAATATGGAAAAATATTTTAATAAAGGAATTTCGAATAATTTTGTTAATAGGTGAAGAATATATTTAAGATACGGATTTTAAATATGTGAATGAAATAAAAGAATTTATTTCAGAAGGAAATAAATTTAGAAATTAGATTTGGAATTTAATTTAGAGTTGAAATTTATTTTAGAAATCAATTCGGGAATTAATTTGAAGTTAGAATAAATCTTAGGAATCGATTTGGAAATTTGGTTAGGTGTTTTGGAATTAATTTGAGAAATCAATTTGAAATTGATTTAATATTGGAAAATTAATTTGGGAAATCAAATTGGAAATTGATTTTTTTTATTTGTTCGAAGTAGACTGGGAAACAACTTGGGATTTGATTTGGTATGAAGATGATATTTGGGAATCGCTTTAAAATTCATATATCAGTTGATATTTGAAAATGTAAATTCACAACGGGAATTTGTAAGGAAAGGAAAATTGTTTAAAAAATAAATATTGGTTCATTTTTAAAGTGTGGAAAGTAATTCACAAATTGGAATGTAAATTAAAATAAATCGAGAAGATTTATTAATTTATTTGGATAGACCATTTTGTAATGGAAAAAAAGAATTCTTCCCTGGAAAGCCGAGTATATTTTTAAAATAGCTTCTGAAATAAAATTAAAAGTTTTAGATTTGGTTTTAAAATAATGTTGTTGGAGAAATTAGTTTTGGAAATTGTTTAAAGTGAAAATTTATTTAATTATTTATATAAGGATTATATAAAAGATTAAATTGTTTTTTGATTTAGAAAATAGGTATTTAAATATTTATACTCTATTTACTAATTTTATTTTAAAATTAGTTTTTGGACTTGAATTTTGTATGAGATATTAGTATGATTTTTTTCATAACTAATATCTAAGCGAATATTCTAAAATAATTTATTTTTTATGTTTCCAAGTATATTTTGAATAAGTATTTTTATATTATTTTAAAAAAATTGAAATCGAAAGATTTTCAGTGGAAATTAATAAATGTTTGGGAATTGATTTGAAATTTATTTTCAAAGGATTGAAGTGTGAAATTTTATCTTGCGAAGATATATTGAAAATAATAACTAGGGGAAAATTATTTGAAATACAGTTACTATTGTGAATGATGATTGATAGTTAAATAACCGACTACCATATTGGCCTTAATCGGCATTTGAATTTTGATGCGACCGGGAGTCGAATTCCAACTGGATATTCGAAACCCACATCGAACCTTTGTGGTTGTGATGGATCTTTTGTTTAAAAGATCAAAGTGAAGTTATTGTGATTTATTTGAATCTGAATGAACACTTATTTTCCAAATAAGCGCTCGTTATTCGGATTAGCCGGGAGAGGACCTTGTGTCATAAAACCCATTC
Organism: Allium cepa; assembly: GCA_030765085.1. Lineage (NCBI taxonomy): Eukaryota > Viridiplantae > Streptophyta > Magnoliopsida > Asparagales > Amaryllidaceae > Allium > Allium cepa. Next base: position 884,106,700 of record CM060943.1, on the reverse strand, counting down.
TGAATAACGATACGACGAAATGTGATTGCATGTGAAGACGTTGTTGAAGATCGGGTATTTTCGAAAACGAAAGGATACCTGTCGAATGTCTCTGCACCGGGTTGCTCCGGTAGAGAGATTTTATCACCCTTTGTGATGGGGATTCCGGACGTGATTAGTGAATATACGGATTGCAAGGGCTTCTTTGGAAGTGCCTTCGGTTCCGTTCGATCCCGGAACGGACTTGTATGGATGTGTGCCTGACGTTACACTTTGAGATGTAAAGCTGGTTTCTATCAAATACATTTCTGTTGGTGGCGGAGAATTTATTCTCTTAGCTTAACACCCTTCTCTGAGACGTACGAGCTCAGAGGTTATGTAGTTGATGGTTACTAATGATATATTCCCAATTTGGTAATGTGGCATACGAAGTGCTCCTGATCATTTGTTGATCGAAGAATGGGTTTTGTGAAAAGTGTAGCTTTGTGGACGAGACTTCGTCGGACCTCACACCCCGGAATGGTCGAAACAGGAAGGATGCGACAAGGTTATAGGGAGTAGCGCCCCTTAGGGCATGTACATTTCCTTCTAGATAGAAGCGGTATCATGGTATGGAGCACAGATACTTAACTTATGTGAGTATCACAAATATATATATTACTTTGTGATTGTTGTTGTTGAGGATCCTCGGATAAAGGTTGTTTACAACCGGGGATGGCATACTCATGTCAGTAGTTACCTATTTTTGCAAAGGTAACCCAGCCTTGTGTTGGCAGAGATCTGGTTAGGTTCTCGGGACGTCCGTCTAGAGGCGTACCCATGTGGCAATAGGAAGTTCCTTGGCCTGACCATTTGTCAGAAATCCAATTCCCAATACGAACCCAGTACGGTTTTAGCTGTATAACCTGCCATCTACTTATGGTGGCGCCCCTCTGCTAAGATAGTAGCTATAGTAGGCATTGTCGGAATGTCTATGCTGGCTAAGATTAATATTGTACTTTCGAAATGTTTTCCATACTATGCACTAATAATAATAATATCAAAGGGTTTTGCGTATCAAGCATGTTTGACTGCCATCAGGAGAAATCTCCTCCAATTCTGCATTTGCATTGTGCATGTGGCGGGAGGCCTTATGGTAGTTTCATTTTCTAAACTCTGGGTGCCCTTAATTTTCCACACGGGTAGCCTTGAGTCAGGTTATCAGTAATACCAGAGCAAAGTCAGAAAAGAGTTGCTGTGGAGATCAGGAGTTGAAGCTGGATGGCGAGACATATCTTTTTACTATGTAGTGTCTGTTGCGTATGGTTAGTGAAAATAAGTTTTCATATAGTCAAGTTATAATAACTGTCAGTGATGTATGATGTTGTTGTAAACTCTGATGTTGTATTGTATTAACTGAGATGATTCTTTGATTTAAAGGTTATTTATTTATCCATTATATATTGTTCCGCTGTGAAATGTGAGATTCTATTTACTGTTTCTGTTCTTCTATCTTCTTCTTTAAACCTAACGGTTCCGCTTTCCGACATTCGACTGTGCGACGTTTGATACAGTGGACCTATAAACTCGACTTACGGGCGTCGTAAAATCGGGTCGTTATAGAAATAATAACCGATGAAGTGTAACAATGATTATTAAAGCTAAAATTGTTATAGATTAAATGAAACTACAATAAATGATATAGTGCAAGCATTATAACTGGATGTAAATTGAATATAAAAATATAAAGTAGGTATTGAATTTGTTAATGAAAGAACACCTTGTTACATTTATTGAATTAAATTAAGGAAATTAAATATTAATAAATGGTCATTTAATAAAATCAATGTTCTAGGAGTAATTGTAATAGTTGTTTGAAATACATATAAACTTTGATTTGGAAATCTATTGGATTTAAAATGAAATTTGGTGTTACTTTTATAAGTTTAAATGTTGTTTATTTTGTAAAGTAATAAATGATGTAAAAGAATGAAATCCAGATAAATAAATTTAATTGATACTTCAATTAAATAATGGGTGAAATAATAGGATAAGTCGTAACATTGATATTGTAAGAAATAAAAGCCCTATTACTGTAAGAAAACCAAGGCAAACATTTAAGCTATAAATGTTATAATAAATAAAAATAAAATGACCATTGTATAAGGATTTGGCATATGAAAATAGTAATGGTTGTGTGTAAATATTGGAGTAAATATTATGCAGGAAACTATGATAATTTGTTGGAAATAATAAACCTTAGTGTATTGTAAGGTTACCTGTTTATTTTGTTTATAATAAAATTTGAAATCAATTGGAGTAAAGGAATCTCAATGTTATATTAATAAGAATTAACGCATTAACTAAATTTGTGCACACCCTATTAATTGAAACAGAAGGTAAAGTTAGGATTGATTGAAATTAGTAAATTGGGAAAGGAATTCAAATTTATGTTAACTGATGAAGAATTCGTAATAAAGTGTCAATTTATAAAATCAATGTCCGTTAAGCAATTATAATATTTATAGTTGATAATAAACGTTACTTAGTGATTATTAATATAGTAACGGAAGGGGGAATGCAAATTTAATAGAAACGTAAATTTATATTTTAGGTCGTAATTGGTGAATTGAGAAATAAGTTCAAATGAGGTACTTGATGAAATTCTTTAATAAATAAGAATTTGTTGTTCTTGTATTATAAACTTAGGTATAATTGAAATTGCTTCTAATAGAATATAATTGGAAGGGAAGTATTATAAATAAATGGTTAGAAACTTAAGTAGACAATGAAGAGCCTAAGAAATTTGACTAAGCATAATTACTATAGATAAATGAATGATAATAAATGAGGTTATGTAATAATGAAGGAATGAATAAATATATAATGCAATAAAAGAAGAAACTAACATGAAAATTATAAATGGAAACGAATAATTAGGAGTAATAAATGAAAATTTTGAAATAAACATCGAACCAATAAATAAAAGTAGAAGTTGTAAAACAAGTAAATGAAATTTTATGGATGAATACTTATACGAATAGAAAGGGGAATGAAGCAACAAATGTTACGAGATGAAATTTATAAGAATGAGACTGAATTAGGCAAATTGGTGATTAACATTAATAGTTCACCCATTTGTTTCATCTATTGAATTAGTTTAAAGCCATTGGAATGAAACGTAATTAAAAACCACGTTAATGAAAATTTAGAGGAAATTTGAGAATATCAATGCAATAACTACAAACCAATGTAAATTGCATCCTTCTGATAATAATAGACTGAACAATATGACTATTGGTTGATTTAAACTATAGAAAGCAGATTTATTAATTTAATTGAAGTATAAAATTCAATAATTGAATTTATTGCAAAATAAATGGAAAGAAAAATATATAACGCTACAATTGATAAATTTATCAAGTTCTAATTTACATCTAGACTTGTTTAAATTTTTGAAAACGATTAAGAAAGTTAAATTTGATGTAATTTGTTATTTGTAGAGTTGAAGTTTAAAACGTGATTTAATTAATTTATTTTTTTATTTTATTTAATTAATGTAAAAATAGCCATTTTGGCCACTGACTCGGATTTCGACGAAACCAGTTTCATCGGATCCGTAACGGTGAATTTTTGTAGGATTTCAAGTTTCGTAGCGATCGGACTTGTCATTTGATCGTACAGACTCGAAACGCCTTGAAATTCATGAAATTGAAATCAATTGAAATCAGTTTGAAAAATAATGATTTGACCATAACTTCTTCATACGATGGATTTTGAACCTGAAACCTTTTCCATTGCGTTTAAAATATTTTTAAACACCAATTTTGATATATGGGTTTACTCAATTTCTTTCCGGGCCAGAACGGGCTTTTTGGGCCACTTTGGCGTTAACGCGTATATCAATTGAGCCCACCCATTCTAATTTCGATTTTGCCTATAAGTATCCTGCTATAAACACTAGCTCCCTAATTCTCATTCGTTTATACATAAATTCATTCTATCCCTCCTCTTCCTCAATGACAGACAACAAAATTTCAAGATCCAATTCCATTTCAAAATCAAAGTCAAAAATTCAAACTTCTCGAAAAAATTTAGAAAAAATATATGTTGAAATTCTCGTGTAACGACCCCAATTTTGAATAAATTTTAAATTTATGGTTAACGTAAATTTTGACTAAATTTTGGGATAAATTTGAATGTGAATATTTAAATTGTATTTGAATTTAAATTTTTAATTTAATGACTTAGACAAATAAGAGATAATATAAGTATTTGTATTTGAATATTTATGCGTAGTTAGTTTTTAAATCATTCTCTTTTAAATAATTATAAAAAAATAAAAATATATATACATTAAACAAATTTGTTAAAATTCAAACAACATTTTTAAAATGGAACTTCATTTATATTCAAAAGAAACAAGACAACAAGTATAAAAGAGATAAGTAACATAAGTATGAAAATAATAATAAGTAAATTTAATACTTGATAATATAAAAGCAATAAATGTTAGCACACATTTACAACATTTTAGCTGGGACATAGTAATAAAACGGTTGATAAGCAATGCTAGTACCTCAAGCATACAAGGGAAGGTATCAGCCACCATAACATATCACTTCAGCCATGCCCTGTATTATACAAACCATATTATCACCCTATACAATATGTCACCCTGTACATTTTCTTTTTTATATATCAGACATCTTCAATTCGTTCATTCGAAACTGAGAAAAAAATAAAGTAGCATCATCTCAAAACTCACACCAAACATCGGAGACATTATTCAAAAAACTTGAAGATTTAAAAAGGAGCTTCAGTTATCAAGTTCAACACCTGATTTCAACTTCAACTTCAATATGAAAGCTTTAAACCATGATCAGAAAGGTGAGTAACAGTTAGTAATTTTAAACTTAAGTATATACATCTTGAAAGTGCTCTGTATATATATACATGTGCCAGTGTTTCTTCTTCTCTGTCTAGTTACTAGGTATAAAACAATAAAGAAAATTCAATTTCTTCTTTTCTAATCAATATTAGGCTTTGGTTTTAGAACAAATTAGTCTTATTTAAGAATGAGTTATAATCTAAAAATGGTTTCATGAAGTACAAATGAATATATAATGAAAAGAATCAAGTTTTTACAGTGAAAACTTTGAAGTCTGGAAATCCCAAACTTCACGAAATATTGATTCATGTATATAACACGAATCCTCATAGAAAAATAGGATTTTTAATCCTTGTTTGATGATTTTTAAGTTGGTGGTTTAAGAACAATTTCATGTTGATCGAAAATTAGTTTTCGATCGATTTCAAACGGCCGGAGGAGTTTTGGGTGTCGAGGTTGCTATGGGAGGTGAAGGAGCCTATGGTGGTCCCAGGAAAAATATCGTGATGGTCGGCCGATGACCATGGTGTCGGCGGAAAGCTTTTGAAGTTTGGAAACCTAATTATTGTCGAGTTGTGATATTTCGATTCGTTCATTCTTTCAAATGGACCGAGTGCTACGAAACGTTGGGCGATGGTACAGGGGTAGTTGGCGATGGCGTGGCCGAGATTGTGGGGTTTCTGGTAGTCGAGGCATCGAGGACGAGGCGCTGACAGGAAGACAGGTGTTTCCAGGTTTTTTTTTTTTTGCTCATTTCGAATTTGAGGCCGATGGTGATGGTTTGATGGTTGAAGTGTGTTGCCGCGATGATGTTTGATGCTTTGGAGGAGGTGGCGAAGACCGGTGGTGATGGTCGACGTTGTACACGTGCACGAGCACGCTGGTCTGGGTTTGGGTATGTGTGTGTGTGTGTGTGTGTGTGTGTATATATATATATATATATATATTGGTTTGCCTGGGAAGAACGGGGGAGGAGGGGGGGAGTCTCGCGTCATACTCGAGTAATTCGAGTAGCATACTCGAAGCAAGGAAGAGGGGTGCTCGAGTTAAAGTTTATTGCAGGTTTTCAACCTGAAACTGTTTCCTGGTTTGGGAATTTCAAACAAAAATTTAAATTTTAAATCAAGGTTTTAAACTGAGGTTTATATCAAAATGTAAATAAAATTCAAGTTTAAATTGGAAATTAGTTTATAAGTAAAATAAAGTTTTAAATTTAATTTGGTTTAATAATTTCAAAGCAATTAAGTGTATTAAAGAAGTTTGAATTCAAAAATAGAATTGAATTGTAAATGGGAATTTAAACAAGTTGAAGATTTAAAGGTTTAAACCTGAAATAAATTTTAAATCAGATTTTATAAATTTTGAAATAAATTTTAATTTATAACTTAAGTGTTTTAAAAATAAATTAAAATATACTAAAGTTAAAAGGAGGAAAGGTAAATAAATAAATAAATAAATAAGAATTCATTTCAATCCTGAATTTAAAATGGAATTGAAAAGGGAATTTCAAAATAATAAATTAGATTGATTTATTTAATAATAATTATTTGTGGAATGGTGAAGTGTAATTACTTAATGACGGTAATTAAAGAATTAATTATTAAATATAATTAAGTGAGTTAATCGGATTAGTTCAGATTTATCACTTAAGTTAATTAACTTAGAATAACCACCAGAAAATTTTAGAAAATATAATTACTTAGAAAAGTAATTAATTGATAATTACCGGATGTAATTGATTAAATGATAATCAGTAATTTGGGAATAATTATGTGTTAAGGGGTTAGTTTAATCTATTAATTAAGGAATTAATTAATAATTGTAATAAATTAAGATAAATTAAATAATTAAAGGTTAAATTGATTCATTAATTAAGATTGATTAGTCCGTAATTAAAAGTGAACTAATAAATGATAAAAGGGGATTTTATTCTAAAATAAATTGAAATTAACTTAGGATAATTAACCCAGGTTCATAATTAATACAGTTGATTCAAATTTATCAGTCAACTAATGAAATTTTCTTGTGGATGTTTGAACTTGACTAGATAATTAATTTGTCTGATATCCCTAATATTGATGCCTTGTGATATATCCTGATTGGTATTATGATCTGAAATGTAATTTATTTATATGAGATAAATGTAATTATTATCCGTGATGTATATATCTGTGTTCTGTGAATAAAAGATAAGCGTTATGGTTTATACCGCTTATCAAATATAAGCGTTATAGTTTATACCGCTTATCAAATAAATTTATGTATTTGATATGTGATGGTTGAATGATGTTGCACTATTATGTTAAACCCCTGGACCACACCATACACACACAATTATGGATTTCACGAGGAAATCAGTTAAGTCATAGATGTTTGAAATATATTTAAATTTGAATATTTTAATTCAAATGTTTTGGAAATGGAATCGGAATAAATGTGAAAAGATTTTGAAATGGGATTTCAAAGATGAAATTTATTTTGAATAACTTGATTAAGTTTTGGAATTTAAATATTTTAATTTAAATTTGAATTCAATACTTGAAATTGAATTCTATGATTTGAAACTAGGGATTAACGATATTATACTAATTATATATAAGTCAAACCATTTTTTAAAGTATTGTTCTTGTGGGAATTTGAATTAACCTAAAGACTGTAACTTGTATAAATGAAATCGGTTTTTCTTCGAAAAAATAAAACTATTGTTTTGCAAATGATAAAAAGCTTTCGTTTTATATTTTATTAAAGGGATTTCAAGTTTAAACTGAAATAGTTTTCCAAGTTATAGATGAATATCCGAAAACGAGTTTTGAAAATGAATATTTGGAAACGAGTTTTGAAAATGAATATTTGGAAACGAGTTTTGGAAATGAATATTTGGAAACGAGTTTTGAAAATGAATATTAAAGGGATGACCTATCAATTGTCTCTGCACTGACTCGCGCCGGTATAGAGATTCCCTAAGTGGTGGGAAGTCCGATCGGGATTGTGAATACCCGGATTGCAAGGACTTCTTTGGAAGTGCCTTCGGTTCTGTTCGAACCCAAAAAAGACTTATATGGATTGTGTGTCTGACATTACAAATTGAGATATAAAATAGATTTCCTTCAAATATATTTCCGTTGGCGGCGGAGAATTTATTCACTTAGCTTAACACCCTTAGAGGTTATGTAGTTGAAGGTTATCAGCAATATATTCCCAATTTGGTAATGTGGCGTGCTGAGTGATGCTGATCATTTGTTGAACAAAGCGCGGCTTTTGTATAAAGCGTAGCTTTGTGGACGATACTCCGTCGGACCTCACATCCCGGAATGGTCAAAACAGGAAAGATGCAGCAAGGTTATTGGGGGTAGCGCCCCTTAGAGTATGTACATCTCCTTCTGGATAGAAGTGGTATCATGGTATGGAGCCCAGTTACTTAACTTACGTGGATATCGCAAATATATAAATATATTTATATATATCTTACCTTGTGATTGTTGTTGGGGCCCCGGATAAAGGTTGGTTACGACCGGGGGATGGCATACTCGTGTCATTAGTTACCCAGTTTGAAGGGTAAACCGGCCTTGTGTTGGCAGAGATCCGGTTAGGTTCTCGGGGACGTCCTTCCAGAGGCGTTTTCATGTGGCAATGGGAAGTTCCTTAGCCTGACCATTTGTTGGAAATCCAAAGAAACAATACGAACCCTTTACGATTGCAAATTGTAGAACCTGCCTCCTCAGGAGGTAGCTATAGCAGGCATAATATAATGGTACCTATGCTGGTTAAGATTTATATTCTACTTTCAAAATGTTTTCTACACTGTGCACTAATAATAATAATCAAATGATTTTGTTTTGCGTAGTAAGTATCTTTGACTAACATAAGAAGGAATCTCCTCCGAATCTGCGTTTGCGTCGTGTGTGTGGAAGGAGGTCTTATGGTTGTTACATTTTCAAAAAGCATTGCGAATTGACTTTAAAATCTTCTGTTGATTTTTTTAAAAGATAAACTGTTTTTGTTGCTCACACCATTCCCATGACTGATCCGGAGTTTATTGTTTCTTTCCTAAACTCCGGGTGCTCAAAATTTTTCTACACGAGCAGATTAAAGTTGGGTTTTTAAGATAGCTAGGTTCAGTAGATTATCTGGAGTTAGTTCAGTCTTTGGATTAGACTGCACTTGCTTATCTTTGTGCATCGTTATTGGGATTTCGAGCTATTGTTGGATTGGTTCTTGGAAATGGAGTTCCACTTCTCGGAGTTCTTCCTTGAAGACTATCTTAGAGTTATTTGTTCCGCTGCTGGTGTTATCGTTTTCTTTTCCGCTGCTATTTTATTGCATCATATCTCTATTATATATTGATATCTATTGTATCATCTGTTGTATCAGATATTGTATCAAAGCTGTATATCAATGTATTATTCTTTTCTTCCGCTGTGTTATTTACTTAATGTTGTTATAAGCTCCGGCGAATCAGATTTGAACGGTCGAATCTATGGCATTCGAATACGATATGAAGTATGGATGTCAATTTTCGAGCGCGAAAAATCCTTTTTCATTACATATGGTATCAGAGCTGAAGGTTGAGCTTTAGCTCAGGAGTATAACACATTAAGTTGCTCATTAGAGATAGGGTGAAGTATGCCCTAGAATGAGTATATCCCTAAGATATCCGTTCGAATGTCTCAGTAAATTCTCTTACTATTCATTGATAGTAAGTATGAGTGCAAGAAGAAAACGAGATAGGGGACAGGGGGATACGACTATAAATGGTCGACACTCTGTAAAAACAACGGAAACAATCTTTCTTATCAATTTCCTTTAATTCATCTTTTCAAATTCTTTTGATTGCTTTGTGACAGCTCCAGAAAGAAGTTCGGTGTGATGATGGCCCTATGAATCGTTGTACAAAATTCTTATTTCGTATCTTCATCGATTTCTTTTCAGTTTTTGATTTAAACTTTAATGAATTTGAAATTTGAATAAATTGGAAATTTTGAATAAATTTGAAATTTGAAATTGAGTTAAATTGGTTAATGAAATATAAGGATAGATTTGAACTATAGCGATAAAACGATTTTGTTTAAAACCAAATTTTGAATTTCTAATATAACTTCTTGGGTAGAATAAAATCTGAAATATAAACTTTGATGTATTTCTCAACCTATAAAATTCTAAAACCATCAAGATCTTAATATTTAGATTTTAATTTTAAATGTAGAGAACAAATAGCATCAGCCGGGGCGGAAAGGCCAGAAGGGTTGGTGATTCTGGTTCATCTAGTAGGATTCAGGATGATTTGGGTGAACCATCAGCACGTGAGGAGGTGCCAGAAGAGCCTGTGGTGCAGCCACAACCTCAAGTTGAAGAACCCAAGGAGAAGTCCGAAAATGAAGAAGAGTTCGAAGAGGAATTCAAAGAGGAATTCGAAGAAGAATTCGAAGAAGAATTCGAGGAGGAATTTGAAGAAGAGTTTGAAGAGGAATTTGAGGAAGAGTTTGAGGTGGAAGAAGAATCTGAAATTGAGGAGTATTATGTAGAGTCCGAAGGTGATGAAGCCATTTATTGGGATTTAGATGATGCCATAGAGGATGATGATGCCATAGAAGACGAGGAGCTAGATGGTGGAGGTTTTATTCCGGTAGAGTCTGACCCATAGGATGTTTTTAAGACAGACGATGAGGCTGATTATGACGACCCGGAATTTCTAACAATTTAAATTTGAATAGTTAATTGATTCTTAAAATATTTAAAAGGTTAATTTTAACTTGAATTCTAGAAATCAATATTTACTTGATAATCAAATCATTGAATTATAGTTTAAATATTGAATTTAATAATTGAAAATGGGTAAATTGTTGAATCAGAAATTTCTAAGCCTGTTTAAAATAATTTGAAGGCTTATAAAATTTATAATGATGATACCGAAAATAATAGAATGGTTGAAATTTAATTTAAAGGTAATTTGTTCAGTTTTGAAATTGTATCGTTTAAATTGAATTTAAAAAAATAGCCTTCCGAGGCACAGTCTCGGAATTCGACGAAACCAGTCCCATTGGATCCGTAATAGTTAGTTATTATCGGATTTCAATTTTCGTAGCAATTGGAGTTGTCGTTTGACCCTGTCAGCTCAAAACGTTTAGAACTATTTTAATCGATTTAATTTAAAATTGATCGTTTTCTCCCATAACTCACGCATATGATCGAATTAGGCTCCGAAACACGTTCCATCATGTTCGGAACGCAGGTAAAACCTTCTAATTGCCTCGCGGCATTGCTTAAGAGGAAATCGAGATTTTTATGGCAGCAATTTCAAGGGGTATTTTGGAAAATTATAATATAATAGATTTTGAAGTACGTTGGGTCAGAGATATTTTTCTACAGCATGCGCAGGAAGCTTCTCCAACCCTACATTAACCCCCCCTCTAACTTTCAATCGGTGAACCTTAATTCACGAAAAAAAGGGAGAGAAATGGTCGAAGCCTTTATTCTCAAATTCAGTAGAAATCGAAGCTCTGCTTCCACTTATCCCTCCGCTAACATATTACGGCCGATTCCTATCTAAATGGTGGCGTGAACAAGATCGAGTTCGAGACTCGATCGTGGCTCATTTCAAATTGAGGGGAGGAAGGGGAAGGCTGCGGCGGTTCCAATTGGTATGCGATTTTGGGCAGTGAGGAGAAGCGCGACTCGAATGGGTGTTCGATTTTGTTCTGGATCGGCAGTGAAGCTCGGAGTATCACCTGAGCGAGTGTGGCGATCGATGGAAGGGAGGAGATTTGCGAGGCTTCAACGACGCGATTTCTGCGGGAGTTTATGCTCGAAGGATGGTCACAATGGTTTGGTATTGGATACAGTGCGGAGTTTCCAGTGAGGTATGGCCTGGCGATGACTGTTTGAGGAAGCTACGTAATGGCAGGAGTGTTGTACAGTGGTTGTGTTCATGTTGTTGTTGAAGTAAGATGTCCGAGCATTGGTGAAGTAAGGTATAATCTGGACAATAATTCAGTTTATTTTATTTTAATAAATATATATGTTCTCATGCATGTTTTAATATATGGAAGATAATAGGAAATTATTTTATACAATTAAGGTTTGAAAATAATAAGGGTTTGAAAATGTTGAAGTTTATATTAATTAGATTTTAAAATCTATAGATTATTATTTTTATATGTACACATGGAGTTTCAAGAGTGGATAAATATATGTATATACTCAGTGTCATTTTCTAGTTAATTTTTAAATAATAAAGATGTATTGGTTGAATTGGATTTAAATTATTTTAGTTATTAAGCAATTCTTTAAAGGAAGATAAGTTCAAATTTAATTCATTAACCAGTTGAATTATTAAATAGTACTAAATGGTTCGATTTCTATACCGAATATTAATAAATCGTATAATGTTATACAAGGTTTGAAATTTGGAGAGACAAGCCGATATGGAGCAGATTGCAAATAAAACATAGGTGAGTAAATCTCACTCTGTCAAATTTCTATTTAGATTTAAATAGTTGAATTTTAATAATTGGTTGATTGATTGTGTCAATTGAATGTGTGCTGAAAATCCAGTGAATTTGGTTTTGGGATGGTTCTCGAGTTGATTATTGTTTGACTCGTAGCATTTGGGTTTAAAATGGTTTAAACTTAAAACGTAAATAAGAAATGGTGTAGTTCAAATTAAATAAAGGGTTTAATGAATTGGTGACTCAGTAATTGGGTAGAAAAATTTAAAAGAATAATTACTTAATTAAATTAACTAATGATTTAGGGTTAATTAATTTTAGTTTAAATTAATTAGAAGGGACATTGGATGGTTAAATAAATAGTTACTTAATGCAATTAATAAAATATAACTCCTTTGTGTAATTCATCGAGAGAAAAATCAAGATGAATAATGAAGGAGAATTAATTTATTTAATGAAGTAGTGGTTAATATTGTGGTTTAATTAATATAATAGATTTAGACTAAGGTAAACTGAATATAATTGGAAATCAATAACTTATATAATTAAAGACGTAATTAAAGATTGATTAATTAAGATAGATAATCGATAATGAATGACTTATGAGAAGTCAATATATAAGTAATTAAGGATTAATGTAACTTAAATCGATAATTTGTTCGTGAAGCATTTAAGATTACTTACCGTTGGGTTAAGGATAAGTGATATGGTGAAGTTAATTAAAGATAGTTGCTTGAATGAAATTAAAGGATAATTAATCCAGCTGGGTTAATTAAGATGAATGTTGAAGGGATGATTGAATTATTTGATTTTGAAACTAATTAATTAACAAGTTAAGAAATCTAAGTGATTGAGGATTGGAATTCAATCAGAATTAATTGAATTTATTTGGAAGTGATCAAATTTGCATACGGACAATTGAATAGTATTGGATGTTTTGAATCAGTGATATATATGTTATGAAATGTTGTGTATTTCCTTCGAATAAAATTAGGTTAGAGTGACATGAGGTTCGAAGAGACTGGGGTCGGGTATTGGGAAAATACCTGAAAACCACTTCAATTTTTTTTTAGATTGAATTGTAAAATAAATAGGTTGGAATGAAATGTTTTGAGTGAATTGAATTAATTTATCTACATTTGGTACTTAGGAAATTGATGTGTGGAATAAGTGATGTTTATAGCTAATTGTGAATTTGTTTGTCACCCCGGGTTTATATAAGTTGATTGCTTGGTACTTCTTGTTAGTTGGATTTACTCACGCTGGTTTCCAGCCTGATCCGGGTGTTACTTTGGTGTAATGCTCGGGTCAGACCGAGTATTACAGATTTTCAGGTAGGTACGTTCTGGAGCTCATGAGGCGAGCTGGATGGCAGAAACGTAAGAAGTATTTCCGCTGTTATATATATTTCTGATTATTCGAGCCTTGATAATTGTAAATATCCAATGACTGTATATAATGTGAAACTTTGATGTATATTAAATGTAATCGATAGATATAATATTCTTTTGTAAACTGTTAGTATTTATTATATTTTATCCGCTGCGAATGTGAGATGTTTGGTGATTTTGTTCTTCTTCATCTACCTCTTTCTTCTTTTTCATAACTATTTGGAATTTTCGAGATCGAAAATTTCGGGTCGTTACACTGACGTTAGGGAACTATCAGGGCCTGAGAAGGGGAGCTCTGACAGTGAAGATCTCTAGTTGGATTGATTGACTTCTTTTGGATAGGGTGTGTTTATGTACGTGTTTTGGAATTAGAACCGTAGTGAATGTTGGATGTTAATTAGGTAATGTACGACTATAACATATGTACGAATATTACGAGTAGCATTTAATATTAGATAAATTATGAATTACCCGTAAGAATCCATGTGTTTACTAGTATAGTTTGAGTTGTCATTAGTCTATTCTCTGTGTGTATAATTCATGAAACGAGTTGTGTAATTTCAAGGAAGAAATTCTTTTAAGGGGGGGAAGTTTGTAACGACTCCAATTTTGAATAAATTTTAAATTTATGGTTAATGTAAATTTTGAATAAATTTTGGGATAAATTTGAATGTGAATATTGAAAATGTATTTGAATTTAAATTTTTAATTTAATGACTTAAACAAATAAGAGATAATATAAGTATTTGTATTTGAATATTTATGCGTAGTTAGTTTTTAAATCATTCACTTTTAAATAACTATAAAAATATAAAAAAATATACACATTAAACAAATTTGTTAAAATTCAAACAACATTTTTAAAATGGAACTTCATTTATATTCAAAAGAAACAAGACAACAAGTATAAAAGAGATAAGTAACATAAGTATGAAAATAATAATAAGTAAATTTAATATTTGATTATATAAAAGCACCAATGTTAGCACACATTTATAACATTTCAGCTGGGACATAGTAATAAAACGGTTGATAAGCAATGCTAGTACCTCTAGCATACAAGGGAAGGTATCAGCCACCATGACATATCACTTCAGCCATGCCCTGTATTATACAAACCATTTTATCACCCTGTACAATATGTCACCCTGTACATTTTTTTTTATTTATATATATCAGACATCTTCATTTCGTTCATTCGAAACTGAGAAAAAAATAAAATAGCATCATCTCAAAACTCAAACCAAATATCAGAGACATTAATAAAAAAACTTGAGGATTTAAAAAGGAGCTTCAGTTATCAAGTTCAACACCTAATTTCAACTTCAACTTCAATCTGAATGCTTTAAACCATGATCTGGAAGGTGAGTAACAGGTAGTAATTTTAAACTTAAGTATATACACCTTGAAAGTGCTCTGTATATATATACATGTGCCAGTGTTTCTTCTTCTTTGTCTAGTTACAGGGTATAAAACAATAAAGAAAATTCAATTTCTTCTTTTCTAATCAATGTTAGGCTTTGGTTTTAGAACAAATTAGTCTTATTTAAGAATGAGTTATAATCTAAAAATGGTTTCACGAAGTACAAATGAATATATAATGAAAAGAATAAAGTTTTTACAGTGAAAACTTTGAAGTCTGGAAATCCCGAACTTCACAAAATATTGATTCAGGTATATAACTCGAATCCTCATAGAAAAATAGGATTTTTAAGTCCTGTTCGATGATTTTTAAGTTGGTGGTTTAAGAACAGTTTCATGCTGATCGAAAATTGGTTTTCGATCGATTTCAAACGGCCGGAGGAGTTTTGGGTGTTGGGGTTGCTAGTGGAGGTGAAGGAGCCTATGATTGTCCCAGGAAAAATATCGTGATGGTCGGCTGATGACCATGGTGGCGGTGGCAAGCTTTGGAAGTTTGGAAACCTAATTTTTTTCGATTCATGATATTTTGTTTCGTTCATCCTTTCTAATGGAACGAGTGCTACGAAACGTTGGGCGATGGTAGAGGGGTAGTTGGCGATGGCGTGGCCGAGATTGTGGGGTTACCGGTGGTCGAGGCATCGAGGCAAGGCGCTGACAGGAAGACAGGTGCTTCCAGTTTTTGTTTCCGGGGTTTTTTTTTTGCTCGTTTCGAATTTGAGGCCGATGGTGATGGTTTGATGGTTGAAGTGTGTTGCCGCGATGATGTTTGATGCGTTGGAGGAGGTGGCGAAGACCGGTGGTGTTGGTCGACGTTGTACACGTGCAAGAGCACGTTGGTCTGGGTTTGTGTGTGTGTGTGTGTGTGTATTTTTGGGTTTGCCTGGGAAGAACGGGGGGGGGGGGGGGGAGTCTTGCGTCGTACTCGAGTAATTCGAGTAGCATACTCGAAGCAAGGAAGAGGGGTGCTCGAGTCAAAGTTTATTATAGGTTTTCAACCTGAAACTGTTTCCTGGTTTAGGAATTTTAAACAAAAATTTAAATTTTAAATCAAGGTTTTAAACTGAGGTTTAAATCGAAATGTAAATAAAATTCAAGTTTAAATTGGAACTTAGTTCGTAAGTAAAATAAAGTTTTAAATTCAATTTGGTTTATTAATTTCAAAGCAATTAAGTGTATTAAAGAAGTTTGAGTTCAAAAATAGAAGAACTGTAAATGGAAATTTAAACAAGCTGAAGATTTAAAGGTTTAAACCTGAAATAAATTTTGAATCAGATTTTTTAAATTTTAAAATAAATTTTAATTTATAACTTAAGTGTTTTAAAAATAAATTAAAATATACTAAAGTTAAAAGGAGGAAAGGTAAAAAAATAAAATAAATAAGAATTCATTTCAATCTTGAATTTAAAATGGAATTGAAATAGGAATTTGAAAACAATAAATTAGATTGAATTATTTATTAATAATTATTTAACGAATGGTGAAGTGTAATTACTTAATGACGGTAATTGAAGAATTAATTATTAAATATAATTAAGTGAGTTAATTGGATTAAATCAGATTTATCACTTAAGTTAATTAACTTAGAATAACCAGCTGAAAATTTTAGAAATTATAATTACTTAGAAAAGTAATTAATTGATAATTACCGGATGTAATTGATTAAATGATAATCAGTAATTTGGGAAAAATTATGTGTTGAGGGGTTAGTTTAATCAATTAATTAAAGAATTAATTAATAATTGTAATAAATTAAGATAAATTAAATACTTAAAGGTTAAATTGATTCATTAATTAAGACTGATTAGTCCGTAATTAAAAGTGAATTAATAAATGATTAAAGGGGATTTTATTCTAAAATAAATTGAAATTAAGTAAGGATAACTAACCCAGATTTATAATTAATACAGTTGATTCAAATTTATCAGTCAACTAATGAGATTTTCTTGTGGATGTTTGAACTAGACTGAATAATTAATTTGTCTGATATCCCTGATATTGATGCTTTGTGATATATCCTGATTGGTATTATGATCTGAAATGTAATTTATTTATTTGAGATAAATGTAATTACTATCTGTGATATATATATATATATATATCTGTGTTCTGTGAATAAAAGATAAGCGTTATGGTTTATACCGCTTATCAAATATAAGCGTTATAGTTTATACCACTTATCAAATAAATTTCTGTATTTGATCTGTGATGGTTGAATGATGTTGCACTATTGTGTTAAACCCCTGGACCACACCATACACACACATTTATGGATTTCACGAGGAAATTGGTTAAGTCACAGATGTTTGAAATAGTTTTAAATTTGAATATTTTAATTCAAATGTTTTGGGAATGGAATCGGAATAAATGTGAAAAGCTTTTGAAATGGGATTTCAAAGATGAAATTTATTTTGAATAACTTGATTAAGTTTTGGAATTTAAATATTTTAATTTAAATTTGAGTTCAATACTTGAAATTGAATTCTATGATTTGAAACTAGGGATTAACGATATTATACTAGTTATATATAGGTCAAACCATTTTTTAAAGTATTGTTTTTTTGGGAATTTGAATTAACCTAAAGATTGTAACTCGTATAAATGAAATTGGTTTTCTTCAAAAAAATAAAACTACTGTTTCTAAATGATAAAAAGCTTTCGTTTCAAATTTTATTAGACGGATTTCAAGTTTAAACTGAAATAGTTTTCCAAGTTATAGATGAATATTTGGAAATGAGTTTTGAAAATGAATATTTGGAAACGAGTTTTGAAAATGAATATTTGGGAACGATTTGAAAACTATGAGACAAATCTTTGAGTTAAAGATTTAATGAATTAATCCAATTGAAAATGGAATTGTTTTGAAATCCGGGAATGAATATTTGTGAAAGTAGGTGAATTTATGAAATAAATCTTTTATTTAAAAGATTTGAAATGGTAATTGATTTAAACCATTTGAAAGTAAGTTTTGAATTATTAAGTTGTGACTTAATTGAAATCCCATATCCATATGTTTTAAATATTGCGCTCACTATTCCGTTTAGCCGGGAAAGGACTTTTGTGTCATATAACCCATTCCGAATATGTGATACGACGTTTATGGATAGCATTTGAAGACCGGTGATGAAGACCGGGTATTTGCGAAAACGATAGGATGACCTATCGATTGTCTCTGCACCGAGTCGCGCCGGTATAGAGATTCCCTAAGTAATGGGAAGTCCGATCGGGATTGTGAATACCCGGATTGCAAGGACTTCTTTGGAAGAGCCTTCGGTTCTGTTCGAACTCAAAACAGACTTGCATGGATTGTGTGTCTAACATTACAAGTTGAGATATAAAGCAGATTTCTTTCAAATATATTTCCATTGGTGGCGGAGAATTTATTCTCTTAGCTTAACACCCTTATAGGTTATGTAGTTGAAGGTAATCAGCAATATATTCCCAATTTGGTAATGTGGCATGTTGAGTGATGCTGATCATTTGTTGAGCAAAGCGTGGCTTTTGTATAAAGCGTAACTTTGTGGACGAGACTCCGTCAGACCTCACACCCTGGAATGGTCAAAACAGGAATGATGTAGCAAGGTTATTGGGGGTAGCGCGCCTTAGGGTATGTACATCTCCTTCTGGATAGAAATGGTATCATGGTATGGAACCCAGGTACTTAACTTATGTGGATATCGCAAATATATATATATATATATATATATGTATGTATGTATGTATGTATGTATGTATGTATGTATGTCTTACCTTGTGATTGTTGTTGGGGCCCCCGATAAAGGTTGGTTACGACTGGGGGATGGCATACTCGTGTCAGTAGTTACCCAGTTTGAAGGGTAAACCGGCCTCGTGTTGGCAGAGATCCGGTTAGGTTCTCGGGGACGTCCTTCCAGAGGCGATCTCATGTGGCAATTGGAAGTTCCTTGGCCTGACCATTTGTTGGAAATCCAAAGAAACAATACGAACCCTTTACGATTGCAAATTGTAGAACCTGCCTCCTCAGGAGGTTGCTATAGCAGGCATAATATAATGGTACCTATGCTGGTTAAGATTTATATTCTACTTTCAAAATGTTTTCTACACTATGCACTAATAATAATAATCAAATGATTTGGTTTTGCGTGTAAGCATCTTTGACAAATATAAGAAGGAATCTCCTCCAAGTCTGCGTTTGCATTGTGTGTGTGGCGGGAGGTCTTATGGTAGTTACATTTTAAAAAAGCATTGCGAATTGGCTTTAAAATCTTCTGTTGATTGTTTTAAAAGATAAACTGTTTTTGTTGTTCACACCAGTCCAATGAGTGATCCAGAGTTTATTGTTTCTTTCCTAAACTCTGGGTGCTTAAAATTTTTCTACACGAGCAGTTTAGAGTTGGGTTTTTCAGATAGCTAGGTTCAGTAGATTATCTGGAGTTAGTTCAGTCTTTGGATCAGACTACACTTTCTTATCTTTGTGCATCGTTATTGGGAATTCGAGCTATTGTTGGATTGGTTCTTGGAAATGGAGTTGCAGTTTTCGAAGTTCTTCCTTGAAGACTATCTTAGAGTTATTTGTTCCGCTGCTGGTGTTATCGTTTTCTTTTACGCTGCTATTTTATTGCATCATATCTCTGTTGTATATTGATATCATTGTATCATTTGTTGTATCAGATATTGTATCGAAGCTGTATATCAATGTATTATTCTTTTCTTCCGCTGTGTTATTTACTTAATGTTGTTATAAGCTCCGGCGAATCGGATTTGAACGGTCGAATCTATGGCATTCGAATACGATATGAAGTATGGATGTCGATTTTCGAGCGTGAAAAATCCATGTTCGTTACATCTTGACTAGCGTAATTCACCGGTGTTGTTCATTTTTCATTTTGGTCCATCGTTTGATCAGTAAAAATCGACGAATTTTCGGCCGTTCATCGCTCGACGTGAACTTCGTCGGATGGGGAAACCCTTTCTGGGTTTTGTAGAGGAGACTGAGGGGATTGCATTGGCATCGTTGGTTTGACGTATCAACGGTCAGATTTGCCATAATTTTCAATTAGGGTTACGAAATTTCGAGCGGCGGTTGTGGCCGATTTGAGGGCCGATCGCATGTTGATCGGTCGTGGTTGTGCTAGTGTAAGGTCGACGTGGTGGAGGAGGTCGCGGTCAGCGTTCGGTGAGGCGCGACGGTGCTAGGGTTCGCGTGGAAAAAAAAATAGAAAACCCTATAACTTCATTTGTTCATGCATGAGCCTGGGAAGAAGATGCGTGAGAGAGAGGGAGGAAATCGTAGGATGACGTGGCTTATTTTTTGATTATGGGTGAGTTTATTTATTTTGTTTTAAATTATTTTTGATTTCAACTCGTTTAATTCGAATATCTTTCACATACGGACTCCATTTCATACGTGAATTTGTTTATTAGGATCGTAATAAAATTCCAGACATTTTGATGCTAGTTTGGACGAATTTGGAGACTGTGCAATTTTTGGGTTTAAATTGAACTTAAATTCAGTTTAAATTCGAAAGGTGAGTGTTTTAACCCACTCACAACTTGTAAGATTTCTTATGTTTGTTAAATTCATTTATGATGTGATTTGAAATTTATTTATAGCTGTTTGGCATATATTTCATCATTATTTCAGTTAATTAGCATTTAATTAAATAACTGCTATTTAATTCGTTATTACAAATTAACTGTCAGTTAAATTGTTATTTATTTGTTGCATATAAACTACCAGTTAAACAGTTATAATTTATTTTTGAATACAAACTGATAGTTGATACCTGTTATTACCACCTGTTATATGTTTATGTATTGTTTGAATTTGGATGATGATTGTGATAAATGGTTGATGGTTGATATTGGATGAATGGATGTTGTACTTATATTGTTATAAACTGCAAGTTATTATGCATTTTCATTTCATGCAGGATTGCGGTTTGAAATGATATACAACCTAATTTTTATTTCAAATTACGGATTGAAATGATAAATATCCGTATCACTTGACCATAGGATAGAAAATTTTATACAGGCACTACGGTATATATATATAATTATCTTTGAAATGATTTTTCTATGGTTTTGGAAAGAATATGGTTTAAATGAGTATTGATTTTTGATATTTTAAATATTATTTTTATATATAGTTAAACGCTTGAATTTAAGCTATGTATAAATTTGGTTTAAAGAATAAAATAAGTTTAAAAATAAAAGTTCAATTTTATTTAGATATAATACGGTTAAGTATTTATTTAAATTTATTGATGGAGTTTATGATGTCTTAAATAAAATAAATGTTGGAAGACAAATATGAATTTGCTTTGAAATAAGCTATTTAAGAATTATCCACGAATAAAATTTATTTGAAATTTTAATTAATTTGGGGTTATAAAAGTTATGATCTTTATAACTTGATTTTGGTTTATAGGACTTAAATGAATATCAAGTCGATTTAAATGAATATTATCAAGTTAATTAAATTGAGAGAATATCCCGTTATTTTAAGTTTAAAGGTTTTACTTAAATGATATTTTATTTATTAAGTAAACGTTTCAAATCTAAATAATAGAAATTGAATTGATATATATGAAATTATCAAAGAATAAGTTTTGAAATGGTGGAATAATTAAAGCTTTGAAATATATGGAAATTGAAATGGTTTATTTGGGAATTTAGACCTATATTTGGAATTTATTTGTGAAATTTAGAAAGCTATTTTGTTATACAAAGGGGTTTAATACTTAAACCATTTAAGTATCAGAAATTTTATTTCAAATCTATGGGGGTTAAGATATATATATATATATATATATATATATTTGAAAATATTATGATTTGGGAAAAGGGATATTTATAAAATAAAAATGATATCATATTGATTTAGGGTTTTAAAAATATAAATGATATCATATTTATCATTTATATGGTTTTGAAAGGGATATTATATTCTTGTTTTAAAGTATAAATTATTTGAAATAACCGTGGTGTTATAATAACGATTCGTCATTGAAGAGACCGGGATCGGAAGTTGTCATACTCTCTGTCAATGCCGAAAACCACTTTAACAACCGTGTACGCGGTGGAGATTCCAGAATGTAGTAGGATGGTGGCGACATTTCCTTTTAGGTAAAAACGTGGACCCAACTCTCGTGAGTTGGCATAAGGTGGCTAAAACAGGAGCGATTCTCAGGCCAAAGGGATAGCACCCTATATCGGACACATCTCTTCGGTACTATACTCTAAATTTGGATTGATTCGATGGCCACCTTTATTTTTTGGTTTTGGGGGTGTTTGTTCAAGGTGGGCGGTAGCTGCGGCTATGCGTTACCACCAGCCCGGATAGCAAGTGGTATATCTACCCTGGCATTGCCTAGTTGTGCCGTGTCACCTACCCTAGCGCGCCTCATACAATTTTGGTTTTGTACCATACCTATGGAGTGCCCTCTGAGGACGCCCAGTACGGGGGAGATTATGGTACTGTATAGACTGTGGGAATATATAAATGTGTTAAGGTGGAAAATGTAAAGCCTTAACGCTATTTAAAAGTAAGTTTATTTTATAATTAGACACTATTATAATAGCGAAATACACCACATAGTAAATAGTTTAACGGATCCTTAAGAGATGTAAATCCCGAGCATCTCTTGAGTTACTGCACTCATATTTATTTCTATTGATTTAACTTACATAAGATCTTTTAGTTCTGACTCGAGTGTTTTGTCTTTCCAATTCGCTCGGGTCAGTCCGAGCATTTCAGGATCGAAGGCTTTATTTCTGGAGGACGAAGACGAAGATTTCATTATTATTATTAATATATACTATATTATTCCACTACACTATTGTATTCTGCTGCACTATTGATATTCTATGGTATGTATAACTCTGATATATATTGTATAAGTAAAATTAAATATTTTGTAAACAGCTTCAAAACTGTATATTTGATTATTATATTTTATCCTTCCGCTGTGAGATTCTGTTTGTTTTATTCTTTCTTGTTTTTTTTATTTATTTACCCCATAACAGTCCGCCCTTCCGTATGGTCTGAATTGGCACGTGTGTCGATTTAAAGCATGCGAAAAGGCGCCCGTTACATCTGGTATCAGAGCTTTGGTTTAGCGATAAACCTTAGCTTTGTGGGGTTTGACTCTTTACTAATAGGATAGTAAACCCTATGGGAGTCGCTGAGTGTATATATGAGAGAGCGTACTTGTTAGTGTTATAAAAAGGTTTTAATATTGTGTTAATCTGTTCCGTTTTGTATTTATAAATTCTGGTTGGTGCATTGGACGCTATGACATCAATAGGGATTTCTAAACACTTAATAGGACAGACCGGCAAAATATTTGTTTTAATATAGGTGAATGAAATAATTTTGCCTATTATATTTTCTATATATATATAAAATAAATTTTTATAAAAGATATATATACTTGGTTGCTATATATTGGTTGTTAGGTAATGAATTTATAAATAATAGTTGAGAAAAAAAATTTAAATGAAATTTGAAATTTTAGAACTTAAGTTCCGGGGTCTGAAAATATCTTTCGATTGATTTTGGAATATAATAATAATGTTATTAGAAGTATTTTCTGATATAAATATTTCAACAAAATTTAAATAATTGTTTTAAAGAAATTTTAGAAAGAAATAAGTTATGTACTCCCCTCTCTGTTGCTGGAAAATAATTTCGGTGAGAGTGCACGCATCATTGATATTCATTTTCAAGTCTCGAAGTAGGAAGGCCACTGTAGTAGTTTACTAAAAGATTTATTTTGATAAAAAATAAAATTTTAATTTTTTTAAAATATAAATTGGATAAATAAACTGTAAGTATATATATTTATCTATTATTTTAAAATGATTTGAAATTAAACCCAGAAATTAATTCTTAAGTCTTCGCTAATAAAAAGTTCTGATTAGGGTAGTGAAATGGAAGATAACTAATAATTGGAACCTTTAAATAAATTACGATATTAAATTCCTAGTTATAAATGAATTGGTAGGTAGTGAATAGAAATAGATAAAATGAATATAATAAAATGGAAAATTTACATGGTATGAACAAATGAGAATAAATAAAGTAAATTTTTTTAAGAATTAAATGTAAAAATTGAAACGACCGCCATTCGTCTCCACAGAATGACACATCATTAATAAGAAAGAAAGGGATAAAAAAGAGAAAGAAAGAGAAGAAAGAAGAAACAACACATCAGAATCTAAACAGCGGAACGAATAAATTATATTAATAGCATAAGTATTACATAGTACACAACTATGAGAGTTACACAGATAATACAACACATACTAGACAGTTATAAACATCTTCCTAGATATTACAACTCAATACAACTCAGAGACAACACAGAGATACCAAACACAGTGGAATACTATACATATATGCACGCAGAAGCCTCCTGCTCCATTGCTCCTCCACAATTCGTCAAAGCTAACCTGAGTCCCTTGGCTACTCGTAAAAATTTGAGTACCCAAGAGTTAAAGAAAAACAGAAATAAACTCCAGGTCAGACATGGGTCTGGTGTGAGTAACAGGTTAAAGTTTCTTAACTTTGAAAAACCTTTGAAAAGAAAGGTATCACGTAAGACATCCCACACATAAAAATGGAAAAGTTTTTACCTTACGCTAACCAAAACATTTGATAGGAAATCCAGTGATATTATAATTGGTCTAGGGTTTTCAAGTAAATATGAAATTACCGAAATTGTTACATCTATTAAATTCCAGCTACTAGCCCCAAAAGTGGGTAATACAATTAAAACCGTTGGCCACTTATTGGATTTTGGATTCCATACGATGGCTGGGCTACCGGGGTGCCGCCCGTCACAGTACGTGGCCTAGATCACCGTACCGAGGATCACTCCCAATCCTCTGCAACACAAGGCCGGAACCATTCCTTACTGAACAGTTCCGAACAAGATAACCCCGCAGTTGGTGCGCACATCCAACCGCCCGCTAAGCTTAATAAAAAGGGACCTCTAGAAGGGGAAAATCTCATTCTACTTAGTCACGACCCACTTAGCCTTGTTGCACCTCCCCTGTTTTAGCCATTCCCAGGTGATGAGGCTTGAGGCTACGATTACCTTTATAGGACATATTTATCTTTGAATGCTCATCGTCCACCTGACGATGTTCTGAAAGCATTCAATCCATACAAGTTCGTTCCGGGTTCGAACCAAACCGAAGGCATTATCTCGTTACACTCATTTCGGAATTACGCTCAGAGTTAACGACGATAACCCTTGCACTTTGAATCTTCATCTCGAATCTGAAAGTACTATCTCCGTCAAACTCATCTCGGAATCACCCTCAGAGTTATACTGACGAATAGTCCTTACACCTTGAGTCTGCACTCTTTACTTGAGATTCACGACCTATCGGTAATTTGGATCGATGTGGTTTTCGGTTATCCAAATTTGGAAACCCGATCCCGGTCTTATCGAAATCCAAAGCACGTCTTTTAGATCCAAGTTGTTTTAGTGTTTAAAACAATTCAATTACAATTATCTGTATACTCACAGATAGAAAATTCACATATCATAATAGATAATCAACATTATCATCACAACAGATAATCCATATTATCATTATCAAAGATAATCCATAGCATCATCATAATGCAACCAACGCATCCATATCACTCAATATTACTAATCTTATAGTTGAGATTCCAAACCATTCAAGGCAAACAATATCATCCATTCATAAGAAATGATCTATAATCACACCATCTATAATTAATTTAAAATGAATTAAGTGAATTTCATCATCTCTAATTAATATAAAGTGAATTAAATTAATTACCTATATCAATATAAATCTTGCTTACATACCCATTAATTAATTACTAATTAATTAATTAATCATCCTCTAAATTATCATCTTAATTAATCACCCCTGATTAATTATACTTTATTTACATTCTAGTAATTATCATTTAATTAATCGAACAAGTTAATTACTTTAAAACCAAATACAGTAATTGACCCTTAATTACTTCATTAATTAAATATAATTAATTATATTAAACCTTAATTAATTACAATTAATTAATTTCACTTAATTACTTATTATTGATTAATTAATCTTTAATTAATCAATATTAATTACATTATTAATTATATTAATTAATAATCCTTAATTATATTTAAATAATTATCTTATTTAAATTAATTTCATTCAGTAATTAACCATAATTATTAATCACCTTTGATTAATTACACTCAGTAATTAATTACCCCAAATTATATATCAAATTAATTACTTCTTAATTAATTTATTTAATTAATCCCTTGATTAATTATACAAAGTAATTTGATCCAAATTACTTTCACAATTCCATCATTATCCACTAATTACATCCAGTAATTATCTTTAATTACTTCACCGAATAATTGTACTTCATTAATTACATCAAGTAATTATTATCAAATCTAGTGTTTAAAATTAATTAAACATAATAAACTACATTAATTACATTGAATAATTAATTCCTTAATTACTTACATTAAGTAATTAAACTTAAATAAATTATCATTAAATTAATTAATCTAATTAATTATTTAAATTAATCACATTAATTAATTGTTAAATAATCTTAAGTTAATGACCATCATTAACCATTAACCATACTTTAATACTTCTCTTAAATAATTAACTTCCATTAATCATTATTAATTTCAAATTAATCAATCTTTAACAATCAATTAATTAACCTTTAATTATTTAGTTAATTAAGTGTTAACATTAACTTAATTAATTCGTAATTACTTGATTAATTAATTACTAATCATTAATTAAATCTAATTAATGATCCTTAATTATGGATTAATTATCCATAACAAATTGATTAACTTAAACTTTAAATTAATAATTTAAGACCCTTAATTACCTTTATTAATTATCCATTCCATTAATTAATTAAATAAATTATTCATTTAATTACCTTATTAATTAAATGAAATTATTAATCATTAAATTCTAAATATATTTTAAGATAAAAACTTTCTTATCTATGGTTAAATTATCATTCATAAATACTTTTGAAAATATTTATTTCAATTTCAATTTCAAATTTCATTTTAAAATTCAAGTTTTCAAAATGAAATCCAATTTATCTTTATCCAATTTAAAACTTTGAAATTCATATGTTAAAGAGTACTTATATAAACGAAATTTAAAGATTTTAAACTAAATTTCTTTTTAATTTCAATTCATTAAAGTATACTTTAACCTTTAAACTTATTTCCAAAACTTAAGATTCAAACCCAATTTGAATTCAAATTTAAAATTCTGATTTCACTTTGTATAAATCCTTCCTTACCTTTCAAACACCATTTAAATTCAAAATCTTTTTAAATACACTTTAACTTCTTAAATACTTTGATAATATTAAGTCAATTTGAATTTAAAACTCATTTGTTTCCAAACTAGATTCAAATTAAAATTGAATTGATTTTAGACTTATATTTAACTTAGACTAAGATTGAAAACTAGATATAAATCTTATTTTAAAACTTTACTTTCATTTAAAATCAGGTTTTGAATTTTATTTTAAAATTTAAATAGAGTAACAGGTTTTTGTCCCAAAACCTGTTAACATACTTTAACCCGAGCTAGAGCAAAACTGCTTCGAGTCCACCAACCAAAATCTTCGAGCAACCCTTCCACATGCTTCGAGTCACACCCGAGGCCACAACTCCTCAATTCCAACAATACATACTTCACCAAAAACTAAGTGCACCGTGCACATGCACGGTGACTTTGATCACCTCTGACCATCTCCGATGGTCGTCCCACATCAACAACCTCCTTCGCATCCAAACAAGATCAACAGAATCACCATCAAAACTTGAAATCAAATTCGAGTTCAAACCGCCAAACCTGGAACAGAAACAGGAATCCCAACTCAAACCTGGAAACTACCTCGACCTCGCCTTCTCGACCATCTGAGCAACTGCACTTCCGTCCATACTATTGTCAACTCATCCTCTACCATTCCCCTAAGTTTGGCTACACTCGATCATCCACAGATGTCGAACCCAACAAAACACTCAACCCATTATAAACTAGGGTTACAAACTTCAAAAATCAACCACTATCACCACAAAGTTCTGATCAACATCTTGGCATTTTTCCCCTAGCCTCTGATCATTCCTCCACTTCTACGACGAAACTCGATCACCAAAATCAAGTAGGTCACCAGAAATCACAAGTTTTCCACTATCTGTTCATCACCGAACTGCACCCTTATTTCTAGTTTAAAAATTATGATTTAGGTGTTAAAAATCATGATTTTTTTATGTATTCATCTCATAATACTGAATTTATAAATTATACAGTTTGAATTTTCACATATTTTAACATGCACTGATGTTTTTATACTTCTAGTGAGATTTCAAGTTTAATTAAACTTAAGCAAAATTTTAAAACCTTCTTTATGACATAACAACAAATTTTATTTAAACTCCAAGTACTAACATCAATGGGATCAAGAGAATATGAATTTTGAATCAAGTCTTGAACTTGAAACTGGTAACACAGATGACAGTGGAACATATACACATATCTACATATCCATATATATAGAAATTCATCACATATAAATATTTATTCAACACACATTCATTCCAGATCTCAGCATGCAACCCTAATCAATTTATGATTTTTTATAAAAAAATGTGATGTTACTCACCATATTAAAGAAGAAGGCAGAGCCTCAGATTTGATTTGAAATGCTTGAAAACTCTGAACTCTTTTTCTTTAAAACTTTAATGCCGACATGCCTTATCAAACCAGAAATGCTTTTGCTCGAGTTAAAACTTTGTACTTGAAAAATGAAGTTGGTTGCAGTAAACAATTCCAGGTTGAAGAAAAAATGTACAGGCTACAGATATGCTTGAAACAGTTACAGGGAATATGATCTTGATAAGAGGAGTTTGATTTGCATGCTTTACTGAATTACAGAAATTTGCTTACAGGCTTTGCATGTTTGAAGATGTGCAGGCAATAGATTTGAAAAGGTTTTACAGGGAAATTGATCTAGTTTGCTTGTTTGAACAGGGCATTTGAAGATGATTACAGGGAAAATGATTTGCATTTTTGATTGAAGAGAATTACTGATTTGGTTTTCTTTGATTTAGAAAGTGATTACTGATTTTAGAAGGTTTGTTTTTAGATTTGTTTGGCTTTAGATTATAGCAAAAGAAAAGAAAAATAAGGGAAAGAAGATTTTATATAAGCTGAAATTATTTGAAAATAAAAACAAAAGAAAAAACTAAATTCAATTTTGACAATTGTCCTAAAATATAACATTTGTCATATTAGTTGTTAATCACATAACACATGTTTCCTTTAAGTTAATTAGTTATATTTAAATTTTAATTAATATTTAGTTAGATGTTATTATAAGATAAATGTAAGCTTGTATTTGATTATACTTATTTACATGTATAAAATTTTGAAATGAATAAATCCAATTTATAAAATAAAAGTTTATCCAAATATTTAAGAATCCAAAACAAATAAAAATATTTATACTTCAAGTTTTTCAAAGCTTTAAATTCAAATCCAAATCAAATTCTAAAACTAAATTTTGAAATTAAGTTATATATTTAGATAAATAACTACACAATTCAATTTTGAAAACTTATTAAAAATCTATTTGTTAAAAACAATGTATTATTATATTTTGACAATAACACATTTGATAACTTTAAATGATTTATAAAAGAAATTATTTCTTTATTAATAAATTATTTATTTTATCACACTATATCAAAATAAACCTTGTTGTTATTTTTATTTAAATTTAAACTCAAAAATCAATTTAAACAAATTAAATTTTTATCTTATCAATTTAAAACCATATTTTATTTATTCAATAGCTTTTAGAAGTTTAACTTTTAAATAAAATCATAATTCCCAATTTTTACTATATATATATATAGAAAACATGATTTATTTATTAAATTTAAAACAAGGCCTATCTATTTACAATATATACAAATATATATATACATTATAAATAGATAACAATTTATTTAGCTTTTAAAAGATAAAATCCATCAATTAAATATTTTTTTATTGGATTATTAATTTAGTTCAAATCTTATCACAAAGATTATCAAATCAATTTAATTTTTAATTCAAATTATTAAATTTATATTGCTTAAAATTCTGGATCATCACAAAAATAAAAGATAAATCATTATATGAAAGAAAAGAGACCAAACAACTAATGTATGAAATGAAATTTATAATAAGTAAATTTGATTTGTTGTTGTTTTGGTTTATGGTAGTTTGGGTAAGGATACTTTAAAATTGTTTGGATGTATGAATAATCTATTTAGCTTCGTCAGAGACTGTTGAGTAAATGATGCACTTGATAGTTTATTTTCATTCTGTACAATTTAAAGTTTGAACTCGAACAACTATTTGTTTTATTTTATTTGAATGAAAATTGAAGTGTGTCGATTTATGTGATGTTTGTTTGCTGGTTGCAAGTGATTGATGTTGTATTGATTTGTTTGCTTATGGTTGAAACCACTTTAAATATTTCATTTTATATAATTGTCAACTTTATTGGATTATATAAGTGAAATACAGGTTATGGGAGCAAATGCTACTGCTTTTGGTTTCATAATTAAGTGTAAATTGCCCGACAAATAGGTACGTTTTCGGATTACGGTTTTTAGCGTTATTATATTTTTTCCCGTGTTGGGGTTTATATTATTTTGGAAAATATATGTTGTATATTATTATAACTGATATTATATTTTCTCCCGAGCCTCCCCGTACAAAGGAGACTCTGCCAAAATTTTCCGTAAATTTTTGACTTAGAAATTATTTTGAAAATGTTTTTCAAACTTTATCAATTTAAGTATAAAAAGATCTATTGGTTATAAATTGGTATATTTTGTTTAAATTAATTAATTTTGTAAATTTATTTGTTTATAAATTTAATATTTAAATAAGATATATTGATTTCTTAATTCTTCTTTTCCCTTCTTTCCTTTTCGGGGACGAAAAGTTTTGAGTGAGGGAGAGTGTAACGACCCTTAAATTTTGGTAAATAAATTTGGTTAAATTAATGAGCTTTTGTAATTAAATTTAGATATAATAAAAAAACCTTATAATGTATAGAGGAATAATATTGAAACAAATAAAATTTGTAAATGAAGAATGAAATAATAACTGATGAAGTGTAAAAATGATTATTAAAGCTAAAATTGTTATAGATTAAATGAAACTACAATAAATGCAATAGTGTAAGCGTTATACCTGGATTTAAATTGAATATAAAAATATAAAGTAGGTATTTAATTTTTAATGAAAGAACACCTTGTTACATTTACTGAATTAAATTAAGGAAATTAAATATTAATAAATGGTCATTTAATAAAACCAATGTTCTAGGAGTAATTATAATAGTTGTTTGAAATACGTATAAAATTTGATTTGGAAATCTATTGGATTTAAAATGAAATTTGGTATTGCTTTAATAAGTTTAAATGTTGTTTATTTTGTAAAGTAATAAATGATGTAATAAAAGAGTGAAATCTAGATAAATAAATTTAATTGAAACTTTAATTAAATAATGGGTGAAATAATAGGATAAAAGGTAACATTGATATTGTAAGGAATAAAACCCTATTAATGTAAGAAAACAAAGGCAAACATTTAAGTTATAAATGTTATAATAAATAAAAATAAATTGACCATTTTATAAGGATTTGGCATATGAAAATAGTAGCAGTTGTGTGTAAATATTGGAGTTAATATTATGTAGGCAACTATGATAATTTGTAGGAAATAATAAGCCTTAGTGTATTGTAAGGTTATGTGATGCCCCATCTCTATACCCACGCTAGCCAAGAACACTACCGTGTAGTGCTGTCAACTAGCACGGAGAATAAGGCTGTTGAGGAGCGACCATCCATGTGATTGCTTATCACACGATGGCTATAAATAATCTTCGGAAACAAACATAGAAATAAGAATAACACAAATCAGTCACAGACATCCATATCACAAAGGCGGAAGAAGATATGAATATATAACTAACACATGAAAGTGTACATCAGAGTAGTGGTCAAAAAGATCCACAATAATACAAAAGAATAGCAACACGTGCTATACAAAAGAATACAATTATGAGTCTATGTCTCAAATGTATAAAACAAAAACTTCTAATCTAAATAGTTAGCCAAAAGTCGGAGTAGCAAATCCCGGGAAGAAGTCAAGCAAAAGCACCTGTAACATCTCGGTCTGACCCGAGTATTATTTAACAAAATAATAAACGGATCAGTCTAGCTATAAATATCAGATGACATGGTATAAAATAAAAGATATGGCATAAACATAAAATATCCATACTGACATACTACTATAAGTATGCAAATGATGATCAACAGAAGATCAATTAATAAGAGATAAATCGATATCACAAGAATCTTCTCAAAGATCCAAAGAGGGCATCATACCCTAAACTTGTACTCATAACAAGTCAATGACATAAATTCCAGAAATCAATACAAGAAATCCAGAAATCACAGATAAAGGGAAAGAGGCCTATCACATGACGGTCCGAAGACCATGGTGAGCTACCCCATATGGGTGAGTCGGAATCACCCAGATGAGGTCTAGGTTAACCAAAAAGCATAAAGGTATGTGTGAGTGGAATCACACAAATGGTGTCTAGCCTAACCTCGCAACAAAAAGGCATGTGTGAGTGGAATCACACAAATGGTGTCTAGACTAACCTTGCGGACAAAGAGATATGTGTGAGTTGGAATCACACCAATGAGGTCTAGTCTAACCTTGCAAACAAAGAGACATCGCACAATTGCTAGTCTAAATCATAAAATGATCGTCATGATCAACGGGAAGTGTCAATTACACTAAGCTAGTAAATATAAAAGTCTAGCTTCGTGTCCCATAACCACTTGCTTAGCTTAAATATTTACGAACACACTGTAAATCTTCACTAATAAAATTGTCACTAGAGGTTCAATCGAACAAGTCCATGAATTAACCGACGAAGCAAACGCAAGCGTTTCGTACCACTTGTTTTACTAAGCCGTTTAATTAAATTTCTCATCCGAGTGAGGTAAAGGTTTGTATATACTAATAGATTGGAAAACAGGTTAAGAAAAGAGCTTTGTTATTAAAAATAGAGTTGAAATCCTTTTATTGAAAGAGTTTTGATATTTACTACTAGTTTTGAAACCTTTATATTTTAAAGTGACAAATCACAGAAGCGATTGTAGAAACAATCAATCACAAAGATCACATTCGAAGATGTGATAAAAATCCAAGGAAATCAGCTCAACAAGTTCTGTTGAATGTTTTTCAGATAAGATCCCCCATGGAGGGGGGGTCTAGGGGGGTGGCAGCCACCCAAGGTGGGGGTGCGGGGGCAACGCCCCTGCTTCGGGGTTCGACCTGCCCGGTCAGGTCACGGGGGTACAGGGGGCAGCGCCCCGTCCAAAACGGTACGACTTAGTGAAGACCTAAGGGAGGATAGGATCGAGCAACCTAGAGGTGTTCGCGACCTAACGACTTAAACAAGGTCGAGCGAGTTAAGGTGATGCACGACCTAACGTGTCACGCGACTTAACGAAGGCAAGGCCGAGGGAGTTAGGGTGATGCGCGACCTAATGGAGGCGAGCGACTTAAGGGGTCATGCGACCTAACTGGAATGGCCAAGCGACCTAACAACCCAGGCAAGGACGAGCAACTTAAAGTGGTAAGCATGCGGCCTAGGTGGACGCGACCTAATGGTTAAGCGACTTAAGGGGTACGCGACCTAAGGGAAACTCGCGACCTAACATTGCCGAGCTAAGGTAAGGTGCGACTCAACCAGGTGAGCGACCTAAGGAAAACGAACGACTTAAGGAACTCGTGGGTTAGAAGAGGTGAGCGACCTAAGGTCATACGACCTAAAATGCCATAGGACCTAACGACCTAAGGTCATACAACCTAGCGACCTAAAGCCATACAACCTAACTCTGAAGACGTTAGAAATGGCCAGAACGACCTACGACATAAGGTCCATACGACCTACGACCTAAGGTCCATTCGACCTAAAGCCCAACGACCTAGCGACCTAAAACCAAACGACCTACGACCTATTTCCGAGTGCCGAGCGACCTAACGTTGTAGGCCATTTTAAGGTCGGAAACGAGCTATTTTGAGGCCGAGACTTTTCCACGCGAACGACCTAGCATAGGCAGAACGACCTAAGTGCAGTTTTTTACCAAAAACACTAAAATTTGGGGTTTTTCGCCAATCCAATCCAAACCAAATGCAAATGTACATGCAAACATGATAAGGATTCATTCCCAACAGTCCAAGATAGTTATAGGCTAGATTTGTGAGATAAAAATCTCACCTTTTCACTAAAATGGATGAACATGAAGCTTGAAATGCTATGCAAGGATCAACCACTAGCTTGAATCAATGTCTTCACTTGAGTTTTGGAGTTGATGTTGGATTAGCAATGAAGACTTAGCTTTTGGAGTTTTAATTTCTCTTTCCACTCACCATTAATGCCAAAGCTTGAGTTGGTAGGAATTTATGAAGAGTGAAGAGAAGGAGCGGGTTGGGTTTGAGTTATAATGGCTAAGCTAACCCAAAGTCCAAAGCGGGAAAAGTTAGTGAAATTCCTCTAACTCCCAACCTATCAATGTTTACACTTAAAAAAGTTGTAAACGGCATTTCGAACTCAATGGAAGTGGTCTCGAGTCCTAATTTGACCGTTTGAAAAAAGTAGCTTTTCGGACCAATATCCGATTAACGACAAAATATTTAAATAAAATATTTAAATATAAAATCGATAAATATGTGGGTTGTTACTGACTCCCCTCCTTAAAGAAATTGCGTCCTCGCAATATATAAGATAGAAATAACAAGTAACAACCATAGAAGCATATTAATACAAAAGAAATTTGAAATAGGAAGTTCACCTCAAAGAGCAGGAGTAAGCAAGTCCGGATGTGTTCGCTCGATGAATTCTCTGGATTCCCAAGAGCAATCCTTAGGATTTGAGGACCATTGAACCTTCACAAGCGGAACATCTTTATTTCGAAGTCGCTTGACCTCCGAAGCAATAATTCGAATAGGTTGCTGCTCATAAGTTAAATTTGGCGAAACTTCAATTTCTTCCACAATACCAGGCTCAATAATAGAATCGGAATCTCGAAGGCATTTCCGTAATTGAGAAACGTGAAACACGTCATGCATGGCAGAAAACTGAGCCGGTAATGAAAGGCGATAAGCAATGGAACCAATACGTCCAGTGATAGGAAATGGCCCAATATATCGAGGCACTAACTTTGCCGACCGACTGAAACGTACAACACCTTTCATAGGTGAAACACGAATAAAAACAAGATCTCCAACAGAAAATTCTAGTTTCCTTCTTCGATTATCGGCATAGGATTTTTGCCTGCTCTGGGCTTCTTTCATCCTATGTCGAATAAGTTCAATCTTCTCTGTGGAATCACGAATAAAGTCTGGACCTAAAACCAGCTTCTCACCGGCCTCAAGCCAACAAGAAGGAGACCGGCATGGCCTTCCATAGAGTGCCTCGAAAGGTGCCATGCCAATACTAGATTGGAAGCTATTATTATAGGAAAATTAAACAAGTGAAATATGATCTTACCAACTTCCATCAAAATCAAGCACACAAGCACGAAGAAGATCTTCAAGAGTTTGATTCACATGCTCGGTTTGTCCATCGGACTGGGGTTGATAAGCAGTGCTAAAGTTAAGCTTCGTTCCTAAAGCTTTTTGAAGACTCTTCCAAAATCCACTAGTAAACAATGGATCTCAATCGCTAACAATAGAAGTATGAACTCCATGCAATTTAACAATTTCTTTGATAAAGAGTTTGGCCAAAATAGGAACGGTTCTGTTAGACCGAACGGGAATAAAATAGGCGGATTTAGTACGTCTATCAACGATCACCCATAAGCTATCATGACCCGAACAAGAACGGGGAAGGCCATCTATAAAATCCATGGAAATTTGGCCCCACTTCCAAATTAGAATTTGTAAAGGTTGCAATAACCCACCAGATGTTTGATGTTCGGCCTTGACAAGTTGGCAAGTCATGCAACACTTAACAAAGTTAGCAATATCAGATTTCATTCCCTCCCAATAATAAAGTCGCTTCATATCAGCGTACATTTTACTACCACCGGGATGAATGGTGAATTTAGAACGATGGGAATCTTCTAAAATATCTTTACGAAGATCACCAATATTTGGTACGATAAGTCTACCAAATTTTTGAATGCAGCCACGAGAAACAATATCAAAGTCTTTCAAACCTTCAATATCAATTTTATCCTTAACATTTTGGCCAAGAAGAGCCAATTCAGGATCTAGCCCTTGAGCTTCAAGAATGCGATCTAAAAGAGAAGGATGGGCCTCAAGGCTACATAAAAAAAGTGATGAGCATAAATCGGATACGCGCTGTCGAATCTCACAAGTGGATAAAATCTCGAGATCGTTCCATTCGGATATCATCATAGAAACAACAACTTGTTGTTTACGGCTAAGAGCATCGGCGACACGATTACCCTTACCGGGGGTATAAAGGATATCAAGATCATAAGGTGCAAGGAACTCGAGCCACGCTGTTGACGTAAATTAAGTTCTTTTTGAGAAAATAAATATTTCAAAGACTTATGATCCGTGTAAAGAATAAATTTCTCTCCCAATAGATAATGACGCCAAATTCGAAGGGCGAAAACAATAGCCGCGAGTTGTAAATCATGTGTGGCATATCTAGTCTCGGCCGGCTTCAATTGCCTTGAAGCATAAGCAATAACACATTCTTTTTGCATAAGAACGGCACCCAAACCAACGTGACTAGCATCAGTATAAACAACAAAATCTTCATTCCCTTCGGGAATAACAAGAATAGGAGCATCGGAAAGGAGTTCTTTTAATTTCTGAAAAGAGGCTTCACATTTGTCCGACCAAATGTATTTAACTCCCTTCTTAGTCAAGCCAGTAAGAGGCATGACAATCTTAGAAAAGTCTTTAATGAAACGACGGTAATGACCCGCCAATCCGAGAAAACTACGAATCTCCGTCACACTCTCTGGTCTCTTCCAATCTTGAATCGCTTCAATCTTTGAAGGATCCATGGAAATTCCGGATTCGGAAATAATATGACCGAGAAACTTCACACGAGATTGCCAAAAGTGGCATTTAGAAAATTTCGCCTTTAATTGATTACTCCTAAGAGTTTCCAATACAATCCGAAGATGCTTTTCATGCTCCTCCTCGGTTTTAGAATACACAAGATATCATCAATGAAGATGAGAACAAACCGATCGAGGAAATCTTTGAAAACTCGATTTATGAGGTCAACGAAATAAGCTGGAGCATTCGTTAACCCAGATGGCATAACAAGCCATTCATAAGATCCATATCGAGTACGGAATGATGTCAAAGGAATGCTATCCTCTGCGATACGAAGCAGATGGAAACCGGTAGCCAAGTCCAATTGTGAAAAGACCTTAGCACCACTAAGCTGATCGAATAGATCATCAATCCGAGGTAAAGGATATTTATTTTTAATAGTAAGATCGTTAAGCTTGCGATAATCAACGCAGAGCCTAAGGGTACCATCGGATTTCTTTACGAAAATAGCCGAAGCTCCCCAAGGCGAGCAACTAGAGCGAATAAATTGCTTCGTCTCCAATACGGATAAATGTTTGTGCATCTCTTCATTTTCCTTGTTGGACATGCGATAAGGAGGACGAGTAATAGGTTGAGCTTCAAAGGTAAGATTAATTCTGAACTCAATTGCTCGCTTAGGTGGTAAACCTAAAACGGGCTCGAATATGTCGAAAAATTCACGGACAACGTGAATTCGAGAAATGACGTCTTCCTCATCATCATCATCATCGTCTCGAGGATTTGATGAATATAAAGATGCAGTCAAAGAAGAATCTGAATCTTTAAGAATAATAGAAATCTGATTTATAGATTGCGGATGTCGGAGATAAATAGTTCGCTCAGGACATAGGATATGAGCTTCATAACGGTTAAGTCAGTCCATACCCAATATCATTCCAAAGCCTAAGTAACGCATAACATGCAAATCGGATAGGAAAGAAAAATCACATAAAATAATCTCCACATCTTTACAAAGCAAACTAAGAGTTGCGGATCCACCAACAGGATTCGCAATTTTTAAAGAAGTCATTAATGCAGTAACACTTAAGGAAAAAGTGTCTACCAGTTCCTTTGATATAAAAGAGTGGGATGCACCCGTATCAAAGAGAACTCTAATAGGTTGATCATGAAATAAAATAATACCATCAAGAATGGAGTGAGAAATACCTTGGCCACGAGATGTGTTGCCAGGGGCTTGAGCCACATTCAACTTTCCTTCCTTCTTACCTTCACGTTTGAGGCATTGATGTATGTAATGATCTGGGCTCTTACAATAGCGACAAGATTTGGGCTTAGAGCACTTATTCGCAAAATGACCCCCAGATCCACAGTTGAAGCATCTCGCACCACTAGGAGAAGGAGACTTTGCCGCAAGGGTTGCATTCTTACCCTTTTTGTTGGGATAAGGGCCTTTGAATTTACTGGGCCTCTTTTTGTTGTTGAAGTTGGGTTTGGAAGCTACTACTTCAACATCACTTTCTTTATCAGCCTTTCCAAACGAAGAGCGATATCTATAAGTTGGTCGAAAGGAACTTCTAACTTTAGAAGTAATGGCTTCTTGAGGCTTTTTTTTAAGCCATAAACGAACCTCTGGTTCTTCTTCAATGGGGTGTTGATGTATTCAACCCCATATTTGGAAAGCGACTCAAAGGCTGCGACGTAATTAGTCACAGAGGACTCACCTTGAACAAGGTCTATAAAGCGTCGAGCCAGAGTAACCTTCTCTGCTTCTGGTACAAATTTTAACTCGAAGCGTGTCCGGAATTGCTTCCAGGTAAGGTCCGCTTCATTGACTTCAGAAATAAGAAGTTCATACCAGTCCAATGCCCTCTCTTGGAGTATACTGGAAGCCACCTGAACACGGCGAAGATCGACGAGATTCATGCGAATGAAGATTCGATCGCAGGTCCTCAACCAAGCCTGGACCTCGATGATAGTTTCAAAACCTTTAAATGGCTTCCCACCCAAGTTGGTGTAATCATTGCACAAACGTGCAAACCCATATTTAGGGTGA
Organism: Allium cepa; assembly: GCA_030765085.1. NCBI lineage: Eukaryota > Viridiplantae > Streptophyta > Magnoliopsida > Asparagales > Amaryllidaceae > Allium > Allium cepa. The sequence goes on along the minus strand of CM060943.1, from coordinate 884,067,382 downwards.
GTAGGTTCCGGATTAGAACCAGCTGCTTGAGCATTCATGATAAGGTCAAGAAGTTGTTGGGTAGTCATAAAAACTCCATCTTGGGGTAAAGCACTAGCTGGTCCAGCTCTGGGATGACCAGGTCTAACCATTTCTCTTCCTTAAGAAAGAAAAAGAGAAAGAAGAAGATTATTCACTAATGAATATCGAGCAATCTTGCTAGATAAAACAAGGAATCATAAAGGATTTAAGATGAATCGGTTCGACGAATCGAATTAATCCTAAGACATAACTCCTAAGGTGGACTTAGGACGATGATCCTTGTTAAGTTATTCTACATTGTTTCGAAGTTTGGCTCCGATACCAAGCTGTGACGCCCCACCTCTATACCCAAGCTAGCCAAGAACACTACCGTGTAGTGCTGTCAACTAGCACGGAGAATAAGGCTATTGAGGAGCGACCATCCATGTGATTGCTTATCACACGGTGGCTATAAATAATCTTCGGAAACAAACATAGAAATAAGCATAACACAAATCAGTCACAGACATCCATATCACAAAAGTGGAAGAAGATATGAATATATAACTAACACATGAAAGTGTACATCAGAGTAGTGGTCAAAAAGATCCACAATAATACAAAAGAATAGCAACACGTGCTATACAAAAGAATACAACTATGAGTCTATGTCTCAAGTGTATACAACAAAAACTGCTAATCTAAATAGTTAGCCAAAAGTCGGAGTAGCAAATCCTGAGAAGAAGTCAAGCAGAAGCACCTGTACCATCTCGGTCTGACCCGAGTATTATTTAAGAAAATAATAAACGGATTAGTCTAGCTATAAATATCAGATGACATGGTATAAAATAAAAGATATGGCATAAACATAAAATATCCATACCGACATACTACTATAAGTATGCAAATGATGATCAACAGAAGATCAATCACTAAGAGATAAATCGATATCACAAGAATCTTCTCAAAGATCCAAAGAGGGCATCATACCCTAAACTTGTACTCATAACAAGTCAATGACATAAATTCCAGAAATCAACACAAGAAATCCAGAAATCACAGAAAAAGGGAAAGAAGCCTATCACATGACGGTCCGAAGACCCTGGGGAGCTACCCCGTATGGGTGAGTCAGAATCACCCAGATGAGGTCTAGGCTAACCAAAAAGCATAAAGGTTTGTGTGAGTGGAATCACACAAATGGTGTCTAGCCTAACCTCGCAACAAAAAGGCATGTGTGAGTGGAATCACACAAATGGTGTCTATACTAACCTTGCGGACAAAGAGATATGTGTGAGTCGGAATCACACCAATGAGGTCTAGTCTAACCTTGCAAACAAAGAGACATCGCACAATTGCTAGTCTAAATCATAAAATGATCGTCATGATCAATGGGAAGTGTCAATTACACTAAGCTAGTAAATATAAAAGTCTAGCTTCATGTCCCATAACCACTTGCTTAACTTAAATATTTACGAACAAATTGTAAATCTTCACTAATAAAATTGTCACTAGAGGTTCAATCGAACAAGTCCAAGAATTAACCGACGAAGCAAACGCAAGCGTTTCATACCACTTGTTTTACTAAGTCGTTTAATTAGATTTCTCATCCGAGTGAGGTAAAGGTTTGTATATACTAATAGATTGGAAAACGGGTTAAGAAAAGAGCTTTGTTATTAAAAATAGAGTTGAAATCCTTTTATTGAAAGAGTTTTGATATTTACTACTAGTTTTGAAACCTTTATATTTTAAAGTGACAAATCACAGAAGCGATTGTAGAAACAATCAATCACAAAGATCACATTCGAAGATGTAATAAAAATCCAAGGAAATCAGCTCAACAAGTTCTGTTGAATGTTTTTCAGATAAGATCCCCCACGGAGGGGGTCCGGGGGGGTGGCAACCCCCAAGGTGGAGGTGCGGGGGCAACGCCCCTACTACGGGGTTCGACCTGCCCGGTCAGGTCGCGGGGGTCCAGGGGGCAGCGCCCCGTCCAAAACGTTACGAATTATTGAAGACCTAAGGGAGGATAGGATCGAGCGACCTAGAGGTGTTCGCGACCTAACGACCTAAACAAGGTCGAACGAGTTAAGGTGATGCGCGACCTAACGTGTCACGCGACTTAACGAAGGCAAGGCCGAGCGAGTTAGGGTGATGCGCGACCTAACGGAGGCGAGCGACTTAAGGGGTCATGCGACCTAACTGGAATGGCCAAGCGACCTAACAACCTAGGCAAGGATGAGCGACTTAAAGTGGTAAGCATGCGGCCTAGGTGGACGCGACCTAATGGTCAAGCGACTTAAGGGGTACGCGACCTAAGGGAAACTCGCGACCTAACATTGCCGAGCTAAGGTAAGGTGCGACTCAACCAGGTGAGCGACCTAAGGAAGACGAACGACTAAAGGAACTCGCGGGTTAGAAGAGGCGAGCGACCTAAGGTCATACGACCTAAAAGGCCATAGGACCTAACGACCTGAGGTCATACGACCTAGCGACCTAAAGCCATACGACCTAACTCCGAAGACGTTAGAAATGGCCAGAACGACCTACGACCTAAGGTCCATACGACCTACGACCTAAGGTCCATTCGACCTAAAGCCCAACGACATAGCGACCTAGAACCAAACGACCTACGACCTAATTCCGAGTGTCGAGTGACCTAACGTTGTAGGCCATTTTAAGGTCGGAAACGAGCTATTTTGAGGCCGAGACTTTTCCACGCGAACGACCTAGCATAGGCAGAACGACCTAAGTGCAGTTTTTTACCAAAAAAACTAAAATTTTGGGTTTTTCGCCAATCCAATCCAAACCAAATGCAAATGTACATGCAAACATGATAGGGATTCATTCCGAACAGTCCAAGATAGTTATAGGCTAGATTTGTGAGATAAAAATCTCACCTTTTCACTAAAATGGATGAAGATGCAGCTTGAAATGCTATGCAAGGATCAACCACTAGCTTGAATCGATGTCTTCACTTGAGTTTTGGAGTTGATGTTGGATTAGCAATGAAGACTTAGCTTTTGGAGTTTTAATTTCTCTTTCCACTCACCATTAATGCAAAAGCTTGAGTTGGTAGGAATTTATGAAGAGTGAAGAAAAGGAGGGGGTTGGGCTTGAGTTATAATGGCTAAGCTAACCCAAAGTCCAATGCGGAAAAAGTTAGTGAAATTCCTCTAACTCCCAACCTATCAATGTTTATACTTAAAAAAGTTGTAAACGACATTTCGAACTCAATGGAAGTGGTGTCGAGTCCTAATTTGACCGTTTGAAAAAAGTAGCTTTTCGGACCAATATCCTATTAACGACAAAATATTTAAATAAAATATTTAAATATAAAATCGATAAATATGCGGGTTGTTACAGAATCCCCTCCTTAAAGAAATTGCGTCCTCGCAATATATAAGATGGAAATAACAAGTAACAACCATAAAAGCATATTCACACAAAAGAAATTTGAAAGAGGAAGTTCACCTCAAAGAGCAGGAGTAAGCAAGTCCGGATGTGTTCGCTCGATGAATTCTCTGGATTCCCAAGAGCAATCCTTAGGATTTGAGGACCATTGAACCTTCACAAGCGGAACATCTTTATTTTGAAGTCGCTTGACCTCCGAAGCAATAATTCGAATAGGTTGTTGCTCATAAGTTAAATTTGGAGAAACTTTAATTTCTTCCACAACAACAGGCTCAAGAATAGAATCGGAATCTCAAAGGCATTTCCGTAATTGAGAAACGTGAAACACCTCATGCATGGTAGAAAACTGAGCCGGTAATGAAAGGCGATAAGCCATGGAACCAATACGTTCAGTGATAGGAAATGGCCCAATATATCGAGGCGCAAACTTTCCCAACCGACTGAAACGTACAACACCTTTCATATGTGAAACACGAATAAAAACAAGATCTCCAACAGAAAATTCTAATTTCCTTCTTCGATTATCGGCATAGGATTTTTGTCTACTCTGGGCTTCTTTCATCCTATGTCGAATAAGTTCAATCTTCTCTGTGGAATCACGAATAAAGTCTGGACCTAAAACCAGCTTCCCACCGGCCTCAAGCCAACAAGAAGGAGATCAGCATGGCCTTCCATAGAGTGCTTCGAAAGGTGCCATACCAATACTAGATTGGAAGCTATTATTATAGGAAAATTCAACAAGTGAAATATGATCTTTCCAACTTCCACCAAAATCGAGCACACAAGCACGAAGAAGATCTTCCGGAGTTTGATTCACATGCTCGGTTTGTCCATCAGACTGGGGGTGATAAGCAGTGCTAAAGTTAAGCTTCGTTCCTAAAGCTTTTGGAAGACTCTTCCAAAATCCACAAGTAAACAATGGATCTCGATCGCTAACAATAGAAGTAGGAACTCCATGCAATTTATCAATTTCTTTGATAAAGTGTTTGGCCAAAAGAGGAACGGTTCGGTTAGACCGAACGGGAATAAAATGGGCGGATTTAGTACGTCTATCAACGATCATCCATAAGCTATCATGACCCGAACGAGCAAGAGCATCTCTCACTTGTTTCTGAAGCACCTCTTCTTTTTGAGTGTAAGAAGTAGAAGAAGTGGCGAGTTCTTCTTTAAGTTTCTCGACCTTCGCCTCAAGCTCTTCATTATAAGTAGTGATGCTCCTCATCTCGGTATCATGCTGCTCAAGAACCTTTTGCCATTCAGCTTTGTCATTCTCCATAGTAAGCATGGCCTCGAGATTCACACAGTTTACCCTTTGAAGCTCGTCAATAAGCTTTTGCCAGTTCGACATCCTTTCAATATCAAGCCTGGCGGTATCGAGATTTCGCAGCATGGCAGGCTTGTCAAAAGGGACCAAGTCAAGATCGAACCGCACTCCCTTTAGGCACCAGTGCGGGAACCGGCTTTGCAGAGTAGCCGGGCCTGATCCAACTTGGAATTTAGGCCTGCTGATTATTTTCTGAATGTCTGTCTTCCCGAGAGCAGGAGAGCCAGAAGGAATGTCAAGTGAGACGGGGGCAGTGACCTATTCAGGAGTTGTAGAAGCATGCTTTTCACCGTGCCGGGCACGCTTGCTTGGGTCCTCAACTATATGGCTTTTTCCCCGATCATCATGCGACTTTCTCTTGTGAGAATCGCCACCTCTCTGGGAAGAATCATGGTGCTCCTCCCTTTCTTTTCTCTCATAACGCTCTTCTTGAGCCCTTCTCTCCTAAGCTTTCGAGCGGCTCTCTCTTCATCGGTTTCTCTGTGAACGGGAAGGTGGCGCCTATAATCATATTCACTACGCCTTCCGTAGCGCTGAAAGTCGTCATAGTAAGAGCCGCTGCGTCCCATTGGAGAATCCGAAATAAAAAAAAACAAGTCTTAAAGGTCTTCAGAGAAAAGAAGCATAACTTTAGAATCTTCAAAGTACAAAGAGTTAGGAGTATAAAAGTGCCGAAAGATTCTAAGTGTGTGTGATGTGCAAACTACGCGCATCAAACTACGAACCACTCTTTGATTGCGGAGTAATCGTGGGGGTAGTAGTTAACGTCAACTCTTGGGTCGACGGAGCTTGTTGCAAAGAAGAATCGCTTCCACTACTGAAGAAGAAACCCTAGTAGTTACAGGGTCGTCTTTAAAGATCTCCTGTGAGGTGGCAAAGAGGTCGCTCAACCCTTCGAAAGTGTCGTCCCCGCTCTGCCTGACAGGACTTGTTTTCCCGGCTTCTTCGCCAGACTTTTGTGAATGTCGCGGAGATCCCTGAGGCTCTTCTTCCTCAATGACTGGGGCAAATGCGGATTTGCCAGACGACCCCGCAACATCAACAGTAGTAGAGCACTTCACCAGAGAAGCCTCGGAGGCAGGTCTTTTGGTATGGGTTCGTCAGAAGAAACTAGGGCATCTAATGCTTTAGGTGGGGAGTCTGGAACCTCATGGGGGTGTGTGGAGCGAGAAGGGTGAAGAAGTCCGAACTGGTAAAGGAATTCGTCGTTCAACAAAAATTTCTTATCCCGCTCTTCAACCGGTACAGCTACGAGCCTCTCCAGAGTTGGCTTGTGGCTGGGATCTCTAGAAGGAGGGGGAAGTGCTGAAATTAAAAAATGAAGCTAACACTTGGCAATTCGGACTTCACAAAACTCAAAGTATAGAAGAGGTAGAGGTAGATGATCTTACTTCCTTCCCTCCACACAGCATAAACCCCGGGGAGGCAGAAGACAAAGAAGAATTGAGTTAAGAACCCATGGGCAGTGTCAGGGAGGCCAACGATCAATTTACGATTTCGGGCGCTTCTCACGACGGTGATAGAAGGATGATCCTTAGTCCTAGTAAAGGAGCATAGGAAGCAAATCTCGTCAAAGCTTGGAAGTCGGTCAAATGTTCTCCTAAATAGCACGCACAACCCCATAAGAATGGCATAGCCATTAGGGTGTAGCTGGAATGGGGAGATAGCTAGTCGACGAAGAAGATTCTTGAGAAAGATGTTGAAAGGGGGAATGGCCCCGCTTAGGCACATTTGCCAGTTAACCACTACAAAGCCAGTGGGTGCCACATCAGCAGTGTCACTTTTCTCAGGAAGAATGGCATCTGCTTCAACAATGCCAAACTGGCCACACAACTGACGAAAAGCTTTGTACGATAAGGTGGTAGGGGCTCTTTCTAGAGGATTGACTAATGGAGCTGGAATAAGAGTGGCCTCTCCGGCCTGGGCTGTTATATCTTCTTGCTGAGAAGTCATTCTACACAAGCAACTGAATATTCAAATATGAAGGTGCACGTTTCCTAAAATGTGTGAAGTGTTGTGTAAAATCAACAAAGCAATAAGCGAATAAAACTAGAATGAAAACTAGCAAGCATTTGTCAGTTATGAAGTCCAGGGTTTGTTGTTTTAAAATGTGAAAGAGAAATGTAGATGCAAACAAATCAGTTCAAGATAGCAATGCTTTGCATTAATATTTCACTTTAGTTGATTGGTTCACAGCATTTCGTATAGTATGTTTAAGTTGATTACTCTATGTTGACTAATCTTTCATTTGATATGGGCAGTCAGTGACAGTATATTCGTCCCAATTTTCTGTAAATAATGTATTGAACAGATTGTTAGTTAACACAAGTCAAAAGTGATTTGCGAATGCAACAAAGTTCAAACAAAGCTTAAAAGTACAAGTGCTAACTCTCCAACGACTTAAGAATTTTTTTTTCTACGGGTTAGGTTGAGTCGTTGGTTCTCTGGCTAACTCATCCGCGACCTAAGTCATTAAGTTAAGTTAGGTCGTGTTAATCTTGAGTTATTGGAACTTTAAGTCGGCTGCGCTCTAAGTAGTAAGTCGTGGAAGATAAAGGAAACTTCAATGCAAAGCAACGAGAAACTCTCAAGTCCTAACTCGGCCACAACTCTTGGCTTAAGTCGTAAAGTATGTTAAGACGGTTTATAATTAAGTCGCTAAAGTCGCTGGATCACGCAGAGGTGCCAAATTATACCTAAGGCGATATTCCACTCTCTTTGGCAAACATACCCTCTTACTCCTAACCCATTAACCTTCTTACTCCTAACCCGTTAACCATCTAACTCCTAACCCCTTAACCATCTAACTCCTAACCCGTTAACCATTTAACTCCTAATCCGTTAACCCAATAACCTCACAATGGATAACCCTAGTTCTACCACACTACTAGGTCGCCTCAAATCATGAACCATTGCAAGATAGATCGAACCACCTGCCTTAAGTCCATCAGTATAACAGTATTCGCGAAGGTCAAGGGGGAAAATCGGAGACAAAGATCGACGATGATCGGCAATTGGAAAAGAGGCAAAATCTCTTACGCAGTGTGGCGATGAGGATTGTAGGAACTTGATTGGTGGCGAGGTAAACTGATTGGATCTGTTTCTGGAAGCTTCAAAGGTCAATAATGGCGGAAGCAAACACGGAAACAAGTAGGTGAAGAAGAAGCGACCTAAGCCTTTTATATCTCGAGGCAGAGGAATTTAAACCAACACACGAGTTAAGATAAGTCGAAGCACACGACCTACGATCTAGGCGTGTACTTCGAGGGGCAAATGTTAACCTTCAATTTCCTACGACTCAAAAACTGCATGACTCAAACAAATTACATGACTTAACAAGTCAAGGATTGGCCGACTTAAAGGAGTCAACGACTTAAGGAAGTAGACGGTCTACGACTCAAGTTATGGACGACCTAACAGTTTAGCGAGTTGAAGGACTTGGTGACTTACGACATAAAGAAATCTGTGACTTAACGGTTTAAAAGAGAAGGGATGCTTCACGACCTAAGGCATCCACGACTTAAGGTTTCTACGACTTAAGGAAGCCCACGAATTAAGGGCAGGATGACTTAACGGTTCAAGAGAGAACACGACTTAAGAAGGAAATGAGTTAACGACTTAAAGCTATCTGCGACTTACGACCTAGCATGCGTCGTGAGCGACTTAAGCAAATGAGGCGCTGCTCCTTACTTAACACAGTGACCTATTAACTCGTACACGATTCAGGACTTGGGTTATTATTTGAAGGGGACAAGCTTATTAGTTAACTCGTACACGACTCATGGCCTAGCTTGAGTCGTCCACGACCTAAAGCTACTGGGTGAAGGTTCAATGCCGCATCAAGAGGAAAAGTTGACTCATTTGCGACTTAGATGATGACTCATGGGCGACTTAGGACTTGAACAAATAAACTTTTGTAAGACCATGGGGCTGGGCCAGATAAGTCGGCCACGACCTACCATAAGTCAATGACGACTTACGACCCAAGAGGAAAATTTCCCTATAAATACCAACCTACCTCAAGCATGAGAGGGACTTTTTTTGGCCGATCTCTTTAAGCGCCGATACTCTGCTGAATTCTCGACTCACTCGACACTTCAAGTACGAAAGGCATCTCAACTAACTTCGAGAGGAAATCTAACGCAATCTACATGGATTCAAAGAATTCTTCTACACCAAAGTTTTGGTTGTTTGTCTCATCGGAATTGTAATTGAAGATTGTTGTAAAGTTGTAATTGATTCAGCAATAAAGAGAATTAAAGTGGACGTAGGCTTACCCTAAGCCGAACCATTATAAAAACTGTTGTCTTTTCTGCTTTCTCTGTGATTTTTCTACTTGTTTTTAGTTCCAGTGTTCACGGGTGGTGCTTTCGCTCAACTTCAATCTACACCGGGGTGTTAGCGTCTGATTTTTACGTTAACAATGGGTTTACCAAATTTTTTAGGGGTCGGAATGGGCTTTTTGGGCCACTTTGGCGTTAACGCGTATATCAATTGAGCCCACCCATTCTAATTTCGATTTTGCCTATAAATATCCTGCCATAAATCCTAGCTCCCTAATTCTCATTTGTCTGTACGTAAATTTATTCTATCCCTCCTCTTCCTCAATGGTAGACAACAAAATTTCAAGATTCAATTCCATTTCAAAATCAAAGTCAAAAATTCAAACTTCTCGAAAAAATGTGGAAAAAATATATGTTGAAGCTCTCGACTAGCATAATTCACTAGTGGAGTTCGTTTTTCATTTTTGGTTCATCGTTTGATCAGTAAAAATTGAAGAATTTTCGGTCGTCCATCACTCGATGATGAACTTCGTCGGATGGGGAAACCCTTTCTGGGTTTTGTAGAGGAGACTGAGGGGATTTCATCAGCATCGTTGGTTTGACGTTTCAACGGTCAGATTTGCGACAATTTTCAATTAGGGTTACGAAATATCGAGCGGCAGCTGTGGCCAATTTAGGGGCCGATCGCATGTTGATCGGTTGTGGTTGTGTTTTTGTAAGGTCGGCGTGGTAGAGGAGGTCGCGGCCGGCGTTGGGTGAGGCACGGCGGTGCTAGGGTTCGCGTAAAAAAATAGAAAACCCTGTAGCTTCGTTCGTTCGTGCGTGAGCCTGGGAAGAAGACGCGTGAGAGAGAGGGAGGAAATTGAAGGATGACGTGGCTTATTTTTTGATTGTGGGTGAGTTTATTTATTTTGTTGTAAATTAATTTTGATTTCAACTCGTTTAATTCGAATATCTTTCACATACGGACTCCATTTCATGCGCGATTTTTTGTTAGGATCGCGATAAAATTCTAGACATTTTGATGCTGGTTTGGATGAATTTGGAGACTATGCAATTTTTGGTTTTAAATTCAATTTAAATTCAAATGGTGAGTGTTTTAACCCACTCACAACTTGTAAGATTTCTTATGTTTGTTAAATTCATTTATGATGTGATTTGAAATTTGTTTATAGCTGTTTGGCATATATTTCATCATTATCTCAGTTAATTTGCATTTAGTTAATTAACTGTTATTTAATTCATTATTGCATATTAACTGCCAGTTAAATTGTTATTTATTTTATTGCATATAAACTGCCAGTTAAACAGTTATAATTTATTTTTGAATATAAACTGATAGTTGATACCCGTTATTACCACCTGTTATATATTGATGCATTGTTTGAATTTGGATGATGATTGTGATAAATTGTTGATGGTTGATATTGGATGAATAGATGCTGTACTTATATTGTTATAAACTGCAAGTTATTATGCATTTTCATTTCATGCGGGATAGCAGTTTGAAATGATATATAACCGTAATTTTTATTTTAAATTACGGATTGAAATGATAAATATCCGTATCACTTGACCATAGGATAGAAAATTTTATGCAGGCACCGTGGTATATATATATATATATATATATATAATTGTCTTTGAAATGATTTTTCTATGGTTTTGGAAAGAATATGGTTTAATGAGTATTGATTTTTGATATTTTAAGTATTATTTTTATATATAGTTAAGCGCTTGAATTTAAGCTATGTATAAATTTGGTTTAAAGAATAAAAGAAGTTTAAAAATAAAAATTCAATTTTATTTAGATATAATATGGTTAAGTATTTATTTAAATTTATTGATGGAGTTTATAATGTCTTAAATAAAATAAATATTAAAAGATAAATATGAATTTGCTTTGAAATAAGGTATTTAAGAATTATCGTTAAATAAAATTTATTTGAAATTTTAATTAATTTGGGGTTATAAAAGGTATGATCTTTATAACTTGATTTTGGTTTAGAGGACTTAAATGAATATCAAGTCGTTTTAAATGAATATTATCAAGTTAATTAAATTGGGAGAATATCCTGTTATTTGAAGGTTAAAGGTTTTACTTAAATGATATTTGATTTATTAAGTAAACATTTCAAATCTAAATAATAAAAATTAAATTAATATATATGAAATTATCAAAGAATAAGTTTTGAAATGGTGGAATAATTAAAGCTTTGAAATATATGGAAATTGAAATGGTTTATTTTGGAATTTAGACCTATATTTGGAATTTATTTGTGAAATTTCAAAAGCTATTTTGTTATGAAAAGATATTTAATACTTAAACCATTTAAGTATTAGAAATTTTGTTTCAAAGCTATAGGGGTTAAGATATATATATTTGAAAATATTATGATTTGGGAAAAGGGATATTTATAAAATAAAAATGATATCATATTGATTTGGGGTTTTAAAAATATAAATGATATCGTATTTATATGGTTTTGAAAGGGATATTATATTCTGGTTTTAAAGTATAAATTATTTGAAATAACCGCGGTGTTATAATAACGATTGGTTGTTGAAGAGACCGGGATCGGAAGTTGTCATACTCTCTACCAATGCCGAAAACCACTTTAACAACCATGTACGTGGTGGTGATTCCAGAATGAAGTAGGATGGCGGCGACGTTTCCTTTGAGGTAAAAACGTAGGCCCCACTCCCGTGAGTTGGGATAAGGTGGCTAAAACAGGAGCGATTCTCGGGCCAAGGGGGTAGCACCCTTTATCGTACACATCTCTTCGATACTACACTCATACTTTGGATTGATCCAGTGGCCACCTTTATTTTTTTTGATTTTGGGGGTGTTTGTTTGAGGTGTGCGGTAGCTGCGGCTATGCGTTACCACCAACCCGGATAGCAATTGGTATATCTACACTGGCATTGCCTAGTTGTGCCATGTCACCTACCCTAGCGCGCCTCATACGATTTTGGTTTTGTACCATACCTACGAAGTGCCTTCTGACGACGCCCAGTACGGGGGAGATTACAGTACTGTATAGAGTATGAGAATATATAAATGTGTTAAGGTGGAAAATGTAATGCCTTAACTCTATTTAAAAGTAAGTTTATTGTACAATTAGACACTATTATAATAGCAAAATATACTACATAGTAAATAGTTTAACAGATCCATAAGAGATGTAAATCCCGAGCATCTCTTGAGTTACTGCACTCATATTTATTTCTGTTGATTTAACTTACATAAGATCTTTTAGTTCTGACTCGAATGTTTTGTCTTTTCAATTCGCTCGGGTCAATCCGAGCATTTCAGGATCGAAGGCTTTATCTTTGGAGGACAAAGACGAAGATTTCAGTATTATTATTAATATATACTATACTATTCCACTACATTATTGTATTCCGCTGCACTATTGATATTCTATGGTATGTATAACTCTGATATATATTGTATAAGTAAAATTAAATATTTTGCAAACAACTTCAAAACTATATATTTGATTATTATATTTTATCCTTCCGCTGTGAGATTCTGTTTGCTTTATTCTTTCTTGGTTTTTTTTTATTTATTTACCCCATAACTATCCGCCCTTCCGTATGGTTTGAATTGGCACGTGTGTCGATTTAAAGCGTGCGAAAAGGCGCCCATTACATAAGGGGTTATGTAGTTGATGGTTACTTGTGATACATTCCCAATTTGGTAATATGGCATGCTAAGTGCTGCTGATCATTTGTTGATCAAAGCACGGATTTTGTGAAAAGCGTAGCTTTGTGGACGAGACTTCGTCGAACCTCACATGACGGAAATGGTCGAAACAGAAAGAATGCGGCAAGGTTATGAGGGTCGCTCCCTTTAGGGTATGTCCATTTCCTTCTGGATAAAAAGTGGTATCATGGTATGGAGCCTAGATATTTAACTTATGTGGTTGTTGCTATTTTTTCGGTGAATCCTGGGATAAAGTTCGGTGACGATCGGGGGGTGGCATTGTAACAACCCGCATATATATCGATTTTATATTTAAATGTTTTATTTAAATATTTTGTCGTTAATTGGATATTGGTCCGAAAAGCTACTTTTTGCAAACAGTCAAATTAGGACTCGAGACCATTTCCATTGAGTTTGAAATGTCGTTTATAACTTTTTTAAGTATAAACATTGATGGGTTTGGAGTTAGTGGAATTTCACTTACTTTTCCCGCTTTGGACTTTGTGTTAGATTAGCCATTATAACTCAAACCCACTTCTCTCCTTCTTCTCACTCTTCATAAATTCCTACCAAACACAAACTTTAACATTAATGGTGAGTGGAAAGGGAGATTAGAAACTCCAAGTCTAGGTTTCAACTCCAACTCCATCATTCAACTCCAAATTCAAGGAAAAGCATTGGATTCAAGCTTGTAGTTGCTTCTCCATTCATCTTCAAGCTTTACCTTCATAAATTGGCGAAAAGGTGAGATTTTTATCTCACATTCTTGTCTATAACTACCTTGGACCATTGGGAATGAATCCCTATCACGTTTGCATGTATATTTGCATTTGGTTTGGATTGGATTGGCGAAAAACTCCAATTTTTAGTGTTTTTGGTGGAATTCCGCACTTAGGTCGTTCTGCCTATGCTAAGTCGTTAGCGTGGAAAAGTCTTCGCCTTCAATTAGCTCGTTTCTGGCCTTAAATCGTTCTACAGCCTTAGGTCGCTCGGCACTAGGTCGTAGGTCGTAGGTCGCTCGCCACTACATCGTTAGGTCGCGAGATACTAGGTCGTTCACCTTTAGCCTTACGCCCACTCCTTTAGGTCGCATGGCCTTTAAATCCTTAGGCCGCTTGACCATTTTAACTCGCAACCAATTTGGGTCGTCTTTGGCTTTAGGTCGCTGGCCTCTAGGTCGCAACGTCGTTAGGTCGTCCCCCTACTGCTTATCACGACCATGTGTTAGGTCGTTAACCCCTAACTCGTTCGGCCTTGCCTGCTTCATTAGGTCGTTCTACCATTGAGTCGCTTGAGTCGTTAGGTTGCATGACCTTTAGCCCGTTAGGTCGCATGACCTTTAGCCCGTTTGGTCGCATGATCTTTAACCCGTTAGGTCGCGTACAACTTTATGTCGCGAACCCTGTTTGGTCGCACGACCTTGCCTGGGTTGTTAGGTCGCTTGGCCATTCCAGTTAGGTCGCATGACCCCTAAAGTCGCTCGCCTCCGTTAGGTCGCGCATCACCCTAACTTGCTCGGCCTTGCCTTCGTTAAGTCGCGTGACACGTTAGGTCGCACATCACCTTAACTCGCTCGACCTTGTTTAGGTCCTTAGGTCGTGAACACCCCTAGGTCGCTCGACCCCTTATATTCGTAAGTCGCTCGACCCTATCCTCCCTTAGGTCTTCACTAAGTCGTACCGTTTTGGATGGGGCGCTGCCCCTTGGACCCCCGCGACCTGACCGGGCAGGTCGAAGCCCGTAGCGGGGGTGTTGCCCCCGCACCCCCACCTTGGGGGGTTGCCACCCCCCTGGACCCCCCTCCGTTGGGGATCTTATCTGAAAAACATTCAACAAAACTTGCTTTGTTGAGATGCTGAGTTAACCATTCTTCGAGACAAACTATCTTTGGCTTCTCGGTCGATTTTATGGTATCACGACCTTGCTAAAATGGCGGGATAACAACTTTATAAATATGAAGGTTTCAATACTAGTAGTAAATATCAAAACTCTTTCATCAAAACGATTTTAACTCTATTTTACTACAAAGCTCTTTCCTTAAACCGTTTTCCAATCTATTAGTATATACAAACCTTTACTTCACTCGGATGAGAAATCGAATTAAATGGCTTAGTAAAACAAGTGATATGAAACGCTTGCGTTTGCTTCGTCGGTTAATTCTCGGACTTGTTCGATTGAATCTTTTGTGACAATTTTCTAGTGAAGATTTACATTTTGTTCGTAAATGTTTAAGTTAAGCAAGTGGTTATGCGACATGAAGCTAAACTTTTATATTTACTAACTTAGTGTAATCGACACTTCTTGATGATCATGACGATCATTTTTGCGATTTAGACTAGCAACTGTGCGATGTTTCTTTGTCTGCGAGGGAGACTAGACCCCACTCTTGTGATGTTTCGCCATCGCATTTGTGTGATGTTTCGCCATCACATATGTGGGGTAGTGCCCCACGGTCTTCGGGCCATTCGTGTGTCAAAATTAATGGCTTGCAACCATGAGATAGCGTCTCGCTTTGTGTTACACGTGTAGGTGAGTTTTCATACTCCCATTTTGTGAGTTTTCAAGCTCCTACATTGTGATTTCTGGATTTCTTGTGTAGACTTCTGGACTTTGTGCTTCACCTATTTTCATGACTTTCATTGTTATGATTTTCCAGATTTTATGTTTTGGTGAATTTGTGTGTCATCACCTTTTTTAGGTGAATTTGGATCTTTTAGAAGATTCTTTTGATATTGTTTGATCTCTTGATGATCTTTATTTACATGCTTATCATAGTATGTCTTTATGGTTACTATATGTTCTTGCCATATCTATTGTTTTATATCATGTTATCTGATATTTATAGCTAGACTGATCCGTTTATTATTTTCTTATAAATAATACTCGGGTCAGACCGAGATGTTACAGGTTCTTCTGCTTGACTTCTCCCCCAGGGATTTACTACTCTGACTTTTGGCTGACCATTTAGATTAGCAGTTTTTGTCGTTTACACTTGAGATATAGACTCATAGAAGTATTCTTTTGTATAGCACATGTTGCTATTCTTTTGTGTATGTGGTCCTTTCATGACCACTACTCTGATGTACACTTTCATGTGTTTGTTATATATTCATATCTTTTTCCGCCTTTGTGATATGGATGTCTGTGACTGATTGTGTTATGTTTATTTCTATATTTATTTCCGAAGATTTATTTATAGCCACCGTGTGATAGCTTTGAGTTTGTATCGGTATGTCGGACTTCCTCCTTAAATGAAATGCATGTTATACTATCTGACATATTGGTGCTCGCACAAAGAAGTTACATGGATGGTCGCTCCTCAACAGCCTTATTCTCCGCGCTAGTTGACAGCATTACTCCGTAGTGTTCTTGGCTAGCGTGGGTACTGAGGTGGGGCGTCACAGGCATACTCATGACAGTTTGTTACCTAGTTATAGAGGTAACCCGATCTTGTGTTGGCGGAGATCCGGTTAGGTTCGCGGGGGCGTCCCTCCAGAGGCATACCTATGTGGTGTAGGATGTTCCTTAGCCTGGCCATTTTTGGAAATCCAATCATCCAATATGCACCCTGTATTGTTTTAGTTGTAGAACCTGCCATCTAATATGATAGCTATAGTAGGCATACTATAATGGTACGTATGCTGGCTAAGATTAATATTATACCTGCAAATGTTTTCTGCACTATGCACTAATAATAATATCAATAGGATTTTTGCGTATCAAGCATGTTTGACTATCATAAGGAGAAATCTCCTCCAATTATATGCTTGCATTGTGTGTGCGGGGAGGCCTTATGGTAGTTTCATTTTCCAAAAATTATTGCGGATTTCTTTTATTTCCCTTTGTTTTCTTTTGTTCAAATAAACTATTTTTGTTTTCTCACGTCTGTCCCATGACTGGCCTGGAGTTTATTATTCCCTTTTTAAACTCTGGGTCCCCACAATTTTCCACACGGGCAGCCTAGAATTAGATTTTCAGATAGTCAGATAGTAGGTGTAGCTTTTGGCAACCCTAGAGGTCTTTGGATTTTGGCTATCGCATTGTGCACCGGACTTTCTTAAGTTTAGCATGATTGGATTTTGAGCTTTTAGATTGGGCTTTTGCTTTGGAGCTTTGGAGATGGAGTTGCAGTATGGATGTTGATTCTTTTGAAGCCAATGTTGGTGCTATATTTCCATCGCCGTGTTTTCGCTGTTGTGCATTTGTGGCTCTGATAAGGTTGGGCATCTATTGTATCATATTGTATCAGATATTTTATCCATTTTTGTATCAATGATATATTGTTTTCTTCCGCTTTGTTGTTGTACTTAATGTGTTATAAGCTCCGGCGAACCAGATTCGACGTTTGAATCTATGGCATTCGACTACGGGTGATGTATTTGGGTGTCGATTTTCGAAGGTCGTGTCAAAGTCGTTTCATGAGTACAGTGAAAGCTTTAGCACTAGGATTTTGATTTTTCCTTGATAGAGATGGAGTTTGATGATTTAGGCATAGAATTCGAGTTCATTGAGATAGGCGGCACCGAAGGCGAAGTTTTTATGGGTCACAATCAAAGTTTAGGATTCATGATCAAGGAGTGGTAGTGAAGGGGAGGTGGGTGAGTCGCGGTGCATTACGGGATTCGGCTTTCAATCAGAGGGGACTGGAAAGTGGAGTTTTCAATGAGAAGTGTTAGAAAATCAAATCTACGGTTTCGATGACAACAACTATACAATGGAAATCAAAAGACGCATATATTTGTCTATTTACAGGTAATTGCTAAAGTAACATCACTAAAGAGACAAGAAAATGGCTCAAAGAACGTATCAAGAGACTACAAGTCGATAGGATTAGTAGAGCAATAACATGGATGCACAAAAAGCAACATGCACAGGATCAGACGACTGGGTGCACTAGCCAGATGTTTAAATAAATCCTTTGGATTACAAACCAGACAGAATCAGACGTCTGGTTAATGTACTTAGATGTCTGAAAGACTACTATACACAAAAAATATATAGAGCCAAACATTTGAGACATTTTCCAGACGTGTGGAACTGAACTCGGATTTTGAAATTCAAATAACAACTGCCGCATTTGAAAAGATATCTTCGCTTCTCTTTGCTGCAACTCTTAATCACCATCAGAAGCGACCATAGAACACTTGTTAATGGATGCAACTACTTAAGGAATCTCTCTACCACTATAAATAACATCAAGAATTCAAGAGAAGAATTCACCTTACTTACTTGTGCTCTTTACTCTTTTACTCTGATATATTCTTGATCTATAACAATCATTTATTTGTATTTCACTCTTCCTTATATTAAGAACTCTTCAACCAATATTCTGTAGATATATAAATTGGAAGCATTTGTGCTTAATAGTCAGTATTTGTGTTATAGAACACACAATTGATAGGAACAAGCTATTGTAACCAAGACTATTCCTTCGGGCGAAGTGAGGGTGTTTGATAGTCGAATTCCGAAGAGGAGCTTCGGGACTGGACGTAGGATGGGAGGTCCGAACCAGTATAAAATCCTAGTGTGCTTCGTCTATATTTTACTAGATTAATTTTTATTAGTTACATCATGTAACGATCCCGAATTTTAATCAATTTTAAACTGATAATTAAATTATTTTTGATTCAAAATTGTGAAATTAAATGATAAATTGATTTGAGTTTATCCAAATCCAAATAAAATATGTTATTTATTAAGAAAGAGATAGTTTCTTTTATAAATTATTTTAATTTAATATTGAGTTATTTTTAAAACAATATTTATAATAAAATGTCTTTACATATGAATTCTTGTTTTAAATAGAAATTGTCGTTTCAAATTTATTTATAAATAATAGATAGTGTGTTTTGAAAGAAACTATGATTTATAAAATTCGAAAATGAAGTCTTTCAAAAATGTTTAAAATAAAATAAACTTTGTAAATATATATAAGTATGCACACTTGTAATATGAAACAAGTAAATAAGAAAAATGTAAATATATTCAATAGCTTGCAAAAGAAAGGATAAGCATACATTCAATTATGGTACAAACAATGGAAATAGAAAAAAAGTGATATGCATAAGCATATAAAACAAGGCAATATAAAAGCAAAAACAAAAGATAAGATTAAAAGATATTCAACTATAAGTATGTTGTGTACACTTAAAACAATACCAAGGCAAATGAAATATTGATAAACTATAAAATATAAAACATACACATTAAACAAATTTGTTAAATTATAACAACATAATAAAATATATATACATTTATATTCCTAAGTAATAAGGCACGAATAAAACAAAAAAAATTCATTTAAATATAAGAGCCTGGGGATTAATTCATGCAAAAACAAAACAAATGTCTACAATACAAACCTGAAAGTACGTACACAATTTAAAAAGTATAAGTTGTAGACAAAAGTAGGGACACATGCATTAAATGCCACTTCTCCTCAGCATGTCTTGAGATCTTCTCAGCCGAACAAGCATTGTTAGTCAACAAACAAAATAAAATAGTATCTTTATCAAACAAAGCAAGAGAAAAATCTGTACCAAGCACAAAAGAAAATCTCTCAGCCGAGATTTGGTTTATAACATAATATATGTAGTTAACAAAAGAAGTAGCCTATACTTGATAGCCTTCCCCTATAAATAAAGTCCCCTCCATATTTATATGTATACATCTACTTCATTTCATTTTGTTCAAGACCAAATTTAGCCAGCCTGAAAGAGAAAGAAAAACTGTAAAAGCAACAGCAAAGCCTACTAGAAAAAGAAAAAAAAAAAAGAGAAGTTTCAGTTGCATCTGAAACAACTTCAAAATTGGAAGATATCAAACCTCAGATTCAAAAAGAAACTCAATACTGCAGTTTTCAAAACAAGAAGCAGCTCTCTATTTCAAAACTTTTCAGGTGAGCAACCCTTTAAATTAGAACCTTAGATCTATAAATTGATGAATGCTTGATGATGTTGTGCAAATGGTTTACTACTTATTTGTTTGCATGACTGGATGTATGTATGTACATACATGTGATTATTCTGTTGAAGTTCAAACTTTTGCCAGAAGAGTAAAACACCTTTTAACCAGACTTTATCCCTTAATGCATGCTGAAAGGTTGTGAATAAATGATGCATGATTCTATTTTATCTAGGATTTTGATGTGTTTTTGTGAGTAAACTTAATATCAAATCTATGTTCGAAGATGATCGGTGGATGATTTATGTCAATATGGGTTGGATTCCTTCTTTATCACTATGAATATAAATCTATTTTGACAATACAGAGACAGGTTCTTCTCTGTTCATGGTTTGGAATGAAACCAATATTTTAAAAATTTGATTCCTCTATTTCTATTCACTGTCAAGCTTTGATTTTTAAAGTAAAAAGGTGTATTTAGGTAAGGACTTTGATCTAAAAATAATTCCATGAAGTAAAAACGTATACAGGAAGGATGATTCAGTTTTTTTCAGAGGATACTTAAAACTTTGAAATTTTCGAATTTAATAAAACACTGATTCAAGTTTGTAGTTTGAATCCTTACACAAAACGATGATTTTTACGGCGAATTTGGTGATTTTTAATGGTGAGTTTCACGAGCAGTTTTGGAGATG
This sequence comes from Allium cepa, assembly GCA_030765085.1. Classification (NCBI taxonomy): domain Eukaryota; kingdom Viridiplantae; phylum Streptophyta; class Magnoliopsida; order Asparagales; family Amaryllidaceae; genus Allium; species Allium cepa. Next base: position 884,047,057 of record CM060943.1, on the reverse strand, counting down.
AGCATGTGAGGCATTTCGATCGAATTCAGGTGATTGATGGAACTGTGGTGGTCGAGAATTGGTCTGGAGATGAAGGAGGCTACAAGGTTGCCTGGAAAAATGGTCGGCGGTGGCGAAGATGACGGTGGCGATGACGGCGTGGGATTTTTATTCGTAGACCTAATTTTTTCTGGTGTTCGATCATTTGATCGTTGCGACCTCCACAGTGCGTCGAGTGGCACATCATTAGAGGAGGAAGAAGCTAGGTGGGTGGCGGAGTGGTGATCGGAGTTTAGAGTCGCCTAGTGGTCAGAGCACTGAGAACTTGACGTTGACAGGTTTAGGAGGTGTGGATACTCATGTTTCCAGGTATTTGAATTTGACCTCGATTTTGATTTCCGGGTGTTGGACTTGAATCAACGATCGTGGTGGGTTGTCAGGGTGGATGCTGACTTGTCAGAGGGCGGAGGGGAGTTCGCCAGCGATCGGCGTTGCTGTACACGTGCACGAGCACGTTTGTTGGATCTGGGCGTTTTATTTTAAGTTGGAGTTGGTGTTTTCGTGTGTGTGTATAGAGAAGAAGCTCGAAGCAATTAAGTGTGTGACTCGAAGCGAGATTTTAATGCGAAGTAAAAACACTTGGAAAAATTTTTGATCGAAATTTTGGGGTACTCGGGTAAAGATTTGGGAAAACTCGAAGCAGCGCTCGAGTTTGTGAGGGTTTAGTTCGGGGAAATCATGAAGGGGCTCGGGTATAAGATGTGGTACAGGTTTCAAAACCTGTTTCTGTTTAAACTTTAAAAATGTTCAAGTATATTCTATATAATGTTTTGGAAATAAATGATTGAGTTTAAACTCTTTTGAATTTCTTTCAGATGATTAATATTACTTTAACATAAAATCTTAAAAGTAAATTTAAAATTAATATTTTCAAACATAAGAAAGTAATAAATAAAATCATTAATAAGAATAAATTATCTTTATAGTTAATGAAACATATTGATTTTAAATTCATAAATTATTAAGTTAATTAGAATGATTAATTATGAAATTGGTTTAAAAGGTTAATTTAATTAATATGGTAACTAAAGAATGATTTATTTGATTTTATATTTATAATTTAGATTTATTTATAATTAGGGATGATTAACAATAATTAATCTAAGATAATTTCTTAAGAAAGCAATTAAGGAAATGTTATTAGTTTGTGAAGATAAATTAACTAGAGATTATTAAGTAATTAAATTAATGTGATTAATTTAGATAATTAATTAGATTAATTAATTTAGATAATCAATTATAAATTGTTTTAAATGTAATTACTTAATAAGAGTAATTAAGGATTAATCACTTATTGTAATTAATTTTGGATATTTTGATTTATTAAAGTTAGTTAATTATGTAATTGGGTTAAAAGGTTGATTTAATTAATATGATTAATTAAGAATAATTTAATTTATTAAAGTGTTTGATAAATAAATTTATATCAAATGATTTGTAATTAATAAATTATTATTAGACAATTAATTCATAAGTAATAAATTTACTTGGAAATAAATTGAATTGATTAGGATTAAACAATTAATTAATCCTACTTATAAATGACTATTGAATACTTGACCTTACTTATGAATGATTGTATTGTATGAGATGCCTTGAATTGATTGTCCTATCTGATCTGTGATATTTTGTTCTGTGGATTGAGCTTTATATTATTTATTCATTTATTGATGATACATTTGTATATTATCCTTGAATCTGTGAATGAGCGATAAACGTTATAGTTATATCGCTTATCAACTATTTTTCTGTGTTTGATATGTGATGATTGAATAATGTTGCACTATTGTGTTAAACACCTGGACCACACTTATACACACACCAATATAGAATTCATGAGGAAATCGATTAAGTCATAGATTTTGATTTATAAAATTGAATATTTAAATTCAAATGTTTTGGAAAGGGATTGGGTTTAAAGTGAAAAGCTATTGAAATGGAATTTCAAAGATGACATTTATTTTGAATAAATTGATTGAGTTTTGAAATTTAAATATTTTGATTTAAATTTGAATTCAATGTTTGAAATTGAAGCCTATGATCTGGAAACTAGGGACTAAAGATGTTATACCGATTTATATGGGTTAAACTATTTTAAAGGTACTATTTTGGGAATTTGAATTTAAATTCAAAGGCTTTAACTCGTGAAAATAAAATTGGATCTTTCTGAAATGAAAACTGTTTGTTTTCAAATAATAAAAGCTTTCACATAAGAAATAAACTTCCAATTTGTGTTAAAGGGATTTCAAGTTACAAATGAAATGACTTTTCCAAGTTATAAAAACGGTTTGAAAGTATAAGTTAAATCTTTGATTTAAAGATTTAATGAGTTAATCTAATTAAATGGAAATTGTTTTGAAATCCATGAATGAATCTTTGTGAAATTGGGTGAACTTTATGAATTAAAATCTTTTGTTTAATGATTTGAAATGGTAATTTGTTTAACCATTTAAAGAAAGTTTTGGGTTTTAAGTTGTGGCTTAATTGAAATCCCATATCCATATGTTTTAAATATTACGCTCATTTATTAGGTTTAGCCGGGAGAGGACCTTGTGTCATATATCCCATTCCGAATAATGATACGTCAATATGGATAGCATTTGAAGACCGGTGGTGAAGACCGGATATTTTCGAAAACGAAAGGGTTTCTTGTCGAATGTCTTTACATCGACTGGTCCCCGGTATAGAGACTCCATATGTGACGGGAAATCCGGACGTGATTAGGGATTTTCCAGATTATAAGGACTTCGTTGGAAGTGCCTTCGGTTCTTTTCGAACCCAGAAAAGACTTGAATGGATTGTATGTCTGACATTACATTTTGAGATATAAAGCAGATTTCTTTCAAATACATTTCCATTGGTGGCGGAGAATTTATTCTCTGAGCTTAACACCCTTAGAGGTTCTGTAGTTGAGGGTTATCAACGATATATTCCCAACTTGGTAATGTGGCATGCTGAGTGTTGCTGATCATTCGTTGATCAAAGCGTGGCTTTTGTAAAAAGCGTAGCTTTATGGACGAGACTTCGTCGAGCCTCACAAACCGGTAATGGTCGAAACAGGAATTGTGCGGCAAGGTTTCAGGGGTAGCTTCCCTAGGGTATGACCATTCCTTCTGGAAAAGGGTAGTATCATGCTATGGAGCCCAGATACTTACTCATGTAGACACACTATATTATTTACTGTGTGATGTTGTTAGTTAGAGAGCTCTCGTTTAAAGGTCCCCAAGGACCGGGGGTGGCATATCTGAGGTTTGGTATATTCCCCGGGAAGAGGGGTAGCCGGCCTTGTTTGGCAGAGATTCAGTTTGGTTCTCGGGACGTCCCGCCAGAGGCGTTTCCATGTGGCAATAGGAAGTTCCTTGGCCTGACCATTTGTTGGAAATCCATTCATCCAATACGAGCCTTGTACGGTTTTAGTTGTATAACCTGCCATGGAATGTGGCGGTAACCTGCTATTGAACATGGTAGCTATAGTAGGCATACGATAATGGTCGTATGTTGGCTAAGATTTATATCTTTACTTTCGAAATGATTTTTCCTACACTATGCACTAGTAATAATATCAAATATTTCTTTTTAATGCGTATCAAGCATCTTTGACTATCATAAGGAGAAATCTCCTCTGATTCTGCGTTTGCATTGTGTGTGCGTGTGCGGGAGGCCTTATGGTAGTCTCATTTCTAAAAAGCATTGCGAATTGATTTTAAAATATTTCGTCGTTTGTTTTTAAAGATAAACTGTCTTTGTTTCTCCCACCAGTCCCATGACTGATCCAGAGTTTATTGTTTCTTTCCTAAACTCTGGGTGCTCAAATTTTTTCTACACGGGCAGTCTAGAGTTGGGTTTTTAAGATAGTCAGATTAGTAGGTTATCTGGAGCTAGTTCAGTCTTTGGATGTGGACGGGACTTGTTTGTCTTGGTGAAACGTGATGTTGGTTCGAGCTGCTGCTGGAGTTCTCTTTTGAAGACTATCTGTAGTTATTTGTTCCGTTGCTAATGTTATCTATTTTCTTTTCCGCTGCTATTCTATTGTATCTCTGATGTATATTGATATCTATTGGATATCTGTTGTATCAAAGCTGTATATCAATGTATTATTCTTTTATTCTGCTGTGTTGTTTACTTAATGTTGTTATAAGCTCCGACGAATCGGATTTGAACGATCGAATCTGCGGCATTCGAGTACGATATGAAGTATGGATGTCGATTTTCGAGCGCGAAAAATTCGTATCGTCACATTTGGTATCAGAGCTAAGGTTAAACTTTAGCTCAGGATTGTAACACATTAAGTACCTCATTAGAGATAGGGTGACGTATCCCTAGAATGAGTACATCCCTAAATATCAGTTTGAATGCCTCAGTAAATTCTCTTACTATCCACTGATAGTGAGTATGAGTGCAAGAAGAGAACGAGATAGGGGACATGGGAATACGACTATAATTGGTCAATACTCTGTAACGATAGCGGAAACAATCTTTTTCTTCTCAATTTTATTTGATTCGTTTTCAAATTATTTTGATTGCTACGTGATGGTTACAAGAAGAAGTTTCGGTGTGATGATGGCTCTACGAATCGTTGTTGAAAATACTTACTTCGTACTTCACTGGTTTCTTATCTGTTCTTGATTTAAACCTTAATAAATATGAATGAATTGGAAATTTAGAATTGAAAATTTAAATAAATTGGAAATTTTAAATTGAGTTAAATTGATTGATAGAATATGAAGCTAAATTTGAATAGTATCAATAAAAAGATTTCCATTAAAACCAAATTTGAAATTCTATTGTAATTTCTTGGGTCCGATATATTCTACGAATGGTTAGTTATCCCTTCGAACTAACCAGTGCCCTTGCATATTTGTAGATCTAGATAACCCGAGTATCTTGAGAAGTGTTAAACAGATTCGTTCTTGTATCTATTGTTAATATTCCGATTTGGTGAGCCAAATGCAGAATTAATATCCAGTTTGATCTGAAAAGATATTTCTCTATCTTTCATCTATCTTCGTTATCTCTCTCGCGAATTTCAAGGACGAAATTCCTTTTAAGGGGGGAAGTCTGTCACGATCCCGAATTTTAATCAACTTTAAATTGATAATTAAATTATTTTTGATTTAAAATTGTGAAATTAAATGATAAATTGATTTGAGTTTATCCAAATCCAAATAAAATATGATATTTATTAAGAAAGAGATAGTTTCTTATATAAATTATTTTAATTTAATATTGAGTATTTTTAAAACAATATTTATAATAAAATGTCTTTACATATGAATTCTTATTTTAAATAGAAATTGTCGTTTCAAATTTATTTATAAATAATAGATATGTGTGTTTTGAAAGAAACTATGATTTATAAATTTCGAAAATGAAGTCTTTCAAAAATGTTTAAAATAAAAAAAAAACTTTTTAAATATATATAAGTATGCACACTTGTAATATGAAACAAGTAAACAAGAAAAATGTAAATATATTCAATAGCTTGCAAAAGAAAGGATAAGCATACATTCAAGTATGGTACAAACAATGGAAATAGAAAAAAGTGATATGCATATGCATATAAAACAAAGCAATATAAAAGCAAAAACAAAAGATAAGATTAAAGGATATTCAACTATAAGTATGTTGTGTAAACTTAAAATAATACCAAGGCAAATGAAATATTGATAAACTATAAAATATAAAACATACACATTAAACAAATTTGTTAAATTATAACAACATAATAATATATATATATACATATATATATACATTTATATTCCTAAGTAATAAGGCAAGAATAAAAAAGAAATTCATTTAAATATAAGAGCCTGAGGATTATTTCATGCAAAGACAAAACAAATGTCTACAATACAAACCTGTAAGTACATACATAATTTAAAAAGTATAAGCTGTAGACAAAAGTAGGGACACATGCATTAAATGCCACCTCTCCTCAGCATGTCTTGAGATCTTCTCAGCCGTACAAGCATTGTTAGTCAACAAACAAAATAAAATAGTATCTTTGTCAAACAAACCAAGAGAAAAATCTGTACCAAGCACAAAAGAAAATCTCTCAGCCGAGATTTGGTTTATAACATAATATATGTAGTTAACAAAAGAAGTAGCCTATACTTGATAGCTTTCCCCTATACATACTGTCCTCTCTATATTTAAATGTATACATCTACTTTATTTCATTTTGTTCAAAACCAAATTTAGCCAGCCTGAAAGAGAAAGAATAACTTTAAAAGCAATAGCAAAGCCTACTAGAAAAAGGAAAAAAAGAGAAGTTTCAGTTGCATCTGAAACAACTTCAAACTTGGAAGATATCGAACCTGATATTCAAAAAGAAACTCAATACTGCAGTTTTCAAAACAGGATGCAGCTCTCTGTTTCAAAACTTTTCAGGTGAGCAACCCTTTAAATTAGAACCTTAGATCTATAAATTGATGATTGCTTGATGATGCTGTGCAAATGGTTTACTGCTTATTTGTTTGCATGACTGGATGTATGTATGTACATACATGTGATTGTTCTGTTGAAGTTCAAACTTTTGCCAGAAGAGTAAAACACCTTTTAACCTAACTTTATCCCTTAATGCATGCTGAAAGGTTGTGAATAAATGATGCATGATTCTATTTTATCTAGGATTTTGATGTGTTTTTGTGAGTAAACTTAATATCAAATCTATGTTCGAAGATGATCGGTGGATGATTTATGTCAATATGGGTTGGATTCCTTCTTTATCACTATGAATATAAATCTATTTTGACAATACAGAGACAGGTTCTTCTCTGTTCATGGTTTGGAATGAAACCAATATTTTAAAAATTTGATTCCTCTATTTCTATTCACTGTCAAGCTTTGATTTTTAAAGTAAAAAGGTGTATGTGAAGACCCGCAAATCCGTACTCCTTGAATATACATTGATCTCCATAGATTAACTCAAGGTGAACAGAAATACGAATTATCAATGTTTAAGAAAAAGAAAAAGACAGAAGAAGAGATAAGAAGGTAGAAAAATAGAGAGAAAAGAAAATAGAAAGTAGAACGGAATAGAAAACAACAGAACAACATCGGAATCTCACAATTCGCAGCAGAACAACATATAATAATAAATGAATAATCTTTAAACAAAGAACTATATCAGATATTACATTACATCACATTTCATTACATCATATCATCAGAGTGTACAACAACAACAAACAGTGCAGCGGAAAAAGAAATACTATATACTAGTAATATGCCATGTCATCCAGCTTGTCTCCAGCAACTCCAGAAATATCCTGATAAACCTTAACTCTCGACTGCCCGTGTGGAAATTGGTGGGCACCCAGAGTTTAGGAAGGAAAACAAAAAACTCCGAGTCAGTCATGTGACTGGTGTGAGAACTCAAAACAGTTTATTTATCTTTAAAATCAAAAATAGAGGAATATTTTTAAAGTCAATTCGCAATGCTTTTAAAAACGAGACTACCATAAGGCCTCCCGCACACACACACAATGCAAACGCAGAATCGGAGGAGATTTCTCCTTATGATAGCCAAAGATACTTGATACGCATTAAAAAGAACATTTGATATTATTACTAGTGCATAGTGTAGGAAACATTTATTTCAAAAGTAGAATATAAATCTTAGCCAACATAGACATTCCGAACTATGCCTACTATAGCTACCATCCAAACAGTGGGGCGCCACCATAAGTGAATGATAGGTTCTACAACTAATACCGTACAAGATCGTATTGTTTCTTTGGATTTCCAACGAATGATCAGGCCAAGGAACTTCCCATTGCCACATGAGAATGCCTCTGGATGGACATCCCCGAGATCCAAACCGGATCTCTACCAACACAAGGCTGGGTTACCCCTAACTGAGTAACAACTGACCGAATATGCCATCCCCCGGTCCTTTGGGACCTTTCAACCGAGCGCTCGCAATCAATTCACACAATCATAAAGTGTTTTCAACATGAGTAAGTATCTGGGCTCCATACCATGATACCACCCTTTTCCAGAAGGAAATGCACATATCCTAAAGGGCGCTACCCCTCATAACCTTGCTGCATCTTTCCTGTTTTGACCATTCACGGGGTGTGAGGCTCGACGAAGTCACGTCCACAAAAACATACTTTATACAAAAGCCATGCTTTGGGTCAACAAATGATCATAGAAATGATCACCAAGATAGACGATCAAATAAACGATCCTATCACAAATAATCAACACAATGATCATTTACAGCAACACTAAGTATATCACATTACCAAATTGGGAATATATCGCTGATAACCTTTAACTACATAACCTCTGAGCTTGTACGTCTCAGAGAAGGGTGTTAAGCTAAAAGAATAAATTCTCCGCCACCAACAGAAATATATTTGAATGAAATCGGCTTTATATCTCAATTTGTAATGTCAGACATACAATCCATACAAGTCTGTTCCAGGCTCGAACAAAACCGAAGGCACTTACAAAGAAGTCCTTGCAATCCGAATAATCTCTAATCACGTCCGGACTTCCCATCACATAGGGAGTCTCTATACCGTAGCTACTCGGTGCAAAGACAATCAACGAGTTGTCCTTTCGCTTTCAAAAAGATCCGGTCTTCAACACCGGTCTTCAAATGCAATTCATAACAACGTATCACATATTCAGAATGGGTTATACGACCCCATATTTTCAAAAATCAACCTTTAACTGTATTTCTCGAAAATAAAATTTTTATAACATTTAAAAATTATACGTTTATTTATTTATAATGGATCAATTCCAAAAATATTTTATAAAGGTATACTTTCCAAAATCACTTTAAAATCATTCTAAAATCCCAAAACTTGGTTCAATGATGCTACACACCAAATAGTCAATCACGACAACAACGACATCATATATCGATATGATAGTCCATCAAATATCAAAATATCTGAAATCAAATAAAACTGTTAAGGAATCCAGTTGGATCCCTCCAACCTGTTTTCCTGCATCCACAAACATTAGCACAATACCAATTTCGCTCCAGTACGAAATTATCGCGGTATATGGGATTTAAAATATTATCCGCTTAATAACGGCGCAATAGGGTCTCATCTGCTAAAAAATGCGGGGAATCAACAACTGCAATATATACATATGCCAATATATATCTATGCATTGATATTATATATAATACCAATTTCACCGTTTATGAAATATTCGCGGTATATGTTTTTAATAAATAACATCCGCTTACTAACGGCGCATAATGTCTATTTTAACAATCAATAGATAACAATCATCATTCAAACATGCATTCAAATATTTGAAATCTAACTATTTAAAATAAAATCAAAACTGATTCGATTGAGTGAGAAGTTCTCACCTTGATTTCATTTTCGTTTTAGCGATTTATTTCGAATAAAATTAAACGGACGTTTAATTTTACCCGAAATTCTCACTAACTCCAAACGACTCCAATCCAATTCCAACGCGTAGTGCTCGTCCATACGATTCCAACGCAACTGGTTTCGCGCGTTTTCGACCTCGTATGAAAAAGATATGGATTTTTAAACTTACACGATTATATATATATATATATATATAAATTAAATCAACATTTTAATAACCTATTCTAATTACAGCCGTAGGATTTGGTCCCCTTGCATCATGACCGTGCACAAGCTCTCCTTCTCATCACGTATCCATCTCCAGGTCGCGCACCATAGCCGAACCCATTTTAGATAATTAGGGTTTGAAACTCGAGCCTCTTCACTCGATTAAAACTCGATCAGAGACTTGCATTCTCCTCGCCTCCCCACACTATACCTTCGGCCCAAACATCACAGAGCTCGGTCGAGCTATTCGCATAGAAAATGAGGCCGAACGTATGGCCTTTGCAGCCACTTTCCCGTTGATCTACGCCTCCATAGACGATCACCACCGTTGAATATAAGGATCACAACGTGCTCTACATCTTTCTAGTTGTAAGTTTCTTGAATCGTTGAGTGGATGAAGAGATAAGAGGAGGAGAAGTCTGATGTTTTTTGGCCATCCATTATCAAGTGGCGGCTGGTGATTAAAAATTAGGGTTTGGTTTATATTTTTTTTTTTAGAGTGAAGGGGCTATTTATAGAGTTTTGAACGAACACTATTCATTCCAATTTTCCAAACTCCGATTTACGCGCCATAACCAGCGTTTCTAGGGTTTACCCCGCGTTTCAGACACAATGGAACAGGTTTTGGAAGCTAATTCAGACATCTGTGCGAGTTATGGCTACAAACGATCGATTTAAATTAAACCGATTTAAACGATTTTCTAGGCGTTTTAATTTGTACCGGACAAACGGTAAATCCGATTGACACGAAATTTGAAACATTACAATAGTATCACATTACGGATCCGATGAAACTGGTTTCGTCAAAATCCGGGACTTTTTGAAAAATGGCTATTTTCACTCGCCAAATTAAAATTAAAAACAATTCGATGCGTTTCGAGCTGCCACGATCAAACGATAACTCCAATTGACACGAAAATTGAAATCCGATAATAACTAACTATTACGGATCCAATGGAACTGGTTTCGTTCAATTCTGAGACTGTTCAAAAATTGGCTATTTTCACTAGTCGATTAAATATTAAAATATTCAATTTTCACAAATTAACTCTTAATTCGATTTTAAAAGTTCTAAAATATCGTTCTAACTTCAATATGATAAAATAAAATTTTACAAATCATTTTCATTCATATTTAACCCAATTTTCAATTATTTCCATAACTTCACATATTAAATTATCGATTTAATAATCCAATTAAATCCAATATTTCAAATAAAAATTTATTCGACTAATAAATTTCAATTATTAATATTTAAAATTAATTAAATATTCAAATTTTAAATAAATAAAATTCTGGGTCGTTACAATCTTCCCCCCTTAAAAGAATTTCGTCCTCGAAATTAACAAGTAAGAAAAATTACAAAACCTATTAACTTTCCAAAGTTCATAGTTAAACTTCTTACCATACTTTACTAAGTTTTCAAATCATACTTAGTTATCTTTCAAAAACAACTACTATTGTTTAACTTTCAATTCCAAAACAAAGTTATAGTTTTCAAAAATTTTCCAATTTTCTCAAATTTTTTCTAACGCCTTAAATTTTCGGAAAAATTCGCCATAGTCTCCTTTGCGCGGCTCGATCCGAAAAAAAAATGACAGTATATATATCACAAATATACATCTCATCAAGTAATGAGGCATCCCGCACGGAAAAAGTGTAAAAGTACGATATTTAATCCGAGATATGTACCTTATATTTTATTAGCGAGCATATACGGCTAATATAGCGCGAAAGCGAGCTCCAAATGCGAAGCAAACGCGATCTGCACCTACTAATCACTCAACAAACAACATGAGAATCATGTATATAGACAATAGTATCAATATACAACATATAGTAACATAATAACTATATATGTTAACATAGCAATTGAAACAAAACAATATATTCAACCATCAACCAATTATCATTCATAACCAACAAATGTTCATTTACATTCTCATTAATATTCAATGAATTGGGTTTTCAATTTAATCACATTTGATTCATTAATAGTGGATGTTTTTACTAACATTCATTTTCAATTAGTTTATATTCACTAATTCATATTCAAGTTGGTTCACTTCCAAATCAAATTCAACTCTATTTAAGATTCACTTAACTTCAAATTGAATTCCAATTACTTTAGCTTCCAATTTCATTAACTCAATTTCATTAACACTTAATGAATTATATACAATCAACTAACAATCATATATCAACCAATGTATATTAATTACAACCAAATTCCTTTGCTTATATTCATTCAATTTGGTTTAATTAAATTGATTTTCATTCAATTATTCAACTTTCAATAACATTAGATTTTAATGAATTAACAGTTACATTCATTATTCCATATCAACTTAATTCACATTCAATTGATTAACATTCAATCCATTAATTTAATTCAATTACAAAAGTTGAATTTCATTTACATAACTGAAGTTCACATTTATCACTTAACTTTAATAATTTACTTTGATACCAATATCAATTTCATTCAATTTAATTGGTAATTCATTTAACCATTTCAAGTTGAATTTCATTTTTATTTTACAACTCATATTCATAAATATATTCGTATAGTTTCACTTCTTATATATATAAGTTTATTTCACAATTGTAAATCACTTCAATTATAATTCAATTCTTATAATTCTTTTTACTTATACAATTATTCTTTTATTTAGATTATTCAAACAACCAAACAATCAACTTATATACACTTTAATAATTCTGAAAAATTATTTCTTTATATATAAAATATACTCAAGGTAAAATTATTTTATTTACTCAATTTAAAAACAATACTGTGTCGAATTGTTCTATTCAAGTGTTTATAAACCCCTTCGGCATAGTTGTACAGACCGTGCTGACGAAGGTTCATATGCCACTCAATAAACCAATCATCACAATATAAAACAATTTTATATATTCACTAACAAATACGCTCTCATAGCTATTATTACTCTCAAACTCATTCTAGAGTACTACTGACTCTATCTCTAATGAGTAATACCCAACAGAACCATGGTTGTCACTTAATCATAAGCTCCGATACCACCTGTGAAGACCCGCAAATCCGTACTCCTTGAATATACACTAATCTCCATAGATTAACTCAAGATGAACAAAAATACGAATTATCAATGTTTAACAAAAAGAAAAAGACAGAAGAAGAGATAAGAAGGTAGAAAAATAGAGAGAAAAGAAAATAGAAAATAGAACGGAATAGAAAACAACAGAACAACATCGGAATCTCACAATTCACAGCGGAACAACATATAATAATAAATGAATAATCTTTAAACAAAGAACTATATCAGTTATTACATTACATCACATTTCATTACATCATATCATTAGAGTGTACAACAACAACAAACAGTGCAGCGGAAAAAGAAATACTATATACTAGTAATACGCCATGTCATCCAGCTTGCCTCCAGCAACTCCAGAAATATCCTCATAAACCTTAACTCTCGACTGCCCGTGTGAAAATTGGTGGGCACCCAGAGTTTAGCAAGGAAAACAATAAACTCCGAGTCAGTCATGTGACTGGTGTGAGAACCCAAAACAGTTTATTTATCTTTAAAATCAAAAATAGAGGAATATTTTTAAAGTCAATTCGCAATGCTTTTAAAAATGAGACTACCATAAGGCCTCCCGCACACACACACAATGCAAACGCAGAATCGGAGGAGATTTCTCCTTATGATAACCAAAGATGCTTGATACGCATTAAAAAGAACATTTGATATTATTACTAGTGCATAGTGTAGGAAAAATTTATTTCGAAAGTAGAATATAAATCTTAGCCAACATAGACATTCCGAACTATGCCTACTATAGCTACCATCCAAACAGTGGGGCGCCACCATAAGTGAATGATAGGTTCTACAACTAATACCGTACAAGATCGTATTGTTTCTTTGGATTTCCAATGAATGATCAGTCCAAGGAACTTCCCATTGCCACATGAGAATGCCTCTGGATGGACATCCCCGAGAACCAAACCGGATCTCTACCAACACAAGGCCGGGTTACCCCTAACTGAGTAACAACTGACCGAATATGCCATCCCCCGGTCCTTTGGGACGTTTCAACCGAGCGCTCGCAATCAATTCACACAATCATAAAGTGTTTTCAACATGAGTAAGTATCTGGGCTCCATACCATGATACCACCCTTTTCCAGAAGGAAATGCACATATCCTAAAGGGCGCTACCCCTCATAACCTTGCTGCATCTTTCCTGTTTTGACCATTCACGGGGTGTGAGGCTCCACGAAGTCACGTCCACAAAAACATACTTTATACAAAAGCCATGCTTTGGGTCAACAAATGATCATAGAAATGATCACCAAGATAGACGATCAAATAAACGATCCTATCACAAATAATCAACACAATGATCATTTACAGCAACACTCAGTATATCACATTACCAAATTGGGAATATAACGCTGATAACCTTTAACTACATAACCTCTGAGCTCGTACGTCTCAAAGAAGGGTGTTAAGCTAAAAGAATAAATTCTCCGCCACCAAAAGAAATATATTTGAATGAAATCGGCTTTATATCTCAATTTGTAATGTCAGACATACAATCCATACAAGTCTGTTCCGGGCTCGAACAAAACCGAAGGCACTTACAAAGAAGTCCTTGCAATCCGGATAATCTCTAATCACGTCCGGACTTCCCATCACATAGGGAGTCTCTATACCGTAGCTACTCGGTGCAATGACAATCGACGAGTTGTCCTTTCGCTTTCAAAAAGATCCGGTCTTCAACACCGGTCTTCAAATGCAATTCATAACAACATATCACATATTCGGAATGGGTTATACGACCCCATATTTTCAAAAATCAACCTTTAACTCTATTTCTCGAAAATAAAATTTTTATAACATTTAAAAATTATACGTTTATTTATTTATAATGGATCAATTCCAAAAATATTTTATAAACGTATACTTTCCAAAATCACTTTAAAATCATTCTAAAATCCCAAAACTTGGTTCAATGATGCTATACACCAAATAGTCAATCACGACAACAACGACATCATATATCGATATGATAGTCCATCAAATATCAAAATATCTGAAATCAAATAAAACTGTTGAGGAATCCAGTTGGATCCCTCCAACCTGTTTTCCTGCATCCACAAACATCAGCACAATACCAATTTCGCTCCAGTACGAAATTATCGCGGTATATGGGATTTAAAATATTATCCGCTTAATAACGGCGTAATAGGGTCTCATCCGCTAAAAAATGCGGGGAATCAACAACTGCAATATATACATATGCCAATATATATATATATATTGATATTATATATAATACCAATTTCACTGTTTATGAAATATTCGCGGTATATGTTTTTAATAAATAACATCCGCTTACTAATGGCGCATAATGTCTATTTTAACAATCAATAGATAACAATCATCATTCAAACATGCATTCAAATATTTGAAATCTAACTATTTAAAATAAAATCGAAACTGATTCGATTGAGTGAGAAGTTCTCACCTTGATTTCAATTTCGTTTTAGCGATTTATTTCGAATAAAATTAAACGGACGTTTAATTTTACCCGAAATTCTCACTAACTCCAAACGACTCCAATCCAATTCCATCGCGTAGTGCTCGTCCATATGATTCCAACGCAACTGGTTTCGCGCGTTTTCGACCTCGTATGAAAAAGATATGGATTTTTAAACTTACACGATTTTATATATATATATATAAATTAAATCAACATTTTAATAACCTATTCTAATCACAGCCGTAGGATTTGGTCCCCTTGCATCATGACCGTGCACAAGCTCTCCTTCTCATCACGTATCCATCTCCAGGTCGCGCACCATAGCCGAACCCATTTTAGATAATTAGGGTTTGAAACTCGAGCCTCTTCACTCGATTAAAACTCGATCAGAGACTTGCATTCTCCTCGCCTCCCCACACTATACCTTCGGCCCAAACATCATAGAGCTCGGTCGAGCTATTCGCACAGAAAACGAGGCCGAACGTATGGCCTTTGCAGCCACTTTCCCGTTGATCTACGCCTCCATAGATGATCACCACCGTTGAATATAAGGATCTCAACGTGCTCTACATCTTTCTAGTTGTAAGTTTCTTGAATCGTTGAGTGGATGAAGAGATAAGAGGAGGAGAAGTCTGATGTATTTCAGCCATCCATTATCAAGTGGCGGCTGGTGATTAAAAATTAGGGTTTGGTTTATATTTTTTTTTTTTAGAGTGAAGGGGCTATTTATAGAGTTTTGAACGAACACTATTCATTCAATTTTCCAAACTCCGATTTACGCGCCGTAACCAGCGTTTCTAGGGTTTACCCCGCGTTTCGGACACAATGGAATAGGTTTTGGAAGCTAATTTGGACATCTGTGCGAGTTATGGCTACAAACGATCGATTTAAATTAAACCGATTTAAACGATTTTCTAGGCGTTTTAATTTGTACCGGACAAACGGTAAATCCGATTGACACGAAATTTGAGACCTTACAATAATATCACATTACGGATCCGATGAAACTGGTTTCGTCAAAATCCAAGACCTTTTGAAAAATGGCTATTTTCACTCGCCAAATTAAAATTAAAACAATTCGATGCGTTTCGAGCTGCCACGATCAAACGATAACTCCGATTGACACGAAAATTGAAATCCGATAACAACTAACTATTACGGATCCAATGGAACTGGTTTCGTTCAATTCTGAGACTGTTCAAAAATTGGCTATTTTCACTAGTCGATTAAATATTTAAATATTCAATTTTCACAAATTAACTCTTAATTCGATTTTAAAAGTTCTAAAATATCGTTCTAACTTCAATATGATAAAATAAAATTTTACAAATCATTTTCAATCATATTTAACCCAATTTTCAATTATTTCCATAATTTCACATATTAAATTATCGATTTAATAATCCAATTAAATCGAATAATTCAAATAAAAATTTATTCGACTAATAAATTTCAATTATTAATATTTAAAATTAATTAAATATTCAAATTTTAAATAAATAAAATTCTGGGTCGTTACAGTGTATTTAGGTTAGGACTTTGATCTAAAAATAATTCCATGAAGTAAAAACGTAAACAGGAAGGAAGATTCAGTTTTTTTCAGAGGATACTTAAAACTTTGAAATTTTCGAATTTAATAAATTGCTGATTCAAGTTTGTAGTTTGAATCCTTACACAAAATGATGATTTTTAAGGCGAATTTGGTGATTTTTAATGGTGAGTTTCATGAGCAGTTTGGAGATGAGCGTGTGAGGCATTTCGATCGAATTCAGGTGATTGATGGAACTGTGGTAGTCGGGAATTGGGCTGGAGATGAAGGAGGCTACAGGGATGCCTGGAAAAATGGTCAGCGGTGGCGATGGCGGCGTGGGATTTTTATTCATAGACCTAATTTTTTCTAGCGTTCGATCATTTGATCGCTGCGACCTCCACAGTGCGTCGAGTTGCACGTCATTGGAGGAGGAAGAAGCTAAGTGGGTGGCGGAGTAGTGACCGGAGTTTGGAGTCACCTAGTGGTCTGAGCGCCGAGAACTTGGTGTTGACAGGTTTGGAGGTGTGGATATTCATGTTTCCAGGTTTTTGAATTTGCCCTCGATTTTGAATTCTAGGTGTTGGACTTGAATCAACGATCGTGGTGGGTTGTCAGAGTGGATGCTGACTTGTCAGAGGGCGGATGGGAGTTCGCCAGCGATCGACGTTGCTGTACACGTGCACGAGCACGTTTGTTGGATCTGGGCATTTTATTTTAAGTTGGAGCTGGTGTTTTCGTGTGTGTATCGGGAAGAAGCTCGAAGCGATTAAGTGTGTGACTCGAAGCGAGATTTTAATGCGAAGTAAAAACACTTGGAAAATTTTTGGATCGAAATTTTGGGGTACTCGGGTAAAGATTTGGGAAAACTCGAAGCAGAGCTTGAGTTTGTGAGGGTTTAGCTCGGGGAAATCATGAAGGGGCTCGGGTATAATATGTGGTACAGGTTTCAAAACTTGTTTATGTTTAAACTTTGAAAATGTTCAAGTATATTCTATAAAATGTTTTGGAAATAAATGATTGAGTTTAAATTCTTTTGAATTTCTTTCAGATGATTAATATTACTTTAACATGAAATCTTAAAAGTAAATTTAAAATTAATATTTTCAAACATAAGAAAGTAATAAATAAGATCATTAATAAGAATAAATTATCTTTATAGTTAATGAAACATATTGATTTGAAATTCATAAATTATTAAGTTAATTAGAATGATTAATTATGAAATTGGTTTAAAAGGTTAATTTAATTAATATGGTAATTAAAGAATGATTTATTTGATTTTAAATTTATAATTTAATAACAATTAATCTAAGATAATTTCTTAAGAAAGTAATTAAGGAAATGTTATTAGTTAATGAAGATAAATTAACTAGAGACCATTAAGTAATTAAATTAATGTGATTAATTTTGATAATTAATTAGATTAATTAATTTTGATAATCAATTATAAATTGTTTTAAATGTAATTACTTAATAAGAGTAATTAAGGAATAATCACTTATTGCAATTAATTTTGGATATTTTGATTTATTAAAGTTAATTAATTATGTAATTGGGTTAAAAGGTTGATTTAATTGATATGGTTAATTAAGAATAATTTAATTTATTAAAGTGTTTGATAAATAAATTTATATCAAATGATTTGTAATTAATAAATTATTATTAGATAATTAATTCATAAGTAATAAATTTACTTGGATATAAATTGAATTGATTAGGATTAAGCGATTAATTAATCCTACTTATAAATGACTATTGAATACTTGACCTTACTTATAAGTGATTGTATTGTATGAGATGCCTTGAATTGATTGTCCTATCTGATCTGTGATATTTTGTTTTGCGGATTGAGCTGTATATAATTTATTCATTTATTGATGATACATTTGTATATTATCCGTGAATCTATGAATGAGCGATAAACGTTATAGTTATATCGCTTATCAACTATTTTTCTGTGTTTGAGCTGTGATGATTGAATGATGTTCCACTATTGTGTTAAACCCCAAGACCACACTTATACACACACCAATATAGATTTCATGAGGAAATCGATTAAGTCATAGATTTGAAATGATTTATAAAATTAAATATTTAAATTCAAATGTTTTGGAAAGGGATTGGGTTGAAAGTGAAAAGCTGTTGAAATGGAATTTCAAAGATGACATTTATTTTGAATAACTTGATTGAGTTTTGAAATTTGAATATTTTGATTTAAATTTGAATTCAATATTTGAAATTGAAGCCTATGATCTGGAAACTAGGGACTAAAGATGTTATACCGATTTATATGGATTAAACTATTTTAAAGGTACTGTTTTGGGAATTTGAATTTAAATTCAAAGGCTTTAACTCGTGAAAATAAAATTGGATCTTTCTGAAACGAAAACTTTTTATTTTCAAATAATAAAAGCTTTCACATAAGAAATAAACTCCCGATTTGTGTTAAAGGGATTTCAAGTTAAAAATGAAATGACTTTTCCAAGTTATAAAAACGGTTTGAAAGATATAAGTTAAATCTTTGATTTAAAGATTTAATGAGTTAATCTAATTAAATGGAAATTGTTTTGAAATCCGTGAATGAATCTTTGTGAAATTGGGTGAAATTTATGAATTGAAATCTTTTGTTTAAAGATTTAAAATGGTAATTTGTTTAACCATTTAAAGAAAGTTTTGCGTTTTAAGTTGTGGCTTAATTGAAATCCCATATCCATATGTTCTAAATATTACGCTCATTTATTAGGTTTAGCCGGGAAAGGACCTTGTGTCATATATCCAATTCCGAATAATGATACGTCGATATGGATAGCATTTGAAGACCGGTGGCGAAGACCGGATATTTTCGAAAACGAAAGGGTTCTTGTCGATTGTCTTTGCATCGACTGGTCCCCGGTATAGAGACTCCATATGTAAAGGGAAATTCGGACGTGATTAGGGATTTTTCGGATCGCAAGGACTTCTTTGGAAGTGCCTTCAGTTCTGTTCGAACCCAGAACTGACTTGAATGGATTGTATGTCTGACACTACATTTTGAGATATAAAGCAGACTTCTTTCAAATACATTTCCGTTGGTGGCGGAGAATTTATTCTCTTAGCTTAACACCCTTAGAGGTTATGTAGTTGAGGGTTATCAGTGACATATTCCCAACTTGGTAATGTGGCATGCTGAGTGTTGTTGATCATTGGTTGATCAAAGCATGGCTTTTGTAAAAAGCGTAGCTTTGTGAACGAGATTTCGTCGAGCCCCACAAACCGGTAATGGTGGAAACAAGAATTGTGTGGCAAGGTTTCAAGGGTAGCTTCCCTAGGGTATGACCATTCCTTTTGGAAAAGGGTAATATCATGGTTTGGAGCCCAGATACTTACTCATGTGGACACACTATATTATTTACTGTGTGATGTTGTTGGTTAGAGAGCTCTCGTTTAAAGGTCCCAAAGGACCGGGGGTGGCATATCTGAGTTTTTGTGTATTCCCCGGGAAGGGGGTAGCCGTTCTTGTTTGGCAGAGATCCGGTTTGGTTCTCGGGACATCCCGCCAGAGGCGTTCCCATGTGGCAATAGGAAGTTCTTTGGCCTGACCATTTGTTGGAAATCCATTCATCCAATATGAGCCTTGTACGGTTTTAGTTGTATAACCTGCCATGGAATGTAGCGGTAACCTGCTATCGAACATGGTAGCTATAGTAGGCATACGATAATGGTTGTATGTTGGCTAAGATTTATATCTTTACTTTCGAAATGATTTTTCCTACACTATGCACTAGTAATAATATCAAATATTTCTTTTTAATGCGTATCAAGCATCTTTGACTATCATAAGGAGAAATCTCCTCCGATTCTGCATTTGCATTGTGTGTGTGTGCGGGAGGCCTTATGGTAGTCTCATTTCTAAAAAGCATTGTGAATTGATTTTAAAATATTTCGTTGTTTTTTTCAAAGATAAACTGTCCTTGTTGCTCACACCAGTCCCATGACTGATCCAGAGTTTATTGTTTCTTTCCTAAACTCTGGGTGCTCAAATTTCTTCTACACGGGCAGTCTAGAGTAGGGTTTTCAGATAGTCAGATTAGTAGGTTATCTGGAGCTAGTTCAGTGTTTGGATGTGGACGAGACTTGTTTGTCTTGGTGGAACGTGATGTTGGTTCGAGTTGCTGCTCGAGTTCTCTTATGAAGACTATCTGGAGTTATTTGTTCCGTTGCTAATGTTATCTATTTTCCTTTCCGCTGCTATTCTATTCTAACTCTGATGTATATTGATACCTATTGGATCATCTGTTGTATCAGATATTGTATCAAAGCTGTATATCAATGTATTATTCTTTTATTCCGCTGTGTTGTTTACTTAATGTTGTTATAAGCTCCGGCGAATCGGATTTGAATGATCGAATCTGCGGCATTCGAGTACGATATGAAGTATGGATGTCGATTTTCGAGCGTGAAAAATTTGTATCGTCACACATCATATAGTTAGTCACATATACTTGCATATACACTACACTATCCTTCCTATAGACCTTCAATTGGTATCAGATCAAGGTTTGATCAAAGTATAGTAACAGGTTTTTAAATCATTTTAATATGGCAGAAGTATTTTTCAGAAAGGACAATCAACAGCACGACCCCTACTTTTTAATGGCTCTAAATATGCATTTTGGTCAACACGATGAGAATTTTTATGGAAGCTAATGGTCTAGAAATTTGGTCAGCCACTCAAGATTAATATGAAGCACCTAATATTGCTATGAACACATGGACCGATGCATAAAAAACAGCGGTTTCTAATAATGCAAAAGCTAGGAATGTTTTATTTTGCTCATTAGATAAAAATGAATTCTCACGTGTCATGCTATGTAACACTGCATTTGATATTTGGCGCACTTTACAAGTCGCACACGAAGGCACAAACAAAGTTAAACATGATTTATCAATTCTCATCATTTAAAATGAAACAAAATGAATCTATGGTAGATATGTACTCTTGATTTCAAACCATTCAACATGATTTAATGGCACTTGGAGTCAAATTTACAAATTTTGATTTAGTATCTAGAGTACTCAATTCATTAACTCCAGAGTGGAAAAGAAGAGTATTAGCTATCGAAGACGCTAATGATCTTTCAGCACTCTTAGTTGAAGAATTGATAGGAAATTTAATGTACTATGAAGCTAATTTGTAGGCACGAAAAAACTAAATTCGGAAAATTAGAACATAGCATTCCCAGCAACAAATGAAGACTCTGACTTAGACGAAGAAGAAATTGTATTTATTGCCAAAAATTACGACAAATTCAAGAAGTTTAGGAAAATGAGTAAATTTAAAAAAGGAAGAAAATCAAGCTCAACGAATCAAACATCAATCAAATGTTATGAATGTGATAAATTTAGACATACGAAGAAAGACTGGCCCAAGCTCAATAATGATAAAAAGGAGAACAATTTTGAAAAGCTCAAAAAGAAGAGGGCTTTCAAAGTAACATGGGATGACTCAGATTCTTCATCATCTAGAAGTGATAACAATTGTGACGGAGAACAAGCTAATGTCTGTGTTATGGAAAAAACTAATGAGGTATGTCCCGAACATAGCTATGACGAATTATTAGAATTAGCATGGAATTAGATGATAAATTTAGACAAATTAAAAAATTAACAAAGAGCATATAGCCAAAATAAAACAACTAGAACTTGAAGTAGGAATGTTAAAAGATGAGAAAATTATCCTAGAAGAAGAACTAGAATTATCTCAAGAAAAAATTAAAAGTAATTCGGTAGAAAGTGAGGCTGTTGCTATAGATTTTGATAAAACTAAAATAATAAAGTGTTCAAAGAAAATGTCAACTTGAAGTGTAATATTGAAATTTTGAAAATCGAAAATTTAGAATTAAAAGAAAAATTAGATAAAATTACAAATAACGTTTCAAAATTTATCAAAGGAAAACAAGGTTTGGAAAATCTTATCGAAACTTTAAAACCATCAGGTAATAGAAATGGAATAGGATTTAAAAATACACCTAAACAAAAAGGAAATAATACTAAGAATTATAGTTATAAAAAGACTAAAAGTTTACCTAAGTCTAATATGAATATCAAAAATATGAAAATTTGGATTCTTAAGACAAATAATGATTTGATTAGAAAAAACATACTAATAATATCTTTGAAAAAGTAGTCCATAATAAAAATTATATTTATAAAGGTACCAAACCATCTTGGGTATGGCTACCATCTTCTAACATCTAGGAACCTAAAAAAATATATGGGTACCAACTAAAACATCTTTTATTTTGCAGGTACCCAAAATAAAATAAGGAGAAATGGATACTATATAGCGTTGCTCCAAGCATATGATAGGAAATTCAAAAATGTTATCAAATATAACGTACATCGATGGTGGGATGGTAACCTTTGGAGATAATTCAAAAGGATATGCCGTGGTCATTGGAGAAGTCATCAACTTTGATATTTCTAACTCTCCAATTATTACAAATGTTTTATTAGTGGAACATTTAAAACACAACCTACTAAGTATTAGTCAATTATGCGATAAAGGTTTTCAAATAAATTTTGAAAAAGATAGATGTAATATTTTCGATAATAACAAACAACTTGTATTTGAAGGTTTTAGAAACAAAAATATTTATTTATTAAACATGAATATAAATACAAATTCAAATTTATGTTTAAACGTCAAACATGATGATCCATGGTTATGGCATAAATGATTTTGTCATATCATTTTTAAATATATTAATAAATTGGAAAAATATGAGCTAGTTAGAGGTTTACCTAAAATAAATTACAAAGTAGAAAGTTTATGTGACAATTGTCAAATTGAAAAACTAAGGAAAAATTCTTTTAAACCTAAAAATAATATTTCTACAAAAAACCATTAGAATTATTACATTTAGATTTATTTGGTCCAACACAAATATGATATATAAATCACAACAAATATGCTTTCATAACAGTTGAAGATTTTTCGAGATATACATGGACTTTATCTTTGAAACATAAAAGCGATACTTTTGGTATGTTTAAAATGTATGCTAAAAGGATTAAAACGCGAATGGACTTGAAAATTAAAAATATTCGAAGTGATAACGGAGGAGAATTCGAAAATGATCTTTTTACTAATTTTTGCAATAAGAAAGGAATAAGTCGTAATTTTTCTTTTCATCGCACATCTCAACAGAATGGTGTAACAGAAAGACAAAATCGTAGGTTACAAGAATGTGCACGAACACTACTAAGTAGTAGTGGTCTACCAAAACACTTTTGGACTGAAGCTATTGACATATATTGTTATGTGTTTAATCGAGTAATCATACGTCCTATGACTAAACAAACTTGTTTCGAAATATTTTTTGGAAGAAAACCTAAAGTATCATATTTTAAAACTTTTAGATCAAAATGTTTTATACCAAATACAAAAGATAACTTAGGAAATTTTGACCCGAAGGCTGATGAAGGTATCTTTGTTGAATATTCGGATCGCAGCAAAGCATATAGAATTTTTGATTAACGAAACAATATCATTGAAGAAAGTTTACACGTTTCGTTCGACGAGAATCTTCTTAATCATGACACTAATGATGATAAAGAAATTATTCCAATAACAAATTCAACAAGTTTTTTTAGTAATGAGGAAAATGTACAAAATAACACTTTTACATCATCCCCTAGAATTCTTAAGAATCGTCCAAGAGATAATATCATTGGACATCTCAATTCTAGAGTAACTAGAAATCAACTTAATCAAATAATCCATATAGCATTTGTGTCAAAATTTAAACCAAAAAATTATAAAGAAGCTCAAATGATAATTTTTGGACAATAGCTATGGAAGAAGAATTAAATCAATTTGAACGTAATAATGTTCGGGAATTAGTACCAAGACCTAAAGTTCAATCGGTTATAGGAACAAAATGGGTTTTTAAAAACAAAGAAGATAAAAAGGAAATATTGTTAGAAATAAAGCACGTTTAGTTGCTCAAGGCTAAATTAAGAAGAAGGTATTGTCTATGATATTAAGAAGAAGGTATTGACTATGATGACATATTTTCTCCAATAGCAAGGTTGGAGGCCATTCGTACACTACTCGCCTTTGCAACTCATCACAATTTTAAACTATTTCAAATGGATGTCAAAAGTTCTTTTTTAAATGGTTTTATTAAAGAAAATGTATATGTGGAGCAACCCCCATTATTTGTTCACGAAAAATATCCCGACCATGTTTCTATGTTACACAAAGCATTATATGGATTAAAACAAGCTTCTCGTGCGTGGTACGAATGTCTTAAAAAACACTTAATTACATGTGGTTTTCAAATAGGCAAAATCGATACAACCTTATTTATTAAACGAGAAAATAACGATATTTTAGTAGTATAAATTTATGTTGATGATATTATATTTGGTTCAACCAATGATAATCTATGTGATCGGTTTTCAAATATTATAAAAAATGAATTTGAAATGTCATATATGGGAGAATTGAATTTCCTTTTAGGTTTATAACTAAAACAACTTGAAAATGGTATTTTTATTCATCAAGAAAAATATTGTAATGATCTATTACGTCGTTTTGAAATGGATAAAACTTCAAGCAAACCAACACCAATGAGTACTACTATTAACCTAGAAAAGGATGATAACGGAAAAGATTTTGATGAAAAATTATATCGTAGTGTGAATGGTTCTGTACTCTGTTTGACGGCTAGTCGACCCGATATTATGATGAGTGTATGTCTTTGTGCTCGATTTCAAGCCAAACCAAAACAACCTCACCTAAGAGCTGTTAAACGTATTTTACGGTATCTATCTAGTACTAGAGATTATGGTTTGTTTTAACCTAAAGGATCATCGTTTGAACTAGTTTCATATAGCGGTGCAGATTTCGGTGGATGTAGAACGGATCGTTAGAGTACTAGTGAAACGTGTCACTTTATCGGACAATCATTAGTTTCATGGTTTAGAAAAAAGCAAAATTGTGTTTCTTTATCTACTTGCGAAGCCTAATATATCTCAGCAGCTCAAGCATGTGCACAAGTGATATACATGCAACAAACAATTACGGATTTCGGCAAAATTATCAATAAATGTCCAATATATTGTGATAACACGAGTGCAATAAACTTATCAAAAAAACCTGTCAATCACTCGTGAGCTAAGCTTAACGATATAAAACATCATTTTTTACGAGACAATGTTGAAAAAGGAACTATTTCATTAGAATACATAAATAACGAAAATCAAATAACAGACATCTTTACAAAACCACTAAATGAACAAACTTTTATTAAACTCCGGCGTGATTTAGGGATTTGCTCTTTTCATGATCTGCTCACTAAATACTCACTCCTTCTTTTAGGCTATGATTAGCTATTAGTTTTTCAATCAATAAATTGTAATTAAATTATGCACCTTTGTTTTTTAGTCAGTTAGTTTTTTTACAAATTTTCTATAAATAATTTTTTAACCTCTATATAAATAATTATACAACAAAAAAAATATGTACACAATTCACATTTTTTTCAAGAAACAAAATATAGTCATGTCTTCTGAAAATTTTATGTATCCATCTCGACACCTACGACAGATAGCTCGACTGATACACCACAACGACTTCCTATACCCACACCAAATCAGGAACCGACGTAGTGGTCCTCATATCACACGGGATTCACTCCCGATAGAAGAAGACCAAATGATCTCTATTTATCTCTCCTAACATAGAGGAGAAAATTGATGAAATTCATCACTATCAAAAACAACAAATAAATCTTCAAAGAGAACTATATTTTGAATAAAAAGTTACAGCACGTCGACTAAGCTTTTTGGAGCAAGTAGCAATGAAGTTTTGTACGTCACGGAAGAAAGATGTCCATGAACCAAATTCCAAAGCCTTGCAGTTCCTTGGATACCTCTTCTACCTATCGTACCCCTTTGGATCCTTGTCCAAGATGATTCTATGTCTCCCCGAGAACTCATGAACATGGAAATATATGGTCTCCACTTAAACCATGGAGGGATGACAAGTCAGAAGATCGTAAAACTCCATCGCCATCCAAATAAATAATATTTTATTGTATGTGTATCTATGTTTTTTTGTTATTTTGTTTCACACAAATAATACTACATTTTGTTTTAAAATAACAGGGAATCGAGAAATAAGCAAAACCATAAAATTTTACGCTATTTTTAGAAAAATTGCCTATTTCAGATGTCTGAATATGGACCTCAGACGTCTGACACTCTAATATGCCTCTATTTTTTTAGCACTGTGCATATGTCAGACGTCTGTCATACCCTCCAGACGTCTGAAAATTTTCTCTGCCTCCTCAAAATAAAAAATACACTATTTCAGATGTTTGAAATTCGATCCTGACGTCTGAGCTATGTCTCTGCCACAAAATTTTAAAATCCTGACCTATTTCAGACGTCTGATATTTTACCCAGATGTCTAGAAAAACTCTCTGACTATCAATTTCTAAAAATTCGATCAAACCAGACGTCTAACAGATAAACCAGACGTCTTAAGTTATCTACTATATTCGAATTAGGTCAAACCAGACGTCTGATTTTGTTTCGAAACGTCTGAAATTCAATTGACACTTTAAAATCACCCAGGTAACATCATTTTTTTTACTTTAGTCTCGATTTTTTCAAATCCGATTTCTCCATTGACGATTTTTTCTCTCAAAATCATCTTTTTACGCGTGACCAATTCGCAATGCCTCCTAGAACTAGAAATCCTAAAATATCCAAACGAAAACAAGACCAACCAACATCATCCTCTAGTCCTCAAATTTGCTCGGATGATCAAATCGAAAGATGGATGAATAGAGCACCACACTCAATCAGGAGATATAAGGATGTACAAAAGAAAAAGCTATAACCTACTTAAATTTCCAATGTATGATTTGGGTGTGAGAATGCCGGACTAGAAACATTGATATCGTTCACTCCTAATGACATCCAAACCGATCAATTGACAATATTTCTTTTCAAAGCAAATTTGGTTAGCACTTCAATATGAAACACTGAAGATGAAGCTAATTGCCTATGGTCTAGTGTGTATGGCAACACGATTAGACTCACTCCTGGCATAATTGGTAGAACACTAGGATGTTCTGACACGGGCGAAGATTTATACAATATTCCATATGTGCACTTTAAACCAAGAAATAGTATAACACATCAAATATAGGAAGATGAAATGCCAAAATTTGCCTCTAAATGTCTACGTCCAAAAGTACGACTTCTTACTCGAATGATAATCAACACCATCGTTCCACGTATGGGAAGTCAAGAGCAAATAACCGAGTTAGAGCACAAAGCCTTATATGCTCTATTTAGAGGAACAAGGGTGAATTGGGCAAAATTTATCTTTGACGAACTCAAACATGTTGGGACTCGATCATGGCCATCAATTATCTACCCTATATATATTATGAGATTTCTACGTGCACACAACATACCTTCCTACCTATCAACTTTTGAAGAAATCTCTCCAAAATATGCTTCCACCAAGTTTTTCTCAATTATACACTTACCCGTGATTCCCCTAGAATTTATATCCTTTGAAGATTGGATGCACAATCATCAAAACAGACAAGTTGAACCTCCACCTCAACCACATAATGAACCATCTCTAGAGGAATAACAACATCGAGGACCAACTTCACCTTCTCCTGCACCATTTGATTATCCAGTCCAGGATGAGATTGTGGAAAATCGAACAGAAACAAATCCAAATGAAAGCGTTCGAGATCTCACCCTCAAAAATCAACATATATTATCTCAAAATCAAAAAATTTTAGCTAAGCGTGTTCAAAACTTCGAAACATCTTTTGCTACATGCCTAGCAACAGTTGAAGAATCACTTTCAAATGTCCTATCGGTTCTCAAAGAAGTACTTCAACGGTTTCGCGGTCTGACACCTCCTTCTGAAGATTGGATAACCTCAGTACCTTCTCCACCCGCAAAACATTCCAAAGTTTTTGAAGATGAACCTCTAAAAGAAGCTTCGACGTCTCCTACTAAGCCTAGCTCTTCCCAAAAAGAAGAAACAGGGGATGATCATGACAAAATTTCTCCGAAGGAATGATAGATTTTAGGATTTCAAATCTTGTAAATTTGACAAAATCTACGAATATAATCAACTTCGAATTATTAATGATATTTTCCATTTGTGTGTTATCTTTGACAATTGGCTAAAGTTTTATAATTCTTTTTGATAATGCCAAATGGGGAGAAATATAAGTTTATTTATAGAATGTTAAAAATAAGCACACATTCAGAGGGAGATTTATAAATTATATATAAGTACATTGTATAGCTGTCGTCATCATAAAGGGGAAGATTGTTAGGAAATCAAATCTACGGTTTCGATGACAACAACTATACAATGGAAATCAAAAATGCATATATATGTCTATTTACAGGTAATTGCTAAAGTAACATCATTAAAGAGACAAGAACAAGGCTCAAAGAACGTATCAAGAGACTACAAGTCGATAGGATCAGTAGAGCAATAACATAGATGCACAAAAAGCAACATGCGCATGATCAGATGTCAGGGGGCACTAGCCAGACGCCTGAATAAGTCCTCTGGATTACAAACCTGACATAATTAGACTTCCGTTTGAAAGGCTACTATATACAAAAAATATATAAAGCCAGATGTTCGAGATATATTCCAGACGTTGGAACTGAACTCGGATTTTGAAATTCAAATAACAACTGTTGCATTTGAAAAGACATCTTCTCTTCTCTTTGCTGCAACTCTTCATCACCATCAGAAGTGACCATCGAACACTTGTTAATGGATGCGACTACTCAAGGAATCTCTCTACCACTATAAATAACATGAAGAATCCAAGAGAAGAATTCACCTTACTTACTTGTGCTCTTTACTCTTATACTATGATATATTCTTGATCTATAACATTCATATATTTGTATTTCACTCTTCCATATATTCAAAACTCTTCAATCAATATTCTCTAGATATATAAATTGGAAGCATTTGTACTTAATAGTCAATATTCGTGTTATAGAACACAAACTTGACAAGAACAAGCTATCGTAACCAAGTCTATTCCTCCAGGCGAAGTGATGGTGGTCGAATTCCGAAAGGGGAGCTTCGGGACAGGACGTAGGACGGGAGGTCCGAACCAGTATAAAATTCTGGTGTGCTTAGTCTATATTTGACTAGATTAATTTTAAATTAGTTACGTCATATAGTTAGTTACATATACTTGCATAGACACTACATGATCCATCCTATAGACTTTCAAGAAGTACGATTACGTAGTTGGTTAGGAGAATCATTGATGGGATTGGTATATCAGTGTTACGCATGCACAAGTTTAAATCAGAAAGCTATGCCAAAGGTAAACCCTAGATCTGAGTTTTATTTGCTATTTTTAATCTAAATCTCTTCCTTTTCTCTTTCAAATATTATAGATCTGTAAATATATCATTTGTAATTCCAATTAGAGATTACAAGGGAGGTGAATATAGATGTTAGAGACAGATCTAAAATAAAAATAGGGAGATTTGGAAAGCTAGCAATGTGAGTGGATTTAATTATAGTGAATATTAGGTTCAGGTCCCTAATAAGTTTCAAAATACACAAAAACCCCAGAAAAAAAGTATGTAAAGTAGGTCCCTAGAATTAAGTTATTAAGTAATTGCTACAGTTATGCAATTATTCACCGAATAATTGTAGACATTGATGTAATTATATCAAGAAGTCGCATAAATTTATGCAATTTTTTTGGTGAATAATTGCAGAATTTTCCCACAATTTTTTGGTGAATAGTTGCCGAAATGTCCATAATTTTTTGAAAAGTTATGAAAATTACCGTTATTTTTCAGTGAATAATTATGGAAATGTCTGTATCTTTTTGATATAATTCCATAAATGTCTGCAATTATTCACTAAATAATTGCATAAGTGTATGTCATTATTTGGTAACTTAATTCTAGGGAGCTAATTTACAAACTTTTTTTTATTAAGGTTTTTTGTATTTGGAACGTATCAGGGAACCGTGCAAAACTGTCCTTTAATTATATTCTTTTAGGTTTATATATTATCGTTGAATTTCAGTTAGAAATTTTATTCCACTATTTATTTCAGTCATTAGTTCTATAAATTAGTTATGCAAACCCTGTAAATTTTATAAGAGAATTTATATTAGGCTTGACAGTTAGAAAAAGGCGGAAGCCTAAAAGTAAGTAATTTGTAGTTATTTACATCTAATTTAAAGTTATAATTTAGCCTAAAATCTAGTTTCTTTTAATCCCTTTTTACGTTAATAATATAGTTAGAAAGAGAATTCGCGATTATGGATTAAAGTACTAGATTTTATGAAATTAGATGTAAAATAAGAAAATTGGAATAAAGTTAGGAAAATGGAATTCTGGAATAAATTACGCTAAAATGGGAATAATAGTCAAATAATTTGATTTGGAAGTAATTAATAGATTAATTGGTTGGTTTAGAAAATAGGATACATTTCTATAATTTAATATTTAAAAGGTAACGATGGATGTAACTGTGAAAATAAAAGAAAGAAAAAGGAAATTAGTGTAAAATAGAGAAACCACTGTGTTTTACACCAGCCCAAAATAATAAAAGAAATACCTTTCAAGTTATGAATTATTGGCTATAGCCCGATTTGATATTAAAATATGGAAATGGATTTATAGTATAGTTTTCATAACTAACCAAATAAAACAGAATTACTTCCTACAATAGAAGAAAATAAAGTAAAGTATGAGATGAAACAAGTAAATTATTAGATAAGAATTTGAAGATGTAAATAATAATGAACCTAGATTTGCGTTTACCATGCAGACTATATAAAAAGACATTTATTATGATAAGTGAGTTAAATAATAAAAGAGAATTAAAAAAAATTCTATATCATAATAAAAGAAGACAGACTTGACCAGAAAAGAAATGTTGGAATTATGTCCAAACTATAATAGAAGAGAAAATGACAATTGCAGGTAGAATTATACCATAGGTTATAATTAAGTAATAAGAATGGAAATGCTTATTTGAGACCTTGAATAAATTAATGAGCAATAATAATGGCAGAAGCTTATTTAAATAATTTTTATTAAATTAGCAAATTAAACAGGAATGATAAAAGAGGCTTATTTTAATAAACTTATATTAAGTTAAATAAGTAAGATAATGAATGTGGCTCACACTAAAAGCATTCCCCATTAAATAAATGGAAATCTCACAATAGATACAGGCGAGGGCATGAATATGCTAATTAGGGTAAATAATTAGCCAGCAGAATACGAAAAGTAAACTAAAAGCAAATTAAAAGATTAGACTTAGGGTTTAATAAAAGAGTGAAATGCGTTTGGAGTAGCCCAAAAGATGAAGAGCTTAACGAAGCAGTTCATCACGGATTTCAGCAAAGGAAAAGTACTTCCAACTTAGTTATTTTGGGCTAGAAGGAAGTATAAGACTTCAATGGGACGTAAGGATACTCTAGGATGGCCCTTTAAGTAGGCTAACGAAGCTGCATCCCCAGAGGAATGTCTATAGGTGTTCCATCAAGAGAGTATGCCATGACTGCATTTGCATTGTAGGCCTAATGAAGTAGACCTTTATAGGCAGTCAGAAGGGGTTGGTGTTCGGAGTAGGGTATTCACATGTCCAATACTTGCAAGTAAGTTTAAGTATAGTTGCATGCGGATATCGGCCAACATCAAGACAAAGGGCGATTTTGAGAAAGACTAGAGTTAAACATTAGGACAATGATTCTTTCACTATCGAGACTTTGGATGAGTGGCACCGCCATTTGGATGTTAGATTGGTTGCAGTAAGGCACGACAACTTAACTCTTTAGAAGTTATTCGGTTAGTTGAGGTGTGCCTGCGTGAGGCCATAGCGCCTTTGTAAAAGAGACAGACCAACTAGAATATCCATATTGTAGGCCTATCGAAACAGTCCTTTACAGATATAGAAAATCCCCGATTGAATTTCGTACAAGGTAGACCTTGCTGGAGGAATTCAGATAGTAGACAAAACGATTATATAGTTCTCAATGTACGCACTGGGTGGTACTTTGTGGATGTCTGAGCACCAGCATAGACTTGTGTGGATGCGATTTACGTTTTATAGTAAGTAGTGGAGCATCTGTATTGTAGGCCTTACGAAGCAGTCCTTTACAGATGTAGCTACGGAAAGCTTGTGGAGCAAGACGATGGAGTCCTTTTCGAGGAGGATACGGAAGGTACCATGGATAGTACTTAGGACCAATAAGGTAATTAGGCATATAGCTACGTATATGTATATATTTGTTATTAGGTTTTAATCTACTATGGAGTAGATGCGCATGGTTCACGAACAAAGGAGAGAGTATTGTAACATAATGAACCTAATATAAAAGTAAATGGAAACAAAACCATATATGTAGAATTAATCCTAGAAGTATATAATTTATCCATTCACCAAAACTGTAGTTCTGACCCCCTCCTCATAACGTCCTATAGGTTAGGTAGATGGCAGAGACTTCCCAGCTTTAGGACACTTGTTTAAAAAGTGTTATTAGAATGGTGAGTATTCACTCACTATTATATTTTAGTCAATTCCGTTGTGAGATATTTAATTGAGCTCGGATATATTTGTCTTTGCCTATTTCCATGATACTAGATTCCTAACTCGGGCTTCGGTGGGCTTGGTTTTAGCATTTTTGTGAAAAATCCGAACCCGTTGGGATTTGGGTTGTTACATGTAGCGACTCGATTTTTCGATGCCCATAAATCGACATCAATATGTCCACTGTATCAAATGCCGAGCAATCGGATGTCGGAAAACCGAACCATTAGGGTTAAAGAAGAAGGAGGTAGAAGAAGAAATAGAACAATATCAAAATATTACCAACGCAGCGGAAATAAAATATAATAAATAATAACTGATCTTTACACAAAAGAAACTATATCTGTTTTGTACATACATCATCGGAGTATATTATAGTAAAAATACAATTCAGGATAGTTATAATATCTCGTCCTTCTAAAACTGAATACACAACTTACAGTGCAGCGGAATATACAACTACAGAAATACGCCTCATCGTCCAGCTCGTCTCTTGAGCTCCACAGCAGTCCATCCAAAATCTGTACTCTATAATTCTCGGTCCGACCCAAGCATTATAGTGAAATAATACCCAAGTCAGTCCGGAGAACCAGCGTGAGAAAACGCACTCAATTGGATTATTAAAGTTTCAAAAACCCTTTGAAAATCAAAAGCATCTCGTAAGACCACGCCACAAATAAACATGTCGGGTTTTTAGCTTACGATAGCCAAAACATTTCTTATCAAAATGCTCTGATATAATAGTAGTGCCTATATACAAATACTTGTTCAAATAGCCAAAATTATTACATTAATTAAATTTGTAACGACTCGATATTTTCAACCATTCGCATCCAAACATGCCGGATTTGAACTGCTCAAAATACCGAATTGTAAATATAAATTTAGCAAAACTCAGAATATACAGTAAACAAATAAATCACAGATCACAGATTAATATAATGCAGTTGAAGCAAAGAAATAGTAGTTCCTGAAGCTGCTATATAAAACATTTGAGTTAAACAAGATACAATAGGAGTTTAATACAATAATCAAGTACAAAGCTGAATACATCACTGGGATTAACTAACTAACTGGAATTGAAATAGATAGCTCGATCTTCAAGCAAAGCTCCACCTCCGAAGGTGAGTCTCTAATGCTTTATCACTCAGTCTGACCCGAGCGTAAAGCAAAACACAAAACACTGGAGTCAGAACATACATACTTATACAATGTAAATCAACTCAAGTGAACTGTAATATAAGGTACAAG
Source organism: Allium cepa (assembly GCA_030765085.1). Taxonomy (NCBI): domain Eukaryota; kingdom Viridiplantae; phylum Streptophyta; class Magnoliopsida; order Asparagales; family Amaryllidaceae; genus Allium; species Allium cepa. Next base: position 884,012,485 of record CM060943.1, on the reverse strand, counting down.
TAACTTAAAGGATGCTTGGGACCGCCCATCCTCTAAGGATCCGTTAAACTATTTACTATGTAGTAATATTTTGCTATTATAATAGTGTCTAATTGTAAAATAAACATAGTTTTTAATAGCGTTAAGGGGTTACCCATATAGCCCTTAACACAAATAATGACAATAGTCTATACAGTACCGTAATACCTCCTGATCGGGAGGCTACCAGAGGATAGTCCATAGGTACGACACAAATAGAAACTTGTAGTAAAGGCTCGGTATGGTAGGTGACATGGCACAACTAGGAAATGCCAGGGTAGATATACCAATTACGCATCCGGGCTGGTGGAAACGCGTAGCATCTACTACCGCCCACCTCGAACAACACCTCCAAAATCAAAAGTGGCCACCGAAACAGTCCAAAAGTCAGAGTATAATATCGAAGGAGTGCGTCTGATCAGAGGAATGACCTCATTGGCCCGAGAATCGCTCCTGTTTTAGCTACCTTATGCCAACTCATGGGAGTCGGGTCCACGTATTTACCTCGAAGGAAACGCCGCCGCCATCCTACTTCATTCTGGAATCTCCACCGCGTACACGGTTGTTAAAGTGGTTTTCGGGGTTAGCAGAGAGTATGACAACTTTCGATCCCGGTCACTTTAACAACCAAACGCTATTATAACCCATGGATATTTATTTCAAAATCATTTATACTTTCAAAACCAAACTAGCATATCCATTTCAAAATCGTATCATTTCTTTCAAAATAGTTTATACTTTCAAAACAAAAATATCATACCTTTTTCAAAACCATATCAAAATAGTATCATTTCCATTTCAAAAGTAATTCAATATTATATCATTTAAATAAAACCCAAATTTCCAAATCACTGAGTATTTCCTTCAATTCATTAAGCTTGAAATATTTATTTAAATTATCAAAGCATTTTGGAATCGTAACCTTAAGGAATTGTAGCATTTTTTGAATGTAATACTTTCCACTTTAATACTTTATATACTCAAAGTACTTATATACTTACAAATTTAACATGGTCATTTTATCATAGCCTTATAGTTAAATAAACTTTGTTACTGTAATATCCAATTTAAATCTGAAATTTTTATGTTAAGATAAAAGTACCTTATTAACTTACATTATTATTACAATAAAGAAACTTTTTTATTTTAATCATTTAAAATATGCCATTCACATTAATTAAAACTTACATACCAAATGTACATTATCAACTTACATTTTATTATTACAATATGTAACATTTATCGTTTTAATCAATTTAAAATACACCATTACATTAATTAAAACTTACATGTCAAATGTACGTTTTAACTTACATTTATTACAATAAAGAGCATTTATCATTTTAATCAATATTACACTAATTAAAACTTACATTATCAAATGAACATTATCAACTTACATTTTATTTACAGTAAAGAGCATTTATCATTTAATCAATATTACACTAATTAAAAACTTACATTTTCAAATGTACGTTTTAATTTACATTTTTATTACAGTAAGGAGAATTTATCATTTTAACCAATATTACATTAATTAAAACTTTACATGTCACATGTATGTTTTTAACTTACATTTTTATTACAATAAAGAGCATTTATCATTTAAATCAATATTACATTAATTAAAACTTTACATGTTTCTTTAAATAATTTAAACTTTACATGTTTCTTTCATTAATTAGAAGTTTACACGTTTCTTTCATTAAATAAAACTTTACATGTTTCTTGTATTAACTAGAACTTTACACGTTTCGTTCATTAATTAAAACTTTACACGTTTCTTTCATTAACTAGAACTTTACACATTTCCTTCATTAATTAAAACTTTACATGTTTCTTGCATTAATTAAAACTTTACACGTTTCTTTCATTGATTAAAACTTTACACATTTCTTTCATTGATTAAAACTTTACACGTTTCTTTCATTGATTAAAACTTTACACGTTTCTTTCATTCATTAAAACTTTACACGTTTCTTTCATTAATTAAAACATTACACGTTTCTCTCATTAATTAAAACTTTACATGTTTCTTTCATTAATTAAAACTTTACATGTTTGTTGCATTAATTAAAACTTTACACGTTTCTTTCATTAATTAAAACTTTACATGAACTTTACATGTTTATTGCATTAACTAGAACTTTACACGTTTCTTTCATTAATTAAAACTTTACATGTTTCTTGCATTAACTAGAACTTTACACATTTGTTTCATTAATTAAAACTTTACATGTTTCTTGCATTAAGTAAAACTTTGCACGTTTCTTTCATTAATTAGAACTTAACACGTTTCTTTCATTAATTAAAACTTTACACGTTTCTTTCATTAGTTAAAACTTTACACGTTTCTTTCATTAGTTAAAACTTTACACGTTTCTTTCATTAGTTAAAACTTTACACGTTCTTTCATTAGTTAAAACTTTACACGTTTCTTCCATTAGTTAAAACTTTACACTTTATACATTAACTTATACAACTTAACCTATAGAAAATCACTGTAAACCTATTTATACATACATATTCGCTTCATGGAATAAAATTCATTCCAACTACTAGGCTAGATTTAGAATTCCACAATAAATCATATTTCATTATTAAGTTGTTTATTATATTTTAAATCTTTAAATTGCAAATTTAAAACCAAATAAAGATTTTTTTTTTCATTACAATTAAAAACCATAATCAACTTAAAAAAATCTAACTTATAGAAAACCAATAACTCTTTATATTCTAAATCTTTAAATCAACTTTTTATTTAAATTTCCATATATTTATAAATTCAAAATATTTAATAATTTTAGAAACTATTATAAAATTTTATCCATGGGCCTGTATAAAATTTCCTAACTTAGGTCAAGTGATACAGATATGTATCATTTCAATCCATAATTTAAAAAGAAAAATCCAGGTTCTATCATTTCAAACCCGCAATCCCAAGTAAAATAAATGCAATAAAAATCAATAAAAAATCACTGGAGTCTATCATTTCAGCCCATAGTGATTGGGAACTTGCAGTGGTGATTAACAGAAATAAAATAACAATATACATATAATATCATAACAAATGATGTAATAAATATATAAACGGCATTTATCATCATGTAATCACAACACAGGCATATATGAATGACATATCAATGTCTACAGATTCACTTGTCATTTTTTTCACAAAAATATAAGTACATATGTCTAGAGTGATAAAAACTCACCTTTTAAAAGCTAGAATCAAATTCACAAAACACAATTGAAACTCCGCAAAGCACGACAAGGCATGACTAAACTTTTGAGTAGATGGAGAGTCAAGATCCATATCTTGTATATAACAAATATGCAAATCATAAGAATAAGATTCAACACAACAAAAGATGGATTAAACTATGCAATTACGAATCAAAGAACATAACCTTGCTTTCAACCACCAAGTGGGCTTGGCCATGGTCTAATAGTGAGGAGGAGGTGATGTTGTGGTGGTGTAGGCTGAGCTATGCAAGGAGAAAAGAAAAAGAAAAAGAAAAAAAAAAGAAAGTGGAAAAAGAAGAGAGAAGGAAGCCATGGAAATAACCTAGAGCTTGTTGTATTTTCTTCACGCAAATGAAAATGACAGGATGAGAACTTGTAGGTGAATAAGAGAAAGAAAAAAAAAGAAGGCGGCTAGGGTTTCAAGGGATTTGAATGGCTAAGATGTGGGGTTTAGAAAATGAAAGGCAAGCAAATAAAAAGGCTGGTGAATGAATGAGATTTATTTCCTATTTAATATAAGAAACTTACCGTAAAATATTTCAATCAGAAGAGGGAAATGAGGAAGTGAGATATTGAGAAAATTTTTATGTGATTTGATAGAGTAAATGTAACGACCCGCTATTTCGGACTTTTCGCATCCGCACATGTCGGACTTGAATAATTCAAAATACCGAATAGTTAATTTAAATTTGGCAAAACTAAGATATACGGTAAATAAATAATCACAGTATCACAGACACAGAGTAATAATATGCAGCGGAAGTAAAAGAGATGGTAGTTCATGAAGCTATTATATAAATATATAAAATACATCAGCGTTAAATCAAATACAACAAAAGAGTAACACGATACATCAGGTACAAATCAGAATACATCACTAGAATCATCGAATACTGAAAGCTGGATAGATGGCTGGATCTCCAGGCGAAGCTCCAACTTCAAAGGTGAGTCTCAAAAGCTGAACCACTCGGTCTGACCCGAGAGTAAAGCAAAACACAAAACACTCGAGTCAGGATTAACATTCTTATATCAATAAATCCAACTCAAGTGAAATAACAATTGAAATACAAATAACTCAAAGGACGTTGGAATAACCATCCTCTAAGGATCCGTTAAACTATCTACTTTGTAGTAGTGTACGCTAAGTAGATAATGTCTATCAGTAAAATAAAGTATCAAAATAGTGTTAAGGCGTTACCATTATCCCCCTTAACACATTTTATATAAGCGTTATAGTCCATACAGCACTGTAAACTCCACCGTAAACTAGTGGGATATCAGGGAGTACTCCATAGGTATAACGCAAAACAAATTTGCAGTGGTCGCGTATATAGGGATACAAGTATGACAAGGCACATGAGGCAATACCCAAGGTAGTGAAACTACCGATTGTCTGATCCGGACTGGTGAAAACGCATCGGCGCAACGATCGCAACACCGCGAAACAACATTCCCAATTTTCGAGGGTGCACCAATCAATAACAAGTAATGAGTAGTTTACGAAGAAGTGTGTTCGCTTGAGGTGGCTAACCCCATTTGGCCCGGCACGGCTCCTGTTTTAGTCATTTCCAATTTGACACAAGTGTCAAGGCTATCCATTATCGTTCTCTTTCTTCAGTCATCACGTACATCATTCCAACCACTTCATTCTGGATCACACTCCGCGTATAGTTATTAAAGTGGTTTTTGGTTTAGACAGAGAGTATGTCCATAACCGATTCCGGTCTCCTTAATAACTTCGTAATTATCACACCGATTGGTCGTTTATACATTTCAAAACCAAATAAAATTCAATTTCAATCAAAATTTGTAAACTCTCATTTCATTTGTCTTTCTAAATCGAGTTCCAAAATTTACGTTCAAACTTCTAAATTGCTATTTCAAAATCTTATAATTCCATTTCAATTTCAACAATTCAAATATTGATTCAAGTTCGTACATAAGTTTCATTTCATAATCATTTTAATTAATTAATTTAACATTCAAATCAATTTAAATTCATTTATCGGTTTCATTCAATATTCGATGGGTTAATTTATCATTCAAAAAAAAATTCTATTAAATTTCCAATTCATTAATCAATTACTCAAGTTCAACTTTATTGTATCAAAACTTTAAATTGAATTAATTAGATTCGTCAAATCAAATTCTTAAATTTCAAGTCTTATATTAATTTCAACAAATCACAATTTTATCTCTTTTAAAGAAGTTCAAATTCACTTATTCATTTTCTTAAAACTCAATTAATAAAGAAACCAAATTTCACATATTCAAGAAGTTCAATTTCACTTATTAACGTACTTAAATAATTTTCCAAAACTTCATTAAATAAGAAACCCAATTTCATTTATTAACGTAGTTCAAATTACTTATTCAAAAGTTCAATTTCTCTTCTCAAGGAATTCAAAATTTTATTTTCTTATCAAATAATTCAATTTCATTTAATTATTAAATAATTTCAAATCTTAATTAAATAATTTAAAACTTACTAATTTCAACTTAATCATTCAATAATTTCAAACTTAATTATTAAATAATTTCAAATTTAATTCAATGAATAATCTCAAATTAATTGTCAATAATTTATTTAAAACAACGTTCTTTCAACAACTACTATGTTAATATTTTATTTCCGATTATTAAATAGTAACATTTAAATTTCACTATAATTCAAATTTCAACTTCATTTCAAATCTTATTATTTATTCGGATAAAATCTTTATTTTATTTTTAAACCAAATTTTTGACCAATCGGGTTTTATTTAATTCTCTACCCTAAGTCAAGTTCATTTGGGTATTTATCATTTCAACCCGATTCCATTTCAATTCAAAAGTCAATGCATAGAAAAGGGAAATTGCAGTGTGATAACAGGGATGGTGTCAAAGTAAATAAACAGACAATAACAACAATTAAGAACAATCCAATAATTTATTCAAATAATCACGAAATAATCGTATTAATTTACATTTGTTATTGTGCGAATTAACATAATTATTCCTAGAATCAACAATATCATTTCATGTAGATTAAAGATTATTACATTAATATTTATACGGTTCTTCACTTGTCATTCATTATTCAATTTATACTACATCAATTTATACAACCTACATTCAATGGTTAAACGTGAACTTAACCAAATTCTACATGTCGATTTAATTAACATTAAAAGGGTCAAATTTAACTAATCAATATTTAACAGATAAAACCATTTAAATTGTTAACTATCCTATATCAAATTAAATTTCATATTAGTTATCACTTTAATATTAACAATTAACATCCAATTTCAACATCACATAACAATCATTTGTCAACCAAACTTGTATAAACAACAAATAATGGTGTCGAATGTTACAGATGAACTGACACAGGTAATAACAGTGTAAATAACTAACATCAGCATATTTCAATTGTCGTTTCAATTGAAATGAAATTTAATAAATAAAAGAACATTAATCGTGAGTGATTGCTCACCTTTCGAGGCTAGAGAGATTATTTGACACTGAAATGAGCTACAAATTCCAAAGCAACGCTAGATGGACACGATTTGTTGAAGACAACAGGCACGATGGACAAAGCTGACAAATAAGTATAGATAAGATCAAATCAGAACCGGACGATGATGACAAGTGGTATAAGTGAACTTGTATGCATCTATATTCATATATAACTATATATATATAATTATACACAACATATAATTCAAATTAAGCAAATAACTTAAAATATATATAACACATTATACATATAATATATATACTAACACTTTATACTAAATTGTAAGGACTATGCCCATTTGTATAACAAGGCCAAGATATATAGGACTCTGTAAAGTAAAAGACATAATACTAGTATAATATAGCTTCTGTAAACCAATTCTTCACATAAACAACATTTACACATATACCAATAAAAACATGTATATGTCACCAGACATAAACCTGCATAAACCTATATGCCATAAACAAATGAAATCTATGACCCATATCAATATATGCAGCACACACGTACAAAAATAAGGTTAAAACAAATTTTACCCAACCATTATATCATTTCATTTCAGTTAAAATAATATATACATAAGCTTTTGAACATTCTTACTGTAACATGTTATATACAAAAGCTTTAAAAATTCCTTTCAACAAACTTTAAGCAATATTTGTTTACTGTATATATTAACCTGTTTCAAATATACATAAAACTGCCCTAAAATCTCTCATTCTTTACTAGCCAACTAACCATAATATATACAGTTATAGACATAACTACTTATAATTTGACATATATGAAAACCAGAACGTATAAGCTATATACCTATATAATTGCCAGAGTATAATTATACATAAAAAAGCTTAAATAAAGATTAATATACATAAAAAACGTGCAGACTGAACTATATACATATATTATAACTAAACATATGTACATTCAAAACAAGATATTAAGTATTATATATATGTACAAATAAACACTGGCCAAAGTTTCAACATACATAGCACGGATGTAAATTCTCACACACATGTCATATACCGCTTATAACCTTTGAAATATAATTGAAATCAATGCATATACAACCCTATATATTGAAATGACAATGTCTGATATAAAATCAGTTATTTTACATTTTATACAGTTGTATTATAAATTTGCATTTGCATATACATACAAACAACATTATAGTTTAAGTAAATAAACATCTAAACAATGTGTATATATGGCTGCTATAGGGTATAATAAAAATCAAAGCATATATAAATGTAATTTGAACACCCATCCTACATCACAATATAAAACAGTTTATATAATATTTCATCAGTTGTATATAAATATACTTAGTAAAAGCTTACATCTAACATTCACAGAAGGGGGACGAGGATGGGCTATCACTTGCTTGGCTCGGCAACCATGGCCATGGGTTCGGCCATGGAGTAGAGGTCGGAGCGGCGAAAGGAAGATGAAGTATGGGTTTGTGCTGCGTTCGGCAGTTGGAGCTGAAGTGCGGCAACTGGAGGGGAGATGGTGTTTGTAGGTGGAGCTACGGCAGTTGAAGGTGGAGATGCATGCATGGGGTAAAGCTCTGGTAGCGGACACACTCTAGGGAAGGTTCGGTGGCAGGTTATGGTGGTGGGAAGGCCAATCATTTGGCGGGAGCAGGAGGACGTGTGGAGGGCGTGAGATCGGAGGCAGGCGATGTGGATGATATTAGGGAAGAGGCCGATGGGAAACGAGGAGGAGAAGATGGCCACTAGCTTAGGGTGGCGTGCGCTGCTTGGTGGATGAAGGTTTGTATGGTTCGGGATGTGATAGGCAGAAGTGGTGAGTGGAGGAAGGGAGTGGTTGATGCGGGCTAGGCGAGTTCGGTGGGTGACCGAGTGGTTGCTGCTTTTGCTCGGGTCCGGGGACGGGTGATTCTGTCGTTGGGTGGTGGAGCAGGTGGTGGGACGGTGGCAGGTGCAGGCGGAGGTTGGGCCGTGGGGATGGTGTTGATTGGACGTGAGTGTGGTTGGTTGATGTCAATTGATGGGTGGAGTAGCTCTTAGATTAAATATATATTACATAATTTATTCTCAAATGAAAAAACCAAAATGAACAGAGGAGTATGGAACGTCCTAGCAATATTTTGGACCCTAAGGAATAGTGAAAGTCTGATATTAATACGTAGGAATATTAAAAGGTTAGTGACCGTTGATGTATTTAGATGAATGGAAACCCAAAATAAAACGTGTACCGGTACGAATAACGGTTCCATATATTTCATCGCGTACCGGATTTTTGAAATACCTAAATGAATACACCGTTGAGATCAGCACGACAAGACGACCAAAACGGTGTACAGATATCAGTGGTACGATTGAATCATAAAAATTTGAATTTTTCTACTAGCAAAAAATGCATGAAAAATACAGAAAAATAAGATCGATGGAGCTAAAGATGTCCGAATTTTGAAAAACGAAAAATGACGTTTGCTCAGAGATGGTTTAGAATTTTTCTATGTAAAAATATTTAGGTTCCGAAAACATTTTATTTTCATCGATTTTTAACTGATTAAATTGAAGTAAATTTATGCGCGAAATAAACTTTCATATTTGCGGACGAAAATTTACCAGTTGCTATGTTTAAGTAGACGCATTCCAAATATCAAATTTATGTTTCAAAATTTTATCGTTTAAAATTCCACGAAATCTCAGTTAAATACATTACTAAAACCGTTAAAATTTACGGGTCGTTACAGTAAATGCTAGGAAAACAAAGAGACAAGAATTAAAGAGAAAAAAACTTATACATATTTTATTCCTAAATGCAAATGAAATATGAGAACGTAATGGGAAATAAATTTTGTACGTGAATGGAAAAAGGAAATACACGGCTATAGAAGAAAAAAAGAGCTAAGGAGTTATGAATGCTAAGGAAATGGAAAGGCATAAGTTAAGGAGAAAGAAACGTACAATATATTTTATTTTTAAATGCAAATGGAAAATGAGAGATGGGAAATAATTTTTTTTTGATGTGAATTTTCAACTTGACATGCAAGGTTATGAGTAGAGTAATTTACGGCTAGGAATGAGGAGGAAACGGCTAGAAAATAATAAAGGCCATGCAAATGAAAAAGGCAAGAGTTTAACCAATGAAACGTATGCCTCTTAAATTTCTCCAAGCCATTTATTTGCATACATTTCTTTCTAGAAATGAAATGTGAAGTAAATGTGTACGTGAATTATGAAGTGGAGTGGATGGCAAGAAAATATTTGAACGGCTAAAGAGGAGTAAATGATAGAAAAACAAAAAAGCTAGGAAATAAAAGGCAAGAAATAAGGAGAAAGAAACCCACACACACGTATATATACGTATACATATATATATATATATATTATTAAATGAAATTGAAAAAAATATTTTGAGGTGTTTGTACATGATTAATAAGACCAATTCACGGCTATGAATGGTGAATGGCTAGGGTAAGTAATAAAGAGGGTAGGTAAATAAAAAGTCAAGCATTAAAGAAATGTAACGCATGTCTCCTTGATTTCTTCCAAGCCTTTTATGAAATGATATACACACAAGTAAAATCCAATAAATAAAGTTTAGATAAACAAAATAGAAAAATAAAATAAAATAACATAGAAAATAAAAATATAGAAATGAACGTAGAAAAATAGAAATTGAAATGCAGAAAATAACTGCGTGTAAAACGCTGTAACTTATCTTATGTAAAAAGTATAACTCGGAATTTAATGAAACGAAAAGCAGAATAGATATCATAAATAGATTCTGCTTCAAAGAAAAAGATTAAAATTTAAAAATTCAATTTAAAAAAATTTAAAATGAAAATTCAAATTTTGACCAAAATATAAAATTTTCAAAAAATGTTTATTTATTGCATTTGAAAAATAAATTACAAACAAATTCCAAACTTACATTGGAAAAATTCTAAATATTCACTTTTAAATGATTTAAAAATCAAAATTTCAAATAAAACTAAATTAACAATATTTACAAAATTATAGGTTGTTACACTCTCCCCCACTCAAAAATTTTCGTCCCCGAAAAGGAACGAGGAATGGAAAATAAAGACGATAGATAGAATGAGACAGAATTAAGACAATATAAAAAGAAGATTGAAATTATACCTGGTAACAGTCATTATAAGTAAATTCAACAAGATGGAGATGATCTTCCCAAGATCCTCTGTAATCAAGGACTCAAGCACGAAGAAGGTTCTTGAAAATTTTCCAAAACAGACTAGTAAAGGTATTTTGGGAGGAAGAACTACAGATCGAACTTTAGGAGATAAGATCAATTTGGAATTCAATTCCCCGCTTAGGATGCAGGAGAGTAGGAACAACCGAAGGATAAGAGATTGGAAAACAAAATAAGATGATAAATTTTAAAACCATGAAAGTTTCAACTTAAATTAATAATTGATTTCATCCATTTGATTTTTCCTAAGTTAATTAAATCTTATCTATTTATAATTTCATTATCTTATCACCCAATTAACAATTTATAAAATCGTGAATTTGAGATCATTTATTATACTCAAAATTTTATTCAATAAGTTTCATGCTTCTTTTTTCCAGAGGGTTATTACATTTATTCCACTTAATATATGTCTAATCACATATATTAAGTATACTTACACTTTTTACGACTTACTATAATTTATTTATAAATTCCTTTAACATCGCTTTATATTTTTATTATTCAGTTAACTTTTTATTCTATTTACCTTTATTAATCCTTTTATAACTAAAATTTAAGTGTATAACATTTATTATTGTTAACCTAAAAATCAGACGCTAACACCCCGGTGAATGTAGAATAAATGTGAAAGCACCACCCATCAATACGGGAATTGGAAACAAGAAGAAATGAGCAGAAAAACAGTAAAAGACACATTTTTTATAGTGGCTCGGCTTATGGTCAAGCCTACGTCCACTTTAATGTTCTTTATTACTGACTTAAGTACAACTTATACAACTTTCTTCAGTCACAACACACTTTAGACTAGTAGCTCAAACTTCGATGTAGAATAATCTTTTGAGTTCATATTGAATGATGTAGATTCTCTCTTGAAGTTTGTCGTAGGGTCCTTGGTGTTTGAGGCGCACAAAGTGTTGTTTGAGAAAATGGCAGAGTGTTCATGATGCCGAGAATGATCCCAAAGTCCCCCGAACGTGTGAGCCCATGCTGTATTTATAGGAGATTATGGACGGCCTTAGGTCGTGAACGACCTAAGGTAGGCCTTAGGTTGCAAGCGACCTAAGGTAAGTCATGGGCGACCTAGGGGATACGGCTCTGTGACTAGACAGTGTTGCATTTGAGTGTTTTGGCTGGCAAGTTGTTGGTCGAAGGTTGCGACCTAAGATAGATCGTGGATCACATATTGGCGACCTAACAGATGGAAACTTCGGCCCTACCCGGTAGCACTGGTCTTTTCTGAATGAAGTACTAGGTCGTGGACGACCTATGAAAATAGTTGGCGACCTTTACAACGCTGAGGTTATCCAATGTAGCGACCTAGGCTAAGTCGTTAACTCGCTATGTTGCTTAGCTCATTAGGTCGTTAGGTCATCCCACTTTTAGGTCATTAGGTCGTCCCACTTTTAGGTCGTTAGGTCGGTATGTTCTCTAGGTCGCTGTGCTTATGTAAGTCGCTAGGTCATTTCATCTTGTTAGCCTCTTTAGGTCGGTATGCTCTCTATGTCGCTGTGCTTATGTAAGTCGCTAGGTCGTTTCATCTTGTTAGCCTCTTTAGGTCACTCCGGTTGTTGAGTCGCTAAGTCGCATAACAAAGGAATTAACATTGCCCCTCGAAGTACACGCCTAGGTCATAGGTTATGTGCTTTGACTTAGTTCCTTAGGTTCTAAGCAACTCATTGGGTTTGCTAGGTCGCGCGACGATATGCCTTCCTATCTTTTCCCATATAAATTGCTTAACCCGCTCCTTCTTCACCTTATCTGTTCCTACATTCTAAGCCGCCATTAACAAACCTCCAAGCTTAACGACCTAGCACACAATCTTTTCCTCTTTCAACCATCAATTCCATCAGCGAATTTAGGTAATCTTGAGCATTTACTCGTCGCACTTGATGCTGATTCCATCATGACCATTTCCACACAATTTTGTTGTTACGGCGCAATTTGGCAATCGAATTTTCCTTTCGATTCTCTGTCGAATCGTTAGTGGTTGCTGTAGGAACAAATCGCCTAGGGTTTGAACAACTTGAGAGCTTCAAAATTTTGATAGAACTTGATTGCACTTCCAACTTGAACTTTGAACTGCCGAGATAACTTGCATGACCTTGCTATGCCTTCTTAACATATTAAATCAACTTTAATGCCAATGACCAGTTAAATACAACATTTTCAGAAAAATGGGACGAATATACTGCCACTGATAGCCCATGTCAAATGACAAATTAGTCGATAAAAGATGATCAACTTAAAGAAACTACATGAAATGCCGTGAATCAATAAATTCAAGTGAAGTATTAAAGCAATGTTAATCAACTAAAGCCGATTTGTTTGCACCAATACTGCACCTGTACTTTGACTTAAAGCGACAAGTCTTGAAATTTTACGATTGACACATGTTTATTAGTTTAATTTCAGTTATATTTACTTGTCACTTTGTTAGTTTTACACAACACTTCACATATTTAGGAAACGTGCACCTTCACATTTGAATATCCAGTTCCTTGTGTAGAATGTCTTCTCAAGAAGAGATAATTGAGCAATCCGAAGAAGTCTTCCCGATAGCTGACCCATTGGTCGATCCTCCGGAGAGAACTCCAACTACCCTGAGTCAGCGGACATTCAATCAATTATGTATTCAATTTGGGATTTCCGAAGTGGATGCTAGACTTCCCTGCCCGAATGATGCTGCTGACAGGCCACCTCTCGGTTTTTTTGCCGTCAACCGTCAGATGTGCCTTTGTGGTGCCATTCCCCATTTCAATGAATTTCTTCATCAACTCCTTTTTCGGCTAACCATCTATCCCTTTCAACTACATCCCAATGGCTACGCCATCCTGATGGGATTGTGTGTTTTATTCAGGAGGACACTTGACCGTCTTCCGAGCTTCGAAGAAATTTGCTACTTATGCTCATTTGCAAAGAATAAAGACCACCCCTCCTTTACACTCGTGAGAAGTGCCAAAAATCGCAAACTTATTACTGATATTTCCGAAAGTGCTCACGGCTTTCTGAATCAATTCTTCTTTGTCCGCAGTCCTCTAGGGTTTTATGCCATCTGGAGAAAAGGAAGTGAGATTGCTCATCCCCGTTTCTCCGTTTCATCTTTTCAAGATTCGAATTGCTAAGTGCTAACTTCATTCTTTTCTTTTACAACAATTCCTCCTCCCTCCAGAAATCCCAGTCATAAGACGACTTTTGATAGATTAAGTGCCGTGCCGGCCGAAGAAAGAAGTATCAAGTTTTTGTTGAGAGATGAAATTCTGCACCAATATGGGCTTTTGCACCCTTCTCGCTCTACTCAACCTCACGAAGTTCCCGATTCTCTGGTCAAATTGACAGATGCCCCAGTTTCTGCTGAGGAACCTATACTGAAGGAACCTACTGAGGCTTTACTGGTGAAGTGCTCTACTTCTACTGATATTGCGGGGCCATCTGACAAACTTACACTTGCCCCGATCATCGAAGAGCAAGAGCCTTTTCATCATTCAGGGAAATCCGGTGATGAGGGAACCGAGAGAGCGAGTCCTGCCAAGCAGAGTGGGGATGACATTTTTGAAGGGTTGAGCGATCTGATGATCACTTCACAGGAGCTCTATAAAGACGACCCTGTTTCTGCTAGAGTTACCTCTTTAGCAGTCGAAGCAACATCCACTTTACAACAGACTCTGTCAGCTCAAGAGTTGACGTTAGCTATAAAACCCATCATTTCCCCGCAACCGAGGAGTGGTTCGTAATTCGACGCACGTAGTTTGCACGTTACACACACTTAGGATTTTTAGCATTCTTATGCACTTACATGCACTTTACTTCAAAGATTCTCAAGCTTTGCCTCTTTTCCATTTTCAGGTCTTTCAATGGAGCGACGCTCTTATTACGATGACTTTCAGAGCTACGGGAGACGCGGCTCTTTTGATCCTAAGAGATATCTTCCTTCTTATAGGGAGACTGATGAAAAAAGAGCCGCACAAAAAGCTCGTGAAAGACGTGCCCACGAAGAACGCCATGAAAGGTGGGACGAGCGACATGATTCTTCCAAGAGGGAAGATGATTCTCATAAACGGAAGTCCCGTGACGACAAGGGGAAAAGTCAAGTTGCCGAAGATGTGAGTAAAAGAGCCAAACATGACGAAAAACCAGCATCCGAGATTTTCGAACAACCTGCTGCTCCTATACTATCTCAATCTCCTGCCCTGGCATGTAACGATATTCAAACAACCCTTGGAAGGCCCCCATATCAAGTTGGTCCAGGCCCAGCTACTCTTCAGAGTCGATTCCCGAACTGGTGCCTGAAAGGAGTGCGCTTTGATCTTGACCTGTCTTGATCGATAAGCAGGCTATCCTGCGCAACCTTGATGCTGTCAAACTTGATATCGAAAGAATGTCAGGTTGGCAAAAGCTTGTCGGTGAGCTCCAGAGGGTAAATCGCGCGAATCTTGAAGTTATGTTAACAATGGAAAACGACAAATCTGAGTGGCAGAAGATTCTTGAGCAACATGATGCGGAAATGAGAAGCATTGCCACTTATAATGAAAAGCTCGAAGCGGAAGATGAAAAACTTAAAGAAGAGCTTGCCACTTCCTCCACTTCCTATTCGCAAAGGGAGAAAGTGCTTCAACAACAAGTGCGAGATGCTCATGCCGCTCAAAGAGATGCCGAAGATAGGCTTGATGAGAAAAAAAGAATTAATGAGGGCCATATTGCTGACATCGCGGAGCTGCGAAAGAAGACTAGCTCCCAGGACATGGAGATCGAAATGCTAAAACTTCAACTCTCTAAAGCTAAAAGAGAGCGTGATGAGGCTTTTGCCGGAAAAATTGCAGCTGAAGAGTCTCATGAGGCAACGAAGGCCAATATCAGCTCAACATTGTTTGACTTCTATTTGCATAGCATCCTGGGGCGTGGTAGTCTCTCCTTTCTAGGCCCCAAATATGAAATAACTCTGGCCGAAGTGTAGGAGGCCATAATTGACTTGTTTGGCAGTGCTGGCTATGCTGAGGCGGATTTAGAGGCAAATTATCTTGATGACGATGCTCGCGCCGCTCTTGCCGGGGGAAAGGAGCAACTTGCCACAGAGAGGGTCGGAATGGCAGAAGGAGAAATGTAGGGAAGGAAACTTTAACCGACCCAGTTCAACCTTCGGTTTCAACCGATATCGACATTGTTGGCTCCAGTTCCCATTCTCCGCCTCCTACTAAAGCCGTTACTGAAAGCACCACCGCCTACACTGGAGATGAGGCTCAAGGAAGCGCCGAAGCGCAGGAATTCGAAATTGACATAGT
This sequence comes from Allium cepa, assembly GCA_030765085.1. NCBI lineage: Eukaryota > Viridiplantae > Streptophyta > Magnoliopsida > Asparagales > Amaryllidaceae > Allium > Allium cepa. Next base: position 883,996,240 of record CM060943.1, on the reverse strand, counting down.
GAAGTTTACTTCTCTAGGTAACCTCAATGTTGAACTCACTCAAGCGGGCTGCTTGTTCGCTTCGACTAAGTTCGATGAGCTTCTTGCTTATTTCTTAAGTGTCGATGAGCCATTATCCCCTCTTTTTATGAGGAATACTGACTTTAACTTTTCTTCTCCTGTAGAAAAAGTACCAAGTATTGTTCAGACTTCCCCTCCACCAGTTATTCCTCCTCTGTCTCTTCAGGCCACTTCTCCTTTTGCCTCTCAACCGAGATCACAAGAGGAGCAAATAGAAGATCTCCGAGACTTGGATGATCCCATTGCTTCACAAGAACATAGGGAAGAAGAATCTGAAGAGGGTGAAAAGACTCCAGAACCAACTTGTTCTGACGATACGCCATTAACAAGACTTTTCACTCCAGGAAGCGGGTCTTATACTAAGAAGAGGGGGAAAAGTGGAGTCTCATAGAAGAAGGAAGCTTTAGCCGGCGAGGAAAAAGCCGAAGAAAGTCCAATTGTTCCCCTTTCTCCTTCTTCCCCTACTTTTACAGGCCGGCCCAAGAAGTTGGTCATCCGGCCAGGCGCATGCTCAAAAGGTGGAAGGAAGAAGAAATGATGGCTTTGGTCCTGTGCTTTTTATCTCGCTTTTTGCTTTTTGCTTGTACATAAGCTTGCGTTGACTGGAGATTGTGCGGGTACCAGTCCCCGCCTTCTTTTATTTTGAAACCTGCGCATGTATATAAAAGATTTTATAGTATGGAATAAAATGATTCTTTTACTTGTACAAACTCCTGTCTGTATTTGAGAATGCATTTATTTTTATTTTTTTATATATACAAGTTTCTTTATTTTCTCTGTGTGGTGCTGTAGTAAACCTATGGTATGTTGCTTGAGCATTGTTTTTATTTTTGTGACTATATTATATTGACCCCATACCATGGTTTATTGCAACCTCTTCCACATTGGCAGAATTTTGAAGAACAATTCTTCTGTTTTGAGAAGACTTGTGTTCTTTCTTTAGAGAACAAATTTCCCATTTGAAGGAGGTTTGCATTTGTACTTTATAAGATAATATTTCCGTTTTTAGGAAATATTTTTCTGACTTAGTAGAATGCTCCTCATGTTGGAGAAGCTTTCTCTCTTTTCATTTTGTTGCGAAGTTTTTGCACTTCACTTTCGGAGAAAGTCACTTTTAATTTGGCAAGTGAATTTTCCTTCATGGTAAAATGGGCCTTCGTAAAAGGGATTCGAGCAGCTTGTGCCTCCGAAGAGGGCTTTTTTTTTTTGACTGTGCCTTTGGGAAGAGGGCTTTTTGTTTTATTATGCCTCTGGGAAGAGGGCTTTTTGTTTGATTATGCCTTTGGGAAGAGGGCTTTTTGTTTGATTATGCCTCTAGGAAGAGGGCTTTTTTGCATTTCAGCTCTGGTGAAATTGACCTCCTAAGAGGCCTTTTATAATTTCAACTCCTGGTGAAATGTGCCTCCGAAGAGGTCTTTTCACATCTCAACTCTTGCGAAGTTTTATTTCAGATCTCGGTGAGATGTGTGCCTCCGAACGGGTCTTGTTATCATTTTAGCTCCGGTGAATTACTTCAACTCCTGGTGAAATGGGCCTCCGAAGAGGGCTTTTCACATCTCAGCTCTTGTGAAGTTTTATTTCAGATCTCGGTGAGATGTGTGCCTCCGAGTATGCCTGGAAGGTTCTTCCTCATGGTTGGCTGGATTCACGGGGCGGACGCAAGTTACTTGGACGTTTATTTGCGCAAACTGTCTCAGCTAATGAACAAGCGCCTTGCCTTCCACTTGGGAAGGTGCCTCCGATCATCCCATGGATTCACGGGGCAGACGCAAGTTACTTGGACGTTCGTCTGCGCAAACTGTCTCAGCTAGTGAACAAGCGCCTTGCCTTCCAGTTGGGAAGGTGCTCCCGGTCATTCCATACCAATCTTTTTTTGTTGAGAAAGAAAACTTTCGTTTTCTAGCATGCCCCATTCGAGGTCTTTATCCTCCGAAGAGTTGTGCCTCCGAAGAGGGCTTGTGCCTCCGGAGAGGTCTTTGGCTGTTTGATGCTTGCTCACCCATGTCACTTTGCCATTTATTCATATCAGCGGTTTCTTGTTATCATTTCCAAGCGCACATTCCTTTCTCTTGCAAGTAGCTCATTCTATCCAAAGAAGTGTACTTCATTGTTAAACGAGTTCACAGGGGTAGACACAGGCTAATTAATCGAATGTTTGTTTGTACAAACGATCACAATTAGTTAGGAAGGGTCTACTTCTGGCGGAACCACTAAGTGTTTGCTTGAAGCATTTCTTATATAGGATTCGAATCTGGGATTTTTGTGGCTAGATATTCATTTGTTGAGTGATGTCAGGGATTGCTTGGTCTTATGACGGGCAAGCTTTGTTTTAATGGCCTACAGTGTTAAATCGACATTTTAGCAATACAATTGAAGTATTTTATGTATTGAAATAAAACAAGCAGTTTATAATAGTAAAGAACACAAGATTTATAGTGGTTCGGCAAAGAACTGGGCCTACATCCACTTTATAGTTCTTATTATTCACTTGCACTAGCTTTACAATGGCTTTCAATACAAGAATGATACATTCATCATTCTTTTACAATATTTCATTAAAGCCTTTAAGTAAAATATGGGCGCAAGTGATTATTATTCCAAGCTCTTGGAATTGGATCTCCTTCGACAGTTGTTAGTTTGAAAGTGTCATCAAGGAGTTTTTTGCCTATGACATACGGCCCTTCCAAGTTTGGCGCAAACACTCCTGTTGCTATCATGACCCTCTTTAAGACTAGATCTGCAATCTCAAAGCTGCGTTGGCGAACTTTGGAATTGAAGTGCCTGACAATTCTTTGCTGGTGGGCCGTAATTCTTAGCTGAGCCTCTTCCCTTCTTTCATCAAGGAAGTCAAGTGCTTCAAGTTGCAACTCTTCATTTTCTGCTTGGTTGAATTGAATTCTTCTATGTGAAGGTACTTCTATCTCTACCGGAATCATTGCCTCTGATCCATATGCCAATGAAAATGGAGTGTGCCCCGTCGCAGTTTTATGTGTAGTTATGTATGCCCATAGTGCTAGTGGAAGCTTATCGACCCAACCACCTTTTGCTTTTTCCAGCTATTTTTTGATGGTTGATTTGATAATTTTGTTTACTGCTTCCACTTGCCCATTTGCCTGCAGATGTGCTACTGCTGAAAGGCTTTTCTGGATCTTGAATTTCTTGCAAAAATCTTGGAACTCTTCACTTTCGAATTGGGTTCCATTGTCTATGATATCTTTTGAGGCACACCATACCTATAAATGATATTCTTAGTCACAAAGTTTATCATCTTCTTAGAGGTAATTGTAGCTAATGGTTCAGATTCAGCCCATTTAGTAAAATAATCTACAGCAACAATAGCATATCTGATTCTAGATTTGGCAGTTGGCAAAGGCCCGATGAGATGTATTCCCCAAATAGCAAATGGCCATGGACTAACCATCTGTGTTATCTCCGTGGAAGGTGCTCTGGGGATTTTTTCAAATCTTTGGCATCGGTCACATTTTCGGACGTAACTTGCAGCATCACGATTAATATCCGGCCAGAAATACCCATAACGGAGAATTTTCTTTGCTAGAGTTTGACCACCTGAATGATCTCCACACTCTCCTCCGTGTACTTCTGTTAGAATTGTCTCAGCTTCTTCCTTGGTCACACATTGGAGTAATGGCATTGAGAATCCCCGCCTATACAATCGGCCATCTTCAATTATGTATCTGGAGGCTTTTCTTAACAACTTCCGCCGTTCTTTTGAGTCTTCAAGTAGGGAACCGTTGAGCAGATATTCCATTGTCAGAGTCATCCATGATTCTCGTTCCTGTGATATAATCATGATCCAGTCAATATCCATCTCATCAATGCTTGGAGCTGACAGGACTTCCACGGGAACTAATCCCAACAATTGAGCTTCACCAGTGCTTGCATCTTTGTGGGGGAATCTGCCTTTATGTTTTCTTCCCGGGGTATATGATTTATTGTATAATGGTCAAGGTCATCGAGAAGCTCCCAGGCTCTTGACAAGTAAGCGGACATATTTCCTCCTTTAGTTTGAAACTCTTTCTTGACTTGGCATACAATAAGCTGTGAATCACTGAAAATCTGCAACACTTTGACATTCAATTCTTTAGCAATTCTCAAACCGGCAATAAGAGATTCACACTCTGCTTCATTGTTTGTCAAAGGGAATTACAATCTTAAAGCATAGCACAATGACCGCCCTTCAGGGGTTTCAAGCACAACCCCAGCTTCGGAACAGTAATCGTTTCTTGCGCCATCAACATACTGTTTCCATCGAATTGGGGGATTATCAGTCACCACTTCCTCACTATCACCTTTATCCATACATTCTGCGATAAAATCTGCCAGAGCTTGTCTATTGATTGCTTTCCGGGGATGGTAAGTGATGTCGTATTGGCTGAGTTCAATATTCCACTTCAAAAGGCGACCCGAAGTCTTAGGACGAAACAAGACTTGCTTCAAAGGCTGATCAGTGAGGACTCTGATTGTATGAGCTTGAAAATACGACCTCAATTTTCTTGATGCAATCAGCAGACAATAGGCGAGCTTTTCCAACTTCAAATAATTCATCTCTGCCCCAGTGAATTTTTTGCTGATATAATAGACCAGGCGCTGAATTTTTGCATCTTCCCATACCAGGGTTGCACTAAGAGCATGAGACGAGATTGCCAAATATAAAAAAAGATCTTCACCATTGTCCGACTTAGAAAGTATTGGAGGCGTTTCCATATGACAGATCAACTCATCGAAAGCTTTCTGGCATTCAGGAGTCCAGTCAAAATTCTTCCTTCCTTTCTTCAGTGCATCAAAGAACAGAATGCATTTATCAATAGCTTTGGAAATGAAGCGACTCAGAGCAGCGACTTTCCCATGGAGACTCTGTAGTTCCTTCTTTGTCCTAGGGGCATTGACTTCTCTTAAGACAACAATTTGAGCAGGATTAGCTTCAATGCCCCTAGCACTCACAATGAAACCCAAGAACTTCTCGGACTCCACCCCAAACGAACATTTCAAAGGATTAAGCTTCATTCCGTACTTCCGGAGGATTGTAAATATCTCCGCCAAGTGATCCATATGGTCTACCGCTTTCTTTGATTTCACTAACATACCGTCAACATAAACTTCCATCGTTTGGCAAATCTGCGGTTTAAACATAGCATTGACGAGTCTTTGGTAAGTTGGCCCTGCATTCTTAAGTCCGAAGGGCATGACTTTATAGCAGTAGAGACCAACATCAGTGATGAAGCTGGTGTCCTCCTGATCCGGCTCATGCATCATAATCTGGTTGTATCCGAAGTAAGCATCCATGAAAGATGACAATTCGTGTCCCGCTGTTCCATCTACCAACTGATCTATTCTGGGTAACAGGAAGCAGTCTTTGGGGCAGGCTTTGTTTAAATCTGAGAAGTCAATGCAAACTCTCCATTTCCCATTAGCTTTCTTGACCAACACTGGATTTGAAACCCAATTCAGATAACTAGACTCCCTGATGAAACCATTCTCCATAAGCCGGTCTACCTCTTCCCTCAATGCTACTGACCTTTCAGGACCCTAGGTTCTTCTTTTCTGTTTTACCGGTGTAAACTTTGGATCAATATTCAGAGTATGTACTGCAATTTTCAGGGATATTCCGCACATATCAACATGAGTCCAAGCGAATACGTCCAGATTCGCTTTCAGGAATGATATCAAAACACTCTGAACCGCCTCATTAAGTTGTGAACCCACATTCAGCACCTTGTTTGGGTCTTTTGGGTCAGCAGGTACTGGTACCGTTACTTCCACTGGCACCACTCGATTCTCCCCTGCACTGCCTTTTCTGGGATCCATTATTCTTCGTGCTTCGCTACATTCGCTAGTACAGGGTCCACCCTGTAATTGCTACAAGGTTGATTCTTTGATGCGGACTGGGGCTGCCGCAACCTTTCCCATATCTCTTTTTCTTGCTTCACGCGGTTCTATCAGATAACATTCCCGTCCCGCATTCTGATCCCCTTTAACAACACCAACTCCATTATCTGTGGGGAATTTCATGGTAAGGCACCACGGGGCGAGGATTGCTTTAAAGGCTGCAAGAGTTGGACGGCCTAGCAAGGCGTTGTAGGCAGAAAATTCATCAACAATTACAAAAGTCTGCCTTCGAACGACCTTCTTTTGCCCCTCTCTAAGTTCCATGAACAGGTCAATAGTCCCAATCGGCTGCCTGGGTTCCCCAGTAAACCCAACAATCTTTTGCGACGAAGCTTGAACATCAGTCATTGGGATCTTCATCTGATCGAAGGTCTTTTTGAAAAGAATATTGCAAGAAGCACCACAATCAACAAGTACTCTTCTTACAATAGCTGGCCCAATGCCAGTAGAAATAACCAAGGGTCTATGGTAGGGGCTTCAACACCCATAGAATCCCTGACTCTGAAGACAATGCCATCATTAAAAGTTTTCTGCTGCTTCAGAGGTGCAGCATCTTCTAACACAAAAACACTCTCCTCTACTGGTGCATACTTCAATGCATGAGCATATCGCTCCATCTCACCCCAGCTTCTGCCAGCTGGGTGTGGTCCTCCTGTAATCACATTAATAATGGGCCTTTCTGATTCATGAGCTGCCGCCTTTTCACTTGAGCTAGGACGATGAACAGGAACCTGTTGTCCTTGAGTTGACGAATTTTGGCCATTCCTATTCCTCTTTACATATTGCTGGAGCTTGTTTTCCTTCAATAGTTCCTCAATTAACTCCTTCAAGTGACCGCACTCGTTAGTATCATGGCCCGGTTGGTTATGGAATCGGCAAAATTTTCCACTTTTCTCAGCTCTCACTCCAACTCTCTGCTTAGCTGGTGCGGGGAATTCGACCGTGTCTTTGTTTGCAAAGTAGATGTTTTCCGGGGTATCAGTCAGAGGGGTGAAGTTGAAGGGACGACTTTTCTTTGCATCTCCTTGCTTCTTCTGACCATTGTTTCCCCTCTTCTAATTGCCATATTCCTTCTTATTCGAAGCAACATTATTGTTTCCAGCACTTGTCGATACCACCTTAGTCGATGCTTGTAGGCTTTCCAAGCGCACGAATTCATTAGCTTTCTTATAAAACTTGTCAAGTGAATTCGATTCCTTCATTTTCAACCACTTCCCAAACTCACTTGTCTTGTCAATAGCTTTCATCAAATACGTCAAGATCATTCTCGGCTCTGCATTGTCTACTTCAGCCAAAGCTATATTGAAACGATTCAAGAAAGATCTAATGGATTCTCCAGGATTCTGCTCCAAGCTGGATATCGACATTATATCTTTCACCTTCGAAGCGTACAATCTGAACTATTCCTTGAAATTTTGAGTCAAATCAGAAAACTGGTCTATCGACCGGACCGGCATCTTTGTGAACCAAAGTAGAGCAACTCCTTCCAGGTATACCGGAAAATACCAGCATTTGATCTCATAAGAAGCTCTGGCACCCGTCATGTGCCAATCATACTTGTACAGAAATTCATTAGGGTCACTCAACCCCTTATAAGCCGGAATGGTAGGAGGAACGAACTTCCTAGGAAACTCTGCTTTCAAAATCCTTCCAGTGAATGGAGTCTTGCTCGGAGCGAACCCCCATTCGTTTTCGTCTTCTTCCCTTTGCATACTTTCCTTCATGATTTGTCGTACCATCCATGAGAAATATTCCTCATCATTAAGGGGCTCAACAGGACAGGCATCAGCCATCTTCTCAGAAGTTTGCCTAGAGAGGCGCTCACGGAAAGTTGGCTGTTGTCCCGATCCTCCAACTTGGGGAGGTGTGTCTTTGACTGGGCCAGCTGCCCTTTGAGGAACATCTCTTTCTTCAACATCATCAACATTATCAGCAAAGTTTGGTTCGTTATTCACTGGTTGATGGTTAGCCCCAAGCAAAGCGTTCAACCTTTCCATCATCAGATTATTTTGGGCTTCCATCTATTGATATAGCCCAGAAACCGCAGCATCCAATTCTGCTCGCGATACTCCAACAGTTGGAGTTGTTTGACTTAAAGGAGGAGAAGTGGCAGTAGTCTCGCGAACATCGTCGGATCTAACAGACTTGCGCTTTCTTCTAGGAGCCATTATTTATGATAAACTTATGGTTTTTAGAGAGATCCCTTCCACAAATTTCTGCGAAGCTATGATGACAGTATCCTGAGTTGGATTCTCAGTGAAAGCACCAAAAAAGTTAACGTAAAATTCAGACGCTAACACCCCGATGTACGTAGAATAAATGTAAAAGCACCACCCATCAATACGGGAATTGGAAACAAGTATAAATCAATAGAAAAACAGTAAAAGACACAGTTTTTATAGTGGTTCGGCTTATGGTCAAGCCTACGTCCACTTTAATGTTCTTTATTACTGACTTAAGTACAACTTATACAACTTTCTTCAGTCACAACACACTTTAGACTAGTAGCTCAAACTTCGATGTCGAATAATCTTTTGAGTTCATATTGAATGATGTAGATTCTCTCTTGAAGTTTGTCGTAGGGTCCTTGGTGTTTGAGGCGCATGAAGTGTTGTTTGAGAAAATGGCAGAGTGTTCATGATGCTGAGAATGATCCCAAAGTCCCCCGAACGTGTGAGCCCATGCTGTATTTATAGGAGATTATGGACGGGCAGGTAGTCCTTAGGTTGCAAGCGACCTAAGGTAGGTCGTGGGCGACCTAGGGGATACGGCTCTGTGACTAGACAGTGTTGCATTTGAGTGTTTGGGCAGGCAAGTTGTAGGTCGAAGGTTGCGACCTAAGATAGATCGTGGATCACATATTGGGGACCTAACAGATGGAAACTTCGGCCCTACCCGGTAGCACTGGTCTCTTCTGAATGAAGTACTAGGTCGTGGACGACCTATGAAAATAGTTGGCGACCTTTACAACGCTGAGGTTATCCAATGTAGCGACCTAGGCTAAGTCGTTAACTCGCTATGTTGCTTAGCTCATTAGGTCGTTAGGTCGTCCCACTTTTAGGTCGTTAGGTCGGTATGTTCTCTAGGTCGCTATGCTTATGTAAGTCGCAAGGTCATTTCATCTTGTTAGCCTCTTTAGGTCGGTACGCTCTCTAGGTCGCTGTGCTTATGTAAGTCGCTAGGTCGTTTCATCTTGTTAGCCTCTTTAGGTCGCTCCGGTTGTTGAGTCGCTAAGTCGCATAACAAAGGAATTAACAATTATAAACACTCAAATTTTATTTATAAAATCCTTTTATATTGTATATTATCCAATTGCATAGTTAATTTTTAAATGATTTAGGTAAGTTATATTGTAATGAAATTGAGTATTATACAAATAAAATTTCTAATTCAATTATTTCAACTTAAATACTTAATCAAAATTTTTGGTTCATTTTATAATTGAAAACATTCTTTAAGGTAAATTAAAGAATTACATTTCCGATTAACTTCAAACAATTTAGAGGTAAATATATATATATATATATATATATATATATATAGACACACACACACACAACATATATCAAATCAAATTTAAATCATATATCCATATATACATTATAAATCAAGGCATATTTTTGAAATTGAAATCAATTAAATTTTCAAACAAAAACAGTACCAAGCTACAGAATGGTATCTTCACTTCGAACCTCGAAAATGAATGTCGATGATGCTGCAGTCATCACCGAAATTATTTTCCAACGACAAGAGAAGGGCACTGATTTAAACATTAAAAATTCTTTGAAAACAATCTCTTCTTGGAAAACACTTTAAATAATATATCTTTTAAAACGTTAAAAACCCAAGTTTGAAACCATCGGAAATTAAAATCTCAGTTTCTTTATTTAGATTCATTTTAATTTCCAAATTAATTTATAGCTATGTTTTATAGTTCAGTTATTTATATAGGAGACAAAAGCCAAAGGTTACAAGATATATATAAAGTCAAATATTATTTCTTAATACCCTATTCAATTAATTATCGGAGTTTAGAAAATCAAACTCATACATAATATAATTATACAAAATTTATCATTTACTAAATTTTGAAATCAATATTTTGTCAGTTTGCTCTGTTCAAGTGTTTTGGAAATCCTATCGATAGCGTTGATCAGATGAATCGATCGAAAATCCAAATCAACATCAACAACTCAGACAAACAATATATAAAACATTTTAAATATATGTTTACAAAATAAGAATAGGGATTCAAATTTGATTGACTCAAATCAAGAGAATTCTGATTCGAAGATAGGTTGGAAACAAAAGATAAGATGATTAAATTGACAGAATAAGGAATGGATAAGCTTACATAAATCATGGGCAACCTTAACCGGGTCAACAATGACTTCAAGAATTAGATCAATGTGGAATTCTGAGGTAATTCTACTTTCGATCTTAAGAAATAGAATTCAGAATAACAAGAGGTACTAGCATCAAAACCGAAGATATATATGAATCTCTGGTTAATCAATGCTAATTGCAAAGTAGTTTCACCTCTTTACAAGTCATCAGAATGTTGACGAGACCACCAATTCATTAAAGATCATCCGAAGTGGAGTTATGGGATACTCCAAAATCAAAGGAAGATGAATAGTGAGGGACAAGAATGGATTTCGGAACCGCAAGGAACGTTCCAAAATTCAAAAGGGATCGAGTCAAAAGGAAGAGATTCACACTTGAATGAAAGTGATTCTGTAAATAAATTTACCATATATGCAAAGTTTTTCCTAGAGCCAAAGCTCTGATACCAAATGTAATGACCCGATATTTTCAACCATTCGCATCCAAACATGCCGGATTTGAATTGCTCAAAATATCGAATGGTAAATATAAATTTAGCAAAACTCAGAATATACAGTAAACAAATAGATCACAGATCACAGACACAGAGTAATATAATGCAGCAGAAGTAAAGAAATAGTAGTTCATGAAGCTACTATATAAAACATTTGAGTTAAACAAGATACAATAGGAGTTGAATACAATATTCAAGTACAAAGCTGAATACATCACTAGGATCAATTGAATAACTGGAATTGAAATAGATAGCTCGATCTTCAAGCAAATCTCGAATTCCGAAGGCGAGTCTCTAATGTTGTATCACTCAATTTGACCCGAGCGTAAAGCAAAACACAAAACACTCGAGTCAGGACATACATACTTATACAATGTAAACCAACTCAAGTGAACTGTAATATAAGGTACAAGTAACTTAAATGATGCTTGGGACCGCCCATCCTCTAAGGATCCGTTAAACTATTTATTATGTAGTAATATTTCACTATTATAATAGTGTCTAATTGTAAAATAAACTTATTTTTTAATAGCGTTAAGGGGTTACCCATATAGTCCTTAACACAAATAATGCCAATAGTCTATACAGTACCGTAATACCGCATGATCGGGAGGCTACCAGAGAATACTCCATAGGTATGACACAGATAGAAACTCGTAGTAAATGCTCGGTATGGTAGGTGACAGGGCACAACTAGGCAATGTAAGGGTAGATATACCAATTTAGTATCCAGGCTGGTGGAAACGCGTGGCAGCTACTACTGCCCATCTCGAACAACACCTCCAAAATCAAAAATCAAAAATGGCCACCGAAACAATCCAAAAGTCAGAGTATAATATCGAAGGTGTGCATCCGATCAGAGGAGTGACATCATTGGCCCGAGAATCGCTCCTGTTTTAGCCACTTATGCCAACTCACGGGAGTCAGGTCCACGTATTTACCTCAAAGGAAACGCCGCCGCCATCCTACTTCATTTTGGAATCTCCACCGTGTACACGGTTGTTAAAGTGGTTTTCGGGGTTGGCAGAGAGTATGACAAGTTCCGATCCCGATCTCTTTAACAACCAAACGTTATTATAACCCATGGATATTTATTTCAAAATCATTTATACTTTCAAAACCAAACTAGCATATCCGTTTCAAAATCATATCATTTCTTCCAAAATAGTATATACTATCAAAACCCAAATATCATACTTATTTCAAAACCATATCGCAATAGTATCATTTCCATTTCAAAACTAATTCAATAATATATCATTTAAATAAAACCCAAATTTCCAAATCACTGAGTATTTCCTTCAATTCATTGAACTTGAAATATTTATTTAAATTATCATAGCGTTTTGGAAATGTAACCTTAAGGAATTATAGCATTTTTCGAATGTAGTACTTTCCACTTTAATACTTTATATAATCAAAGTATTTATATACTTACAAATTTAACATGGCCATTTTATCATAGCCTTATAGTTAAATAAACTTTGTTACTGTAATATCCAATTTAAAGCTGAAATTCCTATGTTAAGTTAAAAGTACATTGTTAACTTACATTATTTTAACAATAAAGAAACTTTTTTATTTTAATCATTTAAAATATGCCATTTACATTAATTAAAACTTACATATCAAATGTACATTATCAACTTAAATTTTATTATTACAATAAGGAATATTTATCGTTTTAATCAATTTAAAATACACCATTACATTAATTAAAACATACATGTCAAATGTACGTTTTAACTTACATTTATTACAATAAAAAGCATTTATCATTTTAACCAATATTACACAAATTAGAACTTATATTATCAAATGAACATTATCAACTTACATTATATTTACAGTAAAGAGCATTTATCACTTAATCAATATTACACTAATTAAAACTTACATGTTCAAATGTACGTTTTAATTTACATTTTTATTACAGTAAAGAGCATTTTTCACTTTAACCAATATTACATTAATAAAAACTTTACATGTCACATGTATGTTTTTAACTTACATTTTTATTAGAATAAAGTGCATTTATCATTTTAATCAATATTACATTAATTAAAACTTTACATGTTTCTTTCAATAATCTAAACTTTACATGTTTCTTTCATTAATTAGAAGTTTACACGTTTCTTTCATTAAATAAAACTTTACATGTTTCTTGCATTAATTAAAACTTTACACGTTTCTTTCATTAATTAAAACTTTACACGTTTCTTTCATTAACTAGAACTTTACACGTTTCCTTCATTAATTAAAACTTTACACGTTTCTTGCATTAATTAAAACTTTACACGTTTCTTTCATTGATTAAAACTTTACACGTTTCTTTCATTGATTAAAACTTTACACGTTTCTTTCAGTGATTAAAACTTTACACGTTTCTTTCATTAATTAAAACTTTACACGTTTATTTCACTAATTAAAACTTTACATGTTTCTTTCCTTAATTAAAACTTTACATGTTTCTTTCATTAATTAAAACTTTACATGTTTCTTGCATTAATTAAAACTTTACACGTTTCTTTCATTAATTAAAACTTTACACGTTTCTTTCATTAACTAGAACTTTACACGTTTCCTTCATTAATTAAAACTTTACACGTTTCTTGCATTAATTAAAACTTTACACGTTTCTTTCATTGATTAAAACTTTACACGTTTCTTTCATTGATTAAAACTTTACACGTTTCTTTCAGTGATTAAAACTTTACACGTTTCTTTCATTAATTAAAACTTTACACGTTTATTTCACTAATTAAAACTTCACATGTTTCTTTCATTAATTAAAACTTTACACGTTTATTTCACTAATTAAAACTTCACATGTTTCTTTCATTAATTAAAACTTTACATGTTTCTTTCATTAATTAAAACTTTACATGTTTCTTTCATTAATTAAAACTTTACACGTTTCTTTCATTACTTAAAACTTTACATGTTTATTGGATTAATTAAAACTTTACACTTTATACATTAACTTATACAACAAAAATCTATAGAAAATCACTGTAAACCTATTTATACAAACATATCCGCTTCATGGAATAAAATTCATTTCCACTGCTAGGCTAGATTTAGAATTCCACAATAAATCAAATTTCATTATTAAGTTGTTTATTATATTTCAAATCTTTAAATTACAAATTTAAAACCAAATAAAGATTTTTTTCATTACAATTAAAAACCACAATCAACTTATAAAATTTTAACTTATAGAAAACCAATAACTCTTTATATTCTAAATCCTTAAATCAACTTTTTATTTAAATTTCCATATATTTATAAATTCAAAATACTTATTAATTTTAGAAACTATTATAAAATTTTATCCATGGGCGTGTATAAAATTTTATAACCTAGGTCAAGTGATACAGGTATGTATCATTTCAATCCGTAATTTAAAAAGAAAAATCCGAGTTCTATCATTTCAAACCTGCAATCCCAAGTAAAATAAATGCAATAAAAATCAATAAAAAATCACTCGAGCCTATCATTTCAGTCCATAGTGATAAGGAACTTGCAGTGGTGATTAATAGAAATAAAATAACAGTATACATATAATATCATAACAAATGATGTAATAAATATATAAACGGCATTTATCATCATGTAATCACAACACAGACGTATATGAATGATATATCAATGTCTACAGATTCACTTGTCATTTTTTTCACAAAAATGTAAGTACATATGTCTAGAGTGATAAAAACTCACCTTTTAAAAGCTAAATCAAATTCACAATACACAATTGGAACTCCGCAAAGCACGACAAGGCATGACTAAACTTTTGAGTGGATGCAGAGTCAAGATACATGTCTTGTACATAACAAATACACAAATCATAAGAATAAGATTCAACACAACAAAAGATGGATTAGACTATGCAATTACGAATCAAAAAACATAACCTTGCTTTCAACCACCAAGTGGGCCTTGCCATGGTCTAATAGTGAGGAGGAGGTGATGTTGTGGTGTAGGCTGAGCTATGCAAGGAGAAAACAAAAAGAAAACGAGGAAAAAAAAGAAAGTGGAAAAAGAAGAGAGAAGGAAGCCATGGAAATAACCTAGAGCTTGTTGTATTTTCTTCACGCAAATGAAAATGAGAGGATGAGAACTTGTGCGTGAATAAGAGAAAAAAAGAAGGCGGCTAGGGTTTCAAGAGATTTGAACGGCTAAGATGTAGGGTTTAGAAAATGAAAGGCTAGCAAATAAAAAGGCTAGTGAATGAATGGGATTTATTTCCTATTTAATAAAAGAAACTTACTGTAAATATTTCAATCGGAAGAGGCAAATGAGGAAGTGAGATATTGAGAAGATTTTGTAACGACCCGGAAATTTCGATCCAGAAACTTCCAGATAGTTAGGAAAAGAAGAAGAGATTGAAGAAGAGGAACAGAAAACCAAACTCAAAGCCTCACATACGCAGCGGATAAAATATAATATCACATAAATAATTGTTATACAAAGGAAATTGTACTTGTCAAATTACACATTAATATATCAGAGTTACAACAGATTTACAATTACAGAACAGATAAATCTATCTGTTTCAGATTACTATAATGTATTAACATCAGAAGCTCTCCATACGTCCCTGCTCGCCAGCTCGCCTCCTGAGTTCCAAAACGTCCTTACCTGAAAATCTGTAATACTTGGTCTGACCCGAGCATTACATCAAAGTAACACCCGGGTCAGGATGGAAACCAGCGTGAGTAAACTCATCTAACTTGGAATACAAAAGCATACAATTTATATAAACCTGGGGTACATATATCAATTTACAACTTCACAGTTACTATAGACATCACTTATTTCACAAAGCAATTAAGTGCCAGAACTTAGATTATTGGTTCAATTCATCTAATCTTTCCATTATACCCTATTGATTTCACGTATCAATTATAAAGAATCGAAGTGGTTTCGGGTATTAACTAATACCCGACTCCGGTCTCTTTGAATCCAATGTCATCTTAACCCACGTTAATTAAGTGAAACACAATTCAACCTTTAAATTCAAGATGTCACTTTTTATACAACAATTTATCATCGACAGATAACCACACAATCATTATTCGAGTCAAACATATCATATAACAAACATTTCATATCAGAAATATCCACCAATCATTAATAAGAAAGATTTGTTAGCCGCCCACTACTAATTAAATCAAATTAGTTACTTTAATCATTATTAAATCTTGCTTATTTAACACTAATTTATTTCTAACCATAAATTTTGTTACTTCGTTAAGTAATTTCCCCTTCTTAATTACTCATAGTAATTATACATTAATTATTTCATTGAGTAATTCCTTAATTAATTAACTGTAATTTTTAAAAAAATTTTACCAATTAATTGTAATTAATAGTAATTGACCAGTTAGTTAATCTAAGTTAATCACATCAATTAATTTACTAATTAATTAATCATTGAACCTCTTAATCAGTTATTCTTTAATTACATTCATTCCCACTAATTACCCCTTTAAAGTACTTTTCCTTAATTACAAAAGGGTAATTAAGCTTTAATTTTTATCTTATTGATTAATTATTCTTAGTTAATTCGAACGTAATCGATTAAGAATAATTTTTATTTATATTAAGTACTTCCTCAGATCTTTCACTTTATTATAGCCAATTTAAAACAATTTGAAATATGAATTTTCCTTTAGACAAAACGATTCAACACCTAAATATATTATACTAAAATTCTTTGAAAATCCCTTTCAACCATCTTAAATTAAATTAAACCATTATTTAACTTTTGAATCCCATTCATTTTATATACTTTAAACTTATTCATTAAAATTTCTTAGATAAAACTTACTTGAACATCTATATTTTAAAATTCATTTGAACTTCTAACCCTTAATCTAATTTGAAAATAAATCGAGTTAAAAATTCAAAATCAATTTAATTAACTTCTCAAAAAGGCAATCATCCTTTATATTTGAATTTCGAAATATATCAAATTAAAATACCATTAAAAATTTGATTTCCATTTGTTAGGGAAGAATTTGTCAACAACTTTAAACTGAAGTTCTTCTTACATAACCTTATTATAAAATTAGACAAGCCTGTTTCCTTTACCAAAAGTTCTTCATTGGAAACCAGAAAATCACCCAGCAAACTTGAGCCATTCAACCCAAAAACCGAGTCAACCCCTTAAAAAAAAACTCGTGCTTGCCTCGAGTCACCACCGCTCCACATTACTTCAAGACCAAACGAAAAGCTACGAGGAAAACACGTGTCAACTTCCTTATTCCCTCGAGAAAATCTCGAGTCTTATTCTCCTGACATGACGTGCACACTGTGAACATGAACCAACGTCGTCGACCTCTAGCGATGGTCGCGACTTTGGTCGACGTCCCCTTGAACCCACTCAACCACAAATACAAGTCCAGGTTCGAAAATAACAACACAAATCGAAAATAAGCTTTTCGATCGAAATTTGGAAAACGTAGTCAGAACAATTCATCGCGCCGCCGATGGTCACGCCGCCTAACACTTACGAGCTTCACTTCAAAGCAGCACCATGTCATTACGCACCTACTCCCCTTACTCCAATGGCGTTCGATCTTCCTTCTACCACACACGAGCTCGAAAAACAATGTCGTCCCAAAACTGACGTTAAACCCTAATTTTACCTCGCCGCATCGCCACGGTAGTCAGAAAATTAGTCGAACATTTATCCCCACATCTCCATCCTATCACCTTTCCCTCCACTCAATCCTTAACCTTCCAGCTTACACGATCATCAGGAAAAGCTCGAAACAACATTTCCGATTAACTTCGAATATCTCATTCGATATTCAACTAAAAATCTAGATTTTCATTTTAAAAATCCTAGTTTTTATATGTTCATCCGATTATAAATTTGAATCTATAACTTAATCATGTTTGAATTTTGCTAAGATCAAGTTTTCACTGTCCTTTTTGTTTTCCAGATAATTTACAAACTTATTTCATATAATTAAAATTCCAAAAACCCTTATTATGATTAAACAAACAAAGTTTGCCTGAATTTCTAAGCCTAACAAAGATTAGGTGAAGAGGATTGGAATTTTCTTATCTAAATTTTAACTGTAAAACATAACAAAGATGACCACAGCCAATCATACCAGTATATTCATTTCATACATACAAGTATTCACATTTTTTAAAGATGCATACTATGACGACCCGCCCTTCTACTACCAGAAAGACGTATCATCATTAAGAAAGAAAGGGATAGAAATGGAAGAGAAAGATAAAGAAAAGAACAACAACATCAGAATCTCACAGCGGAATGGGACAAAATATAATATATCACATAAATATATTTCATAGTTTTACATATATCAGAATTATACATATGACAGTCATACATACAGCTACCTCTATATACATCAAAGATACAGTTTATAACATCTACAGACATAGCGGAACTAGATAGATATCTACATACGTCTGGAATCTCCTGCTCCAAGCTCCTCCAGAAATCAAGTCCGAGAACTATCACTTGGCTACTCATAAAAATTTGAGTACCCAAGAGTTTATGAAAACACAAAATATAAACTCCGGGTCAGAGATGGGTCTGGTATGAGTAAACGGTTTAAGGTTGTTTAACTTTGAAAAAACATTTGAAAATTAAGGTATCACGTAAGACTCCCCACAAATAAATATGGGTAAGTTTTTACCTTACGCTAACAAAAACATTTCATAGGAAATCCTGTGATATTATAATAGTGTCTAGGGTTTTCAAGTAAATAGAAAATAGCCGAAATTGTTACATTCATTAAATTCCAGCTACTTGCCACCAAAGTGGGTAATACAAATCAAAACCGTAGGGCCTCGTAGGGAAAATGGATTTCCAACAATGGCAGGGCTACTAGGGTACCGCCCATCACAGTACAGGGCCTAGATCACCGTACCGAGGATCACTCCCGACCCCCTGCTACACAAGGCCAGAACCGTTCCTTACTGAACAGTCCCGAACAAGATATACCCCGTGGTTGGCGCGACCAACCACTCACTAAGCCGAAATAAAAAGGGACATCTAGACAGGGGAAATATCTTGTCCTGCTTGGGCATGACCCACCTAACCTTGCTGCATCTCCCCTGTTTTAGCCATTCCCGGTTGATGAGGCTTGAGGCTGCGATTACCTTTAAAGAACATATCACTTAGAATGCTCATCGTCCGCCTGACGATGTGCTGAAAGCATTCAATCCATACAAGTTCGTTCCGGGTTCGAACGAAACCGAAGGCATTATCTCGTCACACTCATTTTGGAATCACCCTCAGAGTCAACGATGATAACCCTTGCATTTTGCATACACCATCTCGATCTTCATTTCAGGATTTACGACCTAACGTTTAAATTGGATCGATGTGGTTTTCAGATAATCAAATTTGATTCTTCCGATCCCGGTCTCATCGAATCCAAACATCATTTTAAGGGCCAAGTTGTCTAATTAACTTAACAGTTTAAATAATTTAAATTCAACAATTGAATTAACATAGCATTTATCACCGATAAAACATATACAAGCATCATAGATATAACACAGCATATCACAGAGTAACATAGAATATCATCACATAAATATCACAATCAGATATTCAATCACAACAGTCCATAAGCAGTCAACTTAGATTCTCATTTGTAATAAATTCAATATTATTATTACCTGAGAGTTAATCACTACAACCTGTTTAATTGAGCATAAATTCTCTATTTCTTAATTACTTAACTAATACCTTATTATATCTCTCACTATTTAGCTTAATTACTTCTTAACCCATATATTTAACTTTGATTAACCATTTCATTAACATCTTAATTATTAATCAAACTTTATTACCCATTTATCAACTGCTAATTACTTACGCATCCAATTATTTATTATTAATTAAATTACTTGATTTATTAACTGTTAACCATTCATAAATTAACTTAAGTTGTTAATTACAATTTACTTATCACTTACACATCCATTAATTCTTAATTACTATTATACTTTAACTATACTTAACTACTTACCTAATAATCATCGACTAATTTACTTGGGTAGTCAACTACTAATTAATTATCACATAATAACTACGAAATCCAAACTCTAATTAAGATTTAAAATGTTAATCGTTCTTAATTACTTCATGTAAATAATTAACCTTTTTAAAAGAAATTTTCTTTAAATTTTTAAAATCAAATTACTACTAACTGCAAACTCAAATGTTAACCAGTTTCAAATTTAGTTTAAAGTAATTATTTAACTTATACTTAACTAGGCTAATTACTTGATTAATATAAAAATAATTAAGGACTTAAACATCGTTAAGCTTCTAACTTGAAACTATTTGACAGTCCTTGAGATTTCAGTACTAAGTTTGATGAAATTCTTCCTTAGCCTACCTTTGAAAATTCATTACTGCATTTTGCAAAAACCCGTGTCCCCCCATTCTTAAACTCGAGTATTAGTTCGAGTAAACCCCTTATACTACCCGAGACCTTCCCGTGAAACTTCTTCTTCTCCCTTACTTTTTCTTCTTTCAGTAAGTTAAGTTTAACTTTATTTTTTTAAAATCAAAATAACAGCGAGTACTTAAGCCCCATCTCGAATACAAACCCGAAGAAATAGTGGGTCGACTCGAGCACGACACGGAGCACATCACGTTGACGGGAAAGCAAGCTCCACCTCCATCGCCACCGTGCACGTGCACGGTGGCTCGCTCCCCCCTACGGCGACTCGCAACAGCCCCACAAACCATAAATCACCCTAAGCATCGGAAACAATGCTCAGATTTCCAATTACAAGTTTAAAACAAAATTCGACCAGATGCTTGAACATGTAACTACAACCACCCACTGACAAATCCTTCGTGCGGCCACCATCCATCACCGGTGGTGATGAAACTTCACCAGTACGTCGCTCACACCCCCCTAACTCCACCTAAACTCGCGTTCCACTCGGTTTCATGATGATGCCGAAACACGATTTTTACATAGCATCAAAATTTCAAGCACTCAAGCCTTATTTTTGATTCAAACTCAAAATTTATGCATTTGAAAAATAATTTTACATTTTTCTAGTGTTAATACTTCTTCAAGCTTGCTTTATATCGATTTACAATAGTTCAAATTATCCCAAATATCCAGAGTTTACAAAAATAACATTTTAGTTCTATTTTAAACTGCTCTTAAAACCCTTGTTTAAAAATCATAATATTTATGTTAAAATCATAATTAGGTGTATGGAATCTAAATATGTCATGGAATTTACCAGTTTAAACATTCGGATTTTGAACCCTTTTAATTTGTTTTCTTCTAACTTGAAATACAGTACTTATAACATACTGTTAAATTCTAAAACAAGTTTGTAGGCCTATTTTTAAGATAAATAACTTGAATCAGTAACAACACCAAAGTTCTAACAATTATGCAGATAAGTGTTTTCTTACTTTGTTCAGATATTCAATATATATGCTACCAAACAACAGAGAGTACTCAGGGATTCTTATGCAAGCAGATATTCAGTACATACCAATTGTAAGCCAAAAATACAAGTTTAAATTGAAGGTAATTAAGTTTACTCACCAGAACAATTTTGAACAGAAATGATGTGTTGGAGAAACTGCAGTTAAAACTTTCCTGAAACCTTCTTTTCCTTTGTTTTTCTGTTTTGAATTTTATATGTTTGCAAAGCCAGAACAATGTTTTGCTCAGGTTTGTTTTTTTTTTAAGTTTTTAGTTAAGTGTTTATCAATGAACTGATGAAATATATTGGATATATATATAGAAGCTATAAATCAGTAGGTTGTAACTGGACAGTTGTATTTGTATTGTCATTTCCTTTAATTGGCTAAGAAAAATATCCTGCATTAGGAAATGATATAGGGATTTCGGCTGTGTACCATACTTAAACAAGATGTTGTGCTATTAAATGTTTATGCTCTTAATTAAGATAGCATGTATTTAATGTTGACTAATAAATACCAAACCCAGTTTTTGTTTTATGATATTGAAGTAAAACTTGTTTTCTTATTTGCTTACATCTAATAAATGCTTATACTTCATTTATGCTAACAAGTAATAAATGTTTCAGATTTTTTGTTTGTTTTGTACAAGCTACAGATTTTTCATTATTAATTTGAAGTGAAGCTTTGCTTTTCTTATGCATAAAAAGTTTCCTGCAGCACATAACTTTATATTTGATTCGGAGCATAGATATTTATATATACTTTTTCTTTCTTTCAGGTTTTGTACAACCTGGTTTAGAAATCTAATGAGCATACATATGTTACTTTGTTCATTTCTTACTTAGCTTATATTTTTTTTCAAGTGTAGCTTTGACTTGTTTTCTTTGCATTATTCATTTGTATATACAGGTTATATTTTTTTCAACTTCCTGATGTGTTTGCTTAAAAGTTATTGTTAACATATTATTGTATTCTATTTGTTAATTAATTTTTCAAACATTTGATTTACCACATACTTATATTTATATATTTTAAGTTATATCTTATATTCGTATATTTATATTGTTAGTTATATTTTCTATTTTATAATTATGGTTTATACTTATGTTTATAATTATGATTCATACTTGTTTTGGATGTTTATGTTTGAAATCAATTATATTGTTTTAAACTTATGTGTTAGATTTCCATGTTTAAGTTTAATATTGCTATATTTGTCTATTTTAAACATTTTTATTTCAATTTCATTTTTATAGGTATACTGGATTAAATATCAACCATATAAAATCTTTGATTTTAGTGTAAAAGATAGATTTTGTTTTAAATAGTTTTCGAAGCATTCTATTTAAAAAATTTCAAATCAAAACTTTCTTTTATAAAACATATAACTGTTAAATATCCAAGATCCCATCACTTTAAACATTGTCAAGCTTATATTTAATTTAAATTAGATTAAATATGCATTAAAATATGTTGTCAAAAATTCCGGGTTGTCACACATACATGCTTAAGTTTAAACATGCATCACACAATTTACATTCAATACTCCCACAAAACATCCATTTGAAGTTGTTTAAGTCCAAAATTGACTTACAGGTATAAAACAGAGAAGCCTATTTTTTTTTAAATGAACCTGGAACTGTACATATATTTTTTTAAAACCATTTTATCTAAATTTCTTTAAACATAATATGCTAAAGAAATCAGGGAAACATTTAAATTTCCTTGAACATATTTAGTTAATCTTGATAAGAGGAGATACACATATGTATTCTCAGGCATGCAATTCACAGTTGCTATCTATAAACCAAACAATCATTGTCGCAATCATGCACATCAAGTTAAGTAATTTTCATCATCAATTTAGGCATGCACCCATTTTGCAGATGATCTTATCTTAAAAGAATCATAGTTTACTCACCTTAATATGACTTGAATAGGAAACAGATGAAAGAAATGCTGGCCTGAATTGTCTTTATCAAAACTGAGGCTTGATTGATTACTTGATGTTTTGAGTTTGAATCATTGTGTTTTCCATTGTTTCAAGATTGAGAATTCCAGTTTAAAATTGCTTTGAATATTTTTTTTCTTTGATCTGCTCAAGTTTTGTGAATTTGTTTTCTGATTTTCATTTTCAGATTTTTGTTTTCTGCTTTCAGATTTGAAAAAAAGGTGTTTGTAGTGTTTTGATTTGTTTCGTGGCTTCCTAGTTGCATTCAAAGCTTATTACAGGTTTTCTTCTTCTAAAAGAGAAAATGGAAAAAGAAAAATAAAGAAGAAGATGGAGGTTTATTTAGTTTTAAATTAAAAATTGACACTTGTTGAAATGTCTTACATTGTCATTTTTATGCTATATCTATCTTACATTTGTAATGTTCATGCATTAATATATATTTACATGTATCTCTATATTTCTAAAAATATCTACACTTTAGTTTATATATATCTATGTCTTTAACCTTCCTTTTATTAACCTATAATAACTTTATAAGAAATTG
This sequence comes from Allium cepa, assembly GCA_030765085.1. NCBI lineage: Eukaryota > Viridiplantae > Streptophyta > Magnoliopsida > Asparagales > Amaryllidaceae > Allium > Allium cepa. The sequence continues at coordinate 883,972,467 of CM060943.1, read as the reverse complement.
AAATAAAATCCCAATTAAGTGATTAATTTAACAATCCTTTAATTGCCAATTACTTATAAAAAAAACAATTAATTTATTTGTTTTTGAAAAGATAATTTTTTCCCATTTATTAAAAATGATTATCTTAATATGTGTACTAGGATTATATTTCCATAATGAATTTATATATGTATATACTTAAGATTTTCATCATTATGGAGTTTACACATATCTATTTATAAAATTAATAATTTACTTAAGATCCATTATTTGTTCAACTATTATTATAGTTTCCAATCCACTTACATATATATTCAGACACCTTTAATTAGCCAAATTTATTTGTTTTAATTTGCAAATTATTATTTTAATAAATCAAATTCTGCTAATTACCAATATAAGTATTTATTTGATCAGATTTTTTCAATCTATAAATTCGGTATTTCTACTAATCAACCTAATTATATTATTAATTCCAATGCCCATAAATCCGGGTTATCACATTCCTCCCCCCTTAGAGTCTTTTCATCCTCGAAAAGGAACGAAACTAGAATTTATTAAAATGGTTATTATTAGAAAAATTATTCTTTGAAACACCTTTAAATTCTATAATATACAAACCAGTTTTTATAAAAATGCTTTTTATAACTCGATGTCTCAATAAGTCCATCCTCGTTCTCACAGAAATTCGGTCATACGTTGATCAGGCGTACGACTGAAAATCTATAAGTACATAGCAGACTCATTTTCAACACCCAGTGAAAATACTTGGAAAATAATTTTATTGAAAATATCGAAAACATTTTGAAAATAGAGCAAATATCTTTGGTGAGAATGATCTGGAAATCATCACCCCCATCCATGGTCACAGTTACATTCCACGGTTACGTTGCCGTCGCAGCAAAAGTCCATGTAATTGCAGGCTCTCAGCGGCCTCTCGATTACGCCATGGAACCCACACAACAGATCACAGTTACACCCCGGGTTACGTTGCCGTCGCAACAAAAGTCCATGTAACTGCAGGCTCTCAGCGGCCTCTGATTTCGCTGTCGAAATGAAACTTCTCCACTCCAACATAGGTCGCAGTCTACCGATGTAAAATCAAACGTAGACTATTGGCTCTCAGCGACACACACGACTTCCGCTATGTTATCGCAGGTCGCAGTCTGCCGATATAAAATCAAACACAAACTGTTGCCGATAGATCGCAGTCTACCGATATAAAATCAAACGTAGACCTTGGCTCTCGGCGACACATACGACTTTCGCTATGGTAACCTCTACTCAAAATCACCAGGAACTAATTTTGTCCGGACTCCTCACAGGATCAACTTTGAACCCCCCCCTTGGGGCTCAAGGCAGCACCACCCGGTGGTACTCCTAAGAAGTTCATTTCAAGGGAGCACCTTTTTCCCCAGAGCCATTATCAAAACATTTTACACTATACACATATAGTATCTTCAAATCATACACCTAGTATGATCTCAATACAAAGCTCCTTTACACAAAATCGATTATCCCAAAATCGATAATTCTCAAACTAGGCTTTCCAAATTCAATATTGATTTTACCCAAAAATCAAAAGCCTTTCCAAATCCATAGTTTCCCAAAACCTTTTTCCAAAATCCTCATATGATCCTTTATATATATATATAATCCTTGATAAAAATCTTTGGATCATTATAAACTTGTATAAAAATCCTTTTATACTTCAAACACTTTCAAAATCCTTTCCTTCCGGCAATAGATTCATCAAGGGGAGTTTTATCTTATAAAACAAAGATATTTACTTTGTTTACTCAAAATCATATATCCAAATTTGATTACCCTTTTTAGTATCATTTTCATCCAAATCCGTACGATGTACACATATCATCTGTACGCTATACCAATCTGATCGCTTACTCTATCACACAATTTCACTTCCGAACTAGTATCGTCCACCCGACTTCCTAGTGCAGACACAGATCTGGTTTCTTGATCAGAAACTGTCATTCTCCTTGCATAGTCATAGTTATGATAGAGAACACCCAGAACCAATCAACAATCCATATCCAGGTTCGCCGTCGAAAATCGAGTGAAAAATCCCACTAGGATTGATATAACTATCTCGAAATTATGTGCTCGAATCTGGATCAAATCACTATGCGAATAGAATAACATACGTGCACCCTACATATTTATCTTTATTGGTTATTAGCCAAATCAATTCTCTTTCTATTCACATTCACTTTAATTTTCATTCACTTATTCACAACTACTTCAATTCCATTTGGATTATCACCTCTATTCTTATCTCGATTGGGTATTTAACCATTAACAGTTTGAACTCCGACCAGTTTATTTAGAAAATAGCTTGAGAAATTTAAAAATAGATAAGTAGTTGGAAAATAATTACTAGTTTGTAAAATAGGTGTAAAATAGTTTAGAAAATAGTTGAAATAATTATAGAAATCTTAGATAATTGCAAAATAATATTAAGATAGTAATTAATTTTGTAAAACAGTTGAAACATAGTAATTAGTTTATAAAACAGTTGGAAAATTGTTAAATAGTTTCAAAAATAATTGTATAACAAGTATAAGATAGTTTGGCTTTTAAAAGAAAGGTTGTATATATAATGTGTAGTTTGGAAAAATAGGTTTATATTAAAACAATTTATATTAAATATAGTCCAGAGTCAAAACTGTCCACTTCCCAATCTACATTCTCAATCAATTCAATTTAAATTTCCTCTTCCATTTAAATTGACCCAATTCCAATTTTAAATAACTCCAATTTCCATTGGACTTGATTTATTCCCAGTTCAAGTTTAATTAATTCTCAATTCCTTATTCAATTTAAATCAAATTCCATTTGATTTTAAACATATTCAACTTTAATTACAATCCCAAGTTATTCTAATTACTTTGGACTAATATCCATTCAGTTGAACCCACTTTAATTCCAATCCATTTCAACTCCAGTTTGAATTAATTCCAATTTCAAATTCCATTTCCAAATCAAGTTGAATTATTCTTGATTTCCTCCCAAATTTAATTCAAATTCCATTTGAATTTAAAAATATTCAATTTTAATTACAATTCCCAATTATTCAAATCAATCCAATTCAAATTTTCCATTTGAATCTTATACTCATACATCTTCAATCACAATTTCAATCAATTCAAATCAAATTCAATTTGAACTAATTTCAAATTTCAAATTTATACCATCTCGAATTATATAAATTCGAGTTAATACTTCAAATCTTGATTTAATTCCTTTAAATCAATTTAACTTTTTATCCCAACAATGGATTACCATACTCCATTTCTCATTCATTTAAAAAAATCCAATTCACAACTTAAAGATTTTTAACAACAATAGGATGATATCATCTAATTCATCTTAAAACATCCATCAATTTACAATCTCCAGATCTCAAACCCATTTTGAGATCACACAAACTCCCAATTCAGATTAACCATTTAACACCCCAAATTAAATTCCAATTCCATCTTGAAATTCACAAATCATGTGATCATTCCTACTTATTTAACTTTTTCCCAAGTTAAACTCAATTTACTTAATTCAATCAACCTTAACCAATTTGAACTTCCTTTTCAAATTTTAAACTATACATAAATATTCTTCCCACTTATTAAGTTCAAAAACTTTCACTTTGGGTATCATATCTCATTCCAAATTGAAAACTCAATATTTAGAGTTTATTTCAAACTACCTTTGATACTATGTATATCCACCTATATACATATTAATTTCTTCTACATACTAAGTTACACTTTAAAATTTTAAACCACCTTTGGTTTTTAATTTAAAAAAAATTCCTTTTAATTTTCAAACAACTCTTTGTTCGAAATAGGATCATTTCATTCAAATGCATTAAATAATATTATTTATTATTATTTTAAATTAATTATGTCATTAATTAATTCTAATTAATCACATTCGGTAATTAACTTATTTCTTAATTACCTTTATTAAGTAATTGTCCTTTAAATTACTTACCTCTAGTTACTTCATTAAGTGACTCCCTCTTAATTTATCATTTCCAATTATTATCCATTAATCAATCTCATTAAATAAAGTTCAATTAATTACATAAATTAATTTCTCATCCTTATCCTGAAACCTTTCCCTAATTCAAGATTTAATTTCAGTTTGAATCCATTTCAAACTTGTCTTTAATTTAATTTCAATTTGGTTGTAATTCTATTACCGCTTAACTCTTACTATTACTTTTAATTTAATTAATACTACAACCAATTTCCTTAATATAATAGATAATCTATTTCTTATATAAGATTCATTTACTTTTGAAATCATTTAAAAACCTTTATATAAGAAAATACCAAGTATGCTCTCTCTCATATATATATATATATATATATATATATATATATATATATATATATATATATGCACACTCAACTCATTCTAGGGTACCACTTACCCTATCCTTAATGAGTAATCCCACCAGAGTCAAGGTTCTCGCTTAGCCTTCAGCTCTGATACCAAATGTAACGACCCGGAAATTTCGATCCAGAAACTTCCCGATAGTTAGGAAAAGAAGAAGAGATAGAAGAAGAGGAACAGAAAACCAAACTCAAAGTTTCACATACGCAGCGGATAAAATATAATATCACAAAATAATTGTTATACAAAGGAAACTGTACTTGTCAAATTATACTTTATTATATCAGAGTTACAACAGATTTACAATTACAGAACAGATAAATCTATCTGTTTCAGATTACTATAATATATTAACATCAGAGGCTCTCCATACGTCCCTGCTCGCCAGCTCGCCTCCTGAGTTCCAGAACGTCCTTACCTGACAATCTGTAATACTCGGTCTGACCCGAGCATTATATCAAAGTAACACCCGGGTCAGGCTGGAAACCAGCGTGAGTAAACTCATCTAACTTGGAATACAAAAGCATACAATTTTTATAAACCCGGGGTACATATATCAATTTACAATTACACAATTACTATAGACACCACTTATTTTGTAACGACGCGGATTTTCGTTGCCGAAAAACCGAATAGTTAGGGGTTTTAAAAAAAAGAATTTAAGAAAGAAAAGAAGAAGAAAGAAGAAGATAGGAGATTTAGATAGGGAAAAGAAAATAGAAATTTTAAAATAGAAAGAAAAGAGACTAGAACGGAATGGAAAACAACAGAACAGAAAGAACATCAGAATCTCACAATTCGCAGCGGAACAACATATAATAATAAATGAATAATCTTTAAACAAAGAACTATATCAGTTATTACATTACATCATATCATCAGAGTGTACAACATCATACAACATCAACAGTGCAGCGGAAAAAGAAATACTATATAAACTAGTAATACGCCATGCCATCCAGCTTGCCTCCAGCAACTCCTGAATATCCAGAATATCCTGATAAACCTTAACTCTTGACTGCCCGTGTGGAAATTGGTGGGCACCCAGAGTTTAGGAAGGAAAACAATAAACTCCAAGTCAGTCATGTGACTGGTGCGAGAACTCAAAACAGTTTATTTAACTTTAAAATCCAAAAATAGAGGGATATTTTTAAATTCAATTCGCAATGCTTTTGAAAATGTAACTACCATAAGACCTCCCACCACACACACAATGCAAACGCAGACTTGGGGAAGATTTCTTCTTATGTTAGTCAAAGATGCTTGATACGCATTAAAATCAAATCAATTTTGATATTATTATTAGTGCATAGTGTATAAAACGATTTCGAAAGTAGAATATAAATCTTAGCCAGCATAGGTACCATTATATTATGCCTACTAATAGCTACCATATTAAATGGCAGGTTCTACAACTAAAACCGTACAAGTCACGTATTGTTTCTTTGGATTTCCAAAATGGTCAGGCCAAGGAACTTCCCATTGCCACTGAGAATGCCTCTGGAAAGACACCCCCGAGAACCAAACCGGAACTCTACCAACACAAGGCCGGGTTACCCCTAACTGGGTAACTACTGACACGAGCACGCCATTCCCCGATCGTAAACGACCTTTTTCACGGGATCCCGATAACCAACAACCACAAAGTAATAAACTCGTAGTAACCACATAGGTTAAATATCTGGGCTCCATACCATGATACAACCTCTATCCAGAAAGAAATGTACATACCCTAAGGGGAGCTACAGCAACCCCTAATAACCTTGCCGCATCTTTCCTGTTTTGACCATTTCCGGGATGTGAGGCTCGACGAATTCACGTCCACAAAAAAACACACTTTGTACAAAAAGCCGTGCTTTGGGTCAACAAATGATCAACACAATGATCACTAAGATAGACGATCAAATGAATGATCCTATCACAAATAATCAACACAATGATCATTTCAGCATCACTCAGCATGTCACATTACCAAAATGGGATATATCGCTGATAACTTCAACTATATAACCTCTGAACTCGTACGTCTCAGAGAAGGGTGTTAAGCTAAAAGAATAAATTCTCCGCCACCAACAGAAATATATTTGAAAGAAATCGGCTTTATATCTCAACTTGTAATGTCAGACATACCATCCATACAAGTCTGTTCCGGGCTCGAACAGAACCGAAGGCACTTACAAAGAAGTCCTTGCAATCCGAATAATCTCTAATCACGTTCGGATTTCCCATCACTCATGGAGATCTCTATACCAGGGATCAGCCAGTGCAGAGACAATCAACAAGAAACCCTCTCGTTTTCGAAAATATCCGGTCTTCAACGCCGGTCTTCGAATGCAATTCATAACGACGTATCATATATTCGGAATGGGTTATACGACCCCATGGTCCTTTCCCGGTTAACCCGAATAGTGAGCGCTTATTTTTAAAAAAATAAGTGTGGCATTCAATTTCAAACAATTCACAACAAATACCTATTTAAAGGTAAATATTGATAGTCGGTTATTGAACTATCAATAGATATGCCAACATCACCAGATTCCAAATAATTTTCCAAATTATTTATTTCAAAAAAATATCTTTAGAAGATATAACTTTCCATATTTCAAAAATAAATCAATATTTATTTTAAACCTATTTTCCCAATTCCTTTTATAAATTCCATATTGAATTTATATTTCCAAAATATTTATGAATATATGATTTCAAATATCCATTTTTCAATTTATCTTCAAAAAGATAAATTCTCAACATATTCACTTTATATTGGAAAACATTTCTATACTTATTTAATAAGTAATTCACAATCTTTTATTTTCAACACTTAGAAAATATTCTATATACTTAAATCGAAATTAAGTATATATTTCTTTCTTTAAGGAAATCATTCACTTAACCGTATTTATTTGGGCCAAAACGATGTTGCGTAAAACATCGTTACGACAACCCAAAATCACTAGTATAGGGATTCGAAATAAAATAGATATATAAATCCCAATACTATACAAAACATTTCCTTTCGGAAATTATCTATTATAACAACAGTGTTATAATCTATTATTTCCTTTTATTTCTCGAAAACATCTATTTCAACAATAAATGTTGAAATCTATGATTTCAAATCTCAACATATTTTAAAACATTATTAGATCGTTTTAATTCTATTTCAAACATCTCTTCCAAAATAATTTCTTTAACATAGTATTCACTATTCAAAACGTGAATATACCTTGTTAATAAATTTCATTACTTCTATTCATTTTAGTCTAAGGAATTATTCACTGTCTAAAACATGAATATAACTTCATAAATAAATTGCAACAATTTACTTATCAAAATAAGTAGTTTGCGAATTTATAAAACAATGTTTATAAATTCTATTTCTATTTCTTTAACAACTTCCTTTTATAAATTTCCTTTATTAACTTATCTCAATTCATATCACAATGATATATTAAAAATTTCATATTATAAGTTAAATACTTATGATTTATTTGTTTATAAAATCATTCCTTCAAACTTCACAAATTTTATAAATCTTATAACTTATAAGATTCATCTATTTATCCAAAATCTTATTCTTTTAAATAACTTCACAAATTTTATAAACCTACTGTTTATAAAATTCCAATTATAACTTCACCGTTCATAATTCTATAAATTCATTCATTTGTGAAATTCATTCACAATTCATCCTAACTCTTATAAAAACTTCGTTTTATAATTCCAATATTTTAATTTACAAATATCCGTTTGTAAATCTTTTATATAAATCAATTTATACTGTTTATAAAATTCTATTTATAACTTCATCGTTATAATTCTATAATTCCATTTCTATTTATGAAATTCATTTACAATTTATTCTAACACTTATAAAAGCTTGTTTTATAATTCTTATATTTTTAATTTATAAATATCAATTTATAAATCTTTTAATATAAATCAATTTATACTATTACTTTAAACATCCTTAAACTCTTTCATAGTTTCATCATTCTGATTTATAAAATAAAATTTTTATAAATCCTATTTTTTTGAACTTCTTATAATAATTTCAGAAATCCCAGTTTAAACCATTTTATAAAATCACTAATCCCATATTTTCAAAAATCAATGTTTTAACTATATTTCCCAAAAGTATAATTTTTATAACATTAAAAATTATAACGTTTATTTAATTATAATGGATCAATTCCAAAAATATTTAATAAACGTATATTTCCAAAAATCCTTTTAGAAATTAAAATCGTTGTTTTTAAATTTCAAAATTCGGATCCGATGATGCAACACATCAATAGTCAATCACGATTTTTCAATATCATATATCGATTTGATAAACAATCAAGCATCACAATATTTAAAATCAATGAATATTTGTGAGGAATCCAGTTGGATCCCTCCAACCTGTTTCCCTGCATCCACAGACATTAGCACAATACCATTCTGTTTCAAGACGGAATATCGCGGTATATGGGATTTTATAAATATATATCCGCTTACTAACGGCGTATAGGGTCTCATCCGCTAAAAGAAAATGCGGGAAATCAATCAACTGCAATATATACATATGCCAATATATATATATTGTTATATATATAATATAATACCAATCCCACTTCAAGGTGGAATATCGCGGTATATGTGTGTAATAAATAACCTCCGCTTACTAACGGCGTATAGGGTCTATTCACATCCAATATTTATATATATATACATATAACAATCATCATTCAAGCATTCAATCAACACAGTCAATAAATTTTAAATCTAACTATTTAAAATTTAAATAACAATAGAAATTCCTTTTGAGTGAGAAGTTCTCACCTTTGCTTTTATTAGCAATCCATTTCCCATTCTTGACTCGATTTCTCTTGATTTATACCTTGTATAAATATTTACACAATTTATTAATATTCGAATAGATTGAACAACTAATTTATTTTCATTTAATTGATTTTAATTCATCGGTTTTTTTCTCCTTTAATGGTTAAATTAACTGATAGTTTTATTTTTAAACCAATTTCTCGTTTAAACAAATTTATTTAACTAATTGTTAAATTTCCTTTCTTTTAATAAATTAAATTAACCATATTTATCTTATAAATATTCGAAAAATTCAAATCACAAATTATCGTTCAATAGATTTAATTAACTAATTATTTAAATCTAAATTTAAAAATAAGCAGACCGTAATCCTTTATCACATTTTCAAAATATCTTAGTAAATCAATATTTCCAAATTCTCGTATATATATGTATATGTATAATTTCCACTATTATATATATATTAAATATTTTACTGTAAATTTATTTTCCCCTTTTTTTTTTTTTTTTAGATATACATGTTTATTCAAAAAAAAAAAATGTAATAATATACCTTCTCTGCTTCCTAACAGCCATTGCCGCCGATGCTCCTGCAGCCGCCGTGCCCCCTAATTGCGTCGCCTCTAATCGCGCGCGCGCACACGCGCACGCCTACCCAATCGCGAATCCCCTCATCGCGCCTCATCGCCTCGAGTCGCGACTGCTGCGCTGTCGTCGCCACTACTTCACGCACCGAGCACGCGCACGTGTCGGCCCTCCTCCACCTCGCATCGCCCCCCCAAACTTCGATGCCGCAATCGCCTTCGATTGCTATGCGCGACCGCGCCTCCCCTCCCATCGCGCGCGCGCTCGCGATTTTTTATTTAGGGCTTCGGCCATGATTTTTTTTTTTTTTATTTGCTGTTGATTTTAACTTGCGTGATATTTAATAGAGAGGGGGAACGAGAGAAAGGGAAAGGAGATGTCGCCTTTATCAAGTAGCATCGGCCATTTTTATTTCGTTCGTTTCTTTGATTTGGAACTGAGGGGAGAAAGGAGGGTACGGGGTAATTTAAAATGGAAGAAGGCATGGTGTACACGATCTGGTATCGTGATTTTAGGCGTTGATTTAGGGATAACGTGGTATATTTGTTGACTAATTAAATTTAAATTTAAATTTAATCGTTGAAAATTTCGACGCGTTTGCGTGTCGTGTGTTCACATACTAACTCCAAAAATTACGAAATTTGAAATCCCGCAATAATTCAATATTCCGGACCCAATGGAACTGGTTTCGTCGAATTCCGAGACTGTGCCTCGGACGGCTATTTTTAAATATCGATTCAAACGATTAAATTTCAAAACTGTACAAATCACTTTCAAATTCAATTCTGAAGCTTCTAAAATTCTCAGTATTATCAATATGAATTTTGCAAGCCTTTGAAATATTTTAAATCGGCTTAAATTTGAAGATTCAAATTTTTATTCGACTCTCAATAGATTGGACTCTATAATTTAATCGTCAAATTCAAAGTTATATTGAAAATTCAATCCAAACCATTATTTAAATATTTAAAATAAATTAAATATTTCAAATTAAATTGTTTAAAATTCTGGGTCGTTACAATCTTTCCCCCTTAAAAGAATTTCGTCCCGAAATTACAAGTTAAGAAGAATGCCCTTATCCCTTTTATTATTTTTCACAATTCAAATAGTTTTATCAACTTACTAGCCTAAATCTTTTCACTAGAGATTCACTATCATTTCAACTAGCTTTTCAACTCCAATTATAGGTTTCAAACAACATTGTTTTCCTAACAATTCAAATTTAAATTTCAAACTTTCAAATTTTTCTCAAAATTTTTCTAACACCCTAAATTTTCGAAAAATTTCGCCAGCGTTTCCTTTGCGCGGCTCGATCGGTACGACTACAAAATGGCTCCACGGCCCCTCAGAATCAAAAAGAAAAGAGAAAAGCCAAGTGGCTAGAGAAGAAAGTCATCAAATCTCATATTAAAATTGAAATACGTACCTTTTTTGTCGAGCAATTCAATTTTATCTTTGAAATCAAAATTTCAATTCCTTTATATACCTGTATAACCTGTATAATCTGCTACCTGTATAATCTGCTAGTAGTAGTAGCATACAAATCCAAATACAATATTCAAACCAATTTGCCAATTCTATTGCAAAATTTCGATATATGTTTCTTTATATGTTTTTACTTCAGTATTGAAGTTACATATTAATTTTCATTTGATTTCACATTTCAATTCAATTCACGACTTCAAATTCATTCTAATTCAATTTTCAATTTAAATTCTATTTGAATTAAATTCTAAATTTTAAATATTGAATTCTATCGATTAACTAATTTAATTCAATTCGTACATTCACATTACTACATTGAATTAGTTTCATTTACTAATTCATTTAAATATTCAATTCATCTCGATTTTTACTTAATTATTCAATTCAATTTTGCATTTCAAATTTTATTCCCTTGGAGATTATATCACAAATGAATAAATTATCAAGTTAATTTACTTAAATCCAATCCATTTTATTTAATTTCATATACTAATGATAATAATTCAATATTATCACTTCCTAACAATCAGGCAACCATATACTATAATAATTCATAGAAAATCATTTCTTTTCTTTTTTCTATACCAAAAATAGTTTTGGGGAAAATTTATTTTATAATATAAATCAATTTTATATTCACTAACACATACGCGCTCATATCTATTATTACACTCAAACTCATTCTAGAGTACTGCTGACTCTATCTCTAACGAGTAATACCCATCAGAACCATGGTTGTCGCTTAACCAACAGCTCCGATACCAAATGTAACGACGCGGATTTTCGTTGCCGAAAAACCGAATAGTTAGGGGTTTTAAAAAAAAGAATTTAAGAAAGAAAAGAAGAAGAAAGAAGAAGATAGGAGATTTAGATAGGGAAAAGAAAATAGAAATTTTAAAATAGAAAGAAAAGAGAATAGAACGGAATGGAAAACAACAGAACAGAAAGAACATCAGAATCTCACAATTCGCAGCGGAACAACATATAATAATAAATGAATAATCTTTAAACAAAGAACTATATCAGTTATTACATTACATCATATCATCAGAGTGTACAACATCATACAACATCAACAGTGCAGCGGAAAAAGAAATACTATATAAACTAGTAATACGCCATGCCATCCAGCTTGCCTCCAGCAACTCCTGAATATCCAGAATATCCTGATAAACCTTAACTCTTGACTGCCCGTGTGGAAATTGGTGGGCACCCAGAGTTTAGGAAGGAAAACAATAAACTCCAAGTCAGTCATGTGACTGGTGCGAGAACTCAAAACAGTTTATTTAACTTTAAAATCCAAAAATAGAGGGATATTTTTAAATTCAATTCGCAATGCTTTTGAAAATGTAACTACCATAAGTCCTCCCACCACACACACAATGCAAACGCAGACTTGGGGAAGATTTCTTCTTATGTTAGTCAAAGATGCTTGATACGCATTAAAATCAAATCAATTTTGATATTATTATTAGTGCATAGTGTATAAAACGATTTCGAAAGTAGAATATAAATCTTAGCCAGCATAGGTACCATTATATTATGCCTACTAATAGCTACCATATTAAATGGCAGGTTCTACAACTAAAACCGTACAAGTCACGTATTGTTTCTTTGGATTTCCAACAAATGGTCAGGCCAAGGAACTTCCCATTGCCACTGAGAATGCCTCTGGAAAGACACCCCCGAGAACCAAACCGGAACTCTACCAACACAAGGCCGGGTTACCCCTAACTGGGTAACTACTGACACGAGCACGCCATTCCCCGATCGTAAACGACCTTTTTCACGGGATCCCGATAACCAACAACCACAAAGTAATAAACTCGTAGTAACCACATAGGTTAAATATCTGGGCTCCATACCATGATACAACCTCTATCCAGAAAGAAATGTACATACCCTAAGGGGAGCTACAGCAACCCCTAATAACCTTGCCGCATCTTTCCTGTTTTGACCATTTCCGGGATGTGAGGCTCGACGAATTCACGTCCACAAAAAAACACACTTTGTACAAAAAGCCGTGCTTTGGGTCAACAAATGATCAACACAATGATCACTAAGATAGAGGATCAAATGAATGATCCTATCACAAATAATCAACACAATGATCATTTCAGCATCACTCAGCATGTCACATTACCAAAATGGGATATATCGCTGATAACTTCAACTATATAACCTCTGAACTCGTACGTCTCAGAGAAGGGTGTTAAGCTAAAAGAATAAATTCTCCGCCACCAACAGAAATATATTTGAAAGAAATCGGCTTTATATCTCAACTTGTAATGTCAGACATACCATCCATACAAGTCTGTTCCGGGCTCGAACAGAACCGAAGGCACTTACAAAGAAGTCCTTGCAATCCGAATAATCTCTAATCACGTTCGGATTTCCCATCACTCATGGAGATCTCTATACCAGGGATCAGCCAGTGCAGAGACAATCAACAAGAAACCCTCTCGTTTTCGAAAATATCCGGTCTTCAACGCCGGTCTTCGAATGCAATTCATAACGACGTATCATATATTCGGAATGGGTTATACGACCCCATGGTCCTTTCCCGGTTAACCCGAATAGTGAGCGCTTATTTTTAAAAAAATAAGTGTGGCATTCAATTTCAAACAATTCACAACAAATACCTATTTAAAGGTAAATATTGATAGTCGGTTATTGAACTATCAATAGATATGCCAACATCACCAGATTCCAAATAATTTTCCAAATTATTTATTTCAAAAAAATATCTTTAGAAGATATAACTTTCCATATTTCAAAAATAAATCAATATTTATTTTAAACCTATTTTCCCAATTCCTTTTATAAATTCCATATTGAATTTATATTTCCAAAATATTTATGAATATATGATTTCAAATATCCATTTTTCAATTTATCTTCAAAAAGATAAATTCTCAACATATTCACTTTATATTGGAAAACATTTCTATACTTATTTAATAAGTAATTCACAATCTTTTATTTTCAACACTTAGAAAATATTCTATATACTTAAATCGAAATTAAGTATATATTTCTTTCTTTAAGGAAATCATTCACTTAACCGTATTTATTTGGGCCAAAACGATGTTGCGTAAAACATCGTTACGACAACCCAAAATCACTAGTATAGGGATTCGAAATAAAATAGATATATAAATCCCAATACTATACAAAACATTTCCTTTCGGAAATTATCTATTATAACAACAGTGTTATAATCTATTATTTCCTTTTATTTCTCGAAAACATCTATTTCAACAATAAATGTTGAAATCTATGATTTCAAATCTCAACATATTTTAAAACATTATTAGATCGTTTTAATTCTATTTCAAACATCTCTTCCAAAATAATTTCTTTAACATAGTATTCACTATTCAAAACGTGAATATACCTTGTTAATAAATTTCATTACTTCTATTCATTTTAGTCTAAGGAATTATTCACTGTCTAAAACATGAATATAACTTCATAAATAAATTGCAACAATTTACTTATCAAAATAAGTAGTTTGCGAATTTATAAAACAATGTTTATAAATTCTATTTCTATTTCTTTAACAACTTCCTTTTATAAATTTCCTTTATTAACTTATCTCAATTCATATCACAATGATATATTAAAAATTTCATATTATAAGTTAAATACTTATGATTTATTTGTTTATAAAATCATTCCTTCAAACTTCACAAATTTTATAAATCTTATAACTTATAAGATTCATCTATTTATCCAAAATCTTATTCTTTTAAATAACTTCACAAATTTTATAAACCTACTGTTTATAAAATTCCAATTATAACTTCACCGTTCATAATTCTATAAATTCATTCATTTGTGAAATTCATTCACAATTCATCCTAACTCTTATAAAAACTTCGTTTTATAATTCCAATATTTTAATTTACAAATATCCGTTTGTAAATCTTTTATATAAATCAATTTATACTGTTTATAAAATTCTATTTATAACTTCATCGTTATAATTCTATAATTCCATTTCTATTTATGAAATTCATTTACAATTTATTCTAACACTTATAAAAGCTTGTTTTATAATTCTTATATTTTTAATTTATAAATATCAATTTATAAATCTTTTAATATAAATCAATTTATACTATTACTTTAAACATCCTTAAACTCTTTCATAGTTTCATCATTCTGATTTATAAAATAAAAATTTTATAAATCCTATTTTTTTGAACTTCTTATAATAATTTCAGAAATCCCAGTTTAAACCATTTTATAAAATCACTAATCCCATATTTTCAAAAATCAATGTTTTAACTATATTTCCCAAAAGTATAATTTTTATAACATTAAAAATTATAACGTTTATTTAATTATAATGGATCAATTCCAAAAATATTTAATAAACGTATATTTCCAAAAATCCTTTTAGAAATTAAAATCGTTGTTTTTAAATTTCAAAATTCGGATCCGATGATGCAACACATCAATAGTCAATCACGATTTTTCAATATCATATATCGATTTGATAAACAATCAAGCATCACAATATTTAAAATCAATGAATATTTGTGAGGAATCCAGTTGGATCCCTCCAACCTGTTTCCCTGCATCCACAGACATTAGCACAATACCATTCCGTTTCAAGACGGAATATCGCGGTATATGGGATTTTATAAATATATATCCGCTTACTAACGGCGTATAGGGTCTCATCCGCTAAAAGAAAATGCGGGAAATCAATCAACTGCAATATATACATATGCCAATATATATATATTGTTATATATATAATATAATACCAATCCCACTTCAAGGTGGAATATCGCGGTATATGTGTGTAATAAATAACCTCCGCTTACTAACGGCGTATAGGGTCTATTCACATCCAATATTTATATATATATACATATAACAATCATCATTCAAGCATTCAATCAACACAGTCAATAAATTTTAAATCTAACTATTTAAAATTTAAATAACAATAGAAATTCCTTTTGAGTGAGAAGTTCTCACCTTTGCTTTTATTAGCAATCCATTTCCCATTCTTGACTCGATTTCTCTTGATTTATACCTTGTATAAATATTTACACAATTTATTAATATTCGAATAGATTGAATAACTAATTTATTTTCATTTAATTGATTTTAATTCATCGGTTTTTTTCTCCTTTAATGGTTAAATTAACTGATAGTTTTATTTTTAAACCAATTTCTCGTTTAAACAAATTTATTTAACTAATTGTTAAATTTCCTTTCTATTAATAAATTAAATTAACCATATTTATCTTATAAATATTCGAAAAATTCAAATCACAAATTATCGTTCAATAGATTTAATTAACTAATTATTTAAATCTAAATTTAAAAATAAGCAGACCGTAATCCTTTATCACATTTTCAAAATATCTTAGTAAATCAATATTTCCAAATTCTCGTATATATATGTATATGTATAATTTCCACTATTATATATATTAAATATTTTACTGTAAACTTATTTTCCCCTTTTCTTTTTTTTTTTTTTTTTAGATATACATGTTTATTCAAAAAAAAAAAAATGTAATAATATACCTTCTCTGCTTCCTAACAGCCATTGCCGCCGATGCTCCTGCAGCCGCCGTGCCCCCTAATTGCGTCGCCTCTAATCGCGCGCGCACACGCGCACGCCTACCCAATCGCGAATCCCCTCATCGCGCCTCATCGCCTCGAGTCGCGACTGCTGCGCTGTCGTCGCCACTACTTCACGCACCGAGCACGCGCACGTGTCGGCCCTCCTCCACCTCGCATCGCCCCCCCCCCCCCAAACTTCGATGTCGCAATCGCCTTCGATTGCTATGCGCGACCGCGCCTCCCCTCCCATCGCGCGCGCGCTCGCGATTTTTTATTTAGGGCTTCGGCCATGATTTTTTTTTTTTTTTTTTATTTGCTGTTGATTTTAACTTGCGTGATATTTAACAGAGAGGGGGAACGAGAGAAAGGGAAAGGAGATGTCGCCTTTATCAAGTAGCATCGGCCATTTTTATTTCGTTCGTTTCTTTGATTTGGAACTGAGGGGAGAAAGGAGGGTACGGGGTAATTTAAAATGGAAGAAGGCATGGTGTACACGATCTGGTATCGTGATTTTAGGCGTTGATTTAGGGATAACGTGGTATATTTGTTGACTAATTAAATTTAAATTTAAATTTAATCGTTGAAAATTTCGACGCGTTTGCGTGTCGTGTGTTCACATACTAACTCCAAAAATTACGAAATTTGAAATCCCGCAATAATTCAATATTCCGGACCCAATGGAACTGGTTTCGTCGAATTCCGAGACTGTGCCTCGGACGGCTATTTTTAAATATCGATTCAAACGATTAAATTTCAAAACTGTACAAATCACTTTCAAATTCAATTCTGAAGCTTCTAAAATTCTCAGTATTATCAATATGAATTTTGCAAGCCTTTGAAATATTTTAAATCGGCTTAAATTTGAAGATTCAAATTTTTATTCGACTCTCAATAGATTGGACTCTATAATTTAATCGTCAAATTCAAAGTTATATTGAAAATTCAATCCAAACCATTATTTAAATATTTAAAATAAATTAAATATTTCAAATTAAATTGTTTAAAATTCTGGGTCGTTACATATTTCACAAAGCAATTAAGTGCCATAACTAAGATTATATGGTTCAATTCATCTAATCTTTCCATTATACCCTATTGATTTCACGTATCAATTATAAAGAATCGAAGTGGTTTCGGGTATTAACTAATACCCGACTCTGGTATCTTTGAATTCAATGTCATCTTAACCCACGTTAATTAAGTGAAACGTTATTCAACCTTTAAATTCAAGATGTCACTTTTTATACAACAATTTATCATCGACAGATAACCACATAATCATTATTCACAACAAACATATCATATAACAAACATTTCATATCAGAAATATCCACCAATCATTAATAAGCAAGATTTGTTAGCCGCCCACTACTAATTAAATCAAATTAGTTACTTTAATCATCATTAAATCTTGCTTTTAACACTAATTTATTTCTAACCATAAATTTTGTTACTTCCTTAAGTAATTTCCCCTTCTTAATTACTCATAGTAATTATACATCAATTATTTCATTGAGTAATTCCTTAATTAATTAACAGTAATTTTTAAATTTTTTTACCTATTAATTGTAATTAATAGTAATTGACCAGTTAGTTAATCTAAGTTAGTCGCATCAATTAATTAACTAATTAATTAATCATGAACCTCTTAATCAGTTATTCTTTAATTACATTCATTCCCACTAATTACCCCTTTAAAGTACTTTTCCTTAATTACAAAAGGGTAATTAAGCTTTAATTTTTATCTTATTAATTAATTATTCTTAATTAATTCCAACGTAATCGATTAAGAATAATTTGTATTTATATTAAGTACTTCCTCAGATCTTTCACTCTAATATAACCAATTTAAAACAATTTGAAATATGATTTTTCCTTTAGACAAAACGATTCAACACCTAAATATATTATACTAAAATTCTTTGAAAATCCCTTTCAACCATCTTAAATTAAATTAAACCATTATTTAACTTTTGAATCCCATTCATTTTATATACTTTAAACTTATTCATTAAAATTTCTTAGATAAAACTTACTTGAACATCTATATTTTAAAATTCATTTGAACTTCTAACCCTTAATCTAATTTGAAAATAAATCTATTTAAAAATTCAAAATCAATTTTAATTAACTTCTCAAAAAGGCAATCATCCTTTATATTTGAATTTCAAAATATATCAAATTAAAATACAATTAAAAAATTGATTTCCATTTGTTAGGGAAGAATTTGTCAACAAATTTAAACTTAAGTTCTTCTTACATAACCTTATTATAAAATTAGACAAGCCTATTTCCTTTACCAAAAGTTCTTTACTGGAAACCAGAAAATCACCTGGCAAACTTGAGTCATTCAACCCGAAAACCGAGTCAACCCCTTAAAAAAACTCGTGCTTGCCTCGAGTCACCACTGCTCCACATTACTTCAAGAACCAACGAAAAGCTACGAGGAAAACTCGTGTCAACTTCCTTATTCCCTCGAGAAAATCTCGAGTCTTATTCTCCTGACATGACGTGCATACTATGCACATGAACCAACGTCGCCGACCTCTGGCGATGGTCGCGACTATGGTCGACGTCCTCTTGAACCAACTCAACCACAAATGCAAGCCCTGGTTCGAAAATAACAACTCAAATCGAAAATAAGCTTTTCAATCGAAATTTGGAAAACGTAGTCAGAACAATTCATCACGCCGCCGATGGTCACGCCGCCTAACACTTACGAGCTTCACTTCAAAGCAGCACCATGTCATTACGCACCTACTCCACTTACTCCAATGGCATCCGATTCTCCCTCTACCACACACGAGCTCGAAAAACAATGCCGTCCCAAAACTGACGTTAAACCCTAATTTTACCTTGCCGCATCGCCACGGCAGTCAAAAAATTAGTCGAACATTTACCCCACATCTCCATCCTATCACCTTTCCCTGGACTCAATCCTTAACCTTCCAGCTTACACGATCATCAGGAAAAGCTCGAAACAACATTTCCGATTAACTTCGAATATCTCATTCGATATTCAACTAAAAATCTACATTTTCATTTTAAAAATCCTAGTTTTTATATATTCATCCGATTATAAACTTGAATCTATAACTTAATCATGTTGGAATTTTGCTAATATCAAGTTTCACTGTCCTTTTTGTTTTCCAGATAATTTACAAACTTACTTCATATAATTAAAATTCCTAAAACCCTTATTATGATTAAACAAACAAAGTTTGCCTAAATTTCTAAGCCTAAGAAAGATTATGTGAAGAGGATTGGAATTTTCTTATCTAAATTTTAACTGTAAAACATAACAAAGATGACCACAGCCAATCATACCAGTATATTCATTTCATACATACAAGTATTCACATTTTTTGAACATGCATACATACTTAAGTTTAAACATGCATCACACAATTTACATTCAATACTCCCACAAAACATCCATTTAAAGTTGCTTAAGTCCAAAATTGACTTACAGGAATAAAACAGAGAAGCCTGTTTTTTTTAAATCAACCTGGAACTGTATATATTTTTTTTAAACAATTTCATCTAAATTTCTTTAATCATAATATGCTAAAGAAATCAGGGAAACATTTAAATTTCCTTGAACATATTTAGTTAATCTTGATAAGCGGTGATACACATATGTATTCTCAGGCATGCAATTCAGAGTTGCTATCTATAAACCAAACAATCATTATCGCAATCATGCACATCAAGTTATGTAAATTTCATCATCAATTTAGGCATGCACCTATTTTACAGATGATCTTATCTTAAAAGAATTATAGTTTACTCACCTTAATATGACTTAAACAGGAAACAGATGAAAGAAATGCTGGCCTGAATTGTCTTTATCAAAACTGAGGCTTGTTTGATTACTTGATGTTTTGAGTTTGAATCATTGTGTTTTCCATTGCTTTTAAGATTGAGATTTCCAGTTTAAAATTGCTTTGAATATTTTTTTGCTTTGATCTGCTCAAGTTTTGTGAATTTGTTTTCTGATTTTCATTTTCAGATTTTTGTTTTCTACTTCCAGATTTGAAAAAAAAAGTGTTTGTACTGTTTTGATTTGTTTCGTGGCTTCCTAGTTGCATTCAAAGCTTACAACAAAGACTACTAATCTACGTAGTTAGCCAAAAGCCAGGGTGATAATCCCAGATGTGAAGTCAAGCAGAAGCACCTATAACATCTCGGTCTGACCCGAGTATTATTTAATAAGAAAAAAATAAACGGATCAGTCTAGCTATAAATATCGGATTAAATGATAAAGAATAATAGATATGACATAGATATATGGTAACCATAAAGCCATACTGTAATAAGTTTGTAATTGAAAATCAACAAGAGATTAATCGATATCACGAGAATCTTCTCAATGATCAAAAGGAATGTCATATTCTATATTTTATTCACCAAAAGTAGGAATATTGACAATAATATCAATGCCAATCACAAAAGTTAATGACACACGAATTCACCAATGCACAAATATTGATAAAACTTATCAATGTAAATCACGAAAATCGGTGAAACGCAAATTCCAGAAATCGTCAATGGAAATCCAGAAATTACAAAAAGGGGGAGGCCTATCACAAAACGGGAGCATGAAAGCTCACCAACACGTGTATCACAAAATGGAACGCTATTCCTTGGTTGTTAACCATTAATTTTTGAGCCGAAGCTCCACAAAATGGCCCAAAGACCATGGGTCGATACCCCACCAAATTGAGCCGAAGCTCCACAGAAACGGGGTTTAGTCTCCCTCGTAGACAAAGAGACATCGCACATTTGCTAGTCTAAATCGCAAAAATGATTATCAACGATCATCAAGAAGTGTCAATTATAGTAAGCTAGTAAATATATAAGCTTAGCTTCATGTCCCATAACCACTAGTGACGCAGCGGATTAATCAAAAATAAACTTCAATCGGTGAAAGTAGCAATCGGTGGATTGATGAATACCAAAATTCCCAAATTCGTTGATCCGAAGATACCGAATTCTAGCTATCTCAAACACGTTGATAGCGCACTATACCGTGTTCAATGATCTACGATTCTTCGTACGTTGATCTAGCACACTAGATACCGTGAATCGGCTTCTACGATCGTTGAATCGAGCGCACTCGATTAACCGAAAGAGGAGATAGGAGATTACACTCAACTATCAATTTTAGTAGAAAGCACACAGCAATCAACAAGAATTTTTTTTCAAAAATCAACCTCCAAAAATGTACAACTCACTCACTATTTATAGAGTTTTGACCCCGACACTTAAGTCGTATACGACTCATCCTCCACGACTCACGACTTAATGACATAACACGACTCAACATCACGACTCATTCACAACCGGCAGCGACTCAACACCACGCGACTCAAGACTAAAGGAAAAATTACAAACAACTCAACACAAGACGACTCACTTACATACATACAACACGACTCAACGCAATTACATCACAACGCGACTCAACTGCATACTTACTTAAGAGCATACACTAGGTCGTTGCCGACCTAACACTTCACATACATACAGGCCGACTTACATATAACGACTTCGCATGACCTGGTTTACGACCTAAGACTCATACGACTCAAGCAACATGAGCTTCTTGCAGTATATCTTCTCAACGACTTAACTAGGTCGCGCCTTCCTCCGACTCAAGCCTTTAATATCTGGAACATTTCCCTGCTTCAAGATAAGTCGTGGATGACTTATAGATGAGTCGTTGAGTCGTGTACGACTCATCCATCCCAAACGACTTAAGCCCCTGTTAAGTCGTAACTTCCTTTCATCTTCTTTCTTAGGTCGTAGCTCCTTCTCTTTAAGTCGTAACTCGTCATCCTTTCCTTTGTTAAGTCGTGAGCGACTTATAACCTCCGAACGACTCAAGAACGAAGCCAACTCCAAACGAATTAAAGGCATTGAACAATTTAAACATATCGATTCCGTATTGCGTACTGCATCATCCTCCCCCGGTTGACAGAAATTCGTCCTCGAATTTTCACTTTCTCTTTCCACAATAATTTCATTTCCATGATATGGAATCAAATGTTTAACATTGAACACGTTAGAAGTGTATACGTCTTCCGGTAGCTTCAACTTATAAGCGTTTTCATTGATCCGTTTCACAACTTCAACAGGACCAATTTTTCTGGCTTTCAACTTGTTATAAGCGCCTACTGGAAAACGATCCTTGGTTAACACAGCATAAACCAAATCACCCTCGTTAAATTCAACACTTCGTCGCTTCTAATCTACCGTCTGCTTATACTTCTCATTAGCTTTCTCCAAACGTTCCCGAACGATTTTATGACATTCAGTCAACCCATCAACAAAGTCTACAGCTCGTTTAACCGTCCCCTTTGGTTGTGGCACTACTGCTAAATCCAACGGTCCCCTTGGCAAACTTGAATATACAATCTGAAATGGACTGTAACATGTGCTTCTATTAACTGCATGATTATGTGCAAACTCTGCTTGGCATAACTTCATGTCCCAACTCTTCAGATTATCTTTCACCAAACATCGTAACAAATTTCCCAGCGATCTGTTAACTACTTCGGTTTGTCCGTCCGTCTGCGGATGATAAGCACTACTAAATTTCAGCTTCGTTCCCACCATTTTCCACAAGCTTAGCCAAAAGTGACTCAAAAATCTGGTATCCCTGTCTGAAACAATAAACTCTGGCAACCCACGTAAACGGTAAATTTCTTTAAAGAATAACTGAGCAACACGAACAGCATCTGCCGTCTTCTTACAAGCAATATAATGCGCCATTTTCGAAAATTTGTCCACCACAACAAATATAGAATCATTCCCCCTTTGAGTTCTAGGCAAACCCAAAACAAAATCCATGTTGATATCAACCCATGGTTTAGTTGGTACAGGTAACGGCATATACAATCCTGCATTTGTCGCTGTTCCCTTCGAAACCTGACATATATGACATCTCTCCACAAATCTTTCAACTTCCTTCCTCATCGACGGCCAAAAGTAAGAATGAGAAATCAAATGCAATGTACGATCACGGCCCACATGTCCTTCCTCGTGCAATTCCTTGATAATCTTCATTCTCAAACTGCTCTCTGGAATACATAATCGATTTCCTTTAAACAAGAATCCATCAACCATCATAAATTCATCAGTATCCCCATCCTTAACTTTCTCAACGAACTTTGCAAAGTAAGGATCTTTGTCAATCAACTCTGGCAATAATTCGAACCCTATCACCTCAACATTCATTGTAGTCAACAAATGACTCTTCCTACTCAAAGCATCAGCCACACGATTCGTTGCCCCCGATTTATGTTTCACGACAAAAGTAAACTGCTGCAAATAAGCAATCCATGATGCATGTCTCGCTGAAATTTTATCCTGTCCTTGCAAATGTTTCAACGCCTCATGATCAGTGTAAAGAACAAACTCTTTCTGAAATAGATAATGCCTCCAATGTTTAACAGCTTGCACAACAGCATAAAACTCAACATCGTATGTACTGTATCTCATCTTTGCCCCTGATAACTTCTCACTGAAATATGCAATAGGTCTTCCACCCTGACTCAACACTCCTCCAATCCTAACCTTTGATACATCAGTATGTAGCTCAAACAACAACTGAAAATCTGGTAATACAAGAATTGGTGCTGTCGTCAAAATTTCTTTGATTCGTTCAAAAGCAACTCCCGCTCCCTCCGTCCAAGAAAATTGTTTCCCCTTCATGCAATCAGTAACTGGTGCCATCACGCTATTGAAGTGTGGAATGAATCTTCGGTAGAATGATGCCAATCCATGGAAACTTCTAACTTCAGTGATAGTTCTCGGCTGTGGCCAATTTCTAACTGCTTTAACTTTACTCTGGTCCACCTGGATTCCCTTCTCAGATATAACATATCCCAAAAATAATACACTTCGAGTCATGAACACACATTTCTTCGTAGCTGCATAAAATTGTTCCTCACGAAGAATAATTAACACCTTCCTCAAATGCTCTACATGCTCCTCTGTGCTCGCACTATAAATCAGAATATCATCAAAGTAAACTACAACAAACTTCCCAATGTACGGTCTGAAAATTTGATTCATCACCCTCATAAATGTACTCGGTGCATTCGATAGACCAAACGGCATAACCAACCATTCATACAATCCTTCCCTTGTCTTGAACGCGGTCTTCCATTCGTCTCCCGGTCTAATTCAAATCTGATGATATCCACTCTTCAAATCAATCTTCGAAAAGATAGTAGCCCCACTCAACTGATCTAGCAAGTCATCCAACCTTGGCATAGGGAATCTGTAGCGAACAGTAATCTTGTTCAAAGCTCTACTATCGGTACACATTCTCCATGTTCCATCCTTCTTCGGCACCAACAATGCTGGTACTGCACAAGGACTTAAGCTTTCCTGAACACGTCCCTGCTCTAACAATTCTTCCACTTGCCTTCGCAACTCCTCATGTTCCTTCGGACTCATTCGGTAATGTGGTCGATGTGGTAACACTGCTCCCGGAACAAGATAAATTTGATGTTGAATGTCTCTTAGTGGCGGTAACTCCTTAGGAAACTCTTCTGGAAATACATCATCAAATTCTTTCAAAACTGGTTTTGCTTCTTCTGGAATTTCAACCTCTTCATGACTCTCTCGTCCAATCAACAAATAGACTTCAGGCTCCTTTTCAACTTCTTTAACAAACTCCTTCAAAGATAGCAAAGTTTTCAGTTCTTCGATCTCCTCCAACTTGCTCTCCTTCTGTTGTTGCTTCTTGGGAACTAAAGTGATTTTAGTACCTTCGAACATGAAACTATAGCTATTAGCACGACCATCATGTTGCACTGCTATATCAAACTTCCATGGTCTACCCAACAACAGATGACACACATCCATGTCTGCAACGTCACACCAAATTTCATCTTTGTACTTCTTCCCAATGGAAAAATTCACACAATCTCTTCGACACACCTTCACTTCACCACCCTTCCTTAACCAGGCTAGCTTGTACGGTTTAGGATGCTTTTCAGTATTCAAGTTCAACTTCTTTACTGCTTCTGTAGAGATAATATTATCACAGCTTCCAGCATCAATAACGAACTTGCAAACTTTTCCCAGAATAGTGCATGTCGACTGAAAAATATTGCTCCTCAACCAACTAGAATCCTCCTCTTGCTTTGGTGTAAGACATGACCTCCTCATCATAAGAGTACAACCTTCATCCCCAGACAATTCTTCTTCCTCCTCAACATAAGGTGCATTTGAACATTCTGCCTCCTCACCATCATCCTCAATCTCAGCAACCATTGCTCTCTTCTTCGACTTCGGACATTCATTGCTTTTGTGACCCAACTCCTGACAATTATTACATTTGAAACCACTGCTAACCTTCGCCTTCTCAGCCTCCTTCATCACTGGTTTTGTAACAGGTTTAGGAACATTAGAACTTCCACTAACACCCTTCACTTGATTATTGGAATTAGTAAATACACCACCTCCACGCCTTCCTTGCTTCTCCCAAGCCAACGCTTTCTGATGTGCCTCTACTACTGATCTAGGATCAAACATATTAACCATATCCTGGATCTGCATTCTCAATCCCCCAATGAATCTAGCAGTTAGTTGTTCTTCCGTTTCCATAATATCATTCCTAGCAATGAGTTGGTAAAATTCATCAGCATAATCACTAACAGACTTCGTCCCTTGCCTCAGATTTTGCAATCTCTGGTACATAAGTGATTGATAGTTGTATGGTAAGAAAGTAGCTCTCATCAACTTCTTCATCTTATCCCAAGACTCAATCTTTGACTTTCCCATTCTCTCTCTTGTAAGTTTAGTTTGCTGCCACCACGCCAAAGCTCTCCCCCTCAACCTAGTAGCAACCAACTTCACTCTTCTATGCTCAGGAGCCTCCTTGAAATCAAAGATCTCTTCAACATTTGACACCCAATCAAGAAATTCTTCAGCTACCATTCCACCCTTGAACTCTGGAATTTCCATCTTCATACCCGATTCCCATCGACGATCATCTTCAACATTTCGATAAGAATTTCGAACTTGGTCTCGATCTCGATAATGAATGCTAGCTCTATCACCCTCTTCATCAAAATAAAATGTACGTCTATATCGATATCGACCATTATCATCCCTTCGTTCATGCATGCTTCTTCGACTATGTCTCCCTTCATCTCTATACGCCTCATTGTCAAATTCACGTTGGCTTCTTCTCTCTTCATGTCCATAGTCATGATGATCTCTTCGTGATGAAATTGATGTTTCTCTTCTATCTCTAAAAGAATGTGGTGATACCCTCCTCGTTTCCGTAACCGACGGCGAAACTCGGTTTCCTCCATGGTTCGAGTTTGGTGATCTCCTCCTTTGAGTTTGATTCAAATCATTCATCAACTTCTCTAACTTTCCAATGCCTTCATCAAATTTCTCATTAATACGTTGTTCCATAAGCTCGGCTTCTTCTCTTCTATACAACGCTTCAACATTTTGATGACGATTAGCTCTTCTAGGCGGCATGATTGAAAACTTCTCAAAAACTTCAAACTTCACAAGTTTCACAAATTTCAACTAACGGCTCAACTCTTCAAAATTCTTAAAACACAAGCCAAACAATGCACGGCTTAACACCACTAGCTCGCACAAAACTCCTTGGCTCGGCTATACCACTACAACCCTTCAATTCTAACATCAACAAGGCACGGCTCCAATCTCTAGCTCGGCCTCAATACTTCAAACTGATACCAAACTGATGCACGGCCTTCACCCTTCACGGCTTAACTTGGCTCGGCTCAAGGTCTCCAAGCAACTTCAAATTCAAACACTTCTCCAACTCTAGATCCAAAATGAAATGGATCAAAATCTTCAACTCGTTGCAACTTCAAGATGAACACGATGAACAACAACTTCAAACTTCAACTTCAAAAATTGGCTCCAAGTCTCAGCTTAGCTATGATTGGCTAAGTCTAGCTCTGATACCAAACTGACGCAGCGGATTAATCAAAAATAAACTTCAATCGGTGAAAGTAGCAATCGGTGGATTGATGAATACCAAAATGCCCAAAGTCGTTGATCCAAAGATACCGAATTCTAGCTATCTCAAACACGTTGATAGCGCACTATACCGTTTTCAAAGATCCACGATTCTTTGTACGTTGATCTAGCGCACTAGATACCGTGAATCGGATTCTACGATCGTTGAATCGAGCGCACTCGATTAACCGAAAGAGGAGATAGGAGATTACACTCAACTATCAATTTTAGAAGAAAGCACACAGCAATCAACAAGAATTTTTTTTCAAAAATCAACCTCCAAAAATGTACAACTCACTCACTATTTATAGTGTTCTGACCCCGACACTTAAGTCGTATACTACTCATCCTCCACGACTCACGACTTAATGACATAACGCGACTCAACATCACGACTCATTCACAACCGGCAGCGACTCAACACCACGCGACTCAAGACTCAAGGAAAAATTACAAACAACTCAACACAAGACGACTCACTTACATACATACAACACGACTCAACGCAATTACATCACAACGCGACTCAACCGACTCAACTGCATACTTACTTAAGAGCATACACTAGGTCGTTGCCGACCTAACACTTCACATACATACAGGCTGACTTACATATAACGACTTCGCATGACCTGGTTTACGACTTAAGACTCATACGACTCAAGCAACATGAGCTTCTTGCAGTATATCTTCTCAACGACTTAACTAGTCGCGCCTTCCTCCGGCTCAAGCCTTTAATATCTGGAACATTTCCCTGCTTCAAGATAAGTCGTGGACGACTTATAGATGAGTCGTTGAGTCGTGTACGACTCATCCATCCCAAACGACTTAAGCCCCTGTTAAGTCGTAACTTCCTTTCATCTTCTTTCTTAGGTCGTAGCTCCTTCTCTTTAATTCGTAACTCGTCATCCTTCCCTTTGTTATTTTGTGAGCGACTTATAACCTCCGAACGACTCAAGAACGAAGCCAACTCCAAACGACTTAAAGGCCTTGAACAATTTAAACATATCGATTCCGTATTGCGTACTGCATCAACTAGCTTAACTTAAATATTTACGAACAAATTATGGATCTCCACTCGAAAATTGTCACTAGAGATTCAATCGAATAAGTCCAAGAATTAACCGACGAAGTAAATGGAAGCATTTCATACCACTTGTTTTACGAAGCCGCTTAATTAGATTTCTCGTACGAGTGAGATAAAGTGACAAATCACAAAAATGATTGTAGAAACAATAAATAATGAAAATTCACATTCGAAGATGTGAATGAAATCCAAAGAATTCGATCACAAATCCATCAAAGTTGTCATACTCTCTACCAATATGAAGTAAGATGGTGGCGGCGTTTCCTTTATGGTAAACACGTGGACCAAACTCCTGTGAGTTGGCATAAGGTGTGTAACGACCCGCAAATCCGTACCCTTGAGTCATCACTATTTTATCTAGATCAATTCAAGTTGTACAGAAATACGAACCATTTGGGTTAAAGAAGAAGAGGTGGAAGGAGAAAATAGAAATCAACAGCAAAATCTAACTATCGCAGCGGAATAAAATATAATAGATAATAATGATCTTTAATCAAAAATCAAATGTATCTGTTTATATATTACATTGTCAGAGTACATCAATCACAGTTTAACATGAATAACATACAACTGGATAAACAACTACTCAACACAGCGGAATATATATATATATATATATATATATATATATATATATATATATATAAAACAAGTATGAAAGTACGTATCGTCATCCAGCTCGTCTACTGCAATCCACAGCATCATATCATGTATCCTATAATACTCGGTCTGACCCGACCATTACGGTTAAATAACATCCGAGTCAGTCTGGAATACCAGCGTGAGAAAATCACACTCAATTGATTATTAAAGTTTCAATATCCTTTGTAAACAAAAGCATCTCGTAAGACCAGGCCACAAATAAACATGTCGGGTTTTTACCTCACTATAGCTAAAACAATTTTTATAGAAATCCTCTGATATTATAATAGGGTCTATATACAAATACTTATAAAATAGCCGAAATTGTTACATTCATTAAATTCTAGCTACTAGCCACAGAGTGGGTAATACAAACAAAACTCGTACAAGGCTTGTAGGGAGAATGGATTTCCAACTAATGATTAGGCACTGGGGTACCACCGATCACAGTACGTAGCCTAGATCACTGTACCGAGGAGTACGCCCGCTCCCCTGCAACACAAGACTGGGACTACCCCTTACTGGATAATCCCGAGTGAGATTACCCTGCAGTTGGGATCAGCAACCGCACCACTAAGCAGAAATAAAAAGGGACATCTAGACAGGGATGACCTCACCCTGCTTGGGTGCTACCCACCTAGCCTTGCTGCATAACCCCTGATTTTCAGTCATTCCCGATTGATGAGGCTTTAGGCTAAGCATTACCTTGTTATAACATATCCCTTAGAATGCCCATCGTCCACCTAACGATGTTCCAAAAGCATTCATCCATACAAGTTCGTCCCGTGTTCGAACGGAACCGAAGGAACTATTCCTACTACATCCATTTTGGAAATATCCTCAGGATTGTAGCGATTAGCCCTTGCACTTCACTAGTCCATCTTCGAATCCACACACGTTTCCCACGAAACGTACGAACTAGATCGAAGTGGTTTTCGAGAAATAAATCTCGATCCCGAACTCTTCGAAACGATCAACGCATTTGTCCAATATTGATAGTCGGTTATTTAACTATCAATTAATATTCACAAGCAACCATCCAACAATAAATAATTTCCCAAATTATTTATTAACCTTAAAATATCTTCACAAGATATATTTCATTTTCAAAACCCTTTTGAAAATAGTTTCCAACTATTTTTTTCCTTTTCAGAATAAACTTTGCCAAAATTTCTATCTCCACTGAAATCACCAGGCACACAACTAGATTTTTGAAATAATTTAAAACACTTTACTTTGAAATGTACTTTAAAACATTTAAGTTAAAACTACTTCAAGAATTTGTTAAAAATACATACTAATGAATATTTGAAAATAAGGTTACTTAATAAAATATAAAACTAGATTTTTACTTTTAAAAAAAAAAAACAAAATACTACGTCATTCTTTAAATAATTACTACCACAATAGATTAAAGGAAATACTTACTTTAGAATTTAAACATTATAAATAATAAATTTTCCAAAACTTGCCTTTTAAAAAAACTTTAAAACTTTTAACTTATATTTAAAAATTTACTTTAAAAAAACGTACTTGGTTATCCAGAAAAAAATTCCAACTTCAATCACTTAAATCAATTTCCCAAATTTATTTCCAATTTACTCCATTTGAAATAAATATCTTTACTTTCTTAATTCATTTCAAAGTCCATTAATTATGGACTTTATTATTATTATTATTATTATTTTCCATTTGATTTTAAACCCTTTTTAACTGAAATATACGAATTTCAGCTTTTCCCAATTTCTTCTTTATTCTTTTCAATAATTTAAATCTTAAATAAATGTTTTGTTCTTTTAAAATAATAATGCTGAAGTTTAAATTCATTAAATTTTTGTTTATTCAAATTTTCTTTCTACACTAAAGATTTATTTATTAGAATTTTAAAGTCACTTTATTTCTTTTCCAATTCATTTTTAAATTTATTTATGTTTCTATAGTTATTTTACTTACAATTTCACTTCTTTTATTATCTTTCCAAAATCCCATTTATATACTTTTGGTAATTCATTATACCCAATTATATCCAATCGAACCATAGCGTTCAGTATTCCAATATAATTCATCATAGAATATCAAATAATCACAACAGAGGGTACTAAATAATTTAAATAAATGTTGAGGGTTCCACTTGGATTCCTCCAACCTGTTTTCCCTACATCCACAGACGTTAGCACAATATAAAATGCCAATTCCAAAATATACCGTACTATATCCCATCAATCAATTCAACCATTCAAACAATTATTTAAATTTAATCATTTAAATTTAAATTCAGCTGAGTGAGATTAACTCACCTTTGGTTTTTCGTTGCAATCCATCCTATCTCAACTTGTTTTTTTCCATGATTTTTCGACCTTGTAAAATGATTAGACGTTCTATTAAAATTTGATAAACCTAACAATTTATTCCTCATTTAATAAACTTTAACTCAATCTAATACTTTTACTCAAACAATTTTTCCTAAAAATAAATAAATAAATATCTAGTTACTAAAATGATTTAATAAGTTTATTAATGGGTTAATCACCATAATACATATTGTTATGTTTGTTTTTATTTTTGAAATAAGCTAGTAGGTTTTTAAAATGTACATATGTATACCTTTTATTTTCTTACCTCATTTTTCTATATAATACAATTAATTTAAAATTAGCTATCCCAACATCAAATAGCAAAAACTAACTACAGGAAAAAACTATATACATCTAATTTCAAATCTGTATACATTAAATATGTTAAAATCAAGTTTAATCAAACCATAAAATAAATAAAATAAAAATCGAAATCGAATACCTCGTACGTGACTACCACTTCAGGTCGAGCACAACCTCGCGGCAACCCCAGGCCCACCACCACCTCGCGGCAACCCTAAGTCCTAATTGCGACCGGCCTAGAAACAGCGAAGCCCTAGATTCGACACGATGAGCCCCTCCTGCTATCGCGACCCCACGCGATCGCAAATCGCGACTTCTACCTAAACGACGCGGCTTCCCCCTATGCTGACGCTCATCGAAACCCTCGCCTCCAAATCCTAGATCGAAAACCCCCCTTCGAATTCGTGAAGCCTTGCCTCGCCGACCCATTTTTTATAACTTGAATCGATTTCGAATTACGATTCCTACCCTATTTCGAGGAATACAGGCTCCGCCCATTATTTTATTTTTTATTTATTTTAAAGGATCGGCTTCGGTCAAAATTGAAAATGAGGGAGAGGATTTTATTATAAAACGCGGCTGAAAGCGTCACCTTGAAGCTTCTTTTTTTTCTTCTCTCTTTATTGTTTTTTTTCGGTTGTTAATATTTAAAGAGGGGAACGTTTTGGAGACGCTTTGCTACAATGATTCGAGTAGAAAGCAAATAAATTCTGACGTTTAGTTTATTTGACCAGTCAAGGTATATAATATTTTTAAATTTAAATCGTCTCGAATTTTCGATATAGATTTAAGCGCGTTTATATATCGTATGCTCACACAACAACTCCAAACACTACGAAAATTGAAACCCGATAATAGTTCAATATTACAGATCCAATGGAACTTGTTTCGTCAAATTCCGAGATTGTGCCTTGGAAGGCTACTCTTAAATTCAATTTAAATGATATATTTTTAAAACTGAACTAATCATTGTTAGATTCAATTTTAACACTTCCATCATCCTCAGTATTATCAATATAAATTTTACAAGCCTTCAAATTATTTTTAGCAGGCTTAGAACTCCAGATTCAACATTTTCCTCAATTACAAATTATTTAATTCAGTAATTTAATTATCAAATAAATTGTGATATTTGAATTCGAGTTAAAAATTAACTTTTAAATATTTAAAATCAATTAAATATTCTGATTTAAATGCTTAAAAATTCCGGGTCGTCACATTCCTCCCCCTAAAAGAATTTCTCCCCGAAATTACTAGTTAAGAAGAATGGTCCAGTAGCCGCTACTATATTTCCAAAACCAGCAATTCAATATCCTTACAACTATCTTTTTATTAAAAGACCCATTACCTTTCTTGCTAACTTCCCAAACTCTACCATAATTTGCAACCAATACTATTTGCTCAATTATTCAAATTTCAATTTAAAACCAAATTTTGAATTACCAAAATTTTCTCAAAATTTTTCTAACTCTCTAAATTTCTGAAAAATTTCGCCAACGTCACTTTTGCGCAGCTAGCTCGGTACAACTACAAAAGGCCTCTATGCGCTCCCAAATCCCAAAAGAAAACAAAACGCCAAGTGGCTAGATCCAAAAACCCAATCAAATTTCACAGAAATTTAAACACGTACCTTTTTGTCGAGCAATTCAACTTTATCTTCTGAAATCAAAACCAATTTTCTTTTTTCCTTTTATATTACGTGCATATCCTACTTAGTAGTAATATCCAATCACAACTTTCCAAAAACATTTTGTCGACTTCCTCACCAATATCAACATCTATTCATCCAAATATTAACTTAGAATATACTTGTAATATCAATTTCCAATTGAGAATCCTCCATTCCTTCCTTAAGTTTAGTATAAGCATTTATATGCTTCTTATATTAATTTTCACCTTACCACTTTAGTTTATCTCTATTTTGATTCAAATTGATTCTTTCATTTCGATATGAATTCAATTCATCTTTAACTCTGAATATTTGAATTTTATTTTCCATTTATAACTAATTCATGTCATTATTTTAAATTAGTTTCGTTTACTAATTTATTTCAATTTCCAGTTTGAAATCGTTTTGTCGTTAACAAAATTTTCCAAAATTTTCAGAAATTTTCCAACTCCCAAAATTTTCAGAAAATTTTGGCAGAGTCTCCTTTGTACGGAGGAGCTTTTGCAATTTGACAAAAGATATAAATATGTATACATCGACCCACACGGTCGGAAAAATAAAAAACAGTTCATATTTCCTATTTTTATTGCATAGGCGTACCTTTTTAGCATTTTTAAGCAAGCGGCCTATTATTTTAGCAATCAGCGTGCCCAAAATCCAGCCAAACGGCTTCCCGGTGCCTGTACTTTCTCAATTTAAACATGTAAGTGCCAAATATATGAAGTTTAACAATATTTCACTTACTTGCAATAGTTAAACACATGAATTCTAATAGCAGTGCACATTAAACACTTTTTATAAGCAATTTAAATATTCCAACATTAATTTTAATTGCTTACAACCAATCACACATCGTTTCACTTAATCCGAATGGTTAACAACCCACAAGCTTGCATTAATTTATTTTTATGCAAAACGAACTCATATTTAATTCAATTGATCTCAAAATCAATTTATTTTACTCATATCAATTAATAGCATCTTAATTACTTCCATTTACATTAAATGACAATTTATTCTACGCAATTTGACGAGATCTATGTAAATAAATAAGTACTTATGTTTTATGACCAATTTAAATTGATTTCAACTAAATTTGTACTTAATTCTATTCCATTTTTAAATTTATTCACAATCCATATATTCTCAATTTCATTGCATTTTTAATTTGAATCCATTCACTTGCATTTCATTTTATTAACCAAACTAGTTTCATTATTCAAACAGGTTCCATTCAAAACTATTTGATCCAGCTCGACACATTCTTTTTATGTTTCATTCACAACCCATTCACTTACATTTCATTCCATATTTGTTTATTCCAAACTATTTTATTTAGCTCGAAAGCAATCTAGGCTATTTCATTTTACTAACCAAACTAGTTCATTCAAAACCCATTAACAACTTAGGTTCATCTTCATAACCAATTAAATTTCTTCCTTTTTTTATTTTAATTCATTCACGACCATTTATTTAGCTCGTCCCATTCCAAGCTTGCATATTACTAACCATTCCCGAATTAATTCAAACCAAGCTTTAATTTAATGGTCTTCCATTTTACTCGTAGTCGAGCTTCTAATTATTCTCAACTTAAGTTAATTTACTCAATTTACTCCAATTCAAGCCTAAGTTCACTTCCATTTGATTCTTATTTATTCCATCCATTTATTTATTCAATATAATTAGTTTATCCACTCAATCCATTATGAATTTTCATTTCCTTAAATATTATCTATAACTCACCAGATTCTATTTCGATTTAAATTTATTTTCACTAGATTTAAATCCCACCCAATATCATTAAACTTAGTTTAAGTTGAATTCAATTCAACTCTCCTCCATCTATTTAGCTTAAGTCAATTTACTTCAATTTATTCAAATTTTATACTTAAGCTCATTTTCATTTTACAAGTAAACTCTCTCTTCTATTCAACTTAATTCTGTCTCAATTAAATCTCATTTTAATTCTACATTTCTTTTGATTAGTTATTATAAAATTTAACCTTTCAGATTTTAGCTCGTTCAATTGATTACAAGGCCATTTCCAATTTATTTCTACTTATTTGGATTTCATTTGCAATTCATACCATTACTATTTTAATCCAATTTCTTTTTATTTGGCAACATTTCCAATTATATTTAATTTGTTATACCTCAAATCAAGTTTTAGTTAATAATTAAAATTTTGATTCCACCCAATTTTATGGACTCACAATTCAATTACATTTACTTCACTAACAATTCAAGTCGAATTGGATTTATAACTTGAGTTTTATTTCCCTTCATTATTAGCTTACAATTCAGCTTCTATTTAACTACATTGAACTCCATTTACACATTTCATTAACTAATTTATTATCAAATTAGTTCTCCCCTATTTATAGTTCAATACTTGATTTTAACTCTCAAAATCTCTTCATTTATTTTTCTTAAGTTCAAGTTATTTTATAATTCAAGTTTTGATTTTCATTTTATTTTTCAATTCATCAAAAATATTTATATGGGTTTTTCTATCCTAGAAGTCACCACTTATTATTTTCACAATTCCATTCATTATAGGCTTGAATATATTCTTCTTTTATTTTTAACTCAAGATTTATGCTTATTTATAACTCAAGTATATTTTTATTCCATGCATTTTTAATTCTTTTATAAGTTGTTTTCATTTACTTATTTCAATTCAATCCTTGTCCAACTTATTTTCCATTTATTCAAGTAAGAATATAATTCAATTCCAATAACTCAATTGAATTTTTATTTCAATTAATTTTATTTAAGCTTAGATTTATTTAACTCAATTCGATTTCAACCAAATTCGAATATAACTAGATATTATTTTCAGCCTATTCAATTAATTTCAATCCAGTTAAATTTTTATTCCCCATTCCAAGTTAATTTCATTTTTAACTTTTCACTTTGAATTTAAATTCCAACATTCAAAGCTTATGTTTCCTTCCTGATTTTAAAATCATCTCAATTTATAAGCTTACAACTATCTCATCAGGATTTTTAAACACCCGACTTTTTGGTTTCAAATCATTTTGAAATCTCCAACATCTCAAACCACACTTCTCAAAATTTTAAACAAATCCTGGTTTCATTCCCAACAAATTTCCTTTGAGATTTTCAAAGACAACTAGCTTTTCTGAACAAATCAGTTTGGCAGCAATCCATCACATAGAAATTCGAAAATGAATACTAATGATGTGGTCGTCATCATCAGTACTACTTCCCAATGATCCAACTGATTTCAATGCTATATCACTTTCAAAATCCATTTAAAACAAATTTCCTTTCAAAAATACCCCAAAATAACAATGCTATTATTTATCTTCAAAATACTTCCAAATCTCCGGGATTTAAATTTTCAAATCCTGCTTAAATCAATTTTAACTATAATTCATTTGCATGGCTTATGCTCATACAAATTCTCAATTGATTATATTTCAATCTTATAAATTACATTTATAATTCATATTTATAAATTTCATTTTATAATGGGTTTATTCCCCTAAACTTTGGTTATATTTTCAATTTCTAGTTAAATTTCCATACAATAAGGATAATAATTTAAATATCATCATTCCTAACATCCAAGAAATATATATTAGCTAAATAGTTTATGAAAAACTTTTCCTTATATCAAAATATATTTTTGGGTAAAATTATTTCATTCACCCACATTTAAAACAATACCGTGTCAAACTGTTCTATTCAAGTGTTTAGAAACCCCGTCGATACATTTGTCCAGACTGTGCCGACGAAAGCTCATATGCCACTCAATAAACCAATCAACACAATATTAAAATAATTTATATCCACTAACAAATACGCGTTCATATCTATTAATACGCTCAAACTCATTCTAGAGTACTATGGACTCTAATTTAAATGAGTAATCCCCACCAGAGACAAAACCTAATCTCTGATACCAATTGTAACGTCCCGCAAATCCGTAACCCTTGAGTCATCACTATTTTACCTAAATCAACTCAAGTTGTACTGAAATACGAACCATTTGGGTTAAAGAAGAAGAGGTAGAAGGAGAAAATAGAAATCAACAACAAAATCTAACCATCGCAGCGGAATAAAATAAAATATATAATAATGATCTTTACTCAAAAATCAAATGTATCTGTTTATATACTACATCATTAGAGTACATCAATCACAGTTTAACATCAATAACATACAACTGGATACACAGCTACTCAACGCAGTGGAATATATATATATATATATATATATATATATATATATATATATAAAACAAGTACGAAAGTACGTGTCGTCATCTAGCTCGTCTTCTGAGATCCACAGCATCATATCATGTATCCTATAATACTCGGTCTAACCCGAGCATCACAGTTAAATAACACCCGAGTCAGTCTGGAATACCAGTGTGAGAAAATCACACTCAATTGATTATTAAAGTTTCAAAATCCATTGGAAACAAAAGCATCTCGTAAGACCACGCCACAAATAAACATGACGGGTTTTTACCTTACGATAGCTAAATCAATTTTTATAGAAATCCTCTGATATTAAAATAGTGTCTATAGACAAAAAATTATAAAATAGCCGAAATTGTTACGTTCATTAAATTCCACCAACTAGCCATACTGTGGGTAATACAAACAAAACGCATACAAGGCTCGTAGGGAGAATGGATTTCCAACTAATGACTAGGCACTAGGGTACCACCTGTCAAATATGTGGCCTAGATCACAGTACCGAGGAGTACGCCCGCTCCCCTGCAACACAAGACCGGGACTACCCCTTACTGATAATCCCGAGTGAGATCACCCCACGGTTGGGATCAGCAACCGCACCACTAAGCCGAAATAAAAAGGGACATCTAGACAGGGATGACCTCACCCTGCTTAGGTGCTACCCACCTAGGCTTGCTGCATAACCCCTGATTTTCAGTCATCCCTGGTTTATGAGGCCTGAGGCTAAGCGTTACCTTTTTAGAACATATCCCTTAGAATGCCCATCGTCCAGCTGGCGATGTTCCGAAAGCATTCATCCATACAAGTCCATCCCGGGTTCGAACGGAACCGAAGGCACTATTCCTACTACATCCATTTTGGAATATCCTCAGGATTAGTAGCGACTAGCCCTTGCACTTCACTGCTCCATCTTCGAATCCACACTCGATTCCCACGAAATGTACAAACCGGATCGAAGTGGTTTTAAAGAAATAAATCTCGATCCTGGTCTCTTCGTAACGATCAATGCATTTATCCAATATTGATAGTCAGTTATTTAACTATCAATTAATATTCACAAACAACCATCCAATAATAAATAATATCCCAAATTATTTATTAACCTCAAAATATCCTCACAAGATATATTTCATTTTCAAAACCCTTTTGAAAATAGTTTCCAACCATTTTTTTCCTTTTTAGAATAAACTTTCCCAAAATCTCAATCTCCACTTAAATCACCAAGCACAAAACTAGATTTTTAAAATAATTTAAAACACTTTACTTTGAAATGTACTTTAAAACATTTAAGTTAAAACTACTTCAAGAATTTGTTAAAAATACATACTACATGAATATTTGAAAATAAGGTTACTTAATAAAATATAAAACTAGATTTTTACTTTTAAAAAGAAAACAAAATACTACGTCATTCTTTAAATAATTACTACCATTATAGATTAAAGGAAATACTTACTTTAGAATTTAAATATTAGAAATAATAAATTTTCCAAAACTTGCTTTTTAAAACAACTTTAAAACTTTTAACTTATATTTAAAAATCTGCTTTAAAAAAACGTACTTGGTTATCTAGAGAAAAATTCCAACTTCAATCACTTAAATCAATTTCCCAAATTGATTTCCAATTTACTCCATTTGAAATAAATATCTTTACTTTCTTAATTCATTTCAAAGTCCGTTAATTATGGACTTTATTATTATTATTATTTTCCGTTTGATTTTAAACCTTTTTAACTGAAATATACGAATTTCAGCTTTTCCCAATTTCTTCTTTATTCTTTTCAATAATTTAAATCTTAAATTTTAAATAAATGTTTTGTTCTTTTAAAATAATAATACTGAAGTTTAAAATTCATTAACTTTCTATTTATTGAAATTTCCTTTCTATACTCAAGATTTATTTATTAGAATTTTAAAGTCACTATGTTTCTTTTCCAATTCATTTTTAAATTTATTCAAGTTTCTGTAGTTATTTTACTTACAATTTCACTTCTTTTATTATCTTTCCAAAATCCAATTTATATATTTTTGGTAATTCATTATACCCAATTATATCCAATCGAACCATAGCATTCAATATTCCAATATAATTCATCATAGAATATCAAATAATCACAACAGAGGGTATTAAATAATTTAAACAAATGTTGAGGGATCCAGTTGGATCCCTCTAACCTGTTTTCGCTGCATCCACAGACGTTAGAAAAATATAAAATGCCAATTCCAAAATATACCGTACTATATCACATCAATCAATTTAACCATTCAAACAATTATTTAAATTTAATCATTTAAATTTAAATTCAGCTGAGTGAGATTAACTCACCTTTGGTTTTTCATTGCAATCCATCCTATCTCAACTTGTTTTTTTCTCCACGATTTTTTGACCTTGTAAAATGATTAGATGTTCTATTAATATTTGAATAAACCTAACAATTTATTTCTAATTTAATAAATTTTAACTCAATCTAATACTTTTACTCAAACAATTTTTCCTAAAAATAAATAAATAAATTTCTAGTTACTAAAATGATTTAACAAGTTTACTAATGGGCTAATCACTATAATACATATTGTTATATTTATTTTTACTTTTGAAATAAGCTAGTAGGTTTTTAAAATGTACAAATGTATACTTTTTATTTTCTTACCTCATTTTTCTATATAATATTATTACTTTAAAATTAGCTATCCCAACATCAAATAGTAAAAACTAACTACAGGAAAAACCTATATACATCAAATTTCGAATCTGTATACATTAAATATGTTAAAATCAAGTTTAATTAAACCATAAAATAAAATAAAATAAAATAAAAATCGAAATCGAATACCTCGTACGCAACTACCACTTCAGGTCGAGCATGACCTCGTGGCAACCCCAGGCTGACCACCACCTCGCGGCAACCCCAAGTCCTAATTGCAACCGGCCTCGAAACAGCGAAGCCCTGACGAGACCCTCCTACAGTCGCGACCCTACGTGATCGCAAATCACGACTTCTACCTGAACGACGCGGCTTCCCCCCATGTTGACGCTCGTCGAAAACCTCGGCTCCATATCCCAGATCGAAAACCCCCTTTTCGAATTCGTGAAGCCCCGCCTTGCCGACCCAATTTTTTTTAACTTGAATCGATTTCGAATTACTTTTCCTACCCTATTTCGAAGAATACAGGCTCCGACCATTATTTTATTTTTTTATTTTAAAGGATCGGCTTCGGTCAAAATTGAAAATGAGGGAGAGGATTTTATTATAAAACGCGGCTAAAAGCTTCCCCTTCAAGCTTCTCTTTTTTCTTCTTCTCTCTTTATTGTTTTTTTCGGCTGTTAATATTTAAAGAGGGGAACGATTTGGAGATGCTTTGCTACAATGATTGGAGTAGAAAGCAAATAAATTCTGATGTTTAGTCTATTTGACCAGTCAAGGTACATAATATTCTTAAATTTAAATCGTCTCGAATTTTCGATATAGATTTAAGCGCGTTTATATTTCGTACGCTCACACAACAACTCCAAACACTACGAAAACTGAAACTCGATAATAATTCAATATTACAGATCCAATGGAACTAGTTTCGTCAAATTCCGAGACTGTGCCTCGGAAGGCTATTTCTAAATTCAATTTAAACGATATATTTTCAAAACTGGTCTAACCACTGTTAGATTCAATTTTAACACTTCCATTATCCTCAGTATTATCAATATAAATTTTACATGCCTTCAAATTATTTTTAACAGGCATAGAATTCCATATTCAACATTTTACTCAATTACAAATTATTTAATTCAGTAATTTAACTATAAAATAAATTTTGATATTTGAATTCGACTTAAAACATAACTTTTAAATATTTAAAATCAATTAAATATTCTGATTTAAATGCAAAATTCCGGTTCGTCATAAGGTGGCTAAAACAGGAGCGATTGACGGGTTATTGAGGTAGCACCTTTGATCGGACACATCCCTTCGATATTATTCTCTGACTTTTGGATTGATTTGGTGGCCACTTTTGATTTTTTTATTTGGGGGTGTGGCTCGAGGTGGGCGGTAGTTGTGGCTACGTGTTACCACCAACCCGGAAGCGTAATTGGTATATCTACCCTGGCATTGCCTAGTTGTGCCGTGTCACCTACCCTATCGCGCCTTGTACGAGTTCGGATTTCTCCCGTAGCCCATGTGATATCCTTTGGTGGCTTCCCGATCAGGAGGGACTATGATACTGGATGGACTACTGGGACTATTACGTGTTAAGGGGAATATTGGTTCACTCCTTAATGCTAAGAAAAAAAGTAAGTTTATTTTACAATTAGACACTATTATAATAGCGCAATATACTACATAGCAAATAGTTTAACGGATCCTTAGGAGATGTAAATCCCGAGCATCTCTTGAGTTATTGCACTCATATTTATTCCTGTTGATTTAACTTACATAAGATATTTTAGTTTTGACTCGATTATTTTGTCTTTTCAATTCGCTCAGGTCAGTCCGAGCGTTTCAGGATTCGAAGACCTTAGCTTAGAGGACGAAGACGGAGATTTATATTATTATTATTAGTCCACTATACTCATGCTGCTCCTCTGCACTATTATTGGTATGTGTAACTTGATAAATGTGTAAGTACATCGAATATTTTGTAAAACAGCTTTATAAACTATATAATTGATTATTATGTTTTATCCTTCCGCTGTGAGATTCTATTTTTTTTATTTCTTTCTCGTTTTTCTTATTTACCCCATAACAATCCGCCCTTCCGAACTGTTTGATTTGGCACGTGTGTCGATTTAAAGCATGCGAAAAGGCAGGATGTTACACCTTATGGTAGTTTCATTTTCCAAAAGCATTGCGGATCTATTTTAAAATATTTCTTTGTTTGTTTTAAAGATATAACCGTTTTAAGTTCTCACACCAATCCCCTGACTGGCCTGGAGTTTATTGTTCCCTTCCTAAAC
Source organism: Allium cepa (assembly GCA_030765085.1). Classification (NCBI taxonomy): domain Eukaryota; kingdom Viridiplantae; phylum Streptophyta; class Magnoliopsida; order Asparagales; family Amaryllidaceae; genus Allium; species Allium cepa. The sequence continues at coordinate 883,929,320 of CM060943.1, read as the reverse complement.
TCTGGGTGCCCATCATTTTCTACACGGGTAGCCTAGAGTCAGGTTATTAGGTCATTCTGGAATTCAGGAGACGGTGTGGATATCAGAAGCAAGCTGGATGGCGAAGCGTATCACTTCTATACGATATTATCTTTTCCGCTGTGTATTCAGTGGTGAGGATAGGTGTAACAACCCGCATATTTTACGATTGAATATTTAAATATTTTATTTTAATATTTTATCGTAAGTCGGATTTTAGTCCGAAAAGTTACTTTTTGCATACGTTCGAACTAGGACTCGGGACCACTTCCATTGGGTCCAAAACGCCGTTTGCGATCTTTTTGAGTATAAACTTTGATATGTTTGGAGTTAGTGGAATTTTGCCAATTTTTCACTTTGGGCTTCGGGGTTGGTTTAGCCCATTAGCCTAAACTATTAACTCTCGCTCAACCCTCGCTTCCCTTCATAACTTCACTTTCATTTCCTAACACTAAAGCTACATCAAAAATGGAGTGAGGAATGGGAAATTAAAACACCAAGCCCTAGTTCATTTGCAAAACCAACATCTAACTCCAAATTCAAAGAGAAGCCATTGATTCAAGCTTCTTGTGTTGAGATTGAAGTGTGGTTGATTCTTCCTTTGCTTTCGAGCTTCTTCTTCATTGATTTTTTGTAAAGGTGAGATTTTTATCTCACATCTTTATCTATAACTATCTTTAATTACTGGGTCTGAATTCCTAACACTTTTTCATATGCATTTGCTCTTGGTTTGGATTGAATTGGTGAAAATCCCAATTTTTAGTGTTTTGGGTTCAAATCTTTAAAAATCATAGCTTTGATGTTTGACACATTTTTTTTGATGCATCGAGGAGCCAATAGTACCGGGTAGCAGATGGGCATAATCCCCTAGCGTCCGTGCTCGATCGGTTGCAAATCGAGAGAGTTTTTGCACTTCTATCCCTTAGGTCGTTTGGCCTGCACATATGATTCTCGGCCTGCAGTTAGGTCGGCTTGCCTTAGGTCACAACCCATAGGTCGTTCCGTGTGTTAAGTCGCTCGTCTTGTCCCTGTGCCTTAGGTCTCGCTATACCTTAGGTCGCTCGGCCTGTTAGATTGTTCCATTCCTTAAGTCGCTCGGCATATTCTTACCCCTTAGGTCGCGCCATGCCATAAGTGGAAACCTCTTAGGCCATTCCACCATTTAGGTCGCTTACACCTTAGGTCGCGCTCTGCTTAGGTCGTGCCATGTGTTAGGTCGTTCCACCACTTGGGTCGCTTACACCTTAGGTCGCGCCCTGCTTAGGTCGTGCCATTTGTTAGGCCGTTCCATCACTTAGGTCGCTTACACCTTAGGTCGCGCCAGTTAGGCCTCATGCTACTCCTTAGCCGCTATCTCCTTAGGTCGCTTGCACTTAGGTCGCAACCATACAGGTCGCTCGGCCTGCTGCTATATCTCGCACCAATTTAGGTCACTCCATGTTATAGGTCGCGCCATGCTATAGGTCGCGCCATGTGAAGTTGCTCTGTTAGGCCGCATGCTTTTTCTTAAGTCGCTGATCTCTTAGGTCGTATGCCGTGGAGTCGCATGTGTTGAGCCGCTGATTTCTTGTGTTGAATTATGTTAAGTTGTAAGTCGTGGCTGTTAAGTCGTAAGGGTATTCCACTGATGGATTTGGAATCTAATTCTTTGGATTTTATTCACGTCTTCGAATGTGAGTTTTTGTGATTTATTGTTTCTACAATCATTTTTGTGATATGTCACTTTAAGAATATGAAGGTTTCAATACTAGCAGTAATTCCAATCTACTAGTATATACAAACCATTACCTCACTCGTATGAGAAAACTAATTAAACTACTTAGTAAAACTAGTGGTATGAAACGTTTGCGTTTACTTCGTCGTTAATTCTTGGTGAGACGACCTGACTTCCTATCTCCAGGAAATCGCATCATCTTGAAAGAAAGAAAGGGATAGAAGAAGAAAAGAAAGAGAAAGAAGAACACAACAACAACAGATAACTCACAGCGGAACGAATGAAATATAATATATCACATAAAATATTACATAGTATCATATTACGTCAGAGTAAACAACTTATACAACGCATATTAGACAGTTATAATTATCTGTCTAACTATACAACTTAAGTACAACATAAACAGATACCAAACAAACACAGCGGAACCATAATATATCTACACGTGGAAGCCTCCTGCTCTATATCTCCTCCAGAATTCGTCAAGCTAACCTGAATCACTTGACTACTCATACATAATATGAGTACCCAAGAGTTTAATAAAACAGAAAATAAACACTCGGGTCAGACAGGGGTCTGTTGTGAGTAAACGGGTTAAAATTTCTTAACTTTAGAAAAACCTTTGAAAAGAAAAGGTATCACGTAAGACTTCCCACACATAAACATGGAAAAGATTTTACCTTACGCTAACCAAAACATTTGATAGGAAATCCAGTGATATTATAATAGTGTCTAGGGTTTTCAAGTAAATAAGAAATAGCCGAAATTGTTACATCTATTAAATTCCAGCTACTAGCCACAAAAGTGGGTAATACAAACAAAACCTTAGGGTCTCGTAGGAAGAAAGGGTTTCCATCAATGGTAGGTCTACTAGAGTACCGCCCGTCACAGTACGTGGCCTAGATCACCGTACCGAGGAGCCACCCTAACTCCCCTGGAACACAAGGCCGGGACCATTCCTTACTGAACAGTCCCGAACAAGACAACCCCGCAGTTGGCGCCCGATTCCAACTGCCCACACAGCCGAAGAAAAAGGGACTTCTAGACAGGGGAAAATCTTGCTCTCCAGTGGGAGCTACCCACGAAGCCTTGCTACACCTCCCCTGTTTTAGCCATTCCCGATTGATGAGGCTTGAGGCTACGATTACCTTTATAGAACACGTCTATCTTAGAATGCTCATCGTCCACCCGACGATGTTCTGAAAGCATTCAATCCATACAAGTTCGTTCCGGGTACGAACGAAACCGAAGCACTATCTCGTTCAACTCATTTTAGAATCACCCTCAGTGTCAACGACCATAGCCCTTGCACTCTAAATCACCATCTCGAATCTATAAGTACTATTCCGTCAACTCATCACAGAATCACCCACAGAGTTATTCTGACATATAGTCCTTACACCTCGAGTCTTCACTTGCTCCACTTGGATTCACGACCTAACGTTTAATTGGAATCGATGTGGTTTTCAGATCCCAAATATGGAAACCCATCCCGGTCTCACCGAAACCAAACGCCATTTCAGTGTCCAAGTTGTTTAAAGGGTTTTAAACAATTTAACTTATATTCAGGATGATATATAAACAGATAGATGAATCATATTATCACAATAGATAATTCATAACGACATTCATCTTCACAAAGCATATCACATATCATAGACACTTAAATCATCCAATATCAACCAATCACCCAATACCAATCATCTAATATAAATCAATCACTCAATATTGATCATCCAATATAAAATAATCAACCAATATTAATCAATTATCCAAAACAGAATTGATTTACTCTTAATCAATTGGATTAACCTTAATCCTTCTTCATTATTTATTTCAAATAAATAAATTAATCATCTCTAATGATCTTCCTTAATTAATATTCCTGGTTAATTATACTTTAATTACATTCAAGTAATCAACCTTAACCATATTCGGTAATTATCCTTTTATAACTATCATTAATTACAATAATTAATGATCATTCATTTGCTTCCATTAATTAACTATAATTAATTGCATTAAACCTTAATTAATTACAATTAACTAATCACACTTAAATTAATTACTTTTATTAATCAACCTTGATTAATTCATTAATTATATTAATTAACGATCCCCATTAACTAATAATTCTCTTTAATAAAAAAAATTAACTTTTAATTGATCAACTCATTAATCATAATCAGTAATTAACAATTCGTAATTACTTATCTTAATTAATTAAATTCTTATTTAATTAAGTTAACCCTTAATTAATTAATCTAATAATTAATCTTTAATTACTTTATTAAGTAATTATTAAACAATTAAATTAATAAATAAATCCTCAATTAATTACCTTATTAATTAATTACATTTTTAATTAATTACCCTTAGTAGTTAATCTTAAATTAATCACATTCATAGATTAATTAACCACATTAATTAATTAACTAAAATTATTAAGTAATTTACTCTTAATTACTTACATAAGTAATTATCTCTAATTACTTCTTTAATAAATCTTAATTATTCTCTTAATTAATTACTTAACAAATAATTAATTCCATCATTAATTGATCTTTAATTCTTTAATTAATTATTTACTCCCTAATTAATTAATTTCAAAATAATTATATTGACCAATTTCTTAAATTAATATCATCAAGTGATTAACCAATAATCACTTCCATTAAATTACTCCCATGAGTAATTTCTCTAATTACTTCCATAAGTAATTATCATTCTTAATTACATTCAATAATTAACGATCGATTACTTCATTAAGTAATCACACTTAATTAATCCATAATTAAGTGATTATTTAAAATTAAATAAATAATTAGCTAATTATTTAAAATTAATTAAATAATTAATCAACTAACTTCTTATATTTAACAATCCTTAATTACTTAAGGAAACATTATTCTTAATTAAACTCACTTATTAACAAATCATACTTAATTTAGTATTCTTAAGTTAATAATAAAGATAAATTAACCCTATTCATAATTAAATTATTTGAAATCAGTCAATTTTAATAACTTAAAAATAAATTATTCTACTAATTTACAAAATTATAACCATAACCTTATTTGAAAATAAAGCATTTAGAAACAATTTGAAATTTAAAATAATTTCACCTCAAATTTAAACTTATTCATTTTCAATAAAAATTGAAAACTTAGTTTTTAAAACATGCTTGAAATTTACTTAAAAACTTTTGATTTAATAATTAAATTAAAAAACATTCTTTTTAAATTAAAATTCAAACTTTAATCAAGTTTAATACTTTCAATGAAATCATCTTAAACATTTTTAAATTTAAAAGTAAATTCGATTAACATTTTGAAGTTTGATTAACTTAATTTCAAAACAACAAGTTTTAAACTTTGAAATTTTTTTTCTCTTATAAAACTTGTTTATAATGCAAAGCTTGATATTTTATTTATTCAAAACAAAAAGTTTAATTTTGTAAACTTACACAGTACTTACTTGAGAACATACTATCTAACAAAACTCGAGTGGCCTCTACAACAATCCCGAGCCTGCCCCGAGATAAAACCCATGCTTCTCTTCTTCGAGTCGATTATAGGAAAAACGCGAGAACACATCGAGTCAACCTCGTCTTCCCCATCTCACAAATTTCTAGTGTACAAAACATACACGGTGTACGTGCGCAACCACGCCACTTCCCTCCGACCATCTTTCTGATCGTCGACCCATCACATAAGCCCTCGACAACTTGTCCCTCAACCCAGAATCAAAAATTCTAGCTCGAATTGAAATTCGACCCTACTCTCGAAAAACTGCAAAAACCACGATCCACTAATCCCATCGTCTCTGATAATCGCCACCACCGAAACTGCCATAACTCCAGCCACGTCATCATCAGACTCCCACGAACCAATTCCCAGAATATCATGAAGCTCAATGCATCAGGGAAGATGAAATAACCCAATTTTCCAACGCGACCTGAACTAGGTTTAGAAACCTAATTACTTCACCGCCGACGCCATACTGATCGGTCACCCTTCCCACTATTTTTACCGAGTACTCTTATCCTTCCTCTACCCCCAACAAAAATCCCAGTCATCCTAGACCCTTTGATCATCGTTAATTGCTCAGAGAACAAATTCCAAGCATCACTGAAATGCTCTCCAATACCCACTTAAAAATTTTGATTTTTGTTTTAAAATTCCTTATTTCCAATATGGATTCAAGTTATAAGATCAGAATGTCAAATTATAACATTTGGTTTATCATGCATTTTAGAATTTGCCACTGCATCTCTTGGTTCCAGGTAAAATTCAAACCTATACTTCTTGGAGCTAATTTTAAACTTTAACTTGGGAATAATCAAACATAAAATGTTTGAATCTTTGATCTTATTGAAGACCAGTTGAGTAAGTTTGGATTTTTGGTCAAAATTAAAATTTACAGAACCAAAAACAGAGGCAATTAAATATACAGACATGCACACTTGCATCACACATAGTTACAAAGATAATTCATATAAATTCAAGTTAAAGAACTTCAATGCAAGACAATATCATCACATGCATGATAGTAAAAAACAGATCAAATTGTTTTTAAAGAAATTTACTCACCTGATTATATGCAGAGCAGATTTTTTTTTAATTTCCCATGCCTGAATCTTAGAATTGGAAAAAAAAACTTTCTGTAGAAGATGGATCCTTTTGCATACTTTAATCTAATGCTTCAAAAACTGCAGACCTTCATGAACTTCAGGTTTGAAAGTTGCAGATTGAACATCATTTTTGAAATTAAAGTTGAAGCTTTACTTTGTAAATTGCATATTTGTTTTTAGATCTTGAACTTTTGGAATGCTGTTTTGGTTGCAGATTTCATTTCAATTTCAGGTAGCATTTTGTGTTTAAATTTTCAGATTTGAAAAATTACTGGTTTTCGTTGAATAGAGTTAAGAGATGAAGACAAGAAAATAAATGTTTGGCAAGAACAAATTTTCTTCTTAACACATTTATTAAAATTAAAATGAGAATAGTGCCACTTGTCCTAAAAATTCACATTTGTCATTTAGTTCAATTAATTATTTTACAAGTGTTATTAAGGGTGTTAACTAGTTTACACATGTTTATTAGTATTTTTAATTAATTTTTTTCCATTTAATTTAAATGTAATATAAACTTACATAATTTAATTCTCTTAAATAATTAGATATTTACGTATTTAAATATAAGTTTAACCCTTTAAAGAAATATTAGAAAACAAATTATAATACAAATATATTCTTATGGATTTAAAAATCTTAAAACATTTATTTATATACATTTATAACTATTTAAATTGAAGCATTTAAAAAGAAAGAAAAACAAACTTTGTTTAAATTCTTTTTTAAACTATCATATTTAAAATAATAATTATCTTATATTTAAAAACAATTTGATTAATCTAAATTAACTTTTGAAAATATAAATTAAAACAAAGCTTAAAATTATAATTTCATACATATACAAATTATCCATCGATTAAATTAAATTTAAAACAAAAGATCTTCTATTCACAATATATATCAAATGTATATATTATAAATAGAATAAAATTTCATTAGCTTTGAAAAATAAATCTTATCCATTTTTAAATTGTCAGAAAGATATTGCCGACTATTATCAGATTAAATATTTACTAACCTTTAAAATATTAAATTTACCACTTTAACTTAAAATTATAAAGAAAATTATCAAATCAATTTAATTATTAACACAGATTATTAAATTGATATTGCCTAAAATTCCGGGTCGTTACAATCCTCCCCCTTAAAAGAATTTCATCCTCGAAATTTAAAAGCAAAGGTAATTTAATAATCCAGCAAAGATTCAATTTCAAACAGCAAAGCATACCTATCAACCAGTTACTAACAACCATAGCAACCAAACAAATGAACAAACCTAACTAATTATTCTGACACAAATCAGAATAAATCTTACTAAAACTATCTCGAGTTTCCCAAGTATAAAACACCACGAGACTTGCTCTATAGAACCTAACAAACAAACTACACAACCAAAATCCAGAGCTCAACTCATCTCTAGATCCACCAATCTGAACTGAACATCAGATTACTCTCGAGTCCAGCTCAATATCCAAATCTAACTGGACTGTAGATTCAACAACCAATGATGAATCATACACGTTCTCCCTCAGAGATACGTGAAATACAATGAATTCCTGCTATCCAAACTGGATATTCAATCTTATTCTATCAAAAACACAGATAAGAAATCTTCAAATGCCATAGCATTAGCCATCCAAACTTATCCAATTATTGTTCTCTTAACCAGAGAAATTTTAACAACAATGAAGTCTCCAACTTTGAATTCAAAACTCCTTATCTCATATCTTTATAACTCAACCGACAATCCTGGGCTGCAAATCTCTTCCTGATCAGCTCAACCTATGCTGATACTTCCATAAATAACTAGGCCAAAACAAACAGTTTCTGGATCTTAATCAACAGAAAAGTCTTCCAAAATCTGTCGAAATCTAGAACACAAACTATACTTCTCAAGCAATAGCAAACTGAACTACCTTCCTTGCACAGCTGCTACCTCGCTTCCGGTGCACAACTCTGATTCTGAAATAGATAAGAATACTATTGATGAACACGAATACAAACTTATCCAATATATCCAGGAAAACTTTGTTCATCAAATCCATAAAATCTAAGTGACACATCTAACTCGGTCACACAACCATACAAGAGAAATCCAAACTCAAAACTAGATCTGACCAAACCAAATTCCAAAAATTCCGAGCTGCTACACCAACTCTCCTTTCTCCAAGAACCATCCAACTTCTAGGCTAACTACCAAAATCATTTCTGGAACCAAAACAATACGGAGCTCAATTCCAGATGTAGGCAAACTTCTGATTACCTTAGTGGTTCCTATTAACACATGAGAATTCTCAGCCTCAAACAAAAAATTGTCCAAAGAGAAATTTCCAAATTAACCACAAGTCACTTTTGCGATCCAACCTAGTTCGGATTCCGAAGAAACCGTCCTCTCTTTACCAATTAGAACAGCCTTAAGCTTTTCCAAACAAAGGTTAATCCTTTCAGAAAACTTCACCAACTGCCCGGATTTCTGAAGAAGAACCATCAAGATTCCTGAACCATCGGAGAAACGAGCCACACTGCTACTTCCAAACTCTACCTTGATGATACTGCGAAGCCGAAAGACCTCCTCGTCAGCACACCGAACACTACGAGTTGCACTGCCACCACAGCTAACCAAAGACTTCTAATCCAAAGGCTTCTCGAAAACCAAAACGATCAACAAACCACACAAAAGACCTCTGAGATGGCAGACAACCTCTCAAGAAATTCGGACTCCAAACCAAGCATCAACATCTCGCTCTCCTTAAGGAATGACACATTAGACCATGCCGAGGCGAAGCAACTTATAGACCTTAGTCTCATATTCCAAAACATACAATCTCCTTGCAAAAGATCCAAACAACTTCTATATAGACGAATCTTCCCTGCGGTAGGTAAAGACTGCTCCTCTATTATTTCTAAAACTGTTTCAAGAGAAAACATATTCTGAAATATCCATGGATACTACATCTCATTACGCATCTATCAAGATATCATCACTTACATCTGCACTTTCGACAGATCCAAACTTACACTTCAAAGATAAAATCCAAATCTTTTAAAAGATTTCCTTCGGATATCAGAGAAATCCCTACTCCAAACTATAAATCACACTCGAGACAATATTAGGTCTACAGTCTCGACAAAAACTTCCAACCTCAACATACGGACCTCTTCCATCAGTGGTAGTCGTGTTACACACACAAACCACTACTCCATCTACCTCTAAAACATTGTTAGAAAATCCGAACAGATAACCCAACAGATAAGGTAGATATATATGTGTGTGTGTGTGTGTGTGTATGTGTGTATAAATATATATGGTTATATATAAAAATTACAAGTACGCTCTCTCAAGGAAGACACCACTATAGAGCCTAGGTATTCACTCAACCTGGCTCTGATACCAACTGAGACGACCCGACTTCCTAACTCCAGGAAATTGCATCATCCTGAAAGAAAGAAAGGGTTAGAAGAAGAAAAGAAAGAGAAAGAAGAACACAACAACAACAGATAACTCACAGCGGAACGAATGAAATATAATATATCACATAAAATATTACATAGTATCATATTACATCAGAGTAAACAACTTATACAACACATATTAGACAGTTATAATTATCTGTCTAACTATACAACTTAAGTAAAACAGAAACAGATACCAAACAAACACAGCGGAACCATAATATATCTACACGTGGAAGCCTCCTGCTCCATATCTCCTCCAGAATTCGTGAAGCTAACCTGAATCACTTGACTACTCATACATAATATGAATACCCAAGAGTTTAATAAAACAGAAAATAAACACTCGGGTCAGACAGAGGACTGGTGTGAGTAAACGGGTTAAAATGACTTAAATTTAGAAAAACCTTTGAAAAGAAAAGGTATCACGTAAAACTTCCCATACATAAACATGGAAAAGTTTTTACCTTACGCTAACCAAAACATTTGATAGGAAATCCATTGATATTATAATAGTGTCTAGGGTTTTCAATTAAATAAGAAATAGCCGAAATTGTTACATCTATTAAATTCCAGCTACTAGCCACAAAAGTGGGTAATACAAACAAAACCGTAGGGTCTCGTATGAAGAATGGGTTTCCATCAATGGCAGGGCTACTAGAGTACCGCCCGTCATAGTACGTGGCCTAGATCACCGTACCGAGGAGCCACCCTCACTCCCTTGCAACACAAGGCCGGGACCATTCCTTACCGAACAGACCCGAACAAGACAACCCAGTAGTTGGCACGCGATTCCAACTGCCCACACAGCCGAATAAAAAGGGACTTCTAGACAGGGTAAAATCTTTCTCTCCAGTGGGAGCTACCCACGAAGCCTTGCTGCACCTCCCCTGTTTTAGCCATTCCCCGTTGATGAGGCTTGAGGCTACGATTACCTTTATAGAACACGTCTATCTTAGAATGCTCATCGTCCACCTGATGATGTTCTGAAAGCATTCAATCCATACAAGTTCGTTCCGGGTTCGAACGAAACCGAAGGCACTATCTCGTTGCACCCATTTTGGAATCACCCTCAGAGTCAACGACCATAGCCCTTGCACTTTAAATCACCATCTCGAATCTATAAATACTATTCGTTAACTCATTACGGAATCACCCACAGAGTTATTCTGACGTATAGTCCTTACACCTCGAGTCTTCACTTGCTCCACATGGATTCACGACCTAACATTTAATTGGATTCGATGTGGTTTTAGGATCCCAAATATGGAAACCCGATCCCAGTCTCACCGAAACCAAACGCCATTTTAATGTCCAAGTTGTTTAAAGGGTTTTAAACAATTTAAGTTATATTCAGAATGATATATAAACAGATAGACGAATCATATTATCACAATAGATAATTCATAACGACATTCAACTTCACAAAGCATATCAAATATCATAGATACTTAAACCATCCAATATCAACCAATCACCCAATTGAAATCATCCAATATAAATCAATCATTAAATATAAATCAATCACCCAATATTGATCATCCAATATAAATCAATGAACCTATATTAATCAATTATCCAAAACAGAATTGATTTACTCTTAATCAATTGGATTAACCTTAATCCTTCTTCATTTATTTATTTCAAATAAATAAATTAATCATCTCTAATGATCGTCCTTAATTAATCTTCCTGATTAATTACACTTTAAATACATTTAAGTAATCAACCTTAACCATATTCGGTAATTATACTTTAATTACTATCATTATTTACAATAATTAATGATCATTCATTTACTTCCATTAATTAACTATAATTAATTGCATAAAACCTTAATTAATTACAATTAATTAGTCACATTTAAATTAATTACTTTTATTAATCAACCTTGATTAATTCATTAATTATATTAATTAATGATCCCCAAAACTAATAATTCTCTTTAATAAAAAAATTAACTTGTAATTGATCAACTCATTAACCATAATCAGTAAATAACAATTGGTAATTACTTATCTTAATTAATTAAATTCTTATTTAATTAAGTTAACCCTTGATTAATTAATCTAATTAATTAATCTTTAATTACTTTATTTATTAAACAATTAAATTAATAAATAAATCCTTAATTAATTACCTTATTAATTAATTACATTTTTAATGAATTACCCTTAGTAATTAATCTTAAATTAATCACATTCATAGATTAATTAACCACATTAACTAATTAACTAAAATTATTAAGTAATTTACTCTTAATTATTTACATAAATAATTATCTCTAATTACTTCATATAGGAATCTTAATTATTCTCTTAATTAATTACTTAACAAATCATTAATTCCATCATTAATTGATCTTTAATTCATTAATTAATTAATTACTCCCTAATTAATTAATTTCAAAACAATTATATTAACCAATTTCTTAAATTAATATCATCAAGTGATTAACCAATAATCACTTCCACTAAATTACTCCCATGAGTAATTTCTCTAATTACTTCCATAAGTAACTATCATTCTTAATTACATTCAATAATTAAACATTGATTACTTCATTAAGTAATCACACTTAATTATATTAATTAAGTGATTATTTAAAACTAAATAAATAATTAACTAATTATTTAAAATTAATTAAATAATTAATTAACTAACTTCTTATATTTAACAATCCTTAATTACTTAAGGAAACATTATTCTTAATTAAACTCACTTATTAACAAATCATACTTAATTTAGTATCTTAAGTTAATAATAAAGATAAATTAACCCTATTCATAATTAAATTATTTGAAATTAATCAAATTTTAATAATTTAAAAACAAATTATTCTACTAATTTACAAAATTATAACCATAACCTTATTTGAAAATAAAGCATGTGGAAAAAATTTGAAATTTAAAAAAATTTAACCTCAAATTTAAACTTATTCATTTTCAATAAAATTTGAAAACTTAGTTTTTAAAGCATGCTTGAAATTTACTTAAAAACTTTTGATTTAATAATTAAATTAAAAAAAAAAAACATTCTTTTTATATTAAAATTCAAATTCAATTAAGTTAAATACTTTCAAAGAAATCATCTTAAACATTTTTAAATTTGAAAGTAAATTCGATTTACATTTTGAAGTTTGATTAACTAAATTTCAAAACAACAAGTTTCAAACATTGAAAATTTGTTTCTCTTATAAAATTTGTTTATCATACAAAGCTTGATTTTTTATTTATTCAAAACAACAAGTTTAATTTTGTAAATTATACAGCACTTACACGAGAACATACTATCTAACAAAACTCGATTCGACTCTACAACAATCCCTAGCCTGCCCCGAGACAAAACCCATGCTTCTCTTCTTCGAGTCGATTGCAGGAAAAACGCGAGAACACATCTAGTCAACCTCGTCTTCCCCATCTCACAAATTTCCATTGTACAAAACATACACGGTGTACGTGCGCAACCACGCCACTTCCCTCCGACCATCGTTCTGATCGTCGACCCATCACACAAGCCCTCGACAACTTGTCCCTCAACCCAGAATCAAAAATTCAAGCTCGAATCGAAATTCGACCCTACTCTCGAAAATCTGCAGAAACCACGATCCACTAATCCCATCGTCTCTGATAATCGCCACCACCGGAACTGCCGTAAGTGCAGCCATGTCATCATCAAACTCCCACGAACCAATTCCTAGGATATAATGAAGCTCGATGCATTAGGGAAGATGAAAGAACCCAATTTTCCAACGCGACCTGAACTAGGTTTAGAAACCTAATTACTTCGCCGCTGACGCCATACTGATCGGTCACCCTTCCCACTATTTTTGTCGAATACTCCTATCCTTCCTCTACCCCCAGCCAAAATCCCAATCATCCATGACCCTTTGTCATCCTTAATTGCTCATAGAACAAATTCCAAGCATCACTGAAATGCTCTCCCAATACCCACTTAAAAAATTTTATTTTTGTTTTAAAATTCCTTATTTCCAATATGGATTCAAGTTATAAGATTAGATTATCAAATTATAACATTTGATTTACCATGCATTTTAGAATTTGCCACTGCATCTCTTGGTTCCAGGTAAAATTCAAACCTATACTTCTTGAAGCTAATTTTAAACTTTAACTTGGGAATAATCAAACATAAAATGGTTTAATCTCTGATCTTAGTAAAGACCAGTTGAGTAAGTTTGTATTTTTGATCAAAATTAAAATTTACAGAACCAAGAACAGAGGTGATTAAATATAGAGACATGCACACTTGCATCACACATAATTACATAGATAATTCATATAAATTCAAGTTAAAGAACTTCAATGCAAGACAATATCATCACATGAATGATATTAAAAAATAGTTCAAACTATTTTTAAAGCAATTTACTCACCTGATTATATGCAGAGCAGATTTTTTTTTTTAATTTCCCAGGCCTGAATCTTAGATTTGAAAAAAAGGTTTCTACAGAAGATGAATCTGAGACGACCCGACTTCCTATGTCCAGGAAATCGCATCATCTTTAAGAAAGGAAGGGATAGAAAAGAGAAAAGACAGAGAAGAAAGAAAGAAACAACATAAGAATCTAAGCAGCGGAACGAATAAATTATATTAATCACATAATACATTTCATAGTATCATATACAACAGAGATACACAGCTAAAAACAACACATACTAGACAGTTATAAACACCTGTCTAGTTATACAACTCAATACAACACAAAGACAAACTACTCAGAGAACACACAACAGAATACTCTATAACTATATGCGAAGCCTCCTACTCCATTGCTCCTCCAGAATTCGTCAAGGCCAACCTGAATTCCCCTGGGTACTCGTAAAAATTTGAGTACCCAGGAGTTTAAGAAAAATAGAATAAACTCCGGGTCAGACATGGGTCTGGTGCGAGTAAACGGCTAAAGTTGCTTAACTTTAAAAAAATCTTTTGAAAGAAAAGGTATCACGTAAGACTTCCCACACATAAACATGGAAAAGTTTTTACCTTACGCTAACCAAAACATTTGATAAGAAATCCGATGATATTATAAGAGTGTCTAGGGTTTTCAAATAAATATGAAACAGCCGAAATTGTTACATTTATTAAATTCCAGCTACTAGCCGCAAAAGTGGGTAATACAATCAAAACCGTTGGCACTTATTGGATTTTGGATTCCATACAATGGCAGGGCTACTGGGGTACCGCCCGTCACAGTACGTGGCCTAGATCACCGTGCCGAGGAGTGTGCCCACTTCCCTGCAACACAAAGCCAGACCCATTCCTTACTGAACAGTTCCAAATAAGACAACCCCGACGGATGTAGCGATTCAACCGCCCACACAGCCGAAATAAAGGGACCTCTAGACAGGGGTAAATCTTACTCTCAAGTGGGGGCTACCGACGAAGCCTTGCTACACCTCCCATGTTTTAGCCCTTCCCGGTTGATGAGGCTTGAGGTTACGATTACCTTTAGTGAACACATCACTTAGAATGCTCATCGTCCACCTGACGATGTTCTGAAAGCATTCAATCCATACAAGTTCGTTCCGGGTTCGAACGAAACCGAAGGCATTATCTCGTTACACTCACTTTAGAATCACCCTTAGAGTTAACGACGATAACCCTTGCACTCTGAACCACCATCTCGAACCTATAAGAACTAGTTCCGTCAAACTCATTACGGAATCACCGATAGAGTTATACTGACGTATAATCCTTACACCTCGAGTCTTCACTCTTCACAAGAGATTCACGACCTATCGTTAATTTGGATCGATGTGGTTTTCGGATATCCAAACATGGAAACCCGATCCCGGTCTCATCGAAATCCAAAGCGTGTCTTTTAGGTCCAAGTGGTTTTAAGGTTAAACAATTAAATTCAACTATCTGCATACACACAGAATAGATAATTCACAAGTTCATAATTGATAATCACATTATCAAATAAACAGATGATTTATAACAAAATAGGTAATCCACATCATTATCACAATAGATAATATATATCACCATCACAATGCAACCAAGCATTCTTACCACACAACATTAATTATCTCATTTCTGAGATTACATCCGTACAAAACAATCAATGTCATCCACCCATACATAAGCAATGATTTACTTAATCACAACATAATTAATTTAGAATGCATTAAATTAAATATCTCTAATCTCTAATTAATTTAAAGTGAATTAAATTAATTACTTCATCTCTTAATTAATTTAAAATTAATTAAATTAATTTCCTTCATCACAATAAATCTTGCTTACTTATTCATTAATTAAACCAATTAATTAATCATCATCTTAATTAATCGACCTTGATTAATTAACTCTTAATCAAGTAATTAATCTTTAATTATTCTCATTAATCATATCAATTAATGAACCTTAACTAATTATTTCCATAAATTAATTAACTATAATTAATTACATTAATCAACCATACTTAAATTAATTACTTCTAATTAACCAACTTTAATAAATATAAACAGTTATTAATTATTCTTAATTACTCTTAATTACTTTATAATTTCTTTGATTTATTTTTCCAAATAATAAACCCTTAATTACTTTACCAAGTAATCATTCATTTAAAATTACTTCCAAATAAGTAATTTCACTTATCTCAATTACCTCTGTAATTTTATTAATTACTTACCTTAAGTAATTAGCCTTATCAAACTTATTAAGTAAACCTACTTAATCTTTTATCAAGTGACTATATTTAATTAATTAACAAATTAATTAACTTACTTGATCACACTCATTTCATAAATTAAAATCGAGTACTTTATCCCTTAATTACTCTTATACCAAATTAATTTTTCAATTAACAGATTAATTATCATCAATTATTAATTAATAAACTTTAATTATTAATCAATCCTTTAATACAAAGTAATCAATCATTAATCACTTTTATTATTAATTATTTAAACTTAATTAACAAATTAATTATCTCTTAATCATTAATTAATAAAACTTAATTATTAATTAACGGCCTTAGTTATTAATTAATCCATAATTAAAATTAATTAATTCTTAATTACAATTAATTAACCTCTAATAATAGTTAATTAATTCTTAATTCACTTGTATTATAGATTAATAACCTTTTATTATTAATTAAGAAAAACTCAATTAAAACTCAATTACTAGTTTAGTCACTTAATTACTTAATTAAGAAATAATTACAATTTAATTAATCTTTAGTCATTAATTAAATCATCATAATTATTAGTTAATTTAATAATTTATATTTAATTAATTACCTAATTAATCTCTTAAAATAATTAATTAAATTAACTAGCTAAACTTAAAATTCTTAATAAACTTAATTAATTACATATCATTAACACCTAATTTTATTTAAGATAAAACATTATCTTAAATTATCCTTGAAATCTTTACTTAACATAATTCATTAATTAAAATATAAAGAAAACATTAATTACCTATCTTTAATTATTAATTAACAATCATTAGTTTCAAATTCAAAAATTACTTAAACCCTTAATTGTTAATAAATAAAAACATTTATAAATTTCCTTTTTATATTTCCAAAGCAAGTTTGAAAATAACATTAACTTAAAACATTTAAACAAATCTGTAACCACCCAGAATTTTAATTGATTAAAATTTGAATATTTAAATAATTTTAAATATTAATAAGTGAAATTTATAAGTCGAATAAATTTTATTTTGAATAATTGGATAATTAAATCAATAATTTAATATGTGAAAATACAGAAATAATTGAAATTTGGGTTAAATATGATTGAAAATGATTTGTAAAATTTTATTTTATCATATTGGAGTTAGAATGATGTTATAGAACTTTTAAAATTGAATTTGGAGTTAATCCGTGAAAATTGAATATTTTAATATTTAATCGACTAGTGAAATTAGCCAATTTTCGAACAGTCTCAGAATTCGACGAAAGTAGTTTCATAGGATCCGTAATAGTTTGTTATTACCGGATTTCAATTTTTATAGCAATCGGAGTTATCGTTTGATCGTGGCAGCTCGAAACGCATCGAAATTGTTTTAATATTAATTTGGCGAGTTAAAATAGTCATTTTTCAAAAAGTCTCGGATTTCGACGAAACCAGTTTCATCAGATATGTAATCTGATATTATTGTAAGGTTTAAAATTTCGTGTCAATCGGATTTACCGTTTGTCCGGTGCAAGCTAAAACGCCTAGAAAATCGTTTAATCGATTTAATTTTAAATTGATCGTTTATTGCCATAACTCGCACAGATGACCGAATTAGCTTCCGAAACCTGTTCCATTGTGTCCAGAACGCGATATAAACCCTAGAAACGCCGGTCACCGTGCGTAAATCGGAGTTTGGAAATTCCGGAATGAATAGTGTTCGATAGATTTCTATAAATAACCCCCCTCTCTTCACAAAATAAAAAAAAATAAGGGTTTAAAACCCTAGCCGCCTCCACCAGAAACCGAAGGCCATAAATTCATTTCAATCCACCTTATTTATCTTCCAATCTATAAACTTTTACAAGAAATCTTCAACATGAAAGTTGGAGAGGGTGTCGAGTACTATAAGCTCAACGGTCGTGATTGGATATGGTGGCTGGACGTGGGAGTTAGGGGGGTGCGTTTGAGCTCCGTTCAAGCATGCAATTCGAGCTCAATAGGGTGCCGAGCCTGGCCAAAATGCAGCCGAGCGTGGCTCCTGCGAAGGGGGTCTGGATGGAGGTGTTCGATCGAGGTAGAAGTCATCGAGCTTAGTGCGTTAATTGAAGGATTGGGGGGCGGCTATGGGTAGTATTCGAACATGGTTTCTGGAGAGGGGAGAGGAACATGAGGTGCGGCCCAGATTTTTCAATTAGGAAACGTACGGTTATGATTTGATTTAGGGTTTTAAATTAAATAAAGGTGTAAATTATTGTATTTAAAAATTGTATTAACTTCTAAATGCGATAACTTGTTGATACGAGGTTGAAAAATTACGAAACGACTTGCGTCGGGTTCGTTTTGTCGAGCACTACGCTATGGAATTGGATTGGATTTGATTGGAGCAAGCGAAAATTTTGGATAAAATTAAACGCTCATTTAATTTTATTCGAAATAAAAGGCTACGACGGAATTGAAATCAAGGTGAGAACTTCTCACTCAATCGAATAGTTTCGATTTATATTTTAAATAGTTAGATTTAAAATTGTTGATTGCATGTTTGAAAGATGATTGTTATCTATTGATTGTTAAAATAGACATTATGCGCCATTAGTAAGCGGATGTTATTTATTAAAAACATATACCGCGAATATTTCATAAACAGTGAAATTGGTATTATATATAATAGCAATATATATATATATATATATATTGGCATATGTATATATTGAATTTGTTGATTTCCCGCATTTTATAGCGGATGAGACCCTATTGACGTCTATTAAGCGGATAATATTTTATAAATCCCATATACCGCGATAATTCCGTACTGGAGCGGAATTGGTATTGTGCTAACATCTTTGGATGCAGGGAAACAGGTTGGAGGGATCCAACTGGATTCCTCAACTGTATTGATTTATTTACAGATATTTTGATATTTGTTGATTATCATATCGATATATGATATTTGGAGGTCGTGATTGACTATTTGGTGCTGCTGCATCATCGGATTCATTTCTGAAGTTTTAAAATAATGATTTTGGTTTTTAAAGGAATTTTTTAAAGTGATTTTCGAAAGTATACGTTTTATTTAAATTTTGAATTGTTAAAATAAATAAACATTAAAATTTTAATGATATAAAAGTATGATTTTTATGGAATAAAAGCGAAAAGTGATTTTTGAAATAAATAGTTAATAAACTTATAAAATGGTTTAAATTAGAATTTTTGAACTATTACAAACAATTTTTATAAAAGATTGATAAAATGGATATTTATAAATTAAAAATATTGGAATTATAAAACGAAGTTTTTTTATAAGTGTTAAAATGAAGTATAATGGATTCATAAGTGAATGAGAATTTATAGATTTATAAATTGTGAAGTTATAAAATGAATAGATTTTGTAAAATAGAAGATTTATAAGTAATTATCTTATAAATCGGATTTTGGCATTTAAATGAGATATAAATGGAATTTGTTAATAATGAGATTTATAAATCGAAGCATATGAATAGAAATGGAATTTATAAACATTGTTTATAAACTCGAAATCAATTGAATTTGATAAATTGAATATTGAAGTTTATTAAAGGAAATATATTCACGATTTTGGACAGTGAATACCTTATTGAATAAAATGGTCATGTTTGGCAAAATGAATATTATAGAATGAAGTTAATTATTTTAAAGATGTTTTAAAATGTATTATGAATCGAAACCATAGATTTCAACATTTATTGTTGAAATAGACGTTTTCGAGAAAGAAGGAAATGGTGGACTATAACACTGTTGTTATAGTAAATGATTTCTAAAAGGAAATGTTTTATATAGTATTGGGATTTATATATCTATCTAAATTTCGAATCCCTATACTAGAGATTTTGGGTCGTAGTAACGATGTTTTACGCAACATTCGTTTTAGCCCAAATAAAAGTGTTAAGTGAATGATTTCCTTAAGGAATGAAATATATACTAAATTTTGATTTAAGTATATCAAATATTTTCAAATGTTGAAAATAAATATATTTGTGATGTACTTATTATTAAATAAGTATGGAAATATTTTTCCAATGTGAAATGAAATGTTTTGAGAATTTATCTTTTTGAAGATAAATTGAAAATGAATATTAGAAATCGGTTTGGGAAATCATATATTCACAAATATTTTAGAATGTAAATTCACTATGGAATTCATAAATGAAAATGGGAATTTGTTTAAAAATAAATGTTGATTTATTTTTGAAGTGTGGGAATTAATTTACGGTTTTGGAACGTAAATATATAAAGTAAATCGGTAAGGATTTATTTAATTGGTTTAAATGAACCATTTTGAAATAAAAGTATTTCCGAGTAAGGAAATGATTGAAATTTGTTTTCAAAAGTGATAAAGAATTGAAAAGTAATTTGAAAATTTGTTTTCAAATGGTTAAAGTGTGGAAATTTTATATCTGTAAAGATATTTTTTGGAAAGTAAATAATTCGGGAAATTATTTGGAATTTGGTGATGTTGAGCACGCCTATTGATAGTTAAATAATCCGACTATCAATATTTACCTTTAAATAGGTATTTGTTGTGATTTGCTTGAATTTGAATGCCACACTTATTTTTAAATAAGCGCTCACTATTTGGGTTATCCAGGAAAGGACCTTGGGGTCGTATAACCCATTCCGAATATGTGATACGTCGTAATGGATTGCATTCGATGACCGGTGTTGAAGACCGGATATTTGTGAAAACGAAAGGATTACCGTCGAGTTACTGTACATCAGCTGATCTCCGATATAGAGGTTTTATCACCCTTAGTGACGGGAAGTCCGGTCGTGATTAGTGAATATCCGGATTGCAAGGACTTCTTTGGAAGTGCCTTCGGTTTTGTTCGAGCCCGGAACAGAATTGTATGGATTGTATGTCTGACATTACAAATTGAGATATAAAGCTGATTTCTTTCAAATATATTTCTGTTGGTGGCGGAGAATTTATTCTCTTAGCTTAACACCCTTCTCTGAGACGTACGAGCTCATAGGTTATATAGTTGAAGGTTATTAGTGATATACTCCCAATTTGGTACTGTGGCATACAGAGTGTTGCTGTGAAATGATCATTGTTTGATCATTTGTGATATGATCATTTATTTGATCATTTATCTTGGTGATCATTTCTATGATCATTTGATTGACCCAAAGCACGGCTTTTGTATAAAGTGTGGCTTTGTGGACGAGACTTCATCGGACCTCACACCTCGGAAATGGTCAAAACAGGAAGGATGCAGTAAGGTTATTAGGGGGTAGCACCCCTTTAGTGTATGTCATTCCTTCTGGGTAGAGGTGATATCATGGTATGGAGCCCAGATATTTAACCTATGTTGTTGCTGCAGATTTTGTGGTTGTTGGAAATCGAGGATCCTCGGATAGATCGGTTACGATCGGGGGATGACATATTCGTGTCAGTAGTTACCCAGTTAGGGGTAACCCGGCCTTGTGTTGGCAGAGATCCGGTTTGGTTCTCGGGACGTCATTCCAGAGGCGTTTCCATGTGGCAATGGGAAGTTCCTTGGACTGACCATTTGTTGGAAATCCAATTCCCAATACGAAACCCTGTACGGTTTTAGTTGTAGAACCTGCAATTTACTTATGGTGGTCACCACTGTTTAGATGGTAGTTATAGTAGGCATAGTTCGAAATGTCTATGCTGGCTAAGATTAATATTGTACTTTTGAAATGTTTTCCTCACTATGCACTAGTAATAATATCAAATGTTTCTTTTTAATGCGTATCAAGCATCTTTGACTATCATAAGGAGAAATCTCCTCCGATTCTGCGTTTGCATTGTGTGTGTGTGCGGGAGGCCTTATGGTAGTCTCATTTTTTAAAAGCATTGCGAATTGACTTTAAAAATATTCCTCTATTTTGATTTTTAAAGATAAATAAACTGTTTTAGTTCTCACACCAGTCACATGACTGACTCGGAGTTTATTGTTTTCCTTCCTAAACTCTGGGTGCCCACCAATTTACACACGGGAAGTCAAGAGTAAGGTTTATCAGGATATTCTGGAATTCAGGAGTTGCTGGAGGCAAGCTGGATGGCATGGCGTATTCACTAGTATATGGTATTTCTTTTCCGTTGTTGATGTCATTTGTTGTTGTACACTCTGATGTAATGAAATGAAATGTAATGTAATGTAATAACTGATATAGTTCTTTGTTTAAAGATTATTCATTTATTTATTATATGTTGTTCCGCTGCGATTGTGAGATTCTGATATTGTTCTGTTGTTTCCGTTCTGTTCTATCTTTTTTCTTCTTCTTCTACCTTTTTCTTTTTCTTTTTCTTTTTCTTTAACCCTAACCTTTCGGTTTTTCGGCAACGAAAAATCGCGAACGTTACAAAATCATACAAATTTCATTTTTAAAAACAATTCAATTCAAAGACAAGAATTTTAATTTAACTTAAATTATTTAAAGTTTAAAACTTGCTTATTTATATTTGAAAATTTGGTTGAACATTTTAGTTTGAGTTCAACCCATGTTTACTGGAATTCTAATACAAAGTACATTTTTTTATTAAACAACCTGTCTTTAAAAAATTTTAAAAACTGTTTTGTTAAAATTTATGAAAACTGTTAGCACAACAGTTTATCCCTGCAACACAAATGAACCCAGAACCCCTCGAACCACAACCAAGAATACTCGAGCTTTCCCCCGAGTCTTCTCCCTTACTACCCGATCTAATACTCAGCACCCAAACAACCACTGACACCGTGCCCATACATGCATCTGCACCAGTGCCGGAACCCCCTCCGGCCAACGACGAACCCATCCACACATCACTCAACAACCCTACAAGCAACCACGACCAACCAAACATTGATTCATGCCTCGATTCAAAATCGAGCTCTTCAGGTGAAACTGAGCCCAAAACATCATCAGGAAATCCCCCTTGAACCATCGCCTCCGATCAACTATAAATCCTACAGCTCCGGCCATGAGATGCTGACTCACCGCACATCATCCTCCCAAAAATTAATACAACTCGATGCAATTTTGAAGATGCAGTAGTCAAATTTCCCAAGTCCAAACAGAACTAGGGTAAAAATCATAATCTAACAATTCCAAATTGCACAATGAATTTCAAATACTTTAACTATTTTTCCCACACTCTCCAATGCTTCACCTTGCTCCATCAACAATCTCGAGCAACCTAGATGCACAGATCAACAGAATTGGGCATAAATCCAATTTCCAGTTAATACCCAAATACCCACTTAATACAGTTTTAAAAATTGTGAATTTCTTTTCAAAATTCAAAATTTCTAATGACACTTTAGTTTATATAATTATTTTAACCAAATTAAATACTTGGTTTCAAACATTGATGATAAATTTGTTACTGCATAGTTTAATTCCCAGGTACATTTCAAAGACCAGAGACTTAGATATTTTTTTGTTTTTAGTTTATACTTGAACTAACTTGTTTTAGATTAAATCTATAACTTAACAATTTGTGAATAGAATTGTTTGAAGATTTGATCCTTTTCTCAGATTCTACAGTAATATACGGAGAGGAAAGAAAATGAAAATCAACATGCACAGTTTCTACTAAAAAAAACCTATTGCATTCTTATATCTACACAGCAACTTACATGCAACTACCATTAAGTACTTAAGTTTTAAACTTAAATGTTTGCTCACCTCAATTTAAAAGAAAGGCAGTGCAAGGGTTTTGAAGATGAAGTGGAAATTTGCAAAATGCTATGAACCTGAAGCCTTTAATGAAATGCCCTCAACCCTTTAAAATTGCTTTAATAAATTTGCTTCAGGTTACCTTGACCCATTTGCATGCATATGAAAATTTGATGCAGACATTCAAAATGCAGAACTGGGTTCAAAGTTGCATCAAGCTTTTGAAAACATTTTGCAGATTGTTGAATTTTTTAGAACAACTGCATTGCTTCAGGCTTTGAAAAATTTCTGGTTTCTGGCTTGCAGTTTTAAAAAAAATGTTCCAGGTTGTTTTTAAAATTGAAAACTTGATTTATAGGCTTGGGAAGTGCTAACAAGGTTTGATATAAAGTTGTTACAGATTTGAGAACGTTTTTATAGGAAAACAAAATTTTCAGATTATATTTTTGAAGAGAATTTCAGGTTCTTTGTTTAAGGAATTGTTTTGAAGATTTCTGGTTTACAGGTTTTGCATGTTGAGTAATTGTTTGAGGAAGTTTCAGATTTTCTGGTTTTGGATGTTGAGTGAAGGTGCATGAATATTCAAGTTTCTTTTTAGCAATGAACAAAGAATTAAAGAAAAAGAAAGTGAAGAAAATATAGTGTTTATATAGGAAAAATTTCAATTTTATTAAAAAGAAAATTCAAAAATGACACATGTTTTTAATTTGCATTAATGTTTAACACTTGTTGACATAGTGTTTTAGAACTAAACACTTGTCACTTTTTATTTAATTTTATTCTAAAAGAAATTTAAAAGCCTTTTAAATTATTTTCCTAATTTCTGATATGTTTTCTTAATTTAAAAATACTTTCTAATTAAATATCTAAAAGAAAATACATTTATACATTTACAAATGTTTGCTAATTTATATAAAATACAATCTTTAAAAAGAAATGAAGCCAAATATAATTTAAATAAAAGTATATACAACATTTCAAAC
Organism: Allium cepa; assembly: GCA_030765085.1. Classification (NCBI taxonomy): domain Eukaryota; kingdom Viridiplantae; phylum Streptophyta; class Magnoliopsida; order Asparagales; family Amaryllidaceae; genus Allium; species Allium cepa. The sequence goes on along the minus strand of CM060943.1, from coordinate 883,904,189 downwards.
TTATTTTAAAATGTTATTTCAAAAGCCTTGTATTTACTCTTGTTAAATAAATACAAATCCAAATTTCCAAGATAAATTTATATAAAAGAATAATACAAAATAAATCTTATTCTTAATTAAAAACATTATCTATATAATTTAAAACCAAACTATATTATTATTATATTTTAATATGAATGCATATATTCCTTGAATTCAAATTTATATTCAATTCAAAGTCAAATTTAAAAATCCAAATCTAAAATCAATTTAAATAAATATAAATATCAATTTTTAAATAAGCTCATTATTATTTACAAATAATTTTATCCTATTTTAAAGTCAATTTGAAATACACAGGTATAAATGTATTTAAACACACTTATTGATTATGAAAACAAATAAGTCTATTTAGAATTTATTTACACAATAAAATAATTAATATTATTATAAAACCAATTTATAACCATAATTAAAACATTATATTATATTACTTAGTTATTTATTTTTGAAAATAACAATTTATCAAATTTCAAATAATTTAAATAAGAGATTATCAACATTTTAAACTCCTAGAAATTCCGGGATATTACAATCCTCCCCCCTTAAAAGAATTTCGTCCTCGAAATTTAAAACAAAGATAATCCAAAGTTTTATTTTATTTCAACCAATTCAAACATACATAACAGCCATACACTATCAATCAAACAAACAATTTCATCCAAATAACCAATTTAAATCAAATAAACAACACTAGCTATCCGGACACAGATCTGGATAAGCTTCCTAAAATTATCTCGAGTTTCCCAAGGTAGAGACACAGGGATACTCGCTCTACTAAATCCAAACCGGCTATACTGCTAAGCTACTGAGTTTCCACTCAGCTAGATCTATAATCTGCATATGATACCAGACCACAGACAAGACTGATCAACTACTAAATCCTTCACAGAACTACTGGTCTTAAAACAAGTGATAGCCCAAACACGTACTCCCTCAGAGACACATGAAACATTTTGGATTCCAGTCTTCCAAACTGACAATTCAACCCTTCAACCCAAACCACCGATCTTTACAAAAACTCAAAAGAATTCAATATACCTCGGAGCTCACCAAAACTTATTGCTCCCTTAACCAGCGAAAATCTCAACAACATCGAAGTCTTCAATTTCGAATTCCAAATTCTTCTGTTACTTAAGCTCAAAACTTTTCGAATGATCCGGGCTGCCTACAGATCCTTCCTGATCAGCTCAAACTTCGCTGATGCTTCTACAACAAACTGGATCAACTCACAAACTGATCCTCACAAGATCAATCCAAAATCAAAACCAAACTCTACTATCAACAGTAGAAAACAACTTCTCCTATCTGGAAAAGACAGAACAGAATCACTCGCCAACTTGCCTCAGATTTTGAAAAAAATAAATTTAGTAGAAACTCTCTAATCCAAAACACTGGAATTCCCAGTTTCTTCTACTCAAGAACAACAGCCATCTTGCTCCCGCTACACAACTCTGATCCGAAGAAGATGAAAATGCCGTAGAATGGACACAGGCACAACTAAACGACACATCTCGGAAATAAGGTTCAACAGAAGTTCCAAGAAATACAGAGCTGCTTCATCCAAGCAATCAACCAAGGAGACAGCCTTCTACCCAGCTGAATCACCGGTATCATTCCTGACAAGTTGATTTAGAACTCAATCTCCAATGCGGGCAAATCTCTAACTTTCCTGAAGATATATCCAGAAAATCTTTAGCAATTCTATAACTTCTATATTTTCTAGAAAAGCCACAAATCCGAGGAAAAGATCATCTAAGATAATCTCCAAACCATCGCAAGTCACTTTTGCGATCAACCAATCCAATATCCAAGATACTGTTCTCTCTCCACTAATCCGAACAGTTTATCCTTGACCAACTAATCCATCGAAGAAATAGATCCTCACTACTGCTTCTGAATCCCACCTCTAGGAAATGCTAAGCCAAAAAGATCTTCCGGCCGAAACACAGAACACTCCCGATCAGCACCACTAACACAGATGCCAAAAACTCCTTATCTAAAGTTCTTTGAGAAACTCAGACCTCCAACTAATCACATACATCCTGCTGAACTCAGTTATAACACCGAAAGCAGACACACTTCCTTAAACTTGCTCCGAGAGAAAACATCTTCGGAGATATCCATAGTCACTGCATCTCATCATGCAGCTCCTACTTCCTGAGGTTGCCAAGATACCTTCACTTACTTCTATCTAACCGATAGATCCAAATTCTCAAAAATCCGCTCACACGAGCGCAATCAAACTTACACTTCAAAGATGAACTCCGAACCTTAACAGGTTTCCTTCAGAGATCAAATGAAATCTTACACCAAACTGCAAAGATTATTCGAGGCGGTATTAGGTCTACAGTCTCGACAAATACACTTCCAACCTCAAACATTCAAACTCCAACCAATGGTAGTCGTGCTACACACAACACTACTCATCTACCTTTATAACTAATGATGGAAAACCCGAACAGGTAACCCAACCGATAGGTAGAAACAGATATATATATATATATATATATATATATATATATAGTTATATATAAAATTACAAGTACGCTCTCTCAAGAAAGACACCACTACAGAGCCTAGGTATTCACTCAACCTAATGCTCAGATACCAAATGAGACGACCCGACTTCCTATCTCCAGGAAATCGCATCATCTTTTAGAAAGAAAGGGATAGAAAAGAGAAAAGACAGAGAAGAAAGAAAGAAACAACATCAGAATCTAAGCAGCGGAACGAATAAATTATATTAATCACATAATACAGTTCATAGTATCATATACAACAGAGATACACAGCTAAAAATAGCACATACTAGACAGTTATAAACACCTGTCTAGTTATACAACTCAATACAACACAAAGACAAACTACTCAGAGAACACACAGCGGAATACTCTATAGCTATACGCAGAAGCCTCCTGCTCCATTGCTCCTCCAGATTCGTCAAGGCCAACCTGAATTCCCCTGGCTACTCGTAAAAATTTGAGTACCCAAGAGTTTAAGAAAAATAGAATAAACTCCGTGTCAGACATGGGTCTGGTGTGAGTAAGCGGTTAAAGTTGCTTAATTTTAAAAAAATCTTTTGAAAGAAAAGGTATCACGTAAGACTTCCCACACATAAACACGGAAAAGTTTTTACCTTACGCTAACCAAAACATTTGATAGGAAATTTGATGATATTATAATAGTGTCTAGGGTTTTCAAATAAATATGAAATAGACGAAATTGTTACATTTATTACATTCCAGCCACTAGCCACAAAAGTGGCTAATACAATCAAAACCGTTGGCACTTATTGGATTTTGGATTCCATACAATGGCAGGGCTACTGGGATTCCGCCCATCACAGTACGTGGCCTAGATCACCGTACCGAGGAGTACGCCCGCTTCCCTGCAACACAAAGCCGGACCCATTCCTTACTGAACAGTTCCAAATAAGACAACCCCGGCGGATGTAGCTATACAACCGCCCACACAGCCGAAATAAAGGGACCTCTAGACAGGGGTAAATCTTACTCTCAAGTGGGGGCTACCCACGAAGCCTTGCTGCACCTCCCCTGTTTTAGCAATTCTCGGTTGATGAGGCTTGAGGTTACGATTGCCTTTTGTGAACACATCACTTAGAATGCTCATCGTCCACCTGACGATGTTCTGAAAGCATTCAATCCATACAAGTTCGTTCTGGGTTCGAACGAAACCGAAGGCATTATCTCGTTACACTCACTTTGGAATCACCCTCAGAGTTAACGACAATAACCCTTGCACTCCGAACCACCATCTCGAACCTATAAGAACTAGTTCCATCAAACTCATAACAGAATCACCCACAGAATTATACTGACGTATAGTCCTTACACCTCGAGTCTTCACTCTTCACAAGAGATTCACGACCTATCGTTAATTTTGATCGATGTGGTTTTCGGATATCCAAACATGGAAACCCGATCCCAGTCTCATCGAAATCCAAAGCGTGTCTTTTAGGTCCAAGTTGTTTTAAGGTTAAATAATTAAATTCAACTATTTATATACACACAGAATAGATAATTCACAAGTTCACAATTGATAATCACATTATCAAATAAACATATGATTCGCAACAAATAGGTAATCCACATCATTATCACAATAGATAATCTATATTACCATCACAATGCAACCAAGCATTCATACCACACAACATTAATTATCTCATTTCTGAGATTACAACCATACAAAACAATCAATGTCATCCATCCATACATAAACAATGATTTACTTAATCACAACATAATTAATTTAAAATGAATTAAATTAACTATCTCTAATCTCTAATTAAGTTAAAGTGAATTAAATTAATTACTTCATCTCTTAATTAATTTAAAATTATTTAAATTAATTTCCTTCATCACAATAAATCTTGCTTACTTATTCGTTAATTAAAGCAATTAATTAATCATCATCTTAATTAATCAACCTTGATTAATTAACTCTTAATCAAGAAATTAATCTTTAATTATTCTCATTAATCATATCAATTAATGAACCTTAACTAATTATTTCCATAAATTAATTAACTATAATTAAATACATTAATTAACCATACTTAAATTAATTACTTCCAATTAATCAAGTTTAATAAATATAAACAGTAATTAATTATTTCTAATTACTCTTAATTACTTTATAATTTCTTTGATTTATTTTCCCAAGTAATAAACCCTTAATTATTTTTCCAAGTAATCCTTCATTTAAAATTACTTCCAAATAAGTAATTTCACTTATCTCAACTACCTCTGTAATTTTATCAATACTTACCTTGAGTAATTAGCCTTATCAAACTTATTAAGTAAACCTACTTATCTTTTATCAAGTAACTATATTTTATTGATTAGCAAACTAATTAACTTACTTGATCACACTCATCTCATAAATTAAATTCGAGTACTTTATCCCTTAATTACTCTTATACCAAATTAATCTTCAATTAACAGATTAATTATCATCAATTATTAATTAATAAACCTTAATTATTAATTAATACTTTAATACAAAGTAATCAATCATTAATTACTTTTATAATCAATCATTTAAACTTAATTAACAAATTAATTAACTCTTAATCATTAATTAATAAGACTTAATTACTAATTAACAGCCTTAGTTATTAATTAATCCATAATTAAAATTAAGTAATCCTTAATTACAATTAATTAACCTTTAATAATAGTTAATTAATTCTTAATTAACTTGTATTATAGATTAATAGCCTTTTATTATTAATTAAGAAAAACTCAATTAAAACTTAATTACTAGTTTAATCACTTAATTACTTAATTAAGAAACAATTACAATTTAATTAATCTTTAGTCATTAATTAAATCATCATAATTATTAGTTAATTTAATAATTTATACTTAATTAATTACCTAATTAATCTCTTAAAATATTTAATTAAATTAACTAGCTAAACTTAAAATTCTTAATAAACTTAATTAATTACACATCATTAACACCTAATTTTATTTAAGATAAAACATTATCTTAAATTATCCTTGAAATCTTTACTTAACATAATTCATTAATTAAAATATAAAGAAAACATTAATTACCTATCTTTAATTATTAATTAACAATCATTAGTTTCAAATTCAAAAATTTCTTAAACCCATAATTGTTAATAAATAAAAACATTCATAAATTTCCTTTTTATATTTCCAAAGTAAGTTTGTAAATAACATTAACTTAAAACATTTAAAAAAATCATACAAATTTCATTTATAATAACAATTCAATTCAAAGACAAGAATTTTAATTTAACTTAAATTATTTAAAGTTTAAAACTTGCTTATTTAAATTTGAAAATTTGGTTGAACATTTTAAATTGGGTTCAACCCATGTTTACTGGAATTCAAATACAAAGTACAGTTTTTTATTAAACAACCTGTCTTTAAAAAAATTTAAAAACTGTTTTGTTAAAACTTATGAAAACTGTTAACACAACAGTTTATCCCTGCAACACAAATGAACCCATAACCCCTCGAGCCACAACCAAAAATACTCGAGATTTCCCCCGAGTATTCTCCTTTACTATCCGATCTAATACTCAGCACCCAAACAACCACGACCACTGACACCAAGCCAATACGTGCACCGGCACCAGTGCCGGGACCTCCTCCGACCAACGATGAACCCATCCACACGTCACTCAACAACACTACAAGCATCCATGACCAACCAAACGTTGATTCATGCCTCGATTCAAAATCATGCTCTTCAGGTGAAATTGAGCCCAAACATCATCAGGAAATCCCCCATGAACCATCGCCTCCGATCAACTATAAATCCTACAGCTCCGGCCATGAGATGCTGACTCACCGCACATCATCCTCCCAAAACTTCATACAACTCGATGCAATTTTGAAGATGCAGTAGTCAAATTTCCCAAGTCCAAACTGAACTAGGGTTAAAATCATAATCTAACAATTCCAAATTCCACAATGAATTTCAAATACTTCAACTTTTTTTCCCACACTCTCCAATGCTTCACCTAGATCCATCAAAAATCTTGAGCAACCCAGATGCACAGATCAACAGAATTGGGCAGAAATCCAATTTCCAGTAAATACCAAATACCCACTTAATACAGTTTTAAAAATTGTGAATTTCTTTTCAAAATTCATAATTTCTAATGACACTTTAGCTTATATAATTATTTTAACCAAATTAAATACTTGGTTTCAAACATTGATGATAAATTTGTTACTACATAGTTTAATTCCCAAGTACATTTCAAAAACCAGAGACTTAGATCTATTTTTGTTTTTAGTTTATACTTGAACTAACTTGTTTTAGTTTATATCTATGACTTAACAATGTTTGAATAGAATTGTTTGAAGATTTGATCCTTTTCTCAGATTCTACAGCAATATACAGAAAGGAAAAAAAATGAAAATCAACATGCACAGTTTCTACTAAACAAAACCTATTGTACTCTTATATCTACACAGCAACTTACATGCAACTACCATCAAGTACTTAAGTTTTAAACTTAAATGTTTGCTCACCTCAATTTAAAAGAAAGGCAGTGCAGGGGTTTTGAAGATGAAGTGAAAATTTGCAACATGCTATGAACCTTAAGCCTTTACGACAGAAATGCCCTCAACCCTTTAAAATTGCTACAACAAATTTGCTTCAGATTGCCTTGACCCATTTGCATGCATATGAAAATTTGATGCAGACATTCAAAATGCAGAACTGGGTTGAAAGTTGCATCAAGCTTTTAAAAACATTTTGCAGATTCTTGAATTTTTGAAAACAACTGCATTGCTACAGGCTTTGAAAAATTTCTGGTTTCTGGCTTGCAATTTTAAAAAAAACGTTCTAGGTTGTTTTTAAACTTCAAAACTTGATTTATAGGCTTGGGAAGTGCTAACAGGGTTTGATATAAAGTGGTTGCAGATTTGAGAATGTTTTATAGGAAAACAAAATTTTCAGATTATATTTTTGAGGAGAATTTCAGGTTTTTTGTTTGAGGAATTGTTTTGAAGATTTCTGGTTTACTGGTTTTGGATGTTGTGTAATTGTTTGAGGAAGTTTCAGATTTTCTTGTTTTGGATGTTGAGTGAAGGTGCATGAATATTCAAGTTTCTTTTTAGAAATGAACAAAGAATTAAAGAAAGAGAAAGTGAAGAAAATATAGTGTTTATATGGAAAAAAATTCAATTTTATTGAAAAGAAAATTCGAAAATGACACATGTCTTTAAATTTTCCTTAATGTTTAACACTTGTTAACATAGTGTTTTAAAACTAAACACTTGCCACTTTTTATTTAATTTTATTCTAAAAGAAATTTAAAAGCCTTTTAAATTATTTTCCTAATTTCTAATATGTTTTCTTCATTTAAAAATACTTTCTAATTAAATATCTAATAAACAAATACAATTATACATTTACAAATGTTTGCTAATTTATATAAAATACAATCTTTAAAAAGAAATGAAACCAAATATAATTTAAATAAAATTGTATACAGCATTTCAAACTTATTTTAAAATGTTATTCAAAAGCCTTGTATTTAAGCCTTGTATTTATTCTTATTAAATAAATACAAATCCAAATTTCCAAGATAAATTTCTATAAAAGAATAATACAAAATAAATCTTATTCTTAATTAAAAACATTATCTGTATAATTTAAAACCAAACTATATTATTATTATATTTTAATATGTATGTATATATTCCTTGAATTCAAATTTATGTTCAATTCAAAGTCAAATTTAAAAATCCAAATCTAAAATCAATTTAAATAAATATAAATATCAATTTTTTAATAAGCTCATTATTAGTTACAAATTATTTTATCCTATTTTAAAATAAGTTTAAAATACACAGATATAAATGTATTTAAACACACTTATTGATTATGAAAACAAATAAGTCTATTTAGAATTTATATACACAATAAAATAATTAATCTGATTATAAAACCAATTTATAACCATAATTAAAACATTATTTATATTGCTTAGTTATTCATTTTTGAAAATAAAAATTTATCAAATTTCAAATAATTTAAATAAGAGATTATCAACATTTTAAACTCCTGGAAATTCCAGAATCCTTTTGCATACTTTAATCTAATGCTTTAAAAACTGCATATCTTCATGAACTTCAGGTTTGAAAGTTGCAGATTGAACATCATTTTTGAAATGCAAGTTGAAGCTTTACTTTGTAAATTGCAGATTTGTTTTCAGATCTTGAACTTTTGGAATGCAGTTTTGGTTGCAGATTTCATTTCAATTTCAGGTAGCATTTTGTGTTTAAATTTTCAGATTTGAAAAATTGATGGTTGCCATTGAATAGAGTTAAGAGATGAAGACAAGAAAATAAATGTCTGAGAAAATTTCTTCTTAACACATTTATTAAAATTAAAATGAGAATAGTGCCACTTGTCTTAAAAATTCACATTTGTCATTTAGTTCAATTAATTATTTTACAAGTGTTATTAAGGGTGTTAACTAGTTTACACGTGTTTATTAGTATTTTTAATTAATTTTTACCATTTAATTTAAATGTAATATAAACAAACATAATTTAATTCTCTTAAATAAATAAATAATTACATATTTAAATAGTTAAAGAAATATTAGAAAACAAATTATAATACAAATATATTCTTATGGATTTAAAAATCTTAAAACATTTATTTATATACATTTATAACTATTTAAATTGAAGCATTTAAAAAGAAAGCAAAATAAACTTTGTTTAAATTCCTTTTTAAACTATCATATTTAAAATAACAATTATCTTATACTTTGAAAACAATTTGATTAATCTAAATTAACTTTTGAAAATATAAATTAAAAGAAAGCTTAAAATTATAATTTCATACATATACAAATTATCCATAGATTAAATTAAATTTAAAACAAAAGATCTTCTATTCACAATATATATCAAATGTATATATTATAAATAGAATAAAATTTCATTAGCTTTGAAAAATAAAAATCTTATCCATTTTTAAATTGTCAGAAAGATTTTGATAACTATTATCAGATTAAATATTTGCTAACCTTTAAAAGATTAAATTTACCAATTTAAATTAAAATTATAAAGAAAATTATCAAATCAGTATAATTATTAACACAGATTATTAAATTGATATTGCCTAAAATTCCGGGTCGTTACACTTGGACTTGTTCGATCGAATCTCATGTGACAATTTTCTAGTGGAAACTTAAAATTTGATCATAAATATTTAAGTTAAGCTAGTGGTTATGGGACATGAAGCTAAGCTTATATATTTACTAGCTTACTGTAATTGACACTTCTTGACGATCGTTGATGATCATTTTTTTGATTTAGACTAGCAACTGTGCGATGTCTCTTTGTCTACGAGGGAGACTAAACCTCGTTTCTGTGGAGCTTTGGCTCAATTTGGTGGGGTAGCGACCCATGGTCTTCGGGCCGTTTTGTGGAGATTTGGCTCAAAATTAATGGTTTGCAACCATGGAATAGTGTTCCATTTTGTGATACACGCGTTGGTGAGTTTTCATGCTCCCGTTCTGTGATAGGCCTCCCCTCTTTTTGTGATTTCTGGATTTCCATTGATGATTTCTAGAATTTTTTGTTTCACCAATTTTTGTGATTTACATTGATAAGTCTTATCAATATTTGTGCATTGGTGAATTTGTGTGTCATTAACTTTTGTGATTGTCATTGGTATTATTGTCAATATTTATAGTTTGGTGAATATAAATAAAGAGTATGACATTCCTTTTGATCTTTGAGAAGATTCTTGTGATATTGATTAATCCCTAGTTGATTTTCAATTGCATACTTATCACAGTATGGCTTTATGGTTATCATATGTTTATGTCATATCTCTTATTCTATATCATTTTATCTGATATTTATAGCAAGGCTGATCCTTTTATTATTTTCTTATTAAATAATACTCGGGTCATACCAAGATGTTACAGGTGCTTCTGCTTGACTTCACATCTGGGATTATCACCCTGACGTTTGGCTAACTACTTAGATTAGTAGTTTTTGTTCCATACATTTGAGATATAGACTCATTGATGTATCCATATTCTTTTGTCTAGAACTTGTAGCTGTTCTTTTGTGATATTGTGGATCTTGTTTGACCACTACTCTGATGTACACTTTCATGTGTTATATATTCACATCTATTTCCGCCTTTGTGATATGGATGTCTGTGACTGATTTATGTTATGTTTATTTCTATATTTGTTTCCGAAGAATATATATAGCCACTGTGTAGCAGCTTTGAGTTTGTATCGGCATGTCGGATTTCCTCCTGAAATCTAATGCATGTTGTACTATCTGACATATCGGTGCTCGCACAAAGAAATTACACGTATGGTCGCTCCTCAACAGCCTTATTCTCCGCACTAGTTGACGGCATTACACCGTAGTGTCCTTGGCTCGAGTGGGTATAGAGGTGGGGCGTCACAGCTTGGTATCAAAGCGGATCTTCGGAACAATGTGGAATAATCTAGCAAGGATCATCGTCCTAAGTCCATCTTAGGAGTCGTGCTTTAGGATTTTATTCGACTCTTCTTACCGATTCATCCTATTTTCTTTATGATTCCTTGTTTATCTATCAAGATTTCTTGATATTCATTTGGTGAATAACCTCATCCTTCTTCTTTCTTTCTTTCATAAGGAAGAGAAATGGTTAGACCTGGCCGTCCAAGTGCCAGTCAATCTCGTGCTACTCCCCAAGATGGAGTATTTATGTCTGCCCAGCAGCTTCTTGATCTAGTAAGGAATGCTCAAGCAGCCGGATCTAATCCGGAGTCTACTCACCCTAGGTCTGGATTTGCACGTTTGTGCAGCGATTATACCAATTTGGGTGGTAAGCCATTCAAAGGTTCTAAAACTATTATCGAAGTCCAGGCTTGGCTGAGAACGTGCGATCGAATCTTTTCTCGCATGAATCTTATTGATCTTCACCGCGTTCAGGTGGCCTCTAGTATGCTCCAAGAAAGAGCATTAGATTGTTATGAGCTTCTAATTTCTGAAATAAATTAAGCGGATCTTACTTGCGAAAAATTCCGGGAACGCTTCGAGATAAAATTTGTGCCAGAAGCTGAGACGGTGTCTTTGGCTTGCCATTTCATTGACCTTGTTCAAGGTGAATCTTCCGTGGCAGACTATGTCGCATCATTCGAGTCACTTTCTAAATACGGGGTCGAGTACATAAACACCCCATTGAAGAAAAACCAAAGATTTGTCTATGGCTTGAATAAAAATCTCAAGAAGAAATTACTTCTAAAATTAGAAGTTTCTTTTGACCAGCTCATTGATATCGCTCTTCGACTTGAAGAGGCAGATAGAATAAGTGATGTTGAGGTTGGGAGTGCTAAACCGAACTTCAACAACAAGAAAAGGCCTAATAATTTCAAGGGTCCTTATCCCAACAATAAGAAAGGGAAGCAAGCCTCTCCGGCAACCAAGACTTCTACCTCAAGTGGTGGGCAATGCTACAACTGTGGTTCTAAGGACCATTATGTGAACAAGTGTTCAAAGCCTCATCCTTGTCGCTATTGCAAAAGCCCGGATCATTATTTATCTTCTTGTCCCAAACTTCAAAACAGGAAGGAGGGAAAGCTTAATTTTTCTCAAGCCCCTGGCAACACATCTCGTGGTAAAGGTATTTCTCATTCTATCCTTGATTGCATTATTTTATTTCGTGATCACCCTATTCGAGTTCTTTTTGATACGGGTGCGTCCCACTCTTTTATTTCAAAAGAACTTATGGATACTTTTTCTTTGGATGTTTTGTGTTTAATGACTTCTTGAGAATTGCGAATCCGGTTGGTGGATCTGTAACAATCAGTTTATTATGTAATGATGTCGAGATTATTTTGTGCGATTTTTCTTTCCGAGCTGATTTGCATGTTATGCGCTACTTAGGCTTTGGAATGATTTTTTGAATGGATTGGCTTAACCGCTATGAAGCTCAAATCCTTTGTCCCGAGCGGACTATTCATCTTCGACATCCTCAATCTGTTAAGCAGATTTCTATTGACCTTAAAGATTCGGATTCCAGCTTAGTTGCGTCTTTATATTCTTTAAATCCTCATGATGACGACAATGAGGAAGATATTATTTCTCTTATTCACGTTGTTCGTGAATTTTCCGACATATTTGAGCCCGTTTTAGGATTACCACCTAAGCGAGCAATTGAGTTCAGAGTTAATCTCATCCCTGGAGCTCAACCTATTACTCGTCCTCCTTATCGCATGTCCAATAAGGAAAATGAGGAGATGCGCAAACAATTATCCGAATTGGAGATGAAGCAATTTATTCGCTCTAGTTCCTCGCCTTAGGGAGCTTCGGCAATTTTTGTGAAGAAATCCGATGGTACACTTAGGCTTTGCGTTGACTACCACAAGCTTAATGATCTTACTATCAAAAATAAATATCCTCTACCTCGGATTAATGATCTATTCGATCAACTTAGTGGTGCTGGAGTCTTTTCATAATTAGAATTAGCTACCGGTTTTCATCAGTTTCGTATTGCAGAGGATAGTATTCCTTTGACATCGTTCCGTACTCGTTATGGATCTTATGAGTTGCTTGTTATGCCATTTGGTTTAACGAATGCTCCGGCTTATTTCATTGACCTTATGAATAGAGTTTTCAAAGACTTCCTCGATCGGTTTATTCTCATCTTCATTGATGATATTCTTGTGTATTCAAAAACCGAGGAGGAGCATAAAAATCATCTTCGGATTGTGTTGGAAACTCTTAGGAGCATTCAATTGAAAGAAAAATTTTCTAAATGCCACTTTTGGCAATCTCATGTGAAGTTTCTCGGACATATTATTTTCAAATCTAGAATTTCCGTGGGTCCTTCAAAGATTGAAGCGATTCAAAATTGGAAGAGACCGGAGAGTGTGACGAAGATTCGTAGTTTTCTCGGATTGGCGGGTTATTACCGTCGTTTTAACAAAGACTTTTCTAAAATTGTCGTGCCTCTTACTAGCTTGACAAACAAGGGAGTTAAATACATTTAGTCGGACAAATGCGAAGCTTCTTTTCAGAAATTAAAAGAACTCCTTTTCGATGCTCCTATTTGTGATTACCGAGGGAAACAAAGATTTTATTGTTTACACCGATGCTAGTCGCGTTGGTTTGGGTGCCGTTCTTAAGCAAAGAGAACGTGTTATTGCTTATGTTTCTAGGCAACTGAAGCCAGCCGAGACTAGATATGCCACTCATGATTTAGAACTTGCGGCTATTGTTTTCGCCCTTTGTATTTGGCGTCATTATCTTTTGGGAGAAAAATTTATTCTTTACACCAATCATAAATCTTTGAGGTATATATTTTCTCAAAAGGAACTTAATTTGCGTCATCAATGTTGGCTCGAATTTCTCGCAGCTTATGATCTTGATAATCTTCATACTCCCAGAAAGGGAAATTGTGTTGCGGATGCACTTAGTCGTAAGCAACAAGCCATTGTTTCTATGAAGATATCCGAATGGAATGATCTCGGAATTTTATCCACTTGTGAGATTCAAGGTCATGTATCCAATTTGTGTTCATCTCTTGTTTTATGTAGTCTTGAGGCTCATCCATCTCTTTTAGGCCGCATTCTTGAAGCTCAAAAGCTAGATCCCAAATTGGCTCTTCTTGGCCAAAATTTTAGGGATAAAATTGATATTGATGGTTCAAAAGACTTTGATATTAATTCTCGTGGCAGAAATCAAAAATTTGGTAAACTTATCGTGCTAAATGTTAGTGATCTTCGTACGGACATTTTAGAAGATTCTCATTGTTCTAAATTTACCGTTCATCCCGGTAGTAGTAAAATGTGCGCGGACATGAAGCGATTTTATTATTGGGAGGGAATGAAATCTAATATTGCTAACTTTGTTAAGTGTTGCATGACTTGCCAACTCATTGAGACCGAACATCAAAGGCCCGGTGGGTTATTGCAACCTTTAGAAATTCCAATTTGGAAGTGGGACCAAATTTCCATGGATTTTATAGACGGCCTTCCCCGTTCTCGTTCGGGTCATGATAGCTTATGGGTGATAGTCGATAGACTTACTAAATCCGCCCATTTTATTCCCGTTTGGTCCAATCGAACTGTGCCTCTCTTGGCCAAACTATTTATTAAAGAATTGTAAAATTGCATGGAGTTCCTTCTTCTTATTGTTAGTGATCGTGATCCAATGTTCACTAGTGGATTTTGGAAGAGTCTTCAAAAAGCTTTGGGAACGAAGCTTAATTTTAGCACCGCTTATCATCCCCAGTCCGAAGACAAATTGAGCATGTAAATCAAACTCTTGAAGATCTTCTTCGTGCATGTGTTCTTGATTTTGGTGGAAGTTGGGAAGATCATATTTCTCTTGTTGAGTTTTCCTATAATAATAGCTTCCAATCTAGTATTGGTATGGCACATTTCAAGGCACTCTATGGAAGGCCATGCCGATCTCCTTCTTGTTGGCTTGAGGCTGGTGAGAAGCTGGTTTTAGGTCCAGATTTTATTCGTGATTCCACATAGAAGATTGACCTTATTCGTCATAGGATGAAAGAAGCCCAGAGTAGACAAAAAACCTATGCCGATAATCGGAGAAGGAAATTAGAATTTTCTGTGGGAGATCTTGTGTTTGTTCGCGTTTCACCTATGAAGGGTGTTATGCGTTTCAGTCGATCGGAAAAATTAGCACCTCGATATATTGGTCCATTTCCCATCACAGAACGTATTGGTTCCATGGCTTATCGCCTTTTATTACCGGCTCAGTTTTCTGTTATTCATGACGTGTTTCACATTTCTCAATTACAGAAATACCTTCGAAATTCCGATTCTATTCTTGAGCCCGGTGTTGTGGAAGAGATTGAAGTTTCGCCTAATTTAACTTATGAGCAACATCCTATTCGTATTATTGCTTCGGAGGTCAAACACCTTCGAAATAAAGATGTTCGGCTTGTTAAAGTCCAATGGTCCTCAGATCCTAAGAATTGCTCTTGGGAACCTAGTGAGTTGATCGAGCGAACACATCCGGACTTACTTTCCCATGCTCTATGAGGTGAACTTCTTATTTCAAATTTCTTTTGTGTTGATATGCTTTCATGATTGCTACCTTATATTTTCTTCTTAAATATTGCGAGGATGCAATTTCTTCAAGGAGGGAAGTCTGTAAACCCACATATTTTACGATTGAATATTTAAATATTTTATTTTAATATTTTATCGTTAGTCGGATTTTAGTCCGAAAAGTTACTTTTTGTATACGGTCGAATTAGGACTCGGGACCACTTTCATTGGGTCCAAAACGTCGTTTGCGATCTTTTTGAGTATAAACTTTGATATGTTTGGAGTTAGTGGAATTTTGCCACCTTTTCACTTTGGGCTTCGGGGTTGGTTTAGCCCATTAGCCTAAACTATTAGCTCTAGCTCAACCCCCTCTTCCCTTCATAACTTCACTTTCGTTTCCTAACACTAAAGCTTCATCAAAAATGGAGGGAGGAATGGGAAATTAAAACTCCAAGCCCTAGTTCATTTGCAAATCCAACATCTAACTCCAAATTAAAAGAGAAGCCACTGATTCAAGCTTCTTGTGTTGAGACTGAAGTTTGGTTGATTCTTCCTTTGCTTTCGAGCTTCTTCTTTATTGATTTTGTGTAAAGGTGAGATTTTTATCTCACATCTTTGTCTATAACTATCTTTAATTGTTGGTTATGAATTCCTAACACTTTTTCATATGCATTTGCTCTTGGTTTGGATTGAATTGGAGAAAATCCCAATTTTTAGTGTTTTGGGTTCAAATATTTAAAAATCATAGCTTTGATGTTTGAACACGTTTTTGGTGATGCATCGGGGAGCCAATAGGACCGGGTAGCCGATGGGCATAACCCCTAGCGTCCATGCTCGATCTGTTGCAAATTGGGAGAGTTTTTGCATTTCTATCCCTTAGGTCGTTCGGCCTGCACATATGATTCTCGACCAGCAGTTAGGTCGGCTTGCCTTAGGTCGCGACCCATAGGTCGTTCCGTGTGTTAAGTCGCTCGGCTTGTCCCTGTGCCTTAGGTCGCGCTATACCTTAGGTCGCTCGGCCTGTTAGATCGTCCATTCCTTAAGTCGCTCGGCCTATTCTTACCCCTTAGGTCGCGCCATGCCATAAGTCGCAACCTCTTAGGCCGTTCCACCACTTAGGTCGCTTACACCTTAGGTCGCGCCCTGCTTAGGTCGTGCCATGTGTTAGGCCGTTCCACCACTTATGTCGCTTACACCTTAGGTCGCGCCCTGCTTAGGTCGTGCCATGTGTTAGGCCGTTCCATTACTTAGGTCGCTTACACCTTAGGTCGCGCCAGTTAGGCCTTATGCTACTCCTTAGCCGCTAGCTTCTTAGGTCGCTTTCACTTAGGTCGCAACCATATAGGTCGCTCGGCCTGCTGCTATATCTCGTACCAATTTAGGTCGCTTCATGCTATATGTCGCGCCATGCTATAGGTTGCGCATTGTTAACTTGCTCTGTTAGGCCGCATGCTTTTTCTTAAGTCGCTGATCTCTTAGGTTGTATGCCGTGGAGTCGCATGTGTTGAGCCGCTGAATTCTTGTGTTGAATTATGTTAAGTCGTAAGTAGTGGCTGTTAAGTCGTAACAGTATTTCCACTGATGGACTTGGAATCGAATTCTTTGGATTTTATTCACGTCTTCGAATGTGAATTTTTGTGATTTATTGTTTCTACAATCATTTTTGTGATTTTTCACTTTAAAAATATGAAGGTTTCAATACTAACAGTAATTCCAATCAACTAGTATATACAAACCTTTACCTCACTCGTATGAGAAATCTAATTAAACTACTTAGTAAAACAAGTGGTATGAAACGCTTGCGTTTACTTCATTGGTTAATTCTTGGACTTGTTCGAATGAATCTCTTGTGACAATTTTCTAGTGGAAACTTACAATTTGTTCGTAAATATTTAAGTTAAGCTAGTGGTTATGGGACATGAAGCTACGCTTATATATTTACTAGCTTACTGTAATTGACACTTCTTGATGATCGTTGATGATCATTTTTGTGATTTAGACTAGCAACTGTGCGATGTCTCTTTGTCTACGAGGGAGACTAAACCCCATTTCTGTGGAGCTTCGGCTCAATTTGGTAGGGTAGCGACCCATGGTCTTCGGGACGTTTTGTGGGGCTTCAGCTCAAAATTAATGGTTAGCAACCATGGAATAGCGTTCAATTTTGTGGTACACATGTTGGTTAGTTTTCATGCTCCCGTTTTGTGATGGGCCTCCCCCTTTTTGTGATTTCTGGATTTCCATTGATGATTCCTAGAATTTTATGTTTCACCAATTTTCGTGATTTACATTGATAAGTCTTATCAGTATTTGTGCATTGGTGAATTTGTGTGTCATTAACTTTTGTGATTGGCATTGGTATTATTGTCAATATTTATAGTTTGGTGAATATAAATAAAGAGTATGGCATTCCTTTTGATCTTTAAGAAGATTCTTCTGATATTGATTAATCCCTAGTTGATTTTCAATTGCATACTTATCACAGTATGACTTTATGGTTATCATATGTTTATGTCATATCTCTATATCATTTTATCTGATATTTATAGCTAGACTGATCCATTTATTATTTTCATATTAAATAATACTCGGGTCAGACCGAGATGTTACAGGTGCTTCTGGCTGACTTCACATCTGGGATTATCACCCTGACTTTTGGCTAACTACTTAGATTAGTAGTTTTTGTTGCATACATTTGAGATATAGACTCATTGATGTATCCATATTCTTTTGTTTAGCACTTGTTGCTATTCTTTTATGATATTGTGGATCTTGTTTGACCACTACTCTGATGTACTCTTTCACGTGTTATATATTCATATCTATTTCCACCTTTGTGATATGGATGTCTGTGACTGATTTGTGTTATGTTTATTTCTATATTTGTTAACGAAGAATATATATAGCCACTGTGTAGCAACTTTGAGTTTGTATCGGCATGTCGGATTTCCTCCTGAAACCTAATGCATGTTGTACTATCTGACATATCGGTGGTCACATAAAGCAATTACACAGATGGTCGCTCCTTAACAGCCTTATTCTCCGCACTACTTTACGGCATTACACCGTAGTGTCCTTGACTAGAGTGGATATAGAGGTGAGGCGTCACAACAGGTTCATATAACTGTCCATTATTGTGTTATGTCATATATTGACTCTGATGATGTAATGTATAAAATGTACAGTTCTTTTGATTTAAAGATTATTCATTTATCTATTATATGTTGTTCCGCTGCGATTGTGAGATTCTGATATTGTTTCTGTTGCTTTCCTTTCTTTCTTACTTCTTCTATCTTTTTCTTCTTCTTAAAACCTAAGGGTTCGGTTTTTTAGCATTCGATTGTTCGGCAGTTGATACAGTGGACGTATTAATGTCGATTTTCGAAAGTCGAAAATCCTAATAGTTACAGTTGGTATCGGAGCATTTGGTTAAGCGACAACCTTGGCTCTGCTGGGAATTACTCATTAGAGATAGAGTCAGTAGTACTCTAGAACGAGTATGAGTGTAATCATAGATACGAGCACGTATTTTATAGTGAACATAAAAATGTTTTTTTATTGTGTTTGCATATCCGTTGAGCTGTTTATGAATTCTGGTCGGTGCGGGAAGTACAACCGTATCGATAGGGGTTTCTAAACTCTTAAACAAGATAAACCGACATAGTATCATTTTAAATTGGGTACATGAAATAATTTTGCCTTGATTATATTTTATATATAAAGGAATAATTTTTCATAATTATTAAAGTGTATATAAAATTGATTGTTTGGTTGTTGAAAATGTAAGAATATATATAAGTTAATTAAAAGAATAAATTATATAAGCAAATGAATTATAAAGTATGGAATCATAATTAATATGATTTACAATTGTGAAATAATCTTATATATAACAAGTGAAATCGTATGAATATATTTAAAAATATGATTTGTAAATAAAAATGAATTTGAACTATGAGTTGTAATTGTTGAATACAAGTAATCAAGTTTTGAACTTATAACATGAGATGATAGATTTTAGCTTTGGTAAATTTAATTAAATTGAATTGGGTTAGATAGGTGATTATTTTATATGATTTGGAAGTTTAAATATATAAGTTGTATAACTTGTAAAATGTGAAAATGTAAGTGAAACCAAATGATAAAATGGTTAAACAATTTAATTAAGCAAAACGAGATATGAATTTGAATAAGTGACGAAATTTGACTTCGGTAAAAGTTAAATAGAATTTACTTTAGAATTGGAATCTGAATTGGATTTATAAGTGGAAATTTAAGTGAAGTTAAACAAATGATGTTTGAAATGGTATATAACTTAAGTAATGTTGAATGAAGTGGATTTTGGTATCGAAGTAAATTAATAAAGTGAAGTGATGAATATGAACTTGAGTTGTATAAATGAAATTCAACCTTATCTGTTAAATGAATTAGCAATTGAATTAATAAATGGATTGAATATTAATCAATCTAATGCAAATAAAGTGATATGGAATAAGGGATGTAAATGTTAATTCATTAAAAACTAGCAAATTGGAAATTGAATAATTGAATGGAAGTCAATTTAACATCAACCAATTGGAATTAGAAGTGTTAAACCAAATTGAATATGAATTTAAAAATTTGGCTATGTTGGTTATGATTTGGTTGTTATATGATTGTTAGTTGATTGTATATAGTTTATTAAGTGTTAATGAAATTGAATTGATAAATGGAAAGCTATGTAATTGAATTTAAATTGAAAGTGAACTAAGGTGAATTGGTTGTAAGAAATTAAAATTTGTATCGAAACCTTATAAATTGCTTATGGGAATTATTTTGATTGCATTGCTAATGAAAACTATCTGTTTTCTATTGAAAATTAGTGAAATGTAAATGAACTTCCTATATATGTCACTTAAACGTTTAAATTGAGTAAGTACATCTACTGGGGCTGTAGTTGGCTGAATTTGGTCACGCTAAAATGATAATAAATAATTGTTTTGCTTATAAATGCTAAAAAGGTACGCCTACGCAATAAAAATAGGAAATATGAACTGTTTTTCTGTTTTCCGACCATGTGGGTCGATGTATATAAATTTATATCTATTGTGATATTGCAAAAGCTCCTCCGTACAAAGGAGACTCTGCCAAAATTTTCCGTAAATTTTGGGAGTTAGAAAATTTTTGAAGATTTTTTGGAAAATTTTTGTTAACGAAAAGTCAATTTCTAAATTGAAATGAAAATGTAGTAATTGAACTAGAAAAGTGTAACCATCGGATTTTGGAAAAGTTAAAATGTTTAAATGAATTTTAAATTTAATTTGAACAAATGGTTTTGAAAAGCTAATGGATTATGTAACTTTTTCTTACTTGGCAATTTCGATGACGAAATTCTTTTGAGGGGGGAAGTTTGTAACGACTCAGAATTTCTGTCATTTGAAATTTGTATATTTAATTGATTTTTAATATTTACAAGTAAATTTTTTAAGTCGAATAAAATTTATTTCGAATATCTATATTTAATTGGATAATTAAATCGATAATTTAATATTTGAAATTACAGAAATAATTGGAAATTCGGTTTAATGTGATTAAAATTGATTTGTAAAGTTGTATTAAATCATATTGGAGTTAGAGTGATGTTATAGAACTTTTAAAATTGAATTAAAAGTTAATTTGTGGAAATTGAATATTTTAATATTTAATGGACAAGTAAAAATAGTCATTTTTCAAATAGTCGCGGATTTCGATGAAACTAGTTTCATCGGATCTGTAATGTTATATTATTATAAGATTTCAAATTTCGTGTAAATCGGATTTACGGTTTGTCCGGGGCAAGCTAAAACGCACTGAAATCGGTTTAAGTGAATTTTAAATTAATAGTCGATTTGAAAACCTATCTTCCAAATATGATCGAATAAGCTCTCGATGTATATTCCATTGCATTCGGAATACGGGTAAAACATTATAAATGCCAGGCGGCACGCTTCGTTTGGAGTTTGGAAAATTTTCGGATGAATAATGTTTTGCAATTTTCTATAAAAGGACCCAATTATCTTCATTTCAAACCCTAGGTTTCAAGCTTCAGCCGCCACCCATATTTAATGGCCGAAAATTATCGTTCTTCCTCCTCGTTTTTCTTTAAATCCATTAACAATTATCAGAAAGCTTCAACTACTAACTTCTAGAGCACGTTGAGATCTTCCTATCCAATGGCTATGATCGAATTTGGAGCTGCGAATCATCATCAAAGTGGTCGCGTTTTTGTTGCCTTCATGCACATTTATCTAGGCATAGGCTTGGCCGAGTTCGGCCGGTCCTTGGCCGATGATAGAGGTCGAGGCGAGCTTCGCAACGGAGGTCGTCGATCGTCTTCAACTTCTACGTGGTGGCCGCGATAATTCGTTGAAGGGTGGCGGCTATGGGTTGTTTTGTTCGGCTTCAAACGAGAAGAAGGAAGATGGGAGGGGACGGCCAAATTTGATCAAAGCAAAAGGGACGGCATGGATTGATTCTAGGTTAAGAAAAAATAAAATAAAAATGAAATTGCTTTATATTAAGATCATATAAACTTTAAACCATTGTATCTTTGTCATACGAGGTCAGTTTCGCACGAAACGAATTGCATTGGGTTCGTATGGACGAACACTACGCGATGGAGCTGGAATGAGATCGATTGGAGCTAGTTTGTATTTTGGGTAAAATTAAACGCTCGTTTAATTTTATTCGAAATAAAACGCTGAAACTGTTATTGGAAACATGGTGAGAACTTCTCACTCAATCGAATTGTGTTTCGATTTAAATTTTAAATAGTTAAATTTATAATTGCTTGATTGTGTGATTGAATGATAAATTACTATCTGTTGTATTGAAATAGACCCTATACACCGCATATTAAGCGGAGGTTATTATATTAAACACATATACCACGATATTCACTTGAAGTGGAATTGGTATTATATATGTACTTGGAGTTGATTTCCCGCATTATATAGCGGATGAGACCCTATTGCGCCGCATAATAGCGGATAATATTTTATATAAACCCATGTACCGTGATATTCCGTCTTGCAACGGGATTGGTATTGTGCTAACATCTGTGGATGCAGGGAAACAGGTTGGAGGGATCCAACTGGATTCCACAACAGTATTGATTTATTTATAGATATTTGAGATATATTTTGTTATCATATTGATATATGATGTTTGGATGTCGTGGTTGATGTATTGGTGCTGTTGCAGCATTGGGCCTATTTTTGGAGTTTTAAAAAAGTTAAAGTAACGATTTCGAATTTAAAAGGATTTTCAAGTGATTTTTGAAAGTATACATTTTATTGAATTTGGGAATTGATTCGTTTTAAATAAATAAACGTTATAATTTTTATTTTATAAAAATTATGATTTTTGTGAAATATAATCGAAATGTGATTTTGAAATGAGTAGTTGATTAATTTGTAAAATGGTTTAAATTGGGATTTTTGAATCATTATAAACGGCTTATATAAAAGATTTATAAAATTGATCTTTATAAATTAAAATATTGGAATTATAAAACGAGTTTTATAAGTGTTAAAATGAAGTATAAATGGATTTCATAAGTGAATGAAATTTATAGATTTATAAATTGTGAAGTTATAAAATGAATAGTTTTTATAAAATAAAAGATTTATAAGTAATTAACTTATAAATCGTATTTTGGCATTTAAATGAGATATAAATAGAATTTGTTAATTAAGGGATTTTATAAGTTGAAGTTTTTATAAAATATATAAATGTGAATTTATAAACGTTGTTTTATAAATCCGAAACCAATTGAATTTGATAAGTAAATATGAAAGCTTATTAAAGGAGATATATCCACGATTTTGGACAGTGTATAATCCTTTAAATTAAATATGTAGAAGTGTTGAATTTGGTAAACGATTTATATTCACAATTTTGGACGGTGAATAATATATTAAAGAAATGTTTTAGGAAGTGATCTTTTAAATAGAATCAAAGCGATTTGAAGTTGTTTTAAAATGTGTTAAGGATCAAAACCATAGATTTCAACATTCATTGTTGAAATAGACGTTTTCGAGAAATAACGAAAAGACGGACTATAACATTGTTGTTGTAGTAAATGATTTTCGAAAGGAAATGTTTTTGTATAGTATTGGGATTTATATATCTATCGTATTTTTGAATCCCTATGCTATTGATTTTAGGTTGTCGTAACGATGTTTTACGCAACATTTGTTTTGACCCAAATAAATGTGTTTAAATTGAGCGTTTTCTTAAAGGAATAAGATATATACTAGAATATTGAATATTTTCTATGTATTGAAAATAAATAGATTTGCCAATTAATTATTGTTAAATAAGTATTTCGAAATGTTTTCCAATGTAGAAATTGAAATGGTTTAGAGAATATATATTTTTAAAGATAAATTGATGTGAATATTTGGCAAGTTATTTAATTTATGGAAGATTAATAAAAGGGCCTAGTGATTGTTATGGTGCTGAATATTTGTTTGTTTGTTTTGATAGTTAAATAACCGATTATCAATATTTACCTTTAAATGGGTATTTGTTGGGATTTGCTTGAATTTGAATGCTACACTTATTTTAAAATAAGCGCTCGTTATTCGGTTTAACCAGGAGAGGACCTTTGGGTCATGAATCCCATTTCGAATAGTGATACGTCGTAATGGATAGCATTTGAAGACCGATGTTGAAGACCAGATATTTTTGAAAACGTAAGGATTACCGTCGAATATCTCTGCATCGACTAATCCCCAATATAGAGATTTTATCACCCTTTGTGATGGGAATTCCGAACGTGATTAGTGAACATCCGGATTTGCAAGGGCTTCTTTGGAAGTGCCTTCGGCTCTGTTCGAACCCAGAACAGACTTGTATGGGTTGTATGTCTAACATTACATTTTGAGATTTAAAGCTGGTTTCTATCAAATACATTTCTATTGGTGGCGGAGAATTTATCCTCTTAGCTTAGCATCCTTCATTGAGACGTACGAGCTCAGAGGTTATGTAGTTGATGGTTACTAGTGATATATTCCCAATTTGGTAACGTGACATGCTGAGTGTTGCTGATCATTGTTGATCAAAGCGTGGCTTTTATGAAAAGCATAGTTTTATGGAAGAGACTTCGTCGGACCTCATAACCCGGTAATGGTCAAAACAAGAAGAATGCAGCAAGGTTATTTGGGGATAGCGCCCCCATATGGTATGTTCATTTCCTTCTGGATAGAGGTGGTATTATGGTATGGAGCCCAGATACTTAACCTATGTAGTTGCTGCAAATTTATTTCTTTGTGGTTGTTGGTGAATCCCGGGATAAAGGTTGGTTACGACTGGGGAATGGCATACTCGTGTCAGTAGTTACCTAGCTAGAGGTAACCCGGCCTTGTGTTGGCAGAGATCCGGTTAGGTACCCGGGGAATCTTTCCAGAGGCGTACCCATGTGGAAATGGGAAGTTCCTTGGCCTGACCATCTGTTGGAAATCCAAACTCCAATACGCACCTTGTACGGTTTTAGTTGTAGAACCTGCCATTCACTTATGGTGGTCACCACTGTTTAGATGGAAGCTATAATAGGCATAGTGCGAAATGCCTATGCTGGCTAAGATTTATATTATACTTTTGAAATGTTTTCCTACACTTTTCACTTATAGTAATAATATCAAAGAAATTTGCGTATCAAGCTTGTTTGAATATCATAAAGAGAAATCTCCTCTAATTCTGCGTTTGCATTGTGTGTGTGGCGGGAGGCCTTACGGTAGTTTCATTTTCCAAAAGCATTGCGGATCTATTTTAAAATATTTCTTTGTTTGTTCTTAAAGATATAATTGTTTTAAGTTCTCACACCAGTCCCATGACTGACCTGGAGTTTATTGTTCCCTTCCTAAACTCTGGGTGCCGATCATTTTCTACATGGGCAGCCTAGAGTCAGGTTATTAGATCATTCTAGAATTCAGGAGATGTTGTGGAGATTAGAAGCAAGCTGGATGACGAAGCGTATCACTTGTATATGGTATTATCTTTTCTGCTGTGTATTCAGTTGTGAGGACAGGTTCATAGAACTGTCCATTATTGTGTTGTGTTGTATATTGACTCTGATGATGTAATGTATAAAATGTATAGTTCTTTTGATTTAAAGATTATTCGTTTATCTATTATATGTTGCTCCGCTGCGATTGTGAAATTCTAATATTTTTTCTGTTGCTTTTCTTTCTTTCTTACTTCTTCTATCTTTTTCTTCTTCTTAAACCATAAGGGTTCGTTTTTTCGGCATTCGATTGTTCGACAGTTGATATAGTGGACGTATTAATGTTGATTTTTGGAAATCAAAAATCCTAATCGTTACAATCCGACCATCCAATTGCCAAACGAACTGCACGGATCGACTCCCCTCAGTCCCCTCTGGAATACCCAGAAACGGTTCGTCGATCCGTCGAGTTTGATTTCGACTTGATGAACGACCCAGACTTTTTTGAATTTTGCCGGTCAAACGACAATCCAAAACAAAAAACGAATTTCACCAAAAGATTACGTACTTCAAGAGCTTCAACATATATTTTTTCTGATTTTTTTTGAATATTTGAAGTTGGTTTTTAAATTGGAATTTTAATTGGAATGATTAGGGTTTACAGCCATTGAGGAAGAGGAGCACAGAAGTTTCTGTACGTATAAAAATGAGGAATAGAGGCTGTTAGGGTTTATAATAGGGTACTTATATAGAAAGTTGAAAAAAGAATGGATTGGATCTATTAGATATACGCGCTAACGACAAAGTGGCCCAAAAAGCCCGTTCTGACTCCGGAACGAAATTGGGTCAACGCACATGCCAAAATAGATGTTTTAAAATATTTTGAACTCGATGGAACAAGTTTTCGGTCCAAATTCCATCATATGAAGAAGTTATGCTAAAATCAAAATTTTCGAAACTGATTTAAATTGATTTCAATTTCGTTTATTTCAAGGCGTTTCGAGTTTGTACGATCAAACGACAAGCCCGATCGCTACGAAACTTGAGATCCTACAATAATTCACCATTATGGATCCGATGAGACTGGTTTCATTGAAATCCGAGTCAATAGCCAAAATGGCTATTTTTCCATTAATTAAATAAATTAATAATCAATTAGTTAAATCCAATTTTTAACTCCAATTTTATAATTGACAATTTTATCACTTTTATCTTTCTTAATCATTTACCAAAATTTTTTAAACAAGTTTAGATGTAAATTAAAAGTTGATAAATCTATCAATTGTAGTATTAATTTTATTCCATTTTATTTTGCAATAAATTCAACTTTTGAATTTTATACTTCAATTAAATTAATAAATCTTGCTTTCTATACTTTAAATCAACCAATAGTCATATTATTCAGTCTATTATTATCAAAATGATGCAATTTACATTGGTTTGTAGTTATTGCATTAATATTCTCCAATTTCCTCTTATTTTACATTAACGTAGTTTTTAATTACATTTTATTCTAATGGATTTAAAACTAATTCAATTGATGGAACGAATGGGTAAACAACTAATGATAATCACCCATTTGCCTAGTTCAGCCTCATTCTTATAAATTTCATCTCATAACATTTATTGCTTCATTCCACTTTCTATTCATGTAAGGATTCATCCATAAAATTTACATTTACTTTTTTTTACAACTTTTACTCTTATATATTGGTTCAATGTTTATTTCAAATTTTCATTTATTACTTCCAACTATTTCTTTAATTTATCTTAATTTCAAATAATGTAGTAACTAATTTCATTCACAATAAATTCAATTAATTATAATTTATTTCAATAAATAAACTTGATTTAACTCCAAATCATTTTTATCTAATCAATAATTATTTAATAAACAAAGGTAACTTTGGTTTACCTTATTATAATTATTAAGTTCAAATTTTCATCTTCCTTCGTACCAACTACCCTATTTTCATTTTATTGCATTTCTACCAATATACACTCTACTTGCGTTCTACATTCTAAATAAATTCATTTACTTGGGTTCGTACTTTCCATTATATCGATTACTACACTATGCATAAATTTACATTTTCAATTATTCCATTATTTCATTTACACCTTCCGTTATTATATTAATAATCACTAAAGTAACGTCTATTGTCAACATTAAATATTACAATTACTTAACGGACATTGATTTTATAAATTTACAATTTATTACGTATTCTTCATCAGTTAACATAAATTTGAATTTTAATTAAATTGTAATGTTTGTTCAAGTTCATTAAATATTAACTCGCATTAATACATTTTCTTAATTTACAATCAAATACCGTTAACAGTGTTTTATTACATTAATCAATTTAATACTTTCCTTTATTTTTCATATACAATTACATCTGGTATAATCTTTTCACTACTTTCGTTCATTAGAATTCTATTCAAATTTCAATTTCTTGCCATAACTCATTTATTATAAATTTGCATACCAATAAATTAGGTTCCAATAAATAGGATTTATTCAATTCCACCATTTTAATTAAGTCTATTTTAATCAGTATAATATTTCATAGGTTAATTCTTAACATTTACTTCATTACACGTTATAACAATTATATTTCTTTATACATTTTATTCCAAAATCTTATTAATATGACAAATTTAATTAATGAAATTCACGGGCCGTTACACTCTACTCCACTCAAAACTTTTCGTCCCCGAAAAGGAAAAAAAAGGGAATAGAAGAATTAAGAAATCAATATATCTTATTCAAAACATTGACTTTATAAACAATTAAATTTACAAAATTAATTAATTTAGATAAAATATACCAATTTATAACCATTAAATCTTTTTATACTCAAATTGATAAAGTTTGGAAAAAAATTTCAAAATGTTTTCTAAGTCCAAAATTTACGGAAAATTTTGGCAAAGTCTCCTTTGTACGGAGAGGCTCGGGAGAAAATATAATATCAATATAACAATATACAATAAATATCTTCCAAAATAATATATATCCCAACTCGGGAAAATAATATAATAGCGCTATAAACCAAATCCAAAAACGTACCTATTTGTCGGACAATTATCGCTTATTATTATGAAACCAAAAGCAGTAGCAATGGTTTCCATAGCCTGCATTTACTTTATATAATCTAAAAGAGTTAATAATTATATAGAGTGCAATATTTAAGGTTGTTTCAACCGCCAACAAACAAACAATTGAACAACCAATTGCAACAAACAGCATACAACCTTCATACAGAATCAACACAATTCAATCATTCATTCAAACAAAACAAACAGTTGTATGGTTTAAACTTCAAATTGTATATAATGAAAAATAAGCTACTTAGTGCACCATTTACTCAACAATCTTAGATGAAGCTAAATAGATTTACTCATTCATCTAGATACCTTTAAAGTATCCTTACCCAAATAACCATAAACCAAACAAACAACAACTATTTTAAACAACGGATTTAGTTTATTCCTATTAATTTCATTTATATATTTGATGTTTGATTTCTTTCTTTCATATAATGATTTATCTTTTTGTTTTCATTTATTTCTTACAATTTTATTTATAAATAACTTCAACTTAATTACTTAAGCTTAAAGTTTCTTTCTTACAATACCTGTCATCTATTAAATTTAATTAGTAGTCTTTTTATTATACTTAACTTTATAACAACTACAACACCAAATTCTTATTTATTATTTTATTGCTTACCTTCTTATTATATTAAATTTTAGAAATATTTCAATTACAACTTAAGTTTATAACTCTATACCATCAATTTCTTATTTATTAAGGTGATTCAATTAACCTTTTCATTATATTTAATTAGTGTTCTTTCAGTCATCTTAAGTTTATACATTAAATTCTCATTTATAACAGCAAATTCATTGAATACTTTCATTACCTCAAGCTTTACTTGTAAGATTTCCCATTACATTTTCTTATTAACATTGTAGCTTTTATTATATGGTAATTTATATGTATGCTTTAAGAATGTAATTGAAAATTATAGAAATTTATCTCATTTCTTTTAATTTAATCTAATATACAATAATTTAGAGGTTCAATAACTATATCCTTTGCTTTTGTTGATTGTAAATTTCAACTTTCTTGTTATTTCATTTATAACATATCATTTAATATCTTATTTTAATTAGAGGTTTCAATTGTTAGTTAACTACCATTTTTCTACACTAGTTGAAACTGTAAAATAACGGAAACATAAGAATTTATATACCGGGTTTAATTCATAAATCGTTTTAAAATAATAGATAAATGTATATACTTACACTTTATATATCCAATTATATTTAAAATAATTTAAAATTTATCTTTGTTTATCAAAATAAATCTACAGTAAAACTACTACAGTGGCCTTCCCACTTCGAAACTCGAAAATGAATGTCGATGATGCATGCACTCATCACCGAAATTATTTTCCAGCGACAAAGAGGGGAGTGCAAAACTTATTTCTTTCAAAATTTCCTTTAAAACAATTCTTTCAAATTATATTAAAATATTTATATCAGAAAATACTTCTAAAATATTATTATTATATTTCAACATCATTCAAAAGAAAGTTTCAAAACCCCTGAAGTTAAGTTCTAAATTTCCAATTTTAATTTATTCCATTTTCAATCTTATTTCAACTATTATTTATAAATTTCATTACCTAACAACAAATATAATGCAACCAAATATATATATATATATATATATATCATTTATAAAATTTTATTTTATATATATATAGAGAAAATGTAATGGGCAAAATTATTTCATTCACCTATATTAAAACAAATATTGTGTCGGTCTATCATATTAAGTTCTTAGAACTCCCTATTAATTTCATAGCGTCTCATGCATCAACCAGAATTTATAAGTACAAAACGGAACAAATTAACACAATATTAAAACCTTTTATAACACTAAAAAATATGCTTTATCATGTATATACACTCACCGACTCCTATAGGGTATTTCTACCCTATTAATAAAGAATCAGACCCCACAAAGCAAAGGTTTATCGCTAAACCAAAGCTCTGATACCAGATGTAACATCCGCCTTTTCGCACGTTTTAAATCGACACACGTGCCAATTCAAACCATACAAAGGGCGGATTGTTATGGGGTAAATTAGAAAAAGACGGAAGAAATGAAACAAAACTGAATCTTGCAGTGGAACGATAAAATATAATAATCAAATATACAGTTCATGAAATTGTTTTACAAAATATTCGATTTTTCTTTTCTTATACAATACAATATCAGAGTACACATACCAGAGAATAATAATTAATGCAACGGAATTAAATGGTGTAGTGGAATAATATAGTAGATAATAGTACTACAAATCTTCGTCTTCGTCCTCTAGAAAAAAATCTTCAAATACTGGAACGCTCGGACTGACCCGAGCGAATTAAAAAGACAAAACACTCGAGTCAGAACTAAAAGATCCTATGTAAGTTAAATCAACAATAAATATGATTGTAGTAACTTAAGAGATGCTCGGGATTCACATCTCCTAAGGATCCGTTAAACTATTTACTATGTAGTAATATTTCACTATTATAATAGTGTCTATTAGTAAAATAAACATACTTTAAAATAGCGTTAAGGAGTGATACAATATTCCCCTTAACACATAATATATTCTGTGACGCCCCACCTCTATACCCACGCTAGCCAAGAACACTACGGTGTAGTGCTGTCAACTAGCACGGAGGTTGAGGAGCGACCATCCATGTGATTGCTTATCACACGGTGGCTATAAATAATCTTCGGAAACAAACATAGAAATTAACATAACACAAATCAGTCACAGACATCCATATCATAAAGACGGAAGAAGATATGAATAAATAACCAACACATGAAAGTGTACATCAGAGTAGTGGTCAAAAAGATCCACAATAATACAAAAGAATAGCAACATGTGCAATACAAAAGAATACAACTATGGGTCTATATCTCAAGTGTATACAACAAAAACTGCTAATCTAAATAGTTAGGCAAAAGTCAGAGTAGCAAATCCCAGGAAGAAGTCAAGCAGAAGCACCTGTAACATCTCGGTCTGACCCGAGTATTATTTAAGAAAATAATAAACGGATCAGTCTAGCTATAAATATCAGATGACATGGTATAAAATAAAAGATATGGCATAAACATAAAATATCCATACTGACATACTACTATAAGTATGCAAATGATGATCAACAGAAGATCAATCAATAAGAGATAAATCGATATCACAAGAATCTTCTCAAAGATCAAAAGAGGGCATCATACCCTAAACTTGTACTCATAACAAGTCAATGACATAAATTCCAGAAATCAACACAAGAAATCCAGAAATCACAGAAAAGGGAAAGAGGCCTATCACATGACGGTCCGAAGACCATGGGGAGATACCCCATATGGATTAGTCAGAATCACCCAGATGAGGTCCAGGCTAACCAAAAAGCAAAAGGTATGTGTGAGTGGAATCACACAAATGGTGTTTAGCCTAACCTCGCAGCAAAAAGGTATGTGTTAATGGAATCACACAAATGGTGTCTAGACTAACCTTGCGGACAAAGAGATATGTGTGAGTCGGAATCACACCAATGAGGTCTAGTCTAACCTTGCAAACAAAGAGACATCGCACAATTGCTAGTCTAAATCATAAAATGATCGTCATGATCAATGAGAAGTGTCAATTACACTAAGGTAGTAAATATAAAAGTTTATCTTCGTGTCCCATAACCACTTGCTTAACTTAAACATTTACAAACAAACTGTAAATCTTCACTAGAAAATTGTCACAAGAGGTTCAATCGAACAAGTCCAAGAATTAACCGACGAAGTGAACGCAAGCGTTTCATACCACTTGTTTTACTAAGCCGTTTAATTAGATTTCTCATCCGAGTGAGGTAAAGGTTTGTATATACTAGTAGATTGGAAAACGGTTTAAGAAAAGAGCTTTGTTATTGAAAATAGTGTTCAAATCATTTTGTTGAAAGAGTTTGATATTTACTACTAGTATTGAAACCTTCATATTTCTAAAGTTGTTATCCCGGCTTTTTAACAAGGCCGTGATACCATAAAATCGACCGAGAAGCCAAAGATAGTTTGTCTCGAAGAATGGTCAACTCGGCATCTCAATAAAGCAAGTTCTGTTGAATGTTTTTCAGATAAGATTCCCTACGGAGGGGGGTCCAGGGGAGGTGGCAACCCCCCAAGGTGGGGGTGCGGGGGCAACGACCTAAGGTCTTAAACAAGGTCGAGCGACCTATAGAGGCATAGGGTCAAACGACCTAATGTGTCGCGACCTAGCGAACTAAGCGGGTTCGCGAGTTAATGGTACAAAGACCGAGCGACCTAACATTCGAACGACCCAAGGAAGTAAGGGGCCGAGCGACCTACGAGTTTAAGGAGTCGAGCGACCTAGAGGTGTTCGCGACCTAGTGGTCGAGCGACTTAAGGGGGTACGCGACCTAAGGGAAACTCGCGACCTAACATTGCCGAGCTAAGGTAAGGTGTGACTCAACCAGGTGAGCGACCTAAGAAAGACGAACGACTTAAGGAACTCGCGAGTTAGAAGAGGCGAGCGACCTATGGTCATACGACCTAACGGGGAAACGACCTAATGTCATACGACCTAACGGCCTAAGGTCATACGGCCTATCTATGTGAGCAACCTAAGGGTTTAAAGGCTACGCGACCTAACGCCTTAACTAGGCTGAGCGACCTAACAAATATCGCGACCTAAAAAGGGAACGACCCAAAAATGGAACGAAGGCCTACGACCTAAAGTCGTAACGAGCTAAGGCCTATGACCTAAGGCCCTCACGTGCAAACATTTGTCGCGACCTAAATGGTAACGACCTAATAGGGAAAGGCTGAGCGACCTAACGCTGCAGAGGGGATTTAAGGCCAAAAACGACCTAAGTGTTAGCGACCTAGCGACCTATAGGCCAAATGACCTATGACCTAATTCCGAGGCGACGTTTCCAGGCAGTGCGACCTAAATGCAGAAAATTCACCGAATCGCTAAAAATTGGAGTTTTTCGCCAATCCAATCTAAACCAAATGCAAATGTACATGCAAAAGTGATAGGGAATCATTCCCAACAGTCCAATATAGTTATAGACTAGAATTGTGAGATAAAAATCTCACCTTTGCACCAAATTTATGAAGAAAAGCTTGAAAGCAAGGGAGAAGTAATCATAAGCTTGAATCCAATATCTTCTTCTTGAATTTGGAATTGAATGTTGAATTTGCAAGAGAATTTGAGCTTGGAATATTAATTTCCCCTTCCACTCACCATTAATGCTAAAGCTTGGTTGATAGGAAATTTATGAAGAGTGAGGAGAAGGAGAGAAGTGGGTTTGAGTTATAATGGCTAATCTAACCCAAAGTCCAAAGCGGGAAATGTAAGTGAAATTCCACTAACTCCAAAACTATCAATGTTTATACTTAAAAAAATTGTAAACAGCATTTTGAACTCAATGGAAGTGGTCTCGAGTCCTAATTTGACCATTTGCAAAAAGAAGCTTTTCGGACCAATATCCGATTAACGACAAAATATTTAAATATAAAATCGATAAATATGCGGGTTGTTACAGACTCCCCTCCTTAAAGAAATTGCGTCCTCGTAATATAAGATGGAAATAAACAGTAAAAACCATAAAAGCATATTTACACAAAAGAAATTTGAAATAGGAAGTTCACCTCAAAGAGCAGGAGTAAGCAAGTCCGGATGTGTTCGCTCGATGAATTCTCTAGATTCCCAAGAGCAATCCTTAGGATTTGAGTACCATTGAACCTTCACAAGCGGAACATCTTTATTTCGGAGTCATTTGACCTCCGAAGCAATAATTCGAATAGGAAGCTGCTCGTAAGTTAAATTCGGCAAGACTTCAATTTCTTCCACAACACCAGGCTCAAGAATAGAATCGGAATCTCGAAGGCATTTCCGTAATTGAGAAACATGAGACACGTCATGCATAGCAGAAAACTGAGTCGGTAATGCAAGGCGATAAGCCACATAACCAATATGTTCAGTGATAGGAAATGGCCCAATATATCGGGGTGCTAACTTTCCGATCGACTGAAACTTACAACACCTTTCATAGGTGAAACACGAATAAAAACAGAATGTCCCACAGAAAATTCTAACTTCCTTCTTCGATTATCGGCATAGGATTTTTGTCTACACTGGGCTTCTTTCATCCTATGTCGAATAAGTTCAATCTTCTCTGTGGAATCACGAATAAAGTCTGGACCTAAAACCAGCTTCTCACCGGCCTCAAGCCAAAAAGAAGAAGATCGGCATGGCCTTCCACAGAGTGCCTCGAAAGGTGCCATACCAATACTAGATTGGAAGCTATTATTATAGGAAAATTCAACAAGTGAAATATGATCTTCCCAACTTCCACAAAAATCGAGCACACAAGCACGAAGAAGATCTTCAAGAGTTTGACTCACACGCTCGGTTTGTCCATCGGACCGGGGGTGATAAGAAGTGCTAAAGTTAAGCTTCGTTCCTAAAGCTTTTTGAAGACTCTTCCAAAATCCACTAGTAAACAATGGATCTCGATCGCTAACAATAGAAGTAGGAAATCCATGCAATTTAACAATTTCTTTGATAAAGAGCTTGGCCAAAAGAGGAACGGTTCGGTTAGACCGAATGGGAATAAAATGGGCGGATTTAGTAAGTCTAACAACGATCACCCATAAGCTATCATGACCCGAATGAGAACGGGGAAGGCCATCTATAAAATCCATGGAAATTTGGTCCCACTTCCAAATTGGAATTTCTAAAGGTTGCAAAAAACCACCAGGCCTTTGATGTTCGGCCTTGACAAGTTGGCAAGTCATGCAACACTTAACAAAGTTAACAATATCAGATTTCATTCCCTCCCAATAATAAAGTTGCTTCATATCAGCATACATTTTACTACTATCGGGATGAATGGTGAATTTAGAACGATGGGAATCTTCTAAAATATCTTTACGAAGATCACTAATATTTGGTACGATAAGTCTACCAAATTTTCGAATGCCGCCACGAGAATCAATATCAAAGTCTTTCAAATCTTCAGTATCAATTTTATCCTTAACATTTTGGCCAAGAAGAGCCAATTCAGGATCTAGCCCTTGAGCTTCAAGAATGTGGTCGAAAAGAGAAGGATGAGCCTCAAGGCTACATAAAACAAGTGATGAGCATAAATCGGATACGCGCTCTCGAATCTCACAAGTGGATAAAATCTCGAGATCGTTCCATTCGGATATCATCATAGAAACAACTGCTTGTTGTTTACGGCTAAGAGCATCGGCGACACGATTAGCCTTACCGGGGGTATAAAGGATATCAAGATCATAAGGCGCAAGGAACTCGAGTCAACACTGTTGATGTAAATTAAGTTCCTTTTGAGAAAATAAATATTTCAAAGACTTATGATCCGTGTAAAGAAAATTTTCTCTCGCAATAGATAATGACGCCAAATTCGAAGGGCGAAAACAATAGCCGTGAGTTCTAAATCATGTGTGGCATATCTAGTCTCGGTCGACTTCAATTGCCTAGAAGCATAAGTAATAACACGTTCTTTTTGCATAACGACGACATCCAAACCAACGTGACTAGCATCAGTACAAACAACAAAATCTTGATTCCCCTCGGGAATAACAAGAATAGAGCATTGGAAAGGAGTTCTTTCAATTTTTGAAAAGCGGCTTCACATTTGTCCGACCAAATTTATTTAACTCCCTTCTTAGTCAAGCCAGTAAGAGGCACGAAAATCTTAGAAAAGTCTTTAATGAAACGACGGTAATAACCCGCCAATCCGAGAAAACTACGAATCTCTGTCACACTCTCCGGTCTCTTCCAATCTTGAATCACTTCAATCTTTGAAGGATCCACGGAAATTCCGGATTCGGAAATAATATGACCGAGAAACTTCACACGAGATTGCCAAAAGTGGCATTTAGAAAATTTCGCCTTTAATTGATTACTCCTAAGAGTTTCCAATACAATCCGAAGATGCTTTTCATGCTCCTCCTCGGTTTTAGAATACACAAGGATATCATCAATGAAGATGAGAACAAACCGATCGAGGAAATATTTGAAAACTCGATTCATGAGGTCAACGAAATAAGCTGGAGCATTCGTTAACCCAAGTGGCATAACAAGCCATTCATAAGATCCATATCGAGTGCGGAATGATGTCAAAGGAATGCTATCCTCTGCGATACTAAGCTGATGGAAACCGTTAGCCAAGTCCAATTGTGAAAAGACCTTAGCACCACTAAGCTGATCGAATAGATCATCAATCCGAGGTAAAGGATATTTACTTTTAATAGTAAGATCGTTAAGCTTGCGATAATCAGCGCAAAGCCTAAGAGTACCATCGGATTTCTTTACGAAAATAGCCAAACTCCCCAAGGCGAGGAACTAGAGCGAATAAATTGCTTCGTCTCCAATTCGGATAATTGTTTGCGCATCTCTTCATTTTCCTTATTGGACATGCGATAAGGAGGACGAGTAATAGGTTGAGCTTCAGAGGTAAGATTAATTCTGAACTCAATTGCTCGCTTAGGTCACTTTTCACTTACATTTCATAAAAACCATACTTTTATAACATTAAAATTTTAACGTTTATTTATTTTTAACAATTCAAAATTTAATAAAACATATACTTTCGAAAATCGCTTTAAAATTCCTTTTAAAACCAAAATTATTATTTTAAAACTTCAGAAATGGATCCGATGATGCAACAGCACCAAATAGTCAATCACGACATCCAAATATCATATATCGATATGATAATCAACAAATATAAAAATACCTGTAAATAAATCAATACAGTTGAGGAATCCAGTTGGATCCCTCCAACCTGCTTCCCTACATCCAAAAACATTAGCACAATACCAATTCCGCTCCAGTACGGAATTATCGCGGTATATGGGATTTATAAAATATTATCCGCTTAATAGGCGGCGCAATAGGGTCTCATCCGCTATAAAATGCGGGAAATCAATTCCAATATATACATATGCCAATATATATATATATATATTGCTATATATAGATATATCCTACTATATATACTATCACAATCAAACAACAATCAATAACTGCAATCATCATTCAACATACATTCAAGCAAATTTTAAATCTAACTATTTAATATTTAAATCGAAACTGTTCGATTGAGTGAGAAGTTCTCACCTCGCTTTCAATTTCGTTTCAGCTTTTACTTCGAATAAAATTAAACGCGCGTTTAATTTTATCCAAATTTTTCGCTTGCTCCAATCAACTCCAATCCAATTCCATAGCGTAGTATTCGTCAATACGAACCCAACGCAACTGGTTTCGCGCGTTTTCGACCTCGTATGAAAAAGATACGAATTTTAGAAGTTTCACGAATTTTTATATAATATTTACAACATAATTTATATTTTTCTAAACCTAAATCATATATGGCCGTTGATTTCGTGGCCTTGGATCCGGGCCGCATGATTTCTTCTTCTCCCACACGCGAACCCCCAGGCCAAAGAACCCACTCGGCCGCCCCCTAGGGCTCCAAATCGCCACCTCCACGAGCATTTTCAAGTCGATCGGGATACTTCATTCGAAAGCCCATCGCGAGCTCTATCTTCGGCCACAAAGGCTTCGAACTCGGCTCTCCCCATGGCACGCACGTCGAGAACGAACGTGGCCCCTTCTCGCTTGATTTTTGGCCACCACGATCCACTAAATATGATCTCGACCGTTGATATCGAAGTACTCTCGATGCTCTACACTTTTCCAGTTGGAAGTTTTCCCTAGTTGTTGATGGATTGAAGGAAAAATGAGGAGGAAGGGGAGATAGTTTCGGCCGTTGAAAAGGAGGGAGATGGCGGCTCCAACTTGAAACCCTAATATATTTTTTTTATTGTGAAGAGAATGGGCCTATTTATAGAAGTTTGAACGACACTATTCATTCGGCTTTTCCAAACTCCGATTTACACGCGGTGACCAGCATTTCTACGGTTTATCCCGCGTTCCGGACGCAATGGAATAGGTTTCGGAAGCTAATTCGATCATCTGTGCGAGATATGGCAATAAACGATCGATTTAAAATTAAACCGATTAAACGATTTTCTAGGCGTTTTAGCTTGCACCGGACAAACGGTAAATCCAATTGACACGAAATTTTAAACCATACAATAATATCACATTACGGATCCGATGAAACTGGTTTCGTCGAAATCCGAGACTTTTTGAAAAATGACTATTTTAACTCGCCAAATTAATATTAAAACTATTTCGATGCGTTTCGAGCTGCCACGGTCAAATGACAACTCCGATTGCGATGAAAATTGAAATCTGATAATAACAAACTATTACGGATCCAATGGAACTAGTTTCGTCCAATTCTGAGACTGTTCGAAAATTGGCTAATTTAACTAATCGATTTAATATTAAAATATTCAATTTTCACAAATAAACTTTTAATTCGATTTTAAAAGTTCTATAACATCATTATAACTTCAATATGATAAAATAAAATTTTACAAATCATTTTAAATCATATTTAACCCAATTTTCAATTATTTCTGTATTTTCACATATTAAATAATCGATTTAATTATCCAATTAAATCTAATATTCGAAAATAAATTATTCGACTTATAAATTCCACTTATTAATATTTAAAATTAATTAAATATTCAAATTTTTAATTAAATAAAAATTCTGGGTCGTTACATACTTCCCCCCTTAAAAGAATTTCGTCCTCGAAATTATCAAGTAAGAAAAATTACAGAATCTATTAACTTTCCCAAAATCCATAGTTAAACTTCTTACAATACTTTACTAAGTTTTCAAATCTATACTTAGTTATCTTTTCAAAACCAAACTATATCGTTTAACTTTCAATTTCAAACCAAATTTTTAGTTTTCACAAAATTTTCCCAATTTTCTCAAAAATATTCTAACGCCTTAAATTTTCGAAAAAATTCGTCCGAGTCTCCTTTGCGCGGCTCGATCCGGAAAAAAAGACAGTATATATATCACAAATATACATCTCATCAAGTGATGAGGCATCCCGCAGGGAAAAAATGTAAAAGTACGGTATGTAATCCGAGATATGTACCTTATTTATATTATTAGCGAGCATATACGGCTAATATAGCGCGAAAGCGAGCTCCAAATGCGAAGCAAACGTGATCCGCACCTACTAAACACTCAACAAACAGATGAGCATCATGCATATATGAAAATAGTATCAATATACAACATATAGCAACATAACAACTACAAATGCCAACATAGCAAATGCAACAAAACAACAAATGCAAACATCAACCAACTATCATCCATAACCAAATCAACATTCATTCATATTCTCATTAATATTCAATGAATTGGTTTTCAATTTAAATCACATTTGATTTATTTACATTGGATTTACTAACATTCATTCATATTCAATTTTAATTAGTTTGCATTCACTAATTTAAATCCAATTCACCTTCAATTCTATTCAAATTCATTTTCTTCCAAGTTAGATTCAATTGCTTTAGCTTCTAATTTCGCTAATTCAATTTCATTAACACAAAATGAATTTATATGCAATCAATCAACAGTCAAATAACAACCAATGTTTATTCAATACAACCAAATTTATTCACTTTACATTCAATTTGGTTCAACACATTTAATTCCAATTGGATCATATTAAATTGACTTTCATTCAATTTATTCAATTTCTAATAATATTAGCTTCTAATGAATTGACACTTACATCCATTATCCCATATCAATTTTATTTACATTCAATTGATTTTCATTCAATTCAGTAGTTAAATTCAATTGCTAATTCCTTTAACAATATAAAGTTGAATTTCATTCATATAGCTCAAGTTCAAATTCTTAATGACGTCACTTCATTAATTCACTTATTAATTTACTTCGACACCAAAATCACTTTATTCAACATTATTTAAGTTATATTCAATTCCAACATCTTATCAAATCCAAATAAATTTATTTAACTTTCCTTTTGTTAAATTTCAAATCACATATCTTTGATGACAACTCAAATTTATTTCAACTTGGATTTTATTGATTTACATATACTTCCTTTAATTTAACTCCATTCTTTAAATTAAACTTATTCTATCGAAATTCAAATTGTATAAGTTATCAACTCATTTATTATTCTCATAATATTTTAAATAAGATTCCAGAGTCCTTTCAATCTTTCAAAACCATTTTTTTTGAAATCAATTCAATTATCTTTTGAATTTCCAAAACCAAATCCAAACAACTTTTATTTAAAATAATTTGGCAGCAATCCCTCTTTTGGAAACCCAAAAATGAACACCGATGATGCCATGATCATCATCGGAATTATTTTCCAGCGACCAAAAAGAGTTTAGAGCTTTAATTTCTCCAAAACAATTTTCCAAAATATCAAATCCTTTCAATACACTTCTCTGGAATTTTGCTTTCAGATTATAAATCACATTTATAAACCTTTTACTTATATAAATTCACTTCTTATATATAAGGTTTTTCACAAGTGTAAATCTACTTATACAATTATTCTTTAAAAAATGTTATTTTCATTCAACAACCAAATAATCAAATCATATACACTTTAATAATTCTGAAAAATTATTTCGTTTATATATATAAAACACAATCGAGGTAAAATTATTTTATTTACCCAATTTAAAACAATACCGTGTCGAATTGTTCTATTCAAGTGTTTAGAGATCCTTATCAACAACGTTAATTACTCGTGTTGACCAAAATCCATATACCACTCAACAAACCAATCAACACAATATAAAATAATTATATTCACTAACAAATACGCGCTCGTATCTATTATTGCACTTACACTCATTCTAGAGTACCACTGACTCTATCTCTAATGAGTATTACCCAACAGAGCCATGGTTGTCGCTTAACCATAAGCTCTGATACCAAATGTAACGATTGCGATTTTTCGTGGTCGAAAAACCGAAATGTTAGGGTTAAAGAAGTAGAAAAAGTAGAAGAAGAGAGAGAAAGATAGAATAGAACAGAAAGAAAACAACAGAACAACATCAGAATCTCACAATCGCAGCGGAACAACATATAATAGATAAATGAATAATCTTTTACAAAAGAACTATATCAGTTATTACATAACATTACATTTCATTTCATTACATCAGAGTGAACAACATCAAACAACAACAAACAGCGGAAAAGAAATACTATATACTAGTAATACGCCATGCCATCCAGCTTGCCTCCTGTAACTCCTGAATTCCAGAATATCCTGATAAACCTTACTCCTGACTGCCCGTGTGGAAACTGGTGGGCACCTAGAGTTTAGGAAGGAAAACAATAAACTCCGAGTCAGTCATGTGACTGGTGTGAGAACTAAAACAGTTTATTTATCTTTAAAAATCAAAATAGAGGAATATTTTTAAAGTCAATTCGCAATGCTTTTTAAAAATGAGACTACCATAAGGCCTCCCGCACACACACACAATGCGAACGCAGAATCGGAGGAGATTTCTCCTTATGATAGTCAAAGATGCTTGATACGCATTAAAAGAGACATTTGATATTATTACTAGTGCATAGTGTAGGAAACATTTCGAAAATAAAGATATAAATCTTAGCCAGCATAGACATTTCGCACTTATGCCTACTATAGCTACCATGTTCAATAGCAGGTTACCGCCACATTCCATGGCAGGTTCTACAACTAAAACCGTACATGTCTCGTATTGTTTCTTTGGATTTCCAACAAATGGTCAGGCCAAGGAACTTCCCATTGCCACATGGAAACGCCTCTGGAATGACGTCCCGAGAACCAAACCGGATCTCTGCCAACACAAGGCCGGGTTACCCCCTAACTGGGTAACTACTAACACGAATATGTCATCCCCCGATCGTGACCGATCTATCCGAGGATCCTCGATTTCCAACAACCACAAAATTTGCAGCAACAACATAGGTTAAATATCTGGGCTCCATACCATGATACCACCTCTATCCAGAAGGAATGACATACACTAAAGGGGCGCTACCCCCTAATAACCTTGCTGCATCCTTCCTGTTTTGACCATTTCCGGGATGTGAGGTCCGACGAAGTCTCGTCCACAAAGCCACGCTTTATACAAAAGCTGTGATTTAGGTCAACAAATGATCATAGAAATGATCACAAAGATAAATGATCAAACAAATGATCATATCACAAATGATCAAACAATGATCATTTCACAGCAACACTCAGCATGCCACACTACCAAATTGGGAGTATATCACTAATAACCTTCAACTATATAACCTCTGAGCTCGTATGTCTCAGAGAAGGGTGTTAAGCTAAGAGAATAAATTCTCCGCCGCCAACAGAAATATATTTGAAAGAAATCAGCTTTATATCTCAATTTGTAATGTCAGAGATACAATCCATACAAGTCTGTTCCGGGATCGAACAGAACCGAAGGCACTTACAAAGATGTCCTTGCATTCCGGAAAATTTCTAATCACGTCCGGATTTCCCGTCACTAAGGGTGACAAAACCTCTATATCGGAGATCAGCCGATGCAGAGTAACTCAACGGTAATCCTTCTGTTTTCAAAAATATCCGGTCTTCAACACCGGTCATCAAATGCAATCCATTACGATGTATCACATATTCGGAATGGGTTATACGACCCCATGGTCCTTTCCCGGCTAACCCGAATAGTGAGCGCTTATTCAAAAATAAGCGTGACATTCAAATTCAAACAAATCACAACAAATACCTATTTAAAGGTAAATATTGATAGTCGGATTATTTAACTATCAATAGGCATGCTCAACATCACCAAATTCCAAATAATTTTCCAAATTATTTACTTTCCAAAATATCTTTACTAGATATAAAATTTCCCACACGTCAACATTTGAAAACTAATTTTCAAATCACTTTTCACCTTTACCACTTATGAAAACAAATTTCAAACATTTTCCTTACGCGAAATACTTTCATTTCTACATGGTTCATTTAAACCAATTAAATAAATCCTTAACGATTTACTTTATATTTACGTTCGAAATCCGTAAATTAATTCCCACACTTCAAAAATAAATCAACATTTATTTTTAAACAAATTCCCCTTTTCATTTATAAATTCCATAGTGAATTTACATTCCAAAATATTTATAAATATACGATTTCAATTATTCATTTTCAATTTATCTTCAAAAACATAAATTCTCAAAACATTTCATTTCACATTGGAAAAACATTTCCATACTTATTTATTAATAAGTAATTCACAAAACCATTTATTTTCAATACTTAGAAAATATTCCATATACTTAATATCGAAATTAACTATATATTTCATTCTTTAAGGAAAACATTCACTTAACACATTTATTTGGGCTAAAACGAATGTTGCGTAAAACATCGTTACTACGACCCAAAATCACTAGTATAGGGATTCTAAATTTAGATAGATATATAAATCCCAATACTATATAAAACATTTCCTTTCGGAAATCATTTACTATAACAACAGTGTTATAGTCCACCATTTCCTTCTTTCTCGAAAACGTCTATTTCAACAATAAATGTTGAAATCTATGGTTTCGATTCATAATACATTTTAAAACATCTTTAAAATAATTAACTTCATTCTATAATATTCATTTTGCCAAACATGACCATTTTATTCAATAAGGTATTCACTGTCCAAAATCGTGAATATATTTCCTTTAATAAACTTCAATATTCAATTTATCAAATTCAATTGATTTCGAGTTTACAAACAATGTTTATAAATTCCATTTCTATTTATATGCTTCGATTTATAAATCTCATTATTAACAAATTCCATTTATATCTCATTTAAATGCCAAAACCCGATTTATAAGATAATTACTTATAAAACTTCTATTTTACAAAATCTATTCATTTTATAACTTCACAATTTATAAATCTATAAATTCTCATTCACTTATGAATCCATTATACTTCATTTTAACACTTATAAAAAACTTCGTTTTATAATTCCAATATTTTTAATTTAT
This sequence comes from Allium cepa, assembly GCA_030765085.1. NCBI lineage: Eukaryota > Viridiplantae > Streptophyta > Magnoliopsida > Asparagales > Amaryllidaceae > Allium > Allium cepa. Next base: position 883,859,542 of record CM060943.1, on the reverse strand, counting down.
AAATATCCATTTTATAAATCTTTTATAAAAATTGGTTATAATAGTCCAAAAATTCCAATTTAAACCATTTCATAAATTTATTAACTATTTATTTCAAAAATCACTTTTCACTTACATTTCATAAAAACCATACTTTTATAACATTAAAATTTTAACGTTTATTTATTTTTAACAATTCAAAATTTAATAAAATGTATACTTTTGAAAATCACTTTAAAATTCCTTTTAAAACCAAAATCATTATTTTAAAACTTCAAAAATGGATCCGATGATGCAACAACACCAAATAGTCAACCACGACATCCAAATATCATATATCGATATGATAATCAGCAAATATCAAAATATCTGTAAATAAATCAATACAGTTGAGGAATCCAGTTGGATCCCTCCAACCTACTTCCCTACATCCAAAATCATTAGCACAATACCAATTCCGCTCCAGTACGGAATTATTGCGGTATATGGGATTTATAAAATATTATCCGCTGAATAGGCGGCGCAATAGGGTCTCATCCGCTATACAATGCGGGAAATCAATTCCAATATATACATATGCCAATATATATATATATATATATATAGGTATATCCTACTAGATATACTATCACAATCAAACAACAATCAATAACTGCAATCATCATTCAACATACATTCAAGCAAATTTTAAATCTAACTATTTAAAATTTAAATCGAAACTGTTCGATTGAGTGAGAAGTTCTCACCTCGCTTTCAATTTCATTTCAGCTTTTATTTCGAATAAAATTAAACGCGCGTTTAATTTTATCCAAATTTTTTGCTTGCTCCAATCAACTCCAATCCATTTCCATAGCGTAGTATTCGTCAATACGAACCCAACGCAACTTGTTTCACGCGTTTTCGACCTCGTATGAAAAAGATACGAATTTTAGAAGTTTCACGAATTTTTATATAATATTTACAACATAATTTATATTTTTCTAAACCTAAATCATATCTGGCCGTTGATTTCGTGCCTTGGATCCAGGCCGCATGATTTCTTCTTCTCCCACACGCGAACCCCCAGGCCAAAGAACCCACTCGGCCGCCCCCTAGGGCTCCAAATCGCCACCTCCACGAGCATTTTCAAGTCGATTAGGATACTTCATTCGAAAGCCCTTCGCGAGCTCTATCTTCGGCCACAAAGGCTTCAAACTCGGCTCTCCCATGGCACGCACATCGAGAACGAACGTGGCCCCTTCTCGCTTGATTTCTGGCCACCACGATCCACTAAATACGACCTCGAACGTTGATATCGAAGTACTCTCGATGCTCTACACTTTTCCAGTTGGAAGTTTTCCCTAATTGTTGATGGATTGAAGGAAAAATGAGGAGGAAAGGGAGATAGTTTCGGCCGTTGAAAAGGAGGGAGACGGCGGCTCCAACCTGAAACCCTAATTTTTTTTATTGTGAAGAGAATGGGCCTATTTATAGAAGTTTGAACGACACTATTCATTCGGCTTTTCCAAACTCCGATTTACGTGTGGTGACCAGCGTTTCTAGGGTTTATCCCGCGTTTCGGACGCAATGGAATAGGTTTCGGAAGCTAATTCGATCATCTGTGCGAGATATGGTAATAAACGATCGATTTAAAATTAAACCGATTAAACGATTTTCTAGGCGTTTTAGCTTGCACCGGACAAACGGTAAGTCCAATTGACACGAAATTTTAAACCATACAATAATATCACATTACGGATCCGATGAAACTGGTTCATCGAAATCCGAGACTTTTTGAAAAATGACTACTTTAACTCGCCAAATTAATATTAAAACTATTTCGATGCGTTTCGAGCTGCCACGGTCAAATGACAACTCCGATTGTTACGAACATTGAAATCCGATAATAACAGACTATTACAAATCCAATGGAACTGGTTTCGTCCAATTCTGAGACTGTTCGAAAATTGGCTAATTTCACTAGTCGATTTAATATTAAAATATTCAATTTTCACAAATAAACTTTTAGTTCTATTTTAAAAGTTCTATAACATCATTATAACTTCAATATGATAAAATAAAATTTTACAAATCATTTTAAATCATATTTAACCCAATTTTCAATTATTTCTGTATTTTCACATATTAAATAATCGATTTAATTATCCAATTAAATCTAATATTCGAAAATAAATTATTCGACTTATAAATTCCACTTATTAATATTTAAAATTAATTAAATATTCAAATTTTAATTATATAAAAATTCTGGGTCGTTACATTATGCCAACTCACGGGAGTTGGATCCACGTATTTACCTCAAAGGAAACGCCGCCGCCATCCTACTTCATTCTGGAATCTCCACCATGTACATGGTTGTTAAAGTGGTTTTCGGAGTTGGCAGAGAGTATGACAACTTCCGATCCTGGTCTCTTCAACAACCAATCGTTATTATAACACCGCGGTCTTTTTCAAAATACTTTATACTTTAAAACCAGAATATAATATCTCCTTTCAAACCATATAAATACGATATCATTTTACTCTTTTAAAACCAAATCAAAATTATATCATTTCAAACATATCCTTTTTCTAAAACCATACCACTTTAAAATTTATAATATCTCGAACCATACATTTGAATTATAACTCTTCAAACATAACACTTCGAAATCAATAGCATTAAACCATAACTTCCAAGACTTAAATGGTTTGGATATTGTAACGACCAAGAATTTCTATCATTTGAAATACGTATTTTTAACTGATTTTAAATATTAATAAGTAAAAAATTTAAGTCGAATAAGTTTTATTTCGAATATCTAGATTTAATTGAATAATTAAATCGATAATTTAATATTTGAAATTACAGAAATAATTGGCAATTGGGTTTAATGTGATTAAATTTGATTTGTAAAGTTGTATTAAATCTTGTTGGAGTTAGAATGATGTTATAGAACTTTTAAAATCGAATTAAATGTTAAATTGTAGAAATTGAATATTTTAATATTTAATTGACGAGTAAAAATAGTCATTTTAGAAACAGTCTCGGATTTCGACGAAACCCTTTTCATCAGATTCATAAAACTATATTATTGTAAGATTTCAATTTTCGTGTCAATCGGATTTACGGTTTGTCCAGGGCAAGCTAAAACGCACTGAAATCGGTTTAAGTGAATTTTAAATTTAAATAGTCGATTCAAAATCCTATCTTCCAAATATGATCGAATTGGCCTCTGATATATATTCCATTGCGTTTGGAATGGGGGGTTCTCGCTTCGCGTTAGGTAGCGAACGGGAGTCGAAGAATCGGGTCTTTTACAAATATTCACACAGTATATAACATAAAATGGTTTGAATTTAAAATTACTTTATAAAGTAAATAATTTCCACGACTTTAAATTTTATTCTCTTTAAATTAAGTCTAAATCCATAAATTTTAAATTCACTTTCAGTCTCAATAAACCACTTCAGTTTTAGTATATTTCAAAACCTTGAATTTTAAATAATTAGAAATTAAGGTTGGAAATTTCTATTCAACAATCCAATGTCCTATTATTTAGTTTGAAATATTTGCATAACAAATCCATAACCATTTAAATAAAAATCAAATTACCTATAACTAAATATTTCCTTCAACTTATTTATAGTAGAAATATTCATTTAATTCATCTTGAATAAAAATTCAGTTATAAATATCATACCTTTTAAAATTTCAAGTTAATAAGTTCTACATCAACTTATAGAGTTTAATTCTTAAATATGCTCAATTCCAAACAAATTACCAATTTATCTTCCAATCTTAATTAATTTAAATCATTAAAACTCTACATATATTCAATATCTTAAACATGTATTTAACCATATAATACAAAATAATCAAACACTATTATTCAACTTATTTATTTTATTTAACAAATTTATACATAGCTTGAATTCAATAATTTAACTATATATGTATATATATAATAATATTTATATAATAATCAAAATTTAATATTTATTTAACCGTATCCTATCCAAACCATAGAAATCATTTTCAAAATATTTATATATCTAGACCACGATGCCTGTGTATAATTTTCTATCCTATGGTCAAGTGATACAGATGTTTATCATTTCAATCCACAATTTAAAATAAAAATTACGGTTTTATATCATTTCAAACTGCAATCCCAAATGAAATGAAAATGCACAATAACTTGCTGTGTATGCAATATAAAATACAGCGTTTATTCATCCAGTATCAATCATCAACCATTTATCACAATCCTCATCCAAATTCAAACAATACATCAATATACAACAGGTGATAATAACAGGTATCAACTATCAGTTTTGTGACGCCCCACCTCTATAACCACGCTAGCCAAGGACACTACAAGGTAATGCCGTCAACTAACACGGAGAATAAGGCTGGTTGGGAGCGACCATCTATAGCCTTGCTCTAATTATCTATTGAATACATCGACAATAAACATACCAACCAGGTCGACATAACCAATGAATACTTAAAACAAAACCATAGGTGGTTGGATCTATCAGAACAGAATATAATAACTCAAATGTAATATACATCACAGAACAGTAAATCATCATATACACATATACAGATACATAACAGAGTTATAAAATAATACATATCAAGTGGTATAGCAAACCACCATATACAGATGAATCCAAAAGAATACATATATCAGAGTTACAACAAGATAGGACTACACAAAAAGCTATATCGAAAAGGAACAAGCTGAATATTCCACCGCGGAAGCAAAATAGGCTAAGTCCAAAAGCACCTAACCTGAAACATCTCGGTTTGACCCGAGTATAAAATACACGGGTCAGTCTAGCTAAACATATCAGTTAGATAAATTGAACAACAATAAACCTGCAAGGTTACAATGTATAACAAATATCTCTAAAAGAGATAACACAATCATCTAACAAAAAGATGAAACATATGATAACAAGCCTCATATCATCGGCAACTCATAGAAACAAAGGATAAGAATATCCCAAAACAAGACAAAAGGCAAATAACAAATACCCATAAGGTATACAAGTTCCACAAGGTAAACGCTACTCATCATGCGGCTCAAAAAGACCAACACCAAAGGGCGATACCAAGGGAATATACATATCAATGAAACATCATAAAATTGCTCGAGCTCAGTACTGTATAAACAAGGATCCATGAGCCCGAAGACTCCAAACCCAATATCACTCGAGCGGCTCATAAAGACCTAACTCCGAAAGCGATACAATAGGGCAACCCAATATCACCCACGCGGCTCATAACGACCAACATAGAAAGCGATGCTATAGGGCAACAAACCCGAAGGCACAAACCCGAAGGCACATACCCGAAGGCAACAAACCGTAGTGGTGAAGTTCAGAGACCCAGTACTGGACACCACTAACTGGCGGAATGTGTCACAACTCTCGAAAAGGAATCCGAAAAGTGTTAACGTATGTCCCATAACCACTCGTTCGCACTAAACGGTTTACTATCCGTCAGCCACTTTCACACTCAAAGCAATACAAAGTTTACCTCATATCATCGATAAACCAAACCCGAAGGTTAAAACGATCAATTGAATAGGTCGGGGATTAATCGGAAGGATAAACGCACAGATTCATGGTCCGTGTTTTGCCCAACCATTTAATCACCCTTCCAATTCGCTCGTAGTGCGAAATTGTACGTGTGGTTTAAATAGAATTTATAAATCGGAGAAGCGAACTTTTAATACAATTTGAAGAAATAATTTATAAAAAACCGTGAATGAATTCAAAAAGGAATTATCAAGGTCAAATACGCATAAGCAACTAATTGGAATCAATATGCATCGATTAAATTCGGAAAATTAAACGAACAAGGCAAATTGGCCAAAAACAGCATATTCAGACGTCTGAAAGAAGGGATTCAGACGTCTGAATCTGGAAATCAATTTGTTTTCCAAAACAGAATTCAGACGTCTGAATCCTAACATCCAGACATCTGAAATAGGCAATATTTTGCCTATTTCCTTTCTGGTCGAAATATAGCCAACTCAGACGTCTGGAATATAAATTCAGACGTCTGAATCTGGAAATAAATTTATTCCCAAGAAAAATATTCAGACGTCTAAAATGGGCATTTCAGACGTCTGAAACCAGATGGCCAGGCATTTCCTGAACCTAGGCCAACTATGGCCAAACAAATCGAAAGCGATCGGATGCGTGTTGATTATGGGCTTACGTCAAACGACTACCCAACCTTAACAACACCCCCAAACACTCCGAACAACATAAAAACCAACCATATAAGGTTTTACATAGATTCGGCTTCAAAAATCATAATTTGGCAATTTCACCGAATCAACCCAAATCAAAAGCAAAAGAACATATGAACACTTGTTAGGAATTCATGCCTAACATCAATGATATCAAAAGAAGTAGATGTGAATTCAAAACTCACCTTTTGTCACAAAACAAAGAAGAAGGAGCTCAAACACAAGAAGGAGATTAGCCACTCTTCACTTTAACTCTACAAGCTTCAATCTAAGAATAAAACACATATTTCCTAAGTTTAGGTTTAGTAATTTTCTGAGATTGAAGATGTGACGCCCCACCTCTATACCTACGCTAGCCAAGAACATTACGGTGAATGCTATCGACTAGCACGGAGAATAAGGCTGTTGAGGAGCGACCATCCGTGTAATTTCTTTGCACGAGCACCGATATGTCAGATAATATAACATGCATTCTATTTCAAGAGGAAATCCGACATACCGACACAAACTCAAAGCTACTACATGGTGGCTATATAAATCCTTCGGAAACAAATATAGAAATAAACATAACACAAATCGGTCACAGACAATTCATATCACAAAGGCGGAAATAGATATGAATATTACACTAGGAAGTGTACATCAGAGTAGTGGTGTCAAAAGTTCCACAATATCACAAAAGAATAGTTACATGAACTACACAAAAGAATAAGTATACATTATGGAGTCTATATCTCAATGTATACAACAAAAACTACTAATCTAAGTAGTTAACCAAAAGCAAGAGAAATCAATCCCAAGAGAGAAGTCAAGCAGAAGCACCTGTAACATCTCAGTCTGACCCGAGTATTATTTAATAAGAAAATAATAAACGGATCAGTCTAACTATAAATATCAGATGAAACGATATAGAATAAGAGATATGACTAAACACATAATAATCACAATGCCAAGCTGTGATATATATATAAATATATACTTAGTTGATAACCATCAAGAGATTAATCAATGTCACCAAATCTACACAAGAATCAAAGAAATGTCATACTCCTAATTTCATTCACCATACCATAAATATTAACGATAATATCAACGTCAATCACAAAAGTCAATGACACACAAATTCCAGAAACTACACAAGAAATCCAGAAACCACTAAAGTCAATGACACACAAATTCACCAATGCACAAATATTGATAAAACTTATCAATGGAAATCACGAAAATTGGTGAAACACAAATTCTAGGAATCTACACAAGAAATCCAGAAATCACAAAGGGGGGAGGCCTATCACAAACGGGAGCATAAAGCTCACCAACACGTGTATCACAAACGGAACGCTAATTCCATGGTCGCTAACCATCACAAATTGAGCCGAACCTCCACAAACGGCCCGAAGACCATGGGTTGCTACCCCATCACAAATTGAGTCGAAACTCCACAAAACGGGGTTTAGTCTCCCTCGCAGACAAAGAGACATCGCACATTGCTAGTCTAAATCACAAACATGATCGTCATGATCAGCAAGAAGTGTCGATTACAATAAGCTAGTAAATATATGAGTTTAGCTTCACGTCCCATAACCACTTGCTTAACTTAAATATTTACGAACAAATTGTAAATCTCCACTAGAAAATTGTCACAAGAGGTTCAATCGAACAAGTCCAAGAATTAACCGACAAAGTAAACGCAAGCGTTTCATACCACTTGTTTTACTAAGCCGTTTAATTAGATTTCTCATATGAGTGAGGTAAAGGTTTGTATATACTAATAGATTGGAAAACGGTTTTATAAACGAATTTGGTACTAAAATAGCATTGAAATCGTTTGAGGAAAGAGTTTTGATATTTACTACTAGTATAGAAAACCTTTATATTTTTAAAGTGACAAATCACGAAGAAGATTGTAAGAACAATCAATCATAAAAATTCACATACGAAGACGTGAATAAAATCCAACGAAATCGATAAAGGATCCATCGAAATGGATATTCCAAAATCCCTAAAAAGAGTCATCAAAGTCATAATAGATGATAACAACAAATAGGATTATCACGAATCGATTTAAATTAGAATTTCAATCCAAAAAGGCAAATTGGACTCAAACAGCAGGTTCAGTCGACTGAACAGAGTTTTTCAATCGACTGACCCTGTACCTGGAAATTTTCCAGGTTCAGGAAACTTTCTGTTTCCAGTTTCAGTCGACTGTGCAGAGTTTTTCAGTCGACTGAATCATGCCTGGAAACTCTCGGGTTTCAGGTTCAGTCGACTGAATAGAGATATTCAGTCGACTGAATCATGCCTGGGTTGTTTTTCAGCCTTATATAAATGAAGAGCAAACTCTTCCAAAATGCAACCGGACGAACATTGGCTCTAAGGGTTTATGCCAATCGGCAACCCGGCCCTATATGCTCCTCGATGCATCACCAAAAGCATGATCAAACGTCCATAAAAGGATTTCACACAAATTTGACTTAAAAGCTCAAAAATTGGAATCTTCACAAAACCAATCCAAATCAAGAGCAAATGCACATGAAGAAGTGTTAGGAATTTATACGCAACAACCAAAGAAATTATAGTCATAGATGTGAGATAAAAATCTCACCTTTAAACTAAATTTATGAAGATGAAGCTTGAAAGCAAAGAGGAATCAACCACTCTTCAAGCCCAACTACAGAAGCTTGAATCAAAGCTAAAAAGAAGAACATTTCCTAAGTTAGGTTTAGGAAATTTCTGAAATTCAAAGAGAGAATGAGTTGGAGAAGAAGAAGAGGAAGCTTACCAATGGGTTCTCATGAACTTTGGAGCAAGGAGATGGATTTGCAAAGCAAGCTAGGGCTTGGGAATTTCTATTTCCCATTCTCTTCCTCCATTTTTGCTTGAGCTTGAGTGTTAGGAAAATAGAAGAGAAGTGAATGAAGAAGAGAGTGTTGGGACTGAGTTAAGTGACTAATTGGCTCAGCCCAACCAAAGCCCTAAGCGGGAAAAAGTAGCAAAAATCAACTTTCTCCAAACATATCGAAGCTTATACTCAAAAAAGTCACAAACGGCATTTTGAACTCAATGGAGGTGGTCTCGAGTCCTAATTCGACCGTATGCAAAAAGTAGGTTTTCGGACTAAAATCTGACGAACGATAAAATATTTAAATAAAATATTTAAATATAAAATCGATAACTATGCGGGTTGTTACAGACTCCCCTCCTTAAAGAAATTGCGTCCTCGCAATAAGTAAGAAGGAAATATATGAAGTAACAACCATAGAAGCATATTAACACAAAAGAAAATTTTGAAATAGGAAGTTCACCCTAAAGTGCACAAAAGAGTTAGCAAGAAATCTGGTGAAACTTCAATTTCCACAATAACACCGGGCTCAAGAATGAAAACCGAAATCCCTAAGGCATTCCCGTAGATAAAAGACGTGGGGAACGTCAAGAATAGCAGAAAATTGAACCGGTGCAACGGCGTAGTACAAAAACGGTACGCCCGAGAACCTAGAAACTAAAATAATTTAGGACATCAGCGTAGTGCAAAAACGGTACGCCTAATGAACTCAAGCAAAGACATCGATGTAGTACAAACGGTACATCCGATGAATCAAAAGCAAAGACATCGATGTAGTACAAACGGTACATCCGATGAATCAAAAGAAAAGACATCGATGTAGTACAAACGGTACATCCGATGAATCAAAAGAAAAGACATCGATGTAGTACAAACGGTACACCCGATGAATCAAATAGCAAAGACATCGATGTAGTACAAACGGTACATCCGATGAATCAAAAGCAAAGACATCGATGTAGTACAAACGGTACATCCGATGAATCAAAAGCAAAGACATCGATGTAGTACAACGGTACATCCGATGAATCAAAAACAAAGACATCGATGTAGTACAACGGTACATCCGATGAATCAAATAGCAAAGACATCGATGTAGTACAAACGGTACATCCGATGAATCAAAAGCAAAGACATCGATGTAGTACAACGGTACATCCGATGAATCAAAAGCAAAGACATCGATGTAGTACAACGGTACATCCGATGAATCAAAAACAAAGACATCGATGTAGTACAATGGTACATCCGATGAATCAAATAGCAAAGACATCGATGTAGTACAAACAGTACATCCGATGAATCAAAAGCAAAGACATCGATGTAGTACAACGGTACATCCGATGAATCAAATAGCAAAGACATCGATGTAGTACAAACGGTACATCCGATGAATCAAAAGCAAAGACATCGATGTAGTACAATGGTACATCCGATGAATCAAAAGCAAAGACATCGATGTAGTACAACGGTACATCCGATGAATCAAAAACAAAGACAGCGATGTAGTACAACGATACATCCGATGAATCAAATAGCAAAGACATCGATGTAGTACAAACGGTACATCCGATGAATCAAAAGCAAAGACATCGATGTAGTGCAACGGTACATCCGATGAATCAAATAGCAAAGACATCGATGTAGTACAAACGGTACATCCGATGAATCAAAAGCAAAGACATCGATGTAGTCCAACGGTACATCCGATGAATCAAAAACAAAGACATCGATGTAGTACAACGGTACATCCGATGAATCAAATAGCAAAGACATCGATGTAGTACAAAAGGTACATCCGATGAATCAAATAGCAAAGACATCGATGTAGTACAAAAGGTACATCCGATGAATCAAAAGCAAAAAAGAAGAACATTTCCTAAGTTAAGTTTAGGAAATTTCTGAAATTCAAAGAGAGAATGAGTTGGAGAAGAAGAAGAGGAAGCTTACCAATGGGTTCTCATGAACTTTGGAGCAAGGAGATGGATTTGCAAAGCAAGCTAGGGCTTGGGAATTTCTATTTCCCATTCTCTTCCTCCATTTTTGCTTGAGCTTGAGTGTTAGGAAAATAGAAGAGAAGTGAATGAAGAGGAGAGTGTTGGGACTGAGTTAAGTGACTAATTGGCTCAGCCCAACCAAAGCCCTAAGCGGGAAAAAGTAGCAAAAATCAACTTTCTCCAAACATATCGAAGCTTATACTCAAAAAATCGCAAACGGCATTTTGAACTCAATGGAGGTGGTCTCGAGTCCTAATTCGACCGTATGCAAAAAGTAGGTTTTCGGACTAAAATCCGACGAACGATAAAATATTTAAATATAAAATCGATAAATAAGCGGGTTGATACAGAAGAGAGAAAGAGATAGAGAAGATAAAGAGGAGCTTACCTATGTCTTCTCTTTGATATTGGAGCAAGAAATCAAGTTACAAGAGGAATCTAGGGCTAGCAATTTCTATTTCTCTTTCCCTTCCACCATTTTCAGTTTTGCTAAAGTTTGGAGGAGTGGAATGAGAGAATGGATAAAGAGAGGGCTGAGTTAGGGGTTTAAACTAACAAATAGGCTGAACCCAAACCCAAAACCCAAATAGAAAAGTTGCAAAAATTCACAAACTCCAAACATATTAAATCTTACACTCAAAAAGATCGCAAACGCCATTTTGGAACCAATGGAGGTGGTTTTGAGTTCCAATTTGGCCATTTGCGGAAAGTGACATTTCGGACCTAAATCCGACTAACGACGCTATATTTAAATAAAACATTTAAATATAAAATCGTTAAATATGCGGGTTGTTATAGATCTCCCCTCCTTACAAAATTGCGTCCCCGAAATTCCCAAAGACGATATTTGTAACAACTACATACATACAACATTCAAAAGAAAAGAAAATAAGCTCGAGATGAAAAGACATACTCACCGTTTCTAAACAAAGATAGAAAACCCGGATAAGATCGCTCGATATAGTCTCTGGTTTCCCAAGTACCGTCATTGGGATTAGCGGACCATTGAACTTTAACGAGCGGTACGTCCTTGTTCCGAAGGTGTCGCACCTCCGTGTCAAGTACGCGAATAGGTTGTTGTACAATAGATAAGTCCGGTGAGACCTCAAGCTCTTGCAATTCAGGAGAATCAATAACAGAATCCGACTCCCAAAGACACTTCCGAAGTTGAGAGACGTGAAACACGTCATGAATGCCAAATAAATGAGCAGGAAGTGAAACTCTACAAGAGGTAGGTGATCCTCCCAACAACCACCAAAAATCAAAAACACAAATACGGAGAAGATCTTCCAAGATATGATTCACCTGTTTAGTCTGTCCGTCAGACTGCGGATGATAAGCTGAACAAAAATTAAGCGTTGTTCCCAAAGGTTGCTGAAGACTCTGCCAAAAATGACTCGTGAATAAAGAATCACGGTCACTCACAATAGAACTAGGAACACCGTGAAGTCTCACGATTTCCTTGACATACAAATTAGCCAAATGCGAAGCAGACCTATTAGAATTAATAGGAATAAAATGAGCAGACTTAGTGAGGCGATCGACAATAACCCAATGCTAGAATGGTCCTATCTCGAATGAGGTAGGCCGTCAATGAAATCCATAGAAATCTGATCTCATTTCCACAATGGAATCTCTAGGGGCTGGAGAAGACCAGAAGGACGCTGTTGTTCTGCCTTAAAACATTGACAAGTTATGCAATTATTCACATAACTCGCCACATCGCGTTTCATGCTTTCCCAATAATAAAGACGATGCATATCAGTATACATCTTACTACTACCAGGATGAATGGTATACTTAGAGCAGTGACAATCATCAAGAATGTCATGCCTAAGCGCAAAATCAGAAGGCACAAAAAGGCGGTTCTTCTTGCGAAGGCACCCATGACAATCAATGCTGAAATCCCGCAACGCCTCATCACAGGATCCAGACCCACAAAGCTGAACAAGATGCAACAAATCAGGATCACGCCGTTGGGCATCGGCAATACGATCCAATAAAATGAGTCGAGCTCCCAAACTAAATAATAGAATAGGAGAATCAGAAGATGAAGCTCGATCACGAATTTCACTAAAAGATAGAGTCTCAAGAATATCCCATTCGGCAAGACTCATAGAAACAACAACCGAATGTTTGCGACTAAGCGCATAAGCAACACGATTACCCTTACTAGGGGTTCACTGGATATTAAAATCATAAGAGGCAAGAAACTTGAGCCAACGTTGTTGACACAAATTAAGTTCCCTGTGAGAAAATAAATATTTTAAAAATTTACGATTGAGCAGGAGAACAAATTTCTCCCCATAAAAACCATGACGTTACACTAAAAGTGAAATCAATAGCCGCGAGCACTAGATCATAAGTGGCATATCTAGTCTCGGTAGGCTTTAATGGTTTAGAAACATAAGTGATAACACGTTCTCTTTTGCAAGGGAATGACATCCAAACCAATACGATTAGCTTTGGAACAAAAGATAAAGTCTTGGTTCCCTTCGGGAATCCCAAGAATAAGAGTATCGGAAAAGAGTTTTTTAAATAATATTCTTTTTTCGAAAAGCTAAAACTTCCAAAATTACAATTATCTTTATGTAATCTTTTTTCTAATTTTTTTTACCTTTTATAAGTCAATTTATTGTGTCAAATTGTCTCATCAAAGCGTTTAGGAGATCCCTATCGATAACGTTGATCAAGCGCATCGACCAGAATTCTTAAAGCACTCAATGGGCAATACAATTACAAAATCATCTTCTATATAATGAAAATGGCTCTTAAAAACTTTATGAATGCTCTTTATTCATTTCAAGAACAAAAATCCTACTTATAAATAACTTATGAAAAAGATTTGCAAAATTTTAAATTGCTAATTTCATCCAAAATCAATAAATACAAAAAGGGAATCATCGAGATGTTCGTAAAAGACTCGATTCATAAAATGGGTGAAATAGGCTAGACAAATTGAATGACATAACAAATCATTCGTATGAATCACAACGAGCGCGGAATGCGGTAAGTGGAGTGCTAACCTCCGCAACTCGTAGCCAAATGAAAACTGGTGGCAAGGTCGAGCTGACAAAGACCTTAACACCACTCAAAAGAATGCTTGGGTGATAATCTAAGACAAGACCAAAAATACTAGAATATTCTCAAACTACATGAATGAGAGAAACAACACTCTCCTCATCATGAGGGCTTGAAGAATAAAATGATGCCATCAAATCGGAATCGAAATCACAAAGAAAATAGAAATCTGTTTAACAGATTGAAAATGTCGAGGATGAATAGTCCACTCGGGATATAGGATATGGCTTCATAATAATTAAGTCAATCCTTTAAAAATATCAATTCCGAAGCCTAAATAACGCATAACATGCAAATTGGCTCGGAAAGAAAAACCATATAAAATAACCTCGACATCAATACAAGCAATTTGAGCATTGCAGATCCACCAATTCGGATTCACAATCCTCAAAGAAGTAACCATACAAGAAACATCCAAAGACAAAGAGCTTCTTCGATATGAAAGAATGTGAAGCCCCCGTATCGAAGAGAACTCGAATACAATAGCCAAGAAATAAAATAGAACCTTTCATAACAGAAGGAGATATACCTTTTCCCCGAGAGGAACCTCCAGAAGCATCCGCTATATTTAGCTTTCCTGACAGAAGATTACTCGGAGCAATAGGACAAGTGGAACTACGATGGCCTTCCTTCTTGCAGTAGCGGCAGAAGAGAAGCTTAGGACAAGCTCGAATCATATGATCAGATGAACCACAATTGAAACACTTCCTAATGGAAGGTGTTCCAACAGATTGAGACTCAGTTTCAACATGCTTTTTCTTCTTGGAAGGGAAAAATTTCCGCTTACCGAATGGAAACTGCTTTTTGTTGGTGTTCTTGCGAACCCCAACATCATCCCCACAATCACACACCTTCTCGAAGGCTTCGAGATGAAGTGCCGAGTCAACCAACTCCTCAAAAGAAAGCTTAAGCTGGAGCATTAAAGACTTCTTAAGAAATTTCTTAAGACCAGATACAAACTTCAAATTCCTCCTATACGAGGTGCTAATGAATTCAAGACCATACCTAGATAAGGCCGCGAATGATGCAACATACTCAAAGACGGAAGTCTCCCCTTGCTTCAACTCAAGAAAGCGACGGGCTAATAGAATTTTCTCAGATTCAGGAACGAACTTGAGTTCAAATCGCTCCCGAAACTGAGTCCAAGAAAGAGCAGAATCATCAAATTCAGCTAGAAGAAGCTCGTACCAATCAAGGGCACGCTCTTGCAATAAACTAGAAGTTACAAGAACTTTATCATGATCAGAAAGATCCATGCGGGAGAAAATATGCTCGTACATGCGGATCCAAACTTGGACCTTAAGAACAATCTCGGAGCTCTTAAACGGCTTCCCTCCAAGATGAGAAAAATCACTGCACAATCGTGCGAAGGTGGACTTGCATGGAGAAGATGTTCGAGTAGGAGCTGGAGGTTATGTGCTCCTAAACCACACCAAAAACTGATCGGCAGACATATAAACGTCGTCCGGATGCGAGCTACTGGATTTCCCAGCATCCGAGCGTCGTCCTCCGTCTCTTCCAGCCATAAGCTGAAAGTTAAGATAAGGACAAGATTATTCACAAGGTAGATATCATTAAACCAAATGTGGGGTACTACGGAATGTTAAATGCATTCCTAGACGTATACCCAAAATTCTACCAACCTTCCAAAAGCACAGAAGGAATAGAGAGACACGATGATTTAAAGATTTATATCAGTTATACACTTTGGTGTATCGTAATATGTGCATCTATTCTGTGTTTATCATATTTTGCTATGAACCTCGCTCTGATACCACGCTGTGACGCCCCACCTCTATACCCACGCTAGCCAAGGCCACTACAAGGTAGTGCCGTCAACTAACACGGAGAATAAGGCTGGTTGGGAGCGACCATCTATAGCCTTGCTCTAATTATCTATTGAATACATCGACAATAAACATACCAACCAGGTCGACATACCCAATGAATACTTAAAACAAAACCATAGGTGGTTGGATCTATCAGAACAATATATAATAACTCAAATGTAATATACATCACAGAACAGTAAATCATCATATACACATATACAGATACATAACAGAGTTATAAAATAAAACATATCAAGTGGTATAGAAAACCACCATATACAGATGAATCCAAAAGAATACATATATCAGAGTTACAACAAGATAGGACTACACAAAAAGCTATATCAAAAAGGAACAAGCTGAATAGTCCATTGCGGAAGCAAAATAGGCTAAGTCCAAAAGCACCTAACCTGAAACATCTCGGTCTGACCCGAGTATAAAATACACGGGTCAGTCTAGCTAAACATATCAGCTAGATAAATTGAACAACAATAAACCTGCAAGGTTACAATGTATAACAAATATCTCTAAAAGAGATAACACAATCATCTAACAAAAAGATGAAACATATGATAACAAGCCTCATATCATCGGCAACTCATAGAAACAAAGGATAAGAATATCCCAAAACAAGCCAAAAGGCAAATAACAAATACCCATAAGGTATACAAGTTCCACAAGGTAAACGCTATCATCATGCGGCTCAAAAAGACTAACATCGAAGGGCGATACCAAGGGAATATACATATCAATGAAACATCATAAAATTGCTCGATCTCAGTACTGTATAAACAAGGATCCATGAGCCCGAAGACTCCAAACCCAATATCACTCGAGCGGCTCATAAAGACCTAACTCCGAAAGCGATACAATAGGGCAACCCAATATCACCCATGCGGCTCATAACGACCAACATAGAAAGCGATACTATAGGGCAACAAACCCGAAGGCACAAACCCGAAGGCACATACCCGAAGGCAACAAACCGTAATGGTGAAGGTCAGAGACCCAGTACTGGACACCACTAACTGGCGGAATGTGTCACAACTCTCGAAAAGGAATCCGAAAAGTGTTAACGTATGTCCCATAACCACTCGTTCGCACTAAACGGTTTACTATCCGTCAGCCACTTTCACACTCAAAGCAATACAAAGTTTACCTCATATCATCGATAAACCAAACCCGAAGGTTAAAACGATCAATTGAATAGGTCGGGGATTAATCGGAAGGATAAACGCACAGATTCATGGTCCGTGTTTTGCCCAACCATTTAATCACCCTTCCACTTCGCTCGAAGTGCGAAATTGTACGTGTGGTTTAAATAGAATTTATAAATCGGAGAAGCGAACTTTTAATACAATTTGAAGAAATAATTTATACAAAACCGTGAATGAATTCAAAAAGGAATTATCAAGGTCAAATACGCATAAGCAACTAATTGGAATCAATATGCATCGATTAAATTTGGAAAATTAAACGAACAAGGCAAATTGGCCAAAAACAGCATATTCAGACGTCTGAAAGAAGGGATTCAGACGTCTGAATCTGGAAATCAATTTGTTTTCCAAAACAGAATTCAGACGTCCGAATCCTAACATCCAGACGTCTGAAATAGGCAATATTTTGCCCATTTCTTTCTGGTCGAAATTTAGCCAACTCAGACGTCTGGAATATGAATTCAGACGTCTGAATCTGGAAATAAATTTCTTCCCAAGAACAATATTCAGACGTCTGAAATGGGCATTTCAGACGTCTGAAACCAGATGGCCAGGCATTTCCTGAACCTAGGCCAACTATGGTCAAACAAATCGAAAGCGATCGGATGCGTGTTGATTATGGGCTTACGTCAAACGACTACCCAACCTTAACAACACCCCCAAACACTCCGAACAACATAAACACCAACCATATAAGGTTTTACATAGATTCGGCTTCAAAAATCATAATTTGGCAGTTTCACCGAGTCAACCCAAATCAAAAGCAAAAGAACATATGAACAATTGTTAGGAATTCATGCCTAACATCAATGGTATCAAAAGAAGTAGATGTGAGTTCAAAACTCACCTTTTATCACAAAACAAAGAAGAAGGAGCTCAAACACAAGAAGGAGATTAGCCACTCTTCACTTTAACTCTACAAGCTTCAATCTAAGAATAAAACACATATTTCCTAAGTTTAGGTTTAGGAATTTTCTGAGATTGAAGAGAGAAAGAGATAGAGAAGATAAAGAGGAGCTTACCTATGTCTTCTCTTTGATATTGGAGCAAGAAATCAAGTTACAAGAGGAAACTAGGGCTAGCAATTTCTATTTCTCTTTCCCTTCCACCATTTTCAGTTTTGCTAAAGTTTGGAGGAGTGGAATGAGAGAATGGATAAAGAGAGGGCTGAGTTAGGGGTTTAAACTAACAAATGGGCTGAACCCAAACCCAAAACCCAAATAGAAAAGTTGCAAAAATTCACAAACTCCAAACATATTGAAGCTTACACTCAAAAATATCGCAAACGCCATTTTGGAACCAATGGAGGTGGTTTCGAGTTCCAATTCGGCCATTTGCGGAAAGTGACATTTCAGACCTAAATCCGACTAACGACGCTATATTAAAATAAAACATTTAAATATAAAATCGTTAAATATGCGGGTTGTTACAAGTTTATATTCAAAAATGAATTATAACTGTTTAACTAGCAGTTTTATGCAATAAAATAAATACAATTTAATTGGCAGTTAATATGCAAGAAATAAATAACAATTTAACTGGGAGTTAATATGCAATGAATAGGTAAGAAACAATTAAATTAAATAATTTAATTTTACTGGGATGATGATTAAAATATGCCAAACAACCATAAATAAATTTCAAATCATATCATATATCAATTTAAGAAAAACAAGAAATATTAGACGTAACAACCCGCTATTTTGGACCATCCAAATCTACAATAAAACCATACATGTCCGACTTGAATAATTCAAAACACCGAATTGTTAATTAAAATTTGGAAAAACTCAGCATATACCATAAATAAATCAATCACAGAATCACAGACACAGAGTCATATAAAATAATGCAACGGATTAGATAAATAGTAGTTCATGAAGCTACTATATAAATATCAGAGTTAGAAAATAAAAATACAACAGAATATCTCAAATACAGAGAAGTCTCCAGTACGAACAGATGACCTCTCCGAACGAATCAACCGAAAGAGCTGAAACCTGAATCAATAGTTGGATCCTCAAACAAAGCTCCAAACTCCCAAGGCGAGTCTCAAATGTTGTATCGCTTAGTCTGACCCGAGCGTAAAGCAAAAAAACAAAACACTCGAGTCAGGATTAACATTCTTATATCAGTAAAACCAACTCAAGTGAAATATCAACTGAAATACAAATAACTTAAGGATGTTTGGGATAACCATCCTTTAAGGGTCCATGGAACTATCTACAAGGTAGAAATATACACTACAACACCGTGGTCATTCAATTTTATTTAGACTTCAAAATCAAAACGTCATTTCCCTTTCAAATATATCTATTTTCCAAGATAGTATATATATATTAAGTAATTTATAAAGTAAAGTATTTGAAATTTCCTCAACTACACAAATTAATTCTAATCAACTCAAGTTCCAAATTCCGATTTATTCAAAGCTCAATTCATTAATTCAATTCTGCTCCCAATAACCATTTAAACTTTCGTTATACTCAAAGCTTTAATATTCAATATTTTAAAGTTAAATCTAACAGTTCCATATAGATCTTGATTTAGCTTCATCATTATTATATAGTCAGGAAATATCAACTTAACAAGTTCAATATCATTTAAATAGCCTTAGATTTCATTTTACAGAATATTTCCTTAAATTTATTTAAACTTAAAAGATCCATTTAATCACTTTTACCAAAACCAAGTTATAAAATCATATCTTAAATCCCGAATTCAATAGTTTCAAATCGATTTAATTGAATATAATTCTTAATTAAATACCATTTCCAATTAATTCAACTTTATCTTCTCAACTCTAGCTTATTCAAAATTTTACCAAATCTAATTTGAAATATAAATTTAACGAATCCTTAAACATATTATATGTATTAAATCAATTTCAATTAGATTAAATATTATTATTAGGTCTATACATCAAATTTTCATTTTTATACATATAATATTCTAAGAATCAGTATTTATTAAAACTATATTTTTCTTTCCCAAACCATAGAAATTATTTTCAAAACTTTTATATATATATGGACCAACGATGTCTGTATATAATTTCCTATGCTATGATCAAGGGATACGGATATTTATAATTTCAATCCGAAATTTAATATACGGGTAGATATCACTTCAACCCGCAATCCCAAATTCAATTTAATTGAAAATCGCTTGGGTTTATCATTTCAACCCATAACGAAATTCTCCTATCCCAAAGTCCGTTTGAGTATGTATCATTTCAACCCATAGTGAATTCTAAACTATAGGGACTTGTAGAGTGATAACAGATAATACAGTAAAATAACAGGCATATATCATCAATAAAAATATAATATAAACAACAGGATATGGTGTCTATCCCACAGGTGAACAGTTACAGAAAATAGCATATATATATAACAATTTAAATGACTACAGCATCATATTTCAATTGTCGTTTCAATTGAAATCAAATTTAATAAAATACAAGAACGGTAATCGTGAGTGATTGCTCACCTTTCGAGGCTAGAGAAGAACGATAATGAGGTCATTTATGGATCCCAATACAAACTTTGAAGCAAAGCAAAAATTGGCACGAATTTGATGACAAAGCCGATAGAGAGAAATCGATGAAAAAAATCAATCGGTATGATATAAACAGAGTATATATTATATCTGTTATTTAAATTTCCTTAAAATCTCAATAAATTTAGTTTAAGATAGATATTCAAATAAAATATTCACACTGTTTGAAATTGATATTAAATTTAAAATACATATTAAAACAAAACATCATCATATTATTGAAAAATCAATACTTAAATTTAAACACATAAACGTTTTTCCTCTTAAATCAATATTACATTTAAACACACACAAAATAAAATATAGGCATAATATATAGAAAAATCATCACTTATTTATAACACGCATTTTAAAATAACATATTTATATATAGTTTACTCAAAATTCAAAGCATATACTGAGAAAATCAATCTATATATATAGACCATACATTATGAAAGCACTACGGAAAAGAGAAAAAAACAAAACATACTTTATATACACACTAGAATCAAGATAAAAATTATACATTTAAATTTTTAGGTTTTACAACATAAATCACTAATGCTTTTACAACACTCAGCTGCCATACTAATATATGTTATATTCGAACAGGAATAAAAATCTAATTGTATTTTCAAAATATGTATATTACTAATATTTTATAATAACGAATAAGATATAAGACTAACGTATATATACGTCTCTGAAAAGCTTGGCTTAAAATTCACATAAGCATTAAACATAAAAAATATGTAGATATAGTTTTATGCTAAAATATCAATTTAAATAGAGACTGTTATAATGTCAAAATTTGTGAATGCGAGTTGAAATATAAAGATGGATTTGTCAAATATATTGGAAGCAGAGGACAGGGAGGGGAGAAGTAAAGCATGGAAAAAAATATAAAATAAAAAGAAGAAATTGGAGGCCATACCTTCAGAGCTCACGCACGCAAGAAGAAATGAAGAAAATGTTGAGATGCAATTGAAAACTATTTGTGTACGAGGCTTATATTTATACACGATTGCATTGATTGAAGTGAAATAATATAGGAAAGAAATAAATTTAAATCAATTATACACGATTCCATTGATTGATGTGAGAGAATATAGGCAAGAAAGATTTGAGAGAATATTTATAGTGGCATTGATTGCGTGAATTTAGCAAAAGGAAACTACAAGAAACCTTTGGAAAACATTTTGTACACGTTTAAAATTTATTAGGAAGTAAATGCGCTGATTAAAATGCAAGAAATATTCATAAAATGGGAAGGTTGTGAAAATTGTTTGCGTACAAGGTTGAGTATTTAAATGAAACTAATATTGATTGCTTGAAGAAACGGCAGGAAATAATTCATGTCAGGAGGAATTTGCGCGTAATATTTGATTTAGGAGATAATTGCGTTGGATAGATTAATTAAAGAAACGTACTAATTAATGGTATAGGAACACTAAGGAAATAAAAGAATTTCGTTTGAATGGTAAGGAAAATCAAAGATTTTGTTCCTATTAATTGCAAAGGAATAAATGGAGAAGAAGAGACACGTATACACTTGAATTTCAAACAATCTTGAAAAGGATTTTGAACTTCTAAAGAGAAATAAATTTGCTTGAAACTGCTAAGCAAATTTTTCTTCCAATTATAAAAATGTGGAAAAAGGAAAGCGTAGAAATTTACATGTAACTTATCAAAACTCGATTTAAATGAAATTAAACGTCTAGGGAAATGATTTCTTTCCCACTTGGAATGCAAGGCTACAGATAAATTTATTATTTAACGTCAAAATAAATATTATTCCCAATTGAAACCATATTAACTTTTAAATCATTAAATTAACATATAAAATAATAACAACTATCTACTGCTTTATAGTAAATAAAAAAATTGTAAATTCACAAAATACAACCTGTTACTTTTATTTCCAAATATCTTTCTTATAATAATTATTATATTTGGAAAACATTTTGAAAAAAATTTCTTTTTAAAACTTATAAATAAAATATCATTTTTTTAACCACCAAATTATATGTTCATTTTAATACATTCTCTTTCCTTAATGGAAAGATTTTAACAAATACAAATATTAATTTCGTATTAAAATCAAATAAAAATCTAATTCAACAACTTCGTCTTATTAACAACAAATCAAACGTTATTTAATAATTTCACATAAGTCAACATATCCATTAGTTACAAATTTTAGTTCATTTTATAGAGGTTAACTTATTTGAATTACAAAAATACTATTAAACTATTGTTTCCTCTTTAATTTTATTCAACAGATCAATATTTACAATTATCAATTATTATTAAATTCTTAACATTTGTTGTTTTTAATTCAAATTGTAAATCTCATATAAACTATTGTAATTCCCAACATTTTTGTTTCTACAAAATTTTATTCAATATTTTAAAAAAATTAGAATTTTAAATTGGTCTAAAATTTTGGATCGTTACCAGTTACATTTTTTTTCCGTATCTGAACTGCGTTGCGAAAAATGAAGATGGGAAGAGAGTTTAAAACGGTCAGGAAATCAAAGGTTTTTATTCCTATTAAATACGGAGACGCAAATGAAAGTGGAAAGTTTTACAGGTGAATTGGAGGTAGGGTTTTAATTCTTTTTTTTTTAAATGCACGTGCTGATTTGATTTTTAACAGCTAAGATATGAAATCAAAGAGTGCGTACAATAGATGCAATAACTAAAACAAACGTACGCCCAAATTAATTAACAAGTAACGTAATCTAAATTTATATGTTTTCTTATTTATTCACTACTTATATTTAATTATACGTAATCCAAACATTAAATTTTTATTTCAAAATATTATTATTTAAAATTTGTCAAAAATTCAATTAAATACGTTATTAAAAACTGTTTAAAAATTTATGGGTTGTTAAATTAGAATTTGTAAGTGGGTTAAAACACTCACCTTTTGAATTTAAATCCAATTTAAACCCAAAAATTGCACAGTCTCCAAATTCATCCAAACCAGCACCGAAATGTCCGGAATTCTAATATGAACCTACAAGAGAAAACCGCGTGTGAATTGGATATCGTACGTAAAAGTTATTCGACTTAAACGAGTTGAAATCGAAAATTAAATAAAAATAAAAGTTAAAACTCACCTCACCTAACCAAGCCACGTCATCACAGTGCCTTCGTTCACATGATCCAGTTCTCACGTCCCTAAACAGGGAAAACCCTAGTAGCCGCCGCGAATCATTCTTCCACACTCGAGTGCATTGCCCTGGATCGACCGCAGACACGTAGGCGCCACCACGCTTGGAGGCGTCGTCGTCCGAGCTCCCCCGCATGCGCTCCAGCGACAAACTTGCGACCACGCAGATGCAGCCATTGCCTATATTTATTTAACCCTAGCCAAAATTTGACGAAAATCCGACCATCCAATCGCCAAACGAACTATACGGATGGACTCCCCTCAATCCCCTCTACAATACCCAGAAACGGTTTGTAACAACCCAGGGTTTTGTAACAATTAATTATCGTCAAATGACGATTAAATTGGTTGTTAATTGCTATTTGGAGTATTTAAGTAGGGTTGTTCTCACTATATATTTTTTTTCACTATATATTTGTTTTCACTGTGCCACTGATGTAGCTGCTCCACTGTGCCTCAGCCTTACTTGTGCATTTTGATGTTCAACTGACATCTGTTTTGCTTCGAACTCGAATACCTTCTGCATTGTTGCTATACTAGAACCTTATGTATGTTGCGGATTGCACCATACATTAGTTGCATCCATTTTTGTTTGTTGTATTTTGTGATATTTGAGTCAGTTAGCACTTTTGTTTCATAAATGCTTGCTGCTGGCCTTTGTTGCTGTGTCGCCATATCTCTGGTGCGCTCACTCATTTGAGTTTGTACTTGGTTTACTTGATAACATCAAGCCTGGACTACTTTGTTTACTGTGTTTTTGTTGCAGTTTTGCCCTTGTATCACTTGATGGCATTTGGTCTGTTTCACATGTACACCTTATGCATGTCACTTTGATATCTGTTTGATACACCTGTCTTTGTTGTAACCGTTGAATTGATATTACTGCAGCACTATGCAGTAGCTTTATGTGTGCATTCGCGTAGCTGGTTGCATCTGAGTGTCATTGTTCAGACTGTAGCGTTGATGTGTACATTACTAGTATATGTCACTTTTAATTTTTATTTGAGTTGATCCCTTTTGTTTCTGGTCCATTGAGCTTTTGTGTATTTCATCACTGTAGTGGCGAGGCAGTGCATACGTGCGTGTACTGCTGCCACACATATTCACGTTTTGAATTGATATTTCAATTACTTGAATTCTTTTGTGTGTCCTATTCAATATTTTGAAATTGCATTTTGAATTGGTTTGATTTGATCATTTTGTTGTTGTCTAATTATCTATTTGATAATTAGATTATGAGTTTCTAATTATTTATCTAATAATTAGATTTTTGTTGTTAATTGCCTTTTTGGCAATTCTGTTGTTCTCTAAATTATCTTCATTGATAATCCTTTCATTTACCTTGGTTGATAATTTGAATTTGCTGGTTTGTTGTTTAACACTATTACGTGTTATATTTACCGTTATCCGATTTCTTATTAAAGGATTGGACAGACGAGATTTATTGTGACTGTCGTCTATTAATTATTATTACTTCTGTGCATTAATAACTGAGTTTGAATTAGACTGAGCCATGTACCATTATCTTTTTGAATTTAATACTTGGTTCAGACCGAGTTATTACAGGTTGTAGATATCTTGCTTTAGGTTGCTGCTTGAGCTAGGAAGTCTCTTTATATCATTTGGAGTAGTCGTTGTTATAGTATAGGATGTTATGTATTCAAGTATATTATTGTCAATAATATACTGTATATGTAACTTCCAGAGTCGACAGTTGTAGTTGTATCATATGTATTATATCGCATGTATTGTAACTGACATCAGTTATATATATACATATATGAGATTTTTATATTATCTGTGTTCCGCATTTAACTTATCTGTGTTATTATTATATATATTGTCCTAAACTATTATGAACCATCGTAGTTCGTTTTATACTAGAATTAGGTATGTCGATGGGAGTAAACAAATAAGAGATACAAAATAAAAAGTATATACCACTCCTATTGAGGTAAGCAGTACTAGTGTAAGGCCTAACTACGGATGACCGCTCCTATCCAGCCTTATTCTTCGTAATAACAGACAGTATTTCTTTTAATACTCTTTGTTTTTGTGAGCACAGAGTTGGGACGTCACAGTTGGTATCAGAGCGAGGGGTTTATGGACATAATATAAAACATAACTTACATGGAACATGTGTTACAACTATTTGTCAATGTTTTATTGTGCTTTGAACCGAAACTAAAGTTTTGAAATTATGATGAAATTTTTAAATATCTTTATTTAAAATATAAAAGTGAAGTTGTGGTTTGATGATTGGTTGATTTGTGTCTATTTATCAGAGTGAGCATCGGAAACAGTGAGACTGTCTTCGCTGAGTACAGCTGATAACCCTTTTGATTTAAAAATCAAAATATGAAATTGAAATAAATTTCATTTTTTCTTCACATAGATGTGTTTATTTTGATTTCTTTGAAAATTGCATCAGGTCATTTTGTTGGTATTTTTGCTGTTTTGAATTATCTTCATTAAAGATATATTCGAGTGATTACTTTGTTCATTTTGTGGTATACGTGCAAATTCAAGTTGCATGTTACGACATTAATTTTACGTTGAACCGGTGTTTGGTTTTAAACGTATTTGGTTGCCGTTATTTTTATAACGGGATTTTTAATCGGTGCTAAAGTTTTGAAGCACGGTGTTTTGTTAACATTTTAATGAATGAAAATTCATTGGTATTGTATTTTGATGCGAATTATTTTGATGAGATTTTGACGTATAAAAATTACTGTCGTTTCAACTTCAGTAACCGTCAATTTTTTTTAAAGTGGATTTTCAAGCGGTTATTTCGCAATGCTGATTTCGGCATCCGTTTTTACGGTGTTTTGAGAAGTGCGGTTTCCTTATCGAAATTGCTATAGTTGTTGCTGGTTATACATGTGTTTTAAAAATCGTTTTAAAATAAATAATGTTTTTCAAAATTTCTACAGTTTGTGCTTTCAAAAGAATGAGGAAGCAATTTAAACGCTTCAGCAAAATTGAGGACTATGAACCCTCACTTATACTGATTCGCTTAATTCCGGACTTGTCCGTTTGAGAACGTAAAAATTTTATTAATTTAAAACACAAGATTTTGCACTTTCAAGGAAACGATGAAGAGAATTAAATGATTTAGTAAAACTCGTGGTATGGGACATGTGCGTTTGCTATTTTAGTTAATTCCGAACTCGTTAATTGAAATATTTGCTGTTTGATGATTTTGTGCGCTTTCGAGCCACTATGTTGGACCTTCGGGTCATATGTTGGACCTTCGGGTCAAATACCAATACTAGACCTTCGGGTCATAAGTTGGACCTTCGGGTCATATGTTGGGCGCCAAAATTATGTTGACAGTCTTGGTAGGCTTTGGCCATATGTTGACGCACGCGCGGCGTAGCTAAAACTCGCCATTTGTTGGGATCGATCCACCTTTTATGTTGATTTTCTAGATTATCTTAATTGATTCTAGATATTTGTTGTTTCTAATTATCTGCAGGTAATTAGATATTTGCTGTTATGAGATTTAATTATCGTATCGATAATTTGATATTTTCTGTTATGAGATTTAATTATCATATCGATAATTAGATATTTTCTGTTATGAGATCTAATTATCGTATCGATAATTAGATATTTGCTGTTACGATATTTAATTATCATATCGATAGTTAGATATTTGCTGTTATGAGATTTAATTATCATATCGATAATTAGATATTTGCTAATTTGAGTTCTAATTATCATTGTTGATAATTAGATATTTGCTGTTATGAGTTCTAATTATCTTTGTTGATAATTAGATATTTGCTGATTTGAGTTCTAATTATCTTTGTTGATAATTAGATTTTGTTGTTTCTGATTATCGTTTTTGATAACTAGATATTTTTTGATTTGAAATTTCTGATGACCATTTTGATAATTAGATATTTGTTGATTTGAGATTTCTGATTATCATTTTGATAATTAGATATTTGTTGATTTGAGGTTTTTGATTATCGTTTGATAATCAGATATTTGTTGATTCGAGATTTCTGATTATCGTTTTTGATAATCAGATAATTTTTGATTCAAGATACTTGATTATCGTTTTTGATAATTGGATATTTGTTGTTTCTGATTATCGTTTTTGATAATTAGATATTTGCTGTTATGAGATTTAATTATCGTATCGATAATTAAATATTTGCTGTTATGAGATTTATTATCGTATCGATAATTAGATATTTGTTGATTTGAGTTCTAATTGTCTTTGTTGATAATTAGATATTTGTTGTTTTTTATTATCGTTTTTGATAATTAGATATTTGTTGATTTGAGATTTCTGATTATCGTTTTGATAATTAGATATTTGTTGATTTGAGATTTTTGTTTATCGTTTTGACAATGAGATATTTGTTGATTTGAGATTTCTGATTATCGTTTTGATAATCGGATATTTGTTGATTCGAAATTTCTGATTATCGTTTTTGATAATCGGATAATTATTGATTCGATATTTTTGATTATCGTTTTTGATAATTGGATATTTGTTGTTTCTGATTATCGTTTTTGATAATTAGATATTTGTTGATTCGAGATTTCTAATTATCGTTTTTGATAATTAGATACTTGTTGATTTGAGATTTCTGATTATCGTTTTTGATAATTAGATATTTGTTGTTTTCTAATTATCGGGTTGGTAACTAGATATTTGTGGTTTGGCAATTTGTGATTTGTGTTTTCTAATTTTTTTGTTGATAATTAGATTTTGCTGTCTTCTAATTATCGTAGCGATAATTAGATATTGTTGTTTTGTGATTTATGTATTCTAATTATCTAATTGATAATTGAATATTGCTGATAATTGCATTTATTCAGTTTTGATGTTTTCTGATTATCTATTTGATAATTAGATTTTGTTGAGAATTTGTGAATTTCTTTTATGAAATTAAAAGATTTCTTTGGCGTTTGTGTTCTCGACCCTTATTTTTCTAGCTTAACCTATTTATGTTAGAAAAATAATTGTTAGTGACGAACTTGGTTCTGAAAATTACAGGGCGCAAATTTTATGAGGAGGGGAGTCTGTAACAACCCGGGGTTTTGTAACAATTAGTTATTGTCAAATGACGATTAAATTGGTTGTTAATTGTTATTTGGAGTCTTTAAATCGGGTTGTGATTCTTTAATAATTTGATTAAGGAATTATGTGGGCTTGCAATTGAATATTGGCCTATGGGTTTTTGTGCCGTGTTATCTCGAGTTAATACCCGATCCCCCTCTCCATTTTCATTGATTCGAAACCATAAACCTAAACACACGAAAAGAAACAAAAATAGCGGCCTCGTGGTTTTCTTTCATTCGTTCCTACTGAATAAAAATTAGGGCTTTCGTGAATTCGAAGATGGCGACTTAAAATGCTCGATTGAATAATTGATTCGGCTAGGGTTTTCTTCGATCGACTTCGTGATGCCGGCTTCGTCTCTGAACTGTTCGTCTTTGCTTCGAACTAGGTGAGTGATTTCTCACTCACATCTAATTCAAAGTCGTATAATCCTTTGTTACTTGATTTCCATGGTTTGGATTTTTGGTTTGAATCTGTTGTTTTGAATTCTCCGACATTCAATTGATTCCATTTGGCCTTTGCCCATTTTTTGATTTCGTGAATTTTTGGCTTTGACTTGGACTTGTTGCGTGAATTTCTGGTCGGCTTCGACTTTGATTCTTCACTGTCTGTACACGTTGTTACCATTTGTGTCACTTGGACTTGTTCGATTTTGACTTGATTTTGTTCACTGAATTTCTGGCTTCATCGATCATTATGGCTTTGATTTTGTGGCCCCTGTGTACTTCGGCTCTAGCCATCTTTGTGTTCATTCCTGAGCATTTTCGATCTACTGTTTGCATTGCTCTGTGTATACATTCATTCATGTATTTATGTTATTGCATTGTGAATTGTGAGTTACTTGCGGCTGTTTGGGCATTGCCTCCATGTATTTCATGTAGTCTGGTTTATATTGTATTATTTGTTGCCAGTTGCCTCTTGTTTCATTTGTTTCAGACGTAGAGGCTGCTCTTGTTCATTCCACTGGTATCATTGGTGCATCACTTGAATTTTGCATATGCATCTATGTTGAGTTGAGTTTTGTAATTGTAGTCTTTGTGCCATGCTTGTTGTGAGTTTGAGGTCGAAATAGTCATGTGCACTTTCTGGTTTTGGTTTCTTGATGTGGCTATGCATTGTATATACATGTGCCATTTCATTTTCTTCTCTGGTCTTGTTTATATTGAACTGTTGACACTATATATTTGTTTTCACTGTGCCACTGATCTGGCTGGTCCATTGTGCCTCGGCCTTACTTGTGCATTTTGATGTTCAACTGACATCTATTTTTCTTCGAACTCGAATACCTTCTGCATTGTTGCTATACTAGAACCTTATATATGTTGTGCATTGCACCATGCATCAGTTGCATCCATATTTGCTTGCTGTATTTTATGATATTTGTGTCAGTAAGCACTTTTGTTTCATAAATGCTTACTGCCTGGCCTTTGTTGCTGTGTTTCCATATCTCTGGTGCGCTCATTCATTTGAGTTTGTACTTGGTTTACTTGATAACATCAAGCCTGCACTGCTTTATTTACTGAGTTTTTGTTGCAGTTTTTCCCTTGTATCACTTGATGGCATTTGGTCTGTTTCACATGTACACCTTGTGCATGTCACTTTGCTATCTGTTTGATACACCTATCTTTGTTGTAACTGTTGAATTGATATTATTACAGCACTATGCAGTAGCTTTCTGTGTGCATTCGCGTAACTGGTTGCATCAGAGTTTCATTGTTCAGACTGTAGCATTGACGTGTACATTAATAGTACATGTCATTTTTCATTTTTATTTGAGTTGATGCCCTTTTGTTTCTGGTTCATTGAGATTTTGTGTATTTCATCACTGTAGTGGGGAGGCAGTACACGCGTGCGTGTACTGCAGCTACACAATATTGACGTTTTGAATTGATATTTGAATTACTTGAATTGTTTTGTGTGTCCAATTCAATATTTTGAAATTGCATTTTGAATTGGTTTGATTTGATCATTTTGTTGTTGTCTAATTATCTATTTGATAATTAGATTATGAGTTTTTAATTATTTATTTAATAATTAGATTTTGTTGTTAATTGCCGTTTAGGCAATTCAGTTCTTCTCTAAATTATCCTCATTGATAATCCTTTCATTTACCTTGGTTGATAATTTGAATTTGCTGGTTTGTTGTTTAACACTATTATATGTTATATTTATCGTTATCCGATTTCTTATTAAAGGATTGGATAGACGATATTTATTGTGACCGTCGTCTATTCGTTATTTAATTATTATTGCTTTTGCGCATTAATAACTGAGTTTGAATTAGACTGACCCATGTATTATTTTCCTTTGAGTTTAATACTCGGGTCAGACCGAGTTATTACAGGTTGTAGATATATTGCTTTAGGTTGCAGCTTGAGCTATGAAGTCTCTTTATATCATTTGGAGTAGTCGTTGTTATAGTATAGGATGTTACGTGTTCATGTATATTATTGTCAATAATGTATTGTATATGTAACTTCCAGAGTCGATAGTTATATTTGTATCATATGTATTGTATCACATGTATTGTAACTGACTTCAGTTATATATATATATATATATATATATATATATATATATATATATATATGAGATTTTTATATTATATGTGTTCCGCATTTACCTTATCTGTGTTATTATTATGTATATTGTCCTAAACTATTATGAACCATCGTAGTTCGTTTTATACTGGAATTGGGTATGTCGATGGGAGTAAATAAATAAGAGATACAAAATAAAAAGTATATACCACTCCTATCGAGGTAATCAGTACCAGTGTAAGGCCTAACTACGGATGGTCGCTCCTATCCATCCTTATTCTTCGTAATAACAGACAGCATTTCTTTTAATAATCTTTGTTATTGGTAGCCTAGATGTAAAAACCTGCATATTTTACGATTGAGTATTTAAATATTTCATCATTAGTCGGATTATAGTCCGAAAAGTTACTTTTTTGCATATGGTCGAATTAGGACACGAGACCACTTCCATTGAGTTCAAAACGCCGTTTGCGATCTTTTTGAGTATAAACTTTGATATGTTTGGAGTTACTGGAATTTTGCCACTCTTTCACTTAGGGCTTTGGTTTGGGTTGAGCCCATTTACCCCACTTATTAGCACAGTCCCAACCCTCTCCTCTTCACTACTTCATTTCTAATTCCTAACATTCAAGCTTCAATGAAAATGGAGAGTGGAATGGGAAATTAAAATTTCAAAACCCTAGTTCCATTAGCAAATCCAACATCTAACTCTAAATCCATAGAGAATCTATTGGTAAGCATCATCTTCTTCTTCTCCAACTCATTCTCCTTTCAATTTTCAAAAATTCCTAAACCTATCTTTAGGAATGTTCTTCTTTTGAGCTTAGGTTCAAGCTCATTTGGGTTGTGTTGAAGTGTGGTTGATTTTTCCTTTGCTTTCAAGCTTCTCCTTCATTGATTTTGTGAAAAGGTGAGATTTTTATCTCACATCTTTGTCTATAACTATCTTTGATTGTTGGGTATGAATTCCAAACACTTATTCATGTGCACTTGCTTTTGGTTTGGATTGAATTGGTGAATATCCCAATTTTTAGTGTTTTGGTTCAAATCTTTAAAATCCTAACTTTGATGTTTGAACATGTTTTTGGCGATGCATCGAGGAGCCAATAGGACCGGGTAGCCGAGGGCATAATCCTCTAGCGTCCGTGCTTGATCGGTTGCAAATTGAGTGAGTTTGCACTTCTATTAAATAGGGTAGAAAATGCAGGATTTGGGGTTCGGCCGACCGAACTCTCTGAGTCGGTCGACCCAAGCCGTAGCCGAAACCTTTCTGGACTATTTTCGATCGACCGACTAAGAGAGTTTAGTCGATCGACCTGCTCCTGTGTCCCTGTTTTGCCTATATGCTCATTTTGCTTTACTTTTCCAATCTTTAATCGATTCTTCTTCTCCGATTAGTTGTTATCACCTTTGTTGACTTTGATAACTTCTATTTTTGGAATTTTCGGGTATTTCCACTTTGATGGATTCAGTATCGCTTTCTTTGGATTTTTATTCACGTCTTCGAATGTGAATTTTAATTATTGATTGTTCCTACAATCATTTTTGTGATTTATCACTTATATAAAGGTTCTAATACTAGTAGTAAATATCAAAACTCTTTCATGAAAACGATTTCAACACTATTTCAATACAAAGCTCATTTATTAAAACCGTTTTCCAATCTATTAGTATATACAAACCTTTACCTCACTCGTATGAGAAATCTAATTAAACGGCTTAGTAAAACAAGTGGTATGAAACGCTTGCGTTTACTTCGTCGGTTAATTTTGGACTTGTTCGATTGAATCTCTTGTGACAATTTTCGAGTGGAAATCTACAATTTGTTCGTAAATATTTAAGTCAAGCTAGTAGTTATGGGACATGAAGCTAAACTCATATATTTACTAGCTTAGTGTAATTTACACTTAACCTCGAATGGAAGTCTTCAATTTGTTCGTAAATAATTAAGTTAAGCTAGTGGTTATGGGACATAAAGCTAAACTCATTTATTTACTTGCTTAGTGTAGTTTACACTTATCGATCATTGATGATCATTTTGTGATTTAGACTAGTAATGTGCGATGTCTCTTTGTCTGCGAGGGAGACTAAACCCCGTTTTTAGTGGAGCTTCGACTTGGTGGGGTAGCGACCCATGGTCTTTGGCCCGTTTTAGTGGAGCTTCGGCACATGGTCTTCGGGTCGTTTTAGTGGAGCTTCGGCTCATGGTCTTCGGGCCGTTTTAAAGGAGCCTCCGCTCAAAATTAATGATTAGCAACCATGGAATAGCTTTCCGTTTGGTGATACACGTGTTGGTGAGTTTTCATGCTCCCGTTCTAGTGACAGGCCTATTTCCCCCTTTTGTGATTTCTGGATTTCTACTGATCGATTTCTAGAATTTGCGTTTCACCAATTTTCTTGATTTGCATTGATAAGCTTTATCAATTTTCGTGCATTAGTGAATTTGTGTTTCACTAATTTTTCAGATTGGCATTGATATGATCGTCAATAATTGTGGTTTGGTGAATAAAATAAAGAATATGACGTTCTTTTTAGTGCTTTGAGATTTCTTGCGATATTGTACGATTTTTGTTGTTCGTTGATGTATACTTTATATAGTGTAACAATTTCGTTATCATATGTTTTAATTGCATCTATTATCCCATCTCATTTTATCTGATATTTACAGCTAAACTGATCCGTTTATTATTTTCCTCTAAAATAATACTCGGGTCAGACCGAGATATTACAGGTGCTTCTACTTGACTTCTTATCCGGGTCCATCGCCTGATTTTTGACTAACTACTTTAGATTAGTAGTTTTTGTTATGTATACATTCGATATAGAGACTCCTTGATGTATACTTATTCTTTTGCCTAGCATTAGTATCTATTCTTTTGTGATATTGTGGATTTTGTTAGACCACTACTCTGATGTACACTTTCAAGTGTTGTATATTCATATCTGTTTCCGCCTTTAAGATATGAACTTCTGTGACTGATTTGTGTTATGATATTTCTATATATTTTTTCGAAGATTATATATAGCCATTGTGTAGTAGCTTTGAGTTTGTGTCGGTATGTTGGATTTCCTCTTGAGATGAAAAGTTATATTTTTATCTGACATATCGGTACTCGCACAAAGCAATTATATAGATGGTCGCTCCTCAACAAACTTCGGAACAATGTAGAACAAACTAGCAAGGATCGGAGCCAAACTTCGGAACAATGTAGAATAATCTAGCAAGGATCGTTGTCCTAAGCCTTTCTTAGGAGTCGTGCCTTAGGATTTAATTCGTGTCTTCGTACCGTTCTATCCTATTTTCCTTTATGATGCCTTGTTTTATCAATCAAGTTTGTTTGATATTCATTCTGAGAATAATCTTTTTCTTCTTCTTTCTTTCTTTCTCAAATAAGAAGAAATGGTTTGTTCTAGCAGTCCTAGTGCTGGTCAATCTAGAAGCCCTTCTCTGGATGGCGCATTCATGTCTTCCCAACAACCTTTGGATCTTGTAAAGAATCAAGAGTTTATCTATTCTTTGAGTAAGAACCCCTAAATTGTTCTACCTTTGAAACTTGAAGTTCCTTTCAATCAGCTTATGGATGTTGCTCTTCGACATGAAGAGGTTGGTAAAGGAGGTGATAGTGATATTGGGATTTCCAAGAAGAGGCATATTAAGTTCAAAAGCCCTTATCCTAATAAGAAGGTGAAGCAAACTACTTTGGTAGCAAAGACTCCAATCCCTAATTGTGGAGGATGCTACAATTGTAGGTCTAAGGAACACTATGCAAAGAGGTGTTCGGAGCCACTCTTTTGTCGTTATTGCAAAAATTCAGGTCATCATATTTCTGCCTGCCCCATACTTCAAAGCAAGAAGAAGGGGGAACAAGAAACTTCGGTAGCAAAGACTCTTACCTCTAGTCGTAAACAATGCTACAATTGTGGTTCCACGGACCATTATGTAATTAAGTGCCGGAAACCCCTTTATTGCCGCTATTGCAAAGGCTCGGGTCATTACTTATCTACATGTCCTAAACTTCAAAGTAGGAGAGAGGGAAAGCAAAAACCTCCTAGTGACACTTTTCTTAGCCAAGGTATTTCTCATTCAATCCTTGATGACATTTTATTTGTGATTATCTTTTTCGAGTTCTTATTGATATGAGTCCATCACATTATTTTTATATCAGAAGAACATGTTGATTTCTTATCTTTAAATGTTTTGGGCTTGATGACTTTGCTGAGAATTGCGAGTTCGGCCGGTGGACCTGGAACACTCAATTTGCTTTTTATTGATGTCGAAATTATTTTATGTGATTTTTCTTTTCGGGCAGATTTGCATGATATGCGTTAATTTGACCTCGAAATTGATTTTTGTGAAAGGATTGGCTCAATTTTTATGAAGCCATATTCCATGCCCCGAGTGGACTATTCGTCTTCGACATTTTTAATCTGTTAAGAAGATTTCCATTTTTCTTTGTGATTTCGATTCTAATTTGTTGGCATCATTTTTATTCTTCAAACCCACAGGATGAGGAAAACATTATTTTTCTTATTCGGGTAGTTTGTGGAATTTTCCGGTATTTTTGAGCTTGTCTTAGGATTATCTCCTAAGCAATCTTTTGAGTGGTGTTAAGGTCTTTTAAGTTCGACCTTGCCACCGATTTTCATTTGTCTACGAGTTGCGGGAGTTAGCATTCCACTTACCGCATTCCGCACTCGTTATGATTCTTATGAATGACTTGTTATGTCATTCAGTTTGTCCAGCTTATTTCATCCATTTTATGTATCAACTATTCTACGAATATCTCGATGACTCCATTCTTGTATTTATTGATTTTGGGATGAAAACAAAATTTAAAATTTCGCAAATCTTTTCATAAGGTTTATTTATAAGTATAATTAGATTTTGTTCTTAAAACGTACAAAGAATATTCTTAAAAATTTTAAGAGACTTATTTATCATATAGAAGATGATTTGGTGATTGTATTAATCACCCATTGAGTGCTTTAAGAATTCTGGTCGATGCGCTCGATCAACGTTATCGATAGGAATTTCCTAAACGCTTTAGTGAGACAATCTGACATAATAAATTGACTTGTAAAAAAAGCAAATTTTCCTGGAAAGATTATTACATAAAGATAATTGTGATTTTGAAATTTTTAGCTTTTCAGGAAAGAAGGTTATCTAAAAGAACTCTTTTTCGGTACTCTTATTCTTGTGATTCCCGAAGGGAACCAAGATTTCACTGTTTCTACCGATGCTAGTTGTATTGGTTTGGGTGTCGTTCTCTTGCGAATGAGAATGTTCTATCATTTATTCTTCTAAACAATTAAAGCCTACCGATACTAGATATGCCACTCATGATCTAGTGGTCGTGGCTATTGTTTTCGCTTGTAGAAATTGGACATCATTGTTTTTGGGGAGAGAAATTTGTTCTCCACACCGATCATAAATCATTGAAGTATTTATTTTCTCAAAAGGAACTTAATTTGCATCAACAACGTTGGCTTGAGTTCCTTACATCTTATGATCTTGATATTCTTTATTCACCCGGAAGGGAAATCATGTTGCAGATGCACTTAGTCGTACGCAACAAGCGGTTATTTCTTTGATGATATCCGAATGGAATGATCACGAGACTTTATCCACTTGTGAGATTCGAGATCGTGAGTCCGATTTATGTTCATCTTTGGCTTTATGTAGCCTTGAGGCTCATCCTTCTCTTATAAACCGCATCATTGAAGCTCAAAGGCTAGATCCCGAATTGGCTCTTCTTAGCCAGAATTTTAGGGATAAAATTGATATTGATGGTTTGAAAGATTTTGATATTGATTCTCGTGGCGGTATTCAAAAATTTGGTAGACTTATCGTGCCAAATATTAGTGATCTTCGTAAAGACATTTTAGAAGATTCTCATCGTTCTAAATTTACCATTCATCCCGGTAGTAGTAAAATGTACGCGGATACGAAGCGACTTTATTATTGGGAGGGAATGAAATCTGATATTGCTAACTTTGTTAAGTGTTGCATGACTTGCCAACTCATTAAGGCCGAGCATCAAAGGCCCGGTGGGTTATTGCAACCTTTTGAAATTCCTCTTTGGATGTGGGTTCAAATTTCCATGGATTTTATATACGGCCTTCCCCGTTCTCGTTCGGGTCATGATAGCTTATGGGTGATAGTTGATAGACTTACTAAATCCGCCAATTTTATTCCCATTCGGCCCAATCGAACCGCAACTCTTTTGGCCAGAAATTGTTAAATTGCATGGAGTTCCTACTTCTATTATTAGTGATCGTGATCCATTGTTTACTACTGGATTTTGAAAGAGTCTTCAAAAATCTTTGGGAAGGAAGCTTAATTTTAGCACCGCTTATCATCCTCAGTCCGATGGACAAACCGAGCGTGTAAATCAAACTCTTGAAGATCCTCTTCGTGCATGTGTCCTTGATTTTGGTGGAAGTTGGGAAGATCATATTCCTCTTGTTGAGTTTTCCTATAATAATACTTCCAATCTAGTATTGGTATGGCACCATTTGAGGCACTCTATGGAAGACCATGCCGATCTCCTTCTTGTTGGCTTGAGGCCGGTGAGAAGCTGGTTTTAGGTCCAGATTTTATTCTTGATTCAACAGAGAAGATTGACCTTATTCATCATAGGATGAAAGAAGCCCAGAGTAGACAAAAATTCTATGCCGATAACCAGAGAAGGAAATTAGAATTTTCCGTGGGAGATCTTGTGTTTATTCGTGTTTCACCTATGAGGGATGTTGTACGTTTCAGTCGATCGGGAAAGTTAGCACCTATATATATTGGTCCATTTCCCATCACCGAACGCCTTGGTTCCGTGGCTTATCGCCATTTATTACCGGCTCAATTTTCTGCTATTCATGACGTGTTTCAAGTTTCTCAATTACGGAAATGCCTTTGAGATTTCGATTCTATCCTTGAGCTCGGTGTTGTGGAAGAAATTGAAGTTTCGCCTAATTTAACATATGAGCAACATCCTATTCGTGTTATTGCTTTTGAGGTCAAACGCTTTCGAAATAAAGATGTTCCGCTTGTTAAAGATCAATGGTCCACAAATCCTAAGGATTGCTCTTGGGAATCTAGAGAACTCATCGAGCGAACACATCCGAACTTACTTTCTCGTGCTCTTTGAGGTGAACTTCTTATTTCAAATTTCTTTTGTGTTGAATATGCTTTCATGGTTGTTATTATATATTTTCTTCTTAAATATTGCGAGGACGCAATTTCTATAAGGAGGGGAGTCTATGACAACCCGCATATTTTACGATTGAGTATTTAAATATTTCATTTAAATATTTTATCGTTAGTCGGATTATTGTCCGAAAAGTTACTTTTTTGCATACGGTCGAATTAGGACTCGAGACCACTTCCATTAAGTTCAGAACACTGTTTTGCGATCTTCTTGAGTATAAATTTTGATATATTTGGAGTTAGTGGAATTTTGCCACTTTTCCACTTAGGGCTTTGATTTGGGTTGAGCCCATATACCCCACTTATTAGCTCAGTCCCAACCCTCTCCTCTTCATTACTTCATTTCTAATTCCTAACATTCAAGCTTCAATGAAAATGGAGAGTGGAATGGGAAATTAAAATTTCAAAACCCTAGTTCCATTAGCAAGTCCAACATCTAACTCCAAATCTAAAGAGAAGCTATTGGTAAGCATCATCTTCTTCTTCTCCAACTCATTCTCCTTTCAATTTTCAGAAATTCCTAAACCTAAGTTTGGGAATGTTCTTCTTTTGAGCTTAGGTTCAAGCTCATTTGGGTTGTGTTGAAGTGTGGTTGATTCTTCCTTTGCTTTCAAGCTTCTCCTTTATTGATTTTGTGAAAAGTTGAGATTTTTATCTCACATCTTTGTCTATAACTATCTTTGATTGTTGGGTATGAAGTCCTAATACTTATTCATGAGCACTTGCTTCTGGTTTAGATTGAATTGGTGAGTATCCTAATTTTTAGTGTTTTGGGTTCAAATCTTTAAAATCCTAATTTTGATGTTTGAACATGTTTTTGGTGATGCATCGAGAAGCCAATAGGACCGGGTAGCCGATGGGCGTAATCCCCTAGCATCCGTGCTCGACCGGTTGCAAATTGGGTGAGTTTGCACTTCTATTAAATAAGGTAGAAAATGCAGGATTCGGGGTTTGGCCGACCGAACTCTCTGAGTCGGTTGACCGAAGTTGTAGCCGATACCTTTTTGGACAATTTTTGGTCGACCGACTCAGAGAGTTCAGTCGACCGACCTGCTCCCGCTTCCTTGTTTTGCCTATTTATGCTCATTTTGCTTTGCTTTTCCAATCATTAATCGGTTGTTCTCGTCCGATTAGTTGTTATCACCACTGTCGACTTTGATAACTTCTATTTTTGGAATTTTTGGGTATTTCCACTTTGATGGATTCGGTATCAATTTCTTTGGATTTTTATTCACGTCTTCGAATGTGAAATTTAGTGATTTATTGTTCCTACAATCATTTTTGTGATTTGTCACTTTAAAAATATAAAGGTTCCAATACTAGTAGTAAATATCAAAACTCTTTCATCAAAACGATTTCAACAATATGTCAATACAAAGCTCATTAATTAAACCGTTTTCCAATCTATTAGTATATACAAACCTTTATCTCACTCGTATGAGAAATCTAATTAAACGACTTAGTAAAACAAGTGGTATGAAACGCTTGCATTTACTTCATCGGTTAATTCTTGGACTTGTTCGATTGAATCTCTTGTGAAAATTTCCGAGTGGAAATCTACAATCTGTTCATAAATATTTAAGTCAAGCTAGTGGTTACGGGACATGAAGCTAAACTCATATATTTACTAGCTTTGTGTAATTTACACTTAATCTCGAGTGGGAGGTGAAGGACAATGGCGATTGAAGGCGTTCGGCGATGTGGGAGGTGCCACAGTTTGGTATTGAGGAGCTGTACGTCGAGGCGATGGTGTATGAAGTGGCCTCGATTGGTGAAGTCGCGGAGGGGGGAGGTCACATTCGATTTTAGGGGTTAACATCGCTGCTATGGGCGTGCATAGTAGAACTTCGTCTGCGGTCATGAGAGGGTGGTGCGTTCGTGGGCCGATGATTGAATTCGAGCAAGTGCACATAAGTATTATGCCTCGAAGGAAACAAAAAAAATTAACAGTAAGGTAAATAAATTTTTTATTAGTGTAATAAATTTTAAATTTCAATTGATATGTTAACGATAGTTTTAAATTATCTCAAATGCTAATAAATTCGAAATTCATTTATACGAGGTCCTAAATCGATGAAACCAGTCGAGTTTGGTTCGTTGCTGGAAATCAATGAAATAAAAATCAAAGGTAAGAAAATTCTCGCTGATTTGGATTACCAAATCTAATTTTAATAGTTAAAATAAAACATTAGATGCTTGGATGAATTTATAAAATTATTATATGTTGATGCTAAATATATATTTGTATTTAGAGTGATATTCCCGCACATTATAGCGGAATAGACCCTATGCGTCCCACATAATAGTGGATGACCCTATATACCGTGATATCTCTCTTGAAGTGGGAGTGGTATTATTTTATGTTGTATTAACATCTGTGGATGCATGGAAGCAGGTTGGAGGGATCCAACTGGATTCCTCAAATATGTTGTTTATTTTTCATAT
Source organism: Allium cepa (assembly GCA_030765085.1). NCBI lineage: Eukaryota > Viridiplantae > Streptophyta > Magnoliopsida > Asparagales > Amaryllidaceae > Allium > Allium cepa. The sequence goes on along the minus strand of CM060943.1, from coordinate 883,818,350 downwards.
ATAGTGATATATAATTTGTGTAGAATAATCTATTATAGATTATTGTTGTGATTGGAATTATTGGATGCTATTGTAGCACTGGCCGGCATTTTAATAATTTAAATACTATAAATATATTTTTAAAATTTATAGAATTAAAGGAATTTGATATAAAAATATATATACTGGAATTGGAGTTATTTTAAAGAAATTGAAGTAGCAAAAAAATAATTGTTTTTGGTTATACTTAACTATTGTGAATTAGTAAATGGAGAATTTTAAAAATGAATTATATAAGATAATTTATAAATGATATTCTGGAAATATAAAAAAAGAGTTAAAGTCAATATTTAAAATGGATTGGAAGTATAAAAGGAATTTATAAGAAATGAATGTATATAATGGAATTTTATAAATAAGATTTGTTTTATAAATAGGTAAAACTAAAGGGGTCGTAAAATTGTTAAATGATGTTTATAAATAAAGGAATTTAATATCAGATGATAATTGGAAATATGAATTCATAGGGTGAATTTATATTAGAATATGGAAAGACGGTTGGGAAAAATAGTAGACTCTATTTTTGAAATGGGAATGGTTAGGAAATCGATAATGAATCAATATGTTATGGAATCGAGAGGAAGTTATAAATTAAATTGGCTATTGAGATTTTAAAATATAATTTTTTCTTAACAAGTTAAGTTCGCCTTTCAATGGGAAAATTTTATTATTTAAACTATGGAATTTTAAACTAGTTAGTATTGGAATACTTCGGAAAATGGATTTTCAAATATTTAATATTTATTGAAATAAAATTTTTAATTTTTATAATCCGCTTTGTAAATTGAATTTCTTTATTTTAAATGTGTTTTCGATGGTTTATCAAATATGTTTAATATTTTTAAGTAATAACTTAGAACATATTTAAAATAAAAATATAAATAACTTACTATTCTTTCTAAATGCTCATTATATATACACACTTTTGAAATGATTGAAAATTTATTTATAAAATTCTCTCGGGATGTGTAGATAGGTTTTATTTTAAGGAGGAGATTTTGTAAGAGAAATCTTATAAATGGAATTCTAGAGACTTAAGAGAATTTTAAACGCTTAGACGCGATAACTTCAGGAGGAATGTGAATTCATTTAAAGAAGTTAAAAATGGTCGGTTGGGATTATAAATAAGTATTATCGGTTTTGGAAATCATAAGGAGAATTTATTAAAAATTTTGGAGACTTATGAGACAAGTATGAAATATTTTCAAGTTAAATACTACAATGATTTTGGAAATTATATGTGTAAATATTTTCCTAAGTATTAAAAGGAAGGTTTTGGAAAATAATTTTAGTGGAAATGATTTGGAATAGAAATATTTTCTAAGTGTTGTAAAAGTGGAAGTTGGAAATATTTCTATGTATTGAAATGGTAAAATATCCTGTTATGGATTCAAGTGTTGAAATTGTTTTCGAATATGGAATATTGAAGAGATTGAATATATATATATATATCTTGGTGAAGATGTTTGAAATAAATATCCTTGAGATTTATAAAATAAGGTCGAGCGCTGCTTATGGATGTTTATTGATAGTTGAATAACCGACTATCAATATTTTCCAATTTCGTGAATCGTTTCGAAGAGACCGTGATTGAGTTTAATTATTTAAAACCACTTCGCTTCGGTTGAACGTCACGAATGAATATCGTGAAGATGTTGAAGATGGCCATTCGGTTTATCCAGACCCAGGACAACTTTTATGGATGAATGCTATCAGAAAATAATCATTGGAGGACAATAAGCATACTAAGTAAGATTGTTCTTGAAAAGGTAACGGTTAGCCTCGAACCTCATCAAACTGGGAATGACTAAAACAGGGGAGACGCAGCAAGGCTAAGTAGGTCGAACCCAAGTAGGTTATGTTATCACCTTCCTAGATGTCCTCGAAAAACCTATTATTTATGGATATGGCTGTGCATGGAAGGAGCGCTTGATAGAAGGGGTGGGAACAGCCGAGGTGATAACATATTCGGTCTATCTAGGTTAGGGGTAGATCGATCTTGTGTAGCAGAGGATCTCGGCATGGTCCTCGGTACATTGTTCTAGAGGTGTACTGTGATGGGCGGTAACCCAGTGGCCTAGTCTTTCATTGGAATCCATTCTCCAATATGAGCTTACGGCTTTGTTTGTAGAGCCTAGTATGCTGGTGTAACGTCCCGCCTCTTCGTACGCTTTTAAATCGACATACGTGTCAATTCAAACCATACGGAAGGGAAGATTGTTATGGGGTAAATAAGAAAAACGAGAAAGAAATAAAACAAAACAGAATCTCATAGCGGAAGGATAAAATATAATAATCAAATATACAGTTCATGAAGTTTTTTACAAAATATTTAATTTTACTTATACAATATATATTAGAGTTGCACATACCAACGATTAAAAACGATGCAGCGGAATACAGTGTGTAGTGGAAAAATATGATATAATAATAATAATGAAATCTTCGTCTTCGTCCTCCACAAACAAAGTCTTCAAATCCTGAAATGCTCGGACTGACCCGAGCGAATTGAAAAACAAAACACTCGAGTCCGAACTAAAAGATCTTATGTGAGTTAAATCAACAGAAATAAATATGAGTGCAGTAACTCAAAAGATGCTCGGGATTTACATCTCTTAAGGATCCGTTAAAATATTTACTATGTAGTATATTTCGCTATTATAGTAGTGTCTAATTTTAAAATAAACGTACTTTTAAATAGCGTTAAGGCTTTACATTTTCCACCTTAACACGTAAAATGCCAATAGTCTATACAATGCTGTAATACCTCCTGATCGGGAGGCTACCAGAGGATACTCCATAGGTACGACACAAATAGAAACTCGTACAAGGCCCGATAGGGTAGGTGACACGGCACAACTAGGCGATGCCAGGGTAGATATACCAATTACGCTTCCGGGTCGGTGGTAACGTGTAGCCACAGCTGCTTCCCACCTTGAGCCATACCCCCAAATCAAAGAAATCAAAAGTGGCCACCGAATAAAACCAAAGTAATAATAGAATATCGAAGGAATGTGTCCGATGAAAGGTGCTACCTCAATTAACCCGTCGATCGCTCCTGTTATAGCCACCTTATGCCAACTCACGGGAGTTGGGTCCACGTATTTACCTCAAAGGAAATGCTGCCACTATCCTACTTCGTTTTGGAATCTTCACCACGTACACGGTTGTTAAAGTGGTTTTCGGAGTTGGCAGAGAGTATGACAATTTCTGATCCCGGTCTCTTCAACAACCAATCGTTATTATAACACCGCGGTCTTTTTAAAATAGTTTATACTTTAAAACAATAATATAATATCCCTTTTCAAAACCATATAAATAAGATATCATTTTCCTCTTTTAAAACTAAATCAATATAATATCATTTCAAATATGTCCCTTTTTCTAAAACCATACCACTTTAAAATTTATAATATCCTAAAACCATACGTTTGAATTATAACTCTTCAAAACATATACTTCGAAATCCATAGCTTTAAAACCATAATTTCAAACTTAAATGGTTTGGATATTCAACAGTATGTAAAATAAAAATGGTTTGAATTTAAAATTACTTTATAAAGTAAATAATTTCCACAACTTTAGAATTTTATTTTCTTTAAATTAAGTTCAAAACCATAAATTTTTAATTCACTTTCAGTTCCAATAAACACTTAAGTTTTAATATATTTTAAACTTTGAATATTAAACAATTAGAAACTAAGTTTGGAAACTTCTATTCAACAATTAAATGTCCTATTTTTTAGTTTGAAATATTTGCATAGTAAATCCATAATCATTTAAATCAAACTCAAATTACCTATAACTAAATATTTCATTCAGTTTATTTATATTAGAAATATTCGTTTAATTCATCTTAAATAAAAATTCAGTTATAAATACATACCTTTTAAAAATTCAAGTTAATAAATTCTACATACACTTATGGAGTTTAATTCTTAAATAAGCTAAATTCCAAATAAATTTCCCATTTAACTTCTAATCTTAATTGATTTAAATCCTTAAAACTCTATATATATTCAATATCTTAACATGTACTTAACCATATAACATAAAATAATCAAACTCCATTATTCAACTTATCTATTTTATTTAACAAATTTGTACACAGCTTAAATTCAATAATTTAACTATATATGTATATATAAAATAATATTTATATAATATCGAAAATTAATATTCATTCAACCGTATCATATCCAAACCATAGAAATCATTTTCAAAATGTTTATATAAATAGACCGATTGTGTCTGTATAGAATTTTCTATCCTATGGTCAAGTGATATGGATATTTATCATTTCAATCCACAATTTAAAAAAATGTGGTTGTATATCATTTCAAACCGCAATCCCGAATGAAATGAAATGCATGATAACTTGCAATTTATTCAATATAAAATACAGCATCCATTCATCAAATATCAACCATCAAACATTCATCCCAATCATCATCCAGTTAAATCAATAGCATTAATATATAACGAAAAGTAAACAACATGTACTAAATAGCAGTTAATTTCAATAATAAATTAAATAACTGTTTAACTGACAGTTTATATGCAATGAATAATTAATAACAATTTAAATGCAATGAGTAAATTAAATAAAAATTTAATTAAATAAATGCGATTTAAATAAGATGATGGATAAAAATATGCCAAAAGTCATAAATAAATTTCTGCTCATATCATAAATCAATTTAACAAACATAAGAAATTTTAGAAGTTGTGAGTGGGTTAAAACACTCATCTTTTAGGATTTAAATTGAATTCAAATCCAATTTAAACCCAAAATTTCTACAGCCTCAGAATCTGCCAAACCTGCATCAAAATGTCCAAAATTTAAATACGATCCTAACGCAAGAAACCGTGCGTGAATACGAGGTCGTATGACAAAGATATTCGAATTAAACGAGTTGTATCAAAAAAAAACAAACTAAACATACTCAGCCACGTCATCAACAGAAGATTCATCCTTTTCACCCACGCACAAGGCATGCTCAAGATCGCACGCATAAGGAAAACTGCCGAACCCATCTATGCCCTTTGACCGGCCCTTTGACCTCCACTTCCTAGCACGCTAGCACCGCCAACTGCCACGTCCACGTCACGACGCTTCCCACGACCTCCGAGTCACCTCTAGAAGCCCATGCGTTCTCAAGCAGTGCCGACCGCCGCCACTGAAACATCAGGGTTTTCAAAACCCTAGTTGAAAATCCACGAACATCCTACCGTTGAAATAGCAAACCAGACGCGCCGATGCAATCCTCTTGACATTCTCCACAGCCTCATGTCCTCAAATCGATGATCCAACGAAGATGATCAAGCCCCTACGAACGGCCGAAACTTCTTCGATTTTTACCGGTCCAACGACAATCCGAAATGAAAAACGAATACCACTAGTGAATTACGCTAGTCGAGAAATTAAACATATATATTTTTCAGATTTTTGAGGATTTTGAATTTTAGGCTTTGGATTTGATTTTTAAATTTGCAATTGGATCTAGGTTTTGTTTGTCTGCCATTGAAGAGGAGAGAGTTGAGATGTGCGTAAAGACAAATGAGAATTAGGGAGGCTAGGGTTTATAGCAGGATATTTATAGAGAAAGTTGGAATAGAATAAATGGATCAGGTTGAATACGCGCTAAGGACAAAGGGGCACAGAAAGCCCGTTCTGACCCCGGAACGGAATTGGGTAAACCCATATATCAAAATAGGTGTTTTAAAATATTTTAAACACAATGGAAAAGGTTTCAGGTTCGAATTGCATTGTATGAAGAAGTTATGCTGAAACAATATTTTCAAATCGATTTCAAATCGATTTCAATTTCGTTAATTTCAAGGCGTTTTGAGTCCGTACAATCAAACGACAAGTCCGATCGTTACGAAACTTGAAATTCTACAATAATTCACCATTTCGGATCCGATGAAATTGGTTTCGTCGAAATTCGAGTCAATGGCCAAAATGTCTATTTTTCCATTAATTAATTAAATTAATAATTAATTAATTAAATCAAATGTTCAATATTATTTTGATAACTGACAAATTTCAACATTTTTAACTTCTTAATCATTTACAATGATTTAAGCAAATTTAACTGTCAAATTAGAGTTGATAAATTTATAAATTTCAATGTTAACCCTAATTTCATTAAATTTCAAACTATAAATAAATTCCCCAAAGTTCTGTTTGTTTAAATAAATAAATTATTATTCCATTATCTATTAATCCTTCCTAAATCATAGTTCATATTTGTCTTTCATTCTTTACATTAGAGTTCTCATTCCATCTAGTTTCAATTAACGTGTTAACCCCGTTCTGCCAACGAGTTAAAATCTGGGCCGACTCATCCACTTAAAGTCCTTAACGACTCAGTGGACCTGCAACTCAATAAGCCTCAGCAACTTAAAGAATGGACCGACTCAACTGGTTGCGACTCAATTAGCTGACGAGCTAAGGCTTAAGGCAACTTAGAGGAACAAAACGACTCAAGGGGGGAACGGTTCATGAGACACGCCGACTCAGTGAATCACCGACTTAACGAGTTAGAGACTTGAAGCCCCAAGCAACTTGAAGAGGTCAGCGATTCAGTGGGTACACGATCTAAAAAGTATTGCGACTTAACTGATACGCGACTCATCAAGACTATCGACTCAACGACCTAATTAGTTACCGACTCAACAAGTTCACAACTTAAGGACTCGAGACAGTAAGAAGTTAGAGTTGCACATAGGCCACGACTCACGACTCATGACTCAGTATGACTCGCCTACAGCCTAAAACCACTGAGTCGTAGCCCGCTGTCACAATACTTGTGTCAAAGAGGATTGACTCGTGGACGACTTAGGACTTGTGCTATATCCAGGAGACCGAGGGCGCTCTGATACCAAGCTCGGACTAAGCCAGTTAAGTCGTCCATGACCCAACTTGACTCGGCCACGAGTTAACCATGAGTCAAGCACGGCTTACGACTTAAGGAGGAAAACCCCTATAAATACGTGACCACCTCCAACATTCAAGGGACTTTTTGGGGGGGGATCATTTTTCTTCAAGGCATTGGAAATTTACTATCTTCAAAGCAAGCTACACTCCATCACTTCAAGCTCACGCAAGACGCTTAGATAAAACTTCCTACAAAGATTCAACAAATTCATTCATGGATTCGAAGAACTTTGTTGCATCAAAGTTTTCTCTAGCTACTTGTCTTTTGAATGGAATTGAATTGTAATTGGAAGAGATTGTAATAAGTTGTAATCCAATTAGCAATAAAAGGATTGAAGTGGACGTAGGCTTGATCATAAGCCGAACCACTATAAACTCTGTGTTCATTTACTGCATTTTCTGTTACTTACTGCTATTTCTTGATTCCCGCATTCATGGGTGGTGCTTTCACACTGTTTCTATACACACCGAGGTGTTAGCGTCGAAATTTCACGTTAACATTTTTGGTGCTTTCACTGAGAACATCGATCTCAGGGTATTTACATCATTGCTTCACCAAACTTTGAGGAAAGAATCTCCGTTAAGACCAGAAGTCTAACAGAAATTATGGCTCCCGGAAGGAAACGTGGATCTGCCAGATCTGATGATGTTTAAGAGAACACCGCCACTTCTCCTCCTCTGAGTCAGACAACTCCAACCGTAGGAGTTACACGAGCGGAATTGGACGCTGTGGTTTTGGGATTGAATCAACAATTAGTGGCTCAGAATGCTCAGAATACCTTGATATTGAATAAGCTAAATGATTTGCTCAAGGCTAATCGTCAGCCAACAAATAAAGAAGGAAACTCTGCTGATAGAGCTCAGGATGTTAGAGGGAATACTTCTCAAAGGGCGGTAAGCCCCGTTGAAAGGCCACTTCCTCAGGATGGAGGATCGGGACCTCAACCGACCCTTCGTGAACGACTGTCAAGGCAGAACTCTGAAAGAATGGCTGACGTTTTCCCCGCAGGGCCTGTGGATGATGAAGAGTATTTTTCAGGGATGGTCCGTCAAATCATGAAAGAAAGTATGCGAAAGGACGAGGATGAGAAAGAGTGGGGCTTTGCTCCAAGCAAAACTCCATTCACCGAGAGGATTCTGAAAGCTGAATTCCCGAGAAAATTTGTTCCGCCCACTATTCCAGCTTACAAAGGAACAAGTGATCCTAACGAATTTCTGTATAAGTATGACTGGCATATGACTGGCGCCAGGGCATCCGATGAGATTAAATGCCGGTACTTCCCGGTGTATCTGGAAGGAGTAGCTTTATTATGGTTTACCCAGCTGGCAGTTAGATCCATTGATCAGTTCTCGGACTTAACTAAGAAGTTCAAGGAGCAGTTTCGGTTGTACGCCTCTAAAGCAAAGGATATAATGTCATTGTCAAGTCTGGAGCAAAACCCTGGAGAATCCATCAAATCGTTTTTGAATCGATTCAACATAGCTTTGGCCGAGGTTGATAATGCTGAGCCATGCATGGTCTTAACATACTTGATGAGGGCAATTGATAAATCGAGCAAGTTTGGAGAATGGTTGAAAATGAAAGAACCAAATTCACTCGATAAATTCTATAAAAAAGCCGATGAGTTCATGCGCTTGGAAAGCCTTTAAGCATCGGCGAAGGTGGCATTAGTAGAAACTAAGAATGATAGTAACGCTCCAGACAAAAAGGAATCTAATGCTCAGAAAAGGGGGAATGACGGCCGAAAGAAACAAGGGGATGAAAAGAAGGGTCGAGCTTTCAACTTCACACCCTTGACTGATACCCCTGAAAATATCTTCTTTGCAACCAAAGATAATATCAGTTATCCTACGCCACATAAGATGAGGGTTGGAGGTAAAATGGAGAAAAGTGGAAGATTCTGTCAGTTACACAATCAGCCTGGTCATGACACTAACGAATGCCGACACTTGAAGGAAGTAATTGAGCAAATGTTGAAAGAGAACAAGCTCCAACAGTATGTTAAAAGGGGTAGGGACACAACAACCTCATCAGTCCAAAGGTAACAAGTCCCCGCTCACCATCCAAGCTCGAGTGAGAAGGCCGTAGAGCATGAGTCAGACAGTCCTGTCATTAATGTGATAACGGGAGGTCCTCACCTAGAAGGCAGGAGCTGGGGTGAGATGGAAAGGTATGCCTGTGCACTGAAGCATGCACCCACAGAGGAAAGTGTTTTTGTGTTAGAGGATGTTGCGCCATTGAAACAACAGAAAGCTTTCCCTGATGACATCATATTTAGCGCCAGGGACTCTGTGGGTATTGAAGCCCCTACGATAGATCCTTTGGTCATTTCTGCCGGTATTGGCCCGACCACTGTGAGAAGAATTCTGCTCGATTGCGGGGCTTCGTGTAATATTCTCTTCAAGAAAACTTTTGACGAGATGAGAATACCAATGGCTGACGTTCAGGCTTCGTCATTGAAAATTGCTGGCTTCGCTGGGGAGCCAAAGCAGCCGATTGGGACTATAGACTTGATTGTAGAGCTCGGAAAGGGGCCGAGAAAGGTAGCTAGAAAGCAGACCTTTATAGTTGTTGAAGAATTTTCTGCTTATAATGCTTTCTTGGGCCGACCGACCCTGGCTGCATTTAAAGCTGTTCTCGCCCCATGCTGTCTAACTATAAAATTTCCCATTGATAACAGAATTGGGATAATTAAAGGGGATCAGAACGTGGGACGGGAGTGCTATCTTACAGAGCTACGTGAAGCAAAGAAGAGAGAAATGGGAAAAGATGCGGCGCCTTCAGTCCGCATCAAAGAACGAACCTTGTAGCAACTACAGGTTGGTCCCTGCACTGGCGAACATAGCGGTGCCCGGAGAGAGATGGATCCAAGAAAAGCTAGTGCAGGGGAGAATAGAGTAGTGCCGGTAGAGGTGACAGTGCCGGTACCTGTTGACTTAAAGGACCCAAACAAGGTGCTAAATGTGGGTTCACAACTCAACACTACAGCTCAGAATATTCTGATCTCGTTCTTGAAGGCAAATTTAGATGTATTCGCATGGACTCATGCTGACACGTGCGGAATATCACTAGAGATTGCGGTACACGCTCTCAACATTGATCCAAAGTTCACGCCAGTAAAACAGAAAAGAAGAACTCAGGGTCCAGAGAGGTCAGCAGCGCTGAAAGAAGAAGTCGACCGACTCATGGAGAATGGTTTCATCAGAGAATCTGTTTACCCGGATTGGGTCTCAAATCCTGTCCTGGTTAAAAAGGCTAATGGGAAGTGGAGAGTATGCACTGACTTCTCAGATCTGAATAAAGCTTGCCCCAAAGACTGTTTCCCGCTGCCTAGAATTGATCAGTTGGTGGACGGAACCGCGGGACATGAATTGTTGTCTTTTATGGATGCTTACTCCGGGTACAATCAGATCATGATGCATGAGCCAGATCAGGAGGACACGAGCTTCATAACAGATGTTGGTATTTACTGCTACAAAGTCATGCCCTTCGGACTCAAGAATGCGGGGGCAACTTACCAAAGGCTTGTTAACACCATGTTTAAACCACAGATCGGAAAGACAATGGAAGTCTATGTCGATGATATGTTGGTAAAGTCAAAGAAAGCAGTGGACCACATGGATCACTTGGCGGAAATGTTTGCGGTCCTCCGGAGATACGGAATGAAGCTTAACCCGTTGAAATGTTCATTCAGAGTGGAGTCCGGAAGGTTTTTGGGATTTATTGTGAGCGCTAAGGGCATTGAGGCTAATCCTGCTCAAATCACTGCCTTGAAGGAGGTCAACGCTCCTAGAACAAAGAAGGAACTGCAGAGTCTTAACGAAAAAGTTGCTGCTTTGAGCCGATTCATTTCTAAAGCTACTGATAAATGCATTCCATTCTTTGTCGCTCTAAAGAAAGGAAGAAAAAACTTTGATTGAACTCCCGAGTGCCAGAACGCATTTGATGAGCTGGTTCGTCATATGGAAGTGCCTCCAATACTCTCAAAGCCCGACAATGGTGAAGATCTCTACGTATATCTGGCAATATCATCTCATGCTCTGAGTGCAGCATTGGTTCGAGAAGATACAAGAATTCAGCGACCAGTCTATTACATTAGTAAAAGATTCACTGGGGCAGAGATGAATTACTCGAAGCTGGAGAAACTCGCCTATTGCCTATTGATTGCATCACGGAAATTGAGGCCGTATTTTCAAGCTCATCCCATCAAAGTCCTCACTGATCAACGTCTGAAGCAAGTTCTGATTCGCCCTGAGACTTCGGGCGGTCTTTTAAAGTGGAATATTGAACTCAGTCAATATGACATCACTTACCATCCCCGAAGAGCTATCAACGGACAAGCTTTAGAAGACTTCATTGCAGAATGCACAGATAAAGGTGATAGTGAGGAAGACGAAACTAATGACGTCCTGGTGAGATGGAAATTATACGTTGATGGCGCAAGGAATGACTACTGATCTGGGGCAGGGGTTGTCCTTGAAACCCCTGAAGGACGATCATTGTGTTACGCACTGAGGCTGGAATTTCCTTCGCCGAATAATGAGGCAGAATATGAAGCTCTCATTGCAGGTTTGAGAATCGCTAAAGAGCTAAATATCAGAATATTACAGATCTTCAGTGACTCTCAGCTTATCGTATGCCAAGTCAAGAAGGAATTCCAAGCTAAAGGAGGAAATCTACCCGCTTATTTGTCAAAGGCCTGGGAGCTTCTTGAGGATTTCGATCATCATTCAATAAGCCATATTCCCCGGGAAGAGAATATGAAGGCAGATTCCCTCGCAAAGTATTCAAGTACTGTTGAAGCTCAACTATTGTGATTAGTCCCCGTAAAAGTCCTATCAACACCAAGTACAGATGAGATGGATGTTGACTGGATTATGAATGTATCTCAGGAAAAAGAATCATGGATGACTCCAATACTGGACTATCTACTCAGAGGTTCTTTGCCAGAAAATTCGAGTGAAAAACAGAAGCTTCTAAGGAAAGCCTCCAGATATATAGTCCAAGACGGCCGATTGTACAGGCGGGGTTTTTCAATGCCATTACTCTGATGTGTAACTAAAGATGAAGCCAAGACAATTCTAGCTGAAGTACACAGAGGGGAATGTGGAGATCACACAGGTGGTCAGACATTAGCCAAGAAAATTCTCCGTTATGGATATTTTTGGCCGAAAATTAATCGAGATGCTGCTGTATATTCTCGGAAATGTGACAAGTGCCAGAGATTCGCCAAAATTCCTAGAGCACCTTCCACTGAGCTAACACAGATGGTCAGTCCGTGGCCATTTTCCATTTGGGGAATGGATCTCATTGGGCCATTACCGACTGCCAAATCAGGGATTAGATATGCTATTGTTGCAGTTGATTATTTTACTAAATGGGCTGAAGCTGAACCTTTGGCTACTATTACCTTTAAGAAAATGATAAATTTTGTGACTAAAAATATCATTTGCAGGTATGGTGTGCCACTGAAAATAATCACAGACAATGGTACTCAATTTGAAAGCGAGGAATTCCAGGACTTCTGCAAATGATTCAAAATCCAGAAGAGTTTTTCAGCAGTGGCTCATCCGCAGGCAAACGGGCAAGTGGAAGCAGTAAACAAAATCATCAAGTCAACCATCAAAAAGCAATTGGAAAAATCAAAAGGTGGTTGGGTCGATAAGCTACCACTGGCACTATGGGCATACAGAACTACTTATAAAACTGCAACTGGGCACACTCCATTCTCATTGGCATATGGATCAGAAGCAATGATTCCAGTAGAGACGAAAGTCCCTTCACATAGAAGAATTCACTTCGATCAAGCTGAAAATGAGAAACTTCAACTTGAGGCACTTGACCTCCTTAATGAAAAAAGAGAAGAGGTTAAGCTCAGAGTTGCGTCTCATCAGCAGAAAATAGCCAGGCATTTCAACTCCAAAGTCCGCCATCGCAGCTTTGAAATTGGGGATTTAGTCTTGAAAAGAATTATGACAGCAACATGAGTGTTCGGGCCAAACTGGGAAGGGCCATATGTCATAGGCATCAAACTTCTTGATGGCACATTCAAACTCATAACTGTTGAAGGAGATTCAATCCCGAGAGCCTAGAACAGCAATCACTTGCGTCCATATTTTACTTAAAAGCTTTACTGAAATGTTGTAAAAGAATTATGAATGTATGATTCTTGTATTGAAAGCTCGTGTAAAACCAGTGCGAGTGAATAATGAGAACTATAAAGTGGATGTAGGCCCGACTTTTGGCCGAACCACTATAAATCTTGTGTTCTTTACTGTTACAAGTCGCTTATTTTATTTCGATAGGTAAAGTACTTCGAATATATTGCTGAAATATCGATTTAAATTCGCAGGCAATTTTAAAAAAAAAGCAGACTTACCCATCGCAGTACCAAGCAATTGCAATCCTTGACATCACTCAAAAGCAAGCAAGCTTTAAGCAGCAAAAGACTCTAGGGCCGAAGTCCTATATAGGAAGTACTTTAAGCAAACAATGGTTCCACTGGAGTACATTCCTTTGAGAAGTACTTTAAGCAAACCATAGTTCCGCTGGAATACATTCCTTTGGATGAAGCAACCCAATAATAAAATGACGCATGCTTAAAGATGGTACCAAGAGATTACCAATATGGACAACCAGCAAAAAGAAATGGGCAAGCTGACCAGCACCAACAAAAGACCTCTTCGGAGGCCCACGTTTCACCAAGATTGAAATAAAACTTCCAAGTGTTGAAACGTGGAAAAGCCCTCTTCGGAGGCACAACTCTTCGGAGGATAAAGACCCCTGACGGCTCAAGCCGCAAAATGAGATTTTTCTTCCTCTATGGGTGAGATGATCGGAGGCACCTTCCCTATGGCAAGGCGAGGCGCTTGTTTACTAGCTGAGACAGTTTGTGCAACGAACGTCTAAGTAACTTGTGTTCGCCTTGGGAGTCCATAAGACGACCAGAGGCACCTTCTTCCCCGCGGGGAGGCAAGGCACTTGTTCACTAGTTGAGACAGTTTGCACAACGAACGTCCAAGTAACTTGTGACCGCCCCGTAAATCCATCCAACCATGAGAGAGTAACTCCCAGGCAGTAGCCCCACTCAGAGGCACACGTTTCACCGAGATTGAAATAAAACTTCCAAGTGTTGAAGCGTGAAAAAGCCCTCTTCGGAGGCCCATTTCACCAGGAGCTGAAGTGTAAGAGTCGCTCTTCGGAGGTCCACTTCACCAGGAGCTGAAATGATAAAAAGACCTCTTTGGAGGCACACGTTTCACCGAGATTGAAATGAAACTTCCAAGTGCTGGAACGTGGAAAGCCCTCTTCGGAGGCCCATTTCACCAGGAGCTGAAGTGTAAGAGTCGCTCTTCGGAGGTCCACTTCACCAAGAGCTGAAATGATAAAAAGACCTCTTCGGAAGCCCACGTTTCACCGAGATTGAAATAAAACTTCCAAGTGTTGAAACGTGAAAAGGCTCTCTTCAGAGGCACAACTCTTTGGAGGTACACGTTTCACCAAGATTGAAATAAAACTTCCAAGTGTTGAAGCGTGAAAAATCCCTCCTCAGAGGTACAGCTTTCTAAAGAAGCATTTCATCAGAAATGCGAAACAAAAAAGAAGAAGAAGAAAGTCCTTTTTAAAGCTACACTTTAGCTCTTGAAGGAAGATCGGTTCATCTATATTTTAAAAAAAAAAAAGAGAGACCCTTCCTACAAAGACTAGAGTGTTCTTCGGAGGCCCGCTCTACTACATAGGAGAATTCACTTTGTAAAAAATATATATATATATATATATGCAAAGAAAAAGTGATATTTCCGAAGGGTAGGGCGTGAGAACTCATACGAAACGAGGAGAACTCTATTTCAAGTAGAATAGTATTTCTCCAAGAACGGAATAAGTATTCTCCAAAAAGAGAAAAGAGTACAAGTCCCCTCGAAATTGAAAGTATTGGAACGAGCTTATGGTATGGGGGCAACATGGTATAGCTACATTGGCAAAAGTAATGCTCAAACAACATACCATAAGCCCACTGCAATATTATATAAAGAAACTTGTACAAAAATAAAAAATAAATGCATTCTCAAATACAAACAAGAAGTTTGTACAAATAAAGGATCATTTTATTCAATTCTATTACAATTTCTTACAGATACAAGTTTCAAAATAAAGAAAGCGGGGGCCGGTACCCGCACAATCCCCGACCAGTACGTGCAAAAAACAAAAAGCTAAAAACTGGAATCTTCATTTCTTCTTGCCACCTTTGGACCCTTCACCCGGCAGGATGGTTAGCTTTTTGGGTCGATCTGTAGGCATGAGGGAAGAAGGAGAGGGAGGTACAACTGGTTCAACTTCCGGTTCCTCTTTAGTAGCAATGATGCTCTTCCTCCTCTTCTTTGATGTTCCGCGCTTCTTTTTCCTCTTTGAAGAAGATTCACTTCTTGGAGTAACAAGTTTAGACAAAGTTATGTCATCAGAAGGAGTCCGCTACGGAGATATCTCACCTCCCTCAAGTCCTTCGTCCTTTTGCTCTTGCGAAGCAGCTGGGTCATCCAAGCCCCAAAGGGCACCTATTATTTCTTACTGTGATCCCAGATGAGGAGTAGGAGTGATTGGGGGAGGCAGAGGAACAGTAACTGGAGGTGGAGAAATTTGAATGACGCTCGGCGCTTTCTCTACAAAGGAAAAGTTAAAAGTGTCAGTATTTCCCGCAAAAAGAGGAGACAATGGCTCGTCGAGATTGAAGAAATAATCAAGAAGCTCGTCAAATCCATAAGAAACTAGCAAGTTGTCCCCCTGAGCATTATTAGGGTTACCTGGAGAAGTTGGTGGTATCACATCAATTTCGTAGTCTAGAGCTTCAACACCCTCTTGTGGCTTATCTACGGCTTGTGTAATTATGGCTCTGGTATCAGCTTTAGTAGGAATCGGTGTATGAGAGCTAGAACCAGCAATGTCAACATCGACTGAAGTTGAAGGAGGGACAGGGGCAGTCAAAGTTGTTTCTTTTTCTTGATGCTCTTCCCCCATCATTTCAACTCGCGATCTAGCAAGTTGCTCCTTCCCTCTAGCAAGAGCTGCGCGAGCTTCGAAGTCTAAATAGTGCGCCTCTAGCTCCTCTTCAGTGTACCCGGTGCCTTTAAACATATCAAGCGCAGCTTCCCATACTTCAGCTAGGGTAACCTCATATTTGGGACCCAGAAATGCAAGACTGCCACGCCCTAACACACTTTGCAAATAGAATTCAAATAATGTCGAGCCGATGTCAACTTTGGTAGCTTCATGAGCTTCTTCAGCTGCAATTCTACCAGCAATAGCCTCATCTCGCTCTCTTTCGACTTTAGATAGTTGAGCTTTCAATTTTTCAATTTCCGCAACCTGAAAGCTAGTTGCCCTCGTAACTGAGTAATATCAGTACGGTAACCCTCTACAATTTGCTCCAGCCCATCAGCCTTGGCCTCGGCATCCCTTTGCGCAGCATGAGCATCCCGCACCTGCTGCTGGAGCACACTCTCCCTTTGAGAATAAGAAGTGGAGGAAGTGGCAAGCTCCTCTTTGAGTTTCCCAACTTCCGCTTCAAGTTTTTCATTATAATCGGCAATGCTCCTCATTTCTGCATCATGCTGCTTAAGGGTCTTTTGCCATTCGGTTTTGTCATTCTCCATGGTCAGCATAGCTTCGAGATTGGCCCGATTCACCCTTTGGAGCTCCTCAACAAGTTTTTGCCAATTTGACATCCTCTCAATGTCAGTTCTAACGGCATCAAGGTTCCGTAACATGGCATTTTTATCTATGGGAACCAGGTCAAGGTCAAAGCGAACTCCTTTTAAGCACCAATTTGGAAATCGACTTTGGAGAGTGGCTGGACCTGGTCCAACTTGGTAAGAAGGCCTGTTGATGATTGCCTGGATATCAGTACGGGAAGGGGCAGGAGACTGAGAAGGAATAGGAGCGGTAATCTTTTCAGAAGTTGCAGGCATTGGTTGCTCACTGACTTTAGCCCGTTTACTTGGGTCATCAGTTATGTGACTCTTCCCTCTGTCATCGTGAGATTTGCGTTTGTGGGAGTCACCCTCTTTGTGGGAAGAACCGTATCGGTCATCCGGTCTTCCATAACGTTCTTCATGGGCACGTCTCTCCCGAGCCTTCCGAGCGGCCCTCTCTTCATCAGTCTCTCTGTGAACAGGAAGATAGCGCTTATAGTCATACTGGTCGCGTCTCCTGTATCGCTGGAAGTCGTCATAATACGAGCCAACTCGCTTCATTGAAAAACCTGAAATTGGAAAAAACACAACTTTAGAATTTTTTGGAAAGTATGAAGAGCTAAGCGTATAAGATGTCAAAGAATCCTAGTCGTGTGTGATGTGCAAACTACGCGCGCTGAACTAACGAACCGCTCCTCGGTTGAGGGAGAGCAATTGATTTCACCGCCGGTGACAGTTCTTGGGATAAAGGAGTCTGTTTAAGGGAGGATGTCGCTTCAACCGCCGGAGATATAACCTTAACACTGGCAGAGTCATCTTTAAAGAGTTCTTGAGAAGTGGTCATTATGTCGCTTAAACTCCCAAAGATGTCATCACCATCGTGCCTAACAAGGCTCCCTCCATCGATTCCTTCCTCAACATGCTCCCCGGTTTGATGAAGGGGCTCCTCTTCTTCAATAATTGGGGCAAGTGCAGACTTATCAGACGGCCTCGCAGCATCTTTCGGAGTCGAACAATTCACTAGTGAGGCTTCAATGGAAGTTTCTCCCTGCACAGGCTCTTTAGCAGGAGGCGGGGCATCTGGAGTTTTAGCTGGAGAATCCAGGGCTTCGTGAGGGTGTGTAGAGCGAGAAGTATGTAGAAGCCCATATTGATGTAAAAGTTCATCCCTCAACAAAAACTTTATACTCCTCTCTTCTTTGGCCACGTCACTTAGTCTTTCAAAAATTTGTTTGAGACTTGGATCTTTAGAAGGAGGAGGAAGTGTTGAAAAAGGAAAGAGTGAAATTAGCACTTAGCAACTCTGATCTCAAAAAAGCTCAGGAATGAAAAAATTAAAGCAGCTAATCTTACTTCCTACTCTCCAAATGGCGTAAAACCCTGGTAGGCAGCGAGCAAAGAAATACTGACTTAAGAATCCATGAGCGCTGTCAGAGAGATCAATGATGAGTTTGCGATTCCTAGCGCTCCTTATAACTATGATAGAAGGATGATCTTTAATTTTTGTGAAAGAGCATAAGTAACAGATTTCTTCGAAGCTTGGCAAGCGGTCAAGAGTTCTCCTAAACAGAACACACAACCCCATCAAGATAGCATAGCGTTAGGATGGAGTTGGAACGGAGAAATTGTCAGCCGAAAGAGGAAGGTTCGAAGGAAGTCATTGAAGGGGGGAATCGCCCCGCTTAAGCACATTTGACGGTTGACTGCGACAAAACCACGGGGAGGACTGTCAGCAGTATCATTTGGCCCGGGAAAAAGTACTTCATTTTCAGCAAAACCAAAATGAGTGCGTATCTGAATAAACGCTCTCGGGGTAAGGCTAGTCGGAACTCTCTCTGGGGATTTGCCACGGGAACAGCTACCTGAAAGGTCTCTCTCATTTGAGCTTCCGTTTCTTCTTCTCCTTGATGTGAAGCCATTCTACATAATTAACTGGATGTTCAAACCTGAAGGTGCACGTTTCCTAAAAGTGTGAAGTGTTGTGCAGAACTAATAATAATGACAAGTAAATATAACTGAAGTTAAACTAGTCGACAATTGATCGATTACTAAATTTCAGGACTTGTTAATTTAAAAAGTTCAAGTGCAGTATTGGTGCAATCTGGTCGATTTCAATTGACTATCTCAATGTTGCTTAAATACTCTACTTGAATTCGTTGAATTGAAGCACTTCGTTCACACAATCTATTTAAGTTAATTATCTTCTATTAACTAATCTGTCATTGGATGAGGGCAATCAGTGGCAGTATATTCGTCCCAATTTTCCGTGACTATTGTATTAAGCAGGTTGTAGACTCGCAAATTGAAGCAATCTGTAAAACTAAAATATGCAACAAAGTTTAACAGGTTACAGTCCAAACAAATCAATATTCAGGCAGTTTATTTCAGCAATCCAAGTTAAAGTTCAAGTCAGGATTATGCTCTGAGACAGTTCAATATATTAACTCTCCCACGATTTAAAGGTTATGAGGCGGCGTAGGTCGTTTATGCTATAAGTCGTCAACCCTTTGAGTCGGCAATGCTTAAGTCGTAAGGCATGGAAGGGAGAAAAGATTTCGTTTCAAAGTTATGAGAAAATTCTCCAAGTCCTATCTCGGCCACGACTCAAGACTTGTGTCGTGAGGATTAGTAAGCCGGTCCAGAGTTGAGCCGTGAAGGATATCAGGTCGCCCAGAATTATTGAGTCGCATCCGAGGCAATGCTCCACTCTGATTGGCCTACTTACCATACAATTCCTAAACCCGTCTACCTTCTAGCTCTTAACCCATGAACCGTCTCCCTCCTATCCCATGAACCTTCTAATTCCTAACCCGTTAACCCAATAAACACTCGATCAACAATCCTAGCTCTATCACACCACTGAATCGCTTCGAATCGTGGATCATTAGAATAGATAACCCTAAGTCCGTTGATGACCAAAACAACCAAGTTCGCAGGGCTCAAAGGGGCAAATCGAAGATGAAGATGGGGCGCATAAGTTAGAGATGATCGACAATCATAGGGAAAGTGAGATCGCTTACGCAGTATGATGTTAGAGATGATCGGAGATGAATCTGGTCGAAATCGCCTTTGGGAGCTTGAAGGTACGTTAATGGCAGACACAGTTTAAAGGTTAGGGAATGAGAAGAAAAGGGGAGCGACTCAGGTTTTTATAGCTTTGGGCAGTAGAGCTTAAGTCGGCACACGAGCTAAGATGAGTCAAAGCACACGAACCTACGACTTAGGCGTGTACTTCGAGGGGCAAATGTTAACCCCGTTCTGCCAACGAGTTGAAATCTGGGCCGACTCATCCACTTAAAGTCCTTAACGACTCAATGGACCTGCAACTCAATAAGCCTCAGCAACTTAAAGAATGGACCGACTCAACTGGTTGCGACTCAATTAGCTGACGAGCTAAGGCTTAAGGCAACTTAGAGGAACAAAATGACTCAAGGGGGGGACGGTTCATGAGACAGGCCGACTCAGTGAATCACCGACTTAACAAGTTAGAGACTTGAAGCCCCAAGCAACTTGAAGAGGTCAGCGATTCAGTGGGTACACGATCTAAAAAGTATTGCGACTTAACTGATACGCGACTCATCAAGACTATCGACTCAACGACCTAATTAGTTACCGACTCAACAAGTTCACAACTTAAGGACTCGAGACAGTAAGAAGTTAGAGTTGCACATAGGCCACGACTCACGACTCACGACTCAGTATGACTCGCTTACAACCAAAAACCACTGAGTCGTAGCCTGCTGTCACAATACTTGTGTCAAAGAGGATTGACTCGTGGACGACTTAGGACTTGTGCTATATCCAGGAGACCGAGGGCGCTCTGATACCAAGCTTGGACTCAGCCAGTTAAGTCGTCCACGACCCAACTTGACTCGGCCACGAGTTAACCATGAGTCAAGCACGGCTTACGACTTAAGGAGGAAAACCCCTATAAATACGTGACCACCTCCAACATTTAAGGGACTTTTTGGGGGGGGGGATCATTTTTCTTCAAGGCATTGGAACTTTACTATCTTCAAAGCAAGCTACACTCCATCACTTCAAGCTCACGCAAGACGCTTAGATAAAACTTCATACAAAGATTCAACACATTCAATCATGGATTCGAAGAACTTTGTTGCATCGAAGTTTTCTCTAGCTACTTGTCTTTTGAATGGAATTGAATTGTAATTGGAAGAGATTGTAATAAGTTGTAATCCAATCAGCAATAAAAGGACTGAAGTGGACGTAGGCTTGATCATAAGCCGAACCACTATAAACTCTGTGTTCATTTACTGCCCTTTTTGTTACTTACTGCTATTTCTTGATTCCCGCATTCATGGGTGGTGCTTTCACACTGTTTCTATACACACCGAGGTGTTAGCGTCGGAATTTCACGTTAACATAACGTAATATTAAATGTTGAATTTCATTTATTTGCAAAAAATTCAATTATTGAATTTTGCACTTATATCAAATTAATAAATCTTGCTTTCTATTATTTAAATCAACAAATTTTCATATAGTAAATAAGCTTATCATAAATTTCTTCTTATAAAATTAACCATCTTCAATTACAAAGCAAATCTACCCTAACTACACAATTTAAGTCAATTAACTGCAATTAATTTCACATTAAATTTTATAAATTATCAAATTGAAACTTTAACAAATCCGTTACTTGATTTAAAACCCTGCTATTCAATAAATTGACATTTATAGGTGACATTAACATTGACTTATATTTCATATCATAACTGCATGCTTTATTTCATACTATTTAGTTATATTTGCCAAGCATGTATATTAACTACTAATTATATTCTTATTTAATTTACTTCCTTGGTTTCATATTTAATACGTTTTCACTTCCAACAATATTATAAATCACCTACAGGACATTGATTTTCATTAATTAATCCAATACATGCCTTTGTTTTCTTATATTTAATTTTATTACCATTTAAGTACGTTCATTATCAACACAAACATTATAATTACTTATCTACAATTATTGCATTGGTTTATTCAACAGTTAGTTTTATTTACTCCTTTTCTATTTTAAACCAAATGTAACAAATTTCACTACTCATTATTATATTAATGAATTCCATTCTAGTTAATATTTTTATTAATATTTCACAAATTCAGCATTTCTATTGGTTTCTTATATTAAAATTATAACCAAGTATGCCAATTTACATTATTTAAATTTGCTGCCATATAAATATTAAATTGTTAACATTTAGTTACAATTGCTTCATCTAATTTGTACATTCGCTCCACTATAAATTTTAAGACTTTTATTTCTTTCTAGATTAACTTAGAAATCCTATTAAATTAACTGATTTAAAAATCGTCGATTTTTACGGGTCGTTACACTCTTCCCCAGTCAAAACTTTTCGTCCCCGAAAAGGAAAAGAAGGGCAAAGAAGAATTAAGAAATCAATATATCTTATTTAAAATATTAAATTTATAAACAATAAATTTACAAAATTACTTATTTTAAATTAAATATACCAGTTTATAAACATTAAATCTTTTATTACTCAAATTATTTAAGTTTGAAAACATTTTCAAATAATTTCTAGGTCCAAAATTTACGAAAAATTTCGGCAGAGTCTCCTTTGTATGGAAAGGCTCGAGAGAAAATAGTAATATTAAATATAACCACATACAACATATAATTCAAAATAATATATATCCCAACACGGGAAAATAATATAATAACGCTATAACCCGTAATCCGAAAACGTACTTATTCGTCGGGCAATTTACGCTTAATTATGAAACCAAAAGCAGTAGCAATTTGCTTCCATAACCTGTATTTCACTTATATAATCCAAAAGGTCAATAATTTATGTAAAATGAAATATTAATGTTTCTTTAATCACCTTAAACAAATCAATCAACCATCACCTACAACAAGCACACAACCATCACATAAATCAACACGCATCCATCATTCATTCATATCAAACAAAACAGGTAGTTGTTCGGGTTCAAAACTTTAAATCGTACGGAACGAAAAATAAACTACTAAGTGTTCCCTTCATCCAACATTCTTAGGTGAAGCTAAATATATTATTCATTCATCAAACAATTTTAAAGTATCCTTACCCAAACAACCAAAGACCAAACAACAACAAATTCCAAACAATAAATCAAGTTAAATTTTGTTAATTTCATTTCAAACTATTGTTGTTTGATTTCCTTTTATCCATATTCTGATTTATCTTTTTAATTTTACATTATTTCTTGCAAATTTTCATTTTTAATTCGATTCCTTTGCATATTACTTCATTTATTTACTGCTTAATTTCATTTATTTACGGTATTCATCTTTCTGTTTATTAAAATAATTAACTTCAACATTTACTTAAGTCTATTATTACTTATTTACAACACTTACCTTCTATCATATTTCATTATAGCAAGATTTCCATTATACTTAGGTTTATAACAATTACAACATCAATTCTTAAGGATAAAAGAAATTTTTATTGAACGCTTCATTACATACTTTTACTTGTACCACTTCCATTACATTTTCTTATTAAACATTTCAACTTTTTAGATTCGGTAAGTTATATATATGTTTTTAAGGATGTAATTTGAAAGTTGTACAAATTTTCTCATTTTCTTTATTTAATTCATTGTTCAATAATATTATTCTTTGTTTCATAGATTACAGTTTCAACTTACCTTTAATTTCATTCTTAACCTAGCATTAAATTACTTATTTTAATTAAAGGTTCTAATTATAAATTAGTTACATTCAATTTCACTATAATTATTGAAATTATTAATTAACGAAAACTTTAGAACTAAATACCAGGTTTTTTATTAAAAATCATTTAAAATAATAGATAAAGGTATATTCTCATAACTTATATATTTAATTATATTTAAATAATTTAAAGTTTATATTTTTTTTACCTAGATAAACCTGCAGTAAAACTACTATAGTGGCCTTCCCACTTTGAAACTCGAAAATGAACGTCGATGATGCGTGCACTCATCACCGAAATTATTTTCCAGCAGCAGAGAGGGGAGTACAACTTTATCTTTCCAAAATTTCTTTTAAAAACATTTCTCTCATATTATATTGAAATTTTTATATCCGAAAATACTTCTTTTAATGATATTATTATTATATTTCAAAATCATTCAAAAGAAATTTCAAAACCTCGGAACTTAAGTTCTAAAATTTCCAATTTGATTTTTATTTATTTTCAATCTTATTTCACTGTTATTTATAAATTTTATTACCTAACAACCAATATAATACAACCAAATATAACCTTTATAAAATTTACTTTATATATAGAAAATATAATAGGCAAAATTATTTTATTCACCTATATTAAAACAAACATTATGTCGGTCTGTCCTATTAAGTGTTTAGAAATTCCTATTGATGTCACAGCGTCCCATGCACCAAGCAGAATTTATAAATACAAAACGGAATAGATAAACACAATATTAAAATCTTTTTATAACACTAACAAATACGCTCTCTCATATATATACACTCAGCGACTCCCACAGGGTATTATTACCCTATTAATAAAGAGTCAGACCCGACAAAACTAAGGTTTTCACTAAACCAATGCTCTGATACCACATTTAATGTCCCTCCTTTTCATACGCTTTTAAATCGACAAACGTGCCAATTCAAACCATATGGAAGGGCAGATTGTTATGGGGTATATAAGAAAAACGAGAAAGAAATAAAACAAAATAGAATCTCACAGCGAAAGGATAAAATATAATAATCAAATATACAATTCATGAAGCTGTTTATAAAATATTTAATTTTACATATACAATATATATCAGAGTTGCACATACCAACGAATATAAACGATGCAGCGGAATACAGTGTGTTGTGGAACAATATTATATAATAATAATGAAATCTTCGCCTTCGTCCTCCACAAACAAAGTCTTCAAATCCTGAAATGCTCGGACTGACCCGAGCGAATTGAAAAACAAAACACTCGAGTCAGAACTAAAAGATCTTATGTGAGTTAAATCAACAAAAAAAATATGAGTGCAGTAACCCAAAAGATGCTTGGGATTTACATCTGTTAAGGATCCGTTAAACTATTTACTATGTAGTATATTTCGCTATTATAATAGTGTCTAATTGTAGAATAAACTTACTTTTAAATTGCGTTAAGGCTTTACATTTTCCACCTTAACACGTAAAATGCCAATAGTCTATACAGTGCCATAATTCCTCCTGATCGGGAGACTACAAGAGGATAGTCCATAGGTACGACACAAATAGAAACTCGTACAAGGCGCGATAGGGTCGGTGACATGACACAACTAGGCAATACCAGGGTAGATATACCAATTACGCTTCCGCGTCGGTGGTAACGCGTAGCCGCAGCTACCGCCTACCTTGAGCCACCCCCTCAAATAAAAGAAATCAAAAGTGGCCATCGAATAAAACCAAAGTCAGAGTAGAATATCGAAGGGATGTGTCCGATCAAAGGTGCTACCTCAATTAACCCGTCGATCGCTCTTGTTTTAGCCACCTTATGCCAACTCACAGGAGTTGGGTCCGCGTATTTACCTCAAAGGAAACACCGCCACTACCTACTTTATTCTGGAATCTCCACCGCGTACACGGTTGTTCAAGTGGTTTTCGGAGTTGGCAGAGAGTATGACAACTTCCAATCCCGGTCTCTTCAACAACCAATCATTATTATGACACCGCGGTCTTTTCAAAATAATTTATACTTTAAAACCAGAATATAATATCCCTTTTCAAAACCATATAAATACGATATCATTTTCCTCTTTTAGAACTAAATCAATATGATATCATTTCAAATATATCTCTTTTTCTAAAACCATACGACTTTAAAATTTATAATACCTTGAAACCATACGTTCGAATTATAACTCTTCAAAAAATAATACTTCGAAATCCATAGCTTTAAAACCATAACTTCCAACTTAAATGGTTTAGATAGTCAACAGTATATAAAATAAAAATGGTTTGAATTTAAAGTTACTTTACAAAGTAAATAATTTCCACGACTTTAGAATTTTATTTCCTTTAAATTAATTTTAAAACCATAAATTTTAAATTCACTTTCAGTTTCAATAAACACGTAAGTTTCTATATATTTCAAACTTTGAATATTAAACAATAAGAAACTAAGGTTGGAAACTTCTATTCAACAATTAAATGTCCTATTTTTTAGTTTGAAATATTTGCATAATAAATCCATAATCATTTAAATCAAACTCAAATTACCTATACCTAAATATTGCCTTCAGTTTATTTATACTTGAAATATACGTTTAATTCATCTTGAATAAAAATTCAGTTATAAATATCATACCTTTTAAAAATTCAAGTTAATAAATTCTACATACACTTATGGAGTTTAATAAGCTAAATTCCAAATAAAGTTCCCATTTAACTTTCAATCTTAATTGATTTAAATCCTTAAAACTCTCTATATATCTTAACATGTACTTAACCATATAATATAAAATAATCAAACTCCATTATTCAACTTATCTATTTTATTTAACAAATTTATACACAGCTTAAATTCAATAATTTAACTATATATGTATATATAAAATAATATTTTTATAATATCAAAAATTAATATTCATTTAACCATATCATATCCAAACCATAGAAATCATTTTCAAAATATTTATATATATAGACCGACGGTGTCTGTATAAAATTTTCTATCCTGTGGTCAAGTGATACGGATAATTATCATTTCATTCCGCAATTTAAAAAAATGCGGTTGTATATCATTTCAAACCGCAATCCCGAATGAAATGAAATGCATGATAACTTGCAGTTTATTCAATATAAAATACAGCATCCATTCATCCAACATCAACCATCAACCAGTCATCCCAATCATCATCCAATTAAATCAATAGCATTAGTATATGACGGAAATTAAACAATAGATATTAAATAGCTGTTAAATTCAATAATAAATTAAATAACTGTTTAACTGACAATTTATATGCAATGAATAATTAATTAACAATTTAACTGGCAGTTTAAATGCAATGAATAAATTAAATAACAATTTAATTAAATAAATGCGATTTAACTGAGATGATTAATAAAAATCATCAAAGGTCATAAATTAATTTCTACTCATATCATAAATCAATTAAACAAACATAATAAATTTTGGAAGTTGTGAGTGGGTTAAAACACTCACCTTTTGGAATATAAATTTTATTCAAATCCAGTTTAAACTAAAATTTCAACAGCCTCAGAATCTGCCCAAACTAGCATCAAAATGTCCAAAATTTAAATACAATCCTAACGCAAGAAACCGCGCGTGAATACGAGGTCGTATGAGAAAGATATTCAAATTAAACGAGTTGTAATCAAAAAAATAAATAAACATGCTCAGCCATGTCATCAACAGAAGATTCTTACTTTTCACCCATGCGCAAGGCATGCTCCAGAACGCATGCAAAAGGAAAACTGCCGAACCCATCTACGCCCTTTGACCGGCCCTTTGACCTCCACTTCCTCGCATGCTAGCACCGCCAACTGCCACGTCCATGTCACGACGCTTCCCACGACCTCCGAATCACCTCCAGAAGCCCATGCGTTCGCCAGTAGTGCTGACCGCCGCTGCTGAAACATCAGGGTTTTTGAAACCCTAGTTGAAAATCCACGAACATCCAACCATTGAAATAGCAAACAAGACGCGCCAATGCAATCCCCTTGACATTCCCCACAGCCCCATGTCCTCAAATCGATGATCCAACGAAGATGATCAAGCCCCCACGAACGACCGAATCTTCTTCGACTTTTACCTGTCAAACGACAATACGAAATGAAAAACAAATACCACCAGTGAATTACGCTAGTCGAGAACTTCAACATATTTTTTTCGGATTTTTGAGGTTTTTGAATATTAGGATTTGGATTTGATTTTTAAATTTGCAATCGGATCTAGGGTTTGTTTGTCTGCCATTGAAGAGGAGAGAGTTGAGATGTACGTAAAGACAAATGAGAATTAGGGAGGCTAGGGTTTATAGCAGGATATTTATAGAGAAAGTTGGAATAGAATAAATGGATCGGGTTGAATACACGCTAACGACAAAGTGGCCCAAAAAGTCCGTTTTGACCCCGGAACGAAATTGGGTAAAGCCATATATCAAAATAGGTGTTTTAAAATATTTTAAACGCAATGGAGAAGGTTTCAGGTCCAAATTGCATCGTATGAAGATTTTATGCTGAAACAATATTTTCAAATTGATTTCAGTTTCGTTTATTTCAAGGCGTTTCGAGTCCGTAATCAAACGACATGTCCGATCGTTACGAAACTTGAAATCCTACAATAATTCACCGTTTCGGATTCGATGAAACTGGTTTCGTCGAAATCCGAGTCGGTGGCCAAAATGGCTATTTTTCCATTAATTAATTAAATTAATAATTAATTAATTAAATCAAATATTCAATATTATTTCGATAATTGACAAATTTCTATATTTTTAGCTTCTTAATCATTTACAATGTTTTAAACAAATTTAACTGTCAAATTGGAGTTGATAAATTTATAAATTTCAATGTTAACCCCAATTTCATTAAATTTTCAAATTATAAATAAATTCCCCAAAGTTCCGTTTATTTAAATAAATAAATTGTTATTCCATTATCTATTGATCCTTCCCAAATCATAGTTAATATTTGTCTTTCATTCTTTACATTAGAGTTCTCATTCCATCTAGTTTCAATTAACATAATATTAAATGTGAAGTTCATTTATTTGCAATAAATTCAATTATTGAATTTTACACTTAAATCAAATTAATAAATCATGCTTTCTATTCTTTAAATCAACGAATTTTCATATAGTAAATAGGCTTAGCATAAATTTCATCTTATAAAATTAACCATCTTCAATTACAAAACAAATCTACCCTAATTGCACAATTTAAGTCAATTAACTGCAATTAATTTCACATTAAATTTTATAAATTATCAAATTGAAACTTTAACAAATCTGTTACTTGATTTAAAACACTGCTATTCAATAAATTGACATTTATAGGTGAAATTAACATTGACTTATATTTCATATCATAAATGCATGCTTTATTTCGTACTATTTAGTTATATTTGCCAAGCATGTATATTAATTACTAATTATATTCTTAATTAATTTACTACCTTGGTTTCATACTTAATAAGTTTTCACTTCCAACAATATTATAAATCACCTACAGGAATGTTTTTCATGAATTCATTAATTAATCTAATAAATGCCTTTGTTTTCTAATATTTAATTTTATTACCATTTAAGTACGTTCAGTATCAACACACACATTATAATTACTTATCTACAATTGTTGCATTGGTTTATTCAACAGTTACTTTTATTTACTCCTTTTCTATTTTAAACCAAATGTAACAAATTTCACTATTCATTATTTTATTAGTGAATTCCATTCTAGTTAATATTTTTATTAATATTTCACAAATTCAACATTTCTATTGGTTTCTTATATTAAACTTATAACCAAATATGCCAATTTACATTTTTTTAATTTATTGCCATATAAATATTAAATTGTTAACATTTAATTACAATTGCTTCATCTTATTAGCTATGAGCGCATATTTTTTAAATTGTTAATACTCTAGAATGAGCTGAGTATAATAATTGATATGAGCGCATATTTTTTAGTAAATATAAAACGGTTTTATATTGTGATAATTTATCTATTGAGAGGTATATAAATTCTCTTCAAGTAGTGGAACGCCACTAATTCGATAGGAGTTTCTAAACATTTAAATGCGATAATTTGACACGGTATGGTTTTGAATCGGGTAGATAAAATATTTTTAACCCAAATTACATTTTAATATAAAAGAGAAAAATGTTCTAAAAATTATTATAGTGATGTGTTTGGATTATTATTATATAACCAAAGTAAGATTTTAAAACTTGAAACGGCTATAAAAACCAAATAGAGAATGTATAAGCATGAAGTATGCAAATAAATTAAATCTAAAAATGGTGTCAAACAAGGATTTGGAAAATTTAGATCCCGAAGATTTTTAGAAGCATTTTTCGAAATATTCGAAGATAAATAATAGTAATATTTTCGGAGATATTTCTAAAAAAAATCGTTTTAAATGGATTTTGGAAGGGATGTAGCACAGAACTCACTATAGTCGTTGGAAAACAATTCTGAACATGATCGCGACATCATCCATGTTCGTTTTCGTGTTTCTAAGTGATGGATTGCTACCGTGGCCGTTATTTTTGGATTGTTTTGAGGAAAAACAAGTTTGCTTTGAAAATTCCAAAGGAGAATTATTTTAGGATGGAACCAAGTGAATTTTTAAAAATCCAATGGAATGATTTGTTGAAACAAAGGGTTATATATATGTATATAATTTATTTCAAAGTGATTTAAAATAAATACCGAGTGTTTGAATTCCGGAATCTATTTAATCAATTTAGAAATCATCAGGAAATAAGTTGTAAACTTATAAATTGAGAATGATTCTAAATAAGGAAAGAAAAATATGAAAATTGAATTTTGGAATGGATTTTAACTAGAGTAAGTTAAAATGAATAAAAACTTAGCTTAATCTTATTAAACAAAATGGAGTTGAATTTGAATTGGATTGGAAATAAAAATTGAATTGAGTTATAGATGATATTGAGTAGAGTTGAATTCTTACTTAAATAAATTAATAAAATGGTGAATTAACTAAGCAAAGTTAAATGGAATAAATAAATAAAGTGATGGCAATAATAAAAGAAAATTAATTTTAAATAAAAGTGAATTGGATTTGAATCATATGGAATTGAGTTAAAAATGAAAATGTTAACTATAAAGTGACGTAATAACTATAAGATATAAATTTTCTAAATGGAATAAATTATAAAGGAAAGATTATGGAATGGTGAATAAATAAACTATATATCTTATAAAGATTGAAATGGATAGAATATAGAAATAATTAGGCTAGAAAGTGATGTAGATCTAGAGTTAAAAATGAAGTGTCAATATATCCGAGTACAAAATTGATGGAAATTGGAAAAATAAGTTGTCTGACTAATAAAATTGAAAATTGGAATAGATAAGCCAAATAGAAAGAGTGAGATATTATAACGACCGGCTATTTTGCACTATTCACATCTGCACATGTCGGGCTTGAATAATTCAAAATACCGAATTGTCAATTTAGATTTGGCAAAACTGAACATATACAGTAAATAAATAATCACGGAATCA
This sequence comes from Allium cepa, assembly GCA_030765085.1. NCBI lineage: Eukaryota > Viridiplantae > Streptophyta > Magnoliopsida > Asparagales > Amaryllidaceae > Allium > Allium cepa. The sequence goes on along the minus strand of CM060943.1, from coordinate 883,787,425 downwards.
CAGGCACAGAGTAATAATATGCAGCGGAAGCAAAAGATAGTAGTTCATGAAGCTACTATATATATAACAGAGTTAAATAAGTTACAACAGAAGTCTTGAATACAAAAGTTAAATACAATAATCGGAGTATATTACTGGAATCAACTGAACATCTAAATACTGGATAGATAGCGGGATCTCCAAGCGAGGCTCCAACTCCAAAGGTGAGTCTCAAAAGCTGAACCACTCAGTCTGACCCGAGCGTAAAGCAAAACACAAAACACTCGAGTCAGAATTAACATTCTTATATCAATAAATCAAACTCAAGTGAAGTAACAATTTAAATACAAGTAACTCAAAGGATGTTTGGAATAACCATCCTCTAAGGATCTGTTAAACTATCTACTATGTAGTAGTGTACGCTAAGTAGATAATGTCTATCACTAATATAAATATCAAAATAGTGTTAAGGCGTTACCATTATTTCCCTTAACACATTTTATATAAATGTCATAGTCTATACAGCACTGTAAACTCCACCGTAAACTAGTGGGATATCAGGGAGTACTCCATAGGTAAAACACACAAAAAATTCGTAGTGTCGCGTATATAGGGATACAGGTATGACAAGGCATATTAGGCAATACCCAAGGTAGTGAAACTACCATTTGCCTGATCCGTACTGGTGAGAATGCATCGCCGCAACGATCGCAACACTACGAAACAACACTTCTAAAATTATGAGGGTGCACCAATCAATAACAAGTAATAAGTAGTTTATGAAGAAGTGTGTTCGCTCGAGGTGGTTGACCCCATTTGGCCCGGCACGGCTCCTGTTTTAGTCATTTCAAATTTAACACAAGTGTCAAGGCTATCCATTATCGTTCTCTTTCTTCAGTCATCACGTACATCATTCCAACCACTTCATTCTGGATCTCACTCCGCGTATAGTTATTAAAGTTGTTTTCGGTTTAGACAGAGAGTATGTCTATAACCGATTCTGGCTTCTTTAATAGCTTTCATAATTATTACACCGATTGGTCATTTAATATATTTCAACCAAATCAAATTCAATTTCAATTAGAATTTGTAAACCAACATTTCATTTGCCTTTCTAAAACAAATTTCCATAATTTACGTTTCAAACTTCCAAATTACAATTTCAAAATCTTATAATACAATTTCAATTTTTTATTTATTTATTTAAAATAATTCAAATATTGATTCAAGTTCGTATATAAGTTTCATACCAAAATCATTTAAATAAATTTAATTTAACATTCAAATAAATTTAAATTCATTGATCGATTCCATTCAATATTTGTTAAGTAAATTTATCATTCAACAATTTCTATTAGATTTCCAATTTATTAAATCAATTACTTAAATTCAACTTCATTATATCCAACTTCAATTTGAATTATATTAGGTTCTTCTGACCAATTCTTAAATTACAAGTCTTATATTTATTCAACACATAAATCATATTTTATTTCTTATTAAAGAAAAAAAATTCATTTATTTACTTAATTTAAATAATTTTTCCCGAAACTTAATTAATAAAGAAACTCAATTTCATTTATTATCGAAGTTCAGATTCACTTATTCCAAAGTTCAATTTCTCTTATCAAAGAATTCAATTTTTATTTAATTATCAAATAATTCAATCTTATTTAATTATTAAATAATTTCAAAAACTTAATTATTAACTAATTTCAAAACATAATTATTAATAATTCCAATTTAATTATTACATAATTAATTTTAAAACAACGTTCTTTCATCAATTATTATGTTAATATTTTGTTTCAGATTTTAAATATTAACATTTTCCTTTCATAAAAATTCAAATTCCAACTTAATTTCAAATCTTATTACTTATTTAAATAAAATCTTTATTTTATTTTTGCATCAAATCATTGACCAATCGATTTTTATTAATTCTCTATCTTAAGTCAAGTTCATTTAGGTGTTTATCATTTCAACCTGAATCCATTTAAGTTCAAAAATCAAAGCATAGCAAAGGGAACTTGCAGTGTGATAAATGGGATGGTGTCAAAGTAAATAAATGAGCAATAACAACAATCAATAACAATCCAATAATTAATTCAAATAATCCCGAAATAATCGTATTAATTTACATTGTTGTTTGTGCAAATTAATATAATTATTTCTAGAATCTACACTATCATTTCATGTAGATTAAAGATTATTACATTACGGTTTTTCCCTTGATGTCTATTATTCAATTTCATACAACATCAATTTAAACAACAAACATTTAAATGGTTTAAGGTGTATTTTACTAAATTTCTACATGTCAATTAAATCAACATTTAAAGGATCATATTATGCAAATGTCATCTAAAAAAATTTAACATATATCAAATCTAACTATCCTACGCCAATTTCAGTTTCAAACTATTTATCACTTACTACATTAACAATTTAACGTCCAATGTCAACATTAAACAAACAATCAGTTCAACCAAACTGGATTATTATATAAATAACAGATAATGGTGTCAAATGTCATAGGTGAACTGATACAGGTAATAGCATATGTAATAGTGTAAATATCTAACAGCAGCATATTTCAACTGTCGTTTCAATTGAAATCAAATTTAATAAATAACAGAACATTAATCGTGAGTGATTGCTCACCTTTCGAGGCTAGAGGAGAACGATAATGAAGTGAGCTAAGGATCCAAATACAAACTTCAAAGCAAAGCAAAATTGACTAGAATTCGAAGAACAGGGCTAATAAATCAGAATTGATGAAATAAATCAGAATTGATGAAATAAATCAGAATTGATGAGATCAAATCCAAATCAGTTTAGATATAAACTGGAAATAATATATCCTTGTTTCTTAATGAATCAACATTTTTTTTACGCACATATTTAAATAACTTTATCAAAATCATTGTGTATTTATATATATTAAAATAAAATGATAATCGAAAATAATACATAATAGAACTATGTAAATTTATGTTCAAACAAGACAAGATTGTGCAACAAGCTTTTTAAAATACAAATTAAACCAGATTTTTTTGAATAAGAGACACGTTTTAAAACACACATATTGAAATTGTAAAGCACATATATAACCTTACACACATGCCATAATTAAAATTTAATATTGTTTGACATGCTCTTTTTAGAAAAAAATACGGTAAGATAAATACCCCAAAATCTTTATAATATTACATATATAAACTAACACCCCTATTCCCTGCACATCTACGAAAGTTACAGCTCGTCACGAGTACCCTAAAACATGCCCAACTTTATAACTGTATAACTTTATATAAACAAACTGTTAAACAATTTATATATTGCGCCATACATATAATTAAACACAGTTTTAAAAGTTTAAACCAAAACACATTTTCATATATAAGTCTGCTCTCATAATACATATAACCGAATAGCTATCAACAACTACATATATGGAAGATATATATATACCTATTTATATTAAATATATTATTATATGTATATAATATCTTACGTAATAGAACATATACGTACATATATGAGAATTTACTTCACTTTCTTTTCATGGTTTCCAGATCAAAGGAACTATTATATATAAAGTAATATTTTCAAAAATATATGGTCACGATTCAATATGAATAAATATACAAGCTGTCCAGTTTATATAAAGTAAATCTATTTATAAACAAGTTAACAATGATGATTAATAAAACAAATCCATTACATTTTAAGATATTATATATAATAAACATAAACCCATACATCAGCTTATATAACTATCAGCTTTGAGAAAACTTGTATAAGTTAACATTTAACAAATAATAGTTAATATTAACGTATCATATAACACACAATCTTAATCATAACATATATAAAAAATCAAGAAAAGAGGAGTACCGAGTGATGGAAGAAATGGGTGTCTGGTGAGCATGGGTGGTCACGGAGGTGGTGGATCCAAAGCTGCACGTGTGTAGTGAACTTGCGGGTGCCCAGAGACTAAGATATGGAGATGTTTGCGTGGTCGGCTACGGGAAGAGAGGAGAGAGGAAGAGATGAGTCGAGCCACTGGGTGAGGCCGAGATTGGGAGGAGGTGCGGCCATTGGTGTTGCAAGGTGGATGGACGTCGTCAGGGGAGGAAATGGTAGCGATGGTGGTCGAGCTCGGTCACGGCAAAGGAGGAGGTCAGAAAAATGTGTTCATCATTTCAAATTTTTTAATAAAGCAACTGTCACTTTCATTTTATATAAACAGAACGCACATTCCCACTCTTAATGCACGCAGGTATTCACCGTGTCCATGCCTGCACGAAGTGGCGCAACGAAGTCGGAAAGGGTTGATGCGTTGGAAGCTACTGCACAGATGCGGCAAGGTGGTGGACATCTGACGAGTTCGAACAAAGCAGGTCGGAGCCGTTCTAAGCGGTGGACGGCAGCAATTGTTATTTGAAGGGTAGTAAAAAAATGGGTGGAAGGTTGTAATCTACGCGGCGACTTACGGTGGCGGAGGCAGGTGTCAGGGAAGGGAGTGCGGCGACTGAGCGGGTCTTCGATCTGATAGAGGAAGGTGGGCCGCTGGTCGCTCAGGAGGGTGTGCGAGGAGAAGAGCAGTGGAGCTTTGGTGTTGCTCACTGGTTGGTGTGGAAGAGGGCAGAGGTTTTGGGATGTCCTGCGTTGAGATGTAAGTGGAAAAGCAATTATGTAACAGGCGTAGATGATAGGTATAAAGAAGAGCAGGGATCTGAAGAAAATATTTTAAGCTATGGCAAGGAGGAATGCTTTCCATGTATATAACTTATATTGTTATTATTTCTTTGAGCCAGAAGAATGAATGCACACAAAGTGAACCATTACTAAAGGTAAATGAACTGATAAATTTGAATATTGGGAAGAGACGAACACGCTTGGGTGGAATCAAATGAATTTTTTTGCATTGCCTTCCCAAGAAACTAAGTTATAAATGAAAATTAAAGTGAACCGTCAACGTTCACCTTTAATAAATACAAAACATAGAGAGAAGAAAATATTTTATTAATTTTTCTTTCAAATTGTAAAGTCGTATGGGATGGCAACGGTAGATTTTTAGTAAATGATGAAATACATATTATAATGACAGGTAGTTACGGCTGCTTGAAATATGATTGGACACAAGGATGGTACCGCTACGACGAGTTGTTATATCATTTCCGTCGCACACCGAACCTCCAAACACATAAGTGAATATACTACTGAGATCAACACAATGATACGATCAAAATGGTATACAGATGTTAGTGGTATGATAGAATTATAAAAGTTCGAATTTTCTACTAGCGGAAAATGCAATAAAAACGAAGAAAAATAAGATCAACGGGGCTAAAGAAGTCCGAATTTTGAAAAACGAAAAATGACGTCTTGCTCAGAAGATGATTTAGAATTTTTCTATGTAAAAATATTTAAGTTTCGAAACGTTTTATTTTCATCGATTTTTAACTGATTAAATTGAAGTAAATTTACGCGCAAAATAAACTTTCGTATTTTCGGACAAAAATTTACCAGTTGCTATATTTTACTAGACGCATTCTAAATATCAAATTTATTTTTCAAAATTTTATCATTTAAAATTCCATAAATTTCAATTAATAACGTTATTAAAACCAGTTAAATTTACCGGTCGTTACACTCTCCCCCACTCAAAACTTTTCGTCCTCGAAAAGAAAGGAGGTAGGAGAATGGAAACAGCTAGCAGAAAGTAGACTTGAATTACAATATAAACAATCAATTAAAACCATATAAATTTCAATTTAAATAGATTTATATTCAACAATTTGTTTTTTCTTTCAAGATTTTCATTAAACTGATTTAATTTCACGTTTATGAAGGTTAGATACAAAAGGTTTCTTTCAGAACGAAATTCAATTTAAATTTAATTAATTCAAGATATCTCATTAAGTTGATTTAAATTCAAATTTATTAACTTTCAAAACAAAATTTTCTTCTATTAATCATACGTATTATTTATTTAACTTATTATTCTATTTATCTCCATAAACATCTTATAGCTAAAATTTTAAGTGAATAACATTTATTATACGCACTCACATTTTAATTATAAAGACAATTTATATTATATATTATCAAATTTTCTTAAATTAACAATTCCAAAGATCATAAAATTGAATAGTCATTTATTATAATCATACTTTATTCGAGAAATTTAATTCTTCTTTATTCCAAATATTATTAAATTTATTCCACTTAATATATCTTATCACATATATATTAAGTATATTTACATTTATTATAACTACTCAAATTTATTTAAAAATTCCTTAGATATCATTTATATTTTATAATATTCAATTACATAATTAACTTTTGATAATTTAGGTAAGTTATATATAATGCAATTGAGTATTATCCAAATAAATTTTTTATAATTCAATTATCTCAAGTTTACATTTTAATTCAAAATTTTGGTTTCATTTATAATTGAAATCATCCTTTACCCAAATTTTAAGAATTAAATTTCCGATTAACTTCCAATAATTTAGAGATAATCATATAGATACAATATATCTAAGTCAAATTTATATCAAATACTTATATATATTTAAATATGTCATACTTTAGAAATTTCAAATCATATCCATTTCAAAACAAAAGTGTAGCAAGCTACTGACGGTCTCTCCACTTCGAAACTCGAAAATGAATATCGATGATGCGGTTGTCATCACCGAAATTATTTTCCAGTGACAAAGAGAAGAGCACTAATTTATTCTTTTGAAATTCTTTGAAAACCATTTCTATTCGAAAATATTTTAAATAATATACATTTTAAGCTTTAAAACCTGTTGGGTGTGTTCCAACCGGTCCAACACCACCGAATCGAATCCCTTCCTATGCATAGCCGAACAAACCTTCTCCTAGTGTCTGCCGAACCAACATATTCCACGTACGGTCGAACCATCCCACTTCACCCGGACCAACTCCACTTCCAGGAACGACCGAACCAACCCACTTCACCTACCACCGGACCAATCTCTACCGGACCAACCAACTTCACCTACCACCGGACCAACCTCTACCGGACCAATCCACTTCCATGCATCACCGAACCAAGGCTTAGCCGAACAAACGTTGCCAGGCCAAATAGCATTAGCCCAAGCCCACCAGCAGCTATATACATCCAAGACCCCTACCCCCAGCCTCACTCTATAAATAGAGGGGCAGGGGTACAACAATGACAAACAAGTTTGAGACCTCAAGCACGGATAGAACTTTCAAACAACTTTCAGATACTTGTAATCAAAGCTTTGTACTTGTAATCTAAACAGAAAAGGGAGAATAACATATAAAGTGGATGTAGGCACATTCTGGCCAAACCACTATAAATCTGTGTGTCTTTTACATTTTAGTCCATATGTTTTATATATTTGTATAAATCACCCAAATCACTAAGAACAACATATAATCAACTAAATCATACGACTTGGAGGTGTTTGCCCATTTTTTGTGCAAACATTTTTGGTGCTTTCACTGAGAGTTGAACTCAGGACCCCCCCGCTTAACCCTTTTCCTATCAGCATCGTTCATTACTTGGAAAACATGCCTCCCGGACGGAAGAAAGATGCTAACAAAGGAAAGAACATCGCAACTAGCAGTATCGCAGATCCAATGATCAGAGATCAAGACAATCGTCCGGTTCCAACAGCAAATGGAAATCAGGCAAATCCGACAGCCCCTGCTATGGAACAACCAATTACAAGGACGGATCTGGACAGGGTTGAAGCTGAAGTAACTAACCGCTTTGCATCTCAACAAGAAGCCTTGGTGGATCAACTCATGTCACGCTTAAGGGATGGTGAAGAATCTAACCGCAACACTGAATCATGGGGTGAGTCCCGGTTTGGAGGATATGGGAGATGACAAAGGTCTTTCTTCTTCGAAGAGGCTAACAACAGAAACAGCTACGGTAGGAACCGAGCCTGGACTCAGCCTGAATTCCGACCCGAGGAAACACTTGGAACCGAACCCAATAGGGGAGGTACCAGGCAGGGGTCGGATGTAGCTGAGCCTGCCATGATACCTAACCATGGAAACACTAATAGACGGGGCCGAGCTGGAGTCCAGCCCGAAGTTGGACCCGAGTAAGTGCTGAGGACAGAACCCAGCAGGGGAAGATCAAGGCAAGGGCCAACTGTGGCTGACCCCATCGTGCCCCCGGTAAACCAGAGGCAGCCATTGGGGAATGTTAGGAGTGATTGACGATACCATCCCTACAGGTCATCTGGACGGAATCAATCCCGCAGGGAAGAGCCATACTCATTTCTATCCGCTCCAAGTTCTGATGAAATGATGGCGCTATTGTTCAGAGAGTGCGTCCAATGGGACCAAAGGGATTGGGGGATAGGCGCTAGGGTAACCAGCCCCTTCACCCGTAATATCGAAACTGCCATCACCCCCCGAGAATGGAAAATGCCAACAATGGAACCTTACAAGGGAACCTCTGACCCCGTTGTACACTTGCAGAGATACACACAGCATATGCTCATGAGCGGAGCAACAGAGGGAGTGTTGTGTAAATGCTTCCCACTATTCTTGGCAGATCTAACTACCTCCTGGTTCTGCCATCTACCCCAAGGGTCCATCAGCTCATGGGAAATGTTGAAAGAAAAGTTCATCAGCCAGTTCCGCATTCATGTGGAACAACCCAAGGACGTTTATTCCCTATCTAATATCAAACAGAAACCCGAAGAGACAGTGCAACAATATCTAACCCGATTCAACGCCGCAGCGGCCGCAGTCCATGATGACGACGAGAAACTTATCCTAATGGCCCTCTGCAGTGGTGTGCACCCGGATACTAAATTTGTTAGGAGATTAAGGAATGAAAAGCCAGCCACCTTACCCGATTTCTTCCATGAAGCCGGGAAATATATGAGACTTGAAGATGCTGCCATTGAAAGGCAGACAGGGCAACAAACCAAGACAGCTCATGGCAACACACCCGCAGTAGAAAAGGACGTTCGAAGAAATGACTCTAGAGATAATGCTGGGGGCAAGAAGGGGGAAAAGCGCTTATATAGGCCAGGACCGAGATTTGACTCTTACACTCCTTTAAATGAAATAATCGAAAACATCTTCTTGGTCACCCAGGACGAAGTTAGATACAAGCGCCCCCCGCACAAGAAGGAATCAGATAATGCAATTAAGTCTGGAAAGTTCTGCCGCTTCCATGAATCTCATGGGCATGACACGAATGAATGCCATCATCTCCGGGACTTGATTGAAGAACACATCAGAAGGAAGAGACTAGAGCGCTATGTGAAAGGTCAGAACAAGACTTCAACTCCTGCCAATGAGAACCCAGGGCTACCCCTCCCGGAAGTAGGCGGAGGAAATCGCAACACCAGCGGCTCCAGTCAAGAGAAGATAGTGGTCCTTACCATATCAGGAGGACCACACATCGCCGACGGAAGCTGGGAAGAGATGGACAGATACGGTAAGTCACTTAGAAACAATGAAGGCTACGTTAATTCTGTTACAGAAGAACGCCACCCGAAACGGAAAGAGAATGATGAAATCACATTCAGTAGGCATGATCTAGAGGGAAGGTAGTACCCTCACATGGATTCTATGGTCACCTCTGCCTGGTTCGGTGCAGCCAAGGTTTTCCGAATTCTAGTAGACACTGGAAGCTCAGTAAATATCCTATTCAAGCATGCTTTCGACAAAATGAAGCTGTCAATGAAGGATGTGTCTCCCTGCAGCAAACCGCTACATGGTTTCACTGGAGATGCGAAGATGCCCCTCGGGCAACTGGACCTCTTTGGCGAAATAGGAAGTCATCGCTGCTCCGTTGTGCGAAAACAAACATTTGTGCTAATAGGGAAACACTCAGCCTACAACGCCTTTTTGGGAAGACCATCCTTGTCTGACTTCCAAATTGTCCTAGCCCCGTGGTGCCTGAAGATGAAATTTCCAATGGATAATGGAATAGGAGAAATAGAGGGAGATCAAGACACTGTCCGAGATTGCTATGTGACTGAACTTCGCAATAATCGCAGGAAGGATAAAGGGAAGGATGCAGAGACTTCTCTCTGTAGGAAAAACTTGGAAGCATAGCAATTAAAGAAAGCTCCTCCTCTTCGATATACCGGTGATCCTTTCAACGAATTAGACCCCATGGACAAGAAGGAGGAGGCCACCACCGAGCCTACAGAGGCTATGGAGTTTGTATCTATAGGCAAACACGACCCAAGTAGACTGCTGAGAGTCGGGTCTCAGTTAAGAGCGGAACTGAAGGATCAACTCGTCGATTTTCTTCGCCACCACTTGGATGTATTTGCATGGACGCACACTGACATGACTGGAATCTCCGCAGACGTAGCATGCCACGTACTGAACATCGATCCCACCAAGGTGCCAGTAAAGCAGAAAAGAGAAGCATGGGGGCAAAATGATCCGCAGCCCTCGAGGAAGAAGTGAAGAACCTACTTGCCAATAACTTCATACGAGAAGCTATCTACCCAGAATGGATTGCCAACCCGGTACTGGTAAAGTAGGCTAATGGGAAGTGGCGAACATGCATCGACTTCTCCAACCTAAATAACGCTTGCCCGAAGGACTGCTTCCCACTCCCCCGAATCGATCAACTCGTGGACAGCACAGTCGGACACGAACTCTTATCCTTTATGGACGCATACTCAGGATATAACAAGATCCCTATGTACGCCCCCGATCAAGACCACACTAGTTTCATCACTGACCGGGGATTGTACTGCTATAGAGTAACGCCTTTTGGACTTAAAAACACCGGAGCTACTTATCAGCGCCTCATCAACAAGATGTTTGTGGAACTAATAGAACGAACTATGGAAGTTTATGTGGATGACATGCTGGTAAAATCAAGGAAAGCCAACGATCATATAAACCACTTGGACGAGATGTTTCAAGTACTTCGCCAATATGGAATGAAGCTGAATCCTCTAAAGTTCTCCTTCGGAGAATCGTCGGGAAAGTTCTTGGGATTCATCGTCCATGCCAGGGGGATTGAAGCAAACTCCGAACAAGTCCGGGCTTTGCTAGATATCAAGATACCATCAACTCGAAGGGAGATGCAAAGCCTAAATGGGAAGGTGGCCGCCCTAAGCAGGTTCATCTCTAAAGCAACCGACAAATGCATCTCTTTCTTCGAAGCTCTAAAGAAAGACAAAGGAAAGTTTGAATGGACTGATGAATGCTCGACACTTTAACCTAATCGAACGCCTCCAGAGACCACCAGTACTCTCAAATCCAAATAAAGGCGAAGAACTATACCTATACCTTGCTGTATCGTCCCGTGCTTTAAGCGCCGCTTTGGTGAGAGAAGACAACCGCGCACGGCGGCCCATATACTTTGTAAGCAAGAGGTTCACAGGGGCAGAAGCCAGATACCCTAAACTTGAGAAGCTAGCATACTGTCTGCTAATCACATCACGGAAGCTGCGACACTATTTCCAATCCCATTCCATCAGAGTTTTAACCGATCAACCGCTAAGGCAGGTACTCCATCGCCCCGACACTTCTGGCGACTACTTAAGTGGTGCATTGAACTGAGTCAATATGATATCACCTACCATCCTCGCACCGCCATCAAGGGACAATCCATGGCCGATTTTATTGCCGAATTCACTACCAACGAAGGTAAGGATCAATCTGAAATAACAAAAGATATCAAGTGGAATCTCTTTGTAGATGGAGCATCAAACGAACAGGGCTCAGGGGCAGGTATTGTAATAATCACCCTTAGGGGAAGGAAGCTGCACTACGCCCTAAGGTTGGAATTTGCTGCCACCAACAACGATGCAGAATATGAAGCAGTAATAGTAGGACTAAAACTTGCCTTAGAAATTGGAGTCAGTTCTTTATGTTTCCATAGTGATTATCAACTTATTGTAAATCAAATACTGGGAGAATTCCAGACTCGAGGAGAACGACTCATAGCATATCTAAGGAAGACCAAGCTGCTGCTCAATCAATTAGATCACTATTTAATCAAACACATTCCTTGAGGAGAGAATCAGGAGGCCGACGAACTGGCAAAGCAAGCTAGCATGAAGGACGACACCACTTCCGGAACAATAACTATCTCAAAGCAACTAGCCCCGAGTTTCGAGTAAGTGAATCTGATAGCTGCAATCGAAGAGGAAACTTGGATGACTCCCATCCGGAAGTACTTACAAAGTGGCACACTGCCCGACGGGCGTAGCGAAGTTAAGAAAATCTTGAGGAAAGCTTCTCGCTACACAATACAAGAAGGCAACCTCTATCGGCGCGGCTTCTCTAACCCCTTATTAAGGTATGTCGCTGGAAGGGAAGCTAAAGAATTCCTGTCCAACATCCATCAAGGAAGTTGCGAAGATCACACTGGAGGGCAGACTCTAGCAAAGAAAATACTCCGATATGGGTATTACTGGCCCACTTTAAACAAAGACGCCTTAGACTTCGTCAAAATATGAGATAGATGCCAGAAATTTGCTAAGATTCCTCGACTACCAACAAATGAGATTACTCAAATGACCAGTCCTTGGCCCTTTGCCATATGGGGAATTGACCTGATTGGCGAACTGCCGATGGGCCGAGGCGGAGCCAAATATGCTATAGTGGGAGTCCACTATTTCACCAAATGGGTGGAAGCGGAACCTTTAAATAAAATATCTTCGGCAAAAGTTATTAACTGCTTGATCAAAAATGTTCTATGCAGGTACGGGGTTCCGCTTAAAATCATATCGGACAATGGACTTCAGTTTGACAGCGAGGAGTTCACCGACTGGTGCCGAGAGCAAGAAATTCACAAAAGCTTCTCATCTGTGGCTTATCCCTAGGCAAATGGACAAGTCGAAGTTGTCAACAAAATTCTCAAAACTCTGATCAAGAAGAAGCTTGAAAATCCGAAAGGCGCTTGGGTGGATGAACTTCCTACGGCACTTTGGGCCTACCGCATCTCTTTCAGAACATCAACAGGGCATACTCCCTTCTCTTTGGCATACGGATCGGAGGCCATGCTCCCAGTTGAAACTGTAGTGCCCTCCCACCGTAGGATCCACTACAACCCAGAAGAGAATAAAGAACTCTTGCACATGTCTTTGGACCTAGTTGAAGAAAGAAGAAATGATGCAGCACTTAAAGCGGCAGCTCACAAGCAAAAGGTGGCAGCACGATACAACTCCGAAGTCAAGCACCGCAGCTTACGAAAAGGAGATCTTGTTCTCAAACGGATCTTCCCGCGCCCCGGAGCGCTAGATCCAATCTGGGACGAACCCTATGTAATTCATAAAGATCTCCACAACGGAGCTTATATTTTGTCAACAGTGGACGGAGAGGTGTTCCAGAGGGCATGGAACATCCAACACCTTCGTCGATACTTTTCTTAACTTGTACTGCCCATATGAAGTGAATTAACGAAGAGAATCAGTGGACGTAGGCATTTTCGTGCCGAACCACTTTGAAAATCTTGTCTCTTTTTAACTTGTTCCTTTATATCTTGGCTTCTTGTTAAGCTTTATCCTTTTTCTGTTGTACAAAATCCTGTATAACGGCATTTCCATTCTGGACACTTCACGGCACAACCTCACCTGGACAAGACCTAACAGGTACTATACGAATCTATGCCCTCGTCAATGAGACGCTCTTGCTCCAACATCCCTCTGCTGCGGGTTAACTCATTGCTCGCGACGGCTCTCAAATCCAACTGTAATGAGCCGATCATAAGCCACTGAGAAGGCCGACTACAGCCGAAGCATCTCATTACGGCGTTCTGGTCGCCGGCGACTGTGAACCGATTATAATCCCCAACATAAGGTGTGGCCAGCCAAGGGCAGTTCACAGTTGACGATCGGCACCCACGCTAGTCGGCCACGGTAAATCGAATAATACCCACGATTACGGGCCATAATGGCCCGGGTAGTTACTGTCCGTGATCTCGGCTCCGATGTGTCTTAAGTACGGCTGTGGTAAAGAAGAAAACTCCCCGCGGAGGCGTAAGATGGGTGACGAATGTCTCCAAGACCCACAGCTAGGGAAAGTGACTACAAAACCCGTTTGCCACGAACTTAAGCACATCGAAGGCCTTCCGTGATTGGAAGTTTTACTATTCCTTATATTTCCATTTTATTTATAAAAACTTTCCTCCTATCCTCTATAACAACCCTTAAAGTACAGGACACTAAATAGGATGCACTCGCTAATGTGAATGAGAACTCTCAGCTGGATGACGGGCCACTCAACCCGTATTCGATAACACAAGGCATTCAAAGCTACCACTTACAACTAAAAATCGAAAGGGAAGTACTTTCTTCTCTTGTATACAAATAAGTAACCCTGATATATTCACACATCACATTAACATTGCATGACATGAAATTATACTTTAAGCAAGAACTTGGCATCAAACACAGTCGAATCACTTGCACATGCACAGCTATTTTTCTTATGCAACACATCAAAATAATGACAGCATCCAAATATGAAGAATCAGCTTATGTTATAAAATTACACGTAAAAAATAAAGTCGTTCATTGCAATGACATAATTACAACCTGAAAGTACATTAATGTTTTGAAACTAATATATACAAGAATGTCAAGTAAAACCAAAAATATCCGGATCAAGCCAAAATAGTTGGCAGCATCAGAATTTCATCTCTATCCTTCCGACCCCCCAAGATCTACTTGACCGCAGGATCCGAGCTCCCAGCATGCTGACCAGAGGTCCCACCTATCTAATTCAGGAAAAGAATCTATTAGATAAACGATAAGAAACCAAGCTATGAAAAGGCTAAAAGGGGAGACTTACCAACATCCATTCCTTGATCGTCGCCTCGCAACTGCACGCCTACCTCCTCGGCAGCAAGCAGCCGCATGCCCTCCTTCACCGCCACTTTCTCTTCCTTAGTAAACTGGGCCGTAACCACATCCATCCTGAAGGCCATACCACCCTCCTTTTCCGCGTCAGCCTTGGCCTCTTCCAGAGCCCGAAGATAAATCTTGGCCATGATCCGGGGATAGTCATCCATCCAGGATAGGTTGCCCTGCTTCCAAGTACGGAAATACATATCCTGGAGCATCTCGTCCATCATCCCTTCGTTTTCCTCGAACTCCTCATCCGGACATCAGAAGCCAACAGCTTTGCAACGGCAGCATCCCTCTCCGATCGGTATCGCGAGTGGTCAGCCTGAAGGGATTTCCCCATCGCCTCCATCTCCTCCTTCAGCTTGGCTTGAGCAAGCTCCGCAGCTTCAAGCTTCCCGGATAACTCCTCTACCCACTCGAGGTCCGCCTTCCGAACAACGTCTACCATTGCAATGGCTATATCGATCCGTTCCTTGCAGATGGCCTCTATTTTTCGCAGCTCCGCACTGCTAGCCTCTTCCATAGTTTTCTTTAGCCGTCTGGAGGCAGCCTCGTGCTGAGAAATCTGGATGGCCTGATCGGCAAGTTGCTTATCCTGGTCGACAATCACTAGCTGCAATCTTATGTTGGCACTCCCAATTTCCTCCCCGGCCTTGACCAGTTGGGCGTGATGCCCTATCAACTTCCTGGTCTCCTCAGCCACCCGATCGATGTTTGCCTTGGCCTCATCCCCCATAGTCACAATCCGAGTGGTCAACAAGTCGAGATCCAAAGACTTAGCCTCATCAAGCACCCTTACCATAGGATTGCGGGGTAGGAGGTGATCGCCGGTAACCTCGTCGAAGGAAATATCATGAGAACTCGGGTCCAGATCAGGATGACCCGCAAATGGGTCACGAGCCAAGCCGGGACGATCAACATGAGTAACGATAGGATTCTCTGATGAATGCGGAGATGGTATGGACTCAGTATCCTCCCCCATGATATCATGAATAGGCTGGAATGGGGGCTGAGGTCCAAGTGATGGTTCAAACATGGAGCGACTCCTCTTTCTCTTTTGAATATCCTCTTTAATAACTGCGAGAAGAGGACGGTAGCCGACTACGTCCCTGGAACGGCTGGTCGAAGGCTTCGGTTTAGCAGAAGCTTTGAGGAGTTTGAATTGCTCGAGGCGGTGCCGAATGTCTGATGTCTTGGCCGCCTTACCCGTTCCAGGAATAAAAACCAAGTGTTACAAAAATGCATGAGACTATAATCCAAGAAACATGTGAAGTTAAAAGAGGAGTCAAAAATTCACCTTGAACCGTCGGAGTTGCCCTAGCTGAAATGCTCTCAGAAGATGGACTGGTGCCAGTCCCGGCCTTATCAGTTTTCTTCGGTTTCTCCACCAAGGCCGACCCTTCCTCCAACCCCTCAAAAGCTCGGCGGAAAGCATCATCCGTCCACTCTTGAATCTCACCTGCTTGCCCCGAGGTCAAGGCACCAACGCCACTACCACTTTGTCCTTCGCCACCATTACCACCATCACCTTCTCCAGCACCTCCGCTCTCCTCCTCGCCTCTTTCCTCCTCTCCACTTTCCTCCTCCGGAACATCTGGGCACGTGCTGGGAGAGGGTCCATCAGTTTTCTTGAGCTTCTTCCCCCCGACGACTAGAGGTATCGAGAAGGGTTTCCTCTTGCTGCTCTTTGTCGTGGCCCCTCCTTTGGATTTAGCATCCCTTTCCTCAGCCGTATCCCTCTGCTTGACCACCGACTGATGTGGTAGAATCAAGTTGTGTCCCAGGAGAGTGGCATTCCTGATCAGGTAAGAAGCTGACCTATCCCTTCCCGAAATGGCTTCTATCTCCGCGGCCATCTGAACCAGGTGATCGTTCTCCACGACCGCAAAGCCACCTGTCACTTGTAGGAAATAAAAACACATGAGAAGAAGCATTTCAGTCAGAACGAAGATTATAAATAAGCTTCAACTTACAGCCAAAGGTGAAGCGGTGGATAGAAACGGAGTCATCCTGGACGAAGAACCATTCCTTCTTAAACATGGTGAACTTTGAATACAAGTCCAGGACCGGCTTGAAGGACACGGCCGATTCCAAGCTGATGTATGGAGACCCCTTTTTGTAACCCCTCAAGTTATATAGGTACCGAATCTCCCGGTTGGAAGGGGGCGCCCGTACTTTCTTTGGAAAATCACGAATAGGCACACCGGGATAGCGTAGGAGTTGGGCTGGAGCTGGAAAGGGGCCACCTTCAAATAGGTGACGAAGCTAACTATCCAAGCATTGATTGGAGGAATTGCCCCACACATGCAGTGGTACCTACTATAAGCGAAGTATCCTTCAGGGGGATTATATGGCATGACCCCCTTCCCTGGCAACAACATGCGTGCTCTATCAATCCTAAAGGAGCGGGAGATAACATCAAGCTGTTCTTCTTTGAGAGAGCTAGGAAAGCAGTCAGGCGGAGAGTTCAGAAGATCTTGAGGACCATACCCATCTACTAGCGATCTCGGGGTAGGTCCATGACGTTCCGGTCCTGGCTGAGCTGGGGGTACTACGGTAGACTCTCTTTTGTATGTAGATTTCTTCTTATCCGATCGAGTTTCCACTTTATGAGACATTTATCAGCAAACACAAAGAAGACGTCGTTAGAACAAGGGTTGTAGAGATATAAACAAGCAAGTGTATGCAGCCTGAAATTTCGTTCGTAATTCAAGACACCAAAATTCCATTCGAAAGTGTGAGCCTAAGGGTCCATTCGCCCCTCGCACTCCCAAAACCCCCATTCGGCAATTCAAGCCTAAGTGCCCATTCGGTACTCATCCTCCATAAGTTTCATTCGGTTGTCCCATCATAAAAAATCGATCGGCAAAAGAAAACTCACCTGGTCCGGCAGTTGAGTAGATCCGGCAAAGGAGTTGATTCGGTGGTCGGTTGGTTCGGCTATTTCAAGAAACAAGTTTGGTTCGGTATTCAATTGACTCGGCTGATAAGGAATAACGAAAACCCTAGGCCCATACTTATAGGCGAAATATAAATAACCGGACCAACTGGCTCGGCACACCAGGCCGGATGAGGATGTCCAAGCTAAAACAAAGCACGCCATATGCATACACATGCCCTACTTTGGGGGGCAAGTGTTGGGTGTATTTCAACCGGTCCAACACCACCGAACCGAATCCCTTCCTATGCATAGCCGAACCAACCCTCTACAAGTGTCTGCCGAACCAACCTATTCCACGTACTGCCGAACCATCCCACTTCACCTACCACCGGACCAACGTCCCACCGGACCAACTCCACTTCCAGGAACGACCGAAACAACCCACTTCACCTACCACCGGACTAACCTCTACCAGACCAACCCACTTCACCTACCACCGGACCAACCTCTACCGGGCCAATCCACGTCCATGCATCACCGAACCAAGGCTTAGCCGAACCAACGTTGCAAGGCCAGATAGCATCAGCCCAGGCCCACCAGCAGCTATATACATCAAAGACCCCTACCCCCAGCCTCACTATATAAATAGAGGGGCAGGGGTACAACAATGGTAGAAAAGTTTGAGAGCTCAAGCACGGATAGAACTTTCAAACAACTTTCAGATGCTTGTAATCAAGGCTTTGTACTTGTAATCTGAACAGAAAAAGGGGAATAAGATATAAAGTGGATGTAGGCACATTCTGGCCGAACCACTATAAATCTGTGTCTTTTACAGTTTAGTCCATCTATTTTATATATTTGTATAAATCACCCAAATCACTAAGAACAACATATAATCAACTAAATCATACGACTTGGAGGTGTTTGCCCATTTTTTGTGCAAACAAAACCATAGCTCGAAATTATCGAAAATTAAATTCTCAAATTCTAATTTATATTCGCTTCAAATTCCAAATCAAATTATAACTAAGTTTTATAAATTCATTTATTTATATTATTCAATAGTCAGTAGTTTACATCAATAAATGAAAATCAAAAATTATTATTTTCAACAACCCAATCATTAATTATTAATTTCAGATTTTTTTTTTACTTATACATATAATATAATTATACAAAATTATTTCCTTAGCCAAATTTGAAATAATATTGTGTTCGTTTGCTCTGTTCAAGTGTTTGGAAATCCTATCGATATCGTTGATCATACGAATCGATCGGAAACCCAAATCAACATCAACAACTCAAACAACACAATAGATATTAAAACATTTTAATATTAATTTACAAATACACTTTCTCGCTCGACGATACATGAATGGCTTTTTTTTCAAGCAAGGGCAGATATACAAATTTGATGGACTCAAATTAAAGAGAACTCTGATTCGAATACAAGTACGAAAGAAAAGGTAAGGTGATTCAATTAACAGAATCAGAAGATGGACAATCTTATTTAATTCACGAACAACCATAACCGGGTCGACCGTGATTTAAAGAATAAGATCAATGCAGAATTCCGAGGCAAATCTACGTTCGATCTCAAGAGATAGAATTTAGGCACAGCAGGAGATAGATAGCATCATAAACCGAGGATACAGAAATCCACGGTAAATCGATGACCATTGTAAAGGAGTTTCACCCGTTTACAAATAATTCGAAGTTTTGCGAGACTGCCGATTCATTATAAGGATCATTCGAAGTCGAGTTATAAGATACACCGAAATTGAAAGAAGACAAATAGCGAGGGACACGAATGAATTTTGGAACCGGAGGGAACCTTCCAAATTTCAAAGGAATTGAGACAAAAGGAAGAGATTGAAACTCGAATGAGAGTGATTCTGTAAATACATTTGCCCTATATGTTAAGTTTTGCCTAGAGCTACCAAAGCTCTGATACCAACTGCAACAACCTGCTATTTTGCACTATTCGCATCCGCATATGTCGGACTTGAATAATTCAAAATACCGAATTGTTAATTTAAAATTGGCAAAACTGAACACATACAGTAAATAAATAATCACAGAATCACAGACACAGAGTAACAATATGCAGTGGAAGCAAAAGATAGTAGTTCATGAAGCTACTATATATATAACAGAGTTAAATATGTTACAACAGAAAAAGCCTTGAATACAAAAGTCAAATACAATAATTGGAATATATTACTGGAATCAACTGAATATCTGAAAACTGGATAGATAGCTGGATCTCCAAGCGAGGCTCCAACTCCAAAGGTGAGTCTCAAAAGCTGAACCACTCAGTCTGACGCGAGCGTAAAGCAAAACATAAAACACTTGAGTCAAGATTAACATTCTTATATCAATAAATCCAACTCAAGTGAAATAACAATTGAAATTCAAGTAACTCAAAGGATGTTTGGAATAACCATCCTCTAAGGATCCGTTAAACTATCTACAATGTAGTAGTGTACGCTAAGTAGATAATGTCTATCAGTAATATAAACATCAAAACAGTTTTAAGGCATTACCATTATCCCCCTTAAGACATTTTATATAAATCTCGTAGTCTATACAGCACTGTAAACTCCACCGTAAGCTACTGAGATATCCAGGAGTACTCCATAGGTATAACACAAAACAAATTCGTAGTGTCGCATATATAAGGATACAAGTATGACAAGGCATATGAGGCAATACCCAAGGTAGTGAAACTACCGTTTGCCTGATCCGGACTGGTGAGAACGCATCGCCGCAACGATCGCAACACCGCGAAACAACACTCCCAAAATTACGAGGGTGCACCAATCAATAACAATAATGAGTAGTTTACGAAGAAGTGTGTTCGCTCGAGGTGGCTAACCCCATTTGGCCCGGCACGGCTCCTATTTTAGTCATTTCAAATTTAACACAAGTGTCAAGGCTATCCATTATCGTTCTCTTTCTTCAGTCATCACGTAAATCATTCCAACCACTTCATTCTGGATCACACTCCGCATATAGTTATTAAAGTGGTTTTCGGTTTAGACAGAGAGTATGTCCATAACCGGTTCCCCCTTTTTTCATAACTTCCGTAACTATTACACCGATTGGTCATTTAATATATTTCAACCAAATCAAATTCAATTTCAATTAGAACTTGTAAACCAACATTTCATTTGCCTTTCTAAAACAAATTTCCATAATTTATGTTTCAAACTTCCAAATTACAATTTCAAAATCTTATAATTCAATTCCAATTTTTTTTATTTATTTAAAATAATTCAAATGTTGGTTCAAGTTCGTATATACGTTTCATACCGAAATCATTTAAATAAATTTAATTTGACATTCCAATCAATTTAAATTCATTGATCGATTCCATTCAATATTCGTTAATTAAATTTATCATTCAACAATTTCTATTAGATTTCCAATTTATTAAATCAATTACTTAAATTCAACTTCATTATATCCAACTTCAATTTGAATTATATTAGGTTCGTCTGACCAATTCTTAAATTACAAGCCTTATATTTATTCAATACATAAATCATATTTTATTTCTTGTTAAAGAAAAACAATTTCATTTATTTACTTAATTTAAATAATTTTTCCCAAAACTTAATTAATAAAGAAACTCAACTTCATTTATTATCGAAGTTCAGATTCACTTATTCCGAAGTTCAATTTCTCTTATCAAAGAATTCAATTTTTATTTAGTTATCGAATAATTCAATCTTATTTAATTATTAAATAATTTCAAAAACTTAATTATTAACTAATTTCAAAACTTAGTTATTAATAATTCCAATTTAATTATTACATAATTAATTTTAAAACAACGTTCTTTCATCAACTATTACGTTAATATTTTGTTTCAGATTTTAAATATTAACATTTTCCTTTCATAAAATTTAAAATTCCAACTTCATTTCAAATCTTATTGTTTATCTAAATAAAATCTTTATTTTATTTTTACATCAAATCATTGACCAATCCGTTTTTATTTAATTCTCTATCTTAAGTCAAGTTCATTTGGGTATTTATCATTTCAACCCCATTCCATTTAAATTCAAAAATCAAAGCATAGCAAAGGGAACTTGCAGTGTGATAACTGGGATGGTGTCAAAGTGAATAAAAAAGAAATAACAACAATCAATAACAATCCAATAATTAATTCAAATAATCCTGAAATAATCGTATTAATTTATATTGTTGTTTGTGCAAATTAATATAATTATTTCTAGAATCTACACTATCATTTCATGTAGATTAAAGATTATTACATTATGGTTTTCCCCTTGATGTCAATTATTTAATTCATACAACATCAATTTAAACAACAAACATTTAAATGGTTCAAGGTAAATTTTACTAAATTTCTACGTGTATGCAAATGTCTTCTAAACAAATTTAACATATATCAAATCTGACTATCCTACGCCAATTTCAATTTCAAATTATTTATCACTTACTACATTAGCAATTTAACGTCCAATGTCAACATCAAACAAACAATCATTTCAACCAAACTGGATTATTATATAAATAACAAATAATGGTGTCAGGTGTCATAGGTGAACTTATACAGGTAATAGCATATATAATAGTGTAAATATCTAATAGCAACATATTTCAATCATCGTTTCAATTGAAATCAAATTTAATAAACAACAGAACATTAATCGTAAGTGATTGCTCACCTTTCGAGGCTAGAGGAGAACGATAATGAGGTGAGTTAAGGATCCAAATACGAAATTCATAGCAAAACAAAATTGACAAGAATTCGCAGAACGGGGCTGATAACAAGGAATTGATGAAATAAATCAGAATTGATGAGATCAAATCCAAATCAGTTTAGATGTAGACTGAAAATAATATATCCTTATTTCTTAATGAATCAACATTTTTTTTACACACATATATAAATAACTTTATTAAAATCACTGTGTATTTGTATATATTAAAATAAAATGATAATCGCAAATAATTCATAATAGAACTACGTAAATTTATATTCAAACAAGACAAGATAGTGCAACAAGCTTTTTAAAATACAAATTAAACCATTTTTTTTGAATAAGAGACACGTTTTAAAACACACATATTGAAATTGTAACGTACATATATAACCTTACACACATGCCATAATTAAAATTTAATATTGTTTGACATACTCTTTTAAAAAAACTAAATTACGGTAAGATAAATACCCCAAAATCTTTATATTATTACATATATAAACTAACACCCCTATTGTTTGCACATCTACAAAAGTTACAGCTAGTCACGAGTACCCTAAAACAAGCCCAAATTTATAGCTGTATAACTTTATATAAACAAACTGTTAAACAATTTATATATTGCGCCATACATATAATTAAACGCAGTTTTAAAAGTTTAAACCAAAACACATTTTCATATATAAGTCTGCTGTCATAATACATACAACCGAATATCTATCAACAACTACATATATGGAAGATATATATATATATACCTATTTATATTAAATATACTATTATATGTATATAATATCTTACGTAATAGAACATGTACATACATATCTGAGAATTTACTTCACTTTCTTTTCATGGTTTCTATATCAAAGGAATTATTATATATAAAATAATCTTTTCAAAAATATATGGTCAGGATTCAATATGAATAAATATACAAGCTGTCCAGTTAATATAAAGTAAACCTATTTATAAACAAGTTAACAACGATGATTAATAAAACAAATCCATTACATTTTAAGATATTATATATAATAAACTTAAACCCATACATCAGCTTATATAACTATCAGCTTAGAGAAAACTTGTATAAGTTAACATTTAACAAATAACAGTTAATATTAACGTATCATATAACACACAATATCTTAATCATAACATATATAAAAAAATCAAGAAAAGAGGGGTACCGAGTGATGGAGGAAATGGGTGTCTGGTAAGCATCGGTGGTCTCGGAGGTGGTGGATCCAAAGCTGCACGCGTGTAGTGAACTTGCGGCTGCCCAGAGACTAGGATCTGGAGATGTTTGCTTGGTCGGCTACGGGGAATAGAGGAGAGGGGAAGAGAGGAGTCGAGTCACTGGGTGAGGCCGAGACTGGAAGGAGGTGCGGCCAATTGTGTTGCAAGGTGGATGGACGTCGTCAGGGGCGGAAATGGTAGAGATGGTGGTCGAGCTCGGTCACGGTAGAGGAGGAGGTCAGAAAAATGTGTTCATCATTTCATAATTTTTTTTAATAAAGCAACTGTCACTTTCCTTTTATATAAACAGAACACACATTCCCATTCTTAATGCACGCACGTATTCACCGTGTCCATGCCTGCACGAAGTGGCGCAGCGAAGTCGAAAATGGTTGATGCGTTGGAAGCTACTGCACAGGTGTGGCAAGGTGGTGGACATCTGACGAGTTCGAACAAAGTAGGTCGGAGCCGTGCTAAGCGGTGGACGGCAGCAATAGTTATTTGAAGGGTAGTAAAAAAAATGGGTGGAAGGCTGTGATCTACGTGGCGACTTGAGGTGGCGGAGGCCGGTGTCAGGGAAGGGAACGCGGCGACTGGGCGGGTCGTCGATCTGGTAGAGGAAGGTGGGCCGTTGGTCGCATGGGAAGGTACGCGAGGAGAAGAATAGTGGAGCTTTGGTGTTGCTCATGGGTAATAGGGCGGAGGTTTTTGGATGGCCTACGTTGAGAGGTAAATGGAAAAGCAATTATGTAACAGGCGTAGATGATAGGCATGAAGAAGAGCAGGGATCTGAAGAAAATATTTTAAGTTATGGCAAGGAGGAATGCTTTCCTTGTAAATAACTTATATTGTTATTAGTTCTTTGAGCCAGAAGAATGAATGCGCACAAAGTGAACCGTTACTAAAGGTAAATGAACAGATAAATTTGAAAATGGGGAAGAGACTAGCACGCTTGGGAGGAATCAAATGAATTTTTTGCCTTCCCAAGAAACTATGTTGTAAATGAAAAGTAAAGTGAACTATTAACGTTCACCTTTAATAAATACAAAACGTAAAGACAAAGATTATTTTATTAATTTGTCTTTCAAATTTCAAAGTCGCATGGAATGGCAATGGTAGAATTTTAGTAAATGATGAAATACATATTATAGTGACAACTAGTTATGGCTGTTTGAAATATGAATGGACACAAGGGTGGTAACGCTACGACGAGATGTTATATCGTTTTCGTCGCACACCGAACCTCCAAACACATAAGTGAATATATTGCTGAGATCAGCATGATGATACGATCAAAACGGTATACAGATGTCAGTCGTATGACAGAATTATAAAAGTTTGAATTTTCTACTGGCGGAAAATGCAATAAAAACGTAGAAAAATATGATCGACGGAGCTAAAGAAGTCCGAATTTTGAAAAATGAAAAATGACGTCTTCCTCAAAAGATGATTTAGAATTTTTCTATGTAAAAATATTTAGGTTTCGAAACGTTTTATTTTCATCGATTTTTAACTGATTAAATTGAAGTAAATTTACGCGCGAAATAAACTTTCGTATTTTCGAAAAAAAATTACCAGTTGCTATGTTTAACTAGACGCATTCTAAATATCAAATTTATGTTTCAAAATTTTATCGTTTAAAATTCCACAAATTTCAATTGATATCGTTATTAAAACGCGTTAAATTTACGGTTATAAAAACCAAATAGAGAATGTATAAGCATGAAGTATACAAATAAATTAAAACTAAAAATGGAGTCAAACAAGAATTTGGAAAATTTAAATCCCGAAGATTTTTAGAAGCATTTTCCAAAATATATGAATATAAATAATAGTAATATTTTTGGAGATATTTCTGAAAAAAAATTGTTTTAAATGGATTTTGGAAGGTATATAGCACAGAACTCACTATGGCCATTGGAAAATAATTCCGATCATGATCGCGACATCATCCGTGTTCGTTTTCGAGTTTCTAATTGATGGATTGCTACCGTGGCCGTTGTTTTTGGATTGTTTTGAGGAAAAACGAGTTTGCTTTGAAAATTCCAAAGGAGAATTGTTTTGGGATGGAACCAAGTGAATTTTTAAAAATCCAATGGAATGATTTGTTGAAAAAAAGGGTTATATATATGTATATAATTGATTTCAAAGTGATTTAAAATAAATACCGAGTGTTTGAATTCTGGAATCCTTATTTAATTAATTTAGAAATCATCAGGAAATAAGTTGTAAACTTATAAATTGAGAACGATTGTAAATAAGGAAAGGAAAATATGAAAATAGAATTTTGGAATAGATTTTAACTTGAGTAAATTAAAATGAATAAAAACTTAGCTTAACCTTGTTAAATAAAATGGAGTTGAATTTGAATTGGAAATAAAAATTGAATTGAGTTATAGATGATATTGAGTTGAGTTGAATTCTTACTTAAATAAATTAATAATATGGTGAATTAATTAAGCATGGTTAAATGGAATAAATAAATAAAGTGATGGCAATAGTAAAAGAAATTTAATTTTAAATAGAAAGTGAATTGGATTTGAATCATATGGAATTGAGTTAAAAATGAAAATGATAACTATAAAGTGACGTAATAACTGTAAGCTATAAATTTTCTGAATGGAATAAATTTTAAAGGAAAGATTATGGCATGGTGAATAAATAAACTATATAGCTTATAAAGATTGAAATGGATAGAATATAGAAATAATTAGGCTAAAAAGTGATGTAGATCTTGAGTTAAAAATGAAGTGTGAATATATCCGAGTATAAAATTGATGGAAATGGGAAACATAAGTTGTGTGACTTATAAAATTGAAAATTGGAATAGATAAGCCAAAATAAAAAGAGTGAGATATTTTCGAAATGAAATAAAGTCCAACTCGAATTTTAAAATAAATTTGGACTTAAATAGATTAAATGAAGTGTTTTTTGAAATAAAAATCAGAAATTGAATGAGGAACTTGAGTATAAATAAAAATTCGGTAAAAAGTAAGCGAATCAAATATATTTTTAAATGTGGATGAATAAAATGGAATTGGATTGGAATAATAATGGCTTAAGTTATAAATGAATACAATTTGAATATAAATAAATTGAATATGGCCTTGATGTCATTTAAATGAATTCAAAAATGAATTTGGAATTGAATCTGAAGTGGATTAAGTGAATCAACTAATTACTTAATTAGTAAAAAAAATGGAAGTTGGTTGAAATGAAATAAACTTAAGTATAAGGTTTAAATAATTTAAAATTTAACAAATTAACTTAAGTTAATATTTGAATGGAAGCTTGACTCAAATAAATTGTGAAATACTAATTATTAAAGTAAGGGAAATGGTTCAGAGCTTAATAAAATAAATTTGAATGCAAATGAATGTGGATTTGAATGAAATATAAGTGAACTGATTGTGAACAAATCTGAAATAGAATAGAAATGAATATATAACTGTTAATGCTAAAATTCGACGCTAACACCCTGGTGTAAGTAGTAAAAATGTGAAAGCACCACCTGTTGGTACGGGAACTAGAGATAAGCAGAAGATAACAGAAAATCAAGTAAAGAGACAACAGTTTTTATAGTGGTTCGGCTTAATGTCAAGCCTACATCCACTTTAATCCTTTTTACTACTGATTTGTTTACAACTTTTACAATGATCTTTGATTACAACACAACTAAGCCAAGTAGTTAGGATTTCAATGTAGAAGGGCTCTTCGAATTCATGTTGAATGTGCTAGACCTCTTCCTAAAGTTCGATAAAGTGTCTTCGGTGTTAGAAGTGTCAGATGAGTCGAGAAAACAGCAGAGTATAGGCATTCCAGAAATGAGCCAAAAGTCCTCTCTTCGGTGGAGTAGGCAAGGTATTTATAGGGATTTCTGGAGTTAGGTCGTAGGTCGTAGGCGACCTAGGGGTTAGGTCGTAGGTCATGAGCGACCTAAGGCTATGGGTTAAGGCTTACGCTTGATCGACTGCTTTGGTTGGTAGGTCGTAGCGACCTATGAGAGTAGAAAGCGACTTATATGGAACGACTCAGAAGAGGTAGCGACTTAAGGTTGGGAGCGACCTATATGCAAGCGGGTTTATTCTATTTTAACTCGTTAGGTCGCTGCCCCCTTTTAGGTCGTTAGGTCGCTCCCCCTTTTAGGTCGTTAGGTCGCTGCTTTCCATTGAGTCATCAGGTCGTTAACTCGTTACAAGTTTAGGTCGCTAGGTCGCTTGAACTTTAGGTCGCTAAGTCGCTAACTATTACCATGTTAACTCGTTGGAGGCTTTGGATCATTAGGTCGTTAAACTTCTTAACCCGCTTGGTCATTTAGGTTGCTGATCCCTGTAGCACATTAGGTCGTTGAGTCGTGAAAAAGTGGAGTTAACACTTGCCCCTTGAAGCATATGCCTAGGTTATTGTTCGTATGCTTCGATCTAACTCCGCTAGGTCGTGAGCGACCTAAATAGCTCGTTAACTCGCGTGCCGATGCATCCTTTCCTCTTTCACCCATATAAGTCGTTAGCTCGCTTCATCCTCCTCACTTTATCATGTATACTTTGCCGCCATTGCTACACCAGAGCTCACGAAATTTCTCCTTTTTCATCTCCAATCGTTAATTCCATCAGTGAATTTAGGTAATTTCGAGCATTTATTGGCCGCATTTGCCACCGATTCTCCCATAATCATCTCCATACACTTTTTGTTGTCATGTTGCAAAATTACATTCGGATTTGCCCTTCGATCATTGCCAAATCGCTAGCGACTGCCTTGAATTTGAGGAGTTTAATGATGGTTTTAGGTGTTTGGAGGAGGCGAAGAGGCACTTGGTTAACGGGTTATTAGATTTTAGGTTATGTCGTGGAGTTTTTGGTGAGGCAAGGGAGATGGACACATGGCAACGTGTGAGTGGAGAGTAGGACTTAGGATTTCTTGATGGAAGATAGCTCGGTATTTCCGAACTACTCTTGGAGCGACCTAAGGCACGAAGCGAGTTAACCATGTACAGTGCCTTACCGCACTGAACGACCTATGGACTTTGCGACTTAAGGAAATCTGAACGACGCATCTTAACGACCTATGAACTTTACGACTTAGGATGTACGACATGTTGCTTCGGATGAGTCAAACCTTTTAACGACTTACCTTTAGGTCGCATTATGATTTGGGCGAGCTAACACTTAAGCAAATTTGCCTTGTAGTGACTTAATTTTGCCAGAACAGCATATGAATTCTAACAAAACGACTTAAAGAAAGCACGGCCTATGTTAAGTCGCTCGAGCACAATTTGGATGACCTAAAGAACCCCGAGTTAACTTAAGTCGTTCCTACGACCTAAGAAGTGAACAGAACTTGAACACTTGTAAAATTTGACAGAACTTGATTGAATTTCCAACTTGAACAGATGGAATGAACTGCTTGAACTTGTTGCACTTTTCATAGATTATATTAACTTTTGAAGCTAATAACCTGTTAATACAACATTTGCAAAAAACTAGGGCGAATATACTACCACTAACTACCCACATCGAATGACAGATTAGTTGATAAAGAATAATCAACTTAAAGAAATTATACGAATGAAGTGCCATGAATCAACAAATTCGAGTGAAGTATTAAAGCAAAGCAAAATTAATCAACTAAAGCTGATCTGTTTGCCTCAACACTGCACTTGTGCTTGGACCTAAAATAACAAGCCCTGAAACTTTATAATCGACAAATGCCTATTAGTTTAATTCCAGTTATATTTGCTTGTCATTTTATTAGTTTTGCACAACACTCCACACAATTAGGAAATGTGCACCTTCATATTTGAATATCCAGTTCCTTGTGTAGAATGACTTTTCAACAAGAAGAGATAATAGGACAAGCTGAAGAAGTCTTCCCATTAGCTAACCCCTTGGATAGTCCCTCGGAAAGAACTCCAACTACTCTGAATCAACGGGTGTTCAACCAATTATGTATTCAGTTCGGTATTGCTGAGGCAGACACTTTGCTTCATGGGGTAAACGATACTGCTGACAGGCCACCTCTTCGTTTCATCGCAGTTAATCGTCAGATGTTCTTGAGTGGAGCTATTCCTCCCTTTAATGACTTTCTTCAACAGATCCTTCTCCGATTAACTATCTCTCCCTTCCAGTTGCACCCCAATGGCTACGCCATCTTGATGGGACTGTGTGTACTGTTCAGGAGGACGCTCGACCATCTTCCAAGCTTTGAAGAAATTTGTTACTTATGCACATTTGCGAAGAACAAATATCACCCTTCTATAATACTTGTGAGAAGCGCAAGGAACCGTAAATTGATCACTGATCTTCCTGAAAGCGCCCATGGGTTTTTGAACCAATTTTTCTTCGTCCGTTGCCCCCTAGGATTTTATAGCATTTGGAGAGTAGGAAACAAGCTTTCCTATCTCCGCTCTTTACGTTTTTGAACTTTTCAAAATCCGAGTTGTTAAGTGCTAACTTCATCCTTTACTTTTACAACACTTCCTCCTCTTTCTAAAGATTCCAACAATATTTGAAAGACTAAGTGCTGTGGCGTTTTAGGAGAGAAGCATTAAATTTTTGCTAAAGGACGAATTTTTGCATCAATTCGGACTTTTGCATTCTTCCCGATCTACCCAACTTCATGATGCCCCTGGTTCTCAAGCAGAGACTCCAGATGCCCCAGTTTCCGCCGAAGAACTTACACCAAAGGAACCTACTACCGAGGCTTCATTGGTGAAATGTTCTTCTTCCGTTGACATTACGGGGTCATCCGGAAAATTTGCACTTCCCCCGGTTATCGAAGAAGAGGAACCTCCTCAACACTTCGTGAAGGCTGCTGATGAAGGAGCTGAGAGAAAGAGTCCCGCTAGGCATGATGGTGACGACATTTTTGAGGGATTGAGCGTCCTGGTGGTTACTTCACATGAGCTCTTCAAAGATAATACCATTGCTTCTAAACTTGCTTCTCCAGCAGTTGAAGTGACATCAGTTTTGCAAACAACTCCATCAATTCAAGAGATAACTCTTAAGCCGAAGAGTGGTTCGTAGCTGGACGCACGTAGTTCACGTGCCACACACACTTAGAATTTTGGCAACTTTGCGCACATAACTTCTTTACTTTGAAGAATTTTGAACTTGTCTCTTCTTCATTTTCAGGTTCTCCAATGGTACGTAGCGGCTCATACTATGATGATTTTCAGCGCTATGGAAGACGCGACTCTTATGATCCCAAGTGGTATCTTCCTGCCCCGAGGGAAACTGATGAAGAAAGAGCCGCAAGCAAAGCTCACGAGAGGCGGGCTTATGAGGAGCGCTATGGGAGAAGGGATGAACGACATGATTCTTCCCAGAGAGGTGATGATTCCCACAAAAGAAATTCTCATGATGACAAAGGGAAAGGTCACATCGCCGAAGATCCAAGCAAGCGGACCAAGCTTAGTGAAAGGCCGGCGTCTGCAATTTCTGAAAAGCCCGCTGCTCCCATCTCATTGGAAATCCCCTCCAGCTCTCCTGCCCTTCAGAGAGCTGATACTCAAACGATCATCAATAGGCCTCCGTATCAAATTGAGAATGCCCCGCCTGCACTTCAAAGCCGGTTTCCAAACTGGTGTTTAAAAGGGGTACGCATCGACTTGGACTTGATTCCCATTGACAAGCAAGCCATGCTAAGGAATCTCGACGCTGTTAAACTTGACATTGAGAGAATGTCTGGATGGCAAAAGCTGGTTGACGAGCTTCAACGGGTGAATCGCTTAAATCTTGAGGCTATATTAACCATGGAGAGCGATAAGTCCGAGTGGAAGAAAACTCTCGACCAGCGCGATGGAAAGATGAAGAACATTACCGCTTACAATGAGAAGCTTGAAGCGGAAATTGAAAATCTCAAAGAAGAGCATGCCACTTCTTCCACTGCCTATACTCAAAAGGAAGAAGTGGTTAAAAAACAAGTGAGAGATGCTCATGCCAGTCAAAGAGATAATGAGGCTAGATTTGAGGCACATCAGCAAATTGTAGAAATCTACCGCGCTGATATTGCTCAGTTGCAGGAAAAAACTAGCTCTCAGGGCATGCAGATTGAAATATTAAAAGCTCGGCTTTCTAGAGTTGAAAAAGAGCGTGATAAAGCTATCGCCGCAAA
The DNA here is from genome assembly GCA_030765085.1 of Allium cepa. NCBI lineage: Eukaryota > Viridiplantae > Streptophyta > Magnoliopsida > Asparagales > Amaryllidaceae > Allium > Allium cepa. The sequence goes on along the minus strand of CM060943.1, from coordinate 883,755,605 downwards.
AGCAGTAGCCGAAGAATCTCATGAGGCAACCAAAGCCAACATCAGCTCTATCTTATTCAAGTTTTATTTACACAGCGTCCTGGGGCGCGGTAGCCTTTCGTTTTTGGGCCCGAAGTACGAGATTACCTTGGCCGAAGTACGGGAGGCCGCAATTGATATGCTTGGAGGCGCTGGCTATACTGAGGCAGATCTTGAGGCGCAATATCTGGATGATGAGGCATGTGCCGCCCTTGCCAGGGGAAAGGAGCAACTTGCTAAAGAGCGAGCCGAAACGGCAGAAGGAGAACATTTGGGGAAGGCACAGTTGACCGACCCGACCCTTCCTTCGGTTTCGGCCGACATTGCAATCATTGGCTCCAGTTCCCGTTCTTCACCTCCTGCCAAAGTTGACATTGAAATTGTAACTGCATATACTGGAGATGAGGCTCAAGAAAGCGCTGAAGCACAACGCTTTGAAGTTGACGTGATAAATCCAACTTCTCCAGGTAACTTCAACGTTGATTTAGCTCAGGTGGACTACTTGTTCGCTTCACATGAGCTTGATGAACTTTTTGATTATTACTTAAGCCTTGACGCGCGACTATCTCCCCTATTTGCGAGGAATACTGATTTTAACTTCTCTTCTTCTGTAGTGAAAATGCCAAGTGCTGCACAGACTTCTCCTCTTCCAGCTATTCCACCTCCATCTCTTCAAATTACGCCTCCTTCTGCTTCTCAACCGGGGTCGCAAGAAGAATTAATAGAAGCTCTTCAAGGCTTGGATGACCCGGCCGCTCCACAAGAGCAGAAGGCTGAGGAACTTGAAGAAGGTGGAAAGACTCTGGAGAAATTTCATGATGATACAAAGCTGTCTGAACTTAAAACTCCAAGAAGTGAGTCTTCTTCAAGGAAGAAGGGGAAGTGTGTAACTTCGAAGAAGAGAAGGAAAAGCACTTCTGTTAGTGAAGAGAAGGCGGAAGTAGAACAAGCTGTACCGCTATTTTCTTCTTCCCTGACCCATTCAAGCCGGCTCCCAAAGTTAACCATTAGGCCAGGCGAGGGCTCTAAAGGTGGCGGGAAGAAGAAATAACGAGTCTCGCTTTACCCTTCTTGTTTTGTTTTTTGCTTGTATGTACATAAACGCTTGTATTGACCGGAGATTGTGCGGCTACCGGTCCCCTCTCTTTTGTAACCTGCACATGTATAAAAAATTTATAGTATAGAACGAAATGATTCTTTTTACTTGTACAATCTTTTGACTGTTATTTGTGAAAGCATTTATTCCTTATTTTCGCACAAATGTCTTCATTTTCATTGTCAGATATTGCAATAAGTTTGTGGTATGTTGTTTGAGCGTTGCTTTTATTAATGTAGCTATATTGTATTGTATTTCCCCCATATCACGGCTTATTGCAATTCCTTTCATTTGGTAAAACTTTGGAGAACAATTCCTCTGTTTCGAGAAGAATTGTACTCTTAAGTTGGAGAACAACTTTTCCATTTTGAGAAGGCTTGCACTCTTACTTTAGAGAATAATTTTTCCATTTTAGTGGAAATATTACTCTGCTTTAGTAGAGTGCGCCTCGTAATAGAGAAGTCTTCTCTCTCTTTTGTTTGACAAAGTTTTTACACTTCATTTTCAGAGATAATCGCATTTATTTTTGACAAGTGGATTCCCCTATGTGGTGAAGTGGGCCTCCGAAAAGGGCTTTGATTTGGCACTCCAACTTCTGGGGAAGAATATTTCAGGATGGGGAAATTAATCTTCCCTTGAGAGCTGCAGTGTGCCTCCGAAGAGGGATTTTTATTTTATTCTTGGTGTGCCTCGTTGGAGGGCTTTTTTGCTTCGTTCACATGAAAGTGCTGTTCTCATAGTTAAATGGATCTACAGGGCGGACGGAAGTCACTTAGTTGGATGTCCGTTTGCACAAACGATCGCAGCCAGTTAATAAGGGCCCTGTGCCTTCTATCTTGGGAAGGTTCCCCTCTAGTGGTTCCATCAACCTTGTTGGTTGAGAAAAGCATCTCTTCTTGGGACATGCCTCCGTAGAGGTCTTGTGCCTCCGAAGAGGTCTTGTGCCTCCGAAGAGGTCTTGTGGTGCCTCGGGGGAGGTCTTCTGCCTCCGAACATGGCAGGTGTGCCTTTGGTGAAGGCTAGTGCCTCTGAAGAGGGCTTGTGGTGCCTTAGGAGAGGTCTTTTGCCTCCGAAGAGGTCATGTGCCTCCGGAGAGGTCTTTTGCCTCCGAAGAGGTCTTTATTTGATTGCCTGGAAATTACTTTCTCACAGTTGAATGGATTCACGGGGCGAACGCAAGTTACATAATTAGATGTTCATTTGCACAAACTATCACAACCAGTTAACAAGGGCCTTGTGCCTTCCACTTAGAAAGGTGCCCTCCGGTGATTCCACCAACCTTGTTGGTTGAGAAGAGCACATTTCTTTTTTCGGCGTGCCTCGTTAGAGGGCTTTATCCTCCGAAGAGTTGTGCCTCCGAAGAGGGCTTTGGGTGGTTAGCTCGCTAGGAAGGTTGCGTCTTCACGGTCAAGTGGATCCACGGGGCAGACGCAAGCTATCCAACCGGATGTTTGATTGCACAAACGATCACGATCAGTTAGCAAGGGCCTAGTGCCTTTACTTTGGGAAGGTGCCCCTCCGGTGGTTCCACTAACCTTTTTGTTGAGAGGCAAGACTCCTTTTTGGTTGTTTCTTGTCTGCTCGCCTATTTCTTTTCGCCATTCGCTCATCAGTGATTCCCTGTTATCATTTCCAAGGGCATGTTCCTTTCTTTTGCAAGTAGTTTGTTTTATCCAAAGAAGTGTACTTCACTGTTAAGTGAGTCCACAGGGCAGACGCAAGCTATCTAACCGGATGTCCGTTTGCACAAACGATCGCAATCAGTTAGCAAGGGCCTGGAACCTCCATGTTATGGAGGTGCCCCTCCGGCGGAATCACTAACTGTTTGCATGAAGCACTTCTTATATAGGATTTGAATCTGGAATTTTTGTGGCTTGACATTTGTTTAATGAGTGATTTCAGGGATCGCTTGGCCTTGTGATGGATAATGTTAAATCCTTTATTATGCGACCTAGTGACTCAACAACCGAAGCGACCTAAAGAGGTTAACAAGTTGGAGCGACCCGGCGACTTACATAAGCACGGCGATCTAAAGTATGAAGCGAGTTAGCGACCTAACAGGCAGCAACTTACTGACCTAAGAGATGGGACGACTTAACTGCTTAAGGGAGTAGGCAACCTAATGACTTAGAGAAGTAAAAGACTTAACGACATAAAGGTGGCACGACCTAAAAGGTGTAACGACTTAAGAGGTGGAACGGTAGAACGACCTAACGTATGACCGAGCTAGGAAACACAGCGACCTAACAAACAAATACCCTGCGACCTAAGAGTGAAGCAGTCCAAGAGAGCCAAGAAGATCAACGGTCCTCAAGTTAAGACATAGAACGATTTAGAGCGGCCCCGACCTAGCTACATAAATGGGCTAAGCGACTTACTGGTCCAGCGAATTAACGAGTCAACGATCTATGACCTAACGGGTTAAGGCAGTACAAGACCGCATGACTCTTCATAAGGTCGCACACGACCTAAACAAGGCCGAGGCAACTCCATAAGTCGCTGCATCTTATGACATTCTTTTAGGTCGCTCCACTCACCCAGAAGAGATCAGCGACCCATCCTAGATCGCGTGCAACCTGCTAACCCGCTCAGGAGGAGCCAAGTGTAACTAGAATGGGCTGTAGCTCGTTTCCTTTAGGTCGCGACCTTCGACCTACGACCTACTTTAGATCGTGACCTTCGACCAGCGACTTACGTTAAGTCGCAGCCTTCGACCCACGACTTGCTTTAAGTCGCAGCTTACGACCTACGATTTATGACCTGGAAACTCCTATAAATACAGCGTGAGCTCCAACGTTCGGGGGATCTTTTGGCTCATTCTCGAAGCGCCGATACTCTGCCATTTTCTCAACTCGGACAACACTTCAAGCACTTCAAATACCAAGGACACTACGACAAACTTCAAGAGAAAATCTACATCATTCAACATGGATTCGAAAAGATTATTCTCCATCGAAGTTTGAACTACTAGTCTAAAGTGTGTTGTAATTGAAGAAAGTTGTATAAGTTGTACTTGAGTCAGCAATAAAGAAATATAAAGTGGACGTAGGCTTGACTATTAGCCGAACCACTATAAAAATTGTGTCTTTTACTGTCTTTCTGATATTTTCCTGCTTATTTCTGATTCCCGTATCATCGGGTGGTGCTTCACACTTGCTTTACTTGCACCGGGGTGTTAGCGTCAGATTTTTACGTTAAAATTTTTGGTGCTTTCCCAACTCAGGATGCTGTCATCATAGCTTCGCAGAAATTTGTGGAAAGGATCTCTCTAAAAACCAGAAGTTTGTCAGAAATAATGGCTCCTGTAAAAAAGCGCAAGTCTGTTAGATCCGACGATGTTCGCGAGATTACTGCCACTTCTCCTCCTTTAAGTCAAACAACTCCAACCGTTGGAGTAATGCGAGCAGAATTGGATGCCGCGGTTTCTGGGCTATATCAGCAGATGGAAGCCAAAAAGAATCTGATGTTGGAAAGGTTGAACGCTTTGCTTGGGGCTAATCGTTAACCAGTGAATAACGAACCAAACATTGCTGATAATGTTCATGATGTGGAAGAAAGAGATGTTCCTCAAAGGGCAGCTGGCCCAGCCAAAGACACACCTCCCCAAGTTGGAGGATCGGGACAACAGCCAACTTTCCATGAGCGCCTGTCAAGGCAGACTTTTGAAAAAATGGCCGATGCCTGTCCTGCTGAACCCCTTAATGATGAGGAATATTTCTCGGGGATGGTCCGACAAATCATGAAGGCAAGTATGCAAAGAGAGGAAGACGAAAAAGAATGGGGGTTCGCTCCGAGAAAGACTCCATTCACTGAAAGGATTTTGAAAGCAAAATTTCCTAGGAAGTTTGTTCCTCCTACCATACCGGCTTATAAGGGGACAAGTGACCCTAATGAATTTCTGTACAAGTATGATTGGCACATGACAGGTGCCAGAGCTTCAAATGAGATCAAATGCCGATATTTTCCGGTATACCTAGAAGGAGTTGCTCTACTCTGGTTCACAAAACTACCGGTCCGGTCGATAGACCAATTTTCTGATTTGACTCGAAAGTTTAAGGAACAGTTCAGATTGTACGCTTCGAAGACGTAAGATATAATGTCGTTATCCAGCTTGGAGCAGAATCCTGGAGAATCCATTAGAGCTTTCTTGAATCGCTTCAATATAGCTCTGGCTGAAGTAGACAACGCAGAACCGAGAATGATTTTGACGTACTTGATGAAGGCTATTGATAAGACAAGTGAGTTCGGGAGGTGGTTGAAATTGAAAGAACGGAACTCGCTTGACAAGTTTTATTAGAAAGCCGATGAATTCATACGCCTGGAAAGCCTCCAAGCACCGGCTAAGGTGGTATCGATAGGGGCTGGAAATAGTAATGTTGTTCCAAGTAGGAAGGAATCTGACAATTAGAAGAGGGGAAATGATGGTCAGAGAAAGTAAGGAGATGCAAGGAAAGTCGTCCCTTCAACTTCACCCCTCTGACGGATACCCCGGAAGATATCTACTTTGCAAACAAAGACACAGTCGAATTCCCCGCACTAGCTATGCAAAGGGTTAATAAGAAAGCCGAGAAGAATGGAAGGTTTTGCTGGTTCCACAACCAACCTGGGCATGATACCAATGAGTGTCGTCACTTGAAGGAGTTGATTGAGGAACTATCGAAAGAAAACAAGCTCCAGCAATATGTAAGGAAGAACAAGAATGGCCCAACTTCGCCAACTCAAGGACAACAGGCTCTTGCTCATCGTCCTAGCTCAAGTGAAAAGGCAGCAGATCATGAATCAGATAGGCCCGTTATTAATGTGATTACAGGAGGACCTCACCCAACTGGCAGAATTTGGGGTGAGATGGAACAGTACGCTCGTGCATTGAAGTATGTGCCAGCAGAGGAAAGTTTTTTCGTGTTGGAAGATGATGCACCTCTGAGCAGCAGAAAACTTTTAATGATGACATTATCTTCAGAGTCAGGGATTCTATGGGTGTTGAAGCCCCTACCATAGATCCCTTGGTTATTTCTGCTGGGCATTGGGCCAGCTATTGTAAGAAGGGTACTTGTTGATTGTGGTGCTTCTTGCAATATTCTTTTCAAGAAGACTTTTGATAAGATGAATATCCCAATGGCTGATGTTCAAGCCTCATCGCAACAGATCGTTGGGTTTACTGGAGAACCCAGGCAGCCGGTTGGGACTATTGACCTGTTCGTGGAACTTGGCGAGGGGCAGAAGAAGGTCGTTCGAAGGCAGACTTTTGTAACTGTTGATGAATTTTCTGCTTACAACGCCTTCCTAGGCCGTCCAACTCTTGCAGCCTTTAAAGCAATCCTCGCCCCATGGTGCCTTACCATGAAAATCCCCACAGATAATGGAGTTGGTGTTGTAAAAGGGGATCAGAATGCGGGGCGGGAATGTTATCTGATAGAACTGCGTGAAGCAAGAAAGAGAGAGATGGGAAAGGATGCGGCAGCCCCAGTCCGCATCAAAGAATCAACCTTGTAGCAATTACAGGGCGGACCCTGTACTGGCGAATGTAGCGAAGCACGAAGAAAAATGGATCCCAGAAAAGCCAGTGCAGGGGAGAATCGAGTGGTGCCAGTGGAAGTAACGGTACCAGTACCTGTTGACCCAAAAGACCCAAACAAGGTGCTGAATGTGGGTTCACGACTTAGTGCGGCAGTTCAGAATATTTTAATATTATTCCTGAAAGAAATATGGATGTATTCGCTTGGAACCATGCTGATATGTGTTGGGTGCGTTTTCACCCCCGCCGAACCAAAAGGAAGGAAGGCACAACTGGACCACTCCCCAGCCGAGCCTACTCCCTTCCAAGCACTGCCGAACCATACTCATCTCCACACCACTACCGGTCCGGCTCCATACCAATACCGGTCCAACACCACCGGACCAGAGTGACCACCGGAATAACCCTCTCCTCCACAACCGAACCAACAACTACCGGTCCAAACAACATACTTCCTCCCACCGAACCAGCCCATACCGAACCAATTTCTCATCTCCTACCATCTACCACCGAACCAGAGCTTCACCGGACCATCCACTTACTACTGAATCAAGGCAAAGAAGACGCGACAGGACCAATTCTGCCAGGCCAGATTGCTTCAGCCCAGGCCCATCAGCAGCTATATACATCCAAGACCCCTGCCCCCAACCTCACTCTATAAATAGAGGGGCAGGGGTACAACAATGGCAGACAAGTTTGAGAGCTCAAGCACGGAAGGAACTTTCAAACAACTTTCATATACTTGTATACAATGCTTTGTACTTGTAATCAGAAAGAAAAGAGAGAATAACATATAAAGTGGACGTAGGCACGTTCAGGCCGAACCACTATAAATCTGCGTTTCTTTTACAGTTTAGCCCCTATTTTTTTATATATTTGCATAAATCACCCAAACCGCTAAGAACAACATAAAATCAACTAAATCATACGACTTTGAGGTGTTTGTCCATTTTTTGTGCAAACATTTTTGGTGCTTTCACTGAGAACTTGGAACTAGAAGCTTCAGCTTCCCTCATTCAACCTTCTTTCCCAATAGCACCCTTCATTGCCTAGGAAACATGACTTCCAGGCCGAGAAAAGACGCTAACAAGGGAAAGAACGTTGCATCCAGCAGCGCTCCAGATCCAGTGAATCCAGATCAAGAGAACCATCCCACTACGACAGCAGTGCCAAATGTAGATCAGGCAATTCCGACAGCCCCTGCCGCGGAACAACCGGCAGCAATCACTAGGACAGACCTAGACAGAGTTGTGGTTGAAGTGACTAATCGCTTCGCATCCCAACAAGAAGCTTTGGTGAACCAACTCATGTCACGCTTGAGGGATGCCGAAGAATCCAACCGCAACACTGAATCATGGGGTGAGTCTCAATCTGGAGGATCTCGAAGACAACAAAGGTCTTCCCTCTTCGAAGAAGCTATCAACAGGAACAACAATGATAGGGGCCGCGCCCAGACTCAGCCCGAACTCCGACTCGAGGAAGCGCTTGGAACCGAACCCAACGGGGGAGGCACCAAGCGAGGGTCGGATGTAGCTGAGCCAGTAATGCCACCTAACCAAAAAAACCCCGCTGAACGGAGCCGAGCTAGAACCCAGCCCGAAGTTGACCCCATGGAAATTCTCGAAACAGAACCCCACAGGGGAAGATCAAGGCAGGGGCCAACTATAGCTGGTCCTAGCATTCATCCGAGCAGCCAAAGACAGCCACTGGATAACGTCAGAAGTGATAGACTATACCATCCCTACAGGTCATCTGGACGAGATCGATCCCGCAGGGAAGAACCAAGCTCATTTTTGTCCGCTCCAAATTCTGATGAAAGAATGGCATGATTATTCAGGGAATGCGTCCGACGGGAGCATAGGGATCGAGGTATAGGCGCTAGAGTAACCAGCCCTTTCACCCGCGACATCGAAACCGCCATCACCCCTCGAGAATGGAAAATGCCGACGATGGAACCGTACAAGAGAACTTCCGACCCCGTTGTACACTTACAGAGATACACACAGCATATGCTCATGAGCGGAGCAACGGAAAGAGTGTTGTGTAAATGCTTTCTGCTATTCCTAGCAGACCTAGCTACCTCCTGGTTCAGCCATCTACCCCAAGGATCTATCAGCTCATGGGAGATGTTGAAAGAAAAGTTCATTAGCCAGTTCCGCATTCATGTGGAACAACCCAATGATGCTTATTCTCTATCTACTGTCAAATAGAAATCCGGAGAGACACTACAACAATATCTGACCCGGTTCAACGCCGCAGCGGCCGCAGTCCAAGATGCCGATGAGAAACTCACCCTAATGGCCCTCTGTAGTGGTGTGCACCCCGATACCAAGTTTGCTAGAAGACTAACTAAAGAAAAACCAGCTACCTTGCCCGATTTCTTCCATAAAGCTGGGAAGTACATGAGACTCGAAGATGCTGCCACTGAAAGGCAGACAGGACCACAGGCTAAGGTGGCTCATGGAAACGCCCCAGCCGCAGCAAAAGACATTCGGAGAAACGACTCCAGAGACAATGCAGGGGGCAAGAAGGGAGAAAAGCGCTTGTACCGAGCAGGACCGAGATTCGACGCTTACACTCCCTTGAATGAAACAGTCGAGAATATCTTCCTGGCCACCCAAGACGAACTTACATACAAGCGCCCCCCGTACCAGAAGGAGTCAGATCACGCAATCCAGTCCAGAAAGTTCTGTCGTTTCCACGAATCTTATGGACATGATACCAATGAATGTCGCCACCTCCGCGACCTAATCGAAGAACACATCAGAAGGAAGAGATTAGAACGCTATGTAAGGGGACAGGACAGGACCCCAGCTCCTACCAAGGAAAACCCAGGGCAGCTCCACCGAGAGACAGGTGGAGGAAATCGCAACACCAGCGGTTCCAGCCAAGAGAAGATAGTGGTCCATACAATATCAGGAGGGCCACACATCGCCGACAAGAGCTGGGCAGAAATGGAAAGATATGAAAACTCACTCAGAAACAACGGAGACTGCGTCAATTCTGTTATGGAAGAACGTCACCCGAAGCGAAAGGAAAATAATGACATCACATTCAGTGGGCGCGACCTAGAAGGAAGGCAATACCCTCACATGGATCCGATGGTCATCTCTGCCTGGTTCGGCCCAGCTAAAGTTTTTCGAATCCTAGTAACAAACCACTACACGGTTTCATTAGAGAAGCAAAGATGCCCCTCGGACATTGGATCTCTTTGTTGAATTGGGAAGTCATCCCCGCTCCGCCGTTCGGAAACAAACATTCGTGCTAATAGACAACCACTCGACCTACAATGCCTTTTTAGGAAGACCAGCCTTGCCCGACTTCCAAATTGTCCTTGCCCCATGGTTCCTGAAGATGAAGTTCCCAACTAATAATGGAGTGGGAGAAGCAGAAGGGGATCAAGAAGACGCTCGGGACTGGTATGTAACCGAACTTCGCAATAATCGCAGGAGAGATAAAGGGAAAAATGCAGAGACTATTCTCTGCATGAAAAGCTTGGAACCATAGCAACTAAAGAAAGCCCCTCCTCTTCGGTATACCAGCAATCCTTTCAATGAATTAGACCCCAGGGACAAAGAGGAGGAGGCCACCGCCGAGCCTGCAGTGGCTATGGAATTCGTATCTGTAGACAAACGCGACCCAAGTAAACTGCCGGGAGTCGGATCTCAGTTAAAAAGAGAATTAAAGAATCAACTCATTGATTTTCTTCGCCACAACATGGATGTATTTGCATGGACGCACGCTGATATGACTGGAATCTCCCCGGACATAGCATGCCACGCACTAAACATCGATCCCACCAAGGTACCGGTAAAGCAAAAGAAGAGAAGTATGGGGGCAGAACGATCACCGGTCCTCGAGGAAGAAGTAAAGAACTTACTTGCCAATAACTTCATACGTGAAGCCATCTACCCGGAATGGATCGCCAACCCGGTACTGGTAAAGAAAGCTAATGGGAAGTGGCGAACGTGCATCGATTTCTCCAACTTAAATGACGCTTTCCCGAAAGACTGCTTCCCACTCCCCCGAATCGACCAACTCGTGGACAGCACTGCCGGACATGAACTTTTATCCTTTATGGACGCATACTCAGGATATAACTAGATCCCTATGCAAGCCCCCGATCAAGACCACACTAGCTTCATCACTGACCGAGGATTGTACTGCTACAAGGTAATGCCATTTGGACTTAAAAACGCTGGAGCTACTTATCAGCGCCTCGTCAACAAGATGTTTGCAGAACTGATAGGACGAACTATGGAAGTTTATGTGGATGACATGCTGGTAAAATCGAGGAAAGCCAACGACCATATAAACCACCTGGACGAGATGTTTCAAGTACTTCACCAATATGGAATGAAGCTGAATCCTTTAAAGTGCTCCTTCGGAGTGTCATCGGGAAAGTTCTTGGGATTCATCGTCCATGCCAGAGGGATCGAAGCAAACCCCAAACAAGTCCGAGCCTTGCAAGATATCAGGATACCATCCACTCGGAAAGAAATGCAAAGCCTTAACGGAAAAGTGGCCGCCCTGAGTAGGTTCATCTCTAAAGCAACCGACAAATGCATCCCTTTCTTCGAAGCTCTAAAGAAAGACAAAGGAAAGTTCGAATGGACTGACGAATGCTCGACAACCTTCCTTAACTTAATCGGACACCTCTAGAGACCACCGGTACTTTCAACTCCAAATGAAGGCAAGGAACTATACCTATACCTTGCCGTGTCCCCACATGCCCTAAGTGCCGCGCTGGTGAGAGAAGACAATCGCACGCAACGGCCCGTATACTTCGTGAGTAAGAGGTTTACGGGGGCAGAAGTCAGATACCCTAAACTTGAAAAGCTAGCATACTGTCTACTTATCACATCGCGGAAACTGCGACACTATTTCCAGTCTCATTCCATCAGAGTTTTAACCGATCAACCGCTAAGGCAAGTGCTCCATCGCCCCGACATTTCTGGGCGATTACTTAAGTGGCGCATCGAACTAAGTCAATATGATATCACTTACCATCCTCGCACTGCTATGAAGGGGCAAGCCATAGCTGATTTCATTGCCGAATTCACTACTAGCGAAAGTAAGTACCAATCTGAAATAGCAGAAGATATCAAGTGGAATCTCTTCATAGATGGAGCGTCGAACGAACAAGGCTCGGGGGCAGGTGTTGTGATAATCACCTCCAGGGGAAAGAAGCTGCACTACGCCCTAAGATTGGAATTCGCTGCCACCAACAATGACGCAGAATACGAAGTAGTGATAGCAGGATTAGAACTTGCACTGGAAATTGGAGTCAGTTCTTTATGTCTCCATAGTGATTCTCAACTTATTGTAAATCAAATACTAGGAGAGTTCCAGACTCGAGGAGAACGACTCACAGCATACCTAAAGAAGACCAGGCTGCTACTTAACCAACTGGATCACTATTCGATCAGATACATTCCTCGAGAGGAGAATCAAGAGGCCGACGAACTGGCAAAGCATGCCAGCATGAAGAAAAACTCCTTTTCGGGAGCAATAGCCGTCTCAAAACAACTAGCCCCGAGCTTCGAATGGGAGGGTCTGATAGCTGCGATTGAAGAAGAAACTTGGATGGTTCCTATCCGGAAATACTTACAAGATGGCGCATTGCCCAGCGAGCGTAACGAAGTCAGGAAAATCTTGAGGAAAGCCTCCCTCTACACACTGCAAGAAGGAATCCTCTACTGGTGTGGCTTCTCTAACCCCTTATTACGATGTGTCGCTGGAAGGGAAGCCAAGGAAATCTTATCCAACATCCACCAGGGAAGCTGCGGAGATCACACTGGAGGGCAGACTCTGGCAAAGAAGATACTCCGATATGGATATTTCTGGCCCACCTTGAACAAAGACGCTTTGGACTTCGTCAGAAAATGTGACAGATGTCAGAAAATTGCCAAAATTCCTCGACTACCGACAAATGAGATCACTCAAATGACTAGCCCTTGGCCCTTTGCAGTATGGGGAATTGACTTGATTGGTGAACTGCCAATGGGCCGAGGCAGAGCTAAATATGCTATAGTAGCAGTCGACTATTTCACCAAATGGGTGGAAGCGGAACCTCTAAATAAAATATCTTCGACAAAAATCATTAACTTCTTGATCAAAAATGTTCTGTGCAGGTACGGAGTACCACTCAAAATCATATCAGACAATGGACTTCAGTTTGACAGCGAGGAATTCACCGACTGGTGCCAAGAGCACGGGATTCACAAAAGCTTCTCATCCGTGGTTTATCCCCAGGCAAATGGCCAAGTCGAAGCTGTCAACAAAATTCTCAAAACGCTGATCAAGAAGAAGCTTGAAAAGTCAAAGGGCGCTTGGGTGGATCAACTTCCTACGGCACTTTGGGCCTACCGCAAATCTTTCAGAACATCAACAGCGCATACTCCTTTCTCTTTGGCATACGGATCGAAGGCAATGCTCCCAGTTGAGACTATTGTGCCTTCCCACCGTAGGATCCACTACAACCCAGAAGAAAACAAAGAACTCCTCCTCATGTCTTTGGATCTGATTGAGGAGAGAAGAAATGATGCAGCACTCAAAGTAGCAGCTCACAAACAAAAAGTGGCAGCACTATACTACTCCAAAGTCAAGCATCGCAACTTACAAGAAGGAGATCTTGTCCTCAAGCGAATCTTTCCGCGCCCCGGGGCACTGGACCCCATCTGGGACGGACCATATGTAATTCATCAAGATCTTCACAACGGAGCTTATATTTTGTCAACAGTGGACGGAGAGGTGTTCCAGAGGGCATGGAACATCCAACACCTCCGTCGATACTTTTCTTAACTTGTACTACCCATATGAAGTAAATTAACAAAGAGAATCAGTGGACGTAGGCATTTTCGTGCCAAACCACTTTAAAAAACTTGGCTCTTGTTAACTTGTTCCTTTATATCTTGGCTACTTGTTAAGCTTTATCCTTTGCTGTTGAACAAAATCCTTTGGAGACGATATTTCAATTCAGAGCTTCACAACACAACTCCACCTGGACAAAATCTAACAGGTACGCTACGATCCTAAGCCCTCGCCAATGAAATACTTTGCTCCGGTATCCCTCTACCGCGAGTTAACTCATTGTTTGCCTCAGCCCTTAAAGCCGACTGTAAAAAGCCGAGTATAAGCCACCGAGAAGGCCGATTATGCCATGGCAGCTCATTACAGCAATTCGGCTCACCGGCAACTGTGAACCGATCATAAGCCCCAACATAAGGTGTGGCCAGCCAGGGGCAGTTCACAGTTGACGATCGGCCCCCACGCTAGCCGGCCACAGTAAATCGAATAATACCCGCGATTACGGGCCATAATGGCCCAGATAGTCACTGTGCGCGATCGGCTCCGATGTGTCTTAAGTGCGGTTGTGGTAAAAAAGAAAACTCCTGGCAGAGGCGTAAGATGGGTGACAAATGTCTCCAAGACCCACAGCTAGGAAAAGTGACTACAAAACCCGTTTGCCACGAACTTAAGCACATCGACGGCCTTCCGTGACTGGAAGTTATACTTTTCCTATATTTCCATTTCATTTAAAACTTTTCTCCCATTCTCCGTAATGGTGCTTGAAAGTACAGGACATGAAATAGGGAACACTCGCTAATGGGAACAGAAACTTACAATTGGATGACGAGACACTCAACAGCATTCCGTGCTTAGTCTTACAGGGCGCACGAAGTTGCCGTCCACAGCCGAAACATGAAGGGCGGTACCTTCTACTTTTATACATTAATGCATAGCTGCAGTTCATATACACACATCACATTTACGTTGCAAAATGAGAAAATTATACTTTAAGCAAAAAACTTGGCATCTGGCACAGTCAAGCCACTAGTAACATGCATAGTTACATCACTTACACAGCACAACAAAATAGCGATAACATTCCAACATAAAGGAATCAGCTTATGTTATGAAATTACATAAAGTCATTCATCATAAACAATATTATTACAGTCACATCAATGTTTGGACTAACATAAACAGCGATAAAAGGAAATCAAAAGGTGACCGAATCCGGACAAGGAACCAGCTGCGTCCGCACCTCACCCTCATCCTACCAGCTCTCCAAGCCTACTTAGCCGCAGGGTCGGAGCTCCCAGCACGCTTATCAGAAGTCCCACCTGTCCAATTTAGAAGAGGAATCCATCAGATAAACAGCGAACGATCAAGTTACGAAAAGCTAAAAAGAGAAAACTCACCAACACCTGCTTCTTGGTCCTCATCCCCCAACTGCACACCGGCTTCCTCCGCAGCGAGTAGCCGCATCCCCTCCTTCACCGCTACCTTCTCCTCCTTTGAAAACTGGGCGGTAACCATATCCATCCTGAATGCCGCTCCACCTTCCTTACCCGCATCAACCCTGGCCTCCTCTAAAGCCCGAAGATATACCTTGGCCATAACCCGGGGATAGTCATCCATCCAGGATAAGCTGCCCTCCTTCTAAGTGCGGAAGTACATGTCCTGCAGCATATCGTCCATCATCCCCTCATCCTCTTCAAACCTCATCACCCGGGCCTCGGAAATCTGCAACTTACTGGCGGCAGCATCCCTCTCCCGTCGGTATCTCGAGCACTCAGCTTGGAGGAATCTCCTCATCTCCTCCATCTCTTCTTTCAGCTTGGCTTGAGCAAGTTCTGCAGCTTCAAGCCTCCTAGATATCTCTTCAACCTGCTCGAGATCCGCCCTCCTAACCTCATCAACCGTAGTAATGGCCATGTCAATGCGTTCCTTGCAGGCGGCCTCCATTTTCCGCAACTCGGCTCTGCTAGCCTCTTCCATGGTCTTCTTCAGTCGTTGGGAGTTGGCTTCATGCTGCGAAATCTGAATAGCCTAGTCGGTAAGTTGCTTGGCCTAATCAGCGACCACTAACCACAGCCTTATATTGGCACTCCCTATCTCCTCCCCGGCCTTGGCCAATCGGCCGTGATGTTCCATTAACTTCTTGGCCTCCTTCGCGACCCGGTCGATGTTGGCCTTGGCTTCGTCCCCCATAGCAGCTATCCGAGTAGTGAGCAGATCCAGATCTAGGGACTTAGCCTCATCAAGAACCCGAACCATAGGATTGCGGGGGAGAAGATGCTCACCCGTGGCCTCGTCAAATAAGATATCCTGAGAGCTCGGGTCCAAATCCTGGTGGCCGGCAAAGGGATTGCGAGGCACGTCGGGACGTTTTATGCAGATAACGGTAGGATTTTCAGGCGGATGCGGGGAGGGAATATACTCATTGTCCTCCTCCGTGATATCATGAATAGGTTGAGGTGGAAGTTGTGGACCAGGTGAAGATTCAAATAAAGAGCGACTTCTCTTCTTTTTCTGAATACTCTCTTCAATGACCCTAAGAAGAGGACGGTAGCTAACTACGTCTCCTGGACGACTAGTGGGAGGCTTAGGCTTGGCAGAGGCTCTGAGTAACTTGTATTGTTCAAGGCGGTATCGAACGTCTGAAGTTTTGGCCACCTCACCTGCCCCTGTAATAAAGAACAAGCGTTACGAACATGCAATGGTCCATAATTCGAGAAATATGTTAAGTTAAAAAGAGTGAGAAGACACATCTATTATACAAACCCTGCGGAGAAGTAGGATACTGCAATAAGTCCTGAATCTCATTCCAGGACAGAAGCGAACCATAAAATATTCCTAAGTCCCTATCGTAAATGGAGTCTGCAGAAGTCAAAAGTTCACCTTGAATCGCTGGAGTCGCCTTAGCTGAAGAACTCTTAGAGAATGGATCGGCACCAGCCACAGCCTTGTCAACCTCCTTTGCCTTCTCCACCGAGGCTGATCCTTCCTCCAACCCCTCAAAAGCCTGGCGGAAGGCATCATCCGTCCACTCTTGGATCTCCCCTACCTGCTCAGAAGACAAAGCCCCGGCACCACTACAACCCTGTCCTTCACCTTCTCCATCTCCTCCGCTCTCCTCCTCGCCTCTTTCCTCCTCTCCACCTTCCTCCTTCGGAATATCTAGACATGTGCTGGGAGAGGGTCCATCAGACTTCTTAAGCTTCTTTCCCCCAATGACTGGAGGCACCGAGAAAGATCTCCTCTTGCTACTCTTCCCAGTAGCCCCATCCTTAGCTTTAGAAGCCCTCTCCTAGGTTGTATCTCTCTGTTTAAACACAGATTGACGTGGCAGAATCAGGTTATACTTCAAAAGAGTGGCATTCCTGATCAGGTAAGAAGCCGACCTATCCCTTCCAGAAATGACCTTTATTTCAGCAGCCATCCGCGCCAAGGAATCATTCTCCACGACCGCAAAGCCACCTGTTGCTTGCAAGAAATAAAAGCATATAAGAAGAAGCATTGCGATCGGGACGAGGAAAATATAAATGAAGTTCAACTTACAGCCGGAAGTGAAAAGGCGGAAAGAAACAGAGTCATCCTTAATGAAAAACCATTCTTTCTTGAACATACTAAACTTCGAGTACAAATTCAGAACAGGCTTGAAGGGCACGGCCGCTTCTAAGCTGATAAATGGAGACCCCTTCTTATAGCCTCTCAAGTTGTACAGATACCGGATCTCCCGGTTGGAAGGGGGACGCCCATATTTCCTCTGAAAGATGACGAAAAGACTCACCAGAATGGCGTAGGAGTTAGGCTGAAGTTGGAATGGAGCCACCTTCAGATATGTGATAGAGCTAACTATCCAAGCGTTAAGAGGTGGGATAGCACCACACATGCAATGATATCTGCTGTAAGCAAAGTAGCCTTCGGGGGGGGTCATACGGCATCACTCCTTCCCCCGGCAACAGCATGCATGCTCTATCAATCCCGAAGGAGCGGGAGATAACGTCGAGTTGCTCCTCTCTAAGAGAGCTCGGAAAGCAATCAGGAGGAGAGTTCAGAAGCTCTTGGGGACCATACCCGTCTACTAGCGACCTCGGGGTAGGTCCACGACGTTCCGGTCCTGGCTGGGCAGGGGGCACGACGGAAGACTCACTTCTGTCCGTGGATTTTTTCTTTTCTGATCGGGTTTCCACCTTGTGAGCCATTTATCTGCAAACACAAATGCAAGAGTATATTATTAGAATAAGGAGATGCAGAGATACAAACAAGCAAGTGCGTACAGTCTGGGGTTCTCGTTTGTGATTTAAAAAAAAAGGTACGAAAGGCCTGAGAATTCATTCGACAAACCGAGCTCCCCAGGGTTCACTCGGCATTACCAATACCAGGGTTCGTTCGGCATTCTCAGTACAAGGTTCGTTCGGCAATTTAAGAGCAAAAGCTCATTTGGTACTCAGAACCCTCAAGCTCATTCGGTAGTACAGTATAAAAATACATTCGGCAGTCACGTGATTCGGCGGCCAAGAATTGATTTGGCGAAATGTTGGTTCGGCAGAGAAACTCTTATCCGGCTATCTCGTTCGGTAGGGAATAACGGAGGCCTTAGGTCCCTATTTATAAGCAAACGACAACGACCGGACCAGTTGGTTCGGCACTAGAAACCGGATGGAAACTCCCAAGCTCAAAACAAAGCACGCCATGTGCATGCACCTACCCTACTTTGTGGGGCAAATGTTGGGTGCGTTTTCACCCCCGCCGAACCAAAAGGAAGGAAGGCACAACCGAACCACTCCCCAGCCGAGCCTACTCCCTTCCAAGCACTGCCGAACCATACTCATCTCCACACCACTACCGGTCCGGCTCCATACCAATACCGGTCCAACACCACCGGACCAGAGTGACCACCGGACCAACCTTCTCCTCCACAACCGAACCAACAACTACCGGTCCAAACAACATACTTCCTCCCACCGAACCAGCCCATACCGAACCAAGTTCTCATCTCCTACCATCTACCACCGAACCAGAGCTTCACCGGACCATCCACTTACTACCGAATCAAGGCAAAGAAGATGCGACCGGACCAATTCTGCCAGGCCAGATTGCTTCAGCCCAGGCCCATCAGTAGCTATATACATCCAAGACCCCTGCCCCCAACCTCACTCTATAAATAGAGGGGCAGGGGTACAACAATGGCAGACAAGTTTGAGAGCTCAAGCACGGAAGGAACTCAATTATTGGGATTAGATCCTGTGGAAGTCCTGTCAACTCCAAGCATTGATGAAATGGATATTGACTGGATCATGACTATATCACAGGAGCGAGAATCATGGATGACTCCGATATTGGAATATCTGTGCGACGGTTCTCTGCCAGAAAACTCAAAAGAACGACAGAAGTTATTAAGGAAAGCATCCAGATATATAATTCAAGATGGCCGATTGTATAGGCGGGGATTCTCAATGCCATTACTCCGATGTGTGACCAAGGAAGAAGCTGACACAATTCTAACTGAGGTACACGGAGGAGTGTGTGGAGATCATTCAGGTGGCCAAACTTTAGCAAAGAAAATTCTCTGTTATGGGTATTTTTGGCCAGATATTAATCGTGATGCCTCAAGTTACGCCCGAAAATGTGACCGATGCCAGAGATTCGCAAAAATCAAAGGAGCACCTTCCATTGAGATAAAACAGATGGTCAGTCCGTGGCCATTTGCTATTTGGGGAATAGATCTCATCGGGCCTCTGCCGACTGCAAAATCCGAAATAAGATATGTTATTGTTGCTGTTGATTATTTTACTAAATGGGCTGAATCTGAACCCTTAGCTACTATTACCTCTAACAAAGCGATAAACTTTGTAACTAAGAATATCATTTGCAGGTATGGTGTGCCTTAAAAGATAATTACAGATAATGGAACCCAATTCGAAAGTGAAGAGTTCCAAGATTTTTGCGTGAAATTCAAGATCCAGAAAAGCTTCTCAGTAGTAGCTCATCCGCAGGCAAACGGGCAAGTGGAAGCAGTAAACAAAATTATCAAATCGACCATCAAAAAACAGCTGGAAAAAGCGAAAGCTGGTTGGGTTGATAAGCTTCCACTAGCACTATGGGCATATAGAACTACACATAAAACTGCGATGGGGCGCATTCCATTTTCATTGGCATATGGATCAGAGGCAATGATTCCAGTAGAAATAGAGGTCCCTTCACATAGAAGAATCCATTTCAATCAAGCCGAAAATGAAAAGATGCAACTTGAAGCCCTTGACTTCCTTGATGAAAAAAGAGAAGAAGCTAAGCTCAGAATTGCAGCTCATCAGCAAAGAATAGCCAGGCACTTCAATTTCAAAGTTCGCCAACGCAGCTTTGATGTTGGGGATCTAATCTTAAAAAGAATTATGACACCTACAGGCGTGTTTGGGCCAAACTGGGAAGGGTCGTATGTCATAGGCCAAAAACTTCTTGATGGCATATTCAAACTCATAACTGTCGAAGGAGACCCAATTCCAAGAGCTTGGAACAGCAATCATTTGGGCCCATATTTTACTTAAAGGCTTTAATGAAATATTGTAAAAGAATGATGAATGTATGATTCTTGTATTGAAAGCCGTTGTAAAGCCAGTGCAAGTGAATAATAAGAACTATAAAGTGGATGTAGGCCCAGTTCTTGGCCGAACCACTACAAATCTTGTGTTCTTTACTATCATAAACTGCTTTGTTTTATTTCGATATATAAAATACGTCAATTGTATTACTGAAATGTCGATTTAACAATGCAGGCCATAAAAATAAAGCTTACCCATCACAAGACCAAGCAATCCCTGACATCACCCAACAAGTAAACGCTAAGCCGTTCAAAATTTCCATACTCAAATCCAACGAAAGGAGTTCTTCAAACAAAAAGTTAGTGATTCTGCTAGAATTGGTCCCTTATTAACAAATTGTGGTTGTTTGTACAAACGAGCATCCAGTTAAATAGCTTGTGTCTGCCCCGACCAACTCGCTTAACTATGAAGCATACTTCTTTGGATAAAGGAAATTGTTGGCAATTAAAAGAGAATTGTATTTGGAAAAGATAACGGGGACCGCCGATATGAATAGATGGCAAAGAGACATGGGCGAGCAAGCATCAACAGCCAAAGACCTCTTCGGAGGCACAACTCTTCGGAGGATAAAGACCTCAAACGGGGCATGCCAGAAGACTTTCTCAACAAAAAAGATTGGTATGGAATGACCGGGAGCACCTTCCCAACTGGAAGGCAAGGCGCTTGTTCACTAGCTGAGACAGTTTGCGCAGATAAGCGTCCAAGTAACTTGCGTACGCCCCCTGAATGCATACGATGATCGGAGGCACTTCCCAAGTGGAAGTCAAGGCGCTTGTTCACTAGCTGAGACAATCTACGCAAATAAGCGTCCAAGTGACTTGCGTCCGCCCCGCGAATCCAGCCAACCATGAGGAAGAAACTTCCAGGCATACTCGGAGGCACGCATTCCATCAAGATTTGAAATAAATCTTCACAAGTGCTGGAATGTGAAAAGCCCTCTTCGGAGGCCCATTTCACCATAGTTGAAATGCTAAAAGACCTCGAGTGAGCCTCGCCAGAAAAAGAGAGTTCTTTCTTGACAGAAAGTTGCGGACTGATCGGTGGCACAGAATACTCGTGTCCGCCCCGTGAATCAATCCAACTAAGAGAAGGAAACTCCAAACTTCCAGGCAAAAGCCCTACTCAGAGGCACACATTTCACCGTGATCTGAAATAAAACTTCACACGAGTCGAAATGTGAAAAGCCCTCTTCGAAGGCCCGCTTCCCAACGAACAGGGAAAAGAGAAAAGCCTCTCCCAAGAGGCAGAAACAAAAAAGACCTCTTCCAAGAGGCACAATCAAACAAACACCTCTTCCCAGAGGCGCAACCAAACAAAAAGACGTCTTCCCAGAGGCACAATCAAACAAAAAACTCTCTTCGGAGGCTCAAGCAGGTTGAAGCCCTTTTTCGAAAGGCCCACTGTACTATGAAGTAAAATTCACTTGCCAAAGCAAAAGTGACTTTTTCCAAAAGTGAAGTGTAAAAACTTTGCAACAAAAAAAAAGGAGAAAACTCCTCCAACATGAAGTGCATTCTACTAAATTAGAAAAATATTTTCTTAGAACGGAAATATTATCCTATAAAGTACAAATGCAAACTTCCTTCAAATGGAAGAGTTGTTCTCTAAAGAAAGAGTACAAGTCTTCTCGAAAAAGAAGAGTTGTTCTCCGTAACTTTGCCAATATGAAAGAGATTGCAATAAACCATGGTATGTGGGCAATACAATATAGTCATCACAAAAACCAAAGCCATATGCTCAAGAAACATACCATAGGTTTACTGCAACTTCACATAATGAGGATAAAGAAACTTGCATGAAAACAGAAAATGAAAGCGTTCTCAAATACAGACAGAAATTTGTATAAGTAAAAGAACTATTTTATTCCATACTATGAGAATTTTATACATATGCAGGTTTCAAAGTAAAAGAAAGCGGGGACCGATACCCGCACAATCTCCAGTCAACACAAGCTTATATCCAAGAAAAAAGCAAAGAGCGAGATAAAAAGAACAGGACAAAAGCCATCATTTTTTCTTCCCTCCACCTTTTGAGCCTGCACCTGGCCGGATGACCAACTTCTTGCGCCGGCTTGAAAGGGTAGGGGAAGAAGGAGAAAGTGGAACAATCGGACTTGCTTTTGCTTTTTCCTCGCCGGCTGAAGCTTCCTTCTTCTTTGAGACTCCACTTTTCCCCCCTTTCTTAGAAGAAGGCCCGCTTTCTGGAGCAAAAAGTGTAGCTAACGGCGTATCGTCGGAGCCAGTTAGTTCCGGAGTCTTTTCGCCCTCCTCAGTTTCTTCTCCCCTATGTTCTTGAGAAGCAATAGGATCGTCCAAGTCTTGGAGAGCTTCTATTTGCTCCTCTTGTAACCCCGGTTGAGAGGCAGAAGGAGGAGTCACCTGAAGAGACGGCGGAGGAATAACTGGAGGAGGGGATGTCTGAACAATGCTCAATACTTTCTCTACAGAAGAAAAGAAGTCAAAATCAGTAAAGAGAGGAGATAAAGGCTTGTTGAGATTTAGGAAATAATCAAGAAGCTCATCAAACTCATGTGAAGCAAATGAGCAGTCTACTTGAGCAAGATTAGCATTAAAGTTACCTGGAGAAGTTGGCTTTCTGACGTCAATTTCATAAGCTTGTGCTTCAGTGCTTTCTTCGCCTTCGTCTCCACCTTGTGCGCTTGTAATCTCAGTCACGACTTTAGCCGTGAGCAAAGAATGGGAACTGGAGCCTATGATATCAATGTCGGCCAAAGTCGAAGGAGGGACAGGGGCAATTAAAGTTGCTTCTTTCTCTGGATGCTCCCCTCCCATCGTTTCGGCTCGTACTTTAACAAGCTGCTCCTTTCCTCTGGCAAGAGCAGCACGGGTTTCGTCATCAAAGTAATGCGCCTCAAGTTCATCTTCGGAATAACCGGCACCTTTGAGCATATCCATTACAGCCTCCCACACTTCAGCCAAAGTGATTTCATATTTAGGCCCCAAAAATGCAAGGCTCCCACGCCCCAAGACGCTTTGGACGTAAAAATCAAACAGGGTAGAGTTGATGTTGGCTTTTGTCTCTTCATGAGATTGTTCAGCGGCTCTCTTTCCAGCCATGGCCTAATCACGTTCTTTCTCAGTCTTTAATAGTTGAGCTTTCAGCCTCATGATTTCTAAGTCTTGGGAGTTAGCTTGCTCCCGTAGCTCTGCAAAGTTAGCACGATATTTTTCCACCATCTTCTGTGTAGCTTCAAGTTGGGTTTCAACATACCGTTGAGCGACATGAGCATCTCGAACTTGCTTCTGAAGCACTTCTTCCTTTTGAGTATAAGAGATGGAAGAAGTAGTAAGCTCGTGCTTAATTTTCTCGACCTCCGCCTCAAGCTTTTCGTTGTACTTAGCGATGTTTTTCATTTCGGTGTTGTGTTGATAAAGAATTTTTTGCCATTCAGACTTTTCGTTCTCCATCGTCAGCATAGCTTCAAGGTTGGCCCGGTTCACCCTCTGAAGCTCATCGACGAGCTTTTGCCACCCTAACATTCTCTCGATATCAAGTTTAACAGTGTCAAGATTTCGTAGCATGGCCTCTTGGTCGATGGGAACCAAGTCAAGGTCGAAGCGGACTCCCTTTAAGCACCAATGCGGGAACCGACTTTGAAGGGTTGGCGGACCTCTCTCAATTTGGTACGAGGGTCTGCCGAGAAGTGTCTGAATGTCGGCTCCTTCAAGGGCAGGAGACTTTGAAGGAATTTTAAGAGAAGTGAGGGCAGCGACCTTTTCTAAAGTTGCAGATGCAGTCTTTTCATCAAGCCTGGCCCGCTTGCTTGGGTCTCCGATGTCATGACTCTTTCCTCTATCGTCATAAGTTTTTCTTTTATGAGAGTCATCGCCTCTGCGAGAAGAGTCATGTTGCTCATCCCTTCTTCCGTACCTTTCTTCATATGCTCTTCTTTCTTGAGCTTTTTGAGCGGCTCTCTCTTCATCAGTTTCCCTGTGGGCGGGAAGATAGCGCCTATAATCATACTGACCACGCCTTCCGTACTGTTGAAAGTCGTCATAATAGGAACCGCTACGCCGAATTAGAGAACCTGAAAATGAGAGAGGGATAAAACTTGATTAGTCCTGGAAGTAAAGTGCATGAGAGTACATATAAGTGCTGAAAATCCTAAGTGTGTGTAATGTGCAGACTACGCGCGTCAAACTACGAACCACTACATGGTTGCGGGGAAATGATGGGTGTAGTGGCTAACGTCAACTCTTGAGTCAACGGAGTCTGTTGCAAAGTGGAAGTTGCTTCAACTGCTGAAGAGGTAACTCTAGCAGAAACAGGGTCATCTTTAAAGAGCTCCTGTGAAGTTATCATCAGATCGCTCAACCGTTCAAAAATGTCATCCCCACTCTGCTTGGCAGGACTTGCTCTCTCAGTTCCCTTATCACCAGATTTCTCTGAACAATGAAAAGGCTCTTCCACTTCGATGATCGGGGCAAGTGTGGGTTTGTCAGATGGCCCCGCAATATCAGTAGAAGTAGAGCACTTCACCAGTAAACCCTCAGAAGTAGGTTCCTTCAGTGGTTCCTCAGCAGAAACTGGGGCATCTGGCGAGTTGGCCGGAGAATCGGTAACTTTGTGAGGTTGAGTAGAGCGAGAAGGGTGCAAAAGCCCATATTGGTGCAAAAGTTCATCTCTCAGCAAAAACTTAATGCTTCTTTCTTCAGCCGGCACGACACTTAATCTATCGAAAGTCGTCTTGTGACCGGGATTTCTAGAGGGAGGAGGAAGTGCTGTAAAAGAAAAGAATGAAGTTAGCACTTAGCAATTCAAATCTTGAAAAGCTGAAACAGAAAAAACAGGGATGAGCAATCTCACTTCCTTTTCTCCAGATGGCATAAAACCCTAGAGGACAGTGGACAAAGAAGAATTGATTCAGAAAGCCGTGAGCACTTTCAGAGAGATCAGTAATAAGTTTGCGATTCCTGGAACTTCTCACAAACATAAAAGAGGGGTAGTCTTTATACTTTGCAAATGTGCATAAATGGCAGATTTCTTCAAAGCTTGGGAGGCGGTCAAGCGTCCTCCTGAATAAAACACACAATCCCATCAGGATGGCATATCCATTGGGATGTAGTTGAAAGGGAGAAATGGTTAGTCGGATAAGGAGTCGATGGAGAAACTCATTGAAAGGAGGGATGGCACCACAAAGGCACATCTGACGGTTGACGGCCACAAAACCAAGAGGCGGCCTGACAGTAGTATCATTTGGGCCAGGAAATCTGGCATCCTCATCGGCAATCCCAAATTGGATACGTAAATGAGTGAATGCCCGCTGACTCAAGGTAGTTGGAGTTCTCTTTGGAGGATCAACCAATGGCTCAGCTATCGGAAAGACTGCTTCAGAATGCTCGATTATCACTTCTTGAGAAATAGATTCAATCAATCGCAGATCACAGAGTAATATAATGCAGCGGAATAGATTCAAACCACAATGGTAATAGATTCAATGGTAATATCGACCCCATGATCAACAAAGATCGAAGTCACAAAAGAAACCAATATCTTCAATTAAATTCAATGGTAATAGATTCAAACCACAACCATAAATCAAGCAAGTGTTCAAAACCGAGAGAATTGATAACATCAAAAAAAAAAACATCAACATTCAATAGAAATTAAACTGTCGAAGCGCAAGTTGAAGTAGATGTGAGTGAAAAAGTTCACTCACCTTATTCGAAGAACACGGATCCAAAGATCGACAGATGCTAGGTACGAAATCATCCTTCGAGCTAGCTACAAAAGTCGGCAACTTCGATTTTCGCTTAAAAACCCTAATTTTTGAGAAACGAAGCCACCATTTCTTTTTTTCTTTTTTCGATTGTTTCTGTTTAGCGTTTTAGGGTTATGAATAAAAAAAGAAAAAGAAAAGGGGGTCGGGTATTGGGTTATCACGGCATCAAAACAAAGAAACACCTTGGGCTGAGATTAAAAATTTAAAGCCCGTAATCCCTTAACAAATTATTAACAAATTTCAAACCAATTTAAAAATTCCAATTACAATAGAAATTAGCAACCTAATTTAGTCGTCTAACGACAGTAATTAATTACTGCGAAATCTCAGGTTGTTACACAAATCCCGGGAAGAAGTCAAGCAGAAGCACCTGTAACATCTCGGTCTGACCTGAGTACTATTTAAGAAAATAATAAAAGGATCGGTCTAGCTATAAATATCAGATGACATGGTATAAAATAAAAGATATGGAACAAACATAAAATATCCATACTGACATACTACTATAAGTATGCAAATGATGATCAACAGAAGATCAATCAATAAGAGATAAATCAATATCACAAGAATCTTCTCAAAGATTCAAAGAGGGCATCATACCCTAAACTTGTACTCATAACAAGTCAATGACATAAATTCCAGAAATCAACACATGAAATCCAAAAATCACAGAAAAAGGGAAAGAGGCCTATCACATGACGGTCCGAAGACCATGGGGAGCTACCCAATATGGGTGAGTCGGAATCACCCAGATGAGGTCTAGGCTAACCAAAAAGAAAAAAGGTATGTGTGAGTGGAATCACACAAGTAGTGTCTAGCCTAACATCGCAACAAAAAGGTATGTGTGAGTGGAATCACACAAATGGTGTCTAGACTAACCTTGCGGACAAAGAGATATGTGTGAGTCGGAATCACACCCATGAGGTCTAGTCTAACCTTGCAAACAAAGAGACATCGCACAGTTGCTAGTCTAAATCATAAAATGATCGTCATGAT
This sequence comes from Allium cepa, assembly GCA_030765085.1. Classification (NCBI taxonomy): domain Eukaryota; kingdom Viridiplantae; phylum Streptophyta; class Magnoliopsida; order Asparagales; family Amaryllidaceae; genus Allium; species Allium cepa. Next base: position 883,728,843 of record CM060943.1, on the reverse strand, counting down.
CAACGAGAAATGTCAATTACACTAAGCTAGTAAACATAAAAGTTTATCTTCGTGTCCCATAACCACTTGCTTAACTTAAATATTTACGAACAAACTATAAATCTTCACTAGAAAATTGTCACAAGAGGTTCAATCGAACAAGTCCAAGAATTAACCCACGAAGTGAACGCAAGCGTTTCATACCACTTGTTTTACTAAGCCGTTTAATTAGATTTCTCATCCGAGTGAGGTAAAAGTTTGTATATACTATTAGATTGGAAAACGGTTTAAGTAAAGAGCTTTGTTATTGAAAATAGAGTTGAAATCATTTTGTTGAAAGAGTTCTGATATTTACTACTAGTATTTAAACCTTCATATTTCTAAAGTTGTTATCCCGCCTTTTTAGCAAGGTCGTGATACCATAAAATCGAGCGAGAAGCCAAAGATAGTTTGTCTCGAAGAATAGTCAACTCAGCATCTCAACAAAGCAAGTTATGTTGAATGTTTTTCAGATAAGATCCCCTACGGAGGGGGGGTCCGGGGGGGTGGCAACCCCCCAAGGTGGGGGTGCGGGGGCAACACCCCCGCTACGGGGTTCGACCTAATGGTTGCGACCTAAGGGTCTAAGGGGTCAAGCGACCTAATGCTTGCGACCTAGAGGTGCTCGAGAGTTAGCAAAAGCGAGCGATCTAACAAAGGCGAGCGACTTAAGGGGTCATGCGACCTAACGGGCTCACGACCTAACGTGGGAACGACCCAAAGAGGCACGCGACCTAGTGGTTGAACGACCTAAAGTTGCAAAGGCCAAAGTGGAACGACTGTCGCGACCTAGCGACCTAATGTGCCACACGACCTAACGACCTAACTAGGTCGAGCAAGTTAAGGCCTTAACGACCTAAAGGAATTAAGGCGTCATGACCTAAGGGATAAAGGTCCTGCGACCTAGAGGGGAAATAAGGTCTAACGACCTAGCGTGTATAGGTCAAGCGACCTAACGGTTTATAAGGTCATGCGACCTAACTGGGTGAAGGTCATGCGACCTAACATGGAGGCCACCAAGCAACCAAATGAAGAACAGGGCATGCGACCTACGACCTAGCGGCACACGACCTACGACCTAGCGGCACACACCTACAACCTAGCGACACACGACCTACGACCTAGCGACCTAACCCCGAACAACAATTTGTGCCAGTGCGACCTAAGTGCAGAAAATCACCAAAAACGCTAAAAATTGGAGTTTTTCGCCAATCCAACCTAAACCAAATGCAAATGTACATGCTAAAGTGATAGGAAATCATTCCCAAACATCCATGATAGATATAGGCAAGAACATGAGATAAAAATCTCACCTATGCACCAAAAATCAATGAAAATGAAGACCAAAGCAAAGCAAGAATCAATTCACTTCAATCTCAACACAAGAAGCTTGAATCCAATGTCTTCACTTTGATTTTGGAGTTGGATGTTGAATTTGGTAATGAACTTGGGATTGGAATTTTAATTTTCCTTTCCACTCACCATTAATGCTAAAACTAGAGTTAGGTAGGAATTTATGAAGAGATGAGGAGAAGGGGTTGGAACTTAGATTTAATAAGCTAAACCAACCCAAAGTCCAAAGCGGGAAAAGTTAGTGAAATTCCACTAACCTCAAACATATCAAAGTTCATACTTAAAAAGAATGTAAACGGCATTTCGAACTCAATGGAAGTGGTCTCGAGTCCTAATTTGACCGTTTGCAAAAAGTAGCTTTTCGGACAAATATCTGATTAACGACAAAATATTTAAATAAAATATTTAAATAAAATATTTAAATATAAAATCGATAAATATGCGGGTTGTTACAAAAACCCTAATCGAATTAAAGAGGACGATCTAACCGTTGAAACGCGAAACCTCCAACTCCGATGAGCTCCATTCGTCGCTCTCCATAACCTGGTAACCTCAATTCGTCGTCAGGCGAAAATCATCAACCATCATTTAACGGCCGAGAATAAACGGCAAAATTCTGAGAAAACGATAACTCCAATCGAAAAATGAATACCTCCAAAAAATCACGCGCCTCGAGATCTTCAACATATAATTTTTTGGAATTTTTCTAGGGACTTTAAATTTTTGACTTTTTATTTGAATTGAAACTGGACCTAGGATTTGCAGCCATTGGAAAGGAGGAGTTGAGGGAAATGAACGCACAAAGAAAAGAAGATAGATGGAGGCTGGGGTTTATAATTGGGTTTATATAGGTAGGTTAGAGATTTGAATAGATGGATCAGGTTGGATAGGTATACGTGCTTTCGTAAACGTGGCCTAAAAACCCCGTTCTGACCCCGGAACGAAATTTGTAAAACCCATATGTCCAAATAGGTGTTTTAAAATATTCTGAACGCGATGGAAAAAGTTTCACTTCCAAATTTGATTGTATAAAGAAGTTATGATGAAATCAATATTTCCAAATTGATTTCAAATTGATTTCAATTAAATCGATTTCAAGGCGTTTCGCGTTCGTACGATCAAACGACAAGTCCGATCGCTACGAAACTTGAAACCCTATAATAATTCACTATTACGGATTCGATGAAACTGGTTTCGTCGAAATCCGAGTCCATGACAAAAATGGCTATTTTTATATTAATTAAATTAATTGATTAAATCCAATTTTATATATTTAAATTCTAAAATTGACAATTTTATCATCTTTATATTACTCAAACATTTACAATGATTTTAACAAATTTAAATGTCAGTATAGAGAAGATAAATTTATCAAGTCAAATGTTAATATCACCTTTGATAATTAATTTCATTGAATTCACAAAATTATAAATAAAATCCTCAAAATTCCATTTCACTTAAATAAAGTTTTGATTTTCATAAATGTAGTATCTAGATTTTAAATTTTCATTTATTTGAAATAACCTCAATCACTATAATTTATATTCTAATAATTGAATAAATTTTGATTTCAATGCTACATCAACCAATAGTTATTATAAATGGAATTGACATAAATTTCAAATATTACTTCAATTAACGTTAAATATAATAACTATTTTTATTTATTGCAATTGATTATTAGTTAAAATTTAATATACTAAATAGATGGTTAATCTTAAAATACTTGTTTTTATTAACATTTTATCCCCACTTAAAAGCTATTAATAACCAGCCAAATGTTGCTATTCGATTGAGACCTAATTCAATGCATTAATGGATGGGTAAATGATTAAAAGTTTGCACTATTGCCGCAATTTCATTAATATATATTAAGGTTTATTAAGCTCTAATTGACCCCCAATTAATTATTTCAATAATTACTACCCTTGTCTTCAAACATCCAAAATTCAGAAATTACAGATTTTATTTCCTATATTTCCATTTAATAGGCTTTCCATTATATCATCAAATCTAATTGCCCTTATTATGGATTGTATTAAATTATTTCATCGATTGTCAATGTACGGGAAAGATTATTATTGGCCGACTCTTATTACATTAACAATTTCCATCTTATTCAAATATCCCATTAGTTATAGAAATAAATTTCATCCACTTACACATAAATGCATTTTATTACATATTCCCTCCAATTAACTTAAAAATTTTATTTCTATAGATTGGTTTGATCTAATCGCCAAATATATCTACATAAATTACTTTACATTCACATTTCCATTATGTTAGTAATTATCATTAAAGAAACGTTTATAAATTTCAACAACATTGAAATTATTTACCTACATTGATTGTATATGTTTTTTCATTATTATCATTCATTAGAATTCTATTGCCATTCATTTATTCAATATTGACATCCACTTAATAAAATTTACTTCCATTTATATAGTTGCAATCCAATTCAGTTATTATTTCATTTATACCATTTCAAATTTTATTTCTTTAAGTATTAATTACACAATCATATTAAATTAGCAAACTATAATGTTCTCCACTATTTCTTTAATTGAAGTTCATTTCAACTGTCAGGAACTGATTTTTTATTGTCATTTCAACTTTTAATTTCTAAAGTTCTCTCCAATATAAATTGTAAAATGTTCATTTTCTTTCTTCATTAAATTACAAAAATAAAATAAAATTAACAAATTAAGTGGTCGAAATTTACGGGTCGTTACATGTAACGACCAGCTATTTTGGACCATTCAAATCGAAAATAAAACCATACATATCCGACTTGAATAATTCAAAATACCGAATTGTTAATTAAAATTTGGCAAAACTTAAAATATACAATAAATCAATCAATCGCAGATCACAGAGAAATATAATGCAGCGGAATAGATAAAGAATAGTAGTTCATGAAGCTACTATATACATCAGAGTTAGAAATAAAATACAACCGAATAGTTCAAATGCAGTGAAGTCTCCAATGCAACAGATGACTTCTCTGAACCAATCAACTGGAAAGGCTGGAATCTAAATCGATAGTTGGATCTCCAAATGAAACATCGAACTCCAAAGGTGAGTCTCTAATGCTATATCACTCAGTCTGACCCGAGTGTAAAGCAAAATACAAAACACTCGAGTCAGGATTAACATTCTTATATCAATAAATCCAACTCAAGTGAAATATCAACTGAAATAAAAATAACTTAAAGGATGTCTAGGATAACCATCCTCTAAGGGTCCATGGAACTATCTACAAGGTAGAAATGTACACTATAACACTGTGGTCATTTCAGCTTAATGTATACTTCAAAACCAAATATCTTTTCATTTTAACAATATAAAATGTTCATTTTCTTTATTCATTAAATTAAAAAAATTAAATTAAATTAACAAATTAAATGGTCGAAATTTACGGGTCGTTACATGTAACGACCCGCTATTTTGGACCATTCAAATCCAAAATAAAACCATACATATCCGACTTGAATAATTCAAAATACCGAATTGTTAATTAAAATTTGGCAAAACTTAAAATATACAATAAATCAATCAATCGCAGATCACAGAGTAATATAATGCAGCGGAATAGATAAAGAATAGTAGTTCATGAAGCTACTATATACATCAGAGTTAGAAATAAAATACAACCGAATAGTTCAAATGCAGTGAAGTCTCCAATGCAACAGATGACTTCTCTGAACCAATCAACTGGAAAGGCTGGAATCTAAATCGATAGTTGGATCTCCAAATGAATCATCGAACTCCAAAGGTGAGTCTCTAATGCTATATCACTTAGTCTGACCCGAGTGTAAAGCAAAATACAAAACACTCGAGTCAGGATTAACATTCTTATATCAATAAATCCAACTCAAGTGAAATATCAACTGAAATAAAAATAACTTAAAGGATGTCTGGGATAACCATCCTCTAAGGGTCCATGGAACTATCTACAAGGTAGAAATATACACTATAACACTGTGGTCATTTCAGCTTAATGTATACTTCAAAACCAAATATCATTTCACTTCAAATACCTCTATATTTCCCAAAATAGTATTTATACATATTAAAATTAAATTAACATAATTTATAAAATAAAGTATTTTCAATTCCCTCAACTTAAAAATCATTTCAACATCAACCCGACCTTCCTATTTAAATTAAATTCAATCTCAATTTATCAATTTAAATTCAACTCAATTCCTCAAATAAACACTTCAATTTATCAATCTCAAATTTGGATTTGTAATCACAAAAATAACCCATTATATTTCAATATATTTCAAAACTTTAAGTATTCAACGTTTCAACTAAATTTTTATTCAATTTAGTTTTCTAAGTAATAAATTCAAATTTGGCTTAACCTAAATTTCACTTTAATTCAATTAGTTGTTAAATAACAAATTCAACTACGTTGATTTCAAATACAGATCCGAATCTCAATATAAACCATTTAAATTCCAATATAGTTCAAGGCTTTAATATTTATGTGATATCCCGAAAATTTTGACAATAACAATTTAATAATTTATGTCAAAATTTAATTAATTTGACAATATTGTTAATAATAAATTTGAATTAAATTTAATAACCTTCTTTAAAATAAATATTTAAACTGATAATCTATCTTTAAAGGTTAATAAATTATTTTATATTTGTAATGTATACATATCTGTATGTATTATAAATAGATGATCTTTGTTTTAAATTTAATATATATAGGCATTTTTTCTTATTCTAATATTTTGATAAATTAAAAATTAGATTTAATTTGATATTAAGCTATTAAATAAATAATCATATGACTTCAAAATACTCAAGATAAAAACTTAATTGTTTAAAATTAATTTTAGTTGAAGTTTAGATTTAGATAAAAAGGTTTGTTTGTCTTAAAAATGACTTGATAAAATAAGTCTTTCAAAAATGTTTGAATAAAATAAACCTTATTTATATTTAACATAAGTATAAAAATAAATAATAAGTAAATTTAGTGTTTAATAGTTTAAGTTTGAAATAAAAAGAGAAATAAAAATAAGCAATAAAAATAAATACATAAGTTAAAAATTTATAACAATTACTAAAACGAGATTATATGAAATTATATGAATATAAATTAAGTAATAAACCAACACTCGTAACTAAAACAACTATATATATGTACTTAGGGGATAAGAGCAACCATGCAAGAACAAAGCAATAATAAAAATGCATATGTACATGAGGTAAAGCATAACCAGGAAAGGATAAAATAAAAGAATCTTGTATGTGAAGCTTCGTTATGCAAGGCGTATATGTATATGAAGAGAAATAAGACAAGTTATAATATGTACATAAAACAAATGCTGCCAGGCAAGTGAAAATAAAAATCTTTATACAAGACAGATTAGATAAAGAGTAAACATATAGTGCATTAGCATTAACATGCTTTCATCTCAGCACAAACTTAAGTCAATTCGAAATCTTATTAAGCATTTCAGCCTCCACAAATCTGCCTAATAAAACAAAGTTTATATGTACATAGAATATTAAGCAAGCTAGGCAAGTGAAAAATAATAATGTGTAGCCTGTTAATAGATGCAAAGCAAAAATAGGATAGGTATGAAAGCATATTCAGGCAAGTCTGCAAGATAAGTATGAAAGGAAAAAGAAATATCAACATATACGAATAAGATAAGGATGTAGGCATGAAGGGAAACACTTGCATTTAATGTAACCAGTACTAGCATAACTTAAGTCTATTCAAAAATCTCATAAGGCAACTCAGCCTCCATAAAGAAAATCTTGCCTGATAAAACAAGAATAAACAGTGTACCAGGTAAACATGCCAACCCAGATAACACCTACCCTATACCAAAACCTATATTTCTACATATACATCTCTACTTATTCCAGTTTGTTTCAAAAAAAAACTTTGGAAAACAGAAATGAATTAAGGTTTGCAAATTTTCTTTCAAAAGTATAACTAAGATAACCTGTAAAACAAAGCTTGTTATGTTTATCTTCAACCTGGAAATCAAGCATCTCCTCAACAACAACTATTGGCTTCAAAGTAAAAAGATTTTTAATGCAAAACTTTCAAGTTTCAGAGCATTCAAACACTCAAGTTTTAAAGTATCATAGGCTTTTCAATTTGGGTGCTCTATTCTCTGTTTCAAAATTTTGCAGGTGAGTAACTCTTTTAAATAACTTAAGTTTTTAAACTTGTTGCATGCTAATATTTGAATGCTTAAATATATATTGTGTGGATATTTATAATTTCATTTCTATGGGTGTTTGTGAGATGAAAATATCTGCATATTTCAAGCCTGTAAATTCAAAATTTGTTTTCATCATAAATCTGCTCTGTTTATTTTCAAGTGAGTAGCATTTTTTTTAAAACTTAAATATATAAATATATCTGGTGTATGGTTAAAATCTAGACCCAGGATACTTTGCATATATGTATTATTCTGTGCATATAGGATGAATGGCCGTGTACAGGTTGTAGTTGCTGTGACAATGCAATTTTGGTTTACAAACTTGTGTTTTGATCCATATATTCTTATTCCTTGATTCTAGTAATAGTTAAGACTTAGTTTAAAGATGGTTGTTTCATCATAAAGTAAGATTCAAACTTATTTAAGCTAAAGAATTTTGTATGTTGCTCTGAAAAAAAAGAGAAGAGAAAAAAAATATCAAAACAGCTGAGTATATTAGCTTAATTAAAACTCAAGCTATTTAAATCATAAATTCAGTGTTACTAATTGAAAACTACAAACAAAATATGATTTTTAACAGAGGAATCAGGATTTATAGTTTAGAATTGAAGGTGGGGTTTGGGTTTTACGTGGAAGTCTATTTTTGAGTCCCTCTTGTGATCAAGTGTATTGGTGAGCTCGTGGACTTGCATGGAGATGGAGGAATAATCAATGATGTTGGGGAAAATTATGGATGGTGATGAAATTCATTAGGGAGGTTGCGGTTGTAAGAATTGTTTTAGAACCCTAGTTTTGTCTGTGTTTGAATAATTAATCACCATGGCCCGTGTGGGGGATCGAGTGATGGGGGATTTCTGGTGAGGGAAGCTCGATCGAAGATGAAGACATGGCCGAAGTGGCCGAACGTCAGGTGGCCAGGATTTTCTAAGCGAGGTGATGTCAGGTTTTCTATGGCGATGCTCTGTGTTTTTTTCAAGTTTTGGGGTCGAAGTCTTAATTTTGATTCCGACATTTGATGTTCGTTTTGGTGAGCGTGGAGTGTTTCTGAGTCGTTCCTCGACGTGTTCTGATCATCGTCGATGATCACGAGTGGCCAGAGCCGCCGTGCATATGCACGGCGTGATGTTTGTCTGATGATGGTGGTTTTTGATTGTTTCGAGTGGATTAGATTTGACTCGAAGAAGGCAGGCTGTTTTATCGGGTAGGTGGGATCTTGGACTCGAAGCGGCTGTTGGTGCCTCGGGTAGTTTTCATGAAACAGGTTTTATAGAAAACCTGTTGTTCTGTTTATCTTTTTATTTGAAAATAAAGTCTAAAAGCTAAGTTCAGATGAAAAGAAGATTAAAGATGAGATATAAATCCAAGTTTAATCTGATTCAAGTTAGTTTTGAATTTTAATTTAACAATAAATAAAGTTTTTATTTAAATTATTTTAACCTTTTTAAAAAGGCTTAAGTAATTTGGATTTTTTTAAAGTAAAGTTTAAATTGTAAGTGAAGATTAAAATCAAAAGTTTAATTCCAGATTCAAAATATAAATTTGAAATATTAATTTTGAAATAAATGAAGATTTTAAATATTTTTAAACAGTTTGAATGATAAGTAAATTTTAAATTGATTTGAATTCAAAGTGGAGTTGTGTTTTAAATTCTTTTGAAATTTTTATTTTAAGATAAATTAATCTTTAACTTGTGAAATAAAAAAAAGTTTGGAGTTATTTTAAACTTGTTAAGATTAATTTGATTTCATTTTAAATCTTAAATTTAAAATAAAATTTAAAAGTAAATTTAAATTAAATTGTTTTAAAATACCTTATTAATGATAAATTGATCATTAAATAGAAAAATATTTAAAAGACTTAAGGATTTGTAATTATTAAGTTAACTAAATGAATAACTAATGACTAGAATTAATTAACTTATAAATTAAGAGTTTAAATTTATTTAAATAAGATATAAGTTAATTAATTTAAGGTAAATCAATTGGTAATTAAGAATCATTGATTAAATAAGATCTAATTTTTAATTAATGATTAGTAATCAATTAATGAACAAATTAAGGATTAATTAATGAGTGATTAATATTAATTAAAATGTAATTGATAATAAATCTTAGTTAATTACTTTAGGAAAAGTAACTAAAGAATTATAATTAGTTAATCAAGGTCATTAACTAAGATTATGAAATAATCAATTAATGGGATTAATTTTAATAATTAATTAAATTATTTATTTAAGATAAGCAATTGTGAATTGTTAAGTATAATTACTTGACGGAAGTAATTAATAATTAATTACTCATTGTAATTAATTCTATGAATTGTTTAAGTTAATTAATTAAATTTAAATAATTTAAATAATCATATGATGATGAGTTAAGTATAATTACTTAGGGAAGTAATTAATAAAAATTACTGGATGTAATTAACCGAGGGTGATTTAATAATGAAAGTAATTGGAATATAATTACTTTCTATAATTAATCAGGGGATTAATTAGAGAAAATTAATTAAGGAGTAATTAATTAATTTGATGGAGTAATTAAAGATAGTTAATTACTGAATTATATTAATCAGAGGTGATTAACAAATGTGGTTTAATTGAAGATTAATTACTTAAGGTAATTAATTTAAACATGGAGTTAATTAAAATGTAATTAGAAAACGTTAATTAATATAATTAATGATGTAATTAAGGGATGATCAATTTAGATTAACTAATCAATAATAAGTAATTAAAGAGTAATTAAGTAGTGTAATTAAGAAGTAATGTAATGTTTGTAATTTAAGGTTAATTTCTATATTTGGATAAGATAATTAATTTGTGAAAATAATTTAAGGATGATTATTTGAATATAACTAAATGTTAATCATTCAAGTGTGATTGATTGAAACGAATAATTAGTGAATGATTTATTAACTGATTGATAATTCATTAATAATTATATAAGCAAGATTTAAAATGGTAAAGTAATTAATTTAATTCACTTTAAATTAATTAGAGGTATAAGTAATTAATTGAAGTCATTTTAAATTAATTATAGCTGATATGATTGCTTATATATGGATTGATAATATTGTTTACTTTGAATAGGTTGAGATCTCAAATATGAGATTAATGAATGCTATGTGATAGGTATGCTCTGATTTAATATGATGAAAATATGGATTATTTGTTGTGATGATAATATAGATTATCTGTTTATGTTGATGTTGACTATCTATTATGATATTGTGAATTATCTATCTGTGTGTATATGGATAATTGAACTGAATTGTTTTAAACTTTAAACAACTTAGCCTTAAAAGACACGTTTTGGATTTCGATGAGACCGGGATCGGGTTTTCCATATTTGGAAGTTCGAAAACCACATCGATCCAAATTAAACGTTAGGTCGTGAATTCTCAAGTGAAGATTCAGAATGCAAGGGTTATCGTCGTAACTCTGAGGGTGATTCCAAAATGAGTGTAATGAGATAATGCCTTCGGCTTCGTTCGAACCCGGAACGAACTTGTATGGATTGAATGCTTTCAGAACATCGTCAGGTGGGCGATGAGCATTCTAAGAAATGTGTTCTCTAAAGGTATTCGTAGCCTCAAGCCTCATCAACCGGGAATGGCTAAAACGGGGGTGGTGCAGCAAGGTTAGGTGGGTCATGCCCAAGCAGGACAAGATTTTCCCCTGTCTAGATGTCCCTTTTATTCGGCTGTGTGGACAGTTGTGAGCTCCAACTGTCGGGGTTGTCTTGTTCGGGGCTGTTCAATAAGGAATGGTTCCGGCCTTGTGTTGCAAGGGGTCGGGAGTGATCCTCGATACGTTGATCTAGGCCACGTACTGTGACGGGCGGTACCCTAGTAGCCCTGCCATTGTATGGAATCCAAAATCCAATAAGTGCCAACGGTTTTGATTGTATTACCCACTTTTGTGGCTAGTAGCTGGAATTTAATCATGTAACAATTTCGGCTATTTTCTATTTACTTGAAAACCCTAGACCTATTATAATATCACTGAATTTCCTATCAAATGTTTTGGTTAGCGTAAGGTAAAAACTTACCCGTGTTTATTTGTGGGGAGTCTTACGTGATACCTTTTATTTTCAAATGTTTTTCAAAGTTAAGCAACTTTAACCTGTTACTCATACCAGACCCATGTCTGACCCGGAGTTTATTTTTGTTTTTCATAAACTCTCAGGTACCCAAATTTTTACGGGTAGCCAAGGGATTCAGGTTAGCTTTGACGAATTCTGGAGGAGCAATGGAGCAGGAGGCTTCTACGTTGTAGACTACATATAGTGTTCCGCTGTGTTGTTGTCTTTGGGATTATTTGTTTGAGTTGTGATGTATTAACTAGACGGGTGTTTATAACTGTCTAGCATGTGATGTATTGTCTGTATAACTCTGATATATGTAAATTATGTAATAGTTATGTGATCTATTATATTTTGTTCCATTCCGCTTTGAGATTTTGATGTTGGTGTTCTTTCTTCTCTATCTTTTCTATTTTCTCATCCCTTTCTTTCTTCAAGATGAACCGGATTTCTGGGGTCAGAAACTCGGGTCGTCACAGTTGGTATCAGAGCGATAGGTTGAGTGAATACCTAGGCTCTTGGATGATTTCTTTCTTGAGAGAGCGTATTTGTAATTTTGATATATAAATATATTTATATTTGTTTCTACCTATTTGTTGGGTTACCTGTCCGAGTTATCCAATATAAGTTATAAAGGTAGATAGGGTAGTGGTGTGTGTAACACGACTACCAATGGTTGGAGTATGAATATTTGAGGTTGGAAGTATATTTGTCGAAACTGCAGACCTATTACTGTTTCGAGTGGGCTTTGGGTGATGCAAGGATTTCATCGATCTCTGAAGGAAACTAGTTAAGGTTCGGAGTTCATTTTTGAAGCGTAAGTTTGGATGAGCTAGAGTTTGGACTATCGGTTTGACATGAGCAAGTCCGGATATCTTACCTCTGGATGTAGTAGCTGTGTGATGAGACACAGTGACTATGGAAGTCTCCGAAGATGTTACTTTGGAATCGGTTAAGGAAGTGTAGCTGTTTCGGTGTTGGGGGTGGGTTCAGTAAAATGTTTCTGTTAGCTTGAGGTCCGAGTTTCTCGAAGAGCTCTGGGTTAGGAATTTCTTAGCATTGGTGTTGGCAAGGAAGTTTTTAACATCTGTATCAGCAGTGGAGTTCAGAAACAGCAGTGTGGTTCCGTTTCTTTGAGGGATTGGATGATTAAGCGTAGGCTGTTCTGTTTGGTAAAGAGAGAACGGTTTTTTTTTTGGCATTGGACTAGATTGATTGCAAAAGTGGCTTGCGATTGTTTGAGAGTTCTCTTGGGTTATCTGATTTTTCTAGATGTCTTCAGGAAGTTTTGTCCGTGTCTGGAGATTGAGATTGGTATCGACTGGATTCCAGGAGTAGTACCGATGGTTCAGCTCAGTAGTAGGATGGTTTCTGAGAATGAGTTGGTGAAGCAGTTAGAATTTTGGGAGGAACTTCTGAGTTTCTTTTAAGGATCGGTTGCCCCATAGTTCAATGATGTGTTGTCCAGTTTGTCCTTGAGATCATCATTAACATTTTCATCCTCTCTTATTGGAGTAGCGCAGTGGAAGCATGGTGGCAGCTGGTTTAAAGTGGAAACAACTAGAATTTTTAGTGTTTTGGATTAGAGAGTTTCTACTGGAATTTTCAGGACCTTAAGACCAGATTGGAATGCATCTATATTATCTTTCCATATGAGGGAAGTAAGATCAGTCTGCTAATTTTGGAATTGAGTTGTGTTCTGATTTTCGAAGTTAATCCTGGAAAGATCATTTTGTTGGATTGTCTTTGGTTCAGTTTGTTTCTAAGGACATCAGCAAGTGTTGAGCTGATCAGGAAAGATGTAGGCAGCCCAGGATCGTCCGAAGAGTTTTGTGGATAAGAGAAGAAGGAATTTGGATTCCGTAATCGGAGATGTGATTTTGAATAAGTGTTTGGTCTTCAGAATTGAATTGTCAGTTTGGATAACTGAAATTCGAAGTGTTTCACATATCTCTGAGAGAGTACGTGTATGAGCTGTGACGAGACGAATTTTGCCAGCTCGAAAATCGACATCCATACTTCAAATCGTATTCGAATGCCGTACATTAAACCGTTCAAATCCGATTCGCCGGAGCTTATAACAACATTAAGTAAATAACACAGCGGAATAAAAGAATAATGCATTGATATACAATACTGGTACAACAGAGTGATACAATGAATATCAATATACATCAGAGATACAATAAAATAGCAGCGGAAAGAAAATAGATAACACTAAGATAGCCTTCAACGAAGAACTCCAAATCTGAACTCCATCTCCAAGAACCAATCCAGCAATAGCTCGAACTCCCCATAACAATGCACCAAGCTAAGCAAGACTGGTGCGAACCAAGGACTGAACTAACTCCAGATAATCCACTATATCTAACTATCTGAAAAACCAAACTCTAGACTGCTCGTGTGGAAATTAGTGAGCACCTAGAGTTTAGGAAAGGAACAATAAACTCCAGGTCAGTCATGGGACTGGTGTGAGCAACAAAAACAGTTTATTTTTAAAAACAATCAACAAGAGAATTTTAAAGTAAATTCGCAATGCTTTTTGAAAATGAAACTGCCATAAGACCTCCCGCCACACACAAAATGCAAACGCAGACTTGGAGGAGATTTCTTCTTATGATAGTCAAACATGCTTAATACGCAGAAAATTTCTTTGATATTATTATTATAAGTGCACGGTGCAGAAAAGCATTTCGAAAGTAGAATATTAATCTTAGCCAGCATAGGTACCATTATATTATGCCCGCTATAACTACCTCCTGAGGAGGCAGGTTCTACAACTAAAACCGTACAAGGCTCGTATTGTTTCTTTGGATTTCCAACAAATGGTCAGGCCAAGGAACTTCCCATTGCCACATGAGAACGCCTCTGGAAGGACGTTCCCGAGAACCTAACCGGATCTCTGCCAACACAAGGCCGGGTTACCCCTAACTGGGTAACTACTGACACGAGTATGCCATCCCCCGGTCCTTTAGGACCTTTAACCGAGCGCTCGATAATCAACATCACACCATAATAAATAGAGTGTTTTCCACATGAGTAAGTATCTGGGCTTCATACCATGATACCACCCTTTTCCAGAAGGAAATGAACATAACCTAAAGGGGCGCTACGCCCTAATAACCTTGCTGCATCTTTCCTGTTTTGACCATTCCGGGGTGTGAGGTTCGACGAAGTCACTTCCACAAAGCCACGCTTTGGTGCAAAGCCATGCTTTGGGTCAACAAATGATCAAAGTAATGATCACAAAGATAAATGATCAAACAAATGATCATATCACAAATGATCAAACAATGATCATTTCACAGCAACAGTTAGCATGTCACATTACCAAATTGGGAATATATCGCTGATAACCTTCAATTACATCACCTCTGAGCTCGTACGTCTCAGAGAAGGGTGTTAAGCTAAAAGAATAAATTCTCCGCCACCAACAGAAATGTATTTGAAAGAAATCTGCTTTATATCTCAAAGTTTAATGTCAGACACATAATCCATACAAGTCTGTTCTGGGTTCGAACAGAACCGAAGGCACTTCTTACGAAGCCCTTGCAATCCGGGTATTCACAATCCCGATCGGACTTCCCATCACTTAGGAAATCTCTATACCGGAGCAACTCAGTGCAGAGACAATCGATAAGTCATCCTATCGTTCTCGCAAATACCCGGTCTTCACCACCGGTCTTCAAATGCTATCCATAACGACGTATCACATATTCGGAATGGGTTATACGACACAAAGGTCCTCTACCGGCTAAACCGAATAGTGAGCGCAACATTTTAAAACATATGGATATAGGATTTCAATTAAGTCACAACTTAATGATTCAAAACTTTCTTTCAAATGGTTTAAACCAATTACCATTTCAAATCTTTTAAACAAAAGATTTATTTCACAAAGTTCACTCAGTTTCACAAAGATCCATTTACGGATTTCCAAAACAATTTCCATTTCGGTTGGAATTAAATCATATAAATCTTTAAATCAAGATTTATCTTATGGTTTTCAAATCGTTTCCAAAGATTCATCCATAATTTGAAAAATCATTTTTCGATTCAAACTTGAAATCCCTTTAACATAAATTGGAAATTCATTACCCATATGAAAGTTTTTTTTATCACTTAGAAATAATAGTTTTATTTTGGAAAAACCCCGATTCCATTTACACAAGTTACAGTCTTTGGTTCAATTCAAATTTTCAAATAAACGCTTAAAAACGGTTTGAACCCATATAATTTTTTAAGTCCTTTTTAAATCATAAGTATTGAATATAGAATTCAATTCCAGATTTTTGAAATTCAATTTAAATTCGATTATTCAATTTTCAAATCTTTATTAAGTTATTCAAAATAACTTTTATTCTTAAAACAGCTTTTCATATTAGACTTAATTTATTTCCAGAACTATTTGAATTTAAAAATTCAAATTCAAACTTATTTAAAAATCTGTGACTTAACCGATTTCCACGTGAAATCCATATCTGTGTGTGTATGAGTGTAGTCCAGGGTTTTACACAATAGTGCACAACATCAATCATCACATATTTAATCAATATCGATAAGCGATATAAGCAATAACGCTTATTTTCATTCATAGATTCATAAATAAATAAATTTATCAATCACAAAGGTTCATCATTACAATTCGATGTGGGTTTCGGATAACCAACTGGAATCCGACTCCCTGTCGCATCGAAATTTTAAATGCCGTTTACAGGCTAAGGGGTTTTCACATAGACACACAGAATGAAATCACCAATCAAAATCCAGCACATAGTAATTCACATCTCATGGCATCACAATTTCAAACAGAAAACAACAATACACAATCTATAAGCAATCATCTCTAATTTTTATTGTAATTCATTCAAATTAAAATTAATTACTTGAGGATTAATGATTTTACCCTGTTTAAATTTGATCATTAATTTTCAATCGATTACTTATTTCATTCCAAATTAGTAAATTAACAAATCAATCTTTAATCAATTATTAAGTCTTAATTTCTTAATTACTTTATTCACACTATTTAATTAAGTACTTAATTATTCACTTATTTAATTCTAAATTAAATTACTTAATTAACTATTAGTCATTTATTAAATAACTTAAGTGGTTAATTATCCTTATTTTATCACTTAACCATTAAGAAATCCCTAATTACAATTATAATTTAATTAATTGTTCAACTTGATTAACATTAAAAAGTCTTCCTTTAAAGTTGAAAATCAATTCCTTATCAACTACTGAACTTAATTGTTAATTACTTTATACTAACTAAATTTATTACTTAATTACAATATCAACAGGGTTTAAAAACACGGCTAAGCATTAACTCTATATGTTTTTCTTAAAAAAAACAAAACATATTTTCCAATTTGACAGGGAAACTACCACAAACTTCCCATGCCTTGCTTCGAGTTCAAACTCGTGTTCCCCACTGTCTTCTCCGTCTCCCTCTCGCGTTTCCTCTGCTCGTGCTTCTTCTTCCACGCTCTCTTTCTCTCTCACTTTTTTTAAGTTAAA
This sequence comes from Allium cepa, assembly GCA_030765085.1. Classification (NCBI taxonomy): domain Eukaryota; kingdom Viridiplantae; phylum Streptophyta; class Magnoliopsida; order Asparagales; family Amaryllidaceae; genus Allium; species Allium cepa. Next base: position 883,711,652 of record CM060943.1, on the reverse strand, counting down.
AATATAGCTGCAGATAAAAAATATACTCGCGTGCTTCAGTGAAACCCGAAGTAAACTTCCTAAATTCTCGAGTGTCTCTCGAGTTCATATTCTTCTTCCCCAAAACATCCTCACTGCAGCTGATACACGCCTACGTGGGTGCACGTGCACACGGCGGCGATGCCACTCTGGTGAAATCCATCATCGGCGGCAAGTCACAAACTCCCTACAAACTCAAAATCCAAACCCAATTCGCTTGCAAAAAGCTCGAATCAAAATATAGCCTTCTTGCTCGAAAAACTGAAGCTCACCTCGATCGACATTACTACCTCGCCACTGCAGCATACGCCACCGGAGACCCTCAAACTCCACCCACACCTCGGCAACACACTACACAACCACCCACCCAAGCCTTGTGACACTCGATCATGCATAGGCGACGAACACCCCACGATTTCAGTCATGTTCAAACGCTCGAGTCTAAACCCTAAAACGATCTCGTACTCTAATCTCACACAATGGAAACATTATTTAATAATTTTTACGAAATCACCAATGTTTGTACTTACTTCAACACAGATTTGAACATTTATTATTGAATCAATAATCTGTAATTGGTAAAAATGCACCTTTTGATCAACCATGGGCTGCTTATTCAATTCTACATTAAAAATTTCCATTTCTGCTTTAAAAATCCTATTTTGACTTGAAGATTCAAGTTATTAACCTGAATTAATATCTTATAACAATTGATTTTATCAACTTAATTCTTGTTGCCTGTAAAACATAATTTCCAGGGTATAATTTCTAGTTTGTGTTTCGAAACAGATTTAATAATCCTGATCTAAGTTCAGGCATATAGTTTGTTGAAAGAAAATTAAGGCTTAACCATAATTATAAGGAAATAACTTTGAGTTTTGAGAAAATATTCCTACTGTAACAATTTAAAACAGAGAAGCATATAGCGCACAGGATTATCTTCAAGATTTGATCATATACAACCTTATTATCAATAAATATTGAAGTGTTTTTAAATTAAACTTAAAGCTTTTAAAGTTCTAGTTTACTCACAAATAAAAGAATCAGAGAAGTCTAGTTTAAAAAGAAGGTTTGCTCACCGTTTTGAGAAGATGGACAGAGAACTGGAATTTTTGAAACTTGGTTTTTTTTTATTTCTTTTAGCCTTGGTAAATATTAATTTATTTTTGAGTTGAACTCTGCTTGACCTCTGCTTTGAGTTCCAGGCTTCAGATTTCTTTGATCTACGGGTTTTCATCATTTTTGTGTTTTGATTTTTATTTGATACTTAATGTTTGAACTACTTTGCATTGTATTTTCTCAAGTTTGAAGATGTTTTTATTTTCCTTTTTCTCAGGCTTGCTGAGTTAAGTTTGAACGATGAAGATAAGAAAGTTGATGTATATGAAGAAATGAGTAGTATAGGTTATAATATGTTGTGTACAAAGTATATAGAATCATAGATTTCCTTGTACAATGGTTTATATTTTTATATAAAAATGTGGACATGCATACTTTTTCTTGTGTTGCATTAATTGCTTTGCATTGGTTTATATTATTACTTGTACAATAGGCAGTGATCTTTCTATGCTTTGCTGGTGCAGATTTTATTATTATTATTATTATTTTAATCTTCCTAGCCTACTTCCTAGACCAGAGACACTTTTATAGTTGAGGGCTGAAGTGATGCTTTGGTATTTCGAAATGAAAATGTTGTACTATTAAATGCAAATGTCTTCCTTATAAGTTACAGCCTTATCTTGATGATCCTTGTATTCAGATTTTTATTTTTATTTCTTGTGAAGTTTTACACCTGCATTTTAGATCTTTGCTTAATGTTGAAGCTTTACATTGCTTTATTACTTATGTAAAAATATATACTTTGCTTTGTTTGTTGACCATGCTGTATTGTACATTTGGTGGCTAATATGATATTTCCTTTGCAAGTTCTATTTTCTTTTGCCTGCACACCTATTTCTTGTGTGCTAGAGGTAGTAGCATTGATTATCATCTGTCTTGTTTATAGATATAAATATATTTTCACTGTTTTCTTTTATAAACTAACGTATATATTTTCTTTGTTTATTCTTGCCCTTACTTTATGTACATTTTATTGCCTACATATATTTTATTACTTTGTATACTCTAGTTAATGTGTTGTTTTATATTTTAGCTATACGCATTTATTTTATTTACTTATGCTTAGTATTTATAAAGTATACTTTGATTGTTTTTAAAGACTTCATTTTGATAATTTTCAAATCAATTTATCAATAAATTTCACAATTTTAAATCAAAATTTAATTTAATTATCAATTTGAAATAAATTAATATTCGGGATCGTTACATGAGCTATCTCTGATTGTAGAACCTGCAGTTCAGGGAATTTTGGTTGTTGAGTCAGACTTGAGTTTGGTCTGATATTTTGATTTGTTTGTAGATCCAAATGAGTAGAAACTCAATAGCTTAGTAATATTGATTGTTTGGATTCTGTAAAGAGAGTATCCCAATATTTATATTTGGGGAAACTCGAGGAAATTCTATTTAGAATTTTATCTGGACAATTAGATTTATAGATTGGATGAATTGATTGCTATGGTTGCTAGCATATGATTGATATCTGCCTGTGTTTAAAAATTAAATCTTTAATTAAATTATTAAATTACCTTTGTTTTAAATTTCGGGGACGAAATTCTTTTAAGGGGGAAGGAATGTGATATCATGGAAATTTTGACAATAACAATTTAATAATTTATGTCAAAATTTAATTAATTTGATAATATTGTTAATAATAAATTAGAATTAAATTTAATAACCTTCTTTAAAATAAATAGTTAAACTGATAATCTATCTTTAAAGGCTAATAAATTATTTTATATTTGTAATGTATACATATCTGTATGTATTATAAATATATGATCTTTGTTTTAAATTTAATATATCAAGGCATGTTTTCTTATTCTAATATTTTTGATAAATTAAAAATTGGATTTAATTTGATATTAAGCTATTAAATAAATAATCATATGACTTCAAAATACTCAAGATAAAAACTTAATTGTTTAAAATTAATTTTAGTTGAAGTTTGGATTTAGATAAAAAGGTTTGTTTGTCTTAAAAATGACTTGATAAAATAAGTCTTTCAAAAATGTTTGAAATAAGATAAACCTTATTTATATTTAACATAAGTATAAAATTAAAAAATAAGTAAATTTAGTGTTTAATAGTTTAAGTTTGAAATAAAAAGAGAAATAAAAATAAGCAATAAAAATAAATACATAAGTTAAAAATTTATAACAATTACCAAAACGAGATTATATGAAATTATATGAATATAAATTAAGTAATAAACCAACACTAGTAACTAAAACAACTTTATATATGTACTTAGGGGATAAGAGCAACCACGCAAGAACAAAGTAATAATAAAAATGCATATGTACATGAGGTAAAGCATAACCAGGCAAGGATAAAATAAAAGAATCTTGTACGTGAAGCTTCGTTATGCAAGGCTTATATGTATATGAAGAGAAATAAGACAAGTTATAATATGTACATAAAACAAATGCTGCCAGGCAAGTGAAGATAAAAATCTTTAGACAAGACAGATTAGATAAAGAGTAAACATATAGTACATTAGCATTAACATGCTTTCATCTCAGCACAAACTTAAGTCAATTCGAAATCTTATTAAGCATTTCAGCCTCCATAAATCTGCCTAATAAAACAAAGTTTATATGTATATAGAATATTAAGCAAACTAGGCAAGTGAAAAATAATAATGTGTAGCCTATTAATAGATGCAAAGCAAAAATAGGATAGGTATGAATGCATATTCAGGCAAGTCTGCAGGATAAGTATGAAAGGAAAAAGAAATATCAACATATACGAATAAGATAAGGATGTAGGCATGAAGGGAAACACTTGCATTTAATGTAACCAGTACTAGCATAACTTAAGTCTATTCAAAAATCTCATAAGGCAACTCAGCCTCCATAAAGAAAATCTTGCCTGATAAAACAAGAATAAACAGTGTACCAGGCAAACATGCCAACGCAGATAACACCTACCCTATACCAAAACTTATATTTCTATATATACATCTCTACTTATTCCAGTTTGTTTCAAAAAAAAAAACATTGCAAAACAGAAATGAATTAAGGTCTGCAACTTTTCTTTCAAAAGTACTAAGATAACCTGTAAAACAAAGCTTGTTATGTTTATCGTCAACCTGGAAATCAAGCATCTCCTCAACAACAACATTGGCTTCAAAGTAAAAAGATTTTTAGTGCAAAACTTTCAAGTTTCAGAGCATTCAAACACTCAAGTTTTAAAGTATCATGGGCTTTTCAATTTGGGTGCTCTATTCTCTGTTTCAAAATTTTGAAGGTGAGTAACTCTTTTAAATAACTTAAGTTTTTAAACTTGTTGCATGCTAATATTTGAATGCTTAAATATATATTGTGTGGATATTTATAATTTCATTTCTATGGGTGTTTGTGAGATGAAAATATCTGCATATTTCAAGCCTGTAAATTCAAAATTTGTTTTCATCATAAATCTGCTCTGTTTATTTTCAAGTGAGTAGCATTTTTTTTTAAACTTAAATATATAAATATATCTGGTGTATGGTTAAAATCTAGACCCAGGATACTTTGCATATATGTATTATTCTGTGCATATAGGATGAATGGCCGTGTACAGGTTGTAGTTGCTGTGACAATGCAATTTTGGTTTACAAACTTGTGTTTTGATCCATATATTCTTATTCGTTGATTCTGGTAATATTTAAGACTTAGTTTAAAGATTGTTGTTTCATCATAAAGTAGGGTTCAAACTTATTTAAGCTAAAGAATTTTGTATGTTGCTCTGAAAAAAAAAGAGAAGATAAAAAAAAATCAAAACTTCTGAGTATATTAAACTCAAGCTATTTAAATCATAAATTCAGTGTTACTAATTGAAAACTACAAACAAAATATGATTTTTAACATAGGAATCAGGATTTATAGTTTAGAATTGAAGGTGGGGTTTGGGTTTTACCTGGAAGTCTATTTTTGAGTCCCCCTTGTGATCAAGTGGATTGGTGAGCTCGTGGACTTGCATGGAGATGGAGGAACAATCAATGATGTTGGGGAAAATTATGGATGGTGATGAAATTCATTAGGGAGGTTGCAGTTGTAAGAATTGTTTTAGAACCCTAGTTTTGTCTGTGTTTGAATAATTAATCACCATGGCCCGTGTAGGGGATCGAGTGATGGGGGATTTCTGGTGAGGGAAGCTCGATCGAAGATGAAGACATGGCCGAAGTGGCCGAACGTCAAGTGGCCAGGATTTTCTAAGCGAGGAGATGTCAGGTTTTCAATGGCGATGCTCTGTGGTTTTTTCAGGTTTCGGGGTCGAAGTCTTAATTTTGATTCCGAGATTTGATGTTCGTTTTGGTGAGCGTGGAGTGTTTCTGAGTCGTTCCTCGACGTGTTCTGATCATCGTCGATGATCACGAGTGGCCAGAGTAGCCGTGCATATGCACGGCGTGATGTTTGTCTGGTGATGGTGGTTGTTGATTGTTTCGAGTGGATTAGATTTGACTCGAAGTAGGCAGGCTGTTTTATCGGGTAGGTGGGATCTTGGACTCGAAGCGGCTGTTGGTGCCTCGGGTAGTTTTCATGAAACAGGTTTTATAGAAAACCTGTTGTTCTGTTTATCTTTTTATTTGAAAATAAAGTCTAAAAGCTAAGTTCAAATGAAAAGAAGATTAAAGATGAGATATAAATCCAAGTTTAATCTGATTCAAGTTAGTTTTGAATTTTAATTTAACAATAAATAAAGTTTTTATTTAAATTATTTTAACTATTTTAAAAAGGCTTAAGTAATTTAGATTTTTTTAAAGTAAAGTTTAAATTGTAAGTGAAGATTAAAATCAAAAGTTTAATTCGGATTCAAAATATAAATTTGAAATCTTAATTTTGAAATAAATGAAGATTTTAAATATTTTTAAATACTTTGAATGATAAGTAAATTTTAAATTGATTTGAATTCAAAGTGGAGTTGTGTTTTAAATTCTTTTGAAATTTTTATTTTAAGACAAATTAATCTTTAACTTGTGAAATAAAAAAAAAATTGGAATTGTTTTAATCTTGTTAAGATTAATTTGATTTCATTTTAAATCTTAAATTTAAAATGAAATTTAAAAGTAAACTTAAATTAAAATGTTTTAAAATACCTTATTAATGATAAATTGATCATTAAGTAGAAAAATATTTTAAAGACTTAAGGATTTGTAATTATTAAGTTAACTAAATGAATAATTAATGACTAGAATTAATTAACTTAGAAATTAAGATTTTAAATTTATTTAAATAAGATATAAGTTAATTAATTTAAGGTAAATCAATTGGTAATTAAGAATCATTGATTAAATAAGATCTAATTTTTAATTAATTATTAGTAATCAATTAATGAATAAATTAAGGATTAATTAATGAGTGATTAATATTAATTAAAATGTAATTGATAATAAATCTTTGTTAATTACTTTAGGAAAAGTAACTAAAGAATTATAATTAGTTAATCAAGGTCATTAACTAAGATTATGAAATAATCAATTAATGGGATTAATTTTAATAATTAATTAAATTATTTACTTAAGATAAGCAATTGTGAATTGTTAAGTATAATTACTTAACGGAAGTAATTAAGAATTAATTACTCATTGTAATTAATTCTATGAATTTTTTAAGTTAATTAATTAAATTTAATTAAGTTAAATAATCATATGATGATGAGTTAAGTATAATTACTTAGGGAAGTAATAAATGATAATTACTGGATGTAATTAACCGAGGGTGATTTAATAATGAAAGTAATTGGAATATAATTACTTTGTATAATTAATCAGGGGATTAACTAGAGAAAATTAATTAAGGAGTAATTAATTAATTTGATGGAGTAATTAAAGATAGTTAATTACTGAATGATATTAATCGGAGTTGATTAACAAATGTGGTTTAATTGAAGATTAATTACTTAAGGTAATTAATTTAAACATGGAGTTAATTAAAATGTAATTAGAAATCGTTAATTAATATAATTAATGATGTAATTAAGGGATGATCAATTTAGATTAATTAATCAATAATAAGTAATTAAAGAGTAATTAATTAGTGTAATTAAGAAGTAATGTAATGTTTGTAATTTAAGGTTAATTTCTATATTTGGATAAGATAATTAATTTCTGAAAATAATTTAAGGACGATTATTTGAATATAACTAAATGTTAATCAATCAAGTGTGATTGATTGAAACGAATAATTAGTGAATGATTTATTAACTGATTGATAATTGATTAATAATTATAGAAGCAAGATTTAAAATGGTAAAGCAATTAATTTAATTCACTTTAAATTAATTAAAGGTGTAAGTAATTAATTTAAGTCATTTTAAATTAATTATAGCTGATATGATTTCTTATATATGGATTAATGATATTGTTTTCTTTGAATATGTGACGCCCCACCTCTATACCCACGCTAGCCAAGAACACTCCGGAGTAGTGCTGTCAACTAGCACGGAGAATAAGGCTGTTGAGGAGCGACCATCAATGTAATTGCTTATCACACGGTGGCTATAAATAATCTTCGAAAACAAACATAGAAATAATCATATCACAAATCAGTCACAGATATCCATATCACAAAGGCGGAAGAAGATATGAATATATAACTAACACATGAAAGTGTACATCAGAGTAGTGGTCAGTAAGATCCACGATAATACAAAAGAATAGCAACACGTGCTATACAAAAGAATACAACTATGAGTCTATATCTCAAGTGTATACAACAAAAACTGCTAATCTAAACAGTTAGCCAAAAGTCAGAGTGATGAATCCCTGCGAAGAAGTCAAGCAGAAGCACCTGTAACATCTCGGTCTGACCCGAGTATTATTTAAGAAAATAATAAACGGGTCAGTCTAGCTATAAATATCAGATGACATGATATAACATAAAAGATATGGCATAAACATAAACATCCATAATGACATACCACTATAAGTATGTAAATAATGATCAACAGAAGATCAATCAATAAGAGATAATCAATATCACAAGAATCTTCTCAAAGATTCGGAAAGGGCATCATACCCCAAACTTGTACTCATAACAAGTCAATGACATAAATTCTAGAAATCAATGCAAGAAGTCCAGAAATCATAGAAAAGAGAAAGAGGCCTATCACATGACGGTCCGAAGACCAAGGGGAGCTACCCCACATGTGTGAATGGAATCACACAGATTAAGGTCCAGACTAACCAAAAAGCAAAAAGGTATGTGTGAGTGGAATCACACAAGTGGTGTCTAGTCTAACCTCGCAACAAGAGACATCGCACAGTTGCTAGTCTAAATCATCAGAATGATCGTCATGATCAACGAGAAGTGACAATTACACTAAGCTAGTAAATATAGAAGTTTAGCTTCATGTCCCATAACCACTTGCTTAACTTAAATATTTACGAACAAACTGTAAATCTTCACTAATAAAATTGTCACAAGAGGTTCAATCGAACAAGTCCAAGAATTAACCGACGAAGTGAACGCAAGCATTTCATACCACTTGTTTTACTAAGTCGTTTAATTAGATTTCTCATCCGAGTGAGGTAAAGGTTTGTATATACTAATAGATTGGAAAACGGTTTAAGAAAAGAGCTTTGTTATTAAAAATAGAGTTGAAATTGTTTGTTAAAAGAGTTTTGATATTTACTACTAGTATTGAAACCTTTATATTATAAAGTGGCAAAACACAGAAGCAATTGTAGAAACAATCAGTCACAAAAATCGCATACGGAGATGTGAATAAAATCCAAGGAAATCAGCTAAATGTTTTTCAGATAAGATCCCTTACGGAGGGGGGGTCCAGGGGGGTGGCAACCCCCCAAGGTGGGGGTGCGGGGGCAACGCCACCGCTTACGGGGTTCGACCTAGTGAAGACAAAAACGTTACGACCTAGTGAAGACAAAAAGGGGGTCTAACGACCTAAGAGGGATAGGGTCGAGCGACCTAACGGTTGCGATCTAGGGGTCAAGCGACTTAGTGGTTGCGACCTAGAGGTGTTCGCGACCTAACGGTGACTCACGACCCAACATGGCCGACTTAACAGAGGTCGCGACCTAACAGGATAATTCGTGACCGACTTAAGAGTTGCGTGACTGAAGGGTTCCACGACTTAAGGGTTGCACGACTTAAGAGTTGCACGACTTAAGGGTTAGGCCAGGAGTGACCTAACGAGATAAGGTCCAACGACCTACGAGTTAAGGGTCCAACGACCTATCGGGATAGAAGGGCTGCACGACTTAAGGGTTGCACGACTTAAGGGTTAGGCCAGGAGCGACCTAACGAGATAAGGTCCAACGACCTACGAGTTAAGGGTCCAACGACCTATCGGGATAACTCGTAACCGACTTAAGGGTTGCGTGACTGAAGGGCTGCACGACTTAAGGGTTAACTCGTAAACGACTCACGACCTATGGACGAACGACTTAACTCCGAACGAGCTAAAAATGGCCAGAACGACCTAGGGTTAACTCGTGAACGACTCACGACCTATGGACGAACGACTTAACTCCGAACGAGCTAAAAATGGCCAGAACGACCTAGGGTTAACTCGTGAACGACTCACGACCTATGGACGAACGACTTAACTCCGAACGAGCTAAAAATGGCCAGAACGACCTAGGGTTAACTCGTGAACGACTCACGACCTATGGACGAACGACTTAACTCCGAACGACCTAAAAATGGCCAGAACGACCCAAGTGCAGAAAATTCAACAAAACGCTAAAAATTGGAGTTTTTCGCCAATCCAATCCAAACCAAATGCTAACATGCATGCAAAAATGATAGGGAATCATTCCCAACAGTCCAATATAGTTATAGGCTAGAATTGTGAGATAAAAATCTCACCTTTGCACCAAATATCAATGAAAATGAAGTTTTAAGCAAGCAAGAATCAATCCTTCTTCTATCTAAGCACAAGAAGCTTGAATCCAATGTCTTCTTCTTGAATTTGGAGTAGAAAGATGGATTGCAATTGAATTTGAGTATTGGAATTTTAATTTCCCATTCCCTCCACCATTAATGCCAAAGCTTGATTAGTTAGGAAATTTATGAAGAGTGAGGAGAAGAGGGTTGGAACTTGGGCTTAATAGGCTAAACCAACCCAAAGTCCAAAGCGGGAAAACTTAGTGAAATTTCACTAACTCCAAACCTATCGATGTTTATACTTAAAAAAGTTGTAAACGGCATTTCGAACTCAATGGAAGTGGTCTCGAGTCCTAATTTGACCGTTTGCAAAAAGTAGCTTTTCGGACCAAAATCCGATTAACGAGTTAATATTTAAATAAAATATTTAAATACAAACTCGATAAATATGCTGGTTGTTACACATATACACGCGTACAAATGTAAATATAAAATGATATATATATATATATAAACTTATATAAACTAACCGATATATATAAAATGGTATATATACTGTACCTTTTTACAAAAGAAGGAGTGATCGGTTTTGCATGGCCAAGCAGGCGGAGGTTAGGCTGTGTGGTCGGGGATAGTGTGTCAAGGCGTTGTGGCTATGGTGGTTCTGAGTACGAGGAGGACATGAGTTACACGGTGTTCACGTGGAGGCGATGGGTTGGAGATGAGGGCACGGTAGGGTTTGCGTTGGCGAGGTGATGATGGGATGCTGCCTTGGGCTTGGGTGGAAGGTGGCTGAGGGGATGTGGTCGGCTTGTGGTGGGAGTAGATGGGTTAGGCGGCTGCGTGGTTGCTGTTAGGTCATAGAAGGGGAGGGAAGGAAGGGTGGAAGCACGTTGGTGAGTTGGTAAGTAAGCGAGGTGGAGGACGTGGGTTATTCGGCTGATAGGGTTGAGATGCGGCAATGGCCGGTTGTGGGTTCATAGGTGGAGAGAGGCATATGGTGAATGGTGTCATGAGGCTGTGCTTGCATTTTGGTGGAGGAGAAGCGGGTTTTGGTCGACACGGTGGTGAGGAGGAAGGGGAGGAGGGGAGGACGTGGAAGGTCGGGGTCTCAAAAAATGTATGAGGCGAGAATGCATTATTTCAAGGAGTAGTATATATAAGAACTCTATATATTTTATGTATTCTCTGATTGCAAAACAAAGTGAAAGAAAAAGGAGCATGTATGTTAGCAGGTACGTATGACTTAGAATATTCTCTCAATTCAATTTTTTTAAATAGAAAGAGGCAATTGGGTTTAAGTAATGAAGGGACGGTTAAGTTAGCAAAAGGAACCGATGATAAAATGAATGCAACGTTATAATATGAACCCATAAATTTTATTTAACAAAGACCGAGAAATTAAATAAATGAACGAAACAGCTACATAAATTGAAAGTAGGGAATCGTGAAAGTCACAAAGTTGAATTCTAGGAATTATTAACAGCTAGAGGCTATCAAATCTAATGACAAACAAAAGTACAAAGGAAAGCCAAAAGGCTCAAAATACGGAACCGATATAGCAAATCGTTTCACTGATTTCGCCACGTACCGGACATCGAAATGCACAAATGAATATACCGTGGAGATTTACGTGACGAGACGAACAGAATGGTACACAAATATCAGCGATACGATCATCCTATCAAAAGTCGATATTTTGCTGCCAAACTACTGCTAATTCACCGAAAATAAGATAAACGGAGCTATTACAGTCGAAATTTAACGAAACGAAAAATGATGTCTCATTCGGAAAATGGTTTAAAATTTTATTATATAAAAATATTCAGGTTTGAAAAACATTTAATTTACATCAAATTAACTGATTTTAAACTGAAAACTACCCAACAGAATTTACTTACATATTTTCCAATGAAAATTTACTATTTGCTATGTTTAAATAGACGCATACCAAATATCAAAAATTTTATTTCCAAATTCAATTATTTAAAATTTCATAAAAAGTCAGTTAATTGCGTTATTAAAACATTTAAAATTTTCAGGTCGTTACACTCTCCCCACTCAAAACTTTTCGTCCCCGAAAAGGAACAACATATTAGAATAAATCTACCTGATATCAAATACAACAATTAATTTAAAACCATATAAATCTCATTTGTTTTTAATTTGATTAATTCTTAACAAACTTGGTTTCAATCCAATTTATTCTATCAATAAATATTCATTGTACTCATCTTTTGTTGATTTAAATTCAAGATATTTTCATTCAATTGATTTGCTTTAAATTTACTAACATTTGTTAAGAAGATTTCTTTCAAAACAAAATTTATTTGATTTAACTCATTTATTAAATCAATTTTTCTTCAGTTGAGTTGATTGCACTAAAAATTAAATTTCAACTATACTTAAGTCCATATTTATTTACTTAAATAGTAGTTTTCTTTTATTGTTTAATTTATTTCACTCACATTTCTAATAATCATAGATTAAGTGCATAGACATTTACTATAACCACCAAATTTTTATTTATAAATTCTCTTAACAAAATTCATTTTGGACATCTTATTTCTTACATTTATATTATATATCACTCAATTATATTCAAACTTTTTCCTAGTTAAGTCCAATTAATGTTTCCAAGTGGAATTGAACACTATACAAATTTACCTTTTATTTACAGAATTTTTATTAAGCAAGATTTTAGTTTGAACCATTTATTACTTAACTTTTCTCTTGTATAACATTCAATTATAACCCTAACATTTTAACTTTTTGAATATTTTAGGTAAGTTGTATATATTAGAATGCAATTGATTATTATACAAATAAATTTTATCCCATTTCAACTGTTTTAAGTTGTTTAACTTCTATTTCTCATTTTAAAAACTTCAATTATTCAAAATGTTACTTCATTTCAATCAATGAAACCATCACCTAAACTAAATTTAAAAATTAAATTTTCGGTTTCACTTTAGACAAATTTGAAGTAAATATATATTTTATACATAAGATCATATCAAAAATTCAAATCAGATCCATTTCGCAAGAAAAAAGTGTAGCAAGGCTACTAATTGGTCTCTCCACCTTGTGACTCAAAAATGAATGTCGATGAAGCTGCAGCCATCACCGAAATTTTTTTACCAACGACAAAAGAGGAGAGTACTGACTTACTTCCTTTAAAATTCTTTGGAAACAATTTCCTCCGAAAATACTTTCAAATAACATATATATTTTTTCAAAACTTTGAAAGCCAAATTTAATAAAGCACCGAAAATTTAATTCTCAAATTCACATTTAAATTCATTTCATTTGCAAATCAGACTTATAAACCATGTTGAAAATTTAAATCTCTTTTTAATAAATAATGATAGTTAATGGGTTAGGAACGTTGACAAATGATAATCTAGTATTATCATTTCTACAACTAATTCATTTAATTATCAAATTTCAGAAAACTATAATCATACGTAAAATTATTTCATTTACCAACTTGGAAAATAATATTGTAGCAGTTTGCTCTGTTCAAGTGTTTTGGAATTCCTATCGATAACATTGGCCAGAGGAATCGATCGAAACCCTAAATCAAACTTAATAGCTCAAATAGCACACTATAAAAAAAATTATATTAATTACAATTACACTCCCTCACAGGATGGTTTAAGAATGGATTTTAGAACAAGGATGGAGATTCACATTCAGAGGGACCCTAATCCAAGTGAATTTTAACAACGAAGAAAGCTCGAAAGGATGACAAGATAATTAAGCTACGGAAGAGAAAAGATGGATCTACTTATAATAATCGTGGCGACCTTAACCGGATCGACCGAGATTCCAGGAATAAGATCGATGCGGAATTCAATATCCCATATGGATGGAAGAGAAGTGACTTCACCAAAACATCAGGATAATCCCTGACTATCGGGTTAGAGTCAAGACCACTAGGTTGAAAATCAAGTAAGATGATAAAACTGCCTGCAAAATCTGAGGCAATCTACATAGATCACAAGGGAATTACCTTGGTAGTCAACAAAAGAATGGTTCGGGCTTAGCAAGAGTTAATAGCATTAGAACCGATGATGTAGAAATCTCTGGTGAATCAATGCCTGTTGCAAAGGAGTTTCGCCTCTTTAGAAATCATATTTAGGTTGGCGGGACTGCCAATGGGATTTAGTTATACATAAGCATGAAGTTGACAATTGAGGCTGAAGCTATGGGATGCTCTAGTCAAGAAGAACATGAAAAGGAAAACGAGAACGGATTTCAGAACCAAAAGGGAGTTCCAAAATCCAAAAGAAATTAAAATCCAGGAGGACCCTAACGAAGGAATTTCAAGCTCAAATGAAGATGATTCTGTAATTAATTTCACTTCATATGCTAAGTTTGACCTAAACCAGAGCTCTGATACCAATTGTAACGACCCGGTATTTCGAACCATTCGCATCCACACATGTCGGACTTGAATTGCTCAAAACACCAGATTGTTAATTTATATTTGGAAAAACTTAGCATATACAGTAATAAATCAATCACAGAATAACAGAGACAGAGTAAGAAACAATAAGCAGTGGAATAGATAAATAGTAATTCATGAAGCTACTATAAAACATCAGAGTCTGAAACAAAATATAACAGAATCTCAAATACAAATGAATCTCTAATACATAAGCAACTGACGGGTCTGAACCCAAATGACTGGAATAAACCAAAATAACTGAAAGATGGATAGATAGATCTTCAAACAAAGCTCCAATCTTCAAAGGTGAGTCGCAAATGCTGTGACACTCAGTCTGACCCGAGCATAAAGCAAAACACAAAACATTCGAGTCAGGATTAACATTCTGATATCAGCAAATTCAACTCAAGTGAAATGTCAACTGAAATACAAATAACTTAAAAGATGTTTGGGATTCCTATCTCTAAGGATCCATGGAACTATCTATTATGTAGTAATATACGCTATTATAATAATATCTATAGTAAAGTAAAGTATTAAAATAGCATTAAGGCGTTACCCATATCCCCCTTAACACATTTTATATGATGTCGTAGTCTATACAGATGCTGTAAACTCCACCCACATGTGGGCTATCAGGGAGCACTTCATAGGTACGACATCAAAAAAACTCATAGAAGGAGCGATAGGGCATGTGACAAGGCTTGCGATGCAATGCCAAGGTAGATATACCGTTTGCGGATCCGGACTGGTGGTAACACATAACAGTTACTACCGCCCACCTTGAGACACACTCCCAAATCAAAGGTGCACCCAATCAAATCACAAAGTAATATAATGGTATCGAAGAAATGTGCCCGATCGGAGGATCACTTGGCCTGGCATGGCTCTTGTTTTAGCCACATTAAGCTGACTCGCGGGAGTCGGGGCTACATTAATACATCATATAAAATCGTCTCCAAACCATATTACTTAATTCTGGAATCTCTACCACGTACACAGTTGTTAAAGTGGTTTTCGGTATTGGCAAAGAGTATGACAATAACCGATCCCGATCTGTTTAACAACCAAACGTTTATTTCACACCGTGGTCATTTCATTTCAAATAGTTCATTCCTTCATATCAAAATATTATATTTATTTGAAAACCATATCAATCTGATATCATTATTCATTGGAAAAAATAATCATTTCCAGAATCATAACATTTCAAAATTATAAAACTTTAAAAATCATAACACTTTCGAAATCACAACACACTTAAAATCATAACAGTTTTGAAATCATAACACTTCCATAATCATAACAGTTCCAACTTACACAGTTTAGATATTTAAAATAGTATATATGTTAAAATAGTTATAAATTAAAATTAATTAATATATATTAGAATACTTTATATAAAGAAAATTATTTTCCTCAAATTTCGCAAATAGATTCAAATCAAATTAAATTTCAAAATTCAATTTAAATCAATTTCAGTTTAACCATTACAATTTAAAGGTCAAAGATTCAATTCAAATTCTCAATAAACCATTTCAATCTTTATCGATTTCAAATCCGGGTTTGAACTATCTCTTCAATTTCAGTAAAATTTAAAATTTAAATATTCAAACATTTCAATATAAGTTTCATTTAGATTTCAACATTTAACTTTAATTTTATTCAAATTGGAATATACTCGCTTAATCATTTTAATAACAATTAAATAAAATCTCAATTTATGAATTTAAATCAATATTAAATATTCAGTCTCAATTTTATTTAAAATTGAGAATATTCATTTAATCACTTTTTACCAACTCAAGCCATAAGTCATATCTTTCAAACAAACAAAAATCAATAAGTTCAAATCAATTCTTATTTAAGTTCAATTATTAACCAATTTAAATTCCAATTCAAAATTAATTTACCTTCCCAACCTTTATTATTAAAGTTATAAAAACATCTATTTTTAAAATATTAATATAAATTTTAAATAAATACTTAAACATATTACAAACCAATTAAATTAAATTTTATTAAACTAAATCTTATTATTAAATGTATTTTGTATTGAATCTTATTTTATATATTTAATAATAAAATTATAAGAAAAATCTTAAAGGTTATATTTTGGGAACAAAGTCATAAATTTAAAATTTTGAAAACATATAATTCTAAAAATATAAATTAAAATAAATTCTTTATATTATAATTTTAAAAAATCAGTATTAAATAAATCCATATATTTCCTTCCAAATTTTGGTAATCATTTTTTTTCAAAATAGACCAACGGTGTCCGTATATAATTTTCTATCCTATGGTCAAGTGATACGGATATTTATCATTTCAATTCGCAAAAATTTAATATTTACAGGTGTACGTCATTTCAACCCACAATCCCAAAATTTAAATTGAATGATAATCACTTGGGTTTACCAATTCAACCCATTACGATTTTCCCTTAATCTATAATATCATTCGGGTATGTATTGTTTCAACCCATAGAGAATTTCTAAACTAACAGGGAACTTGCAGAGTGAGAAAAAATATGATAATAATATAAAAAATCAACAACGGGCATATATCATCAGCTACAAGTAATATATACAACAGGTTATGGTGTCATATGTTACAGGTAAACAATGGTATATCATTTTAATAATTAAATAACTTAGCAATTAAAATTTAACAACATATTTCAATCGTCATTTCATGTGAATTAAATTTTCTATGTATATGAATGTTAATCTTGAGTGATTGCTCACCTTTCGAGGTTAGAGAAATAAGAAGATGATATGGACACGCACACGGATACGGACATGAACTAGAGAAATAGTGACAAGTTACGAATTGCTGCGACAAATCGATATTGGGAAAGTAAGTCAAGACGGACCAAAGATCGATGAAACAAATATATGTTATATATATGTTTTCTAAAATCAATTTTAAAACATTAATTTCAAATCAATATTAAATTCAGACACATAAAAATAAAATCTCCATATATATATTGAAAACTAAACTCATATATACTTATATACATAAGCTAATATATAAACATCAATATAAACTTGCATACTTATTATAATATAATAGTCAATATTTATTAACGATTATTATAAAATTAATTTATTATAATATATATTTGAGGTCAACAGATCATATAAACTTGTAATTTATATAACAGCCAACTTTCGTAACTTACATATATACATGGTAGGGTATATACACTTAAATAAACTTACACATATAAAACAGATCATAAGTATATAACTAAATATTATTACTACAATAAACACGTAAAAAATCAGAGATCAATGGGAAACGATATATAATATATAATACAATCTTAATATATATATATATATATATATGTTAAAAAAACTCAATAGAACATATATATGCAACTAGTATAACTTCCACAACATAAACCACTTTATAATTTATATATATACAGTAAAAAATCAATATTACTAACAAATAATTTAGCTTCAAATTTCATATACACACACACGTACGAACGTGTATATAAAATGATATATATAAAACTTATATAAACTAACCAATATATATAAAATGACACACACACACACACACACATATATATATATATATATATATATATTGTACCTTTTTGCAAAAGAAGGAGTTATCGGTTTTGCATGGCCAAGAAAGCGGAGGTGAGGCCATGTGGCCATGGCTAGTTTATCAGGTCGCTGCGGCTATGGTGGTTCTGAGTTCGAGGAGGACATGTGTAACGACCCGATATTTTCAACCATTCGCATCCGCACATGTCGGAATTGAATTGCTCAAAATACCGCATTGTAAATAAAATTTGGCAAATCTCAGAATATACAGTAAATACATAATCACAGATCACAGACACAGAGTATTTAATAATGCAGCGGAAATAAAAGAGATAGTAGTTCATGAAGCTACTATATAAAAATAAGATACATCAGAGTTATACAAGATACAACAGAAGAGTAACAAGATACATCAGGTATAAATCAGAATACATCACTGAAATCACTGGATACAAAAAGCAAAATAGATGGCTAGATCTTCAAGGAAAGCTCCAGCTCCAAAGGTGAATCTTGAATGCTAACTCACTCAATCTGACTCGAGCGTAAAGCAAAACACAAAACACTCGAGTCAGGACATAAATACTTATGAACTGTAAATCAACTCAAGTGAACAGTAACAAAAATGCATCAGTAACTTAAAGGATGCTTGGGATCGCCCATCCTTTAAGGATCCGTTAAACTATTTACTATGTAGTAATATTGCGCTATTATAATAGTGTCTACAGTAAAATAAACATACTTTTAAATAGCGTTCCGGGCTACCCATATCACCCTTCACACATAATAGTCCCAGTAGTCCATCCAATATCATGCCATCTCCACTCCGGGTGACTGTCAGAGGATACCACACGGGCTACGGGAGAAAAACAAACTCGTAGTAAAGGCTCGGTATGGTAGGTGACACGGCACACAAGGCAATGCCAGGGTAGATATACCAATTACGCACACGGGCTGGTGGTAACGCAGCAGCCACATACGCCCACCTCGGAACACACTCCCATATCAAAATCGGAGGATGACCATCTAATCAATCACCAGTAAGAGTATAGTATCGAAGGAATGTGTCTGATAGGAGGAATGACCTCACTTGGACCGAGATCGCTCCTGTTTTAGCCACCTTATGCCAACTCACGGGAGTTGGGTCCACGTAATATACCTCAAGAACGTCGCCACCATCCTACTTCATTCTGGAATCTCCACCGCGTACACGGTTGTTAAAGTGGTTTTCGGAGTTGGCAGAGAGTATGACAACTTCCGATCCCGGTCTCTTTAACAACCAAACGTTATTATAACGCCGTGGTCATTTCAAAATAGTTTATTCTTTAAAAAGATCAAATCATTTCATTTCAAACTATATTTCTTTCAAAATAGTTTATACTTTGAAACCAAAACCATTTTTATTTCAAAACTATTTATTCAATCAAAATAGTTTATACTTCAAAACCAAAAACATTTCAAACATATATTCATTTCAAAATCATAATATTTTCAAAGTATAACTCTTTCGAAACCAAAAATACTTGAAACAATTACACTTTGAAAATCATAACATTTCAAAATCATACATTTGAAGTCATCGGATATTCATTTAATTCTTTACATTTTACAATTCATTCAATTAATCCCAAATTTTCAATTTCCAACTTAATTCAATTCAAACCATCAGTTTCAATTAAATTTCCCAATAACCATTTCAAATCATATCATTTTCAAATATAGATTTGATCCACAAATTAAACTATTCAATTTTTAATAAATTTCAAAGCTTTAATATCCCGCATTTCAAAACTAAGTTTTATAATTTCATATATCTCAAATCTAGTTTCATTATTACTTAGTTTTGAAATATTCATTTCATAAATCCAATACTATTTAAATAAACTCAATTTACAATTAAACTAAATATCCTTTCATACCAATATAAACTTCAAATATTCATTTATCAAAAGTACATATCATTCTAATTCATATTCTTTATCAAAACAAAGATCAAATCATTTCCAAACCTTATTATCAAATCATTATTTGAATTCAAATTCAAATACTCAAATTTAAATATCATTTTAAATCAAATAAGTCATTCATTTGTTATTTCAAGTATCATTACAAAATACATTAAAATTCCATTCAAAATTCATTTATCTCATTACATTTCATTCCATTTAACACATAACCAAGTAAACCTTACTTAAATTCAAATTCAAATTTAAATTCGTTAAAAAATAAAATTTAAATATTAAAATATATTCAAAACTTCTTAAATTTCACAATTAATCAATTTCCAAAATTTAAATCATTTAACACTTTAAAATATAACTCAAACAGTGTTAAAACTATAACATTTCAAACATTGTCAAATTATAGCAACGACAACATTTATAAAGTGCTATCGTAGCTTATAGCTTCCAAAAATGGTTTAGTTCAAGAATAACGGCATTTATAAAATGTCGTAATAGATATTTAGTTATTTCAAACATTGTTAGATTCAAAACAATAGCATTTAAAAATGCTGTCAAAAGACTACAACATTTTGAAAATGCTATGAATTCCAGATTTCATTTTTGCTTTTCAAAAAAATAATAAATCTCCAAATTTTATTATAACTCAAAAATCATATTTCTAGACTTCAAAATTTCACATTTAAAATCATTTTAACATATGATTTAACACAACAAAATTTTTAGATCAAATATTCAATTTAAAAACTCCATTCATTTATTAAGTCAAAATTCACTGTTTATTAACATATAAATTAAATAAAACTTAAAATTTTACTTCAAATATAATTTTAAAACTTTAAATTTAATTTCCATTATTTATTTACATTTTAAAATAAAATTTAAAGTCTAAAATCTCAATTTTTTCACATTTACGTACTCAAATTCACAATTTCAAGACTTAATATTTAATTTTCTTAAAACCATAAAATATATATTTTTAAATCAAAATTTCATACTTTTAAAAATACATATTTTAATAAATATCATTTAAAAATATACCACGGGGTCTGTATATAATTTTCTAACCTATGTCAAGTGATACGGATATATATCATTTCAATCCGCAGTTTACAAAGATAACCCGGGTTCTATCATTTCAAACCCGCAATCCCAAGTCAAATAATGTAACAACCCGCATATTTATCGATTTTTATATTTAAATATTTTATTTAAATATTTTATCGTTAATCGGATTTTGGTCCGAAGCTACTTTTTGCAAACGGTCAAATTAGGACTGGGGACCACTTCCATTGAGTTCGAAACGTCGTTTGCAATCTTCTAAGTATAAACATTGATATGTTTGGGGTTAGTGGAATTTCACCACTTTTTCACTCGAGCCTTTGGTTTGGACTTTTAGCCCATTAGGCCCAAGTTCCACTCCCCTTCTTCTTCATTGCTTCATTTCATTTCCTAACACTAAAGCTTCAACAAAAATGGTGAATGGAATGAGAAATTAAAACTCCAAAGTTTTTGTTTTATTGCAACTCCAACATTCAACTCCAAATTCAAGAAGAAGACATCGGATTCAAGCTTGTGGTTGCTTCTCCATTTGCCTTCAAGCTTTGTTCTTCATTTTCATTGGGTTTTGGAGCAAAGGTGAGATTTTTATCTCACAAATCTAGTCTATAACTATATTGGACTGTTGGGAATGATTCCCTATCGCTTTTGCATTTGGTTTGGATTGGATTGGAGAAAAACTCCAATTTTTAGTGTTTTTGCTGAAAAACTGCTCTTAGGTCGTTCTGTCTTCATTAGGTCACTCGGGGTGGAAAAGTCACGGCCTTCGTATTTGACTCACTCGGTTTTAGGTCGTAGGTCGTATGGTAGTTAGGTCGCTCTGCTTTGACTCTGGCCATTTTTGCTCACTCGCAGTTAGGTCGCTCACGACCTAGGACTTAGGTCGCTCGCGAGTTAGTGGCTTAGGTCGTTGGGTCATATAACCCATTAAGTCGCGCTCCTATAGGTCGCGCCTCTTTTAGGTCGCGCCTCTTTTAAATCGCCCTGCTTGTTTGAGTTAGGTCGCGCCTCTTTTAGGTCGTGCCTCTTTTAAGTCGCCCTTCTCTGGACCTTGTTAGGTCGCTCAACATTGACCTCGTTAGGTCGCTCAACACACCGTGTCGCTAGGTCGCTCGACTCTGGACCTCATTAGCTCGCTCAACCGTCTACCTTTATAGGTCGTAGGTCGTCTCCGACCTTAAACCACTCGGCCGCATTAGGTCGCGTACCTTTTAGGTCGCGTGTTGCACTAGGTCGTATGACCTTAGGTCGTTAGGTCGTATGGCTTTAGGTCGCTAGGTCGTATGACCTTAGGTCGCTAGGTCGCTAGGTCGTTGGGCCTCGTTTCTTCTTAGGTCGCTGCTTCTTATAGGTCGCTCGGCTCCTTAATTTCTTTAGGTCGTTTGAGTGTTAGGTCGCGAACCCATTTTAGGTCGCATGACCTATACCCTTTAGGTCGCTGGACCACTAGGTCGTGCCCCTTAGACCCCTAGGTCACAACCATTAGGTCGCTCGACCCTATCCCTCTTAGGTCGTTAGACCTCATTTTGTCTTCACTAAGTCGTACCGTTTTGGACGGGGCGTTGCCCCCGCACCCCCACCTTGGGGGTTGCCACCCCTCCTGGACTCCCTCTCCGTAGGGGATCTAATCTGAAAAATATTCAACAGAACTTGCTGAGCTGATTTCCTTAGATTTTTATCACATCTTCGAATGTGATCTTTGTGATTGATTATTTCTACAATCGCTTCTGTGATTTGTCACTTTAAAATATAAAGGTTTCAAAACTAGTAGTAAATATCAAAACTCTTTCAACAAAATGATTTCAACTCTATTTTTAATAACAAAGCTCTTTTCTTAAACCGTTTTCCAATCTATTAGTATATACAAGCCTTTACCTCACTCGGATGAGAAATCTAATTAAACGACTTAGTAAAACAAGTGGTATGAAACGCTTGCGTTCACTTCATCGGTTAATTCTTGGACTTGTTTGATTGAACCTCTTGTGACAATTTTATTAGTGAAGATTTACAGTTTGTTCGTAAATATTTAAGTTAAGCAAGTGGTTATGGGACATGAAGCTAAACTTCTATATTTACTAGCTTAGTGTAATTGACACTTCTCGTTGATCTTGATGATCGCTTTATGAATTAGACTAGCAATTGCGTGATGTCTCTTTCATTGCGAGGTTAGACTAGACACCACTTGTGTGATTTCATTCACACATACCTTTTTGCTTTTTGGTTAGTCTAGACCTCAATCAGTGTGATTTCGACTCACACATATGGGGTAGCTCCCCATGGTCTTCGGACCATCATGTGATAGGCCTCTTTCCCTTTTTATGATTTCTGGATTTCTTGTGTTGATTTCTGGAATTTATCTCTTTGACTTGTCATGAGTACAAGTTTAGGGTATGATGCCCTCTTTTGATCTTTGAGAAGATTTTTGTGATATTGATTTATCTCTTATCGGTTGATCTCCTGTTGATCATTATTTGCATACTTATAGTAGTATGTCAGTATGGATATTTTATGTTTATGCCATATCTTTTATTTTATATCACGTCATCTGATATTTATAGCTAGACTGATCCGTTTATTATTTTCTTATAAATAATACTCGGGTCAGACCGAGATGTTACAGGTGCTACTGCTTGAGTCCTCCCCCAGTGATTCACTACTCAGACTTTTGGCTACTTGTTTAGATTAGCAGCTTTTGTTGTTTACACTTGAGATATAGACTCATAGTTGTATTCTTTTGTATAGCACGCGTTGCTATTCTTTTGTATTATCGTGGATCTTTTTAGACCACTACTCTGATGTACACTTTTATGTGATATATATTCATATCTCTTTCCGCCTTTGTGATATGGATATCTGTGATTGATTCGCATGTTATGCTTACTTCTATATTTGTTTTCGAAGATTATTTTATAGCCACCGTGTGATAAGAAATTACATGGATGGTCGCTCCTCAACAGCCTTATTCTCCGCGCTAGTTGGCAGCACTACACCGTAGTGTTCTTGGCTAGCGTGGGTATAGAGGTGGGGCGTCACAGCTTGGTATCAGAGCCAAACTTCGGAACAATATAGAATAACTTAACAAGGATCATTGTCCTAAGTCCACCTTAGGAGTCGTGCTTCAGGATTTGGTTCGAGTCTTCGAACCAATTCATCCTGTTTTCTTTATGATTCCTTGTTTTATCAGCCAAGATTGCTTGATATTCATTCTGATAATAATCTTTTCCTTCTTCTTCTTTTCTTTCTTAAAAAAGAAGAAGAGATGGTTAGTTCTGGCAGTCCTAGCGCTGGTCAATCCAGTAGTCCTTCTCTGGATGGCGTATTCATGTCTGCCCAACAACTTTTGGATCTTGCTCAGAATCAAAGGTTTATCTGTGCTTTGGATAAGGATCCCGAAATGGTTTTACCTCTGAAACTAGAAGTTCCTTTCGACCAACTTGTAGATATCACGCTATAAGAAAAAGAGGCTGATAGAGGGATTGATAATGATATTGGGATTTCCAAGAAGAGGCGTATTAAATTCAAAAGCCCTCACCCCGATAAGAAGGTGAAGCAACCTATTTTTGGAGCAAAGAATCCAATCCTTAATTGTGGAAAATGCTACAACTGTGGTTCTAGGGACCACTATGCGAAGGAGTGTCCGGAACTACTCTTTTGTCGTTACTGCAAAGATTCCAGTCATCATATTTCTGTCTTCCCCATGCTTCTAAGTAAGAAGAAGGTGGGACCAGAAACTTCGGTAGCCAAGCCATCTACTTCTAGTCCTAAACGATGCTATAATTGTGGTTCCTCAGACCATTATGTAACTAAGTGCCCGGAACCCCTCTATTGCCGCTATTGCAAGGGCTCGGGCCATTACTTGTCTACATGTCCCACACGACCTAGTAAGAGAGAAGGAAAGCTAAAAGCTTCTAACGAAACTTCTCTGGGTCAAGGTATTCCTTATTTAATCCTTGATTTCATTTGTTTGCGATTATCCGATTCGAGTTCTTTTTGATATGGGTTTCCCTCATCATTTTTATTTATCAGAAGAACTTGTTGATTCTCTTTATTTTTATATTTTGGGCTTGATGACTTCTTTGAGGATTGTGAATCCGAATCAGAGGATTCGCAACACTCAATTTGCTTATTATTGATGTCG
The DNA here is from genome assembly GCA_030765085.1 of Allium cepa. NCBI lineage: Eukaryota > Viridiplantae > Streptophyta > Magnoliopsida > Asparagales > Amaryllidaceae > Allium > Allium cepa. The sequence goes on along the minus strand of CM060943.1, from coordinate 883,686,501 downwards.
AAATTATTACATGTGATTTTTCTTTCCGAACCGATTTGCGTATTGTGCATTGCTTAGGTTTCGGAATTGATTTGCGTGAAAGGATTGGCTTAATCACTTTGAAGCCCATATCCAATTGTTCCTAATGGACAATTCCTTTTTCGACATTTTCAATCTGTTAAGTAGATTCATATTTTTCCTTTGTGATTTCGATTTCAAATCGATGGCATCATTTTATTCTTTAAGCTCACATGTTGAATAAAGAGATATCTCTCTCATTCATATCGGTTGAGAATTCTCCGATATTTTTGAGTTTGTCTTAGGATCATTACCTAAGCAACCTTTTAAGTGGTGTTAAGGTCTTTCTAGTTTGACCTTGCCACCGAATTTCAATCACTACGAGTTGCGGAAGTTAGCCTTCCACATACCGCATTCCGCACTCATTATGATTTATATGAATGACATATTGTGTCATTCAGTTTATCCAGTTTGTTTCATCCATTTTATAAATCAAGTATTCTATGGATATCTCAATAATTCCAATCTTGTATTTATTAATTTTGGATGAAAATAGAAATTTAAAATTTTACAAATCTTTTGAGAAGATATTTTAAATTCCTATAAAAAGGTAATTTTGTGTTGTATTGCCCATTTAGTGTTTTAAGATTTCTGGTCGATGCACTTGATCAACGCTATCGATAGGGATTTCCTAAACGCTTTGATGAGACAATCAGACACAATAAATTGACTTGTAAAATATAAATTTTTCTATAAAGGTAATTTTGATTTTTAAAGTTTTAGCTTTTTGGGAAAGAGGACAAAATTCCTTCTTTTCAATATCCTTATTCTTGTGATTCCCGAAGAGAACCAAGACTTTAACCTTAGTACCAATGCTTATTGTATGGGTTTGGATGCCGTTCTCTTGCGAAAGAGAACGTGCAATCACTTTTGCTTCTAAATCTTTAAGGCCGATCGAGACTAGGAATGCCACTTATGATCTGGTACTCGCGGCTATTGATTTTGCTTTCAATATTTGGCATCATCGTCTTTGGTGGAGAAATTTGTTCTCTACCTCAATTATAAATCATTGGGATATCTATTTCTCATAATTAAGTTGCGTCAACCATATTGGCTCGAATTTCTTGCATCTTATGATCTTGATATTCTATATACTCCCTGAAAGGGGAAATCTTGTTGCCAATGCACTAGTCGTAAGCAACAAGTAGTTGTTTTCTATGGTGATATCCGAATGGAACGATCTCGAGACTCTATTCACTTGAGAGATTCGAGATCGCGAAATCCAATTTATATGCATCCCTTGTTTTATGTAGTCTAGAGGTTCATTATTCTTTTTAGACTGCATCCTTGTAGCTCAAAGGGCTAGATTCTGAATTGGCTCTTCTTAGCCAATGTTGTAGGGATAAAATTATTATTGAAAGTTAGAAAGACTTCGATATTGATTTTCGTGGCGACATTTAAAAGATCGGTAGACTTATCGTACCAAATATTTGTGATCTTCGTCAATATATTTTAGAAGATTCACATCGTTCCAAAATTACCATTCATCCTAGAAGTAGTAAAGTGTACGTAGATATGAAGCGACTTTATTATTTGGAGTGAATGAAATCTGATATCGCTAACTTTGTTAAGTGTTGTATGACTCGCCATCTTGTCAAGGCCCTACACTAAAGGCCTGGTGGGTTAATGCAACCTTTAGAAATTCCAATTTGGAAGTAAGACCAAATCTCCATGGATTTTATAGATGTCTTTCCCCGTTCCCGTTCGGGTCATGATAACTTATGGGTTATAGTAGATAGACTTACTAAATCCGTCCATTTTATTCCCCGTTCGGATTAACCGAACCGTTCCTCTTTTGGCCCAAACTCTTTGTTAAAGTAGATGTTAAATTACATGGAGTTCCTACTTCTATCGATAGCGATAGTGATCCATTGTTTACTAGTGGATTTTTGGAAGTGTCTTCAAAAAGCTTTAGAAACGAAGCTTGATTTAAGCACCGCTTATTACCCCAGTCCGATGGACAAGTAGAGCGTGTGAACCAAACTCTGGAAGACCTTCTTCGTGTTGTGTGCTTGATTTTTGTGGAAGTTGGGAAAATCATATTTCTCTTGTTGAATTTTCCTATAATCATAGCTTCCAATCTAGTATTGGTATGGCATTCTTCGAGGCACTCTAGGGAATGCTATGCCAATCTCCTTCTTGTTGGCTTAAGGTCGGTGAGAATCTGGTTTTAGGTCCAGAATTTTACTCGTGTTTCACCTATGATAGGTGTTGTACGTTCCCGTTGATAGGGAAAGATTAGCGCCTCAATATATTGGGCCATTCCCTATCACCGTACGTATAGATTCCATGGCTTGTCGCCTTGCATTACCGGCTCAGTTTTCTGCTAAGCACGACATGTTTCACGTTTCTCAATTACGGAAATGCCTTCGGGATTCCGATTCCATTCTTGAGCCTGCTGTTGTGGAAGAAATTGAAGTTTCGCCGAATTTAACTTATGAGCAGCATCCTATTCGAATTATTGCTTCGGAGGGTAAACGGCTTCGAAATAAAGATGTTCCGCATGTGAGGGTTCAATGGTCCACAAATCCTAAGGATTGCTCTTGGGAATCCAGAGAATTCATCGAGCGAACACATCCGGACTTGCTTACTCCTGCTCTTTGAGGTGAACTTCTAATATCAAATTTCTTTAGTATTAATATGCTTTTATGGTTGCTACTTCTTATTTCCACCTTATATATTGCGAGGACGCAATTTCTTTAAGGAGGGGAGTTTGTAACAACCCGCATATTTATCGATTTTTATATTTAAATATTTTATTTAAATATTTTATCGTTAATCGGATTTTGGTCCGAAGCTACTTTTTGCAAACGGTCAAATTAGGACTGGAGACCACTTCCATTGAGTTCGAAACGTCGTTTGCAATCTTCTAAGTATAAACATTGATATGTTTGGGGTTAGTGGAATTTCACCACTTTTTCACTCGAGCCTTTGGTTTGGACTTTTAGCCCATTAGGCCTAAGTTCCACCCCCCTTCTTCTTCATTGCTTCATTTCATTTCCTAACACTGAAGCTTCAACAAAAATGGTGAATGGAATGAGAAATTAAAACTCCAAAGTTTTTGTTTTATTGCAACTCCAACATTTAACTCCAAATTCAAGAAGAAGACATCGGATTCAAGCTTGTGGTTGCTTCTCCATTTGCCTTCAAGCTTTGTTCTTCATTTTCATTGGGTTTTGGAGAAAAGGTGAGATTTTTATCTCACAAATCTAGTCTATAACTATATTGGACTGTTGGGAATGATTCCCTATCACTTTTGCATGCACATTTGCATTTGGTTTGGATTGGATTGGCGAAAAACTCCAATTTTTAGTGTTTTTGCTGAAAAACTGCTCTTTGGTCGTTAGACCTCATTTTGTCTTCACTAAGTAGTACCGTTTTGGACGGGGCGTTGCCCCCGCACCCCCACCTTGGGGGGTTGCCACCCCCCCTGGACCCCCCCTCCGTAGGGGATCTTATCTGAAAAATATTCAACAGAACTTGCTGAGCTGATTTCCTTGGATTTTTATCACATCTTCGAATGTGACCTTTGTGATTGATTGTTTCTACAATCGCTTCTGTGATTTGTCACTTTAAAATATAAAGGTTTCAAAACTAGTAGTAAATATCAAAACTCTTTCAACAAAATGATTTCAACTCTATTTTTAATAACAAAGCTCTTTTCTTAAACCGTTTTCCAATCTATTAGTATATACAAGCCTTTACCTCACTCGGATGAGAAATCTAATTAAACGACTTAGTAAAACAAGTGGTATGAAACGCTTGCGTTCACTTCATCGGTTAATTCTTAGACTTGTTCGATTGAACCTCTTGTGACAATTTTATTAGTGAAGATTTACAGTTTGTTCGTAAATATTTAAGTTAAGCAAGTGGTTATGGGACATGAAGCTAAACTTCTATATTTACTAGCTTAGTGTAATTGACACTTCTCGTTGATCTTGATGATCGCTTTATGAATTAGACTAGCAATTGCGTGATGTCTCTTTCATTGCGAGGTTAGACTAGACACCACTTGTGTGATTTCATTCACACATACCTTTTTGCTTTTTGGTTAGTCTAGCCCTCAATCAGTGTGATTTCGACTCACACATATGGGGTAGCTCCCCATGGTCTTCGGACCGTCATGTGATAGGCCTCTTTCCCTTTTTATGATTTCTGGATTTCTTGTGTTGATTTCTGGAATTTATCTCTTTGACTTGTCATGAGTACAAGTTTAGGGTATGATGCCCTCTTTGGATCTTTGAGAAGATTCTTGTGATATTGATTTATCTCTTATCGGTTGATCTCCTGTTGATCATTATTTGCATACTTGTAGTAGTATGTCAGTATGGATATTTTATGTTTATGCCATATCTTTTATTTTATATCACGTCATCTGATATTTATAGCTAGACTGATCCGTTTATTATTTTCTTATAAATAATACTCGGGTCAGACCGAGATGTTACAGGTGCTACTGCTTGACTCCTCCCCCAGTGATTCACTACTCAGACTTTTGGCTACTTGTTTAGATTAGCAGCTTTTGTTGTTTACACTTGAGATATAGACTCATAGTTGTATTCTTTTGTATAGCACGCGTTGCTATTCTTTTGTATTATCGTGGATCTTTTTAGACCACTACTCTGATGTACACTTTTATGTGATATATATTCATATCTCTTTCCGCCTTTGTGATATGGATATCTGTGATTGATTCGCATGTTATGCTTACTTCTATATTTGTTTTCGAAGATTATTTTATAGCCACCGTGTGATAAGAAATTACATGGATGGTCGCTCCTCAACAGCCTTATTCTTCGCGCTAGTTGACAGCACTACACCGTAGTGTTCTTGGCTAGCGTGGGTATAGAGGTGGGGCGTCACAAATAAAATACAATAAAAATCGCTCAGGCCTATCATTTCAGCCCATAACGATTTTTCCCTAATCTAAAGTCCGTTTGGGTATGTATCATTTCAACCCATAGTGATTCTATTCTAACAGGGAACTTGCAGTGTGAATATATGCATAAACAATATAAACAATGTCAGTGTCACAATATAATGTCATATATCACATGTCGGGTGATAATTAACAGTTTTAACATGGTAATAACATGGCATAGCATATCATATGATCATCATTAACTTGCATAACATTTTATATTACTAAACACTTGTCATCAACTCACTATTTCATAAGTATAAATGTCAGAGTGAGAAAGACTCACCTTTTACGAAGATAGAGACAAACAACACACACAAGAGCGATTCCAAAGGCACGACAAGCACGATTTGATTTGAATTGATGGAGACCCTTGTAAACAACACAAAATATAACATACATAAGAAAAAACATAGATATCGACATACAAATATAATCAACAACTTTAGTTTGCAGAACAGTTGCAAAACAAGAGAGATGACCAAACCTTAGAAGCAAAAGACTTGCACACGACAACATAAGCTTGTCACATGATCCAATGTGCTTGCTCTCATCATACTAGGCTCAGCCTAGATGCCAACATGGCTCAGGTTTGGGTCAATATGGGTTCATATGACTCGGCCTAACTTGGATATGAAGGAGTGGAAGTTGTGACATGAGAAATACAAAAGTCAAGGCAATTAAGTGGATTTTCGGTGCAACTATAGGTTCGGCCTACCATGGCTTGGGCTTGGTCATGCAAGGGGATGGTCAGGTGGTAGATGGAGTGGTGGCCAGAGGTGGTGGAGGGACTGGTGGCGGCGGCCATGGAGGTGGTTTAGGTTAAAAATGAAGGCTATGGCCTTAAGGGTTTGGCTAGGCTAGTTTGGTGGAACTTTTGTGCAAATTTTGTGGTGCAACATCAACGGATGGTCATGGCTACTGTCTTGGTCAGAGGAGAGGCTTATGAGCTGTTGGAGATGATGGTGGAGAGGATGGTAGTGGTGGTGGTAGAGGCTAGGCCTAGCAAAACACAAGAAGGATCAATGCAAAAATCAATAGGAAAATCATAAAAACAAGAAGAAAGATGATAGAATTTACCAAATTTTTGTAAAACAAATGGCCATGAGTTTTTTTCTCAAGAAAGATGATAAAATTTTCGTGAGAATGAGTGAGGAATGTGGCTGAAAGATGGAGTAGGGTACGGCCAAAGCATTGATGAATGGAGTTTGGAAAGTGAAAGGTCGGAATGCAAAAGGACTAAGCATACAAAAGATATCAAACTCTTCATATATTCATTATTTCTTTTTAAATTTTTATATAACTGAAAAAAAAATATAAATTCAGTTAAAATACGAAAATATAGTAAATAAACAAAAATAAATAAATTAATTATTAATTATATATAGTTTAATTAAATAAAATAGCAAAATTGGCAACTAGTCTTGAAAATATGAAAAATAAGTGCAATGAACTTGGGAAAATTTTTTATGTACTAAAAAATATTTATAAATAAAGATAAGAACACAAAATAAAAAGGAAATCACAAAAATAAATAAATAAATTTTAATTTAAATATAGTTTAGATGAAGAAAATAGCAGAAAAAGGAAAACAACCTTTTAAAAATAGGAAATCATCATAGTAAATTTTAGAAAAATTCTATTATCATTTCAAAAATATTTAAAAGTCAAAATATACATAATATAACCTATTAAAACATATTAAAATAAAATATGACAAAGAAAAATAAAATTTATACAATTTAAAATAACAAAATTACAAAATAAACAATTTATACTCAAAATTGAAATGTACATATGTTTTGCAGTTTAACTCTGTTTTCCACGAAACAAAAAGTAATGTTCAAGTTATTAAATCTATTTTCATAATAAAAGAAAAAATTTAAAATTTCAAACTTTTAAATTTTTAAGTTAAAAGTCAAAGTTTGACTATTTTGACCAAAATCAACATTTTCTGGAAATATTCAATTTATGCATGTTTGAAATACTAATCCACATCAAAATCAACATTTATATTTAAATTGACAAAATATATTAATTTTAATAAATAAAATAAAGTTTTTAAATTAGGAATTTAAATTAAAATAATTAAAATATACAATTACTGTAACGACCCGTTGAATTTGATAATGTTAAATGAATTAAATTAATATGTTTCTAATCTAATTTAGAATAAAATAAAGGTCTTAAGATTTTATTTGAGAAAATGTAGTAATTTGGTATAGTAGTTGTAATTTAGTGTAACAATAAAATTTTATGACAATAGATTTGGATAATGTAGATTGTCACAATTTGATTTAACGTTAAATATAAGAAACTGATATAAGGGTTGAATTAGTGAATATCAATAAAAAGATTAAGTAGAATGGAATTAATTTAATATAAAATAAATAGTGGAAGACTTACATTGGATTGTAAAATGGATAGTGACTAAATAAAAGTGTCCGTTGGAAAAAATCAATGCAATAAGTGTTGATAAGGAAATTTAATGAATGTTGTCAATAATAAATGGACTTAAGATAGTAATAAAATTTGTTTTGCCTATGTAAATTTTATGTATTGATAAGCATAATTAAATTTGAAATTTGGTAGTAAATAGGGGATAAGTTGACTAAGGCAATTAGTAATTTAATAAATGAATGCACAGTAAGTAAGTGGAAATGTATGCATAAAAATAATTTCATATATGGGATAATTACAAAAGTTTACCCATTTATCTAATGTATACAATTGAATCTAAATTTAGGGCAACATTTTGTTATTGATGGTATAAGTGAATTTGAATAAAAGGGGTAGAAAAAATTTATTTAGATTTAACATGTATTGAGTATATAGCTAAGAAGGGCTTTCGATGTAAATGAATCTAAATTAATGTGTCTAGTCAATAAAGGAGAACTTTAAGGGAATAAATATAAATGAATGTATTTGGGGAATGGAGTCCTTTTATATGTTGAATAGTATAACGTTGTTATTAAGAATGAACGTTACTTTAGTAATTTTTAATAGGGTAACGGAAGAGTGTATAAATTTTATAGTAACGTAAAAATGTATTATAAGATAATAATTAAGTGTAGACTTATAAAATATATTTATGACAACAAATTTTGTAAGTTATTTATTCTATTAGTTGTTAAGTTTTATTTATGTGTAAGTTAACAATATTACAATTCAATTGAATACAGTAATTTATGCAAACAAAGGATGAACATTTGGAAGTATTACTGTAGTGATATATATATAAGAAACGGTAACTTTGTAGTTGGGGAATAATTGATTTATTTGTGAGTTGTAATCAAATAGAGTCAAATTTATTAGAATTTATTGCAATTTATGGGATTAATTGCAGTAACCTTTGAAGATTTATTCACTAAAATAATTGACGATGGAAATTATATGTAAATTTGCTTTTAGTTAATTTAAAATATCGAGAGGGCTAGAAATGACACAAATCTACTAGTTTAGAAATTTACAATAAAAAGTGGTAAGTAATTTTTCTAAATATTTAGATAGTAGGAAGATGTAGATTTAGATGGAATTTATTATTTAACTATTTCATAAGTTGAGATCTAAGTTTAGAATTGAGATTTTTAATGTATAGATATTGAGCCAATGTTAGTTTCATTAAATTGACATCAATAACTTTGAATAATAGAAAGAAAGTGAATTTAATAAATTTAATCAAACGTATAATGTTGAATTTATTAAACATTGGAATTTAACCTTTAAGTAAGGATTAACATCTAAATTGATGAATAGAACAACTATGTATTAACACTTGAATTGTTTAGAATTGGAGTAAATAATTAAGAAAATTTAAAGGGAGAAAATTTGGTCAATTTTTGAATTTAGATGTAAAAATTGGATTTTTATAATTTATTTAATTTATTTAATGAATATTGAAAATAGCCATTTTGGTCACTGACTCGGATTTCGACGAAACCAGTTTCATCGGATCCGTATCGGTGAATTATTATAGGATTTCAAGTTTCGTATCAATCGGACCTGTCGTTTGATCGTACGGACGCGAAACGCCTTGAAATCAATTTTAATAAAATCAATTTGAAATCAATTTGGAAATTTTGTTTTCAGCATAACTTCTTCATACGATCAAATTTGGAAGTGAAACTTTTTCCATCGCGTTCAGAATATTTTAAATTACCTATTTGGATATATAGATTTAACCAATTCGGTTCCGGAGGCATAGCAGACTTTTTGGGCCTTAGTTTGTTCCGTACGTTCATCTATCTAGTCTATCTTCTCTAACCCAACCCTACCTATAAATATACTGTGATAAACCCTAGCCTCCTTTCTATTATCATTTAGATGTACGTTCATTTCTTCATATCTTTCTCTTCCTCAATGGTTGCAAAACCTTGATCTACTTCAATTCAAATTTCAATAAAAATTCAAACTCTCCAGAAAAATTCCACAAAAATATATGTTAATGTTCTCGAAACACGTAATCTCATGGTGAAATTCGTTTTTCGAATGGGGTTATAGTTTTCCCAGAATAAATTCAAACAGTTCGTGGTCATTCATCAGCGCCGTAACAAACTTCGTCGGATGGAGAAACCGTTTCTGGGTTTTGTAGAGTGGACGATGGGGATCGCATCAGCGGTGTTCGTTTTGTGTTTTGATGGTTGGATTGGCGTCAGTATTTGACTAGGGTTCCTAAAGTCTTGGGGCGGCGGAATTTGTAGGCAAGCATCAACCGGTTTCGAGCTTGATATTTGCGTGCTGGAAGGCTGGACGTGGGTCGCGGCCATCTGGAGGTCGCGCTGGGTGACCGATGGCCTATGGGCGAGGCGGCGCGCGTTCGTGAAGAGGCTAGGGTTTCATCCCTGTTGTGTGTGCGTTTATGACTGGAGGAAGGCAGCGGTATCATGTCATGCAGACTGTTACGTATGAAATAATATGCTGACGTGGCTATGATAGTGGTGTGAGTGAGTTTTGTTTTGTTTTAATTTTACTTTCGATTTCAAATACAAATTTGGCTATATCTTTTACGTACGGCATCCGTTTCAAACGAAATTTCTTTTGTTAGGTTCGTATTTAAAATCCAGATCTGATGACGCTGGTTTGGACGAATTCTGAGACGGGCGAATTTTTGGGTTTAAATCGGGTTTAAATTCGATTTTAATTCCAAAGGTGAGTGTTTAAACCCACTCACAACTACTAGAAGCTTTTATGTTTGTTAAATTAATTTTAGAAATGAATAGAAATTTATTTATGATTATTTGGCATGTTTATTTCACTCGTATTTGTTGAATTGCATTTATTAAATTTAACTGTTAATTTAATTTATTTATTGCGTATTAATTGATAGTTAGAATTTATTTGTTTGCCTATAAACTGCTAGTTAACAGTTATATAGATTATTACTGAATATAAACTGTTAGATTAATAGTTGTTAAATTTAATCTGAATAAAATTACCAGTTATTACCTGTTATATATTATCAAATATAAATTGTTATTGATTGATATTGCTTGATGATTGTGATTGGATGATGGGTGATGTTGATGGATATTTTATTGTATATCATTAAATTGCAAATTATCATGCATATTTCCTTTCATTCGGGATTGTGGTTTGAAATGATATACAACCGCAAAATATTATATCTTTTAAATTACGGATTGAAATGATAAATATCCGTATCACTTGACCATAGGATAGAAAATTATATACAGTCACCGCGGTCTATATATAACTATTTTAATGTGATTTCTATGGTTTGGATGGAATACGGTTTATAATAATCTTAAATTTTATATTGTATAAATATTATTCTTCCATATATATACATATGAAGTTGAAAATTTTGAAATTAAAAGGTGTATAAAAATCTTTATTAAAAATGGAAGAAAATTAAGAAAATGGAGTTTAATAATTTATATCATATGTTTAAATGTTAAGTTTGGAAATTTTAAGATATGATATTTATAATTGGATTTTTCCCAAGATAAATTGAAATAAATATTCTAGTATAATTTGAATTGAAAAAAATATATATTTTATCACTAGAAATTGGAGTTTTATTTATTTATGGATTTTATGTGAATATTTAAGACTAATTAATAGAACATTCGATTTGTTGAAAGAATAAAATCCAACTTTAGTTTGAAATATTAATACTCCAAATGGATATACGAATATATATATATATATATATATATATATATATATATATAAATTGAAGTGGTTTTGGAACTTGAGAGAGATAATACAAATTTTGGTTTAGACATTAATAAAGAAATGTATTTGTAAAGCCATGAGAACTATTTTCTTTACAAAGTAACATTTAAGTTAAACCTTTTAATTCATATACCGTTGAATATCCAAACCATTCAAGTTTTAAAAAGTTATGGTTTTAAATTATGAATTTCGAAATATTATGCTTTGAAAGGATATTTGGCTTTCAGACGTTATAAATTTTAAAGCATTTGGATTTTTGAAAAGGTTTATATTTGGGATAAAGGATATCATATTGTTTTGGGTTTTAAAATTATATCGTATTCATAAATTTAAAATGGAAATGTTTATTCTGGTTTTAAAGTATGAGCTATTTTTAAATGACCGCGGTGTTATAATAACGATGGGTTGGCAAAGAGACCGGGATCGGATATGGACATACTCTCTGTCGATACCGGAAACCACTTTGACTAACCGTGTACGCGGTGGAGATTCCAGAATGAAGTAGGTGGTGGCGACGTTTCCTGTAAGGTAAATACGTGGACCCGACTCCTGTGAGTTGGCATAAGGTGGCTAAAACAGGAGCGATTCTCAGGCCAATGAGGTCATTCCTCTAATCGGACTCTCCTCTTCGATATTATACTTTGACTTGGATTGATTCAGTGGCCACTTCTATATTTTGATTTTGGGGAGTTAGTCCGAGATGGGCGGTAACTGTGGCTACGCGTTTCCACCAGCCTGGATAGCAATTGGTATATCTACCCTGGCATTGCCTAGTTGTGCCGTGTCACCTACCATACCGAGCCTTTACTACGAGTTTCTATTTGTGTCGTACCTATGGAGTATCCTCTGGTAGCCTCCCGATCAGGAGGTATTACGGTACTGTATAGACTATTGGCATTTTACGTGTTAAGGTGGAAAATGTAAAGCCTTAACGCTATTTAAAAGTAAGTTTATTTTATAAATAGACACTATTATAATAGCGCAATATACTACATAGTAAATAGTTTAACGGATCCTTAGGAGATGTAAATCCCGAACATCTCTTGAGTTACTGTACTCATATTTATTTCTGTTAATTTAACTCACATAAGATCTTTTAGTCTGACTCGAGTGTTTTTGTCTTTTCAAATTCGCTCGGGTCAGTCCGAGCGTTTCAGGATCGAAGATTTTAGCTTTGGAGGACGAAGACCAAGAATCTGTATTATATTATTTATAGTATTGCACCACACTCTAAATTTCCGCTGCATTGATTGTATTGGTATGTGTAACTCTGATATTCATTGTATAAGTCAAAATAAATATTTTGTAAACAGTTATCATGAACTGTATATTGATTATTATATTTTATCCTTCCGCTGTGAGATTCTGTTTTGTTTTTATTTCTTCTCTGTTTTTCTTATTTACCCCATAACAATCCGCCCTTCCGTATGGTTTGAACTGGCACGTGGGTCGGTTTAAAGTGTGCGAAAAGGTGGGATGTTAGAGTTGGTATCAGAGCTTTGGTTTAGCGATAAACTTTGGCTTTGTGGGGTTTGACTCTTTGTTGATAGGATAGAAATATCCTATGGGAGTCGCTGAGTGTATATATATGAGAGAGCGTATTTGTTAGTGTTGATAAAGATTTTGATATTGTGTTAATCTGTTCCGCTTTGTATTTATAAATTCTGGTTGATGCATGGGACGCTATGATATCAATAGGGATTTCTAAAAACTTAATAGGACAGACCGACATAATATTTGTTTTTAATATAGGTGAATGAAATAATTTTGCCTATTATGTTTTCCATATATGAAAATATTTTTATAAAGGTATATATGTTTGGTTGCTATAGATTGGGTGTTAGGTAATAAAAATATTTATAATAATTGAAGCTAAGTTGAAATTTTAATAAATCAAATTGGAGATTTTAGAACCTAAGTCCGGGATTTTGAAAAAATTTCTGCTTTCAAAGGATTTATGAAATATAATGATTTGGTTTATAAATATTTTCTTATATAAATATTTAGTATAATTCGAAAGAATTGGTTTAAAGAGGATTTTGAAGAAAATAAGTTTGTACTTTCCTCTCTGTCGCTGGAAAATAATTTCGGTGATGACGGCCGCATCATCGACTTTCATTTTCGAGTTTCAAAGGGAAAGGCCACTGTAGTAAATTCTACTGCAGATTTGTTTTGAAATTATTTAAAATTTTAATTGTTTAAAGGTAATTAGAGATATAAAAGTTGTAAGAAATTAATTATCTAGTATTTTAAAGAAATTTTGGAATTTGACCCGGTATTAATTCTTGAATTTCCATTGATTAGTTGTAAAAATTTAGGTTAGTGAAATAAAAGAAGTAATCAATGAATTAAAAGAGTTGAGATTAAACTTGCATAAGTTCTTTTGCTTTTTCTTTAACATAAATAACTTACCAAGTATAAAAAGTTGAAATGTAAATTAAGAGTGGAATAGAATATTATGCAAGTAGAATTTTGGAAAAAAATGAAGTATTCAATAAATTACTGTTATAAATAAGAATTTAATGGTATTAACTTAAGTGATGATTGGAATTTTACTAAAATTAAAGGTTGTATTATTAATAGGTGATTTTAACCTTAAGAAAGTAAAAATGAAATTCCTTAATTTATAAAGTTTGATTGTAGGGTTATTAACTTAAGCATGCTTTAATTTCCCCTATTCTAATATAATGGAAAGTAGGAAAAATATAAATGACTGCAATCCATAGTTAATGAATGAGTAAAATCTTTCACTTATAGGAATGCAAGTTATAAGGTTAATAAATTAAGTGTAAGTAGAGGGTTACTGTAATTAAATATAATGGAAACTTCAACATTAAATAAATGAATGAGATTAAAGGTAAGTCGAAATTGTAATTTATAAAACAAATATATATTAATTAAAGGAATGGAGAAGAATCTTGTAAATTTTCACTTACATTCTTAAAACATACATAACTTACCATATAATAAAAAGTTGCAATGTTAGTAGGAAAATGTAAGGGGAAATCTTACAAGTGAAGAGTAAGGTAATAAAGGTATTCTATTAATTTGCTATTATTAATGAGAATTAATTGTATAGACTTAAGTTAAATTGGAAATTTTACTATAAGTAAAGGTAAGTAGTATAAATAGATGATAGAAACTTTAGTAAATAAATTGGAACACAAATATGATAATTTTGTAATAAATGAAAATGAAAATTGTAAGAAGTAAAGGGATCACTCCATAAATGAAAGAAAGAAAATCAAACCACTGAAGCATGAAAAAAATGTATGATAAGTAATTTGGTTGTTGGGCTGAATTGTTATTGTTTGATTTATGTTGTTGGGTAAGGAATTTGAATTTGTCGGATGAATAAATAATCTATCTTTGTTCCATCCAAGACTGTTGAGTAAAAGATGCACTTGATAGTTAATTTCATCTCATACAAATTTCAAGTTTGAACCCAAACAACTATTTGTTTGATGGATTAAATGGTTGCTTCGTTTGTGTATGTATGTTGTTTGTAAGGTTGATGGTTGTTGAATTGTTTGGTTGATTAATGATTGAATCCACTTGAATAGTTCACTTTAAAATAAATATTTAACCTTTTAGATTATATAAGTGAATACAGGTGATGGAAGCAACTGCTACTGCTTTTGGTTCCATAATAATAAGTGTATATTGCCCGACAAATAGGTACGTTTTCGGATTACGTTTAAAGCGCTATTTTTCCCGTGTTGGGATATAATATTTTGATAATATATGTAATATATTTGCATATTTTGATATTATATTTTCTCCCGAGCCTCACCGTACAAAGGAGACTCTGCCCAAATTTTCCGTAAATTTTGGACTTAGAATTTTGTGAAAATGTTTTCCAGCTTTAATAATCTAAGTATAAAAGAATATAATGATTATAAACAGGTATATTTTATTTAAGAAAATAAATTTAGTAAATTATTGTTTATAAATAATATTTGAAATAAGATGTACTGTTTTATTCTTCCTTGTCCCTTCTTTTTCCTTTTCGGGGACGAAAAGTTTTGAGTGGGGGAGATTGTAGCGACCCGTTGAATTTGATAATGTTAAATGAATTAAATTAATATGTTTCTAATCTAATTTAGAATAAAATAAAGGTCTTAAGATTTTATTTGAGAAAATGTAGTAATTTGGTATAGTAGTTGTAATTTAGTGTAACAATAAAATTTTATGACAATAGATTTGGATAATGTAGATTGTCACAATTTGATTTAAAGTTAAATATAAGAAACTGATATAAGGGTTGAATTAGTGAATATCAATAAAAAGATTAAGTAGAATGGAATTCATTTAATATAAAATAAATAGTGGAAGACTTACATTGGATTGTAAAATGGATAGTGACTAAATAAAAGTGTCCGTTGGAATAAATCAATGCAATAAGTGTTGATAAAAAAATTTAATGAATGTTGTCAATAATAAATGGACTTAAGATAGTAATAAAATTTGTTTTGCCTATGTAAATTTTATGTATTGATAAGCCATAATTAAATTTGAAATTTGGTAGTAAATAGGGGATAAGTTGACTAAGGCAATTAGTAATTTAATAAATGAATGCATAGTAAGTAAGTGGAAATGTATGCATAAAAATATTTTCATATATGGGACAATTACAAAAGTTTACCCATTTATCTAATGTATATAATTGAATCTAAATTTAGGGCAACATTTTGTTATTGATGGTATAAGTGAATTTGAATAAAGGGGTAGAAAATTTTTATTTAGATTTAACATGTATTGAGTATATAGCTAAGAAGGGCATTCGATGTAAATGAATCTAAATTAATGTGTCTAGTCAATAAAGGAGAACTTTAAGGGAATAAATATAAATGAATGTATTTGGGGAATGGAGTCCTTTTATATGTTGAATAGTATAACGTTGTTATTAAGAATGAACGTTACTTTAGTAATTTTTAATAGGGTAACGGAAGAGTGTATAAATTTTATAGTAACGTAAAAACGTATTATAAGATAATAATTAAGTGTAGACTTATAAAATATATTTATGACAACAAATTTTGTAAGTTATTTATTCTATTAGTTGTTAAGTTTTATTTATGTGTAAGTTAACAATATTACAATTCAATTGAATACAGTAATTTATGCAAACAAAGGATGAACATTTGGAAGTATTACTGTAGTGATATATATATAAGAAACGGTAACTTTGTAGTTGGGGAATAATTGATTTATTTGTGAGTTGTAATCAAATAGAGTCAAATTTATTAGAATTTATTGCAATTTATGGGATTAATTGCAGTAACCTTTGAAGATTTATTCACTAAAATAATTGACGATGGAAATTATATGTAAATTTGCTTTTAGTTAATTTAAAATATCCAGAGGGCTAGAAATGACACAAATCTACTAGTTTAGAAATTTACAATAAAAAGTGGTAAGTAATTTTTCTAAATATTTAGATAGTAGGAAGATGTAGATTTAGATGGAATTTATTATTTAACTATTTCATAAGTTGAGATCTAAGTTTAGAATTGAGATTTTTAATGTATAGATATTGAGTCAATGTTAGTTTCATTAAATTGACATCAATAACTTTGAATAATAGAAAGAAAGTGAATTTAATAAATTTAATCAAACGTATAATGTTGAATTTATTAAAAATTGGAATTTAACCTTTAAGTAAGGATTAACATCTAAATTGATGAATAGAACAACTATGTATTGACACTTGAATTGTTTAGAATTGGAGTAAATAATTAAGAAAATTTAAAGGGAGAAAATTTGGTCAATTTTTGAATTTAGATGTAAAAATTGGATTTTTATAATTTATTTAATTTATTTAATGAATATTGAAAATAGCCATTTTGGTCATGGACTCGGATTTCGACGAAACCAGTTTCATCGGATCCGTATCGGTGAATTATTATAGGGTTTCAAGTTTCGTATCAATCGGACCTGTCGTTTGATCGTACGGACGCGAAACGCCTTTAAATCAATTTTAATAAAATCAATTTGAAATCAATTTGGAAATTTTGTTTTCAGCATAACTTCTTCATACGATCAAATTTGGACGTCAAACTTTTTCCATCGCGTTCAGAATATTTTAAATTACCTATTTGGATATATAGATTTAACCAATTCGGTTCCGGAGGCATAGCAGACTTTTTGGGCCTTAGTTTGTTCCGTACGTTCATCTATCTAGTCTATCTTCTCTAACCCAACCCTACCTATAAATATACTGTGATAAACCCTAGCCTCCTTTCTATTATCATTTGGATGAACGTTCATTTCTTCATATCTTTCTCTTCCTCAATGGTTGCAAAACCTAGATCTACTTCAATTCAAATTTCAATAAAAATTCAAACTCTCCAGAAAAATTCCACAAAAATATATGTTAATGTTCTCGAAACATGTAATCTCATGGTGAAATTCGTTTTTCGAATGGAGTTATAGTTTGCCCAGAATAAATTCAAATAGTTCGTGGCCATTCATCAGCGCCGTAACAAACTTCGTCGGATGGAGAAACCGTTTCTGGGTTTTGTAGAGTGGACGATGGGGATCGCATCAGCGGTGTTCGTTTTGTGTTTTGATGGTTGGATTGGCGTCAGTATTCGACTAGGGTTCCTAAAGTCTTGGGGCGGCTGAATTTGTAGGCAAGCATCAACCGGTTTCGAGCTTGATATTTGCGTGCTGGAAGGCTGGACGTGGGTCGCGGCCATGTGGAGGTCGCGCTGGGTGACCGATGGCCTATGCGTGAGGCGGCGCGCGTTCGTGAAGAGGCTAGGGTTTCATCCCTATTGTGCGTGCGTTTATGACTGGAGGAAGGCAGCGGTATCATGTCATGTAGACTGTTGCGCATGAAATAATATGCTGACGTGGCTATGATAGTGGTGTGAGTGAGTTTTGTTTTGTTTTAATTTTACTTTCGATTTCAAATACAAATTTGGCTATAAATTTTACGTACAACATCCATTTCAAACGAAATTTCTTTTGTTAGGTTCGTATTTAAAATCCAGATCTGATGACGTTGGTTTGGACGAATTCTGAGACGGGCGAATTTTTGGGTTTAAATCGGGTTTAAATTCGATTTTAATTCCAAAGGTGAGTGTTTAAACCCACTCACAACTACTAGAAGCTTTTATGTTTGTTAAATTAATTTTAGAAATGAATAAAAATTTATTTATGAGTATTTGGCATGTTTATTTCACTCATATTTGTTGAATTGCATTTATTAAATTTAACTGTTAATTTAATTTATTTATTGCGTATTAATTGATAGTTAGAATTTATTTGTTTGCCTATAAACTGCTAGTTAACAGTTATATAGATTATTACTGAATATAAACTGTTAGATTAATAGTTGTTAAATTTAATCTGAATAAAATTGCCAGTTATTACCTGTTATATATTATCAAATATAAATTGTTATTGATTGATATTGCTTGATGATTGTGATTGGATGATGGGTGATGTTGATGGATGTTTTATTGTATATCATTAAATTGTAAATTATCATGCATATTTCCTTTCATTCGGGATTGTGGTTTGAAATAATATACAACCGTAAAATTTTATATCTTTTAAATTGCGGATTGAAATGATAAATATCCGTATCACTTGACCATAGGATAGAAAATTATATACAGGCACCGCGGTCTATATATAACTATTTTAATGTGATTTCTATGGTTTGGATGGAATAAGGTTTATAATAATCTTAAATTTTATATTGTATAAATATTATTCTTCCATATATATACATATGAAGTTGAAAATTCTGAAATTAAAAGGTGTATAAAAATCTTTATTAAAAATGGAAGAAAATTAAGAAAATGGAGTTTAATAATTTATATCATATGTTTAAATGTTAAGTTTGGAAATTTTAAGATATGTTATTTATAATTGAATTTTTCCCAAGATAAATTGAAATGAATATTCTAGTATAATTTGAATTGAAAAAAATATATATTTTATCACTAGAAATTGGAGTTTTATTTATTTATGGATTTTATGTGAATATTCAAGACTAATTAATAGAACATTCGATTTGTTGAAAGAATATAATCCAACTTTAGTTTGAAATATTAATACTCCAAATGGATATACGTATATATATATAAATTGAAGTGGTTTTGGAACTTGAGAGAGATAATACAAATTTTGGTTTAGACTTTAATAAAGAAATGTATTTGTAAAGCCATGAGAACTATTTTCTTTACAAAGTAACATTTAAGTTAAACCTTTTAATTCATATATCGTTGAATATCCAAACCATTCAAGTTTTAAAAAGTTATGGTTTTAAATTATGAATTTCGAAATATTATGCTTTGAAAGGATATTTGGCTTTCAGACGTTATAAATTTTAAAGCATTTGGATTTTTGAAAAGGTTTATATTTGGGATAAAGGATATCATATTGTTTTGGGTTTTAAAATGATATCGTATTCATAAATTTAAAATGGAAATGTTTATTCTGGTTTTAAAGTATGAGCTACTTTTAAATGACCGCGGTGTTATAATAACGTTGGGTTGGCAAAGAGACCGGGATCGGATATGGACATACTCTCTGTCGATACCGAAAACCACTTTGACTAACCGTGTACGCGGTGGAGATTCCAGAATGAAGTAGGTGGTGGCGACGTTTCCTGTAAGGTAAATACATGGACCCGACTCCCGTGAGTTGGCATAAGGTGGCTAAAACCGGAGCGATTCTCAGGCCCATGAGGTCATTCCTCTGATCGGACCCTCCTCTTCGATATTATACTTTGACTTGGATTGATTCAGTGGCCACTTCTATATTTTGATTTTGGGGAGTTAGTCCGAGGTGGGCGGTAACTGCGGCTACGCGTTTCCACCAGCCTGGATAGCAATTGGTATATCTACCCTGGCATTGCCTAGTTGTGCCGTGTCACCTACCATACCGAGCCTTTACTACGAGTTTCTATTTGTGTCGTACCTATGGAGTATCCTCTGGTAGCCTCCCGATCAGGAGGTATTACGGTACTGTATAGACTATTGGCATTTTACGTGTTAAGGTGGAAAATGTAAAGCCTTAACGCTATTTAAAAGTAAGTTTATTTTATAAATAGACACTATTATAATAGCGCAATATACTACATAGTAAATAGTTTAACGGATCCTTAGGAGATGTAAATCCCGAACATCTCTTGAGTTACTGTACTCATATTTATTTCTGTTAATTTAACTCACATAAGATCTTTTAGTCTGACTCGAGTGTTTTTGTCTTTTCAAATTCGCTCGGGTCAGTCCGAGCGTTTCAGGATCGAAGATTTTAGCTTTGGAGGACGAAGACCAAGAATCCGTATTATATTATTTATAGTATTGCACCACACTCTAAATTTCCGCTGCATTGATTGTATTGGTATGTGTAACTCTGATATTCATTGTATAAGTCAAAATAAATATTTTGTAAACAGTTATGATGAACTGTATATTGATTATTATATTTTATCCTTCCGCTGTGAGATTCTGTTTTGTTTTTATTTCTTCTCTGTTTTTCTTATTTACCCCATAACAATCCGCCCTTCCGTATGGTTTGAACTGGCACGTGTGTCGGTTTAAAGTGTGCGAAAAGGCGGGATGTTACAATTACAATAATCAGAAAATACAGGGTTACACTCTCCCCTACTCAAAACTTTTCGTCCCCGAAAAGGAATGAGGTACGGGAAAGCACAGAAAAAGATTGAATGAAATAGTATTAAGACAAGATGACAAGAAGATTAAAATTATAACTGATAACTTTGCTATAGGTAAGTTTAACAATGTGGAGATGATCTTTCCAAGATCTTCCAGAATCTAGAACACAAGCATGAAAAAAAATCTTTTAGAATCTGATTCACCCTTCCCGTTTAACCGACGGTCTGTGGATGGCAAGCAGTGCTTAGATTCAAAGATGAGTACCAAAGATTATTAAAGATTATAGAAAGATTTCTAAACAGACTGGTATAAGCAATAGCCTTCACATTCTGTTGCAAGATAAGGGAAATAAGGATAACCAAAAGATAGTTTGAAAAAAAAAAATTAAGATAATAAATTTGAAACCACGAAAATTTCAACTTAAATTGATAATAAATCTTACATAAGTTAAATAAATCTAAACTATCTATAATTTCATTATCTAATCATCCAATTATCTTAAATTGACAAATCCCTAAAATCATGTATTTGAAAATATTTTATTATACTCAAAATGTACCAAATAAAATTTAATTCTTCTTCATTACTAATTAAAATTAAACTTATTCCTTTCAATATATTTTATGTTAAATATATTTACACTCATTGTAACTCCCTTAAATTGATTCTTAGTTCCTTTATCATCATTTTATATTGTAAATTATTCCATTACATTTTTTCTTTATTTACCTCTGTTAATCCTTTTATAACTTAAATTTAAGTATATAACATTTATAATAACCACTCAAATTTTATTTATAAAAATCTTTTTTTTTATATTGTATATTATCCAACTACATATTCAACTTCTGAAAATTAAGGTAAGTTATATTGGAATGAAATTGTGTATTATACAGATAAAACTTTCTAATTCAATTATTTCAAGCTTGAATATTTATCCAAATCTTGAAATTATACATAGAAATTATCTTTGAAGATAAAATTTAGGAATTAAATTTTCGATAAATTCCAAACTATTTAGAGATAAATAAATGCTCATATACTATATGTATATATCCATTCAAATTTAAATCATATATCAGCATATGTTATAATCCATTCTTATTTTAGAAATTAAAATCAATTAAATTTTCACAAAACAAAACTGTAGCAAGACTACAGAATGGTCTCTTCATTTCGAAACTCGAAAATGAATGTCGATGATGCTGCAGTCATCACCGAAATTATTTTCCAGCGACAAAGAGAAGAGCACTAAATTTAAATTTAAAATTCTTTGGAAACAAATTTCTATTCGAAATACTTTAAATAATATATCCTTTAAAACTTTAAACACAAAGTTTGAAATCCATCGAAAATTAAATTCTCAAATTCTTGTTTTACATTCATTTTAAATTTCCAAATAAATTTATAACCATGTTTTATAGTTCAATTAGATATATGAAATAATAGAAAATGATATACAAAACAAATATTATTTCTTAACAACCAATTCAAATAAAATCCAGATAAAGATTTATAATATAGTTACAAAATTTATTTCACAAAATTTATTTCCTTACTAAATTTTAAAAACATATTGTGTCAGTTTGCTCTGTTCAAGTGTTTTGGAAATCTTATCGATGGCGTTGATCAGACGAATCGATTAGAAACCCAAGTCAACATCAACAACTCAAAAAACACAATATATAAAACATTTTAAATATTAGTTTACAAATACACTTCAAGAATAATTTGAAGATAAGTTGGAAACAAAGATGAGATGATTAAATAACAGAATAGGGAGATGGATGAATTTATATAAATCGCGGGCAACCTTAACCGGGTCAACCGTGACTTAAAGAATAAGATTGATGTGGATTTCTCGGGTAAATCGACATTCGATCTCAAGATGTAGAGTTCTAAGTTATAAGAGATACTAGCATCTAAACCGAGGATATAGAATATCTGGAGAATCAATGTTGTTGTAAAGGAGTTTTCCCCCTTTACAAATAAATTTGAGGTTGGCGAGACCGCCGACTCATTATGAAGATCTTTTGAAGTTGAGTTATGGGATACTCCAGAAATAAAAGAAGATAAATAGTGAGGGACACGAATGGATTTTGGAACCACAAGGAATGTTCCAAAATTCAAAGGAATCGAGTCAAAAAGGAAGAGGATTAAACTCGAATGAAAGTGATTCTGTAAATACATTTACCCTATATACTGAGTTTTTCCTAGAGCTACCAAAGCTCTGATACCAACTGTAACGACCCGATATTTTCAACCATTCGCATCCGCACATGTCGGACTTGAATTGCTCAAAATACCGCGTTGTAAATAAAATTTGGCAAATCTCAGAATATATAGTAAATACATAATCACAGATCACAGACACAGAGTATTTAATAATGTAGTGGAAATAAAAGAGATAGTAGTTCATGAAGCTACTATATAAAAATAAGATACATCAGAGTTAAACAAGATACAACAGAAGAGTAACAAGATACATCAGGTATAAATCAGAATACATCACTGAAATCACTGGATACAAAAAGCAAAATAGATGGCTAGATCTTCAAGGAAAGCTCCAGCTCCAAAGGTGAATCTTGAATGCTAACTCACTCAATCTGACTCGAGCGTAAAGCAAAACACAAAACACTCGAGTCAGGACATAAATACTTATGAACTGTAAATCAACTCAAGTGAACAGTAACAAAAATGCATCAGTAACTTAAAGGATGCTTGGGATCGCCCATCCTTTAAGGATCCGTTAAACTATTTACTATGTAGTAATATTGCGCTATTATAATAGTGTCTACAGTAAAATAAACATACTTTTAAATAGCGTTCCGGGCTACCCATATCACCCTTCACACATAATAGTCCCAGTAGTCCATCCAATATCATGCCATCTCCACTCCGGGTGACTGTTAGAGGATACCACACGGGCTACGGGAGAAAAACAAACTCGTAGTAAAGGCTCGGTATGGTAGGTGACACGGCACACAAGGCAATGCCAGGGTAGATATACCAATTACGCACACGGGCTGGTGGTAACGCAGCAGCCACATACGCCCACCTCGGAACACACTCCCATATCAAAATCGGAGGATGGCCATCTAATCAATCACCAGTAAGAGTATAGTATCGAAGGAATGTGTCCGATAGGAGGAATGACCTCACTTGGCTCGAGATCGCTCCTGTTTTAGCCACCTTATGCCAACTCACGGGAGTTGGGTCCACGTAATATAACTCAATAACGTCGCCACCATCCTACTTCATTCTGGAATCTCCACCGCGTACACAGTTGTTAAAGTGGTTTTCAGAGTTGGCAGAGAGTATGACAACTTCCGGTCCCGGTCTCTTTTACAACCAAATGTTATTATAACGCCGTGGTCATTTCAAAATAGTTTATACTTTAAAAAGATCAAATCATTTCATTTCAAACTATATTTCTTTCAAAATAGTTTATACTTCGAAACCAAAACCATTTTTATTTCAAAACTATTTATTCAATCAAAATAGTTTATACTTCAAAACCAAAAACATTTCAAACATATATTCATTTCAAAATCATAATATTTTCAAAGTATAACTCTTTCGAAACCAAAAATACTTGAAACAATTACACTTTGAAAATCATAACATTTCAAAATCATACATTTGAAGTCATCGGATATTCATTTAATTCTTTACATTTTACAATTCATTCAATTAATCCCAAATTTTCAATTTCCAACTTAATTCAATTCAAACCATCAGTTTCAATTAAATTTCCCAATAACCATTTCAAATCATATCATTTTCAAATATAGATTTGATCCACAAATTAAACTATTCAATTTTTAATAAATTTCAAAGCTTTAATATCCCGCATTTCAAAACTAAGTTTTATAATTTCATATATCTCAAATCTAGTTTCATTATTACTTAGTTTTGAAATATTCATTTCATAAATCCAATACTATTTAAATAAACTCAATTTACAATTAAACTAAATATCCTTTCATACCAATATAAACTTCAAATATTCATTTATCAAAAGTACATATCATTCTAATTCATATTCTTTATCAAAACAAAGATCAAATCATTTCCAAACCTTATTATCAAATCATTATTTGAATTCAAATTCAAATACTCAAATTTAAATATCATTTTAAATCAAATAAGTCATTCATTTGTTATTTCAAGTATCATTACAAAATACATTAAAATTCCATTCAAAATTCATTTATCTCATTACATTTCATTCCATTTAACACATAACCAAGTAAACCTTACTTAAATTCAAATTCAAATTTAAATTCGTTAAAAAATAAAATTTAAATATTAAAATATATTCAAAACTTCTTAAATTTCACAATTAATCAATTTCCAAAATTTAAATCATTTAACACTTTAAAATATAACTCAAACAGTGTCAAAACTATAACATTTCAAACATTGTCAAATTATAGCAACGACAGCATTTATAAAGTGCTATCGTAGCTTATAGCTTCCAAAAATGGTTTAGTTCAAGAATAACGGCATTTATAAAATGTCGTAATAGATATTTAGTTATTTCAAACATTGTTAAATTCAATACAATAGCATTTAAAAATGCTGTCAAAAGACTACAACATTTTGAAAATGCTATGAATTCCAGATTTCATTTTTGCTTTTCAAAAAAATAATAAAACTCCAAATTTTATTATAACTCAAAAATCATATTTCTAGACTTCAAAATTTCACATTTAAAATCATTTTAACATATGATCTAACACAACAAAATTTTTAGATCAAATATTCAATTTAAAAACTCCATTCATTTATTAAGTCAAAATTCACTGTTTATTAACATATAAATTAAATAAACTTAAAATTTTACTTCAAATATAATTTTAAAACTTTAAATTTAATTTCCATTATTTATTTACATTTTAAAATAAAATTTAAAGTCTAAAATCTCAATTTTTTCACATTTACGTACTCAAATTCACAATTTCAAGACTTAATATTTAATTTTCTAAAAACCATAAAATATATATTTTTAAATCAAAATTTCATACTTTTAAAAATACATATTTTAATAAATATCATTTAAAAATATACCACGGGGTCTGTATATAATTTTCTAACCTAGGTCAAGTGATACAGATATATATCATTTCAATCCGCAGTTTACAAAGAAAACCCGGGTTCTATCATTTCAAACCCGCAATCCCAAGTCAAATAAAATACAATAAAAATCGCTCAGGCCTATCATTTCAGCCCATAACGATTTTTCCCTAATCTAAAGTCCGTTTGGGTATGTATCATTTCAACCCATAGTGATTCTATTCTAACAGGGAACTTGCAGTGTGAATATATGCATAAAAAATATAAACAATGTCAGTGTCACAATATAATGTCATATATCACATGTCGGGTGATAATTAACAGTTTTAACATGGTAATAACATGGCATAGCATATCATATGATCATCATTAACTTGCATAACATTTTATATTACTAAACACTTGTCATCAATTCACTATTTCATAAGTATAAATGTCAGAGTGAGAAAGACTCACCTTTTACGAAGCTAGAGACAAACAACACACACAAGAGCGATTCCAAAGGCACGACAAGCACGATTTGATTTGAATTGATGGAGACCCTTGTAAACAACACAAAATATAACATACATAAGAACAAACATAGATATCGACATACAAATATAATCAACAACTTTAGTTTGCAGAACAGTTGCAAAACAAGAGAGATGACCAAACCTTAGAAGCAAAAGACTTGCACACGACAACATAAGCTTGTCACATGATCCAATGGGCTTGCTCTTTCATACTAGGCTCAGCCTAGATGCCAACATGGCTCAGGTTTGGGTCAATATGGGTTCATATGACTCGGCCTAACTTGGATATGAAGGAGTGGAAGTTGTGACATGAGAAATACAATAGTCAAGGCAATTAAGTGGATTTTTGGTGCAACTATAGGTTCGGCCTACCATGGCTTGGGCTTGGTCATGCAAGGGGATGGTCAGGTGGTGGATGGAGTGGCGGCCAAAGGTGGTGGAGGGACTGGTGGTGGCGGCCATGGAGGTGGTTTAGGTTAAAAATGAAGGCTATGGCCTTAAGGGTTTGGCAAGGCTAGTTTGGTGGAACTTTTGTGCAAATTTTGTGGTGCAACATCAACGGATGGTCATGGCTACTGTCTTGGTCAGAGGAGAGGCTTATGAGCTGCTGGAGATGATGGTGGAGAGGATGGTAGTGGTGGTGGTAGAGGCTAGGCCTAGCAAAATACAAGAAGGATCAATGCAAAAATCAATAGGAAAATCATAAAAACAAGAAGAAAGATGATAGAATTTACCAAATTTTTGTAAAACAAATGGCCATGAGTTTTTTTCTCAAGAAAGATGATAAAATTTTCGTGAGAATGAGTGAGGAATGTGGCTGAAAGATGGAGTAGGGTACGGCCAAAGCATTGATGAATGGAGTTTGGAAAGTGAAAGGTCGGAATGCAAAAGGACTAAGCATACAAAAGATCTCAAACTCTTCATATATTCATTATTTATTTTTAAATTTTTATATAACTGAAAAACATATATAAATTCAGTTAAAATACGAAAATATAGTAAATAAACAAAAATAAGTAAATTAATTATTAATTATATATAGTTTAATTAAATAAAACAGCAAAATTTGCGACTAGTCTTGAAAATATGAAAAATAAGTGCAATGAACTTGGGAAAATTTTTTATGTGCTTAAAAATATTTATAAATAAAGATAAGAACACAAAATAAAAAGTAAATCACAAAAATAAATAAATAAATTTTAATTTAAATATAGTTTAGATGAAGAAAATAGCAGAAAAAGGAAAACAGCCGTTTAAAAATAGGAAATCATCATAGTAAATTTTAGAAAAATTCTATTATCATTTCAAAAATATTTAAAAGTCAAAATATACATAATATAACCTATTAAAACATATTAAAATAAAATATGACAAAGAAAAATAAAATTTATACAATTTAAAATAAAAAAATTGCAAAATAAACAATTTATACTCAAAATTGAAATGTACATATCTTTTGCAGTTTAACTCCGTTTTCCACGAAACAAAAAGAAATGTTCAAGTTATTAAATATATTTTCATAATAAAGGAAAAAATTTAAAATTTCAAACTTTTAAATTTTTAAGTTAAAAGTCAAAGTTTGACTATTTTGACCAAAATCAACATTTTCTGGAAATATCCAATTTATGCATGTTTGAAATTCTAATCCACATCTAAATCAACATTTATATTTAAATTAACAAAATATATTAATTTTAATAAATAAAATAAAGTTTTTAAATTAGGAATTTAAATTAAAATAATTAAAATATACAATTACAATAATCAGAAAATACAGGGTTGCTACAACATGGGTTCCATGGTGTTTACGTGGAGGCGGTGGGTTGGATATGAGGGCGCGGCAAGGTTTGAATTGGCGAGGTGATGATAGGATGTTGCCTTAGGCTCGGGTGGAAGGTGGCTAAGGGGATGTGGTCGGCTTGTGGTAAGGAGGAAATGGGTTAGGCGACTGCTTGATTGCTTTTCGGTTGTAGCAGGAGAGTGGAGGAGGGGCGGAATCACGTTGGTGAGCTAGTCAACAAGCGAGGTAGAGGACGTTGGTGATTTGGCTGATAGGGTTGAGATGCGGCCATGGCAGGCCATTGGTTCGTAGGTGGAGAGAGGCGTATGGTGAATGGGGTCGTGAGGATGTGCTTGCATTTTGGTGGAGGAGAAACAGGTCTTGGTCGACACGGTGGTGAGGAGGAAGGGGCAGAGGGGAGGACGTGGAAGGTCGGGGTCTAGAAAAATATATGAGGCTAACATGCTTGTTTCAAGGAGTAGTATATATTTTAATTCTATATATTTTATGTATTCTCTGATTGCAAAACAAAGTGAAAGAAAAAGGAGGTATGTTAGCAGATGCATATGACTTATAATATTCTCTCAATTCATTTTTTTTTTAATAGAAAGAGTCCATTGGGTTTAAGCAATGAAGGGACGGGTAAGATAGCAAAAGGAGCCGATGCTAAAATGAATGCAACGTTATAATATGAACCTATATATTTTATTTAACAGAAGACCGAGAAACTAAATAAATGAACGAAACAGCTACACAAATTGAAACTAGGGAATCGTGAAGGTCAAAAAGTTGAATTCTGAGAATTATTGACTACGAGAGGCTATCAAATCAGATGCACAAATGAATGGACAAGGAAATCCAAAAGGCTTAAAATACGGAACCGATACAACAAATCGTTTCACTGATTTCGCCGTGTACTGGGCACCCGAATGCACAAATGAATATAATGTGGAGATCAGCACGATGAGACGAACGAAATGGTACATAGATAACAGCGATATGATCGTCCTATCAAAAGTCAATATTTCGCTGCCAAACTACTGGTAGTTCATCGAAAATAAGATAAACGGAGAAAATGCAGTCTAAATTTGACGAAACGAAAAATGACGTCTCACTCTAAAAATGATTTAAAATTTTATTTTATAAAAATATTCGGGTTTGAAAAATATTTAATTTACATCAAATTAACTGATTTTAAATTGAAAACTACCGAACAGGATTTACTTACATATTTTCCGATGAAAATTTACTATTTGCTATGTTTAAATAGACGCATACAAAATATCAAAATTTTATTTCCAAATTGAATTGTTTAAAATTTCGCAAAAATTCAGTTAATTACGTTATTAAAATTGTTAAAATTTTCGGGTCGTTACAATTTATGAATTCTATTTATATTTTATAAACTTCCATATAAAAATTCCTTTACTAACAAATTCCATTTATATATCATGTATATGTCAAAATCTAATTGTAAGTTAATTTACTTATAAATCTCCTTTATTTGCAAATTCATTCTTTTTATAAATTCATAAATTTATAAATCTTATTTACTTTTAAGATTCAACTATAACTTCATTTTAACACTTACAAACTCGATTATAATACAATTACTTTTATTATAAAATATCAATTTTATAAATCTTATATATAAACCATTTATAATAAGTTCAAAATCCCAATTTAACTTATTTTAACGAAATATTTAACTTCATATTTCAAAAATCATATTTTGATTTTATTTCACTAAACCATACTTTTTGTAACATAAAAATTATAACTTTTTATTTATTTAAAATAAATCCGTATCTTCAATCATTCAAGAATTCATTAAAAGAAATATATTTTCAAAATCGCTTTGAAATCCTTTTTAAATTGAAACCATCGTTTATATTTTTAAATTTCCAAAAACTATTGCCTAATGCGGCAAAAGCGCTATCATGGCACCCAAGTATCATATATCACATGATAACAGCATATATAACAATATCTGTAAATAAAATAAACAACGGCGAGGAATACTATTGGATCCCTCCAACCTGTAACCTACAACAAATATACATATTATAAAATATGTACAATATTTTCTTCGAGGTAGACACGCGTACAAAGGGTCATTTACTCGTACATGGGAATGTATAGGGTCTCGTCCGACAAAATATGCGGGAATATACCCAAACCAGTCAATATGTATATAATATATCATATATCACCCAAACAATCATCAATCATCATAAATAAAATTTAATTTAATTAATTTCAGTTTTTTATTTTTTAACTTTCAATGTCCGTCGTTCAATTCCTTTGAATGAGATCTAGGCCGTGCCTCTTTCTTCCCTCACGTTCCCAGGCTTGTATGTACGCAAATGAACCTATGGTCGCGTTTAATTTGATCGACTTTGCTCGCTTCTTCTTTGCTGTGAACATGATCAGTGACCACCACTTCGAAGCTCACCACGACCTTCACCTTCGGCCGGAGGCATGCTTGACTCGGCCCCACCTGTGCTTGGGAAAACATGACTGAACACGCTATCTTTGACTGAAAATTGTCACCAATCCATAGCTCTAAATTCGATTGTAGCCGTTGAGGTTATAGAGCTGTACAAGCTCTATGTTTTTGCAGTTGAAGCGTTTCGCTAATTGTTGATGGATCGTGAGACAATTGGGAGAGAAAGGGACGATTATTTGGCCGTTCGTGATGAAAGTGACGGCTATGGCTTCTAACCCTAGGGTTTGTGAAATTTCTAGAAAATTATGTCCTTTTATAGAAAATTTTCGCGCACTATTCATCCGAAAATATTTCAAACTCCAAACAAAGCGTGCCACCATACGTTTATAATGTTTTACCCCTATTCCGAACACGGTGGATGTGAAGACCCGCAAATCCATACTCCTTGAATATACACTAATCTCCATAGATTTACTCAAGATGAACAGAAATACAAATTCTCATTGTTTAAGAAAAAGAAAAAGATAGAAGAAGCGAGAAAAAGATAGAAAATAGAACAGAACAGAAGGAAATGCAAACAACAGAACAATATTAGAATCTCACAATTCGCAGCGGAACAACATATAATAAATAAATGAATAATCTTTAAACAAAGAACTATATCAGTTATTACATTTTATACATTACATTACATCATCAGAGTGTACAACAATAAACAACAACAAACAGCGGAAAAAGAAATACTATATATTAGTAATACGCCATGCCATCCAGCTTGCCTCCAGCAACTCCTGAATTCCAGAATATCCTTATGAACCTTAACTCTTGACTGCCCGTGTGGAAATTGGTGGGCACCCAGAGTTTAGGAAGGAAAACAATAAACTCTGAGCCAGTCATGTGACTGGTGTGAGAACTCAAAACAGTTTATTTATCTTTAAAATCAAAATAGAGGAATATTTTTAAAGTCAATTCGCAATGCTTTTAAAAATGAGACTACCATAAGGCCTCCCGCACACACACACAATGCAAACGTAGAATCGGAGGAGATTTCTCCTTATGATAGTCAAAGATGCT
The DNA here is from genome assembly GCA_030765085.1 of Allium cepa. Lineage (NCBI taxonomy): Eukaryota > Viridiplantae > Streptophyta > Magnoliopsida > Asparagales > Amaryllidaceae > Allium > Allium cepa. The sequence goes on along the minus strand of CM060943.1, from coordinate 883,654,790 downwards.
TGATACGCATTTAAAAGAACATTTGATATTATTACTAGTGCATAGTGTAGGGAAAAATCATTTCGAAAATAAAGATATAAATCTTAGCCAACATACGACCATTATCGTATGCCTACTATAGCTATCATCCAAACAGTGGGGCGCCACCATAAGTGAATGATAGGTTCTACAACTAATACCGTACAAGATCGTATTGTTTCTTTGGATTTCCAACAAATGGTCAGGCCAAGGAACTTCCCATTGCCACATGAGAACGCCTTTGGAAGGACGTCCCCGAGAACCAAACTGGATCTCTGCCAACACAAGGCCGGGTTACCCCTAACTAGGTAACTACTGACACGAGTATGCCATCCCCCGGTCCTTTGGGACCTTTAACCGAGCGCTCGTAATCAACATCACACCAAAATAATAAGTGTTTCAACATGAGTAAGTATCTGGGATCCATACCATGATACCACCCTTTTCCAGAAGGAAATGCACATACCCTAAAGGAAGCTACCCCTCATAACCTTGCCGCATCTTTCCTGTTTTTACCATTCCGGGGTGTGAGGTCCGACGAAGTCTCCTCCACAAAGCCATGCTTTATACAAAAGCTGTGGTTTGGGTCAACAAATGATCATAGAAATGATCACAAAGATAAACGATCAAACAAATGATCATATCACAAATGATCAGCACAATGATCATTTCACAGCAACACTCAGCATGTCACATTACCAAATTGGGAATATATCGCTAATAACCTTCAACTGCATAACCTCTGAGCTCGTACGTCTCAGAGAAGGGTGTTAAGCTAAGAGAATAAATTCTCCGCCACCAACAGAAATATATTTGAAAGAAATCAGCTTTATATCTCAATTTGTAATGACAGACACACAATCCATACAAGTCTGTTTCGGGCTCGAACAGAACCGAAGGCACTTACAAAGAAGTCCTTGTAATCCGGATATCCACAATCCTGATCGGATTCCCCATCACATATGGAGAACTCTATACCGGAGCAACTCGGTGCAGAGTCAATCGACAGGTCATCCTATCACTCTCTCAAATATCTGGTCTTCAACACCGGTCATCAAATGCAATCCATAACGACGTATCACATACTCGGAATGGGTTATACGACCCCAAGGTCCTTTCCCGGTTAACCCGAGTAGTGAGCGCTTATTCCAAAATAAGTGTGGCATTCAAATTCAAACAAATCACAACAAATACCCATTCAAACGTAAATATTGATAGTCGGCTATTGAACTATCAATGGATATGCACAACATCACCAGATCCCAAATAATTTTCCAAATTATTTATTTCCCAAAAATATCTTTACAAGATATAAAATTTCAATACCTTAAAAATAAATCAATATTTATTTTTAAACAAATTCCCCTTTCTTTTATAAATTCCATAGTGAATTTACATTCCAAAATATTTACGAATATACGATTTCAATTATTCATTTTCAATTTATCTTCAAAAAGATAAATTCTCAAAATATTCACTTTATATTGGAAAACATTTTATACTTACTTATTACGTAATTCACAAATCTATTTATTTTCAACACTTGGAAAATATTCAATATACATAAATCGAGATTAAGTATATATTTCATTCTTTAAGGACATCATTCTCTTAAACATATTTATCTGGGCCAAAACGAATGTTGCGTAAAACATCGTTACGACAACCCAAAATCACTAGTATAGGGATTCGAAATTAAAATAGATATATAAATCCCAATACTATACAAAACATTTCCTTTCGGAAATCATTTACTATAACAACAGTGTTATAGTCCACCATTTCCTTTTATTTCTCGAAAACGTCTATTTCAACAATGAATGTTGAAATCTATGGTTTCGAATCTTAACACATTTTGAAAACATCGTTAGATCGTTTTAATTCTATTTAAAACATCACATCCAAAACATTTTCTTTAACATATTATTCACTATTCAAAAACGTGAATATACCTTATTAACCAATTTCATCGTTTCTATACATTTTATTTTAAAGGATTATTCACTGTCTAAAACGTGAATATAACTCCATTAATAAGTTACAACAATTTACTTATCAAAATAAGTCATTGAGAATTTATAAAACAATGTTTATAAATTCCATTTCTATTTATTTTATAACTACTTCCTTTATAAATCTCCTTTATTAACCTATTCAATTTATAACTCAATTATATACCGAAAGTCCATATTATAAGTTAAATGCTTATAATTTATTTGTTTGCAAAATCGTTCCTTTAACTTCCCAAATTATAAATCTTATAACTTATAAGATTCATTTATTTACCCAAATCTATTCCTTTAATAACTTTACAAATTTTATAAACCTACTGTTTATAAAATTCCATTTCTAACTTCACCGTTTATAATTCTATGAATTTCATTCATTTATGAAATTCCTTCACAATTCATTCTAACACTTATACAAACTCGTTTTATAATTCAAATACTTTAATTTATAAATTATAAATTTATAAATCTTTTATATAAATCAATTTATACTATTATTTTAAAACATCTTTAATCTCCTTTATACTTTCACCATTCTCTTTGATTTATAAAATAATCTAATTTTATAAATCCTATATTTAAACTTTTTATAATAAATTCAATAATCGCAATTTAAACTATTTTATAAAATCATTAACCCCATATTTTCAAAAATCAACTTTTAACTATATTTCTCACAAATCACAATTTTTATAACATTAAAATTATAACGTTATTTATTTAAAATGGATCAATTCCAAAAATATTTTATAAACCTATACTTTCAAAAATCACTTTAAAATCATTTTAAAATTCCAAAATTTGGCCCAATGATGCTACACACCAAATAGTCAATCACGACAACAGCGACATCATATATCGATATGATAATAAACGAATATCAAAATATCCATAATAAAATAAATACTGTTGAGGAATCCAATTGGATCCCTCCAACCTGTTTTCCTGCATCCAAAGATGTTAGCACAATACCAATTCCGTTCCAGTACGAAATTACCGCGGTATATGGGATTTAAAATGTTATCCGCTTAATAGGCGGCGCAATAGGGTCTCATCCGCTATATACTGCGGGAAATCAATTCCAAGTACATAAATAATACCGATTTCACTGTTTATGAAATATTCGTGGTATATGTTTTTAATAAATAAAATCCGCTTACTAACGGTGCATAATGTCTATTTTAACAGTCAATAGATAACAATCATCATTCAAACATGCATTCAAGAATTTTAAATCTAACTATTTAAAACTAATATCGAAACCGATTCGATTGAGTGAGAAGTTCTCACCTTGATTTCTATTTCGTTTTAGCGATTTATTTCAAATAAAATTAAACGGACGTTTAATTTTACCCAAAATTCTCACTAACTCCAAACGACTCCAATCCATTTCCATAGCGTAGTGCTCGTCCATACGATTCCAACGCAACTGGTTTCGCGCGTTTTCGACCTCGTATGAAAAAGTTATGATTTTTAGAAGTTTACTCGAATTTTTTATATATAATTTACAACATAATTTTTATTTTATAAACCTAAATCAACACGAGCCGTCCATCCTTTATCTAGCAATCACGGCCGATCTTCCTTCCTTCTACCCCAACAGGCAAACACGCGAGACAACTGCCCATTAGCCGCCTCCTACATCTTATTTCGCACGCCGCCATACTCGATTCCAGAATGATCAAAGACCACCACCCTGTTGCCCAACGCGAGCTCGACCCACGGCAGCAAACTCGGTGAACTCGGTCGCTTCTAGGTCACGCAATTCGTGCACAAACGCGCATGCTTCTCGAGCAATTTGCCAACAATCCCCTCAACAAAAATCGATCACAGCCGTATGAAATCGAAGCTCTCGTTTAGATCTTCAACTTTGGAGTTGAAGGTTTCTTGAGTAAATGTGTGGATTTGTAGAGATTAATGGAAGAAAACTGCAAATTTTCGGCCGTTCGAATTATAGTGGCGGATGGCTGATGAAAACCCTAGTTTATTTTTTTTTTATTTGTGAAAGATAAGGGTCTATTTATAGAAAATAAAACGAACACTATTCATTTTGGATTTTTCAAACTCCGATTTACGCACGGTGACCAGCCTTTCTAGGGTTTACCCCGAGTTCCGGACGCAATGGAACAGATTTCGAAAGCTAATTCGGCCATCTGTGCGAGTTATGGCAATAAACGTTCAATTTAAAATTAAACCGATTAAACGATTTTCTAGGCGTTTTAGCTTGCACCGGACAAACGATAAATCTGATTGACATGAAATTTTAAACCATACAATAATATCACATTACGGATCCGATGAAACTGATTTCGTCGAAATCCGAGACAGTTTGAAAAATGACTATTTTAACTCGCCAAATTAATATTAAAACAATTTCGATGCGTTTCGAGCTGCCACGGTCAAACGATAACTCCGATTGCTACAAAAATTGAAATCCGATAATAACAAACTATTACGAATCCAATGTAACTAGTTTCGTCCAATTCAGAGACTGTTCAAAAATTGGCTATTTTCACTAGTCGATTAAATATTAAAATATTCAATTTTAACAAATAAACTTTTAATTCGATTTTAAAAGTTCTATAACATCATTTTAACTCTAACATGATAAAATAAAATTTTACAAATCATTTTCAATCATATTTTACCCAATTTTCAATTATTTCTGTATTTTCACATATTAAATTATCGATTTAATTATCCAATTAAATCCAATTATTCGAATAAAATTTATTCGACTTATAAATTTCACTTATTAATATTTAAAATTAATTAAATATACGAATTTTAATTAATAAAAATTCTGGGTCTTTACATACTTCCCCCTTAAAAGAATTTCGTCCTCGAAATTACCAAGTAAGAAAAGTGATAGAATCTATTAATTTTCCCAAAAATCCATAGTTAAACTTCTTAAAATACTTCACTAAGTTTTCAAATCATACTTAGTTATCTTTTCAAAAACAACTACTATTGTTTAACTTTCAATTCCATATCAAAGTTGAAGTTTTCAAAATTTTCCATTTTTTTCCTCAAAAATATTCTAACGCCTTAAATTTCCGGAAAAATTCGCCATAGTCTCCTTTGCGCGGCTCGATCCGAAAAAAAAATGACAGTATATATATCACAAATATACATTTCATCAAGTAATGAGGCATCCCGCAGGGAAAAAAGTGTACAAGTACGGTATGTAATCCGAGATATGTACCTTATATTTTATTAGCGAGCATATACGGCTAATATAGCGCGAAAGTGAGCTCCAAATGCGAAGCAAACGCGATCCGCACGTACTAAACACTCAACAAACAACATAAGAACATGCATATAGACAATAGTATCGATATACAACATATAGCAACATAATAACTATATATGCCAACATAGCAAATGTAGTAAAAGCAATAAATTCTACCATCAACCAACTAACATCCATAACCAATAAATATTCATTCATATTCTCATTAATATTCAATGAAATGGGTTCTCAATTTAATCACATTTGATTCATTAACAGTGGATGTTTTTACTAACACTCATTTTCAATTAGTCACTAATTGAATTAATCACTAATTCATATTCAAGTTGGTTCACTTCCAAATCAAATTCAATTCTATTTATGATTCACTTAACTTCCAATTTGATTTCAATTACTTTAGCTTCCAATTTCATTAATTCAATTTCATTAACACTTAATGAATTATATACAATAACCTAACAACCATATAACAACCAATGTATATTAATCTCAACCAAATTCCTTTGCTTATATTCATTCAATTTGGTTTAACACCATCACTTTCAATTGGTTTAATTAAATTGATTTTCATTCAATTATTCAACTTTCAATAACATTCATTTTTAATGAATTAACACTTACATTCATTATTTCATATCAACTAAATTTACATTCAATTGATTTACATTTAATCCATTAATTCAATTCAATTACTAAAGTTGAATTTCATTTATATAACTCAAGTTCATATCTACCACTTAACTTTATTAATTTACTTTGATACCAATATCAACTTCATCCAACATCTCTTAAGTTACACTTCATTTTATAAACATCACTTGGTTTTACTTAACTTAAATTCCCACTTATAAATCAGTTCAGCTTCCAAATTCTAAGTAAATTTCCATTTAACTTTAAATTCATTTTTTTTATTTACAACTCATATTCATAAATATATTCATATAGTTTAATTTCTTATATATATAAGTTTATTTCTCAATTGTAAATCACTTTAATTATAATTTCATACTTATAATTTATTTGCTTATACAATTATTCTTTTATCTAGATTATTCAAACATCTTATTCAACAACCAAACAATCAACTTACATGCACTTTAATAATTCTGAAAAATTATTCCTTCATATATAAAATATAATCAAGGTAAAATTATTTCATTTACCCAATTTAAAACAATATCGTGTCAAATTGTTCTGTACAAGTGTTTATAAACCCCTTCGGCATAGTTGTACAGACCGTGTTGACGAAGGTTCATATGCCACTCAACAAACCAATCATCAAAATATAAAACAATTTTATATTCACTAACAAATATGCTCTCATAGCTATTATTACACTCAAACTCATTCTAGAGTACTACTGACTCTATCTCTAATGAGTTACACCCAACAGAACCATGGTTGTCGCTTAACCATATGCTCTGATACCACCTGTGAAGGACGCGTCGTCAGTGGTCCCAACCGGTAGGCTTTTCAACCATCCCATCCCCACCGTGGCACACAAAGGTATCCCAAACCTGCTTTTACGGCCAGCCTCTCGACTGTCTCAGCTTACGCCTAACCAACCCCGTAAAGAGGACGTGTGGGGGCAAGAGTCTCCCGTTCGCCACCAAACCGCGAAGCGAGAACCCCCCATCACGTTTCACCTAGACAAAGCAAGACTGGTGTGAGAACTCAAAACAATTTATTTATCTTTAAAATCAAAATAGAGGAATATTTTTAAAGTCAATTCGCAATGCTTTTAAAAATGAGACTAGCATAAGGCCTCCCGCACACACACACAATGCAAACGCAGAATCGGAGGAGATTTCTCCGTATGATAGTCAAAGATGCTTGATACGCATTTAAAAGAACATTTGATATTATTACTAGTGCATAGTGTAGGGAAAAATCATTTCGAAAATAAAGATATAAATCTTAGCCAACATACGACCATTATCGTATGCCTACTATAGCTATCATCCAAACAGTGGGGCGCCACCATAAGTGAATGATAGGTTCTACAACTAATACCGTACAAGATCGTATTGTTTCTTTGGATTTCCAACAAATGGTCAGGCCAAGGAACTTCCCATTGCCACATGAGAACGCCTCTGGAAGGACGTCCCCAGGAACCAAACCGGATCTCTGCCAACACAAGGCCGGGTAACCCCTAACTGGGTAACTACTGACACGAGTATGCCATCCCCCGGTCCTTTGGGACCTTTAACCGAGAGCTCGTAATCAACATCACACCAAAATAATAAGTGTTTCAACATGAGTAAGTATCTGGGCTCCATACCATGATACCACCCTTTTCCAGAAGGAAATGCACATACCCTAAAGGGAGCTACCCCTCATAACCTTGCCGCATCATTCCTGTTTTGACCATTCCGGGTGTGAGGTCCGAGGAAGCCTCGTCCACAAAACCACGCTTTATACAAAAGCCGTGCTTTGGGTCAACAAATGATCATAGAAATGATCACAAAGATAAACGATCAAACAAATGATCATATCACAAATGATCAACACAATGATCATTTCACAGCAACACTCAGCATGTCACATTAACAAATTGGGAATATATCGCTAATAACCTTCAACTACATAACCTCTACGCTCGTACGTCTCAAAGAAGGGTGTTAAGCTAAGAGAATAAATTCTCCGCCACCAACAAAAATATATTTGAAAGAAATCAGCTTTATATCTCAATTTGTAATGTCAGAGACACAATCCATACAAGTCTGTTCCGGGCTCGAACAGAACCGAAGGCACTTACAAAGAAGTCCTTGCAATCCGGATATCCACAATCCTGATCGGATTCCCCATCACATATGGAGAACTCTATACCGGAGCAACTCGGTGCAGAGTCAATCGACAGGTCATCCTATCGCTCTCGCAAATATCCGGTCTTCAACACCGGTCATCAAATGCAATCCATAACGACGTATCACATACTCGGAATGGGTTATACGACCCCAAGGTCCTTTCCCGGTTAACCCGAATAGTGAGCGCTTATTCAAAAATAAGTGTGGCATTCAAATTCAAACAAATCACAACAAATACCCATTCAAAGGTAAATATTGATAGTTGGTTATTGAACTATCAATGGATATGCACAACATCACCAGATCCCAAATAATTTTCCAAATTGTTTATTTCCCAAAAGTATCTTTACAAGATATAAAATTTCAATACCTCAAAAATAAATCAATATTTATTTTTAAACAAATTCCCCTTTCTTTTATAAATTCCATAGTGAATTTACATTCCAAAATATTTACGAATATACGATTTCAATTATTCATTTTGAATTTATCTTCAAAAAGATAAATTCTCAAAATATTCACTTTATATTGGAAAACATTTTCATACTTACTTATTAAGTAATTCACAAATCTATTTATTTTCAACACTTGGAAAATATTCAACATACTTAAATCGAGATTAAGTATATATTTCATTCTTTAAGGACATCATTCTCTTAAACATATTTATCTGGGCCAAAACGAATGTTGCGTAAAACATCGTTACGACTACCCAGAATCACTAGTATAGGGATTCGAAATTAAAATAGATATATAAATCCCAATACTATACAAAACATTTCCTTTCAGAAATCATTTACTATAACAACAGTGTTATAGTCCACCATTTCCTTTTATTTCTCGAAAACGTCTATTTCAACAATGAATGTTGAAATCTATGGTTTCGAATCTTAACACATTTTGAAAACATCGTTAGATCGTTTTAATTCTATTTAAAACATCACATCCAAAACATTTTCTTTAACATATTATTCACTATTCAAAAACGTGAATATACCTTGTTAACCAATTTCATCGTTTCTATACATTTTATTTTAAAGGATTATTCACTGTCTAAAACGTGAATATAACTCCATTAATAAGTTACAACAATTTACTTATCAAAATAATTCGTTGCGAATTTATAAAACAATGTTTATAAATTTCATTTCTATTTATTGTATAACTACTTCCTTTATAAATCTCCTTTATTAACATATTCAATTTATAACTCAATTATATACCAAAAGTCCATATTATAAGTTAAATGCTTATAATTTATTTGTTTGCAAAATCGTTCCTTTAACTTCCCAAATTATAAATCTTATAACCTATAAGATTCATTTATTTACCCAAATCTATTCCTTTAATAACTTTACAAATTTTATAAATCTACTGTTTATAAAATTCCATTTCTAACTTCACCGTTTATAATTCTATGAATTTCATTCATTTATGAAATTCCTTCACAATTCATTCTAACACTTATACAAACTCATTTTATAATTCAAATACTTTAATTTATAAATTATCAATTTATAAATCTTTTATATAAATCAATTTATACTATTATTTTAAAACATCTTTAATCTCCTTTATAATTTCACCATTCTCTTTGATTTATAAAATAATCAAATTTTATAAATCCTATATTTAAACTTTTTATAATAAATTCAATAATCGCAATTTAAACTATTTTATAAAATCATTAACCCCATATTTTCAAAAATCAACTTTTAACTATATTTCTCACAAATCATAATTTTTATAACATTAAAATTATAACGTTATTTATTTAAAATGGATCAATTCCAAAAATATTTTATAAATGTATACTTTCAAAAATCACTTTAAAATCATTTTACAATTCCAAAATTTGGCCCAATGATGCTACACACCAAATAGTCAACACGACAACAAAGACATCATATATCGATATGATAATCGACGAATGTCAAAATATCCATAATCAAATAAATACTGTTGAGGAATCCAGTTGGATCCCTCCAACCTATTTTTCTGCAACCAAAGATGTTAGCACAATACCAATTCCGTTCAAGTACGAAATTACCGCGGTATATGGGATTTAAAATATTATCCGCTTAATAGGCGGCGCAATAGGGTCTCATCCGCTATATACTGCAAGAAATCAATTCCAAGTACATAAATAATACCAATTTCACTGTTTATGAAATATTCGTGGTATATGTTTTTAATAAAAAACATCCGCTTACTAACGGCGCATAATGTCTATTTTAACAGTCAATAGATAACAATCATCATTCAAACATGCATTCAAGAATTTTAAATCTGACTATTTAAAATTAAAATCGAAACCGATTCGATTGAGTGAGAAGTTCTCACCTTGATTTCAATTTCGTTTTAGCGATTTATTTCGAATAAAATTAAACGGACGTTTAATTTTACCCAAAATTCTCACTAACTCCAAACGACTCCAATCCAATTCCACAGCGTAGTGCTCGTCCATACGATTCCAACGCAACTGGTTTCGCACGTTTTCGACCTAGTATGAAAAAGTTATGTTTTTTAGAAGTTTACTCGAATTTTTTATATATAATTTACAACATAATTTTTATTTTATAAACCTAAATCAACACGCGCCGTCCATCCTCTATCTAGCAATCACGGCCGATCTTCCTTCCTCCTTCCCCAACAGGCAAACACGCGAGACAACTGCCCATTAGCCGCCTCCTTCATCTAATTTCGCACGCCATCATACTCGATTCCAGAATGATCAGAGACCACCACCCTGTTGCCCAACGCGAGCTCGATCCACGGCAGCAAACTCAGCGAACTCGGTCGCTTATAGGTCACGCAATTCGTGCACAAACGCGCACGCTTCTCGAGCAATTTGCCAACAATCCCCTCAACAAAATCGATCACAGCCGTATGAAATCGAAGCTCTCGTTTAGATCTTCAACTTTGGAGTTGAAGGTTTCTTGAATAAATGTGTGGATTTGTAGAGATTAATGGAAGAAAACTGCAAATTTTCGGCCGTTCGAATTATAGTGGCGGATGGCTGATGAAAACCCTAGTTTATTTTTTTTTATTTGTGAAAGATAAGGGTCTATTTATAGAAAATAAAACGAACACTATTCATTTTGGATTTTTCAAACTCTGATTTACGCACGGTGACCATCGTTTCTAGGGTTTACCCCACGTTCCGGACGCAATTGAACAGGTTTCGGAAGCTAATTCGGCCATCTGTGCGAGTTATGGCAATAAACGTTCAATTTAAAATTAAACCGATTAAACGATTTTCTAGGCGTTTTAGCTTGCACCGGACAAACGATAAATCTGACTGACATGAAATTTTAAACCATACAATAATATCACATTACGGATCCGATGAAACTAGTTTCGTCGAAATCCGAGACAGTTAGAAAAATGTCAATTTTAACTCGCCAAATTAATATTAAAACAATTTCGATGCGTTTCAAGCTGCCACGGTCAAACGATAACTCCGATTGCTACAAAAATTGAAATCCGATAATAACAAACTATTACGAATCCAATGTAACTAGTTTCGTCCAATTCAGAGACTGTTCAAAAATTGGCTATTTTCACTAGTCGATTAAATATTAAAATATTCAATTTTCACAAATAAACTTTTAATTCGATTTTAAAAGTTCTATAACATCATTTTAACTCTAACATGATAAAATAAAATTTTACAAATCATTTTCAATCATATTTTACCCAATTTTCAATTATTTCTGTATTTTCACATATTAAATTATCGATTTAATTATCCAATTAAATCCAATTATTCGAATAAAATTTATTCGACTTATAAATTTCACTTATTAATATTTAAAATTAATTAAATATACGAATTTTAATTAATAAAAATTCTGGGTCTTTACATACTTCCTCCTTAAAAGAATTTCGTCCTCGAAATTACCAAGTAAGAAAAGTTATAGAATCTATTAATTTTCCCAAAAATCCATAGTTAAACTTCTTACAATACTTTACTAAGTTTTCAAATCATACTTAGTTATCTTTTCAAAAACAACTACTATTGTTTAACTTTCAATTCCATATCAAAGTTGAAGTTTTCAAAATTTTCCATTTTTTTCCTCAAAAATATTCTAACGCCTTAAATTTCCGGAAAAATTCGCCATAGTCTCCTGTTAGCTGCTCTTCATCAGATACCTAACACGCGACCTAGCAATTTAAGAAAGGGCACGACCTAACTCCATAAAGCAACTATGCGACCTAAAGATTTAAGCACCGTCACGACCTATGATCTATGGAAAGTAGCGACCTAGCGGTTCTCAGCGACCTAAGGAAGGCCGCGACCTAACGGTTCTCAGCGACCTAAGGAAGGCCGCGACCTAACGTTTCTCAGCGACCTAAGGAAGGCCGCAACCTAACGGTTCTCAGCGACCTAAGGAAGGCCGCGACCTAACGGTTCTCAGCGACCTAAGGAAGGCCGCGACCTAGCGGTTTAAAGACTTCGCAACCTAACGATTTAAGGAGACGCCGTGACCTATAGAGCTCACACGACCTAAGGTAGGTCGCTCACGACCTAAGTACATTGCATTGGTAGGCCGTCCTTTCTGTGCCGCTGCTAGTAAGGTCGCGTACGACCTAGAACTTGTTGAAAAAAGATGCGCTCATTCATAAAAAAGGAAAGCCGGATCTCCTTAGGTCGAAGACGACCTACGACCTATGATAGGTCATCCACGACCCAAGGCTTAGAAAATGATCCCATACTATTAGGTCGTTGCCGACCTACGACCTACTTTAGGTCGAAGACGACCTAACACTTGGAGAATTCTGCCCAGAAAATCACGCCTATAAATAGACAACCACTTCCAACTTCAAGAGGACTTTTGGCACATTCTCTTCATACACCGTTACCTTGCTGCATTGAGAACTTCATCAACACTTAGAGCTTTCAAGATTAAAGGAATACATCAAAGAAATTCACGAAGAGACCACACATCTTCAACATGAATCTAAGGACTTTAATCGACATTGAAGCTTAAGACTTGTTCCAAATCACTTGTAACTTGAAGTATATTGTACTTGAGAAGAATTGTATCAGCTTGTAACGGGATTATTAATAAAAGTACTTAGAGTGGACGTAGGCTATACCCTTAAGCCGAACCACTATAAAACCGTTGTTGTTTACTGCTTTTCTGCTATTACTTGCTTGTAATTCTTTCCCGATCTATCGGGTGGTGCTTTCACAACTACACTTCACACACCGGGGTGTTAGCGTTCACATTTTAGCGTTAACATTTTTGGTGCTTTCACTGAGAATTGAACTCAGGAAAACTGTCATCATTGCTTCACAGAGATTTGAAGAAAGAATTTCCTTAAAAACCAGAAGTATATCTGAGATTATGGCTCCTGGAAGGAAAAGTAGATCTGTCAGATCTGGAAACATTCAAGAGGGAACCTCCGCTTCCCCTGTACCTAATCAACCCACTCCGTCTATTGGAGTTACGAAAGCGGAGTTGGATGCTGTGATTCTAGGGCTAAACCAGCAGATAAACGCCCAAAATGCACAATTAGAGGCTCAAAGTGCCCAGAATGCTCTGATTCTGAATAAGTTGAACGATTTACTTGGGGCAAACAATCAACCAGCTGGTAATGAAAGGAACTATGTTGGCAACATTCATGATGTTAGTGAAAGGAATGCTCCTGAAAGGGCTACTAGTCCCTTTGAGCAGGCAGTTCCTGAGGCTGGTGGACCTAGAACTCGGCATGATGAGGAATATCTTTCTAGAATGGTCCGGCAGATCATGAAAGAAAGTATGCAAAGGGTTGAAGATGAGAAGGAATGGGGTTTCGCTCCAAGTAAAACTCCGTTCACTGAAAAATCTTGAAGGCGGAATTTCCAAGGAAGTTTGTCCCTCCGTCTATTCCAGCTTACAAAGGGACAAGTGATCCGAATGAGTTCTTGTATAAATATGATTAGCACATGACAGGTGCCAGAGCCTCTGACGAAATAAAGTGTCGATATTTCCCCGTATACCTGGAAGGTGTGGCTCTACTATGGTTCACCAAGTTGCCAGTCCGATCTATCGATCAATTTTCAGACTTGACCAGAAAATTCAAGGAGCAGTTCAGACTATATGCTTCGAAGGCCAAGGACATTATGTCACTACCGAGTTTAGAGCAGAATCCTGGTGAATCTATCAGATCTTTCTTGAACCGCTTTAATATAGCGCTGGCCGAGGTGGACAATGCTGAACCACGAATGATATTGGCTTATCTGATGAGAGCTATTGATAAGTCAAGCGAATTTGGGAAATGGTTGAATATGAAAGAGCCAACCTCCCTCGAAAAGTTCTACAAAAAAGCAGATGAATTCATTCGCTTGGAAAGTCGTCCTTTGCCAGTAAAGACAGTGTTGGAGAAAGCAGAAGACAACACCGTCGCTCCACGCAAGAATGAATCGGTGGGGCAAAAAAGGGAGAATAATAATGGGAAGAAACAGGGTAATCTGAAGAAGCCCCAATCCTTCAAGCCATCAGAATATACCCCATTATCACATACGCCGGAGCACATCTACCTTGCCACTAAAGATTCCGTCGATTTCCCTAAACCTATCCCTTTGAGGACTGGGAAAAAAGCCATACAGAGTGGGAAATTCTGCCGCTTCCACAATCAACCCGGTCATGAAACTGATGAATGCCGTCAGTTGAAAAATCTGATTGAAGAGTTGCTAAGAGAAAACAAACTGCAGCAATTTGTGAAGAAGAATAGCAACAATCCTGCATCGTCCAGTCAGGGGCAACAGGTTCCTGTTCATCAGCCCAGGACGGGTGAGAAAGCTACGGGACATGAATCTGGAAGGCCCGTTATCAATGTCATTACAGGAGGGCCTCACCCAGCTGGCAAGAGCTGGGGTGAGATGGAGAGATATTCCAGGGCTTTGAAATATGCTCCAGCCGAAGAAGACGTCTTTGTTTTAGAAGACACTACGCCCCTGAAACAACAGAAAACTTTCAGCGATGATATTGTTTTCAGAGCCAGAGATTCCACAGGTATAGAAGCTCCTACCCTAGATCCCTTGGTCATCTCGGCTGGTATTGGACCGGCCATTGTCAGAAGAGTCCTCATTGACTGCGGAGCATCATGTAATATCCTCTTCAAGAAGACATTTGACCAGATGAAAATCCCTATGATCGATGTACAAGCCTCATCACAGAAGATCGCTGGCTTCACTGGGGAGCCAAAACAACCAATTGGGACCATCAATCTGCTTGTAGAACTTGGGGAAGCAGAAAGGAAAGTGGTCCGCAAGCAAACGTTTGTGATTGTCGATGAGTTTTCTGCTTATAACGCTTTTCTTGGCCGTCCAACACTCGCAGCATTTAAAGCTATCCTAGCCCCGTGGTGCCTCACTATTAAATTCCCTACTGACAATGGAGTAGGAGTTATAAAAGGGGATCAAAATGCTGCGCGAGAGTGCTATTTGACAGAACTGCGGGAGTCAAGAAACAGAGAAATGGGAAAGGATGCGGCAACCCCAGTCCGCATCAAGGAACCAGCTTTGTAGCAATTACGGGGCGGACCCTGCACTGGCGAGCACAGCGGGGCACGGAAAGAAATGGATCCCAGAAAAGCCAGTGCAGGGGAGAATAGAGTGGTACCGGTGGAAACGACAGTTCCGGTACCTGTTGACCCGAAGGACCCAAATAAGGTGTTGAATGTGGGTTCACAGCTTAATGTGTCAATTCAGAATATCTTGATATCTTTCCTGAAAGCAAATCTGGATGTCTTTGCTTGGACTCATGCCGATATGTGTGGAATATCTCCAGAAGTTGCAGTACACGCTCTGAATATTGACCCAAAGTTTACGCCAGTTAAACAGAAAAGAAGGACCCAAGGTCCAGAAAGGTCAGCAGCATTAAAAGAAGAAGTTGATCGACTCATGGAAAATAACTTCATCAAAGAATCTACATATCCGAATTGGGTTTCAAATCCTGTGCTGGTCAAGAAAGCTAATGGAAAATGGAGAGTGTGCATCGATTTTTCCGATCTAAACAAGGCTTGCCCCAAAGATTGCTTCCCTTTGCCCAGGATCGACCAACTGGTAGATGGAACAGCGGGGCATGAGTTGTTGTCTTTCATGGATGCCTACTCCGGATACAACCAGATCATGATGCATGAACCTGATCAGGAGGACACGAGCTTTATCACCGATGTTGGTCTTTATTGCTACAAAGTTATGCCCTTCGGATTAAAAAATGCAGGGGCAACCTACCAAAGACTTGTTAATGCTATGTTCAAACCGCAATTGGGCAAAACTATGGAAGTCTACGTCGACGACATGTTAGTGAAGTCTAAGAAAGCAGCGGATCACATTGAACACTTAGCAGAAATGTTCGCAGTCCTCCGAAAATACAGAATGAAGCTTAACCCTCTGAAATGTACATTTGGGGTCGAGTCCGGAAAGTTCTTAGGATTCATTGTTAGTGCTAGGGGCATTGAGGCTAGTCCAGCTCAAATTACTGCCTTGAAAGAAGTTAAAGCTCCTAGAACGAAGAAGGAATTGCAGAGTCTCAACGGAAAGGTCGCCGCCCTGAGTCGGTTCATTTCCAAAGCCACTGATAAATTAATCCCATTCTTTGACGCCCTGAAGAAAGGAAAGAAGAATTTTGAATGGACTTCCGAATGCCAAAAAGCCTTCGATGAGTTGATCCATCATATGGAAACGCCTCCAATACTTTCTAGGCCAGGCAATGGTGAGGATCTTCTTATATACTTGGCAGTATCATCTCATGCTCTAAGTGCAGCGCTGATACGGGAAGACAAAAGGATTCAACATCCGGTTTACTATATCAGCAAAAGACTCACTGGGGCAGAGCTGAATTACTCCAAGTTGGAAAAACTCGCCTATTGCCTACTAGTTGCATCTAGGAAACTGAGGCAATATTTCCAAGCTCATCCTATCAGAGTACTCACTGATCAACCTCTAAAGCAAGTCCTATTTCGCCCTGAAACTTCGGGTCGCCTTCTAAAATGGAACATTGAACTCAGTCAATATGACATCACTTATCATCCCCGAAAAGCAATCAATGGACAAGCTTTAGCTGATTTCATTGCAGAATTCACAGAGAAAGATAATGGTGAGGAAGAAGCGATTAATGATTCCCCAATCCAGTGGAAGATGTATGTTGATGGCGCAAGAAATGACTACTGTTCTGGAGCCGGAGTGGTACTTGAAACTCCTGAAGGTCGATCATTATGCTATGCACTAAGACTGGAATTTCCTTCAACAAACAATGAAGCAGAATATGAAGCTCTTATTGCAGGTCTGAAAATCGCTAAAGAGCTAAACATTCGAGCATTACAAATCTTCAGTGATTCTCAGCTTATTGTATGCCAAGTCAAGAAGGAATTTCAAACAAAAGGTGGAAACTTGCCTTCCTACTTGTCAAAAGCTTGGGAACTCCTATGTGAACTCGATCATTATTCAATAAGCCATATTCCCCGGGAAGAGAATACGAAGGCAGATTCCCTCGCAAAATATTCAAGTCCTGGTGAAGCTCAACTATTGGGATTGGTTCCCGTAGAAGTCCTCTCAGCACCAAGTATAGACGAGATGGATACAGACTGGATTATGAATGTATCTCAAGAGCAAGAGTCGTGGATGACTCCAATATTAAATTACCTACTCAACGGTTCTCTGCCAGAAAATTCAAGAGAGAGACAGAAGCTACTAAGGAAAGCCTCTCGCTATGTAATTCAGGATGGCCGATTGTACAGACGGGGATTCTCAATGCCTTTACTTCGATGTGTATCCAGGGAAGAGTCCAAAACAACCCTAGCTGAGGTACATGGAGGAGAATGTGGTGATCATTCAGGTGGCCAAACATTAGCAAAGAAAATTCTCCGATACAGATATTTTTGGCCAGAAATTAATCAAGATGCTGCAGATTACTCCCGAAAATGTGACAGATGCCAAAGATTTGCCAAAATTCCTAGAGCACCTTCTACCGAACTCACACAGATGGTCAGTCCATGGCCGTTCGCAATTTGGGGAATGGATCTCATTGGGCCGCTACCAACTGCCAAATCAGGAATTAAATATGCTATTGTTGCGGTTGATTACTTTACTAAATGGGCTGAAGCTGAACCATTGGCTACTATCACCTCTAAGAAAATGATAAGTTTTGTAACCAAGAATATCATTTGCAGATACGGTGTGCCTCAGAAAATAATTACAGACAATGGTACTCAGTTTGAAAGCGAAGAATTCCAGGATTTTTGCAAGCGATTCAAAATTCAGAAAAGCTTTTCAGCAGTGGCTCATCCGCAGGCAAACGGGCAAGTGGAAGCAGTAAACAAGATCATCAAATCAACCATCAAGAAGCAACTTGAAAGAGCAAAAGGTGGTTGGGTCGATAAGCTACCACTTGCACTATGGGCATACAGAACTACCCACAAAACTGCGACTGGGCATACTCCTTTTTCATTAGCATACGGATCGGAAGCAATGATCCCGGTTGAAACTGAGGTCCCTTCACACAGAAGAATCCATTTCAATCGAGCAGAAAATGAAAAGCTACAACTTGAAGCGCTAGATCTCCTTGATGAAAAAAGGGATGAGGCTAGTCTCAGAATTGCAGCTCATCAGCAAAGGATAGCCAGACATTTCAATTCCAAAGTTCGTCAACGAAGCTTTGAAATCGGAGATCTAGTCCTGAAAAGAATTATGACAACGACAGGTGTGTTTGGGCCAAATTGGGAAGGACCATATGTCATAGGTCAGAAGCTTCTTGACGGCACATTCAAACTCACTACTGTTGAAGGAGATCAAATTCCAAGGGCATGGAACAGCAATCACTTGCGTCCATACTTTACTTGAAAACTTTGTTGAAATATTGTAAAAAGAATTGTGAATGTATGATTCTTGCAATTGAAAGCAATTGTAAAACTGATACAAGTGATTAATGAAAGAATATAAAGTGGATGTAGGCCCAAATTCTTGGCCGAACCACTATAAATCTTGTGTTCCTTATTTTTATTACATGTTTGCTTTATTTTCGATATAGAAGTACATAAAATGTATTGCTGAAATGTCGATTTAAATTTTTGCAGACAATGGAAATAAAACTTGCGCATAATAAAACCGAGCGATTCTCACCATCATTCAACAAACAAATTTCAAGTCACAAAGACCCCGAATTCAAATCCTAGATAGGAAATACTTCAATTGAACGGCTAATGATTTCGATAGAAACGAGCCCTTGCTGATAAATTGAGATTGTTTGAACAAACAAACATCCAATTAGGAAGCTAGTGCCCGTTCTCACGAACTTGCCTGACAATGAAGTACACTTGCTTGGATTAAACAAGCTACTTGCAAGAAAAGGGGAATGAAAACTTGAAAAGAGAAAAAAAAAAGAGGATCGGTGAAAAGGCATAAGCAAGAAGACAAGGAAACAACCAAAATCCATCATCGGCAGCACAAGTCCTCTTCAGAGGCACAACTCTTCGGAGGATAAAAGACCTCTAGTGGCTCATATGCCACAAAAAAGAAAGTTCTCTACTCAACAAAAAAGATTGGAGGAGTCATGACCCTCCAACCATGAGAGAGTAACTTCCAGGCAATGAAAACCTTTTCTGAGGCACATTTCACCAGGAGTTGAAGTGTTATGACCGCTCTTCGGATTTCACTTCACCAGAGTTGAAATGCAAACAAAATAAAGACCTCTTCGGAGGCATATTTCACCAGGAGTTGAAGTGTAACAGCCGCTCTTTGGAATTTCACTTCACCAGAGTTGAAAAACAAACAAAATAAAGACCTCTTCGGAGGCACAATCAAGAAGAAAGACCTCTTCGGAAGCCCACGTTTCGCCGAGATTGAAATAAAACTTCCAAGTGTTGAAACGTGAAAAGGCTTTCTAAGGCAAAACTCTTTGGAGGTACACGTTTCACCGAGATTGAAATAAAACTTCCGAGTGTTGAAACGTAAAAAATCCCTCCTCAGAGGTACAATTTTCTATATAAAAAAAAATCCTCATCAGGGGCATACTTTAACTTCCGAAGAAAGAGTAATTCACCTATTCTGGGGAATAATATTCCTAGAAATAAAAAAAAAGAAGAGAGAAAAAGAGAGAGAGGGAGTTAAAGTACCCTTCAGAGGTCCGCTTTACCGCATAAAAGAATTCACTTGGTAAAAAACGTACTTAAGCAAAAGAAAGAAGTGATTTCTTCAAAGGTCAAAGCGCAGAAACTTACATGAAGAGGGTTGTACTTTGCAAAAATTTTCTTTAAAGAATAAAATAATTATTCTTTAGCAAATATGAGTGCAAGTCCCCTCGAAGTATAGAATATTGCAGCAAACTTATGGAATGGGGGCAATATAGTATAATTACACACAATATGGTATAGCCAAACCAGCAAAAGGTAACGCTCAAGTAACATGCCATAAGCTCGCTGCAATATCATGTAAATAAACTTGTGCAAAAAATAAATAGTAAATGCATTCTCAAATTCAAACAGAAGTTTGTACAAACGAAGAATCATTTTATTCAACTATAATGCAGATACAGGTTTCAAAATAAAAGCAGGGACCGGTACCCGCACAACTCTCGGCCAGTTCATACAAAAGACAAAAAGCTAAAGTCTTCACTTCTTTTTACTGCCTTTGGACCCTTTACCCGACCGAATGACCAGCTTTTCAGGTCGGCCAGTGGGTATAAGGGAGGAAGGAGAGGTAGGCGTAGCTGGCCCAACTTCTGGCTCCTCTTCAGTGGCAGTGATTATCTTCCCTCTCCTCCTTGATGCTCCTTGCTTCTTTCTCCTCTTTGAGGAAGACTCACTTCCTGGAGTGACAAGTTTAGATAGAGTTATGTCGTCAGAAGGAGTCCGCTCCGGAGATATGTCGCCTCCCTCAAGTCCCTCATCTTTCTGCTCTTGCGAAGCAATGGGATCATCCAGGCCATGGAGAGCCTCTATTTGTTCCTCCTGTGATCCAGGCTGCGAAGCAGAAGGAGGAGCCACCTGAAGAGATGGAGGAGGGATTACCGGAGAAGTAGAGATTTGAGCGGTGCTTGATACTTTTTCTACAGAAGAAAAGAGGTTAAAGTCAGTAAAGAGAGGAGATGAAGGTTCACCAATAAAGTCAGTAAAGAGAGGAGATGAAGGCTCATCAAGGTTGAGAAAATAGCCAAGGAGCTCATGAAACTCATGCGAAATAAATGAGTAACCCGCTTGAGCAGAATTGACAGTAGCGAGATTAACAGTGAAGTTACCTGGAGAAGCTGGTTTCCTGATATCGACTTCATAAGCTTGCGCATCAGCGCTCTCGTCACCCTCGTCTCCACCTTGTATGCTTGTAATTTCAGTGGCAACTTTGGTGGGAGATGCAAGATGGGAACTGGAACCAATAATGTCGACTTCAGACGAAGAAGGTGGCTGGACTAGAGTAGTTGAAGTGGTTTTTCCCAGCCGGTCCCCTTCCGTCACTTCAGTTCTTAATTTGGCAAGTTGTTCCTTTCCCTTGGCAAGGGCAGCGCGAGCGTCATCATCAAGATAATGCCTTTCCAGGGCTGATTCGTCATAACCAGCACCTTCAGCACCAAGCATCTCAAGGGCGGCCTCCCACACTTCAGCTAAAGTGATTTCATACTTGGGACCAAGAAAAGTGAGGCTTCCACGCCCCAAGACGCTATGCAAGTAGAAGTCGAATAATGTTGAGCCGAAGCTGTTTTTGGTCGCCTCATGAGATTCTTCGGCTGCGATTTTGCCGGCGATAGCCTCATCACGCTCCCCTTCAGTTTTGGCAAGCTGAAGCTTAAGCATTTGTATTTCCGCCTCCTGGGAGTTGTTTTTCTTTCGGAGCTCAGCAATATCAGTAGCATAGCCTTCACTGATTCTTTTTTGTACTTCAAGCCTGTCTTCGGCATCCCTTTGGCTAGCGTGAGCGTCTCTCACTTGTTTCAGGAGCACTTCTTCTTTTTGAGAATAGGAAGTGGAGGAAGCAGCAAGCTCATGTTTCAATTCCTCGACTTTTGCTTCAAGCTCCTCATTGTAAGAAGCAATGTTCCTCATTTCGGTGTCGTGTTGCTCAACGACCTTTTGCCATTCGGCCTTATCGTTTTCCATGGTAAGCATGGCCTCTATGTTGGCACGGTTAACTCTTTGAAGCTCATCGACAAGCTTCTGCCAGTTTGACATCCTCTCGATATCAAGTTTGACGGCGTCGAGATTTCGTAGCATGGCAGACTTGTCGATGGGGACCAAGTCTAGGTCGAACCTCACTCCCTTAAGGCACCATTGAGGAAACCGGCTCTGCAGAGTGGCAGGACCCGGTCCAACTTGAAATTTGGGCCTGCTAATTATCGTTTGAATGTCTGATTTCCCAAGAGCGGGAGAGTCAGAAGGAATGTCGAGCGAAGCAGGAGTAGTAACTTTCTCAGGAGTAGTAGAGGCCTGCTTTTCACTGTGACGGGCTCGTTTGCTTAAGTCTTCACCCATGTGACCTTTTCCTCGATTGTCATGAGATTTTCTCTTGTGGGAGTCATCGCCTTTTTGCCAAGAATCATGGCGCTCTTCTCTCTCCCTTCTTTCACGACGCTCTTCTTCATCCCTCCTTTCACGAGCCTTTCGAGCAGCCCTCTCTTCGTCGGACTCTCTATAGGAGGTGAAGTAGCGCCTATAATTATATTGACCACGCCCCCCGTAGCGTTGGAAGTCCTGATAATATGATCCGCCGCGTGTCATTGAAGGATCTGAAATAAGAAAATACAAGCTTTAGAAATCTTTAAAGTATAAGAAGATAAGTGCATAAATGTGCTGAAAAATCCTTAGTTGTGTGTGAAGTGCAAACTACTCGCGTTGGACTAACGAACCACTCCTCAGTTGGGGGGAAGTGATAGGTTTCACTGTCGGTGACAATTCTTGAGATAAAGGAGTTGGAGTCTGTTGGAGGGCAGATGTCGCTTCAATCATCGGGGGTACAGTTTTGCCGCAGGCAGGGTCATCTTTAAAGAGCTCTTGGGAAGTGACAATTATGTCACTTAAATCCCCAAAGACGTCATCACCATCATGCCCAACCTGATTCCCTCCATCAGCTCCTTTGTCGGCACTCTTCCTGGTTTGGGAAGGGGGCTCCTCTTCTTCTTCAATTATGGGGGCAAGCACGGGTTTTATTGATGGCCCCATGTCATCTCTTGGAACAGAACACTTTATTAGTGAAGTTTTTATAGAAATTTCTCCTTGTATGTGTTCTCCAGTAGAGACCGGGGCATCAGGAATTATCACTGGAGAGTCAGGAACTTCCGTCGGAGCTTCATGAGCTTGAATTGAACGAGAAATATGTAGAAGCCCGAACTGATGAAGAAATTCATCCGTTAATAGAAATTTAACGCTCCTCTCTTCAGCCGGGATAGCGCTCAATCTCTCAAACATCGCCTTATGGCTTAGGTCCCTAGATGGAGGAGGAAGTGCTGTAAAGATAAGAAATGGAATCAGCACTTGACAATATGAAACATGAAAGACTTAGAGTAAAATTGAAGAATGAAGGAAAAAAGATCTCACTTCCTACTCTCCAGTCTGCGTAAAATTCTGTGGGGCAACGAATGTAGAAGTATTGATTCAGGAATCCATGTGCACTCTCCGGCAAATCCAAAATAAGTTTGCGGTTCCTTGCACCCCTTACAAGTACAATTGAAGGATGGTCCTTGTTCTTTGCAAAAGTACACAAGTAACAAATCTCCTCGAAACTCGGAAGACGGTCAAGAGTCCTCCTGAACAAAACGCACAATCCCATCAAAATGGCATAGCCATTGGGGTGCAACTGGAAAGGAGAGATCGTCAATCGGAGAAAGGTTTGTCGAAGAAATTCATTAAAACGAGGAATTGCTCCACTTAAGCACATTTGGCGATTTATGGCAATAAAACCATAAGGCGGTCTATCAGCGAAATCATTTGGTCCAGGAAGTAAAACTTCTGCCTCGGCAATGCCAAATTGAACGCATAATTGATTAAGTGTCCGCTGTTTCAGAAGAGTAGGAGTTCTTTCTGGAGAGTTTTCTAATGGAATAGCAATTGGGAAAGTCCCTTCGGCATATTCTATCATTTCTTCTTGTTCTTGTTGAGACGTCATTCTACATAAGCAACTGGATGATTCAGATGAAAAGGTGCACGTTTCCTAAAAAGTGTGAAGTGTTGTGCAAAAAAAAAAAAAAAAAAAAAATAATAATAAAAACAAGAGAAAGTCAAACATAACTGAAGTTAAACTAGTTGACAATTAGTCGACTATGAGATTCCAGGACTTGTTAATATAAAGCTCAAGAATAGTGTTAATGCAAACGAATCAGCTTTAACTGGATATTTAAAGTTTTGCTTTAGCACTTCACTTGAGTTCATTGGTTCACAACATTTCATTCACACAGTTCATTTAAGTTAATTACTCTTTATCGACTAATCTGTCATTTGATGTAGGCAGTCAATGGCAGTATATTCGTCCCAGTTTTCTGCAAATATTATGTTTAACAGGTTATTAGCGTTAGAGATAATCTACAACAAAGCGCAACAGAATTCAAGATTAAACAATCCTGTTCAATTCAACCAAGTCTTCACAGAATTTCACAAGTCATAGGTCGTCCAGCGACCTAGCATAGGTCGAAGCCTTCTTAAGTCGTGCTGTGCAAAGTAAAGGATGAGGCATTCCAATACAGTGTTAGCTCGGCCACGACCTAGAGTCTATGTCGCAAGAAAGTTAGGTCGCGCAGGTCCTGGCTAAGTATAGCTCTTAGCTCATGGATAGTCTTAGGTCGTTCAGCGACCTAGTGTAGGTCGAGACTACTCCTTAGGTCGCAGGGGTTCTTAGATCGCGAATTGTCTTGAATCGCTCACATTCACTGGGTCAATAACTTCCTCTCCACGCAATGCTTCATCGGACCCTATAACCCGCTATCCACTACACTTAAATCCATCATCCTATTCATGAGATTCATCATCTTTCCATACCACTAAACCATTTGAAAACCGACTCAAAATACCTCCGATCTATCATAAATCAAATTCATTATTGTGCGTTCGTGAATCGCTGCAACAACAATAATCACTGACAATCAAAAATCGATCACAACGTGGCTCAAAGTGGAGCATGGCGTACAAAATTGATTTGGGGTTCGGAAGTTAGAGCTTGGGATTCAACGATGATCGTGGAATGGAGAGAAACCGAAGGCACTTACGTAATTTGGTAGCAAGGATGAATCGGTGAATGATTGAACTTGAATTCGCCTTTTGAAGTTCAGAAAATCGTTAGTGGCGGTAGGAGGTCAGAGCAATGAGGTGAAGAAGAATTAAAACGACCTAACATATTTATATGAGGTAAAAATGGGAAGGCAAATAGGCACGCGTGTTGATACAAGTGATAGGTCGCTCACGACCTAGCTAAGTCGAGTCGAAGCACGCGACCCATGTCATAGGCCCATACTTCGAGGGGCAAATGTTAGCTGCTCTTCATCAGATACCTAACACGCGACCTAGCAATTTAAGAAAGGGCACGACCTAACTCCATAAAGCAACTATGCGACCTAAAGATTTAAGCACCGTCACGACCTATGATCTATGGAAAGTAGCGACCTAGCGGTTCTCAGCGACCTAAGGAAGGCCGCGACCTAACAGTTCTCAGCGACCTAAGGAAGGCCGCGACCTAACGGTTCTCAGCGACCTAAGGAAGGCCGCGACCTAACGGTTCTCAGCGACCTAAGGAAGGCCGCGACCTAGCGGTTTAAAGACTTCGCAACCTAACGATTTAAGGAGACGCCGCGACCTATAGAGCTCACACGACCTAAGGTAGGTCGCTCACGACCTAAGGACATTGCATTGGAAGGCCGCCCTTTCTGTGCCGCTGCTAGTAAGGTCGCGTACGACCTAGAACTTGTTGAAAAAAGATGCGCTCATTCATAAAAAAGGAAAGCCGGATCTCCTTAGGTCGAAGACGACCTACGATCTATGATAGGTCATCCACGACCCAAGGCTTAGAAAATGATCCCATACTATTAGGTCGTTGCCGACCTGGTCGAAGACGACCTAACACTTGGAGAATTCTGCCCAGAAAATCACGCCTATAAATAGACAACCACTTCCAACTTCAAGAGGACTTTTGGCACATTCTCTTCATACACCGTTACCTTGCTGCATTGAGAACTTCATCAACACTTAGAGCTTTCAAGATTAAAGGAATACATCAAAGAAATTCACGAAGAGACCACACATCTTCAACATGAATCTAAGGACTTTAATCGACATTGAAGCTTAAGACTTGTTCCAAATCACTTGTAACTTGAAGTATATTGTACTTGAGAAGAATTGTATCAGCTTGTAACGGGATTATTAATAAAAGTACTTAGAGTGGACGTAGGCTATACCCTTAAGCCGAACCACTATAAAACCGTTGTTGTTTACTGCTTTTCTGCTATTACTTGCTTGTAATTCTTTCCCGATCTATCGGGTGGTGCTTTCACAACTACACTTCACACACCGGGGTGTTAGCGTTCACATTTTAGCGTTAACATCTCCTTTGCGCGGCTCGATCCGAAAAAAAAAATGACAGTATATATATCACAAATATACATTTCATCAAGTAATGAGGCATCCCGCAGGGAAAAAAGTGTACAAGTACGGTATGTAATCCGAGATATGTACCTTATATTTTATTAGCGAGCATATACGGCTAATATAGCGCGAAAGCGAGCTCCAAATGCGAAGCAAACACGATCCGCACCTACTAAACACTCAAAAAACAACACAAGAACATGCATATAGACAATAGTATCGATATACAACATATAGCAACATAATAACTATATATGCCAACATAGCAAATGTAGTAAAAGCAATAAATTCTACCATCAACCAACTAACATCCAACTAACATTCAACTAACATCCATAACCAATAAATATTCATTCATATTCTCATTAATATTCAATGAAATGGGTTCTCAATTTAATCACATTTGATTCATTAACAGTGGATGTTTTTACTAACACTCATTTTCAATTAGTCACTAATTGAATTAATCACTAATTCATATTCAAGTTGGTTCACTTCCAAATCAAATTCAATTCTATTTAAGATTCACTTAACTTCCAATTGGATTTCAATTACTTTAGCTTCCAATTTCATTAATTCAATTTCATTAACACTTAATGAATTATATACAATCAACTAACAACCATATAACAGCCAATGTATATTAATCTCAACCAAATTCCTTTGCTTATATTCATTCAATTTGGTTTAACACCATCACTTTCAATTGGTTTAATTAAATTGATTTTCATTCAATTATTCCACTTTCAATAACATTCGATTTTAATGAATTAACACTTACATTCATTATTTCATATCAACTAAATTTACATTCAATTGATTTACATTTAATCCATTAATTCAATTCAATTACTAAAGTTGAATTTCATTTATATAACTCAAGTTCATATCTACCACTTAACTTTATTAATTTACTTTGATACCAATATCAACTTCATCCAACATCTCTTAAGTGATACTTCATTTTATAAACATCACTTGGTTTTACTTAACTTAAATTCCCACTTATAAATCAATTCAGCTTCCCAATTCTAAGTAAATTTCCATTTAACTTTAAATTCATTTTTTTTATTTACAACTCATATTCATAAATATATTCATATAGTTTCATTTCTTATATATATAAGTTTATTTCTCAATTGTAAATCACTTTAATTATAATTTCATACTTATAATTTATTTGCTTATACAATTATTCGTTTATCTAGATTATTAAAACATCTTATTCAACAACCAAACAATCAACTTACATGCACTTTAATAATTCTGAAAAATTATTCCTTCATATATAAAATATAATCAAGGTAAAATTATTTCATTTACCCAATTTAAAACAATATCGTGTCAAATTGTTCTGTACAAGTGTTTATAAACCCCTTCGGCATAGTTGTACAGACCGTGTTGACGAAGGTTCATATGCCACTCAACAAACCAATCATCACAATATAAAACAATTTTATATTCACTAACAAATACGCTCTCATAGCTATTATTACACTCAAACTCATTCTAGAGTACTACTGACTCTATCTCTAATGAGTTACACCCAACAGAACCATGGTTGTCGCTTAACCATATGCTCTGATACCACCTGTGAAGGACGCGCCGTCAGTGGTTCCAACCGGTAGGCTTTTCAACCATCCCAGCCCCACCGTGGCACACAAAGGTATCCCAAACCTACTTTTACGGCCAGCCTCTCGACTGTCTCAGCTTACGCCTAACCAACCCCGTAAAGAGGACGTGTGGGGGCAAGAGTCTCCCGTTCGCCACCAAACCACGAAGCGAGAACCCCCCATCACGTTTCACCTAGACAAAGCAAGACTGGTGTGAGAACTCAAAACAGTTTATTTATCTTTAAAATCAAAATAGAGGAATATTTTTAAAGTCAATTCCCAATGCTTTTAAAAATGAGACTACCATAAGGCCTCCCGCATACACACACAATGCAAACGCAGAATCGGAGGAGATTTCTCCGTATGATAGTCAAAGATGCTTGATACACATTTAAAAGAACATTTGATATTATTACTAGTGCATAGTGTAGGGAAAAATCATTTCGAAAATAAAGATATAAATCTTAGCCAACATACGACCATTACCGTATGCCTACTATAGCTATCATCCAAACAGTGGGGCGCCACCATAAGTGAATGATAGGTTCTACAACTAATACCGTACAAGATCGTATTGTTTCTTTGGATTTCCAACAAATGGTCAGGCCAAGGAACTTCCCATTGCCACATGAGAACGCCTCTGGAAGGACGTCCCCAGGAACCAAACCGGATCTCTGCCAACACAAGGCCGGGTTACCACTAACTGGGTAACTACTGACACGAGTATGCCATCCCCCGGTCCTTTGGGACCTTTAACCGAGCACTCGTAATCAACATCACACCAAAATAATAAGTGTTTCAACATGAGTAAGTATCTGGGCTCCATACCATGATACCACCCTTTTCCAGAAGGAAATGCACATACCCTAAAGGGAGCTACCCCTCATAACCTTGCCGCATCTTTCCTGTTTTGACCATTCCGGGTGTGAGGTCCGACGAAGTCTCGTCCACAAAGCCACGCTTTATACAAAAGCCGTGCTTTGGGTCAACAAATGATCATAGAAATGATCACAAAGATAAACGATCAAACAAATGATCATATCACAAATGATCAACACAATGATCATTTCACAACAACACTCAGCATGTCACATTACCAAATTGGGAATATATCGCTAATAACCTTCAACTACATAACCTCTGAGCTCGTACGTCTCAGAGAAGGGTGTTAAGCTAAGAGAATAAATTCTCCCCCACCAACAGAAATATATTTGAAAGAAATCAGCTTTATATCTCAATTTGTAATGTCAGACACACAATCCATACAAGTCTGTTCCGGGCTCGAACAGAACCGAAGGCACTTACAAAGAAGTCCTTGCAATCCGGATATCCACAATCCTGATCGGATTCCCCATCACATATGGAGAACTCTATACCGGAGCAACTCGGTGCAGAGTCAATCGACAGGTCATCTTATCGCTCTCGCAAATATCCGGTCTTTAACATCGGTCATCAAATGCAATCCATAACGACGTATCACATACTCGGAATGGGTTATACGACCCCAAGGTCCTTTCCCGGTTAACCCGAATACTGAGCGCTTATTCAAAAATAAGTGTGGCATTCAAATTGAAACAAATCACAACAAATACCCATTCAAAGGTAAATATTGATAGTTGGTTATTGAACTATCAATGGATATGCACAACATCACCAGATCCCAAATAATTTTCCAAATTATTTATTTCCCAAAAATATCTTTACAAGATATAAAATTTCAATACCTCAAAAATAAATCAATATTTATTTTTAAACAAATTCCCCTTTCTTTTATAAATTCCATAGTGAATTTACATTCCAAAATATTTACCAATATACGATTTCAATTATTCATTTTCAATTTATCTTAAAAAAGATAAATTCTCAAAATATTCACTTTATATTGGAAAACATTTTCATACTTACTTATTAAGTAATTCACAAATATGTTTATTTTCAACACTTGGAAAATATTCAACATACTTAAATCGAGATTAAGTATATATTTCATTCTTTAAGGACATCATTCTCTTAAACATATTTATCTGGGCCAAAACGAATGTTGCGTAAAACATCGTTACGACAACCCAGAATCACTAGTATAGAGATTCGAAATTAAAATAGATATATAAATCCCAATACTATACAAAACATTTCCTTTCAGAAATCATTTACTATAACAACAGTGTTATAGTCCACCATTTCCTTTTATTTCTCGAAAACGTCTATTTCAACAATGAATGTTGAAATCTATGTTTTCGAATCTTAACACATTTTGAAAACATCGTTAGATCGTTTTAATTCTATTTAAAACATCACATCCAAAACATTTTCTTTAACATATTATTCACTATTCAAAAATGTGAATATACCTTGTTAACCAATTTCATCGTTTCTATACATTTTATTTTAAAGGATTATTCACTGTCTAAAACGTGAATATAACTCCATTAATAAGTTACAACAATTTACTTATCAAAATAAGTCGTTGCGAATTTATAAAACAATGTTTATAAATTCCATTTCTATTTATTTTATAGCTACTTCCTTTATAAATCTCCTTTATTAACATATTCAATTTATAACTCAATTATATACCGAAAGTCCATATTATAAGTTAAATGCTTATAATTTATTTGCTTGCAAAATCGTTCCTTTAACTTCCCAAATTATAAATCTTATAACCTATAAGATTCATTTATAAACCCAAATCTATTCCTTTAATAACTTTACAAATTTTATAAACCTACTGTTTATAAAATTCCATTTCTAACTTCACCGTTTATAATTCTATGAATTTCATTCATTTATGAAATTCCTTCACAATTCATTCTAACACTTATACAAACTCGTTTTATAATTAAAATACTTTAATTTATAAATTATCAATTTATAAATCTTTTATATAAATCAATTTATACTATTATTTTAAAACATCTTTAATCTCCTTTATAATTTCACCATTCTCTTTGATTTATAAAATAATCTAATTTTATAAATCCTATATTTAAACTTTTTATAATAAATTCAATAATCGCAATTTAAACTATTTTATAAAATCATTAACCCTATATTTTCAAAAATCAACTTTTAAATATATTTCTCACAAATCATAATTTTTATAACATTAAAATTATAACGTTATTTATTTAAAATGGATCAATTCCAAAAATATTTTATAAACGTATACTTTCAAAAATCACTTTAAAATCATTTTAAAATTCCAAAATTTGGCCCAATGATGCTACACACCAAATAGTCAATCACGACAACAAAGACATCATATATCGATATGATAATCAACGAATGTCAAAATATCCATAATCAAATAAATACTGTTGAGGAATCCAGTTGGATCCCTCCAACCTATTTTTCTGCATCCAAAGATCTTAGCACAATACAAATTCCGTTCAAGTACGAAATTATCGCGGTATGTGGGATTTAAAATATTATCCGCTTAATAGGCGGCGCAATAGGGTCTCATCCGCTATATACTGCAGGAAATCAATTCCAAGTACATAAATAATACCAATTTCACTGTTTATGAAATATTCGCGGTATATGTTTTTAAAAAATAACATCCGCTTACTAACGGTGCATAATGTCTATTTTAACAGTCAATAGATAACAATTATCTTCAAACATGCATTCAAGAATTTTAAATCTGACTATTTAAAATTAAAATCGAAACCGATTCGATTGAGTGAGAAGTTCTCACCTTGATTTCAATTTCGTTTTAGCGATTTATTTCGAATAAAATTAAACGGACGTTTAATTTTACCCAAAATTCTCACTAACTCCAAACGACTCCAATCTAATTTCATAGCGTAGTGCTCATCCATACGATTCCAACGCAACTGGATTCGTGCGTTTTCGACCTAGTATGAAAAAGTTATGTTTTTTAGAAGTTTACTCGAATTTTTTATATATAATTTACAACATAATTTTTATTTTATAAACCTAAATCAACACGGGCCGTCCATCCTCTATCTAGCAATCACGGCCGATCTTCCTTCCTTCTTCCCCAATAGGCAAACACGCGAGATAACTGCCCATTAGCCGCCTCCTTCATCTAATTTCGCACGCCACCATACTCGATTCCAGAATGATCAGAGACCACCACCCTATTGCCCAATGCGAGCTCGACCCACGGCAGCAAACTCGGCGAACTCGGTCGCTTCTAGGTCACGCAATTCGTGCACAAATGCGCACGCTTCTCGAGCAATTTGCCGACAATCCCCTCAACAAAAATCGATCACAGCCGTATGAAATCGAAGCTCTCGTTTAGATCTTCAACTTTGCAGTTGAAGGTTTCTTGAATAAATGTGTGGATTTGTAGAGATTAATGGAAGAAAACTGCAAATTTTCGGCCGTTCGAATTATAGTGGCGGATGGCTGATGAAAACCCTAGTTTATTTTTTTTTATTTGTGAAAGATAAGGGTCTATTTATAGAAAATAAAACGAACACTATTCATTTTGGATTTTTCAAACTCCGCTTTACGCGCGGTGACCAGTGTTTCTAGGGTTTACCCCGCGTTCCGGATGCAATGGAATAGGTTTCGGAAGCTAATTCGGCCATCTGTGCGAGTTATGGCAATAAACGTTCAATTTAAAATTAAACCGATTAAACGATTTTCTAGGCGTTTTAGCTTGCACCGGACAAACGATAAATCCGATTGACATGAAATTTTAAACCATACAATAATATCACATTATGGATCCGATGAAACTGGTTTCGTCGAAATCCGAGACAGTTTGAAAAATGACTATTTTAACTCGCCAAATTAATATTAAACAATTTCGATGCGTTTCGAGCTGCCACGGTCAAACGATAACTCCGATTGCTACGAAAATTGAAATCCAATAATAACAAACTATTATGGATCCAGTGGAACTATTTTCGTCCAATTCTGAGACTGTTCAAAAATTGGCTATTTTCACTAGTCGATTAAATATTAAAATATTCAATTTTCACAAATAAACTTTTAATTCGATTTTAAAAGTTCTATAACATCATTCTAACTCTAACATGATAAAATAAAATTTTACAAATCATTTTCAATCATATTTTACCCAATTTTCAATTATTTCTGTATTTTCACATATTAAATTATCGATTTAATTATCCAATTAAATCCAATTATTCGAATAAAATTTATTCGACTTATAAATTTCACTTATTAATATTTAATTAATAAAAATTCTGGGTCGTTACAGTGGAATATATATCAGGAGCAAATTCCATTGTATTTGGAAGATAGGTTTTCAAATCAAATTATTTTAAATTAAATTTACTTACATAAATTTTTAAGCGTTTCAAATTCGCACGACCAAACCGTAAGTCTGATTGACACAAAATTTGAAATCCCATAATAAATCACTATTACGAATCAAATGAAACTAGTTTCGTCGAAATCCAAGACAGTGACAAAAATGCCTATTTTTACAAGTTAATTAAATATTACAATTTCCAATTTCTATAAATTAATTTTTTGTTCAATTTTAAAAGTTGACTGATTCTATTACAATTCAAATAGAATTTAAAACAACGTTATAAATTATTTTCTTTTACACTAAATTCAAAATTCAATTATTTACACAATTTCAAATATTAAATTAAACAATTTAATTATCCAAATAAATTACTATATTTGAAATATAAGTTATTCAACTTATAAAATTAACTTTTAAATATTTAAAATCAATTAAATATTTAAAATTTGAATGACTGAAGAACTGGGTCGTTACATTCTTCTCTCCTTAAAAGAATTTAGTCCTCGAAATTACTAAGTAAGAAAAGATGCAACAACTCCATTAGCTTTTCAAAACAATTTAGTTGAAATAGATTATTAATTCTTTTAAGTGTTTAACTTTCAAAAAATCGATTTGTTACAATTTTGATAAAAACTTTTCTAAGCCTCCACATTCATTTATAGTTATTAACTAATATCATTTCAAAATCAACTAACATCAATTCAAAAACCAAACAAATCTCATTTCAAATCATAACTAAAAAATCACATTTTTGTTCTCAAATTTTTTCCAAAGTTTAAAAAAACAAAATCTAATGCCTTTAATTCTCAAAAAAATTCACCACAGCATCCTTCGCACGGTTCGATCCAAAGAATCACAACATATATAATATCACAAATATACATCTCATCTTCGAGGATGAGACATCCCGTAGGGAAAAGGTATAAAAGTACAATATGTAATCCGAGATATGTACCTTATATATTATTTAGCGAGCATATATGGCTAATATAGCATGAAAGCGAGCTCCAAATGTGAAGCAAACGCCATCCGCACCTACTAAACCATCAACAACCAAATGAGAAAACATATATGGAAAGTAATATCAATATATATAACATGGCTAATACAATAATCATATGCAAATGAAACACATGCAATATAAGCAACCATCAAACAACTAATACCTAATTTATTCCCATTCAATTAATTCTCATCAAATTAACTTACATTCATTACTTAGTATATTTTCTTATAATACTAATAACACTTATTTAAATTCACTTTACGTACTTAAAATTCATGTTTAATAACATTTCATTCCATTACTAAATTTACTTAATTTTGCTTTTAATATTTATACAACACTTCTTATGTTTATTCTCACTTCATTACTTAAGTTCATTTCCAATTTTATCCAACAACATTTCAACTTATATCCAATTCATTTATATACTTAAGTTCAATTTCATTTATTAACTCAAGTTCTTATTCATTTCAATTTCATCACTTCTCATTTAATTCTTTTCATTTAACTTAAGTTAATCTTCATTTATTTACTTCATTCAACTCATTTAATTGATTTCATTAATCTTTGAGTTAAATTTCAATTTCAATTTCATTTTACATTACTTAAGCTAGATTTCTTTCCAAACTTCATTTTATATTACTTAATTTTCATCTTACAATTCAAATTTCGTTTCTTAACATTCATACTTAGTAAATTTAAATTTTGTTTCAACTTATTATTTCTTAAATTTTATAAGTTATAGAACTTATTTACTTAAGATTTATGAATATTTACTTAAGTCTACTTCCATTCACACTTTACATTTTCAAATCATGTTATATAATCATTTCACATCTTAATTGTATATTTATTTTTATTTGATTCATTTCAAATACCTATCTAATTCATTCCAAATTCAATGAGATTTATATAACTTTTCTTCAGTTAAATTTCAAATCATATATTTTATTATGCTAATTCAAATTTATTTAACTTTACTAAAGTTAAATTTGTATTTCATATTATCAGTCCAAAACTCATTTCACTTATATTTATCGAATTCATCTTGGATTTTTAAATTCAAACTTTTTTATCACATAAAACTTCAATTTTAAATTTACTATTGGTAGCAAATCAATCACTTAGAAACTTGAAAATGATACGGATGATGATGCAGTCATCACCCTTATTATTTCCCAGCAACGATAGTGAATTCAGTGCTTTATATTCTTTTAAAATCCATTTATTTATAAATCTACACTTACATTGTGATGATCTGCCTTTCATTCCACAGAAAGACGTATCATCATTTAGAAAGAAAAAGGTAGAAAGAGAATAGATAGAAAGAAAGAACTAAACAGCATCAGAATCTCACAGTGGAAACAGAAAAATATAATACATCATATAGCTATTACATAGTCATTACACAACATTTTCACAGTAGATAGTCGTGAAGACCTATCTATTCATTACATTCCAAAATACAAAACAGACAAATGATACCAACACATCGGAAATAGATATATATAGCTATGCCAAGTCTCCTGCTTCAAGCTTTTTTCAAAATAAGTCAAGCTAACCTGATCACTTGGCTACTCATAAAAATTTGAGTACCCTAGAGTTTATGAAAAACAGAAATAAACTTCAGGTCAGACATGGGTCTGGTGTGAGTAAACGGTTAAGTTGTTTAACTTGAAAAACCTTTGAAATAAAAGGTATCTCGTAAGACTCTCCGTAAATAAACATGGACAAGTTTTTACCTTACGATAACCAAAACATTTGCTAGGAAACCCGGTTATATTATAATAGTGTCTAGGGTTTCCAAATAAATATTCACATAGCCGAAATTGTTACATTATTAAATTCCAGCATACATAGGTATCCAATCACGTCCGAGATCACTTATTGGGGATTGGATTCTATACAATGGCAGGGTTACTAGAGTACCGCTCGTCACTGTACGTGGTCTAGATCACTATACCGAGGATCCACCCCCATCCCCTGCAACACAAGACCAGAGCTACCCCTTACTGGATAGTCCAAATAAGAGAACCCCGTGGTTGTGACCAACAACCGCCCACGCAGCCGAAAAAAGGGACCTCTAGACAGGGGAAATCCTTATCCTACAGGGGTGCTACCCACTTAGCCTTGCGTGCATCTTCCTTGTCTTAGCCATTCCCGGTTGATGAGGCCTGAGGCTACGATTACCTTTATAGCACACATATCTTGGAATGCTCATCGTCCTCCTGACGATAGTATGATAACATTCATCCATACAAGTTCGTTTCGGGTTCGAACGAAACCGAAGGCACTACCTCACTACACTCATTTTGGAATGACCCTTAGAGTTAACAACAACAGCCTTTGCACTCTGAACCTTATTCTTCACTTTAGATTTCACGACCCATCGTTTAAATTGAATCGATGTGGTTTTCGGATAACAAATTTTATATCTGATCCCAATCTCATCGAGATCCAAACGTTTCTTTTAAGTAAACAATTTATTTCAATCCAAAACATTGAATTTACACAGCATTCATCACAGAAAAATAACTCACATTTATCAGGCAATATCCAAGTATTTCACATCGCAGAACATCACAGATTATCATACTATAAATATCAATCAATCCAGACATTCTATACAATCAATCATCCATAAGCAAAACTTATTAATCCATAACTAAAATTTATTTAATTAACTCAAAGTAAATTAATTACTTATGCATTAATCTCCTAAATTGCTTAATTAATCATTAATTACAAACCATTTTAATTAATTATTAATTTAATTAATCACTCTTTAATTACTTTTATGAATCAATTAATTAATCTTTAATTACTGATTATTTATCCTTTATTATTAATTAATCATCCTTTAATTACTAATTAATTAACCTTAATTATTAATTAATAAATCTTTAGTTATTTGTTAATAAATCCTTAATTACTAAATAATTAATTCTTAATTACTAATTGATTACCAAGACCTTAATTAAGTTTTAAGATAAACCATTTTATCTTAGCTAATTACTAAATTGTCATTAAAATCTTATTTAATAAATCTTGGAAATAATTATCATTAACACATAAATTAAAAACATTTTCTCTTTTAATTAACTACTTAATTACACATTTATTTAAGTTTAAAATAAACTTAAGAATTTACTTAATAAATTTAAGTTAAATAAATCATACAACTTTTCTTAAAATAAATATTTAAAAACTCTTATTTTAAAAAAGAAATTGATTTAAGAAAGTTTAAAACTTGATTTATTTTAATTTAAAAACTTACTTTATTTAAAATTATTATAAATATTACCCGTCCATCCTGGTACATACTCGAGCCCAAACCCGAGAACTTCCCTTTTCTTTTAAAAAAAAAAACTTAGTTTGGTTTAAACTTTAAAACCGTTATACATGAAAAACTCTCACGCACGAACGACTCGAAACCAGACTCGGGCCACTACATCATTTTCCCGAGTTTTCCCCCGAGTCACAGCTTCTTTCCAAACCCACATCACCATACCAATCCTTTGACAGGCGTTCATGTGCACGCCTGAACTTCGCCACTACGGTCATCGTCGTCACCTCCAACAGGTCGACGACTACCTCCTCAAAATGCCCGACCACTCAGATCATCGAACCTAACCTAAAATCAAAATCAAGCAAATCTGGAACAACCGGAACAAAACCGATCGAACCGGAACCTCCTTGACCTGACGCCTCCAACCACTAGAGACCATGAAACTCCGTCCATAGCTTCGCCGACCAACCACTCAACTTTTCCCCCACTTCCGATGAACTCTGGCGCTCCGGTGATGATGCAGCAACCTCATTTCCAACCTCGACCAAACCTGGAGCTAAAACCCTACTCCAATGATTCGATGCCGCCACGGTGATCTAAAAATCCTACTTCAATTTTTCCCTATCTCGCCTACTTCCTCGCTACCTGCAACAGTGATCCCGGCCACCCCGAGCCCTCCAATCACAAGAAAATGCTAAAAACCCAAATTCTGAAAAAATCGAGATTCCCCACACAATTTAACACTAAAAATCTGGATTTAACCTTTAAAATTCATGATTTTCGAAGGTGATTTAGATTTCATAAGTGAATCAGAGAATTATGATGTTTGAATTTAAAACGTTTTAAAATTTCCATTGTTTTCCTTGACTTTCCAGAAATCTATAAACTAATTATACTTAGAACTATTTTTAAAATTAAGATCTTACAAATTTAAATAGTTTTTGTTTAAACATTAAAGCCTATAAGAGAGTATATTAAGAGATTTTGATTTTTGACTTTGTTTTAAACCCTGTAAACTAAGAACAGGGCAAGCACAGACATGCATACTTATATCACATACATATATACAGGAAATCTCATTTATACATACATGCAAAGCATAACTCGTATCATACATTCCACGATATTCACATGCATCAGATTATTATTAACCTAAGCTTTTAAGAAAAATGTTTACTCGTTGGGTTTTATGATTAATAGAAAAGTTTGAAATAGGAATTGCTTTGATTTTTGAGCTGGAAATCATGAAACTGGAAAAATGCTTCTGATTTGAAGCTTAGTTGTGTTGAAATCTTGTTTTAAACCGAGATTTGTAAAAGTTGATTGTTGTTTGCCATTCTTTGCTTTTGATCTGCTTGATGATTCAGATTCTAAAGAGTTGTTGTTTTGAAAAGATTATTGTTTGATTTTAATTCCTGGTTTTAAGTTGTTTACAGGTTTTTGATTACTATAGTTTGAAAATGAAGATAGAAAAGAAAACGAGAGAGTGGAGTATAGATATATTTATAGCCTTGATCTATGATTATTTTTAAAAATAAAAGAAAATAAAAAAATATGACATTTGTTTTAAATGCATGCTAATAACCTTACACTTGTATTTTGCATGTGTTAATTAATTTTAAATATGTTTTTATAAAACTTTATATTCATTTTCTATTTAGTTAATACATTTCCTTAATTTATATTTATAAAAACTTTTAAAGAAAATGAAGTAAACTAATTATATATTAATAAAAATCATATATATACTATTTTCAAATCCAATTTATTTTAAGATATTTATCTTTTAAATTTCCAAATTCAAATTCAAATTCTGTTTAAAATCTACTTACATATATATACATATATACATAACACATGTTTAATTGGTTTGGAAAAAAGAATAATTTTGCCTATTTTAAATAATATATAAAAGAATATTATCACATTTTTATTTGCCTAAAATTCTAGGATATCACATTCCCCCGTTAAAAGAAGTTCATCCCCGAAATTTAAAAGAAATAGATAATCCAAAAGGTTTTATTTCAAACAATTCATGCATAAATATCAGTCATATACTGACATCCAAACAAAAAATTCATTCAAACAACAATCCATACTATCACGACACAAATCCAGATAGTCTTTCCTAGAACTATCCAGAGTTTCCCAAGTACAGTCTCTGGGATCCTCGCTCCACTGAACCTTGACCAGCTTCACCACTTTGTTTCTGAGCAGCTTCTCATCTTGATCAACTATCTGGACTGGATGCCTGACCATAGTTAAGTCTGGTTCGATCTCTAAATCTTCCTGCACTCCCAGTTCTACAACTAGAGTTGGGTCGATGTAATTTCTAATATGAGATACGCGAAAAACATTATGAATTCCAGCCATCTGGACTGGCAATTCAATCCTGTAGGCCAAATCACCGTTTCTCCCAAGCACTCGGAAGGGCCCAATATATCTCGAGGCAAGCTTTCCCATTATTCCAAACCCGATCGCTCCTTTTGTCGGGGAAACCTTGACAAAAACCAAATCTATGACTTTGAATTCCAATTGCCTTCATCTCTTGTCTGCATACTTCTTCTGACGATCCTGGGCTGCCTTCATCCTTTTCTTGATTAGCTCCACCTTCGCAGATGCGTCTCGGATCAAATCTGGACCAAGAACAAGACGATCTCCTGATTCTACCCAACAGGATGGTGATCTACAAGGTCTTCCGTACAACGCTTCATAGGGTGCCATCTTGATACTCGCCTGATAACTATTACAGTACGAGAATTCCACTAAATGCAGATGGTCCTCCCTAGATCCATCGAAATCTAGAACACAAGCCCTCAACATATCCTCTAGTATTCGATTAAGCCTTTCTGTTTGTCCATCGGTTTGGGGATGATAGGTTGTACTTAAACTCAATCTTGTACCCAATTCTGTCTGCAAAGACTCCCAAAATTTGCTAGCAAAGATTGGGTCACGGTCACTTACTATGCTGATGGGAACTCCATGCAACTGGATGATCTCCTTGAAGAAAATCTCTGCTAAAGACGCTGCAGTTTTGGTTGCCTTAAGGGAAATAAAATGGGCGCTCTTGGTCACCCGGTCTACGATTACCAATATTCCTTCATTTCCTTTTCTGGTCCTTGGCAACCCGTTGACGAAATCCATTGATATCATTTCCCACTTCCACTTAGGGACTTCCAGAGGCTGCAACAATCCTGTGGTCTTCTACTGATCACCTTTCGCTTGCTGACTGATCGCAGATCCATTCACGGAAGTAGAAACATCCTTCTTCATGTTCGGCCACCAGAAAACTCTCTGCATATCCTTATACATCTTTGAGATCCCCAGATGGATACTCAACCTGGAGCGATGACTCTCTGACCAAACCTCTTGCCATGGATCCTTGAAATTCGGAACACAAATTCTCCTGTTGATCCTAAAAGTTTCCTGGTCATCAATGTCAAAACTATAGCACTGACCATTCTTGACTCTCCTAATGATTTCACTCAATCTTCTATCCGATCCTTGCTTACTTGCAATCCTTTCAAATAGAGATGAAACAACTTCCAACATAGATAGAACTGCATTCCTACTCAGGGCATCGGCCACTACATTCGCTTTCCCTGGAGTATAGAGAATATCCAGATCATAAGAGGCCAAAAATTCTACCCACCTCTGCTGCCTCAAATTCAGAACCTTCTGGGAGAAAAGTTACTTCAAAGGTTTATGATCCGTGAAAAGCTCGAACTTTTCTCCCAACAGATAGTGCCTCCAGATCTTCAGATTAAAAACGATGGCCAACAATTCCAAATCGTGCGTAGCATAATTCTTCTCATGTGGCTTCAACTGTCCACTCACATACGCAATCACTTTCCCATTCTGCATCAGCACAGCACCCAACCTAACTCTACAAGCATCCGTGTAGACTTTGAACTTACTCATTCCCTCAGGAATAGCTAGAACAGGTGCACTAGTTAGCCTTGCCTTCAAATCCAGGAATGCCACTTCAAACTTAGGGGTCCATTTAAACTTTGCTCCTTTTCTCGTCAACTTGGTTAAGTGCAAAGAAATCTTAGAGTAGTCCATGATAAATTTCCTGCAGTATCCTGCCAAACCCAGAAAACTACGGACTTCCGTAGGAGTCTGCGGTTGCTTCCACTCTTGAATAGCTGCTACATTGGCTGGATCTACAGAAATACCCTCACCAGATACAATATTCCCCAAAAAACTCACTTCCGACCTCCAAAAATAGCACTTTGAAAGCTTAGCCTTCAGGACATGCCTCCTCAATGTCTCCAACACTATCTCCAAATGACGCTTATGCTCCTCTTCAGACTTGGAGTAGACGAGAATGTCATCAATTAACACGAGCACGAACTTATTCAGCACATCCCGGAAAACTCGGTTCATCAGATCCACAAAATAAGCAGGAGCGTTGGTTAGCCCAAAAGGCATAACCAACCACTCATAAAAACAATTAGGTCCTCTAAACGCAATCAAGGGTATGCTGTCCTCAGCTACCCTTAGTTGGTGAAAACCCAAAGCTAGATCCAACTAAGAGAAAGCAGAAGCTCCATGGAGTTGATCAAAAAGATCGTCTATATAGGGCAAGGGATACTTATTCCTAACAGTTACCTTATTCAACTCCCGATAATCCACATAGAATCTTAATGACCCATCCGACTTGGTCACAAAGACTACAGTAGAACCCTTACTACAAAAACCAGGTCGAATCAAACCTTTCTCTAAGAAATCTTGGGTCTGCTTCACCAAATCTTCTCTCTCTCGGCGCCACCCTTATATTGGGTTGAACAACTGGTATTGCGCCCGGAACTAAGTCGATCCGAAACTCTATCTCCCGATGCGGGGGTAAAACTTTAACTTCCTCGAAGACATCTGAAAAATCTTTGACCACTTCGATGGATTCTACACCTTTCGGAGATGCCTCGATTCCATGCAAAATAGTACTCAAGTGAACTCCAGAATTATCGCATGTCACTTTTGCAATCCTTCCCAACTCAGTTTCCAAAGTCATAATCCTCTCTTCATATATCAAAACAGCCTTATGCTTGTCCAACCAATCCATTCCCAGAATAAGGTCAAACCGCTTAAAATCCAATACAAATAGGTCGCAAGAGAAACTA
This sequence comes from Allium cepa, assembly GCA_030765085.1. Lineage (NCBI taxonomy): Eukaryota > Viridiplantae > Streptophyta > Magnoliopsida > Asparagales > Amaryllidaceae > Allium > Allium cepa. The sequence continues at coordinate 883,611,875 of CM060943.1, read as the reverse complement.
TGGGACATATAAGTAATTCTTAGACCTCTATAGATCTTATCTAACTTGGTCACTCCCCGTATAGGATTAGCTACAAAAATAGGGCGATCCACAATACTAGGGGTAAGATGAAACTTCTTTACCGCATCCAAAGAAATAAAGCTAAGGGAAGCACCGGAATCAAACAAAATTTTAACAAAAATGCCATCTAAAAGCAAAGTACCTTCCAGAATGCCTTTGCCTTTCCTATCCGAAGAAGTTGACGGTCCTTCTTGAATAGCAAACACCTTAGTTGGCTGAGCTCTCTGAAGAAGCGGACAAGCCTTTACCATGTGCTCTGGTTGTTGATAGTTCAAACATAAAGACTTCTGAGCCAATGCGGAACCGGGTCCACTCTGACGTTGCTTCTGTTGAGTTCTACCTCTGGGACACTGCTTAGCCAAATGACCCACTTACTGACACACATAAAACTTCCGAGCTCTATTTTTACCTCCATGTTTCCCTTTGCCTTGCTTTTTCTGATTTGGATTGAATTTCCTTTTGTTCGGATTGGAAGAAGTTCCACTCGGTGCTGCTGCAGATGACAAAGGTTTCTTATTCATAAGCTCCTCATACCTCAATGCCAAATCAATCAATTCCACGAATGGTCCCTCAAGATGTGCCGTCATCTTCTCGTGGAACTCGGGCCTCATACCAAGTACAAACATCTCATTCTTCTTAAAGGGTGTGTCGATCAGACCAGGCCCATAGCGAGATAATTCATTGAACTTAGTCTCATATTCAAAAAATGACATACTCCCTTGCTTCAGATCTACAAAATCTCCATAAAAGCGAGTCTTCCCGGCTGTAAGCAAAAACTGTTCCTCAAACAGTTCCTTAAACTTGCTCCAAGAAATGTCATCCTTTGAAGCATTCATGGTAACTGCATCCCACCATGCAGCTGCTCCTTCTTGAAGTTGCCACAATGCCATCACTCTCTTTTGCTCATCTGACAAATCCAAACTCTTAATAATTCGCTCACATTAGCGTAACCAAGCCTGAACTTCAATGATGGACTATGTTCCTGTAAAAGGCTTTCCACCTAGATTGGTGAAATCCTTACACAATGCAGCAAAACTTACTCGAGGTTCCATTGGATTTACAACCTCGCTAGAAGTTGGACCTCTTCCATTAGTGGTCGTCGTGCTGCCCACATCTCTGCCTCTCCTTCCTCTAGAACTCATGTTGATAACCTGGACAGGTAACCCAACAATTTAGATAGGTATATAGATATACAAAAATTACAAATACGTGCCCTCAAGATAGATATTACTCCAAAGCCTAGGTATTATCTCAACCTCGCTCTGATAACAACTATGACGACCCGCATTTCATTCCACAGAAAGACGTATCGTCATTAAGAAAGAAATAGGTAGAAAGAGAATAGATAGAAAGAAAGAACTAAAAAACATCAGAATCTCACAGCGGAAACAGAAAAATATAATACATCACATAGCTATTATATAGTCATTACAAATCAGAGTTATACAGTTACAACATTTTCACAGTAGACAGTCGTGAAGACTTGTCTATTCATTACATTCCAAAATACAAAACAGACAAATGATACCAACACAGCGGAAATAGATATATATATATATATATATATATAGATACGCCAAGTCTCCTGCTCTAAGCTTTTTCCAAAATTCGTCAAGCTAACCTGATCACTTGGCTACTGTTAAAAATTTGAGTACCCAAGAATTTAAGAAAAACATAAATAAACTATGGGTTAGACATGGGTCTGGTGTGAGTAAACTGTTAAGTTGTTTAACTTGAAAAACCTTTGAAATACAAGGTATCTCGTAAGACTCTACGTAAATAAACACGGACAAGTTTTTACCTTACGATAACCAATACATTTTCTAGGAAATCCGGTTATATTTTAATAGTGTCTAGGGTCTCCAAAAAATATTCACATAGCCGAAATTGTTACATTATTAAATTCCAGCATACAAAGGTATACAATCAAGTCTGAGATCACTTATTGGAGACTGAATTCCATATAATGGCAGGGCTACTGGGGTACTGTCCGTTATAGTATGTGGTCTAGGTCAATGTACCGAGGACCCACGCAATCCCTGCAATATAAGACCGGAGCTACCCCTTACTCGATTGTCCGAATAAGAAAACCCCACGGTTGTCACCAACAACCGCCCACACAGCCAAAAAATGGACCTCTAGATAGGGGAAAATCTTATCCTACTAGGGTGTTATCCACTTTGTCTTGCATGCACCTCCCCTGTTTTTTCCATTCCCTATTGATGAGGCCTGAGGCTACGATTACCTTTATAGCACACATATCTTTGAATGCTCATCGTCTTCCATTGACGATGGTCTGATAGCATTCATCCATACAAGTTCGTTTCGGGTTCGAACGAAACGGAAGGCACTATCTCGCTACACTCATTTTGGAATCACCATCAGAGCTAACAACAATAGCCCTTGCACTTTGAATCTTCATTCTTCACTTAAGATTTCACGACCTATAGTTTAACTTGGATCGATGTGGTTTTCGGATAACAAATTTGATATCCGATCCCGGTCTCATCGAAATCCAAACGTTTCTTTTAAGGCCAAGTTGTTTAAGCAAACAATTTAATTCAATCCAAAACACTGAATTTACACGGCATTCATCACAGATAAATAACTCACATTTATCACGGTTACATCCAAGTATTTCACATCACAGAACATCACAGAACATCACAGATTATCATACTATAAATATCAATCAATCCAAATATTCTATACAATCAATCATCCATAAGTAAGACTTATTAATCCATAGTTATGTTAATTTAATTAACTCAAAGTAAATTAATTACTTATGAATTAATCTCCTAACTTGCTTAATTAATCAATAATTACAAACCATTTTAATTAATTATTGATTTAATTAACCATTCTTTAATTACTTTTATAAATCAATTAATTAGTCTTTAATTACTCATTAATTATCCTTAATTATTAATTAATCATCCTTTAATTACTAATTAATTAACATTAATTATTAATTAATAAATATTTAATTATTTATTAATAAATCCTTAATTATTAATTACTTAATCCTTAATTACTAATTTAATTAATCCTTAATTACAAATTAATTAATCCTTAATTACTAATTAATTTAATTCTTAGTTACTAATTAATTAATTCTTAATTTCTAATTAATTACCAAGACCTTAATTGATTTTTAAGATAAACCATTTTATCTGAATTAATTACTAAATTATCATTAAAATCTTATTTAATAAATCTTGGAAATAATTATCATTAACACATAAATTAAAAACATTTTATCTTTTAATTAACTGCTTAATTACACATTTATTTAAGTTTAAAATAAACTTAAGAATTTACTTAATAAATTTAAGTCAAATAAATCATACACTTGATTATATAAAAGAAATTAATTTACGAAAGTTTAAAACTTGATTTATTTTAATTTAAAAAATTACTTTATTTAAAACTTTATAACTGTTATAAATATTACCCGAGTCCGACCTGGTACATACTCGAGCCCAGACCCGAGAACTTCCGCTTTCTTTTTAAAAAAAAAACTTAGTTTGGTTTAAACTTTAAAACTGTTATACATGAAAAACTCTCACGCACAAACGACTCGAAACCAGAATCGGGCCACTCCATCATTTCCCCGAGTTTTCCCCCGAGTCATGGCTTCTTCCCAAACCCATAGCACCATACCAATCCTCTGACAGGCGTGCACGTGCATGCCTGAACTACGCCAATTCGGTCATCGCCATCACCTCCGACAGGTCGACGACTACCTCCTCAAAACTTTCGACCACCCAGATCATCGAATCTAACCGAAAATCGAAATCGAGCAAATCTGGAACAATAGGAACAAAATTGATCGACCCAGAACCTCCTCGACTTGACGCCTCCGACCGCCAGAGACCATGAAACTCCGTCCACAGCTTGGCCGACCAACCACTCAACTTTTCCCCCACTTCCGACGAACTCTAGCACTCCGTTGACGACACAGCAACCTCATTTCCAACCTCGACCAAAACTAGAGCTAAAACCCCACTCCGATGATTCGTCGCCGCCATGGTGATCTAAAAATCTAACTTCCATTTATCCTAGCTCGCCTACTTCTTGCTACCTCCAACAGTGATCCCGACCACCCCGAGCCCTCCGATCATCAGAAAATGCTTAAAACCAAAATTCTGATCAACCCGAGATTCCTCACTCAATTTAGCATTAAAAATCTGGATTTAACCTTTAAAATTCATGATTTTCGATGGTAGATTTCATAAGTGAATCAAAGAATTATGATGTTTGAATTTAACAATTTTAAAGTTTTCCACTGTCTTCCTTCATTTTCTAGAAATCTATAAACTAATTATACTTAGAACTATTTTTAAAATTAAGATATTACAAATTTAAACAGTTTTTGTTTAAATATTAAAGCCTATAAGAGAGTAAATGAAGAGATTTTGATTTTTGACTTCGTTTTAAACCCCGTAAACTAAGAACAGGGCAAGCACAAACATGCATACGTATATCACATACATATTTACAGGAAATCACATTTATACATACATGCAAAGCATAATTCATAACATACATTCCAGGATATCCATATGCATCAGATTATTATTAACTTATGCTTTTAAGAAAAATGTTTACTCACCAAGTTTTATAAAGAACAGAAAAGTTTAAAACAGGAATTGCTTTGATTTTTCAACTGGAAATCTTGAAACTAGAAAAATGCTTTTGATTTGAAACCTAGTTGTGTTGAAATCTTGTTTTAAACTGAGATTTGTAAAAGTTGATTATTGTTTCCCTTTCTTTGCTTTGATCTTCTTGATGATTCAGGCTGTAAAGAGCTGTTGTTTTGAAAAGATTATTGTTTGATTTTAATTCCTGGTTTTAAGTTGTTTACAAGTTTTTGATTGCTTTAGTTTGAAAATGAAGATAGAAAAGAATATGAGAGAGGAGTGTGTATATATATATATATAGCCTTGATTTATGATTATTTTCAAAAATAAAAGAAAATAAAAAATGTGGCACTTGTTTTAAATGCATGTTAATAACCTTACAATTTTATTTTGCATGTGCTAATTAAATTTTAATATGTTTTTATAAAACTTTATATTTATTTTCTATTTAGTTAATACATTTCCTTAATTTATATTTATAAAATCTTTTAAAGAAAATGAAATAAACTAATTACACATTAATAGAAATCATATATATACTATTTTTAAATCTAGTTTATTTTAAGATATTTATCTTTTGAATTTCCAAATTCAAATTCAAATTCTATTTAAAATCTACTTACATATATATACATTTATAAACATCACATGTTTAATTGGTTTGGAAAAAAGAATAATTTTTCGTATTTTAAATAATTTATAAAAGAAGATTATCACATTTTTTTTGTCTGAAATTCCGAGATATCACATATATAATTTCACTATTTTACTTCACTTATATAAGTCCAATTTTTTTTATTGTTGTTTACATTATAATAATATAGCTTTTATTATTTAAACACAACAAATAACAAATGATAATAATTAAATATTACCATTCATAACAACCAACAATCAATATATATAATTATATAAAAAATATAATCGAGGTAAAATTATTTCATTTGCCCAGTTTCGAAAACAATATTATGTCCAATCTCCATATTCAAGTGTTTAGAGATCCCTATCGATGACGACGACGTTAGCTAGACGCAACGATCAGAACCCATAAGCCACCCAACGGCCCAATCACCACAATATAAAACATTTTTATTTCACTAACAAATACGAGCTTATATATATAATACACTCAAACTCAATATAGAGCTACTGACCCTATCTATATTGAGTACACATCAAAGCCTAGGAATATACTAAACCTAAGCTCTGATACCACGCTGTGACCACCCACACTCAGCACCCTCTAAATCCGACACCAAACCACACGCGTCCGACCTAGAGCGCACCGATTGCAGATAATCAAGAGAAAGAAAAGAGAGGGTGAGGAGAAAGAGAGAAGAATGAAGAAGAGGGGAAGAAGAGAGGAGCATAACCAAAACAATACAGAATCTTATATCGCAGCGAAATACATATAATATAGATCAATATCAAAGTGAAAATGTAATATACATAAACCAATATCAAAGTATACAATAAGTAATCATCGGCTTGGACAGTTATAATAACTTATCCTCAAAAATGCTGATAATTTACAATCACAACAATGCAAAACAGCAGAAAAATAAACAGATATATATGTATACGACATGAAGATCTCCAGCTTGCCTGCTAAAGCTCCAAAAGCACCAAATCTAAACTTATAAATATACTCGGTCTGACCCGAGCATTAAAATAGAAGAACGTCCGGATCAGTCTGGTAAACTAGCGTGAGAAAAAACTCCACAACTGAATTTATAAATTTATCAAAACCTTTACTTTATCAAAAAAAGGTATCTCGTAAGATCGAGTAGCAAATAAATACCGACAAGGTTTCTACCTTACAATAACCATTTCATATCAAATTCTCCTATATTATAGTGGTGCCTATCATACAAATAATATTAATAGCTGAAATTGTTACGTTATTAAATTCCAACATACACCTTGTAATACAAGGCTTTCTACAATAGAAAATGGTAGGCACATATTGGATTTTGTATTTCCATACAAATGACTAGGTGAAGGAACTACCTTTCTGAACCAACACAGTATCCCTGAAGAGGGATGTACCAAGGAAACAGATACTGCTCGCCTAAACCAACACAAGACCGACCTACCCATCCCTAGATAGTCCCGAATATGTCATCACTCCAATCGTTACCGAACTTTATTCATGGCCACAAGCATACACCAACAATAATTAGATACACGACGTCATATCATATAAAGATATATCTGGAAGAGTGATGATAGCTCCCAATTGGGAGCGACCAACTTGGCCTTGATGCTTCTATCACTGTTTCAGTCATTTTCCAAGGAGTGAGACAAAATGAGGTATAGATTACCTTTCACATATCACATATCACATCATTTTTGAATGCCACATTGCCATTTCCATTGACTACTAATTGTCTTCCATAAAAATACAACCTTTGGGCTCGTACGTCTCAAGGAAGGGCGTTAAGGTAAGAGAAGTTGCCTTCTCTGCCACCAAACAAATGTACGTTTGTAAAAACTAATGTACGTAATCAAAGAAATGCAATGTCAGACAATCGTCCATACAAGTTGTCGAGGAACAGGACAAACCGAAGGTACTTTCCTACCACATCCTGTCGGGAAATCCCTAGGATTAGTAGCGAATAGTCCTTGCATTGGATATTTCAAAACGAAGAGACTACCGCTACTAGATGTATATTGGGTTTTTAACCCCAAACGATCAACAAGCAATCCTTCACTATGAAAATCCTAAATATCAATATCATCAGCAAACCTGCACAATCGTTGTATAAATGTTGGTCTGAAGTGGTTTTCAGATAAATTTGATACCGGTCTCTTTGCACCAACAACACAAAAGCGTTTCTCAACCTCACATGGAAACTAAGTCTCATAGACTTATCACGTCTCCAACTTTCAATGAGCTATCCTTCGGCCAAGAATGAAGCACGATAGATCGGAGTAATCACTCCACACTACACGAATCAACATTCTCAACACAAACGATAATCAAGCCTACACAGCCAGTTATGTACTAAGTGTATGTCTAATTAGTTCCTACATGAAGTTGAAAAACTAAAATGGCCAAATTTGATAGTCGGTTATTTAACTATTAAAACAACAAACAAAATCTAGCACATAAGTAGTCACTAGGCCTGATTTTATTAATCGTTTATAAATCAAATCACTTTCCAATTATTTATTTCAAAATATGTTTTAAAAAATAATATTCAAAACCATTTCACTTATTGGATATTTGGAAAACATTTTCATATACCTATTTTAATAATAAGTAAATTCACAAATTGTTTTATTTTCAAACCATTTAAACTCCATTTTATAATATCAATTTCCAAAAACATCCATTTTATTTAAAGGATTATTCACTGTCCCAAATCGTGAATATAATTCTCCTACCAAATTCATTACTTCTACACATTTAATTTAAAGGATTATTCACTGTCCAAAATCGTGATTGTAATTCCTTTTATAAAAATCCATATTTAGCTTATCAAATTAAACTGATTTCACATTTATAAAACAGTGTTTACAAATTCTATTTAAATTTTGTAAAGTTCCATATAAAAAATTCCTTCAATAACAAATTCCATTTATATCTCACGTATATGTCAAAATCCAATTATAAGTTAATTTACTTATAAATATCCTCTATTTGCAAATTCATTCTTTTTATAAATTCATAAATTTATAAATCTTATTTACTTATAAGATTCTACTATAACTTCATTTGAACACTTACAAACTCCATTATAATACCATTACTTTTATTATAAAATATCAATTTTATAAATCTTATATAAAAACCATTTATAATAAGTTCAATATCCCAATTTAACTTATTTTAACGAAATAGTTAACTTCATTTTTCAAAAATCGAAATTTGATTTTATTTCACAAAACCATATTTTTATAACATAAAAACTATAACTTTTTTTATTTAAAATAAGTCCATTCTTTAATCATTCAAGAATATATTAAAACATATATATTTTCAAAATCACTTTGAAATCCTTTTTAAATTGAAACCATTGTTTTAATATTTTTAAATTCCAAAAAATTGTGGCCCAATGCTGCAAGAGCGCTAAATAAGGGAATTCACATCAATCATATCAATCATGGCATCCAAATATCATATATCACATGATAACCGCGTATATAACATTATTTGTAAATAAATCAACAACTGTGAGGAATCCAGTTGGATCCCTCCAACCAGCAACCTGCACCAAATATACATATTAGAAAGTATGTACAATGTTTTCTTCGAGCCAGACGCACATACAAAGGGTCATCCGCTTGTACATGGGAACGTATAGGGTCTCATCCGCTAAAATTTATGGGAATAAATCCAAAACAATCAATATATATATAATATATCATAAATCACCCAAACTATCATCATAAATAAAATTTATTCTCACCACGACCTCCACCTGCGGCCAGAGGCATGATCAACTCGGCCCCGCCTGTGCTTGGAAAATGTGATTGAACGCACTATCTTTGAGTGAAAATTGTCGCCAATCCATAGCTTAAATTCGAACATAGCCTTTAAGATTATAGAGCTCGACAAGCTCTACGTTTTTGTAGTTGAAGCATTTCGCTAATTGTTGATGGATCGTGAGATAATTGGGGGAGAAAGGGACGATTTTCTGGCTGTTCGTCATGAAAGTGGCAGCTAGGGCTTCTAACCCTAGGGTTTGTGAAATTTCCAACAAATGATGTCCTTTAATTGAAAATTTTCGTGCACTATTCATCTGAAAATATTTCGAACTCCAAACTAAGCATGCCACCAGGTGTTTATAATGTTTTACCCCTATTCTGAACATAGTGGAATATATATCGGGAGCTAGTTCTAGTGTATTTTGAAGGTAAGTTTTCGAATCGAATTATTTTAAATTAAATTTACTTAAATAAATTTCCACGCGTTTCTGCTTCGCATGACCAAACCGTAAGTCCGGCTGATGTAGAATTTAAAATCCTATAATAATTCACTATTACGGATTTAATGAAACTGGTTTCGTCAAAATCCAAGTCAGTGACAAAAATGCATATTTTTACACGTTAATTAAATGTTAAAATTTCCAATTTCTTTAAAATTATTTTTAATTCAATTTTAAAAGTTTACTAATTCTATTCTAATTCAGATAGAATTTAGAACAATATTATAAATTATTTTCATTTACACTAAATTCAAATTTAAATTATTTACACAATTTCAAGTATTAAATTAAACAATTTAACTATCCAAATAAATAACTATATTTGAAATATAAGTTATTCAACTTATAAAATTAACTTTGGAATATTTTAAATCAATTAAATATTTAAAATCCGAATGACTAAAAATCTGGTTCGTTACAGTAAACTAAGCTAACCGAGAAGGAAGTAAGTTTTATTTGGTGCGACAAATGTGATGAGGCATTCCTTTAGTTAAAGTATTTATTGACTATGCACCCGTGTAAGTAGTTTCGGATGGAAACCAAGGTTTGGTGGAGTATACGGATGCATAGAGAACTGGATTAGGAGCGGTGTTGATGTAGAGTGGTAAAGTCATTGCCTATGCATCTTGGCAGCATAGACCACATGAAGTTAGATATCCTACTCGTGATTTGGAATTTGAAGCTATGATCTTCGCATTGAGGATTTGGAGACATTATCTATTAGGGGAGTGATTCGAGTTATATACCGATCATAAGTCCATATGCCATTTATTCTCTCAGAAGCATTTGAATATGAGACAGTAGAGGTGGCTGGAGTTTTTGGTTGCTTATGATTTTGGTACAGAATATTGTAACGACCAGGTATTTCGAACAATTCAAATCGACAATCACCTACACATGTCAGACTTGAATTGCTCAAAACAACAGATTGTTAATTTATGTTTGGCAAAACTTAACATATATGGTAAACAAAATCAATCACAGAATCACAGATACGGAGTAATGTGACAATAAGCAGCACAATAGATAAATAGTAGTTCATGAAGCTACTATGTAAACATCAAAGTTTAAAGTAAAATACAATAGATATTTCAAATACATAGAAGTTACTAATACAAATGCCAACGACAAGTCTGAAACAAACAATTGGAATAAAATGAAGTAAATGGAAAGCTAAGTAGACAAAAACAATTCTTCAAGAAAAACTCCAAAATCCAAAGGCGAGTCTCAAATGATGTGGCACTCAGTCTGACCCAATCATAAAGAAAAATACAAAACACTCAAGTCAGGATTAACATTCTTATACCAGTAAATTCAACTCAAGTGAAATGTCAACTAAAATACAAGTAGCTTAAAGGATGTTTGAGATTTCCATCCTCTAAGGATCCGTGGAACTATCTACTATGTAGTAATATACGCTATTATAATATTTCTAAAAGTAAAGTAAAGTATTAAAATAGCATTAAGGCATTACCCATAACCACCTCAACACATTTTATATAATGTCATAGTTTATACAATACTGTAAATCCATCAAACCTGTGGGCTATCAGGGAGCACTGCATATGTACGACACAAATCAAATCATAGTTGCTTGATAAAGGAGATGACAAGGCACGTGAGGCTATACCCTGGGTAGGATTCTACCAATTTACACTTCCAGGCTGGTGGTAACGCATAGCCGCAGCTACCGTCCACCTCGTACAACACTCTCAAAATCAAATGTGCACCCAATCAATTCACAAAGTAATAGAATGGTATCGAAGAAGTGTGTCCGATAGGAGGAGCTACCTCACTTGGCTCGTCAATTGCTCCTGTTTTAATCATCTTATTTAGGGCTCATTTCCACCTCAATATAGCAACGTCGTCAAACCATCCTACTTCATTCTAGATTCTCCACCGTGTACATTGTTGTTAAAGTGGTTTTTGGTATTGGCAGAGAGTATGACAATGTCCGATCCCGGTCTCTTTAACAACCAAACGCTTATTTCACATCGTGGTTATTTTATATTTCAAACAGTTTATTCTTAATATAAAAATATCATATTCATTTCAAAACCATATCAATTTGATATCAATATTCACTTCAAATCATATTCATTTTCAAAATTATAACACTTTAAAAATCATAACACTTTCGAAACCATAACACTTTCGAAATCACAACACTTCCAACTTAAACAGTTTTAATATTGGCAATAGTTTATATATTTTGAAATAGTTGTAAATTAAAAATAGTTTTTATATTTAAAATAATTTATATTTGGTCGTAAATTAAAAATAGTTTATATTTATTAAAAGAGATTATACTGAAATAGTTTCCCAATTAGAATTATTTCATCCAATTTTACAAATCGATTCAAATCAACTTAAATTCCAAAATTCAATTTAAATCAATCCATGTTCAACACATTCAACTTAAAAGGTTAATGATTCAATTCAAATTCTCAATAAACCATTTCAATTTTTATCGATTTCAAATCCGAATTTGAACTATCATTTCAATTCCAATAAGATTCAAAGTTTAAATATTCAAACATTTCAATATAAGTTTCATTTATATTTCAACATTTAACTTTAATTTTATTCAATTTGGAAAATATTCACTTAATCATTTTAATAACAATTAAATAAAATCTCCAATTAAACCTTTAAATCAAACTATATATTCAATTTTTAAATTTTTTTAAATTTGAAATTATTCATTTCGTCACCTTTTTATTAAAATCAGGCAATAAAATCCTCTTTAAAATCTAAAATTGAATAAGTTTCGAATCAATTTTTATTTAAATAAAACCCTTACACAAATACAATTTCAAATCAATTTCAATTTATCTTACCAACCTTAATTTATTAAAGTTATTACAGAATCTAATTTAAATACTAATATAAATCTTTAAATAATTATTTTAAACATATTATATATATAAACTAAATTAATTTATACTAAATTAAATTATATTAATTTTTTATGGAATTAAATCTTATTAGTAAATGTATTTTAAATCTTATTTTGTATATTTAAAAATAATAATAAAAATATAAATAAAATCTTAAAATTTACATTTTTACAAACTAACTTATAATTTTAAAATTCCCAAAACATATAATTTAAAATTCAAATTTTACACATATTAAAAATAAAATATTTATATTACATTTAAAAACTCAATATTTATTTAAATCCTATATATTTCCTGTCAAACTTTGAAAAGCTTTTCCAAAAATGGATCAACGGTGTTCGTATATAATTTTCTATCCTATAGTCAAGTGATACGGATATTATCATTTCAATCTGCAATTTAAAATTTAATATTTACGGGTGTATATCATTTTAACCCACAATCTCAAAATTTCAAAATCAATAAAATCGCTTGGATTTTTCATTTCGACCCATAACGATTTTCCCTTAATCTACAAAATCGTTCGGGTATGTATCATTTCAACCCATAGGGAATTCTAAACTAACATGGAACTTGCAGAGTGAGAATAAATATGATAAAAATATAACATATCAAAAATATGCATATATCATCAGTGACAAATTTAAGTATTATATATACAACAGTTATAGTGTCATATGTCATAGGTAAACAATTCTAGATAATGGCATATCATATTTAACAATTAAATAAATTAATAATTCAAATTTAACAACATATTTCAATCGTCATTTCATGTGAATTAAATTTACTAAATATAAGAATGTTAATTGTGGGTGATTGCTCACTTTTTGAGGTAAGAGAAATAAGAAGATGACACGGACACGCACATGGATACGAATACGAACTAGCGGGACATCGTCAAGCTAGGAATTGCTGTGACAAATTCGATATTGAGAAAGTAAGTCATGATGGACTAGAGATCGTTGAAAAGACATATGCACATACCTGTATGAAATATATATATATATATATATATATATATATAACACCATATAATTTTATATTTAAATCGATATTTAATTCAAAACCCATATATAAAATAAAACCTATATGTATATTATTACAAAATCATTACTTAGTTTAGAACACGTATACTAAAAAATCAAAATGTATATGTGTGTGAGTGTTTATATACACACACACACACACACACACACGTTTAAAATCAAAAATTAAACATATATCAAAACAAACATTGTTTATTATTTTAAAAATCAAAATTTAATTATTAATATACGAATTTTAAAATCAAAATAACTATCACATATTTTATTTAAAATCAATTTATATATAACATGACCTCAAATAAATTTTTAAACATATTATTTATATAAAATTTGTTGCAAAAATCTATTTTAAAAATAATGATATATATATTTTAAATAAATACAACTCTTACAAAAACTATGTATAAACTTCTTTAAACATATTATATATAAACAAGATAACGTACATATATATCCATATATATATAAATAAAGTTATATATAAACTTAAATAGGAAATATACAAACTTATATAAACTTATATATATTATAACAAATAGATTATATAAGTCTCACGTAAACTTATACCTATATAACAATCAGATTATATATATATATATATATATATATATATATATATATATATATATATATATATATGAAATACTATAACTTATACGTGGAAAAAATGAAAAAAACGAAAACATCAGATCATATATATTTATATGTAAACTAATATACACAGACACTGTACATACATATTTGATTAATAGAAGAAAGAGAACTACCGACTACTCGAGCTAACGACGTTGACTGGAGGAGGTTGCAGATGCAGGCGGAGAAGGAGGCTACGCGCGGTCGATGTGGTGGGGCTTTTGACTGGAAGGGCTGGAGAAGTTGATGAACGGCTGTTAGGGGAGAAAGGCAAATGGAGAGGAGGGTTCTCAGCCTATGTAGTTGGAAGGAGAGGGGGAAGTTTATTGGGTGAGGTGTTGAAGGAAGAGGGAGGGGCGGACCTGCTGCTTTGGGTTCAGGTGCAAGGGTAGGCTATGGATGCGGGAGGGAAGTGGAGATGGCGTGGGTATTGTATGGAGGTAGGGTGGTCGGAGCAGATGGGGCCAGAGGGGGTTCGACTGTAGGAAGAGGAAGTGGTGCATGCGAAGATGGGGAAGAGGAAGGCCGATGGTTTCAAAAAGGAAGGTGGAAGACACATGTGGAGACGCCAAGGAGGGATGTGAGGTATACATGCGAACAGGTTTCAAAACATACAAGCTTCATACAAGAGAACAATATTACATTATCTAAATACATAAGCTTTTCATCATATTTTTTTATGAAAGAACGAATGAAAATAGAGAGGAAGAAGAATGGTAACGAACCAATTAATTTGAACAGGTAGGAACAACCAAAAGTCATGTCTGTTGAATTCTGGAATATCAATAGCTAATGGTTATTAACATTACCCGATGGACAAATGTAAGGACACAAAAAGCACAAATGACCCAAATGCGAAACCGATATGGCTGACCGTTTTTTTGGATTTCGCCGCGTACCGGGCCCCAAAATGCACTAATGAATATACTGCGACGATCAGCACAACGAGACGATTCGAATGGTACACAAATATCAACGATACGATCATCCTATCAAACGTCGATATCCGGTGCTGAAAAATGCAGCTAAAATGTCGAAACTAAGATAAACAGGACTATTGCAGTCCAAATTCTGTGAAACAAAATATGACGTCCCACTCAGAATATGATTTACATTTTTATTATACAATAATATTCAGATTTCGAAAAACATTTTATTTTCATCAAATTAACCGATTTTAAATTGACTGAAAATTACACAACCGAATCAACTTTCATATTTCCAGATGAAAATTTGCCATTTGCTATGTTTCAATGGACGTATACCTATCAAATTTTCATTGTCAAATTTATTGTTTATTTTCAAGCAAAAATTTGGTTAATTACGCTACTAAAACCTTTAAAATTCCCTAGTTGTTACACTCTCCTCCACTCAAGATTTTTCTTCCCCGAAAAGGAAGGAGATAGGAGAATAGTAGTAACCAGAAAGATAAGATAGATTTGAAATACATATTATCAGATACAACAATAAATTAAAAACCATATAAATTTTATTTATTTTAAATTGATTAATATTCAACAAGTTTAGGTTGAATCCATTTTATTTAATCAATAAATGTTCATTGTATCTATATTTGGTTGTTTTCAATTCTATGTAATTTTATTCAATTGATTTGCATTCAATTTATTAACATTTGTTACGAATATTTCTTTCACAAGAAACTTTATTCTATTTAACTTATTTATTTAATCCATTTACTTCACTTAAGTCAATTCCACTTCAATTCAATTTCACTATTCTTTGGAATTTACTTTTGTATCACAAACAGTTTTTAAAAAATAAATTTATTTATTACCTGCTTATTTTTTTAAGTTGATATTCATTTACTTAAATAGCATTTGTTTTTATTATTCAATTTATTCCACTTAACAAATTCTTATAACATAGATTAGGTGTATAAACATTTATTATAACTACTAAATTTAATTAAAATTCCCTTATCAAAAATTTCATTTTTTGACATTACATTCTATACTGTATGTATTCAATTACATATTCACATTACATTTTAACTTTTTTTTAATAATTCAGGTTAGTTATATGTGTTTTTAAGATGCAATTGAGTATTATACAAATTAATTTTTATCCTAGTTCAACTGTTTTAAGTTGTTTTAAATTCCCATTTCTCATTTTAAACACTTCAATTATTCAAACTTTGCTTCATTTCAATATTTGAAAACCATTACTTAATAAAAAAGCAAGAAGTAATTTCCTGTTTCCCTTCAAACCATTTGAAATAAATATACACACACACACACACAGATATATATACATATATATATATATATATTATATATCAAATAATACTCAAGGAATTCAAATCAAATCCATTTTCTAAAACAAAAGTGTAACAAAGCTACTAAGTGGTCTCTCTACTATCAGACTCGAAAGTGAACGTCGATGATGCTGTAGTCATTATCGAAATTATTTTCCAGTGACAAAAGAAGAGGGTACTAACTTTATTCTTTTAAAATCTCTATGGAAACAATTTTCTTTCGAAAATACTTTCAAATAATATAATTTCAAAACTTTGAAAACAAAATTTAGAAATGCACTGGAAATTAAATTCTCAAATTCTTAATTTAAATTCATTTCAATTTCAAATCAATTAGTAAACCATGTTTTATAATTTCATTTCTTTATAACATACAACAAAAGTTAACAGTTTAAGAGTGCTGCCAAAACAAATGATAATCTAGTATTATCATTTCTAACAACCAATTCATTTAACTATTTAATTTCAAAAAATTATACTTATATATATATATAATATAATCATACATAAATTTATTACATTTACAAATTTCGAAAATAATATAATGTTAGTTTTCTCTGTTCAAGTGTTTTGGAATTTCCATCGATAGCATTGGCCAGATGAATCAATCGAAATGCCAAATCAAACTTAGCAACTCAAACAACACAATATAAAACAAATTTACATTAATTACAAATACACTCCCTCACACGGTGATTCAAGAATGGGTCTTAAAACAAGAATAGATCCAAATTTATATCGACCTTAAATCGAAGAGAACTCTAACAACGAAAAACACGAAAGAAAGATAAGATAATTAAGTTACAAAAGAGGATAGATGGATAGATTTATATCAATCGCGGCGACCTTAACAGGGTCAACCAAGATTCCTGGAATAAGATCGATGTGGAATTCAATTTCCCGCATGGGTGGAGGGAGACTTCACCAAAACATTAGGATAATCCCTGACTATCAGTGGAGTCAAGATCACAAGGCTGAGAATCAAGCGACAAGATAAAACTGCCTGCATAGTCCTGAGGCAATCGACGTTCGATCACTAGATAAGTACCCTGGTCGTCTACTAGAGAATGGTTCGTGCTTTGCAGGAAATAATGTAACGATCCCAGATTTTTAATAAGTTTAAATTGATAATAAATTCAATTTTTGAATAAAAATTGTGAAGTTAATAGGTAAATTAATTTGAATTTCTTAAAATTCGTATAAAAAGATGTGTGTTTATTTTATTTAAAGTATAATTAAGTTTTAAAAACGATTTCTTTAAAGAGTCAAATATCTATAAAATGAATGAATGCAAAATGTAAAATAAAACAATAAGTAATAAAATAAAATAAAATAAAATAAACATTTAAGCAAGAAATAAATTAGTTAAAATTCAAACAACATATTAACAATAGGATGTCATTTCATATTACAAAGTATAAGGCTAAAGGAAAAAATATATTAGTATATAAGCTTATAAACAAGAGCATGTATATGAAAGAGTTTGCAATAGAAGACACCCAGGATTATACTCATACATGTACAACAGAAATAAAGGAAAAAAAAGTATATTGTACAAACTAATTAATGCAAGCCTTAGCATATCATATCAGCCGAGTTAAATAAGCAAAACAAAGAAAAGATCACTGTCCTTGATTGTATAAACAAGTAATCACCCTGTACACTTTCCTTATATATCAACCTCCATGCAAAAATCTCTGGCCAAAGATTTAAAAAGAAAAGTAAAGAAAAAATCTTTGTACAAACAACATTATAATACACTGTACAACTCTTTTATTTATATCAATCCTCATGTCAGTCTCGTTCACCATTACAACAGAGTGAAATTTGAAGCAACAAAAATCAATGCCACCTGAAGATCAACTCATCAATTCAAATAATAAAGTGTCAAATTCAAATCAGGAAGCTTCAACCTGAAATAGATTAGGTAGTGCAGTATTTCTGGAATTTTTTTTAAGGCAAGTGAATCTTTTCTTTTAAGATTTGAATTCGAGTTATAAGTCAGTAAGTAAAACAAAGATTTAAACAACTTTATCAACCTAAGTTGCAGGAAGAATCAGGTTCAAGGCAAATTTGAATTCTGTTTTCAAGTTGCAGAGAAAAGAGAACTTCTCTGTCATTTAAACTGTAAGTAAAAAAAATCAAAATTTTTATTGTTGTTGAAGTAAGTAAGTACAATAGGGGATAAGGAAAGTTCTTCTTACAAAATGCAGATAAAAGCTTCAAAAAAATTAAAAGAAGAGAAAAATTCAGGTTTATTTCTTCTCTGTTCCCTACTCTTTGTTCTCTACGCTCTGTTCGACCATGTCAGGTGAGCAAAATTTGACCTATTCAAATTGGTTTTGTGAATTATCTGAATGTAGGTGAAGTAGAAAAATGGATGTCCGTGGATATGCTTGCATAATATACATATCCTTGTGCACGTTTGATTAAGTATGCCTCCCTGTTCTTTCCTTTCGCATAATTTGAGTAAACATCTCCCTAAAACTTAAGTAATTCTGGTTAAAGTCTCCTGAGATGATTTGATGTTTGGTTGTGAATATTTATGTGGTATTTCTGTTAATAAATTGAAAGTATAGGATTAAGGTACAGGATGCATAAATCTGGAAAAGAAAACAGATATGGTCTCTGTTGAAAAAAGAAAAAAAATTCAGGTTTAAGAAGTTCAAATCCAAATCCTAAGTGCTTGGATGCTTTTTAATCAGTACTGAAAAAACAATATATGTTCAAAAAAAACATCAGGATTTAATTTTTAAAATAAAATTTTGATGGAACATGGAATGGTTTGTCTGGGAATAGAATATACAGTGAAAATTCAAGGATTACCCAAATTTCGAATTGCATGAATTCTAGATCCGATTGCACCACCTAAAACTATTTCAAAAATGATGATTTTTAAAACATAAATTTGAATTTTTAGTTGCATATTAAGGTGGCATTTGCGAGGTGAATAGGTAATGGGTTCTCTCGATTTTCTAACGATCGGCTAAATTTCAAAAGTAGAATTTTGCCATGGAGATACTAGGGTGATCATAGATTGTTGGAAGAATACAAGAAGATTTTTTAATTCATTATAGCTTGATATTTAAATCAAACTAGGGTTTTAAGCTTGGTTTTAGTTGGCGTCAGGAAATTGGTTTGCCGCGTCACTAGTGGTGCATCGAATTTCATCGCACGTGGGGGGATCGAAATGTGGGGATGTGACGCGTCTCTGGGAGGAGTAGCTGGGGTTCTTATGGTCAAGATCACTGGCGAAGGAGAGATTTCCGATGGGGATGGCTAAAGGTCTGGGTTACAGCTGAAAGCTCGATTTGTTTTTATGATTCGATCGAGGGTGCCGAGTAGCTTGATGTTGTGAGGATGTCATTGTCGACTTGCTGGGCATCAAGATGGTGGCCGGAGGTGATGGGGCTTCGTGTGCATGTGCACGCGTGATAGCTTGTACCTGGGTTTGTGAAGTGGGGAAGAAGAATCAAATTTGGGTTTGTTCATGTGATTTTCGAGTATGGTTAGGGAAATTTTATGAGCGAACCAGCTTTAAACTTTTTGGAAGAAATTTTGTCCTAGGATAAAAATATAGCGGGTTTTAAAATTTTAAAGTAAACTTTATCCAGCTCTTAAAAACAAGTGCAAGTTGGTTAAACTAAGTTCCAAAGTAAACTGAACAAGTTTTTGAACAAAGGCATAAATTAAAGATTTTGAAATAAATGATCATTAAAACAATTGACTTTTAAACTTATATTTTTAGCGAGTTATTTTGAATAAAATTTAATAAAGTGATTTAGGAATAAATCAAACGTTTTGAATTTTTAACTTAAAAATAAGTTAATTTATATTGTTAATGGTAATTAAGCAATTAATAATTTATAATTAAGACTAACTTATAAAAAATTAAGGGTAATTAATTAAGGAATAATTAATTACAAATTAAGAATTAATCAATTAATAATTAAGGATTTATTAATAAAAGTAATTAAGATGTAATTAATTAACAATTAAGGATTAATTAATGAAGAAAGGTAATTAAGGGATAATTTGTTAATATGATTAATCTAAGGTTGATTAGTTAATGCAATGGATGATTAAAGGTTAATTAAGTATTGATTTAAAATTTTAATTAAATTGTAATTGAGGGGTAATTAATTTGTAATTAGTTATTGATTTATTAATTAATGCAATTAATTTAAGATTAATAAAGGGTAAATAATTAATGGATAATTACTCAAATGAATTAATTTAAGGATAATTACTCAAATGAATTAATTAAAGGATAATTTATTTCTTGAATTAAGGACAATTAATTTAATGGTAATTAATTAAGGGTTAATTAATTTATGTGATTAATTAATAGATAATTAAAATGATTAAAGGTTAATTATTTAATAATTAAAGGAAAATCGATCTATTAATTAAGGTTAGTTAATTATTAATTTAAGGTTATTAATTTATTATTAATAGTTAATTAATAAATGATTAAAGAATAATTAATCAAAATGATTTGTAATTTATTGATGTTAATTACCCAGGATTAGTGATTCATAAGTAATTAAATCTGATTTGAATTAATCAGATAATTAACTGATTTTACTTATGGATGTTTGGATTCTATTGGATGATTGAATTGTTTGATATCCCTGATTGTGATGCTCTGTTTTAATTTGAGCTATGTTTACTGTAATTTATTATCTGCGATAAATATATCTATGACCCGTGAATGAAAGATAAGCGATATAGTTTATACCGCTTATCAAATATATTGCTGTATTTGAATATGTACTGATTGATGATGTTGCACTTCTATTGTGTAAAACCCCTGGACCACACATACACACACACAAATATGGATTTCACGAGGAAATCGGTTAAGTCACAGATATTTGAAATTAATTCAAAATAGTTTTTAAAAGTCGAATATTTAAATCCAAATGGTTTAGGAAATGAATTGGGTTTTAAAGTGAAAAGCTTTTGAAAATGGATTTCAAAAATAAAGTTATTTGAATAACTTGATTGAGTTTTGAAATCTAAATAACTTGATTTAAATTTGAATTCAATATTTGAAACTGAATTCTATGATTTGAAACTAGGGATTTAAGATGTTATACTAGTTATATATGGGTTAAACCATTTTAAAGTATTGTTTGGGAATTTGAATTGAAATCAAAGGCTTTAACTTGTGTAACTAAAATTGGATTTTTCTGAAACGAAAAACTATTGTTTTCAAATAATAAAAGCTTTCACATAAGAAATGAACGTCCAATTTGTGTTAAAAGGATTTCAAGTCTAAATGAAGATAATTTTCCAAGTTATGGAAACGGTTTGAAAGCTATAAGTTAAATCTTTAATTCAAAGATTTAGTTGAGTTAATCCAAATTGAAATGGAAATTGATTTGAAAATCTATGAATAGACATTTGTGAAACTGGGTGAATTTTGTGAAATAAATATTTTTGTTTAAAATTTAAAATGGTAATTTGTTTAACCATTTAAAAGAAAGGTTTTGGGTAATAAGTTGTGACTTAACTGAAATCCCAAATATCCATATGTTTTAAATATTGCGCTCACTATTCGGTTTAGCCGGGAGAGGACCTTTGTGTCATATAACCCATTTCGAATATGTGATTTGACGTTATGGATTGCATTTGAAGACCGGTGGTGAAGACCAGGTATTTGCGAGAACGATACGATGACCTATCGATTGTCTCTGCACTGAGTTGCAACGGTATAGAGATTCCCTATGTGATGGGAAGATCGATCGGGATTGTGAATACCCGGATTTGCAAGGGCTTCTTCAGAAGTGCCTTCGGTTCTGTTCGAACCCAGAACAGACTTGTATGGTTTTATGTCTGACATTACACTTTGAGATATAAAGCAGATTTCTTTCAAATACATATCTGTTGGTGTCGGAGAATTTATTCTCTTAACTTAACACCCTTTTTTGAGACGTACGAGCTTAGAGGTTATGTAGTTGATGGTTATCAGTTATATACTCCTAATTTGGTATGTGGCATGCTGAGTGCTGCTGTGTATCATTCGTTGATCAAAGCATAAATTTTGTATAAAGCATAGCTTTGTGGACGAGACTGCATCAGGACCTCACTCCTGGGAAATGGTCGAAACAGGAAGATGCGGTAAGGTTATGAGGGTCGCGCCCTTTACGGTGTGTAATTCCCTTCTGGTAAAGGGTGGTATCAGGTATGGTGCCCTGATATTTAAACTATGTGGTTACTCCAATCTCATTTACTGTGTGGTTGTTGCTTTAGAGGCGCCTCGGATAAAGGTCCCAAAGGACCGGGGGATGGCATGCTCGAGAAGTAGTTGCCTAGTTACAGAGGTAACCCGGCCTTGTGTTGGCAGAGATTCGGATAGGTTCTCGGGACGTCCCGCCAAAGGCGATCCCATGTGGCAGTAGGAAGTTCCTTAGCCTGACCATTTGTTGGAATTCCATTCATCCAATACGTGCCTTGTACGGTTTTAGTTGTAGAACCTGCCATTTACTTATGGTGGTCACCACTGTTTAGATGATAGCTATAGTAGGAATAGTTAGGAATGTCTGTGCAGGCTAAGATTAATATTATACTTTCGAAAGATTTTCTGCACTATGCACTAATAATAATATCAAATGACCTTTGCGTATCAAGCATGTTTGACTATCATAAGGAGAAATCTCCTCCTATTCTGCGTTTGCATTATGTGTGTGGCGGGAGGCCTTATGGTAGTTTTATTTTCTAAAAAGCACTACGGGTTTGTTTTGAATTCTCTTGTTGTTTGTTTTAAAAGATAAACTGCTTTTGTTGCTCACACCAGTCTCATGACTAACCTGGAGTTTATTGTTCCCTTCCTAAACTCTGGGTGCCCACAAATTTCCATACGGGCAGTCTAGAGTTGGTTTTTTTCAGATAGTTAGGATTAGTAGATTATCTGGAGCTAGTTCAGTCCTTGTATGCGCACGGACTTGCTTATCTAGGTGAAACGTTATTGGGATTCGAGCTATTTCTGGATTGGTGCCTTAGAGATGGAGATTATTCCGCTGCTGGTGTTGTCTATTTTCTTTCTGCTGCTATTTCTTGTATCATATCTCTGATGTATATGGATATTCATAGTATCATTCCATTATATCAGATATTGTATCAATGTTGTATATATTGATATTATTCCTTTTCTTCCGCTATGTTGTTTTACTTAATGGTGTTATAAGCTTCGGCGAATCGGATTTGAAAGGTCGAATATGCGACATTCGAATACGATGTGAAGTATGGATGTCGATTTTCGCACTACACCATTTTAAGCTATTAACAACGGGTAAAAACCGTTGTTAAGTCCAAAAGTAAAGGGTAAAAACCGTCTTTAATACAGGAGTTGTTGACTTTAGCGACGGGAGGAAACCGTTGCTTTATTTCCAAAAGGCAACGGGTACAAACTGTTGCAAATTGGGCCAAAGGCAACGGGTATTAACCGTTGCAAATTGGGCCAAAGGCAACGGTTAGAAACCGTTGCAAACTGGACAATAGGCAACGGGTATAAACCGTTGCTTAATGTACAAAAGGCAACGGTTACAAACCGTTGCTTAATGGGCAAAAAATCAACGGATGTAAACCGTTGCTTTCTGTCCAAAAAGCAACGGGTGCAAGCGTTGCTTATGTGCAGTAAAAAACGGTTAAAAACGTTGCTTTATGCCCAAAGTCACACATAAAGTAACGGTTAACACCCGTTTCACATAGTGTTTGCTCCTGCCTCTACAAAATCACATCTATAACTCACTACTGCGTTACACGCATATCACAGTATATATACCAGAATATCAATATATATCAAAATATGCCAGAATATCAAAATATTGGTACACAAGCACTATAAACGTATCGCACATATACCATACATATAAAATTATCAAACTTATAATTACACTCATTGTTTTGCAAACATAATGCTACCGTGCCGGAATATCATACTCATTACACTGCATTTTTTATTACACTACAGTACAAAGATTTCATTTATTACAGATCTAGTACAAAGATAAGTACAAAACTTTCGTAAGAAACAGATCCAGTTTTCAACTTCAACCTGAGAGGAAAATAAAATCAAAAGGGCAAAGCATTCCAGTTTTCAGACTTCAATGTTCAACCTGGTTCATGTGCAACTCGAAGATTAAATTCAGAGGCAGTTCAACTTCATAAATCTGGAAAGAATATTCCAGTTCAAAAACAAAAAGCATCTACCCGATTCAAAAAGTCTAAAACAGTTTAAAACAAAGTAGAACCCAAGAAAAGAGAAAATCAAATAATGCAAAGCAATTCAAAGCAAACAACGGTTAGGATAAAGCAAATTTGATCAAGCCTTAATTTCCAGATTTTGAAATCTTTTTCAGGTTCTCTTTCCTCTCTGTCAAACTATCCAAGTGAGCAAACCACCCTTATAAATTCTTAAAACTTGATATATCTATTTTGCATGTGATAAGTCTTGAATGTAAATTGTGAAAGGTGCTTGCATGCTTGTATTTATGTATGGATGACAGTGTGTACGATTGTGTACAGGCAACATGCCTCTATTTATACATGACAGGTTCGATAAATCTGCCTAAAAATTCATACCACCTAAAAGAATGAATGTTAGGCTTTGATCATTAAAAGGAAATTGCTTGAAATAATGTAATTTCATATATGAAAATAATTTCAGATAAAAACAGGTGCATTGCTATTCTTATATCACAGTTATGTACACAGGCTGCTAATGTTGTTACTTGTCTTCTTGTTTAATCAAGAAAAGCATTAGATCTTGGGGTGCATGTTATCATCTGAACCTCATTGATATGGCTGAATTCAATTAGATTATCAACCCTCTTGTTTTTGGTCAGCCTTGAATAGACACTGGATGTAATCTGACTCAGTCCGTGTGACATAAGTATTAATTACCACTAATAGAAGTTGCATTGAATCTTGAATGCAATTCATTATCCAACTTTGAACTATTTCTATTCTATTATTTCGAATATCAAAATAAAATTGGTGAATGTTTGATTATCTTTCTAGCTCAGACTTTGAAATGCAAAGTCAATATAATGTTTTATGCCTTGTACGAGTTGGCAACACTTCTTTCAAGTTCTAAATATATAATGGTATAATAATTTTTAAACACGGTTGTTTTTAGTTTGAGAGGCATTGAAGGAGAATATAATGGGCTTCAACCTTTTTTTTTGGAAGGTAAAAGCTTTACTTCCTAGCATTTGATAAATTGTCGATTATCTTGTAAACAAGACAGACCATGACAAAATAGACATGCATTTGCATATGCAAATTTCATATACAGCAAACAAAAGAAAATCAGCAATATATGAAAAGAACAAGTCAGAAATATCAATACCTCCGACTAAAGGTATCATATTGAACCCTTTTGATGGCTCACATAACCTCCGGCTCCAACATCCCCAAAGGTCTCGATAAATTGTCGACATATTTTGGCGGTTAGCTTATTCGGCAATAAAATTTTGTCCAACAACACCTTTTCATATATGGGTGGTACTGGTTTTCCATGAATTACTGATGCTGTGGAATCTCGGCATATAGTACCTGTTATATAAACATTTCTGGAGTGAATATATGGAATCACATTTACAGAACTAACAAGCTCCCAAACATTTAAGAGGTTGTATATATGGGCACAAAAGCATAACTGTGTGCATGAAATAATTTCAATGCAAGGATACACATATATTAGAGGTGGTATATTTGCATGCTTCAGGGACACTACACACGCAAGAATAAAAGTTTTAAATCTTGGAACCATTTGCCTTTAGAAAATTATACATGCAATATATATCACGCATGCAAGAATTTCCACACAAAAATCAAAGTAAAACACACGTATAAAGCATGTAATTTGCAAAAATAACACACGCAGGTAACAAAGAAATAAACTTGCATGGTTCAGGGGCAGTGCATACGCAGGTACAAAAGGATTTACTCGCATGCATCAGGGACAGTGCACCAGATTTTTTTAGGATGAAAACTTATATAAACAAAAAACAAAACCCATGCTACCTAAAACCATTTCACAAACATGCAGCGATGGCCCAAATTTCATAGCATATGAACTAGACCCAAATCTGCCTAATAATGACTTACGTTTAATGCCAGAAGTGAATTACAGAGAATTTTTTTGGCAACCAGGCAACATATATATTAAATGCATGAGTTTCAAACTCACCTGTCTTTGCTCTACAACAGCTAGCAACTCAATTTAAAAGGGTGCAGAAGTTTAAACAATATCAGCCATTAATGCTTCGCTTGAGATGCTGAAAGAAGTGGAATAAAATATGATGAAGTGTTATCTTTGTTTTTATTTTTACTTAAGTCAAAGAAATGAGTGCTGAGAAGTGTTTTGGGTACATATTCATTTAATGCCATGTACACAAGTACTGCTCGGCTAGCCCTTAGCTGTGGCAGAGTAATGTAAAGTTCAAGTTGCTTTTGAATTAATGTTTTCACCCATTGCCTTGCTTCTCTGTTAATTGTTTACTAATATGTCTCAACAATTGTAAACGTGATAACAAACTTATTTTATTTCTTGACGAACAGCCTCACTATTGTTCAGCTATGTTAAATGAAAAATGTAAAAATGTGTTGAGATATAACTCAGCAAAATTGTGACGGTTCACTTTGTATTAAACATGTGGGAGAAAATTGGGAATTTGCTTATACGTGTAAGAAAATGCAGCGCACTCTCCCGTTCACGAAGTTAAGCATTCACTGACTTTGCAACATATTATTTTCTTCAAATTTTAATAAAATAGTACCTGTTGCAACTACTTCGTCCTCGAAGTTCAGGATTTCACATCTTTGGTCGATTAACTGATTGTTTGGAGTGGCAAACTGAGAAGACGCGATTTCACTGCCTACTTGACGATTATCTTGGGCAATGCTGAGAAGACGCTCTAGTTTATCATCCATATTGTCCAGCTTCATCAATTTTTCCTCCACATTTTGCAGTCACTGCTCATATACTCCTTGGGCCTGTTTGAGCCGTTTGCATGGAATGACAACACTCTTAACTTGGCTAGGAGCTATATTGGTCCCAATACTTCGGCTCCTACCCTTTATATCTTTACCAAACACTGATATAAAGACGGCTTCACCACCACTCGTCGTTTCCTTTTCTTTTTCATTTTTTTCCTAAAAAGTAAATACGTATATATGAATAATGAAAATTTAATTTAGAGGCGTTGTTATTTGTTTAACTTACAAAGTAGGAAGATGCCGCATCTGACGTGCTGCCATCTTTTTTCTTATGCGTTTTCTCCCATACTTGAAGACGTGATACTTTTGTTCCCGGACTACTTGAATCGACCTGCATACAGTGACCTAAAATTATATTTGGAACTAATGGTATATGCAATGTGATGCACCAATTCAATGACACATACCATTTCTTGACTAATCATAGCATGACTCTTACGTCCCGAATGATGACCATATTCGAGCATTGATCTATTTTGTTTGCCTCGCTTCCTTTTCCCTTTAGCCTCGGGTTTTGATTCGTTTCTTATGAACTCATCCCAATCATCTTGAGCAATTTTCGGTGGAAAATTTCTCATTCTTTCTTCGTCAGTGATGAAATGGTCATAATGATTCTTGCGCAAATCATTCTTGTGTCTCCTAAAAGCCTCGGACATTTTTTTCATAATAAGGTCCTTTGATAGAGGATCGAGCTCATAATATTTCTGCATAACAAAAAATGCATGTAAACCATTTTTTATTTATGTATTGAAAGCATTATAAATGAATTTAAACCATCTAAGTTCATGTACACAGTTTACATTTCAAAATATATGGATTTTTACATTTCAACGTATATAGTTTCATCAGTCTCTATGAAAAAGGGTGCATATTACAATCAGACGACTATATTTTACAAACAGAAACAGTACATAAAAATGGTTACGAGATTGGAGAACTTACCTCCAATTGATTCCACACGTCTTCCTTGTAATTTGGCGGAACTTTTTTCCAACTTGGATATGAGATTGGCACATGATTTCTTACTAGTTTACTAATCTTCGTAGCGACCTTTGAACCATTTTTTCCGACTGGAGAACCGTAGTTGTCTATATCAACTTTCTCCCGTTTTAAAGTGGATGATTGTGAAGTTGTATCATTTGATGGTGGTGTGGTATCTTGTGACATTATGTCCTGCAAAGTCTAAAATCCTAAAATAATCCCAACAACATTATGACGTACATTTCTTCCCCTTCCGGCCCATCCCTGTATTGCTCCAAGCGATCACTATTAAGCTGCTGTACATCTGATACAGTAAACAACGTCCCCTTCTGATTTGTCTGATCCCACCAACTTCTCACCACATTTCGAGGCGAGAAACTGGTGGGATCAGACAAATCAGAAGGGCACGTTGTTTACTATATCAGATGTACACCAGCTTAACAGCAATCGGGCATCACAGGGATGGGCGGGAAGGGGAACATTCACTTTTATGCGGCAGTGATAAAGTCTTCCTGCATCACCAGAATTTTAAACTTAAGCGGATTCAAAATAATATCTAAGATACTGACTGAAATAAAGGATGCAAATACAAAAATATATTACCTTAGCATTGCTGAACTAAAGGGTGCAAATATAATATCTTGAACTGCCTGTCTACCTACAAACACAAAGAAAAAGAGAATAGTCAAGCTGATCATATGTATGTATGTGTACATGTGTGTGTGTGTGTGATCATATGTAAGTACCTACAACTACAAACACAAAATGAACACTTGCAATATATCCATCCTTATTTTGTTAAGGTACAATAACTGCTCCGAAATACAAACACAAAATATAATGCATCTATTACTATCATATAACACACCATTCTACATTTTACACCATTTGAAATAAATATTTTGTTAAGGTACAATAACTGCTATGAAATACAAAGTTAACATATGCATTTGATAAGATCTTCTAATTTTTCATTGTCTTCAAAAGCTGATTGATAAACGGTGGGAAACTGAGTGTCATCCACATTTATGGTCAACCGTTTTGGTGTATGCAAAACCACAAACCATCCGTTATTTTTTGAATCTTTTGAGTAGAACACTTGACTCGCTTCCGATGCAAGAATAAATGGCTCATCATTCACGCTATCTGTATTCTTCAATTTTCCCAAGTTAAGTGTGATCAAGCTTGAAACATAATATATTTTACAACCATTGATCTTATCTTCGACCTTTACCCAATCACAATAAAAAACTGTTTGTTTGAAGTCAATGTAATCCAACTCAATTTTCTGTTGAATGGCTCCATAATAAGTTGTTTCTGCTTCCTTAAAATTTTTATCCTTCCCACTCGCTCTAAATTGTGTAATTGCTCTCATGCATACACCACTATCCTGTGTTAGCTTTCGCTCTTCATAACTCTTTTGAGAAAATAAAAACCCATTCACTTGGTACTTCATATAACTACGGGCTTCAAACTTCGGCCCGTTAACTAACCGCCAAAGAGTTGAGTCAACATCAACGGTCTTCAACAACTACAACAAACACAATAAGTAAAAAAACATTGTCAAGGAGGTGTATGGTCAACTTGAAAATACGTTAAATATTTAATACATATACCTCCTCACGTAACCAAATAGTGAAATTTTTAATAGCTTCCCCAGATGTACCCCCGCCTCGAGTTTGAGATTTGGTGCTTTGAACATAGGAGTTATACCTCCTACGAAAAACACACAATAAATACTATATATATGAATTGATTTACAATAATAAGAATTCAGAACAAATTCATGAATTTACTTCTTCCATTCATCCAATCCGTCATACTTATCAAGGACCCAT
The DNA here is from genome assembly GCA_030765085.1 of Allium cepa. Lineage (NCBI taxonomy): Eukaryota > Viridiplantae > Streptophyta > Magnoliopsida > Asparagales > Amaryllidaceae > Allium > Allium cepa. Next base: position 883,581,546 of record CM060943.1, on the reverse strand, counting down.
TTACGCACTTGTTGAAATTGCACTTGAGTTAACGTTATATCTTTACCAGTATCTAGTGCTATTTCATCAGCAAACTCATCATCCTCGTCTAAAAACACTTCACGGGTATGTTTATGAGTGCTAGCACCTCCTTTTGGCATATACTCCATGTAGTAAAGACTAGCTTCTTGTACAATATATCCTTCTGCAATACACCCTTCAATATATCTTTTGTTGCGCACATATCCTTTATATGTTTTCATCAACCTATGAAGATGAATAATTGTAAAATGTAGACATCAATAGCTATTTAAATCGAATAATTATGTACATAACTAAAATTAGTAATTTACCGTTCAAATGGGTACATCCACCTATATCTAACTGGACCAGAAATCAATGCTTCATCGGCTAAATGAACCATAAGGTGAATACTGATATCAAAAAATGCAGGCGGAAAATGTTTTTCAATAACACACATTGCTTCTACCAAACTAGCCTTTGCTTTTAGAAGATGTTCCCTGTTGATCACCTTTGAGCACAAAATGTTATAAAAGAGACTAATGTGGTGAATAGCATTCCGTAGATCCTTATGTTGCGGAAAACAATGCTGAAGCAATACCGGAAGTAAATGTTGCATTATGACGTGGTAATCATGTGACTTCATATTTTTTAGTTCAGGAGGGTTGATGCTCACATTGTTATGGAAGTTCGAAGAGAATTTGCTCGGCACTTTCAAATTTTTCAAAACGGTGCAAAACCGTATCTTTTCTTCTTTGCTCAAAGTGAAAGTCGAATTTGGTATGGTTACTTTACTTGTTTCAGGATCTTCTATCACCCACAACTTTTGTTTTATACCCATGATTTTCAAATCCTTCCGTGCATTGATCCCATCTTTTGACATGTCTTTATGGTTCATAATTGTGTTGATCAAATGTTTCGTGACATTCATCTCCGTATGCATAACATCAATATTATGTCGGGTCAAATTTGTTTTCCAATATGGCAAATCAAAGAACTTCGACCTCCTATACCATGCAAGAACTTCTTCATCGATTGTCTTTTTCCGTTTTCGACCAATTTCTGGTATGTTTTTACCAACATTCATTTTTATATTCGCTACCTTTTTTTCAACTTGATAACCAGTCAGTGGTTTTGGAGGACGCTTAAGTTCTTGCTCGTTGTTGAAATTTGTCTTATTGTATCGAAACTTGTGTCCGGACGGAAGAAATCTACGAATTCCCATGTAACAAATCTTCTTACTTTCAGGGAGATAAACAGATGTAATTTCTTCTCCACAAATAGGACATGCAAAGTAGCCATGAGTTGTACATCCCGATAAAGTCCCAAGAGCGGGATGATCATGGATTGCCCACAACACTCTAGCTCTCATTATGAACTCAGATTTCTTAAATGAATCAAATGTAACGACTCCTTCCCATAACTGCTTTAACTCGTCTATCAAAGGTTCTAAATAAACATCAATATCCTTCCTCGGTTGTTTTGGCCCAGAATTCAAAAGTGTTAACATTGAGAACTCTCTTTTCATGCACAAAGACGGAGGAAGGTTATATGGTACTACAATTACTGGCCAACAGCTGTAAGGGTTAGTTAAAGAAGCATTCAGACAGAAACCATCTTTTGCTATTCCAAGCGTGATATTTCGTGGTTCAGCAGCAAACGAAGAATCAAAAGAATCTGTAGTTTTCCATTGAGAAGTACCACACGGATGACGCATTACGGTTGTACCGGACTTGGCACGACCATGCCAGGTCATCGCTTCTGCTATCCATGGTACAGTATACAGTCTTCTCAATCTAGATATTAAAGGAACATGTCTTAAGGTCTTTCGAGGTACTGTGGTAGCTTTTCTCTCTTCGTCGAATGATGTCTTATATCTTGGTGCGTTGCAATTTGTACATGAAACTTTGTTCGCATTATCTTTCCAGTAAAAGATGCAGTCATTAATGCATGCATCATAAGTTATGTAATTCATCCCAACTTGCTTAATGATGTTCTTCACGTCGGGGTACTTTGACGGTAGCGTGTTACCTTTGGGGAGTAACTCCTTTATGAATTCGAGTAGTGCGGTCACAACATTGTCTGAAAAGCCGTATTGGGTCTTCAAGCTATTCAGTTTCACAATGGCATACAACTTTGTAATCTCTTTTGGACAAGAAGGATGCAATGGCTCTGTTGCAGTTGCACTATCAAAAAATGATTTATCCGTAAACTGCTCACCAATATTAGCATTATCATGCAACTGACTTGTAGGTTGAAAATGATGGAATCTATCTGCATCATTGACCAAATCCTCCATCCTATATGTTCGGACTCATCAGTATTTGTGGCATGACTAACCGGTTGTTGTTTTGGCTTCTCGGGTATTCTTTCCCCGTGAAAACACCACACGGTATATGATTGAACAATACCATATCTAAGAAAATGAAAATGAATGTCATTTAATTTGAATGTATCTTCGTTTTTGCACCGCATGCAAGGGCACGTATACTTTTCCTTATTTCCACCGTTTTCAGCAACAAATTTAATGAAATTTCTCACACCTTCCACATATTCTGTATTTCTTCGATTAGATTGATTCATCCATTGTTTGTCTATACTAAAAGACATACTGAAAGAAAATAACAAGAGCTAATAAGAAATCATGGGTAACAATATCTTATGGCTTTCCACCAAGTTCAACTCTGATATTAACTAAACAGATGTATATTCTTCTGATTTCACTTGAAATTTAACATTAGCATCAAACTGTTTCCAAAAAATTTGCCATTACAACGGCGCCATTTTGTAGCACCAGAGTAATGTCTATGCATTACCCCTCTCTTGATACTTGGTTTGCGCCATTAATAACAATTTTATCCACTTACTAAATATGGTCTCATATTTAGTAAAACAAAATTCATTGCATCAACTTATACCCTAGCAGTCACTATAAGCAGCTATGTCTAACTAGCATGCAGCGCAGTACAGTACATTACAATTTGTAAAACAAATCATATATAAATGTAAAAAGATCATCCCTTGCATAACCAATTATTTCTTGGTTCTCTAACACTGTACACTTAAAACATCAAATATGCATTCTGATGGTTCAGATTAGAAGGTGCATCTCTACCTTGGCAAACTGTTAAAGAGTAGTAGATATTGACTATAATCAATCCCAAAAAACTTAATGAAACATCAATCCTAAAAGCAAGGGCGGCCCAAAGAATCGGTTGACCAAGCCCAATGTGAAATTTTTTGCCCCTTACTGTATAACATGTTAATTTTTTTTATTTTCTTTTTCATATATAAGCATAAAATCACATATAAAACTATAACATAACAAAGTACCAACTTTTTATACAAAAGTTGCCACATTAAGTGGACTGCAATACTTATAGTCTCAAATAGTTTACAAAACAGTGTATTTAATTTTTAACGAAATGTATCAAGTTTACAAACTAGTGTATCTAGTTAAGTGTACAGGCAAATCATATTGGGTTCTGCCTAAATGTTTGCGGGTAGACATACACACACTGCAGGAAAAATAGTACATCAATGAAAGTATCGGTTCCTAAATAATTATTAGTTTTTTAGCTTCAGCTTTCAAATTTCGATTCCTAAACGATTAGTTACAGAAAACTAGTTGTTTATAACTAAATACTAATAAGTTATTAGCTTCAGGCGTTTTCAAGGTTAATGAAATCTAAAGCAGTAAAAGGGCGACTCAATTTTAGAAAATTAGACAACTCAAAACAAGAAATTCGCTTACTTAATTAGCAGTGGCAATATAGATACTGTAGCAGGACTTCAAATCAGAAGTAGAAAATATCGCGTAGGAGGCAAGCATGAGCCGACGATGGCTGATGGAATAGCCGAGTACGCAGCGATGATTATTTGGAAAGCGTTGATTTTTGAAACCCTAGTTTTTTTGGGTTCGAGCATCGCCAACATGAAGATTGCTATTGAGCTGTAACTTTGAAGTAAAAAAGATTTTTGGTGTTGCCCAGCTCAGTTGGTTGCCCCATCCCAGGGGCTTGGTGGGATTGCCCCTGGGCCGGCCCTGCCTAAAATATTTACGACGGTTACAAACCGTTGCTAATTAGCCACGGTTGAAAACCGTTGCTAATCGGAACGAAGCGTGCCAAAAATTATGGCTCGAAAGGATGAAATTCACCGCCATTATTTGTCTCCAAAGAAGCTACGGTTAATAACTGTTTCCAATTAGCAACGATAAAAAACCGTTGTTAACTGAACCAAGACCATGATTAACCGTTGCTAAATGGCAATGGTTAATAACCGTTGCCAAATGCGCGGATGGTTAGTTGCAAATCTCAGTATTTGGTGTAGTGTCGAACGCGAAAAATCCGACTCGTTACAAGTGGTATCAGAGCTGAGGGTTAAAAACTTTAGCTTAGGAGTATAACACATTAGGTAGCTCATTAGAGATAGGGTGAAGTAAACCCTAGAATGAGTGTATCCCTAAGATATCCGTTCGAATGCCTCAGTAAATTCTCTTACTATCCACTGATAGTGAGTATGAGTACAAGAAGAGGACGAGATAGGGGACAAGGGAATACGACTATAATTGGTCAATACCCTACACCAGTGGAAACAACTTTCTCCACAATCTCCTTTGATTCGATTCCAAATTCTTTTGATTGCTTCGTACCAGCTGCAAGGAAGAAGTTTCGGTATGATGATGGCTCTACGTATCGTTGTGGAAAATTCTTACTTCGTATCTTCATCAGCTTCTTATCAGCTTTTCGATTTAAACTATAATCAATTGAAATTTTAAGTTGAGTTAAATTGATTAATAGAATATAAAGGATAAATTTGAATTGAATTGATAAAACGATTTCGTTTAAAACCAAAAATTTGAAATTCTATTGTAATTTCTTGTGAATATCAAAGTCCAAAGAGGGACAAGTTAGTATATACTTTGGACTATTCCGACCTAATTTGGAATCCATACCTAGTGTTTGAGAAATTGTAGGAGATCGAATCTATCTATCTATTCTCTTGGGTCTCGATATATTCTACGAATGGTTAGTTGCCCTTCGAACTAACCAATTCCCCTGCATACTTCGTAGATCTGGACGACCCGAATATCTTGCGGTGTGTTAAGTAGATTCGTTCTTGTATATATTGTTGATATTCTGATTTGGTAAGCCAAATGCAGAATAGATATTCAGTTTGATTTGATGAAACATTCTTCATCTATCTTTGTTATCTCCTTGGCAAATTTCGAGGACGAAATTTCTTAAGGAGGGGATTCTGTAACAATCTTGGATTTTTAATAAGTTTAAATTGATAATAAATTCAATTTTTGAATAAAAATTGTGAAGTTAATTGGTAAATTAATTTGAATTTCTTAAAATTCGTATAAAAAGATGTGTGTTTATTTTATTTAAAGTATAATTAAGTTTTAATAACGATTTCCTTAAAGAGTCAAATATCTATAAAATGAATGAATGCAAAATGTAAAATAAAACAATAAGTAATAGAATAAAATAAAATAAATATTTAAGCAAGAAATAAATTAGTTAAAATTCAAACAACATATTAACAATAGGATGTCATTTCATATTTCAAAGTATAAGGCTAAAGAAAAATATATATAAGTATGTAAGCTTATAAACAAGAGCATGTATATGAAAGAGATTGCAAAAGAAGACACCCAGGATTATACTCATACATGTACAAACGAAATAAAGGAAAAAAAAGTATATTGTACAAACTAATTAATGCAAGCCTTAACATATCATATCAGCCGAGTTAAATAAGCAAAGCAAAGAAAAGATCTCTGTCCTTGATTGTATAAACAAATAATCACCCTGTACACTTTTCATATATATCAGCCTCCATACGAAAATCTCTAGCCAAAGATTTAAAAAGAAAAGTAAAGAAGAAATCTTTGTACAAACAACATTATAACACACTGTACAACTCTTTTATTTATATCAATCCTCATGCCAATCTCGTTCACCATTATAACTGAGTGAAATTTGAAGCAATAAGAATCAATGCCACCTGAAGATCAACTCATCAATTCAAATCATAAAGTGTCAAATTCAAATCAGGAAGCTTCAACCTGAAATAGATTCGGCAGTGCAGTGTTTCTGGAAAAGTTTTTTAAGGCAAGTGAATCTTTTCTTTTATGATTTGAATTCGAGTTATAAATCAGTAGGTAAAACAAAGATTTAAACAACTTTATCAATCTAAGTTGCAGGAAGAATCAGGTTCAAGGCAAATTTGAATTCTGTTTTCAAGTTGCAGAGAAAAGAGAACTTCTCTGTCATTTAAACTGTAAGTAAAAAAATCAAAATTTTTATTATTGTTGAAGTAAGTAAGTAAGTACAATAGGGGATAAGGAAAGTTCTTCTTACAACTTGCAGATAAAAGCTTCAAAAAAATTAAAAGAAGAGAAAAATTCAGGCTTTATTTCTTCTCTGTTCCCTGCTCTTTGTTCTCTGCACTCTGTTCGACCATGTCAGGTGAGCAAAATTTGACCTATTCAAATTGATTTTGTGAATTATCTGAATGTGGGTGAAGTAGAAAAATGAATGTCTGTGGATATGTTTGCATATTTGCAAATAGGTATACATATCCTTGTGCATGTTTGATTAAGTATGCCTCCCTGTTCTTTCCTTTCGAATAATGTGAGTAAACAACTCCCTAAAACTTAAGTAATTCTGGTTTGTTTCTTGTGAAAGTCTCCTGAGATGATTTGATGTTTGGTTGTGAATATTTACGTGGTATTTCTGTTAGTAAATTGAAAATATAGGATTAAGGTACAGGATGTGTAACGTCCCGCCTTTTTGCACACTTTAAATCGACACACGTGCCAATTCAAACCGTACAGAAGGGCGGATTGTTATGGGATAAATAAGAAAAAACAGAGAAGGAATAAAATAAAACAGAATCTCAGAACGGAAGGATAAAATATAATAATCAATATACAGTTCATAAATCTGTTTACAAAACATTTGATTCTTCTTTATACAATAAATATCAGAGTTCACATACGAATTAATATCAATGCAGCGGAATTCGATGGTGTAGTGGAATAATATAGTAGATAATAGTAATACAAATCTTCGTCTTCGTCCTCCGAAGCTAAACCTTCAATTTCTAGAACGCTCGGACTGACCCGAGGGAATTGAAAAGACAAAACACTCGAGTCAGAACTAAAAGATCTTATGTAAGTTAAATCAACAGGAATAAATATGAGTGCAGTAACTCAAGAGATGCTCGGGATTTACATCTCCTAAGGATCCGTTAAACTATTTACTATGTAGTAATATTTCGCTATTATAATAATGTCTATCTATAAAATAAATTTATATTTTTCTTAGCATTAAGGGGTTACCCATATAGCCCTTAACATGTAATAGTCCCAGTAGTTCATCTAATATCGTGGTCCCTCCTGATCGGGAAGCCACCAGAGGATACCACACAGGCTATGAGAGAAATTAAAACTCGTACAAGGCTCGGTATGGTAGGTGACACGACATAACTAGGCAATGCCAGAGTAGATATACCAATTGCTATCCGGGCTGGTGGAAACGCGTAGCAGCTACTATCGCCTACCTCGAACAAACACCCCCAAAAATCAAAGTAAAAGTGGCCACCGAATCAATCCAAAGTCAGAGTCTAGTATCGAAGAGGAGTGTCCGATCAGAGGAATGACCTCATTGGCCCGAGAATCGCTCCTGTTTTAGCAACCTTATGCCAACTCATAGGAGTCGGGTCCACGTATTTACCTTAAAGGAAACGCAGCCACCAACCTACTTCATTTTGGAATCTCCACCGCGTACACGGTTGTTAAAGTGGTTATCGGAGTTGGCAGAGAGTATGACAACTTCCGATCCCGGTCTCAGTCGTTATTATAACACCACGGTCTTTTCAAAATAGTTTATACTTTTAAAACCAGAATGTAATATCCGTTTCAAAACTATATAAATATGATATCATTTCTTTCAAAACCTAAATCAATGCGATATCATTTTATTTCAAAAATATCCTTTATCCAAAATCATAGAATTTTCAAATCTATATACTTTGAAACCATAGCTTTGAAACATAACTTTTAAATACTTAATGGTTTAAATACTATATTACTTTATATACTAAAATATCTTCTTTAAATTTCACAATAAATTCCCAATACAAATTTGAATCTCCAAATAAACCATTTTAATTCCCATATAATTCAAAGCTTGAATATCCCATATTTCAAAACTTAATTTTTTATAGTTCATATTATTTAAATCTTTAAATATTCCACTATTTCAAAATGGATTCTTTAATAATTTAATATGTATCAAATCCAATTCTTATTCTTTAAATTTTGAAATGTTTACTTAATACAGAAAATATTATTTAAGCAAAACCCTTAAACTTCAATAACAGGATATTCTTTCAATTAAATTAACTTGATAATATTCTTTCAATCAATTGAATATTCATTAAAATCCTCTAATCAAAATCAAGTTATTAAATCATACCCTTTAAATCTTAATTTATTTATATTTCAAAACAAATTTTCGAGGATAATTCTTAAATACTTCAATTCAATCATAATCACATTTATCATCAACCTTACTTTTATTTGAGTTATTATAAACTCTATGTACAATGGATACTTAACCATATTATATAAAGGAAATCAAACTTCATTATTTAGCTAATTTCAAAATCCGAAACCATTTATACATAGCTAAATTCAAGAATTTTACTATGTATATATCAAAATTTAATATTTATTAAACCGTATTCTTTCCAAAACCATAGAAAATCCTTTCAAAAATAATTTTATATATATACCGCGGTGCCTGTATTAAATTTTCTATCCTATGGTCAAGTGATACAGATATTTATCATTTCAATCCGCAATTTAAAAATAAAAATGTGGTTGTATATCATTTCAAACCGCAATCTCGAATGAAATGAAAATGCATAATAACTTGCAGTTCATACAATATAATTACAATATCCATTCATACATCATATCAATCGTCAAACATTCATCAATTTATCATCCAATTCAAACAATCACATCAATAACTAATACTTAATTACTGACAGTTAATTTGTCAAAAATAATTTAAATAACTGTTTAACTGTAGTTGATATGCGATAAATAAATTTAACTAGCAGGTTATTTGCAATAATAAATTTAACTAAAAAATTAACTGGCAGTTTTAAATGCAAAAATGAATTAAATAACTCGTAGATTAAATGAATGCAATGTAACTGAGAAAAATGGTGAAATATATGCCAAACAGCTACAAATAAAATTTTAAACACATCATAAATAAATTTAACCAACATAAGAAATCTTAGAAGTTGTGAGTGGGTTAAAACACTCACCTTTTGAATTTAAATTGAATTTAAATCCAATTTAAACCCAAAAATTTGACCGTCTCAGAATTTGTCCAACCCAGCATTTTCAAGTCCGGAATTTCAATACGATCCTAACAAAAGAAATCGCACGTAAAACAGATATCGTATGGAAGAGTTATGACGATAAATGCGATTGAAATCATAAAAAAAATAAAAATGAAAATGGAACACATTTACATTTTTGCCACGTCATCAACAGAAGTGCACGTCCTTCCTCCTACAAAAAGAAACGAGCCCTTCCTCTTCACTGCAAACGAATGCATGCAACCTCCCCTTTGACCGGCCCTTTGATCGCGTTTTGCCGCAAATTCGACCGTCAATTCGCCTCCAAACTTCGCCAATGAACAACGCGCTTGCCCCTCTACAAAACGCAGAAGGGATTTCCTGATCAGACGCACCAGTCAAAAACACCCAATTCAGTTTTGACCGCGATTTCTGGTCAAACGATGCGTCGAATTGAAAAATGAATTACACCATTGAATTACGCTCGTCGAGAGCTTCAACATATATTATTTTGAGATTTTTCTGAGGACTTTGAATTTTTGACTCTGATTTTGAAATGAATCTGGATCTGAAATTTTGTCTACCATTGAGGAGGAGAAGGAGCTGAAGAAATTTTACGTGCAAACAAATGAGAATAGGCGGAGGCTAGGGTTTAGTTGGGTATTTATAGATAAAGTTGGAATAGACAGATGGATCCAAATTATAAACGTGCTCAACGATAATTGGCCCAAAAAGCCCGTTCTGACTCCGGAACGAAATTGGGTACACCCATATATCAAAATAAGTGTTTTAAAATATTTTAAACTCAATGGAAAAGGTTTCAGGTTCAAATTCCGTCGTATGAAGAAGTTATGCTAAAACAATATTTTCCAAATTGATTTCAATTGATCTTAATGCATAAATTTCAAGGCGTTTCGAGTCCGTACTATCAAACGACAAGTCCGATCGCTACGAAACTTGAAACACTATTATAATTCACCGTTACGTATACGATGAAAATGGTTTCGTCGATATCCGAGTCAGTGGCCCAAAATGGCTATTTTTCCATTAATTAAATAAATTAATAATTAATTAAAAAAATCAAATTTTTAATTTAAATTCTAAAATTTGACAATTCTTATTATTTAAAATTCTTAGTCATTTACAATGATTTTAAACAAATTTAGATGTCATATTAAATGTTAATACATTAACAATTTCAGCGTTAAATTACGGTTTTGTTAAATTTAGAAATTATAAATTAAATTTCAATAATTCCTTTGAATTAAATTTTTATTCATATTATTCAAATTCATTATTACAAACAGATGAAAAAATATTGGAATCAAAATATTAACATTCTCAATTTTCATCTAAATTTTCTTTTGTGAAATGTTTTAATATTATATTCCACTTATTTGCAATTAATCCACTTATTAAGTTTCAAATTATAAATAAATTAATAAATCTTGATTTCACTCCTTAAATCAACCTATCTTCATATTATAAATAAAATTAACATTTACATCTTATATAATTAACCCACTTTATTGACAAATCAAACCTGCCCTAACTGCACAAGTTATGACAAATAATGGCAATTGATTTCACTTTAAACGTCATAAATTATAAATTGAAATCCAAATTAATTTGTTTATCGATTTAAAATCTTGCTATTAATAAATTGACATTGTATGGATGTGATTAAAAATGAATTATATTACACATCACTAATGTATTAATTAATTTATTTCCCATTTAACGTGCTACTTAATCTCCTCTAATTGCAAACTGATTTCCAAAATTCATGCAACATACTAAAGAAATAAATACATATCTTAATTGATTCGTTTTTTCCCTATTCATTATACATTAATGCACACATACAAATTTAGAATCCTAAATCCCATTAATAATTCCATTTGTTTCCATTCCTTTTCACATCAACTATCACTTTATGAATAAATTAGCATTTCCTATTCATTTTGTTACATTCACTTATATTCACTTTATAAATAAATTGGTATTCCATTTAATCCATTAATTATTATCTTTAACTATTGCAATTCATTATCTACTATAAATTTTGAATATATTTCCAAATTTCCAAATTTCAATAAAATAAAACCTTACAATTGTTTACAATAAAATGGGGATTGTACTAAATAAATTATTTATTGTCCTGCATTACTTATTACCTCAATTTACATTCAATTTCCATAAATCAATATTTTATTTCATTGATAAATTAAATTGATTCCCACTCACCGTTTAGTAACCTAAGTAAACTAGTAACCATTAATAACTTTCACTAATTTTCGTAAATCACATTTATGGGTTTATAGTTTCCCATAAATGTTGCAATAACTCATATGATATTAATTTATCCAATCACCATTAAATTTATACTAATTCATTATCAATTTATACAATATATCTCTAGTTTCCTTAAAATAAATTTATGTTTTAATTAAGTCTTCATTTACTCTTCTGTTACTTTATTAATAATCATTAAAGTAACGTTTATATCAATAACACATTATAATTACTTACCATTTAAATGAGTTTTATTTCTAATAAGTTAATTGACCAATTAATTAGGTAATTTATACAAATTTGTTATCATGCCCATAAATTTACACTTATAACTAAGTCCTACATTTGAATTTCTTCAAATTGCTATAAATAGTTTTTAATTACCATTGCTATATTTTAATTTAGCGTTCATTCCACTATAAATTTTATCACCTCTATTATTTCTACTAAAAATTAAATTACAAAATCCTATTAAACTAACAAATTTAATTGATTTACGGGTCGTTACACTCTCCCCCACTCAAAACTTTTTGTCCCCGAAAAGGAAAAAGATGTGGAAAAGAAGAATTAGGAAACAATATATCTCATTTAAACTTTATAACCAACTAAATTTATAAAATTAATTAATTTAGATAAAATATACCACTTTATAACAATTAAATATTTTATATTAAAATTTATGAAGTTTGGAAAACGTTTCAAAATAATTTGTAAGTCCAAAATTTTACGGAAAATTTCGGCAGAGTCTCCTTTGTACGGAGAGGCTCGGAAGAAAATATAATATAAATATAAAAATATACAACAAATATTTTTCAAAATAATATATATCCCAACACGAGAAAGCAATATAATAACGCGATAAACCGAAATCCAAAAACGTACCTATTTGTCGGGCAATTAACGCTTATTTATGGAACCCAAAGCAGTAGCAATTGCTTCCATAACCTGCATTTCTCTTATATAATCTAAAAGGGTTAACAATTATATAAAATGAAATATTTTAGGGTTGTTTCAACCACAACAAAAATCAATACAACAAACACTTGCAACAAGGCATACAAGCATAAAATCAATCATTCATTCATATCAAACAAAACAGATAGTTGTTCGGGTTCATAACTTTAAATTGTACAGAATGGAGAATAAACTACTAAGTGTACCCTTTACTCAGCATTCTTAGGTGAAACTAAATAGATTATTCATACATCCAAATAATATTAAAATATCCTTGCCCAAACAACTATAAACCAAAACAAACAACAAATCCAATCAATAATTAAGTTCATTCTTATCAATTTCATTCCATATATTATTGTTTGATTTCCTCTTTATTCATTATTTTTATACATTAAATCAAATTCCTTAGTAGGTAAATTTATTAACTTAAGTTTACAGTCATTTCCCAGTATTCATCTCTTATTCTTATTTTATTCTGAGGTAACTTCAACTTATTATTTAAGTTTATTATTATTTTTATATATAATACTTAAATCCATAACAACTAGAACATCAACACTTATTCAGTTCATTTATTCATTTTTAAATTAATTTCCTTTGCATATTCATTCATTTACTAGATTTTATTTATTCATTTATTAATAATATTCATGTTCAATTTTAGTTACTTGGCATAACAGTTATACTTTAATTCTTATTAATAAATGAAATTTACTGAAATATTTTCATTACATAAGTTTACTTGTACAATTTTCCTATACATTTTCTTATTAACATTTTCAACTTTTATATCTTTTGGTAAGTTATATATATGCCAATGTAATTGAAAGTTATACAAAAAAATTCTCAATTCTTCTAATTTATTAAATGTTCAATAATCATTTCCTTTATTTCTTAGGTTACAATTTCAAACTTCATATAATATCATTTATAACCTATCATTAAATCTCTTATTTCCTTTAGGGGTTTCAATTTATTAATTACCTACGTTCCAATTCACTATAGTAATTGGGACTATAAATGGAAACTTAAGAATTTAATACCGGGTTTTTTTTAAATCATTTAAAATAATGGATAGATGTATACACTTAATATATATATATACATACATATATATATATATATATCCAAATATAACTAAAACGATAAAAGAATTTTTCTCAAACAAATATGCAGTAAACTACTACAGTGGCCTTCCCACTTCGAAACTCGAAAATGAATGTCAATGATGCGTGCACTCATCATTGAAATTATATTCCAACGATAGAGAGGGGAGTACGTCTTAATCTTTCCAAAATTTCTTTTAAAAACATTTCTTTCAAATTATATTGAAATACTTGTATCATAAAAATACTTCCTTTAATAATATTATTATTTATATTTCAAAATCATTCAAAAGAAATTTCAAAAACCCGGGAAATTAAGCTCTAAATTTCCAATTTGATTTATTTTATTTTCAATCTTATTTCACTATTATTTATATTTTCATTACCTAACAACCAATATATAGCAACCAAATATATATCTTATTTATAAAATTTTACTTTATATATATAGAAAATATGATAGGAAAAATTATTTTATTTGCCTATATTAAAACAAATATTGTGTCTGTCTGTCCTATTAAGTGTTCAGAAATCCCTATCGATGTCACAACATGCATCAACTAGAATTTATAAATACAAAACGGAACGGATTAACACAATAATAAAACCTTTTTATAGCACTAACAAATACGCTCTCTCATATATATACACTCAGTGACTCCCATAGGGTATTGCTACCTTATTAACAAAGAGTCCGACTCCACAAGGTTAAGGTTTATCGCTAAACCAAAGCTCTGATACCAACTGTAACGTCCCGCCTTTTTGCAAACTTTAAATCGACACACGTGCCAATTCAAACCATGCAGAAGGGCGGATCTAACGGCTGTTAATAAGTTAGGTTTAAAATTTTATAAATTTAGTTGTAAATTTGTTATATAAATCGTGTAAAACTTCATAAAATCATAACTTTTTCATACGAGGTCGGAAACACGCGAAACCAGTTGCGTTGGAATCGTATGGACGAGCACTATGCGATGAAATTGGATTGGAGTCGTTTGGAGTTAGTGAGAATTTCGGGTAGAATTAAACGTCTGTTTAATTTTATTCGAAATAAATCGCTAAAACGAAATTGAAATCAAGGTGAGAACTTCTCACTCAATCGAATCGGTTTCGATTTTTATTTTAAATAGTTAGATTTAAAATATTTGAATGCATGTTTGAATGATGATTGTTATCTATTGATTGTTAAAATAGACATTATACGCCGTTAGTAAGCGAATGTTATTTATTAAAAACATATACCGCGAATATTTCAAAAACAGTAAAATTGGTATTATACATAATAGCAATATATATATATATATATATATATATATATATATATATTGGCATATGTATATATTGGAGTTATTGATTTCCCGCATTTTTTTTAGCGGATGAGACCCTATTGCGCCGTCTATTAAGCGGATAATATTTAAATCCCATATACCGCGATAATTCCGTACTGGAGCGGAATTGGTACTGTGCTAATGTTTGTGGATGCAGGAAAACAGGTTGGACGGATCCAACTGGATTCCTCAACAGTATTTATTTGATTTCAGATATTTTGATATTTGATGGATTATCATATCGATATATGATGTCGTTGTTGTCGTGATTGACTATTTGGTGTGTATTATCATTGGACCAAATTTGGAATTTTAAAATGATTTTAAAGTGATTTTTGAAAGTATACGTTATAAATATTTTGGAATTGATTCATATTAAATAAATAAACGTATAAATTTTAATGTTATAAAATAGTGTTAATCGGGATTTATTGAATTTATTATAAAGAGTTGAAAATATAGGATTTATAAAATTTGATTATTTTATAAATCAAAATAGAGAAATTATAAAGGGGATTAAAGATGTTTTAAAAGAATAATAGTATAAATTGATTTATATAAGAGATTTATAAATTGATATTTATAAATTAGAATATTTGATTTATAAAAAAACGAGTTTTTATAAGTGTTAGAATGAATTGTAAATGAATTTCATAAATGAATGAAATTTATAGAATTATAAACGGTGAAGTTATAAATGGAATTTTATAAGCAGTAGGTTTATAAAATTTGAAAAGTTAATTGAAGAATGAATTTTTGATAAATAAATGAATCTTATAAGTTATAAGATTTATAAATTGGGATGTTTAAAAGAACGATTCTTGTAAACAAATAAATTATAAGTGTTTAACTCATAATATGAATCTTTAGTATATCATTGAGATATGAATTGAATAGGTTAATAAAGGAATTTATAAATGGAAGTTGTTATAAAATAAATAGAAATGGAATTTATAAACGTTGTTTTATAAATTCGCAAACGACTTATTTTGATAAGTAAATTGTTATAACTTATTTATGGAGCTATATTCACGTTTTAGACAATGAATAATCCTTTAAAATGAAATGTATAGAAATGATGAAATTGGTTAACGTAGTATATTCACGTTTTTGAATAGTGAATAATATGTTAAAGAAAATGTTTAGAATGTGATATTTTAAATAGAATTAAAATGATCTAACGATGTTTTAAATGTGTTAAGATTCGAAACCATAGATTTCAACATTCATTGTTGAAATAGACGTTTTCGAGAAATAAAAGGAAATGGTGGACTATAACACTGTTGTTATAGTAAATGATTTCCGAAAGGAAGTGTTTTGTATAGTATTGGGATTTATATATCTATCTTAAATTCGAATCCCTATACTAGTGATTTTGGGTTGTCGTAACGATGTTTTACGCAACATTCGTTTTGGCCCAAATAAATATGTTTAAGAGAATGATTCCTTAAAGAATGAAATATATATACTTAATTTTGATTGAAGTATATTGAATATTTTCCAAGTGTTGAAAATAAATGGATTGAGAATTACTTATTAAGTAAGTATGGAAATGTTTTCCAGTATAAAGTGAATATTTTGAGAATTTATCTTTTTGAAGATAAATTGAAGTGAATAATTGAAGTCGTATATTCATAGATATTTTGAAATATAAATTCATTATGGAATTTATAAATGAAAAGGAGGATTTGTTTAAAAATAAATATTGATTTATTTTTGAAGTGTGAAATTATATATCTAGTAAAGATATTTTTGGGAAATAAATAATTTGGAAAATTATTTGGAATCTGGTGATGTTGTGCATATCCAGTGATAGTTCAATAACCGACTATCAATATTTACCTTTGAAAGGTATTTGTTGTGATTTGCTGAATTTGAATGCTACACTTATTTTTAAATTATTGCGCTCGTTATTCGGATTACCCATTCCGAATAGTGATACGACGTAATGGATAGCATTGATGACTGGTGTTGAAGACGGATATTTGTGAGAGCAATAGGATGACCTATCGATTGTCTCTGCACTGAGTTGCAACGGTATAGAGACTCCCTAAGTGATGGGAAATCCGATCAGGATTGTGGATATCCGGATTGCAAGGACTTCTTTGTAAGTGCCTTCAGTTTTGTTCGATCCCGGAACAGACTTGTATGGATTGCATGTCTGACATTACAAATTGAGATGTAAAGCTGATTTCTTTCAAATATATTTCTGTTGGTGGCGGAGAATTTATTCTTTTAGCTTAACACCATTCTCTGAGACGTACGAGCTCAGAGGTTATGTAGTTGAATGTTATCAGCGATATATTCCCAATTTGGTAATGTGACATGCTGAGTGTTGCTGTGAAATGATCATTGTGTTGATTATTTGTGATAGGATCATTTATTTGATCGTCTATCCTGGTGATTATTTCTATGATCATTTGTTGACCCAAAGCATGGCTTTTGTATAAAGTATGTTTTTGTGGACGTGACTTCGTCGAGCCTCACACCTCGGGAATGGTCAAAACAGGAAAGATGCGGCAAGGTTATGAGGGGTAGCGCCCTTTAGGATATGTGCATTTCCTTCTGGAAAAGGGTGGTATCATGGTATGGAGCCCGGATACTTACTCATGTTTAAAACACTTTATGATTGTGTGAATTGATTACGAGCGCTCGGTGAAAGGTCCCAAAGGATCGGAGGATGGCATATTCGGTCAGTTGTTACTCAGTTAGGGGTAACCCGGCCTTGTGTTGGTAGAGATCCGGTTTGGTTCTCGGGGATGTTCATCCAGAGGCATTCTCATGTGGCAATAGGAAGTTCCTTGGCCTGATCATTCGTTGGAAATCCAATTCCCAATACGAAACCTTGTACGGTATTAGTTGTAGAACCTGCCATTCACTTATGGTGGTCACCACTGTTTGGATGGTAGCTATAGTAGGCATACGATAATGGTCGTATGTTGGCTAAGATTTATATTCTACTTTCGAAATGAATTTTTCCTACACTATGCACTAATAATAATATCAAATGTTCTTTTAAATGCGTATCAAGCATCTTTGACTATCATAAGGAGAAATCTCCTCCGATTCTGCATTTGCATTGTGTGTGCGTGCGGGAGGTCTTATGGTGGTCTCATTTTTAAAAAAGCATTGCGAATTGACTTTGAAAATATTCCTCTATTTTGTTTTCAAAGATAAATAAACTGTTTTAAGTTCTCACACCAGTCTCATGACTGACTCGGAGTTTATTGTTTTCCTTCCTAAACTCTGGGTGCCCACCAATTTCCACACGGGCAGTCAAGAGTTAAGGTTTATCAGGATATTCTGGATATTCTGGAATTGCTGGAGGCAAGATGGATGGCATGGCGTATTACTAGTGTATAGTATTTCTTTTCCGCTGTTTGTTGTTGTTTGTTGTTGTACACTCTGATGATATGATGTAATGAAATGTATAAAAAGTAATAGCTGATATAGTTCTTTGTTTAAAGATTATTCATTTATTATTATATGTTGTTCCACTGCGATTGTGAGATTCTGATGTTGTTCTGCTGTTTTCTGTTCCGTTCTATTTTCTATTTTCTTTTCTCTCTATTTTCTATCTTCTTATCTCTCCTTCTGCCTCTTTCTTTTTCTTAAACCATAACATTTCGGGTTTCCGGCCCTCGATTTCTCGGCAGTCGATAAAGTGAGTATCGATGTTGAATTTTCGAAAGTCGAAAATTTTCGGGACGTTACAGTTATGGGGTACATAAGAAAAAATAGAGAAGGAATAAAATAAAACAGAATCTCACAGCGGAAGGATAAAATATAATAATCAATATACAGTTCATAAAATTGTTTACAAAACATTTGATTCTTCTTTATACAATAAATATCAGAGTTCACATACCAATAAATATCAATGCAGCGGAATTAAATGATGTAGTGGAATAATATAGTAGATAATAGTAATACAAATCTTCGTCTTCTTCCTCTAAAGCTAAACCTTCAAATCTTGAAACGCTCGGGCTGACCCAAGCGAATTGAAAAGACAAAACACTCGAGTCAGAACTAAATGATCTTATGTAAGTTAAATCAACAGGAATAAATACGAGTGCAGTAACTCAAGAGATGCTCGGGATTTACATCTCTTAAGGACCCGTTAAACTATTTACTATGTAGTAATATTTCGCTATTGTAATAATGTCTATCTATAAAATAAACTTACTTTTTTCTTAGCATTAAGGGGTTATCCATATAGCCCTTAACACGTAATAGTCCCAGTAGTCCATCCAATATCATGGTCCCTCCTGATCGGAAAGCCACCAGAGGATATCACACGGGCTACGGGAGAAATCCAAACTCGTACAAGGCTCGGTATGGTAGGTGACACGACATAACTAGACAATGCTAGGGTAGATATACCAATTGCTATCCGGGCTGGTGGAAACACGTAGCAACTACTACCGCCCACCTCGAACAAACTCCCCCAAAAATCAAAGTAAAAGAGGTCACCGAATCAATCCAAAGTCAGAGTATAGTATCGAAGAGGAGTGTCCGATCAGAGGAATGACCTCATTGGCCCGAGAATCGCTCCTGTTTTAGCCATCTTATGCCAACTCACGGGAGTCGGGTCCATGTATTTACCTCAAAGGAAACGCCGCCACCAACCTACTTCATTCTGGAATCTCCACCTTGTACATGGTTGTTAAAGTGTTTTTCGGAGTTGGCAGAGAGTATGACAACTTTCGATCCCGTCTCTTCAACAACCAATCGTTATTATAACACCGCGGTCTTTTCAAAATAGTTTATACTTTTAAAACCAGAATATAATATCCGTTTCAAAACCATATAAATATGATATCATTTCTTTCAAAACCTAAATCAATGTGATATCATTTTATTTCAAAAACATCCTTTATCCAAAATCATAGCATTTTCAAATCAATATAATTTGAAACCATAGCTTTGAAACATAACTTTTAAGTACTTAATGGTTTAAATACTATGTTACTTTATATACTAAAATAGCTTCTTTAAATTTCACAATAAATTCCCAATACAAATTTGAATCTCCAAATAAACCATTTTAATTCCCATATAATTCAAAGCTTGAATATCACATATTTCAAAAGTAAAATTATTATAGTTCATATTATTTAAATCTTTAAATATTCAACTGTAACGACCCGTATTTTACGTGTCGATATATCGTAGAATTTACAGGTCGTTAGTGTTGTTTATGTTGTCTCTAGCCTGAGTCGTTTAGGAAGTTAACTCGTGAGTTAAGTGATGAGTCGTGTTCGAGTTAAGAGATGAGTGTGCACGAGTTAACGAGTCAAGGTAGTGAACGACTCATGTATGAGTCGTGAATGACTTAAGGTTTTGACCGACTCAGGGGATAAGGAGCTAACGAGTTAAGAGTTATGAGTTAACTCGTATGGGACGACTCATGGTGGTTAACGGCTTATAGAGTTAGAACATTGCCAGGTTACGAGTTAACGGGATAGGTTGAGTCGTGACCGGGTTAAGGGATGACTCGTGGACGACTTATGGATGAACGACTCATGGAGTTTTCAGCTTATAAATAGAGGGGTTTGGCTCACTTTTTGGCACCGGTTTTTGAAGCAACGAAGTGCTGCCATTTTGGAAACTCGACTACAACATTTTCTTCACTTCTTTCTCTACTTCAATCTAGTGCTAACATCCATTGAAGATCGAAGATCAAGATCGAAGATCGAAGAGCCAAAGTTGAAGATCTTCATCCGACGAAGCTAGATCTCACCATTTCAAGCGAGATTTCGACGAATCAAGCTTGAGTCCTTGCTGTCCAGATCTTTTGTTGATTGTTTTTGAAGTGTTAGGGTGATTCGGTGAGTGGTGGTTATCTCTCACGCGGACCCAAAGGAGTATATTGGATTGGTGGCTTGTTTGAGTGTTAAAGTTAGAGATTTCATGCATTTTTCTTAGTTCCAAGACTAGATTCATTACTTTTGAAGATGTTTACCTATGCAAGTTCAATTAACAAGTTATAGAGACAAAACCCATGTTTTATATTTGATAGATCTATGCTAAAATCCATGATTTCATATGTGTTAGACTTATGCTCATTTATTTACGAAATTGCCATTATAGTTGATATTACTTGATTAGATCTTGTTTGGATGCTTGATTGTTTGGATGTATGATTTATTTGATTGTCTCGAGTTAGCTTGTAGTTGATTTGGGACAAGATGGTTGAAGATGATTCAAAAGCTAAGTAGAAAGGCTCTTGAATGGTGAAAGCTGCTGTGGCATATGAAGTGGATAATGAAGCTCATATGGATGGGTTCGAGGACTTTGCTATAGTTAGAGGAAGCAAAGTATGATGATGAGATGGAAGTTTGCTAAGATGCGTTGGAGCAAAGCATGATGTGGAAGCCTTGGTTTAATCCAGACGGGATCATCCCAAGCATGTTGATTACTCGATGATGCGGTTCGAGTTGGTGGATAATGGTGGCTCGAGAGGTGCTTGAGCTATAATGGGAATAGTCGTCGAGGAGGATGACTAGAAGGCTGAGATCTTATCGTTATTGAAGGTTCTAGCAAGCTCAAAGCAAGAGTACGTTGGGTAGATCCGTTATACCCAGGCGCGGGTCATGATGACGTGCTAGTACTCTGGGTAGATTCGTTATACCTAGGCACGGGTCACGAGGACGTGTGGAGTTATGTCTAGAACCGGGGTTGCCATTAGCTCTTGACGGATGTTTGAAAGATGAGTTGGTCATTCAATTAACGATAAAATCAAGGCAATGATAACAGTGATAGCCAGAGTCATGGATGTTTGGTTGTATCATCATTCGGTCTCAAGAGCCGTGTTTTCTGGGTGCTTATCTGATCTTGGTTTAGGCCTTGGGGGTTTGTATTTAGAAAACATCGACCTTGACTCGAGTGATTATTGCTTTACTTTAATTATCTGCTTTGCTATGCTTGCTTCTCCTTAGTGTGTGTCTGGGGGCTATCACTGTAGAAAGAGGTGGAGTGGGATGATTTGGGTTCCTATTCCTTTTATCCCTTATGCTCTTTTGGTATGTTTGATAGTTGATTTACTGCTCACTAAGATTTTGTCTGACTCAAGGTTTTATGTCTCCTCTTATTACCTTGGGCTGTTCATCCATGTTTGGGATGGGCAGACTAGGTGACAGGTGGCAGGTGTTGATCTTAGTGGCTCACGCTGATGATGACGAAGACGAGCAGGAGGCTTTGCATATTATTTTCATATTCTATGTACTGGGTTTTTCCGCTGTTTGTTGTTACTCTGAGTGCCATGTAGTGAGGCTTCTTGTATTCCTGATTCAGACCTTGTATAAAGCTGTTCAGATTTTATGATATGCAGTTTCTGTTCTATAGAGCTTCACTATATTATACTTCTCTATTGTATTTTATCCATGCGCTGTGAGCCTTACGATAGAGTCTGCGATGTTTATTCTACCCTTGACGGTCGTCCATGGCTGCCTGGCACACTTTCAGCGCACCATTTCCTTGTTCCGTGCGGGAGTCATGGGCGGTTGTCACATTTGGTATCAGAGCTTTGGTTAACAATTTTAGCCAACGCTCGCTGACGTAACTACGTATGAGAGACGTAATTGTATTTTGATGAATGATGACTATATATAATATAGTAGTTTAGAAGGATTTGAACTTCTTATGCAGTTGTTTCTCAAGGTGTTCTAAGTCATTCATTTTTGTAGATATTAAGGATGAGTCGAAGGGGGAGACCAGCTGCTAGGGAAGCTGTTGATTATGCTCCTATGTTTGAGGCCATGATGACTTCGATCATGAGAAGGATACCAGCTTCAGGGCCATCAGTGGATGTTGGAGTTCAAGTTCAAGCTCCAAGACCGGTGGATTTTGCTAAGCTTTGTAAGGATTATACTACTCTTGGAGGGAAGGTTTTCTTGGGAACGGAATCGACCATTGAAGTGCAGAGATGGATGGATGCTTGTAGGAGGATCTTTGGAGATTTAGGAATTGAGGATGCAACTAAGAGGAAGCTTGCATCGAGACAGCTTCAAGGGAGAGCTGCTGATTGGTGGAATTCTATCACCATAGACACTCCAGAAGAAGAGATTACTTGGGAGCAATTCCAAGTTAGATTTGAAGCCAAGTTTATCTCTACAGCTCAGAAGTCTGTTTTGTTTAAAAAGTTTGTTGAGCTCAAGCAAGGTGGGAGCTCGGTTCTTGAGTACGTTTCTGAGTTTGAGGCCTTGTCCAAGTATGCTCGGTCGTATATTGAATCTTCTTATCAGTAGAATGAGAAGTTTGTGACAGGCTTGGACAGTTATCTTGGAAGGCAGTTGGTGGATCATCTGGACGATCCATTTGAGAAGCTGGTGGAGAAAGCTCTCAGGCACGAGAGTTTGTTTCCTAAGGAAGTATCTGTTGTTGCTGTGACCAAGGAGGGGTCTAAACCACAGCAGGGTGGAAACAAGAAGAGGAAGCAGCAACAGCAGAAGGGTAAGGATGGTCAGAAGAAGCTGAAGGGGGAAAAGACCTGCTATAATTGTCGGCAGAAGGGCCATCTCTCCAAGGATTGCAAGAATCCGAAGGTGTTGTTGAAGTGCTACAACTGTGACAAGCTGGGGCACATTAAGAAGAACTGTCCGGAACCGATAAAGGACAGGCAGGTTGTGCAAGCTTACGCTTTGGGAGCTGTCCCGTCATCTTCAAAAGCTCCTACTGCTGAAGAGAAGGGGAAGAGTGTGGTGGTTCAAGGTACTCTTTCCATTTGTGGTGTTCCAGTTAGAGTGTTGTTTGATACTGGAGCGTCGCATTCTTTTGTTTGTGATGATTTGGTAGGCCGGTTAGGTTTGAAACCGGATATTGTTGTTAGGCCACTGGTTGTGACAAATCCAGTTGGGGGTTCGTCATGTCTGTGTATGATATGCCATGGTCTAGTTGTGTTGAGTCATGATTGCTCGTTTGTTTGTGATTGCTTTGTTCTGAACTTTACGGGGTTTGGAATTATTTTGGGTATGGACTGGCTTAGGAAGTATGCGGCAAGGATTGACTGTGAGAGGCTGGAGGTGACAGTCGGGAATGTGGAAGGGCGAAAGGTTGTGATACGATGTACGCATGAGGAAGGCGTCTTCATGAGCTTCATGTATTCGCTGGTTGTTCCACGGGATAGACTGTCATCGGTGCCTATTGTGAATGGATTTGAGGATGTCTTTGACGAAGTCAAAGGGTTACCGCCGCATAGAGAGATCGAGTTTCGTATTGATCTAGTTGAGGGAGCCAGACCCGTTGTGATGCCTCTTAGGCGGATGGCGCCTAGGGAACAGCAAGAGTTGAAGGTGCAAGTTGATGACCTTTTACGGAAAGGATTCATTCGGCGTAGTGTGTCCGAATGGGGTGCACCAGTTGTGTTCGCAACCAAAGTGGATGGATCGTTGAGGTTGTGTGTCGATTATCGTGAGCTGAATAAGATGACTAAGAAGAACAAGTATCCATTGCCGAGAATAGATGACTTGTTTGATCAGCTTCACGAGGCTAAGGTGTTTTCTCAGATGGATTTGGCAACGGGATTTCACCAGTTAAGGGTGGCGAAGGATAGTGTGCTGAAGACTGCTTTCAGGACACCATCCGGTTTTTATGAGTGGCTGGTAATGCCGTTTGGATTGACTAACGCACCAGCATATTTTGTGGATCTTATGAATAGAGT
Source organism: Allium cepa (assembly GCA_030765085.1). Lineage (NCBI taxonomy): Eukaryota > Viridiplantae > Streptophyta > Magnoliopsida > Asparagales > Amaryllidaceae > Allium > Allium cepa. The sequence goes on along the minus strand of CM060943.1, from coordinate 883,556,806 downwards.
GTTCAGAGATCAGTTGAATAAGTTCGTGCTTGTGTTCGTGGATGATATTCTGATTTATTCCAGAACTGAGGAAGAGCACAAGACGCACTTGCGTATTGTTTTGGAAATCTTGCAGAAACATCGGCTGAAGGCTAAGTTTTCGAAGTGTCACTTCTGGAAGAGTGAAGTGAGATTCTTAGGCCATGTTATCTCTGGAAATGGAATAGCGGTTGATCCCGCTAAGGTGGCAGCAATCCAGGATTGGGTTAGACCTAAGAATGCATCCGATGTGAGAAGTTTTCTTGGATTAGCAGGATATTATCGTCGGTTTATCAAAGACTTTTCCAAGATAGCTGCACCATTGACAGGATTGACGAAGAAGAACCAAGTGTTCAGTTGGGACGCTAAGTGTGAGCAAGCTTTCGTAATCCTGAAAAAACGACTGACAAGTGCTCCTGTTTTGACCATTCCTAGTGGGAATGATGAGATGGTGGTTTACACCGATGCATGTGGTACTGGACTTGGAGCAGTGCTAATGCAGAAAGATAAAGTTGTTGCGTACGCTAGTCGACAACTGAAGCCGCATGAAAGGAATTATCCGACACATGATTTGGAGTTAGCGGCGATTGTATTTGCTCTGAAGATGTGGAGACATTATCTTTTGGGAGTTCGATTCGAGTTGTTTACGGATCATAAGTCGTTGAAGTATCTGTTTTCCCAAAAGGATTTGAATCTTCGGCAGCAACGGTGGCTAGAGTTTTTAGCATCGTATGATTTTGGTATAGCTTATACTCCGGGTAAAGGTAACGCAGTAGCTGATGCGTTGAGTCGAAGACATGCAGGATTGGGAGCCATGTTTTCGGAATGGAAGAGTCTCGAGTATTTAGCTGGATTTGACTTCAGGCCTAGATGTGAATTGGAACCTGAGATGTTGGCAAACTTATCGATAAGGCCTACTCTTGTGGAAAGAATTGGCAAGAGCCAAAAGCGAGACGATAAGCTTGTCAAGATTATCCGTGATTTGGAATCTGGATTGGAACCAGAGAAGGATAAAGGATTCGAGGTCGATCGAGAGGGTTGGCTTCGGAAGCAAGGACGACTAGTTATTCCAGATATAGACGAATTGAGAGATGAAGTTCTGAAGGAAAGTCATCACTCGAAGTTGGTAATTCATCCAGGAGGAAATAAGATGTATCGGGATATGAAGAGAACCTATTACTGGGAAGGCATGAAGAAGGATGTTGGAAATTTTATTTCCAAGTGTATGAATTGCCAGTTGGTTAAAGCAGAGCAGAAGAAGCCAAGTGGATTGCTTCAGCCATTAGAAGTTCCTACATGGAAGTGGGAGCAAATATCAATGGATTTTATCGATGGTCTACCTAGAACGAGAGCGGGAAATGAAGGAATTTGGGTCATAGTGGATCGGTTGACCAAGAGTGCAAGATTCATTCCTGTTCGATCAACTAGGACTGCATCAAAGTTGGCGGAGTTGTATGTTAAGTGGATAGTTCGTTTCCATGGTATTCCGAAGAGTATAGTGAGCGATCGAGACTCATTGTTCACTAGTGGATTTTGGAAGAGCTTCCAGGAAGTTTTGGGAACTGAGTTGTGTTTGAGTACAGCTTATCATCCCCAAACAGATGGTCAGACTGAGAGAGTCAACCGAGTTTTGGAAGATCTTCTCAGAGCTTGTGTTTTGGATTTCGGAGGATCGTGGGAAGATCATCTTCATTTGGTGGAGTTTGCGTACAATAACAGTTACCATTCAAGCATTGGTATGGCACCGTATGAAGCGCTGTATGGAAGACCGTGCAACTCTCCGACATGTTGGTTGGAAACTGGAGAAAAGCTGATACTTGGGCCAGAGATGATTCGTCAGACTACGGATTGCATAGAGATCATTCGGCAACGAATGAAGGCAGCCCAGGATCGTCAGAAAAGTTATGCAGATAAACGTCGAAAGGATTTGGAGTTCGACGTAGGTGATATGGTTTTTGTGAAGATTTCTCCTCTGAAGAATGTTATTAGATTCGGGAAGAAAGGGAAGTTGACTCCGAGATTTGTTGGACCATTCCCGATCATCGAGCGTATTGGAAAGCTCGCTTATAGATTAGAGTTACCGGAAAAGATGGCGGGTGTGCACAATGTTTTTCACGTATCATATCTACGGAAGTATGTGCACGACTCGAGTACAGTGATTTCTGCTGATAGCTATGAAGATTTGGAGGTTGATCCAGTTGTTAGAAGACCTCGTAAGCTGCTTCGTATTGTTGAAACCGATACGAAACAGCTTAGAAGGAAGACGGTTACGTTGCTTAAGATACAATGGAGTGATGATGTTAACGACTGTACGTGGGAGGAGGAAGAGAGGATGAAGGCAGCTCATCCAGAACTCTTCGAGGTATGGCCCTAAGGTGTCGTGACATCTCATGAATTTGTACCTTGTTCTATCTTAGAATTCTGCATGCTAGGCTAGAATTGGATGTATGGTTTGTTGATTGCTATGGATGGTAGGCATGCGGAATATCTTTGGTTTTTGTTGTTTGCTTGGAATTTCGGGGGCGAAATTCCTAAGGGGGAGAGAATGTAACGACCCGTATTTTACGTGTCGATATATCGTAGAATTTACAGGTCGTTAGTGTTGTTTATGTTGTCTCCAGCCTGAGTCGTTTAGGAAGTTAACTCGTGAGTTAAGTGATGAGTCGTGTTCGAGTTAAGAGATGAGTGTGCACGAGTTAACGAGTCAAGGTAGTGAACGACTCACGTATGAGTCGTGAATGACTTAAGGTTTTGACCGACTCAGGGGATAAGGAGCTAACGAGTTAAGAGTTATGAGTTAACTCGTATGGGACGACTCATGGTGGTTAACGGCTTATAGAGTTAGAACATTGCCAGGTTACGAGTTAACGGGATAGGTTGAGTCGTGACCGGGTTAAGGGATGACTCGTGGACGACTTATGGACGAACGACTCATGGAGTTTTCAGCTTATAAATAGAGGGGTTTGGCTCACTTTTTGGCACCGGTTTTTGAAGCAACGAAGTGCTGCCATTTTGGAAACTCGACTACAACATTTTCTTCACTTCTTTCTCTACTTCAATCTAGTGCTAACATCCATTGAAGATCGAAGATCAAGATCGAAGATCGAAGAGCCAAAGTTGAAGATCTTCATCCGACGAAGCTAGATCTCACCATTTCAAGCGAGATTTCGACGAATCAAGCTTGAGTCCTTGCTGTCCAGATCTTTTGTTGATTGTTTTTGAAGTGTTAGGGTGATTCGGTGAGTGGTAGTTATCTCTCACGCGGACCCAAAGGAGTATATTGGATTGGTGGCTTGTTTGAGTGTTAAAGTTAGAGATTTCATGCATTTTTCTTAGTTCCAAGACTAGATTCATTACTTTTGAAGATGTTTACCTATGCAAGTTCAATTAACAAGTTATAGAGACAAAACCCATGTTTTATATTTGATAGATCTATGCTAAAATCCATGATTTCATATATGTTAGACTTATGCTCATTTATTTACGAAATTGCCATTATAGTTGATATTACTTGATTAGATCTTGTTTGGATGCTTGATTGTTTGGATGTATGATTTATTTGATTGTCTCGAGTTAGCTTGTAGTTGATTTGGGACAAGATGGTTGAAGATGATTCAAAAGCTAAGTAGAAAGGCTCTTGAATGGTGAAAGCTGCTGTGGCATATGAAGCGGATAATGAAGCTCATATGGATGGGTTCGAGGACTTTGCTATAGTTAGAGGAAGCAAAGTATGATGATGAGATGGACTTTGCTAAGATGCGTTGGAGCAAAGCATGATGTGGAAGCCTTGGTTTAATCCAGACGGGATCATCCCAAGCATGTTGATTACTCGATGATGCGGTTCGAGTTGGTGGATAATGGTGGCTCGAGAGGTGCTTGAGCTATAATGGGAATAGTCGTCGAGGAGGATGACTAGAAGGCTGAGATCTTATCGTTATTGAAGGTTCTAGCAAGCTCAAAGCAAGAGTACGTTGGGTAGATCCGTTATACCCAGGCGCGGGTCATGATGACGTGCTAGTACCCTGGGTAGATTCGTTATACCTGGGTACGGGTCACGAGGACGTGTGGAGTTATGTCTAGAACCGGGGTTGCCATTAGCTCTTGACGGATGTTTGAAAGATGAGTTGGTCATTCAATTAACGATAAAATCAAGGCAATGATAACAGTGATAGCCAGAGTCATGGATGTCTGGTTGTATCATCATTCGGTCTCAAGAGCGGTGTTTTCTGGGTGCTTATCTGATCTTGGTTTAGGCCTTGGGGGTTTGTATTTAGAAAACATCGACCTTGACTCGAGTGATTATTGCTTTACTTTAATTATCTGCTTTGCTATGCTTGCTTCTCCTTAGTGTGTGTCTGGGGGCTATCACTGTAGAAAGAGGTGGAGTGGGATGATTTGGGTTCCTATTCCTTTTATCCCTTATGCTCTTTTGGCATGTTTGATAGTTGATTTACTGCTCACTAAGATTTTGTCTGACTCAAGGTTTTATGTCTCCTCTTATTACCTTGGGCTGTTCATCCATGTTTGGGATGGGCAGACTAGGTGACAGGTGGCAGGTGCTGATCTTAGTGGCTCGCGCTGATGATGACGAAGACGAGCAGGAGGCTTTGCATATTATTTTCATATTCTATGTACTGGGTTTTTCCGCTGTTTGTTGTTACTCTGAGTGCCATGTAGTGAGGCTTCTTGTATTCCTGATTCAGACCTTGTATAAAGCTGTTCAGATTTTATGATATGCAGTTTCTGTTCTATAGAGCTTCACTATATTGTACTTCTCTATTGTATTTTATCCATGCGATGTGAGCCTTACGATAGAGTCTGCGATGTTTATTCTACCCTTGACGGTCGTCCATGGCTGCCTGGCACACTTTCAGCGCACCATTTCCTTGTTCCGTGCGGGAGTCATGGGCGGTTGTCACATCCACTATTTCAAAATGTATTCTTTAATAATTTAATATGTATCAAATCCAATTATTATTCTTTAAATTTTGAAATGTTTACTTAATACAGCAAATATTATTTAAGCAAAACCCTTAAACTTCAATAACAGGATATTCTTTCAATTAAATTAACTTGATAATATTCTTTCAATCAATTCAATATTCATTAAAATCCTCTAATCAAAATCAAGTTATTAAATCATACCCTTTAAATCTTAATTTATTTATATTTCAAAACAAATTTTCGAGGATAATTCTTAAATACTTTAATTCAATCATATTCAATTTATCATCAACCTTACTTTTATTTGAGTTATTATAAACTCTATATACAATAGAAACTTAAATAGATACTTAACCATATTATATAAAGGAAATCAAACTTCATTATTTAGCTTATTTCAAAATCCGAAACCAATTATACGTAGCTAAATTCAAGAATTTTATTATATATATGTCAAAATTTAATATTTATTAAACCTTATTCTTTCCAAAACCAAAGAAAATCCTTTCAATTTTTTTATATAAACCGCGGTGCCTGTATAAAATTTTCTATCCTATAGCCAAGTGATACGGATATTTATCATTTCAATCCGCAATTTAAAAATAAAAATACGGTTGTATATCATTTCTAACCGCAATCCCGAATGAAATGAAAATGCATAATATCTTTCAGTTTATGCAATATAATTACAATACCCATTCATACATCATATCATTCATCAAACATTCATCAATTTATCATCCAATTCAAACAATCACATCAACAACTAATACTTAATTACTGACAGTTAATTTGTCAAAAATGATTTAAATAACTGTTTAACTGTAGTTTATATGCAATAAGTAAATTTTACTAGCAGGTTATATGTAATAATAAATTTAACTAAAAATTTAACTGGCAGTTTTAAATGCAATAATGAATTAAATAACGCGTAGATTAAATGAATGCAATGTAACTGAAAAAAATGATGAAATATATGCCAAACGGCTAAAATAAAATTTTAAATACATCATAAATAAATTTGACCAACATAAGAAATCTTAGAAGTTGTGTGTGGGTTAAAACACTCACCTTTTGAATTTAAATTGAATTTAAATCCAATTTAAACCCAAAAATTTGACCCTTTCAGAATTTGTCCAAACCAGCGTCATCAAGTCCGGAATATTAATATGACCCTAACAAAAGAAACCGCACGTAAAACGGATATCGTATGTAAGAGTTATGACGATAAATGCGATTGAAATTATAAAAAAATAAAAATGAAAATGGAACACATTTACATTATTGCCACGTCATCAACAAAAGTGTGCGTCCTTCCTCCTGCAAACAGAAACGAGCCCTTCCTCTTCACTGCAAACGAACGCACGCAACGTCCCATTTGATCGGCCCTTTGACCGCGTTTTGCCGCAAATCCGACCGTCAATTCGCCTCCAAACTTCGCCAATGAACAACGCGCTAGCCCCTCTACAGAAACCAAAAGGGATTTCCCGATCAGACGCACCAGTCAAAAACGCCCAATTCAATTTTGACCGCGATTTCTTGTCAAACGATGCATCGAATTGAAAAACGAATTACACCATTGAATTATGCTCGTCGAGAGCTTCAACATATATTATTTTGAGATTTTTCTGAGAACTTTGAATTTTGACTCTTATTTTGAAATGAATCTGGATCTGATATTGTCTGCCATTGAGGAGGAGAAGGAGCTGAAGAAATTTTACATGCAGACAAATGAGAATAGGCGGAGGCTTGGGTTTAGTTGGGTATTTATAGATAAAGTTGGAATAGAAAGATGGATCTGAATTATAAACGTGCTCAACGATAATTGGCCCAAAAAGCCCGTTCTGACTCCGGAACGAAATTGGGTAAACCCATATATCAAAATAGGTGTTTTAAAATATTTTAAACTCAATGGAAAAGGTTTCAGGTTCAAATTCCGTCGTATGAAGAAGTTATGCTAAAAACAATATTTTCCAAATTGATTTCAATTGATTTCAATGCATAAATTTCAAGTCGTTTTTAGTCCGTACGATCAAACGACAAGTCCGATCGCTACGAAACTTGAAACACTATTATAATTCACCGTTACGGGTCCGATGAAACAGGTTTCGTCGAAATCCGGGTCAGTGGCCCAAAATGGCTATTTTTCCATTAATTAAATAAATTAATAATTAATTAAAAAAATCAAATTTTTAATTTAAATTCTAAAATTTGACAATTCTTATTTTTAAAATTCTTAATCATTTACAATGATTTTAAATAAATTTTGATGTCAAACTAAATGTTAATACATTAACAATTTCAGCGTTAAATTACAGTTTTGTTAAATTTAGAAATTATAAATTAAATTTCAACAATTCCTTTGAATTATATTTTTATTCATATTATTCAAATTCATTATTACAAACGGATGAAAAAAATATTGGAATCAAAATCCATTATATTAACATTCTCAATTTTCATCTAAATTTTCTTTTGTGAAATGTTTTAATATTATATTCCACTTATTTGCAATTAATCCACTTATTAAGTTTCAAATTATAAATAAATTAATAATCTTGGTTTCACTCCTTAAATCAACCTATCTTCATAATATAAATAAAATTAACATTTACATCTTATATAATTAACCCTCTTTAATGACAAATCAAACCTGCCCTAACTGCACAAGTTAGGACAAATAATGGCAATTGATTTCACCTTAAACGTTATAAATTATAAACTGAAATCCAAATAAATTTGTTTATTGATTTAAAATCTTGCTATTAATAAATTGACATTGTATGGATGCGATTAAAAATGAATTATATTACACATCGCTAATGTATTAATTTATTTATTTCCCATATAACGTGCTACTTAATCTCCTCTGATTGCAAACTGATTTCCAAAATTTATGCAACATACTAGACAAATAAATACATATCTTAATTGATTCGTTTTTTACCTATTCATTATACATTAATGCACACATACAAATTTAGAATCCTAAATCCCATTAATCATTCCATCTTGTTTCCATTTCTTTTCACATCAACTATCACTTTATGAATAAATTAGCATTTCCTATTCATTTTGTTACATTCACTTATATTCACTTTATAAATAAATTGGTATTCCATTTAATCCATTAATTATTATCTTTGACTATTGCAATTCATTTTCTACTATAAATTTTAAATCTATTTCCAAATTTTCAAATTTTAATAAAATAAAACCTTACAATTGTTTACAATAAAATGGGGATTGTACTAAATAAATTATTTATTGTCCTGCATTACTTATTACCTCAATTTACATTTAATTTCCATAAATCAATATTTTATTTCATTGATAAATTCAATTGATTCCCACTCACCATTTAATAGCCTAAGTAAACTAATAACCATTAATAATGGTCACTAATTTCCCTAAATCACATTTATGGGTTTATAGTTTACCATAAATGTTGCAATAACTCATATGATATTAATTTATCCAATCACCATTAAATTTATACTAATTCATCATCAATTTATACAATATAGCCCTAGTTTCCTTAAAATAAATTTATGTTTTGATTAAGTCTTCATTTACTCTTCCGTTACTTTATTAATAATCGTTAAAGTAACGTTTATATCAATAACACATTATAATTACTTACCATTTAAATGAGCTTTATTTCTAATAAGTTAATTGACCAATTAATTAGGTAATTTATACAAATTAGTTATCATGCCCATAAATTTACACTTATAACTAAGTCCTACATTTGAATTTCTTCAAATTGCTATAAATAGTTTTTAATTACCATTGCTATATTTTAATTTAGCGTTCATTCCACTATAAATTTTATCACCTCTATTATTTCTACTAAAAATTAAACTACAAAATCCTATTAAATTAACAAATTTAATTATCGAAATTTACGGGTCGTTGCAGGATGCATAAATCTGAAAAAAAACATATATGGTCTCTGTTGAAAAAAGAAAAAAATTTCAGGCTTAAGAAGTTCAAATCCAAATCCTAAGTGCTTGGATCCTTTTTAATCAATACTGCAAAAACAATATATGTTAAAAAAAACATCAGGGTTTAATTTTTAAAATAAAATTTTGATGGAACATGGAATGGTTTGTCTGGGAATAGAATATTCAGTGAAAATTCAAGGATTACCCAAATTTCGAATTGCATGAATTCTAGATTGGATTGCACCACCTAAAACTATTTCAAAAATGATGATTTTTAAAACAAAAATTTGAATTTTTAGTTGCGTATTAAGGTGGCATTTGCGAGGTGAATAGATAATGGGTTCTCTCGATTTTTTGATGATCGGCTAAATTTCAAAAGTCCAATTTTGGCATGGAGATACTAGGGTGATCATAGATTGTTGGAAAAATATAAGAAGATTTTTTAATTCATTATAGTTTGTGATTCAAATCAAACTAGGGTTTTAAGCCCGGTTTTAGTTGGCGTCAGGATATTGGTTGCCGCGTCACCAGTGATTCATCAGATTTCATCGCACGTGGGGGATCGAAAAGTGGGGATGTGACGCGTCTCTGGGAGGAGTAGATGGGGTTCTTACGGTCTAGATCACTGGCGAAGGAGAGATTTCCGATGGGGATGGCTACAGGTCTGGGTTACAGCTGAAAGCTGGATTTGTTTTGATGATTCGATCGAGGGTGTCGAGTAGCTTGATGGTGTGAGGACATCGTTGTCGACTTGCTGGGCATCAAGATGGTGGCCGGAGGTGATGGGGCTCCGTGTGCACGTGCACGCGTGATAGCTTGTACCTGGGTTTGTGAAGTGGGGAAGAAGAAGCGGATTTTGGGGTTGTTCGTGTGATTCTCGAGTATGGTCAAGGAAATTTTGTGGGCGAACCAGCTTTAAAATTTTTGGAAGAAATTTTGTCCCAGGATAAAAATATAGCGGGTTTTAAAATTTTAAAGTAAACTTTATCCAGCTCTTAAAAACAAGTGCAAGTTGGTTAAACTAAGTTCCAAAGTAAATTGAACAAGTTTTGAACAAAGGCATAAATTAAAGATTTTCAAATAACTGATCTTTAAAACAATTGAGTTTAAATTTATATTTTTAGCGAGTTATTCTGAATAAAATTTAATAAAGTGATTTAGGAATAAATAAAACGTTTTGAATTTTTAACTTAAAAATAAGTTAATTTATATTGTTAATGGTAATTAAGCAATTAATAATTTATAATTAAGATTAACTTTTAAAAAATTAAGGGTAATTATTTAAGGGATAATTAATTATAAATTAAGAATTAATCAATTATTAATTAAGGATTTATTAATAAAAGTAATTAAGATGTAATTAATTAACAATTAGGGTTAATTAATGAAGAAAGGTAATTAAGGGATAATTTGTTAATATGATTAATCTAAGGTCGATTAACTAATGCAATGGATGATTAAAGATTAATTAAGTATTGATTTAAAAATTTAATTAAATTGTAATTGAAGGGTAATTAATATGTAATTAGTTACTGATTTATTAATTAATGCAATTAATTTAAGATTAATAACGGGTAATTAATTAAAGGATAATTACTCAAATGAATTAATTTAAGGATAATTACTCAAATGAATTAATTAAAGGATAATTTATTTCTTAAATTAAGGATAATTAATTTAATGATAATTAATTAAGGGTTAATTAATTTATGTGATTAATTAATAGATAATTAAAATGATTAAAGGTTAATTATTTAATAATTTAAGGTAAATCATTCTATTAATTAAGGTTAGTTATTAATATAAGGTTAATTAATTTATTATTAATAGTTAATTAATAAATGATTAAAGAATAATTAATCAAAATGATTTGTAATTTATTGATGTTAATTACCTAGGATTAGTGATTCATAAGTAATTAAATCTGATTTGAATTAATCAGACAATTAACTGATTTTACTTATGGATGTTTGGATTCTATTGGATGATTGAATTTTTTGATATCCCTGATTGTGATGCTCTGTTTTGATTTGAGCTATGTTTACTGTAATTTATCATCTGTGATATATATATCTGTGACCCACGAATGAATGATAAGCGATATTGTTTATACCACTTATCAAATATATTGCTGTATTTGAATATGTATTGATTGATGATGTTGCACTTTTATTGTGTAAAACCCCTGGACCACACTTATACACACACAAATATGGATTTCACGAGGAAATCAGTTAAGTCACAGATATTTGAAATTAATTCAAAATAGTTTTTAAAAGTCGAATATTTAAATCTAAATGGTTTTGGAAATGAATTGGGTTTTAAAGTGAAAAGCTTTTGAAAATGGATTTCAAAAATAAAAGTTATTTGAATAACTTGATTGAGTTTTGAACTTTAAATAACTTAATTTAAATTTGAATCCAATATTTGAAATTAAATTCTGTGATTTTAAACTAGGGATTTAAGATGTTATACTAGTTATATATGGGTTAAACCATTTTAAAGTATTGATTTGGGAATTTGAATTGAATTCAAAGGCTTTAACTCGTGTAATTAAAATTGGATTTTTCTGAAACGAAAACTATTTTTTTCAAATAATAAAAGCTTTCACATAAGAAATGAACGTCCAATTTGTGTTAAAAGGATTTCAAGTCTAAAATGAAGATGATTTTCCAAGTTATGGAAACGGTTTGAATGCCATAAGTTAAATCTTTAATTTAAAGATTTAGTTGAGTTAATCCAAATTGAAATGGAAATTGATTTGAAAATCTATGAATAGACCTTTGTGAAACTGGGTGACCTTTGTGAAATAAATATTTTTGTTTAAAGATTTAAAATGGTAATTTGTTTAACCATTTAAAAGAAAGGTTTTGGGTAATAAGTTGTGACTTAACTGAAATCCCAAATATCCATATGTTTTAAATATTGCGCTCACCATTCGGTTTAGCCGGGAGAGGACCTTTGTGTCATATAACCCATTCCAAATATGTGATTCGACGTTATGGATAGCATTTGAAGACCGGTGGTGAAGACCTGGTTTTTGCGAGAACGATAGGATGACTTATCGATTGTCTCTACACTGAGTTGCAACGGTATAGAGATTCCCTATGTGATGGGAAGTTCGATTGGGATTGTCAATACCCGGATTTGCAAGGGCTTCTTTAGAAGTGCCTTCGGTTCTGTTCGAACCCAGAACAGACGTGTATGGTTGTATGTCTGACATTACACTTTGAGATATAAAGCTGATTTCGTTCAAATACATATCTGTTGGTGTCGGAGAATTTATTCTCTTAACTTAACACCATTCTCTGAGACATACAAGCTCAGAGGTTATGTAGTTGATGGTTATCAGTGATATACTTCCAATTTGGTAGTGTGGCATGTTGAGTGCTGCTGTGTATCATTTGTTGATCAAAGCATAGCTTTTGTGTAAAGCGTAGCTTTGTGGACGAGACTACATCAGGACCTCACTCCCTGGTGATGGTCGAAACAGGAAGATGCGACAAGGTTATGAGGGTCGTGCCTTTTAGGGTGTGTCATTCCCTTTTGGTAAAGGGTGGTATCAGGTATGGAGCCCTGATATTTAACCTATGTAGTTGCTTCAATCCCATTTACTGTGTTGTTGTTGCTTTAGAGGCGCCTCAGATAAAGGTCCCAAAGGACCGGGGGATGGCATGCTCGAGAAGTAGTTACATAGTTACAGAGGTAACCCGGCCTTGTGTTGGCAGAGATCCGGTTAGGTTCTTGGGACGACCCGCCAGAGGCGATCCCATGTGGCTCCTCAGCCTGACCATTTGTTGGGAATCCATTCATCCAATACGTGCCTTATATGGTTTGAGTTATAGAACCTGCCATTTACTTATGGTGGTCACCACGGTTTAGATGGTAGCTATAGTGGGCATAGTTCGGAATGTCTATGTTGGCTAAGATTAATATTATACTTTCGAAAGATTTTCTGCACTATGCACTAATAATAATATCAAATGACCATTGCGTATCGAGCATGTTTGACTATCATAAGGAGAAATCTCCTCCAATTATGTGTTTGCATTGTGTGTGTGGCGGGAGGCCTTATGGTAGTTTCATTTTCTAAAAAGCATTACGGATTTGTTTTAAATTTTCTTGTTGTCTGTTTTAGAAGATAAACTGCTTTTGTTGCTCACACCAGTAATATGACTGACCTAGAATTTATTGTTCCCTTCCTAAACTCTGGGTTCCCACAAATTTCCACACGGGCAGTCTAGAGTTGGTTTTTTTCAGATAGTCAGGTTTAGTAGATTATATGGAGCTAGTTCAGTCTTTGGATGCGGACGACACTTGCTTATCTAGGTGAAACGTTATTGGGATACGAGCTATTTTTGGAGTGGTGCCTTGGAGATGGAGATTATTCCGCTGCTGGTGTTGTCTATTTTCTTTCCGCTATTATTTCTTGTATGATATCTCTGATGTATATGGATATTCATTGTATCATTCCATTGTATCAGATATTGTATCAATGTTGTATATATCGATATTATTCCTTTTCTTCCGCTGTGTTGTTATACTTAATGGTGTTATAAGCTTCGGCGAATCGGATTTGAACGGTCGAATCTGCGGCATTCGAATGTGATGTGAAGTATGGATGTTGATTTTCGAATGCAAAAAATCCGATTTTTACAATAACAACATCAAAATGGAGGATGTAGAAAATCTCCAGTGAATTGATGCATGTTGTAATGGAGTTTCACACTTTTACAAACCATACTAAGATTGGCGGGATCGCAGATGGAATTAGTCATACAAAAGGACGAAGTTGCCAATCAAGTTTGAAGCTATGGCATGCTCCAGTACCAAAATAACACGAACAGGACAGGACAAGAAGGAATTTAAAAACAAATGGATAGTTCCAAAATTCGAGAGAAATCCTAATCTACGAGGATCCTAACTAAGAATTTCAAGCTGGAACGAATATGACTCTATAATAAAATTTTACTCCGTATGCTAAGTTTTGCCTAAACCAGAGCTCTGATACCAACTGTAACGACCTGGTATTTCGAACCATTCAAATCGACAATTAACCACACATGTCAAACTTGAATCGCTCAAAACAACAGATTGTTAATTTATATTTGGCAAAACTTAACACTTACAGTAAATAAAATCAATAACAGAATCACAGACATAGAGTAATGTAACAATAAGCAACATAATAGGTAAATAGTAGTTCATGAAGCTACTATGTAAACATTAGAGTTTAAAGTAAAATACAATAGATATTTCGAACACATAGAAGTTACTAATACAAATGCCAATGAAAGCCTTAAAAAAAACTGGACTAAGCTGAAGTAACTAGAAAGCTAAGTAGATAAAGACCAATTCTTTAAGAAAAACTCCAAAATCCAAAGGTGAGTCTCAAATGTTGTGACACTCAGTCTGACCCGAGCATAAAGCAAAACACAAAATACTCGAGTCAGGATTAACATTCTTGTACAAGTAAATTCAACTCAAGTGAAATGTCAATTAAAATACAAGTAACTTAAAGAGATTCAAAATCATAAATTACTAAACATAAATTATTTTAAATATATAAACTATTGTTATGAGTAGTCAATATAAACTACTAAACATAGTTTTAAACTTAAAGAGATATAAACTACTGTTATGAGTAGTCAATATAAATTAGTTTAATAAACATAGTTATAAACTTATATTGACTACTCATAACAATAGTTATAGACTTAAAGAGAATCAAAATCATAACACTTCAATTAAAAATAGTTTATATTTATTTAAAGAGATTATATTGAAATAGTTTCCTAATTAGAATTGTTTCATCCAATTCCACAAATCGATTCAAATCAACTTAAATTCCAAAATTCAATTGAAATCAATCACTATTCAACACTTTCAACTTAAAAAGTTAAAGATTCAATTCAAATTCTCAATAAACCATTTCAATTTTTATCGATTTCAAATCTAGGTTTGAACTATCATTTCAATTCCAATAAGATTCAAAGTTTAAATATTCAAACATTTCGATATAAGTTTCATTTATATTTCAACATTTAACTTTAATTTTATTCAATTTGGAAAATATTCACTTAATCATTTTAATAACAATTAAATAAAATATCGAATTACACCTTTAAAGCAACTAAATATTCAATTTTTAAATTTTTTAAAATTTGAAAATATTCATTTCATCACCCTTTTATCAAAATCAAGTTATAAAATCCTATCTTTAAAATCTCAAATTCAATAAGTTTCAAATCAATTTTTTTAAATAATCCCCTTACACAAATAAAATTTCAAATCAATTTCAATTTATGATACCAACCTTAATTTATTAAAGTTATTACATAATCCAATTTAAATATTAATATAAATTTTTAAATAATTATTTTAAACATATTATATATACAAACTAAATTAAATTTTATTAAATTAAATTATATTAAATTTTTATGGAATTAAATCATATGATTAAATCTATTTTAAATCTTATTTTATATATTTAAAAATAATAATAAAAATATAAGTAAAATTTTAAAATTTACATTTTTACAAATTAAGTTATAATTTTAAAATTCCCAAAACATATAATTTAAAATTCAAATTTTACACATATTAAAAATAAAACATTTATATTATATTTAAAAAATCAATATTCATTTAAAAACCATATATTTCCTTTCAAACTTTGAAAATCATTTCCAAAAATTAACCAACGTTGTACATATATAATTTACTATCCTATAGTCAAGTGATATGGATATTTATCATTTCAATCTGCAATTTAAGATTTGATATTTACGGGTATATATCATTTCAACCCGCAATCACAAAATTTCAAAATCAATAAAATCGCTTCGGTTTTTCATTTCGACCCATAACAATTTTCCCTAAATCAAGAAGATTGTTCGGGTATGTATCATTTCAACCCATAGGGAGTTCTAAACAACATGGAACTTGCAGAGTGAAAACAAATATGATAAAAATATAACATATGAACAACAGGCATATATCATCAGTAACAAATTTAAATATTAGATATACAACAGCTATAGTGTCATATGTCATAGGTAAACAATTCCAGATAATGGCATATCATATTTAACAATTAAATAACTTAACAATTCAAATTTAACAGCATATTTCAATCGTCATTTCATGTGAATTTAACTTACTAAATATAAGAATGTTAATCGTGGGTGATTGCTCACCTTTTGAGGTAAGAGAAATTAGTAGATGACGCAGTCACGCACACGGATACAGACACGAACTAGCGGGACAGCGACAAGCTAGGAATTGCCGCGACAAATTCGATGTTGAGAAAGTAAGTCAGGATGGATTAGAGATCGATGAAACAAAATATACACATAATTGTGTGAAATATATATATATATATATAACTATATAATTTTTATATTAAAATCGATATTTAATTCAAATCCATATATAAAATAAAACCTATATGTATATTATTACAAAATCATTACTTAGTTTAGAACACATATACTAAAAAAATCAAAATGTATATGTGTTTATATATATATATATATATATATATATATATATGAATGTTTAAAATCAAAATTTAAACACATATCAAAACAAATATCGTTTATTATTTTAAAAATCAAAATTTAATTTTTTCAAATACGAAATTTAAAATCAAAATAGCTATCTCTTATTTTATTTAAAAACAATTTATATATAACATGACCTCAAATAAGTTTTTAAACATATTATTTATATAAATATTGTTGCAAAAATCTATTTTAAAAATAATGATATAAATTTTAAATAGATACAACTCATACAAAAACTATGTATAAACTTCTTTAAACATATTATATATAAACAAGACAACGTACATATATATCCATATATATAAAGTTATATATAAACTTAAATAGGAAATATACAAACTTATATAAACTTATATATATTATAACAAATAGATTATACAAATCTCACATAAAATTATACCTATATAACTGTCAGATTATATATATATGACTACTATAACTTATACGGAAAAAAAAAACACCAAATCATATATATTTATATGTAAACTAATATATACAAACATTATACATACATATTTGATTAATATAAGAAAGAGAACAACCGACTACTCGAGCTAAATACATTGACCGGCGGAGGTTGCACATGCAGGCGGAGAAGGTGGCCACGCACGGTCGATGGGGTGGGGCTTTTGACTGGAAGGGCTGGAGATGTTGATGAACGGCTGTTAGGGGAGGAAGGCAAATGGAGAGGAGGGTTCTCGGCCTATGCAGCTGGAAGGTGAGGTGGAAGCTCATTGGTTGAGGTGTTGAAGGGAGAGGGAGGGGTGGAGATGCTGCTTTGGGTTCAGGTGCAATGGTAGGCTGTGGATGCGAGAGGGAAATGGAAATGGCATGGCTGTACGGAGAAGGGGTCGTCGGAGCAGATGGCGCCAGAGGGGGTGTGGTTGTGGGAAGAGGAAGTGGTGCGTGCGGAGATGTAGAAGAGGAAGGACGATGGTTTCAACAAGAAAGGTGGAAGACACGTGTGGAGATGCCAAGGAACGGCTGTGTGGTATACATGTGAATAGGTTTCAGAGCATACAAGCTTCATACAAGAGAACAATATTACATTATGTACATATATAAGTTTTTCACCATTTTTTTGTGAAAGAACAAACGAAAACAGAGAGGAAGAAGAATGGTAACGAACAATTAATTTGAACATGTAGGAACAACCAAAAGTCATGTCTGTTGAATTTTGGAATATCAATAGCTAATGGCTATTAACATTACCTGATGGACAAACGTAAGGACACAAAAAGCCCAAAAAGCCCAAATGCGGAACCGATACGGCTAACCGTTTTATGGATTTCGCCGCGTACTGGACCCCGAAATGCACATATGAATATACTATGGAGATCAGGACAACAAGACCATCCGAATGGTACACAAATATCAATGATACAATCATCTTATCAAAAGTCGATATCCGGTGCCGAAAAATGCTGCTAAAATGCCGAAACTAAGATAAAAGGGACTATTGCAGTCCAAATTTTGCAAAACAAAATATGATGTCTCACTTACGATATGATCTACATTTTTATTATATAAAAATATTCAGATTTCAAAAACATTTTATTTTCATCAAATTAATCGATTTTGAATTGAAATTGAAAATTACACAACAGAATCAACCTTCATATTTTCGGATGAAAATTTGTCGTTTGCTATGTTTCAATGGACGTATAACAAATATCAAATTTTCATTGTCAAATTTTATTGTTTATTTTCAAGAAAAAATTTAGTTAATTACGCTACTAAAACCATTAAGATTCCCAGGTTGTTACAAATATACACTAGGGAAAGGTATTAAGATGGCAGATGCCCTTAGCAGGAAACATCAGAATGTGGTGTTAGCTATGCTGGCAAAACAGAGAGATTTAGAAGCTTTAGTCAGTTGTGATGTGTACTTAAGATCGACTGCTGGGTCTGGTCAGAGTACCGCCAAGCTGTCTTATTTAGAAGTTCGACCGGTATTAATTGAGAAAAATGCTTCTAAGAAAAGGGAGGATCTATTAGTAGCTGAAAGGATCAGAAGACTTGAGATCGAAACAGAGATCGATGATTTAAAGGATTTTAGCCTTGACCAGAGAGGATGGCTAAGAAATAAGGGATGATTATGTGTTTCGAATGTGGAGGACTTAAGGAAGGAAGTTCTTGAAGAATGTCATCAATCAAACTTTACGATTCATCCTGGAGGAACCATAATGTATCGGGATATGAAGAGGAGCTTCTATTGGGAAGGCATGAAGGGGGATATTGGCTTGTGGGATATATACTGTGCAAACTGTCAATAAGTGAAAGCTGAACATTAGAAACCAAGTAGGTTACTACAGCCTTTAGAGATTCTAGTTTGGAAATAGGATTCGATATCCATGGATTTATCGACGGATTGCCAAAGTTAAATAAAGATAATGAAAGTATATGGTTTATAGTGGACAGATTGACCAATAGTGCGCATTTCATTCCAGTTTAGTCATCTAGAACGACACTTGTTTTAGCAAAATTGTTCATGAAAAACATAGAGTTCCTAGAAGTATAGCCAGTGACAGAGATGCATTGTTCACTAGTGAATTCTGGAAGTGTCTACTAGAAGTGATGCGTACCAAGCTTAATATGAGTACTACATATCACCCTCAAACAGATGGGCAAACAGAGAGAGTCAACAAAGTACCCGAGGATTTATTGAGAGCTTGTGTATTGGATTTTGGTGCATCTTTGGA
Organism: Allium cepa; assembly: GCA_030765085.1. Lineage (NCBI taxonomy): Eukaryota > Viridiplantae > Streptophyta > Magnoliopsida > Asparagales > Amaryllidaceae > Allium > Allium cepa. Next base: position 883,537,624 of record CM060943.1, on the reverse strand, counting down.
AGATCACCTACATTTGGTTGAGTTTTCCTATAATAATACTTATCGAACTAGTATAGGAATGGCGTCGTTCGAAGCTTTGTATGGGCGACCATGCAAATCGTCGGCATGTTGGTTGGAGAGTGGAGACAGATTGGTCTTAGGTCCAGATCTGGTTAGAGAGGCGCCAGTGAAGATGAGTTAATCCGGGGAAGGATGAAGGAAGCTCGGTCAAGATAAAAGAGTTGCGTAGATAAGAGTCGTAAGGACCTAGAATTCTCAGTTGGAGATAAGATTTTCATTAAGGTATAACCTATGAAGGGTGTGATACAATTTGGAAAGTCGGCGAAGTTAGCCTCAAGATATGTAGGTCCATTCCCAATTATAGAGAGGATTGGAAAGCTTGCATACAAAATAGAGTTGCCGAGCAGTTTGGCAGGTGTCCATAATGTATTTTATGTATCTTACCTTCGCAAGTATGTGCATGATCCAGAGAACACTATTCCTCCAACAGGGTTAGATAATTTAGTAGTAGAGCCTAATTTGACTATTGTTAGACAACCAGTTCGGGTTGTAGCTAGAGATGTAAAAAGACTAATTTACAAGACAGCTAAGTTGGTGAAAGTTTAGTGCAGCGACAACAAGAAGGACTGTACTTGGAAGACTAAGGACATGATTAGAGATACTTATCCTGATTTGCTTTAAGGGTATGTCTATATTAGATTTATATAGATAGTAGCTAGTCAGTTAGACTAGTATGGTTGTTTGGTGTTGTTACAGAAGATTGCTATGTTTAGTATTTAGTCCTTGCTGAATTTTGAGGATGAAATTCTTTAAGGGGGAGCCTGTAACATCCCTAATTTTTGATAACCTTATTCAGAGGATTTAATTAGATAAATTAAATAGAATAATGTTGAAAAGAAGATTGAGATTTGATTAAATAACATAGTAGGGCCATGCTTATTAACAAAGTAATTTGGCTTTAAATGGGTTTAAAGGTTAATTAAACAGCACATGGGCATATTAGTGAATTGCTCCATTAATTATACGTGGCCATTAATTTTCCTCTATGTCCATTCACGTTTCATTTTTCTCATGGTCACAAAATGTAAAACCTAAATCAAATAGGAAAGGAAGGAATTTTAATATTGAGCCAAAGATCAAGCTAGGAAGGATTGCTCAATAAGTAATCTAAAGTTCCTTATCAAATCTAAGGTGAATAATAATTTATTCCATCTCGTTTTGGTTTCTATAATTCTATGATTTCGAATTTATGTTTTATATAATTTCTATGAAATTTTTAGATGATGATATGCTTAAAATATGAATTGTTTGATTTAAATAATTACCTTATATACAATTCGTATCGTTTTAAGGGTAAAACCATGAGATATTGATTACGAAATGCCATGGAATATTTTTATGTTAAGTAAAACATAATTTTGGAGATAGGTTGTAATTTTCAGAATTTTCCAAGTTATGGAAATTTTACTACGAGTTTTTGACTTAAAATATGACAAAATTAGGTTAAATATTTATGTTGTGAATTTCACGAAGAAAATTAGGTCTAAAATTTTAATATGTTTGATTACATGATTAATTCGAATTTATTTGATTTTTGGGGATTTTTTCCAGTTGATTTATTTGGGAAATAAATTATTTTAAAGGAAGGGCTTTTTTGAAAATGTCGGTTTTACGTTATATTGAAAGATTTTAAGGTTTAAATCCTTTACTTTAGGACGTACATTAATGCAGCTTTTTATGAAGTAAAAAAACTAAAAAGTTTTATGGCAGCCAATCAGTGTTTTACATCTGGGCAAGTTTTTAAAGCGGAATTACTTAAAGTTGCAATAATTCAGCCTTTAAATCAGAAAAAGGGGTTTTGCGTTCAATAGAAGGTACCTTCTGACCACTTTGATTCCGCCCCATCATGGTTGAAACCATCATAGTCGAAACCTTCATAATTGAAACCAATCCACATGTTATCTCCTGGAAGATATGTAGTGGAATGGAAGATGGGAGAAAGCCTTGGTGTCGAAGGGTGAGCTTCCAATGGGGTTGAAACGCTGTTTTGTTTTGATAATTTAAATCCTTGCCCGGTTTTATTTAAAAGCTTTAACGTAGTGGAAACATTTTTTCGAAAGGTTGTATATATAACTTTCACAGAAGGTTGCCATGTTTTACTAAAGGCATTAGCTTTCGAAGGAGTTCCACTTTTCTTCAAATAAAAGCTTAAGGGTTACTCTACCTTTCAACCTTGATGTTCAGTAATGCTTTCGAAGGATTGCCCTTGTTTTTACCTTAACCAAGCTTTTTCTTAATTGAATTCGAAAGGGGTAGGGGTTTTAATGGAGATGGAGTCAAAAGGGGGTTTTGACCCAGACCTCCGCAGTTTTGATTTTTAAGTCATTGGCCTTCGAATAAGATGGCTCTGACACCATCAATCTTTCCATAAACTAGTTTTTGTTGGTTTCGAAAGAGATACTTTTGCATACATCAACCTTGATCCAAATGATGTTTTAAGAATAAAACCCAATGCTTTCGAAAATGTTTTTCATCTGTTTTGAAACCTATATTTGAAAAACGTTTTCTTTATATCATCGAAAGGTCTTATTGGTTTCGAAAGGTGTGTGTGTGTATATATATATACTTAGAGTTTTGGGGTTTTCTAGCTTTCGTAGAAGGTCATCAAGGGATTTCGAAAGTGATGTTTTAAGGTTTCAAAACTAATAACCCATTCTCATTTTTTAAGGAAAGACCATGATATAAATAAAAATATTTTGGAAATAATATTCACATTGTTATTAACCTATAACTCAATTTTGGGGAAGGGGCATAATGACCAGTTAGGTTGACCTAGTAGTGAATATAACTTAATAGATGTTAAATTTTTAATTTTAAGATATTGGTAGGGGCCTATTGGTTTACAGTAAGCCCATGAAAACTGTATGATATTGACAGAGGCCAATAGGTTCACAGCCAGCCCATGAAAACAATGATTTGATACTCGTAGGTGCCAGTAGGTTTGTAGTTAGCTCATTAAAACTATATCCGGATTATGATATTGGCATTCAGCCAATAGGTTCCTAGTTAACCCATGAAAACTAGGATAAGAAATAAGATATTGAGTTACCAATATGTTCTTAGTGATCCCACGAAAACTAAGTAATTGGATAGATTGTCCTTAACATTTAACAAGTTAATTGTAACCCTAGAAACTATAATTGAGACAGCTAGTCAAAATGAATGGCGATGGGTAATCTAGAATTGATTTAATTGTTTTTCATATCTTCATGATGAATTGAAATACTATGTTTTAACCATTGTGGATGCAGGGGCATAATATATGGTTTTGTAAATGTTTTAGTATACTAGTGAGAGGAAAACCTGTTTCGCTAATTGGTGTGGTCTCACTAGATATTCAAATAGTTTGAGATGGAGAATTATTATTCATACCAGGCTTTTTGTCTGAATCGAAGTTCTAGTTTTCCCCTTAAACTCTCGGGTACTCAATTGATTTTGGGAAGGTTGAGAGCTAAAGATTTTCCCTTAGACGAATAAAGCCTCGGGAGGCGGCAGGAGGCAGACAGTTATTTTAAAGTTATTTTATTTTCGCTCTATGTGTGATTGTAAAGGCAAACTTTTTTAATGCCTTAGTATTTACTCCGTCAACCAAGAGGGCATCTTCATATGTTGCTCTACGTGTATTTTGCTATTATATGTTATCTAAAAGTGGTCTATGACTGGGATTATGTAATCAATTTGAATTATCCTGAAATGGAATGTGGGTTTTATTTGCTGTTTAAATTTTTTCCATTTCCTTGTAATTATGTGGACCAATGTATCTAATATCGCTGTATTTGGTCACCAAAAATTAATAACTATGGATGACTAGCATCCTTAGCAATTAGTTTTAGGCCTCTAAGTAGGGCTATGTTATAGTCTTCCTTATTGTTTGGTGAATATACTTTCACCGTTAAGATAAGTATATGGATAATTTCCAAGTATTGAAATAAAGGGATCTGTGGATATTTATATATCTTTGTAGTGGAATGGATACACGTAATTACAAGATGAATTTAATTTACGAAATGACTGATTAGGAGGCCAGCGATTGCTTATGTGCTTGACAAATGTTGGTTTTCCCTTTTGAAATAAATCCCTAATTTGAATGCGTGTTTGTGGATAGTTAAATACCTGACTATTAAATATGGACCTAAACATAACGTTGGAAATATCTAAGAGAAATACATGATTTGCAGGGCACATCCATCTCCGATGATGTTATTCTGAGCGTTTAAATCTCATTTCGCTCTCTTAGCACAAATGCTAAGAAAATCTGTCCACTAATAGTTAGAAGGTAATCTCCGCTCTTATTTTTTACTATTTTATTTCCTAAAGAACCAGGGTTGAGTTTACCAAAAATTATCGAATGTTATTTTGAAGTGACCAAAATAGGATATGTCATTTGAAAACCACTTCGATCCAACTCAAGCATTTTGAAGTGAAGACACCTTGAAGATGGAGCTCTCAAGCATTTCATTCGGTTCCAGAACGAACTTTTATAGATGAATGCTGGCTTGCATTGTTGCCTAAAGGGCGGTGTTAACATTCTAGGTGGGAAGTGCTATTTAAACGGTAAAACGTAGCCTCATGCCTCATCAACCGAGAATGACTAAAACAGGGGAGAAGATGAATTTTAGGAAGGATTAATCGACACCAAATCTCAAGTTCCTTATCAAATCTAAAGTGAATAATAATTCTTACCATCTCTTTCCGATTTTATAACATGTGATTTCAGATTTGAATATTTATTTTGTTCCCTAAAAATATATTGGATGATGATATGCTCGAATTTATGGATTGTTTGATTTAAATCATTAAATTATATGAAATCCGTATGGTCTTAGGATCAAAACCGTGATTTACTGATTTTAAAATGCCATGGAAAATTTTTAAGTTAAGTAAAACATGATTTTGGAGATGGGTTTTGATTTTTGGAATTTTTCTAAAATGGGAATTTCACTATGAATTTTTGATGGAAAATATGACAAAATTGGGTTAAATATTTAATTTTTGAATTTCAAGAAGAAATTTAGTCTAAAATTTTAATATGTTTGATTACATGATTAATTCGAATTTTTGTGATTTTTGGGGATTTTTCCTAGTTGATTTATTTGGGAAAATAAATTATTTAAAAGGAAGGGCTTTTATGCAAATGTCGGTTTTGTTATTTGGAAAGACTTTATCGTCAAAATCCTTTGATTATATCTGAATAAATGCGAAATTTTATTGCAAAAGTATTTGAAAAGTTTAGAGTAGAAAATGAAGGAGTTACATATGGCAGGATTAGTTATAAAGTTATTACCATTTATGGATATAAAACAGCTTTTCGAAAAAGGTGGTTCCTCCTATTTTGAGAGGAACACCTTTCGAATCCTTTACCTTCGCCATCCTAATCGAAACCATTGGTCTCGAAACCCATAAAGCCAGAACCAAGGCACATGGTATTAATGGAAATTGATACGAAGTGTGTTGGTGAGTAAGCGGAAGTTAAGTTGTCGAAAGTTATGCTTTCATCATAGTCGAAAGAAGGATTCAACTTTAAAACGATCAATGCCTGCCTAGTTTTTGAAGGCCTTCGACCAACTCGATACCCTATAGAGTCGAAACCTTAGCTTGTTTTCTAAAGCTAATTTCTTGCTTTGATTTACTTAAAGTTTTCAACATTGTCGAAAGTTAGGCTTTCGAAAGATTTCGAAAGGAATTCTACAAACAGCTTTCGAAGGAGTTTCTTTTTCTTTAATTATAAGCTTTCGAAAGGGGATGGTTTCGACCTAGTTAAAGCCCAGCCGCTACTCTACATTTTGACCTTGTTAACCAGCAATGCTTTTAAAGGGTTGCACTTTTTTCCCTTAAACCAGACCTTTTTCTTAATTTCTTTCGAAAGGGGTTGGGGTTTTGAAGAAGACGAAGTCGAAAGGGGGTTTCAACCCAGACGTTAATTTTTTTTTATTTTTAGTGACTTTTTCTTTCAAACTACAGGGCTCTGACATCAATTTTTCCCCAAACCAATTTATGTTAGTTATAAAAGAGATACTTTCGTGTATAACCATTTTTGACCCAAATGATGTTTTTAAAGAGTAAACCCAATGCTTTCAAAAGGGGTACTTTCATTTGTTTTGAAGCTCTATATTTTATAAAGGTGATTTGACACCATCCAAAGGTGCAATAGGTTTTGAAAGGAAATATTTATTAAGTGCTTCGAAAGGTTTGTATACAATGTTTTAAAAAGAGATCTTTGCTTTCGAAAGGAGGCTATACAAAGGTTTTGAAAGAGATGTTTTTGATTCAAAACATAAATCCAATCTCAATTTAAAGTAATAAATATGGCATAAATAGAGATTTTGGAACGTTACTCACTCTGTTATTAACCCATAACCGTGTTTTGGGGAAAGGTCAGAAAACTTGCTAGCTTGACCCAGTAATGAATATAACTTAACATATGTTAAAAATTTGATTAAAGATATTGGCAAGGGCCAATAGGTATGCAGTAAGCCCATGAAAACTTTATGATATTGGTAGAGGGTAATAGGTTAATAGTAAGCCCATGAAAACTATGATTTGATACTGGCAGAGGCCAATAGATTTGTAGTCAGCCCATGAAAACTATATCTGGGTTAAGATATTGGCAGTCATCAAATTGATTCCTAGTAAGCCCATGAAAACTAGGATAAGAATTAAGATATTGGAGTTACCAATAGGTTCTTATGATCCCATGAAAACTAAGTAATTAGATAGATAGTCCTTAAGATTTAACATGTTAATAACAACCCAAGCTTTAATTGAGACAGATAGTCAGAATGAATGGGGATGGGTAATCCAGAATTGACTTAATTGTTTGCATATCATCATATTGTTTTGAAATACTATGTTCTAACCATTGTGGATGCAGGAGCACAATATATGGTTTTATAGAAGTTTTAGGATACTAGTGAGGGGGGAAAACCCGTTCTGCTAAGCGGCGTGGTCCCATTAGATATCCAAATAGTTTGAGATGGTAAATTATTATTCATACCAGGCTTTATGTCTAAGTCTAAGTTTTTGTTTTCCCCTTAAACTCTTGGGTACTCAATTAATTTTGAGTAGGTTGTGAGTTAAAGGTTTTGAGGTCTCTCTTTAGACGAATAAAGCTTCCGTAGGCGTGTAAGAGGCAAATAGTTATTTAAAGTTATCTTATTTCCATTGTATGTTTGGTTGTAAAGGCAAACTATTTTATGCCTTAGTATGCACTCTGATCAACCAAGGGGCATCCTCACATGTCGCTCTTAGTGTATTCTGTTATTATATGTTATCTGAACGTGGTCTGTGATGGGATTTATGTAATCAAGTTGAAATGTTTTGAAATGGAATGTGGATTTTATCTGCTATTTAAATTTCTTCTATATGCTTATGTTTCTATGTATCAATGTATCTAATATCGCCGTATTTGGTCGCCAAAAATTAATAACTATAGACGACTGCAACATCCGTAGCCGTTAGCTTTGGGCCTTCAAGTAGGGGGATGTTACATGGTAGCTTGCATAAGTACCACTATGATCGCCAAGCCTCTTTCAAATTTGAAAAGTTAATTATTGATTTGGAAGTTTTTTAACGATAATTATTATCTATTATAAGGTTTTAAAGAAAATTATTATTTAGTAATAAGATTTAAAAGGGAAAAACTATTTATTAATAATGTATTAAAGATAATTAATAATTGTTTTAACAATGATTTAAGTTAATTATTTTATTAATACGATTCTTAAAAGTTATTTCTTAAAGTTATTTCCGAATATTAAACCATTATTTTAAAGTTATTTAATTATTGTTTAAAGTGTTTTAATTATATTTTAATTATTTATTTAAAGCGATTTAACTATACTTTAGTTTTTAATTAAAGTTATTTAATTATATCGATTAAAGTCATTTAATTATATTATAGGTTAATTAATTATCGTATTAATATTATTTACAAGTTAATGGATAATTATATTAATAATGTAAAGTTAATTAATTAGTTATTATACTAATATTGTTTTGAAAAGAATTTATTAATACAATAATAATGCTTAAATTTAATTTAATATATTATTAATGAGATTCTAAAGTTATTATTTTGAGTGAGGTTTAAAGATAATTATATAGAAGGGTGTTTAAATAATAACTTGTCGTTTAAAGTTCTTTTAAATAATTTATTGTTTATCAGTGGAATTTTATTGACTTAAAAAGTTTATTAAATAAGTTTCGGTTTAATAAGGAATAGTGTTTGGGGTTATCCTCATCTCTATTTTAAATAACAATTATTTTGATCCTTTTAGTATGATTTTGAAAAAAGGAATTTCCAAAAGGTTATGTGAACATGCTTATAACATTGTATAGGTATATGGAAAGATTTCAAAGTTTGAAAGTGAAAGGGGTTTGTGAATATACCCATTCTAGCAAGTATACGAATATTTTGATAAATATTTTGGAAAGAGATTTAATTATCTAAGATTAATTTTAAAGAGGTTTTTTCCGTAGGAAATGTAATCACTGTTTGTAATGTTTGTTTATTTAATAGTTAAAAAACCGACTATCAAATCTTGGCCTACATATTTAATCCTTCTTAATATTTATGCTATGGAAATATTCCCTGCTTAACACCGAAGGATTTTAACTTTGGAAATATCTAGGGGAAACAAGGGAATTATATAGTATAGTTACTGTTGGTGGTGCTATACTATATGTGCGAAATTGTTTTGTTCTTTTAGGATAAATGATAAGGAGATCCATCCACTTAAACGGTTAGGGAGTGATCCCCGCTCTTATGTATTATCTGATTATTTCCTAAAGAATCGATACTGAGCATTCTGAAAATTGACTATTGATTTTTTTAGCTCCCGATAAGCGGGGGAGTATACTCATAAGAGATGACTCCTACCGTAACCACTCCAAAAAACCATATATTATTCTATGGAGGAGTTTTGTGATATATTGAGATGTTGAAATTTATGTGTGGTTCCGAGATCCGTTGGAGTATGGGAATCTGTGTGTGATTCCAAGATCTATTTGAGATATGGGAACCATGTGCGATTCCAAGACCCATGGGAGGTATTGGAATCCATGTGGGATTCCATGATCTATTTTGATGGCGATGCGTGAGCTGGAACGCTGGACGTAGCCTCGTCAACGGTAATGACTAAAACCAGAGATAGGAGGCATGGCCGGTAGGGTTGGCGAACCCATAGGTGTAGTCGACTCCACCTAGCCATTACCTATAGTTGTTATGCATGCATGGTGCGATGCACTCGGTCTTAGCGAGACCAGCTATATTTCCATATAGTATATCACTAGGGATGTATGCTGCTTCGGAAGGATATCTTTAATCCTTATGTAGGAGGACCGTTTCTCAAAGCAACGAAAGCACCTCCATGGAATCCTACACAATTAGCGAACGCGCCTTATTAATTTTTGATTGTATACCAAGTATTGTTGTGATGTACACTTACGAGCATCACAACTACTTGATTATTGTTTTATTTTCACCCATAGACATTATTATAATATCACTATATTTTTTTATGTTAATGTTTTGTTTATCGTAAGGTAAAAACCCATCCGTGTTTTTGTTCGGCGTGGTCTTATAAAATACCTGTGATTTTAAAGGATTTTACAAGTTATAATAAATAAACTTCCTTATGATTTGAGTTTCTCATGCTAGTTTTACCAGACTGGCCTAGGCGTTATTTTCTATAATGCTCGCGCCAGCCCGAGCATATTTTCCTAATTTAGCTGGATACTTTGGAGCTTTTAGGAGATGAGCTGGATTCTCCAAGACGTATTCGCATATCTTATATTTTTCATTGCTTGTTGTTCTTGATTTGTGCATGTATTCATCAGCAATTGTAAGGACGGGCTGTTATAATTGTCCAGGCTGGAAATATGCTAGTGTACTATGATATTGTGTATAATAAAGATGATTCCTTTTTTTAAAATCTTGTATATATTATATATCCTCTTGTCACGATGTGAGATTCTATTCCTTCTTCTGCTTCTTTTACCCTAAAAATCTGTCTTTCCAGCACTTGGATATTCGGCATGGGAATACTATGGCTGTATTAGTGTCGGTTTATATGGGTCGAAAGGCGGGTCATTATAGTCCAACACATCAAATAAAATTTTCTAATTAACATTTCATAAATATTAAATAATTTAATTAATTATAACAATGTAAATAATTAAATTGGATGGTAAAAAAGAGTATTCAACGTTTCATTAGTGTGACTCTTATGTATAAATTTGGTCAACTATTAACATCAAACAATTCGAATATTAACATTCACACTTCACTTAGAAGGTGGTGTGACTTTATGGACAAATTTATCACTTACTCGGTATCGGTAAGCATTACACTATAGTGTTAATTAGCTATACCAATTCTCTTTGTCAAAACTATATCACTTTGAACTTCTAGAATTTGGTAATGGTTAAAATTCCAATATCATCCATATTCAACTCTATTGTCCAAATACAAAGTCATTGGTTCATTAATAATAATAATTGTTAACCTAACTACTCTGGCCATAGATTTTTTTACTTTGTTTTGACTTCAGTTGATCGTGACACTAAGCCCATAACCGAGGAGACGAATCCTCTTCTAAATAGTGTTTCACTTTCAATACTTCCACTAGACCCAACTACAATCATTCGGTGGTCAGCATGCCATGATTTAACTATAATTGAAGCAGAGCATTCATATTAAAGATCAACAATATTCTCAAGTTGAAAGAACTGTGTAAAGTAGTCACATTGTTATTTTCAATTTGACCCTAGTTATATTAACTAACAGAAAACTATCGAGTGAGTCATTCCATAGTTATCCAATAATTATAAATACGTAACCCATTAGTGCCCTAGCATTCATGTGTAATACACTACCCAACATTTGGAGAGCATTACGTACTCTAGTCCCAACGGATGCATTGATATCCAGTCTCGATACATCTTGACTATGAATATTTAAAATGATGTATTTATTACATCATGATACAATAACCATGATTACAGCTATTTGTAATTACTATCACAAACACACCATTTATTAATCTTTTGTTAAATATATTTCAGTTAAACATTTAATTAATTATAACACATTATAACAAATATATAACAGAAAGAGAAACACCTTTATTACGAATGAGATTTGATTATAGAGTTAATATTTTATAACGCATTATAGAATCGCCCTTAGGGCATACCCTAACTCTATCAAATTTAACTACACATGATATATATGACATAAAATATAAAAGGGAGTTTATACGTTATAGGTTTGCCTTTGAACACATGTTTATTAGTAGGATCTCCTAAATTTAGCTTGAATCGATCACCGATGTTGCAACTATCAATTCCCCCATAGATCTACTTTTATTTGATGTGCTTTGGGTGATGAATTTTTTTGCAATGGTGGATGTTAGAACGGGAGATCAGCCAGCTTTAGAGAGAAGCAAAAATCAAGAGAAGATGATGAGGGTTTAGGCTTGTTTTACAGAAAGGAGAAGGAAGAAATACCTCTTCCTTTTACTATTTCTCCCTTACCAATTCCGAATCAAATTCGTAATTCAAACAATCCATTTCCCTCCCTCTTTCTATTGACGACTTCATATTGGGCTAAATAGGCCTACACCAAAACTCCAACTCATTTAGTAATTAACATCATTTAAATCGTATTTAAATGTGTATGGACGTCATATATCGATACGTACATATATAACTTTTATATACGCACCCAATTAATTACTAACGACGCCTAGAAAATTACTAATAAAACACAATACATGAAAAAAAAATTAAAATTTCATCAGTATTAATTCATTTAGTTAATTTGAAACAATTTATAAATCAATCAAATCTCATACCACCTTAACTATTAATGTGGTAGTTTGGCCAAATTTATTGCTTATACATCTATATTAGCAGAATCCAATTTTATAGCCTAAGCAGTACTATTTAGTAACACTTATATACACCGATTCTTTTCCTCAACAATATCACTTTAGGATTTATGGAATTTGGTTTTGGTCAAGAATACAATACCATTCATATTGTACTTGATTAATCCATAAACAAAATCATTGGTTTAATAATAATATTTAAACGTATTACCCTGGCCAAAGATTTTAACTTTAAGTTGACTAGAGTTGATCGTGGTATTAACCTTAGACGGTTAAAAAATTTCTAGTAAATAGTGTTTCACTTCCAATGTTTCAAATCAGGCTCAACTATAGTTACTTGATGATCGCTATCCATGATTTAACTATAATCAATGAATATTATCCACATTGAAGCTCAATAGTATTCTCAAGTCGTGAGAATTGTGTAATATTGTCACTTTGAGATTTCTTATTTGACCTAGTTGTTATTAACCAACTGCAAACTCCTGGGTGAATCATACTATAGTTATCTAATAACTATCCGTACGTAATCCCTTAGTGCCCCCAACAACCATGAGTAACAAACTTCCTAACGTTTTGAGAATGTTGAATACTCTAGTCTCAAAGGATGTACGAATAATCTTTCTCAAAACATCTTGATTAAGAATATTTAAAATAATATGTTATTTTATATTGTGATAATTTTAATATGCTTGCAACTTCTTATAATTATTATCGCATAACATATCATTTAAGGATTTTCTATTTAATATACTTGAAGTAATTACTTAATAAATAATATATCACAATATAACCAGTATATAATACCAAAAATGCCTTTTATTTCAAACCAAATTTGATTACAAAGTTAATAATTTATAATAAATTATAGAATTGCCCCTAGAGCATCCCTCTAATTCTCTTAACCCATGCATAATTTTCATTATAACAAACTTGCAATTCTATAGGTGGCAAGTACACATCTACAATCTTGACTTTGAACCCCGTGGCAAGTATGCCTATCTTATCTTTCTACATGTGGCATGACACACTTGACCTATACACTTCCCACGGGTTGCAAGAAAACCTATACAATCCTATCATTCAATGGGTGGTAGGATGCCTCTTTATAATTTAAAGGGTAGAGTAATACAACAAGAAATCATATTTTCCGAATGCAAATTCTTATAGTCTTTAGTACAAAGTTCTTAGTCGATTTTAAAAAACATTTTCTAAAAATTAATTTGATTGTTATAACTATTAGCAAATTTCTTTGCTGACTTAATACGCAGTGCAGGCTAAGGCTATTCGAATAAGGGCTTAAGTAACCTTATGCAAGCTTAGAAATATATGTAAGTCTAAGTCCATTTGTGTTTATGTTCATGTTCATTTTTGCATGTCCATTTTCCAATATAGTCAATTACGAAAGTTCAAGGGAAATATGCAACGAAAAGTTAAATTTCAAAGTCCTTATTTGCATAAAATCCAAGAGTTACAATCAGCTTTAGAAATCCCTAAAATTGATTTAGAGTTTACAACTTGCAATTGAGAAGAAGAGAAAGAAAGTCATTCATCCCCATTTAATTGGCGGAGGGGGTCCTATTTATAGGGGTGTCAATCATGCAGGATGATTAACACGTGTCTTGGCTTGGAATTTAAGGGCTTCGCTAGCTCCATTTTTGTACTACTTCCTTTATAAAGACTCGGCATCGCTTACATGTAGAGGCTCAACAATACAGTTTTCCATATAGAAACTCGGTAACCATCCCTTGTAATCAGATGCTTGACATCTTCTAGTGGCGTGGTATACTCTCTTTGTTACATACTTGACAACATTCTGTGTTGTAGAGGCTCAACATTCCTTCTGCCATCGTAGAAGCTTGCCATCTTTTAGAAGCTCGACACCCTTTTTACATCTTTGACAACCCTGATATCTTTGAGCTAAGTAACTTTTATGTTGTAGAAGCTCGATATCTCTTGTTCCTTCAAGTTTGTATTAAACACAATAACTATCAACTTGATAGCTATCTTACATTAGTGACTCGATATCCTTGCTTTTATTATGACCTGCTGATTGTATACAGTGCCTTGGCTAGGCAATTTTCCTTCTGCAAACTTGACAGCAATTGCTTATAGAGGCTTGCTAACACCTCCTACTTTAGATACTTGACAACCCTTGTGGTTGTAAAGACTCAACAACCCTCTGTTGTTAGATGCTCGACAAACCCTATGATTGTAGAGGCTCGATACCACCTCTTATGGTTGTAAAGGCTTGACAACATTACAATGTTCAAGCTCGACAACTCTTATATCTTGATAACTCCAAGCATTACTGATTCCTTTAAGCTATACAACTCTTGAGTAGAAGCTCGATAGCTATCTTTATATTAGAGGCTTGATACTATTAAACTATCAGCTAGATACTTCATTCTATTGTTTAAATGCTTGATAACTTCTTCTATCTTCAAGCTTGACAACTATTCTCATTTTCAAACTCAATATGTTCCTTTTGATAATCGGCACTTGTATTATGTAGTAACATTTGCCTCCCGTGCATGGAAGAAGAATATTATATTTTAGTATAATCCCACCATTCATATTGTCAACTATTGGTATTCAGGAGCTACCAATTCATTCAAATAAAGATCAACGCTTCTTGATGTTTCCCACTTCCACTATAAATACTTTCCCCTTCTTTTCCTAAATGCTTCACCTGTAACTCAAAATTGTATATAAAATTTCTTCTCCAATCTTGCAACTTCCAAAAAGAAGCTTTAATTCCTTCTGTATTCAAATTCAATTCACGGTACATCTTTTTATTTTTCTTTTGGGATCTATTTAAGGATGAAAGGGTTTTTTGATTATAGAATTAGGGTTTTACGAATTGAGTGTTTATGAACTGCTTGGGTTTAATTGGCGATTTTGATCTAAACAATTTCATGATTTTGGAATTTTCCTATTTGAATCCAAATGCCGCTTGTAGTACGTAGCTATAATAATTTGGTATTTCGATGTACACTTGGTTATTATATCTAACAGCTAGAGATTTAACATCTATTTAGAGACTCGCTGGCTTTTAGAAACTTGACATCTATCCAGAGACTAGCCAACTAGTTATAGGCTCGCCAACTAGTTAGAGACTCGATAACTAGCTAGTGACTTGCTAACTAGTTATAGGCTCGCCTACTAGTTAGGCACTCGACAACTAATTATGAACTTGGCAACTATTTAAATAATCGTCAACTACTTACGGACTCGACAACTATTTTAAGAATCGTCAACTAGTTATGAAATCGACAACTATTTATGAGCTCGACATTTAGTTATCCATTATTCTATATCTATACTTAAGGAAAATTTTCTTTAACATTTTCTTAGGTACTTTTAACTTTTATAAAATATATGATACTTCCCGGATTTTCTTACATGATATTATCTGACAGATAAATGGCTGGCAAAAAAGGTTCTAAAACCTCTTCTCCTTAGGAATGCCTAAGATCTCTTGCTTCAGAGAAAGAAGATAACAGTCTCATTCAGTCTTTTATAACTACTCAAAATGAAGTAGACACCATCCTCCAAAAGTTTGGCAATATCAGTGTAGAAGCTAGAGTGGCTGGCCCATTCGGTAGGATAGATAATCCTTTGAAAGGGTTCTTTGCCTTTACTCCAATCCACATTGGGCATTCGAGACACCTTCCCCTTCTAAAATTCTTTTTTCCGATTCTTGGATCACTTGGGACTCTCTTCAAGACAATAATCACCTAATTCTTATACCTATCCGAACTGACTTGAAATACTTGCCAAGGAAGCTGACCTCCCCACATTTGATGCTAAAACTCTCCACTCATTGGTAATTCTTGTTGAAGTTGGGAGACAACCTACAAGTACTCTGCATCACCTTCTTCATTATCCAAAGAGCATAATTACCAATCTGATTAATAGAACCGCGGACTGAGAAAACCAGTTCTTTTTTATCAAGAGACATACCCCTAGGATCAAGGGGTACTTCTCTACTCGTAGTAAGTCTTGTTGCTCTTTTTCTATTGTTTATACTGTATTCTTATTGTTCTTTTATAATTGTTATTTTCTTCCAAAGCCTACTTCTAAGGAGAAAAAGCCTTCCATTTTTAAGACAATCAGTGCTTTGAGCTTGACATCTCACAATATTGGGGACAGGTTTAAACTTTTGATTGAAGTCCGTCTTCAAAAATATTACTTTGTTCCGAAAAATCACAAAGTTCTTGGGGGGCCCCCGATGGCTAAGAAGGATGTTTATAGGAACCAAGTTTTAGTCATTGGCAAGTAAAACGTCTTTCTTCCTACTTTTCTCATTCAGCGTGATTCTTATGGTAATCTCTTATTGTGATTCTACTAGAATTTCTTATATCAACATCTTATGATTCTTTCTTTAAGCTCCAATCTTACCGTCCTAGTCACTAGACGAAGGATGATAAAGCTCATACCTCCTCCTTGGTCATGACCACTAAAGCTGCCCTAGTTGCAAACTCTATTGCTAATGCCTATAAGGCTATTGAAATTTGTAAAAGGAAGAATGATTATGACAATCTATCTAATGCTTCAATTCCTACTCCAAGTAAAAAGGTCGGGCTTGGAAAAGGTCAAACACCTACTACTATTGAGAAGGAACTGAATGCAACTACAACCACTATTAACCAAGATTTTAGTGCCATTGATTTAAGTTTGCAAGACCAAAATCTTTAGAATCGAATTACAAACCAGACAAAAGTTGTTAATATCCTAAGTCCTGTTATAGATATTACAGGTCCCTTATCTGTAACTACTTTACAACGTTGGACCAAGAGTTAGGCCTAACTCATCCTCTTATTGAATCCCTTCTTTGTGAAATTTCGGCCCGATCCATCCCCTCGGATTTTGTTAACTTTGTTTGTCTGTTATCCAAACCCCGTCTATAGCTTCTTTAATACCATTGCAGCCTTCTATCCTTTCATAAGATCATCTCCACATTCTTTTCCAATAGCTTTTTATGGTACGTGCCTTTGCATGTCTGGCTATTTATATCTTTAAATTAAATGCAAACTTTTTTATTCATCAATTTTCTTCATCATTTTTGTTTGTTCAAGTGGCTAAAAAAATGTTATTCCTTCAACAAGACTCTCATGAGTCTATTGATCACGTCCCAAATTTTAAAGAATAGATTACATTATTGATAGGTAAATTCAGGTCCCTTGAGGGTAAGATCCTTGAAGGTACAAAAAAAGGGATGAGGTTATTACTGAAATAGGTAAACTTGCCACCAATATGGATGAAGAAAGAATAATCAAACTAGCGACTGAAGAAAGAGTAAAATCTATGGAAACTGAACTTGAATAGGCCAAAACTAAAACCACTCAAGCGGCTGCATAAGTTATGACCTTAAAGAGTAAATTGGAAAGCAAGGAGGTAGCACTTATCCACACGAATGACATCATCAAGGATGATAAAAAGAAAGTTTCCTCCTTTTTAGAATAAGCCTTCCCTCATATAAAAGAAGAATGTTATGAGCAGGCCCATTACATACTATGATAATATTGAAGATTATCTGGACTTGAACTTGCCCTCACTACCAAAATTGAAAGACAAGTTCAAAAGGAAGTTTGACCACAAATTGGAGAGAGTTTCCAGGTCACTAGAAGATGAATTCCTAAAAGAAATCATCGATCCTTGGAAATTATTGTATTTTGATAATCCCTTCTTGATGAGGATAGAATAATGGGTATAGGAGTGATAAAAGAAATGATAACAATGATGGTGAAGAAGATGAAGATGGCGATGAAGATGATGTGATTGGAGCGACCTTAAAATTGGAACACTTAGTCTTCGAATATCAAAACATTTCGTATTATAAATATGATTATATAACATTATTAGACATCATTTAACTAACGAACAATGATAAGAAACTTGTTTTTTCTAAATTATTTAAAAAATATATTATTCGAAGAAAAATCGATAATGTGACGAAAATCAATTTATGAGTAAACAACTTTTCGATGGATATAAGTTATTCAAACTATTATGCGCTTTTCTAATGATCAAATGAACAGATTAGCAACTAATCAACACACTCTCCTCTTTATGAAAGTTGGAATATTCTAGAAGCTCCATTAGGATAAGATCTATTATCATGAGAAGTGTATAGGTGTAATTAGTATAAAGGAGAAGTGATGTATAAGAGAAGTGATAGGAAGTGAGTCTTCCATGGCATGGTAGGGTGGATGAAGGAAAGCTTAGGAAACACCATCCTTGTGCCTATAAAAGGAGAGGCATATCCTTAGGAATAAATCACAAATTCATAAGACAAAAAATAAGCTTTTCTAATGGCTTCTTCCTCTTCTTCTCTAAATTTCTAGAGCAAATTAATTGCAAATCAAATCCAAATCAACTTAAATTTGAAGTGAAGCCTTAGGGGAATATTATAACACCTTCCACCTAGTTAGAAGTTGAAGAAATGAAGCCAAACTCCGAATGTAAGCTTTATCCATGAGCAAATAAGTGAGGGAAGGAGGGAAAATTCAAGGTAAAGGAAAGGAAGGAAGAAGAAGGTGTTGCAAGGTGGAGGTTGGACATGGGTGCTTCAATCTTGGTTGTTGTGAGGTTAAAGGTGAGTTAACACTCCTCTTAGAATGGGAAATATAACATACATATGTTGTGTTTTGATTGCATTAAGTTGTTGAATTGTTAATGACATTGTTAAAAATATTGGTTTGATTCTTGTTTTGAAAACAAGAAGCATATGTGATCCATATGAATGGACTTGGAATGGACTTGTATGACTTATGAAAAAAACTTGAAACAAAGTACATAGGTTATAGATGGACTTTGGTTGAGATTGGACTCAGATTTGAAGGTGCACTTATAACGATAGTTATTATAGATGCAGTTTGGAATTGCTGTGTTTGTAGCAATTTCGATGGAACTTTGTAGACAGATCCTTAGGGGTTTCTCACCATATTTATAATAGTATATACATACATACATACATACATATATATATATATATATATATATATATATATTTGCTGCTATTAAAAGTTTGGATAGTAAAAAATTAAGTAACATCTCGAAAAGTGGCCAAAACTTCAGTTGTGCAAAACTGCCCCGTTTAGCTTTGATTTTTGAACTTTAAAGGTTTGAAAAGATATTCAAATTTAAAAATTCTGTCTCGTTTTTTTATAGGTGTTCACTAACTCGTATTAGAGTATTTCAAAAGCAGTTTGAGATATAATAAAAACTTGTTTTTTCAAGTTTTTAAGAAAACTATAAAGTTGTTATTTTCAAGTAATATTTTGATAAAATGTTTTAACACCTATTATTAGAATTATAAAGTATTTTGAGAAAATGTTTTAGAACATATAATTAGTATTATAAAGTATTTTGAGAAATAGTTTCAAATCTGAGTCCAATCTCAACCAAAGTCCACCTATAACCTATGTACTTTATAATAAAAACTTGTTTTTTCAAGTTTTTAAGAAAACTGTAAAGTTGCTATTTTCAAGTAATATTTTGAGAAAATGTTTTAAAACCTATTATTAGTATAAACAGTTGTTATTACTTACCTGGCTTCATTAGTAACTACAAATCATTGTATAAGCAATTGTTCTAACTAGACAATCGATTAGTTGATTATCTAACTTGACTAAATATTGCTTTAGAAGTTATCGAAAGGCTTCACAATTTCATAACAATGAGAACTCCTCGGGATGGGTATTGGTACGAAACTTCTCCAGCTTTCGCCTACTTTTAAGAGAATTAAAATTGAGTTAACCGACAATTCATCGATTGGGTTTTGGAGAGTCCAATAAGTGGAAAGAGCGTATTATATGGGATGACTCAAACTCATAATCACTTCAAAACTATCTACGCGGTCAATGTTTTGGAAGTGGTTATGAAGTTAAGTGTTAAAGGGTTAAACTGTCAATCCTAAGGTTAAGTCCAAATGAGAGGTTGGCGTTAACATTTCAAATGACGCTATTGTATGGGACTTTCTATCTTGAGGAGTATTCCAAGAGAGAGGACAGCTTAGCATTTGTCGAAGGACTTATATAGGGAACCCATGCAGAAGTTCGAGATCTATTCGAGATGCTTGAATCCATGTGGTGATTCGTGATCTTTTCAAGATGATTGAACCCATTTAGGGATTCGTGTTCTGTTCGAATAATGAAGACTCATGTAAGAGATGTCGAACATAGCCTTGACATCGAGAAAATGACAGAAAAAAGAGAAGAAGTGAGAACAAGGGGTTTGGTTAACCTAAAATGCATATCAACTCCATATCTAGAGATGTATATCGATTGTTGCTAATAGGAGTTAATATGACATGAACATACACTGAGTGTGGTCCAGTTATATTTACCTTAGAGCATATCCTATCTAGAGATATACGATGCTCGAAAGTTAGTTTCTGATCCTTGTCACTAAGTTTAGATTCGGCTTGATCCAAGAAGATCTCCATAGATATTCCATTATGCGAACGCACCTTAGTTGTATTGATTGTAAACCTATTATTGTTGTGATGTTTACACAACAACCATTTGATATGATTTATTTGTTACACTTTAGACATTATCTGTCATATCACTATATGTTAAACTTAATGAATAGTTGGTTTCTTTGTGGAGGAAACCATTACAAGAATCTGTATGGTCTCAATGTTTACTATTACTTGTTACATATTTCTTGAGTTTCTCATGCTTGTTTACCATACTGATCTGGGTGTTATTTTCTTATAAGGCTCAGGTCAGCCCCGTGTATGTTTCAAGATTTAGCTATAGACGATTTGGAGCTTATGGAGAAGTGATGGATCATTACCTTCCTTAGTATTCTTATTTTCACTGCACTGTTGTATTGTATGTAATAGAATTGTGAGGATACACAGTTATAATTGTCTAGGCTAATTATAGTATTTAGGCTTTAGTAACTCTAAAATTTCTGCATTTATAGTAACTGTTGCAATGTTCCTTGATATTATATATGACCATTCCGTTGTGAAATTCTGATGTTGTGTTCTTTTCTTATTCTATTCTTTATTTACCCTAACTTTTTGTCCTTTCGACACTTGGGTGCTCAGCACATGAATAACATAGATGTACTAAGAGTCGTCATTCGAGGGTCGAAAATTTAGGTCGTTGCACTTGGTATTAGAGCCAAGGTTGAGCGAACACCTTGGCTTTGGTTGGGTATGGCTCATTACAAATAGGGTAAGCGACACCCTAGAATGATTCGAATGTACTATACATAAGAGAGTGTATTTGTATTTTCAAAACTATACTTTTAAAAATTATTCCTTAAGAATATCTCCTTCTAAGTAATCCTCTCTTAGTATCTTTCCCTTGGAATAACTCTATCATTTAGATTTCTAAAGCCGTTTCGCTTTGATTAGGTAGTAAGAATTATAGATACTAAAGCTTCTAGTGCTAAGAGAGATGTAGAAGAAGAAGAAGTGGTGCAGGTTCGACCATGGAAAGACTTTGCTTCGATATGGCATGAGTTTGAAATGTTGGGCAGAAAGAGGTTCAACGGCACCGAGACTATCATCAAGGTTCAAGCTTGGATTAGTTTATGCAATGTGGTGTGTAAGGATATGATAGGTCATATTCATGGAAAGTTCAAGGATATTATTAATACGGGTTTTTGGATCTAGGGTTCGGCTCTAAGGCTGTCTATATTTGCACCAATCGGGGGTAATAAGCTGAAGTTTCAACTACTGAGAGATATTTCTAGTTAGCTTGCCATTGGTGTGGACGGAAGGGTCATTTTGCTAGGAAATGTATGTTGGGTGGAGAAGGGTAGATGGTTAAACCACCGATCGCAAAGGTTTCGATGATTGAGCTACAGACGATAAAGGCGCAATTTACACCGAGGATTTGCTACAACTGCCACCAGCCAGGTTATTTTGTCAGAGATTGTCTGATGCTCTGGATAAGAGAGTAGCCTGGGGTATTTTCACTTGCTTTAGCATATTTCACTTCTGCAGCTGTGAAGGAAGAGCATATTATTAAGGGTGTACTATTTGTTTATGGTTTACCTATTCACGTTTGTTTGACTCTAGTGCTTATAGTTTAATATCCCTTAACCTTAATTGTTTAATTATGCTCGGCATGTTAGGAACATTGACTACTATTTGTTGTTGATTTGTGCTCAACTAGTTTATGAGCAATTTTCCTTTCTACATCATGAGTTGGGTTGACAGTAATTATGAGCGCATTGAAACAAATACCTTGTGAATTAAGTTTGATGATAAGGCGTTCGGTGATAATGTTGGAGTATAAGTTAAAATTTTGAAAAAGATGTTTACTATAAACAAATGGAAAGATATGATATTCTAGAAATAACTATTTTTGAGAAGATTGATATAAGAAAGTGATTTTATATAAGTAAGTTTTTAAAACATGACTTATAAACAAAATGATTTAAATAGGGAATTTGAGAACTTAAATTTCGGTATCTTTGAAAATATTTTCCAAGGTTCCGACAAAAATAATAATAATATTATTTGAATGTAAATATTTGGTAAGTTAGTTTCGGAAATTAAGATCATGATGCTTAGTATTTTTATACGAAGTACTTGATACTGTTTTGGAATGATTTTGGTTAAATACCAAAGGTATGGTTTGGATGTACTGAACTCATTTCTGTCACTTGAAAATAATTTTGGTGATGATTGCAGCATCATCAACATTCATTTTCGGATTTTTAAGTGTGGGAGGTTACAAAGTTATTTTTGTCAAATGGATTTGCGCTTAATCCAAAGTAAGATTTGATATACAAAAGTTATATTTATATTTTATTTCCCAATGATTTAAAATGAAAACCAACGTTTAGTTATAAAGTTTTCTTATTAAGTTATTTTATGGACACATGTATCATATGCATTAGGACAGTTTGGTTGTTACATCATGTAAGATATGCAGATTGATGGTTTTCATTTGTTAAAATGAAATGGAATTTTCGACGATTTTGGATAGTCGAGAACTTCAGAATGTTTATATAACTTGAAGCTAAGTGTTTTTATGAAAATATAAAGTTGAGTTTATATAATACTTATATTTGGAAAGATGGTAAGTTAAAAAGAGTTCAAATTATTGACCGTACTTGTTAAGTAAAACATAATGATATTTTGTATATGCTATTAGGATGTAGTGGAGTATTATACGAGTATGAACCTAAGTTATAAAATAATTATAAACTTGACGTTAGTTTAAATGAAATGATTTATAAATTTTTTAGTATCGAATGGGATACTTATTGGATAAATGAATGTGATTAAAAAGGAATTAGTGTAGTTAAGAATCCAATAAGATAAACAAGTAAGTTGTATATAGATCGTTTTATTCACATGACTGTTCATAATTTGGTAATCGAGTATATGTTTTCGAGGTGATTCACACCGGTCCGAAAAAGGTAGTAGGTTTCAATCGATATAAGTTGTTCGAACTCTTGTGCACTTATCTAATGAACAAACGAACACATTAGCAACTAATTAGTGCAATCTCCTCTTCATGAAGCATGCAACATTTTAGAAGCTTCCATTAGGATAAGAGATATTATGGTAAGGGTATAAGTATAATTACCATAAAGGAGAAGTGATGTAAAGTAGAAGTGATGGGAGATGAGGCTTCCATGGCATGGTGCGGTGGTAAAGGCAAGCTTAGGAAACACCATACTTGTGTCTATACAGGGAGAGGCATACCCTTAGGAATAAATTACAAATTCACAAAAACCAAGCTTTTCTAATAACATCTTCTTCTTTTCTAAATTACTAAAGCAAATTAATTGCAAATCAAATCCAAATCAACTCAAATTTGGAGTGAAGCCCTTAGGGAATATTACAACACCTTCCAACTAGTTAGAAATTGAAGAATTGAAGCCAAAATATCCATGGAAGCTATGGCCATGAACAAAGAAGTAAAGGGAGGAGTGCCAATCCAAGCTAAAGGTAAGGAATGAAGGAAGTGGAAGGTGTAGCAAGGTGGAGTTTGGACTTGGGTTCTTAGATATTTGTTGTGATGTTAAAGGTGAGTTAACACACCTCTTTGAATGGAAAATATAACATATATATGCTGTGTTAATTTGTTGAATTGTTATTGACATTGTTTAAAACGTTCGTTTGATTCATGTTTTGAAAAAAAAAGCATATGTGATCCATGTGAATGGACTTGGAATGGACTTGTATGACTTAGGAAAAGACTCTGAAACAGAGCACATAGGTTATAAATGGACTTTGGTTCAGATTGGACCCGGATTTGAAAGTACACTAATAGTAATAGTTGCTATAGATGCGGTTTGAAATTGCCTTGTTTTTGGCGATTTATGTAAAACTTTGTAGAGAGATCTTTAGGGTTTTTTCGCCATATTTGTAATGCCTTATATATATGTTTATTGCTATTAAAAGGTTGGATAGTAAAAAGTAAAGTAACGTCTCGAAAAGTGGCCAAAACTTCACTTGTGCAAAATTGCCTTATTTAGCTTTGATTTTTGGACTTTAAAGGTTTGAAAAGATATTTAAATTTATGTATTTTGTTTCATTCTTTTTACAAGTGTTTACTAATTCGTATTAGAGTATTTAAAAAGTGGTTTTGAGAAAATGTTATAAAACCTATTATAAGTATTATGGCGTATTTTAAAAATATTTTTATGCATATATAGCAAGTTTTACAAGTAAATTACTATACTTATCATTGTAAAAATTGGGTTTAAAAAGTATAAAATAAAGGTTTAGAAAGAGGTAAGAATTGCTTAATAGCCAAATGTTTAATTGTTTTAATACTTGTTTGAAAAGTAATTATCTATGCTTAAAACTAAAAGCCAACGAAGTAAGGCTTATCTAGTTATGAGAGTTAAGATTGATGTTCCAGTAGGGATATGTATAGAGCTCTAACCTACCGGCTTTCTTCTTGTCCGATAAATAGTAAGCCAGAAAATGTCGGGAATGTGTTAATCGTGTTTATTTATTACCTGTTTATGGAAATCATTAGTACTGTACTTAACACTAAAAACCGACCAGGTGGAATTATCTATTTGTGAGATACAAGAATGAAGTGTCTAGACAAGATTTTGATGCAACCAGCGGTCTAACTTACTTGGCTTCACACTTTGATGAGGAATAGTTAAGTTGGAATGTCGGAAATGAGTTAAGTGTTCGAATATTGATTTGTATAAGTAATTGTTTTGACTAGATAATCAATTAGTCGATTATCGAACTTGACCAAATATAACTTAAGAAGTTATCGAAAAGGCTTCGCGATTTCATACCAATGAGAAACCCCAGGGAGGAGTATTTGTACTAAACGTCTCTGTCTTTCATTTACTTTTGAAAGAACCAAAATTGAGTTAATCGAGTATTCATCGATTGATTTTGGAAACTCCGGTAAGTAGGAAGAGTATACTTATATGAGATTACTCAAATTAGTAATCACTTCAAAATCATATAGGCGATCTATGTTTTAGAAGCGGTTGTGAAGATAAATGTTATAGGGTTGAGCTGTGAATCCTAACATAAAGTCCAAAGTAGAGGTCGGCGTTAACATTTCGAACGATGTTATTGTGTAGGGCTGTCTATCTTTAGGAGTATTCTAAGAGATATGATAGTGTTAGCATTCGTCGGAGGACTTATGCAGGGAACCTATAAGGAGGTTCAAGATCTATTCGAGATTCTTGAATCCATATAGTGATTCGTGATCCATTTGAGATGATGGAATCCATTTGGGGATTCGTGTTGTGTTTGAGTGACGAAGACTCGTGTGAGAGATATCGAACGTAGCCTCAACATTGAGAAAGTGACAGAAAATAGAGAAGGGCAAGGTTAGTAGGGTTTAGTTGACCTCAAGGGTATATCAACTCCATATCTAGAGATACTTATCGATTGTTGCTAGCGTGAGTTGATATGACTCAGACTATATATCGAGGGCGGTCCAGTTACGTTTACCTTAGAGTATATCCTATCTAGAGATACGACGCTTAGAAGGCAGTTTCTGGTCCTTTTCATGGAGTTGGGGTTCAGCTTGATCTGAGGAGATCTCCATGGAAAATCCATTATACGAACGCCCCTTAGCGGTATTGATTGCATACCTATTATTGTTGTGGCGTTCACACAACAGCTATTTGATATGATTTATGTGATATACTCTAGATATTATCTTTTATGGCGCTATATGTTAAACCTAATGAATAGTGGTTTCCTTAAGGAGGAAACCATTATGGAAATCCGTACGGTCTCAATGGTTACTGTTATGTGACGACTTGCCTTTTCGACCCTTAAAGATCCACACTAATGCAACCTTGGTATTCACGTGCCGTAAATTCAAGTGCCAAGGAGGCAAATAATCAGGTGTTTTTAAAAGAAATAAAGAAATAATAACAATAGAATCTCACATTCGCATTAAATATACCTATGGAAAGTACATATAATCACTTAAAGCGATTCATCAAAGTTACGATAAGTACTAATGGAGCCAGGGATAGTTATAAATGTCTATCCTTATAGAGATTGGTAGATACTAAATACATACTACGTGATACAATGGAAATTTGAAATATATCACCATTAACATAAGGACCCTCCAGTCTTCATGCTCCATGCTCCTTCCAAAATGCTCCAAGCTACCTGACTACTTGGCTACCCAAGAAAATATGGCACCTAGAGTTTAAGGAAAAAGGAAATTAAACTTCGAGTCTGTCATGAGAATGGTGTGAGAAACCCAAAATATGAGTATTTGAAAAAAAAAGGTATCTCATAAGACCACGCCTCACATAAACACGTAATGGGCTTTTACTTTATGATAACCAAATTATTTCTACATAAAATTTAGTGATATTGTTTTTAGTTACATTCTTTGAAAATACCTTTTAAGTAAATATACATAATCTTAGCCGAAATTGTTACATTATTAAATTCCAGCATAATAGGTTTGCAACTAAAACCAAAGGCACTTATTGGAGATTTGGATTTCCAATGAATAGCGAGGTAAGAGAATACCTCCCGTACAGTACATTTCTAGAGAAATGCACCGAGGATCGACATCTTCGAAACCACTATGAATTAGGACCTTCCTTCCCGTAGACCCATCTGGTGGAGGATAGAACCGAATATGATATCAGCTCGACCGTTACCGGCCTATCCGAGATACCATAGAATACACCACATAATTAAAACCCGACGTCAGAGCGGGTAGAAATAAAAAATCGAGAATGGTGATATCATAATATAATGGTAGCGAACTACTTAGCCTTAAAGCAACCTCTCTTTCAGAATTCCGTAGGTGTGAGGCTCGAGGTAACATTTACCTTTCTTAGAGAATTTCCACTTAAAAACCCACAATGCCATTTCCAACAATAAACTATTGATTTCCACAAAAGTACAACCCCTGAGCTTATACATCTTAAATAAGGGTGTTAAGTATAAGAGGGGTTACCTCCTACACCACCAAATAGATGTACGTTTGTAGAGATTAATGCACTGTGATCTTAGAAATGCAATGTCAGACTACCATCCAAACAAGTTGTCTAGGAGTAGGACAAACCGAAGGTGCACTCCTACCGCATCCTGTCGGGCATTACCCCTAAGATTAGTAGCGAGTATTCCTTGCATATGAAGATACTAGAGTGAAGGGACCACTGCTATTTATTATTTTGAGCGTAATTCCGAAATTATCAACAAGCGGTCCTTTTATTTTGAAGATCCGCTCCTTCAGCTTTATTGTCTTTAACATATCTTCACTTTCAAACTCGTATATTGGTTTGAGGTTGTAACAACCTGGGGTTTTGTAACAATTAATTATCGTCAAATGACAATTAAATTGGTTGTTAATGGCTATTGGAAGTTTTTAATCAGTTGAAATTCGTTTAAAAATTGGTTAAGTGTTGTTGGGCTTTAAAAATTAATCTCGGCCCACGTTTATCATTGGTGCCGTGTTATCTCGAGCATATACCGTTCCCCTTGTTCATTTTTGGTTGGAAAACCCTAACAAAACACACGAAGAAAATAAATGGCGGCTCTCGTCCTCGTTCGTTCGGCTTCCTTAACAACTAGGGTTTTCTGTAATTTGATGATGCAGATTCCAGATACTTTATTCGACTCGATTTCCTTGCTTTGTTGATCGTCTCTTGAGATGACTTCGGCCATTTGATTGAGTTCGTCTCTGCTTCGATATGGGGGGGGGATCTCGGCTGCGACGTCTGTTTCGTGCTCGCCAATATAAGGTGAGTGATTTTTCACTCACATCCTAATTCATTCGTCAATCTCTTTATTTTGGCAGTTTGATTTTGTTGGTGTTGATGATTTATATGACTTTTGTTTTACTTGAATTTCTCTGTGCCTTGTTTGGTTCATTGAGTATGCACCTGACATCGGCTTTGCAAATGCTGTGTGTATTGCCTTCGGCCATTATGCGTTTGTGTTACTTGGGGTTTTGACTTGAGTCTTCTGCATATTGAACTTTTGTTTGTTGACTGCGGCTTTAAATTCTTCGTTTGTTTCCAGTTTAGAACAGTTGCGACCGGGCTTCAGTTGCCTGTCCCTTGGTTCGTTTCTTTACTGTTGTACATGAGTTGTGTGTTTTGGGTGTACTTGTTCACTTTGCCAGCATTTTGTCGAGTTTATGTGACTGGTGATGCCTGATTGTACCCGGTATGCCTGAGTTTCATTTTGTTGCATTTTTGCCGTGCTGAGCCTGATTGCTCGAGTCTGGTTCATGTAGTATTGCTTCCATAATATTATGATATTTTGTGTTTGGGTTTTTGATAGAGATGCCGCTGCATTTGCAGTTGAAAATTTTCGAGGACCTGAACTTGCACTGACCAGTTTAACCATTGACTGTCTCTTACATTTCTGCTCATCAGGTTATTGCAGTCAAGTCTGCACTGTTCTATCCAATTGTATTCAATTTTACTTGTTTTGGCTAGTGCATTCAACTTGTACATTGTTTACTTGCATCCTTGTATCTGATGCATTGTGGTATTGTTTCAGCTGATTTGATTGTGTGATTTTGGCATTAATTTGTTCAACTTGCATCAGTTTTAGTTCACATATGGTGATCTAGTATCACTAACTTTGAATTTTTTTGAGTTGTAATATTGAACGCTGTAACTTGATGGATTTGTGGCACTTATTGTTGTCATGTTACAGCGACTTGTTTAGCTTGCTTCACTGTGGTAATTGCAGTTTCACTACTGCCTCTTTAACTTGAGTATGCACTTGCATCAGCCACTGATGCATTCATTTGCACATCACTTGGTTGCCTCTTTTATTGCCTGTTCTTCGAGGCATGTTGTCATGAGCACTTGATTTAAAAGTTACACTGCTCTGGCTCCTAGTTGCTTTGAGCAATTTGGTATGTTTGATCGTAGTCTACATTTATGATAGTGGACTTGCACTTGAACCTCCGGCCAGTTGCACTATAAGTTTCATTTTGTTTGCAGTTGTGTTGAGTCCTGATAGCAGTGACTTGACCTCTGCAGTTTCGATTTGCTGTTAATATTTGGAGTTATGATGACATTATATACTGTAGTGGCGAGGCAGTGCATGCAAGCGTGTACTGCAGCCACATGGTATTGACTTTTTAAGTGATATTTCAATTACTTGAATTGTTTTGTATGTCCAATTCAATATTTTGAAATTGTATTTTGATTTGGTTTGATTTGATCATTTTGTTGTTGTCTAATTATCTATTTGATAATTAGATTATGAGTTTCTAATTATTTATTTAATAATTAGATTTTGTGTTAATTGCCATTTAGGCAATCCTGTTGTTTTCTAAATTATCTTCATTGATAATCCTTTCATTTATCTTCGTTGATAATTTGAATTTGCTGATTTGTTGTTTAACACTGTTACGTGTTATATTTACCGTAATCCGATTTCTTATTAAAGGATTGGATAGACGAGATTTATTGTGACTGTCGTCTATTTGTTATTTAATTATTATTGCTTCTGTGCATTAATAACTGAGTTTGAATTAGACTGACCCGTGTATTATTTTCTTTTGAATTTAATACTCGGGTCAGACAGAGTTATTACAGGTTGTTGATATCTTGCTTTGGGTTGTTGGTTGAGCTATGAAGCCTCTTTATATCTTTAGGAGTAGTCATTGTTATAACATAGGATGTTATGTATTCATGTATATTATTCATGATAATGTACTTGTATATGTAACTTCCAGTGTCGATAGTTGTAGTTGCATCACATGTATGGTATCACATGTATTGTAACTGACATCAGTTATTATATATATGAGACTTTTTATTATCTGTGTCCCGCATTTAGCTTATCTGTGTTATTATTATATATGTTGTCCTAAATTATTATGAACCATCATAGTTCATTTTATACTGAATTGGATATGTCGATGGGAGTAAATAAACAGAGATGAAAAAGAAGAGAATATATACCACTCCTATCGAGATAATCAATACTAGTGTAAGGCCTAACTACGGATGGCCACTCCTATCCAGCATTATTCTTCGTAATAACAGACTGTATTTCTTTTAATACTCTTTGTTATTGTGAGCATAGAGGTGGGGCGTCACAGAAGTGGTTTTTGGATAAGAGTCGCTCAAATCGAACCTGGTTCCTTCGAACCATTCTTCGATAAAAAGATGTTAACGTAAATAGGTGCTTATCTTTTGATTTGTTAATTTTCTCTTTATCAAATAATATCTTATATATATACATGTATATATATATATATATTTAAAAGATTTCAGTTCAGTATATGCAAAATCATTAATCCTCTCTTTAACTTTGGAAATATTAAATCATTTCCATAATTCATATTTAAAAACATTATTGAGTTTAAAAGGGTCGATAGGGATTATACTAATTTTACTCAACATCAACATTCGTATTCAACCTTTACTACCTGTCGAATAGCGGTGAAATCTCCTTTTAAATTCACGTGGATAGTATGAATTTCTTCCTTGGAATTTAATACCAAGTATAAGAAAATTATTTCTATACGATCCAAGTTGTATTAAATTTAGAAACTTTTAAATCTTTTATATTTGTCTGATTTTTGACATTTTGACCTTATCTATTTCTTCCCCAGGAAAAAGGCTAGGTGAGTCAGGTCATTGGTTGCTCCTGAACATCTCCTTAGTTTAATAACCTCACATCCGGATCTCACGAATAGAAAAATCCAGTCTACTCATTGTCTTTTAGAGCCAAGATTAAATCACTTAATTATAAAAGCTTTTCTTTAAATCATTTATTTAACTTTTTAAAATAAATTATAAAACCTTAAAATCATTTTAAAATACTTAATTATTTATTTGAAAATATTTATAAAAGATTTCAGAAAGAATACTTAAGTTTAAAGCCATATTTTAAAACTTATTAAAAGTGCTGCAAAAAGTGATGCGAATAGTGCTGCGAATAGTGCATTTAAGCTTATTTGATCAAAAGAACTTCTATCATTTAGAAATCCATTTTTATAACTCAATTCTCTTTTAAAACATTTTAAAAATTTATAGAATTCATCCCATATTTTTAAAGAACTAAAAATATTTCTTTTAAAGATCTTATCGCTTTAGTTTTCGAACTCCCAAAGCGCGACTATTTTGAAAATTTGTTTTGCTCATATTTCAAAATCTACTAAACAAAATCTAAATAACTTTCTTTTTTTTTTGAAAACTATGATTATAAGAGTTCATAAAATTCTTATTACATAAAATTCCAACGCTGAATCCATTGTATAAATGGATTTAACTTTCCATGGCACGAAATCGCGAACTGTCATTGCGCGACGCGCTTATTTTTGACTCAATTTTCATAACTTGTCAAAACTACATCTTGGATTTTAGTGTTTATAAAACATTTATAAACCATTTTAAATCATTTCAAAGGGGTTTAATGATTCCATGTTACTTTTATAACTTAATTCAAAAAGTGATTTCCTTCTGTAATATCAACTTGTATTTAACGTGACTTGTTTACACAATTAAATAACTATTTTAAAACAACCAAACTTGATGATTAAAGCATAGTAAATATCCATATCAATCATATCACATCATAATATATATATATATATATATATAAAGAGTTTCTCAATTGATTTTCGATATGGGTGATTTTAAATTGACTATAGACCCGCTATCTTGAAATCGGAGCTCATAACTACTAACTCAATTGCTCCTAAGGGGTTCAGCCTTGGTCTTAGAGGCTTCGAAAGCTCGGCCTTGCTGGGTAAATGCTGGTGGAGAGCTTGGTTGCATAGAGCGTTAGTGGAGGAGAGGGAAAAGATCACTAGCTTAAACCTTGGTTTAAAGTGGTATATATTTCGATTGATTTTGGCATAACTTTGTTTTGATTTTGTAATATTTTATTTATTATACTATGAAAGCCATTAATGTAGAGAAGAAGATGAAATAGCTTACGAATTCTTGAAGAGATGTGTGAATGAAATACAGAGAGATGGGTGCTATTTATAGGCAAAAATGAGAATGGAAATATCATGATATTTATAGACAAATGTATCACCATTTCATCCCCACCACTTCCTCCCTTCCTCTCATTATGTTCGACCGAACATGCCTCATGCCCATTTGCATGGCCATGTGCTAGTACTTGGTGTGTAAGACGTTGAATTTGGTTTTACATAAGGGTGAAGTATCTTGATATTTTGTAATACACACACACACACAAGTGGAAACATGTGCATTGCACATGTGCGTAGGTTTAGGCAGGAAAAAATTATAGGGATATACTTTATGTACACACATATTTTACAATAGTGGTAGTTATACTTTTAAAATCGCATGACTACTTGGTTTTCTACATTAAATATTTTAGTAAAATTCAAAAAAAAATGAAATAATAAAATATCATTTTAGGGAATACTCTTTTATCAAAAATAATAATAAAACACATCAGGCTATGTTGAAGGTGGGATTATACCTATGGGCTTTGCTTGCATAGTCCAGGGCTTGCTTGCACAGACGATGTCTATCACCGTTTAAGTGTAAAGAGAAAGTATATGGTTAGTGTAATGCATGCAATATTAAGTGTGCATCATTTGAAACATTATAAGATGTAAATCCATTATTAGCAAATAGTGTTATTATTTTCTACAAGTAATCTAGCTCTGGTATTTCAAAAATAGAAACGTCTCTTTCGGAATCGGTGATCAAATGAGCCCTTAACTTCATAATTTTCGAAACAGAAGTCTTGCTCCTGGTATAATAACCATTTATATCAAGATCAACCACACCACTTATAAGAATCTTACACCTACGTACAACTGTGCTTGCATAAAATATTGAACCTCGTTAAAATAATTTGAAATGCATTCAAATTAAATATTGTACAAATATTGAATCTTTAGTGAATACTTATATGAATGTATTCGTTCTACCACTAAACAGCTCCCATTGTTTTGTACTTAACATATTGGCAATTTGTTGATGGTCCTACGTACCAACATCCTAATTTATTCTTTTATTAATGCGTAGAGTGAGGAAGTAAAACTATTAATAGCAGTGAAAGTCAAAACAATAAGGTTTTAGTTGAGGAAGTTTGACATTTAAAAACACGTAGAACTAACAATGTTTCTAACTACAAAAAGAAATAAACATATTTATGAGACAGATACCAAACATCCATTTTTAGCAATATGTGAAAAGAAAATTGTGCAGTAATTCCTTTCTGTGAAGCTATATTACTAATAATTTCTTTTATAGTTTTAAAACAATAAATGACAAATTAATATTCAATCTTCAAAAAATTGAAACGTATAAATAGGAACATAAAGTGAATTCTGAACTTTCCATTCCTAAGTTCATTGTCTATTCTCATAAGCTTATTTTATCAACATGTTGGGATTTTTTGGTTTTGTGAACACTAAAAAGAGGATAGGAAAATTTTGTCTCTTAGATATGCAATGCAAATCGTTTACATGAATGCGAAATGTTGGTTACAAAATTAGAAGACAAAAGGGCATGCAATGCAATACTTTGCATGTAAAACTGTAAAACAACAATATATATATATATATATATATATATATATATATCAGATTAACTTTGTGGGTATATCTGATTAATTTTAGAAACCAAAAGTTATTGCATATGAAAATTATAACAAAGACAAAAATATCGAGTATTATCTGGTTTAGTATCAGAAGAGAATAATTGAAATACTCAACAAATAACAGTTGTAATTTCAAAGAAATCAAGTTAGGGAATTAGTAAACCTTCATTGATAAATTTACATTGGTCAGGTTGGCAGTATAAGTAGTTGCATATTATAGAGTATATCAAAAGATAATATAGTCTTTGGTTCACTTTTTTTATTTTCTTTTGTTTACTCCCTATAATGTTGTAAATATGTGGAAATAACTCAAAACATGTTCCAATTTTACGTATAATCTTAAATAAGTTATTAATTGTTAATCATAATTCCCTACTCTTCATTATATCCTTAAAATAGCGTGCGCAATTAAAACAATTTAACCTAAAATGGGTATTTGACTTCGATATAAAAATATACTATAATAGTTATAATATTTTGCCACAAATCTAAATATTGCGTTTGGTATACCACATGAATTAACTTTATAAATAGAAACAACAAAATATATCTAACCTCTCTGAACAGCACAAACCTTCTATCAGGTGTACACTGACCTAGAACCCATGCCAATCTCAATCCATCAACTTTAGCGATAGTCGAATTCTTGTATGTGCAATTGTAGCCACATTACCATCAAGCACATCAAAACTGGAAACTTGTTCTTCCTATGCATAATCCTCTCAATCTGGTATAAAAAATTCAACATGTTGGGTATAAGAATGGTATCTTTCATATGAACATTCTTATGAACATCATAGCAGTTTTAAATAAAGAACCTTCCCTTTGTATGCTTCCTTTTGTGTAGGTACATATTAACCCAATCTAACATGCATAGCAAAAGAAAGATAAAAATATTAGGACTACGGATCATTACGCTAGCCAATAAAATTTTGAAGAAATTGCGAATGCAATATCTTTTTTTATACCAATCAAGTAAAAGTTATCAACAAAAGAAAATGAACCATAAAATATAGAGATAATATTTTGGAGAAAACATATAAACGACAGAGATAATATTTTGGAGAAAACATAGTAATAAACTATTTCTTAATAACTTGGAACATTCTCTAATTCTACTTCAACATTAAGTGCACAACTCCAATATAAAGCTTCTTCTTGTAGAAATAACACTACATTATTAAGTAGTTGTATAATTCAAATTCATAGCAACAAAATAGGAGAAAGGTTAATTTGTAAATATACATGGAAAATATAGTCCTGCAGTTGAGGGTAAAATATTGTAGATCAAAAGGTATTGCAATGATTACCTTAGCATTATTTCAACTGAATCATGAGACTTCCTTTATATGGCATAGAGTTATTGTAGTTGACATATTTAAAAATCTTCTTAGTATTTGTCCAGTAAAAGTTAAAAGATGTATAATGTAACGACCCGGTAAATTCGGTAATTAAATTTCTTAATATAATAAGATTTTGGTGACTTGATGTTGAAGGAAATAAAAAAATTTAGTGAATTATTAATGAAAATAATAACTTAGATAAAATTGATAAGTTAATTGTTAATAACTTGGATGTAATTCCAATAAGTGAAACAATGTAAATGTTAATTTTATTCTTATTATAATAAAAGAATGTTACCAAGATGAAATGACTAATTTGATTTAAAATCTTACTTAATGTATGCATGAAGTTATAATGGTATATAAGGGTTTATACTTGGATATAGATTGGATATGTGAAATTAGAGGTAAGTATTGAATTGATTTATGTACTAAAACATGGTTACAATAATTGGATGTAAATTAAAGAATTACGTTATTGCAAGTTAATAATTAATAAACGTGAATGAACATTCCAATTTAATATAATAATTCAAATGTTATGACTTAGTTTTAAATGGAATATAGTATAAAGAAATGCGATCAGTGTATTAATGTATGGAATAACATATTGATTTATTTGTAACTAAATATAAATTAATGCAATAAAGTATTAGAAATGTATATTATTTTCATAAGATAGTATAAAGGAATGTAAACTTGTGATCTATGTATGAAATGATAACCAAAATATAATGTAAGTAAAGTTGTAACATTTTGGATAGAGGGAAATAAATGTAAGCATTTAATTACAATAAATGATAATTGAATAAAAGTCAATGTTCTATAAGTAATCATATTATTTGCTTGAAAGTAATAAACCCAAAGTTAATTAAATTTTAATGGTTACAATTGTATAAGCTACCTATTTGTTTAGTTCATAAAAAATTTAATTCGAAAGCAATTGCAGTAATTGACTCAATTTGTGGTGGTTGAATGAATTCAAAGTATATAAACCATTGAAGTAATACGTAATATGCTGAAAATTTGTACAATCAAATGTCCTTTAAGTAAGTATAATGTTTAGGGTTGATAATAAACGTTACTTTAGTGATTATTAATATAATAATGAAAAGATGAACCCAAGTAAATGAATTTATTTAGAATGTTAAAGCGCAATCAGCGTGTCTACTGGTAGAAATAGAATAAAAAATGGAAATAGGGTTGTTATTTCAAGGGAAAGATGGAAATTTGAACTTACTAATGTAATAAAGGGTAAACCAAATGTTATCTTGCTTTATTGAATAATAATTGATCAGATAAAAAGGATTTGTAGTTAAACCAAGTTAATTTATTGAAATAAATTTTAATTAATTGAATTTATTGTGAATAAAAATTTATTACTACATTATTTGAAATTAAGATCAAATAAGGATATTAATGCACTATGGTATAAACCATGATAATTATATCGTAAAATGAAATCAGTGAATAACTAGATGAGTTGAGAATATGGATTATTTGAAATTAAGTTTATAATTACTGAATTTATGAGAATTGAAGTTAAACACCGATTGGTACATTTATTAACCTTGAACTGATGTCAATAATTTGCTTTAATTTATGGAAAATGTCCAAGCAATTTGAATTGAGAGAAATTGAGATTTATTTAAAATTGAACTGAAACTTGATTTAAATAAATTTAATATTAATTTTTTTAATTAATGGAAAATAGCCATTTTGGCCACTGACTCGAATTTCGACGAAACCAGTTTCATCGAATCCGTAACTGTGAATTATTGTAAGGTTTCAAGTTTCATAGCGATCGGGCTTGTCGTTTGATCGTACGAACGCGAAATGCCTTAAAATCGATTTAATTGAAATCAATTGAAATCAATTTGGAAAATATGATTTTTTGCACAACTTCTTCATACGATGGAATTTGGACTTGAAACCTTTTCCATTGCATTTAAAATATTTAAAAAACATCTATTTTGATATATGGGTTGACCCAATTTCATTTCGGAGTCGAAACGGGCTTTTAGGGCCACTTTGGCGTTAGCACGTAAAACTATCTTATCCATCCATTCGAATGTCAACCCTTCCTATATATATATATCCTTCTATAAACCCTAGCAGCCTCTGTTCCTTATTTCTATACGTTCTATTCACCTTCTCACTTCAATGGCACACAAACCCTAATTCCAATTGCAATACCAAATCAAATCCAAAGCTGAAATTTCAAACTCCTTAATATACGCCAAATTTTATATGGATTCGAAGCTCTCGAAGAGCGTAACTCAAATCTGCAACTCGTTTTTCGATTCGACGCATTGTTTTTCTAGAAATTGAAGAACAATTTTCGGTCGTTCATCACGCGTCGATGAACATCGACGGATAATTTCTGGGTTTTGAACAGGGAGCGGAGGGGAGTTCGTCGGCGTTGTTCGCATGTCGATCTGACGGCTCGATTTTCGTGAAAAATTGACTAAGGTTTAAAACCCTTCAGCAGCGGCTGTCCAATTCACGAGCAAATGGTGATGGGGGGTGCCGCAGTGGTCGTGTGGGGGTGTAGGAGTCTGCGTGCACTTCGAGGGGAGGCCGGCGTTGGCGATCGAAGTTCAATGTGGTGGCGGCTGTTGATTCGTTCATGGGTTCCGGTTTCATTATTCTGGGTCGCGTCCTGAGCTAGCGCATCAGTGGATTAGGTGATGTGGCATGTGTGAGTTCTATTCTTATTTTTTTAATTTAAATTTGAATTCAAGTATTCTAACATAAATAACTTCGTCGTACGATGTCCGTTTCACACGCGGTTTTTTTCTTAGGATCATACTGAAATTCCAGACATTTTGGCGCTTGTTTGGACGAATTCTGAGACAGTCAAATTTTTGGGTTTAAATTGGATTTAAATTCAATTTAAATTCAAAAGGTAAGTGTTTTAACCCACTCACAACTTCTAAAATTTCTTATGTTTGTTAAATTAATTTTTTTTATGATTATGCATTTATTTATGGCTTTTTCGTACATTTTTAATCATCATCTCAGTTAATTGCATTTATTTAAATTAAATCGTTATTTAATTTACTATTGAATATAACTGCCAGTTAATTACCTATTATATATTATCAGTTATATATTGATATTGATTGATTGTTTTGTATGATGATTGTGATGGATGTATTGTTTTTTCATGGATGAATGAATTTTTATTTATATCATCATAAATCTGCAAGTTGTTATGCATTTATTTTGATTCGGGATTGCAGTTTGAAATGATATACAACCACATTTTATTTTAAATTATGGATTGAAATGATAAATATCTGTATCACTTGATCATAGGATAGAAAATTTTGTACATGCACCGCGGTATATATATAAAATTATTTTGAAATGATTTTTATGGTTTTGTAAAGAAATATACGGATTATATAAATATTGATTTTTGATGTTATATAACCTTCAAATTTATTATTGATTTTTAGCTATATATAAATAGACTTGAAATATAAAATAAGCCTAATATTAAAGTTTGATTATTTTATATAATAGGGTTTAATGAATATTGATTTTTGATATTATAAATAGTATTAAAATGCTTGAATTTAAGCTATGTATAAGTTTGTTAAATAAAAATTTAGTTTAATAATAGAGTTTGGTTTTATTAAAATAAATGTGAGTAAGTATTTAAATTTTATTTAATATAGAGAGTATAATGATTTAATAAAATTAAGGCCGGGAGGTAAATTGGAGATTTATTTGGAACTGAATTTATTTAAGAATTAATCTCTAAAAGGTTGATGTGAAATTTATTAAATTGAAATTTTTAAAAGGTATAATTATCATAACTGGATTTTTGGGTCTAGGTGAATAAAATGATTATTTCAAGTATAAATGAACTGAAGAAAATATTTAGTGTTTGAAATATGAGTTTTGTTTAAAGTGAAAATCAATTTATTATGTAAAATATTTCAAAACTAAATAATAGAAGATTTGATTTTTATATCTAGATTATCAAATTTAGTTATGGAATTTTGGAATATTAAAGCCCTAAAATATATCGAAATTGAAATGTTTTATCGAAATTGAAATGTTTCTATGTTATGAATTTCAAAGTATGATGTTTTAAAAGTGTATAATTTCGAATGTTGGTTACAAGGTATATAAATTTGAAGTGCTATGATTTCTTGAAAATTATATATTTGAAATCGAATTGATATCATATAAATTTGGGTTTTAAATTAGAAATGATATCATATTTATATGGTTTTGAAATGGATATTATATTCTGGTTTTAAAGTATAAACTATTTTGAAAAGACCGCGGTATTATAATAACGATTGGTTGTTGAAGAGACCGGGATCGGAAGTTGTCATACTCTCTGCCAACTCCGAAACCACTTTAACAGCCGTGTACGTGGTGGAGATTCCAGAATGAAGTAAGATGGTGGCGGTGTTTCCTTTGAGGTAAATACGTGGACCCAACTCCCGTGAGTTGGCATAAGGTGGCAAAAACAGGAGCGATTGACGGGTTAATGAGGTAGCACCATTGATAGGACACATCCCTTCGATATTATACTTTGAATTTTGGATTGATTCGGTGGCCACTTTTGATTTTTTATTCGGGGGTGTAGCTCGAGGTGGGCGGTAGCTGCGCGCTATGCTTACCACCGACCCGAAAGCGTAATTGGTATATCTACCCTGGCATTGCCTAGTTATGCCGTGTCACCTACCACAGCACGCCTTGTACGAATTTGGTTTTTTCTCGTAGCCCGTGTGGTATCCTCTGGTAGCTTCCCGATCAAGAGGGACTATGATATTGGATGGACTACTGGGACTATTACGTGTTAAGGTGGAAAATGTAAACCCTTAATGTTATTTAAAAGTAAGTTTATTTTATTAATAGACATTATTATAATAGCGAAATATTACTGTTAACGCTTAAAATTGAACGCTAACACCCTGGTGTATGTAGAGATTAAGCGAAAGCACCACCCGTGAATACGGGAATTAGAAAAAGTAGAGAAGTCACATAGAAAGCAATAAAAGACAACATTTTTATAGTGGTTCGGCTTCAGGTTAAGCCTACGTCCACTTTAATCTTCTTTACTGCTGAATCAATTACAACTTTATAACAATCTTTGATTACAACACTGATAGGACAAATAACTAGAACTCCGATGTAGAAGAAGTCTTTGAATCCATGTCGGTTGTGCTAGATTTCCTGTTGAAGTTTGTTGAGAGGTCTTTCGTGTTTGAAGTGTCAAGTGAGTTGAGAATTCAGCAGAGTATCGGAATTCCAGAAATGAGCCAAAAAGATCCTCTTTTAGTTGGAGTTAGGGCTGTATTTATAGGAGAGTTTGGAGTTAGGTCGTAGGTCGTAAGCGACTTTGGATAGGTCGTAGGTCGTCAGTGACCTAATAGGAGTGGTTTGCGGCTTAAATATGGTATACTTGATCATTCTGAACAGACTAACAAGTTATAGGTCGTGGCCGACCTAGGGAGGAAGCGGCATAAGAAGCTCCTTTGGTATGTTTAGATCATGAGCGACTTAGAAATAGGTCGTAGGTCGTGAGCGACTTAGTAAACACGGTTTACGGCCTAACAGGAGCGCCCTTGGTCACCTGAATAAGTCATAGGTCATGGGCGACCTAGGGAAGGAACGACATAAGGAAAACAAGTTACCTCGGTTCTGCATAGCTCGCTATGTCGTTAAGTCCATAGGTCGCTAGGTCGTGAGATACTTTAGGTCATTAACTCGCTAGCTCATTAGGTCGTTAGGCTCTTTAATCCGTTAGGTTGGTAAATCCACTTAGCTACCAGGTCGCTTCACACTTTAGGTCGCTGCACCCCATAGACAGTTAGGTCGCTTTAGGCAATAGGTCGTTAGGTCGCTGTAGTCCATTAAGTCGCGAAGTCTTTTTGCCGTAACATGCTATTGATGGTTACGTCGCTAGGTCGCGATACCCTTAGGTCGCTGAGCTGTGAAATAGTGGAGTTAACATTTGCCCCTCGTTGTATATGCCTATGCCATAGGTCGTGTGCTTCGACTTAACTTTGCTAGGTCGTGAGTGACCTAAGAGATGAGTTAATTCGCTTGTCCATTCGTCTTCCTATTTTCCCCCTATATAAGCCGTTAGGTCGTTTTTCTTCCTTTATCTTATTGCTTGCATTCTACCGCCATCAACGAAACTTCAAGCTTCCCAAAGGCGAATTCGAACTAACAAGCGGTCGTCTCCTTCTCACCATCACATCGTGTAAGTGGACTCGATCTTTATCCAACTCATAATCACAGTCGAACCATGAAATTTCCATCTTCCGTCCCCAGTTCAAATCCATACATCGCGTTCCACTTTCGAGCCATGTTGCTATTGGTTTCCGATCACCATCGGCCATGTTGCTATTGTGATTCATGAAGGCATAGCAGCGCGCTGGATTTAAGATGGATTTGAGATGTTCCGCGTCGATTATGGATGATTTGGTGGAATGGGTAGATG
Organism: Allium cepa; assembly: GCA_030765085.1. NCBI lineage: Eukaryota > Viridiplantae > Streptophyta > Magnoliopsida > Asparagales > Amaryllidaceae > Allium > Allium cepa. The sequence goes on along the minus strand of CM060943.1, from coordinate 883,495,834 downwards.
ATCGGTTCTGCTAAGAGGATGGTTGATTTTGTTACCTAGGCGATAAGGGGTTATCGGGTTACAAGATAGTGGAGTATAGTGTCTTTGACAGGGAATGGTTCGAGATTGCTAAGCTTCATCAGAGGCGACCTAACGAATCTGAGCGACTTAAGAGCTTTAGCGACCTAACCCACTTAGCCGACCTAAAATCATGCGAATTAAATGGCCTACGACTTAACCTCTTAGGTCGCACTTGTATTCAAGCGATCGAGGACTTAGACAGATTCACACTGCCATGCCTTAAACTCTTTAGCTTGAACTAGACGACCTAGGACTTCTGGCGATATAACTCTTAGGTCGCATATATGCCCCAGCGACTTAGAACTTAAGCAAATTTGCTCTGCCTTGACTTGAAGCTTTAAGCCTTGAACTTCTTGACTCGGATTGCGACTTAAGGACTTGAACAAAACTTGAAAGCTTCAAAATTTGACAGAACCTGATTGTATTTCCAACTTGAACTGCCAGAATGAACTGCTTGAACTTTGTTGCACTTCTTTACAGATTATACTTACATGTAGGCTAACAACCTGCTGAACACAACATTTGCAGAAAACTAGGGCGAATATACTGCCATTGACTTCCCACATCGAATGACAAATTAGTCGATAAAAGATAATCAACTTAAAGAAATTACATGAAATGCTATGAATCAACAAATTCAAGTGAAGTATTAAAGCAAAGCAATGTTAATCAATTAGAACTGATTTTGTTTGCATCAATACTGCACTTGTATTTGGACTTAAAACAACAAACCCAGAAACTTTGTAATTAACAAATGCCTGTTAGTTTAATTTCAGTTATACTTGCTTGTCGTTTTATTAGTTTTGCACAACACTTCACACATTTAGGAAATGTGCACCTTCATATTTGAACATCCAGTTCCTTGTGTAGATTGTCTTCTCAAGAAGAGATAGTAGAGCAATCTGAAGGAGTCTTCCTGATAGCCATTCCATTGGATAATCCTCCGGAAAGAACTCCAACTACCCTGAGTCAGCGGGCATTCAACCAATTACATATTCAATTTGGTATTGCCGAAGCGGATGCTACACTTCCTGGGCCAAATGATACTGCTGACAGGCCACCTCTCGGTTTTGTCACTGTTAATGGCCAGATGTGCATGTGTGGTGCCATTCCTCCTTTCAATGAATTTCTTCAACAAATCCTTCTCCGACTAACCATCTCTCCCTTTCAACTGCATCCCAATGGCTACGCCATCCTGATGGGATTGTGCATTCTATTCAGGGGGTCACTTAACCGTCTTTCGAGCTTCAAAGAAATTTGCTACTTATGCACATTCGCAAAGAATAAAGGCCACCCCTCCATTATACTCGTGAGAAGTGCCAGAAACCGTAAACTTATCACCTATCTTTCCGAAAGTGCTCACGGTTTTCTGAATCAATTTTTCTTCGTTCGCTGCCCCCTAGGGTTTTATGCCATCTGGAGAATAGGAAGTAAGATTTCTCGTCCATACTTTTTCCATTTAAGCTTTTCGAGATCCGAATTGCTAATTGCTAACTTCATTCGTTTCTTTTACACCGCTTCCTCCTCCCTCTAGAGATCCCAGTCACAAAACGACTTTTGAAAGACTAAGTGCCGTGCCGGTTGAGGAAAGAAGTATTAAGTTTTTGCTGAAAGATGAATTTCTTCATCAATACGGGCTTTTGCACCCTTCTTGTTCTACTCAAACTCATGAAGTCCCTGATTCTCCAGTAGAAACATCGGATGCCCCAGTTTTCGTCGGAGAACTTATGCCAAAAGAACATACTGTTGAGGCTTCATTGGTAAAGTGTTCTACTTCAATTGATGTTGCGGGGTCATCCGACAAACTTGCACTTGCCCCAGTCATCGAAGGAGAGGAACCTCGCCAACAATCCGGGAAATCTGGTGACGAAGGAACTTTGAGAACAAGTCCCGCCAGGCACAGCGGTGATGATACTTTTGAGGGATTTAGCGACCTGATGATTACTTCACAGGAGCTTTTTAAAGATGATCCTATCACGGCTAAAGTTGCTTCTCCAGTAGATGAAGCGACATCCGTTCTGCAACAAACTCCATCAGCCCAACGGTTGACACTAGCTGTAAAATTCATCATCACCTCCCAACCCAGGAGTGGTTCGTAGTTTGACGCACGTAGTTTGCACGTTACACACATTTAGGACTTTTCAGCACTTATATGCGTTCAACTTTCTTGCTTTGAAGATTTCTAAGTTTGTTTTTCTTCATTTTCAGGTTCTCCAATGGGAAGAAGTGGCTCTTACTATGACGATTTCCAGCGTTACGGGAAGCGCGGTTCTTGTGACCCCAGGAGGTATCTTCCTGCCTCTTGGGAAACCGACGAAGAAAGAGCTGCGAGGAAGGCTCGTGAGAAGCGCGCTTATGAAGAGCGCTATGGGAGACGGGACGAACGACATGATTCTTCCCAGAGAGAGGACGATTCCCACAAGCAAAAATTCCATGATGACAAGGGAAAAAGCCAGTCACTGAGGACCTGAGTAAACGGGTCAAACTTGGTGAAAAACTGACATCCGAACTCTCTGAAAAGCCCACTGTTCCCGTCTCTTTGAAAATTCCTTCCGGCTCTCCCCCCTTCGAAGAGCTGATATTCAAACAGTCATAAGTAGGCCCCCATCAAGTTAGACAGGGTCCGGCTACGCTTCAAAGCTGATTCCCGCACTGGTGCTTAAAGGGAGTACGCTTCGATCTTGACTTTGTCCCGATTGATAAGCAAGCCATGTTGCGAAATCTTGATGCCGTCAAACGCGATATCGAGAGAATGTCTAGCTGGCAGAAACTCGTTGACGAGCTTCAAAGAGTGAATCGCGCAAATCTTGAAGCCATGCTGACTATAGAAAATGACAAATCTGAGTGGCAGAAAACACTCGATCAACATGATGCTGAAATGAAGAGTATTGCCGCTTATAATGAGAAGCTTGAAACGGAAGTTGAAAAACTTAAGGAAGAGCTCGCCACTTCTTCCACTTCCTATTCTCAGTGAGAAGAAGTGCTTCAAAAACAAGTGAGAGATGCTCACACGGCACAGAGAGACGCTGAAGCTAAATTTGAAGCATAGCAACAGGTTATGGATAGCTACCGAGCCGACGTTGCTCATCTACGAGAAAAGACCAACTCCCAGAACTTGGAAATTGAATTGCTAAAAGTTTGAATTTCTAAAGCTGAAAAGGAGCGTGATGAAGCTATTGCCGGCAAAGCTGCAGCCGAAGAATCTCATATGGCAACTAAAGCCGAAGTCAGCTCCACTCTATTCGATTTTACATCCATAGTGTTCTGGGGCGCGGTAGCTTTAAATTGTTAGGACCGGAGTATGAAATTACTTTGGCCAAAGTGTGGGAGGCCATACTTGATATGCTTGGAGGAGCCGGATATGCCGAACTAGATTTAATGTCACACTATCTGGATGATGATGCATGTGCCGCTCTTGCCAGGGGAAAGGAGCAACTTGCCAGAGAGAGAGCTGGAATGGCAGAAGGAGAACATTAGGAAAGAAAATATCAGCCGACCCAGTTCTTCCTTCAGTTTCGACCGACATCGATATTGCTTGCTCCAGTTCCCATTCTCCTCCTCTTGCTAAGGCTGTTATTGAAAGTGCCACCACCCGCACTGGAGATGAGACTCAAGAAAGCATTGAAGCGCAGGACTTTGAAGTTGACATAATAAAGCCTACTTCTCCAAGTAACCTCAATGTTGATCTCGCTCAAGTGGACTGCTTGCTTACTTCACATGAGCTTGATGAACTTTTTGATTATTACTTAAATCTTGAAGAGCCACTTTCTCCTCTTTTTATGAGAGATACTGACTTTAATTCTCTTCTCCTGTAGTAAAAGCGCCAAGTGTTATTCAACCTTCCCCTCTTCCAGCTGTTTCCTCTCGGCCGCTTCAGATTACTCCTCCTTACGTTTCTCAACTGGGGTCACAAGAGGAGCAGATAGAAGCTCTTCAAGGCTTGGATGACCCGGTCGCTTCTCAAGAACAGAAAGCCGAGGAACCTGAAGAAGGCGAAAGAACCCCGGAGCAAACTATTTCTGATGACATAACATTGTCTGCACTTTTCACTCCGGGCAGTGAGTCTTCTTTAAGGAAGAAGGGGAAGCGTGTAGTCTCAAAGAAAAGGAGAAAAGCTTCTGCTGGCAAAGAAAAAGCAGAAGAAAGTCCAATTGCACCCCGTCCTCTTTCTTCCCTTACTCTCACAAGCCGGCCCAAAAAGTTAATCATCCGGCCAGGAGAAGGCTCGAAAGGTGGCAGGAAGAAGAAGTGGTGGGTTTGGGACTTATGCTTTTCGTCTCGTTTTTTTGCTTTTTTGCTTGTATATATAAAGACTTGTGTTGACCGGAGATTGTGCGGGTACCGGTCCCCGCCTTCTTTTGTTTTGAAACCTGCACATGTACAAAAAATTTATAGTATGGAATAAAATGATTCTTTTACTTGTACAAACTTCTGTCTGTATTTGAGAATGCATTTATTATTCTTTTTCATACAAGTTTCTTTGTTTCCTCTGTGTGATGTTGCAATAAACCTATGGTATGTTGCTTGAGCATTGTTTTTATTTTTGTAACTATATTATATTGCCCCCATACCACGGTTTAGTGCAACCTCTTTCACATTGGCAAAATTTTTGGAGAACAAATCTTCTGTTTCAAGAAGACTTGAACTCTTTCTTTAACTTTTTCATTCGAATAAGGTTTGCATCTGTGCTTTATAGAATAATTTTTCCATTTTAAGGAAATATTTTTCTGATTTAGTAGAATGTGCCTCGTGTTGGAGAAGTTCTCTCTTTTTTATGGAGAAGTTTTTACACTTCACTTTTGGAGAAAGTCACTTTTATTTTGGCAAGTGAATTTTCCTTCGTGGTAAAGTGGGCCTTCGCAAAAGGGCTTTGACCTGTTTGTGCCTCCGAAGAGGGCTTTTGTTTGATTGTGCCACTGGGAAGAGGGCTTCTTTATTTGATTGTGCCTCTGGGAAGAGGGCTTCTTTTTTTTTGTGCGCCTCTAGGGAGAGGGCTTCTGTTTTTTCCCTGTACGCGGGGAAGCGGGCCTTCGAAGAGGGCCTTTTATTTCTACCTCTGGGGAGAGGCTTTTATTCTTTCCCTGTTCGTTGGGAAGCGGGCCTCCGAAGAGGGTTTTTCACATTTCGACTCGTGTGAAGTTTTATTTCAGATCACGGTAAAATGTGTGGCTCCGAAGAGGTCTTTTAGCATTTCAACATTGGTGAATTGGGCCTCCGAAAAGGGCTTTTCACATTCCAACACTTGTGACGTTTTATTTCAGATCTCGGTGGAATGTGTACCCCCGAAGAGGTCTTTTCACCTTTCAACTCGTATGAGTTTTATTTCAGATCACGGTGAAATGTGTGCCTCCGAGTAGGGCTTTTTCCTGGAAGTTTCTTTCCCACGGTTGGATGGATTCACGGGACGGACACAAGTTACTTGGATTGTTTGTTCGCACAAACGTTCTCAGCCAGTTAACGAGTGTCCTGTGCCACCGGTCATTCCACAACTTTTTGTTGAGAAAGAGAACTTTCTTTTTCTGGAAAGTCCCATTAGAGGTCTTTATTCTCCGAACAGTTGTGCCTTCGAAGAGGGCTTGCGCCTCCGAAGAGGTCTTTTGTCGTTTGCTGCCTGCTCGCCCATGTCTTTTCGCCATCTGTTCATATCAGCGGTTCCCTGTTATCATTTTCAAGCACACATTCCTTTCTTTTGGAAGTAGCTTATTTTATCCAAAGAAGTGTACTTCATTGTTAAATGAGTTCGCAGGGGCAGACACAGGCTAATTAATCGGATGTTTGTTTGCACAAACGATCACAATTAGTTAGGAAGGGTCTACCTCTGGCGGAACCACTAACTGTTTGTTTGAAGCACTTCCTATGTTGGATTTGAGTCTGGAATTTTTGTGGCTGAACATTCATTCGTTGAGTGATGTCAGGGATCGCTTGGTCTTATGATGGGTAAGCTTTGTTTTAATGGCCTGCAATATTAAATCGACATTTTAGGAATACAATTGTAGTACTTTATATATCGAAATAAAACAAGCAGTTTATAATAGTAGAGAACACAAGATTTAAAGTGGTTCGGCCAAGAACTGGGCCTACATCCACTTTGTAGTTCTTATATTCACTTGCACTGGCTTTACAATGGCTTTCAATACAAGAATCGTACATTCATAATTCTTTTTACAGTACTTCAGTAAAGCTTTTAAGTAAAATATGGGCGTAAGTGATTGCTGTTCCAAGCCCTTGGAATTGGATCTCCTTCGACAGTTGTCAGTTTGAAAGTGCCATCAAGAAGTTTTTTGCTTATGACATATGGTCCTTCCCAGTTTGGTGCAAACACTCCTGTTGCTGTCATGACCCTTTTCAAGACTAGATCTCCAATCTCAAAGCTGCGTTGGCAAACTTTGGAATTGAAGTGCCTGACAATTATTTGCTGATGGGCTGCAATTCTGAGCTGAGCCTCTTCCCTTTTTTCATCAAGGAAGTCAAGTGCTTCAAGTTGCAACTCTTTGTTTTCAGCTTGGTTGAAATGAATTCTTCTATGTGAAGGGACTTCCATCTCCACCGGAATCATTGCTTCTGATCCATATGCCAATGAAAATGGAGTGTGCCCAGTCGCAGTTTTGTGGGTAGTTCTATATGCCCATAGTGCTAGTGGAAGCTTATCGACCCAACCACCTTTCGCTTTTTCCAGCTGTTTTTTGATGGTTGATTTGATAATTTTATTTACTGCCTCCACTTGCCCGTTTGCCTGCGGATGAGCCACTGCTGAGAAGCTTTTTTGGATCTTGAATCGCTTGCAAAAGTCTTGGAACTCTTCACTTTCGAATTGGGTTCCATTATCTGTGATTAACTTTTGAGGCACACCGTACCTGCAAATGATATTCTTACAAAGTTTATCATCTTTTTAGAGGTAAGAGTAGCTAATGGTTCAAATTCAGCCCATTTAGTAAAATAATCAACGACAACAATAGTATATCTGATTCCGGATTTGGCGGTTGGCAAAGGCCCGATGAGATCTATTCCCCAAATAGCAAATGGCCACGGGCTGACCATCTGTGTTATCTCTGTGGAAGGTGCTCTTGGGATTTTTACAAATCTCTGGCATCGGTCACATTTTCGGGCATAGCTTGCAGCATCACGATTAATATCTGGCCAAAAATACCCATAATGGAGAATTTTCTTTGCTAGAGTTTGACCACCTGAATGGTCTCCACACTCTCCACCATGTACTTCAGCTAGAATTGTCTTAGCTTCTTCCTTGGTCACAAATCGGAGTAATGGCATTGAGAATCCCCGCTTATACAATCGACCATCTTGAATTATATATCTAGAGGCTTTTCTTAGCAACTTCTGTCGTTCTTTTGAATTTTCTGGTAGAGAACCGTTGAGAAGATATTCCATTATCAGAGTCATCCATGATTCTTGCTCCTAAGATATAGTCATGATCTAGTCGACATCCATCTCATCAGTGCTTGGAGCTGACAGGACTTCCACAGGAACTAATCCCAATAATTGAGCTTCACTAGTGCTCGCGTACTTTGCGAGAGAATCTGCCTTCATGTTCTCTTCCTGGGGTATATGGCTTATTGTATAATAGTCAAGATCATCGAGAAGTTCCCAGGCTCTTGACAAGTAAGCAAGCAGATTTCCTCCTTTAGTTTGAAACACTTTCTTGACTTGACTTACGATAAGCTGTGAATCACTGAAGATCCGCAATACTTTGACATTCAATTCCTTAGCAATGTTCAAGCCGGCAATAAGAGCTACGTATTCTACTTCATTGTTTGTCGAAGGGAATTCCAATCTCAATGCATAGCATAATGACCGCCCTTCAGGGGTTTCAAGCACAAACCCAGCTCCGGAACAGTAATCGTTTCTTGCACCATCAACGTATAATTTCCATCGAATTGGGGCATTATCAGTCGCCTCTTCCTCACTATCACCTTTATCTTTACATTCTGCGATGAAATCTGCTACAGCTTGTCCATTAATTGCTCTCCGGGGATGATAAGTGATGTCATATTGGTTGAGTTCAATATTCCACTTCAAAAGGCGACCCGAAGTTTCAGGACGAAACAGGACTTGCTTCAGAGGTTGATCAGTGAGGACTTTGATAGGATAAGCTTGGAAATATGGCCTCAATTTTCTTGATGCAATCAGTAGACAACACGCGAGCTTTTCCAGCTTTGAATAATTCATCTCTGCCCCAGTGAATCTTTTGCTGATATAATAGACCAGGCGCTGAATTTTTGCGTCCTCTCGTATCAGCGCCGCACTAAGAGCATGAGATGAGACTGCCAAATATACGAAAAGACCTTTACCATTGTCCGGCTTAGAAAGTATTGGAGGCGTTTCCATGTGACGAATCAACCCATCGAAAGCTTTCTGGCATTTAGGAGTCCAGTCCAAAAATTTCCTTCCTTTCTTTAGGGCATCAAAGAATGGAATGCATTTATTAGTAGCTTTGGAAATGAATCGACTCAGGGCAGCGACTTTTCCATTAAGACTTTGCAGTTCCTTCTTCGTTCTAGGGGCTTTGACTTCTTTTAAGGCAGCAATCTGAGCAGGATTAGCTTCAATGCCCCTAGCACTCACAATGAAACCAAGAAACTTTCCAGACTCCACCCCAAGCGAACATTTCAAAGGATTAAGTTTCATTCCGTACTTTCGGAGGATTGCAAACATTTCTGCCAAGTGATCCATATGGTCTACTGCCTTCTTTGATTTCACCAGCATATCGTCAACATAAACTTTCATAGTTTTTCCAATCTGTGGCTTTAACATAGCATTGACGAGTCTTTGGTAAGTTGCCCCTGCATTCTTAAGTCCGAAGGGCATGAACCTATAGCAGTAGAGACCAACATCGGTGATGAAGCTCGTGTCTTCCTGATCCGGCTCATGCATCATGATCTGGTTGTATCCGGAGTAAGCATCCATAAAGGATAACAACTCATGCCCCGCTGTTCCATCCACCAACTGATCTATTCTGGGTAACGGAAAGTAGTCTTTGGGGCAGGCCTTGTTTAAATCTGAGAAGTCAATGCATACTCTCCACTTCCCATTAGCTTTCTTAATCTCTATAGGATTTGAAACCCAATTCGGATAAGTAGACTCCCTGATGAAACCATTCTCCATGAGCCGGTCTACCTCTTCTTTCAATGATGCTGACCTTTCAGGACCCTAGGTTCTTCTCTTCTGCTTTATCGGTATAAACTTCGGATAAATATTCAGAGTATGTACTGCAATTTCTGTGGATATTCCACACATATCAGCCTGAGTCCAAGCGAATACGTACAGATTTGCTTTCAAGAATGTTACCAAGGAATTTTGAACTGTCACACTAAGTTGCGAACTCATATTCACAATTTTGTTCGGATCTTTCGGGTCAACAGGTACTGGCACCGTTACTTCCACTGGCACCACTCTATTTTCCCCTGCACTAGCTTTTCTAGGATCCATATCTCTTCGTGCCTCGCTATGCTCGCCAGTGCAGGGTCCACCCTGTAATTGCTACAAGGTTGGTTCTTTGATGCGGGCTGGGGCTGCCGCATCTTTTCCCATCTCTCTCTTCCTTGCTTCACGCAACTCTATTAGATAACATTCTCATCCAGCATTCTGATCCCCTTTAATAACTCCAACTCATATTATCTATGGGGAATTTCATAGTGAGGCACCACGGGGCGAGAATTTCCTTAAAATCCGCAAGAGTTGGTCGGCCTAGGAAGGCGTTGTAGGCAAAAAATTCATCAACAATTACAAAAGTCTGTTTTCGAACCACCTTTTTCTGCCCCTCTCCAAGCTCGACGAACAAGTCGATAGTTCCAATGGGCTGGTTTGGTTCCCTAGTAAACCCAACGATCTTCTGAGATGAAGCTTGAATGTCAGCCATCGGAATTTTCATTTGGTCGAACGTCTTTTTGAAGAGAATATTGCAAGAAGCGCCGCAATCTACAGGCACTCTTCTCACAATAGCCGGCCCAATGCCTGCAGAGATGACCAACGGATCCATGGTTGGAGCTTCAATACCCATAGAGTCCCTGGCTTTGAACACAATATCATCATTGAAAGTTTTCTGCTGCTTCAAAGGTGCAGCATCTTCTAGCACAAAAACACTCTCTTCTGTTGGTACATACTTCAAGGCATGGGCATATCTTTCCATCTTGCCCCAGCTTCTGCCTGCTGGGTGAGGACCTCCTGTAATCACTTTAGTAACAGGCCTTTCTAATTCATGCACGATATTCCTCTCACCCGAGCCAGATGAATGAGCAGGAAGTTACTGGCCCTTAGAGATGAAGTTGGGTCATTTCTACTTCTCTTAACATATTGCTACAACTTGTTCTCTCTCAGTAGTTCTCCAATCAAACTCTTCAGATAGCGACATTCGTTGGTATCATGACCGGGTTTATTATGAAACCGACAGAATCTCCCCCTTTAAGCAGCCTTTTTGCTACCTCTCATCTCGGGCGGTTTAGGATATTCTACCGCATCTTTGGTAGCAAAAAAGATATTCTCCGAAGTGTCACTCAAAGGAGTGAAATCTGAAGGTTTTAAGAAGCGATGTTTCTTCACATCTTTCTGTTTTTTCCCACCATTATTTTCCCTCTTCTGACTTCCGGATTCCTTTTTGATGGAGGCAGCAGTATTATCCTTAACCTCTTTCAATGCCACTTTAACTAGTGCCCGAAGGCTTTCCAAGCGCATGAATTCATCGGCTTTCTTATAGAATTTCTCAAGCGAATTTGGTTCTTTCATCTTCAGCCACTTCCCAAATTCGCTTGATTGGTCGATTGCCCTCATCAGGTATGTCAAGACCATTCATGGCTCTGCATTGTCCGCTTCAGCCAAAGCTATGTTGAAACGGTTCAAGAAAGACCTAATAGATTCCCCAGGATTCTGCTCCAGGCTTGACAGTGACATAATATCCTTTGCCTTTGAAGCATACAACCTGAATTGCTATTTAAACTTCCGAGTCAAATCGGCGAACTGGTCTATGGATCGGACTGGAAGCTTTGTGAACCAAAGCAGAGCCACTCCTTCCAAGTACACCGGAAAGTACCGGCATTTGATCTCATCAGACGCTCTAGCACCAGTCATGTGCCAATCATACTGATACAGGAATTGATTAGGGTTGCTTGTTCCCTTATAAGCCGGGATGGGAGGAGGAACAAGCTTCCTTGGGAATTCCTCCTTTAGAATCCTTTCAGTGAACGGAGTTTTGCTCGGAGCGAATCCCCATTCCTTTTCATCTTCATCACTCTGCATGCTTTCTTTCATGATTTGTCGCACCATGCCCGAAAGATATTCCTCATCATTTAAAGGATCTGCAGGAAAGACTACGGCCATTTTCTCGGATGTTTGTCTGGACAAACGTTCGCGGAGAGTTGGCTGTGGTCTCGATCTTCCAGCTTGAGGAGGTGTTTCTTTGGCGGGGCTAGCTGCTCTTTGAGGAATATTCCTCTCTTTAGGATTACGAACATCATCTGCAAGGTTTTCTTCATTATTCACCGGTTGACGGTTAGCTCCGAGCAATGCATTTAACCTTTCAAGCATCAAAGCATTCTGGGTTTCCATCTGTTGGTATAACCCAGATACTACAGCATCTAACTCCGCTCGTGTAATTCCGGCACTTGGTGCTGCTTGACTTGACGAAGCAGAAGTGGCAGTATTCTCATGAACATTACTGGGTCTTGTAGATCCACGCTTTCTTCCAGGAGCCATTATCTCTGACAGACTTCTGGTTTTGAGAGAGATTTTTTCAAAAAACTTTTGCGAAGCAATGACGAAGATATCCTGAGTTGGGTTCTCAGTGAAAGCACCAAAAATGTTAACGCTTAAAATTGAACGATAACACCCTGGTGTATGTAGAGTTTAAGCGAAAGCACCACCCGTGAATACGGGAATTAGAAACAAGTAGAGAAGTCACAGAGAAAGCAATAAAAGACAACAGTTTTATAGTGGTTCGGCTTCAGATTAAGCCTACGTCCACTTTAATCTTCTTTATTGCTGAATCAATTACAACTTTATAACAATCTTTGATTACAACACTGATATGACAAATAACTAGAACTCCGATGTAGAAGAAGTCTTTGAATCCATGTCGGTTGTGTTAGATTTCCTCTTGAAGTTTGTTGAGATTTCTTTCGTGTTTGAAGTGTCGAGTGAGTTAAGAATTTAGCAGAGTATCGGCGTTCCGGAAATGAGCCAAAAAGATCCTCTTTTAGTTGGAGCTAGGGCTGTATTTATAGGAGAGTTTGGAGTTGGGTCGTAGGTCGCAAGCGACCTTGGATAGGTCGTAGGTCGTCAGCGACCTAATGGGAGTGGTTTGCCGCTTAAATATGGTATACTTGATCATTCTGAATAGACTAACAAGTCATAAGTCATAGCCGACCTAGGGAGGAAGTGGCATAAGAAGCTCCTTTGGTATGTTTAGGTCGTGAGCGACTTAGGAATAGGTCGTAGGTCGTGAGTGACATAGTAAACACGGTTTACGGCCTAACAGGAGCGCCCTTGGTCACCTGAATAAGTCAGAGGTCGTGGGCGACCTAGGGAATGAACGACATAAGGAAAACAAGTTACCTCGGTTCTGCATAGCTCGCTATGTCATTAAGTCCTTAGGTCGCTAGGTCGCAAGATAGTTTAGGTCGTTAACTCGCTATCTCATTAGGTCGTTAGGCTCTTTAATCCGTTAGGTTGGTAAATCCACTTAGCTACTAGGTCGCTTCACAATTTAGGTCACTGCACCCCATAGACAGTTAGGTCGCTTTAGGCCATAGGTCGTTAGGTCGCTGTAGTCCATTAAGTAACGAAGTCTTTTTGCCGTGACATGCTATTGATGGTTGGCCGCCATTCGTATGCATTTGTCGAGGGAAATGAGAGGCTAAGCTCGACCGGTTCTCTAGCGTCAATGGAGTGTGCTATGGCGTTTGTATGGCAGCATTTGATCGTCGTCATGATCAAAGTAGTGGCCGCAAATATTCATAAGATAACGACGGCGTGGGTTTTGGTTCGAACCTGGAAAAAATCGCGTGAACGTAAGGAAGAAGAAGTAGAGGATGGCATAGATCTAAGGGAAATGAAAATCTACTGCTAGCATTGACAAGGGTTTGAAAAATAATATATAAACTGAAATTTATATATTATAAATTCGTATAAACTTTAAAACGCTGTAACTTTTTTATACGAGGTCCATTTTTGACAAAATGAATTGCACGGGTCCGTACTGACGAGCACTATATTTTAGAGCTAGTTTGGAGTTTATTGGAGCTAGTGTAAATTTTGGATAAAATTAAACGGCTGTTTAATTTTATTCAGAATAAAACACTACAACGGCTATTGGAACCAAAGTGAGTAACCCTCGCTCTTTCTGTCTTACTGATATTTTTATATAAGTGAGAATAAATATTACTTATGATGATTGATGATTGTTTGGGTGATATATGATATATTTTATATACATTGATTGGTATTTGGATATATTCCTGCCTATTGGAGCAGATGTGACCCTACACGTTCCCGTGTATAAGCAGATAACCTTTTGTATGCGTGTCTTCCTCGAAGCAGACATTATACATATATTTTTAATATGTATATTTATTGTAGGTGATAGGTTGGTGGGATTCAACTGGATTCCTCACCGGTATTGATTTGTTTACAAATATCGTGATATATTCTGTTATCATATGATATATGATGTTTTGGATGTCGTGATTGATGTATTTAGTGCTGTTGCAGCATTGGGCCTATTTTGGAAAACTAAAAATATTAAAGTGATGATTTTCAAATTTAAAAGGATTTTCAAGTGATTTTGATAATAGATATTTCGTTAATTTTGAAATGTTAAGAAAATGAATTTATTTTAAATAAATAAATGCTATAATTTTTATCTTATAAAAATTATGATTTTTGTGAAATATAATCAGAATGTGATTTTTGAAATATGAAGTTGATTGTTTTGTAAATAGTTTAAATTGAGATTTTTGATTTATTATAAATGGTTTATATAGAAGATTTTTAAAATTAATATTTTATAAATTAAAATATTGGTATTATAAAACGAGTTTTATAAGTTTTAAAATGAAGTATAAAAGAATCTTATAAGTGAATATGATTTATAATTTGTGAAGTTATAAAAGAACGAATTTTGGAAATAAAGATAATTATAAGTAATTAACTTATAATTTGGATTTTTGGCATATAAATGAGATTTAAATAGAATTGGTTAATAAAGGTATTTTATAAGTTGATTTTTATAAAATATAAATGTGAATTTATAAACATTGTTATATAAATGCGAAACCAATAGAATTTGATAAGTTGAATAGTGGAGATTTATTAAAGGAATTTCATCCACAATTTTGGATAGTAGATAATCCTTTAACAATAAATAATTAAAAGTAATGAATTTGGTAAAGGTGTTATATTCATGATTTTGGATAGTGAATTATCATTGAAATTAAAAGTGTAGAAAGAATGAATTTGGTTAAAGAATTATATTTACGATTTTGGATAGTGGATAATATATTAAATAAAATGGATATTTTTGGAAAGTGATATTTTAAATGGAGTTAAATGATTTGAAGATGTTCAAAAATGTGATAAGTATCGAAACCATATATTTCACCATTTATTATTGAAACAGACGTTTTCGAGAAATAAGGAAATGATGGACTATAACAATGTTGTTATAGTAAATGATTTTCGATACGAAATGTTTTGTTTTGTATATGGGATTTATATATCTATCTTATTTTTGAATATTTATACTGGTGATTTTGGGTTGTCGTAACGATGTTTTACGCAACATTCGTTTTGACCCAAACAAATGTGTTTAAAGAGAATGTTTTCCTAAAAGAATAAAATATATACTTAATCGTGATTTAAGTATATGTAATATTTTTCAAGTGTTGAAAATAAATAGATTTTTGAATTACTTATTTTAAAATAAGTACGTGGAAATGTTTTCCAATATAGAAGTTGAAATGATTTTTGAGATTATATCTTTTTAAAGATAATTTGAAGTGAATGATTAGCAAGTGATTTAATTAATAAAAGATTAATTAAAAGTGCCTGGTGATTGCTTATGGTGCTGAATATTTGTTTGTTTGCTTTGATAGTTAAATAACCCACTATCAAATTTGACCATTTCAGTTCCTCAACTTGATGTGGGAACTATTTAGTCTTACACTTAGTACGTAGCCATCTGTGTAAGCTTGATTATCATTTGTGTTGAGGATGTTTGATTCTTATAATGCGGAGTATTACTCCAATCTATCGAGCTTCCTTCTTGGCCCGAAGGATAGCAAGTTGAAAGTTGGAGACATGATAAGTATATAAGACTTAGTTTCTGTGTGAGGTTGAGAAATGCTTTTGCGTTGTTGGTGCGAAGAAACCGGGATTAGTTTATCCGAAAACCACTTCGGACCAACGTATATGCGACGATTGTGCAGGTTGCTTACGATGATATTGATATTCATGATTTTCATAGTGGGGTACTGCTTGATGATCGTTTAGGGCTAAAATCCCAATATACATATAGTAGTAGTGGTCTCTTCATTATGAAATATTCAATACAAGGACTATTCTCTACTAATCCTTGGGATTTCCCGACAGGATGAGGCAGGAAAGTACCTTCGGTTTGTCCTTCTCCTAGACAACTTATATGGATGTTTGTCTGACAAGACGTATGAGCTTAAGGGTTTAATTTTTGTGGAAGGCAATTAGTAGTCAAAGGGAATGGCCGTGTGAAATTCAAAATGATGTGGTTGTGATTTGTGAAAGGTAATCGTTACCTCAGGCCTCATCAACGGAAATGACCAAAACAGGGTTAAATACAGCAAGGCTGGTAATCGTTACCTCAGCCCTCATCCACCGGAAATGACCAAAACAGGGTTAGATGCGGCAAGGCTAAGTGGGTCGCTCCCTAGTACAGTATGATCATCCACTTTTAAATATATCTTTACACGCTATAACGTCGTGTATCTGATTATTGTGGTTTGTATGCTATGAGGGCCCTCGTTGAAGGTCGGTAACGATCAGAGGATGATATATTCGGTACCATATAGTTATAGAGATGGGTCGGTCTTGTGTTGGTAGAGGATTCTTTGTGATGGTCCTCGGTACATTCTTCTAGAGATGTACTGCCGGAAGGTAGTCCCTTCACCTGGTCATTTTTATGGAAATCCAAACTCCACTACGTACCAGCCATTATGATTGTATTACCCATTTTGGGCTATATGCTGGAATTTAATCAATGTAATAATTTCGGCTATGGTTAATATTATTTTTGTACTAGATACTAGTATAATATAAGAGGATTTGATATGAAATGTTTTGGTTATCGTAAGGTAAAAACATGTCCGTGTTTATGTGTGGACTTTTCTTACGAGATACTTTTGTTTTGAAAAAGGAAAAGTTCGGTAATTTAATAAATTCAATTGAGTGTGTTTCTCAGGCTGGTTTACCAGACTGATCCGAGCATTCTTCCCTTTCAATGCTTCGGTTATACCGAGTATATTTACAGGTTCAGATTTGTTGCTTTTAGAGCTTCAGTAGGCGAGCTGGAAGTCATCATTTTCGTATGCACGTATCTATTCTTATTATTGATTGTCAGTTGTGCTTAGTTGTTTATATTATCAGCAATTATGAAGACATGTTATTATTACTGTCCAGGCTGATAGCTATTGATTGATTGTTGAACTCTGATTGTGTATATATATACAGTTTCTATTTTGTAAAGATCATTAATGTGATATTATATGTTTTCCGCTGCGATGTGAGATTCTGTATTGTTCTGCTTGGTTCTATCTTCTCTCTTTATTCTCTTCTCTTATGCTCTCTTCTTTTCTTTCTCCTGACTTTCCGTCAGTCTATGCTTTTTGGGTTGGACATGTGTGGTTTATTTTCGATTCAAAGGGTATCGGATTTGTGGGTTGTCACATTTGGTATCAGAGCTAAGATTTTGTATATTCCGAAGCTTTGATATGTACCCAGTATAGATAGGGACAGTAGCGCCCTAGATTGATCTTGAGTGTAATATATATTTGATTGGTATTTGTTAGTGAATATAAAAATGTTTTATATTGTGTTTGCTTATCCATTGAGCTGTTTGTGAATTCTGATCGGTATATGGGACTCCATATTATCGATAGGGATTTCTAAATACTTAAAGAGGCATGTCGACATAGTATTATTTTAAATTGGGTAAATGAAATAATTTTACCTCGATTATATTTTATATATAAAAGAAACAAATTTTCAGAAATCATTATAGTGTATCTAATTGATTGTTTGGTTGTTTAAAATGTAAATATATATATATAAGTTAATAAAAGCTGTTTGAATAATCTAAATAAAAACAAAAATTGTAAAAGAATGAAATTATATAAGAAAATGAATTATAAAGTATGGAATTATAATTAATATGATTTACAAATGTGAAATAATCTTATACATAAGAAATGGAAAAACCCGAGTATATTTATATATATGAGTTGTAAATAAAAATGGATTTAACTAAGAATTTGGAAATGTTGAATTCGGTTTATTTTGGAAGTTGTTTTTCAAAATTAAAGTGATTATATTCTTATAAATCTAAATAAGATAAATGAAGTTAGAATGATCTTATATAAGTGAAGTAATATAGTGAAATTATATAAGTAGAAGATTAATAAATGTGATTTATAAATAATAAAAGGGAATTTTTAAAATAATATAAAGCATTGAATTCCCTACTATTGTTGGGAAATAATAAGGGTGATGACTGCAACTTTAACAGTATCATTTCGAGTTTCTATGTGATGGATTTGCTACCAATAATAAATTGGAAATTGAATTTTTGTTGTGGTAAGCAAATTTGATTTAAAATTCAAGTTGAAATTGATAAATATAAGTAAAATGAGTTTTGGGCTTATAATATGAAGAAAAAAGTTTAACTTTGGTAAATTAAAGAAATTTGAGTTAGCATAATAAAATGTATGATTTGAAATTTAACTATAGGAAAGTTAAATAAAGTGAATTGGATTTGAATTGGATTAGATAAACTATTGGAATGGAAATTAAACTTAAATGGTAAGTGATTATATAACATGAATTTGGAAGTTTGAATAAATAAGTTGTACAACTTATAAAATGGGAAAATTTAAGTAAAACCAATTGTTAAAATGGTTAAACAGTTTTGTTAAGAAAAATGAAATCGGAATTTGAATAGTGATTTGAAATTTGACCTAAGTAAAAGTTAAATAAAATAGAATTTGAAGTAAATTAGTAGCGAACTTAAGTTGTATAGTGGAAGTAAATGTAAACGAAGATGAAATGAAACATAACTTAAGTGATGTTGAAGGAAGTTGATTTTGATATCAAAGTAAATTAAAAAAGTGATGAATATGAACTTGAGTTATATAATGAAATTCAACTTGAAGTGCAAAATGAATTAGCAATTGAATTAAATTAATGAATGATAATCAATCGAATGTAAATGAATTGATAGGGAATTAATGGATGTAAGTATTAATTCATTTAGAGCTAATGAAATTGGGAATGGAATGAAAGTCAATTGAATATTAAACCAATTTGAAATTTTAAGTGTTAAACCAAATTGAAAGTAACGAAGTAAATAAATTTGGTTATGCTTGATGTGCATTGGTTGTTAGATGGTTGTTAGTTGATTGTATAGAAATTCATATGAAATTGGATCAATGACATTGAAAGCTAAACAATTGAATTCAAATTGAAAGTGAAGTAAAAGTAAATAGAATTGAATTTAATTTTAATTGGAAGTGAACTAACTTGAATGTAAATTAGTCAATGTAAACTAATTGAATTTGAATAAATGAATGTTAGTAAAATCCATGGTTAATGAATCAAATGTGATTAAATTGAAAACCAATTCATTAAATATTAATAAGAAATGAATTTATATTGATTTGGTTATGGATTGATTGGATAGTTATTGGATGTTAGTTGGATGATAGTTGTTTGATGGTTGGATTTGTTGCTTTTAATTGCATTTGCTATATTGGCATACATAGTAGTTATATTGGTATATGTTGTATGTAACGACCCAGAATTTCTGTCATTTAAAATTCATATATTTAATTGATTTTATTTATTCACAAGTAAAATTTAATTTTTGAATAACTTATATTTGAGATATAAGGATTTAATTGTATAATTAAATTGTTAATTTATTATTTGAAATTGTGTAAATAGTTGGAAATTGAATTATACGTGAATAAAAATGATTTAAAAAGTTGTAATAAATTCTATTTCAATTTGAATGATGTTATAGAACTTTTAAATTTATTTAAGAGCAAAATTATAGAAATTGAATATTTTAATATTTAATTGACGAGGGAAAATGGTCATTTTTCAAACAGTCTCAGATTTTGACGAAACTAGTTTCATTGGATCTGTAATGTTAATTTTTTGTAAGATTTCAAATTTCGTATTAATCGGATTTACGGTTTGTCCGAGGCAAGCTAAATCGTGTAGAAATCGGTTTAAGTGAATTTTAAATTTAAATAGTCGATTTGAAAACCTATCTTCTAAATACGATCGAATTGGATCCCGATATATATTCCATTGCGTTCGGAAAAGGGGTAAAACGTTATAAACGCCAAGCGGCACGCTTCGTTTCGAGTTCGGAAAATTTTCGGATGAATAGTGTCGTCAAATTTTCTGTATAAGGACCTGTTTTTCTTCATTTGCATCAAAACCCTAGACCATTAGGGCTAGACGCCACCTAATTTTCTACGGCCAGAATTGCACGATCTTTCTCCACTAAACCAATCCATTCGATATTCTTGAAAACTTTATAAAGCAATATTGAAGAGCATTACGGGAACTTCAAATCCATACGGCTATGATGTAAAACGATACAACGACTCGATGGCAATAGACGTTTAAAGTCACCGCATTCAACCGTGTTTTTCAAAGCTCGTGCACGACCGAGCTGGGCACTATTTGGGGGCGGTGGTGCGCGAGGGTGTTGCCTTCGTGATGGCGTTGCTCGATCAACGTGAAGTGGGTCGTAGAAGGCACGAAAATTCGAAGTTAGAGGCGACAAGATGGGTTTGTTCAAATGTGGATTACCTGATGGAGAAGAAGCAAATAGCAATGGCCAGATTTGGCCAAAGCAAAAGGGACGGCCTGGATTGATTCTAGGTTATGAAAATAAAAATAATAAAAGAAATTGAGAATAAACTATATATAAATTTGTATAATCTTTAAAACTGCGTAAATTTTTCATACGAGGTCCGTTTCGAACGAAACGAATTGCGTTGGTTTCTTATTGACGAGAACTACGCGATGGAGCTAGTTTGGAACTGATTGGAGCTAGTATGAATTTTGGGTAAAATTAAACGCGCGTTTAATTTTATTCGGAATAAAACACTGCAACTGCTATTGGACGCAATGTGAGTACAACACACTCTTTCTGACTCACTGGTATTTTTATATAAGTGAGAATAAATATTATTTATGGTGATGGATGATTGTTTGGATGATATATAGTATATTGATTGATATTTGGATATATACCTGCCTAGTGGAGCAGATGACCCTATGCGTTCCCGTGTATGAGCCGATGACCCTTTGTTCGCGCGTCTGCCTCGAAGCGGACATTGTGCACATATTCTAATATGTATATTTGTTGCAGGTGATAGGCTGGAGGGATCCAACTGGATTCCTCACCGGTATTAATTTATTTACACATATTGTGATATATGCTGTATTGATGTTTTGGTTGATGTAATTGATGTATTTGGTGCTCTTGCAGCATTGGGCCTATTTTTGGAATATTAAAAATGTTTAAGTCATGATTTCCAAATTTAAAAGGATTTTAAAGTGATTTTTGAAAGTATACGTTTTATTGAATTTTGGAATTGATTTATTTTAAATAAATAAATGTTATAATTTATTATCATTATAAAATTATGATATTTGTGAAATATAGTTGAAAGGTGATTTTTGGAAATATGAAGTTGATTTTTTATAAAATAGTTTAAATGGTGATTTTTGAATTTATTATAAAAGGTTTATATATAAAATTTATAAAATTGGATTTTTATAAATCGAAATGATGAAATTGTAAAGGAGATTTGTAAATGTTAAAATGAAGTTATAAATGGGTTTTATTAGTAAATAAGATTTACAGATTTATAATTAAGGATGTCATAAAATGTAAAATAAATGAATTATAAGTTATTAACTTATAATTTGGCTTTTTAGTATATAATTGAGTTATAAATGGAATTGGTTAATAAAGGAATCTTGTGTATTGAAGTTTTTATAAAATAAAAATGTAAATTTACAAAAGTTGTTTCATAAATCCAAAATCAATTGATTTTGATAAGTTAAGTATAAAAGTTTATTAAAGGAGATATATCCACGATTTTGGACAGTGGATAATCCTTTAAATTTAATGTTGCAATAATAAATAATTTGGTTGGGAATTATATCCACGATTTTGGACAGTGGATTATCCTTTAATAAATGCGTAGAAGTATTTGATTTAGTAAATGAAGTATATTCATGATTTTGGACAGTGAATAGTATTTTGAATATTGTTTTGGAAAGTGATCTTTTATATGGATTTAAATGGTTTAAGGATTTTTTAAAGTGTGTTAAATATCGAATACATAGATTTCAACATTCATTGTTGAAATATACGTTTTCGAGAAATAAGGAAATGGTGGACTATAACACTGTTGTTATAGTAAATGATTTTCGAAAGGAAATGTTTTGTATAGTATTGGGATTTATATATCTATCTTATTTTTGAATCCCTGTACTAGTGATTTTGGGTTGTCGTAATGATGTTTTACGCAACATTCATTTTGACCCAATAAATATGTTAAGAGAATGTTTTCCTGAAAGAATAAAATATATACTTAATCCTGATTTATGTATATGGAATATTTTCTAAGTGTGGAAAATTAAGTGAATTGTGTACTTATTATTAAATGGAAATGTTTTCCAATATAGAAGTTGAAATGGTTTTAAAGATATATCTTTTTTAAAGATAAATTGAAGTGAATATTTGGCAAATGGTTTAATGAATAAAAAATTAATTAAAAGGGCCTAGTGATGGTTATGGTGCTGATTATTTGTTTGTTTGTTTTAATAGTTAAATAACCGACTATCAGACTTTGCCAAATTTTAGTTTCTCGACTTGATGTGGGAATTATTTAGTCATACACTTAGTACGTAGCCTTCTGTGTAGGCTTGATTATCATTTGTGTTGAGGATGTTGATTCGTATAGTACGGAGTATTACTCCAATCTATCGAGCTTCCTTCTTGGCTCGACGGATAGCAAATTGAAAGTTGGAGACGTGATAAGTCTATGAGACTTAGTTTCTGTGTGAGGTTGAGAAACGCTTTTGCGTTGTTGGTGCGAAGAGATCGGGATCAGATTTATCCGAAAATCACTTCAGACCAACGTATATGCGTTGATTGTGCAGGTTGCTTGTGATGATATTGATATTCCGGATTATCATAGCGGGGGACTGCTTGTTGATCATTTGGGGTTAAAATCCCAATATACATCCAGTAGTGGTGGTCTCTTCAATATGAAATATCCAATGCGAGGACTATTCGCTACTAATCCTAAGGATTTCTCGACAGGATGTGGTAGGAAAGTACCTTCGGTTTGTCCTGTTCCTGGACAACTTGTATGGATGTTTGTATGACATTGCATTTCTATAGATTACGTACATTTGTTTATACAAACGTACATTAGTCATGGCGGAGAAGGCAACTTCTCTTAGCTTAACACCCTCCTTGAGACGTATGAGCTTAAGGTTTTTATTTTTATGAAAGGCAATTAGTAGTCAACGGAAATGGACGTGTTGCATTCAAAGTGATGTGATATGTGATTGTGAAAGGTAATCGTTGCCGCGTTAGGCCTCATTAACCAGAAATGACCAAAACAGGGTTGGATGCAGCAGGGCTAAGTGGGTCATTCCCAAGTAGGATATAGTCATCCTATTCTAGATATATCTTTACATGCTATGAAGTCGTTTACCTGACTATTGTGGTTAGTATGCTAGAGGGACCTTGGTAAAGGTTGGTAACGACCGAAGGATGACATATCGGTACCATCTAGTTATAGAGGTGGGCTGGTCTTGTGTTGGTAGAGGATCCTTTGTGATGGTCGTCGGTACATTTTTCTAGAGATGTACTGCCGGAAGGTAGTCCCTTCACCTAGTCATTTGTATGGAAATCCAAACTCCACTGCGTTCCTGCCATTTTTTTTTGTAGAATCTAGTATGCCGGAATTTAATAATGGTAACAATTTCGGCTATTTTGAATATTATTTGTGCAATAGACACTGCTATAATATAACATGACATTTGATATAAAAGGTTTTAGTTATCGTAAGGTAAAAACATGTCCATGTTTATGTGTGGACTTGTCTTACGAGATAATTTTGTTTTGATAAAGGAAATGTTTGGTAATTTAATAAATTCAGTTGAGTGTGTTACTCACGGTGGTTTACCAGACTGATCCGGGCGTTCTTCCCTTTCAATGCTCGGGTCAGCATATTTACAGGTTTAGATTGGTGCTTTTGGAGCTTCAGCAGGAGACTTGGAGATCTTCATTTCATATACGCATATCTATTTTGATTATTGATTATCCACTGTGCTTTGTTGGTTGTTGTTTATTATCGGCATTTGTGAGGACAGGTTATTATAACTATACAGGCTGATAACTTTGATTGATGTATGCATATATACAATTTCTGTGTAAAGATTATTGATATGGTATTATATATTTTCCGCTGCGATGTGAGATTCTGTATTGTTTTGTTTGGTTCTATCTTCTTTCTTTCTTCTCTTCTCTTCTTCTCTCTTCTTTTCTTTCTATTGACTTTCCATCACTCTTTTCTTTTTGGGTCGGACATGTGTGGATTATTGTCGATTCAAAGGGTATAGATTTTTGGGTCGTCACATTGTATATTGTTAATAGTTTCGTATATGCATGTTTCTCATTTGTTTTTTGAGAGTTTAGTAGGTGCGGATGGCGTATGCTTCGCATTTGGAGCTCGCTTTCATGCTATATTAGCCGTATATGCTCACTAGTAATATATAAGGTACATATCTCGGATTACATATCGTACTTTTATACCTTTTTTCCCTACGGGATGCCTCATCCTCAAAGATGAGATGTATATTTGTGATATATATATGTTGTGATCCTACTAGGATAGAATCTCTCAATGGAGACGCCGGCGAAATTTTCTGAAAATTTAAGGTGTTAGAATTTTTTTGGGATTTTGGAAAATTTTTGATAAATAAAATTTTGATATTGAGTTAAAAGTTAAACGATATTAGTTACTTTTGAAAAGATCACTATGTACGATTCATAAACTTAGAAAAGTTTTTATAAGAAGTTTGACTAATGGAGTTTGTAAAAGTTAAAAAGTTTAAATAAATTTGATATCTAGTTTGAACGATTTGTTTTGAAAAATTAATGGATTTTGTGACTTTTTATTACTTGGTAATTTCGAGGACGAAATTCTTTTAAGTAGGGGAGGATGTAATGACCCACAATTTCAGTCATTTGAAATTCATATATTTAATTAATTTAAATATTCACAAGTAAATTTAATAAGCCGAATAACTTATATTTCGAATATAGTGATTTAATTGGATAATTAAATTATTAAATTAATATTTGAAATTTCGTAAATAATTGGAATTTGAATTTAATGTGAATGAAAATGATTTATAAAGTTGAATTAAGTTCTATTAGAATTAAAATGATGTTAGAGAACTTTTAAAATTGAATTAAAAGTTAAATACTAGAAATTTAATATTTTAGTATTTAATTAACGCGTAAAAATAGCCATTTTTCAAACAGTCTTGGATTTCGATGAAACTGGTTTCATTGGATCCGTATTATTATATTACTGGATGATTTAAAATATCGTGTCAATCGGATTTACATTTTGTCCGGGGAAAGCTAAAACGCTTAGAAATCTGTTTAAGTAAATTTAAAATAGTCAATTCGAAAACCTATCTTCCAAATACGATTAAATTGGCTCCCGATATATGTTCCATTGTGTTCAGAATAGTGGTAAACATTACAAACGCCAGGCGGAATGCATCGATTGGAGTTCGGAAAATTTCAGGTTATTATTGCCATGAAATTTTATATAAAAGGATGTCATAATCTCTATTTTTCACAAACCCTAATTCATCTAGGGAAAGCCGCATTCTTTGATTCAATGGTCAAAAATCATTCTTCTTCAATTATCTTTCAATCCGTAGACAATTATGAAAAATGTTCACTACAACATCGAAGAGCACGACGAGATCGTTCAATCCAACGGGCATGATCGAAAATAACGTCACGAATCGTCGGCAAATTTCGTTCAGGTGGCCTCCGTTCGTACGCATTTATCAAGGGAAATAAGGGGCCGGGCAAGAACGGTTCTCCGGCGTCGGTGGAGTGTGCTAGGCGCTTCGAATGGCAGCATCTGATCATCGTAACGATCAATATGGTGGCCGTGAAAATTCATAAGATAACGGCATCGTGGGTTTCGGTTCAAACCTGGAAAAAATATAACAACCCGCATATTTTTCGTTTTTATATTTAAATATTTTATCGATACTCGAAATTTAGCCCGAAAAGCTACTTTTTGCATACGGCCGAATTAGGACTCGTGTCCACTTCCATTGAGTTCAAAACGCCGTTTGCGATCTTTTTGAGTATAAACTTTGATATGTTTGGAGTTAGAGGAATTTTGCCACTTTTTACTTAGGGCTTTGGTTTGGGCTGAGCCCAATAACTCCACTTATGTATTCAGTCCCAACCCTCTCCTCTTCATTTACTTCCTTTCTATTTTCCCAATACTCAAGCTTTTATAACAATGGAGAGTGGAATGGGAAATTGAAACTCAAGCCCTAGTATTCTTTTGCAAATCAAGCTCTAGCTCCAAACTAATAGAAGAACTCATTGGTAAGCCTTCTCTTCATCTTCTCCATCTCCTTCTCTCTTGAATTTCAGAAATTCCTAAACCTAACTTTGGGAATGTTTTTCTTTTTGAGCATAGATTCAAGCTCGTTTGAGTTGTGTTGAAGAGTGGTTGATTCTCCCTTTGCTTTCAAGCTTCTTCTTCATTTGTTTGGGTTCAAAGGTGAGATTTTTATCTCACATCTTTGTCTATAATTATCTTCGATTGTTAGGTATGAATTCCTAACACTTATTCTTGTGCAATTTATTTTGGTTTGGATTGATTTGGTGTATATTCCAATTTTTGGTGTTTAAAATCAAAATCTATTAAAATCCTTTTATGGATATTTGGACATTGATATTTGAGGCGTATCGAAGAGCCGTTAAGGCTGGGTTGTCACTTGGCGTAAATCCTTAGTCGTTGTCGCTCGATCGATCGCTTCCGGTATCCGTTTGGCCATTTTTGGCCTAGGTTCAGGGAATGCCCTGAACCCCAGTTTCAGACGTATGAAACATAGTGTTCAGACGTCTGAATATTATTTTGGGAAGATTTCTATTTCTAGGTTCAGACGTCTGAATATATCATTTCAGACATCTGAATTAGTTCGTTTGGAACCAGAAAGGAAATGGGCTAAAAAGTGCCTATTTCAGACGTCTGAAATCAAGGACTCAGATGTCTGAATTCTGTTTTGGAAAATATTTTGTTTTCCGGATTCAGACGTCTGAATCCTTGATTTCAGACGTCTGAATCTGCACTCTTTTCCCTATTTGCCTATTTGCTTGAGAATTCCAACTTTGATCGATTTATGTTGATTACGATTTGTTGATTATCATTTATTATGGACTTGATGACTTTTATATCGGGATTTTTGGAATATCCATTTTGATGGATTCGGTATCGATTTCTTTGGATTTTATTCACGTCTTCGAATTGTGAATTTTGATGATTGATTGTTTCTACAATCATTTCTATGATTTGTCACTTTAAAAATATAAAGGTTTCAATACTAGTAGTAAATATCAAAACTCTTTCATCAAAGTGATTTCAACACTATTTTATTACAAAGCTCGTTTCTTAAACCGTTTTCCAATCTACTAGTATATACAAACCTTTACCTCACTCGGATGAGAAATCTAATTAAACGACTTAGTAAAACAAGTGGTATGAAACGCTTGTGTTTACTTCGTCGGTTAATTCTTGGACTTGTTCGATTGAATCTTTCGTGACAATTTTCTAGTGAAGATTTACAGTTGGTTCGTAAATATTTAAGTTAAGCAAGTGGTTATGGGACATGAAGCTAAACTTTTATATTTACTAACTTAGTGTAATTGACACTTCTTGATGATCCTTGACGGTCATTTTTGTGATTTAGACTAGCAATTGTGCGATGTCTCTTTGTCCGCGAGGGAGACTAGACCCCGTTTCTGTGTGATTTCGACTCACGCATGTGGGGTAGGGCCCCATGGTCTTCGGGCCGTTCGTGTTTCCAAAATTAATGGCTAGCTACCATGAGATAGCGTCTCGTTCGTGTGATACATATGTTGGTGAGTTTTCATGCTCCCGTTCGTGTGATAGGCCTCCCCTTTTTTGTGATTTCTGGATTTCGTGTGTTGAATTCTGGAATTTATGCTTCACCAATTTTAGTGATTTTCATTGATATGATATATCATTTTTTGTGCATTGGTGAATTCGTGTGTCATTGACTAGTTGTGAATACAAGTTTTGGGTTTGAAACCCTTTTTGGATCTTTGTGAAGATTCTTTTGGTATTGAACGATCTTTTGTTGATCATCATTTGCATGCTTATAGTAGTATGCCATTATGGATATTATATGTTTATGCCATATCATTTACTTTATATCATGTCATCTGATATTTATAGACAGACTGATCCGTTTATTATTTTCTTATAAATAATACTCGGGTCAGACCGAAATGTTACAGGTGCTTCTGTTTGACTTCTCTGCTGGGATTTGCTACTCTGACTTTTGGCTAACTATTTAGATTAGCAATTTTTGTTGTATACACTTGAGATATAGACTCACAGTTGTATTCTTTTGTAAAGCACGTGTTGCTATTCTTTTGTATTATTGTGGATCTTTTTGACCACTACTCTGATATACACTTTCAAGTGTTAGTTATATATTCATATTCTTCCGCCTTTGTGATATGAATTATCTGTGACTGACTTATGTTACGTTTATTTCTATATTTGTTTCCGAAGATTATTGTAGCCACTGTGTAGTAGCTTTGAGTTTGTATCGGTGTGTCGGATTTCCTCGCGAAATCAAATGCGTTATACTATCCTACATAGCGGTGCTCGCACAAAGCAATTGCACGGATGGTCGCTCCTCAACAGCCTTATTCTCCGCGCTAGTTGACAGCATTGCTCCGTAGTGTTCTTGGCTAGAGTTGGTATAGAGGTGGGGCGTCACAAAAAATCACATGAACATGATGAAGAAGAAGTAGCAGATGGCTTAGACCTGAGGGAAATGAAAATCTACGGCCAGGCTTGACAAGGGTTTGGAAAATAAAATATAAATTGAAATTTATATATTATAAATTCATATAAACTTTAAAACGCTTTAACTTTTTCATACGAGGTCCGTTTTTAACAAAACGAATTGCATTGGGTCCGTATTGATGAGAACTACATTTTCGAGCTGGTTTAGAGTTGATTGGAGCTAGTGTAAATTTCGGTAAAATCAAACGGCTGTTTAATTATATTTGGAATAAGACACTGCAATTGCTATTGGAACAAAAGTGAGTACAACTCACTCTTTCTATCTCACTGATATTTTTATGTAGTGAGAATAAATGTTATTTATGATGCTTGATGATTGTTTGTGTGATATATGATATATTATATATATATATATTGATTGGTATTTGGATATATTCCTGCCTATTGGAGCAGATGAGACCCTATACCTTCCCGTATAAGAGCGAATGACCTTTTGCATGCGCGTCTGCCTCGAAATGGACATTGTACATATATTTCTAATATGTATATTTTTTGTAGGTGACAGGTTGGAGGGATCCAACTGGATTCCTCACCAGTATTGATTTGTTTACAAATGTCGTGATATATTCTATTATCATATGATATATGATGTTTTGGATGCCGTGATTGATGTATTTAGTGATGTTGCAGCATTGGGCCAATTTTGGAAAACTAAAAATATTAAAGTAATGATTTCCAAATTTAAAAGGATTTTCAAGTGATTTTGAAAATAAATATTTTATTAATTTTGAATTGTTAAGAAAATGAATTTGTTTTAAATAAATAAACGCTGTAACTTTTATGTTATAAAAATTATGATTTTTGTGAAATATAATCGGAATGTGATTTTTTGAAATATGAAGTTGATTATTTTGTAAATAGTTTGAATTGAGATTTTTGATTTATTATAAATGGTTTATATATAAGATTTATAAAATTGATATTTTATAAATTAAAATATTGGTATTATAATACGAGTTTTATAAGTGTTAAAATGAAGTATAAATGAATCATGTAAGTGAATAAGATTTATAATTCGTGAAGTTATAAAAGAACGGATTTTGGAAATAAAGAGAATTATAGGTAATTAACTTATAATTTGGATTTTTGGCATATAAACGAGATTCAAAAATAGAATTGGTTAATAAAGGGGTTTTATAAGTTGATCTTTATAAAATATAAATGTGAATTTATATACATTTTTTTATAAACGCGAAACCAACTGAATTTGATAAGTTAAATAGTGGAAGTTTATTAAAGGAATTTAATCCATGATTTTGGACAGTGGATAATCCGTTAACAATAAATATGTAAAAGTAGTGAATTTGGTAAAGGAGTTATATTCACGATTTTGGACAGTGAATTATCCTTTAAATTAAAAGTGTAGAAAGAATGAATTTTGTTAGAGAGTTATATTCACGATTTTGGATAGTGAATAATATATTAAATAAAATGGATATTTTTGTGAAGTTATATTTTAAATGGAGTTAAATGATTTGAAGATGTTTAAAAATGTGTTAAGTATCGAAACCATAGATTTCAACATTTATTGTTGAAACAGACGTTTTCGAGAAATAGGGAAAGGATAGACTATAACACTGTTGTTATGGTAAACGATTTTCGATAGGAAATGTTTTGTTTAGTATATGGGATTTATATATCTATCTTATTTTCGAACCCCTATACCAGTTATTTTGGGTTGTCGTAACGATGTTTTACGCAACATTCGTTTTAACCAAAGTAAATGTGCTAAAGAGAATTTTTCCTTAAAGAATAAAATATATACTTAATCGTGATTTAAGTATATGTAATATTTTCCAAGTGTTGAAATAAATAGATTTATGAATTACTTATTTTAAATAATTATATGGGAATGTTTTCCAATATAGAAGTTGAAATGATTTTTGAGAATATATCCTTTTAAAGATAATTTGAATTGAATGTTTGGCAAGTGATTTAACTAATAAAAGATTAATTAAAAGGGCCTGGTGATTGCTTATGGTACCGAATATTTGTTTGTTTGCTTTGATAGTTAAATAACCGACTATCAAATTTGACCATTTTAGTTCCTCAACTTGATGTGGGAACTATTTAGTCGTACACTTGGTACGTAGCCATCTGTGTAGGCTTGATTATCATTTGTGGTGAGGGTGTTTGATTCGTATAGTGTGGAGTATTACTCCAATCTATCGAGCTTCCTTCTTGGCCCGAAGGATAGCAAGTTGAAAGTTGGAGACGTGATAAGTCTATGAGATCTAGTTTCTATGTGAGGTTGAGAAATGCTTCTGCGTTGTTGGTGCGAAGAGGCTGGGATCAGTTTATTCGAAAACCACTTCGGACCAGCGTATATGCGACGATTATGCAGGTTGCTCGTTAAGAAGCGTATGTGGGGGACTGCTTGTTGATCATTTAGGGTTAAAATCGCAATATACATATAGTAGCAGTGGTCTCTTCATTATGAAATATTAAATGCAAGGCTATACGCTACTAACCCTAGGGATTTCCAGACAGGATGTGGTAGGAATGTACCTTCTGTTTGTCCTATTCCTGGACAACTTGTGTGATAACCCTGATTTTATGAACAAGTTTTATAATTTAAATTAGTTCATGCTTGTTTAAAAATTTTGTTGCCTAGAAAATAATAAACTGATTGCAAGTGCAATGTTTAAATATGGATATGTACACAAGATAGTGCACACACCTGCATATATTTCTCTGCAAGATAAAATAAGCAGAAATTAATTTGTAAGTTAGAATAAACAAATTGCAAATATATAGGAATGGCATGATTATTACAGATATGATTGTGTCATTAAAACAAGTCTAGTATAAAGAAAATAAAGGCTTAGGTAAGGATAGAGATACATGTATTATACATGTACTTCAAACAAATGCTTGCTGAAGGAAAAATTAAAATTGCATGGAAATGGTATGAGTTTTTGAACAAACACTTTATCCACTTTCAGCAATTTCCTTAGCTTTATAAAAAACAAAAATCATGCAAATGATATGATCGGAGTAATAAAGCATAATTCCTGAAAATAAAGGCAGGGACCACTTACCCATTTTTCTCTTGAAATGAAAATGAGAGGCTGATCATAAGTGGTAGGGTAAAATTGACATTGGGTAAATTCCAAAACCCTAGAGGCACCCAGGGTCTGTTATAAGAAGGTTTAAGGGTGGAGAGATCTGCCACCATTTTCTTAAAAACAAAGGAAAAATATATATATAGCAAGCAGGAAAAAAAAAGAGAAGCATTGGCAATTAGAGATAAGTGGGAAATAGAAGATCAAAAGAAAAAGGATTAAGGTGAGTAATCTCACTAAAAACTTGGCATTAAGTCCTGAATATTGAGGCAGCCTAAATAGTCATCTATATAATCTGTATTTATTTTGGGTGTGTTGATGATCATTTTAAATGTTCAACCCACTATATTGATATACCTAGAAAATATGATTAGGGATTTCCTGTTTAAAATGATCACTTGTACTATGCATTAATCTAGACAGGAGATGTTTTCCTTTATGTGTTTTCTGCATACAGTAATTTATTAAAAGAAAATCCCAAGGGAAAATGTTGTAAATCTATGGTCTAAAAATGAAAAAGAAAATATGGGACTGCAGCATAGAATGGTTGCTGCTTATGTCTCATAATTAAATAAGTGGAAATATAGAAGTGCAATGTTACACATATGTTGAGCTCCTATGTTTACAAATAAATCCAGATAAGAATAAAGACTTGTGGTTTAGTCAGATCTTATGAAATTGTGAGCACCTGATTAAACCAGAGGTAATGGATGCAACAGAGAAAACTATTTATGACCATATATTTATAAACATGATCCATTAAAAACCCAAGATTTAAATAACATGTATACTGAGAACTCAGACTAGCTAGTATGATTAAATCTATGTTTATGAAAACATGATCTATTATTTCTTGAATACATGCATGATGGTTGAGTTATTTATTTTCTCTGATTAAATATGAGATGCAAAAGGGATTAGCACAATTGGGGGAGGGGAAAATAAACACTTAGTAATTTTACTAAGGATTTTGGATCTTAGGGCTACAAAGTATGGCTGGGCAAGGGGAACATTGCAAGCTCACACATGGTATGATTATACCCAGGGGCCTGAGTGTGTTGGGTTAACAGTGAATATGTCCCAGACAATGTGTGATTTGATAGAAGGAAAGTAGCTAAAGACCAACATAAAATACCTGATATTGAATTCTAAAAATAAGTTCACAAGAAGGCTTAGGTAAAATCCCTAATAGCCAGAAAGTTTGTAGATGAGGAAAGATGATTTAAAGGATGATTATATTGGTTGTTTTAAAGTATTTTATGGATGGATTATATGCTTGTGCTCCCTGACACAACACATTGAATCATGAATTATTTTGTTGGGCAATAATGAACATGCACAGGTTAAACAGGAAGATATACATGAGAAATATTGCTTTCCTTTATTTATTTTAGATTTTATTTGAAAATGAGAAAAGTTATCTAAATTAAGATTTTCAGTAAGATTGCTCATACCAGACAATTAGTCTGACCTTTTGTGTGTTTGTGCACCTTTGGGTGTCTCATATTTTTGTGAGGCAGCTCATGTTGATTCTGCAGGTAAATAGGCATTTCATTGATCAAGAATTGGATGGATTAGCTGCTAAGGATTTAGATACAATAGTTACAGACTCACTGATATTGAAATAGAGTTTAAGTTGAATTTATGTTATGAGATGTTAGTTAAGTTATTTGGGAAGAAACTGATGTAGTAATATTTTCTGTTTGCAAGTATTGAACTTAATATGGAATTTCTGTTGGAAGTTGTGAGTTGCTTTGGGAATGCTTTGTCAAGTAAAATAGCTTCTAATATTAACTTTTGGAATATTTAACAAAAATGTGCAGTAATAGAAAAATCTGAAATGACTAGTAGATTTAAACAAAAAGAATAACCTGGTAACTGTTGTGAGATCTCATGGAAAAAAAAATGGCAAATAATAGCTTAAAGACACATAAAGAAACCCAGAATTATGTGTGTGTTCTGCTTGTACATAGTGGCAATAGAATTCAGGCTAACTTGACCATTTTTACTAAGCCTGGGTTCAACCCCTTCTAAATAGTTTTAAAACCCATCTTGTAGAGAAAAAAAACTAATTACATATACAAGTAGAGTAAGCCTCATTATTTAAAGTTAATAATTATTTGAAAAAGAATTAAAATATTTAAAAATCCTATTAGTAAATAAACATGCACAGGGATTTAAAGGCAGGTTATAAATAGTTTAGTAGAAATAAGAATGACTGGGGAAAACTATATTCTAAAGAAAAGAAATTGTTATGTATAAATTATTTAATGATTTTCAAAGCAGATTCCTACTTACTAATATATATACTCTGATTCAAGTAAAAAAAAAAGGGGGAATAATTTACATGGTTTCACATATGTAAATTTGATAAGTTGAACAACACAATATTTTTATATTGGATAAAAGATCCTGGCTAGAGAAAATTTAGAGGTAACATTCTATTGAGTGGATGACCACGGTATGATACTATAAAAAAAATTTCGTAGGAGAAAGTGGGTCATCTCATTTTGTATCAGAGCTATGTTGTTAAATAACATAGCAAAATTTTGTATGAATTTGTCTGCATTGAATGTATGAAAGTGATGACTGCTTTGGATGACTTGTTTTGTTAATATATATATTACTAATATTTCTTATAACTAAATAAGAAGAAATTGAAGTGAATTAATTTATAGATTGTTAGGAAAAATGAACTAACTTAAGTATCATATCCATAGAATTGTGGTGAGACCCAGACAACAAGAGGTAGGACCCAGTGTACACCAATGGTGAATATGCAGGACTTTATGAGAGCCATAAGAGATGGAGTAGGTAACAGGCCAGAAAATCCACATGAGGTGCTTTCCAAACTTCTCAAGACCTTTACCAATCTTGGAGGCAAGATTTTTGATGGAACAGAAGGGATTATGGGAGTTCAAAATTGGCTCAGAATTTTGGATAGAATCTTTGCTGATATGCAAGTTGAAGACCAAAAGAAGAGGCCGATAGCATCTAGACAATTAAGAGGAGCAACTCTGGATTGGTGGGAAGTTATTATAGCTGGAAGACCTGAAGGAGAGGTGACATGGAACCAGTTTAAAGAAATGTTGGAAGGAAGATTTATACCTGCATCAGCTAAAGAGTCTTTGCTACAGGAATTCATTAAATTAAGACAAGGGGCTATGAGTGTTACTGAATACACACAGAAGTTTGAATCTCTGGCAAAATATGGTGCATGCTTATCGCAATCCAAGACGCTAAAAATGGCAGATACATCCAAGGACTGAATGCTAGTCTTAGTAGAGCTATGCTGCCATATAAGGAACGGACATTTGATCAAGTTTTAGACCTGACCTTGAGTATTGAACAGCATGATAAAGCCAGAGAAAATTTCAGGGCATTTAAAAATAATCAAAACAAGAAAGGAAAGGGTAAGTTTCACCCTTATGATAAAAAGAAAACAGATGTAGCTTCCACCAAGAAATCAGAAGAAGTCAAAACTGCTGAGGTTAAGAAGAAGATAACTTGCTATAATTGTGGACAAGAGGGACACATGAAAAATAGGTGTATAAATCCTAAACCAGCATCCTTCAAATGTCACCAGCGTGGAAAGGAAGGTCACATAAGGAGGAACTGTCCAGAGTTTAAGCAAGGAAAAGTGAGTACTTTGGAGGTGAAAGGCAAAGCAACAGAAGGACCAAATGTTGAGAATCATGGCCAAGTAGAAGGTACTTTGCTTATTCACTCAATACCTTTTGCAGTAGTGTATGATACTGGGGCTACACACTCTTTAATTTCTCATGATATTGCACAACAATTAAAATTGAATTGTATGATTGTTGATAGGCCATTGCTTATTAAAAGTCCTTTAGGTAATTCCTGTGTTTTGGGTATGATGTGTATGCAACTGGGATTGAATATGGGGGGATATATGTTTAATGCAGACCTATATGTGTTGCAATATCCAGGCATAGGAGTTATTTTAGGAGTTGATTGGTTAAGAAAATATAGGGCTATTATAAATATGGAGACCTCCACCATATCATTGAAAACTTCTGAAGGAAAAAGGATAGTTGTTCTATGTGAAGTAAATAAGAACAGAAATATAGTTACCCTTGCTAACTTATCTAGTGAGAAGCACATGCCAGCATTAGAAGAAATTCCTATAGTAAATGAATATGCTGATGTGTTTGATGAAGTTAGGGGAGTTTCAAACCATAGACCAGTAGAGTTTTCAATTAAACTAATTCCAGGAGCTAACCCAGTGATTAAGAGGCCAACTAGAATGGGGCCTAAGGAATTGATAGAACTGAAGAAACAACTGGTTGAACTAGAAGGAAAAGGCTTCATCAGACCTAGTAGCTCATCATGGGGAACACCAGTAGTTTTTGTTAAAAAACAGGATGGATCTCTTAGATTATGTATTGATTATAGGGAGTTAAACAAAATCACAGTTAAAAACAAATACCCCTTACCAAGAATTGATGATCTTTTTGATCAATTAAGTGGTGCAAAAATATTCTCCAGACTTGATTTAGCTTCAAGATTTCATCAAATGAAAGTAGAAGAGGAAAGCATTAAATATACAGCTTTTAATACTAGGTATGGACTTTATGAATTTTTAGTGATGCCCTTTGGCTTGACAAATGCTCCCTCTTACTTTGTTAATTTGATGAATATAATTTTTAGAAAAAACTTAGATAAATTTGTATTGATATTTATTGATGATATCTTAATTTATTCTAAGACAGTTGAAGAGCATGAGAATCATTTGCATATAGTACTACAGAAATTGAGGCAAGAAAATTTGAGGGTAAAATTTTCGAAATGTACTTTTTGGCAGAATGAAGTAAACTTTCTAGGACATGTGATATCAGAAAAAGGTATATCTGTAGATCCCAATAAGGTAATTGCAGTTCAAGCTTAGAAAAGGCCTACTAATGTCACAGAGGTCAGGTCATTTATGGGGATGGCTGGTTATTATAGAAGGTTTATAAAAGATTTTGCAAAGATTTCAATTCCATTAACTAGATTGACAAGGAAGAATCAAGTATTTGCTTGGACCGAGGAGTGTGAGAAAGCTTTTGGGAGGTTAAAGGAAGCATTAATATAAGCCCCAATACTAAAAGTACCTGAAGGGAATGAAAACTTAGTGATATATACTGATGCAAGTGGACAAGGACTTGGGGCAGTATTGATGCAACAACACCAAGTAATAGCTTATGCCACTAGACAGTTAAAACACAGTGAGGTAAGGTATGCAACACATGACCTTGAATTGGCTGCTATAGTGTATGCTCTTAAATTATGGTGACACTATTTGTTAGGGACAAAATTTGAAGTGTACACAGACCATAAGTCACTTAAATATTTGTTTTCACAAAAAGAATTGAATATGAGGCGGCAAAGGTGGATTGAACTACTAGCCTCATATGATTTTGAAATATTATACACCCCTGGAAAAGCTAATAGAGTAGTAGATGCTTTAAGTAGACAACATGCCAATGTAGCTAGATTAATGATAGAAGAGTTCAACACTTTAGCACTGTTGATTAATTCAGAGGTAGAAAGTGAGGATATAGAGAACATGAGCATATGCAGTGGGAATGTAGAGATGGGAAGGTTAAGCTTTATTACCTTGGAGTCTGAATTGAAGAATAACATTGTAAAGCTACAAGACCAAGATTCATTTTTATTTGAGAAGAAAACTCAAATATTGAATTGTGAGACAGTGGAAGATTTTCAATTGAATAAACAAGGTCAACTGGAGAAAAGAAAAAGAATATGTGTTCCTGCCAATGATGAATTAAAGCAAGAAATATTGGATGCTTATCACAACAGTAAATATACCATACATCCAGGAAGCACAAGAATGTATCATAACCTCAAAAGAGATTATTGGTGGAAAGGTATGAAAAGTGCAGTAGCCACTTATGTGTCTAAGTGCATGGTTTGTCAATAGGTAAAAGCTGAATATCAAAGACCCTCGGGAATGCTCCAACCTTTACCAATACCACAGTGGAAATGAGAAGACATATCAATGGATTTCATTCATGGTTTGCCTAAAACTAGGAGGGGAAATGATCGTATTTGGGTTGTAGTGGATAGGCTAACCAAATCAGCCCATTTCATACCTGTAAAATCAGAAAGGAATGCATGCACATTAGCTCAATTATTTATTAAAGAAGTAGTTAGATTGCATGGAGTACCAAAAGCAATAGTAAGTGATAGAGACACCATCTTCACTTCAAAGTTTTGGCAAAGTTTTCACAAAGCAATGGGGACTGATTTATGCTTGAGTACAGCATATCACCCTCAATCTGATGGTCAAACAGAAATTGTTAAATTGCTTGAAGACATGTTGAGGGCATGTGTATTGGATTGCGGAGGAAGCTGGGAGAATCACATATTTTTAGCAGAATTTGCATACAACAATAGCTATCACAGCAGCTTAGGCATGGCACCCTTTGAAGCACTCTATGGTAGGCCATGTTTATCACCTTCAAGTTGGATTGAATCTGGGGAGAAGGTGGTCTTAGGACCATAAAATGTAAAAGAGACTTCTGAAAAGATATCTTTGATTAGGAGAAGGATTGCTTCTGCCCAAGACAGGCAAAAGAAATATGCTGATCAAAGAAGAAAAGAAGTGCAATATGATGTTGGAGACTTTGTATTTATTAAAATATCACCTATGAAGAAGGTTTTAAGATTTGGGAAACAAGGAAAATTAATTCCCAGATACATAGGACCATATAAAATTTTAGAAAGAATTGGAAATGTAGCCTATAAGTTAGAATTGCCAGAGGAGATGAGAGCAATGCATAATGTTTTTCATGTGTCTCAGTTAAGGAGATGGATTCATGATGCAAAGACAATCTTAGAATCCACTAGGGATGTGCAGATTTATTCCAGAATGATTTATGAAAAAGAGCCAGTAGGTATTATTGCAAGAGAAATTATGAAATTGAGGAACAAAGAAATTAAATTGGTGAAAGTGCAATGGAGCTTTGACCCAAATGATTGCACATGGGAAGCGGAAGATAAAATCAGAAATGATTATCCAAAACTGTTTGACTGAATAAAAGGTAATATATATACAAGTACACTAATGAATGTCTTGATTAAATATACCTTGATATGTATAGAGTTTAATTAAGTAATTGGTTTGAGAATGATTGATTTTCTGAATTAATGATGTCTGAATTAAGTATGAAAGAATTGCGGGACACAATTCCTAAAAAGGAGGGGTATATGTGATAACCCTGATTTTATGAACAAGTTTTATAATTTAAATTAGTTCATGCTTATTTAAAAATTTGGTTGCCTAGAAAATAATAAACTGATTGCAAGTGCAATGATTAAATACGGATATGTACACAAGATAGTGCACACACCTGCATATAATTCTCTGCAAGATAAAATAAGCAGAAATTAATTTGCAAGTTAGAATAAACAAATTACAAATATATAGGCATGACATGATTATTACAGATATGATTGTGTCATTAAAACAAGTCTAGTATAAAGAAAATAAAGGCTTAGGTAAGGATAGAGATACATGTATTATACATGTACTTCAAACAAATGCTTGCTGAAGGAAAAATTAAAATTACATGGAAATGGTATGAGTTTTTGAATAAACACTTTATCCACTTTTAGCAATTTCCTTAGCTTTATAAAAAACAAAAATCATGCAAATGATATGATTGGAGTAATAAAGCATAATTCCTGAAAATAAAGGCAGGGACCACTTACCCATTTTTCTCTTGAAATGAAAATGAGAGGCTGATCATAAGTGGTAGGGTAAAATTGACATTGGGTAAATTCTAAAATCCTAGAGGCAGCCAAGGTCTGTTATAAGAAGGTTTAAGGGTGGAGAGATCTGCCACCATTTTCTTAAAAACAAAGGAAAAATATATATAAAGCAAGCAGGAAAAAAAAAGAGAAGCATTGGCCATTAGAGATAAGTGGGAAATATAAGATCAAAGGAAAAAGGATTAAGGTGAGTAATCTCACTGAAAACTTGGCATTAAGTCCTGAATATTGAGGCAGCCTAAATAGTTCATCTATATAATCTGTGTTTATTTTGGGTGTGTTGATGATCTGTTTAAATGTTCAACCCACTATATTGATATACCCAGAAAATATGATTAGGGATTTCATGTTTAAAATGATCACTTGTATTATGCATTAATCTTGACAGGAGATGTTTTCCTTTATGTGTTTTCTGCATACAGTAATTTATTAAAAGAAAATCCCAAGGGAAAATGTTGTAAATCTATGGTCTAAAAATGAAAAAGAAAAGATGGGACTGCAGTATAGAATGGTTGCTGCTTATGTCTCATAATTAAATAAGTGGAAATATAGAAGTGCAATGTTACACATGTGCTGAGCTCCTATGTTTACAAATAAATCCAGATAAGAATAAAGACTTGTGGTTTAGTCAGATCTTATGAAATTGTGAGCACCTGATTAAACCAGAGGTAATGGATGCAACAGAGAAAACTATTTATGACCATATATTTATAAACACGATCCATTAAAAACCCATGTTTTAAATAACATGTATACTGAGAACTCAGACTAGCTAGTATGATTAAATCTATGTTTATGGAAACATGATCTATTTTGTCTTGAAACATGCATGATGGTTGAGTTATTTATTTTCTCTGATTAAATATGAGATGCAGAAGGGATTAGCACAATTGGGGGTGGGGAAAATAAACACTTAGTAATTTAACTAAGGATTTTGGATCTTAGGGCTACAAAGTATGGCTTGGAAAGGGGAACATTGCAAGCTCACACATGGTATGATTATACCCAGGGGCCTGAGTGTGCTGGGTTAACAGTGAATATGTCCCAGACAATGTGTGATTTGATAGAAGGAAAGTAGCTAAAGACCAACATAAAATACCTGATATTGAATCCTAAAAATAAGTTCACAAGAAGGCTTGGGTAAAATCCCTGATAGCCAGAAAGTTTGTAGATGAGGAAAGATGATTTAAAGGATGATTATATTGGTTGTTTTAAAGTATTTTATGGATGGATTAAATGCTTGTGCTCCCTGACACAACACATTGAATCATGAATTATTTTGTTGGGCAATAATGAACATGCACAGGTTAAACAGGAAGATATAGAAGAGAAATATTGCTTTCCTTTATTTATTTTAGAATTTATTTGAAAATGAGAAAAGTTATCAAAATTTAGATTTTCTGTAAGATTGCTCATACCAGACAATTAGTCTGACCTTTTGTGTGTTTGTGCACCATTGGGTGTCTCATATTTTTATGAGGTGGCTCATGGTGATTCTGCAGGTAAATAGGCATTTCTTTGATCAAGAATTGGATGGATTAGCTGCTAAGTTTTTAGATACAATATTTACAGACTCACTGATATTGAAATAGAGTTTAAGTTGAATTTATGTCATGAGATGTTAGTTAAGTTATTTAGGAAGAAACTGATGTAGTATTATTTTTGGTTTGCAAGTATTGAACTTAATATGGAATTTCTGTTCAAAGTTGTGAGTTGCTTTGGGAATGCTTTGTCGAATAAAATAGCTTCTAATATTAACTTCTGGAATATTTAACAAAAATGTGCAGTACAAGAAAAATCTGAAATGACTAGTAGATTTAAACTAAAAAAATAACCTGGTAACAGTTGTGAGATCTCATGGAAAAAAAATGGAAAATAATAGCTTAAAGACACATAAAGAAACCCAGAATTATGTGTGTGTTCTGCTTGTACATAGTGGCAATAGAATTCAGGCTAACTTGACCATTTTTACTAAGCCTGGGTTCAACCCCTTCTAAATAGTTTTAAAACCCAGCTTGTAGAGAGAAAAAATTAATTACATATACAAGTAGAGTAAGCCTCATTATTTCAAGTTAATAATTATTTGAAAAAGAATTAAAATATTTAGAAATCCTATTAGTAAATAAACATGCACAGGGATTTAAAGGGCAGGTTATAAATAGTTTAGTAGAAATAAGAATGACTGGGGAAAACTGTATTCTAAAGAAAAGAAATTGTTATGTATAAATTATTTAATGATTTTCAAAGCAGATTCCTACTTATTAATATATATATATATATATACTCTGATTCAAGTAAAAAAAATGGGGGAATAATTTACATGGTTTCACATATGTAAATTTGATAAGTTGAACAACACAATATTTTTATATTGGATAAAAGATCCTGGCTAGAGAAAATTTAGAGGTAACATTCTCTTGAGTAGATGACCACAGTATGATACTATAAAAAAAAATTGGTAGGAGAAAGTGGGTCATCTCAACTTGTATGGATGTTTGTCTGACATTGCATTTCTATAGATTACGTACGTTGGTTTTTAAAAACGTACATCAATGGTGGCGGAGAAGGCAACTTCTCTTAGCTTAACACCCGCCTTAAGACGTATGAGCTTAAGGGTTGTATTTTTGTAGAAGGCAATAAGTAGTCAAAGGGAATGGCCTTGTGGCATTCAGGGTGATGTGATTGTGATTACGATTTGTGAAAGATAATCGTTACCTCAGGCCTCATCAACCGAAAATGACCAAAACAGGGTTAGATGTGGTAAGGCTAAGTGGGTCACTCCCAAGTAGGGTATCATCATCCTCTTCTAGATATATCTTTACACGATATGACGTTTTGTATCTGATTATTATGGTTTGAATGCATTGAGGGCCCTCGTTAAATGTTGGTAACGACGGGAGGATGATATATTCGGTACCATCTAGTTATAGAGGTGGGCCTCTCTTTTGTTGTAGAGGATCCTTTGTGATGGTCCTCGGTACATTCTTCTAGAGATCTACTGCCGGAAGGTGGTCCTTTCACCTGGTCATTTGTATAGAAATCCAAACTCCACTACGTACCTTCCATTTTGACTGTATTACCCATTTTGGGCTATATAGTGGAATTTAATCAAGTGAATATTAGGCATGCATCCCTAAAAGAAAACTTAATTCACTAAAACTCCTCGTGCAAGAAAACGTAATTTGCAGGTCCTTGTTTTTCATTTCGACTGTTTTTTCACTAAAATACCCCTCCACTTCTAGCACGATTGATTTTAATAACGAGTTTATCTTTCTTGATTTCATCTTCTTCTTTATTGGCGAACTTATATTTCTTGATTTTATCTTCTTCTTCAATGGCGAGCTCAGCTTTCTCGATTTCAATGGAAAACTGCAATTATGCATAATAGTTGTAGAAATGTCTGCAATTATATGCAATAGTTGCAGACAATTTAGCAACTATATGCAATAGTTGTAGACATTTCTGCAACTATACCATATAGTTGCAGACATTTCTACAACTATATGCAATAGTTGCAGACATTTCTGCAACTATATGCAACAGTTGCATTTCTGCAAATATGCAATAGTTGCACAAATGTCTGCAACTATATGCAATAGTAGCAGACATTTCTGCAACTATACCATGCAGTTGCAGAAATGTCTGCAATTATTTGCAAATATTGTAAATTTGAGAAAAAAAATAGAAAGTGGTCAAAATTTGCTGAATTGTCCGCAAATATTTGAAATAATTGCACCTTTACTACAAATATGAATTTTTGGTATCAACAATGGATCTCATTTTAAATATCATAAAATTTGTGATTTTTTGGTTAAAACGGTATGTTAATCCGATTTTTCTACATAAAGTTATACGCGTTCTCTATGTTAAAAACATAGAGGGTATTTGGGTCTTTTTGCGTGCGCAAATTTGAAAATAGGGACCGGAAATGTAAGTTTAGTTTAGGAAGGACGTTTTCTCTATTTTAAAACTTATTAGGGACGTGAGCCAAACTTACCCTTTAATCAATGAAATAATTTCGGCTATGATTAATATTATTTGTATACTAGACACTAGTATAATATAAGAGGATTTAATATGAAATGTTTTAGTTAACGTAAGGTAAAAACATGTTCGTGTTTATGTGCGGACTTGTCTTACGAGATTTTTTTTTTGATAAAGGAAATGTTTGGTAATTTAATAAATTTGGTTGAGTGTATTTCTCACGCTGGTTTACCAGACTAATCCGAACGTTCTTCCCTTTCAATGCTCAGGTCAGACCGAGTATATTTACAGGTTTAGATTTGATGCTTTTGGAACTTCAACAGGCGAGTCAATCAATTACTGTCAATATCCAGGATGATAACTATAGATTTTTGTCGAACTCTGATTGATGTCTATATATATATATATACACAGTTTCTATTTTGTAAAGATCATTGATATGATATTATATGTTTTCCACTGCGATGTGAGATTCTGTATTGTTCTGTTTGGTTCTATCTTCTCTATTTCTTCTCTTCTCTTCTTCTCTCTTCTCCTCTCTTCTTTTCTTTCTCCTGACTTTCCATCAGTCTGTGCTTTTTGGGTCGGACATGTGTGGTTTATTGTCGATTCAAAGGATATCGGATTTGCAGGTCGTCATAGGCCAATAGGAATTTATTGAGTATGTCTCCCATACTTTATTCATACGGTCCATGAAATAGGTGGGTTCATAGATTAGACCAAATGGCATAACCAACAATTCATCAAAACCGTTTGGCCCTCGTAATGCAGTCAAGGGAATGCAATCTTCTACAATTCTCAACTGATGGAATCCGATAGCTAGATCCATTTTTGAGAATACCTAAGCACCATGTAATTGATCAAACAAGTCATATATATGGGGTAGAGGATACTTGTTTTTAATCATTTTCATATTTAGGTCTCGGTAGTCTACACACAGTCTAAGGGAGCCATTGGACTTAGCTACGGTAAACACAGCTGTGCCCCAACTTGACTGACTTGGTGAAATTAGCCCATTTATTTAATAATTCATTAGTTTGTTTTGGCAACTCAATGTTTCCTTTTGGGGCCATCCTACGAATATGGTG
Organism: Allium cepa; assembly: GCA_030765085.1. NCBI lineage: Eukaryota > Viridiplantae > Streptophyta > Magnoliopsida > Asparagales > Amaryllidaceae > Allium > Allium cepa. The sequence continues at coordinate 883,451,377 of CM060943.1, read as the reverse complement.
AAAAATGGATCTAGCATCAAGGATTAGTCAATACGAAACTAAAATTCCCAACGCGGAGGCAAACTTTTAACTTCCACGAAAACATCCTGAAATTTTTTAACAATCGATATTCTTTCAAAGTTCATTTGAGTTGAATCTAACGCATACATAAAGTTTTCCCTTACTGGACTAGGTCCTTCACATATTATTCAGTCTAACACCCTTTTGGTCGTGGCTTTTAATATAATCATTCAACTGTTGCAGTCTAGAATAGCTCTATACTTGGATAGCCTATCCATTTCGAGTAAAATATCAAACCTAATGAGATCGAGGACAAAAAGGCCGCATAAGAATTTGTGGGTTTGGTAGGTAACTCGTACATTTACACCAATCATACAAAGATTGGTCGTACGGCCTATGGGATTCGATACACAGATAGGGGTTTATACTATTTCTAGGGTAAGATTTAATTTATTAACAAATTTCTTAGCAATAAAACGGTGGAAAGCCCCAGTATCAAATAATACTCTAACCGAAATATCATTAACACATAAGTTACCTTCTAGGACTCCTTTGATCTCCGCATCTTCAAAGGTTGAAGGCTCATTCTTTATAGCATAAACCTTGATATGTCCTCCCCTCTTCATTAATGGGCACTTGCTTTTCCATTGTCCCGGCTGATGGTAATTGTAACAAATACTCTTTTGAACTAGAGAGACGGTTCCTTGCTGCTACTTCTGCACCTTGGGACTCCTATGGTTTGTTACAAAATGGCCTTTCTTCTTGCAATCATAGCAAACAACATCCTCATAAGGGTTCTCTTGAGATCCACCACCATTCTTTCCCTGCCACAGTGTCTTTCTCTTGTTCTGATTGTTGCTATTTCCTTGGGCTACCATCGGGTTCCTTTTATCCAATACTTTATATCAGAAACCAATATCTAATAAGTCCATAAAAGTTTCCTTTATGTGTATGATCATTTGCTCCTGATATTACTCTTTCATCTTGGAAACAAACATCTCATTCTTCTTTAAGAGCTTGTCTATTAGTCCCAGTCTAAAACGAGATGACTCGGTAAACTTATTTAAGTATCCCTCCACAGACATACCCTCTTGTTTCAAGTCCATATTTTTTTTATAAAGATGGGATTTTTCGGCTGTAAGCATATATTGCTCTTCGAATCCTTATTTAAATATGGTCCATGAGAAATTGTCTTTAGAATCATTCAAACTGATGGATTCCTACCAAGCTAGAGCTCCTTCCCATAATTGCCAGGAAGCTAAGAACCTCTTTTGATCATCCTTTATGTTCAATCCATTGAATATTGTTTCATACGAGCGGAGCCATGCTTGCACTTCGACATTGGACTCGATTCCTTGGAATGGTTTCCCTACCAAGCCAGTGAATTCTTGCAAAGAGTTGCAAAGTTAATTTGAGGTTACACAGGGATTACCGCTTCCTCAAATACTGCAGCATTTGATCGACCATTCGCGGACGTAGTGTTGATCGTCCCCTTCTATTACTCATCTCCGACTATTTGCATATAGTAAGGAAACATCTTTAAATTATAGACAAAATTATCTTAGGGAATGGGTATTAAGCATAAAATGGCATAGGTGGATTTATTTGGATGAAATTACGAATACGCTCCTTCATTGACTAAACTCATTCTACAGTATTACTAACCCTATTTCTAATGAGTCGACCCCATCAAGGCTTAGGTGTTCGGTCGACCTAAGCTCTGATACCAACTGTGACAACCCGCCTTTTCGACCCTCGAAGATCGACACTATACATCCTCGGTATTTCTCGTGCCATAAATTCAAGTGCCGGAGAGGCAAATAATCAACAGATTTAATAGAAATTAAGATAGAAGATAGAATAACAACAGAATCTCACATACACATTAATTATACATATGGAAAGTACATATAATCATTCCATATGATTCATCAGAGTTATGATAAGTACTAACTTAGGTAGGGATAGTTAAAGTTGCCTATCCTATGAGAGGCTGGAGGATACTAAATACACATTATATGACATAGAAGAAATTAGAAATGGATCACCATTGACAAAAGAACCCTTCTGTCTTCATGCTCCATGATCCTTCCAAAATGCCCCAAGTTACCTAACTACTTGGCTACTCGAGAAAATAGGACACCCAGAGTTTAAGGGAAAAGGAAAATAAACTCCGGGTCAACTATGGGACTGGTGTGAGAAACTCAAAATACGAGTATATGGAAAACAAAATGTTGTCTCATAAGACCACACCACACATAAACACGCAAATGGTTTTTACCTTATGATAAACAAATCATTACTACATAAAATTCAGTGATATTATTTTTAGTGACATTCTTTGAAAATACTACTCAAGCTAATATACACAATCTTAGCCAAAATTGTTACATTGTTAAATTCCAGCATAATAGGCTTGCACTAAAACCGAAGGCACTTATTGGAGATTTGGATTTCCAACGAATATGGAGGTAAGGGACTACGTCCCATACATTACATCTCTATAGGAATGCACCGAGGATCGACATCTTAGAAACCTCTACAAATTAAGACCGGCCTACCCGTAGATCCATATAGTGGCGGAAAGAACCAAATATGATTTTACCCCGGCTGTTACCTACTTATCCAGGATCACATAGCATACACCACATAATTTATACCTAACATCATAGCATGTAGAAGTAGATACATTTAGAAAGATGATATCATACCCTAATGGTAGTGAACCACTTAGCCCTAAAGCAATCCCTGGGTAATGATTACCTTTCACATAGCACATCCTACTTTGAATGCCACACTATCATACCCTAATGGTAGTGAACCACTTCGCCCTAAATCAATCCCCGTTTCACAATTCCCCAGGTAACGATTACCTTTCACATAGCACATCCTACTTTGAATGCCACACTGTCATTCCATGATCACACAACTGATTTCTACAAACGTATAACTCATAAGCTCATATGTCTCAGAAAAGGGTGTTAAGTTAAGAGAAGTCTCCTTCCCCGACACCAAACAGATGATACATTTATAGAGATCAATCAAAGTGATTAAAAATGCAACGCTAGACATTTGTCCATACAAGTTGTCCAGGAATAGGATAAACCAAAGGAATACTCCTACCACATTCTGTCGGGAATCGTCTCTAGGATTAATAGCGAGCTGCCCTTGTATCGAAGATAGAATGAAGATACTACTGCCACATATATATGATATAGTAAATTTTCCCCAAGGGCTAGTGACAAGTGGCCCTTCATTCTATTTACTATCATTCAGAGTATTCACATCAAATATGTAAATTGGTTCGAAGTGGTTTTCGGATAAGAATCGCTAAAATCCGACCCATATTCCTTCAAAAAACTCATCGATAAAAAGATATTAAGTAAATATGTGCTTATCATTTGATTAGTCACTTTCTTTTTATCAAAAATATCTTCTAGAGATATATATCTTTAATACATTTCTTCTCGGTGTATATAGGTGTGAGTTATAACTGTCTAGGCTAATGATAGTACTTAGATTTTAGTAGCTTTGAAATTTCTGTATTCAAAGTAGCCCTTAATATTATTCCTTTGATATTATATGTTACTGTTCCTTTATGTTTGACGGTGTGTTGATCTTTTCTTATTCTATTCTTTTTTTTTTTATTTTACCCTAAATTTCTATCTTTTCGATACTTGGGTGCTCGACACACAAATACCATGGATGTATTTAATGTCGACATTCGAATGTTGAAAAGTCCGCTCGTTACGAGGATCTTGGGATGGATGGGGAAAATGGTAATAAGGATACTGATGGACTGGGAAGCGATGGCAATGGACTAGGTGGTCATGACTTGGAACCTTCTGCCCATAATGCTGATTTTTCTGACCTTCTTGAGCTTCAGAATACTCCACACGAAGACTACATCAAAAGACGCCCACGCCTTTAGCCATCAGAGCAAAGAATCAAGTAAAAAGAAAACTTAGGCTCTTACTTGACAGGCTCCCGCTTCACAAGTATAATGCATATCATTCTTAAACACTTACAGTTATCTGTTAGCTTTCTTTAAAAAATCAATTATTTTAGCTAACAAAAAGGAACTTTTGTCATTTGAGATTTTTAACGAAAAGTGTGAAGGGACGTGCAACGATTGAATGGATAAATTTAGAAATTTATCGAAGTTCGCAATAATTTGCCCAAAAAGTATAAGAGTATACTTCTTTGTGCCAAAAGGTTAAAATGCTGTAAAAATGGGTAGCCTTGCTCCTGGAAAGATTCCGCCTCCATCGAGAGAGAGTCCTAATCGAGAACTGGGAGTTGACCACACTTTTCTGGATGCTTATCGAAAATAGGGACACATAGTGGAATTTCTTTACAATATCTATAATAGGAATCCTTTTAGTAAATTTTCCTTTATGGGAAAAGAGACTGGGGGCTTATTTAGGCATTTTCGTAATAGGTATTTGAATAATTATAGGACCAATCCACATCCTGAGAATCCTGGAACCTTCCCAGGATTGAGGTTATTCCACTTTCCTCCGCATTCTTCCTCTTGAGAAGGTAAAGTTCAACAAAGAGAAATTTATTATTGAATTTTACAAATGAACTTAAGTGATTTTGCTGTTGTATGATGTAATTGAAAAAATCTTTATAAATTTCAACGTTCCTATTTTTGCGGCTCTGTTTGTTTTTTTAAATACCCATGTTTAGGAATCATGTGCACTTCTTTTTCAAAGGAGCTTTTAAGAAAATTTGTCAAGCTAAAAAGGGATTTTAAGGAGAAAACATTAACTCTCAATACCTCTTGAATAGCAAAATAGAGCTTTGTTAGGGATCTTCAAGAAGTTTACACACAACTTCCCCACCTACATTTTAATTTCTTAGGTGACAGAAAAGATAGTTTACTTAAAGAAATCTAGTTTGATTATGCTAAACTATTATATGGAGAAACTAACCCTTCATCCAAGATATGGGATTATTACCAGTTTCCCTAATCGACACTCCTCAAAGATTTAGTGTTCCCTTGGACTCTACTTTGGCTATGTCCATGGGTTCACTCATAAAAGCGGAGACAGTTACTTCCAAAATTAAGGATTTAATATATAAAACTCAAGTTGTTGATGTAATTTAAACTTGTTCATGCTTGTAATACTTTGTTACTATTAATGAAAGAACATGTTTTTCTCAGGTGTTGATTTTTCTTCTGTTTAGCATTACTAGGAAAAACAACAACACTTGCATCCAACAGTCCTGACCTCTTCTCTCGACTAGATAAATTTAAAACGAGATTGATGTTAGACATTGGGAAGCTCTCTTCTTAGGATGTTTTAGTTATACCATTTTCCGATAATGTAGAAGCGTATAAATGATATAATAAATAATATAGGTTGAGATCAATATTAAGTAGCATGAATGAAATGACCTCTAGTTTAGAAGAGAAAATTAAAGAGAATGATAAAGAAACCAAAGAACCGAGAGGGAATATAGGGACCGTTGATAGATCTGGACCCCTAGATGAAGGAATCAAGGTTGATGTAGAAGTTGCTCGCTTATATCTGAAAATTGAGAATCTCGAAGTTGATTTCAAGAAAAGTCAAGTACCATGCCAATCTTTATAGCTCATAGCAACCAGAGGCAAATCCAACCTTCCTACTTTTACTCCCAAAAGGACAACTTGATCCCAATCTCCAACCAAAAAAGAGAAATTTTCCTCTTTGAAAAACCATCCTCCGAGATTGGATGATGAAGAAATTTCCAGATGGTGTTTGGAATATAGATATGAATGCTCCCAGTATCTTGAAGGAAAGTGGGATAAATGAGTTTCGAAATATCTCAACAATTACCAAAATCAAGTCGAGAAGTTGGGCGCAAGAAATACTTTCTTTAGCAAAAGTTAAAGAGTTAGATAATACGGTCAAAACTTTTTAAAGGGCCAATGAAACAGTCAATCGTGCATCAGAGATTCAAATTGGCTCATTTAATAATATGAATATCATGCGGAAGAAGGAGAGGAAACATAAGGAACTTTTGGATGTAATGATTCATCACATTACCGAACCATCCTTAGCCATTGATACCTTGAAGGAGAAGGTGTAAGGCCTGGAGTCTCAATTGAAAATAATTGAAGTGATGGCGCTTGGGAATTCTCGATTAGATTCCTTTGTAGATTATTTGATTGAAATAATAGTAGCTTTTGGCTTGGAAATTGACTATTCTTTCTTCGGTCCAAAAAAGAACCAAAGATCAAGTAGAGCAATAGAGGCGGGAACAGACATTATTAGCCCTTCATTTTATATGGATGTGCCGACCATTTTAAGAATATTAGAGGCCACCTTTTTTGCTTAAAGATGCCTCCTTTTCAATTAAAAGTCATCCATGTATTCTTGAGGTTGAGGGGAAGGGTAATGAAAAAGTATACCAACATTATCCACTCCATCAACCACTCCCTTAGGAGAACTTGAATGGCTTTTCTTGATATTCGTAGCTTTTTGCATGTAAAATAGTAAAAATAATTGTACTTGAATAATTGATATTTTGAATAGACTCGTATTTTCTTCTTTATTCTTGTCTTGTATTCGGACTTATTGGGTTGTTTCAAATTCGAGCTCACTTTAGAGCTTTAAGTCGATTCAATATGATTATTGGTCTTTGATTAAATATAGACTTGTTTTTTCTTTGTTTCCTTGATAACTCTTCTAGCATCGTAGTCAGAAGATATGTGGAAAATATTTTCCCCATCCTTGTAAAAAAGAGGATTTTTACACTTTGGTGCAAAACCAAATATCTTCTTACCTTTTCAGCTTTCACATCTTATGAGCCCTTTTCTTTTGGAAATATAAAGTAATGATGACAACTTCCATATCTTCATTAAAAATTATTTCTTTCCTAAATTGATCATTTTGCACTACAAGAAAAATGGGTATAATTGCATTGTTGAATAGTGTTTAAACAACCATCGCCATTAATACACCTATAAAAATACAAAGTCAATAATTATATTAGTATATTATGCTATAACAAAAAAGATGACCGATTTATTGGCAGGCACATGAAATATTTCTCTAGCTGCTTCATTTTTTAATTATTTTGATTCCCTCCTCTTAATTTTCTTTTCCATCTTCCTCTCCATGATTAAAACCCTACAAAAGGAAAATCTACATTTCCTTCAGTAAGATTAACTACTACTAATAAATAAATATTCGTTGCTACTCTCGATGGCAAAACCATAGCCCTTCGCCTTTGTGGTTTCCTTGACAAAGTAGCCTTCGTTGTAGATATGTTACCTCGCCATCTGAAAGCTCTTGATGAAATAATTATGTGCTTCCAAAAGCAAAGGTTAAATTTTACATTTATTTTGTGATTCTGTTTATAATCTGAGTTGAATTTGATTGAGCAGAATTTTATCTCTTTCTTACTTTATTTTGTTCCATTGGATATCTAATTGGATTGTGAACCGAAGGAGATTGCAAATAAACTTACAAATTGAATGTATACACTGTGAGGTAATTATATGATTTTCAATTTATTTTGGAGTCCTTTTGTGAAAGGACCCCTTGTATCTTGAAACTAGAAATTTATAGCATCGTTATCTATGGTTATAGTTTATAGGTTAAGGATATTTATGAAAATTTGTAGATGTTTAAATTCATTAGTGGATTAATTTCAAAGTTTTTCTTCATTTCTACTTATGAATTTATATGGAATAAGATTTATGTAAATTGAGAGATCGGTTTTAGGTAAAGAAAATAGGTAGTTAACACTTAAGCCATTGGAGTTTTAATCATGTTTCAGGATATTAATTGTTGAGGGTTTTGGCAAATATAAAGGTAAAATCAAGAAATTATTTATTTTTCCTACTTAAAAAACATGATTTAAATTTATCCTTTTGTGTACAATTTTGGCAGTGTATAGAGCAATTCAATCATCTACCTGCATTTTCTGTTGCCAACCATCTTATTATTTATTTGTCAACATCAAATCATTGGGAGTAATCATAGGTCTCTCACTTTCTTTATCATACATAAGTGATCCACTTAATCTTTCTTGCTGCACGTAGAATAGATACTTCATCTGGAAGCAAGATCTTCCATCCCCTATATAATGAAGTGGTTTACTTATAACGCATCCATGTCCAAACAAACTATAGGATCTAGCTTAACCTTAGAGGGGGTTGAATAGGGTTATAGCAAATTTTATCAATTTAAAAACAAACTACAGAAATAAATATGCTGTAAAGTAAATCACACACAAAATTTACCCAGCTTCGGCAACCTCTGCCTACTGCTGCATTCCCAGATTTCTATTAGAATTAAACAGTATCACGCTTACAAACACTCTACTAGACTCGCAAACATTTGCTCCCGCTCACAAACACTCTACTAGACTCGTACACTCTGCTCCCGCCTATAGAGTTTTGTTTACTCGCAAACTTTGCTCCCGCCTATAGAGCTTTGCTTACTCGCAAACTCTGCTCCCGCCTATAGAGCTCTACAAACTCGCACACCCTGCTCACTGAACTAATTCTAACTAGACAATCTGACACTACCTAAACCCTAGGTGGTGATTTAAAAAGTTTTAATTTGAAAAAAATAATAAAAACAACAATTAAAAGACAAATAATTAACACTTTAACCCTATTTAAAATATACTAAAGCCTTTTAAAATACGGTCGGCCCTTTTCTTTATTTTAGCCCATTCCTTTTTGTGAAATGGTGGCCTCTTTTGTATCTTCGTTCGTCCCTCTTTGAGATGGTGGCTTGTTCTTCTCTGCAAATAAAATTAGGGCTTCGGCTCTTTGCTCCTTGCTTCCAAAATTAGGGCTTTGTAAATTTTGAAGATGCCGACTTTTGTTCGATCGAATATATGTTTTCTCGTTGCTTTCGTCGATCGTTTCCCTCACTATTTTGCTCACGGCTCTTCAATTTTGATCGAGTTCGTCTCCTTTATTCGGTATGTAAATTATCCTTTTGCTTTACTGGGTTGATGCTTGAACTCGATGAATTGATTGCCGATGATGATTGGGCTTTTATATGCGTTTGAATTCCTTGAATTACGTTCGTCTAAATATATTTGAATTCGTCAATTTACTTGCTCTGGCCGCTTGATCTTGTATTGATGCTTGGGATTTCACAGACTTGTTCGTTTCTTTACCACCACGTCTCTGACTTGTTCAATTGTGACTTCGGCCATGATTTGTTCATCTTGAAATTGTTTTGATTTCTGGATAAAGTCACGACTTTGACTTTCTCAAAGATGCGTACTTGACTTTTTATCACTTGACTTCTGTATATTTTCACGACTTCGATACTTTCATTGTTTATCTCGACTTGGATTTTTCACTGTAACAGATGCTACACTTGTTGGTTCGATTCCAGCATGCTTTTTCACTGTCTTGTGCATGTTGTTTCATTATATTTGAACTTGCATCTCTGCACTAGTTTGTAATGAGCTCTGTAGTATTCTTCATTATTGTATCTTACTGTGTTGCATTGAGTTCGAGTTTCACTGTTGCATGCACTTGAGTTTGTAGCTTGCCACTGACTTGTTTGTTGCATTGCTGTTATTGCATTCACTTCATGTTTGCATGAGCTCTGTTCATTTGCACTTGCAGTTTGTCACTTGATTCAATTGTGTTGGAACTGGATTGATTTCATGTTCATGTGTATCTTCCCATTTGGTCTGCACTTTGGTCTATTGGTGGCATTTCTTTTGTGGTCTGCACTGCTTGTTTTGAGTCACTTCTATACTTGAGCATGTATTACTTGTTGTCTTCATAAAATTTTCACTATGCTTCTGACCTTTCTGGTCTCTGTTCTTTGTTCATTGGTCATTGTACTGATTCTTGGTGGCTTGAGCATTGGTCTGTGTTGCATTGTTCCATGTACACTGTATTGTATCTTCCTTAGTTTTGTTTCTGCACCATGTTGTTTGCAGTGGATATTGTGTTCATGTTTGTCATGCTTGTAGTCTGGTCCATTGAGTTTGATCATCCAATGTAACTTGGTCTGGTGCACCTTGTTTCATGTTTGAGGCTGTGCTTGCATACTGCTGTTTGCATTTGGATTTGTTTATGTTGCATCAACTTTGCATATTGCTCTGATCTGTGTTTGCATTCATGATTGTACTTCACTATACATTATATGCAGCACCACTGTGTTGTATTTGTATCACTGCTGTTCTTTGCATTTGTACATATGAATGTGCTCACTATTGTTTGGTAACTTCCCTTGTGTACATGTCTCTTTCCAGTATCTTCATTCATGTTGGTTTAGTCGTGAGTAATTCTGTTCTTTAGTTGACTTCTGTGTTGATCTTGCTTGCATTGTCACTTGGTCGACACTTGCAGTTGTACTTGCTTTGATGCTGGTTTGAGGCTGTGTCATGTTTGAACATAGCATTCATGTGTACTTTTGATTTGCACCCGAGTTGAATCCAGTTTTAAAACTCGGGTTTGCCCTTGTGCTGAGAGTTGTGACTTTTATGTTATTGCACGTGAGTTGAACCCGGCTTTTTATTTGGGTTTGACCTGTGCTCACCTGTCCCTGTAAATCAATCAAGTGTATATCGGTGTGCACGGCCTTGTGGCAGATACAGTGATACACTGTGTATGTCACAAGTTGTTCGTGTATGATGAATTCAAATGTAAATTATGACGAACAACCCAAATAACTGAGGCAAATATTATTTTCAAAATTCATCTTTTATTTTATATTGCAAAAATATTTTATTTTCAATTTTACTGCGTTAGTGAATATTTTTGCAGATTGCTCAAATGCTGGATTCAAAGCGGAATGAAGTTAAAGATAAAAATACGAGTGTGAGTGATATGTAGTGAGGTTAAATGTAAATGTAAAATAGTGATGTAATTGAATTTGTATCAAAGTTGTATAGTGAATAGTGAGAGCTTGAATTTGTACAATTCAAAATTGTAATAAATATTTATATGAATAAAATATTCGTTTGAATTCAAATTCCATGTTATTTATTTTATTCAGCAAATATTTATTTAATCCATGAAAATAAATAGTATATAAACAAATACATTTAAATGAATGTATATATGTTTATTATCATCAAACGAAAATCATATAAGCGCAAAGCGCGTATTCAACAATCTCCCCCTTTTGATGATAACAAACATATATTTAAGATTTTGAATGTATTAAATGTATTTGATCGTTCAATTTGCTCCCCCTATTTAAATGCTTCCTCTCTACATGATACTCCCTCTACATATATGCATAAAAATATGTAAATGAGCCTATATGCAAATGGAAAATATTTGACCTTTGCTTGATTCTATTTGACAAAATCTTAACTTTTCTCTCCCCCTTTTGTTATCAGCAAAAAAATAACAGTGTTATAAAAATAGGGATGAAGTGACAGACATGAATCAAACATTTAACTCAATTGAATATAAATATCAAATTTCAATAAAACTCAAACAAAAATCATAATTACCCTTGTCAGACACATATTCCACTTTCAGAAGTGATGGGGATAAAATCATCAAAAAATCATACAGTTCTGTCTATTTGTGGTATATTTATTTCAGGAAATTTGAATATCTACTAACCATGCATAACCGTTAGGACTTTTAAATGAGATTAGTAGTATTCACAATTTTTATTTAAAAAAGAATTCAAGTATCTTCTAACCACGCATAACCGTGAGGACTTTTAAATGGGATTAGAATCAACTTGGCTATTAAATCAATTAATTTTGATATGCGTTCCATACATGCAAAACCGCGAGGACTTTTAAATGAGCATGGAAGCACATAATCAAAAATCCAAGTAATTCACCCATGCATAACGGTGAGGACTTTTAAATGAGAGTGAATACTTTGGATATTTATTTTTATTTAAGAATATAATAAATTGAAGCACAGGTAATTTCCTTTATAATAATAAATTGAAGAACGAATAATTTCCTTTGTAAACTACCACAAATTTACATACTATATATGATTTTGATGAGTGATGGTCGATAGAAAGATGGTAGAAACAGAAATGATCATGGAACCTTTACCGAACAAAAAGTTTTTATAACTCTTGTTATGAAATTCTAAAGAAATTTTTCTAAATATATTGTCTTGAGTAATGTATGACAAATACCGACACTCATCACTTTTTCAATCACTATTGATCTTTTCGATAATCATTAGGGAGTTAGATTAGTCGAAATTTGTAATTTAAAATCAAATAAAAAATGACTAATCTGAAAATATGGTCAAAAATGATTTTCTCGAAAGGGTTATATGAAAAAAAATCTTCTATTTGAAAATTATTTCAAGTGAAAAATATGCAGATATTTTCTTTGAAAAACGATGCAGCAAATGAATGTTTCAAAAATTAATCACGTTCCACTATTAATTTTTCTATCAACTATATTACCAGTGTAATCTGCATCTGAATTTAAATTTCACTCAATATTCACTCGTTGGATGTCAAAGACCAGATTGTGAAATTTCAACAAATTATCTCAAGATTGTTTTCAACAATTTTTAAATGAAATTTTCTTGGATTTGAATTGAGACCGTGTTAACAATCGAACAAATATCATATTGTCAGTTTCAGAAACAGTTATATTCATGTGTAATCAATAGTCAATCAACATCATAATTATTTCAAAAACAATTTCTTGAAGTTTCAACAATTTCTTAAAATCCTTTTTTAACAACTTTCACATGAAAATTGAAATCGTGCAAATTTACAAGCAGTGACCAAAATATCAAATATATCTACGTGTAGCATGAGTAACCATCATTTGACCGAACAAATTTATATGGATTAGTTCAAAATTGAAAATCTGACTGGTCATCATTTAAGCACAAATCAAGGTCATAAATAAGAACAAGTCAAAAGAAATCATATCAATTAAGAATAAGTCAGAATTAAAGACATCATTCATTTCATCATCACATTACTGGCTGATTTATTACGGTGCAGATTATCACATTTGATATATCGTTCAGAAACAAATTTACCTGTTTTACCTTTACGATAATTTTTTGTGATTGCCCATTGTGATTCTGTCACCTTTGTACTCGGCTAAGGAACTTTGCTTTGTCGCCCGTTGTGTTTCTGGAACCGCCAAAATCCAGAGAACATTGTTGTTGTTCCTTAGCCTACCACCACACCTACACGATAAAAGATTTATGTGACCTATTTGTTTTTATAGGTCCATGATTGTTAGTGGCAGAACATGAAAAATATGTTTGTGGAGACCCAAAACTATTTATATATGTTCCTTTTGGCACCCAAATTTGTTTGACTTTCAAAGATTTTATATTTGTGCCTTTTGGAACCCAAATTGGTATAGTTTTCACTTGTTTGGGTCTACACCAACAATTATTTTGATTGTGTCCAAATTTTCTACAAATTGTGCACATTAAATTGACTTGATTAAAATTGCTTTCAACAATTTTAGATTGATTATATCCAAGTCCTTTTCTAACCGTGTTAACAGTTTGCTTTCCTAATAGCATATTCAACGATTTTTCGCTTTTTGAAAATTTATCTAAAGTCGTTGACAATTGTTGGACTTGTATTTTGAGAGACTCATTTTCGTTTAACAATTGTGTGCACTTTTTAATAGAATTCTCTCTTCTAGTATTTTCAATTTTTAAAATCAGAATTTCATTTTCAAGTGATTTCATTTTGATTTCTGATTTTTTAATTTCTTCTTCAAATGTTGGACACTTATCACACTTAGGGATCCTACTTTGATAGGTTTTAACTAATTGGTCAAGTTATTCATTTAATTCTATCAAAGTGTCTTTTTGTGATTCAAGTTTAGCGTATTTTTCCCTAAGTCATTCAAAATAGCCATTTACTTTGTGGAAATAAATAAGTAATTCAGAGTGAGTAAGTTTTGATACCTCGCTTGGCTCGTCGTCGTCGCTATCGGTTATATTCCCATGAAGGCACATATCTGCTTTCTCACTTTCACTCCTATCGCTTTTATTCCACGTGGCTGCAAATTTCCTTTTTGATTTCTTCATTAGTAATGCCAGCTCGGCTGCTCCATCATTATCATCCTCATCACAACTGCTATTTACCAATCCTGTTAAGCATATTTCTTTAACTGAGTTGGTTGTGGAGGACTTCTCATTGCTGTTGACTTTTGCACCATATATTGCGTCGAGAGTCTTCCAAATTTTCTATGCATTTTCACAATGAGAGACGAAATAAAAATTATCACGATTTATATGTGAATATAATATACGCATAGCAAGAGCATTAATCGAGATAATTTCCTTATTTGTTATATCACACCCATTTTCAATAATATCCCAACATTTAATATTAACAGATTTTAAATAAAATTCCATTTTCAATTTCCAATTCAAAAAATCTGTTACATCGAAAATAGACGGAGTAATATTGAAACGACCCTCAACAAAAATATTATTTGGTGGATTCATGACTCTAGAGTTAAAAAATACCGGGCTCTGATACCACTTGTAGGATCTAGATTAACCCTAGAGGGGGGGTGAATAGGGTTATAGCACATTTTCTCAATTTAAAAACAAACTGCAGAAATAAATATGCTGTAAAGTAAATCACACACAAAATTTACCCAGCTTTGGCAACCCCTGCCTACTCCTGCATTTCCAGATTTCTATTAGAATTAAACAGTATCACGCTTACAAACATTCTACTAGACTCGCAAACATTTGCTCCCGCTCACAAACACTCTACTAGACCCGCAAACATTTGCTCCCGCTCACAAACACTCTACTAGACTCGCATACCCTGCTCCCGCCTATAGAGTGTCGTTTACTCGCAAACTCTGCTCCCGCCTATAGAGCTTTGCTTACTCGCAAACTATGCTCCCGCCTATAGAGCTCTGCAAACTCGCACACCCTGCTCACTAAACTAATTCTAACTAGACAATCTGACACTACCTAAACCCTAGGTGGTGATTTACAAAGTTTTGATTTGAAACAAAATAAAAACAACAATTAAAAGACAAATAATTAACACTTAAACCCTATTTAAAATATACTAAAGCCCTTTTAAAATACGACCGACCCATTTCTTTATTTTAGCCCGTTCCTTTTTGTTACATGGTGGCCTCTTTTGTATCTTCGTTCGTTCCTCTTTGAGATGGTGGCTTGTTCTTCTCTGCAACTAAAATTAGGGCTTCGGCTCTTTGCTCCTTGCTTCCAAAATTAGGGCTTTGTAAATTTTGAAGATGCCGACTTTTGTTCGATTGAATATATGTTTTCTCGTTGCTTTCGTTGATCGTTTCCCTCACTGTTTTGCTCACGGCTCTTCAATTTTGATCGAGTTCGTCTCCTTTATTCGGTATGTAATTTATCCTTTTGCTTTACTGGGTTGATGCTTGAACTCGATGAATTGATTGCCGATGATGATTGGGCTTTTATATGCGTTCGAATTCCTTGAATTACGTTCGTCTAAATATATTTGAATTCGTCAATTTACTTGCTCTGGCCGCTTGATCTTGTATTGATGCTTGGGATTTCACTGACTTGTTCTTTTCTTTCCCACCACGTCTCTGACTTGTTCAATTGTGACTTCGGCCATGATTTGTTCATCTTGAAATTGTTTTGATTTATGGATAAAGTCACGGCTTTGACTTTCTTAAAGATGCGTACTTGAATTTTTATCACTTGACTTCTGTATATTTTCACGACTTCGTTACTTTCATTGTTTATCTCGACTTGGCTTTTTCACTGTAACAGATGCTACACTTGTTGGTTCGATTCCAGTATGCTTTTTCACTGTCCTGTACATGCTGTTTCATTATATTTGAACTTGCATTTCTGCACTAGTTTGTAATGAGCTATGTAGTATTCTTCATTATTGTATCTTACTGTGTTGCATTGAGTTCGAGTTTCACTGTTACATGCACTTGAGTTTGTAGCTTGCCACTGACTTGTTTGTTGCATTGCTATTATTGCATTCACTTCATGTTTGCATGAGCTCTGTTCATTTGCACTTGCAGTTGGTCACTTGATTCAGTTGTGTTGGAACTGGATTGATTTCATGTTCATGTGTATCTTCCCATTTGGTCTGCACTTTGGTCTGTTGGTGGCATTTCTTTTGTGGTCTGCACTACTTGTTTTGAGTCACTTCTATACTTGAGCATGTATTACTTGTTGTCTTCATAAAATTGTCACTGTGCTTCTGACCTTTCTGGTCTCTGTTCTTTGTTCATTGGTCATTGCACTGATTCTTGGTGGCTTGAGCATTGGTCTGTGTTGCATTGTTCCACGTACACTGTATTGTATCTTCCTTAGTTTTGTTTCTGCACCATGTTGTTTGCTGTGGATATTGTGTTCATGTTTGTCATGCTTGTAGTCTGGTCCATTGAGTTTGATCATCCATTGTAACTTGGTCTGGTGCACCTTGTTTCATGTTTGAGGCTGTGCTTGCATACTGCTGTTTGCATTTGGATTTGTTTATGTTGCATCAACTTTGCATACTGCTCTAATCTGTGTTTGCATTCATGATTATACTTCACTATACATTATATGCAGCACCACTGTGTTGTATTTGTATCACTGCTGTTCTTTGCATTTGTACATATGAATGTGCTCACTGTTGTTTGGTAACTTCCCTTGTGTACATGTCTCTTTCCAGTATCTTCATTCATGTTGGTTTAGTCGTGAGTAATTTTGTTCTTTAGTTGACTGCTGTGTTGATCTTGCTTGCATTGTCACTTGGTCGACACTTGCAGTTGTACTTGCTTTGATGCTGGTTTGAGGCTGTGTCATGTTTGAACATAGCATTCATGTGTACTTTTGATTCGCACCTGAGTTGAATCCAGTTTTAAAAATCGGGTTTGCCCTTGTGCTGAGAGTTGTGACTTTTATGTTATTGCACGTGAGTTGAACCCGGCTTTTTATTTGGGTTTGACCTGTGCTCACCTGTCCCTGTAAATCAATCAAGTGTATATCGGTGTGCACGGCCTTGTGGCATATACAGTGATACACTGTGTATGTCACAAGTTGTTCGTGTATGATGAATTCAAATGTAAATTATGACGAACAACCCAAATAACTGAGGCAAATATTATTTTCAAAATTCATCTTTTATTTTATATTGCAAAAATATTTTATTTTCAATTTTACTGCATTAGTGAATATTTTTGCAGATTGCTCAGATGCTGGATTCAAACCAGAATGAAGTTAAAGATAAAAATACGAGTGTGAGTGATATGTAGTGAGGTTAAATGTAAATGTAAAATAGTGATGTAATTGAATTTGTATCAAAGTTGTATAGTGAATAGTGAGAGCTTGAATTTGTACAATTCAAAATTGTAATAAATATTTATTTGAATAAAATATTCGTTTGAATTCAAATTCCATGTTATTTATTTTATTCAGCAAATATATATTTAATCTATAAAAATAAATAGTATATTAACAAATACATTTAAGTGAATGTATATATGTTTATTATCATCAAACAAAAATCATATAAGCGCAAAGCGCATATTCAACAATCTCCCCCTTTTGATGATAACAAACATATATTTAAGATTTTGAATGTATTAAATGTATTTGATCGTTCAATTTGCTCCCACTATTTAAATGCTTCCTCTCTACATGATACCCCCTACATATATGCATAAAAATATGTAAATGAGCCTATATGAAAATGGAAAATTATTTGACCTTTGCTTGATTCTATTTGACAAAATCTTAACTTTTCACTCCCCCTTTTGTTATCAGCAAAAGAATAACAGTGTTATAAAAATAGGGATGAAGTGACAGACATGAATCAAACATTTAACTCAATTGAATATAAATATCAAATTTCAATAAAACTCAAACAAAAATCATAATTACCCTTGTCAGACACATATTCCACTTTCAGAAGTGATGGGGATAAAATCATCAAAAAATCATACAGTTCTATCTATTTGTGGTATATTTATTTCAGGAAATTTGAATATCGACTAACCATGCATAACCGTTAGGACTTTTAAATGAGATTAGTAGTATTCACAATTTTTATTTAAAAAAGAATTCAAGTATCTTCTAACCACGCATAACCGTGAGGACTTTTAAATGGGATTAGAATCAACTTGTCTATTAAATCAATTAATTTTGATATGCGTTCCATGCATGCATAACCGTGAGGACTTTTAAATGAGCATGGAAGCACATAATCAAAAATCCAAGTAATTCACCCATGCATAACCGTGAGGACTTTTAAATGAGAGTGAATACTTTGGATATTTAATTTTTATTGAAGAATATAATAAATTGAAGCACAGATAATTTCCTTTATAATAATAAATTGAAGAACGAATAATTTCCTTTGTAAACTACCACAAATTTACATACTATATATGATTTTGATGAGTGATGGTCGATAGAAAGATGGTAGAAATAGAAATGATCATGGAACCTTTACCCAACAAATTTTTTTTATAATTCTTGTTATGAAATTCTAAAGAAATTTTTCTAAATATATTATCTTGAGTAATGTATGACAAATATCGACACTCATCACTTTTTCAATCACTGTTGATCTTTTCGATAATCATTAGGGAGTTAGATTAGTCAAAATTTGTCATTTAAAATCAAATAAAAAATGACTAATCTGAAAATATGGTCAAAAATGATTTTCTCGAAGGGGTTATATGAAAAAAATCTGCTATTTGAAAATTATTTCAAGTGAAAAATATGCAGATATTTTCTTTGAAAAACGATGCAGCAAATGAATGTTTCAAAAATTAATCACGTTCCACTATTAATTTTTCTATCAACTATATTACCAGTGTAATCTGCATCTGAATTTAAATTTCACTCAATATTCACTCGTTGGATGTCATAGACCAGATTGTGAAATTTCAACAAATTATCTCAAGATTGTTTTCAATAATTTTTAAATGAAATTTTCTTGGATTTGAATTGAGACCGTGTTAACAGTCAAACAAATATCATATTGTCAGTTTCAGAAACAGTTATATTCATGTGTAATCAATAGTCAATCAACATCATAATTATTTCAAAAACAATTTCTTGAAGTTTCAACAATTTTTTAAAATCCTTTTTTAACAACTTTCAAATGAAAATTGAAATCGTGCAAATTTACAAGCAGTGACCATAATATCAAATATATCTACGTGTAGCATGAGTAACCATCATTTGACCGAACAAATTTATATGGATTAGTTCAAAGTTGAAAATCTGATTGGTCATCATTTAAGCACAAATCAAGGTCATAAATAAGAACAAGTCAAAAGAAATCATATCAATTAAGAATAACACAGAATTAAAGACATCATTCATTTCATCATCACATTACTGGCTGATTTATTATGGTGCAGATTATAACATTTGATATATCGTTCAGAAACAAATTTACCTGTTTTACCTTTACGATAATTTTTCGTGATTGCCCATTGTCATTCTGTCACCTTTGTACTCGGCTAAGGAACTTTGCTTTGTCGCCCGTTGTGTTTCTGAAACAGCCAAAATCCAGAGAACACTGTTGTTGTTCCTTAGCCTGCCACCACACCTACACGATAAAGGATTTATGTGATCTATTTGTTTTTAAAGGTCCGTGATTGTTAGTGGCAGAACATGAAAAATATGTTTGTGGAGACCCAGAACTATTTATATATGTTCCTTTTGGCACCCAAATTTGTGTGACTTTCAAAGATTTTATATTTGTGCCTTTTGGAACCCAAATTGGTATAGTTTTCACGTGTTTGGGCCTATACCAACAATTATTTTGATTGTGTCCAAATTTTTTACAAATTATGCACATTAAATTGACTTGATTAAAATTGCTTTCAACAATTTTAGATTGATTATATCCAAGTCCTTTTCTGACCATGTTAACAGTTTGCTTTCCTAATAGCATATTCAATGATTTTTCGCTTTTTGAAAATTTATCTAAAGTCGTTGACAATTGTTGGACTTGTATTTTGAGAGATTCATTTTCATTTAACAATTGTGTGCACTTTTTAATAGAATTCTCTCTTCTAGTATTTTCAATTTTTAAAATCAGAATTTCATTTTCAAGTGATTTCATTTTGATTTCTGATTTTTTAATTTCTTCTTCAAATGTTGGACACTTATCACACTTAGGGATCCTACTTTGATAGGTTTTAACTAATTGGTCAAGTTGTTCATTTAATTCAATCAAAGTATCTTTTTGTGATTCAAGTTTAGTGTATTTTTCCCTAAGTCGTTCAAAACAGCCATTTACTTTGTGGAAATAAATAAGTAATTTAGAGTGAGTAAGTTTTGATACCTCGCTTGGCTCGTCGTCGTCGCTATCGGTTATATTCCCATGAAGGCACATATCTGCTTTCTCACTTTCACTGCTATCGCTTTTATTCCACGTGGCTGCAAATTTCCTTTTTGAATTCTTCATTAGTAATGCCAGCTCGGCTGCTCCATCATTATCATCCTCATCACAACTGCTATTTACCAATCCTGTTAAGCATATTTCTTGAACTGAGTTGGTTGTGAAGGACTTCTCATTGCTGTTGACTTTTGCACCATATATTGCATCGAGAGTTTTCAAAATTTTCTGTGCATTTTCACAATGAGAGAAGAAATAAAAATTATCACGATTTATATGAGAATATAATATATGCATAGCAAGAGCATTAATCGAGATAATTTCCTTATTTGTTATATCACACTCATTTTCAATAATATCCCAACATTTAATATTAACAGATTTTAAATAAAATTCCATTTTCAATTTCCAATTCAAAAAATCTATTCCAACGAAAATAGAAGGAATAATATTGAAATGACCCTCAACAAAAATATTATTTGGTGGATTCATGACTCTAGAGTTAAAAAATACTGGGCTCTGATACCACTTGTAGGATCTAGATTAACCCCAGAGAGGGGTGAATAGGGTTATAGCAAATTTTCTCAATTTAAAAACAAACTGTAGAAATAAATATGCTGTAAAGTAAATCACACACAAAATTTACCCAGCTTCGGCAACCCTTGCCTACTGCTGCATTTCCAGATTTCTATCAGAATTAAACAGTATCACGCTTACAAACACTCTACTAGACTCGCAAACATTTGCTCCCGCTCACAAACACTCTGCTAGACTCGCAATCATTTGCTCCCGCTCACAAACGCTCTACTAAACTCGCACACCCTGCTCCCGCCTATAGAGTTTAGTTTACTCGCAAACTTTACTCTCGCCTATAGAGCTTTTCTTACTCGCAATCTGTGCTCCCGCCTATAGAGCTCTGCAAACTCGCACACCCTGCTCACTGATCTAATTCTAACTAGACAATCTGACACTACCTAAACCCTAGGTGGTGATTTACAAAGTTTTGATTTGAAAAAAAAATAAAAACAACAATTAAAAGACAAATAATTAACACTTAAACCCTATTTAAAATATACTAAAGCCCTTTTAAAATACGGCCGGCCCTTTTCTTTATTTTAGCCCGTTCCTTTTTGTGAAATGGTGGCCTCTTTTGTATCTTCGTTCTTTCCTCTTTGAGATGGTGGCTTGTTCTTCTCTACAACTAAAATTAGGGCTTCGGCTCTTTGCTCCTTGTTTCCAAAATTAGGGCTTTGTAAATTTTGAAGATGCCGACTTTTGTTCGATCGAATATATGTTTTCTCGTTGCTTTCGTCGATCGTTTCCCTCACTGTTTTGCTCACGGCTCTTCAATTTTGATCGAGTTCGTCTCCTTTATTCGGTATGTAATTTACCTTTTGCTTTGCTGGGTTGATGCTTGAACTCGATGAATTGATTGCCGATGATGATTGGGCTTTTATATGCGTTCGAATTCCTTGAATTACGTTCGTCTAAATATATTTGAATTCGTCAACTTACTTGCTCTGGCCGCTTGATCTTGTATTGATGCTTGAGATTTCACTGACTTGTTCGTTTCTTTACCACCACATCTCTGAAAATACGGAATGAAGCTTAACCTTTAAAATGTTCATTTGGTGTGGAGTCCGGAAAGTTCTTAGGTTTCATCGTGAGCACTAGGGGGATTGAAGCTAGTCCAGCTCAAATTACCGCCTTAAAAGAAGTCAAAGCTCCTAGAACGAAGAAGGAATTGCAAAGTCTCAACGGAAAAGTCGCCGCCTTGAGTCGGTTCATTTCCAAAGCTACTGATAAATGCATCCCATTCTTTGACGCTCTAAAGAAGGGAAAAAAAAACTTTGATTGGACTCCCCAATGCCAAAAAGCCTTTGATGAATTGATTCGCCATATGGAAATGCCTCCAATACTTTCTAGGCCCGGCGATGGTGAGGATCTTCTTATATACTTGGCAGTATCATCTCATGCTTTAAGTGCAGCGCTGATACGAGAAGGCAAGAGGATTCAACATCCGGTTTACTATATCAGCAAAAGACTCACTCGGGCAGAGATGAATTACTCCAAGTTGGAAAAACTCGCCTATTGCCTACTGATTGCATCTAGGAAGTTGCGGCAATATTTCAAGCTCATCCTATCAGAGTCCTCACTGATCAACCTTTAAAGCAAGTCCTAATTTGCCCTGAGACTTCGGGTCGTCTTCTAAAGTGGAACATTGAACTCAGTCAATATGACATCACTTATCATCCCCGAAAAGCAATCAACGGACAAGCTTTAGCAGATTTCATCGCAGAATTCACAGATATGGGTAACAGTGAGGAGGAAACGATCGATGATTCCCCAATCCAATGGAAGTTATATGTTGATGGCGCGAGAAATGACTACTGTTTTGGAGCCGGAGTTGTACTTGAGACCCCTGAAGGTCGGTCATTATGTTTTGCACTGAGATTGGAATTTCCTTCAACGAACAATGAAGCAGAATACGAAGCTCTTATCACTGGCTTGAGAATTGCTAAAGAACTAAACATCCGAGCATTACAGATCTTCAGTGATTCTCAGCTTATTGTATGCCAAGTCAAGAAGGAATTCCAAGCGAAAGGGGGAAATCTGCCTGCCTACTTGTTAAAGGCTTGGGAACTCTTGTGTGACTTCGATCATTACACGATAAGCCATATTCCTCGAGAAGAAAACATGAAAGAAGATTCTCTCGCAAAGTACTCTAGCACAGGCGAAACTCAATTTCTGGGGTTAGCTCCAGTGGAAGTCCTGTCGGCTCCAAGCATTAGCGAGATGGACATTGATTGGATCATGAGCGTATCTCAAGAGCAAGAATCATGGATGGTTCCAATAACAGAATATCTGCTCAATGGCTCTTTACCGGAAAATTCAAAAGAACAACAAAAGCTACTGAGGAAAGCCTCTCGCTATATTGTCCAGGATGGCCAATTATACAGACGGGGATTCTCAATGTCGTTACTTCGATGTGTATCCAGGGAAGAGTCCAAAACAATCCTAGCTGAGGTGCATGGGGGAGAATGTGGTGATCATTTAGGTGGTCAAACTTTAGCAAAGAATATTCTTCGATACAGATATTTTTGGCCAGAAATTAATCGAGATGCAGCAGACTATTCCCGAAAATGTGACAGATGCCAAAGATTTGCCAAAATTCCTAGAGCACCTTCCACTGAACTCACACAGATGGTCAGTCCATGGCCGTTTGCAATATGGGGGATAGACCTTGTAGGACCGTTACCAACTGCCAAATCTGGAATCAGATATGCCATTGTTGCTGTAGATTATTTTACTAAATGGGAAGAAGCTGAACCACTGGCTACTATCACCTCTAAAAAGATGATAAGTTTTGTGACTAAAAGTATCATTTGAACGTATGGTGTGCCTCAAAAGATAATTACAGACAATGGTACTCAGTTCGAAAGTGAAGAATTCCAAGATTTTTGCAAACGATTCAAAATCCGAAAAAGCTTCTCAGCAGTAGCTCATCCGCAGGCAAACGGGCAGGTGGAAGCAGTAAATAAAATTATCAAGTCAACCATCAAGAAGCAACTCGAAAGAGCAAAAGGTGGTTGGGTCGATAAGCTACCACTAGCACTATGGGCATACAGAACTACCCACAAAACTGCGACTGGGCATACTCCGTTTTCATTAGCATACGGGTCAGAAGCAATGATTCCGGTAGAAATAGAGGTCCCTTCACATAAAAGAATTCATTTCGATCAAGCAGAGAATGAAAAACTACAGCTTGAGGCACTAGATCTCCTTGATGAAAAAAGAGAAGAGGCTGAGCTCATAATCGCAGCTCATCAGCAAAGGATAGCCAGACATTTCAATTCCAAAGTTCGCCAACGCAGCTTTGAGATTGGAGATCTAGTCCTGAAGAGAATCATGACGGCGACAGGTGTGTTTGGGCCAAATTGGGAAGGACCATATGTCATAGGTCAGAAGCTTCTTGACGGCACATTCAAACTCTCTACTGTCGAAGGATATCAAATTCCAAGGGCTTGGAACAGCAATCACTTGCGTCCATACTTTACTTGATAGCTTTGTTGAAATATTGTAAAAAGAATTATGAATGTATGATTCTTGTGATTGAAGGCAATTGTAAAACCGATGCAAGTGAATAATGAAAGACTATAAAGTGGATGTAGGCCCAAATTCTTGGC
Source organism: Allium cepa (assembly GCA_030765085.1). NCBI lineage: Eukaryota > Viridiplantae > Streptophyta > Magnoliopsida > Asparagales > Amaryllidaceae > Allium > Allium cepa. The sequence continues at coordinate 883,426,908 of CM060943.1, read as the reverse complement.
CGAACCACTATAAATATTGTGTTTCTTATTATTATTACATGTTTGCTTTATTTTCGATATGAAAAATACATTAAATGTATTGCTGAAATGTCGAAATTTTTGCAGACAATGAAAATAAAACTTGCACATTACAAGACCAAGTGATTCTGGTTATCATTCAGCAAACAAATTTCGAGTCACAAAAGTCCCGAATTCAAATCCTAGATAGGAAGTGCTTCAATTGAACGGCCAATGATTTCGCCAGAAACGGGCCATTGCTCATAAATTAAGATCGTTTGAACAAACAAACATCCAATTAAGAAGCTTATGCCCGTTCTCGTGAACTTGCCTAACAATGAAGTACACTTCTTTGGATTAAACAAACTACTTGTAAGAGAAGGGAGTGTGAGCTTGAAAAGAAAAACAGAGGATCGCTGAAAAGGCATAAGCAAGTAGACAAGGAACAACTAAAGCCCTCTTCGGAGGCACAAGCCCTCTTCGGAGGCACAACTCTTCGGAGGTTAAAGACCTCTAATGAGGCATACGCCGTAAAAAAGAAAGTTCTCTACTCAACAAAAAAGATTGAAGGAGTCATGACCCTCCAACCATGAGAGAGTAACTTCCAGGCAATAAAAGCCCTCTTCGGAGGCCCATTTCACCAGGAGTTGAAGTGCGACAACCGCTCTTCGGAGTTTCACTTCACCAGAGTTGAAATGCAAAACAAAATAAAAGCCCTCTTCGGAGGCCCATTTCACCAGGAGTTGAAGTGCGACAGCCGCTCTTCGGAGTTTCACTTCACCAGAGTTGAAATGCAAAACAAAATAAAAGCCCTCTTCGGAGGCCCATTTCACCAGGAGTTGAAGTGCGACAACCGCTCTTCGGAGTTTCACTTCACCAGAGTTGAAATGCAAAACAAAATAAAAGCCCTCTTCGGAGGCCCATTTCACCAGGAGTTGAAGTGCGACAGCCGCTCGTCGGAGTTTCACTTCACCAGAGTTGAAATGCAAAACAAAATAAAAGCCCTCTTCGGAGGCCCATTTCACCATGAGTTGAAGTGCGACAGCCGCTCTTCGGAGTTTCACTTCACCAGAGTTGAAATGCAAAAAAAAAAAAATTAAAAAAAAATAGAGAGCCTCTCCCAAGGGGCAGAAACTAAAAGACCTCTTCCCAGAGGCACAATAAGATAGAAAGACCTCTTCCCAGAGGCAGAAATGAAAAACCTCCTCCCGGAGGCACAATCAAGCAGAAAGACCTCTTCGGAGGCACACGTTTCACCAAGATTGAAATAAAACTTCCAGGTGTTGAAACGTGAAAAATACTTCCTCAGAGGTGCAACTTTTCAAAGAATAACTTTCAAAGGAAGAATGCATTACTAATTCTAGAAAATTCTCTTCCTCAAAAAGAAGTTGAAGTACCTTTCAAATACCCGCTTTACCACATAGAAGATTTCATTCAGTAAAATGTGTATATGCACAAAATAAAAAGTGATATCTTCGAGGGATAAAGCGTAGAAACTTATTTGTACTCTGTTTTCTTTTTAACGAAATAATATTCCTCCAAATGTGTAATAATTATTCTTTAAAAAATAAAAGTACAAGTTCCTCATAAAATAAAATGTTACAATGAGCTTATGGTATAGGGGCAACATGGTATAACTACATCGGTAAAATTGCGCTCGAACAATATATACCACAAGCTCACTGCAATATCGTATAAAGAAACTTGTACAAAAATGAATAATAAATGCATTATCAGATACAGACAGAAGTTTGTATGAAGAAAAAGAATTATTTTATTCAACACTGTTAAAATTTTGTACAGATACAAGTCCCAAGGTAAAAAGTAAAAGAAGAATGCGGGGGCCGGTACCCGCACAATTTCCGTTCAGTACATGCAAAAAAGGCAAAAAGCAATATGAAAGCCACAGAACCAGAGCCATCATTTCTTCTTCCGCCCACCTTTTGAGCCCGCACCTGGCCGAATAACCATCTTTTTAGGCCGGCTCGTAAGAGTAGGGGATGAAGGAGAAAGGTGCTCAGTCGTACTTTCTTCCGCCTCTTCTTCGCCAGTTAAAGATCCCTTCTTCGTCTTCTTCTTGGAAACTCCCTACTTTCCTCTCTTCTTGGAGGAAGACCCACTCTCTGGAGAAAAAAGTTTAGCTAATGGTTCATCATCGGAACCAGTTGCTTCTGGAGTCTTCTCACTCCCCTCAGTTTCTTCTCCTTTGTGTTCTTGTGAAGCAATGGGATCATCCAAGTCTTGAAGAGCTTCTATTTGCTCCTCTTGTGATCCCGGTTGCGAGGCGGAAGGAGGAGTCACCTGAATAGATGGAGGAGGAATAATTGGAGGTGGGGAAGCTTGAACAATGCCCGACGTTTTCTCTACAGAAGGAAAAACGTTCAAGTCAGTAAAAAGAGGAGTCGTTGAGATTCAAGAAGTAGTCAAAAAGCCCATCAAGCTCGTAAGAAACAGATGAGCAGTCTACTTGGGCAAGATTGTCAGTAGGGTTACCTGCAGAAGTCGGTTCCTTGACGCCAACTTCGTAAGCCTGTGCCTCGGCACTCTCGCCGCCTTCATCTCCACCTTGTATGCTTGTGATCTCGGTGGTAACTTTAGTAGGAGATGGGGAGTGGGAACTGGAACCGATGATATCAATTTCGGCTGAAGGAGAAGGTTGAATCGGAACAGTTGAGATAATTTTTCCTTAGTATTCTCCTGCCGCTGTTTCGGCCCTTAATTTTGCAAGCTGTTCTCTCCCCCGGCAAGAGAGGCACGAGCATCATCATCAAGATAATGCTCCTCAAGAGCTGACTCAGCATTACTAGCGCCTTTACCGCCAAGCATATCGAGTGCGGCCTCCCAAACTTCAGCCAGAGTAATTTCATACTTGGGGCCTAGAAAGGCGAGGCTACCATGTCACAAGATGCTATGCAGGTAGAAATCAAATAATGTTGAGCTGATGTCGGTCCTCGTTGCCTCGTAAGATTCTTCAGCTGCAATTTTGCCAGCAACGGCCTCATCACGCTCCATTTCAGCTTTAGAAAGTTGAAGCTTAAGCATTTGAATCTCCGCCTCTTGGGAGCTGTTCTTCTTCCGAAGCTCTTCAATATCAGCAACATAGCCCTCACTAATTCTTTTCTGCACTTCAAGCCTGTCTTCGACATCTCTTTGGCTGGCATGAGCATCTCTCACTTGTTTTAGGAGCACTTCTTCTTTTTGAGAATAGGAAGTAGAGGAAGCAGCAAGCTCTTGTTTCAGTTCCTCAACTTTTGCTTCAAGCTCTTCATTGTAAGAAGCGATGCTCCTCATTTCAGTGTCATGTTGCTCAAGAACCTTTTGCCATTCGGCTTTGTCATCCATAGTGAGCATGGCTTCTATGTTTGCACGATTAACCCTTTGGAGCTCGTCAACAAGTTTTTGCCAGTTTGACATCCTCTCAATATCAAGCTTGACGGCATCGAGGTTTCGTAACATGGCAGACTTGTCGATAGGAACCAAGTCAAGGTCGAACCTTACTCCCTTCAGACACCACTGTGGAAACCGACTTTGCAAAGTGGTCGGGCCCGGTCCAACTTGGAATTTGGGCCTGCTAATTATTGTTTGGATGTCTGTCTTCCCGAGAGCGGGAGGGCCGGAAGGAATGTCAAGAGAGGCGGGGGCAGTAACCTTTTTAGGAGTTGTAGAGGTGTGCTTCTCACCATGTCGGGCTCGCTTGCTCGAATCTTCAACCATATGACTTTTTCCTCTGTCATCAAGGGATTTTCTTTTATGGGAATCGTCGCCTCTCTACGAAGAATCGTGGCGCTCCTCCCTCTCTCTTCTTTCATAACGCTCCTCTTGAGCCCTCTTCTCTTGAGCCTTTCGGGCGGCTCTTTCTTCATCAGATTCTCTGTAAGAGGGGAGGTAACGCCTGTAATCATATTGGCTACGCCTCCCGTAGCGCTGGAAATCATCATAGTAGGATCCGCTGCGCCCCATCGGAGGATCTGAAATAAAAAAGAGCTAAATTTTAGAATTCTTCGAAGTACAAAAAGTCAGAAGCATAAAAGTGCCGAAAAAATTCTAAGTGTGTGTGATGTGCAAAGTACACGCATCAAACTACGAACCACTCTTTAATTGAGGAGTGGTTGTGGGTGTAATAGTTAGCGTCAACTCTTGAGTTGACGGAGTCTGTTGCAGGATAGAAGTCGCTTCAACTACTGAAGAAGAAACCCCGGTAGTGATAGGATCATCTTTAAAGATCTCTTGCGAGGTGGCAAAGAGGTCGCTCAGCCCTTCGAAAGTATCGTCCCTGCTCTGCTTGACAAGGCTAGTTTTCTCGGCTTCTTCGCCAGATTTCTGTGAACGTCGGGGAGATCCCTGAGGCTCTTCTTCCTCAATATCCGGGGCAAGTTCGACAGATGGCCCCGCAACATCAACAGAAGTGGAGCACTTCACTAGCGAAGCCTCGGGAGCAGGTCCTTTTGGTATGGATGTGTCTGCAGAAACTGGGGCATCTAACGCTCTAGCCGGGGAGTCTGGGATTTCATAAGGATGTGTAGAACGAGAAGTATGTAGAAGCCCGTATTGGTGCAAAAATTCATCCCTCAACAAAAACTTGATGCTTCTCTCTGCTACGGCCACGGCACTCAATCTGTCAAAAATCTGCTTATGGACCAGATCTCTAGAGGGAAGAGGAAGTGCTGCAAAGAGCAAAGAATGAAATTAGCAATTGGTAATTCGGATCTCGAGAAAGCTTAAAAATGGAGACAGGTAATCTTACTTCCTACTCTCCAATCGGCATAAAACCCTGGGGGGAGCGAGCAAAGAAAAATTGGTTCAAAAATCCATGAACGCTTTCGGTAAGATCAGAAATAAGTTTGCGGTTTCTAGCACTCCTCACAATTATAAGGGAAGGATGATCTCTACTCTTTGCAAACGAGCATAAGTAACGAATTTCTTCAAAACTTGGTAAGCGATTAAAGGTTCTTCTGAACAAAACACACAACCCCATCAAGATGGCATAGCCGTTATGATGGAGTTGGGACGGAGAGATTAATAACCGAAGGAGAAGAATTCGGAGAAAGTCATTAAAAGGAGGGATCACCCCGCTTAAACACATTTGACAATTGATTGCAATAAAGCCACGGGGAGGACTGTCGGCGGTATTACTTGGCCCAGGGAGTAGGACATCACTTTCAGTAAAACCAAATTGAGTGCGCAACTGAGTAAATGCTCTCGGAGTTAGAATAGTTGGGGTTCTCTCTGGAGGGTCCTCTATAGGAAGAGCCATCGGAAAAGTTTCTTCCTCTTGAGCTGCCATTTCTTCTTGATGGGAAGTCATTCTACATAAATAACTGGATATTCAAACATGAAGGTGCACGTTTCCTAAAATGTGTAAGGTGTTGTGTAAAATTAACAAAGCAATAAACAAATATAACTGGAATGAAAACTAGCAAGCATTTGTTAGTTATGAAACCCAGGGATTATTGTTTTAAGCCTAAATATGCAAGTATAATATTGATGCAGACAAATCAGTTCAGATTGTTGATATTTTGCATCAATGTTTAACTTTAGTTGATTAATTCACAAACATTTCATGCAATATATTTAAGTTGCTTGTGTCGTCTCGAATAATCTGTCATTTGATGTGGGCAGTCAATGGCAGTATTTTCGCCTTGGTTTCTTTGTTTGTTATTTTCAGCAGGTTGGCAGCTTATAAGTTAATGCGGTCTGTGAAATAATACAATGGGATTCAGGAAAATTTAAAGTTGGGGCAGTTCTGAATTTAGGCAAACTTAGTTCGGCAGTTCGAGTCAAATACTCAAAGTGGGACTGTGCTCCTAAATGACAACACGTCCAAAGCTCAAGTATTAGGTCGGCTACGACTTTAAAAGTCTTTCGCGAGATAAGGCTAAGTCGGTAACGGGTCAGAGTCAAAGTTAGTTCGGCAGCTTAGTCCTCTAGGTCGCAAGGAAGAGATAAGAAAGTAAGCTCCGATCCAAAAAGGCAAGAACTTCTCCAAGTATTAACTCGGTCACGATTCAGGCCTTAAAGTTTAAATCGGCAAGTTTCCTTCAAGTATCATCTCGGCTGCGACTTAAGGTCACAAAGAGCCGGGTCGGCCAAGGCTAAGCGGCCCAAATTCACTAACTCGCTCCCGAACCAACATCACACACCATCAATCCGTTAACCCAATAACCATTCCATTAGCAGCCGCCTTCATTCATGACCAACCAATCACCCAATAACACGATTCAAAATTGCCACAAGTTCAATGCCATGCCATTAGAAATCATCTAACTTGAGGTAGTAAACTGCCTTTGTTGCACCAATGATCACCTCGAGCAACCTACACCTTGCCGATTATAAGTATGATGAATTTCGTGATGGGGCATCGTGCAAAGGAACAATTTGAGTTTGAGCAACAAGGTTTACGAATCGACAGTGACCTACAATCAGAAGAGGAATGAGGTTACCTACGCGATTAATGGTAAAGGTTATAGATGATCAGATGGGATGAGATCGCCTTTAGGAGCTTGAGAAAATTTTAATGGCGGAATCAAACAAGGGAGTAAGTAATAAAGAGGAAAAAGAAGAGAAAGTGGACGACTTATATCTCACTAAGGTAGAGACTGAAGCGACTTAGGCCATCTAACTGTTAGGTCGTTTACGACCTACCGATCTAAAAAAGGAACGGGTTAAAGAGTATCGAAGCATACGACCTAACCATTAGGCGCATGCTTCGAGGGGCAAATGTTAACCTCGCCTCGGCCGTGGCTAACCGATCCAAGATAATAAATGACCTAACACTCTGCCGACTTAACAAAGGATGCCGACCTAAGGCTCGAATGGACACCGACCTAACTACTTAATGCCTTAAAGGAGACCGACCTAACACTCTGCCGACTTAACAAAGGATGCCGACCTAAGGCTCGAATGGACACCGACCTAACTACTTAATGCCTTAACGGAGACCGACCTAACGCTTTGCCGACTTAACGAAGGATACCGACCTAAGGGGCTTGAGAAGCAGACCGATCTAAGGCCTCAAAGAAAGTTCCGACCTAACGTCTTGGAGTAATGCCGACTTAAGGATCAAAGGAAGTTCCGACTCAACGGCCTTAGCTTGTTGCCGACCTAACGTATGAACCGACTCAGAATGAGTGACGACTCAACTTATTGCCGACTTAACAGGGACAGCGACTCACCGCGTTATAACCTTGATGCTTTAAAGATGTTGGCCAACTCATGGGGAAAACCGACCTAAGGCCTATGGTAGGTCGTTCATGACCTAAGCAAGCGAATCGGATACCTCATCATTTTATGTCATGGCCCCATAACTCGTACACGACTCATGACCTGGCCCCATAACTCGTTTACGACTTTGGACTTACGTGAAATCAGGTAAGTCGGCTTAACTCTACTAGACCGTGAATTTGCCTCTATAGGTTGGCCGCGACTCAACTAAAGTCGGTGACGACTCAGGACTTGGGTGAAAAATTCTTACCCAGATTTGCCTATAAATAGAAAGCCATCTCCAACATTCGGGGGACTTTTGGATCATTCTCTTCTTGACATCAAGGCTCTACTATCTTCAAGACAATCTAAACTCCATCACTTCAAACTCACGCAAGATTTTTAGACCAAACTCCGCACAAAGATTCGACATATTCAATCATGGATTCAAAGAACTCTGTCACGACGAAGTCTTCTTTAGCTACTTGTCTTTTTGAATTGAGTTGGATTGTAATTGAAAGAAATTGTAATAAGTTGTAATTCGGTCAGCAATAAAAAGGATTGAAGTGGACGTAGGCTTGATCATAAGCCGAACCACTATAAAACTGCTGTTGTTTACTGTTTTTTCTACAGTTTTCTGCTTATACTCTGTTCCCGAATCACCGGGAGGTGCTTTCACAACTACACTTTACACACCGGGGTGTTAGCGTTCAAATTTTAGCGTTAACACCCAAATCCGTTGATCTCAAGATATACCGAATTCTAGCTATCCTTAACACGTTGATCGCGCACGATACCATGTTAAAAGATCTACGATTCTTTTGACGTTGATCTCATGCACAAGATTCCGTGAATCAGCTTCAAATCCGTTGATTCGAGCGCACTCGAATACCGAAGATGGAGAAAGGAGATAACACTCAACTTCTAATTTCAAAAGAGGCACAAAGCACTCAAAATTTTATTCAAAATTCAACAACCTTACAAATGACCCACACATCCCTATTTATAGGGTTACAACACAACACTTACAACTCAACATACACGGCCGACCTAACCAGGTACTCGCGACCTATGAGTTACGTTACGACTTAAGGAAAATACAAATACAACACATTACACGAGTTAACAAATATATAACCTAACAGACCCTCGAGCTAACACATGCACAGCTTAACAGAGACAATTACAACACACGCGACCTAAATTCCATGCGACCTAAAGAAGAGCGAGTTTAGAATTCAGTAGCGGCATAAGAAGAGACGCGGCATAAGGTCGAGCGACCTATCTTCAGGAGCGACCTAAAATAGTCCGCGCATAAATGGAGAGCGACTTAAGGTTAAGGCGACATAAAGGCAATCTTCTTCAGATTACAACTCAACGACCTAAGACCTAAAGCATCATCTGTTAATTTGGTGTGCTGTGAGTTAGGTCGCATCTCACTAGGTCGTGACTCGTTAGTGGGCGACCTAACGTATAGGGATTCTTCTTGAGATGAAAACTGGAGCGATCTAATAATACATGGCATACATGAGCGACCTAACTTGCTAGGTCGTAGCTCGCTCGCTTGCATCCCTTGCAGGTTTAACTCGCATACATAACTTGTTAGGTGGTGACCTAGGGTTTCGTGACATAAGGAAAATGGTAGTTTGGAGCAAGATAAAGAGAACGGGTCATATCTCGTTAGGTCGTTTAGGCGACCTAAGATACAAGTAGATCGCGCTGCATCAAGTTTTATAAAAATCAATAGGTTTATAACAATATACATGCAATTGTGTAATAAAGTATTTTAAAAATAATTTACATCCATTTCAGGAAATTTCAAGTATCATTGGTATCGGTTCCATATGATTATATAAGTTAACTAAATTTTATAAAATTAACTAAAGTTTATATAAATTAATTCAATTTTATAAAAATTAACTAAGTTAATCAGGTTTCATATAAATTAATTAAATTTATATAATTAAGCTTCACACTCACACATATATGTATGTATGCATGTATAGTTATAATTTCTAATTAATCAATTTCTTTTTCATAGGTAACTACCCACCTATGGTGCATACAAATGACAACATGCTGAGGTATGCTAGCGATTTGAAGTTCTTTTGAAGAAACAACTTTTTTGGTTTGCACATTTAATCGTCATGTGTAGTACGATCTTTTATCACTGGTATTATTTACACTTTTAGTGCAATGTTCATTAAATATTACGACATATTATGCATTATTCTACGTGAATGTCGAATGGTATGTTATTTTTTGTTTAATGTGATCTATATAACTGTGTGAAATGATACATTGTGCTTATGTAAATTTTGTCGATTATAGTGTGATAATGGATATGTACGTACTGCAAAAATGATTTTTAAAATGCTGTTAAAGGATTAGATAGCGTTTTTAAAATACAGTTAAAGGATTTAGTAGCATTTTAAAATGCTAATAAAGCCTATAATAGCGTTTATGAAATGCTATTACATTTAATAATAGCGTTTTACGACAGTTGTACAGCAACATGTCATTATATTAAAGAGTTTTTTGCAGCATTTTAAGAACACCATTAATAAGACATTTTATAGCATTTTGAAAACACTATAAAAACATGTTTTTATAGCTTTTCTTGTATTGCAAATAGGTCAATGACTTATTAGAACTTGATGATCTACAGCGTTTATAAAAACGCTATAAAAGCCTTTACTAGTGTTTTTTAAACGCTATTAAAGGGTCTTTTTGTTGTAATGTTGTTTTGGTAAATGCTAAAGAAATTTGTGAAAAAGTTTTCTTGTTGAACTTTGAAAGCTTGGTTTGAAAATCGCTGTTGGAATAATTATTGAATCGGTAGAATTTTTGATAAACCTTTCAAATTTGGGAAAGATGTGGATTAGTTTACCTTTTTTAGATAGATCATTATTGCTTAAATATCATTACCCTAGTTGATTTCTTAAAGTAAATATTTCTTCACCATTCTAAGATTCTTGGATGATAACTTGATGATTTTTCTTTATTGAATGAGATTACATAAGCGTGAAAAGCTATCAGACCTTCCATTTGAAGGGTGCTTTAACATTGCCTTAGGGTAAGTTTTATCATGTTGGATTGCACTTCCTCTAGAAGAATGCTTTGGCTTATCCCTTAGATGGGATTAGACTTATCTGATTGACTTCTTTATATAAATTTACCCCGTCTCTACCTTTTAGGCAAGGCTGAAGACTGGTCGGTGCATTGGCCAGGCCGTCTTAAGTGGGAACAAAGTCTAACCCATCCTCCCTCTAGAAGGCACTTCAAACAGGCTTTGTAGGATGGACCAAAGGCTGTTGGTCGGTGCTATGGTCAGGCTATCTTAGGCAGGACCAAAGGCCAACCCATCTTCCCTCTAGGAGACGCTATAGATAGGCCTTATAGCCGGGACCGAAGGCTGATTGATGCTTTGGCCAGGCCTTTAGGTGGGATTAGAGGCTTACTCCATCCCCCCTCTAGGAGGCGCTCCGACTAGGCCTTGTAGGCGCGACCGAAGGCTTGCGGTGCTCTGGCCAGGCCTTATAGGCAGGACCAAAAGCTTGCTCTGACCTCCCTCTTGGAGGTGCTTCGGTGTGACATTATAGGCGGGACTAAATGATTTTAATTCGTCCACCAGGCCCTTGTGGCGGGATCAATGGCTTTTTTATTTTCCTTGTAAGTCTTTTTATGAGTCACTTCTCTTTATTAAGCACTACATACATTGATTTTTGCTCAAACTTGTTGATAAACTCTTAGGGTTCCCTTTTTCCCAAAAACCTTTCAATCATTCCTTTAAGGGTCATCAATGCTTGGTATTATGTCCATTTATTTAGTAGTATTGATAATAAGCAGATTCGAGATTTCTTTCATTTCCATGTAATTTCTTCTTTCAAGGCCACTAGTATTGTCTTTCTTTGGTTTGGAGATAGATACTTTCATTGAAGGCGGTAAGGGAAAAGGCTTTAGCAAAATAGGGTTTTTTAGGAAATTGTGCTTTTGGTCCCCATTTGGCTCTTTTGCAATATTGGGTCGGTCCATAAGTTTCTACGGAGAGCTTTCTCTTTGTAGACTCTTGGGTTTTGATTGGTGTGGGTGAGTGATTAATTATTCTCTCCCACTTTTGAGTAAACTTATCGAAATCCTTTGTTATTTCGCCTTCGTAGATAGTTCCTTTTGCTTGGAGTTGTAAGCCGTTCTCATTTTTGAGAACGGGTCTTTACTTCATTTGTTCTCTTTACCCTAAGTAAGATAATAAGCAAAGATTGGTGTAGATCCCATATGGAATAGATTTATGCTCCAGTTATCTCGATCATAAGGAATTACCCATCTCTTTTCCGTTCGAGTTTTCAATGCCAAGTTCCATGATTTTAATACTTGTTCCTAATGGAATTGAAGGTTAGGGGTCAATTGACAAGTTGATCTAGTAAGATGACACTCGGAGGATACCTACTCGGAGAAAGTCATTATGTATTTTAGTGGATTATGCGGAATTTGCAAATTCCTCCAAAGGGATATGTTGGGTATGGAAAGCCCCATGTAGAGATATGCTGGATATGGAATGTCTTCTGTAGGGATATGCTACAAGGTCGGAGGATCATGCCCTAATTCTAGCGCAAAAATGTTAGCAAATTTCTTTGCCGACTTAATATGTAAGGCAAGCTAAGGCTAGTTCAAATAAGGGCTTAAGTGGCCTTATTCAAGCTTAGAAATATATGTAAGTCCAAGTCCATTTACGCTCGAGTTCAAGTTCATTGTTATATGCACATCCGTTATCCAGTAATAGTCAATTATGCAGGTTTAAGAGAAATATGATATGCGAAGTTAAATGTCAAAGTCTTTATTTGCATAAAGTCCAAGCGTTACAATTGGCTCTAAAAATACCCAAAATTAATATAGTATTTACAACTTGTAATTGCGAAGCAGAGAAAGGAAGTCATTTGTCCCCCTATAAGTGATGGAGAGAGTACCTAAATAAGGGTGTCAGTCAATAACTTTTAGAATCGATATTTCTAATATTATAGAAAGATATTGGAGACGAAAATAAAACTTTATAAGAAAGAAATTTCAAAGGTAAGCCATGGGTCTTTAATAAAAAATATCTAAAACTTGAAAAATAACTTTTGACCATTTGTAATGTCTAGCACTTTTCCAGCCTTTGTTTCTTGAGTTTGTTGTTTCCACTTAGCCTTGTCCTTGAATAACTTATATTCTACAATCCTTGTCCTCATAGCTATGGTTATTCTAGGCCTTCTTGATTTTTTTTTAGTTCTTCCATTGATCCATCTTAACGTACAATCCAATTTTACTTGTATATTCATGCAAAATATCTAAGTAGTATACCAGTATTTCCTGCACTATAATCAACATAGCTTTGAAAAAATATATCGGTAACAATATTTATATGGTTGTTGTCATCAAATTCAATACTTGTGGTATTAAAAAATAAGAATTGACTGTAAAAGCAATCCAAAAGGACTCGCTTGAAGCCTATCTATAATAATAAGAAGGGGAAGGGTGTCGTAAAAGTATACAATGTACTTGCCCCAACATCCACTATGTATTGATCCTATATATAGTTTAACATCTCATAAATAAATATATTGGTATGTAATTAATATGAATTTTGGATACAACTATAGTGAGTGATTATAAAGTGCAATAACTACAAAAATACACCTTCATGAAAGACAACATGGTTTCTATTACACACGTATTTCTAAAGCTAAATTAAATGGGAATTAAATAAGGCAAAGAACTGAGAGAGGAATCTTCACAGTAAAAGTTAAGACGAAAAGAGAAGAAGTTGAAGTGATCAAACTGGTACTGCATAAAAAGCTGGTCTGCGGTTGCGATACTTCTAGCGAAAAGAACAGCAGCCAAAAAGCTGGAAGTCACAACAGAATAAAATACCATGCTCATAATATGAGCTATGGAGATACCAGATCTACATCTATATCCTAGTTTCGATATTACACTAAGATACTAAAACCAAGATCAGACATAGTTGCATGAAATATACGATGAATGTGACGGCCCATTTTTCCGTACCATTTAAATCGACAATAAACCACACATGTCTAACTCAAATTGCACGAAAAGACGGATCATTAAGGGCAATAAAGAAAAATAGACAATAGAATCTCACACGAATGGAATAACATATAATATTTAACAAATACATATTTGCAGCGGAAAACTTTTAAACACATACCAGAGTCTAACCTAAATTCAACTTAGACAGTTATAAACATATGTCCTTACAATTGCTGACAAACATATAACAAAAACAAACAGCATCGGATAATAGAATACGTCCATACGTAGATGAATGTCTCCAGCTCTTCTCTAGAAACTTCAACTGTCTTCAACTAAACCTGAAACTGCTCAGATCATACCCGAATATTGAATATACACAGATCAGGCTTGATAAACCAGCGTGAGAAAAGTCAATAATAAATGACAGTGTTATATATCATCCTTTTAATAAAATCCTTTGAAAAGAAAGAGTTCTCATAAGACCACGCCCACACACAAACACGGACGGGTTTTTACCAAACACTTTTATATCAAAACATTTGATATTATTTTTAATGACATTCTTTGAAAATATTTGCAAATAAACTTATTAATCTTAGCCAAAATTGTTACCATTATTAAATTTCAACATACTGGGTTCTTTAAACAAAACTGTAGGTTCTTATTGAAGAATGGATTTTCGTACAAATGACCAGGTGAAGGGACTACCTTCCGATGGGTACACCTCTAGATGGATTTCTCGATGAACCATCACAAAGCTCCACTGCCAACACAAGGCCGGCCTACCTCTATAACTAGATAGTACTGAATATGTCATCCCCCGATCGTTACCGACCTTTAATCGAGCACACTCTAGTATACAAACCACATTAATTTACATCCCGAATGTCATAGAAGGAAAAAGTATATCTAGAAGGGGATGATCATATCCTGATGGGAATGACCCACTTAGCCTTGTCGATACCCTCTTTTGGTCATTTTCGGTTGATGAGGTTTGAGGCAACGATTACCTTTTCACATATCACATCATCTTTGAATGTCACATTGCCATTTTCGTTGACTACTAATTGCCTTCCACAAAAATACAACCCTTGAGCTCGTACGTCTCAACGAGGGAGTTAAGCTAGGAGAAGTTGCCTTCCCCGCCATCATAGATGTATGTTTGTAATAACCAATGTACATAATCTTGGAAGATGCGCTGTCAGACATCCACCCATACAAGTTCGTTTTGGGGCTGAACGAAACCAAAGGTACTTTCCTCAGCAATTACTAGGCGAGAAGCCAATGTGTTTATGATGCTTTTTATACAAAGAGACCACTGCGAAAACATAGCGAATTGGGAGTTTATCCCCAATTAATCAACAAGTAGTCCTTCGTTATTATTTGTCTCAATATCTCCGTCTTCAAATAGCTTCATTCTTCGAACACATAAATTGGTTCAAAGTGGATTTCGGGTAGGAATAACCAAATCCGATCTCGGGTCCTTCGAAATCAAATTATCAATAAAAAGTGAATATTAGTATACATGATTATTAAGTCTTTTTTCACTTTGATTCATTTCGAATGATTTCAAAATCTCTTCCTTTTGTCTTAGAGTAAGTAATTCATTCTTTTTCTTTAGATAATACTAATCCTCTTTTATTTTGGAAAAATTAATAAAATCTTTTTAGAGCATCAGGGCTTTCCTTTCAATGTGTTCCACCCCTCACCTAAGCAGAGAAAACATAGGCCAGGTAAGTTCAGGGCACTGGTTACTCCATCCCTAACCTTAGTTAAACACCTTGTTTTATCTTCCCAGATCTCACAAGTGGGACAAATGTACTAGTCGTTTCCGCATACTCAGTATCAGCTTAATTTTGGAATTGATTATAAAGATTCCAATTATCTTTTAAATTCTTTATTTTTCTTTTAAAAACATTCATAATTGATTCTAGAAAAAATCATTAGGTCTAAACCTTCTTTTAAAAAAGTCGTAGAAATGGCAGCAGAAAAGTGCTACGGAAAGTGCTTTATAAGCTTATTTGATTTAAACAAGTTTTTAATATTTGAAAATTCATATTTTCCACTTCAAATCTCTTCTAAACTATTTAAACAGATTTATCATATTTATTTCATATTTTTCCATAAATAAAAACATCCGTTAAAAAGGATTTCCCGTTATGGTCACTTAACTGCACTAGTGAGATTTTTCTGGAAAATTGATTTGAACTTAATTCAAAATCTACTTAACGAATCTTTGATTTTCTTTCTTTTTTTAGAAGATATGAATATAATAGTCCAGAATTTTCTTATTTCGAAAGATTCCAAGCTATATTCCACTCTATAAACTAATTTGAACTTTTCGGCGTGAAAACGCAAACTACCGTTGCGCGACGCGCCTAGTTTCAACTTATTTTTCAACACTTGGAATAATTTATTCAAATTGAATTTTTATTACGTACAAATCATTTTAAATCATTATTTTCACCTTTTAAAGTATTTAAAATGTATTTTCACTAGACCATATTATAATTTATTTTATTCCCATTATTTTAACATTGAATTTTAAATTCAAATTTGAATTCAATTTCATTTCAAACTTCAATTTAAATTCAATTAAAAATTATATTTCAAATCTAATTTCAATATCAACCTTAGTCTCAATTACAATTTTCAAAATCAATTTCAATTTCACTATTCATCTCAATTTCACTTTCCATTTCAAATCCAATTCCACTTGTAATTTCAAATTCTCTTTTATTCCACTTTAATTCCAATTCCACATAAAAAGAGACTTATTTTTCCAAAATATATCATATCACCAAAATTGGGTCTTATACAGAGGATACATAATCAAAACGAGCATAACCAAGTTTATCATTTATCAATAACATAATTATGGCCCATACACAAGCTACGATAAATAATCACAACCAGAACACTTGCAACCATTCAAACATAACACAACCAGAACAAAAATTTAAAGGGGTGTATAATTGCATATGTAATAAGATGATCATTATAACAAAATTAAAATACGATCTTTTAAAAGCGGTGAGAATTTTCTCGCCTTTATTTCCACTCCGTCAATCTTTAGGTGAATTGGCATGCTTACAGCTAACGAACTAATGCGCGTTCCTCTCTTTTCTTTCTTCCTTTCTTTTCTTTCATTTTCTTTTTCTTCTCTTTTTATTTATTTCTTTTATTTATTTTCTTATTTTTAAGAGGAGGGTGTATGGCTCAGCTAGGGGGTGCGGCTTAGTGTAGGCTTGGGTTAGGTTGTTGGTGTCGGTTTGTAGGGCTTGGCCGTGGCTATAAGTGGTTGGTGTGAGGAGTTAGAGGCTTGGATGAAGCGGGAAGGTGGTGTCCGAGGTGGGTACGACCTTGGGGTGGTGGAGTTTAGCTCGGGTGTGGGTGGAGGAAGCCTGGATGTGGGTTGGAGGGGTTTGGCCGAGGGTGTGGTGGTGTGGCCCGTATTTGGTGATGTAAGAGTGTGGTGACGTTTGGAGAAGATGGTGGAAGGAAATGGAGGTGGAAGAGGGTTTGATGCCATGAAAGTGGAAGTGGAGAGGATGAAGAAAGTGAAGAAAATATAGAGAATGAGATAATGGATTTTTGTGAAAAATGAAGTGAATGGTGTAGGCTATTTATACTTTAGCTTTGGATGGCAAATGACTACAATAACCTTCTTTATTTTTTTACTTTCAATATACCATTTTTACCCTTAATTTGAACTTTGCTAAATGGAGAGGAGATGGCATTAAATGTGAAATGTTGTTTACTTCTTTTTCTTACACTTTAAAACATTTGAATATCCATTTGCTTAATTTCCATACAAGATAAGACTTGGCATTAATGGTGAGAGAGATGGTTTGATTTGATTCATATACTTAAGGTAATGATGCTGTTTTATATAGTGGTATTTAAATTTATATTAGTCAAATTATGTTTTGTAAACATTATTTAAACAACTTTTGTCTCTATATGATAAATGTAACATGTAACATAGTTTGTTAATTTCATATATATGTTAGGAAACATATCATTTTGCAATAACTTAACGACAACTTGTTTTTGTTGAAAACGGTGATTTTATTAACATATTTTACAATCAAAATTTGATGCCTTTGTTAACTATATATTAAAATAAACCAAACTTAAAAATGGATTTTTTTACTTCTTTAAATAAATTTAAGCACGTCTATTTATATTATAAAACGATATTTAAATAATGTCAAAATCTTTATTTTTACTATGTATGCAAAACTGACAATACGCGACAAAATCTGAACATTTTTGTAAAACGATTATAAAATTATTTTCAAATCTTTTAATATACTTCTATTATCTTCATTAAATGATTTTAATACAGTTTAACTTTTCAAACAAATATTTAAACCTATTTTTTTAAGTATTTATTTATTTTTAACAAAACTTAACTTTTGCTGATTTGCGATAAAATCCAAACTTTATACTTTTTATTTATTATTTATGATAATAAATAATTCCTATATTATTATTTATTACATATAACTTATTTATTTAAGTTTTAAACCTTTTTAAATTTTAAAAAAAAACCTCTCATTTTCAAAGTAGCGAAATTACGAGTCTTTGCATTCTCCCATACTTAAAAGCATTTCGTCCTCGAAATGAAAGTAAGATAAAGGAATCTATCTCATACTCCCTCATATATGTTGACTTATTTCTACCGATGATAGAAAAAATGCATATATAAAAAGAAGGTTGATACCATAACAACACTAAAACAAATGATACCAAACATACATACAGAGATTCCTCACAATAACCTGAGTACTTATCATGTACTTAAGGTTATATATACATACATCAAGTCAGACTTCTATCCTACCCATCCTAGTGCGTACCGCACACTTAAAATAATATATACAACAACGAAATAGGCTATACTTCAGAAAAATAACCACACCGATACTATATCAACATAATGAATACATCTAATCATAACCCATCCCTTGACCTGAGCATGTACCACCCCTGAGGTGTGTGTGTCTATATATATACACACACACACGCACGCGCGCGTGCACGTATACATATACATACTCACACACCCATACATACATATATACACACACCAAAATATAAGTCTAACCCTTATATCTTAGTGCCTACTATTTAAGATAACTATCCAACTACTATGTAGACAAATGCAAAATATCATACTATATGTGATATTTGATTCGGTCTATTATTCGAATCCATGACAGAACTTCCAAATTAGTATCGGTCCCCAGATTTTCTAGTGTGGACTTTGACCAGGCTTCTTGATCACAAACCCTTGCTTTCCTTGAATATCTCTCAACTATGATGGAAAACTCAAGTACATAACCATAAACCCTTATCAGTGTTTGCCATCAACAATCGAGTGGTAAATCCTTTCTCAGATTGGTGTAAACACCTCAAAGTTCTGTACTCAAATCTTAGATAAAAATTTGTTTGTCAAAATGATTTACGTATAACTTATGTATTTATTCACACTCATTTTTACCTAATAAATTTCTATTAATCCAAGTTTATTTTACAACCATTTACTTTCTACTAGATCCATTATTACTTGAGCATACAAATATGAAATGACCCTCCAAATATGACCAACATTTTTTCTAGGATTTTTTTTCACTTTGCTCAATTGAACTTAGTTTAAATTTCTCAGGGTCATTTTCCTTTCAAACAATTTGCCCGGGATTTAAATTCCTACTAATATAAATATATCAGTTTAATCATAGAAATATATGCACATACATATGATGATGTATGTGTTCCTCTTGTTTAAATCAGAGTATATATATTTTTCAAATTTGTAAACAAGAGCCAGTTCTGTTTGATTTGAATTTAAAATTAATCTACTTATAATTTAAATTCCTATACTTGGATATTTGCAGCATATAAGTAGATCCTTTCCATATTTGTTTGTACTGGATTTATTCATACAAATCATGATTATTATTATTTTTTGTTTTTTTTTGCATAGTTCACATGTCTGATATTTGACCAAGTATTAGAAAATGATATCTACATTTATCATTTTCAACTTATGTAGTTTTCTCCCCTTTAACCCTCTCCTGTCCTTGACTTATACCATTTTGGCACAACACAAGTAAATCATTTACTTACTTGTTCTTGAGTTTTCTATGATAAATGCTCTAGATTTAAAAGTATTTAAAAAGTGAACAACTTCTATGTTATAAATTAATCAGATTTTGTATCCAAAATACTTCATGAATTGATGAGGCCAATCAGTTGAAAGAAAAATGCATATATTTCTTTAGTATTTGAAAGAGAACTTTGACAAAACACTTGCTAAAGTAACAAAGGATTGTAAAAATGCATTTTTATTTTCAAGCTGCAGACCAACATGATCAACCAAGACCCCATCCTCTTGAAGCTGGTTAAACCATGTGGCTGTGTTAACCAGGCACCTTGTTCATGGCAGATGAAATGCCATTCATTTGCATAGTGCCTGCAACCATGTTAAACTATTTATTCTTCTGAAACCAATTTAGAAATGAACCTAAACCTCTACAAAATGTTTCAGTAAAAGGCTACTAAATGTTTAAAATATATTTCAACATTAGAACCAGATGTTTAGCTTCATATCTAAATGCTTTTGAGTAAATAAAATATGACTAATTCATATAAGTTTCTGTAAGGCAATGCTCATTGCACTTATATCATATTTTTTCTCCTTCTCAAATTTTACACAGAAAATTTTCAAGTCTATTATTTTTTTGATTCAACTCGGATAATACTTCAATTCTTTAAACCTTAATGCATGGCAAAATTCAACAGAAAAGTATCCAGTTTAATCTAACTTAGCCAATACATTACATAACATCAAATCCAAACACAACTTTCTCATGAATACATGCAGATAAAATTATTTAAGCTCTTATTAAAACTAGCAAGCATGCTCATCCATTTCTTTTCCTCACTAGCCATTAACCTTTCTTCCTATTTAAGCTTATCATTTCCAGAAAAACATTAGTGGCTGCCCCATTATAAAATGAGACACCCCCATATGCCATGAGCAAACAAGGGTCAGATATGAGATGTGTTATGAGCAACATCAAAATATTCAAAGCATTAAGCAAATTGGGTGATGAGCATAAGTAGTGACTTAAGTTCAACAATGATATCTTCATCTATCATCTGTCTACACATACTTAATTATGTAATCATGAATATCAATGTATAGCATACATATATTCACTGGAACTACTGTGGTTCCATTTTAACCCACCTAAGAAATATTGATATTCCTATTTCTTCATTTATAGGTGGTATATATTAATTTAAATTCCTAGCCACATCTGCTATTAAGGAATCACAGGGACACATTGCAATGAACTAATTCACATCATTGCACAAATATCTCAGGGCTTAAACAAACCATGTGTCAACTTGTATACATCAAATATAACAAGCATTCCAGCAGCCTTCTTGGCTCACATCCCTAGTTTATTTACTAGATGTCTTGGTTAAAATCCTATCATCAGATAGCTAGTTGAACCTGACATTGTAAACAAGGAAATATCCATGCATCCTACTAGCATAAAATTTTCTTTTAAAACAAGCGGGCAATCATTTTCAAGGATCTTGACACTATGTCTTGATCTCAATAAAATGCAAGAATATTATCAACTGAAAAATAGAGACATGGCATATAGAATTTTATTTTTGATCTGCAAGTAACTATAGTTGAACCAGATTCAAGATCTAGCTTAACCATATTTCTTAGCTTGTGGGTTCTTTTTTTTCTTTGATTAAGGGCTCGGCACATATAGAATTTCTATTGCACCCTTAATTTCTTTTTTTTAAGCCCCAACACTTATACATAGTACAATGCAGCTCATAATATTTTCCTTTATTGAAAATTCCTATGCAATCGATCTATAACAGTTGAGAGCATTCTTCCCATAATTTTGAAAATCTGGGCCTTAACATTTCTGAGCAAAATAAACAGAAAGATGCACATCTAAAGGCAAACATTGCAAAAGATCAAAGATCACCCAAAAACATCCATAATTAAATCATAACAGATCTAAAAACATCCAAAGAGCATTGCTAAAATTATATTCAATAAAACCAGAAATAAACCAATAGCAATATAAAAATTGGCTGCCTCATCTCAGGTCTTAATGCCATGGGTTTTGGTGAGGTTACTCACCTAAGTTCTTCCCTTCAGAAAATCCCTGAATATATTTTTTTTCCTTCCTTTAAAATGTTTTCTTCCTTTCTTACTTTTTATTAAGTATCTCGGGTAAACTGAATCCCCTGGCTACACTACATATTTATAAGCATTTTACTAGGGTTTTATCAAAACAAAATTCCATTTTTGTCCTGACTAATATCATGCATTTTGTGTTTGTATTTTTTTTTTCATTCCTATTCTTAATTACCCCGGCCATATTGCTTTGTTAAAGGCAGCATTTTCTTTTCCTTACTTTTTCAGAAAATGGCCAGTCTACCTAATCATGTTAAAGATGTGACTTAGCTACATTTGCACATTTGTTCATTTCTGGGAAATCCCCTTTTCCTATTTTTGGCCTATACATAACATACTTACTCGTTTAATGTTTTATACTAATTTAATGTTACTCTTTTGCTCAGCTTTAACATTTTCTGCTCACAGAATATACATGTGTAATGGTATTTAAATATTTATTTTATTTAATCTTCCCCTGTTTCACAGAAAATACATTTAAGCATATATTTTCATTTTTAACTTGGTTAGGCCTAAGTTAAAATCCAATGCTTTAAATAAAGAATTTTACTCTCTTATTTTAAATAGGATTTTTCTGTTTTTTTTTAGTATCTAAATATTATTCTAGTTTTTAGAGCCAATTGTAACGCATTTAGGGTCAATTGTAACGATTTTAGAGCCAATTTAAATATTGTAACATTTTACAAATTCAACATTTTTAGAGCCAATTGTAACGCTTTGACTTTATGAAAATAAAGACTTTGACATTTAACTTCGCATATCATATTTCTCTTAAACCTGCATAATTGACTATTACTGGATAACGGATGTGCATATAACAATGAACTTGAACTCGAGCATAAATGGACTTGGACTTACATATATTTCTAAGCTTGCATAAGGCCACTTAAGCCCTTATTTGAACTAGCCTTAGCTTGCCTTACGTATTAAGTCGGCAAAGAAATTTGCTAACATTTTGGCGCTAAAATTAGGGCAAGAACCTCCGACCTTGTAGCATATCCCTACAGAAGACATTCCATATCCAGCATATCTCTACAGGGGGCTTTCCATACCCAACATATCCCTTTGGAGAAATTTGCAAATTCCTCATAATCCACTAAAGTACATAATGACTTTCTCCGAGTAGGTATCCTCCGAGAGTCATCTTACCAGATCAACTTGTCTATTGACCCCTAACCTTCAATTCCATTAGGAACAAGTATTAAAATCATGGAACTTACTTCACTCACTGTGGTGATGATATATTAAAATCATGAAAACAAATTGGTAAGTGGTGATGATATTTTTGAAAAATCCTTTATAAATCTCCTATAATACCCTGCCATCCCCATAAATAATCTTACTTCACTCACTGTGCTAGGCTTCTTCCATGCTTGAATAGCTACTACTTTATTGGGGTTCACTGAAATCCCTTTGGCAGAAATGACATGACCAAGGAAATGTACTTCCTCCGTCCAAAACACACATTTTGAAATTTTGCTTTTAAATCTTTTTCCCTCAATCTAGACAAAACCAGATGCAAATGATTTTTATGCTCTTCCACTGTTTTGGAATAAATTAAAATGTCATCAATAAAAATTAGCACAAATTTGTCTAAATAATCTCTAAAGTTTCTATTCATTAAATCTACAAAATATGAGGGGGCATTTGTCAACCCAAATGGCATAACCATAAACTCATATAAACCATATCTAGTGTTAAAGGCAGTGTACTTAACACTTGAGTCTTCAACCTTCATCTGATGAAACCCTGATGCCAAGTCTAGTCTAGAAAATATTTTGGCTTCACTGAGTTGATCAAAGAGATCATCTATTCTAGGCAATGGGTATTTATTTTTGATGGTTACCTTATTTAATTCCCTATAATCTATGCACATTCTCAAAGTACCATCATGTTTCTTTACAAACACTACTGGAGCACCCCCAGCATGAATTACATGGCCTTATGAATCCTTTGCCTTCTAATTCTTCCAGCTGATTTTTCAACTCCTTTAATTCACTTGGCCCAATTCTGGTGGGTTTCTTGATTATTGGACTTGCTCCTGGAATGAGACTGATCTGAAACTCTACTGGTCTATGGTGTGGAACACCCTTAACCTCCCCAAACACATCCAACTATTCAATGACTATGGGTATTTCTTCTATAGTAAGTTCATTGGAATCTTTTTCCAAGTCATTTAAATGATACAATTTCCTTTCCTTAGCTACTTCACACAAAACTGTGATTCTCTGGCCTCTAGAATTATGCAATGATATGGTGGATGAATCTAAATTAATTATGGCTTTAAATTGCCTTAACCAGTCTACCCCTAATATAACACCTATATTTGGGTAGTTCAAAACATATAAATTGGAAATAAAAGTATCTCCTCCTATGTTTAATTACACATCCACACAAATCATATTTAAAACACTAGAACTCCCTAGTGGACTTTGTACAAGCAATGGGGTTTCAACCAATATGCAATTTAATTTTAGCATTTTAACTATTTCATAAGAAATTAAGGAGTGAGTTGCCCCTGTGTCATATACTACTGCTAAGGGTATGGCGCAAATATATAATGTACCTTCCACTTGAACATGATTTTCAGCATTAATTTCCACTGTGGGTTTGCCTTTTTCCTCCAAATTTGATAATTTCCCTTGCTGTTTATTTTTAGGACAGTTTCTCTTCATATGCCCCTCTTTCCCACATAGATAACACTTGAAAGCTCCTCCTTTTAATTCTGGGCACCTTGGTTTGATATGTCCTTCCTTTCCACAGTGATGGCAGACCAACTTCTTCTTAGCATCACTGGCCTTAGTATCATTGACCTTCTTGCTATCTGTCTCCTCTTTCTTTTTATCATAAGGGTGATATCTCCCCTTATACTTCTTGTTGTTGTTGCTCTTAAAATTTCTATACTTCTCCCTTTCCTTGTCATGTTGCTCAAGTTTCAAAGCCAAGTCTATCACTTGATCAAAAGTCCTATCAGCATATGGTAACATGGCTCTGCTATGACCTGGGTTCAAACCTTTAATGTACCTATCATTTTTGGATGCTTCATCTTCCACTAGCATTGCTCCATATTTGGATAATCCCTCAAAATTTTGAGTGTACTCAGTGACATTCAAATTTCCCTGCCTATGTCTAATAAATTCTTCAAGTAAGTTGGTCTAGCTGATGCTGGTACAAACCTTGCCTCCAACATCTCCTTGAATTGATTCCAAGTGATTTCATGTTCAATTCTTCCAGCTATGATCACCTCCCACCAGCTTAAAGTACTCCTTTTAGCTGCCTGGAAGCCACTTGCCTCTTCCTTTGATCATCAAGCTGCATGTCATTGAAAATTCTATCTAATGTCCTCAACCATGCTTGAATTTCCATCACATTCTCAGTCCTTTCAAAACTTTTTCCTCCCAAATTTGTATAAGCCTTTAATAGTTTTGAAAGTTCCTCATGTGGATTCTCAGGCCTATGCCCAATTCCATCCCTTAAAACCCTTACAAACTCTTGCATATCAAGCATTTGTGGCACATTGGGTAATGCGTGATGTGATCCTCTTCCTACCATGGTCTGGTCACTAAGTATTGGGCAGAGGGTATTAGTACACTGTGAGAATTTTTCTATAGCTAATATTTTCCTATCTAAATTATTTCATTCAAACAAACAGACATAATATATTTCTATAGTACTTAGCAATCAATGCAACCATTAGCTCTAATACCAAATGAAATGACCCTCCAAATATGACCTACATTTTTTCTAGGATTTTTTTTCACTTTGCTCAATTGAACTAAGTTTAAATTTCTCAGGGTCATTTTCTTTTCAAACAATTTGTCCAGGATTAAAATTCCTACTAATATAAATATATCAGTTTAATCATAGAAATATATGCACATACATATGATGATGTATGTGTTCCTCTTGTTTAAATCAGAATATATATCTTTTTCAAATTTGTAAACAAGAGCCAGTTCTGTTTGAATTTAATTTAAAATTAATCTACTTAGAATTTAAATACCTACATTCTTAGATATTTGCAGCATATAAGTAGATCCTATCAATATTTGTTTATACTGGATTTGTTCATACAAATCATGATTATTATTTTGTTTTTTTTGCATAGTTCACATGCCTGATATTTGACTAAGTATCAGAAAATGATAACTACATTTATCATTTTCAACTAATGTATTTTTTTTCTTTAAACCTCTCCTTTTCTTGACTTATACCATTTTGGCACAACACAAGTAAATCATTTACTTACTTGTTCCTGAGTTTTCTATGATAAAAGCTCTAGATTTAAAAGTATTTAAAAAGTGAACAACTTCTATTTTTTAAATGAATCAGATTTTGTATCCAAAATACTTCATGAATTAATGAGGCCAATCAATTGAAATAAAAATTCATATATTTCTTTAGTATTTGAAAGAGATCTTTGACAAAACACTTTCTAAAGTAACAAAGGATTGTAAAAATGCATTTTTATTTTCAAGCTGCAGACCAACATGATCAACCAAGTGACGCAGCGGATTAAATCAAGCAAAACTTCAATCGATGGAATGTAGCAATCGGTGAGTTGAAGATACCAAAATGCCCAAGTTCGTTGATCCAAAGATACCGAACTCTAGCTATCTCAAACACGTTGATAGCGCACTATACCGTGTTCAAAGATCTACGATTCTTCGCACGTTGATCTAGCGCACTAGATTCCGTGAATCGGCTTCTACGATCGTTGAATCGAGCGCACTCGATTAACCGAAAGAGGAGATAGGAGATTACACTCAACTACCAATTGGTATGAAAGCACAAAGCTAACAAAAGAGAATTTTATTCAAAAAAATCAACCCCCTTAACTTGTTAACTCGTTGCCCTCCTTCCTTAGCTCGGCAGCGACCCAAGCCTTCACTGAGTCGTGAACGACTCATCACACTACACCACAAACTCATGTTTTCAGGAACTAAAGTTTGCACAACTTCTTCTCCGGCCTTAGCTGCATCATCCTCCCCTGGTTGATAAAAATTCGTCCTCGAATTTGTACATTCTTCTTCATCTGATTGTTTATTTCCGTAATATGGCACAAGATGCTTAATATTGAATACGTCAGAAGTGTACATATCCTCCGGCAGCTTCAACTTATAAGCATTGTCATTAATTTTCTTCAAAAATTCAACTGGACCAATTTTCCGCGCTTTCAATTTATTGTACGTTCCCACTGGAAATCGGTCTTTTGTCAACACTGCATAAACCAAATCGCCTTTGTTAAATTCAACATTTCGTCGTTTCAAATCTGCAGACTTCTTATACTTCTCATTCGATTTCTCCAATCGTTCCTGAACGATTTTATGACATTCAGTCAACTCATCAACAAAATCAGCAGCTCGTTTAACTGTTTCCTTCGCCTGTGGTACTACTGCCAAATCCAACGGTCCCCTGGGTAAATTTGAATAAACAATCTGAAATGGACTGAATCCCGTGCTACGATTCACTGCATGATTATGTGCAAATTCAGCTTGGCATAACTTCATGTCCCAACTTCTCAAATTATCCTATACAAGACATCGCAACAAATTTCCCAATGACCTGTTAACAACTTCTGTCTGTCCATCAGTTTGTGGATGATAAGCACTACGAAATTTCAGCTTCTTCACTACTCTCTCTCCCAATCAACAAAAACACTTCAGGCTCCTCTTCAACTTCCTTAACAAACTCTTTCAAAGTCAACAGAGTTTTTAATTCCTCAATCTCCTCTAGCTTGCTCTCCTTCTGCTGTTGCTTCTTAGGAACCAAAGTGATTTTCGTACCCTCGAACATGAAACTGTAACTATTGGCACGACCATCATGTTGAACTGCTCTATCGAATTGCCACGGTCTGCCCAACAACAGATGACACACGTCCATGTCTACAACATCACACCAAATTTCATCTTTGTACTTCTTCCCAATAGAAAAATTAACACAAGCTCTTCGACACACTTTCACTTCACCACCCTTCCTTAACCATGCTAGCTTGTACGGTTTAGGATGCTTCTCAGTCTTCAAGTTCAATTTCCTCACTGCTTCTGTAGAAATAATATTATCACAACTTCCCGCATCAATAACGAACTTGCAAACCTTTCCCAGAATAGTGCATGTCGACTGAAAAATATTGCTTCTCAACCAACTACAATCCTCCTCCTGCTTTGGTGTAAGACATGACCTCCTCATCATAAGATTACAACCTTCATCTCCGAACAATTCTTCTTCCTCCTCAACATAAGGTGTATCTGAACATTCTGCCTCCTCACCATCATCCTCCTCAACTTCTGCAACTATGGTTCTCTTCTTCGGCTTCGGACATTCGTTGCTTTTGTGACCCAACTCCTGACAATTATAACACTTGAACCCACTGCTAACCTTCGCCTTCTCAGCCTCCTTCACCACTGGTTTTGAAACAGGTTTAGGAACATTAGAACTTCCACCAACACCGCTTGCTTGATTATTGGAATTAGTAAACACACCACCTCCACGCCTTCCTTGTTTCTCCCAAGCCAACGCTTTCTGATGTGCCTCTGCAACTGATCTAGGATCAAACATATTAACCATATCCTGGATCTGCATTCTCAATCCCCCAATGAATCTAGCAGTTAGCTGTTCTTCCGTCTCCATAATATCATTCCTGGCAACGAGTTGGTAAAATTCATCAGCATAATCACTAACAGACTTTGTTCCTTGCCTCAGATTCTGCAAC
This sequence comes from Allium cepa, assembly GCA_030765085.1. Classification (NCBI taxonomy): domain Eukaryota; kingdom Viridiplantae; phylum Streptophyta; class Magnoliopsida; order Asparagales; family Amaryllidaceae; genus Allium; species Allium cepa. The sequence continues at coordinate 883,398,721 of CM060943.1, read as the reverse complement.
CTCTGGTACATAAGTGATTGGTAGTTGTAAGGTAAGAAAGTAGATCTCATCAACTTCTTCATCTTATCCCACGATTCTATCTTTGACTTCCCCATTCTCTCCCTGGTTAGTTTAGTTTGCTGCCACCACGCCAAAGCTCTCCCCCTCAACCTAGTAGCAACCAACTTCACCCTTCTATGCTCAGGAACCTCCTTGAAATCAAAGATCTCTTCAACATTAGAAATCCAATCGAGAAATTCTTCTGCAATCATTCCGCCTTTAAACTCCGGAATTTCCATCTTCATACCCGATTCCCATCGACGATCATCTTCAACATCCCGATAAGAATTTCGAACTTGGTCTCGATCTCGATAATGAATACTAGCTCTATCACCCTCTTCAACAAAATCAAAAGTACGCCTACATCGATCTCGACCATTATCATCCCTTCGCTCATGCATGCTTCTTTGACTATGTCTCTCTTCATCTCTATATGCTTCATGTTCAAATTCACGTTGACTTCTTCTCTCTTCATGTGCATAGTCATGATGATCTCTTCGTGATGATATTGATGTTTCTCTTCTATCTCTACATGAATGTGGTGATACCCTCCTCGCTTCCGTAACTGATGGCGAAACTCGGTTTCCTCCATGGTTCGAGTTTGGTGATCTCCTCCTTTGATTCAAATCATTCATCAATTTCTCCAATTTTCCAATGCCTTCATCAAATTTTTCATTAATACGTTGTTCCATAATCTCGGCTTCTTCTCTACGATACAAAGCTTCAACGTTTTGATGACGATTAGCTCTCCTTGGTGGCATGATTGAAAAACTTCTCAAACTTCAACAATTCAAACACAAAAATTCAAGCTTCAACAAAAGAACAAGTCACGGCTCAACACTTAACTCTTCAAGGCTTTAGCTCGGCAATGGTTTTACACGGCTCCACACTTCAAATCTTGGCACGCAAAACTCCAAGACAAAATCCAAACAATATCCAACTCCTCGATCCAAAATGAAATGGATCAAACACTCCAAACTTGATGCAACTTCAATATGAACACGATGAACAACTTCAAACTTCAAAAAACTTGGTTCCAAGAATCAACTTAGCTATGATTGGCTAAGTATGGCTCTGATACCAAAAACTGACGCAGCAGATTAAATCAAACAAAACTTCAATCGATGGAATGTAGCAATCGGTGAGTTGAAGATACCAAAATGCCCAAGTTCGTTGATCCAAAGATACCGAACTCTAGCTATCTCAAACACGTTGATAGCGCACTATACCGTGTTCAAAGATCTACGATTCTTCGCACGTTGATCTAGCGCACTAGATTCCGTGAATCGGCTTCTACGATCGTTGAATCGAGCGCACTCGATTAACCGAAAGAGGAGATAGGAGATTACACTCAACTACCAATTGGTATGAAAGCACAAAGCTAACAAAAGAGAATTTTATTCAAAAAAATCAACCCCCTTAACTTGTTAACTCGTGGCCCTCCTTCCTTAGCTCGGCAGCGACCCAAGCCTTCACTGAGTCGTGAACGACTCATCACACTACACCACAAACTCATGTTTTCAGGAACTAAAGTTTGCACAACTTCTTCTCCGGCCTTAGCTGCATCACCAAGACCCCATCCTCTTGAAGCTGGTTGAACCATGTGGCGGTGTTAACCAGGCACCTTGTTCATGGCAGATGAAATGCCATTCATTTGCATAGTGCCTGCAACCATGTTAAACTATTTATTCTTCTGAAATCAATTTAGAAATGAACCTAAACCTCTACAAAATATTTTAGTAAAAGGCTACTAAATGCTTAAAATATATTTCAACATTAGAACCAGATGTTTAGCTTCATATCTAAATGCTTTTGAGTAAATAAAATATGACTAATTCATATAAGTTTCTGTAAGGCAATGCTCATTGCACTCATATCATTTTTTTTCTCCTTCTCCAATTTTACACGGAAAATTTTCAAGTCTATTTTTTTTTGATTCAACTCAGATAATACTTTAATTCTTTAAACCTTAATGCATAGAAAAATTCAACAGAAAAGTATCCAGTTTAATCTAACTTAGCCAATACATTACATAACATCAAATCCAAACACAACTTTCTCATGAATACATGCAGATAAAATCATTTTAAGCTCTTATTAAAACTAGAAAGCATGCTCATCCATTTCTTTTCTTCACTAGCCATTAACCTTTCTTCCTATTTAAGATTATCATTTCCTGAAAAAGCATTAGTGGCTGCCCCATTATAAAATGATACACCCCCATATGCCATGAGCAAACAAGGGTCGGATCTAAGATCTGGTATGAGCAACATCAAAATATTCAAAGCATTAAGCAAACTGGGTGATGAGCATAACTACTGATTTTGTATATATATGTAATTTCTTTAATCAACTGTTTTCCTATGTTGCATAGACTTAAGTTCAACAATGATATCTTCATCTATCATCTGTCGACATATACTTAATTATGTAATCATGAATATCAATGTATAGCATACATATATTCACTAGAACTTCTGTGGTTCCATTTTAACCCACCTAAGAAATATTCATATTCCTATTTCTTCATTTATAGGTGTTATACATTAATTTAAATTCCTAGCCTCATCTGCTATTAAGGAATCACAGGGACACATTGCAATGAACTAATTCACATCATTGCACAAATATCTCAGGGCTTAAACAAACCATGTGTCAACTTGTATACATCAAATATAACAAGCATTCCAGCAGCCTTCTTGGCTCACATCCCTAGTTTATTTACTAGATGTCTTGGTTAAAATCCTATCATCAGATAGCTAGTTGAACCTGACATTGTAAACAAGGAAATATCCATGCATCCTACTAGCATAAAATTTTCTTTTAAAACAAGCGGGCAATCATTTTCAAGGATGTTGACACTATGTCTTGATCTCAATAAAATGCAAGAATATTATCAACTGAAAAATAGAGACATGGCATATAGAATTTTATTTTTGATCTGCAAGTAACTATAGTCGAACCAGATTCAAGATCTAGCTTAACCATAATTCTTAGCTTGTGGGTTCTTTTTTTTTCTTTGATTAAGGGCTCGGCATATATAGAATTTCTATTGCACCCTTAATTTCTTTTTTTTAAGCCCCAGCACTTATACATAGTACAATGCAGCTCATAATATTTTTCTTTATTGAAAATTCCTATGCAATCGATCTATAACAGTTGAGAGCATTCTTCCCATAATTTTGAAAATCTGGGCCTTAACATTTCCAAGCAAAATAAACAGAAAGATGCACATCTAAAGGCAAACATTGCAACAGATCAAAGATCACCCAAAAACATCCATAATAAAATCATAACAGATCTAAAAACATCCAAAGAGCATTGCTAAAATTATATTCAATAAAACCAGAAATAAACCAATGGCAATATAAAAATTGGCTGCCTCATCTTAGGTCTTAACGCCATGGGTTTGGTGAGGTTACTCACCTAAGTTCTTCCCTTCAGAAAATCCATGAATATTTTTTTTCCTTCCTTTAAAATGTTTTCTTCCTTTCTTATTTTTTTTAAGTGTCTCGAGTAAACTGAATCCCCTGGCTACACTACTTATTTATAAGCATTTTACTAGGGTTTTATCAAAACAAAATTCCATTTTTGTCCTGACTAATATCATGCATTTTGTGTTTGTATTTTTTTTTCATTCCTATTCTTAATTACCCCGGCCATATTGCTTTGTTAAAGGCAGCATTTTCTTTTCCTTACTTTTTCAGAAAATGGCCAGTCTACCTAATCGTGTTAAAGATGTGACTTAGCTACATTTGAACATTTGTTCTTTTCTGGGAAATCCCCTTTTCCTATTTTTTCCTATACATAACATACTTACTTATTTAATGTTTTATACCAATTTAATGTTACTCTTTTTCTTAGCTTTAACATTTTCTGCTCACAGAATATACATGTGTAATGGTATTTAAATATTTATTTTATTTAATCTCCCCCTGTTTCACAAAAAATACATTTAAGCATATATTTTCATTTTTAACTTGGTTAGGCCTAAGTTAAAATCCAATGCTTTAAATAAAGAATTTACTCTCTTATTTTTAAATAGGATTTTTCTTTTTTCTTTTTCAGTATCTAAATTTATTCTAGTTTCAATATGTATACATTTTTTTCCACGTAAAATCTTTAATTTCAATGTATACAGAAAAAATATTTAATTTGATCAATAATTCATATCTCAAAATCATATTTGAAATGCTTCCTTCCTTTGTTTATTTATTTTACTATCGTTATATATTTTTTCAAAAATTTTAAATCTCTTCCTTGTGCCATTTCCAATGTGCACACATATCTCTGCACACCATTCAATTCAAAAACCCCATCAATATTTGACCAAAATATTTTTAAACTGAATTGTTTTATTAAAATAATTTTCCTCAAAATTTTTGGGGCGTTACAAAATATGATTAATAGTTCTATAATATACCTTTACTTCCTAAGAGTATATATACATTTCCCCAAACTTCAAACTGTTATTACTTCAATTATGGTTTTAACAAATCTAGAATTTTACTATTATCTCAAATTAATAAGTTATAAAACTTAATCCTTTGTTTTATTTACCTTAGGTCTTAATTTATCTAATATTATTTATCTTATCCATTTAATAAGACAACTTTACAAAGTGTATATCTTTTTCTTATTAATTATATAATTTTCTACTTAACTTATTTACCTATCCATTTTCTAAATCAAATTTCTTAACCTTAAATCCATCAAATACCTTATAGTCGAATTATGAAACTTAATTCACATGGTATTTGTTAATTAAACATTTTCATCCAACAATCAACCTATTAACCATATTATTCAACACTTCACCCTATTTTTTAACTTTTTCTATACTACCACTTCCAATCTTACTTCATTGTGAATTACAAATGCTACCCTAAATATATCACTAATTCAAAATTTATATTAGGATAATATTTCTAATATCTCTTTGTACTAATTTTCACTTTGGTTCTAACCTAATCAAAGTGTCTAAATTTCAAATTATCTTATTTCCTTTATAAGTTATAGAACTTACCCTTTTATATTATATTTACCAAAAGTCTCAATTTCGCCTTATCTTTTTCTAGCATATTGATATGATATTTTTCTAAGTGTGCATTTTCTTTTTACCTTCTCTAATTACAACTTCTAGCTGCAATATTATCATCAAATATCTTATAGTTAAATCGTGAATTTTACTTCACAAGATATTTGTACTTAGCTTTTAAATCAATCAATTTTGATGATCATTATTTCTCAATAACCAAATGTCTAGGGGTATATGATTAAAGTTCTAAATCATAGCTTTCAACTAATTGATTCTATATGGAATATCTTATAGTCAAATCGTGCAATTCTAATCACAAGATATTCATATTTTAGTTATACTAAGCTAAATTACAAACAATCCTTGATTTCTAACCCAAAAATAATAGTATCCCCTTTAATATTTAAAATATAAATCCAAGGTAAAATTATTTCATTTACCAACTTTTTTAAAACAAAACCATTTTTATAATAAAAAATATGCGCTCATATATAACATTCCCATATTCTATGGTGTTACTAACCCTATCTCTAATGAGTTACTCATCCTAAGATATCACTAATCCTATCTCTGATGAGTCTTTACCAAACCAAAGCTAAGGTTCTTGCAAAACCTTCAGCTCTGACACCAAATGTGACAGCCCTTTTTCCCGGACCATTTGAATCGACAATAAACCATACATGTCTAACTCAAATTGCACAAAAATACGGATAATTAAGGGTAATAAAGAAAAATAGACAGAACAGAATCTCACACGAATGAAATAACATATAATATTGAACAATTATCTTTACAGCGGAAAACTTTTAAATACACATATTAGAGTCTAACCTAAATTCATCTTGGACAGTTATAATTATCTGTCCTTATAATTGTTAACAAACATCAAACAAAAGAAAACAACCGTGGATAATAGAATACGCCCTTACGGATGAATGTCTCCAGCTCTCCTTTGGAAGCTTCAACCGTCTTCAACTAAACTTGAAACTATTCGGATCTGACCCAAGCATTGAAAATACCCAGATCAAGCTTGATAATCCAACGTGAGAAAAACTCAATAATAAATGACAGTGTCATATATCAGCCTTTAAATAAAATCCTTTGAAAAGAAAGAGTATCTCATAAGACCACACTAACACATAAACACGGACAGGTTTTTAACTGATGATAACTAAAAAACTTTTATATCAAAACATTTGATATTATTTTTAATGGCATTATTTGAAAATATTTGCAAATAAACTTATTAATCTTAGCCGAAATTGTTGCCATTATTAAATTCCAGCATACTAGGCTCTACAAACAAAACTTTAGGTTCTTATTGGAGAATGGATTTTCATACAGATGACCAGGTGAAGGGACTACCTTCTGATGGGTACACCTCTAGATGGATGTCTCGAGGAACCATCACAAAGCCCCTCTACCAACACAAGACAGGACTACTCTATAACTAGATAGTACCGAATATGTCATCCCTCGGTCGTTACCGACCTATAATCGAGTGCGCTCTAGCATACAAACCACATTAATTTACATCCTGAACATTATAGCGGGAAGGAATATATCTAGAAGGGGATGATCATACCTTGATGGGAATGACCAACTTAGCCTTGTCTCATCTACCCTATTTCGGCCATTTTCGGTTGATGACGCTTGAGGCAACAATTACCTTTTCACATATCACATCATCTTTGAATGTTACATTGCCAATTCCACTGACTACATATTGCCTTCCACAAAAATACAACCCTTGAGCTCGTACGTCTCAAGGAGGGTGTTAAGCTAAGAGAAGTTGTCTTCTTTGCTACCCTAGATGTATGTTTGTAAAAACCAATTTACGTAATCTTAGAAGATACACTGCCGGACATCCACCCATATAAGTTCGTTCTGGGTCTGAACAAAGTCGAAGGTACTTTTCTCGGCCATTACTAGGCGAGAAGCACTTGTCTTTCTAAGGTTTTTCATAACAAAGAGATCACAACTACAATATAGTGAATCAGGAGTTTTTCCCCAATTAATCAACAAGTAGTCCATCGTTATTATTCGTCTCAATATCTCCATCTTCAAACAACTTCATACTTCGAACACGTAAATTGGTTCGAAGTGGTTTTCGGATAGGAATCCCCCAAATGCGACCCCAGTTCCTTAGAAATCCAATTATCGATAAAAAGTGAATGTGAGTATACAGGATTATTAAGTCTCCTTTTACTTTAATTCTTTTCAGATGATTTCAAAATCTCTTCCTTTTATCTTAAAATAAGTAATTCATTCGTTTGCTTTGGATAATACTAACCTCTTTTATTTTAGAAAATATAATAAAATCTTTTAAGTGCATCCAGGCTTTCCTTTTGACTTGTCAACCACTTGCCTAAGAAGAGAAAACATAGGCCACGTAAGTTCAATGCACTAGTTACTCCTCCCCTAACCTTAGTTAAACACATTGTTTTATCTTTCTAGATCTCACAAGCGGGACAAATGTATTAGTCGTTTCCGCATACTCGGTATCAGCTTTATTTTGGAATTGGTTATAAAGATTCCAAATTATTCTTTTATTGCTTATTCTTCGTTTTAAAAACATTCATAATTGATTCCGGGAAAAAATTATTGGGTTTAAACCTTCTTAAAAAAAAGTCGTAGAAACGATAGTAGAAAAGTGCTACGGAAAGTGCTTTATAAGCTTATTTGATTTAAACAACTTTTTAATATTTGAAAATTCACATTTTCCACTTCAAATCTCTTTTAAACTATTTAAATTTATCAAATTTATTTCATATTTTTCCATAATAGAAAATGTCCATTAAAAAAGATTTTCCATTATAGTCACTTAACTACACTAGCGTGATTTTTCTGCAAAATTGATTTGGACTTAATTCAAAATCTACTAAGCGAAACTTTGATTTTCTTTCTTTTTCAGAAGATATCGATATAATAGTCTAAAATTTTCTTATCTCGAAAAATTCCAAGTTATATTCCAATCCATACACTAATTTGAACTTTTCGGCGCGAAAACGCGAACTACCGTTGCGCGACGCGCCTAGTTTCAACTTATTTTTCAACAATTATAATAATTTATTCAAATTGAATTTTTAATACTTAAAAATCATTTTAAATCAATATTTTCACCTTTTAAATTATTTAAATTGTATTTTCACTATTACTATATTATAATATTATTTTATTCCTATTATTTTAACATTAAATTTTAAATTCAATTTCATTTCTAACTTCAAATTAAACTCAATTAAAACTTAAGTTTCAAATCTAATTTAAATTTCAACCTTAATCTCAATTTCAATTTTCATAATCAATTTCAATTTCGATTTCACTATTCATCTCAATTTCAATTCCAATTTAACTTTCCATTTCGAACCTAATTCCACTTCTAATTTCAAATTCTCTAATTTCAATTCCACTTAAAAAGAGGCTTATTTTTCCAAAGTATATCATATCACCAAAATGGGTCTTATAAAGGGGATACTTATTCAAAATGAGCAAAACAAGTTTAACATTTATCACTAACATAATTATGGTCCATACGCAAGCTAATACGATAAATAACCACAATCATAACACATGCAACTATTCAAACATAATACAACCATAACAAACATCCATAACAACATTTTAAAGGGGTGTATACTTGCATATGTAATAAGATGATTATTATAACAAAATCAAAATACAATCTTTTAAAAGCGGTGAGAAATTTCTCACCTTTATTTCCACTCCATCAATCTTTAGGCGTATTGGTGTGCTTACAGCTAACGAACTAACGCGTGTTCCTCTCTTTTCTTTCTTCCCTTTCTTTTCTTTCATTTTCTTTTTCTTTTTTTTCCTTTTCTTTTTTTAAGAGGAGGGTTTATGGCTCGGCTAGGGGTTGTGGCTTAGTGTAGGCTCGGGTTCGGTTTCGGGTTTGGGTTTGTAGGCCTCAACCGGGGCTGTAGGTGGTAGGTGTGAGGTGTTGGAGGCTTGGAGGAAGCAGGTAGGTAGTGTATGAGGTGGAACGGCCTTGGGGTTAGCTTGGGTTTGGGTGGAGGAAGCTTGGCTATGGGTTAGAGGGGTTTGGCCTAGGGTGGTGGTGTGGCTCGGGTTTGTTGATGTAGGAGTGTAGTGATGTTCGGTGAAGATGGTGGAAGGAAATGGAGGTGGAAGACGAGTTAGATGCCACGAAAATAGAAGTGGAGAGGATGAAGAAAATGTAAGGAATGAGAAAATAGATTTTTATGAAAAATGAAGTGAATGGTGTAGGCTATTTATACTTGAGCTTTGGATGGCAAATGACTACAATACCCTTCTCTACTTTTTGACTTTTAATTTACCATTTTTACCCTTGATTTGAACTTTGCTTAATAGAGAGGAGATGGTATTTAGTGTGAAATGATGTTTGCCTCCTTTTCTTACACTTTAAAACATTTAAATATCCATTTGCTTAATTCCGCACAAGATAAAACATAGTATTAATGGTGATAGAGATGGTTTGATTTGATTCATGTACTTAAGGTAATAATGTTGTTTTATAAAGTTTTATTTAAATTTATATTAGTCAAATCATGTTTTGTAAACTTTATTTAAAACTTTTTTTCTTTATATGATAAATGTAACATGTAACGTAGTTTGTTAAGTTCATATATGTGTTCAGAAACATATCATGTTACAACAACTTAACGACAACTTGTTTTAGTTGAAAACGGTGATTTTGTTGACATATTTTACAGCCAAAATTTGACGTCTTTGTTAACTATATACTAAAATAAACCAAACTTAAAAATGAACTTTTTTCTTCTTTAAGTAAATTTAAACACATCTATTTATATTATTAAACCATATTTAAATAATGTCATAATCTCTATTTTACAGTGTATGTAAAACTGACAAAATGCGAGAACATTTTCGTAAAACGATTATAAACATATTTTTAAATCTTTTAATATACTTCTATTATCTTTATTATTTGATTTTAACATAATTTAACTTTTCAAACAAATATATAAACCTATTTATTTAAGTATTTACCCGTTTTTAACAAAACTTAACTTTTGATGATTTGTGATAATTCCAAACTTTATACTTTTTAATTATTAATTATAAAAATATGTAATTCCTCTATTATTATTTATTATATATAACTTATTTATTTAAGTTTTAAATCTTTTTTAATTTTTATCAAAAAAATCTCTTATTTTTAAAGTAGCAAAATTATGGGTCATTACAATGAAGTACCACACCTACAGGCCACAACAATTAAATGTCTGATCTGCGCAGTCAACATCATTAGAACTCATACTTTATTAACACCCATAAGACGGATCGGCGGCGCACATACTGAGGACCACCTAAGTAGTACCGCATGGGTCAGTAGCATCCCAAATGGCTGGGCACAGGACCCCTCAAATGATGTTGCGCCACAAATCCACACTTATAGGAGGATAGCAAATAACCCATGAAACAAGGACAACTTAGATCATAGTCAGCTCAGATCATAACCAACTAGGATAATAGTCAGCCCAGACCATGTATCACTTTCATACATATATCAAACTAACTCCTAAGTTAAGCTAATCATGCATCCTAAAGCCTGAAGCAGCTCATAGGAATCGTAATTAGTATCAAGAAAACACTGTAGCATCATGCAAGTACCGCACACCAACTAGTGCAGCCTCACTCAAAATGTGTTTGCAACACCTGAAAACCAACAAGTAACTCTTACTGTCCTCCTAAGGACTCATATGCAAAGCCAATTTATGTTTGAAGTCTTCCGCCATGATTTTAGATATTCCCACAATGATTTTAGGAGTTCCCATTTTCAACTCAAACTACCCGCCAAAAACACATCAGCAATTTAGGAATAACAAACAAACAATGTAGATAGATGACACCTGGAAGGTTCTATGGGCCAAAACACAATGGAAAGAGACAGGTTGTGGCGAGCCGCATATGCCACCATACTATAGATAGAAAAGGCACTATAGCAAGTAAAGGACTTTACATGCTTCGATGTTAAGGTTTTATTGTACTATTTGCCATGGAAATCTGTATCAGAAAATACAAAGGAAGAAAGATTTCCCTATGGATGTAGGATTCCTTACCATCTGAACCACGTAAATTTCTTATGTTCTTTACTATTTCTGCATTTTATTATTTACCTACGTAGTTTTCGATGCCTGATCTTATCTTTTCTATGTTAGAATTAAATACTGGTTGGATTTGACACTTTAACAAATGTTAAAGTGCGACTACTTGATTGTGTAAGCATCCAATGGCATAATTAGTACTTAACGACGAAATTAATGCTACTTAACTTTGTTAATTCAAAATCATTAAGGTAATTAGTACGATAATTAATTCCACTTCGGTTGAAATGCTATGAGACGAAAAATCTTATAAATATTTTTTGCACTAAAAGCAAGGGCCTTAACCTGTGTTTATTTTCTCATCCGGTAAAACTATACCCACATTTATTCCACGTATCATGAATCCCACTGATTCACATATCCCACCTGTTCAAGAGCACTTACACTCTACTTCAAAGACTACCAACAAATCGCTCATAACTTCGAAAACCTAAAATGAAGTGGTAGTTTTGAAAAAAGTCCCCGTAGATCCCCTTCTGTCCGCATTCCAATCCTTCGCATGTTAGAACTACTATTCCATGGTTTTGACAACAACAACTATACAATCAAACACATACAATATATAATCTATCTACTTGTAGGAAAAAGCATTCAAATTTCAAAGAGAAGACAATTGAGAAAGGAGAAGAATCATTAGTATTACAAAAGTTAATATAGTGTTATTATTATCATAGATATAAATTGTAAAATATCCTTTAGTAATTGCTTTTAAACTTAAATATTGCACGAAAAAATACTTTCAAATTATTTATAACAAAAGGATGAAGAAAAGGAATTTGAAAATGTTAGTCTTCTAACATTACATGTCAGATGTGTGACTAAAGCCTCTGATTTTAAAATCAAAATAACACTAGACGTTTGTTAAAACTTCCAGACGTCTCTTTATGGTTTCTGACAAAAAAATATATACAAGCTAAGATGTCTGAACTTATGGCCAGACATCTGTGCTGGGCAACGACTTTAAACTTTGAAATGACATCTGTTTCAATCTAATGGATGCTTCCACATCTCTACACCGCATCTCTTCCTTCTCAACAGATGCAACCTTTAGATTGAACCAGAAAATTCTAAGGGTTGTTACTTTTCACAATAACTCTTCATCATCTATATATATGCAAAGATTTTAAATTTTTAATCATTTGAATTTTCTGAATTTCTTATCTACATTCTTTGCATATTCTAATTTCTAAAAGCAAACAATATCAGCCTTTATTACTTCCTAAAATCAAAGCTTCACATACACATACTACTTAAAGGAGATTATAGGAAGATTTGTGTTGTGCAGTCAAAATTAGTGCTTTTCAGAACACATACTTGTCTTAGAAAGAACTTTTGTATCAATCCTATTCCTCTGGGAAAAGCAAGGGTTATTTATTAGTTAAAGCCGACGAGGAGTTTCGAGACTAGAAGTAGGACGAGAGGTCCGAAACAGTATAAAAACTCTGGTGTGATTGTTTCTTTACTATTATATACTTTACTTTGTTATTTATAATTAGTATTTTACTACACTTGCATATTAGATATAAGTATACGATCCATATACTCTTTCATTTGGTATCAGAGCATGGCTATTTAAATTCATAGTAACATGTAATTGAAATATAATTATGGCAAGTACATTTCAAGAAGGACAATCAACTGCACGTCCACCACTGTTCACTGGATCAAATTATGCAAATTGGTCAACACGTATGCATATTTTTATGGAAGAAAATAGTTTATAAATTTGGAAAGCAATACAAGTTCAATATGTAGCACCAGAAACAAATATAAGCACTTGGACAGATGCCCAAAAGAACACAGCAACAAACAACGCTAAAGCTATGAATGTTTTATTATGTTCACTTGATGAAAATGAATTCTCATGTGTCATGTTGCGCACTACTGCATATGATATATGGCGTAAACTACAAGTCACTTATGAAGGCACTAACAAAGTTAAGCAAACAAAGGTTTCTATTTTACAAAATCAGTTCTCTTCATTTAAAATGAAAGCAAATGAATCTATTGGTGATATGTATGCTGGATTCCAAACTATCCAACATGATCTCATGGCACTTGGAGTTAAATTTACAGATTTTGATTTAGTTACATGTATTTTAAATTTCTTAAAAAATGAATGGGAATGAAAAGTATTGGCCATTGAAGAAGCAAAAGATTTATCTTAAGTGAAAGTTGAAGAATTGATAGGAAATTTGATGTCGTACGAAGCAAATCTACAAGCAAGAAAAGAAGAAATCAATGGAAAGAAAAATATAACCTTCCAAGCCAATGACAATAACTTAGACTTAGATGAAGAAGAGATTGTATATATTGCCAAAAATTACAAAATATTCAAGAAATTCAAAAAGATGAGACATCTCAAAATGGAGGAAATTAAAATTCATCTAACCAAACTTCAATTAAATGCTTTGTGTGTGACAAGTTTGGACACATGAAGACACAATGCTCAGAACTTGAAAATGACAAAAAGAAAGGCAAGTTAGAAAAATTCAATAAAAAAACGGGCTATTCAAGTAGCATGGGATGATTAAGGTTCGTCTTCGTCATCAGAGAGTGACGGCAATAGTAATTTTGAGCAGGCTAATGTATGTTTTATGGAAAACACTAAAGAGGTATGTCCTGATCTTACTTATATTAGCTGGAATTAATGATAAATTAGAGAAACTACAAAGCTAAATAAAGAGTATGTTGCCAAAATTAATTGTATGGAACTTGAAATAGGATTACTAAAAGATGTAAAAACAATTTTAGAACAAGATTCAGAAACTTCACAAGAGAAATGTTAGAATTTATCTATTCAAAATGACTCATTATTATGTGAAATAGGAAAAGTTAAATTAGAAAATGATGAAATTATTAAAAAAAAACATTATATTAAAAAATGATATTCAAGCTTTAAAAATCGATACTTCTAATCTTAATGATTAATTAGACAAAATTACTAATAATGTTTTGAAATTTAATAAAGGAAAGCAAAACTTGGATAACTTGACCAAGATTTCAAAAACATATGGAAATCATAATGAATTAGGGTTTAAGATATCTTCAAAAAGAAAAACTATAGTTCTCTATATAATAGGTTCAAGAAGTCAAATACTATAGAAAAGATGTCTAACACCAAAATAATTAAAATGTGGATTCTGAAATCCAATAACAAACTAATTAGACAAAGACATATAGATAGCTATCTGAAAAATGTTGTTCATAATAAAAATTATCTTTTTAAGGGTCCCAAACACTCTTGGGTATGGCAACCGTCTCTTTCTAACACATAGGACCCTAATAAAAGAAGTGGGTACTAGTTAAAATGTTTTTATCTTGTGGGTACACAAAAGAAAATCAAATAACAAGGAGAAATGGATACCCAATAGTGGATGCTCCAAACATATGACTAGAAATGCACAAATGTTATCAAAAATAACGTACAAAGATGGTGGTTCTATAACTTTTGGAGATAATTCAAAAGGATTTGTCATAGGAATTGGAGATGTCCTCAAAGTTGGTATGTCCACTTCACCTGTTATTACAAACGTTCTTTTAGTTAAAAACTTAAAACATAATCTTTTAAGCATTAGTCAACTTTATGATAAAGGATTTAAAATTTATTCTGAAAATAATAAATGAAATATATTTGATCAAAATAAAAATCTGATTTTCAAATGATTAAGGAACAGAAACATCTATGTTTTAAATATGAAATTTAATAACTCGAGTGATTTATGTCTAGTTGTGGAGTTCAATGACTCATGGATATGGCATGGAATATTATGTCGCATAAACTTTAAGTGCTTAAACAGACTAGCTAAACATAATTTAGTTAGATCTTTCCCTAAAATAAATTATAAAGTTAAACATTTATGTGAAGCATGTCAATATGGAAAATTGAAAAGGAATTCTTTTAAATCAAAGATGGAAATTTCTTCCAAACAACCTTTAGAATTATTACATCTTGATTTATTTGGACCTACTCAAATACGGTCAATAAATCATAACAAATATTTTTTTGTTATTGTAGATGATTTTTCACATTATGCATAGACATTATTTCTAAAATAGAAAAGTGATACTTTTGAAATGTTTAAATTTTTTGCTAAAAGAATTAAAAATCTAAAGAATCTTAAAATAAAAAGTATAAGATGTGATCACGGAGGTGAATTTGAAAATGAAAATTTCGAAAATTTTTGTAACAAAAAGGGAATTATACATACTTTCTCATCTCCAGAAACACCTTAACAAAATAGTGCTGTTGAAAGGAAAAATCGTACACTACAAGAATGCGCACGAACTATGCTTAACAGTAGTAATCTACCAAAAAAAAATTTGGGCAGAAGCTGTAGCTACTGCTTGTTATGTATTGAATCGTGTTACATTACGTACTTTAAAAAAAAATACTTGCAATGAACTGCTTTTTGGTAAAAAACCCAAAGTATCATATTTTCGAATATTTGGCTCAAAATGTTTTATACTAAATACTAAGGACAATCTTGGAAAATTTGACTCAAAAGCCGACAAAGGTATCTTTATTGGATACTCAAACCTTAAAAAAGCTCATAGTGTATTAAATAAATGTACCGGTACCATTGAACAAAGTCTATATGTTTCTTTTGATGAAAAATTTTCAATTACCAAAAACAATGATGATGATGAGTTTTAACTACAACCTTCTAAAAATAGCACAAATATACATAACAATGATGAAAATTACCTGATAATGATAATTCATTAAGATTGCCACTACGTGTTTTGAAAACTCATCAAATTAACAATATAATTAGTGATTTGAATACAGGAGTTTCTACAAGACATCAATTAAATGAAATGAGTCATGTTGCATTTATTTCAAATTTTGAACCTAAGAATTATGAAGAAGCTTTAGAAGACGAATCATGGATTACAGCAATGCAAGAAGAACTTAATCAATTCGAAAGAAATGAAGTGTGGGGAACTTGTACCAAGACCTACAGATAAGTCCATGATCGGAACTAAATGGGTATACAAAAATAAAACCGACGAAGATGGAAGCATTATTCAAAATAAAGAAAGATTAGTAGCACAAGGATATAATCAAGAGGAAGGCGTTGACTACGAAGAAACATTTGCTTCAGTTGCATGTCTAGAAGTAATACGTATGTTACTTGCTTTTGCATGTCATCATAATTTTAATTCCAAATGAACATAAAAACTGCCTTTTTAAATAGTTGTATAAAAGAACGAGTATATGTTGACCAACCTTCATTGTTCCTACATGAAAAATTCTCTAAACATACACACACACACACACACACTAAAAAAGGTTTTGTATAGTTTAAAACAAGGACATCGTGCTTGGTATGATAGACTAAAAACTCATTTACTAAATTCTGGTTTTCAAGTTGAAAAATTAGATACAACCTTATGTATAAAAAGAAATGAAAATGATATTTTAGCTGTTCAAATATATGTTGATGAAAAAATTTTGGATCAACAAATGAAAATCTATGTAATGAGTTTGTAGCTATTATAAAAATGAATTTGAAATGTCACATATGGGAGAATTAAATTTTTTCTTAGGATTACAGATCAAACAGTTAGAAAATGGTATTTTCATAAATCAATAAAAATACTTTCACAATTTGTTAAAACGATTTGGAATGGAAGAAACTACTTGTAAACAAACCCACATGAGCACAACTACACGTTTAGATAAAGATGAAAAAGGGAAGGAATTTGATCAAAAGTTATATCGAAGTATAATAGGATCACTATTATACTTAATGGCTAGTAGATCCGATATCATGATATGTGTGTGCCTATGCGCAAGATTTCAAGCACAACCTAAAGATTCACACTATCAGGCAGTTAAATGTATTTTGCGTTATTTAACTAGAACTACGAATTGTGGCATTTTTTATCCTAAAGATAGCTCCTTTGAAATTGTATCCTATAGCGATGCAGATTTTGGTGGTTGTAAAACTGATAGGAAAAATACGAATGACACATGTCACTTTATCGGCCAGTCTCTAGTTTCGTGGTTTAGTAAAAAACAGAATTGTGTATCACTTTCAACTTGTGAAGCAGAATATATAGCTGCCGCTTTAGCTTGCGCTCAATTAATATATATGCAACAAACCCATAAAAGGTTTCGAAAAAATTATAAACAAATTCCCAAATTTTTGTGACAACACTAGTGCAATAAACATGTCAAAAAACCCAATAAATCATTCTCGAACGAAACATATAGTTATTCGTCATCACATTTTAAGAGATAACGTTGAAAATGAAACAATAACTCTAGAATTTGTAAACACCGAAAATCAAATTTGCTGATATTTTTACAAAACCTCTACGCGAACAAATTTTCATAAACTTACGACATGACCTAGGTATCGTATTGTTACACAATCTATAGTAAGACATACCGTTTCTACTAAAAGTTATATTTTAATGGCTCAAATTTCAACAAATTTTTTTACCACTTATTTTTTTTCTAACCGACCAATTTTCTCTAGCTGGCATTGTTTTTCCAACAAATAAACAGACTTAAACTTAAAATAGTATATATAATTTCA
This sequence comes from Allium cepa, assembly GCA_030765085.1. Lineage (NCBI taxonomy): Eukaryota > Viridiplantae > Streptophyta > Magnoliopsida > Asparagales > Amaryllidaceae > Allium > Allium cepa. The sequence continues at coordinate 883,380,962 of CM060943.1, read as the reverse complement.
TACATATATATATTGTAATGACTCGTTAAATTTTATTAGATTTAATCATATATTTAATTGAATTTTTGCGAAATTTTAAATAATTGAATTTGTAAATAAAAATTTAATATTTGGAATACGTCTAATTATACATAGCGAATGGTAAATTTTCAATTGATAATATGGAAGTTTATTTTCCTGTGTAATTTTATTTAATTTAAATTAGTAAATAATTGATGATAATAAAATGTTTTCCCAACCTGAATATTTTTATACGATAAATTTGCAAATCATCTGCTAAGTGAGAGGTCATATTTCGTATCTTCAAAATCGGAGAGCTATTGCCCGGTTTATCTTATTTCTACCAGATTAGCAGCATTTTCGGTACCGACTATCGACCTTTCATAGGATGATCGTACCACTGATATATGTATACCGTTTTGATCGTCTCGATGTGCTGATCTCTACGGTATATTCAATTCTGTGTTTTGACGTCCGATACGCAGTGGAATCTGTGAAATGGTCTTAAGTATCGGTACCGCTTTGAACTTTCTAAATTCATTTGTTGGTTCGTTTATCATTTAATTCCACCATGTAAATTCCAATGGTCAATACCATTTAATTTCCTTGAATTCAAAGACCTTTGTTATTCCCACGTTCTCTAATTATTTTTCTATTTCATTTTACCAATTCACTTTCTTTCGTCCCTTCTCTCTCCTTGAAAAAAAATCAAAAACTTTATATTTTATCTGAAGCCAAACCTAGTCGTGACCATCTACCCTTCAACAATACTATTGCTCCAAGCCTCCAAACCCGAAACCATGCTCCACCCACCGTTGCTCAGCTTACCTCTCCACCTCATCATAGCCGCAAGCCTTCATCTCAGCCGGGCTCACGTCCATTGGTTCCCTCCAAACCGAAAACCATCACCCGTCCTCCGCCTTGCTCCTCCACCGTTCACTCATGAGTCACCAACCACCCTGTAATGACCCGATATTTTCAACCATTCGCATCCGCACATGTCAGACTTGAATTGCTCAAAATACCGAATTGTAAAATAAATTTGCCAAAAACTCAGAATACACAGTAAATAAATAAATCATAGATCACAGACACAGAGTAATATAATGCAGCGGAAGTAAAGAAATAATAGTTCATGAATCTACTATACATGTACATCAGAGTTAGACAAAGTACAATAGAAATAACAAGATGATAATCAAGTAAAAGCAGAATACAACACTTGGATCAACTGGATAACTGAGAGTGAAATAGATGGCTGGATCTTCAAGAAAAGCTCCAACTCCGAATATGCGTCTCTAATGTTGTATCACTCAGTCTGACCCGAGCGTAAAATAAAAACATAAACACTTGAGACAGGACATACATACTTATACAGTGTAAACCAACTCAAGTGAACTGTAATATAGTACAAGTAACTTAAAGGATGCTTGGGACCGCCATCCTCTAAGGATCCGTTGAACTATTTACTATGTATTAATATTTCGCTATTATAATAATGTCTATAGTAAAATAAACTTACTTTTAAATAGCGTTAAGGAGTTACCCAATCTCCCCCTTAACACAATAATAGTCTCAGTAATCCATCCACTATCATGGTCCCTCTCGATCGGGAAGCCATCAGAGGATACCACACGGGCTACGGGAGAAAATCAAACTCGTACAAGGCATGCTAGGGTAGGTGACACGGCACAACTAGGCAATGCCAGGGTAGATATGCCGATTATGCTTCCGGACCGGTGGTAGCGCGTAGCAGCTACTACCGCCCACCTTGAAAAACACCCCCAAAATCAAAAATCAAAAAATTCCACCAAATCAATCCAAAAGTCAGAGTATAATATCGAAGGGATGTGTCCGATAAAAGGTGCTACCTTCTTAGCCCGTCAACCGCTCTTGTTTTAGCCACCTTATGCCAAATCACGGGAGTCGGGTCCACATACATACCTCAATTGTAACATCCCGAAAATTATGAATTTAAAATTTAGTAATATATTTTAAACTTTTTGAAATTTAAATTGAAAAGTTATAAAGAAATAAAATATGAACAAAGTTTAGTGTTTTTAGTTAAAACTTTTAATAGAATTTAAAATTGTTAAAGTAAGTTATGATAAATTTATAAAAATTTAAATCACATAATTATAATCTAACAAGTAAACAAATAAACAAATAAACAAGTAAACATATAAACAAATAAACTAAGATAACAAATTTTTATGAAGAAATATAAAATTGTAAAAAGGAAACACACACTTTCATAAACCAATATGAAGACATAAGAGGAAATAACATAACATGCTGAAATTATGCAAAGTAACATGCTTCATTTAATGCTAGTATTAAATGCTATTTACTCCTTTGCATGTACAAAAGCATTTCAGCTGAGATTTGGTTTGTAGGTCAACAATCAAAGATATAGAAAAAATGTACTTATGAAATATAACTAAACAAGAACATGCTGCAAATAGGAAAAAGAGGAAAACCTGAACATTCCCATTTCATACTTTCATTAAATGCCATCACCTTTGGCAAAGAAGCATAACTGCATTAAATACAAGCAACATACTTCATTTAATGTTATTACTGCATAGCAGATCTAAAAGCATGGTTTAGTTTTTTTTTATACTTCAACTTGTACTTGCTTTGGTAGACTCAGCTTATCCTTTCACCTGCACACCATCCTTCTTATATACATACAAACATTCATATTTATTTCATCTCGTTCAAAACAAAGATAGTAAACAAAAGAAAACATCATATTTCATAAATTCAAAAGCATTCAAGTGAGAAAAATAGAAAATAAAAAGAAGTTAAAAACCAAACCAGAGAGGAGATTCAAATCTGCAGTTCAAAGGAAACCATATAGTCTTTATTTCAAACCTTTGTCAGGTGAGTGAACATCAACTTAAAAGCTTTAAGTTAACTGTAAAGATGATTCTGTGTTTCATGGCATTGTATATGTTATCTTTGAATATAGTTTGGTAAATATATATAGATATACAGGTTACTCTGCAATTTGTCCTTCTCTGTTATGGGTTACAGGGTAGATTTCATTCAAACTTCAATAGTTTTCATCTGAATCATAGTAAAACTTCAGTTTTAAAATCAAACAAGATAATGGAACTCAAATATGGTTTATTAAAAACAGATTTAAAACCCAAAGCTGTAAGATATCATCACTAAAGTTGTCTACAGGAAATCAAAAGAAAATGTGATGAACCCAAGTATTATGAAAAGCTAATTCAAATTCATAGCCTATATCCTTACTGCAAATCATGATTTTAAAACAAAAGTGAAGAATTTTTGTAACGACCCTAGATTTTAATTTAATTTAAATTAATAATTAAATGAAATTTTGAATCAAAATTTATAAAATTAATTATAAATAGTGATGTGAGTTTCCCCGAGTTCAAATATATTCTATATAAATCATTTAAATTTTTAAATATTATGTATATATGTATATATGTGAATATATATATATATATATGTATATTTGGGTATATATGAGTCAATTTGAAATTTTAAAATCTTTTGTGTATATATATATATATATATTTTGATTTGAATTTAAATCTTAGATGCATGATTTAATAAATATTTGGGTTATAAAATAAATTAAGAAAAATATATATATAGTAACTCATAAATAAATTTTAACAACATGTTAAAACAGAAGTTATTCATACTATAAAGTAATAATAATTTTAAGTTATGAATAAAAATAAGAACATTGATATATAAAACAAAAACAATAAGTGTAAACAAAATAAGAAACAAATGCACTTACCAAGTTAAAATAAATGATTTAAAAAAAATTTTAACATAGAAACATATTTATTAAAGTATAAGATAAGTTAAAGTTATAACCAATAACAAAACAAAATAGATAAGTTTGTACACTTAAAAACAAAACTAAACAAAATAACAAAACCAAAACAAAACATAACTAAAATAATCAACTGTACATACATAATAATACATTAGCTAAACCTATTATCATAAACATGCAAAATAAATAAAAGGAAAAGTATTGCTAAACAAAACAAAGTATATGTTTTTACATAAGTAATAACAAACAAAGTACTCAAAGCAAAGTAATGAAATAACAAAGTCTAAACTTGAAAAATAAAAATGCAGGCAAGACAAGAGGAAAAATAAAATAGAATGTACAGGCCTGTAAATAAATGCTAGGCAAGGATAAAAAAAAACAAAGTACAAATATGCATGAACAAGTAAATATGCAGGCAAGTATATCTGTACAAGGCAATAAATGCCATACACCTCAACAATTAATGCAACATACCTATTGTACTTAACCTCAACCTGCACACTATCATTTATATACATCAACCCTCCTTTCAGTTCATTATCACAACTGAGTAAAATGGGAGCAAGCATCATAGTGAAAACTCAAACAAAAATTCAATTTAAACTTGAACAACCATTTAATCAGACAAAATGAAGATGTGCTCTGTGCCCTGTTCAACATTTGCAAGCGCTGTCTTCTTCTTCTTCCTTTGGAAATACTGTGAGCAAACTTGACCTTATTCTATATATTTTATTTTATTTTGATTATTGGATCTGAATGTGAAATATATGATGAGATAATGGTGTGAATATTCTGCATGTGTGTATATTAAGATATATGTATGTTGAATACAATATATGTTTAAAAAGAAAAAAACAAACCTCTGTTTAAACAGTACAGGTTAATCCAGTTAAAAGAAGGAGAAAAAAATAAATAAAACCCATATCTTTTTGAATGATGACATTTAGATCATGACGTATGAAATAAAGTTGTCCACAATAATGTAAGGTTAGTTTTAAAAATAATATCAGGTATAAAAATTTAGGAAATATTTTTGGAATTGAAAATTTACAGTAGATCAACATATTCATCAGAAAATCGAATATGTTAACTTTAAAATCTAATTACACAGTCATGTTTGAATTTCAAAATAATGATTTTAGAGAGTTATTTCAAGATTTTCAGTTGCATGGTTGTCGAGATATTGGGGTATGAACAGAAATTGTAAATTCGTCAATTTTTGGTGATTGGAGTAACGATAAATCTCGTGATTGAAGGGGAAGCATGTTTGGAGGTTAAAGATCATCAGAAAAATGATGGATGATTTTATAATTCGTTGTCGGAAACAGATGAGGTTGAACTAGGGTTTAAGCTTCAGTTTTGTTCAACGAAGATGACGCGGCAATCTCGTCGACTGTGGTGCATCGAGTTCGATCGCACCAAGGGGGATGGGTTCGTGGTTGATCAGTGAAGGTGTGGACGAAGATTCGTGATCTCTGGGAGTCGACATTGACAGGTCGAGGTGATTTAAGTTGGTTGAGTTCTGTTCCAGTTTTGATTGAATAGCTCAATCTCGATTTTGGGTTCGTAATGAATTTTGGGTGGTTAGGATCGAAGATGAGGATGATCAGTGACGTGCTGGAGGTAGCAACGTTGATCGGCGATGGTCATCGTGATTGTGCACGTATACGTGCATCTTTTCGTATCTGGTTTGGAGTTTTGGGGAAGAAGCAGGGTAATGAACTGCGTGTGTTGACTCGAAGTTTACTCGAGGTTAATGGGGGTAGGGCTCGGAGCAAAAGGAAGGGAAACTCGAAGTTAATGGTGGGCGTGGGGTTACTTTTGCATTGCTACAGGTTTTGAAACCTGTCTTCTTTTTTTTTGTGGGTTCTGTTTTCCCCGGGGAAGACTCGAGTTATTCGAGTACTCGACTCAAAGAAATGGGGAGTCCGACTCGAAGCAAGTTTGTTAACCTCGGGTCATTTTGTATGTTACAGGTTTTATGAAACCTGTCAGCATATATGAATTTTAAAGCAAATTTAAATGAAACTTGGATTTTAACTTGAATTTGCAAGTAAGAATATTAATGTATTTTGAAAGCTTAATTTTTTTTTTTTTTAAAAAAAAATTAAGTAGATTATTTTAAAAGCTTTCTCTTATATAAATAATAAATATTATTTACATTTATTTTAAAGAATTATAAATTGATTTTTTTCTAATTGGATTAATGTTTAAAAGAATAATTATTTTGAATTTTGAATTCAAAATGTAAATTTAATTTAAATTCAAAAGTGAAATATTTTTTTTTCACTCTAATGTAAATGAAGTCATCAATAAGAAACGAACTATATTGGAGATAATTAAGGTATTAAAGGATTCAATTGCTAAGATAGTTAAGGAATGATTTGTTTATCGAATTTATAAATTAATGATTTAGATTAATTTATAATTAAAGATTAATTTAAAAGTAATTAAAGAAATGCTATTAGTAAATGAAGATAATTAACTAGGAATTATTAAGTGATTAAATTTATGTGAAATTTTTTGATAATTAATTAGATTAATTGAATAAGAAAATCAATTATAAATTGTAATTACTTAATGAAAGTAATAAAGGGGCAAATTACCAATTGTAATTGAATTTGAATATTTTGATTAACTTAATGATAAAGTTTAATTGGTAATTAATAAATCAGGATTAGATAATTAAATGCATAAGAAATTTATTTTACTTGGAAATAAATTGAATCGAATAGGATTAATCAATTTAACTAATCCTACTTATGAATGATTATTAAATGCTTGACCTTACTAATGGATGATCGTATTATATGTGATGCCTTGAATTAATTACTCTATCTGATCTGTGATATTTTGTTCTGTAGATTGAGCTGTGTATAATCTATTCATTTATTTACATTTATATATAATCTGTGAATGAGCGATAAGCTTTATAGTTATATCGCTTATCAACTATATTTCTGTGTTTGATCTGTGATGATTGAAATGATGTTGCACTATTGTGATTAAACCCCTGGACCACACCATACACACACAATTATGGATTTCACAAGGACATCGATTAAGTCGCAGATTCTTGAAATAGTTAAATTTGAATTTTTAAATTCAAATGTTTTGGAAATGGAATCGGAATAAATGTGAAAAGCTTTTGGAATGGAATTTCAAAATAGAATTTATTATTTTTAAGTTACTTGATTAAGTTTTGGAATTTAAATAAGTTGATTTAAATTTAAATTCAATACTTGAAATTGAATTCTGTAATTTGAAATTAGGGATTAATGATATTATACTAGTCATTATGAGTTAAACCATTTTTAAAGTATTATTTTTGGGAATTTGAATTTAACCCAAGGATTTCAACTCGTATAAATGAATTAGATTTCCAAAATGAAAACTGTTGTTTTCAAATGATAAACACTTTTAGATAAGAACTGAGATTCCAGTTAATTAGGGGAATTGCAAGATTGAATAGAGAAATGATTTTCCTAAGTTATGAATGAATTCTTTTTGAAAGCTATGAATTAAATCTGTTTATTTTTAACAGATTTAAATTGATGATTTGTTTAAATCAAATTGAAATGAAATTGTTTTGAAGGCTATTCGTTAAATCTTTGATTTAAAGATTTAACGAGTTAAATCAAATTAAAAAGAAAATTGATTTGGAAAATATGTGAATGAATCTTTTGTTTAAAAGATTTAATTGTGAAAATTGTTTAAACCGTTAAAGGTTGTGAAAATGAATCTTTTTGTTTAAAGATTGAAATGGTAATTGGATTAAACCATTGAAAAGAAAGTTTTGAATTAGTAAGTTGTGACTTAATTGAAATCCCAATATCCATATATTTTTAAAAAAAATGTTTCGCTCACTATTCGGTTTAACCGGGAAAGGACCTTTGTGTCGTATAACCCATTCCGAATATGTGATACGTCGTTATGGATAGCATTTGAAGACCGGTGATGAAGACCGGGTATTTGTGAAAGCGATAGGATGACCTATCGATTGTTTCTGCACCAAGTCGCGCCGGTATAGAAACTCCCTAAGTGATGGGAAAATCCGATCGGGATTGTGAATATCCGGGTTGCAAGGACTTCTTTGTAAGTGCCTTCGGTTCTGTTCGAACCCGGAACAGACTTGTATGGATTGTATGTCTGACATTACAAGTTGAGATATAAAGCCGATTTCTTTCAAATATATTTCTGTGGTGGCGGAGAATTTATTCTTTTAGCTTAACACCCTTCTCTGAGACGTACGAGCTCAGAGGTTATATAGTTGAAGTTATCAGCGATATATTCCCAATTTGGTAATGTGACATGCTGAGTGTTGCTGTGAAATGATCATTGTGTTGATTATTTGTGATAGGATCATTTATTTGATCGTCTATCTTTGTGATCATTTCGATGATCATTTGTTGACCCAAAGCATGGCTTTTGTATAAAGTATGTTTTTGTGGACGTGACTTCGTCGAACCTCACACCCCGGAAATGGTCAAAACAGGAAAGATGCAGCAAGGTTATGAGGGGTAGCACCTTTAGGGTATGTACATTTCCTTCTGGATAGAGGTTGTATCATGGTATGGAGCCCAGATATTTAACCTATGTGGTTACTACGAGTTTATTACTTTGTGGTTGTTGGTTTTCGGGATCCCGTGAGAAAGGTCGTTTACGATCGGGGAATGGCGTGCTCGTGTCAGTAGTTACCCAGTTAGGGGTAACCCGGCCTTGTGTTGGCAGAGTTCCGGTTTGGTTCTCGGGGATGTCTTTCCAGAGGCATTCTCATGTGGCAATGGGAAGTTCCTTGGCCTGATCATTTGTTGGAAATCCAAAGAAACAATACGACACTTGTACGGTATTAGTTGTAGAACCTATCATTCACTTATGGTGTCGCAACACTGTTTGGATGGTAGCTATAGTAGGCATACGATAATGGTCGTATGTTGGCTAAGATTTATATTCTACTTTCGAAATGAATTTCTTCTACACTATGCACTAGTAATAATATCAAATGTCTTTTTAATGCGTATCAAGCATCTTTGACTATCATAAGGAGAAATCTCCTCCGATTCTGCGTTTGCATTGTGTGTGTGTGCGGGAGGCCTTATGGTAGTCTCATTTTTCAAAAGCATTGCGAATTGACTTTAAAATCTTTTGTTCAATGTTTTTAAAGATAAACTGTTTTTGTTGCTCACACCAGTCCCACGACTGATCCGGAGTTTATTGTTTCTTTCCTAAACTCTGGGTGCTCATTATTTTCTACACGAGCAGTCTAGAGTTGGGTTTTACAGATAGTTAGATGTAGTGGATTATCTGGAGTTGGTTCAGTCTTTGGACCACACCAGTCTTGCTGAGCTTTGTGATATGTTATTGGGAGTTCGAGCTTCTGCTGGATTAGTTCTTGGAAATGGAGTTGCGGTTATTTCTAGAGTTCTTCCTTGAAGACTATCTTAGAGTTATTTGTTCCGCTGTTAAATATTATCTATTTTCTTTCCGCTGCTATTTTAATGTATCATATCTCTGATGTATATTGATATCTATTGGATCGTCTGTTGTATCAGATATTGTATCAAAGCTGTATATCAATGTATTATTCCTTTATTCCGCTGTGTTGTTTACTTAATGATTGTTATAAGCTCCGGCGAATCGGATTTGAACGGTCGAATCTATGACATTCGAGTACGATTTGAAGTATGGATGTCGATTTTTGAGCGGGCAAAATCCGAGCCGTCACATGTGGTATCAGAGCTAAGGGTTGAACTTTAGCTCAGGAATGTAACACATTAAGTAACTCATTAGAGATAGGGTGAAGTATCCCTAGAATGAGTAATCCCTAAGGTATATGTTCGAATGCCTCAGTAAATTCTCTTACTATCCACTGATAGTAAGTATGGGTGCAAGAAGAGAACGAGATAGAGGACAGGGGAATGCGACTATAATTGGTCAATACTCTGTAACAACAGTGGAAACATCTTTCTTATCAATTTTCTTTGATTCGTTTCCAAATTCTTCTGATTTCTTCGTACCAGCTACAAGAAGAAGTTTCGGTGCGGTGATGCTCTACGAATCGTTGTAAGAAATTTTACTTCGTATCTTCATCGGTTTTTATCGGTTTTTGATTTTAAAACCTTAATGAATATGAATTGGAAATTTGGAATTGAAAATTTTAAATAAATTGAAATTTTAAATTGAGTTACAATTGATTAATAGAATATGAAGGATAATTTGAATTGTATCGATAAAACGATTTCGTTTAAAACCGAATTTGAAATTCTATTATAATTTCTTGTATCTATTGTTGATATTCTGATTTGATGAGCCAAATCCAGAATCGATATCCGGTTTGATCTGGAAAGATATTTCTTCTATCTTTCGTCTATCTCTGTATTGTTTTCGTGCCTGCGAATTTCGAGGACGAAATTCTTTTAAAGGGGGAAGTTTGTAACGACCCTAGATTTTAGTTTAATTTAAATTAATAATTAAATGATATTTTGAATCAAAATTTATAAATTAATTATAAATAGTGATGTGAGTTTCCCCGAGTTCAAATATATTCTATATAAATCATTTAAATTTTTAAATATTATGTATATATGTATATATGTGAATATATATATATCTATGTATGTATATTTGGGTATATATGAGTCAATTTGAAATTTTAAAATCTTTTGTGTATATATATATATATTTTGATTTGAATTTAAATCTTAGATGCATGATTTAATAAATATTTGGGTTATAAAATAAATTAAGAAAAATATATATATAGTAACTCATAAATAAATTTTAACAACATGTTAAAACAGAAGTTATTCATACTATAAAGTAATAATAATTTTAAGTTATGAATAAAAATAAGAACATTGATATATAAAACAAAAACAATAAGTGTAAACAAAATAAGAAACAAATGCACTTACCAAGTTAAAATAAATGATTTAAAAAAAAATTTAACATAGAAACATATTTATTAAAGTATAAGATAAGTTAAAGTTATAACCAATAACAAAACAAAATAGATAAGTTTGTACACTTAAAAACAAAACTAAACAAAATAACAAAACCAAAACAAAACATAACTAAAATAATCAACTGTACATACATAATAATACATTAGCTAAACCTATTATCATAAACATGCAAAATAAATAAAAGGAAAAGTATTGCTAAACAAAACAAAGTATATGTTTTTACATAAGTAATAACAAACAAAGTACTCAAAGCAAAGTAATGAAATAACAAAGTCTAAACTTGAAAAATAAAAATGCAGGCAAGACAAGAGGAAAAATAAAATAGAATGTACAGGCCTGTAAATAAATGCTAGGCAAGGATAAAAAAAAACAAAGTACAAATATGCATGAACAAGTAAATATGCAGGCAAGTATATCTGTACAAGGCAATAAATGCCATACACCTCAACAATTAATGCAACATACCTATTGTACTTAACCTCAACCTGCACACTATCATTTATATACATCAACCCTCCTTTCAGTTCATTATCACAACTGAGTAAAATGGGAGCAAGCATCATAGTGAAAACTCAAACAAAAATTCAATTTAAACTTGAACAACCATTTAATCAGACAAAATGAAGATGTGCTCTGTGCCCTGTTCAACATTTGCAAGCGTTGTCTTCTTCTTCTTCCTTTGGAAATACTGTGAGCAAACTTGACCTTATTCTATATATTTTATTTTATTTTGATGATTGGATCTGAATGTGAAATATATGATGAGATAATGGTGTGAATATTCTGCATGTGTGTATATTAAGATATATGTATGTTGAATACAATATATGTTTAAAAAGAAAAAAACAAACCTCTGTTTAAACAGTACAGGTTAATCCAGTTAAAAGAAGGAGAAAAAAATAAATAAAACCCATATCTTTTTGAATGATGACATTTAGATCGTGACGTATGAAATAAAGTTGTCCACAATAATGTAAGGTTAGTTTTAAAAATAATATTAGGTATAAAAATTTAGGAAATATTTTTGGAATTGAAAATTTACAGTAGATCAACATATTCATCAGAAAATCGAATATGTTAACTTTAAAATCTAATTACACAGTCATGTTTGAATTTCAAAATAATGATTTTAGAGAGTTATTTCAAGATTTTCAGTTGCATGGTTGTCGAGATATTGGGGTATGAACAGAAATTGTAAATTCGTCAATTTTTGGTGATTGGAGTAACGATAAATCTCGTGATTGAAGGGGAAGCATGTTTGGAGGTTAAAGATCATCAGAAAAATGATGGATGATTTTATAATTCGTTGTGGGAAACAGATGAGGTTGAACTAGGGTTTAAGCTTCAGTTTTGTTCAACGAAGATGACGCGGCAATCTCGTGGACTGTGGTGCATCGAGTTCGATCGCACCAAGGGGGATGGGTTCGTGGTTGATCAGTGAAGGTGTGGACGAAGATTCGTGATCTCTGGGAGTCGACATTGACAGGTCGAGGTGATTTAAGTTGGTTGAGTTCTGTTCCAGTTTTGATTGAATAGCTCAATCTCGATTTTGGGTTCGTAATGAATTTTGGGTGGTTAGGATCGAAGATGAGGATGATCAGTGACGTGCTGGAGGTAGCAACGTTGATCGGCGATGGTCATCGTGATTGTGCACGTATACGTGCATCTTTTCGTATCTGGTTTGGAGTTTTGGGGAAGAAGCAGGGTGATGAACTGCGTGTGTTGACTCGAAGTTTACTCGAGGTTAATGGGGGTAGGGCTCGGAGCAAAAGGAAGGGAAACTCGAAGTTAATGGTGGGCGTGGGGTTACTTTTGCATTGCTACAGGTTTTGAAACCTGTCTTCTTTTTTTTGTGGGTTCTGTTTTCCCCGGGGAAGACTCGAGTTATTCGAGTACTCGACTCGAAGAAATGGGGAGTCCGACTCGAAGCAAGTTTGTTAACCTCGGGTCATTTTGTATGTTACAGGTTTTATGAAACCTGTCAGCATATATGAATTTTAAAGCAAATTTAAATGAAACTTGGATTTTAACTTGAATTTGCAAGTAAGAATATTAATGTATTTTGAAAGCTTAATTTTTTAAAAAACAAAAAAAAAAAATTAAGTAGATTAGTTTAAAAGCTTTCTCTTATATAAATAATAAATATTATTTACATTTATTTTAAAGAATTATAAATTGATTTTTTTTCTAATTGGATTAATGTTTAAAAGAATAATTATTTTGAATTTTGAATTCAAAATGTAAATTTAATTTAAATTCAAAAGTGAAATATTTTTTTTTCACTCTAATGTAAATGAAGTCATCAATAAGAAACGAATTATATTGGAGATAATTAAGGTATTAAAGGATTCAATTGCTAAGATAATTAAGGAATGATTTATTTATCGAATTTATAAATTAATGATTTAGATTAATTTATAATTAAAGATTAATTTAAAAGTAATTAAAGAAATGCTATTAGTAAATGAAGATAATTAACTAGGAATTATTAAGTGATTAAATTTATGTGAAATTTTTTGATAATTAATTAGATTAATTGAATAAGAAAATCAATTATAAATTGTAATTACTTAATGAAAGTAACAAAGGGGCAAATTACCAATTGTAATTGAATTTGAATATTTTGATTAACTTAATGATAAAGTTTAATTGGTAATTAATAAATCAGGATTAGATAATTAAATGCATAAGAAATTTATTTTACTTGGAAATAAATTGAATCGAATAGGATTAATCAATTTAACTAATCCTACTTATGAATGATTATTAAATGCTTGACCTTACTAATGGATGATCGTATTATATGTGATGCCTTGAATTAATTACTCTATCTGATCTGTGATATTTTGTTCTGTAGATTGAGCTGTGTATAATCTATTCATTTATTTACATTTATATATAATCTGTGAATGAGCGATAAGCTTTATAGTTATATCGCTTATCAACTATATTTCTGTGTTTGATCTGTGATGATTGAAATGATGTTGCACTATTGTGATTAAACCCCTGGACCACACCATACACACACAATTATGGATTTCACGAGGAAATCGATTAAGTCGCAGATTCTTGAAATAGTTAAATTTGAATTTTTAAATTCAAATGTTTTGGAAATGGAATCGGAATAAATGTGAAAAGCTTTTGGAATGGAATTTCAAAATAGAATTTATTATTTTTAAGTTACTTGATTAAGTTTTGGAATTTAAATAAGTTGATTTAAATTTAAATTCAATACTTGAAATTGAATTCTGTAATTTGAAATTAGGGATTAATGATATTATACTAGTCATTATGAGTTAAACCATTTTTAAAGTATTATTTTTGGGAATTTGAATTTAACCCAAGGATTTCAACTCGTATAAATGAATTAGATTTCCAAAATGAAAACTGTTGTTTTCAAATGATAAACACTTTTAGATAAGAACTGAGATTCCAGTTAATTAGGGGAATTGCAAGATTGAATAGAGAAATGATTTTCCTAAGTTATGAATGAATTCTTTTTGAAAGCTATGAATTAAATCTGTTTATTTTTAACAGATTTAAATTGATGATTTGTTTAAATCAAATTGAAATGAAATTGTTTTGAAGGCTATTCGTTAAATCTTTGATTTAAAGATTTAACGAGTTAAATCAAATTAAAAAGAAAATTGATTTGGAAAATATGTGAATGAATCTTTTGTTTAAAAGATTTAATTGTGAAAATTGTTTAAACCGTTAAAGGTTGTGAAAATGAATCTTTTTGTTTAAAGATTGAAATGGTAATTGGATTAAACCATTGAAAAGAAAGTTTTGAATTAGTAAGTTGTGACTTAATTGAAATCCCAATATCCATATATTTTTAAAAAAAATGTTTCGCTCACTATTCGGTTTAACCGGGAAAGGACCTTTGTGTCGTATAACCCATTCCGAATATGTGATACGTCGTTATGGATAGCATTTGAAGACCGGTGATGAAGACCGGGTATTTGTGAAAGCGATAGGATGACCTATCGATTGTTTCTGCACCAAGTCGCGCCGGTATAGAAACTCCCTAAGTGATGGGAAAATCCGATCGGGATTGTGAATATCCGGGTTGCAAGGACTTCTTTGTAAGTGCCTTCGGTTCTGTTCGAACCCGGAACAGACTTGTATGGATTGTATGTCTGACATTACAAGTTGAGATATAAAGCCGATTTCTTTCAAATATATTTCTGTGGTGGCGGAGAATTTATTCTTTTAGCTTAACACCCTTCTCTGAGACGTACGAGCTCAGAGGTTATATAGTTGAAGTTATCAGCGATATATTCCCAATTTGGTAATGTGACATGCTGAGTGTTGCTGTGAAATGATCATTGTGTTGATTATTTGTGATAGGATCATTTATTTGATCGTCTATCTTTGTGATCATTTCGATGATCATTTGTTGACCCAAAGCATGGCTTTTGTATAAAGTATGTTTTTGTGGACGTGACTTCGTCGAACCTCACACCCCGGAAATGGTCAAAACAGGAAAGATGCAGCAAGGTTATGAGGGGTAGCACCTTTAGGGTATGTACATTTCCTTCTGGATAGAGGTTGTATCATGGTATGGAGCCCAGATATTTAACCTATGTGGTTACTACGAGTTTATTACTTTGTGGTTGTTGGTTTTCGGGATCCCGTGAGAAAGGTCGTTTACGATCGGGGAATGGCGTGCTCGTGTCAGTAGTTACCCAGTTAGGGGTAACCCGGCCTTGTGTTGGCAGAGTTCCGGTTTGGTTCTCGGGGATGTCTTTCCAGAGGCATTCTCATGTGGCAATGGGAAGTTCCTTGGCCTGATCATTTGTTGGAAATCCAAAGAAACAATACGACACTTGTACGGTATTAGTTGTAGAACCTATCATTCACTTATGGTGTCGCAACACTGTTTGGATGGTAGCTATAGTAGGCATACGATAATGGTCGTATGTTGGCTAAGATTTATATTCTACTTTCGAAATGAATTTCTTCTACACTATGCACTAGTAATAATATCAAATGTCTTTTTAATGCGTATCAAGCATCTTTGACTATCATAAGGAGAAATCTCCTCCGATTCTGCGTTTGCATTGTGTGTGTGTGCGGGAGGCCTTATGGTAGTCTCATTTTTCAAAAGCATTGCGAATTGACTTTAAAATCTTTTGTTCAATGTTTTTAAAGATAAACTGTTTTTGTTGCTCACACCAGTCCCACGACTGATCCGGAGTTTATTGTTTCTTTCCTAAACTCTGGGTGCTCATTATTTTCTACACGAGCAGTCTAGAGTTGGGTTTTACAGATAGTTAGATGTAGTGGATTATCTGGAGTTGGTTCAGTCTTTGGACCACACCAGTCTTGCTGAGCTTTGTGATATGTTATTGGGAGTTCGAGCTTCTGCTGGATTAGTTCTTGGAAATGGAGTTGCGGTTATTTCTAGAGTTCTTCCTTGAAGACTATCTTAGAGTTATTTGTTCCGCTGTTAAATATTATCTATTTTCTTTCCGCTGCTATTTTAATGTATCATATCTCTGATGTATATTGATATCTATTGGATCGTCTGTTGTATCAGATATTGTATCAAAGCTGTATATCAATGTATTATTCCTTTATTCCGCTGTGTTGTTTACTTAATGATTGTTATAAGCTCCGGCGAATCGGATTTGAACGGTTGAATCTATGACATTCGAGTACGATTTGAAGTATGGATGTCGATTTTTGAGCGGGCAAAATCCGAGCCGTCACATGTGGTATCAGAGCTAACGGTTGAACTTTAGCTCAGGAGTGTAACACATTAATTAACTCATTAGAGCTAGGGTGAAGTATCCCTAGAATGAGTAATCCCTAAGGTATATGTTCGAATGCCTCAGTAAATTCTCTTACTATCCACTGATAGTAAGTATGGGTGCAAGAAGAGAACGAGATAGAGGACAGGGGAATGCGACTATAATTGGTCAATACTCTGTAACAACAGTGGAAACATCTTTCTTATCAATTTTCTTTGATTCGTTTCCAAATTCTTCTGATTTCTTCGTACCAGCTACAAGAAGAAGTTTCGGTGCGGTGATGCTCTACGAATCGTTGTAAGAAATTTTACTTCGTATCTTCATCGGTTTTTATCGGTTTTTGATTTTAAAACCTTAATGAATATGAATTGGAAATTTGGAATTGAAAATTTTAAATAAATTGAAATTTTAAATTGAGTTACAATTGATTAATAGAATATGAAGGATAATTTGAATTGTATCGATAAAACGATTTCGTTTAAAACCGAATTTGAAATTCTATTATAATTTCTTGTATCTATTGTTGATATTCTGATTTGATGAGCCAAATCCAGAATCGATATCCGGTTTCATCTGAAAAGATATTTCTTCTATCTTTCGTCTATCTCTGTATTGTTTTCGTGCCTGCGAATTTCGAGGACGAAATTCTTTTAAAGGGGGAAGTTTGTAACGACCCTAGATTTTAGTTTAATTTAAATTAATAATTAAATGATATTTTGAATCAAAATTTATAAATTAATTATAAATAGTGATGTGAGTTTCCCCGAGTTCAAATATATTCTATATAAATCATTTAAATTTTTAAATATTATGTATATATGTATATATGTGAATATATATATCTATGTATGTATATTTGGGTATATATGAGTCAATTTGAAATTTTAAAATCTTTTGTGTATATATATATATTTTGATTTGAATTTAAATCTTAGATGCATGATTTAATAAATATTTGGGTTATAAAATAAATTAAGAAAAATATATATATAGTAACTCATAAATAAATTTTAACAACATGTTAAAACAGAAGTTATTCATACTATAAAGTAATAATAATTTTAAGTTATGAATAAAAATAAGAACATTGATATATAAAACAAAAACAATAAGTGTAAACAAAATAAGAAACAAATGCACTTACCAAGTTAAAATAAATGATTTAAAAAAAAATTTAACATAGAAACATATTTATTAAAGTATAAGATAAGTTAAAGTTATAACCAATAACAAAACAAAATAGATAAGTTTGTACACTTAAAAACAAAACTAAACAAAATAACAAAACCAAAACAAAACATAACTAAAATAATCAACTGTACATACATAATAATACATTAGCTAAACCTATTATCATAAACATGCAAAATAAATAAAAGGAAAAGTATTGCTAAACAAAACAAAGTATATGTTTTTACATAAGTAATAACAAACAAAGTACTCAAAGCAAAGTAATGAAATAACAAAGTCTAAACTTGAAAAATAAAAATGCAGGCAAGACAAGAGGAAAAATAAAATAGAATGTATAGGCCTGTAAATAAATGCTAGGCAAGGATAAAAAAAAACAAAGTACAAATATGCATGAACAAGTAAATATGCAGGCAAGTATATCTGTACAAGGCAATAAATGCCATACACCTCAACAATTAATGCAACATACCTATTGTACTTAACCTCAACCTGCACACTATCATTTATATACATCAACCCTCCTTTCAGTTCATTATCACAACTGAGTAAAATGGGAGCAAGCATCATAGTGAAAACTCAAACAAAAATTCAATTTAAACTTGAACAACCATTTAATCAGACAAAATGAAGATGTGCTCTGTGCCCTGTTCAACATTTGCAAGCGTTGTCTTCTTCTTCTTCCTTTGGAAATACTGTGAGCAAACTTGACCTTATTCTATATATTTTATTTTATTTTGATGATTGGATTTGAATGTGAAATATATGATGAGATAATGGTGTGAATATTCTGCATGTGTGTATATTAAGATATATGTATGTTGAATACAATATATGTTTAAAAAGAAAAAAACAAACCTCTGTTTAAACAGTACAGGTTAATCCAGTTAAAAGAAGGAGAAAAAAATAAATAAAACCCATATCTTTTTGAATGATGACATTTAGATCGTGACGTATGAAATAAAGTTGTCCACAATAATGTAAGGTTAGTTTTAAAAATAATATTAGGTATAAAAATTTAGGAAATATTTTTGGAATTGAAAATTTACAGTAGATCAACATATTCATCAGAAAATCGAATATGTTAACTTTAAAATCTAATTACACAGTCATGTTTGAATTTCAAAATAATGATTTTAGAGAGTTATTTCAAGATTTTCAGTTGCATGGTTGTCGAGATATTGGGGTATGAACAGAAATTGTAAATTCGTCAATTTTTGGTGATTGGAGTAACGATAAATCTCGTGATTGAAGGGGAAGCATGTTTGGAGGTTAAAGATCATCAGAAAAATGATGGATGATTTTATAATTCGTTGTGGGAAACAGATGAGGTTGAACTAGGGTTTAAGCTTCAGTTTTGTTCAACGAAGATGACGCGGCAATCTCGTCGACTGTGGTGCATCGAGTTCGATCGCACCAAGGGGGATGGGTTCGTGGTTGATCAGTGAAGGTGTGGACGAAGATTCGTGATCTCTGGGAGTCGACATTGACAGGTCGAGGTGATTTAAGTTGGTTGAGTTCTGTTCCAGTTTTGATTGAATAGCTCAATCTCGATTTTGGGTTCGTAATGAATTTTGGGTGGTTAGGATCGAAGATGAGGATGATCAGTGACGTGCTGGAGGTAGCAACGTTGATCGGCGATGGTCATCGTGATTGTGCACGTATACGTGCATCTTTTCGTATCTGGTTTGGAGTTTTGGGGAAGAAGCAGGGTGATGAACTGCGTGTGTTGACTCGAAGTTTACTCGAGGTTAATGGGGGTAGGGCTCGGAGCAAAAGGAAGGGAAACTCGAAGTTAATGGTGGGCGTGGGGTTACTTTTGCATTGCTACAGGTTTTGAAACCTGTCTTCTTTTTTTTTGTGGGTTCCGTTTTCCCCGGGGAAGACTCGAGTTATTCGAGTACTCGACTCGAAGAAATGGGGAGTCCGACTCGAAGCAAGTTTGTTAACCTCGGGTCATTTTGTATGTTACAGGTTTTATGAAACCTGTCAGCATATATGAATTTTAAAGCAAATTTAAATGAAACTTGGATTTTAACTTGAATTTGCAAGTAAGAATATTAATGTATTTTGAAAGCTTAATTTTTTAAAAAACAAAAAAAAAAAATTAAGTAGATTAGTTTAAAAGCTTTCTCTTATATAAATAATAAATATTATTTACATTTATTTTAAAGAATTATAAATTGATTTTTTTTCTAATTGGATTAATGTTTAAAAGAATAATTATTTTGAATTTTGAATTCAAAATGTAAATTTAATTTAAATTCAAAAGTGAAATATTTTTTTTTCACTCTAATGTAAATGAAGTCATCAATAAGAAACGAATTATATTGGAGATAATTAAGGTATTAAAGGATTCAATTGCTAAGATAATTAAGGAATGATTTGTTTATCGAATTTATAAATTAATGATTTAGATTAATTTATAATTAAAGATTAATTTAAAAGTAATTAAAGAAATGCTATTAGTAAATGAAGATAATTAACTAGGAATTATTAAGTGATTAAATTTATGTGAAATTTTTTGATAATTAATTAGATTAATTGAATAAGAAAATCAATTATAAATTGTAATTACTTAATGAAAGTAACAAAGGGGCAAATTACCAATTGTAATTGAATTTGAATATTTTGATTAACTTAATGATAAAGTTTAATTGGTAATTAATAAATCAGGATTAGATAATTAAATGCATAAGAAATTTATTTTACTTGGAAATAAATTGAATCGAATAGGATTAATTAATTTAACTAATCCTACTTATGAATGATTATTAAATGCTTGACCTTACTAATGGATGATCGTATTATATGTGATGCCTTGAATTAATTACTCTATCTGATCTGTGATATTTTGTTCTGTAGATTGAGCTGTGTATAATCTATTCATTTATTTACATTTATATATAATCTGTGAATGAGCGATAAGCTTTATAGTTATATCGCTTATCAACTATATTTCTATGTTTGATCTGTGATGATTGAAATGATGTTGCACTATTGTGATTAAACCCCTGGACCACACCATACACACACAATTATGGATTTCACGAGGAAATCGATTAAGTCGCAGATTCTTGAAATAGTTAAATTTGAATTTTTAAATTCAAATGTTTTGGAAATGGAATCGGAATAAATGTGAAAAGCTTTTGGAATGGAATTTCAAAATAGAATTTATTATTTTTAAGTTACTTGATTAAGTTTTGGAATTTAAATAAGTTGATTTAAATTTAAATTCAATACTTGAAATTGAATTCTGTAATTTGAAATTAGGGATTAATGATATTATACTAGTCATTATGAGTTAAACCATTTTTAAAGTATTATTTTTGGGAATTTGAATTTAACCCAAGGATTTCAACTCGTATAAATGAATTAGATTTCCAAAATGAAAACTGTTGTTTTCAAATGATAAACACTTTTAGATAAGAACTGAGATTCCAGTTAATTAAGGGAATTGCAAGATTGAATAGAGAAATGATTTTCCTAAGTTATGAATGAATTCTTTTTGAAAGCTATGAATTAAATCTGTTTATTTTTAACAGATTTAAATTGATGATTTGTTTAAATCAAATTGAAATGAAATTGTTTTGAAGGCTATTCGTTAAATCTTTGATTTAAAGATTTAACGAGTTAAATCAAATTGAAAAGAAAATTGATTTGGAAAATATGTGAATGAATCTTTTGTTTAAAAGATTTAATTGTGAAAATTGTTTAAACCGTTAAAGGTCGTGAAAATGAATCTTTTTGTTTAAAGATTGAAATGGTAATTGGATTAAACCATTGAAAAGAAAGTTTTGAATTAGTAAGTTGTGACTTAATTGAAATCCCAATATCCATATATTTTTAAAAAAAATGTTTCGCTCACTATTCGGTTTAACCGGGAAAGGACCTTTGTGTCGTATAACCCATTCCGAATATGTGATACGTCGTTATGGATAGCATTTGAAGACCGGTGATGAAGACAGGGTATTTGTGAAAGCGATAGGATGACCTATCGATTGTTTCTGCACCAAGTCGCGCCGGTATAGAAACTCCCTGAGTGATGGGAAAATCCGATCGGGATTGTGAATATCCGGGTTGCAAGGACTTCTTTGTAAGTGCCTTCGGTTCTGTTCGAACCCGGAGCAGACTTGTATGGATTGTATGTCTGACATTACAAGTTGAGATATAAAGCCGATTTCTTTCAAATATATTTCTGTGGTGGCGGAGAATTTATTCTTTTAGCTTAACACCCTTCTCTGAGACGTACGAGCTCAGAGGTTATATAGTTGAAGTTATCAGCCATATATTCCCAATTTGGTAATGTGACATGCTGAGTGTTGCTGTGAAATGATCATTGTGTTGATTATTTGTGATAGGATCATTTATTTGATCGTCTATCTTTGTGATCATTTCGATGATCATTTGTTGACCCAAAGCATGGCTTTTGTATAAAGTATGTTTTTGTGGACGTGACTTCGTCGAACCTCACACCCCGGAAATGGTCAAAACAGGAAAGATGCAGCAAGGTTATGAGGGGTAGCACCCTTTAGGGTATGTACATTTCCTTCTGGATAGAGGTTGTATCATGGTATGGAGCCCAGATATTTAACCTATGTGGTTACTACGAGTTTATTACTTTGTGGTTGTTGGTTTTCGGGATCCCGTGAGAAAGGTCGTTTACGATCGGGGAATGGCGTGCTCGTGTCAGTAGTTACCCAGTTAGGGGTAACCCGGCCTTGTGTTGGCAGAGTTCCGGTTTGGTTCTCGGGGATGTCTTTCCAGAGGCATTCTCATGTGGCAATGGGAAGTTCCTTGGCCTGATCATTTGTTGGAAATCCAAAGAAACAATACTACACTTGTACGGTATTAGTTGTAGAACCTATCATTCACTTATGGTGTCGCAACACTGTTTGGATGGTAGCTATAGTAGGCATACGATAATGGTCGTATGTTGGCTAAGATTTATATTCTACTTTCGAAATGAATTTCTTCTACACTATGCACTAGTAATAATATCAAATGTCTTTTTAATGCGTACCAAGCATCTTTGACTATCATAAGGAGAAATCTCCTCCGATTCTGCGTTTGCATTGTGTGTGTGTGCGGGAGGCCTTATGGTAGTCTCATTTTTCAAAAGCATTGCGAATTGACTTTAAAATCTTTTGTTCAATGTTCTTAAAGATAAACTGTTTTTGTTGCTCACACCAGTCCCACGACTGATCCGGAGTTTATTGTTTCTTTCCTAATTCTGGGTGCTCATTATTTTCTACACGAGCAGTCTAGAGTTGGGTTTTACAGATAGTTAGATGCAGTGGATTATCTGGAGTTGGTTCAGTCTTTGGACCACACCAGTCTTGCTGAGCTTTGTGATATGTTATTGGGAGTTCGAGCTTCTGCTGGATTAGTTCTTGGAAATGGAGTTGCGGTTATTTCTAGAGTTCTTCCTTGAAGACTATCTTAGAGTTATTTGTTCCGCTGTTAAATATTATCTATTTTCTTTCCGCTGCTATGTTAATGTATCATATCTCTGATGTATATTGATATCTATTGGATCGTCTGTTGTATCAGATATTGTATCAAAGCTGTATATCAATGTATTATTCTTTTATTCCGCTGTGTTGTTTACTTAATGATTGTTATAAGCTCCGGCGAATCGGATTTGAACGGTCGAATCTATGACATTCGAGTACGATTTGAAGTATGGATGTCGATTTTTGAGCGGGCAAAATCCGAGCCGTCACAATTTTAGTTTAGTATTTAAAGGGAAATTTGCATTTGAATAAAAATTGAATTTTTACCAATTTCTTGTAAGTGAATCAATTTAAATTGCAGAAATTTGAGTTGAAGCAAGCCTAACCATTCATGATGTTGGGAAAAATACAAATTAATTTTTCTATTGCGTGAATTGGGAGTACGAGCTCGAATTAGGGTTTAGTTTTCGAAATTGATATGGTCTGTAAACTTGATGCGTACGCTACCTTGGACGCATCGAGTTCGAAGATTTTGTGGGTGATGATAGCTTGGGGTGTTGTCGAAGTACGGACGAAGTTGCTGGGTTTATGGCGGCGTCAGGCGTCGTGGCGAGGCGTTGACAGGGACGAGTGGCGGTTCCAATTTTTGTTACAGGTTGCGTGCTCGAACTCAATTTTGAGTTCGAGATGATAAAGGAATTTAGGTGATAGGGGATTGAACTAGGGAGGATTTTTGACTTACTCATCGATGCAGCGACGCCTGAAGATCATCCACGGCGTCGTGCACGTACACGTGCACGAATTGATGGCTTGGGAAAATTTGATTACCTGAAGCATTTCAGGTTTGCACTCGTGTGGGTTGACTCGAAGTTTTGATCGGGGAAATAGGGCAGAAACTTGAAGGGGGAATCGAGTGGCTTCAGGGTTGTATCGGGATGAAATTTGAACTTAAACAAATTTTGAAAATTTTTATTACACGGGTAGCTTTGGGGTGAAACTCGAAGCAGGAAGCATTCGAACTCGGGCGTGACTCGGGGGAGCCTCGGATTGGCCACCTGAAACAGCATATTCAGTTTGAAGCTTGTCGAAAACTTAAGTTTAAAGAATTTTTATAAGCATTGTTTATAAAATAATGATTGTTAATGGAATGTGAAGTTAAATCAAACAATGATTAAATAATTTACGATTTATAATTAATTTTTAATTAATAATAATAGATAAATAAAAACAATTTAAATTTAAATTGTAAATTAAGAATCGTTAATTTGATAATTTAAGTTGATTGATTCAAAATTGATAGTTACATTAAAATAATTTATTAAGGAATAATAAATTGGTATGGTCAATTGAGACTTAATAAAATTGTAATTATAAATCATAAATCATCGTTTTAAAGAAATCAAGGAAAATAATAATATTTATATGGTTAATTTATTAAATCCCATTCACTTTGATTGGAAAACGATTAACTATCGTTGTGTACTATATTAATATTTCTGTTCTGATTGTGATGCTGTGTTATATAAATTTCCATGTACTGCATTGTGATTGTGATTCGTTCTGTATTGATGTGAAAACCCTGTTGTCCGTAAAACGGCATTTAAACTTCGATACGACAGGGAATCGGATTTCAGTTGGTTATCTGAAACGCACATCGAACCTGTAAATATTTGTGAATGACATCCACATGTTTTAAAACTTGACACTCACTATTCGAATTAGCCGGGAAAGGACCTTTGTGTCATATAACCCATTTCGAATATGTGATTCGACGTTATGGAGAGCAATTGAAGACCGGTGTTGAAGACCGGGTATTTGCGAAAGCGATAGGATGATCTGTCGATTGACTCTGCACCGAGTTTCTCCGGTATAGAGTTCTCCATATGTGATGGGGAATCCGATCAGGATTGTGGATATCCGGATTGCAAGGACTTCTTTGGAAGTGCCTTCGGTTATGTTCGAGCCCGGAACAGACTTGTATGGATAGTATGTCTGACATTACAAATTGAGACATAAAGCCGATTTCTTTCAAATATATTTCTGTTGGTGGCGGAGAATTTATTCTCTTAGCTTAACACCCTTCTCTGAGACGTACGAGCTCAGAGGTTATGTAGTTGAAGGTTATCAGCGATATATTCCCAATTTGGTAATGTGACATGCTGAGTGTTGCTGTGAAATGATCATTGTGTTGATCATTTGTGATAGGATCATTTGTTTGATCGTCTATCTTGGTGATCATTTCTATGATCATTTGTTGACCCAAAGCACATTTTTTGTATAAAGCGTGTTTTTGTGGACGAGACTTCGTCGGACCTCACACCCCGAAATGGTCAAAACAGGAAAGATGCGGCAAGGTTATTGGGGGTAGCACCCCTTAGGGTATGTGCATTTCCTTCTGGATAGAAGTGGTATCATGGTATGGAGCCCAGATACTTAATTTATGTTGATATCGCAGATATATATATATATGATTTTGTGATTTGTTGCTGGGGCCCCGGTTAAAGGTTGGTTACGACCGGGAGATGGCATACTCGTGTCAGTAGTTACCCAGTTAGGGGTAACCCGGCCTTGTGTTGGTAGAGATCCGGTTTGGTTCTCGGGGACGTCCTTCCAGAGGCATTCTCATGTGGCAATGGGAAGTTCCTTGGCCTGACCATTTGTTAGAAATCCAATTCCCAATACGAAACCCTGTACGGTTTTAGTTGTAGAACCTGCCATCTAATATGGTAGCTATAGTAGGCATAGTATAATGGTACCTATGTCGGCTAAGATTAATATTCTATTTTCGAAATGATTTACTTCACTATGCACTAGTATAATATCAAAGAATTCTTTTCTCGTACCAAGCATATTTAACTATCATAAGAAGAAATCTCCTCCAATTCTGCGTTTGCATTGTGTGTGTGGCGGGAGGTCTTATGATAGTTCCATTTTTAAAAGCATACCGAAAATTCTTTTATAAATCTTGTTTTAATTAAATGCAACTGTTTTTGTTTACTCATACCAGTCCCATGACTGATCCGGAGTTTATTGTTTTCTTTCCTAAACTCTGGGTGCCCATTATTTCCACACGGGCAGCCTAGTAGCAGGTTTCTGTATTTTGGAGTAGAAGTATTTTGGAGCTCTCATCTTGGAGCTATCTTAGGAGCTTTTGGAGATTACAGGTGTTCAGCTTTTGGGAGCTCGTAATCATCTCTCTCATTAGAGAACTTTTGGATATATGTTCACTGTTGTATTATCATGATGTTGTATTTGGAGTTGTAGTGTATGTATTATGTACTCTGTTGCAGTATGGATATTATGTTGATGTTGTAACAGTGATGTTATTTATGATATTGATTCTGTTCCGCTGTTTTATATTCATCTAATTGTTGTTATAAGCTCCGGCGATGCAAATTTGGTGTTGTTTATCGAACATCGAGTTTGGGTCGTCACAAGTGGTATCAGAGCTGTTGGTTGAGTAAGAACTTTAGGTACGGAGTATAACACATTAGATGGCTCATTAGAGATAGGGTGAAGTATACCCTAGAATGAGTATAAACAAGACTGAAACTTTAAATTTTCTTAGTCTATTTCTTTTTACTGCTGATATTCCTTAAGATATTTCGTCTGTATATCTAAATCAATTTTCTTACTAATCTCAGATAGTGAAAATGAGTGGACGCAGAGGAAGAACTAGGGGTCAAGGCAATGCTGCAGCACCTAATCAAATTCCCCCAGCCGCAGAAGCAGTAATAGAAATTCAGCAGCAGCCGGACTTGGCTGATTTATATAAGAAGTTCGAAAAGCTTGGTGGCAAACCGTTCATTGGCAAGGAGTCAATTATTGACGCTCAAGCTTGGGTAAGATCGTGTGAAAAGATTTTTAAAGGGCTAAAATTGCAGGATGAGCAGAAAAGACTTATAGCTTCTTGGCAACTCCAAGGAGAAGCTTCAGCTTGGTGGGAAACCATCATTGTAGAGGAACCCGAGGAAGAATTTACTTGGGATCGTTTTAAAGAAGTGTTTGAGAAACGTTACATGCCATCGGCGGGAGTTTCCAGAATGTATCAGGAATTTCTGGATTTGAAGCAAGGAAGTTTGTCATTTGAAGAATATTTGAATAAATTCAGCGAACTATCTCGGTTTGGCCCGGAATTGCTAAACACACCTCTTAAGAAAAACGAAAGGTTTATCCGGGGAATGAACCAGAAATATCATGGAAGAATGACGGGTCATGTTAAAGAATCTTTTTCAGATTTAGTAGATATGGGGTACATGTACCCTACTCTTGATATGCAAGAAGCAACTGTGGAGAAAGGTAATTCAGGTAGTCCGAATTATAAAAAGCGAAAATTTGGAGGCAAGAAACCTTGGCAAGGCAATGAGAAGAAGAGGAGCATTCAAGCAAGCGCAACAGAAAATGTCACTTATTACAACTGCAAAGAGAAAGGCCACTATTCAAATGACTGCCCAAAACCGAAGAAGCCAGCTAAAGAATGTTACAATTGTCATAAACCGGGACATTTAGTTAAAGATTGCCCAGTGATGAAGCCAACGCAGGTGGCAAAAGTTTATGCAATTAAGAAGGACCCCTCGACTTCAAAAGCTGATAAAGGGAAAAGCGTTTTGGAAGTTAACCTTACTATTAATAATAGAACTGTTAGAGTTTTATTTGATACAGGAGCTTCATATAGCTTTATCTCCCAACAAACCGTAAATGAATTGGGACTTGAAACTAAATTTGCTAACGATCTTATTTGCGTGAAAAATCCGGTTGGAGGTCCCGCAAATCTTAGTTCATATTGTAAGAGAGTTCCTATTTCATATACTAGCTATAAATTTCCTATCAACCTTTTTGTCCTCGAATTTAATGAATTTGAAATCTTACTCGGTATGAACTGGTTAACGAGATACGAAGCCAGATTGGAGTGTAGTAATCGGACAGTTTTAATCAAAACAAGTTTTGGAAATTTTATTGAAATCTCTTGTGAGAATCCAAGTCCAAGGAGTGACAGATTGATGTATACTTTGGGAAATCTTGAACCTACTTCGCAGTCTATACCTATTGTTTGGGATTTTTCCGACGTATTTGAAGAAGTGAAATCTTTACCTCCTCATCGAGAAATAGAATTCCGAATCGATCTTGTACCTAATACTCGTCCTGTTGTTCACGCAAGTCGCAGGATGGCACCCAGGGAAAAGATTGAATTGGTTCATCAAACCGATGAGCTACTAGCAAAAGGATTAATTCGACCCAGTGTTTCTGAATGGGGCTCAGCCGTCGTATTTGTTGCCAAATCAGACGGATCTTTGAGATTGTGTGTAGATTACCGCGATCTAAATAAACAAACTCTCAAAAATAAATTTCCACTGCACAGAATTGATGATTTATTTGATCAGTTGCATGGCGCTCGTTTCTTTTCGAAGATGGATCTAGCCCAAGGATTCCATCAACTACGAATCGCCGAAGATTGTGTCTATTTGACTGCTTTCAGAGGTCCTAATATGTTCTATGAATGGTTAGTTATGCCTTTCGGTCTAACCAATGCTCCAGCATACTTCGTAGATCTTATGACTCGTGTGTTTCGGGAAGTTTTGAATAAATTTGTGCTAGTATTCATTGATGATATTTTGATCTATTCTAAGACTAAAGAAGAGCATGTCGAACATCTTAAAATCGTATTGGAAATATTGAGGAGAAATGTTCTATTTGCAAAATTTTCCAAATGCCACTTCTGGGTCAATGAAGTCAAATTCCTTGGCCATATTGTTAATGAAGAAGGAATTTCAGTAGATCCTAGCAAAATTTCCGCTATTCTTGATTGGAAACAACCCACTACTCCAAGAGAAGTTCGAAGCTTTTTGGGTTTAGCAGGCTATTACCGGAAATTCGTTCAAGATTTTTCTAAGTTGGCTAGTCCGCTGACTAAGTTAACAATGAAAAATGCAAAGTTCATTTGGACTCCAGAATGTGAAGAAGTTTTTCAAGAGTTGAAAAAGAGATTGACCACTGCTCCTGTTCTCACTATTGTTAATGGGAACCAAGGCTTATCTGTCTATACTGATGCATGTGGTGAAGGGGTAGGTGCAGTATTAATGCAAAATGGAAAGGTGGTTTCCTACGCGAGTAGACAATTACGTCCGCATGAGAAAAACTACCCGACGCACGATTTGGAACTTTTGGCTGTTGTTTTCGCTTTGAAAATGTGGCGACACTATCTTCTGGGTAAGAATCTTTTCAGCTTTCTTAATAATTTGCGAAATTAACTAAAGAAATATACTTAATAAACTCTCTTTGTTTTGGGTGAAAAATTCGAATTATTCACCGACCATAAATCTTCGAAATATCTTTTCACCCAGAAGGATCTGAATCTGCGACAACAACGTTGGTTGGAATTTCTAGCATCGTATGACTTAGATATTCTGTATACACCCGGAAAGGCCAATGTAGTTCCAGACGCTTTGAGCAGAAGTTATGTTGTTCTTGCTTATCTGGTTATCACTCCTACTCTTCTTGAGAAAATCGCTAGTAAGCAACATGAAGACAAATTTCTTCGGGGTATTTATGGAAAAATTCTTCGAGGCGAAGATACAAGTTTGGAGACAAATCATAGTGGAGTTATTAGGTTGAAAGGCAGATTATGTGTCCCGGACATTCCAGAACTGAAACGTGAAGTATTGGACGAATGCCACAAATCCAAATTCAACATCCATCTAGGAGTCAATAAAATGTATCGAGATGTTAAAAGAACATTCTGGTGGAAAACAATGAAGAGAGACATATCTATTTATGTGAGTCGATGTGCTACTTGTCAGCAAATCAAGAGCGACCAAAAGAAAGTGCCCGGTTTACTTCAACCTTTAGAAGTACCGAAATGGAAGTGGGATCAGGTATCGATGGATTTCATCGACGGATTGCCACGAACCAAGAAAGGCAATGAAGCGATTTGGGTTATTGTGGATCGTCTAACCAAAAATGCTCATTTCATTCCAGTTAAATCTACTCGGACTGCAGCAAGCTTGGCAGGTATTTATATAAAGGAAATTGTTCACCTCCATGGTATTCCCAGCAGTATAGTGAGTGATCGTGATCCGATCTTCACTAGTAGATTTTGGGAAGCATTCCAAGACGCATTGGGAACGAAATTAAATTTCAGCACTGCTTATCACCCACAATCTGATGGGCAGACTGAGAGAGTTAACCGAATTCTAGAAGACCTACTGCGTGCTTGTGTTCATGATTTTGGTGGTTCTTGGGAGGACCATTTGCATCTGGTTGAATTCTCATATAACAACAGTTATCAGGCCAGTATTGAAATGGCTCCTTTCGAAGCTTTATATGGTCGTCCGTGTCGATCACCTACATGCTGGATCGAATCAGGTGACAGACTTGTTCTTGGACCGGATATGATAAAAGAGCCACTGAGAAGGTAAATTTTATTCGAAAGAAGTTATTAACTGCCCAGAGCCGTCAGAAGAGCTATTATGACCGACGAAGGAGAAATTTGGAATTTCAAGTTGGAGATTCTGTATTTCTGAAAGTATCTCCGATGCGGGGTGTATTGAGATTCGGGAAAACTGGAAAGTTAGCACCGCGTTATATTGGTCCTTTTCCTATTCTGGAAAGGATTGGTTCTCTAGCATATAGAGTGCAGTTACCCAGCTGGTTGTCTGGCGTACATGATGTGTTCCATATTTCTAACCTTCGGAAATATGTGCACGATCCAGATGATATTATTGAAGAAGCTGCTCAGCAGGATCTTGAAATCACTCCCCACTTGGCAGTTAGAAGGGAACCGATAAAAATTGTTGATCGTGATGAGAAGTGATTGAGGAACAAAATTGTGAAATTGGTCAAAGTTAAATGGAGTGGCGATCCTAAGGATTGTACTTGGGAGACCGAAGATAATATGAAGAAATCATATCCCAAATGCAGAATTGGCATCTCGACTTAAAACTGTAAGTCATTTCCTTATTTATAAATTCGTCTATTTCTTGTTTTCGTTTCTCTCTCTTTCAATTTCGAGGACGAAATTTTCTTAAGGAGGGGATATTGTAACATCCCGAAAATTATGAATTTAAAATTTAGTAATATATTTTAAACTTTTTGAAATTTAAATTGAAAAGTTATAAAGAAATAAAATATGAACAAAGTTTAGTGTTTTTAGTTAAAACTTTTAATAGAATTTAAAATTGTTAAAGTAAGTTATGATAAATTTATAAAAATTTAAATCACATAATTATAATCTAACAAGTAAACAAATAAACAAGTAAACAAGTAAACATATAAACAAATAAACTAAGATAACAAATTTTTATGAAGAAATATAAAATTGTAAAAAGGAAACACACACTTTCATAAACCAATATGAAGACATAAGAGGAAATAACATAACATGCTGAAATTATGCAAAGTAACATGCTTCATTTAATGCTAGTATTAAATGCTATTTACTCCTTTGCATGTACAAAAGCATTTCAGCTGAGATTTGGTTTGTAGGTCAACAAACAAAGATATAGAAAAAATGTACTTATGAAATATAACTAAACAAGAACATGCTGCAAATAGGAAAAAGAGGAAAACCTGAACATTCCCTTTTCATACTTTCATTAAATGCCATCACCTTTAGCAAAGAAGCATAACTGCATTAAATACAAGCAACATACTTCATTTAATGTTATTACTGCATAGCAGATCTAAAAGCATTGTTTAGTTTTTTTTATACTTCAACTTGTACTTGCTTTGGTAGACTCAGCTTATCCTTTCACCTGCACACCATCCTTCTTATATACATTCACACATTCATATTTATTTCATCTCGTTCAAAACAAAGATAGTAAACAAAAGAAAACATCATATTTCATAAATTCAAAAGCATTCAAGTGAGAAAAATAGAAAATAAAAAGAAGTTAAAAACCAAACCAGAGAGGAGATTCAGATCTGCAGTTCAAAGGAAACCCATATAGTCTTTATTTCAAACCTTTGTCAGGTGAGTGAACATCAACTTAAAAGCTTTAAGTTAACTGTAAAGATGATTCTGTGTTTCATGGCATTGTATATGTTATCTTTGAATATAGTTTGGTAAATATATATAGATATACAGGTTACTCTGCAATTTGTCCTTCTCTGTTATGGGTTATAGGGTAGATTTCCATTCAAACTCTAGTAGTTTTCATCTGAATCATAGTAAAACTTCAGTTTTAAAATCAAACAAGATAATGGAACTCAAATGTGGTTTATTAAAAACAGATTTAAAACCCAAAGCTGTAAGATATCATCACTAAAGTTGTCTACAGGAAATCAAAAGAAAATGTGATGAACCCAAGTATTATGGAAAGCTAATTCAAATTCATAGCCTATATCCTTACTGCAAATCATGATTTTTAAAACAAAAGTGAAGAATTTTAGTTTAGTATTTAAAGGGAAATTTGCATTTGAATAAAAATTGAATTTTTACCAATTTCTTGTAAGTGAATCAATTTAAATTGCCGAAATTTGAGTTGAAGCAAGCCTAACCATTCATGATGTTGGGAAAAATACAAATTAATTTTTCTATTGCGTGAATTGGGAGTACGAGCTCGAATTAGGGTTTAGTTTTCGAAATTGATATGCTCTGTAAACTTGATGCGTACGCTACCTTGGACGCATCGAGTTCGAAGATTTTTTGGGTGATGATAGCTTGGGGTGTTGTCGAACTATGGACGAAGTTGCTGGGTTTCTGGCGGCGTCGGGCGTCGTGGCGAGGCGTTGACAGGGACGAGTGGCGGTTCCAATTTGTGTTACAGGTTGCATGCTCGAACTCAATTTTGAGTTCGAGATGATAAAGGAATTTAGGTGATAGGGGATTGAACTAGGGAGGATTTTTGACTTACTCATCGATGCAGCGACGCCTGAAGATCATCCACGGCGTCGTGCACGTACACGTGCACGAATTGATGGCTTGGGAAAATTTGATTACCTGAAGCATTTCAGGTTTGCACTCGTGTGGGTTAACTCGAAGTTTTGATCGGGGAAATAGGGCAGAAACTCGAGGGGGAATCGAGCGGCTTCAGGGATGTATCGGGATGAAATTTGAACTTAAACAAATTTTGAAATTTTTTATTACACGGGTAGCTTTGAGGTGAAACTCGAAGCAGGAAGCATTCGAACTCGGGCGTGACTCGGGGGAACCTCGGGTTGGCCACCTGAAACAGCATATTCAGTTTGAGGCTTTTCGAAAACTTAAGTTTAAACAATTTTTATAAGCATTGTTTATAAAATAATGATTGTTAATGGAATGTGAAGTTAAATCAAACAATGATTAAATAATTTACGATTTATAATTACTTTTTAATTAATAATAATAGATAAATAAAAGCAATTAAAATTTAAATTGTAAATTAAGAATCGTTAATTTGATAATTTAAGTTGATTGATTCAAAATTGATAGTTACATTAAAATAATTTATTAAGGAATAATAAATTGAAATGGTCAATTGAGACTTAATAAAATTGTAATTATAAATCATAAATCATCGTTTTAAAGAAATCAAGGAAAATAATAATATTTATATGGTTAATTTATTAAATCCCATTCAATTTGATTGGAAAACGATTAACTTTCGCTGTGTACTATATTAATATTTCTGTTCTAATTGTGATGCTGTGTTATATAAATTGCCATGTACTGCATTGTGATTGTGATTCGTTCTGTATTGATGTGAAAACCCTGTTGTCCGTAAAACGGCATTTAAACTTCGATACGACAGGGAATCGGATTTCAGTTGGTTATCCGAAACCCACATCGAACCTGTAAATATTTGTGAATGACATCCACATGTTTTAAAACTTGACACTCACTATTCGAATTACCCGGGAAAGGACCTTTGTGTCATATAACCCATTTCGAATATGTGATTCGACGTTATGGATAGCAATTGAAGACCAGTGTTGAA
The DNA here is from genome assembly GCA_030765085.1 of Allium cepa. NCBI lineage: Eukaryota > Viridiplantae > Streptophyta > Magnoliopsida > Asparagales > Amaryllidaceae > Allium > Allium cepa. The sequence continues at coordinate 883,346,849 of CM060943.1, read as the reverse complement.
GACCGGGTATTTGCAAGAGCGATAGGATGATCTGTCGATTGACTCTGCACCGAGTTGCTCCGGTATAGAGTTCTCCATATGTGATGGGGAATCTAATCAGGATTGTGGATATCCGGATTGCAAGGACTTCTTTGGAAGTGCCTTCGGTTCTGTTCGAGCCCGGAACAGACTTGTATGGATAGTATGTCTGACATTACAAATTGAGACATAAAGCCGATTTCTTTCAAATATATTTCTGTTGGTGGCGGAGAATTTATTCTCTTAGCTTAACACCCTTCTCTGAGACGTACGAGCTCAGAGGTTATGTAGTTGAAGGTTATCAACGATATATTCCCAATTTGGTAATGTGACATGCTGAGTGTTGCTGTGAAATGATCATTGTGTTGATCATTTGTGATAGGATCATTTTTTTGATCATCTATCTTGGTGATCATTTCTATGATCATTTGTTGACCCAAAGCACAGTTTTTGTATAAAGCGTGTTTTTGTGCACGAGACTTCGTCGGACCTCACAACCCGAAATGGTCAAAACAGGAAAGATGCGGCAAGGTTATTGGGGGTAGCACCCCTTAGGGTATGTGCATTTCCTTCTGGATAGAAGTGGTATCATGGTATGGAGCCCAGATACTTGACTTATGTTGATATCGCAGATATATATATATGATTTTGTGATTTGTTGCTGGGGCCCCGGTTAAAGGTTGGTTACGACCGGGAGATGGCATACTCGTGTCAGTAGTTACCCAGTTAGGGGTAACCCGGCCTTGTGTTGGTAGAGATCCGGTTTGGTTCTCGGGGACGTCCTTCCAGAGGCGTTCTCATGTGGCAATGGGAAGTTCCTTGGCCTGACCATTTGTTGGAAATCCAATTCCCATGTAACATACGAGATTTTTCGTTGCTGAAAAACCGAAATGTTATGGGTTTTAAGAAAGAAGAAAAGAAGAAGAAAGTGGTAGAAGATAGAAAATAGAGGGAAAAGAAAACAGAAAATAGAACGGAACTGAAATACCAGAACAACAATATCAGAATCTCACAATTCGCAGCGGAACAACATATAATAGATAAATGAATAATCTTTAAACAAAGAACTATATCAGTTATTACATTACATCACATCATATCATCAGAGTGTACAATAACAACAACAACAGCGGAAAAAGAAATACTATACTAGTATTACGCCATGCCATCCATCTTGCCTCCAGCAACTCCTGAATATCCAGAATATCCTAATAAACCTAACTCTTGACTGCCCGTGTGGAAAATGGTGGGCACCCAGAGTTTAGGAAGGAAAACAATAAACTCCGAGTCAGTCATGAGACTGGTGTGAGAACTCAAAATAGTTTATTTTTCTTTAAAGGTAAAAATAGAGGAATATTTTTAAAGTCAATTCGCAATGCTTTTAAAAATGAGACTACCATAAGGCCTCCCGCACACACACACATGCAAACGCAGAATCGGAGGAGATTTCACCTTATGATAGTCAAAGATGCTTGATACGCATTAAAAAGAACATTTGATATTATTACTAGTGCATAGTGTAGGAAAAATTCATTTCGAAAATAAAGATATAAATCTTAGCCAACATAGACATTTCAAACTATGCCTACTATAGCTACCATGTTCAATAGCGGGTTACCGCCATATTCCATGGCAGGTTATACAACTACAACCGTACAAAGTTCGTATTTGAAGAATGGATTTTCCAACAAATGGTCAGGCCAAGGAACTTCCCATTGCCACATGGAAACGCCTCCGGAAGGACGCCCCGAGAACCAAACCGTTCTCCGCTAAACAAAGCCGGGAATCCCTTTTCCCAAGGAATATTACAAACCCTCACATATGCCACCACCCGGTCCTTTGGAACCTTTAAACGAGAGCTCTCTAACCAACATCACACCATAATAATAAGTGTTTCAACATGAGTAAGTATCTGGGCTCCATACCATGATACTACCCTTTTCCAGAAGGAATGGCCATACCCTAGGGAAGCGATCCCTGGAAACCTTGCCGCACAATTCCTGTTTCGACCATTACCGGTTTGTGAGGCTCGACGAAGTCACGTCCACAAAAACATACTTTATACAAAAGCCATGCTTTGGGTCAACAAATGACCATAGAAATGATCACCAAGATAGACGATCAAACAAATGATCCTATCAGAAATAATCAACACAATGATCACTTCACAGCAACACTCAGTATGTCACATTACCAAGATTGGGAGTATATCGCTGATAACCTTCAACTATATAACCTCTGAGCTCGTACGTCTCAGAGAAGGGTGTTAAGCTAAGAGAATAAATTCTCCGCCACCAACAGAAATATATTTGAAAGAAATCGGCTTTATATCTCAATTTGTAATGTCAGACATACAATCCATACAAGTCTGTTCCGGGCTCGAACAGAACCGAAGGCACTTACAAAGAAGTCCTTGCAATCCGAATAATCACTAATCACGTTCGGATTTCTCATCACATATGGAGATCTCTATACCGGGGATCAGCCAGTGCAGAGACAATCAACAAGAAACCCTTTCGCTTTTGAAAATATGCGGTCTTCAACGCCGATCTTCAAATGCAATTCATAACGACGTATCACATATTCGGAATGGGTTATACGACCCCAAGGTCCTTTCCCGGTTAACCCGAATAGTGAGCGCTTATTTTAAAAAAAATAAGTGTGGCATTCAATTTCAAACAATTACAACAAATACCTATTTAAAGGTAAATATTGATAGTCGGTTATTGAACTATCAATAGATATGCCAACATCACCAGATTCCAAATAATTTTCCAAATTATTTATTTCCCAAAAATATCCTTACAAGATATATACATAATTTCCATACATCAGAAATAAATCAATATTTATTTTTAAACTCATTTTCCAAATTCCATTTATAAATTCCATATTGAATTTACATTTCCAAAATATTTATGAATATATGATTTCCATTCGATTTTTTAATATTCATTTTCAATTTATCTTCAAAAAGATAAATTCAAAATATTCACTTAATATTGGAAAAACATTTCCATACTTATTTATTTATAAGAAATTCACAAGCCTTTTTATTTTCTACGCTTAGAAAATATTTAATATACTCTAATCGAAATTAAGTATATATTTCATTCTTTAAGGAAATCATTCACTTAACCATATTTATTTGGGCCAAAACGAATGCTGCGTAAAACATCGTTAGGACAACCCAAAATCACTAGTATAGGGATTCGAAATTAAAATAGATATATAAATCCCAATACTATACAAAACATTTCTTTTCGAAATCATTTACTATAACAACAGTGTTATAGTCCACCATTTCCTTTTATTTCTCGAAAACATCTATTTCAACAATAAATGTTGACATCTATGGTTTCGAATCTCAACACCTTTTAAAACATCTTTAGATCGTTTTAATTCTATTTCAAACATCACATCCAAAATAATTTCTTTAACATAATATTCACTATTCAAAAACGTGAATATACCTTGTTAATAAATTTCATCACTTCTATTCATTTTATTTTAAAGGATTATTCACTGTCTAAACATGAATATAACTCCATTAATAAATTACAACAATTTTACTTATCAAAATAAGTCATTGCGAATTTATAAAACAACGTTTATAAATTCTATTTCTATTTATTTTATATCAACTCCTTTTTATAACTTCCTTTATTAACTTGTCTCAATTCATATCACAATGATATACTAAAAATTCATATTATAAGTCAAACACTTATAATTTATTTGTTTACAAAATTGTTTCTTTACACTCCCCAAATTTATAAATCTTATAACTTATAAGATTCTTTTATTTATCCAAAATCTATTCTTTTAAATAACTTTACGAATTTTATAAACCTACTGTTTATAAAATTCCATTTATAACTTCACCATTATAATTCTATAATTCCAATTTATGAAATTCATTTACAATTCATTCTAATACTTGTAAAACCTCGTTTTATAATTCCAATATTTTTAATTTATAAATATCAATTTATAAATCTTTTAATATAAAACAATTTATATTACTATTTTTAAAACGTCTTTAAACTCTTTTATAATTTCATCATTTGATTTATAAAATAATCCAATTTTATAAATCCTATTTTTAAACTTTTTATAATAAATTCAGCAATCTCAGTTTAAGCTATTTTATGAAATCATTAATCTCATATCTTCAAAAATCAACTTTTAACTGTATTTCTCAAAAATCATAATTTTTATAACATTAAAATTATAACGTTTATTTATTTAAGATGAATCAATTTCAAAAATATTTTATAAACGTATACTTTCAAAAATCACTTTAGAAATCCCTTAAAAATTAAAATCGTATTTTTTTTAACTTAAAAATTGGATCCGATGATGCAACACATCAATAGTCAATCACGACTTTCAAACATCATATATCATCCATGATAAACAATCAAATATCACAACATATGAAATCAAATAAATATTTGTGAGGAATGCAGTTGGATCCCTCCAACCTGTTTCCCTGCATCCACAGACATTAGCACAATACCAATTCCGTTTCAAGACGGAATATCGCGGTATATGGGATTTAATAAATATTATCCGCTTACTAACGGCGCATAGGGTCTCATCCGCTATACAATGCGGGAAATCAACCAACTGCAATATATGCATATGCTAATATATATATATATATATATATATATATATTGCTATATATATAATATAATACCAATTCCACTTCAAGGTGGAATATCACGGTATATGTGTGTAATAAATAACCTCTGCTTACTAACGGCGTTTAGGGTCTATTCACATCCAACATATATACATATATATAACAATCATCATTCAATCATTCCATCAACACAACTAACAATTTTAAATCTAACTATTTAAAATTTAATTAAACAACAAAATTCCGAGTGAGAAGTTCTCACCTTTGCTACTATTAGCAATCCATTTTCCCTCTTGACTCGATTTCTCTTGATTTATACCTAGTATAAATATTTACACAGTTTGTTAATATTTGAATTAATCGAACTGTTAATTTCCGTTTAATAATTTTAATTGTCTAATGATTTAATTTCAAACAAATTTTCTTTAGCAGATTTATTTAACTAAAAGTTTAAAAATTAAATTTCCTTTAAAATTTATTTCTACTAATTCTTTTACTTTAAATTAATATCCTTATATCAATTTCTTTTAATAAATTGTTTCACTAAAAATTTAAATTTTAAACTAAATTCTCTTTAAATAAATCTTTCACTTAATAAATTGAATTTCCATTTGATAGGTTTATTTAATTTGGCTAACCATTTTGGGTTTATACTAATAATTTTATTAAAGCTAATTTCTTTTAGTAACCAAAAGAATTGACTAAGTTAATCGAACATCTTAATAATTTATTCTTAACCCTTTTTTTTTCCAAAAATAAATAATATTTCTTTTGATAGTTTTAATTAACAAATTTCTCTTTTTTTTATAATTTTATTTAACAAATTCTAAAATCGTTAAATAAGTTGATTAAATAATTTAAACACTTTAATATAAGATTTAAATTCTAACAGCAAGTTAAAATTGTGAAACATTAAATATTTTACTGTAAACATTTGTTCTCTGCAAATATTAAAACCTACAAAAAACTACCTTACTGCAATTAATTTTTTTTTTGATTAACTAAATTAATAAAACAAAAATCAATACCTCACCTCCATCGCGTGCTCGAAGACGCCCAAACCCACTTCCTTGCTTCTGCGCACACATACGAGTGCCGCCCCTCGCGTCAGCGAATCGCCGCCACCTTGCTGTGCTCGAGAACTCACGCGAGTGCTTGCGCGAGCCTCCTCCGTCGCGATTTGCCTCGCGCGAGCGCGCGCCGCCCCCAATTCAGTCGCCACCATCTCCAATCGCGCGCTTCCCCCTTCACGTGAACGCCAACCCCGCGTCTCGGGCTCGAAATCATCACGCAACACTGCCCTACGCGAGCCACCATCGCACGAAGTCGAGCACCCCCTCCAGCTCACTCGCGTTTGCTCGCGATTTTGATTCGAATTCATTCAATCGGCCATTATAAACGAGGAAGGGGAAGCTTTATTTTTTTTCTTTTTATACGGCTGCGGCCATTAATTTGTTTTTGTTCTTCTTTGATTTGAAAAATTGGAGAGGGAGAGGGATATCTTTAATGATGAACGAACATGCTCAGCACGATTTCTAGCCGTGATTTTCTACGTGACTTTAGGCAAAAATTTAGGAAGGTAACGTGCGTATGTCGTTAACTAATTAAAATATTAATTTCAATTTGAATTCGATTCAAATTTCAATGCGTTTACACACCGTACGCTAACATAATAACTCCAAAAAATACGAAATTTGAAATCCGAGAATAATTCAATATTACGGACCCAATGGAACTGGTTTCGTTGAATTCCGAGACTGTGCCTCGGACGGCTATTTTTAAATATCGATTCAAACGATTATATTTCAAAACTGAACAATCCACTTTCAAATTCAATTCTGAAGCTTCTATAACCTTCAGTGCTATCAATATGTATTTTACAATCCTTTGAAATATTTTTAATCGGCTTAAAATTGAAGATTAAAATTTTTATTTAACTTCCAATAGATTAAATTCTATAATTTAATCGTCAAATTCAAAGTTATATTGAAAATTCAATCCAAACCATCATTCAAATATTTAAAATAAATTAAATATTTCAAATTTAAATTGTTCAAAATTCTGGGTCGTTACAATCTTCCCCCCTTAAAAGAATTTCGTCCCGAAATTACAAGTTAAGAAGAATGCCCTTATCCCGTCTATCATTTTTCACAATCCAAATAGTTTTAACAACTTACTAACCTAAATCTTTTTACTAGAGATTCACTTTCATTTCAACTAGCTTTCCAACTTTACTTATAAGTTTCAATCAACATTGTTTTCCTAACAATTCAAATTTAAATTTTAAACTTTCAAAATTTCTCAAAATTTTTCTAACACCCTAAATTTCCGAAAAATTTCGCCAGCGTCTCCTTTGCGCGGCTAGCTCGGTACGACTACAAAATGGCACCACGGCCCCTCAGAATCAAAAAGAAAAGAGAAAGCCAAGTGGCTGGAGAAGAAAATCATCAAATTTCATACTGAAATTGAAATAAGTACCTTTTTGTCGAGCAATTCAATTTTATCTTTGAAATCAAAATCCCAATTCCTTTATACACCTGTATATCCAGTTAGTAGTAGCATCCAATTCCAACATACAAACCGTTTTGCCAATTCTATTACAAAATTTTCAATATATGCTTCTTATAAAATTTTACTTCACTATTGAAGTTACACATCCATTCTTATTCAATTTTACATTTCAATTCAATTTCATCTGAATCCAATTCACAATTTAAATTCCACTCGAATTCAATTCTCAATTCTAAATATTGAATTCTATCGATTAACTTTCATTCGCTAATTCATATTACCACTTTAAATTAGTTTTATTCGCTAATTCTTTTCAATTAGTACATTCACTTATTCATTTTAAATTTCAATTTTCCATATTCAATTCATCTCAAATTTACTGAATTACTAACAAAGGAAATTTCAATTTATTTCTTTTATTTACTGGAATTTATATATAAATTCAAATTTATCTTCAAATTTAGCTCACGACTAAACTTTAATTAAACCAATTCAAATTCCAATTCATTAGTCCAAGAATTAATAATTTATCAAGTTAGTTTACTTGAATTCAATCCATCTTATTTTATTACCAATTTCATTCAATCTTATTTAATTCCATGTACTAATGATAATAATTTAATATTATTAACAACCATGCAACCATATACTATAATAATTCATAGAAAATCATTTCCTTTCTATACAAAATAGTTTTGGGCAAAATTATTCTATTTACCCAAATCAAAACAATTTTATATTCACTAACAAATACGCGCTCATATCTATTATTACACTCAAACTCATTCTAGAGTACTACTGACTCTATCTCTAATGAGTAATACCCAACAGAACCATGCTTGTCGCTAAACCATATGCTTTGATACCAAATGTAACATACGAGATTTTTCGTTGCCGAAAAACCGAAATGTTATGGGTTTTAAGAAAGAAGAAAACAAGAAGAAAGAGGTAGAAGATAGAAAATAGAGGGAAAAGAAAACAGAAAATAGAACGGAACTGAAATACCAGAACAACAATATCAGAATCTCACAATTCGCAGCGGAACAACATATAATAGATAAATGAATAATCTTTAAACAAAGAACTATATCAGTTATTACATTACATCACGTCATATCATCAGAGTGTACAATAACAACAACAACAGCGGAAAAAGAAATACTATACTAGTATTACGCCATGCCATCCATCTTGCCTCCAGCAACTCCTGAATATCCAGAATATCCTGATAAACCTAACTCTTGACTACCCGTGTGGAAATTGGTGGGCACCCAGAGTTTAGGAAGGAAAACAATAAACTCCGAGTCAGTCATGAGACTGGTGTGAGAACTCAAATTAGTTTATTTTTCTTTAAAGGTAAAAATAGAGAATATTTTTAAAGTCAATTCGCAATGCTTTTAAAAATGAGACTACCATAAGGCCTCCCGCACACACACACATGCAAATGCAGAATCGGAGGAGATTTCTCCTTATGATAGTCAAAGATGCTTGATACGCATTAAAAAGAATATTTGATATTATTACTAGTGCATAGTGTAGGAAAAATTCATTTCGAAAATAAAGATATAAATCTTAGCCAACATAGACATTTCGAACTATGCCTACTGTAGCTACCATGTTCAATAGCGAGTTACCGCCATATTCCATGGCAGGTTATACAACTAAAACCGTACAAAGCTCGTATTTGAAGAATGGATTTTCCAACAAATGGTCAGGCGAAGGAACTTCCCATTGCCACATGGAAACGCCTCTGGAAGGACGCCCCGAGAACCAAACCGTTCTCCGCTAAACAAAGCCGGGAATCCCTTTTCCTAAGGAATATTACAAACCCTCAGATATGCCACCCCCGGTCCTTTGGAACCTTTAAACGAGAGCTCTCTAACCAACATCACACCATAATAATAAGTGTTTCAACATGAGTAAGTATCTAGGCTCCATACCATGATACTACCCTTTTCCAGAAGGAATGGCCATACCCAAGGGAAGCGATCCGTGGAAACCTTGCCGCAAAATTCTTCTTTCGACCATTACCGGTTTGTGAGGCTCGACGAAATCACGTCCACAAAAACATACTTTATACAAAAGCCATGCTTTGGGTCAACAAATGATCATAGAAATGATCACCAAGATAGACGATCAAACAAATGATCCTATCACAAATAATCAACACAATGATCATTTCACAGCAACACTCAGTATGTCACATTACCAAGATTGGGAGTATATCGCTGATAACCTTCAACTAATAACCTCTAAGCTCGTACGTTTCAGAGAAGGGTGTTAAGCTAAGAGAATAAATTCTCCGCCACCAACAGAAATATATTTGAAAGAAATCGGCTTTATATCTCAATTTGTAATGTCAGACATACAATCCATACAAGTCTGTTCTGGGCTCGAACAGAACCGAAGGCACTTACAAAGAAGTCCTTGCAATCCGAATAATCTCTAATCACATTCGGATTTCTCATCACATATGGAGATCTCTATACCGGGGATCAGCCAGTGCAGAGACAATCAACAAGAAACCCTTTCGCTTTTGAAAATATCCGGTCTTCAACACCGATATTCAAATGCAATTCATAACGACGTATCACATACTCGGAATGGGTTATACGACCCCAAGGTCCTTTTCCGGTTAACCCGAATAGTGAGCGCTTATTTTAAAAAAAATAAGTGTGGCATTCAGTTTCAAACAGATTACAACAAATACCTATTTAAAGGTAAATATTGATAGTCGGTTATTGAACTATCAATAGATATGCCAACATCACCAGATTCCAAATAATTTTCCAAATTATTTATTTCCCAAAAATATCCTTACAAGATATATACATAATTTCCATACTTCAAAAATAAATCAATATTTATTTTTAAACTCGTTTTCCAAATTCCATTTATAAATTCCATATTGAATTTACATTTCCAAAATATTTATGAATATACGATTTCCATTCAATTTTTTAATATTCATTTTCAATTTATCTTCAAAAAGATAAATTCAAAATATTCACTTAATATTGGAAAAATATTTCCATGCTTATTTATTTATAAGAAATTCACAAACCTTTTTATTTTCTACGCTTAGAAAATATTTAATATACTCTAATCGAAATTAAGTATATATTTCATTCTTTAAGGAAATCATTCACTTAACCATATTTATTTGGGTCAAAACGAATGTTGCGTAAAACATCGTTACGACAATCCAAAATCACTAGTATAGGGATTCGAAATTAAAATAGATATATAAATCCCAATACTATACAAAACATTTCTTTTCGAAATCATTTACTATAACAACAGTGTTATAGTCCACCATTTCCTTTTATTTCTCGAAAACATCTATTTCAACAATAAATGTTGACATCTATGGTTTCGAATCTCAACACCTTTTAAAACATCTTTAGATCGTTTTAATTCTATTTCAAACATCACATCCAAAATAATTTCTTTAACATAATATTCACTATTCAAAAACGTGAATATACCTTGTTAATAAATTTCATCACTTCTATTCATTTTATTTTAAAGGATTATTCACTGTCTAAACATGAATATAACTCCATTAATAAATTACAACAATTTTACTTATCAAAATAAGTCGTTGCGAATTTATAAAACAACGTTTATAAATTCTATTTCTATTTATTTTATATCAACTCCTTTTTATAAATTCCTTTATTAACCTATCTCAATTCATATCACAATGATATACTAAAAATTCATATTATAAGTCAAACACTTATAATTTATTTGTTTACAAAATTGTTTCTTTAAACTCCCCAAATTTATAAATCTTATAACTTATAAGATTCTTTTATTTATCCAAAATCTATTCTTTTAAATAACTTTACAAATTTTATAAACCTACTGTTTATAAAATTCCATTTATAACTTCACCGTTATAATTCTATAATTCCAATTTATGAAATTCATTTACAATTCATTCTAATACTTGTAAAAGCTCGTTTTATAATTCCAATATTTTTAATTTATAAATATCAATTTATAAATCTTTTAATATAAAAAAATTTATATTACTTTTTTAAAACGCCTTTAAACTCTTTTATAATTTCATCATTTGATTTATAAAATAATCCAATTTTATAAATCCAATTTTTAAACTTTTTATAATAAATTCAGCAATCTCAGTTTAAGCTATTTTATAAAATCATTAATCTCATATCTTCAAAAATCAACTTTTAAATGTATTTCTCAAAAATCATAATTTTTATAACATTAAAATTATAACGTTTATTTATTTAAGATGAATCAATTTCAAAAATATTTTATAAACGTATACTTTCAAAAATCACTTTAGAAATCCCTTAAAAATTAAAATCGTATTTTTTTTAACTTAAAAATTGGATCCGATGATGCAACACATCAATAGTCAATCACGACTTTCAAACATCATATATCATCCATGATAAACAATCAAATATCACAACATATGAAATCAAATAAATATTTGTGAGGAATGCAGTTGGATCCCTCCAACCTGTTTCCCTGCATCCACAGACATTAGCACAATACCAATTCCGTTTCAAGACGGAATATCGCGGTATATGGGATTTAATAAATATTATCCGCTTACTAACGGCGCATAGGGTCTCATCCGCTATACAATGCGGGAAATCAACCAACTGCAATATATGCATATGCTAATATATATATATATATATATATATATTGCTATATATATAATATAATACCAATTCCACTTCAAGGTGGAATATCACGGTATATGTGTGTAATAAATAACCTCTGCTTACTAACGGCGTTTAGGGTCTATTCACATCCAACATATATACATATATATAACAATCATCATTCAATCATTCCATCAACACAACTAACAATTTTAAATCTAACTATTTAAAATTTAATTAAACAACAAATTTCCGAGTGAGAAGTTCTCACCTTTGCTACTATTAGCAATCCATTTTCCCTCTTGACTCGATTTCTCTTGATTTATACCTAGTATAAATATTTACACAGTTTGTTAATATTTGAATTAATCGAACTGTTAATTTCCGTTTAATAATTTTAATTGTCTAATGATTTAATTTCAAACAAATTTTCTTTAGCAGATTTATTTAACTAAAAGTTTAAAAATTAAATTTCCTTTAAAATTTATTTCTACTAATTCTTTTACTTTAAATTAATATCCTTATATCAATTTCTTTTAATAAATTGTTTCACTAAAAATTTAAATTTTAAACTAAATTCTCTTTAAATAAATCTTTCACTTAATAAATTGAATTTCCATTTGATAGGTTTATTTAATTTGGCTAACCATTTTGGGTTTATACTAATAATTTTATTAAAGCTAATTTCTTTTAGTAACCAAAAGAATTGACTAAGTTAATCGAACATCTTAATAATTTATTCTTAACCCTTTTTTTTTCCAAAAATAAATAATATTTCTTTTGATAGTTTTAATTAACAAATTTCTCTTTTTTTTATAATTTTATTTAACAAATTCTAAAATCGTTAAATAAGTTGATTAAATAATTTAAACACTTTAATATAAGATTTAAATTCTAACAGCAAGTTAAAATTGTGAAACATTAAATATTTTACTGTAAACATTTGTTCTCTGCAAATATTAAAACCTACAAAAAACTACCTTACTGCAATTAATTTTTTTTTTGATTAACTAAATTAATAAAACAAAAATCAATACCTCACCTCCATCGCGTGCTCGAAGACGCCCAAACCCACTTCCTTGCTTCTGCGCACACATACGAGTGCCGCCCCTCGCGTCAGCGAATCGCCGCCACCTTGCTGTGCTCGAGAACTCACGCGAGTGCTTGCGCGAGCCTCCTCCGTCGCGATTTGCCTCGCGCGAGCGCGCGCCGCCCCCAATTCAGTCGCCACCATCTCCAATCGCGCGCTTCCCCCTTCACGTGAACGCCAACCCCGCGTCTCGGGCTCGAAATCATCACGCAACACTGCCCTACGCGAGCCACCATCGCACGAAGTCGAGCACCCCCTCCAGCTCACTCGCGTTTGCTCGCGATTTTGATTCGAATTCATTCAATCGGCCATTATAAACGAGGAAGGCGAAGCTTTATTTTTTTTTCTCTTTATACGGCTGCGGCCATTAATTTGTTTTTGTTCTTCTTTGATTTGAAAAATTGGATAGGGAGAGGGATGTCTTTAATGTTGAACGAACATGCTCAGCACGATTTTTAGCCGTGATTTTCTGCGTGACTTTAGGCAAAAATTTAGAAAGGTAACGTGCGTATGTCGTTAACTAATTAAAATATTAATTTCAATTTGAATTTGATTCAAATTTCAATGCGTTTACACACCGTACGCTCACATAATAACTCCAAAAAATACGAAATTTGAAATCCGAGAATAATTCAATATTACGGACCCAATGGAACTGGTTTCGTTGAATTCCGAGACTGTGCCTCGGACGGCTATTTTTAAATATCGATTCAAATGATTAGATTTCAAAACTGAACAATCCACTTTCAAATTCAATTCTGAAGCTTCTATAACCTTCAGTGCTATCGATATGTATTTTACAAGCCTTTGAAATATTTTTAATCGTCTTAAATTTGAAGATTCAAATTTTTATTCATCTTCCAATAGATTAAATTCTATAATTTAATCGTCAAATTCAAAGTTATATTGAAAATTCAATCCAAATCATCATTCAAATATTTAAAATAAATTAAATATTTCAAATTTAAATTGTTCAAAATTCTGGGTCGTTACATCCCAATACGAAACCCTGTACGGTTTTAGTTGTAGAACCTGCCATCTAATATGGTAGCTATAGTAGGCATAGTATAATGGTACCTATGTCGGCTAAGATTAATATTCTATTTTCGAAATGATTTACTTCACTATGCACTAGTATAATATCAAAGAATTCTTTTCTCGTACCAAGCATATTTAACTATCATAAGAAGAAATCTCCTCCAATTCTGCGTTTGCATTGTGTGTGTGGCGGGAGGTCTTATGATAGTTCCATTTTTAAAAGCATACCGAAAATTCTTTTATAAATCTTGTTTTAATTAAATGCAACTATTTTTGTTTACTCATACCAGTCCCATGACTGATCCGGAGTTTATTGTTTTCTTTCCTAAACTCTGGGTGCCCATTATTTCCACACGGGCAGCCTAGTAGCAGGTTTCTGTATTTTAGAGTAGAAGTATTTTGGAGCTCTCATCTTGGAGCTATCTTAGGAGCTTTTGGAGATTACAGGTGTTTAGCTTTTGGGAGTTCGTAATCATCTCTCTCATTTGAGAACTTTTGGATATATGTTCACTGTTATTATCATGATGTTGTATTTGGAGTTGTAGTGTATGTATTATGTACTCTGTTGCAGTATGGATATTATGTTGATGTTGTAACAGTGATGTTATTTATGATATTGATTCTGTTCCGCTGTTTTATATTCATCTAATTGTTGTTATAAGCTCCGACGATGCAAATTTGGTGTTGTTTATCGAACATCGAGTTTGGGTCGTCACATCAATAGAGCGTCACCACCATCCTACTTCATTCTGGAATCTCCACCGCGTACACGGTTGTTAAAGTGGTTTTCGGTATCAACAGAGAGTATTCCCATATCTGATCCCGGTCTCTTTAACAACCGACATTATTATTACCCGTGGTTATAAATTTCAAAATAGTTTATATTTCAATAAAAATACTTCATTTTAACTTTTAAAAGTGAAGTTATTATATTTACAAATCTAATATTCAAAACTCTCGTTTCAGCCAACTGCAACACTTAACAAGTGCTACTGTAGCCCTTTTATTTTTTCAAGTTTTAGTTTAGTTCCGCAACCACAGCACTTACCAAGTATTGCAATAGCCCTTGGTTAATTTTAGCCTTTAGTTCATTTGCATCAACTACAACACTTACAAAGTGCTGTAATATCCCTTGCAATAAATTTAAATTAATTAAATTTCCAGAATTTCAATAGAATTTCAGCAACAATAAAATCTAACTTATAAAAATCATATTTTTCCACTTTTAAAAATGGTCATTTAAAATACCCAATAATTTATGATTTTTATAAAATAAATTTCAAAAATAAATATCAAATTTCTCAATGCTTTACTTATTAAAGTCAAGTGGAAAATTTTCCTATTTATTGTATTTAAAAAAAATAACTTAACAATTAAGTTTAATTACCATTTCAAATATAACTTAATTTCCAATTTATTTCTTAACTTCACTTTTATTCTTAAATCAAACTTCACATTTCTAAATTAAGTTATATTTCAAGATTACATTTTTAAGTCTTCATTTATTTAACCGTTTAATTCGTAGAAAACTCAATAACACTTTATTAATTCATTTTTAAATTCAAATTCAAATCAAATTATTATATTTTATTTACTTAACTTAAATTCCATTTCTTTTACAAAAATCAAAAATTCTAAAATAAATTTATACTTCAAATTCCAACTTAACCATTCATATATTTACAATTTTAACTTGTAAAAAATCACTAACACTTATAAAAAAATCATTTTTAATCCAATTTAAATCAAAATATTACAATATACAAACTTAAAAATACTTGAAAATTCCAGAAAAAATATATATATAATAACTACGGGTTTGTATAATATTTTCTAACCTAGGTCAAGTGATACGGATAATATATCATTTCAATCCAAAATTTAAAAATAAAAATCCGGGTTCTATCATTTCAAATCCGCAATGCCAAGTTAAATAAAATAAATAAAATAAATGAAATAAATAAAAATCGCTCAGGCCTATCATTTTAGCCCATAATGATTTTTCCCTATTCTAAAGTCTGTTCGGGTATGTATTATTTCAACCCACAGTGATTCTACTCTACAGGGAACGTGCAGTGTGAAAATCAGAAATAAATGAACATTATAACAAATATAATATAACAGCATATAACATAGCGGATGATGTGAAATTTTATAACAGGGTTTTAAACATCATAAAATTCATATTACAGACAAGTATAATATTATATAAAAATCCTACAATTTCACTTGCTATCAATTTTCAATTCTATAAGTATGAATGTCAAGCGTGAATACTCACCTCTACGATGCTGGAGATTTGATTCAAAAATAACGATATCCACACCGAAAAGCGCAAAGAAAGCACGGTCCGATTTTAGAGGATGCAACAACCAGATTCAAATCTTGAAAATAAATAAATCAAAATCTGGGTATACATAAATTCTCTTAAGAATACAAAAATTTAGAATAAAGCAGAATGGTAAACAGGTGAAAGAAAATGACTTGAACACAAGTGGAACAGTCAATGGAAACAAAAGAAAACAAAAAAAAGAAGAAAAAGAAAATAGGAAGAAGAAAAATATGTGCAGCCATTAATACTTACAGCAAGAAGCTTCACATGTGAGGAGATGAAGACCAAAAGATATGAAGTAAGGAAATTTGTTTGCGTGGGTTGTATTTTACATAGATGCCCACGTTGATTAAGTGGGAGAAAGGCAAGAAATAAAATTTTGAAAGGGCTAGAGGAATTATAGGAATTTATTCCTATTAATTACAAAGAAGCAAAAGGAAAGTGGATAAGAGATGAAATAAATTTACACGTGAAGTGTGAGGCAAGATTTTAAATTTATTTCCTTTAGAAAAGTCAGGGTTGTTGATTTTTAATAGCTAAGGTAAGAAATTAAAGAGTGCATATTATAGAGGAAATAAATAAATCGAAATGTATGCCCACAAAAATTAACAAGTAACACATCTTGAATTTGTTTGTTTCTTATTTATTTAGTAAAATATATGCTAAAGTATATTTCAATAACCTACCATTTATATAACGTCAAATAATTAAACAAGAACGGATATAAAATGTACCAAATAAAACGTATAATTAAATAGTTATTTACACATTATTTATTACTCAATTTAAAAAGTATATAACCAATTTACTTGAAACAAAAGTGGAACAATTGTTGTACATATATATACATAATATAAAACGTACCAAATAAAACGTATAATTAAATTGCTATTTACAACATTATTTATTACTTAATTTAAAATTTGGTTTGTTACATCCATTTGATTTGTTTATTACTTAACTAAGAAAAAGGATGTATATACGTATAAAAGAAACGTATAAATTTATTTCTTTTTTACACATTATTTACTACTTAATTCAAATGAAAATGAGGAGTTTGAAATGAGAATATTTTATGCTTGATTTGATAGGGGAATACACGGCTAGACTAGGTGAATGGATAGGGTAATAAGTAAAGAGGCTAGGCAATTTAAAAGCAAGAAATTAAAGCATGAAACCTATGTCTCTTAAATTTCTTCAAGCCATTTATTTGCATAGATTTCTTTCTAGAAATGAAATGAGAGATGAGAATGATTTGATTTGATTTGTACGTGAATAGCAAGTAAAATGCATGGCCAAAAGAAAATTGAACGTTTAAGGGGAAGTTTTTGGATGGTAAGAAAAGAAAAAGTCTCATTTCGAATTAAAGAAAGAGCAACTTATGACCTTCGAATTTCCTAAACCATTTATCAAAAATAAACCAATCAAAAATAAAAAAAATAAAAAATAAAAAAATAAAATAAAAGTTAAACAAAATAAAATTAGAAAGATGAAAATAGAAAATAGAAAATAAATTAGAAAACTGAACATAGGAAAACAGAAAATGAAATGTAGAAAATCATTGCATGTAAAACACTGTATTTATCTAGTTTAAAAAGTATAAGCTTAAATTGCCAATAAAACCATATTCTTAACCCCATCTAGTTATTCAATCCATTTCATTATACGTATAGTTATCATGGTTTATACCATAGTGCATTAATATTCCTATTTTATCATAATTTCAAATAATGTAATATTTTGATCCCATTTACTACAATAGATCCAATTATTAGAGATTGAACTTCAATAAATAAATTTGATTCAATACCAAATCTTTTTTATTAATCCCATTACTACTCTACAAACCTAGTAACCATTCATTCCTTAATATACTCCAATTTAACAACTTCTAAAAATTGTATTACATTTCACATTTTGTTTATATTTATTAAAAATTGACTTCTCATTTCAATTTAATAGACTAAATAAACATGTAATACATAATAATTGTCACTGTTTACTTTTAACTGCATTTATAAGTTTATTGTCTACAGACCAAAGTTATAATTACTTACGGGACCATGGTCTTACTCAATTTCCATTCATTATATTATACCTCATTCATAAATTCAACATTTACATTATTTCAATTTATTCTAATCTCATTCAATCTATCAATAATTTAGCTTAAATTACATTCTTTACCATTCAAATTGGTTATTACATCCACATTAAATAACCAATTTCTATTTCTTTTAATATTTTAATTACAAAAATCTTATTAAATCAACTATTTTTAATTACCAAAATTTATGGATTGTCACACACTCGAGCCAGCCGTCTCGTCCGTCAGGCCCTCCATCACCACCTCCCTTCATTTGATGGCCGATCTCTTTCCAGGGCGAGCCATGCTATTTACAAACTGTTCTTTGCTTTGTCATGTCTACTCTTCTTTGATTTGAGAAATTTACTCCTTCATGTAAGTTTTGTTTGTGTAAACTATTTGTATAACTGTTGTATATATATTCATATAGGTTATATAATATTTATACTATCGGTTAGTTCATATATATTGAGTTTGTTGGTAATATGTATGTTAGTAATATATATTTATATAATATGTTAGTTTTATACAGATGTTTATTGCAGTATAGATATGTAAATATTGATATCTTAATACTTTAGTCAAAATTATGTTATATATTTTAGGTTTTCACCTATTTTGTGTTATATTCAAAATATAGGTTTGTTTATATGTGTGTGTGTGTCTTTATATATATATATATATATATATATATATATATATATATATGTATATATATATATATCTAGCTAAGTTATATATTTTATCTGTTATATATATATATTCATTAGTTATAAAAATGCAGTTATGTTTATATTTTATTTTTGTCTTATTTGTGTATCATATATATACTGCAACTTCATAATCAAATCTATTATCATTGGATATGATATGTTTGATTTTGATTGCTAAAATAAAACGTACAGCTATGTTGTACGATTGAAACAATTGGATAATAATAATATACAATCTGATTATATATATATATATATATATTAGTGTGTTCAAGATATATGAGTTAGTTTATATAATTTTTTTTTTTGAAAATTGGTTAATTCCTTTATTACTGCAAAAACAGGCCAAGCCCAATGTTACAAAGAATGTTTAATGCTAAATACAGAACTCAAACATTTCCATATCTAATCTACTTCCTTAAGCATCACTTAAACCAATCATGGCGGCTCCCGAATCTCTGATAGAGTTCCTTCATCGTCTGCCTTCCACTTCTACTTCTCCAGTAGTGTTTTTTCTTCTCCCTTTTGGCTGGTAAGCAATTTCTTATTTATTCTCAGAATCATCATTTTAACATCTCAATCTATTTGCACATTCACTGATTGAATGTTTATCTCTTTCCTGTTGAAAGTCCTGTTGTTCCTCTCATGCCAGAGGTTCCAAATGGCAGCCGCGAAACAAATTTTGAATATTTCCTGCAGAAAGTTCGCACTGTTTCTCCGGTTGTTCAGGTAAAAAAATTCATCTTTATTGTTTTAACTTCGGTCAACCCCGTACACTTCAGTTTCTGAAGACTCCAAACCAATTTAGTGAAACTACAGTCAAAAAATAAGTGTTCTTGACTCTCATTCTGTTCATTGCATAAGCTGCATGTGGTTTCTTCTATAATCCCCCAATTTTTTAAACGATCTTTTTGTGGGAAGTCTGCCAAGTATCGCTTTGTATGTTGTGTGTGCCATTTTTAGGGTAACCGATTTACTCCAGATTAAACTGTACCACTCAACTTTTTGATGCTTATATCTGGTTATCTCCATTGTTTTACTGAATTGAAATTTGCTTGTCTTTGAGTGTTTCATGCTTCATTCATCACATTCGCTTTGTGGATATATAGGAAGATTCTGAATTTCCTGAGTAAAGTTTCTTGTAACAATTTTTTTTCCACATCTCCAAGCTCCTGCTTCAATAATACTTGAAACAACACAATTAGGTTGACCATAATATGAGAAACCTTCCATTCCTAATCTATCAATTAGGCTTTTATTGTTGAACCAAGGATCTCTCCAAAGATCGGTTGTATTTCCATTGCTATTTTTCTTTCAATCAGAGGTTTCAAAAATTCTCTGTGTTTTACGATATTCTTCCATATTACAGATGAATTATTATCTAGTGAATATGTTAAGAAACTTGTTTTAATGTATTTTGCTCTCATCCATTTTGGCCATAAATTCTCTGATGATATTATATTCCATACCAATTTGATTCCATATACTTTTTGGAGTTCAAAAAGATTTTTAAGACCCACTCCACCTTCCTTTTTAAGTCTGCACAAGTCTTTATAATTGATTTTGTGTAGTTTTCCCCTTCAAATGAAATCATCACATACTGAATGTAACGACCCAGAATTTTTGATAATTAAAATTTGAATATTTAATTAATTTTAAATATTAATAAGTGAATTTATAAGTCGAATAAATTTTATTTCGAATAATTGGATTTAATTGGATAATTAAATCGATAATTCAATATGTTAAATTATGGAAATAATTGAAAATTGAGTTAAATATGATTGAAAATGATTTGTAAAATTTTATTTTATCATATTGAAGTTAGAACGATATTTTAGAACTTTTAAAATCGAATTAAAAGTTAATTTGTGAAAATTGAATATTTTAATATTTAATCGACTAGTGAAATTAGTCAATTTTTGAACAGTCTCAGAATTGGACGAAACCAGTTCCATTAGATCTGTAATAGTTAGTTATTACCGGATTTCAATTTTCGTAGCAATCGGAATTATCGTTTGATCGTAGCAGCTCGAAACGCATCGTAATTGTTTTTAATATTAATTTGGCGAGTTAAAATAGCCATTTTTCAAAAAGTCTCGGATTTCGACGAAACAAGTTTCATCGGATCCGTAATGTGATATTATTGTAAGGTTTCAAATTTCGTGTCAATTGGATTTACCGTTTGTCCGGTACTAATTAAAACGCCTAGAAAATCGTTTAAATCGGTTTAATTTAAATTGAACGTTTATTGCCATAACTTGCACAGATGTCCGAATTAGCTTTCGAAACCTGTTCCATTATGTCCGGAACGCGGGGTAAACCCTAGAAACGCTGGTTTCGGCGCGTAAATTGGAGTTTAGAAAACCCGGAATGAATAGTGTTTTGAATAATTTCCTATAAATAACCCTTAACCTCTCACAAATAAAAATAAATAAAATAAACCCTAATTCTAAACTGCAGCCGCCACTAACAAATGAAGGGCCGAAATTATCTCAACTTCATCCCCAAATTTCTTCAAATCCATCAAGTAATTCAAGAAACTCTCTAAATGAAAGTTGTAGAGCGTCTCGAACTCTACATATTCAACGGTGGAGATCGAGATTGGAGCTATGGATCAACGGGAAAATGGAGATGAAGGCGCACGGTTGCGCATGCATTTCGAGGCTGTAGGGGGGGCCGAGCTCACCCATGTTCCAGCCGAAGATAGCTCTTGCAATGGGCTTCAATATGGAGGTGGTTTGATGAAGTTTCGTCGAGCGAGGAGATTGCAAAGTGGAACCCTAGTTTCGTGCAAAATGGGTTTGGTTGCGTTTTGTTTCCTGGAGATGATACGTGAGTGGGGAAGATGGCGCGCACGGCTGTGATGAAGGGTGATGGGATCCTACGGCCCAGATTAGATTAGGTTTGAAAATTAAATTATGTTGTAAATTTTAATTATAAAATCGTGTAAACTTCAAAAATGCATATCTTTTTCATACGAGGTCGAAAACCAGCGAAACTAGTTGCGTTGGAATCGTATGGACGAGCACTACACGATGGAGTTGGATTAGAGTCGTTTGGAGTTAGTGAGAATTTCGGGTAAAATTAAACGCACGTTTAATTTTATTCGAAATAAATCGCTAAAGCGAAATTGAAATCAAGGTGAGAACTTCTCACTCAATCGAATCAGTTTCGATTTTATTTTGAATAGTTATATTTAAAATATTTGAATGCATGTTTGAATGATGATTGATATCTATCGATTGTTAAAATAGACATTATGCGCCGTTAGTAAGCGGATGTTATTTATTAAAAACATATACCGCGAATATTTCATAAATAGTGAAATTGGTATTATATATAATAGCAATATATATATATTGGCATATGTATATATTGCAGTTATTGATTTCCCGCATTTGTATAGCGGATGAGACCCTATTGCGCCGTCTATTAAGCGGATAATATTTTAAATCCCATATACCGCGATAATTTCGTACTGGAGCGAAATTGGTATTGTGCTAATGTTTGTGGATATAGGAAAACAGGTTGGAGGGATCCAACTGGATTCCTCAACAGTATTTATTTGATTTCAGATATTTTGATATTTGATGGATTATCATATCGATATATGATATCGTTGTAGTCGTGATTGACTATTTGGTGTGTAGCATCATTGGACCAAATTTTGGAATTTTGAAAGGATTTCAAAGTGATTTTTGAAAGAAAACGTTTATAAAATATTTTTGGAATTGATCCATTATAAATAAATAAACGTTATAATTTTAATGTTATAAAAATTATGATTTTTGAGAAATATAGTTAAAGGTTGATTTTTGAAAATATGAGGCTAATGATTTTATAAAATAGTTTAATCGGGATTTTTGAAATTATTATAAAAAGTTGAAAATATAGGATTTATAAAATTTAATTATTTTATAAATCAAAATGGTGAAATTTTAAAGGAGATTAAAGACGTTTTAAAAGAATTGTTAACGCTAAAATTTGAACGCTAACACCCCGGGGTATGAAGTGAGATTGTGAAAGCACCACCCGATAGCTCGGGAACAGATTATAAGCAGATAATAGCGAAAAAGCAGTAAACAACAGCAATTTTATAGTGGTTCGGCTTAAGAGAGAGCCTACGTCCACTTTGAATATCTTTATTGACGATTTGATTACAAGTCGATGCAATTACACTTTGATTACAACACACTTCGAGTTACAAGTGACTTAGAACAAGTAGCCTAAACTTCAATGTCGATCCAAATCTTTGAACTCATGCTGGACATGTATGATTTCTTCATGAAGTTCCTTGAAAGTGTTGAAGTAGTTCAGAATGCAGCAGAGTAACGGCGCTTGAAATGAATGAGCCAAAAAGTCCCCTGAATGTTGGTGGTGGCCATGTATTTATAGGCAAATTTCCGGGCTGGAATTGTTAAGTCATGAGTCGTGATCGACTCAGGATGAACCGTGACCGACTCACATATTACGAGTCAGCAAGCAGTGGCATAGATGAAATGGCATTGATCTTGTTCCTCGTATGCTTAGGTCGCCAGTGACTTATGATAGGTCGTTAGTCACCTTGAGTCGTTGGAAACCCTGATTCGTTGGAAACCCTAAGTCGGTCTGCCCCATAAACCACTAACTAGTTAAACCACTCTGCTCCTCTAAGGCATTAACTCGTTGAGTCGTTGATCCACTGAGTCGTTACGAACCTTGAGCAAATGAGTCGGTCCAGTCCTTGAGTAGATGAGTCGGTCCAGTCCTTGAGTCGTCTCGTATGAGCCGTGAACTTCGTTGAGTCGGTAACTCAATGAGTCAGGCTGTATCATGAACCGTTAACCTCCATGAGTCGTTCCATTACTCTAAGTTGCCTTGAGCCTTAGCTCGTCAGCCAATTGAGTCGCTACCAGTTGAGTCGGTCCTTTCCTTAAGTTGCTGAAGCCCCTTGAGTCGTTAATCCAATGAGTCGTTAAAGACCTTAAGTGGATGAGTCGGCCCAAGTTTCATCTCGTTGGCAGAACAGGGTTAACATTTGCCCCTCGAAGTACACGCCTAAGTCGTAGGTCGTGTGCTTCGACTTATCTTAACTCGTGTGCCGACTCAAACTCTACTGTCCAAAGTTATAAAAACCTGAGTCGTTCCCCTTTTCTTCTCATTCCCTAACCTTTAAACCGTGTCTGCCATTAACGCACATTCAAGCTCTCAAAGGCGATTTCGACCAGATTCTCCATCGTTCATCTCTATCACCATATTGCGTAAGAGATCTGGCTCTCCTTATGATTTTCGATCATCCCTAGCTTATGCGTCCCATCTCCATCTTCGATTTGCCACTCTGAGCCCTGCGAATTTGGTTGCTTTGGTCATCAATGGACTTAGGGTTATCTGTTCTGATGGTTTATGATTCGAGGCGGTTTAGTGGTGCGATAGAGCTAGGATTGTTGATTGAGAGCTTATTGGGTTAATGGGTTAGGGATTAGAAGGTTCACGGGATAGGAGGGAGACGGTTCATGGGTTAAGAGCTAGAAGGTAGACGGGTTTAGGAATTGTATGGTAAGTTGGCCAATCAGAGTGGAGCATTGCCTCAAATGCGACTCAATAATTCTGGACGACCTAATATCCTTTGCGACTCAACTCTGGACCGGCTTACCAGTCCTCACGACACAAGTCTTGAGTCGGGGCCGAGATAGGACTTGGAGAATTTTCTCATAACCTTGAACTGAAATCTATTCCCTCTTCTATGCCTTACGACTTAAACGCTGCCGGCTAAAAGTGTTGATAACTCAAAGCATAAACGACCTAAGCCACCTTATAACTTTTAAATCGTGGGCGAGTTAACACGTTGAACTGTCTCGGGGCATAATTCTGACTTGAACTTTAACTTGGATTGCTGAAATATTCTGCCTGAATATTGATTTGTTTGGACTCTAACCTGTTAAACTTTGTTGCATATTTTAGTTTTACAGATTGCTTCAATTTGCAAGTATACAACCTGCTTAATACAATAATCACAGAAAATTGGGACGAATATACTGCCATTCATTGCCCACATCCAATGACAGATTAATCAATAGAAGATAATTGACTTAAATAGATTGCGTGAATGAAGTGCTTTAAATCAACGAATTCAAGTAAAGTGCTAAAGCAACATTGAACTAGTCAACTGAAATTGACCGGTTTGCACCAACACTATACCTGAATTTTTAAATTAACAAGTCCTGAAATTTAGTAATTGATCAATTGCCAATTAGCTTAACTTCAGTTATATTTACTTGTTTATTTTCATTAGTTCTGCACAACACTTCACACTTTTAGGAAACGTGCACCTTCGCATTTGAACATCCAGTTGCTTGTGTAGAATGACTTCTCAACAAGAAGAACCGATGGGCCAGGCTGAAGATGTCTTCCCAATAGCTAACCCAGTGGATAACCCTCCGGAGAGAACTTCCACAACTCTGAATCAGCGGGTGTTTAACCAATTGCGCATCCAGTTTGGCATTGACGAAGCTGATGCCTTACTGCCGGGGCCAAATGATACTGCAGACAGGCCCCCTCTTGGCTTTGTTGCTGTCAATCGCCAAATGTGCTTGAGCGGTGCCATCCCACCTTTCAATGACTTCCTTCAGCAATTCCTGCTTCGGTTATCTATCTCTCCATTCCAATTGCACCCCAACGGCCATGCCATTCTGATGGGGTTATGTGTGCTATTTAGGAGAGTTTTGGACCGATTACCGAGCTTTGGGGAAATCTGCAACCTCTGCTCATTCACAAAAATTAAAGATCATCCCTCTATCGTAGTTATAAGGAGTGCTCGAAACCGCAAACTCATCACTGATCTTCCTGAAAGCGTTCATGGATTTCTAAATCAGTTTTTCTTTGTTCGCTGTCCTCCAGGGTTTTATGCCATCTGGAGAGTAGGAAGTAAGATTTCCTGTTTTTATTTCTCCATTCTTGAGCTTTTCGAAATCTGAGTTGCTAAATGCTAACTTCGCTTCTTTTTTCCTGTTTCAGCACTTCCTCCTCCCTCTAGAGATCCATGCTATAAGCAAATTTTTGAAAGACTGAATGCCGTGGCGGCAGAAGAGAGGAGTATAAAGTTTTTGTTAAATGATGAATTTTTACATCAATATGGGCTTCTTCATTCCTCTCGCTTCACTCAGCCTCATGAAGTTCCAACTGAAATTCCCGATTCTCCGACGGAGACTCCTGATGCCCCGGTCTCTACTAAAGAGCACATGCGGGGAGGAACCTCTATAGAAGCTCCCCTAGTAAAGTGTTCAACTCCGAAGGATGTTGCGGGGCCGTCTGACAAGTCTGTACTTGCCCCAGTTATCGAAGAGGAAGAACCTCCACGATCTTCCGGGAGATCTGCTGACGAAGGAGTTGGGAAAGCAAGTCCCAAAAAGCATGATGGCGATGATGTTTTTGAGGGGTTGAGCGACCTAATTGTGACTTCACAAGAACTTTTCAAAGATGATGTTTCCAAAACTATCTCTTCTGTAATCGAGGCGACATCTTCTCTACAACAAATGTCAACTCCTCCTACTCAAGTTATCACCACCTTTACTCCACAGAGTGGTCTGTAGCTTGATGCGTGTAGTTTACACACAACACAACACTTAGGATTTTTCAGCACTTCTACGCACTTATCTTCTTATACTTTAAAGATTTCTAAAGCTTATTATCACTATTTCAGATTCTCCAATGGGGCGCAGCAGCTCATATTACGATGATTTCCAGCGCTACGGGAGGCATGGCCAATATGATTATAGGCGTTACCTCCCCTCTTACAGAGAATCCGATGAAGAAAGAGCTGCCCGAAAGGCTCAAGAGAAGAGGGCTCAAGAGGAGCGCTACGAAAGAAGGGAGAGGGAAGAGCGCCATGATTCTTCACAGAGAGGTGACGATTCCTATAAAAGAAAAACCCATGATGACAGAGGAAAAGGTCACATGGTTGAAGATTCGAGCAAGCGAGCACGACATAGTGAGAAGCACACCACTATAACTCCTGAAAAGGTTACCGCCCCTGCCTCGCTTGATATTCCTTCCGGTTCTCCCGCCCTCGGGAAGTCGGACATCCAAACTATAATTAGCAGACCCAAATTCCAAGTTGGACCGGGTCCTGCCACTTTGCAAAGCCGATTTCCTCAGTGGTGTCTGAAGGGAGTAAGGTTTGACCTTGACTTGGTCCCCATAGACAAGTCTGCCATGTTACAAAACCTTGACGCCGTTAAACTTGACATTGAGAGGATGTCGAACTGGCAGAAACTTGTTGACGAGCTTCAGAGGGTTAATCGCGCGAACATAGAGGCCATGCTCACCATGGAAAATGATAAAGCCGAATGGCAAAAAGTGCTCGAGCAACATGACACCGAGATGAGAAGCATTGCTTCTTACAATGAGGAGCTTGAAGCGAAAGTTGAAGAACTGAAATAAGAGCTTGTTGCTTCCTCCACTTCTTATTCTCAAAAAGAAGAAGTGCTCCTCAAACAAGTGAGAGATGCCCACGCTAGCCAAAGGGATGCCGAAGACTGGCTTGAAGTGCAGAAAAGAATTAGCGAGGGCTATGTCGCTGACATTGAAGAGCTTCAGAAGAAAAACAGCTCCCAAGAGGCGGAGATTCAAATGCTTAAGCTTCAACTTTCTAAAGCTGAAATGGAGCGTGATGAGGCCGTTGCCGGCAAGATTGCAGCTGAAGATTCTCACGAGGCAACGAAAGCCAACATTAGCTCAACATTATTTGATTTCTATCTGCACAGCATTTTGGGGCGTGGCAGCCTTGCCTTTCTAGGCCCTAAGTATGAAATTACACTAGCTGAAGTTTGGGAGGCAGCACTCGATATGCTCGGTGGTAAAGGCACTGGCTACACTGAATCAGCTCTTGAAGAGCATTATCTTGATGATGATGCCCGCGCCGCTCTTGCTAAGGGGAGAGAACAACTTGCAAGATTGAGAGCCGAAACAGCGGCAGGAGAATATTCAGGAAAAATCACCTCGACTACTCCAATACAACCTTCTCCTTCAGCCGAAATTGATATTATCGGTTCTAGTTCTCATTCCCCTTCTCCTACTAAAGTCACCACTGATATTACGAGCATACAAGGTGGAGATGAGGGCGGCGAGAGTGCTGAGGCACAGGCTTACGAAGTTGACATCAGGGAACCGACTTCTGCAGGTAATCCTACTGACAATCTTGCCCGCGTAGACTGCTCATCTGTTTCTTATGAACTTGATGGGCTTTTCGACTACTTCTTGAATCTCGACGAACCTTTATCTCCGCTTTTTGCTGACTTAAACTTTTTTCCTTCTGCAGAGAAAACGTTGGGCATTGTTCAGGGTTCTCCTCCTCCGGTTATCCCTCCTCCGTCTCTTCAGGTGGCTCCTCCTTCTGCTTCACAGCCCGGGTCACAAGAGGAGCAAATTGAGGCTCTTCATGGCTTAGATGACCCTATCATTTCGCAAGAGCAGAAAGACGAGGGACTTGAAGGAGGCGAGATCTCTCCAGAGCGGACTCCTTCTGACGATGTAATTTTGTCCGCTCTTGTTACTCCAGGGAGTGAGTGTTCTTCGAAGAGAAGAAAGAAGCACGGAACATCGAAGAGGAGGGGGAAGAAAATCATTGCTACTGAAGAGGAACCGGAAATTGCACCAGTTGCACCTCCCTCTCCTTCTTCCCTTATGCCTTCAGACCGACCTGAAAAGCTAACCATTCGGCCGGGTAAAGGGTCTAAAGGTGGAAAGAAGAAATGAAGATTTCAGCTTTTAGCTTCTTGTCTTTTATATGTACTGGTCGAGAACTGTGCGGGTACCGGCCCCTGCTTTTTATTTTGAAACTTGTATCTGCAATACAATTGAATAAAATGATCCTTTATTTGTACAGACTCCTGTTTGAATTTGAGAATGCATTTATTATTCATTTTTGCACAAGTTTATTTATATGATATTGCAGCGGGCTTATGGCATGTTGTTTGAGCATTACTTTTGCCGATGTGGCTATACCATATTGTATATAACTATACCATGTTGCCCCCATACCATAAGCTTGTTGCAATATTTTATACTTCGAGGGGACTTGCACTCTTATTTTCTGAAGAATAATTATCTCATTCTTGAAGAAATTCTTCGTAGAGTACAACTCCCTTCATATAAGTTTTTACGCTTTGTTCTTCGAAGAAATCACTTTTCTTTTGCTTATGTACATGTTTTACCAAGTGAATTCTTCTATGAAGTAAAGCGGGCCTATGAAGGGTACTTTAACTTTCTTTTTTTTTTTTTTTTTTTTGAGGAAGGTTATTTTCCAGAATAGGTAAATCACTCTTCCTTTGAAAGTTAAAGTGTGCTCTAGATGAGGATTTTTTTTTCTTACATAGAAAGTTGTACCTCTGAGGAAGGATTTTTTCACGTTTCAGCACTTGGAAGTTTTATTTCAATCTCGGTGAAACGTGTACCTCCAAAGAGTTGTGCCTTTGAAGGAAGCCTTTTCACGTTTCAACACCTGGAAGTTTTATTTCAATCTCGGTGAAACGTGGGCTTCCGAAGAGGTCTTTCTTTTGTTTTACATTTCAACTCTGGTGAAGTGAAATTCCGAAGAGCGGTTGTAACACTTCAACTCCTAGTGAAATGGGCCTCCGAAGAGGGCTTTATTTTTTTTTACATTTCAACTCTGGTGAAGTGAAATTCCAAAGAGCGGTTATAACACTTCAACTCCTGGTGAAATGGGCCTCCGAAGAGGGCTTTTATTTTGTTTTACATTTCAACTCTGGTGAAGTGAAATTCCGAAGAGTGGCTGTTACACTTCAACTCCTGGTGAAATGTGCCTCCGAAGATTGCCTGGAAGTTACTCTCTCATGGTTCGATGGTCATGACTCCTCCAATCTTTTTTGGTTGAGTAGAGAACTTTCTTTTTTATGGCATATGCTTCGTTTGAGGTCTTTATCCTCCGAAGAGTTGTGCCTCCGAAGAGGACTTTAGTTGTTCCTTGTCCACTTGCTTATGCCTTTTCAGTGATTCTCTATTTATTTTTTTAAGCTTGCACTCCCTTCTCTTACAAGTAGCCTGTTTAATCCAAAGAAGTGTACTTCATTGCTAGGCCAGTTCACGAGAACGGACATAAGCTTCTTAATTGGATGTTTGTTTGTTCAAACTTCTCAATTTATTAGCTAAAGCCCGTTTTCGGCGAAATCATTGACCGTTCAATTGAAGCACTTCTTATCTAGGATTTAAGCTCGGGAATTTTGTGACTTGGAATTTGTTTGTTGAATGATAACAAGAATCACTTGGTCTTGTAATGTGCAAGTTTTGTTTTTGTTGCCTGCAAAAATTTAAATCGACATTTCAGTAATACATTTAATGTACTTTTCATATCGAAAATAAAGCAAGCATGCAATAATAATAAGGAACACAAGATTTATAGTGGTTCGGCCAAGAACTTGGGCCTACATCCACTTTATAGTCTTTCATTATTCACTTGCATCAGTTTTACAATCGCTTTCAATTACAGGAATCATACATTCATAATTCTTTTTACAATATTTCAACAAAGCTATTAAGTAAAGTATGGACGCAAGCGATTGCTGTTCCAAGCTCTTGGAATTTGATTTCCTTCGACAGTAGTGAGTTTGAATGTGCCGTCCAGAAGCTTTTGACCTATGACATACGGTCCTTCCCAATTTGGCCCAAACACACCTGTTGTTGTCATAATTCTCTTTAGGACTAGATCTCCAATTTCAAAGCTGCGTTGGCGAACTTTGGAATTGAAATGTCTGGCTATCCTTTGCTGATGAGATGCGATTCTGAGCTCAGCCTCTTCTCTTTTTTCGTCAAGGAGATCTAGTGCCTCAAGCTGTAGTTTCTCATTCTCCGCTTGATTGAAATGGATTCTTCTATGTGAAGGGACTTCTGTTTCTACCAGAATCATTGCCTCTGATCCGTATGCCAATGAAAACGGAGTATGCCCAGTCGCAGTTTTGTGGGTAGTTCTGTATGCCCATAGTGCCAGCGGTAGCTTATCGACCCAACCGCCTTTTGCTCTTTCAAGTTGCTTCTTGATGGTTGACTTGATAATTTTATTTACGGCTTCCACTTGCCCGTTTGCCTGCGGATGGGCTACTGTTGAGAAACTCTTTCGGATTTTAAATCGTTTGCAAAAATCTTGGAATTCTTCACTTTCGAACTGAGTACCATTGTCTGTAATTATTTTTTGAGGCACGCCGTATCTGCAAATGATGTTTTTAGTCACAAAACTTATCATCTTCTTTGAGGTGATAGTAGCCAGTGGTTCAGCTTCTGCCCACTTAGTAAAATAATCTACAGCAACAATGGCATATTTAATTCTAGATTTGGCAGTTGGTAACGGTCCTACAAGGTCTATTCCCCATATCGCAAACGGCCATGGGCTAACCATCTGTGTGAGTTCAGTGGAAGGAGCTCTAGGAATTTTGGAGAATCTTTGGCACCTGTCACATTTTCGGGAATAGTCTGCTGCATCTCGATTAATTTCTGGCCAAAAATATCCGTATCGGAGAATCTTTTTCGCTAAAGTTTGACCACCTAAATGTTCACCACATTCTCCCGCATGCACCTCAGCTAGGATTGTTTTGGACTCTTCCCTGGATACACACCGAAGTAACGGCATTGAGAATCCCCGTCTGTATAACTGGCCATCTTGGACTATATAGCGAGAGGCTTTCCTCAGTAGCTTCTTTCGTTCTTTTGAATTTTCCGGTAAAGATCCATTGAGCAGATATTCTGTTATTGGAGTCATCCATGGTTCTTGCTTTTGAGACACGCTCATGATCCAATCAATATCCATCTCATCAATGCTTGGGGTCGACAGGATCTCCACTGGAGTTAACCCCAGAAATTGAGCTTCGCCTGTGCTAGAATACTTTGCGAGAGAATCTGCTTTCATGTTTTCTTCTCGAGGAATGTGACTTATCATGTAATGACCGAAATCACCTAGGAGTTCCCAAGCCTTTGACACGTAGGCGGGCAGATTCCCCCCTTTCGCTTGGAATTCCTTTTTGACTTGGCATACAATAAGCTGAGAATCACTGAAGATCTGTAACGCTCGGATGTTTAATTCTTTAGCAATCCTCAAGCCAGCGATAAGGGCTTCATATTCTGCTTCATTTTTTGTCGAAGGAAATTCCAATCTTAGTGCATAGCATAATGATCGACCTTCAGGGGTCTCGAGTACAACTCCGGCTCCAGAACAGTAGTCGTTTCTCGCGCCATCAACATATAACTTCCATTAGATTGGGGAATCGTCGATCGTTTCCTCCTCACTGTTACCCTTATCAGTGAATTCTGCGATGAAATCTGCTAAAGCTTGTCCATTGATTGCTTTTCGGGGATGATAAGTGATGTCATATTGACTGAGTTCAATATTCCACTTTAGAAGACGACCCGAAGTCTCAGGCGAAACAGGACTTGCTTTAAAGGTTGATCAGTGAGGACTCTGATCGGATGAGCTTGAAAATATTGCCTCAACTTCCTAGATGCAATTAGTAGGCAATAGGCGAGTTTTTTCAACTTAGAGTAATTCATCTCTGCCCCAGTGAGTCTTTTGCTGATATAGTAAACTCGATGTTGAATCCCTTTGTCTTCTCGTATTAGCGCTGCACTTAAAGCATGAGATGATACTGCCAAGTATATAAGAAGATCCTCGCCATCGCCAGGCCTAGAAAGTATTGGATGCATTTCCATATGGCGAATCAATTCATCAAAGGCTTTTTGGCATTCGGGAGTCCAATTGAAGTTTTTCTTTCCTTTCTTTAGGGCATCAAAGAATGGGATGCATTTATCTGTGGCTTTGAAAATGAACCGACTCAAGGTGGCGACTTTTCCATTGAGACTTTGGAGTTCCTTCTTTGTTCTAGGAGCTTTGATTTCCTTTAAGGCGGTAATTTGAGCTGGACTAGCCTCAATGCCCCTTGAGCTCACGATGAAACCTAAAAACTTGCCGGATTCCACTCCAAATGAACATTTTAAAGGATTGAGCTTCATTCCGTATCTTCGGAGGACTGCGAACATGTCTGCTAAGTGTTCTATGTGATCCACTGCTTTCTTAGACTTTACTAACATGTCATCGACGTAGACTACCATAGTCTTGCCCAATTGCGGTTTGAACATAGCATTAACAAGTCTTTGGTATGTTGCCCCTGCATTCTTCAGCCCGAAGGGCATAACTCTGTAGCAGTAAAGACCAACGTTGGTGATAAAGCTCGTGTCCTCCTGATCTGGCTCATGCATCATCATCTGGTTATATCCGGAGTAAGCATCCATAAAAGATAACAATTCGTGTCCCGCTGTTCCGTCTACCAGTTGATCGATTCTGGGTAATGGGAAGCAGTCTTTGGGGCAGGCCTTGTTTAGATCTGAAAAATCGATGCATACTCTCCATTTTCCGTTGCTTTCTTAACCAGCACTGGATTTGAAACCCAATTCGGATAGGTAGATTCTTTGGTAAAATTATTCTCCATGAGCCGATCAACTTCTTCTTTTAACGCTGCTACCTTTCTGGACCTTGAGCTCTCCTTTTCTGCTTCACAGGTGTAAATTTTGGATCAATATTTAGAGCGTGTACTGCAACTTCCGGGGATATTCCGCACATATCGGCATGAGTCCAAGCAAAAACATCCAAATTTGCCTTTAAAAAAGATATTAAGATATTCTGAATTGACACATTAAGTTGTGAACCCACATTCAACACCTTGTTTGGGTCCTTTAGGTCAACAGGTACTGGTATTGTCGTTTCCACTTGTACCACTCTATTCTCCCCTGCACTGACTTTTCTAGGATCCATTTCTTTCCTTGCTCCGCTGTGCTCACCAGTGCAGGGTCCGCCCTGTAATTGCTACAAGGCTGGTTCTTTGATACGGACTGGGGCTGCCGCATCCTTTCCCATTTCTCTTTTTCTGGTTTCTCGTGGCTCTGTTAGATAACATTCCCGCCCCGCATTTTGATCTCCTTTTATAACTCCCACTCCATTATCTGTGGGAAATTTAAGGGTGAGGCACCATGGGGCCAGGACTACTTTGAATGCTGCGAGAGTTGGACGGCCAAGGAAAGCATTGTAAGAAGAAAATTCGTCGACAATCACAAAAGTCTGCTTGCGGACCACTTTTCTCTCTCCTTCTCCAAGTTCCACAAACAAATCAACGGTTCCTATTGGCTGTTTTGGCTCCCCAGTGAAGCCAGCGATTTTCTGCGATGAGGCTTGCACATCAGCCATAGGGATCTTCATTTTGTCGAATGTTTTCTTGAAGAGGATATTGCAGGATGTGCCACAATCAATGAGAACTCTTCTGACAATAGCTGGCCCGATACCAGCCGAGATGACTAAGGGATCCAAGGTAGGAGCTTCAATACCTGCGGAATCCCTGGCTCTGAACACAATATCATCATTGAAAGTTCTTTGTTGCTTCAGGGGCATAGCACCTTCCAAAACGAATACATCTTCCTCGGTCGGTACATACTTCAAAGCTCGGGTATACCTTTCCATCTCACCCCAGCTTCTGCCTGCTGGGTGAGGTCCTCCTGTAATGACATTGATAATGGGCCTTCCAGATTCATGCCCTGCAGCCTTCTCACCTGTCCTAGGCTGATGAGCAGGAGCTTGTTGCCCCTGACTAGACGAAGCAGGATTGTTGCTATTCTTTTTCACAAATTGCTGCAGCTTGTTTTCCCTTAGCAACTCTTCAATCAGATTTTTCAACTGGCGGCATTCGTCGGTCTCATGACCGGGTTGATTATGGAAGCGGCAGAACTTGTCACTCTGTATAGCCTTTTTCCCGGTCCTCAGAGGAAGAGGTTTAGGAAAATCGACAGAATTTTTAGTGGCAAGGTAGATACGCTCCGGTGTATCCGATAAGGGAGTATACTCTGATGGCTTGAAGGATCGAGGCTTCTTCAGATTACTCTGTTTCTTCCCATTGTTATTTTCCCTTTTTTGCCCTACAGATTCATTCTTGCGTGGAGCAACAGTGTTATCTTCTACTTTTTCCAACATTGCCTTTACCGGTACGGGACGGCTTTCCAGGCGCATGAACTCATCTGCTTTCTTGTAGAATTTTTCAAGGGAATTTGGTTCCTTCATGTTTAGCCATTTTCCAAATTCGCTCGACTTGTCGATGGCCCTCATCAGATAGGTCAAGATCATCCGTGGTTCTGCATTGTCTACCTCGGCCAGCGCTATATTAAAGCGATTCAAGAAAGATCTGATAGTTTCTCCTGGATTCTGCTCTAAACTTGACAACGACATGATGTCCTTGGCTTTTGAAGCATATAGTCTGAACTGCTCCTTGAATTTCTGGGTCAAGTACGAAAACTGATCAATAGATCGGATTTGTAGCTTGGTGAACCACAGTAGAGCCACACCTTCTAGATATACAGGAAAATATCGGCACTTTATCTCATCAGAGGCTCTGGCACCTGTCATGTGCCAATTATACTTGTATAAGAATTCGTTCGGATCACTTGTCCCCTTGTAAGCTGGAATGGTTGGAGGGACAAACTTCCTTGGGAATTCAGCCTTTAAGATTTTCTCAGTAAATGGAGTTTTACTTGGGGCGAAACCCCATTCTTTCTCGTCTTCAACCCTCTGCATACTCTCTTTCATGATCTGTCGGACCATTCCAGAAAGGTACTCCTCATCATGTCGAGTTCTAGATCCACCAACCTCAGGAAGTGTTTGTTCAAAGGGGCTAGCAGCCCTTTCAGGAGCATTCCTTTCTTCAGCATCATGAATGTTGCCAGCATGTTTGAATGATGATTGATATCTATCGATTGTTAAAATAGACATTATGCGCCGTTAGTAAGCGGATGTTATTTATTAAAAACATATACCGCGAATATTTCATAAATAGTGAAATTGGTATTATATATAATAGCAATATATATATATTGGCATATGTATATATTGCAGTTATTGATTTCCCGCATTTGTATAGTGGATGAGACCCTATTGCGCCGTCTATTAAGCGGATAATATTTTAAATCCCATATACCGCGATAATTTCGTACTGGAGCGAAATTGGTATTGTGCTAATGTTTGTGGATATAGGAAAACAGGTTGGAGGGATCCAACTGGATTCCTCAACAGTATTTATTTGATTTCAGATATTTTGATATTTGATGGATTATCATATCGATATATGATATCGTTGTAGTCGTGATTGACTATTTGGTGTGTAGCATCATTGGACCAAATTTTGGAATTTTGAAAGGATTTCAAAGTGATTTTTGAAAGAAAACGTTTATAAAAAATTTTTGGAATTGATCCATTATAAATAAATAAACGTTATAATTTTAATGTTATAAAAATTATGATTTTTGAGAAATATAGTTAAAGGTTGATTTTTGAAAATATGAGGCTAATGATTTTATAAAATAGTTTAATCGGGATTTTTGAAATTATTATAAAAAGTTGAAAATATAGGATTTATAAAATTTAATTATTTTATAAATCAAAATGGTGAAATTTTAAAGGAGATTAAAGACGTTTTAAAAGAATTGTTAACGCTAAAATTTGAACGCTAACACCCCGGGGTATGAAGTGAGATTGTGAAAGCACCACCCGATAGCTCGGGAACAGATTATAAGCAGATAATAGCGAAAAAGCAGTAAACAACAGCAATTTTATAGTGGTTCGGCTTAAGAGAGAGCCTACGTCCACTTTGAATATCTTTATTGACGATTTGATTACAAGTCGATGCAATTACACTTTGATTACAACACACATCGAGTTACAAGTGACTTAGAACAAGTAGCCTAAACTTCAATGTCGATCCAAATCTTTGAACTCATGTTGGACATGTATGATTTCTTCGTGAAGTTCCTTGAAAGTGTTGAAGTAGTTCAGAATGCAGCAGAGTAACGGCGCTTGAAATGAATGAGCCAAAAAGTCCCTTGAATGTTGGAGGTGGCCATGTATTTATAGGCAAATTTCCGGGCTGGAATTGTTAAGTCATGAGTCGTGACCGACTCACATATTACGAGTCAGCAAGCAGTGGCATAGATGAAATGGCATTGATCTTGTTCCTCGTATGCTTAGGTTGCCAGCGACTTATGATAATTCGTTAGTCACCTTGAGTCGTTGGAAACCCTGAGTCGGTCTGCCCCATAAACCACTAACTAGTTAAACCACTCTGCTCCTCTAAGGCATTAACTCGTTGAGTCGTTGATCCACTGAGTCGTTACGAACCTTGAGCAGATGAGTCGGTCCAGTCCTTGAGTAGATGAGTCGGTCCAGTCCTTGAGTCGTCTCGTATGAGCCGTGAACTTCGTTGAGTCGGTAACTCAATGAGTCGGGCTGTATCATGAACTGTTAACCTCCATGAGTCGTTCCATTCCTCTAAGTTGCCTTGAGCCTTAGCTCGTCAGCCAATTGAGTCGCTACCAGTTGAGTCGGTCCTTTCCTTAATTTGCTGAATCCCCTTGAGTCGTTGATCCAATGAGTCGTTAAAGACCTTAAGTGGATGAGTCGGCCCAAGTTTCATCTCGTTAGCAGAACAGGGTTAACAAGAATAATATAAATTGATTTATATAAGAGATTTATAAATTGATAATTTATAAATTAAAATATTTGAATTATAAAAACGAGATTTTATAAATGTTAGAATAAATTGTGAATGAATTTCATAAATGAATGAAATTTATAGAATTATAAACGGTGAAGTTATAAATGGAATTTTATAAGCAGTAGGTTTATAAAATTTATAAAGTTATTGAAAGAATAGATTTGGATAAATAATTGAATCTTATAAGATTTATAATTATGAAGTTCAAAGGAACGATTTTGCAAACAAATAAATTATAAGTATTTCACTTATGATATGAACTTTTGTTTTATAATTGAGTTATAAATTGAATAGGTTAATAAAGGAATTTATAAAAGGAAGTTGTTACAAAATAAATAGAAATGGAGTTTATAAACATTGTTTTATAAATTCGCAAACGACTTATTTTGATAAGAAAATTGTCGAAATCTATTAATGGAGTTATATTCACATTTTTGACGGTGAATAATCCTTTAAAATAAAATGAACAAAAGGATGAAATGTGTTAACAA
This sequence comes from Allium cepa, assembly GCA_030765085.1. Classification (NCBI taxonomy): domain Eukaryota; kingdom Viridiplantae; phylum Streptophyta; class Magnoliopsida; order Asparagales; family Amaryllidaceae; genus Allium; species Allium cepa. Next base: position 883,308,701 of record CM060943.1, on the reverse strand, counting down.
AGTATATTCACGTTTTGAATAGTGAATATTATGTTAAAGAAAATGTTTTAGATGTGATGTTTTAAATAGAATTAAAACGATCTAACGATGTTTTCAAAAGGTGTTAAGATTCGAAACCATAGATTTCAACATTCATTGTTGAAATAGACGTTTTCGAGAAATAAAAGGAAATGGTGGACTATAGCACTATTGTTATAGTAAATGATTTCCGAAAGGAAATGTTTTGTATAGTATTGGGATTTATATATCTATTTTAATTTTGAATCCCTATACTAGTGATTTTGGGTTGTCGTAACGATGTTTTACGCAACATTCATTTTGGCCCAAATAAATATGTTTAAGAGAATGATTTCCTTAAAGAATGAAATATATACTTAATCTCGATTTAAGTATATTGAATATTTTCCAAGTGTTGAAAATAAATGGATTTGATAATTACTTATTAAATAAGTATGGAAATGTTTTCCAATATAAAGTGAATGTTTTGAAAATTTATCTTCTTGAAGATAAATTGAAATGAATAATTGAAATCGTTTATTCATAAATATTTTGAAATATAAATTCATTATGGAATTTATAAATGAAAAGGAGAATTTGTTTAAAAATAAATATTGATTTATTTTTGAAGTGTGAAAATTATATATCTTGTAAAGATATTTTTGGGAAATAAATAATTTGGAAAATTATTTGGAATCTGGTGATGTTGTGCATATCCATTGATAGTTCAATAACCGACTATCAATATTTACCTTTGAAAGGTATTTGTTGTGATTTGTTGAATTTGAATGCTACGCTTATTTTTAAATTATTGCGCTCGTTATTCGGATTACCCATTCCGAATAGTGATACGACGTAATGGATAGCATTGAAGATCGGTGTTGAAGACCCGGTATTTGCGAGAGCGATAGGATGACCTGTCGATTGACTCTGCACCGAGTAGCTACGGTATTGAGTTCTCCATATGTGATGGGAAATCCGATCAGGATTGTGGATATCCGGATTGCAAGGACTTCTTTGTAAGTGCCTTCGGTTCTATTCGAGCCCGGAACAGACTTGTATGGATTGTATGTCTGACGTTACAAATTGAGATATAAAGCAGATTTCTTTCAAATATATTTCTGTTGGTGGCGGAGAATTTATTCTCTTAGCTTAACACCCTTCTTTGAGACGTACGAGCTCAGAGGTTATGTATTATCAGCAATATATTTCCAATTTGGTAATGTGACATGCTGAGTGTTGTTGTGAAATGATCATTGTGTTGATTATTTGTGATAGGATCATTTATTTGATCGTCTATCTTAGTGATCATTTCTATGATCATTTGTTGACCCAAAGCATGGCTTTTGTATAAAGTATGTTTTTGTGGACGTGACTTCGTCGAGCCTCACACCTCGGGAATGGTCAAAGCAGGAAAGATGCGGCAAGGTTATGAGGCGTAGCGCCCTTTAGGGTATGTGCATTTCCTTCTGGAAAAGGGTGGTATCATGGTATAGAGCCCAGATACTTACTCATGTTGAAAACACTTTATGATTGTGTGAATTGATTGCGAGCGCTCGGATAAAGGTCCCAAAGGACCGGGGGATGGCATACTCGGTCAGTTGTTACTCAGTTAGGGGTAACCCGACCTTGTGTTGGCAGAGATCCGGTTTGGTTCTCGGGGATGTCCATCCAGAGGCATTCTCATGTGGCAATGGGAAGTTCCTTGGCCTGACCATTCGTTGGAAATCCAAAGAAACAATACGAGACTTGTACGGTTTTAGTTGTATAACCTGCTATGGAATGTGGCGGTAACCTGCTATTGAACATAGTTAGCTATAGTAGGCATAGTTTGAACTGTCTATGTTGGCTAAGATTTATATTCTACTTTCGAAATGAATTTTTCCTACACTATGCACTAGTAATAATATCAAATGTTCTTTTTAATGCGTATCAAGCATCTTTGACTATCATAAGGAGAAATCTCCTCCGATTCTGCGTTTGCATTGTGTGTGTGTGCGGGAGGCCTTATGGTAGTCTCATTTTTAAAAGCATTGCGAATTGACTTTAAAAATATTCCTCTATTTTGATTTTTAAAGATAAATAAACTGTTTTGAGTCCTCACACCAGTCACATGACTGACTCGGAGTTTATTGTTTTCCTTCCTAAACTCTGGGTGCCCACTGATTTTCACACTGGCAGTCAAGAGTTAGGTTTATCAGGATATTCTGGAGTTGCTGGAGGCAAGATGGATGGCATGGCGTATTACTAGTATATAGTATTGCTTTTTCCGCTGCACTATTTGATGTCGTTGTTGTTGTACACTCTGATGTAATGAAATGTAATGTATGAAATGTAATAACTAATATAGTTCTTTGTTTAAAGATTATTCATTTATTATTATATGTTGTTCCGCTGCGAATTATGAGATTCTGATGTTGTTCGGTTGTTTTCTTTCTGTTCCGTTCTATTATTTTTTTTCCTCTCTATTTTCTATCGTCTTATCTCTTCTTCTGCCTTTCTCTTCTTTTTAAAACCCTAACTATTCGGTTTTTCGACAACAAAAAATCGAAAACGTTACGATGTGGTATCAGAGCATATGGTTAAGCGACAACCATGGTTCTGTTGGGTATTACTCATTAGAGATAGAGTCAGTAGTACTCTAGAATGAGTTGAGTGTAATAATAGCTATGAAGGCGTATTTGTTAGTGAATATAAAATTGTTTTATATTGTGATGATTGGTTTGTTGAGTGGTATATGAACCTTCATCGGCGCAGCCTCGAAACTGAATCGAAGGGGTTTCTAAACACTTGAATAGAACAATTCGACACAATATTGTTTTAAATTGGGTAAATGAAATAATTTTACCTTGATTATATTTTGTATATGAAGAAATAATTTTTCAGAATTATTAAAGTGTATATAAATGGATTGTTTAGTTGTTTGAATAATCTAAATAAAAGAATAATTGTATAAGCAAATGAATTATAAGAATTGAATTATAATTAATGTGATTTACAATTGTGAAATAAACTTGTATATAAAAGAAGTGAGACTATATGAATATATTTATGAATATGAGTTATAAATAAAAATGAATTTAAAGTTAAATGGAAATTTACTTTAGAATTAGAATCTGAATTTATTTATAAGTGGGAATTTAAGTTATGTAAAACCAAGTGATGTTTATTAAATGGAAGTATAACTTAAGTGATGTTGAATGAAGTTGATTTTGATATCAAAGTAAATTAATAAAGTTAAGTGATAGATATGAACTTAAGTTATGTAAATGAAATTCAACTTTTGTAATTGAATTGAATTAATGGATTGAATGTTAATCAATTGAAAGTGAATAATTGGTATGGAAATAATGAATGTAAGTTAATTCATTAAAATTTAATGTTATTGGAAGTTGAATAATTGAATGCAAATCAATTTAATTAAACCAAATTGAATGAATATAAGCAAAGGAATTTGGTTGTAATTAATATACATTGATTGTTATATGGTTGTTAGTTGATTGTATATAATTCATTAAGTATTAATGGAATTGAGTTAATGAAATTGGAAGCTAAAGTAATTGAAATCCAATTGAAAATTAAGTGAATCTTAAATAGAATTGAATTTGATTTGGAAGTGAACCAACTTGAATATGAATTAGTGAATGCAAACTAATTAAAATTGAATATGAAAGAATGTTAGTAAAATCCAATGTAAATGAATCTATGTGATTAAATTGAAAACCTAATTCATTTAATATTTATGAGAATATGAATGAATATTTATTGGTTATGAATGTTAGTTGGATAATAGTTGGTTGATGTTTGCATTTGTTGTTTTGTTGCATTTGCTATGTTGGCATATATAGTTGTTATGTTGCTATATGTTGTATATCGATACTATTTTCATATATGCATGTTTCTCATGTTGTTTGTTGAGTGTTTAGTAGGTGCGGATCGTGTTTGCTTCGCATTTGGAGCTCGCTTTCGCGCTATATTAGCCGTATATGCTCGCTAATAAAATAATAAGGTACATATCTCGGATTACATACTGTACTTTTATACTTTTTTCCCTGCGGGATGCCTCATTACTTGATGAGATGTATATTTGTGATATATATACTGTCATTTTTTTTTCGGATCGAGCCGCGCAAAGGAGACTATGGCGAATTTTTCCGGAAATTTAAGGCGTTAGAAAAAATTTGAGAAAATTGGAAAATTTTGAAAACTATAACTTTGATTTGAAATTGAAAGTTAAACAATAGTAGTTGTTTTTGAAAAGATAACTAAGTATGATTTGAAAAACTTAGTAAAGTTATTGTAAAAAATTTAACTATGGATTTTGGGAAAGTTAATAAATTCTGTAACTTTTCTTACTTGATAATTTCGAGGACGAAATTCTTTTAAGGGGGGAAGATTGTAACGACCCAGAATTTTTAATAATTAAAATTTAAATATTTAATTAATTTTAAATATTAATAAGTGAATTTATAAGTCGAATAAATTTTATTTCGAATAATTGGATTTAATTAGATAATTAAATCGATAATTCAATATGTTAAATTATGGAAATAATTGAAAATTGAGTTAAATATGATTGAAAATGATTTGTAAAATTATATTTTATCATATTGAAGTTAGAACGATATTTTAGAACTTTTAAAATCGAATTAAAAGTTAATTTGTGAAAATTGAATATTTTAATATTTAATCGACTGGTGAAATTAGTCAATTTTTGAACAGTCTCAGAATTGGACGAAACCAGTTCCATTGGATCCGTAACAGTTAGTTATTACCGGATTTCAATTTTTGTAGCAATAGGAGTTATCGTTTGATCGTAGCAGCTCGAAACGCATCGTAATTGTTTTTAATATTAATTTGGCGAGTTAAAATAGCCATTTTTCAAAAAGTCTCGGATTTCGACGAAACCAGTTTCATCGGATCCGTAATGTGATATTATTGTAAGGTTTCAAATTTCGTGTCAATCGGATTTACCGTTTGTCTGGTACAAATTAGAACGCCTAGAAAATCGTTTAAATCGGTTTAATTTAAATTGAACGTTTATTGCCATAACTTGCACAGATGTCCGAATAAGCTTTCGAAACCTGTTCCATTGTGTCCGGAACGCGGGGTAAACCCTAGAAACGCTGGTTTCGGCGCGTAAATCGGAGTTTAGAAAACCCGGAATGAATAGTGTTTTGAATAATTTCCTATAAATAACCCTTAACCTCTCACAAATAAAATAAAATAAAATAAACCCTAATTCTAAACTGCAGCCGCCACTAACAAATGAAGGGCCGAAATTATCTCAACTTCATCCCCAAATTTCTTCAAATCCATCAAGTAATTCAAGAAACTCTCTAAATGAAAGTTGTAGAGCGTCTCGAACTCTACATATTCAACGGTGGAGATCGAGATTGGAGCTATGGATCAACGGGAAAATGGAGATGAAGGCGTACGGTTGTGCACGCATTTCGAGGCTGTAGGGGGGCCGAGCTCATCCATGTTCCAGCCGAAGATAGCTCTTGCAATGGGCTTCAATATGGAGGTGGTTTGATGAAGTTTCGTCGAGCGAGGAGATTGCAAAGTGGAACCCTAGTTTCGTGCAAAATGGGTTTGGTTGCGTTTTGTTTCCTGGAGATGATACGTGAGTGGGGAAGATGGAGCGCACGGCTGTGATGAAGGGTGATGGGATCCTACGGCCCAGATTAGATTAGGTTTGAAAATTAAATTATGTTGTAAATTTTAATTATAAAATCGTGTAAACTTCAAAAATGCATATCTTTTTCATACGAGGTCGAAAACGCGCGAAACCAGTTGCGTTGGAATCGTATGGACGAGCATTACGCGATGGAGTTGGATTGGAGTCGTTTGGAGTTAGTGAGAATTTCGGGTAAAATTAAACGCACGTTTAATTTTATTCGAAATAAATCGCTAAAGCGAAATTGAAATCAAGGTGAGATCTTCTCACTCAATCGAATCAGTTTCGATTTTATTTTGAATAGTTATATTTAAAATATTTGAATGCATGTTTGAATGATGATTGATATCTATTGATTGTTAAAATAGACATTATGCACCATTAGTAAGCGGATGTTATTTATTAAAAACATATACCGCGAATATTTCATAAACAGTGAAATTGGTATTATATATAATAGCAATATATATATATATATTGGCATATGTATATATTGCAGTTATTGATTTCCCGCATTTGTATAGCGGATGAGACCCTATTGCGCCGTCTATTAAGCGGATAATATTTTAAATCCCATATACCGCGATAATTTCGTACTGGAGCGAAATTGGTATTGTGCTAATGTTTGTGGATGTAGGAAAACAGGTTGGAGGGATTCAACTGGATTCCTCAATAGTATTTATTTGATTTCAGATATTTTGATATTTGATGGATTATCATGTCGATATATGATATCATTGTAGTCATGATTGACTATTTGGTGTGTAGCATCATTGGACCAAATTTTGGAATTTTGAAAGGATTTCAAAGTGATTTTTGAAAGAAAACGTTTATAAAATATTTTTAGAATTGATCCATTATAAATAAACAAAAGTTATAATTTTAATGTTATAAAAATTATGATTTTTGAGAAATATAGTTCAAGGTTGATTTTTGAAAATATGAGGCTAATGATTTTATAAAATAGTTTAATCGGGATTTTTGAAATTATTATAAAAAGTTGAAAATATAGGATTTATAAAATTTAATTATTTTCTAAATCAAAGTGGTGAAATTTTAAAGGAGATTAATGACGTTTTAAAAGAATAATATAAATTGATTTATATAAGAGATTTATAAATTGATAATTTGTAAATTAAAATATTTGAATTATAAAAACGAGATTTATTAAGTGTTAGAATAAATTGTGAATGAATTTCATAAATGAATGAAATTTATAGAATTATAAACGGTGAAGTTATAAATGGAATTTTATAAACAGTAGGTTTATAAAATTTATAAAGTTATTGAAAGAATAGATTTGGATAAATAATTGAATCTTATAAGTTATAAGATTTATAATTATGAAGTTCAAAGGAACGATTTTGCAAACAAATAAATTATAAGTATTTCACTTATGATATGAACTTTTGTTTTATAATTGAGTTATAAATTGAATAGGTTAATAAAGGAATTTATAAAAGGAAGTTGTTATAAAATAAATAGAAATGGAGTTTATAAACGTTGTTTTATAAATTCGCAAACGACTTATTTTGATAAGAAAATTGTTGAAACCTATTAATGGAGTTATTTTCACATTTTTGATGGTGAATAATCCTTTAAAATAAAATGAATAAAAGGATGAAATTTGTTAACAAAGTATATTCACGTTTTGATTAGTGAATATTATGTTAAAGAAAATGTTTTAGATGTGATGTTTTAAATAGAACTAAAACGATCTAACGATGTTTTCAAAAGGTGTTAAGATTCGAAACCATAGATTTCAACATTCTTTGTTGAAATAGACGTTTTCGAGAAATAAAAGGAAATGGTGGACTATAGCACTATTGTTATAGTAAATGATTTTCGAAAGGAAATGTTTTGTATAGTATTGGGATTTATATATCTATTTTAATTTTGAATCCCTATACTAGTGATTTTGGGTTGTCGTAACGATGTTTTACGCGACATTCGTTTTGGCCCAAATAAATATGTTTAAGAGAATGATTTCCTTAAAGAATGAAATATATATTTAATCTCGATTTAAGTATATTGAATATTTTCCAAGTGTTGAAAATAAATGGATTTGAGAATTACTTATTAAATAAGTATGGAAAATGTTTTCCAATATAAAGTGAATGTTTTGAGAATTTATCTTTTTGAAGATAAATTGAAATGAATAATTGAAATCGTTTATTCATAAATATTTTGAAATATAAATTCATTATGGAATTTATAAATGAAGAGGAGAATTTGTTTAAAAATAAATATTGATTTATTTTTGAAGTGTGAAAATTATATATCTTGTAAAGATATTTTTGGGAAATAAATAATTTGGAAAACTATTTGGAATCTGGTGATGTTGTGCATATCCATTGATAGTTCAATAACCGACTATCAATATTTACCTTTGAAAGGTATTTGTTGTGATTTGTTGAATTTGAATGCTACGCTTATTTTTAAATTATTGCGCTCGTTATTCGGATTACCCATTCCGAATAGTGATACGACGTAATGGATAGCATTGAAGATCGGTGTTGAAGACCCGGTATTTGCGAGAGTGATAGGATGACCTGTCGATTGACTCTGCACCGAGTAGCTACGGTATTGAGTTTTCCATATGTGATGGGAAATCCGATCAGGATTGTGGATATCCGGATTGCAAGGACTTCTTTGTAAGTGCCTTCGGTTCTGTTCGAGCCCGGAACAGACTTGTATGGATTGTATGTCTGACGTTACAAATTGAGATATAAAGCAGATTTCTTTCAAATATATTTCTGTTGGTGGCGGAGAATTTATTCTCTTAGCTTAACACCCTTCTTTGAGACGTACGAGCTAAGAGGTTATGTAGTTGAAGGTTATCAGCAATATATTCCCAATTTGGTAATGTGACATGCTGAGTGTTGCTGTGAAATGATCATTGTGTTGATTATTTGTGATAGGATCATTTATTTGATCGTCTATCTTAGTGATCATTTCTATGATCATTTGTTGAACCAAAGCATGGCTTTTGTATAAAGTATGTTTTTGTGGACGTGACTTCGTCGAGCCTCACTCCTCGGGAATGGTCAAAACAGGAAAGATGCGGCAAGGTTATGAGGGGTAGCGCCCTTTAGGATATGTGCATTTCCTTCTGGAAAAGGGTGGTATCATGGTATGGAGCCCAGATACTTACTCATGTTGAAAACACTTTATGATTGTGTGAATTGATTGCGAGCGCTCGGATAAAGGTCCCAAAGGACCGGGGGATGGCATACTCGGTCAGTTGTTACTCAGTTAGGGGTAACCCGGCCTTGTGTTGGCAGAGATCCGGTTTGATTCTCGGGGATGTCCATCCAGAGGCATTCTCATGTGGCAATGGGAAGTTCCTTGGCCTGACCATTCGTTGGAAATCCAAAGAAACAATACGAGACTTGTACGGTTTTAGATGTATAACCTGCTATGGAATGTGGCGGTAACCTGCTATTAAACATAGTTAGCTATTGTAGGCATAGTTCGAAATGTCTATGTTGGCTACGATTTATATTCTACTTTCGAAATGAATTTTTCCTACACTATGCACTAGTAATAATATCAAATGTTCTTTTTAATGCGTATCAAGCATCTTTGACTATCATAAGGAGAAATGTCCTCCGATTCTGCGTTTGCATTGTGTGTGTGTGCGGGAGGCCTTATGGTAGTCTCATTTTTAAAAGCATTGCGAATTGACTTTAAAAATATTCCTCTATTTTGATTTTTAAAGATAAATAAACTGTTTTGAGTCCTCACACCAGTCACATGACTGACTCGGAGTTTATTGTTTTCCTTCCTAAACTCTGGTGCCCACCAATTTTCACACGGGCAGTCAAGAGTTAGGTTTATCAGGATATTCTGGAGTTGCTGGAGGCAAGATGGATGGCATGGCGTATTACTAGTATATAGTATTGCTTTTTCCGCTGCACTATTTGATGTTGTTGTTGTTGTACACTCTGATGTAATGAAATGTAATGTATGAAATGTAATAACTAATATAGTTCTTTGTTTAAAGATTATTCGTTTATTATTATATGTTGTTCCGCTGCGAATTGTGAGATTCTGATGTTGTTCAGTTGTTTTCTTTCTGTTCCGTTCTATTATTTTTTTTCCCTCTCTATTTTCTATCGTCTTATCTCTTCTTCTGCCTTTCTCTTCTTTTTAAAACCCTAACTATTCGGTTTTTCGGCAACGAAAAATCGAAAATGTTACACTTAATTGGTTTTCCCAAGAGAGAAGTCTGGAATTTGAAATGTTTGGAGCCATTATCTGACTTTAGAAGTGATCACTGTGTGGACTAACTCCACCCTTCCAGCAAATGATAATAGTTTGGATCCCCATCCTTGTAATTGCTCTCTTATTTTACCTATCAGTTTTGCACATTCTTTATATGTAATTGAATTAGTAGATAGTGGGATGCCCAAGTATTTAACTGGGAGATTCCCTTCTGCTGCTCTAACTCTATTTATCAGAGTCTGCTTGTTTTTGCAAAATTCGTTAAAGTAACATTTAGTTTTGCCTTCATTGAGTTTCAACCTTGCATACTTTTTTAATTGATGGAATATTTCTTTAAGCTCATCAATTTCATGTGTAGTAGCTTTCGTGACTACTAACAGATCATCTGCATATATAAGGTGATTTACGTTTGGTGAAATTCTATGTACAGGGATAATCTTTTTATTACGACATGCTATTTCCATTTGTAGGGAAAACCACTCCATTGCCATAGAAAATAGGTAACGGGATATGGGGTCCCCTTGTCTTAGACGTCTGTTGCTAGAAATGTGTCCTCTAGGAATTCCATTAATCAGAATTGAGAAAGTTGGGGTGAAAATACAACACTTTATCAGCTTTAAGAGACTCTCTGGCACCTCCATTTCGTTGAGCATGTGAATAACAAAGTGTCTATTCACTTTATCATAAGCTTTATGTAAGTCTATTTTAAGACACATTTTGTCTGCTCCTGGTTTATTAAAATCTCTAATAAGTTCATGAGTTAACAGAGAATTTTCTGAAATTAATCTCCCCTTTATAAATGCATTTTGGTTTTGAGAAATCAAATTTGGGAGAACCTTGTTCAGTCTAGAGCATATAATTTTACTCAGAATCTTGTAAGAAACATTGCAGCAAGATATAGGCCTGTAATCTTCAATTCTGTTTGGTTTTTTAATTTTTGTAATGAGAGATATAAAAGCGTGGTTAACTTCTTGTATAAACTTACCACGGTCCAAAGCTTCCTGATATGCTTCAAACATGTGGTTTTTCAGGTATTCCTAGTGCATTTTGAAAGCAGCTGCCCCCATACCATCTGGTCCAGGGCTGGCATCAATATGGATGGACTGAACAGCTCTCCTCAGTTCCCTTTCCGTAATGCGAGTTGTGAGCATGGGCGCAACCCTCTTGAGAAATTCTCCTTCTACACTGAACAACAGGTAAGACTTGCAGTGAATTCCCATTATATAAATCTGTGAAGTATGCAAGAGCTTTGTTTTCCATTTCCTTCAAATCATTCACTAAGTTTCCTTCCTCATTTAAACAATTCAGGATATTATTGTATTGAGATCTTTGAGACATTTTGGTGTAAAAATATTTAGTGCATTCATCCCCTTATGTTATCCAGTTTTCTTTTGCCTTCTGTTTGATTTCCATTGATTGTTTGTGAATTTCCTCTTTAAGTCTACCCTTCAACTGATAGAATTGTTTGTTGAGCTCCTCATTTAATGGGTCTTTGTCTAGAGAGTCTTGAATAACCTGAAGCTGATTTTGAGTATTTGCAATAATATCCCTATTTTTTGGCCTCTTTCTGTTCCATTCTTTGAGTCTCTGCTTCATAGTCCTGAGCATCATTATATATTTATACATATTATTGCCTGGAGGATGTATTATATTCTCTATAGTTAAAGCTTCATTATATCCTTCTAGCTGATGCCAATTATTTGCTTATCTAAATGGCTTGCCTTTACTGTTATTATTGTCATTATTAAACTTCACAAGTACAGGGAAGTGATCACTAGTCGAACTAAGAAGAACTATGGTTTGAACACAGGGATTGTGTTTATTAGCTCTGAATTACATAAACATCTATCAATTACGGAGGAGATATTTTTTCACTCATCACTCTTCCATGTGAAATGCAGGCCAGTATGGGACGTTTCCAGTAATCCACCTGCAAGTACACATTCATTGAATTCTGCTAATTGGGCCACGGTCAGTGTATTACCTCCTACTCTTTCTTTGGTTTTTAAAGCTGCATTAAAATCTCCCAGTACTAACCATGGTTTTGTAATTTGTCGAGAAAGATCTGTTATTTGCTGCCATAACACTATTCTTTCAGAGGCCAAATTTTTGGCATAAACAAACGTAATATATAGTTCCAATCCACCTCGTTTTTTTAAAACATAGTCAGTTGTTGCTCTTTGTTGTCAATAACGGTTCATGTCCATATATTCTTTTCCCATAGCACAAGAATTCTCCCCTTCATATGCTGTGTGATATTATGTTCCATATTCCACTGATTCCCTACTTGATTTTTAAATAATTCCAAACTACTGTCTGAAAATTTATTTTCCAATAATCTTGTTATAGATGGCTTATGAAAAGCCATTATATTGTGGAGGTCAAACTGACGAATGTCATTGTTAAGACCTCTCACATTCCAACATAGAACCGTCATTTAGTTTTATTGGATTTGCTCCTAGTAATTGGAGCATCTCCAACCATAACCTTTTTAGAGGATTCTGCATTTGGTTTGTTAGTAAACATATCATTGTAATTCTCATTGGCTTCTGTGTATTTGCTGATATCTTCTATATCATCATCACTTTCTTCTGCAAACGACTCTATCTGGATATTCATCTTCCGAATTTCCTCCAGAGATTCTGGCAACTTATCGTCCTCCTAGATTTGATCCACCCCAAGGTTTGCAGGCTGATTTGACTTCAGTCCTGAACTGGATGAATTGCCTGCACTATTGTAGAGCCCTCAGCACTGACTATCTTCTGACTGTAGCATCATTTTGTATGTAATCTTTTGTAGCTGTAATATTTTTTGGGTTACTGGGTGGGGAATTTTGTATTTTGTTTTTCTCTACCCATACTTGTTCTGGCTTGTCTTTGTTAATATTGCAATATAAAGTAGCATGGCCAAAGCACTTACAATCAGTAATCTAGGTGGAACAAACTCATACTCTATATCCTGTGTGTATACCACACCCTTATTGTTTTTAGCTTTAACATTTGTCGGTAGAGAACTGTCTGCCTTTATTTCAACTAGGACTCTAGCATAATTAATTCTCTTCACCTTTCTTGTATTCTCATCTATTGCCAATGGTTTTCCAACCATTCTTGCAAGTTTGCTAATACATCTTGTATTCCATAAAGTTAAGTCAAGTTTATGCATTTTAATCCAGACTGGATAAGTTGATAGCATTTCTTTTTCAAAATTGAAATCAGCCTCCCACCTTTTCATTATAATAAGTTTACTATCCGTGAACCATGGTCCGCCTTTCAGAATTTTTATGAAATCTTCTTCTTTTTCAAATTTTATAAGATAAAATCCATTGTCTCTAGAAAAAACGTCCCACGTTCCTTTAGGGTTCCAGACACATTTTATATAAGCATTCAAGTGGACAATATACGGTCTCTTTCCCGACATATTGATGTATATAGAGTTTTCCCTGATTTTTTTAGCTTCGGCATAGTCTTCCTCATCTATTAGTTGATAGATGTCTTCTCCTTCCACAAATGGTTCTATGTAATTCAAATCGCCTTTAATTTCAACCTGTTTTCCAATCGCTTCAATCCATGATCTAGGGTTTGACTTTTGATTCCTCTATAGAATTGCCACAAAAGTATCCTTCCTTCCCTCTTTCTCCAGCCCCTTCCCCTTACGTCTCACCTCCACCCAGTCACCGTCTCCAGGATCGAAAGTTATGGTGGGATCAGGAATCGGTTACAAATTAGGGTTTTCAGTCGCCATTATCCGAGTTATTATATATGTGTGTGTGTGTGTGTATGTATGTATGTATGTATATGTTTTGTCTGTATGTATATATATAAGTTATATTTGTATATGTGAGTATATGGTTGTTCGTTACATATATTTTAAGTGTGTATATGATATAGACATATATATCTTACCCGTGACAATAATTTTTATAACGTATATGTTATTTATTTATATACTATTTATTTTTAAGTATGCATTTATATTGGTCTGTGGTAATATTATAATTTTAGTGTGTGTATGATCTGTTACAGCAGAAGTTATAGTGGTGTTTGTGTATATACATTTAGTGTTTATGGTTTTATAAACATGATTTATAGTTATAGTTATATAAATATAGATATGCTGGTATATGTTTCATATATATATTTTACTTATAAGCTATATATATGATTGCTGAGTTCATGTATATAATTTCAGTTATATTGATTTTTTAAAATTTTGTTCCAAATATAGTAAGTATTATATATTAGTCTATATGTCTATCTGTTTATATAAATATTGATTTCACATATTTTATGTATATATGTTAATTTTAATATATGTGCTTTAATGTAAAACAATGGTTTTTGAATTACGTATATGTTTAATTTAATAAATGTTTGAGTTTAGAATATAATTCTATAAATAGTTATATAAGTTCACTTATACCACTTATAGTCATCGATCCAGTTCTGATTTGATTTCGTCAATTCTATTTATCAGCACTATCAATCGGATCCGTGCTAATCTCACTTTGCTTTGGAATTCTGTTTGGATTCAAAACTCATTTCATTTTCTGTCGAATCTCTATAGCCTCGAAAGGTGAGAAATCACTCACGATTAAGTTCTTATATCTATTAGATTTGATTTCAATTGAAATGATAATTGAAATATGCTGTCGTTAGTTATTTATATTGCTATATATATGCTGTTATCTGTATTTGTTCTCCCGTGACATCTAAAACCATTATCTGTTATTTATATTGATGATATATGCATGTTATTTATTATCATATCTGTTATCACTCTGCAAGTTCTCTGTTAGTATAGAATTCACTATGGGTTGAAATGATACATAACCGAACGATCTGTAGAATATGAGAAAATCGTTATGGGTTGAAATGATAAACCCAAGCAATTTTCAATTGAATTGAATTTGGGATTGCGTGTTGAAATGATATATACCCGTATAAATTTAAATTGCGAATTAAAATGATAAATATCCGTATCACTTGACCATAGAATAGAAAATTATATACAGACACAATTGGTCTATATGTAAATATTTTGAAATGATTTCTATGGTTTTGGAAAGAAATATATGGTTTAATAAATATTGGTTTCAAGATATTATATATAAATGTATTTTATAAAGTTTAAATTCCTGGTTTTAAATTTATATGTTTTGAGAATCTTAAAATTATAAGTTGGTTTTGAAATTAAAATTTTTATGAATTTACTTATAATTTTACTATTTTAAAATATGTATAAATTAGTTTTATTGTAAAAGAAGTTTGATAATAAGATTTAATTTAATAAAGTTTGATTTAAATTTATACATAATAGGTTCAAGTATTATTTAAAATTTTATTTTTAAATGAAGAGTTTATAATAATTTTTAATAAACTAAGGTTGGGAAGATAGATTTGAAATTGATTTGAAATGATATTTAATTAAGAATTTAGTTAATCAAATTTGAAACTTATGGAATTTGAGATTTTTAAAGGATGTGATTTTATAACTTGATTTTGGTTTAAAGTGATTTAAATGAATATATCAAGTTTAAATAAATTTAAGGAATATTCAGTTATTCGAAATTTGAAGTTTTATTTAAATAAGATTGGATTTATTAAGTAAATATTTCAAAACTAAATAATAGTACATTGAATATTATATATATATATATATATATATATATATATATATGAAATTATCAAATTTAGTTTGAAATTGTTGAGTACTTAATGCTTTGAAATACATTGAAATTGAAATGGTTTATTTGTGGTTTAAATCTATTTTTGAAAATTGATATAATATGGAATGGTTTACTGAGAAACTGAAATAAAACGAAATTGATAATTGGAGATTTGATTAAACTTAAATTTTTGAATTCGAGTTGATTTGGAATTGAGTTGTGAAATTTGAGGAAACTATTTTATTATATAAAGTAATTTTAAATTATATATAAAACTATTTATATATTTTACTTTATAAATTATTTCATATAAACTATTTTCAATATAAACTATTTTAATATAAACTATTTTAACTTATAACTATTTTATATAAACTATTTTACTTTATAAACTATTTTATTACATATTATATTTAAATATCTAAACAGGTTAAGTGGGAAGTATTATGATTTCTAAACTATGATTTTCAAAGTGTTATAATTTCAAAAGTATTCGATTTAGAAAGTGTTATAACTTTGAAGTGCTAAGATTTTTGGAAATGGATATATTTGAAATGGAAATGATATCGTATTTGGTTTTGAAATGGAAATGATGTCGTATTGATATGGTTTTGAAATCGCAAAGATATTTTGGTTTTGAAGTATAAACTATTTTGAAATGACCGCGGTGTTATAATAACGATTGGTTGTTAAAGAGATCAGGATCAGATATTGCCATACTCTCCGCTAATACCAAAAACCACTTTAACAACCATGTACGCGGTGGAGATTCCAGAATGAAGTAGGATGATGGCGACGTCCTATTGAGGTATATATGTGGACCCAACTCCCTTGAGTTGGCATAAGGTGGCTAAAATAGGAGCAATCGACAAGCCAAGTGAGGTAGCTCCTCCGATCGGACACATTCCTTCGATACTATATTCTAACTTTGTGATTGATTTGGTGGCCACTTTATTATTGATTTGGGAGTTTGTTACGAGGTGGACGGTAATGGCTGTTGTGTGTTACCACCAGCCCGGAAGTGTAATTGGTATATCTACACTGGCATTGCCTAGTTGTGTCGTGTCACCTGCCCTAGCGTGCATTCTACGAGTTTGATTTGTGTCGTACCTATGGAGTATCCTCTGGTAGCCTCCTAGTCTGGAGGTATTACGGTACTATATAGACTATTGGCACAGTAAAATGTGTTAAGGTGGAAAATGTAAAGCCTTAACGCTATTTTTATATAGTATACTTTACTATATACATTATTATAATAGCTTATATTACTACATAGTAGATAGTTCAACGGATCCTTAGAGGATGGTTATCCCAAACATCCTTTGAGTTACTTGTATTTCAATTGCTATTTCGCTTAAGTTGGATTTATTGATATAAGAATGTTAATCCTGACGCGAGTGTTTTGTGTTTTGCTTTAGGCTCGGGTCAGACTGAGTGATACAGCTTTTGAGACTCAACTTTGGAGTTGGAGCTTCGTTTGGAGATCCATCTACATCTTTTCAGCTTGTAGTTATTCAGTTGATTCCAGTGATGTATTCTGATCTTGTATTTGACTATTTAATTTGAGACTTTTGTTGTATCTTGCTTAACTCTTATATATATATATATATATATATATATATATAGTAGCTTCATGAACTACTATTCCTTGTTTCCACTGCATTATTGTTATATTACTCTGTCTTTGTGATTATTTTATTTACTGTATATATTGAGTTTTGGCAAATATAAACTAACAATCTGATATATTGAGCAATTCAAGTCCGGCATGTGTGGATGCGAATGGTTGAAAAAAATCAGGCTATTACATACATATACATACATATACATATATATATATATATATATATATATCAAAACTTCTTCAAAATTTTATCCAAATTGTTTTTATCCAACCAAACACCTTTCAAAACTAGTATATCTACAATGCCCTTCGGATCATGATTCTACATACTCTACTAATGACTACGCCTCATTCTCCTCGGGAAGTACTTATACTTCTCCAACTAAAGTCACGCCTAAGTCGTCTCCATCCCTTAATATCTTTGCATCTCCAGTACCATATTGGCTACTCTCCAAAAGGAAAGAAAGTCAAACATGGAACTGATCTTCAATTAGCCTCACTATCTGACAAAGTTGACGATATACATCATTACCAATAGGAAATGATCGGACTTCAAAGAGAGAATTGCGTACACGTAAGGTCTCAGTGTTTTATAGAAACTCCTCCATAAGCGCATAGGATCACTCCATGACAATTACGGGGTGAAGGGACATCGCAAGGGCAATGCAGTCCTGTGCCTTCGGCCGTTGGACGAACGTACCCAGGATGAACCGAATTCTTGGGAGAAACAGAATCATTATTCTTCTGAGTCCTCCGCTTTCAACTAAGGAAGAATTTCTTGACATTTTATATATATGTATATATATTATAAATATGCTTCAATTATTTGTATTTTCTTTAATATTTCAATAAGATATTTATAAAAATAAATAAATATATTCTTTCATCGGAGGAATAAAATAATTTTTAAGAATAACCAGACGTCTGAACGGAAAAGGCAGATGTTTGGGCGTACACAAGGGTATCTATCACTTTCTAAAGTCAGACGCCAAAAAGGAAACAAGAAAGTCAATATTTTTTCTACTTTCAGCACAGACGCATGTCAATATGATCAGAAGTGGGTCCACATTCTTTGGAAATTAGACTGTTTAAGCATAGACATCTGAACTTTAGTGCAAATGTCTATTTCATCCCTATGCTAAATAAAAAAATTAGTTATTTCAGCACAGACATCTGTGTTATTCATCAAACGTCTGTCTCGACGCTATGTAAATCTAACAATTTAAAAGATAGATGTTTGTACTATTACCCAGACGTCTGAATGAACTCTCTGGCTATGTATACTCCCACGCTCAGACGTTTGTTACACTAAGACCAGACGTCTGACCTTGTATTCTGCCCCACCTTTCACTCTCATATAAATTATCTTTTACCTCCTTCATCATTTTCAACATTCATTTTCTCCAAGACCCCAAGAAAACCCTAAAACCCAATTTCATTTTCTCTAAAAATTCCCAAATGATGGCCCCAAAACCTAGAAATCCAGTACAAAAGCGCCGCAAAGCTCTCAACCTCCTTCTCAGCAATTTGTAACCGATCATAACATTGATGACTGAATTGTGGAGAAGCAACAAGGAAAACCACGACTTCAAGAACTAAAGAGAAAGCCCTTCCACAACGGGTCTTTCTATCATGTTCGCCGATTCATCCACTATGATGCTATAGATCTGTTAGAGGATGCTAGGCTATACCACTTGGTCAATTATGAAGATAATACCCAAAAAATTAACTAACTAGCGGTATTTTTTCTTCATTAATCTCTACTCATTAACTCTTTGGAATCATTTTGATGAGGATAATTGGATCTGGACTAGTGTTTATAGTCATTTGATTAAACTTAATGTTGAAATGATTGGCTAAATGTTTAGTTGGTCTTATAATAGAATTCCATTACAACAAGTTCCTGATAAACGCTATGCCCCTAGAGATGCTGTTACTCATCATATTTGGGATAACGACTTTCGAAAATTAAAACCATCAAATTTCCATCCACGAGCACGACTCTTAACATAATGCTCATAAACACTGTCATTCCTAGATTAGGAAGTCACTAACAAGTCCACGTTGACAACCATAAAGCTTTATATACCATTTTTGGTCAAGTTAAAGTTAATTGGGTACAATAAGTTTTTGATCGAATAAAAAAAAATTGGACTCCAACCCGTCGTCATATTGTTTATGCACCGTACATTATGAAATTCTACCGTTATTAGGAATTCCTTCATATCTCTCCCAATATAAAGAAATTTATGTCAAGGATAGTGGCGCTAGATTTCTCTCTTTAATCATCTACTAAAGACATCGCCAAACATTACTCCATTTTCCTAATATTAAGCTCCTTAACAACATCAGCAAGCACCTATAACTCGGCCCTCTCAACCACCAAGAGCTTTAGCATCTACAGAATATTACTCTGATACCGAAATATAGGTATCTAGAATAGGAGAAGTTCCAGGAGTGAACTATCGAGATATAGCACTACAGAATCAATGCCTTCTCTTCTTAATCTAACAGTTGCTAGACAAAAAGATGTCACGTTTGGAGCGGTCTTTTTCTACTCGTATGACCAAAGTAGAAAAGACATTAGATAAGGATGTTTCAACCTTGAGAAAAGTTCTTTCGAAAGTTCGTGGTCCCTCTTCCTCACGGTCGTCATGCTCTCTGTCGCCTACATCTCCTCCACCGCTTGTTTTTCATTCAGGCCCATCCTTTAGGGCAGGACCTTCATAGGAGCCTCCACAACACTCTCGTCCTAGCAAAGAACCTATTTATCTTAGCGCTGAAGAGAGTGAAGGATTATCTTTCCCCCAGAAGATCCTCATGCTTCACACGACTCTCAGGACTACGGCTACTACTCGTCATTTCAAGGTCTGTCTATTCAGGAAGATGAGGAATATGTCAACCAGTCTTAGTGGTAGCAAGGTACATAGGATGAAGACTCGTCAAGCTTCTGGGGTTATTATAACTATCAGTAAGATTTTAGTATGATTGATCATATTTAATTATGTATCTCTGTTTTTCTTTTTCGACTTTTGGATTCCTATATAACTAGTTAAAAACTCTTCTTTGAAGTTTCTACGCACTTATATTAAATTGTTTTCATCCTCTACTACATCTATATTCTTTTTTATTGTGCCAAAGGGGGAGAAATATAATATTACAAGTTTATAAGGGGAGGAATCACATTCAGAGGGAGTTATATGTTTATCAAACGATTGTATAGTTGTCGTCATCAAAAAGGGGGAGAATTTTAGAACTACTATTCCATGGTTTCGACGACATTAGCTATACAATCAAACACATACAATATATAGTCTATCTACTTGCAGGAAAAAGCTTTCAGAGTTCAAAGAGAAGACAACTAACAAAGGAGAAGAATCATTAGTATTACAAAAGTTAATATAGTTTTATTATTGTCATAGATATAAATTGTAAAATCTCCTTTAGTAGTTACTTTTAAACTTAAATATTGCACGAAAAAATTCTTTCAAATTCTTTATAACAAAAGGCTGCAGAAAAGGAAGTAGCAAATGTTAGACGTCTGACATTACATATTAGACGTATGACTAAAGCCTCTGGTATAAAATCGAACTAACAACATAGGTCTATTAAAACTTTCAAACGTCTGTTTATGGTTTCTAACTAAAAAATATGTACAAGCTCAGACGTCTGAACTTAAGGCTAGATGGTCTGTGCTCGGCAACGGCTTTAAACATTAAAAATTCATTTGCTTCAATTTAATGGATGCTTCCACATCTCTTCACCGCATCTCTTCCTTCTCAATAGATGCAACCTTTAGATTGAACCATAAAACTCTAAGGGATATTACTTTTCATAATAACTCTTCATCATCTATATGTATATGCAAAGATATTAAGATTTAAATCATCTGAATTTCTTATCTACATTCTTTTCATATTGTGACTTCTAAAAGAAAACAATATCATCCTTTATTACTTCCTAAAATCAAAGCTTCATATACACACACTACTTAAAGGAGATTATAAGAAGATTTATACTGTTCAGTCAAAATCAATGTTTTTCAAAACACATACTTGTCTTAGAAAGAACTATTGTATCGATCCTATTCCTTCGGGCAAAGCGATGGTTATTTATTAGTAAAAGCCGAAGAGGAGCTTTGGGACTAGACATAGGACGGGAAGTCCAAACCAGTATAAAAACTATGGTGTGGTTGTTTCTTTACTATTATTTACTTTACTCTATTATCCATAATTAGTATTTTACTACAATATCATATTAGATATAAGTGTATGATCCATATACTCTTTCATCGCAAACCAAATTAACCAATGGATGGAAGGGCTAGAGAAAATTATAGCCCAACATATTGCCCAAAGACCTTCCTTTCGACCTTGGTCCATAGTTTATAGCCTTTGTTCACCTACTGCACTGGCAATTCAGTAGGAGAATGATAACAACACTCCCTAATATGGGAATGGTGACGTTGGCTTAAGAACCAATATCAAGCCGAAAGAGAAGATCCAGGAAAATCCACAACTCAAGAGAAAATCAACAATATTGACCCTCCACTACTTAAGAAACAAACTCAATCTGCTCTGAAAGAGGATGTGGTCATCTCACTATTTAAGGATGAATCGTCATGGTCAAAACCAAAAGAAGGTGAAATTTGTCAGTTAACAGCCCATATAGAGTGGTTGGCTGAACTAATGCCAATAAGGAACTGGGGATAATATGAGGGAGGAAGGATCATCTCCATTCAATGAGGCTATCATCGAAGCAGACTTCCCTCACTATTTTAAGGCCCTGGTAATTCAATAATTCAACGGGACTATAGACCTAAACGACCACCTCTATACGTTTGAATATCAAATGGATGTTATGAAAGAGGGAAGGATGGCTAGATGCAAACTTTTCCTGGTTTACCTAGTCGGAATTACGGCTAGATGGTTTTTAGGAGTTTTGTATCTAGGGATGTCCATTCCTGGAAACATCTATCTATTGATTTTATAAGGTAGTTCAATTTAGGAAAAGAAGCTTCCCCTAATGTAAAAACAATGTCCTACATTAAGCAGCGTGAAAATGAGAATTTGGCCAATTTTATTAAGCGCTTCAAGTCTGAGGCTCTTTGGATTGGATTAATTGACGAAGGAGCATTACTTATGGCGACCCATCCTGAGATTAGAAGGGGACCTCAATGTGGAAGAAGAATAGCCGAAAGCATTGCCATATCATGAAGGATTTCTAAGAAAGAGCCGGTGGCTACAACAAGATGGTAGAAGTCGGTTCCATTGCACAGATTCTGAAGTCTTCTATCGAAAGTCATGCCACAGCATGAAGGATTTCTGTGAAAGAGCCACTGGCTATAACAAGATGGAATAAGCCGGTTCGAAAGCACAGATTTAGAAGTCTTATAGCCCTAGCTATGATAATAAAAGAGGGGCAAAAGGATACCATCTGCTAGCAAAGAGATAGAAGTAAGTTGGTTTCTAGCAGAAACTCCACTCATTCACTCTCCTAGTCAAATATATGAGATAACCAAGGCAGAACTTGCTTATAACATGTCTAACAAAGGGAAGAAACTAGAGCAAAAATAGGGTGGAGCATACTGCCACTTCTACCGAGCTAATGGCCATCATAACGACAACATAAAACATCTGAAGAACAAAATAGGAAGGATATATTGGTAACTTTTAGAAAAATAATGGCAAAGGTGGAATAGAAGACTTGACTCCTAAATGAGAATCAAGTTAGGAACCTCTCTAACCTGATAGCATCAATCCATAGAGGCCACACCACACTAGTATGAGTAAGAAGACCCAAGAGAGGTATGTGAAAGAGGCGAAGGTCCAAAAGAAGTCAATCTTCCATATCAAATAAAAGCCTATTGCAGAGATAACATTCACAGCAGTTGATATGGTGTGAGTTGTCTTCCTTCAACCAAATCCACTCATTAGTACATTGCATATGATTGGATGATACTTCCACTAAAAATCCTAAAATCAAGTCCTAAACCAATTTTCGACTTCAACAATATTGCCACCGTCCCAGTGGGATCTACATGCTTGCTTGTTACCATCGGAACTGCCACACCACACAAGTCATTCTATGCTAGATTCTTCATTATTGACCAACCCTTGCTGTATAATGCCTTTCTAGGAAGGCCCGCTTTGAAAGATATGTGAGCTATCATGTCCTAGAAATATTTGCTTATAAAGTGCAACACTCTCACAGGAATGGGATTAATAAAAGGAAAACAAGTTTTAGCTAGAGAGTTATATAATGTAAATCTTACTTCTAGCATTAAAATTGTTCGAAATTATTCTGGTTTCTCTTCTAATATTTTTAGTGACAATAACAAAAAAAAGATGAACGGTTCATAAAACAGCACCAATACTAAGTACCCAAACTAACGCAGAAGCGAGTAATCC
Source organism: Allium cepa (assembly GCA_030765085.1). Classification (NCBI taxonomy): domain Eukaryota; kingdom Viridiplantae; phylum Streptophyta; class Magnoliopsida; order Asparagales; family Amaryllidaceae; genus Allium; species Allium cepa. The sequence goes on along the minus strand of CM060943.1, from coordinate 883,285,098 downwards.
TGCATCATTTGAATTAGTAAAGAAAGAAAAAAGAACATACATGAACGTGATCGACAGTAATGAGTACAGTTCAGTTTATGCATAGAACTTCTCTAAAGAAGTCCAAAAACAAGCACACTCGGTAAACTCACCACCAAAAGAGGGAACATTAAGTGAAAGAGACCTAAGATTAGGAGCATCAAAGAAAGAGCTAGAACCAGTAGATGATCTTGAAGACATACCAATAGATCCAAAAGACCCAACGAAGATTCTAAAAATCAGAAAGAATCTCAATGCAGATGCTAATACTGAATTGATAGACGTTTTGAAAAAAATCAGCGGATGTATTCGCCTGGACATACTTGGATATGGTAGGAACAGATCCGGCCATAATCTTTCATGCTCTCAACATTGACCCCAATGCCCATACAATCGAACAAAAGCATAAAACTCTATACCAAGAAATGTACAACACTCTACACCAGGAAGTTAAAAAGTTAAAGGAGATTGGATTCATTAGGGAAGTATACTACCCAAAGTGGATTGCTAACCCAATACTTGTGAGAAAGCCCAATGGGAAGTGGAGAACTTGCATAGACTTAACCAACCTCAATAAGGCTTGCCCAAAGCAAAGTTTTCCTCTACCTAGGATTGATCGGTTAGTAGACGTGGCTAGTGGGCATGAACTGCTCTCACTCATGGACACATTTTCAGGATACAATCAGATAGCTATATTTGAGCCAGATCAGGAGTATACTAGTTTCACAAAAGACAAAAAATTATACTACTATAAAGTCATGCCATTTGGTCTTAAGAACGTGGAGGCAACCTGTCAGAAGCTAGTTAATACAATTTTTGCATAAATATTAGAAAGAACGTTGAAATATATGTAGACGACATGCTGGTCAAGTCTAAGGTAGCATCAAGCCATGTCCGAGACTTAGAGTAGACGTTTGTAGTCCTAAGGCAATATAATATAGAGTCGAACCAATTAAAATGCACTTTCGCCATCCAATTAGGCAAGTTCCTATGGTACATAGTAAGCGCATGTGGCATTGAGGAAAATTGTAGAAGATCAAGGAAATAAGAGGAATAGGAATCCTAAAAAAGCCAAAGGATCTGATAGATCTAAATGGTAGGGTAGCAGCACTAAGTATATTTATATCCAAAGAAATAGACAAGTGCATCCTATTCTTCGACCAAATAAGGAAATGGCAAAAATTAAAATGGACTAAGGAATGCGAAGCTGCATTTCGAAACATAAAATAGTCATCTGGTTAATACTCCTATATTATCAAAACTGGTGATAGGCGAGGACTTGTACATTTATTTAGCAGTAACATATAAAGTTATTAGTATTGCACTGATATGAGAAGACCAAGGGGTCCAAAGACTCATCTACTTCACAAGGAAGTGGCTATCAAGAGCAGAGCTAAACACTCGGTCATTGAAAAACTGGCTTATAACCTACTCCTTATAGTAAGGAAGTCGCGGCCCTATTTCTAGGCTCATCCCATCAAAGTCCTCACATACTAAACCCTCATATCACATAAGCCTGAGACACTAGGCTGCCTATTGAAATATGCGATGGAGCTTAGTCAGTATGATATTACCTATTGTCCCAGGAAGGCAATCAAAGGCTAGACGCTTGTAGATTTCATTGAGGAATGCACGTTAGCAGCTAAACCCCAATCGAAGAAAGAAGCAAACACCCCATAGTTCTGGAAGTTATTCGTAGATGGAGCATCAAATGAACATGGGGAACGTATTGGGTATATACCGATCACTCCAAATGGGTAGAAGCTGTATGGAGCAATGCTGCTCGATTTCAAAGCAACCAACAATGTAACGGAATATGAGGCTCTCCTCGCAGGTCTAAGAATAGCCTAGGTAATGAAGGTAACCCACATCAAAATTCATAGTGATTCCCAACTAGTTGCGAATCAAGTGCAGGGAAATTACCAAGTGAAGGAACCAACCATGGTTTTAAATCTCCTATATATCGCCCGAGATCTCCTCCGAGATCTCATTTTCACACTTAAACGAGATGAGACATCAAATCTCCTCCATATCTCCTTCGACACTCATCTCGTCCGAGATATTCAAATCTCACCCGATATATGGATCAAAATCTTAATCCGAGATCTCACCCGAAATTATACATTTTTCTTATTTTCCATAATATTTTTTATTTCATATTGATTCAAAAGAAACTACTCAATCCAATTATAATTTACCAACTTCTTGAACATATTATTTACTTTTTATCTTAATGAGTCATAGCGAAAGGTTTCACTTCTTTAGTATGTTCAAATAAAAAGATATCATTCAATCATTACCAAATCAATTAAGCTAATCAAGCTACTACTCTTCTAAAAAATTCCTTTTTTCATGTAAATCAAGTATGTTACCATTTTTATTTTTACTAAGTAAGTTATAACCGTTAAATAAATTATTGACACATCAATTTTAGACACATAAGTACATCCGAGATATTCCCGAGATGCATTATAAGGTCCGAGATGTCAATCCGAGATGTACACCCGATATGTACTCATCTTGTCCGAGATCTCCCCCGATACGAGATAACTTGTGTAAAAATTCCGAGACGAAATGTGACAGAAATCTGATATTTAAAACCTTGGAACAAACCTTAGCCAAATATGTGCAAGTGTCTAAAAAAGTACTAGAGAAGTTCGAAATTTTTTGGGATTGAACAAATTCCACATGAAAACAACTCGTCCGCCAACTCCATACCAAAACTTATTAGTACCAAAGTGGCTAGCAAACGAAGGCGGTACCAATTGGGTATCAAATAGAGCCAAGTATAATGGAATCAAATCGTATAGGCTGCCATTCAAGGAATGTGAGATCAGGAAATGCCGAAGAATCAAGAGTAATCCTTAGTTGAACCCTCGCATCAGCAAACCAAGGAGAATAACCGGATGACCCCAATTGAAAAATTTATGCTAAATGGAGTCTTGCCTCTGAACTAAAACAAACCCAAAAAATATGATACAAGGCTCCGCACTACCCCTTCTTTGATGGCACATTATACAAGAGAAATTATTCAACCCCTTATCTTAATTGTGGTTCCAAAGAAGACGGGGCATAGGTCATAAAGTAAGTACATGAGGACTAATGCGGAAATCACTTAAGGTAAAATAAATTAACAAAGAAAATATAAAGCCATGGTTATTATTGGCCTATGACACTTTTAAGACACAAAAGAATTTTTACAGATGTGTGGCCGATGTCAATGATTTGCAAGTATTCCAAACAGCCATCACATGAGCTCATTCCACTTGCAAGCCCATGGTCGTTTGATATATGAGGCAAAGATCTGATAGGACCACTTCCAATATCAAAAGGAGGAGCTAAATATGCCATAGTGGCAATAGACTACTTTACCAAGTGGGTAGAGGCCAAATCCCTGGCCACGATCACTACAAAGAAGACAGTCACTTTCATGTCGAGGAACATAATCACTAGATGCAGGATTCCCCATAAGATCATTTCTTATAATGGTACTCAGTTTGAAAGTGAAGAGTTTACGTAGCTTTGTGAGAAGAATGTGAGAAGAATGACATTAAAAATAAGTTTTTTTTTTCAGTTGCCCACCCTGAAGCTAATGGGCGAGTAGAAGCTGCAAACAAAACCATCAAGAAGCTAATTAAGAAAAGGCTACAGAAAGCTAAAGAAAAGTGGGCAAAAGAACTATCTTTAGTATTGTGGGATTATCGAACCTTAAACAGATCGCTAACTAGCTATTCCCCTTTTCCGCAAACCTACGGATATGAGACGATGCGTCCTGTCAAAGTAGAGATCTCATCATATAGAAGAACATCATATACAGCAGAAAAGAATAAAAAGTTAAACGAAGCTGCCTTAGAGCTCATTCAGGAAAGAAGGGATGAAGTAGTGGTAGTATCGGCCGCATATCAATAAAGAATGGATGCCAGACTCATAGAGAAGAAACTTTTGCATAGGAGACTTAGCATGGCAAAGTGTAATGACCAGCACAAAGGATCCAACAGATGAAGCGTTGGGTTCAAATTGGCAAGACCCGTCAGTCATAGCAGAAGTATTAGCAAATGGGATATATCGACTATCAAGACCTGATGGGAACCTACTTCCAAGGACTTGGAAGTCAAAGCACCTAAGACCTTATTTTGTATGACCTACATTGCTTATATAATGTACATGTAAGTACTATTATAAAGTAATAATACAACAAACTGGATGTAGATATATTAGACGGCTCGAACCGGTATAAAAACATATGTGTTAATATTCTTTGACATAGCTAAAAAATCATGTTGGACGTAGGGATATTAGACGACCAGAACCAGCTAATAAAAACGACATAACGCAAATTGGCTTCTTAGCCAAATTGGATGTAGGAATATTAGACTGCCCGAACCAGTTATCAAAATAGAACCACTAACAACGCAGCTTGGCTTCTTTACCCTACTAACTGGATGTAATGATATTGGACGGCCTGAACCAATATAAAACCTCTCCGTGTTGATGGTGTAAACATAGCACAATGGAGGTACAAATACCAGACAACCGTAACCAGTGCAAAAAACCATGCACATGATTTAAAATGTTTCAAATACGCGACCTGACTTTATAGTCAAAACTCAATCCTACCCCAAGTCATAGGGAAGACTGTGCCAAGCGCATGAAAAATAACTTTTCACAGCACACCGTTATCGTTATCCAATGTAGCATACGAACGACAACGGCAATCTCAAAAATGAGAACGATGACGCTAAAATAAAAGCGAATGGCATTTCACAACTTACCGCCATCGTTCAACAGTTATGTTGACAACATGGCATATGAACGATAGCGACAATACCAAAAATGAGAACAATGATGTTAAACTGAAAATAAACAATTTCTTGCAGCTCACCACCATTGTTCGATAGTCATACCGACCACACAGCTTCTGAACGACAACCACCAATCCCCAAACAGTGGGGTGGACCACTCTAAGCATCGGTAAAGCTTATGTAAAAGGAAACATCCAGAAAGCAACTTATAGGATGTGAAGACTAGAAATGAATAGGGACAATTCTACAACGACTTGCGATCACTGCTGACTTGGGATGCAAGATGTTACTCCTGTATTTATCGAGCTAAATTAAAGTGGAACTAAATAAGGCACAGAGCCAAGAAAGTTATCTCCACAATAAAAGTTAAGACGAAAAGAGAAGAGGTTAAAGCGATCCAACTGGTACTGCACAAAAAGCCGATTTGCGGTCGCAATACTTCTTCTAACCGAAAAACTGCATCCAAAAAGCCGAAAGTTGCAACTGAACAAAACACTGCGCTTATAATACGAGCTATAGAGATACAAGATCTGCACACATCTCCTTGTTTTGATATTAGATTAAGATACAAAAACCAAGATTTGGTATAGTCGTAAGAAACATACAATGAAGCACTGCGCCTACAAACCACAATAAATGAATAACTGAGCTACACTGCTAGCATTACCATAACTCATACTTTGTCAACATCCTTAAGATAGGACTGCACTACGCATACTGAGGGCTACCTAAGTAGTGCCGCATGGAGTCAGAAGCATCCCAAAGGGCTACGAACAGGACCACTCAAACAATGCTCCACCATAGATCCGCACTTACAGGAGGATAGCAAATGACTCATGCGACCAGGGAAAATCAAATCATAGTCAGATTAGATCATAGCTAACTCAGATTGCGGTCAGCCCAGACCATTGATCACTTTCATGCATATATCGAACTAACTCTTAAGTTAAGCAAATATTGCACTCTGAAGCCCAAAGAAGCCCAGAACAATCGCACATGAGTATCAAGCAAGCACCGCAACATCATGCAAGTATCGCACACCAACCAATGCAACCACACTCTAAATGTGCCGGCAACGCCCCAAAACCAGTGAGTATCTCTTACTGTCCTCCTGAGGACTCATATGCAAAGCCTCTTTGAATTTGAAGTCTACCGCCATGATTTAAGATATTTTCACCATGATTTTAGCAATTCACTTCCACCTCAAACTTCTGGCCAAAATACGTCAGCAATCTAGGTATATTAAACAAACAACGTGGATAGACGACACTTGGTAGGATTTAAAGGCTAAAACACAATGGCAAGATATATGTTGTGGCGATCCACGTATGCCACTATACTATAAATAAAAAAGCGTCGTAGCAATAAAATGATTTTTTTCACCTTTTCCACTTTTCGATATTTTTAAGGTTTTATTGTACTCTTTATCATGGAAATCTATATCAAAAAATATAAAGGAAGAAAGATTTCTCCCGTGGACGTAGGATTCCTTGAAATCCAAACCACGTAAATACCTTATGTATTTTACTATCTCCGCATCTTATTATTTACCTACCTAGTTTTTAGTTTTAGATATTACCATTTCTACACTTGAATCAAATACTAGTTGGATTTGACACTTTAACAAACACCTAAAAGTGCGACTACCTGATTATTTAAGCATCTAGTAGCATACTTACTACTTAATGACAAAATTAATGCTACCTAACTTTGCTAATTCAAAATCATTGAGGCAATTAGTACGATAATTACTTCCTCTTCAGTTGGAATGTTGTAAGAAAAAATCATACAAACAGTTTATGAACTATGCTAATAGGTGGGTGGAAGCTCCTACAGTATCTGCAGTTCGTCAATTATCAACTCAATAGCTAGAAGGATGTGCACATGACTAGCTTTTTCCACTCCATGTTCATGTACGGTTCTTTTTGTAATTTTGGTCGGATGCGGTGGCATCTCGACTTATTTTGTATAAAAAAATGAAAATGATAAAAGTGAAAATTTAGGTACAAAGGGGATTCCTATGCATATACTAATTGAGCGCTTATAGATTGGGCGCCCAAGAAGCAAATGCGTCTAATTAATGGAAGTTTCAACTTCAAACGCCAATTTAATAGATGTTTGGTTCTTAAGAGCTCATTAAATCGGCGTCCAATGTTAGGCGCACATTAAACTGGCGTCTTGTTCTTGCATTTTTTCCACGTATTTAACCTATGAATATTTGATGATGATGCACGAATAAGTTCAACAATTGGAACTATTGAAATCAACACTGGCTCCTAGGATGATTTCTTCAAGGCTAATTTAATTTACACTCAAGGTCCACTTTCAAAACCTCACCTTTTCATAATTTTATATCCATTTTGGCCTTTTAGGTTAATGATGAGATTACCCACAAGCGGGCTCAAGAAAAAAAAATAAGGTTAGGTTTTTCCTATCTGTTGCTGACATGAGTAACAACAACAACATCTATAGCGGGCATGGATGGTAACAGCACCCTTATCCGTAGCAAGGGCATGTGACAACAACACTCCCGCTTGCTGTCGACAATGGTGTTTTTTTAAAAACAACACTAATATCAAACGTGTTGAACTCATGTTTGTAGTCGATGAGATATTCTTATGTACCCACGATCAGCTCGAACGTGGGTGCTGTAATGAATCAAATATGATTAAATTGAAAACCAATTCATTAAAATTGATGAGAAATGAATTTATATTTATTTGGTTATGGATTGATTGGATAGCTGTTGGATGTTAGTTGAATGATAGTTGTTTAATGGTTGGATTTGTTGCTTTTGATTGCATTTGCTATATTAGCATATATAGTAGTTATATTGGTATATGTTGTATATTGATAATACTTTCGTATATGCATGTTTCTCATTTGTTTGTTGAGAGTTTAGTAGGTGCGGATGGTTTATGCTTCGCATTTGGAGCTCGCTTTCGTGCTATATTTGCCGTATATGCTCGCTAGTAATATATAAGGTATATATCTCGGATTACATATCATACTTTTATACTTTTTTTCCCTATGGGATGCCTCATCCTAGAAGATGAGATGTATATTTGTGATATATATGTGTTGTGATCCTACTACGATCGAACCGCGCAAAGGAGATTGTGACAACCCACATATTTTACGATTGTATATTTAAATATTTTATTTAAATATAGCATCGTTAGTCGGATTTAAGTCCGAAAAGATACTTTTTGCAAACAGCCGAATTAGGACTCGAGACCACTTCCATTGAGTCCAAAATGGCATTTGCGAACTTTCTGAGTATAAACATTGATATGTTTGGAGATAGTAGAATTTTGCTACTTTTTCACTTAGGACTTTGGGTTTGGGTTTCAGCCCATTAACCCCAACTTAAGACCCTAGCTCCACCCCCACTCATCTTCATTCATTTCATTTCTATTTCGTAACACTTCAAGCTTTAGGAACAAATGGGGGAAGAGATTGGAAATTAAAATTCCTAGCCCTAATCTTCTTTTACAAATTCAAGTTCTAGCTCCAAACTCAAAAGAGAAAACTTTGGTAAGCAACTCCTTCTTCTCCATCTCAATCTCTCTCCAATTTCAGAAATTTCCTATTACCTAATTTGGGAAATTATTGCTTGTGATCTTAGATTGGATCTTTTAGAGTTGGGATTGAATTGTGGTTGATCTTCCTCTGTTTTCAAGCTTCTTCTTCCTTGTTTTTTGTGAAAAAGGTGAGATTTCTATCTCACATCTATGTCTATATCTATCTTTATTGTTAGGTATGAATTCCTAACACGTATTGATGTTCATTTGCTTTTGGATTGAATTGGTTTTATGAATGTTCCAATTTTTTGGTGTTTTGAATTCAAATCTTTAAAATCCTAGCTTTGTTGTTTGAACATGTTTTTGGTGATGCGTCGAAGAGCCTATAGGGCTGGGTTGTCAATTGGCATAAACCACTAGCACCCATTGCTCGTCTGGTCGCCAATTGGCTAGAGTTTGCTCTTCATTTAGATAGGCTGGAAATGCTGGAAAACAAGCACCTGTCGACTGACCCTCTGAGTCCAGTCGACTGACCTAGAACCCGAGAGTTTTTCCAAGCATTGGCAAGTCGACTATTCTCAGAGTGCCAGTCGACTGACCTGCTTGTATTCAGTCTATTTTGCCTATTTAGCCTATTTTGCTTGAGAATTCCAATTTTTATCGATTCGTGATTTTCCGATTTGTTGTTATCATTTATTATCGACTTTGATTACTTCTATTTTGGAATTTTTTGGTATATCCATTTTGATGGATTTGGTATCGATTTCGCTGGATTTAATTCACATCTTCGAACGTGAAATTTTGGCGATTGATTGTTTTTACAATCATTTTTATGGTTTGTCACTTTAAAACGTAAAGGTTTCTATACTAGTAGTAAATGTTCAAACTTTTTTCAAAGATGATTTCAACTCTATTTTTAATAATAAAAAGCTCTTTATAAAACCGTTTTTACTATCTATTAGTATATACAAATCTTTCCCTCATTCGTTTGACAAATCTAATTAAATGGCTTAGTAAAACAAGTGGTATGAAACACTTGCGTTTACTTCGTCGGTTAATTTTTAGACTTGTTCGATGATGTAGATACTCAAAAACTATAAATTCTTTGCTTTTGAATTTTATTTCTACAAATCATACCGATGTTCGATGTAGATGCACCCTGCAAATCATACAAATCATACATTTGTAGAAAATTTAAGTATAAATCATACTGATTTGTAGAAATAAAATCATACTGATTAAATCATTTGACTTTTGTCTAACTACACTAGATTGGTAAAAAACTATAAATCATACTGATGTAGATGTTTGCACTCGGACGTCAATTCTTTGCTTTTGAATTTTATTTCTGATGGTTGACTACTTTACTTCTGTATTTTACTTCTGATGACTGATTACTTTGCCTTCTGTGTTAGGACTAGGCATGACATTGCTTTCATGATTTGTTTCCGACGATTGAGTTTGACTCTATTGTGCTTTCATGATTTGCTTCCGATGTTTGGATTTGATTCCACATTGCTTTCACGATTTGCTTCAAATGTTTGGATTTGACCTTTTCAAACATTTCTACTTGACAACTTTTCAGTTGAATATTTGATTTTTCATGATTTTGAAATGTGTAAGCCCTACGAACATGCATCATCAAGCCCTACGAACAGGCACCTGACTTCGAACAGTCTCAATGATCAAGCCCTACGAACAGGCACCTGACTTCGAACAGTCTCAATGATTAAGTCCTATGAGCAGGCACCTGACTTTGAACAGTCAAAAACTTATGGATTTAAGTGCTTGACTACCAACAGTTGCTTGACTGTGGTCGGCCGCGCTTCAATTCATAACTCGATCCTAAGCGATCGTCGCGTAGATTTAAGTGCTTGACCGTGCAGGGCCGCACTTGACTTCAAATGACTCGATCACGAATGGTCGTCGTTTGAAGTTAAGCGCTTGACCATGAACGGCCGCGCTTCACACCGACAATAGTCGCACTTTCACCTCAAATGGCCCGACTCCGAATGGTCGTCGTTTGAAGTAAAGCGCTTGACTGTGTACAGTTGCATTTCAGCTCACTTGGCTTGATCCCGACCATCATATAAAGTTGAGTGCTTGACCACGGACGGCCGTGCTACACCTCAAATGGCTCGATTCCGGACGATCGTCATATGAAGTTAAGCGCTTGACCGCGAGCAGCCGTGCTTTACCACTTGATCGCTCAGGGCCGCACTTTACTACGAATGGCTCGACCCTGAATGGTCGCCATTTGAAGTAAGGCGCTTGACCATGGACGGTTGAGCTCTATCACTGGACCGCACAGGGCCACACTTTACCACAAATGGCTCGACCCCGAATGGTCGTCATTTGAAGTAAAGCGCTTGACCATGAACGGTTGTTATTTTGATCGCACAGGGCCGCACTTTACCACGGGTGGCACGACCCCCGAATGGTCGTCATTCGAAGTAAAGCGCTTGACCATGAATGATCGCATTCCACTACAAATGACCCGACTCCGAACGATCGTCGCATGGATTTAGACGCTTGACCGCGCAGGGTCGCACTTCACCTCAAATGACTCGACCACAAATGGTCGTCACTAGAAGTTAAGCGCTTGACCATGAACGGCCACGCTTCATCCCAAATAGCTCGATCTCGAACGGTCGTCATTTTGGGGCCATATAAGACTGTCAATTCCTTTACAGGTTATCAACAGGATATGAACGTCCGGATTATGGCATTATGAAACACACCTTCTTACCGCAAGGCATGTTTTGGGAGGCAAGTGTTATCCCGCCTTTTTCAGCAAGGCAGTGATATCAAAAGATCGACCGAGAGAAGCATGATAGCTCGTCTCAAAGATTGGTCAACTCAACATCTCAACAAAGCAAGTTCTGTTGAATGTTTTTTCATCTAAAATCCCCTACGGAGGGGGGGTCTAGGGGGGGTTCCAACCCCCCAAGGTGGGGGTGCGGGGGCAACGCCACCGCGACGGTGTTCGACCTAAGGCTAAACGAGTTAACGAACTAACAGGAGAAGCTGCTCAACGACCTAAGGCTAAACGAGTTAGCAACTCACCAGAAGGTCCGACCTAACAGAGTCCACGGCTCAAAGGAGTCCACGGCCTAACGACTTAACTATGTGGCACGACCTACGACTTATCTTAGGTCGTCCACACGACCTAACTCCTTATGTCGTCCCTGCCGACCTAACTTCTTAAGTCGTTCCTAACTCCTTAACTCGTCCCTGCCGACCTAACTCCTTATGTCGTCCCTGCCGACCTAACTCCTTAAGTCGTCCCTGCCGACCTAACTCCTTAAGTCGTCCTAACTCCTTAAGTCGTCCCTACCGACCTAACTCCTTAAGTCGTCCACACGACCTAACTTCTTAAGTCGTTCCTAACTCCTTAAGTCGTCCCTGCCGACCTAACTCCTTAAGTCGTCCCTGCAGACCTAACTCCTTAAGTCGTCCCAGCCGACCTAACTCCTTAAGTCATCCCTGCCGACCTAACTCCTTATGTCGTCCCTGCACCTAACTCCTTATGTCGTCCCTGCCGACATAACTCCGATTTCACCTATAAATACTCCATCAACTCCACATTCGAGGGGGGGCTGGATTTCAAGGCGCCTACACTATGATGATTTCTGGACTCTCCGAGCACCTCAACCATCGAAGATTCTTCATCAAGAGATCTACTTCATCCAAGAGAGATTCGAAGAGCAATTCACCATCAACGTTCTAACTTCTTTCTCCATTCATGTTGTAATTGTAAGATCGTGTTGTAAAGGTGTTGTAATCGAGAGATCATGCTGTAAAAGTGTTGTCATCTTGTAAAAGTGTGTATAAAGAAGATAATGAAGAATGTAGAGTGGATGTAGGCTTACTAGAAGCCGAACCACTATAAAAATCTCTGTCTCTTTTTCTTTTCTGCGACTTTTCTTTTTACTTGGTTTCCCGTATAAAGGGGTGGTGCTTTCACTTCATCATGAGATACACCGGGTGTTAGCATTAAAGCTATTTTTACCGTTAACACATATTCTTTTGTCTAGCACTTGTAACTATTCTTTTGTGATATTGTGGATCTTTTTGACCACTACTCTGATGTACACTTTCATGTGTTATATTCACATCTATTTCCGCCTTTGTTACATGGATATCTGTGATTGATTTATGTTATGCTTATTTCTATATTTGCTTCCGAAGATTATATATAGCCACTGTGTAGTGGCTTTGAGTTTGTATCAGTATGACGGATTTCCCCTTTCATGTTATACTATCTGACATACCGGTGCTCGCACAAAGCAACTACACGGATGGTCGCTCCTCAACAGCCTTATTCTTCACGCTAGTTGATGGCATTACTCCGTAGTGTCCTTGGCTAGCGTGAGTATAGAGGTGGTGCATCACAGCTTGGTATCAAAGCCAAACTTCGGAACAATATGAAATAATCTAGCAAGGATCATAGTCCTAAGTCCTTCTTAGGAATCGTGCCTTAGGATTTATCCAATTCTTAGGACCCGTTCTATCCTATTTTCTTTATGATGCCTTGTTTTATCAATCAAGTTTGTTTGATATTCATTCTGAGAATAACCTTTTCTTCTTCTTTCTTTCTTTATTAAAGAAGAGAAATGGTTGACCAGGCCGTCCCAGCGCCGGTCAATCCAGTGCTACTCCTCAGGATGGAGTATTTATGTCTGCCCAACAGCTTCTTGATCTTTTAAAGAATACTCAATCTATCGGACCCATTCCCGAGCCTACTCACCCAAAATTCGGATTTGCACATTTTTCTAGTGATTATACCAACTTGGGTGGGAAACCATTCAAGGGTTCCGAGGGCGTTATCGAAGTCCAAGCTTGGCTTAGAACATGCGATCGCATCTTTTCTCGCATGAATCTTGGTGATCTCCATCGAGTCCAAGTGGCTTCTAGTATGCTCTAAGAAAGAACAATAGATTGGTATGAGCTTCTGATTTCTGAAATTATTGAAGCGGATCTTACTTGGGAGCCATTTCGGGAAAGATTCGAATCAAAGTTTGTGCTGGAAGCTGAAAAAGTGACTTTGGCTCGTTGTTTTATTTACCTTGTTCAAGGTGAATCTTCTATGGCAGAATATGTCACATCCTTTGAATCCCTCTCTAAATATGGGGTCGAGTATGTAGATACCCCATTGAAGAAAAATCAGAGATTTGTTTATGGCGTGAATAAAAATCTTAAGAAGCCATTACTTCTGAAATTAGAAGTTTCTTTCGATCAGCTCGTTGATATTGCTCTTCGACTTGAAGAGGCAGATAAAGAGAGTGATGTTGAAGTTGGGAGTTCCAAACCGAACTTCAACAACAACAAGAAGAGGTCTAATAAGTTCAAAGGCCCTTATTCCAACAAGAAAAGGAAACAAACAACTCCGGTAGCAAAGACTTCTACCTCTAGTGGTGGGCAATGCTACAATTGTGCTTCTAAATACCATTATGCAAATAAGTGTTCAAAGCCCCTTGCTTTTCGCTATTGCAAAAGTTCGGGTCATTATATATCTGCATGTCCCAAACTTCAGGGCGAGAAGGAGGGAAAGCTAAATGTTGTGCAAGCCCCTAGTAACACTTCTCGTGGTAAAGGTAGTTCTCATTCTATCCTTGATGGAATTATTACGTTTCGTGATCAACCTATTCGAGTTCTTTTTGATATGGGTGCATCCCATTCTTTTATATCGGAAGAACTTGTTGATACTTTTTCTTTGAGTGTTATGGCTTTAATGACTTCTTTGAGAATTACGAATCCGATTGGTGGATCCGCAACACTTAGTTTTCTTTGTAATGATGTCGAGATTATTTTATGTGATTTTTCTTTCTGAGCTGATTTGCATGTCATGCGTTACTTAGGCTTCGGAATGACTTTAGGAATGATTTGGCTTAACCGTTATGAGGCCCATATCCTATGTCCTGAGCGGACTATTCATCTTCGACAATCTGTTAAGAAGATTTTCGTTGTTCTTAAAGATTCGGATTCCAACTTGGCAGCATCTTTGTTTTCTTCAAATCCTCATGATGACGATAATGATGATGAGGAAGATGTCATTTCTCTTATTCACGTTGTTCGTGAATTTTCCGACATATTTTAGCCCGGTTTAGGATTACCACCTAAGCGAGCAATTGAGTTCAGAATCAATCTAATTCCTAGAGCTTTACCTATTACTCGTCCTCCTTATCGTATGTCCAATAAGGAAATGAGGAGATGCGCAAACAATTGTCCGAATTGGAAGAGAAGCAATTTATTCGTTCTAGTTCCTCTACTTGGAGAGCTTCTGCTATTTTTGTGAAGAAATCCGATGGTGCACTTAGGCTTTGCGTTGACTAACGCAAGCTTAATGATCTTACTATCAAGAATAAATATCCTTTATCTCGGATTGATGATCTATTCGATCAACTTAGCGGTGCTAGAGTCTATTCGCAGTTAGACTTAGCAACCGGTTTTCATCAACTTCGTATTGCAGAGGATGGTATTCCTTTGACATCGTTCCATACCCATTATGGATCTTATGAATGGCTTGTCATACCATTTGGTTTAACGAATGCTCCAGCTTATTTCATTGACCTTATAAACCGAGTTTTCAAAGACTTCCTCGATCGATTTGCTCTCATCTTTATAGATGACATTCTTGTGTATTCTAAAACCGAGGAGGAGCATGAAATACATCTTCAGGTTGTGTTGGAAACTCTTAGGAGAAATCAATTTAGAGCAAAATATTCTAAGTGCCACTTTTGGCAATATAGTGTGAAATTTCTCGGCCATATCATTTCTGAATCCTGAATTTCTGTGGATCCTTCGAAGATTGAAGTGATTCAAAATTAGAAGAGACCGGAGAGTGTGATGGAGATCCGTAGTTTTCTTGGATTGGCGGGCTGTTACCGCCATTTCATAAAGGACTTTTCTAAAATTTCCATGCCTCTTACTAGCTTGACAAAGAAAGGAGTTAAATACATTTGGTCGGACAAATGTGAAGCTTCTTTTCAGAAATTAAAAGAATTCCTTTCCAATGCCCTTATTCTTGCGATTCTCGAAGGGAACCAAGACTTTATTGTTCATATCGATGCTAGTCGTATTGGTTTGGGTGCCGTTCTCATGCAAAGGGAATGCGTTATTGCTTATGCTTCTAGGCAATTAAAAACTACCGAGACGAGATATGCCACTCATTATTTAGAGCTCGCGGCTATTGTTTTTGCTCTTAGAATTTGGCGTCAATATCTCTTGGGATAAAAATTTGTTCTCTACATCGATCATAAATCTTTGAAGTATTTATTTTCTCAAAAGGAACTTAATTTTCGTCAGCCACGTTGGCTCGAGTTTCTTTCATCTTATGATCTTGATATTCTTTATACTCCCGTAAAGGGAAATCGCGTTGCCGATGCTCTCAGTTGTAAGCAGCAAGCGGTTGTTGCCATGGTGATATCTGAATGGAAAGATCTCGAGACTTTATCCACTTGTGAGATTCGAGATCGTGAATCCGATTTATGTTCATCTTTTGTTTTATGTTGCCTTGAGGCTCATCCCTCACTTTTAGACTGCATCCTTGAAGCTCAAAAGCTAGATCCCGAATTGGTTTCTCTTTGCCAAAGTTGTAGGGATAAAATTGATATTGAAGGTCTGAAAGACTTTGATATTGATTCTCGTGGCGGTATTTGAAAATTTGGTTGGCTTATTGTGCCAAATATTAGTGATCTTCGTAAAGACATTTTAGAGGATTCTCACCATTCTAAATTTACCATTCATCCCGGTAGTAGCAAAATGTATGTGGATATAAAGCGACTTTATTATTGGGATGAAATGAAATCCGATTTTGCTAATTTTGTTAAGTGTTGTATGACTTGCCAGCTCGTTAAGGCCGAGCATCAAAGGCCCGATGGGTTATTGCAACCTTTGGGCATGCCAATTTGGAAGTGGGACCAAATTTCCATGGATTTTATTGACGGACTTCCCCGTTCTCGTTCAAGTCATGATAGCCTATAGGTGATAGTTGATAGACTTACTAAATCCACCCATTTTATTCCCGTTTGGTCCAATCGGACCGTACCTCTTTTGGCCAAACTCTTTATTAAAGAAATTGTTGAATTAGATGGAGTTCCTACTTATATTGTTAGCGATCATGATCCATTGTTTACTAGTGGATTTTCGAAAAGTCTTCAAAAAGCTTTGGGAACGAAGCTTAATTTTAGCACCGCTTATCATCCTCAGTCCGATGGATAAACCGAGCGTGTGAATCAAACTCTTGAAGATCTTCTTCATGCATGTGTTCTTGATTTTGGTGGAAGTTGGGAAGATCATATTTATCTTGTTGAGTTTTCTTATAATAATAGCTTCCAATCTAGTATTGGTATGAAACCTTTCGAGGCACTCTATGGAAGGCCATGCCGATCTCCTTCTTGTTGGCTTGAGGCCGGTGAGAAGCTGGTTTTAGGTCCAGATTTTATTCGTGATTCCACAGAAAAGATTGACCTTATTCGTCATAGGTTGAAAGAAGCTCAAAGAAGGCAAAAATCTTATGCCGATAACCGAAGAAGGAAATTAGAATTTTCTGTGGGAGATTTTGTGTTTATTCGTGTTTCACTTATGAAGGGTGTTGTGCGTTTTAGTCGATCGGGAAAATTAGCACCTTGATATATTGGTCCATTTCCCATCACCGAACGTATTGGTTCTGTGGCTTATCGTCTTTTATTGCCGGCTCAGTTTTCTGCTATTCATGACGTATTTCATGTCTCTCAATTACAGAAATGCCTTCAAGATTTCGATTCTATTCTTGTGCCCGGTGTTGAGGAAGAAATTGATGTTTCGCCTAATGAGCAACATCCTATTCGCATCATTGCTACGGAGGTTAAACGCCTTCGAAATAAAGATGTCTCGCTTGTGAAAGTTCAATGGTCCTCAAATCCTAAGGATTATTCTTGGGAATCTAGATAATTCATCGAGCAAACACATTTGGACTTACTCTCTCGAGCTCTTTGAGGTGAACTTCTTATTTTAAATTTCTTTTGTGTTAATATGCTTTTATGGTTGTTACTTTTTATTTTCATCTTAATATTGCGAGGACGCAATTTCTTTAAGGTGGGGAGCCTGTAACAACCCGCATATTTTACGATTATACATTTAAATATAGCATCGTTAGTCAGATTTAAGTCCGCAAAGCTACTTTTTGCAAACAGCCGAATTAGGACTCGAGACCACTTCCATTGAGTCCAAAATGACGTTTGCGACTTTTTTGAGTATAAACATTGATATGTTTGGACATAGTAGAATTTTGCTACTTTTTCACTTAGGGCTTTGGGTTTTAGCCCATTAACCCCAACTTAAGACCCTAGCTCCACCCCCACTCATCTTCATTCATTTCATTTCTATTTCCTAACACTTCAAGCTTTAGGAACAATGGAGGAAGATATTGTAAATTAAAATTCCTAGCCCAAATCTTCTTTTGCAAATTCAAGTTCTAGCTCCAAACTCAAAAGAGAAGCTTTGGTAAGCAACTCCTTCTTCTTCTCCATCTCAATCTCTCTCCAATTTCAAAAATTTCCTATAACCTAATATTGGAAATTATTGCTTGTGATCTTAGATTGGAGCTTTTAGAGTTGGGATTGAAGTGTGGTTGATCTTCCTTTGTTTTCAAGCTTCTTCTTCCTTGTTTTTGTGAAAAAGGTAAGATTTCTATCTCACATCTATTTCTATATCTATCTTTGTTGTTAGGTATGAATTCCTAACACTTATTGATGTTCATTTGCTTTTGGATTGAATTGGTTTTATGAATGCTCCATTTTTTGGTGTTCTGAAGTCAAATCTTTAGAATCCTAGATTTGTTGTTTGAACATGTTTTTGGTGATGCATCGAAGAGCCTATAGGGCTGGGTTGTCAATTGGCATAAACCCCTAGCGCCCATTGCTCATCTGGTCGCGAATTGTCTAGAGTTTTCTCTTCATTTAGATAGGCTGCAAATGCCGGAAAACAGGCACCAGTCGACTGACCCTCTGAGTCCAGTCGACTGACCTGGAACCCGACAGTTTTTCCAAGCATTGGCCAGTCGACTGTTCTCAGAGTGCCAGTCGACTGACCTGCTTGTATTCAGTCTATTTTTCCTATTTAGCCTATTTTGCTTGAGAATTCCAATTTTTATCGATTCGTGATTTTTTGATTTGTTGTTATCATTTATTATCGACTTTGATGACTTCTATTTTGGATTTTTTGGGTATATCCACTTTGATGGATTTGGTATCGATTTCCTTGGATTTAATTCGCGTCTTCGAACGTGAAATTTTGGTGATTGATTGTTTTTACAATCATTTTTATGGTTTGTCACTTCAAAACAGAAAAGTTTCTATACTAGTAGTAAATATTCAAACTCTTTTACAAAGATGATTTCAACTCTATTTTTAATAATCAAAGCTCTTTATAAAATTATTTTTCCTACCTATTAGTAAATACAAACCTTTTCCTCATTCGCTTGAGCAATCTAATTAAACGGCTTAGTAAAACAAGTGGTATGAAATGCTTGCGTTTACTTTGTCGGTTAATTTTTGGACTTGTTCGATTGAAACTCTTATGACGACTTTCTAGTGGAAATTTAAAGTTTGTTCGTAAATATTTAAGTTAAGCCAGTGGTTATGGGACATGAAGCTAAACTTATTTATTTACTAGCTTAGTTTAATTGACACTTCTTGATGATCGATGACGATCATTTTGTTATCTGGACTAGCAATATGCGATATCGCTTTGTCTACGAGGGAGATTAAACCCCGTTTCTGTGGAGCTTCGGCTCAAAATTTATGGGGTAGCGACCCATGGTCTTCGAGCCGTTTTGTGGAGCCTCGGCTCAAAATTAATGGTTAGCAACCATGGAATAGAGTTCCGTTTTGTGATACACGTGTTGGTGAGTTTTCATGCTCCCCGTTTTGTGATAGGCCTCCCTTTTTTTGTGATTTCTGGATTTCTATTGATGATTTCTAGAATTTGTGTTTCACCAATTTTCATGATTTAATTGATAAGATATATCAATATTTGTACATTCGTGAATTTGTGTTTCTCCAACTTTTATGATTGGCATTTAGATGTTTGCTAACATTCGTGATTTGGTGAATAAAAATAATGAATATGGTATTCATTTTTGATCTTTGAGAAGATTCTTGTGATATTGAATGATTTAAAGTTGATTTTCAAATATTTTCTTATCACAGTATGGCATTGTTGATATCACACGTTTTAGTCATACCCCTTATTCTATCTCATTTTATCTTATATTTATAGCTAGACTGGTCCGTTTACTATTTTCTTATTAAATAATACTCGGGTCAGACCGTGATGTTACAGGTGCATCTACTTGACTTCTTATCAGGGATCATCATTTGACTTTTGTCTAACTACATTAGATTGGTAGTTTTTGTTGTTATACATTTGAGATAAAGACTCGTTGATGTATACATATTCTTTTGTCTAGCACTTATAACTATTCTTTTGTGATATTGTGGATCTTTTTAACCACTACTCTGATGTACACTTTCATGTGTTATATTCATATATGTTTCCGCCTTTGTGTTATGGATATCTATGACTGATTTATGTTATGCTTATTTCTATATTTGCTTTCAAAGAATATATATAGCCACTGTGTAGTAGCTTTGAGTTTGTATCAGTATGTTGGATTTCCCCTTGCACGTTATAGAATCTGACATACCGGTGCTCGCACAAAGCAATTACACAGATGGTCGCTCCTCAACAGCCTTATTCTTTGCGCTAGTTGACGGCATTACTCCGTAGTGTCCTTGGCTAGCGTGAGTATAGAGGTGGGGCGTCACAGAGACGCTGGTGAATTACTCTGAAAATTTAAGGTGTTAGAAATTTTTTGGGATTTTGGAAAATTTTTGATAAATAGGATTTTGGAAAATTTTAGATATTAAGTTAAAAGTTAAACGATATTTGTTACTTTTGAAAATATAACTATGTATGATTTGTAAACTTAGAAATTTTTTTATAAGAAGTTTAAATAATGGAGTTTGGAAAAGTTAAAAAGTTTAAATAAATTTGATATCAAGTTTGAACGATTTGTTTTGAAACATTAATGGATTTTTTGACTTTTTCTTACTTGGTAATTTCGAGGACGAAATTCTTTTAAGTAGGGAAGAATGTAAAGACCCATAATTTCACTCATTTGAAATTCATATGTTTAATTAATTTAAATATTCACAAGTAAATTTAATAAGCTGAATAACTTATATTTCGAATATAGTGATTTAATTGGATAATTAAATTATTAATTTAATATCTGAAATTTCGTAAATGATTGGAATTTGAATTTAATGTGAATGAAAATGATTTATAAATTTGAATTAAGTTCTACTAGAATTAGAATGATGTTAGAGAACTTTTAAAATTGAATTAAAAGTTAAATCCTAGATATTGAATATTTTAGTATTTAATTAACGTGTAAAAATAGCCATTTTTCAAACTATCTCGGATTTTGACGTAACTGGTTTCATTGGATCCGTAATGTTATATTATTGGATGATTTCAAATTTCGTGTCAATTGAATTTACGGTTTGTCCTAAGCAAGCTAAAACGCTTTGAAATCTATTTAAGTAAATTCTAAATTTTAAATAGTTGATTCGAAAACCAATCTTCCAAATAAGATTGAATTGGCTTCCAATATATATTCCATTGTGTTTGGAATAGGATTAAAACATTATAAATGCCAGGCGGCACGCTTTGATTGGAGTTCGGAAAATTTCGGGTGAATTGTGCCGCGAAATTTTATATAAAAGAACGTCATAATCTCTATTTTTCAAAAACCCTAATTCATCTACGGAAAGCCACCGTTCTTTGATTCAATGTTGAAAATCATTCTTCTTCTTCAATTATCTTCCAATCCGTAGACAATTATGAAAAATGTTCAACTACAAAATCGAAGAGCACGACGATATCGTTCAATCCAACGGGCATGATCGAAAATAACGTCACGGATCGTCGGCAAATCTCGTTCAAGTGGACTCCATTCGTATGCATTTATCGAGGGAAATAAGGGGCCATGCTCGACCCGTTGATGCTGCCTAGGAGGTGGGTTCGATTGCCTTAAGTCGTGAAGTGCATAATGACTTACAACCTAACGTGCTTAAGGCTGCAGTACAATGTGAAAAGACGAGTTTCTTAGGTCGCTCACGACCTAATGGGACACGAGATAAGGAGTTGCGACCTAGCGAGTTGGGGTTTAAAACGTTCAAATGACCTAGCGCCTTCAATTCCTTAAGTCGCACGAATGATGGTTCGCTGGATTTAGGCTGCACGGGTTCCTTGAGTCGCGAACGACCTAGCGACTTACGACCTACCAGAATGAACGAGCTACGATCTACCAGGGTGAACGAGTTACGAATGAACAAGCTACGACCTAGCATGTTAGCTCGCCCAATGTTATGCCGCATCCTATCTCCTTATGTTGCCCAGAACTTAGGTCGCTCGACCTTATACCGCTGTGAAGATAGGTCGCTGCCGTTAAGTCGCTGATCCTTAGGTCACTGAAGCCTGAAGCAGTGTTGTTTGTTTTAGGTCGTATGTTGTGTGGTTTTGTTGTTATGTATATATGGGTATGTCTTTTGTATTTAGGTCATTACTCGTTGAGTCGCTTGATGTGTTGTATCTTTTATGACGTTATGTTGTACATTGTTGTGTGTGTAGGTCGTTAACAACCTTGGTTAGGTCGTAGGTCGCGAAACGTCTTATGTTGGGTCGGCGAAGTGGCTGAGTCGTGTGAGTTGTAGCCTATAAACAGGCATGTTGGGTCACTTGTAATGTTGGTTGATTTTAATAAAACTTTTGTTTTGTGAGCTTTGTGCCACCATTAAAATTGGTAGTTGAGTGTGATCTCCTATCTCCACCTTCGGTATTCGAGTGCGCTCGAATCAACGATCGTTGAAGCCAATTCACGGTATCAAGTGCGCTTGATCAACATTCAAAGAATTGTAGATCTTTCTTCATGGCATCGTGCGCGATCAACGTGTCGAAGATTTGCTAGAATCTGGTATCTTTGGATCAACGGATTTGGGCCTTTCAGTATTTTCCATTCCATCAATTGCCACTTTCACCGTTTCATCAATTTTTCATATTTCTGTTGCATCATTTTTGGTATCAGAGCTAGACTTAGCCAATCATAGCTAAGCCGAGTCTTGGAGACAAGGAGTTTGAAGTTTGATCTTCATCGTGTTAATCGTAAAGTTGCAACAAGTTGGGAGTTTTCAATCCATATCATTTTGGATCAAAGTCCGGAAAGTGTTTGAATTTTGCGCGTTGGGATTTTGCGTGCCGAAGTGAAGTTTGAAGGAGTGTGTGAAGTGTAGGCCGAGCATCACTTTGTGTTCAGTCCGAGAGGAGAAGAGTTTAAAGTGTTGAAGTTCATTGTGTAAGTCAAGGCCGAGAGTTTTAATTTGAAGTTGTGTTTGAATTGTTGAAGTATTTGTGTTTGATTCAATCATGCCTCCGAGAAGAGCTAACCGTCATCAAAAGGTTGCTGATATGTATAAAAGAGAAGATGTTGAACAATTGGTGCAACGAATTAGTGAAAAGTTCAACGAGAAGTTTGATGAAGGAATTGGTCGATTAGAGAGAATGATGCTTGAAATGAATCAAAGTAGAAGAAGGGTTTCACCTAAATCGAGCCATGGGGGACGTAGAGTTCACCACATTCAGATCGGGCGAGAAGAGAAGATCATGATCGTAGAAATGTTGACGATCGTGATAGGAATGTAGATCGAAGAAGTGGTGGTGGTTGAGATGTTGGTGGTCGTGATCGAGATCGATATACATCAGATTTTTATGAGGAGTTTGATGGTGATAGAAGTAGTGTGCATTATCGAGATCAAGGTCAAGAACGGAATCGATATGTGGACATTGAAGATGATCGTCGATGGGAATCGGGGATGAAGATGGAAATTCCTGAATTCAAGGTTGGAATGGTTGTAAAAGAATTTTTGGATTGGTTGTTTGATGTTGAAGAGATCATTGATTTCAAGGAGGTTCCGAAAGATCATCGAGTGAAGTTGGTCGCTACTAGGTTGAGAAGAAGAGCTATGGCGTGGTGGCAGCAAACCAAACTTACACGAGAACGGATGGGGAAGTCGAAGATTGTTGATTGGGAGAAGATGAAGAAACTGATGAAAGCTACATTTTTACCTTACAATTATCAATCACTCATGTATCAGAGGTTGCAGAATCTGAGGCAAGGGACGAAGACTGTTAATGATTATGCTGATGAATTTTATCAACTGATTGCTCGAAATGACGTTATGGAGACGGAGGAACAATTGACTACTAGGTTTGTTGGGGGGTTGAGGATGTAGATTTAAGATATGGTGAATATGTTTGATCCTAGATCTGTGGCTGAAGCGCACCAGAAAGCGTTGGCTTGGTAAAACAGGGAAGACGAGGAGGTGGTGTGTTTTCAAGTTCCAATACAGAGAGCAAGGGTGCTAGTGGGAGTTCCAATGTTTCTAAAGCTGTCAGTAAACCAGTTGTGAATGAGGTTGCGAAGGCGAAGGTCAACAACAGTTTCAAATGTTATAATTGCCAGGAAGTGGGTCACAAGAGTAATGAATGTCCAAAGCCGAAGAAACGAGCTATGATTGCTGAAGTAGAAGGTGAGGATGTTGAAGGTTATTCTAGTCTAGTTGAGGAGGATGAACAGGATATCACGTCAGGAGATGAAGGACGTAATCTAATGATGAGGAGGTCTTGTTTAACACCGAAGCAAGAGGTTGAGGCTAGTTGGTTGCGAAGTAATATCTTTCAGTCGACGTGCACTATACTGGGAAAGGTTTGTAAATTTGTGATTGATGCGGGAAGTTGTGACAATATCATTTCTACCGAAGCTGTGAGAAAGTTGAAGTTGAAGTCGGAGAAGCATCCAAATCCTTACAAGTTAGCATGGTTAAGAAAAGGAGGAGAGGTGAAGGTGGATAGGCGAGTTCATGTTCCATTTTCTATTGGGAAGAAGTATAAAGTTGAGATCTGGTGTGACATGGTCGAGATGGATGTCTGTCACTTGCTTTTGGGAAGACCTTGGTAGTATGACCGAGCAGTACACCATGATAGTCGGACCAACAGCTACAGCTTTATGTTTGAAGGTGTTAAGATCATTTTAGTTTCGAAGAAGAGACAGCAAGGAGAGAGCAAACCAGAAGAGATTGAGGAGCTGAAGACTTTGTTGACTTTGAAAGAGTTTGTTGATGAAGTAGAGGAGAGTCCAGAGGTGTTTTTGTTGATTGGAAATGAAGCTACTGAATCTGTTGAAGTCCCATAGGAAGTAAAGCCGGTATTGGAAGAATTCAGTGATGTATTTCCTGAAGAGTTGCTAACGGAGTTACCACCGTTGAGGGACATTCAGCATCATATTGATCCTGTGCCAGGGGCGGTGTTACCTCACAGGCCATATTACAGGATGAGTCATAAGGAGCATGAGGAACTGAGAAGGCAGGTGGAGGAGTTGTTAGAACAAAGGTGTGTTCAGGAAAGCTTGAGTCCTTGTGCAGTGCCAGCTTTATTGGTGCCGAAGAAGGATGGTTCGTGGAGGACGTGTATGGACAGTCGGGCTCTAAACAAGATCACTGTGAGATACAGGTTTCCTATGCCGAGGTTCGATGATTTGATTGATCAGTTGAGTGGGGCTGTTGTGTTCTCAAAGATTCACTTGAAGAGTGGATACCACCAGATTCGTATTAGACCGGGTGATGAGTGGAAGACTACTTTTAAAACAAGGGAAGGTTTATACGAATGGCTGGTTATGCCGTTTGGATTGTCAAATGCTCCTAGTACATTTATGAGAGCGATGAACCAGATTTTCAGACCATTCATTGGGAAGTTCGTAGTAGTTTACTTTGATGATATATGGAAGAGCATATCCAGCATTTGCGAGATGTGCTGTTGATTCTACGACAGGAACAATTTTATGCTTCAACGAAGAAGTGTGTGTTCATGACGCACAGTGTTTTTTTTTCTGGGATATGTTTTGTCGAAGGAAGGTATTCAAGTGGATGAAAGCAAAGTGGAAGCTGTCAGGAGTTGGCCACAACCCAAGACAATTACTGAAGTGAGGAGCTTTCATGGTTGGTATCTTTTTATCGAAGATTCATCCCACATTTTAGCAGTGTGATGACACCTGTAACTGATTGCATGAAAGGAAAGAAGTTTGCATGGATAGAGGAAGCAGGAGAAGATCAAGACATTATTGACGTCAGCGCCAATTCATGTTTTGCCGGATTTTCTTTTGTTGTTTGAGTTACATACTGATGCATCGAAGGTTGGGATTGGTGGAGTATTGAGTCAGAGTGGAAGACCAGTTGCTTATTTCAGTGAGAAATTGTCTTGAGCCAAGTTGAGATATAGCACTTATGATGTGGAGTTTTACGCGATTGTTCAAGCTGTGAAGCACTGGAGACATTATCTGTTTCAGAAGGAGTTTGTTCTTTATACGGATCATGAGGCTTTGAAGCATTTGCAAGGGCATGACAAAATTTCAGCTAGACACGCTTCATGGGTCGTGTATCTACAACAGTTTACTTTTTTTGTAAAGCACAAATCAGGGGTGACGAATCGTGTAGCTGATGCTTTGAGCAGAAGGAATCATTTGCTGACACCGACGAAGGTTGAAGTGACAGGATTTAAACTATTGCCAGAGTTGTTTGAAGAAGATCCTTACTTTACGAAGTTTGTTGAGAAAGTCAAGGATGGGAGTACTGATGAGTTTGTGTTGGTAGACGGATTCTTATTCAAGGGAAATCGATTATGCATACCAGATTGCAGCTTGAGAATGAAAATTGTAAAAGAGTTGCATGAAGAAGGACATGTTGGACGGGATCGCACATTGCAGTTGATTTCACAGTCTTATTTTCGGCCGTCAATGAGAAAAGAAGTTGAGAGATTTGTAGAGAGATGTCATGTTTGACAAATTTCGAAAGGGACAGCTACAAATGCGGGTTTGTATATGCCTTTACCTGTTCCTACAAAACCGTGGGTTGATGTAAGCATTGATTTTGTGTTGGGCTTACCGAGGACTCAACGGGGAAATGACTCCATATATGTTGTGGTGGACCATTTCTCGAAGATGGTACATTTTTTTTCTTTTAAGAAGACGGCAGATGCAGTCCATGTGGCGCAGTTATACTTCAGGGAGATTTATCGTCTTCATGGATTACCATAATCTATAGTTTCGGACAGGGATACCAGATTTCTGAGTCATTTTTGGCTAAGTTTGTGGAAGATGGTGGGAACAAAGTTGAAATTTAGTAGCGCTTATCATCCGTAGACAGATGGACAGATGGAGGTTGTGAACAGATCGCTGGGAAATTTATTGCGGTGTCTTGTGAAAGATAATCTAAAGAGCTGGGATGTGAAGTTATGTCAAGCGGAGTTTGCTCATAATCATGCTATCAACCGTAGTACGGGTTTCAGTCCATTTCAGATTGTATATTCAAGCTTGCCAAAGGGGCCGTTGGATTTAACGATAGTACCACAACCGAAGGGGACAGTTAAGCGGGCTGCTGATTTTTTTGATGGGTTGACGGAATGCCATAGAATCGTTCAGGAACGATTGGAGAAGATGAATCAGAAGTATAAATGATCTACGGATGTGAAGCGAAGAAGTGTTGAATTTAATGAAGGATATTTAGTATATGCTGTACTAACAAAGGATCGTTTTCTAGTGGGAGCATACAATAAACTTAAAGCTCGAAAGATTGGTCCTGTAGAGATTGTGAAATGGATCAATGAAAACGCTTATAGGTTGAAGCTGCCGGAGGATGTGTACACTTCTGACGTGTTTAATGCTAAACATCTTATACCTTATTATGGAGATGAACCATCCAATGGAGAAGAACTTTTAAATTCGAGGGCGAATTTTTCCCAACCAGGGGAGGAAGATGAAGCCCAGGAGGTGGGTTCGATTGCCTTAAGCCCTGAAGTGCATAACGACTTACAACCTAACGTGCTTAAGGCTGCAGTACAATGTGAAAAGACGAGTTTCTTAGGTCGCTTACGACCTATTGGGTCACGAGATAAGGAGTTGCGACCTAATGAGTTGGGGTTTAAAACGTTCAAATGACCTAGCACCTCCAATTCCTTAAGTCGCACGAATGATGCGCTGGATTTAGGTTGCACGGGTTCCTTGAGTCGCGAACGACCTAGCGACTTACAACCTACCAGAATGAACGAGCTACGATCTACAAGGGTGAAAGAGTTACGAATGAACGAACTACGATCTACCAGGGTGAACGAGTTACGACCTAGCATGTTAGGTCGCTCAATGTTATGCCGCATCCTATCTCCTTATGTCGCTCAAAACTTAGGTCGCTCGTCCTTATACTGCTGTGAAGATAGGTCGCTGCCGTTAAGTCGCTGATCCTTAGGTCGCTGAAGCCTGAAGCAGTGTTGTTAGTTTTAGGTCGTATGTCGTGTGGTTTTGTTGTTATGTATATATGGGTATGTCGTTTGTATTTAGGTCGTTCCTCGTTGAGTCACTTGATGTGTTGTATCTTTTATGACATTATGTTGTACATTGTTGTGTGTTAGGTCGTTAACGACCTTGGTTAGGTTGTAGATCGCGAAACGTCTTATGTTGGGTCGGCGAAGTGGCTGAGTCGTGTGAGTTGTAGCCTATAAATAGGCATGTTGGGTCACTTGTAATGTTGGTTGATTTTGATAAAACTTTTGTTTTGTGAGCTTTGTGCCTCCATTAAAATTGGTAGTTGAGCGTGATCTCCTATCTCCACCTTCGGTATTCGAGTGCGCTCGAATCTACGATCGTTAAAGCCAATTCACGGTATCAAGTGCGCTTTATCAACGTTCAAAGAATTGTAGATCTTTCTTCACGGCATCGTGCGCGATCAACGTGTCGAAGATTTGCTAGAATCTGGTATCTTCGGATCAACGGATTTGGGCCTTTCAGTATTTTCCATTCCATCGATTGCTACTTTCGACGTTTCATCTATTTTTCGTATTTTCGCTGCATCACCAGTTCTCTGGCGTCGGTGGAGTGTGCTAGGGCGCTTCAAATGGAAGCATCTGATCGTCGTCACGGTCAAAGTAGTGGCCGCGAAAATTCATAAGATAACGACGAGTGGATTTTGGTTCGAACCAAGAAAAAATCGCATGAACATGATGAAGAAGAAGTGGCGGATGGCTTAGAGGTAAGGGAAATGAAAATCTACGGCCAGGATTGATAAGGGTTTGAAAATAAAATATAAACTGAAATTTATATATTATAAATTCGTATAAACTATTGATAAGGTTTTGAAAATAAAATATAAACTGAAATTTATATATTATAAATTCGTATAAACTTTAAAACACTGTAACTTTTCCATACGAGGTCCGTTTTTGACGAAATGAATTGCATTGGGTCCGTATTAACGAGCACTACAATTTAGAGCTGGTTTGGAGTTGATTGGAGCTAGTGTAAATTTCGGTATAAATGGCTGTTTAATTTTATTTGGAAAAAAACACTACAACTACTATTGGAACAAAAGTGAGTAAAACTCACTCTTTCTCTCTCACTGATATTTTTATATAGTGAGAATAAATATTATTTATGATAGTTGATGATTGTTTGGGTGATATATGATATATTGTGTGTATATATATATTGATGGGGTATTTGGATATATTCCTACCAATTTGAGAAGATGAGACCCTATACATTCCCGTGTATGAGCGGATGACCTTTTGTAAGCGCGTCTGCCTCGAACGGACATTATACATATATTTATAATATGTATATTTGTTGCAGGTGACAGGTTGGAGGGATCCAACTAGATTCCTCACCGGTATTGATTTGTTTACAAATATCATGATATATTCTGTTATCATATGATATATGATGTTTTGGATGCCGTGATCGATGTATTTAATGATGTTGCAGCATTAGGCCTATTTTGGAAAATTAAAAATATTAAAGTGATGATTTCCAAATTTAAAAGGATTTTCAAGTGATTTTGAAAATATTTTGTTAATTTTGAATTGTTAAGAAAATGAATTTATTTTAAATAAATGAATGCTATTATTTTTATGTTATAAAAATTATGATTTTTGTGAAATATAATCAGAATGTGATTTTTTGAAATATGAAGTTGATTATTTTGTAAATAGTTTGAATTGAGATTTTTGATTTATTATAAATGGTTTATATAGAAGATTTATGAAATGTTATTTTATAAATTAAAATAATGGTATTATAAAACGAGTTTTATAAGTGTAAAATGAAGTATAAATGATCTTATAAGTGAATAAGATTTATAATTTGTGAAGTTATAAAAGAAAGGATTTTGGAAATAAAGAGAATTATAAGTAATTAACTTATAATTTGGATTTTTGGCATATAAACGAGATTTAAATATAACTGGTTAATAAAGGGATTTTATAAGTTGATCTTTATAAAATATAAATGTGAATTTATATATACTGTTTTATAAATGCGAAACCAATTGAATTTGATAAGTTAAATAGTGGAAGTTTATTAAAGGAATTTAATCCATGATTTTGGACAGTGGATAATCCTTTAATAATAAATATGTAAAAGTAGTGAATTTGGTAAAGGAGTTATATTCACGATTTTGGACAGTGAATTATCCTTTAAATTAAAAGTGTAAAAAGAATGAATTTTGTTAGAGAATTATATTCACGATTTTGGATAGTGAATAATATATTAAATAAAATGGATATTTTTGGGAAGTAATATTTTAAATGGAGTTAAATGATTTGAAGATGTTTAAAGATGTGTTAAGTATCGAAACCATAGATTTCAACATTAATTGTTGAAACGGACGTTTTCGAAAAATAAGGAAATGATGGACTATGACACTGTTGTTATAGTAAATGATTTTCGATAGGAAATGTTTTGTTTAGTACATGGGATTTATATATCTATCTTATTTTCGAATCCCTATACCAGTGATTTTGGGTTGTCGTAACGATGTTTTACGCAACATTCGTTTTAACCAAAATAAATGTGTTAAAGAGGATTTTTCTTTAAAGAATAAAATATATACTTAATCGTGATTTAAGTATATGTAATATTTTCCAAGTGTTGAAAATAAATAGATTTGTGAATTACTTATTTTAAATAAGTATATGGAAATGTTTTCCAATATATAAGTTGAAATGATTTTTGAGATTATATCTTTTTGAAGATAATTTGAATTGAATGTTTGGCACGTGATTTAATTAATAAAAGATTAATTAAAAGGGTCTGGTGATTGCTTATGGTGCTGAATATTTGTTTGTTTGCTTTGATAGTTAAATAACTGACTATCAAATTTGGCCATTTTAGTTCCTCAACTTGATGTGGGAACTATTTAGTCGTACACTTAGTATGTAGCCATCTGTGTAGGCTTAATTATCATTTGTGTTGAGGATGTTGATTCGTATAGTGCGGAATATTACTGCAATCTATCGAGCTTCCTTCTTGTCCAGAAGGATAGCAAGTTGAAAGTTGGAGACGTGATAAGTCTATGAGACTTAGTTTCTGTGTGAGGTTGAGAAACGCTTTTGCGTTGTTGGTGCGAAGACACCGGGATCGGTTTATCCGAAATACAATTCGGACCAACGTATATGCGACGATTGTGCAGGTTGCTTTTGATGATATTGATATTCAGGATTTTCATAGTGGGGGACTGCTTGTTGATCGTTTGGGGTTAAAATCCCAATATACATATTGTAGCGGTGGTCTCTTCATTATGAAATATTCAATGTAAGGACTATACGCTACTAACCTTAGGGATTTCCCAACAGGATGTGGCAGGAAAGTACCTTCGGTACGTCCTGTTCCTGGACAACTTGTATGGATGTTTGTCTGACATTGTATTTCTATAGATTACGTACGTTGGTTTTTACAAACGTACATCAGTAGTGGTGGAGAAGGCAACTTCTCTTAGCTTAACACCCGCCTTAAGACGTATGAGCTTAAAGGTTGTATTTTTGTGGAAGGCAATTAGCAGTCAGAGGGAATGGCCGTGTGGCATTCAAGGTGATGTGATTGTGATTTGTGAAAGGTAATCGTTACCTCAGGCCTCATCAACCGAAAATGACCAAAACAGGGTTAGATGTGGTAAGGCTAAGTGGGTCGCTCCCAAGTAAGGTATGATCGTCCTTTTCTAGATATATCTTTACACGCTATGACGTCGTGTATCTGATTATGTGGTTTGTATGCTTTGAGGGCCCTCGTTAAAGGTCGGTAATGACGGGGGATGATATATTCGGTACCATCTAGTTATAGTGGTGGATCGGTCTTTTGTTGGTAGAAGATCCTTTGTGATGGTCCTCGGTACATTCTTCTAGAGATGTACTGCCGGAAGGTAGTCCCTTCACCTGGTCATTTGTATAGAAATCCAAACTCCACTACGTATCTTCCATTTTGATTGTATTATCCATTTTGGGCTATGTGGTGGAATTTAATCAAGTTAATATTAGGCATGCATCTCTAAAAGCAAGCTTAATTCGCTTAAACTCCTTGTTAACTCCTCCTTTCCATGACTCAAGGACCTAACGAGTTAACTGTGGAAGAAACCTAACGACCTAAGGAATGAGCGAGCTAACAGATGCGACTTAGCGACCTAAAGCATAAAGCAGCTCCATGCGGCACAACCTAACGAGTTAAGGGGCTAAGCGACCTAACGGGTTAACACACAAGCGACCTAAGCGACCTAGCACTCAACGACCTAGCGACCCAGTAGCTAAATGATATATACGACCTAGCGAGTTAACGACCTAGTGAGTTAACAATCTAGCGAGCCACAAGCTTCATATCCTTATGTCGTATGATGGTAGGTTGCGCTAATACTAAGTCGCTGCTAACTCTTAAACCCAGCCAAAGTCGCTCCACTATGTACCTCCATATGATTAAGTCACCAACCATAGGTCGCTCACGACCTACAACCTACCCTTAGGTCGTTCGTGGCCTACGACCTATTACCTGACTTTCCCCTATAAATACTGGACCTGCTCCAACTAGAGGGGGAATTTTGGATGATTTCTGGAACGCCTATACTTTGCTGTTCTCTCGACTCATTCAACACTTGAAGTACTTCAAACACCGAAGACGCTTCAACGTACTTTGGAAAGAGATCTAACACATTCACCATGAATTCGAAGAGCTCTCCTCCATCGAAGTTTTAGCTACTCCTCTTAAGTGTGTTGTAATCGAAGATAATTGTAAAGAGTTGTAATCGAATCAGCAATAAAGAAGATTAAAGTGGACGTAGGCTTGACCTTAAGCCGAACCACTATAAAAAATGTTGCATTTTTACTGCTTTCTGTTATTTTCTGCTTATCTTTAGTTCCTGTACCAACGGGTGGTGCTTTCACTTTATTTCTACTCACACCAGGGTGTTAGCGTCCAATTTTAGCGTTAACATTTTGGTGCTTTCACTGAGAACACGAACTCAGGAGTGCTCAAACCATTGCTTCTCAAAGATTTGCTGAAAGAATCTCTCTAAAAACCAGAAGTCTATCTGAAATTATGGCTCCTGGAAGGCAACGTAGATCTATTAGATCCGGAGATACTTGTGGCAATACCGCAACTTCTCCCTCACCAAATGAAGCGGCTCCCAGTGTTGAAGTCACAAGGGCTGAGTTGGATGTTGTGATATCTGGGCTGTACCAACATATGGAAACCCAGAATGCTTTAATGTTGGATAGGTTGAATGCTTTGCTTGGAGGTAACCGCCAACCCGAAAAAAATGAAGAAACCTTTGTCGAAGGTGTTCATAATTCCCAAGGAAGAAATATTCCCCAAAGGGCTGCCGGCACCGTCGAAGGGGCACCTCCCCAAGCTGGAGGTTCAAGGCCGCAGTCGACTCTCCGCGAACGTTCCACCAGGCAAACTTCTGAGAAAATGGGTGACATCTGTCCTGCGGAACCTCTAAACAATGAGGAATACCTCCCGAGAATGATTCGGCAAACCATGAAAGAGAGCATACAGAGGGATGAAGATGAGAATGACTGGGGGTTTGCTCCAAGCAAGACTCTGTACACCGAGAGAATTATAAAAGTGGAATTTCCAAGGAAGTTTGTTCCCCCCACCATTCCGGATTTTCGGGGGACAAGCGACCCTAATCAGTTCTTGTATAAGTATGACTGGCATATGACTGGTGCCAGAGCATCGGACGAGATCAAATGCCGATACTTTTCTGTATACTTGGAAGGAGTGGCCCTACTCTGGTTTACAAAGCAACCAGTCCGATCTGTAGACCAGTTCTTCAATTTAACTCGGAAATTTAAAGAACAGTTCAGGTTGTATTCTTCAAAGGCCAAGGACATAATGTCACTGTCCAGCCTGGAACAGAATCTCAAAGAGTCTATTAGATCTTTCTTAAACCGCTTCAACATAGCCTTGGCCGAAGTCGACAATGCAGAGCCACAGATGATTTTGACTTATTTGATGAGGGCTATCGACAAAACGAGTGAATTCGGGAAATGGCTAAAGATGAAAGAGCCGAATTCACTTGAGAAATTCTATAAGAAAGCTGATGAATTTATGCGTTTGGAAAGCCTTCATGTGCATAAAAAAGCAGTCGTGACTGAGGTTGGTAATAATAATGCTGCTTTAAACAAAAAGGAATCTGGTACTCAAAAGAGGGAGAATGACGGTGGAAAGAAGCAGGGAAATGCGAAGAAACCTTGTCAGTTTGGACCTTTAGATTTCACTCCCTTGACTGATACTCCAGAGAATATCTTCTTCACGACCAAGGATACTGTAGAGTACCCTAAACCATCTAAGTTGAGACTCGGGAAAAATGCCACGCAGAGTGGAAGTTTTTGTAAGGTCCACAATCAGGCTGGCCATGACACGAATGAGTGTCGCTCGAAGAATCTGATTGAGGAGTTGTTGAAAGAGAATAAACTTCAGCAATATGTGAAGAATAATAGGAACAACCCATCTTCATCTACTCAGAGGCAACAAGTTCCTGCTCACCAACCCAGCTCAGGTGAGAGGACTGCAGCTCATGAATCAGAAAGGCCTGTTATTAATGTAATCATGGGAGGTCCTCACCCAGCAGGCAGAAGCTGGGGTGAGATGGAAAGATATGCTCGTGCTTTGAAATATAACCGAGCAGAAGAAAATGTTTTTGTGTTGGAAGACGCTGCACCTTTGAAGCAGCATAGAACTTTTAATGATGACATTGTGTTCAGGGCTAGGGACTCTATGGGCATTGAAGCTCCCACAATGGATCCTTTGGTCATCTCTGCAGGTATCGGGCCGGCTATTGTAAGGAGAGTGCTTGTTGACTGTGGCGCCTTTTGCAATATACTCTTCAAAAAGACATTCGATCAAATGAAGATTCCTTTGGCTGATGTTCAAGCTTCATCACAGAAGATTTTTGGGTTTACTGAGGCACCAAAGCAGCCAATTGGAACTATTGACTTATTCTTGGAGCTTGGAGAGGGGCAGAAAAAGGTTGTTCGAAAGCAGACTTTTGTGATTGTTGATGGATTTTCTGCTTACAATGCCTTCCTGGGAAGGCCAACTCTTGCAGCATTTAAGGCAATTCTCGCCCCGTGGTGCCTTACTATGAAGTTTCCCACAGATAATGGCGTCGGTGTTATTAAAGAGGATCAGAAAGCTGGGCGAGAATGCTATCTTATAGAGTTGCGGGAAGCAAGGAAGAGAGAGATGGGAAAGAATGCGGCAGCTCCACTCCGCATCAAAGAACCAAACCTGTAGCAATTACAAGGTGGACCCTGCACTGGCAAGCATAGTGGTGCACGAAAAGAAATGGATCCCAGAAAAGCCAGTGCAGGGGAGAATAGAGTAGTGCCGGTGGAAATAACGGTGCCAGTACCTATTGACCTGAAAGACCCAAACAAGGTGCTGAATGTGGGTTTGCAACTTAGCGTGACGGTTCAAAATATTTCGATATCATTCTTGAAAGCAAATATGGACGTATTCGCTTGGGATCATGCTGATATGTGTGGAATATCTCCAGAAATTGTAGTGCATACTTTGAATATTGATCCGAAATTTGCACCCGTGAAGCAGAAAAGAAGAACCCAGGGTCCTGAAAGGTCAGCAGCATTAAAAGAAGAAGTAGATCGGCTCATGGAGAATGGCTTCATCAGAGAGTCCACTTATCCAAATTGGGTTTCTAATCCGATGCTGGTTAAAAAAGCAAATGGGAAGTGGAGAGTATGCATCGACTTTTCAGACTTGAACAAGGCATGCCCCAAGGACTGTTTCCCGTTACCCAGAATCGATTAGTTTGTGGATGGAACAGCCGGACATGAATTATTGTCTTTTATGGATGCTTACTCAGGATATAACCAAATCATGATGCATGAGCCAGATCAGAAGGACACGAGCTTCATCACCGATGTTAGTCTTTACTGCTTAAAGTCATGCCCTTCGGACTGAAGAATGCGAGGGCAACTTATTAGAGACTTGTTAATGCCATGTTCAAAACCCAGATTGGCAAGACCATGGAAGTATATGTTGATGATATGTTGGTGAAATCAAAAAAGGCAGTAGACCACATGGATCATTTGGCAGAAATGTTCGCGATCCTTCGAAAGTATGGGATGAAGCTGAATCCTTCGAAATGTTCATTCGGGGTGGAATCAGGAAAATTCTTGGGTTTCATTGTGAGTGCTAGGGGCATCGAAGCTATTCCTTCTCAGATTACTGCCTTAAGAGGTCAAATCCCCTAGAACAAAGAAAGATTTGCAAAGCCTCAATGGGAAAGTCGCTACTCTGAGTCGGTTTATTTCCAGGGCCACTGATAAATGCATTCCCTTCTTTGATGCTCTGAAGAAAGGAAAGAAAAACTTTGAATGGACTCTTGAATGTCATAAATCTTTCGATGAATTGATTCGTCACATGGAAACGCCTCCAGTACTTTCTAAGCCCAGCAATGGTGAATATTTTTTCATATATTTGGCAGTTTCATCTCATGCTCTCAGTGCAGCATTAGTGCGGGAAGAAGCGAAGCTTCAGCGCCCGGTTTATTACATCAGCAAAAGATTCACTAGTGAAGAGATTAATTATTCAAAATTGGAAAAGCTCGCCTATTGTTTGTTGATTGCATCTAGAAAGTTGAGGCCATACTTCCAAGCTCATCCTATCAAAGTCCTCACTGATCAACCTCTGAAGCAAGACCTATTTCGCCCTGAAACTTCGGGTCGTCTTCTGAAGTGGAATATTGAACTCAGCCAATACGATATCACTTATCATCCCCGAAGAGTAATCAATGGACAAGCTTTAGCAGATTTCATTGCAGAATACACAGATAAAGGTGACAGTGAGGAAGAAGTGGCTAATGACACCCCAACCCAATGGAAATTATATGTCGATGGTGCAAGAAATGACTATTCTTCTGGAGCTGGGGTTGTTCTTGAAACCCCTGAAGGGCGATCATTGTGCTATGCATTGAGATTTGAATTTCCTTCAACAAATAATGAAGCAGAATATGAAGCTCTTATTGCCGGCTTGAAGATTGCTAAAGAACTGAACGTCAGAGTATTGCAAATCTTCAGTGATTCTCAGCTTATTGTATGCCAAGTCAAGAAAGAGTTTCAAACTAAAGGAGGAAATATGCCTGCTTATTTGTTAAAGGCCTGAGAGCTTCTCTATGATTTTGATCATTTTACAATAAGCCATATATCTCAAGAAGAGAACATGAAGGTAGATTCTCTCGCAAAATATTCAAGCTCTGGCAAAGCTCAATTATTGGGATTGGTCCCTATGGAAGTCTTATCAGCTCCAAGTATTGATGAGATGGATATTGATTGGATTATGACAGTTTCTCAAGAGCAGGAGTCTTGGATGACTCCGATCAAAGAATATCTACTCAATGGCTCCTTGCCAGAAAACTCAAAAGTGCGCCAGAAGCTGTTAAGAAAAGCCTCGAGATATGGAATTCAAGACGGCCGCTTATGCAGACGAGGATTCTCAATGCAATTACTCCGATGTGTAACCAAGGAGGAGGCTAAGACAATTTTAGCTGAAGTGCATGGAGGAGAATGTGGGGATCATTTAGGTGGCCAAACTCTAGCAAAGAAAATTCTCCGCTATGGATATTTTTGGCTAGATATTAATCGCGATGCTGCTAGCTACTCTCGAAGGTGTGACAGAGCCAAAGGTTTGCGAAAATTCCTAGAGCACCTTCCACCGAACTAACACAGATGGTCAGTCCATGGCCATTCGCCATTTGGGGGATAGATCTCATTGGGCTTTTGCCAACTGCCAGGTCTGGAATCAAATATGCTATTGTTGCTGTTGATTATTTCACTAAATGGGCTGAATCTGAACCCTTAGCTACTATTACCTCTAAAAAGATGATAAACTTTGTAACTAAGAATATCATTTGTAGGTATGGTGTGCCACAGAAGATAATCACATATAATGGTACCCAATTTGAAAGCGAAGAGTTTCAGGATTTTTGCAAGCAATTCAAGATCCAAAAAAGCTTCTCAACCGTGGCTAATCCGCAAGCAAACGGGAAAGTGGAAGCAGTGAACAAAATTATCAAATCAACCATCAAAAAACAGCTGGAAAAAGAAAAAGGTGGTTGGGTCGATAAGTTGCCACTAGCACTACGGGCATACAGAACTACCCACAAAACTGCGACTGGGCACACTCCATTCTCATTAGCATATGGATCAGAAGCAATGATTCCGGTGTTAAAAGAGGTCCCCTCACATAGGAGAATTCATTTCAATCAAGCTGAAAATGAAAAGCTGCAACTTGGAGCACTTGATTTCCTTGATGAAAGAAGGGAAGAGGCTAAGCTCAGAATTGCAGCTCATCAGCAAAGGATAGCCAGGCACTTCAATTCTAAAGTTCGCCAACGCAGCTTTGAGATTGGGGATCTAGTCTTGAAAAGGATCATGACAGCAACAGGAGTGTTTGGACCAAACTGGGAAGGGCCGTACGTCATAGGAAAAAACTTCTTAATGGAACTTTCAAACTCACAATTGTTGAAGGAAATCCAATTCCAAGGGCCTGGAATAGCAATCACTTGCGTCCATATTTTATTTAGAAGCTTTGCTTAAATTTGTAAAATGATTATGGATGTATGATTCTTGTATTGTAAGCCAATGTAAAATTAGTGCAAATGAATAATAAGAGCTATAAAGTGGATGTAGGCCCAATTCTTGGCCGAACCACTATAAATCTTGTGTTCTTTATTATTGTAAAATGCTTGTTTCATTTCGATATGCAAATATCTTAAATATATTGCTAAAGTGTCGATTTAAATATTGCAGACAATCAAAGTAAAACTTACCTATTCAACATACATCACAAGGCTCAGCGATTCCTACAAATCACTCAACAAACATATGTCAAGCCACAAAAAATTCAAGATTCAATTCCTACGTAAGAAGTGCTTCTAGCAAACAGTTGGGGATTCCACCGAAGGGGCACCTTCCCAACGTGAAGGTTCCAGGCCCTTGCTAACTGATTGCGATCGTTTGTGCAAACGGACATCCGGTTAGATAGCTTGCGTCTGCCCCGTGGACTCACTTAACAATGAAGTACACCTCTTTGAAAAAAAAAGCTACTTGCAAAAGAAGGGAACATGTGCTTGGAAATGATAACGAGGAATCGCTGAGGAGTAGATGGTGAAAAGACATGGGCAAGCAAACAGAAACAGCCAAAAAGAAGTCTTGTCTCTCAACAAAAAAGGTTGATGGAACCACCGGAGGGGCACCTTCCCAGAGTGAAGGTTCCAGGCCCTTGCTAACCAATTGCGATCGTCTGTGCACATGAATATCCGGTTAGCTAGCTTGCGTCTGCCCCGTGGATCCACCTAACCGTGAGACGCAACCTCCTTGGCGAGCTACCACAAATAAGTTCAAGCCCTCTTCGGAGGCACAAGCCCTCTTCGGAGACACAACTCTTCGGAGGAAAAAGCCCTCTTCGGAGACCCATTCCACCAAAGTTGAAGTGCAAAAAGCTCTTCGGAGGCCGACTTCACCAGAGTTGAAATGCCAAATGCCCTCTTCGGAGGCCCATTTCACCGGAGTTGAAGTGCAAAAAGCTCTCTTCGGAGGCCCACTTCACCAGAGTTGAAATGCCAAAAGCCCTCTTCGGAGGCCCATTTCACCGGAGTTGAAGTGCAAAAAGCTCTCTTCGGAGGCCCACTTCACCAGAGTTGAAATGCCAAAAGCCCTCTTCGGAGGCCCGTTTCATCGGAGTTGAAGTGTAAAAAGCTCTCTTCGGAGGCCCACTTCACCAGACTTGAAATGCCAAAAGCCCTCTTCGGAGGCCCATTTCACCGGAGTTGAAGCCCAAAAAGCTCTCTTCGGAGGTCCACTTCACCAGAGTTGAAATGCCAAAAAGCCCTCTTCGGAGGCACACTTCCCAAGTTTGAAGTGCAAAATAAAGCCCTCTTCGGAGGCACACTTCCCAAGTTTGAAGTGCAAAATGAAGCCCTCCAACGAGGCACAACAAATATAAAAAAGAAGAAAGACCTCTTCGAAGGCATACTGCAGCTCTCAAGGGAAGATTAATTTCTCCATCTTGAAAATATTCTTCCCCTAAAGTTGGAGTGCCCAAGAAAGCACTCTTCAGAGGCCCGCTTTACCGCGTAGGGGAATCCACTTCTCAAAAATAAAAGTGACCATCTCCGAAGGTTGAAGCGTAAAAACTTCTCCAAAACGAGGCATACACTACTAGAGCGGAATAATATTTCCTCAAAAATGGAATAATTATTCTGCAAAATAAGAGTACAAGTCTCCTCAAAAATGGAGAATATTACAATGAGATGTGGTATAGGGGCAATATAATATAGCTACATTAATAAAAGCAGTACTCAAGCAACATACCACAAGCTCACTACAATATCATGCAAAGAAAATAAAGAAACTTGTATGAAAATGAGGAATAAATGCTCTCTCAAATACAGACAAAAGTTTGTACAAGTAGAAAGAATCATTTTATTCCATACTATAAAAGTTTTATACATATGCAGGTTTCAAAAAGCGGCGGCCGGTACCCGCACAATCTCCGCACAATCTTTCCCTCATTCGTTTGAGAAATCTAATTAAATGGCTTAGTAAAACAAGTGGTATGAAACGCTTGCATTTACTTCGTCGGTTAATTTTTAGACTTGTTCGATGATGTAGATACTCAAAAACTATAAATTCTTTACTTTTGAATTTTATTTTTACAAATCATACTGATGTTCGATGTAGATGCACCCTGCAAATCATACAAATCATACATTTGTAGAAAATTTAAGTATAAATCATACTGATTTGTAGAAATAAAATCATACTGATTAAATCATTTGACATTTGTCTAACTACACTAGATTGGTAAAAAAACTATAAATCATACTGATGTAGATGTTTGCACTCGGACGTCAATTCTTTGCATTTGAATTTTATTTCTGATGGTTGACTCTTTACTTTTGTATTTTACTTCTGATGAATGATTACTTTGCCTTCTGTGTTTGGACTAGGCTTGACATTGCTTTCATGATTTGTTTCCGACGATTAAGTTTGACTCTACTGTGCTTTCATGATTTGCTTCTGGTGTTTGGATTTGATTCCACATTGCTTTCACGATTTGCTTCAAATGTTTGGATTTGACCTTTTCAAACATTTCTACTTGACAACTTTTGTAACATCCCGCCTTTTCGCACGATTTAAATAGACACACGTGTCGATTCAAACCATACGGAAGAGCGGATTGTTATGGGGTAATAAGAAAAACAGAGAAGAAAAAAACAAAATAGAATCTCACAGCGGAAGGATAAAATATAATAATAAAATATACAGTTTATAAGACTGTTTACAAAACATTTGATTCTTCTTATACAATTAAATATCAGAGTTCACATACCAATAATATCAATGCAGCGGAATACAATGTGAGTGTAGTGCAATACTATAAATAATAATAATACAAATCTTCGTCTTCGCCCTCCAGAGCTAAATCTTCAAATCCTGAAACGCTCGGACTGACCCGAGCGAATTTGTAAAGACAAAAACACTCGAGTTAGAACTAAAAGATCTTATGTAAGTTAAATTTACAGAAATAAATATGAGTGCAGTAACTC
The DNA here is from genome assembly GCA_030765085.1 of Allium cepa. Taxonomy (NCBI): domain Eukaryota; kingdom Viridiplantae; phylum Streptophyta; class Magnoliopsida; order Asparagales; family Amaryllidaceae; genus Allium; species Allium cepa. The sequence goes on along the minus strand of CM060943.1, from coordinate 883,243,710 downwards.
AAGAGATGCTCGAGATTTACATCTCCTAAGGATCCGTTAAACTATTTACTATATAGTATATTGCGCTATTATGAATAGTGTCTAATTATAAAATAAACTTACTTTTAAATAGCGTTAAAGGGTTACCCATATAGCCCTTAACACAGAATATATTCCCATAGTCTATACAATATCGTAATCTCCCCCATACTGGGCGTCGTCAGAGGGCACTCCATAGGTATGGTACAAAACCAAAATCGTATAAGGCGCGTTAGGGTAGGTGACACGGCACAACTAGGCAATGCCAGGGTAGATATACCAATTACGCTTCCGGGCCGATGGTAACGCGTAGCCGCAGCTACCGCCCACCTCGAACAAACTCCCCAAAATCAAAGTAAAAGTGGCCACTGAATCAATCCAAAGTCAAAGTATAATATCGAAGAGGAGTGTCCGATCAGAGGAATGACCTCATTAACCCGTCGATCGCTCCTGTTTTAGCCACCTTATGCCAACTCACGGGAGTTGGGTCCACGTATTTACCTTACAGGAAATGTCGCCACCATCCTACTTCATTCTGGAATCTCCACCGCGTACACAGTTAGTCAAAGTGGTTTTCGGTATCGACAGAGAGTATGTTCATATCCGATCCCGGTCTCTTTGCCAACCCATCGTTATTATAACACCGCGGTCATCATTTTAAAAAAAAATTATACTTTAAAACCAGAATAAACATTTCCATTTCAAAACTATGAATACAAAATAAATTTTAAAAACCAAAAACAATATGATATCATTTTATTCCAAATATAATTCTTTTTCAAAAATCATACTGCTTTAAAATTTATAATATCTGGAAACCAAACATTTGAATTATACTTTCAAAACAAAATATTTCGGAATTCATAATTTTAAAACCATAACTTCTAAAACTTGAATGGTTTGGATATTCAACGGTATATGAAATAAATGGTTTAACTTTAAGGTTACTTTGTAAAGAAAAATAATTTCCACGGCTTTACAAATATATTTCTTTATTTTAAAGTCTAAACCAAAATTTAAATATCACTTTCAAGTTCCAAAACCACTTCAATTTCTATATATATATATACACATTTGGAGTATTAATATTTCAAACTAAAGTTGGATCTTATTCTTTCAACAAATTAATGTTCTATTATTTAGTCTTGAATATTCACATAAATTCCATAAATAAAACTCCAATTTCTAGAAATTAAATATTTTCTCAAATTTAATTTATACTAGAATATTCATTTTTTATATTTATCTTGGAAAATCTGGTTACAAATATCATATCTAAAAATTTCCCAATTTAAACACATAATATAAATTTCAAATTCCATTTTCTAAATTTCCATTTTTATTCAACAGATTTATACACAGCTTAAATTCAAAAATTTTAACTTCATATGTATATATATAGAAGAAAAATATCAAAATTAAAATTATTATAAACCGTATTCTATCCAAACCATAGAAATCACTTTAAAAATTTTTATATATAGACCTCGGTGCCTGTATATAATTTTCTATCCTATGGTCAAGTGATACAGATATTTATCATTTCAATCTGCAATTTAAAAATAAAATTTTGCGGCTGTATATCATTTCAAACCACAATCCCGAATGAAACGAAAAATGCATGATAACTTGCAGTTTAATGATATAAAATAAAACATCCATTCATCAACATCATCCATCATCCAAATCACAATCATCATCCAATAATAATTCAATATCAATATGTATCTGATAATATATATCAGGTAGTAACTGACGGTTATATTCAAAAATAAATTTAATCAACTATTAAACTAACAGTTTATATTTAGTAATAAATTTTATAACTGTTTACTAGCAGTTCCTATGCAAATAAATAAATTCTAACTGTCAATTAATATGCAATAAATAAACTAAATTAACAGCTAAATTAAATAAATGCGAATTAACAGATATACTGAATAAAACATGCCAAACAATCATAAATAAATTTCTACTCATATCCAAAATAAATTTAACAAACATAAAAACTTTTAGAAGTTGTGAGTGGGTTAAAACACTCACCTTTGGAATTTAAATTGAATTCAAATCCAATTTAAACCCAAAAGTTCGACGTTCTCCAAATCTGTCCAAACTAGCGTCAATAGATCCGGAATTTAATTACGATCCTAACAAAAGAAATTTCGCGTGAATTGGCTGCCGTATGAGAAAGTTATTCGAATAAACGTTTGAGTTTCAAAAATTAAATTAAAAAAATAAACCCAATCAGAGCCATGTCACCCACGTCCACGTACGCAACACGCTACTTTCTCTACCAAGCTGCACGCGATCGTCACCTTCAGGGAGAAAAACCCTAGCCGCCTATCCTTGCTCGAAATCGCACGCTCCTCACTTATACTTCCTCGAGATCGGAGCTCGCCACTGCGCACCCCAGGCACGGCCGACCTAGATGGTACCCAGGTTGCGAACTCCGGTCACCCTAAATCCATCACGAACGGAAAAGACTTTGGTCCGTTTATCCTCCAATTCTGGCGATCCTCGGTCCACTGACGATAGACGAAGGGTAGATCTGGGAGCTGCACGTCCCAAGCTCCGCAACGGCAACATCCGATCGACAAACGATCGATGATCCACCGTTGGATCATCAAAAATCCAATACGAACGGTCAGGAAAGATTTGCAATTTCTGGACAAACGCCGCCTCGAAACCAAAAACGAATTTCACCACTGAATTACGCATTTCCCGAGCTTCAACATATAATTTTTTGGAATTTTTTTGTGGAGAGTTTGAATTTTGACTTTTGATTTTGAACTGTAGATAGATCTAGGTTTTGCAACCATTGAGGAAGAGAAAGAGATGAAGAAAATGAACGTAAGGCTAGGGTTTATCACAACATATATATAGACACATAGTAGTAGGCAAGGTGGGCACGAATTACGAACGTGCTAAGCGATAGTTGGCCCAAAAAGCCCGTTCTAACCCCGGAACGAAATTTATTAAACCCATATATCCAAATAGGTATTTTAAAATATTCTGAACGCGATAGAAAAAGTTTCACTTCCAAATTTGACCGTATGAAGAAGTTATGATGAAAACAAAATTTCCAAATTGATTTCAAATTGATTTTAATTAAATCGATTTCAAGGCGTTTCGCATCCGTACGGTCAAACGACAGGTCGGATCGATACGAAACTTGAAACCCTACAATAATTCACCGATACGGATCCGATGAAACTAGCTTCATCGAAATCCGAGTCCGTGGACAAAATGGCTGTCTTTATAGTAATTAAATAAATAAGTAAATAAATTGATTAAATCAAATTTTATATATTTAAATTCAAAAATTGAAAATTTTATCATCTTTATATTACTCAAGCATTTACAATTATTTTTAATGAATTTTATATGTTAATATAGAGAAGATAAATTATTTATCAATTTAAATGTTAAATCTCACCTTTAATAGTTAATTTTATTGAATTCACCAAATTATAAATAGAATCCTCAAAATTTCCATTTAGTTAAATAAATTAATTATTACTCCATTCATTCCAGTCAAATAGATGGATTACATATTGGTTTCAAAATTTATTACAATATTTCATCTATCATCTTTTCTTTCAACTAACGTACTATTTAACTATTTCTATTTCGTTTGATTTCCATAAATCAAATTTTTGAATCTTCCAATTCACTTAAATAAAGTTTTGATCTCCATAAATGTGGTATCTAGATTTTAAAATTTCATTTATTTGAAATAAACTCACACTATACTTTATATTCAAATAAACTTACAAATTTTATGTAAATCCAATTAGACCTAAAAAAAATAAAATAACCTAATAAAGCTTTATTCTCGATCCATATACTAAATAAATTTGTCAAATATGAAAATCCTTAACAATACCTACAAATATCACCTCACTTACATTAACGTACTATTAAATGTTGAATTTCAGTTATTTGACATTAAATCTTTCAAATCTTTACGTTAACCAATAGTCATATGAAATTTACGTTATCTCTAAATTTTTAAATTACCATCAGTTAAAATCTTACATTAGTTCCATAAATTTATACGCACTATATTAGTTACTGCATTTATCGAATTCCAACTCCGCAATCACTTCCAATCCGTAAATTTGTATTGCATTGTCATTTAGACTTATTAGATTGTACCAATACTATTATCGTTAGTTGAAAAAATGGATTACAAATTGAATTGATTTCTGTTTATTAATATTGCTAATGATAAATTCAATATTTGCATAGGTTTTGCTTACATTAAATTAATTACCCATTTTAATTAAGGTTTCAAAACAATTAATACGTTCCCTTCAAATAAATTCATGATTCTATTAATACTTACATTTACTCTTTATCATAAACTTAATATACCAATCCTAACAACTTTTAACCCTTATCTTTACGTTTCACACACTAGAAATTTTTAATTGCATTTATTACCATTCAATGTTGGCATTTATCCCTATAATTTATTAAATGTTTACTGCCCTTAGTACAATTTCTTTCATTTATTAATTTACTAGTTGCCTTTGTCATCTTATTTCCTATTTACTACCAAACTTCCTACTTAGTTATAGTTTATCAATATATACATACCTAAGCAAATCAAGTTCTTATCCTTTCTGTTATTTCAATTAAATCGGGTATGCACAAATAGATTGTTAATTAACTTATTCCTACAAAATTATTTACATACACTTAGTTCCAAATTTTATAGAATTAAATTCTAATTACTTACCACTTAATCCAACAATTATATTCTATCCAACATGCATTTAAATCTTTTTATTTTAAATAAATTTATTCAATGTTGACATCCACTAAATAAAATTTACTTTCATTTATATAGTTGCAATTCAATTCAGTTATTATTTCATTAATACTGTTTCCGCTTTATATCTTCCAGTATTAATCAACAAATTATAACTTATAACCACAAACGCCAATTTACGTTAGTCCAATCTATTGCCATATAAACATTTAAATTATTAACCTTTAATTTGTTACTATATCTAATTCCTACATTTACTCAAATAAAATCTTAAGATTTTTATTTCATTCCAAATTAGATTAGAAAACATACTAAATTAACTCATTTAATATCATCAAATTTAATGGGTCGTTACACTCTCCCCCACTCAAAACTTTTCGTCCCCGAAAAGGAAAAAGAAGGGAGAATTTAAATAAACAGTACATCTTATTTCAAAATATCAACTTATAAACAATAATTTACTAAATTAATTTCCTTAAATGAAATATCCCCCCCCCCTTTTTTTTTTTAAAGTCCAAAATTTACGGAAAATTTTTGGCAGAGTCTCCTTTGTACGGGGAGGCTCAGAAGAAAATATAATATCAAAATATAACAATTATATTACATATATTATCCAAAATATTATATCCTAACACGGAAAAATTTATATAAATAGCGCTACAAAACGTAATCCGAAACGTACCTATTTGTCGGGCAATTTTACGCTTATTATTATGGAACCAAAAGCAGTAGCAGTTGCTTCCATAACCTGCATTTCACTTATAAAAATCCAAAGGCTTAATAATTTATATCAAGTGAAATATTTAAGTGGTTTCAATCAATAACAACAAATCAATACAACAACCATCCATTTCAACAAACAGCATACACACAATGCAAAACAACCATTCAATCAAACAAGCAAATAGTTGTTCGGGTTTAAAACTTGAAATGGTACGGAATGAAAATAACTATCAAGTGCATCATTTACTCAACAGTCTTAGATGGAACAAAATAGACTATTTATTCATCCAACAACTTCAAATTTCCTTACCCGACCAACCATAAATCAAACAACAACAATTCAACCAACAAGTCAATTAACTCAATATAAATTTTTATTTCATACATTAGCTGTTTGATCTTTTCATTCATATAATAGTTTATCTTTTATTTTCTTAAACCCTTTTTATTAAGTTTACAATTCATACCACATAAATTATCCTTTTATAATTTACATTTATATCTAACAACTTCAATTTTTTTATTTCTCATTAAATGGTTGTTTCCTTATTTCTACTTATTACTTACCATTATTCATTTTTATTTATTCAGGTTATGTAAGTCTCTTTTATTGGTATTACATTTAATGTACTTCTTCAAATTCAATCATTTATTAAATGCTTACATTCTATTATATTTAATTACAGTAACCCTTTTTAATTACACTTAAATTCTTAACCTTATAACCTCCATTCTTATAAGTAAGGACTTTATTAATTCTTTGACTAGGGTTTACAGTCATTTATTTATATTACCCACTTTTATTATTAACTAGTAGCCTTTATATCATACTTAAGTTTATAACCCCACACATCAATCCTCATTTATTAAAGTATTTCATTTTTTTTTACTTAAGTTTAAAATCACCTATTTATAATACTTACCTTTAATTTTAGTAAAATTTCAATTATAACTTAAGTTTATACCATTAAATTCTTATTTAAAAAAGCAATTCATTGAATACGTCATTATTTCCAAAATTTCTACTTGTATAATATTCTATTCCAATCTCTTATTTAACATTTCAACTTTTCATATTTGGTAAGTTATATATGTTAAAGAAAATGCAAAAGAACTTATACAAGTTTTATCTCTTCTTTTAATTAAATTTAATGTTCAACAATATTACTTTTTTTCTCATATGTTAAAAGTTTCAAATTTCCCTTTATAACTTTGCATTAATTCTCTTACCTAAATTAGAGGTTTCAATTCATTAATTACTTATTTTTATCTCACTAAAATAATTTTAAACAATTAATTAATGGAAATTTATGAATTAAATACCGGGTCAAATTTCAAATTATTTTAAAAATAATAGATAAATAATTTATTACCACTCATATATCTCAATTATATTTAAAACAATTAAAATTTTAGATAATTTTAAAATAAATCTGCAGTAGAATTTACTACAGTGGCCTTTCCCCTTCGAACCTCGAAAATGAAAGTCGATGATGCGGCCGCCATCACCGAAATTATTTTCCAGCGACAGAGAGGAAAGTACAAAACTTATTTTTCTCCAAAATCTTCTTTTAAAACAATTCTTCCGAATTTAAAATGAAATATTTATATCGAAAAATATATATAACAATATTATTATACTTCCAAATCCTTTAAATGCAAATTTTCAAAATCCCGGACTTAAGTCCTAAAATTTCCAATTTTCATTGATTTTTAAATTTAAATCTTATTTCACCTATTATTTAAAATTTTATTCCTAACAACCAATCTATTGCAACCAAAAATATATATATATATATCTTTTGGAAAATTTATTTATATATATAGAAAATATAATAGGCAAAATTATTTCATTCACCTATATAAAACAAATATTATGTCGGTCTGTCCTATTAAGTGTTTAGAAATCCCTATTGATGTCATAGCGTCCGATGCACCAACCAGAATTTATAAATACAAAACGGAACAGATTAACACAATATCAAAATCTTTTTATAACACTAACAAATACGCTCTCTCATATATATACACTCAGCGACTCCCATAGGGTATTACTACCTTATTAACAAAGAGTCAAACCCCACAAAGCCAAGGTTTATCGCTAAACCAAAGCTCTGATACCAACTGTAACATCCCGCCTTTTCGCACGATTTAAACAAACACACGTGTCGATTCAAACCATACGGAAGGGCGGATTGTTATGGGGTAATAAGAAAAACAGAGAAGAAAAAAACAAAATAGAATCTCACAGCGGAAGGATAAAATATAATAATAAAATATACAGTTTATAAGACTGTTTACAAAACATTTGATTCTTCTTATACAATTAAATATCAGAGTTCACATACCAATAATATCAATGCAGCGGAATACAGTGTGAGTGTAGTGCAATACTATAAATAATAATAATACAAATCTTCATCTTCGCCCTCCAGAGCTAAATCTTCAAATCCTGAAACGCTCGGACTGACCCGAGCGAATTTGAAAAGACAAAAACACTCGAGTCAGAACTAAAAGATCTTATGTAAGTTAAATTTACAGAAATAAATATGAGTGCAGTAACTCAAGAGATGCTCGGGATTTACATCTCCTAAGGATCCGTTAAACTATTTACTATATAGCATATTGCGCTATTATGAATAGTGTCTAATTATAAAATAAACTTACTTTTCAATAGCGTTAAGGGGTTACCCATATAGCCCTTAACACAGAATATATTCCCATAGTCTATACAGTACCGTAATATCCCCCGTACTGGGCGTCGTCAGAGTGCACTCCATAGGTATGTTACAAAACCAAAATCGTATAAGGCGCGTTAGGGTTGGTGACACGGCACAACTAGGCAATGCCAGGGTAGATATACCAATTACGCTTCCGGGCCAATGATAACGCGTAGCCGCAGCTACCGCCCACCTCTAACAAACTCCCCAAAATCAAAGTAAAAGTGGCCACTGAATCAATCCAAAGTAAAAGTATAATATCGAAGAGGAGTGTCCGATCAGAGGAATAACCTCATTAACCCGTCGATCGCTCCTGTTTTAGCCACCTTATGCCAACTCACGGGAGTTGGGTCCACGTATTTACCTTACAGGAAACGTCGCCACCATCCTACTTCATTCTGGAATCTCCACCGCGTACACGGTTAGTCAAAGTGGTTTTCGGTATCGACAGAGAGTATGTCCATATCCGATCCCGGTCTCTTTGCCAACCCACCGTTATTATAACACCGCGGTCATCATTTTAAAAAAAAATTATACTTTAAAACCGGAATAAACATTTCCATTTCAAAACTATGAATCGAAATAAATTTTAAAAACCCAAAACAATATGATATCATTTTATTCCAAATATAATTCTTTTTCAAAAATCATACTGCTTTAAAATTTATAATATCTGGAAACCAAACATTTGAATTATACTTTCAAAACAAAATATTTCAGAATTCATAATTTCAAAACCATGACTTCTAAAACTTGAATGGTTTGGATATTCAACGGTATATGAAATAAATGGTTTAACTTTAAGGTTACTTTGTAAAGAGAAATAATTTCCATGGCTTTACAAATATATTTCTTTATTTTAAAGTCTAAACAAAAGTTTAAATATCACTTTCAAGTTCCAAAACCACTTCAATTTCTATATATATATATATATATATATATATATATATATACACACACACATTTGGAGTATTAATATTTCAAACTAAAGTTGGATCTTATTCTTTCAACAAATTAATGTTATATTATTTAGTCTTGAATATTCACATAAATTCCATAAATAAAACTCCAATTTCTAGCAATTAAATATTTTCTCAAATTTACTTTATACTAGAATATTCATTTTTTATATTTATCTTGGAAAATCTGGTTACAAATATCATATCTAAAAATTTCCCAATTTAAACACATAATATAAATTTCAAATTCCATTTTCTAAATTTCCATTTTTATTCAACAGATTTATACACAGCTTAAATTCAAAATTTTTAACTTCATATGTACATATATAGAAGAAAAATATCAAAATTAAAATTATTATAAACCGTATTCCATCCAAACCATAGAAATCACTTTAAAATATTTTATTTATAGACCACGGTGCCTGTATATAATTTTCTATCCTATGGTCAAGTGATACGGATATTTATCATTTCAATCTGCAATTTAAAAATAAAATTTTGCGGTTGTATATCATTTCAAACCACAATCCCGAATGGAACGAAAAATGCATGATAACTTGCAGTTTAATGATATAAAATAAAACATCCATTCATCAACATCATCCATCATCCAAATCACAATCATCATCCAATAATAATTCAATATCAATATATATCTGATAATATATATCAGGTAATAACTGGCGGTTATATTCAAAAATAAATTTAATCAACTATTAAACTAACAGTTTGTATTTAGTAATAAATTTTATAACTGTTTACTAGCAGTTCCTATGCAAATAAATAAATTCTAACTGTCAATTAATATGCAATAAATAAACTAAATTAACAGTTAAATTAAATAAATGCGAATTAACAGATATGCTGAATAAAACATGCCAAACAATCATAAATAAATTTCTACTCATATCCAAAATAAATTTAACAAACATAAAAACTTTTAGAAGTTGTGAGTGGGTTAAAACACTCACCTTTGGAATTAAATTGAATTCAAATCCAATTTAAACCCAAAAATTCGACGGTCTCCAAATCTGTCCAAACTAGCGTCAACAGATCCGGAATTTAATTACGATCCTAACAAAAGAAATTTCGCGTGAATTGGCTGCCGTATGAGAAAGTTATTCGAATAAACGTTTGAGTTTCAAAAATTAAATTAAAAAAAACAAACCCAATCAGAGCCACGTCACCCACGTCCACGTACGCAACACGCTACTTTCTCTACCAAGCTGCACGCGGTTGTCACCTTCAGGGAGAAAAACCCTAGCCGCCTATCCTTGCTCGAAATCGCACGCTCCTCACTTCAACTTCCTCGAGATCGGAGCTCGCCACTGCGCTCCCCAGGCACGGCCGACCCAGATGGTACCCAGGTTGCGAACTCCGGTCACCCCAAATCAATCACGAACGGAAAAGACTTTGGTCCGTTTATCCTCCAATTCCGGCGATCCTCGGTCCACTGACGATAGACGAAGGGCAGATCTGGGAGCTGCATGTCCCAAGCTCCGGAACGGCTCCATCCGATCGACAAACGATCGATGATCCACCGTTGGATCATCAAAAATCCAATATGAACGGTCAGGAAAGATTTGCAATTTCTGGACAAACTCCGCCTCGAAACCAGAAACGAATTTCACCGCTGAATTACGCATTTCCCGAGCTTCAACATATAATTTTTTGGAATTTTTTTGTGGAGAGTTTGAATTTTGACTTTTGATTTTGAACTATAGATAGATCTAGGTTTTGCAACCATTGAGGAAGAGAAAGAGATGAAGAAAATGAACGTACAGACAATTGATAGAAGATGGAGGCTAGGGTTTATCACAACATATATATAGACACATAGTAGTAGGCTAGGTGGGCACGAATTACGAACGTGCTAAACGATAGTTGGCCCAAAAAGCCCGTTCTAACCCCGGAACGAAATTTATTAAACCCATATATCCAAATAGGTATTTTAAAATATTCTGAACGCGATAGAAAAAGTTTCACGTCCAAATTTGATCGTATGAAGAAGTTATGATGAAAACAAAATTTCCAAATTGATTTCAAATTGATTTTAATTAAATCGATTTCAAGGCGTTTCGCATCCGTACGATCAAACGACAGGTCCGATCGATACGAAACTTGAAACCCTACAATAATTCACCGATACGGATCTGATGAAACTGGTTTCATCGAAATCCGAGTCCGTGGCCAAAATGGCTATTTTTATAGTAATTAAATAAATACGTAAATAAATTGATTAAATCAAATTTTATATATTTAAATTCAAAAATTGAAAATTTTATCATCTTTATATTACTCAAGCATTTACAATTATTTTTAACGAATTTTATATGTTAATATAGAGAAGATAAATTATTTATCAATTTAAATGTTAATCTCACCTTTAATAGTTAATTTTATTGAATTCACCAAATTATAAATAGAATCCTCAAAATTTCCATTTAGTTAAATAAATTAATTATTACCCCATTCATTCCAGTCAAATAGATGGATTACATATTGGTTTCAAAATTTATTACAATATTTCATCTATCATCTTTTCTTTCAACTAACGTACTATTTAACTATTTCTATTTCGTTTGATTTCCATAAATCAAATTTTTGAATCTTCCAATTCACTTAAATAAAGTTTTGATTTCCATAAATGTGGTATCTAGATTTTAAAATTTCATTTATTTGAAATAAACTCACACTATACTTTATATTCAAATAAACTTACAAATTTTATGTAAATGCAATTAGACCTAAAAAATCCAATAACCTAATAAAGCTTTATTCCTGATCCTTATACTAAATAAATTTGTCAAATATGAAAATCCTTAACAATACCTATATATATCACCTCACTTACATTAACGTACTATTAAATGTTGAATTTCAGTTATTTGACATTAAATCTTTCAAATCTTTACGTTAACCAATAGTCATATGAAATTTACGTTATCTCCAAATTTTTAAATTACCATCAGTTAAAATCTTACATTAGTTCCATAAATTTATACGCACTATATTAGTTACTGCATTTATCGAATTCCAACTCCGCAGTCACTTCCAATCCGTAAATTTGTATTGCATTGTCATTTAGACTTACTAGCTTGCACCAATACTATTATCGTTAGTTGAAAAAATGGATTACAAATTGAATTGATTACTGTTTATTATTATTGCTAATGATAAATTCAATATTTGCATAGGTTTTGCTTACATTAAATTAATTACCCATTTTAATTAAGGTTTCAAAACAATTAATACGTTCCCTTTAAATAAATTCATGATTCTATTAATACTTACATTTACTCTTTATCATAAACTTAATATACCAATCCTAACAACTTTTAACCCTTATCTTTACGTTTCACACACTTGAAATTTTTAATTGCATTTATTACCATTCAATGTTGGCATTTATCCCTATAATTTATTAAATGTTTACTGCCCTTAGTACAATTTCTTTCATTTATTAATTTACTAGTTGCCTTTGTCATCTTATTTCCTATTTACTACCAAACTTCCTACTTAGTTATAGTTTATCAATATATACATACCTAGGCAAATCAAGTTCTTGTCCTTTCTGTTATTTCAATTAAATCGGGTATGCACAAATAGATTGTTAATTAACTTATTCCTACAAAATTATTTACATACATTCAGTTCCAAATTTTATAGAATTAAATTCTAATTACTTACCACTTAATCCAACAATTATATTCTATCCAACATGCATTTAAATCTTTTTATTTTAAATAAATTTATTCAATGTTGACATCCACTAAATAAAATTTATTTTCGTTTATATAGTTGCAATTCAATTCAGTTATTATTTCATTAATACTATTTCCGCTTTATATCTTCTAGTATTAATCAACAAATTATAACTTATAACCACAAACGCCAATTTACGTTAGTCCAATCTATTGCCATATAAACATTTAAATTATTAACCTTTAATTTGTTACTATATCTAATTCCTACATTTACCCAAATAAAATCTTAAGATTTTTATTTCATTCCAAATTAGATTAGAAAACATACTAAATTAACTCATTTAATATCATCGAATTTAATGGGTCGTTACAACTTTTCAGTTGAATATTTGATTGTTCATGATTTTGAAATGTGTAAGCCCTACGAACAGGCATCATCAAGCCCTACGAACAGGCACCTGACTTCGAACAGTCTCAATGATCAAGCCATACGAACAGGCACCTGACTTCGAACAGTCTCAATGATTAAGTCCTATGAACAGGCACCCGACTTTGAACAGTCAAAAACTCATGGATTTAAGTGCTTGACCGCCAACAGTCGCTTGACTGTGGTCGGCCGCGCTTCAATTCATAACTCGATCCTAAGCGATCGTCGCGTACATTTAAGTGCTTGACCGCGCAGGGCCGCACTAGACTTCAAATGACTCGATCATGAATGGTCATCGTTTGAAGTTAAGTGCTTGACCATGAACGGCCGCGCTTCACACCGCCAATAGTCGCACTTTCACCTCAAATGGCCCGACTCCGAATGGTCGTCGTTTGAAGTAAAGCGCTTGACTGTGGACAGTTGCATTTCAGCTCACTTGGCTTGATCCCGACCATCATATAAAGTTGAGTGCTTGACCACGGACGGCCATGCTACACCTCAAATGGATCGATTCCGGACGATCGTCATATGAAGTTAAGCGCTTGATCGCGTGCGACCGCGCTTTACCACTTGATCGCTCAGGGCCGCACTTTACTACGAATGGCTCGACCCCGAATGGTCGCCATTTGAAGTAAGGAGCTTGACCATGGACGGTTGAGCTCTATCACTGGACCGCACAGGGCCGCACTTTACCACAAATGGATCGACCCCGAATGGTCGTCATTTGAAGTAAAGCGCTTGACCATGAACGGTAGTCATTTTGATCGCACAGGGCCACACTTTACCATGGGTGGCAGGACCCCCGAATGGTCGTCATTCGAAGTAAAGCGCTTGACCATTAATGATCGCATTCCACTACAAATGACCCGACTCCGAACGATCGTCGCATGGATTTAGACGCTTGGCCGCGCAGGGTCGCACTTCACCTCAAATGACTCGACCACAAATGGTCGTCACTTGAAGTTAAGCGCTTGACCATGAACGGCCGCGCTTCATCCCAAATAGCTCGATCTCGAACGGTCGTCATTTTGGGGCCATATAAAACTGTCAATTCCTTTACAGGTTATCAACAGGATATGAACGTCCGAATTGTGGCATTACAAAACACACCTTCCTACCGCAAGGCATGTTTTGGGAGGCAAGTGTTATCCCGCCTTTTTCAGCAAGGCAGTGATATCAAAAGATCGACTGAGAGAAGCAAGATAGCTCGTCTCAAAGATTGGTCAACTCAACATTTCAACAAAGCAAGTTCTGTTGAATGTTTTTTCATCTAAAATCCCCTACGGAGGAGGGGTCCGGGGGGGGTGCCAACCCCCCAAGGTGGGGGTGCGGGGGCAACGCCACCCCGACGGTGTTCGACCTAAGGCTAAACGAGTTAACGAACTAACAGGAGAAGCGGCTCAACGACCTAAGGCTAAACGAGTTAGCAACTCACTAGAAGGTACGACCTAACAGAGTCCACGGCTCAAAGGAGTCCACGGCCTAACGACTTAACTATGTGGCACGACCTATGACTTATCTTAGGTCGTCCACACGACCTAACTCCTTATGTCGTCCCTGCCGACCTAACTTCTTAAGTCGTTCCTAACTCCTTAACTCGTCTCTGCCGACCTAACTCCTTAAGTCGTCCCTGCCGACCTAACTCCTTAAGTCGTCCCTACCGACCTAACTCCTTAAGTCGTCCCTGCAGACCTAACTCCTTAAGTCGTCATAACTCCTTAAGTCGTCCCTGCCGACCTAACTCCTTAAGTCGTCCACACGACCTAACTTCTTAAGTCGTTCCTAACTCCTTAAGTCGTCCCTGCCGACCTAACTCCTTAAGTCGTCCCTGCAGACCTAACTCCTTAAGTCGTCCCAGCCGACCTAACTCCTTAATTCGTCCCTGCCGACCTAGCTCCTTATGTCGTCCCTGCACCTAACTCCTTATGTCGTCCCTGCCGACCTAACTCCGATTTCACCTATAAATACTCCATCAACTCCACATTCGAGGGGGGGGATGGATTATAAGGCGCCTACACTATGATGATTTCTGGACTCTCCGAGCACCTCAACCATCGAGATTCTTCATCAAGAGATCTACTTCATCCAAGAGAGATTCGAAGAGCAATTCACCGTCAACGTTCTAACTTCTTTCTCCGTTCATGTTGTAATTGTAAGATCGTGTTGTAAAGGTGTTGTAATCGAGAGATCATGCTGTAAAAGTGTTGTCATCTTGTAAAAGTGTGTATAAAGAAGATAATGAAGAATGTAAAGTGGATGTAGGCTTACTAGAAGCCGAACCACTATAAAAATCTCTGTCTCTTTTACTTTTCTGCGACCTTTCTTTTTACTTGGTTTCCCGTATAAACGGGTGGTGCTTTCACTTTAGCGTTAAAGCTATTTTTATCGTTAACACATATTCTTTTGTCTAGCACTTGTAACTATTCTTTTGTGATATTGTGGATCTTTTTGACCACTACTCTGATGTACACTTTCATGTGTTATATTCATATCTATTTCCGCCTTTGTGACATGGATATCTGTGACTGATTTATGTTATGCTTATTTCTATATTTGCTTCCGAAGATTATATATAGCCACTGTGTAGTAGCTTTGAGTTTTTATCAGTATGACGGATTTCCCCTTTCATGTTATACTATCTGACATACCGGTGCTCGCACAAAGCAACTACACGGATGGTCGCTCCTCAACAGCCTTATTCTTCACGCTAGTTGATGGCATTACTCCGTAGTGTCCTTGGCTAGCGTGAGTATAGAGGTGGTGCATCACAGCTTGGTATCAAAGCCAAACTTCGGAACAATATGAAATAATCTAGCAAGGATCATAGTCCTAAGTCCTTCTTAGGAATCGTGCCTTAGGATTTATCCGATTCTTAAGACTCGTTCTGTCCTATTTTCTTTATGATGCCTTGCTTTATCAATCAAGTTTGTTTGATATTCATTCTGAGAATAACCTTTTCTTCTTCTTTCTTTCTTTCTTAAAGAAGAGAAATGGTTGACCAGGCCGTCCCAGCGCCGGTCAATCCAGTGCTACTCCTCAGGATGGAGTATTTATGTCTGCCCAACAGCTTCTTGATCTTTTAAAGAATACTCAAGCTATTGGACCCATTCCCGAGCCTACTCACCCAAAATTCGAATTTGCACGTTTTTGTAGTGATTATACCAACTTGGGTGGGAAACCATTCAAGGGTTCCGAGGGCGTTATCGAAGTCCAAGCTTGGCTTAGAACATGCGATCGCATCTTTTCTCGCATGAATCTTGGTGATCTCCATCGAGTCTAAGTGGCTTCTAGTATGCTCTAAGAAAGAGCAATAGATTGGTATGAGCTTCTGATTTCTGAAATTATTGAAGCGGATCTTACTTGGGAGCAATTTCGGGAAAGATTCGAATCAAAGTTTGTGCTGGAAGCTGAAAAAGTGACTTTGGCCCGTTGTTTTATTTACCTTGTTCAAGGTGAATCTTCTATGGCAGAATATGTCGCATCCTTTGAATCCCTCTCTAAATATGGGGTCGAGTATGTAGATACCCCATTAAAGAAAAATCAGGGATTTGTTTATGGCGTGAATAAAAATCTTAAGAAGCCATTACTTCTGAAATTAGAAGTTCCTTTCGATTAGCTCGTTGATATTGCTCTTCGACTTGAAGAGGCAGATAAAGAGAGTGATGTTGAAGTTGGGAGTTCCAAACCGAACTTCAACAACAACAAGAAGAGGTCTAATAAGTTAAAAGGCCCTTATTCCAACAAGAAAAGGAAACAAACAACTCCGGTAGCAAAGACTTCTATCTCTAGTGGTGGGCAATGCTACAATTGTGGTTCTAAGGACCACTATGCAAATAAGTGTTCAAAGCCCCATATTTGTCGCTATTGCAAAAGTTCGGGTCATTATATATCTGCATGTCCCAAACTTCAGGGCGAGAAGGAGGGAAAGCTAAATGTTGTGCAAGCCCCTAGTAACACTTCTCGTGGTAAAGGTAGTTCTCATTCTATCCTTGATGGCATTATTATGTTTCGTGATCAACCTATTCTAGTTCTTTTTGATATGGGTGCATCCCATTCTTTTATATCGGAAGAACATGTTGATACTTTTTCTTTGAGTGTTATGGCTTTAATGACTTCTTTGAGAATTACGAATCAAATTGGTGGATCCACATCACTTAGTTTTCTTTGTAATGATGTCGAGATTATTTTATGTGATTTTTCTTTCCGAGGTGATTTGCATGTTATGCGTTACTTAGGCTTCGGACTGACTTTAGGAATGGATTGGCTTAACCGTTATGAGGCCCATATCCTATGTCCTGAGCGGACTATTCATCTTTAACAGTCTGTTAAGAAGATTTCCGTTGTTCTTAAAGATTCGGATTCCAACTTGGCAGCATCTTTATTTTCTTCAAATCCTCATGATGACGATAATGATGATGAGGAAGATGTCATTTCTCTTATTCACGTTGTTCGTGAATTTTCCGACATATTTGAGCCCGGTTTAGGATTACCTCCTAAGCGATCAATTAAGTTCAGAATCAATCTAATTCCTAGAGATTTACCTATTACTCGTCCTCCTTATCGTATGTCCAATAAGGAAAATGAGGAGATGCGCAAACAATTGTCCGAATTGGAAGAGAAGCAATTTATTCGTTCTAGTTCCTCTACTTAATTTGTTCTCTACATCGATCATAAATCTTTGAAGTATTTATTTTCTCAAAAGGAACTTAATTTGCGTCAGCCACGTTGGCTCGAGTTTCTTGCATCTTATGATCTTGATATTCTTTATACTCCCGTAAAGGGAAATCGCGTTGCCGATGCTCTCAGTTGTAAGCAACAAGCGGTTGTTTCCATGGTGATATCTGAATGGAAAGATCTCGAGACTTTATCCACTTGTGAGATTCGAGATCGTGAATCCAATTTATGTTCATCTTTTGTTTTATGTTGCCTTGAGGCTCATCCCTCACTTTTAGACTCCATCCTTGAAGCTCAAAAGCTAGATCCCGAATTGGTTTCTCTTAGCCAAAGTTGTAGGGATAAAATTGATATTGAAGGTCTGAAAGACTTTGATATTGATTCTCGTGGCGGTATTTGAAAATTTGGTAGGCTTATTGTGCCAAATATTAGTGATCTTTATAAAGACATTTTAGAGGATTCTCACCATTCTAAATTTACCATTCATCCCGGTAGTAGCAAAATGTATGTGGATATGAAGCGACTTTATTATTGGGATGAAATGAAATCCGATTTTGCTAACTTTGTTGGCTTGAGGCCGGTGAGAAGCTGGTTTTAGGTCCAGATTTTATTCGTGATTCCACAGAAAAGATTGACCTTATTCGTCATAGGATGAAATAAGCTCAAAGCAGGCAAAAATCTTATGCCGGTAACCGAAGAAGGAAATTAGAATTTTTTGTGGGAGATTTTGTGTTTATTCGTGTTTCACTTATGAAGGGTGTTGTGCGTTTCAGTCGATCGGGAAAATTAGCACCTTGATATATTGGTCCATTTCCCATCACCGAACGTATTGGTTCTGTGGCTTATCGTCTTTTATTACCGACTCAGTTTTCTGCTATTCATGACATATTTCATGTCTCTCAATTACGGAAATGCCTTCAAGATTCCGATTCTATTCTTGTGCCCGGTGTTGAGGAAGAAATTGATGTTTCGCCTAATGAGCAACATCCTATTCGCATCATTGCTACGGTGGTTAAACGCCTTCGAAATAAAGATGTCCCGCTTGTGAAAGTTCAATGGTCCTCAAATCCTAAGGATTATTCTTGGGAATCTAGAGAATTCATCGAGCAAACACATCCGGACTTACTCTCTCGAGCTCTTTGAGGTGAACTTCTTATTTTAAATTTCTTTTATGTTAATATGCTTTTATGGTTGTTACTTTTTATTTTCATCTTAATATTGCGAGGACGCAATTTCTTTAAGGTGGGGAGCTTGTAACAACCCGCATATTTTACGATTATACATTTAATTTTAGCATCGTTAGTCAGATTTAAGTCCGAAAAGCTACTTTTTGCAAACAGCTGAATTAGGACTCGAGACCACTTCCATTGAGTCCAAAATGACGTTTGCGACTTTTTTGAGTATAAACATTGATATGTTTGGACATAGTAGAATTTTGCTACTTTTTCACTTAGGGCTTTGGGTTTCAGCCCACTAACCCCAACTTAAGACCCTAGCTCCACCCCCACTCATCTTCATTCATTTCATTTCTATTTCCTAACACTTCAAGCTTTAGGAACAATGGAGCAAGATATTGTAAATTAAAATTCCTCGCCCTAATCTTCTTTTGCAAATTCAAGTTCTAGCTCCAAACTCAAAAGAGAAGCTTTGGTAAGCAACTCCTTCTTCTTCTTCTCCATCTCAATCTCTCTCCAATTTCAGAAATTTCCTATAACCTAATATGGGAAATTATTGCTTGTGTTATTAGATTGGAGCTTTTAGAGTTGGGATTGAAGTGTGGTTGATCTTCCTTTGTTTTCAAGCTTCTTCTTCATTGTTTTTGTGAAAAAGGTGAGATTTCTATCTCACATCTATTTCTATATCTATCTTTGTTGTTAGGTATGAATTCCTAACACTTATTGATGTTCATTTGCTTTTGGATTGAATTGGTTTTATGGATGCTCCATTTTTTGGTGTTCTGAAGTCAAATCTTTAGAATCCTAGCTTTGTTGTTTGAACATGTTTTTGGTGATGCATCGAAGAGCCTATAGGGCTGGGTTGTCAATTGGCATAAACCCCTAGCGCCCATTTCTCATCTGGTCGCGAATTGTCTAGAGTTTGCTCTTCATTTAGATATGCTGCAAATGCCGGAAAACAGGCACCAGTCGACTGACCCTCTGAGTCCATTCGACTGACCTGGAACCTGACAGTTTTTCCAAGCATTGGCCAGTCGACTGTTCTCAGAGTGCCAGTCGACTGACCTGCTTGTATTCAGTCTATTTTTCCTATTTAGCCTATTTTGCTTGAGAATTCCAATTTTTATCGATTCGTGATTTTTCGATTTGTTGTTATCATTTATTATCGACTTTGATGACTTCTATTTTGGATTTTCTGGGTATATCCATTTTCCGGGTATATCCATTTAATTCGCGTCTTCGAACGTGAAATTTTGGTGATTGATTGTTTTTACAATCATTTTTATGGTTTTTCACTTCAAAAGAGAAAAGTTTCTATACTAGTAGTAAATATTCAAACTCTTTTACAAAGATGATTTCAACTCTATTTTTAATAATCAAAGCTCTTTATAAAATTATTTTTCCTACCTATTAGTATATACAAACCTTTTCCTCATTCGCTTGAGCAATCTAATTAAACGGCTTAGTAAAACAAGTGGTATGAAATGCTTGCGTTTACTTTGTCGGTTAATTTTTGGACTTGTTCGATTAAAACTCTTATGACGACTTTCTAGTGGAAATTTAAAGTTTGTTCGTAAATATTTAAGTTAAGCCAGTGGTTATGGGACATGAAGCTAAACTCATTTATTTACTAGCTTAGTTTAATTGACACTTCTTGATGATCGATGACGATCATTTTGTGATTTAGACTAGCAATGTGCGATATCTCTTTGTCTACGAGGGAGACTAAACCCCGTTTCTGTGGAGCTTCGGCTCAAAATTTATGGGGTAGCGACCCATGGTCTTCGGGCCGTTTTGTGGATCCTCGGCTCAAAATTAATGGTTAGCAACCATGGAATAGAGTTCCGTTTTGTGATACACGTGTTGGTGAGTTTTCATGCTCCCGTTTTGTGATAGGCCTCCCCTTTTTTTTTGTGATTTCTGGATTTCTATTGATGATTTCTAGAATTTGTGTTTCACCAATTTTCGTGATTTAATTGATAAGATATATCAATATTTGTACATTCGTGAATTTGTGTTTCTCCAACTTTTATGATTGGCATTTAGATGTTTGCTAACATTCGTGATTTGGTGAATAAAAATAATGAATATGGTATTCATTTTTGATCTTTGAGAAGATTCTTGTGATATTGAATGATTTAAAGTTGATTTTCAAATATTTTCTTATCACAGTATGGCATTGTTGATATCACACGTTTTAGTCATACCCCTTATTCTATCTCATTTTATCTGATATTTATAGCTAGACTGATCTGTTTATTATTTTCTTATTATATAATACTCGGGTCAGACCGTGATGTTACAGGTGCATCTATTTGACTTCTTATCAGGGATCATCATTTGACTTTTGTCTAACTACATTAGATTGGTAGTTTTTGTTGTTATACATTTGAGATAGAGACTCGTTGATGTATACATATTCTTTTGTCTAGCACTTATAACTATTCTTTTGTGATATAGTGGATCTTTTTAACCACTACTCTGATGTACACTTTCATGTGTTATATTCATATCTGTTTCCGCCTTTGTGTTATGGATATCTACGACTGATTTATGTTATGCTTATTTCTATATTTGCTTTCGAAGAATATATATAGCCACTGTGTAATAGCTTTGAGTTTGTATCAGTATGTTGGATTTCCCCTTGCACGTTATAGAATCTGACATACCGGTGCTCGCACAAAGCAATTACACAGATGGTCGCTCCTCAACAGCCTTATTCTTCGCGCTAGTTGACGGCATTACTCCATAGTGTCCTTGGCTAGCGTGAGTATAGAGGTGGGGCGTCACAGAGACGCTGGCGAATTACTCTGAAAATTTAAGGTGTTAGAAATTTTTTGGGATTTTGGAAAATTTTTGATAAATAGGATTTTGGAAAATTTTAGATATTAAGTTAATAGTTAAACGATATTAGTTACTTTTGAAAATATAACTATGTATGATTTGTAAACTTAGAAAAGTTTTTATAAGAAGTTTAAATAATGGAGTTTGGAAAAGTTAAAAAGTTTAAATAAATATGATATCAAGTTTGAACGATTTGTTTTGAAAAATTAATGGATTTTGTGACTTTTTCTTACTTGATAATTTCGAGAACGAAATTCTTTTAAGTAGGAAAGAATGTAAAGACCCATAATTTCAGTCATTTGAAATTCATATATTTAATTAATTTAAATATTCACAAGTAAATTTAATAAGTTGAATAACTTATATTTCGAATATAGTGGTTTAATTGGATAATTAAATTATTAATTTAATATCTGAAATTTCGTAAATGATTGGAATTTGAATTTAATGTGAATGAAAATGATTTATAAATTTGAATTAAGTTCTACTAGAATTAGAATGATGTTAGAGAACTTTTAAAATTGAATTAAAAGTTAAATCCTAGATATTGAATATTTTAGTATTTAATTAACGTGTAAAAATAGCCATTTTTCAAACTATCTCGGATTTTGACGTAACTGGTTTCATTGGATCCGTAATGTTATATTATTGGATGATTTCAAATTTCGTGTCAATTGAATTTACGGTTTGTCCGAGGCAAGCTAAAACGCTTTGAAATCTATTTAAGTAAATTCTAAATTTAAAATAGTCGATTCGAAAACCAATCTTCCAAATAAGATTGAATTGGCTTCCAATATATATTCCATTGTGTTTGGAATAGGATTAAAACATTATAAACGCCAGGCGGCACGCTTTGATTGGAGTTCGGAAAATTTCGGGTGAATAGTGCCGCGTAATTTTATATAAAAGGACGTCATAATCTCTATTTTTCACAAACCCTAATTCATCTAGGGAAAGCCACCGTTCTTTGATTCAATGTTGAAAATCATTCTTCTTCTTCAATTATCTTCCAATCCGTAGACAATTATGAAAAATGTTCAACTACAAAATCGAAGAGCACGACGATATCGTTCAATCCAACGGGCATGATCGAAAACAACGTCACGGATCGTCGGCAAATCTCGTTCAAGTGGACTCCGTTCGTATGCATTTATCGAGGGAAATAAGGGGCCATGCTCGACCGGTTGATGCTGCCCAGGAGGTGGGTTCGATTGCCTTAAGTCGTGAAGTGCATAATGACTTACAACCTAACGTGCTTAAGGCTGCAATATAATGTGAAAAGACGAGTTTCTTAGGTCGCTCATGACCTAACGGGACACGAGACAAGGAGTTGCGACCTAGTGAGTTGGGGTTTAAAACGTTCAAATGACCTAGCGCCTTCAATTCCTTAAGTCGCACGAATGATGGTTCGCTGGATTTAGGTTGCACGGGTTCCTTGAGTCGCGAACGACCTAGCGACTTACGACCTACCAGAATGAACGAGCTACAATCTACCATGGTGAACGAGTTACGAATGAACGAGCTACGACCTAGCATGTTAGCTCGCCCAATGTTATGCCGCATCATATCTCCTTATGTTGCTCAGAACTTAGGTCGCTCGACCTTATACCGCTGTGAAGATAAGTCGCTGCCGTTAAGTCGCTGATCCTTAGGTCGCTGAAGCCTGAAGCAGTGCTGTTTGTTTTAGGTCGTATGTCGTGTGGTTTTGTTGTTATGTATATATGGGTATGTCTTTTGTATTTAGGTCATTACTCGTTGATTCGCTTGATGTGTTGTATCTTTTATGACGTTATGTTGTACATTGTTGTGTGTGTAGGTCGTTAACAACCTTGGTTAGGTCGTAGGTCGCAAAACGTCTTATGTTGGGTCGGCAAAGTGGCTGAGTCGTGTGAGTTGTAGCCTATAAACAGGCATGTTGGGTCACTTGTAATGTTGGTTGATTTTAATAAAACTTTTGTTTTGTGAGCTTTGGGCCTCCATTAAAATTGGTAGTTGAGTGTGATCTCCTATCTCCACCTTCGGTATTCGAGTGCGCTCGAATCAACGATCGTTGAAGCCAATTCACGGCATCAAGTGCGCTTGATCAACGTTCGAAGAATTGTAGATCTTTCTTCATGGCATCGTGTGCGATCAACGTGTCGAAGATTTGCTAGAATCTGGTATCTTTGGATCAACGGATTTGGGCCTTTCAGTTTTTTCCATTCCATCAATTTCCACTTTCACCGTTTCATCTATTTTTCATATTTCTGTTGCATCATTTTTGGTATCAGAGCTAGACTTAGCCAATCATAGCTAAGACGAGTCTTGGAGCCAAGGAGTTTGAAGTTTGGTGTTCATCGTGTTCATCGTGAAGTTGCAACAAGTTGGGAGTTTTCAATCCATTTCATTTTGGATCAAAGTCCGAAAAGTGTTTGAATTTTGCGCGTTGGGATTTTGCGTGCCAAAGTGAAGTTTGAAGGAGTGTTTGAAGTGTAGGCCGAGCATCACTTTGTGTTCAGTCCGAGAGGAGAAGAGTTTGAAGTGTTGAAGTTCATTGTGTAAGTCAAGGCCGAGAGATTTAATTTGAAGTTGTGTTTGAATTGTTGAAGTATTTGTGTTTGATTCAATCATGCCTCCGAGAAGAGCTAACCGTCATCAAAACGTTGCTGATATGTATAGAAGAGAAGATGCTGAACAATTGGTGCAACGAATTAGTGAAAAGTTCAACGAGAAGTTTGATGAAGGATTTGGTCGATTAGAGAGAATGATGCTTGAAATGAATCAAAGTAGAAGAAGGGTTTCACCTAAATCGAGCCATGGGGGACGTAGAGTTCACCACATTCAGATCGGGCGAGAAGAGTAGATCATGATCGTAGAAATGTTGACGATCGTGATAGGAATGTAGATCGAAGAAGTGGTGGTGGTCGAGATGTTGGTGGTCGTGATCGACATCGATATACATCAGATTTTTATGAGGAGTTTGATGGTGATAGAAGTAGTGTGCATTATCGAGATCAAGGTCAAGAACGGAATCGATATGTGGACATTGAAGATGATCATCGATGGGAATCGGGGATGAAGATGGAAATTCCTGAATTCAAGGTTGGAATGGTTGTAAAAGAATTTGTGGATTGGTTGTCTGATGTTGAAGAGATCATTGATTTCAAGGAGGTTCCGAAAGATCATCGAGTGAAGATGGTCGCTACTAGGTTGTGAAGAAGAGCTATGGCGTGGTGGCAGCAAACCAAACTTACACGAGAACGGATGGGGAAGTCGAAGATTGTTGATTGGGAGAAGATGAAGAAACTGATGAAAGCTACATTTTTACCTTACAATTATCAATCACTCATGTATCAGAGGTTGCAGAATCTGAGGCAAGGGACGAAGACTGTTAATGATTATGCTGATGAATTTTATCAACTGATTGCTCGAAATGACATTATGGAAATGGAGGAAAATTGACTGCAAGGTTTGTTAGGGGGTTGAGGATGTAGATTCAAGATATGGTGAATATGTTTGATCCTAGATCTGTGGCTGAAGCGCACCAGAAAGCGTTGGCTTGGTAAAGCAGGGAAGACGAGGAGGTGGTGTGTTTCCAAGTTCCAATACTGAGAGCAAGGGTGCTAGTGGGAGTTCCAATGTTTCTAAAGCTATCAGTAAACCAGTTGTTAATGAGGTTGCGAAGGCGAAGGTCAACAACAGTTTCACATGTTATAATTGCCAGGAAGTGGGTCACAAGAGTAATGAATGTCCAAAGCCGAAGAAACGAGCTATGATTGCTGAAGTAGAAGGTGAGGATGTTGATGAAGGTTATTCTAGTCTAGTTGAGGAGGATGAACAGGATATCGCGTCAGGAGATGAAGGATGTAATCTAATGATGAGGAGGTCTTGTTTAACACCGAAGCAAGAGGATGAGGCTAGTTGGTTGCGAAGTAATATCTTTCAGTCGACATGCACTATACTGGGAAAGGTTACAAATTTGTGATTGACGCGGGAAGTTGTGACAATATCATTTCTACCGAAGCTGTGAGAAAGTTGAAGTTGAAGTCGGAGAAGCATCCAACTCCTTACAAGTTAGCATGGTTAAGAAAAGGAGGAGAGGTGAAGGTGGATAGGCGAGTTCATGTTCCATTTTCTATTGGGAAGAAGTATAAAGTTGAGATCTGGTGTGACGTGGTCGAGATGGATGTCTGTCACTTTCTTTTGGGAAGACCTTGGTAGTATGACCGAGCAGTACAACATGATAGTCGGACCAACAGCTACAGCTTTATGTTTGAAGGTGTTAAGATCATTTTAGTTTCGAAGAAGAGACAGCAAGGAGAGAGCAAATCAGAAGAGACTGAGGAGCTGAAGACTTTGTTGACTTTGAAAGAGTTTGTTGAAGAAGTAGAGGAGAGTCCAGAGGTGTTTTTGTTGATTGGACACGAAGCTACTGAATCTGTTGAAGTCCCAGAGGAAGTAAAGCCGGTATTGGAAGAATTCAGTGATGTGTTTCCTGCAGAGTTGCCAACGGAGTTACCACCGTTGAGGGACATTCAGCATCAGATTGATCTTGTGCCAGGGGCGGTGTTACCTCACAGGCCATATTACAGGATGAGTCCTAAGGAGCATGAGGAACTGAGAAGGAAGGTGGAGGAGTTGTTATCACAAGGGTGTGTTCAGGAAAGTTTGAGTCCTTGTGCAGTGCCAGCTTTATTGGTGCCGAAGAAGGATGGTTCGTGGAGGATGTGTATGGACAGTCGGGTCTAAACAAGATCACTGTGAGATACATGTTTCCTATGCCGAGGTTCGATGATTTGATTGATCAGTTGAGCGGGGCTGTTGTGTTCTAAAAGATTGACTTGAAGAGTGGATACCACCAGATTCGTATTAGACCAGGTGATGAGTGGAAGACTGCTTTTAAAACAAGGGAAGGTTTAAACGAATGGCTAGTTATGCCGTTTGGCTTGTCAAATGCTCCTAGTACATTTATGAGAGTGATGAACCAGATTTTCAGACCATTCATTGGGAAGTTCGTAGTAGTTTACTTTGATGATATTTTGATCTATAGTGGGAGTATGGAAGAGCATATCCAGCATTTGCGAGAAGTGCTGTTGATTCTACGACAGGAACAATTTTATGCTGCAACGAAGAAGTGCTTGTTCATGACGCACAGTGTTTTTTTTCTGGGATATGTTTTGTCGAAGGAGGGTATTCAAGTGGATGAAAGCAAAGTGGAAGCTGTCAGGAATTGGCCACAACCCAAGACAATTACTAAAGTGAGGAGCTTTCATGGGTTGGTATCTTTTTATCGAAGATTCATCCCACATTTTAGCGGTGTGATGACACATGTAACTCATTGCATGAAAGGAAAGAAGTTTGCATGGACAGAGGACGCAGGAGAAGATAAAGACATTATTGACGTCAGCGCCAATTCTTGTTTTGCCGAATTTTCTTTTATTGTTTGAGTTACATACTGATGCATCGAAGGTTGGGATTGGTGGAGTATTGAGTCAGAGTGGAAGACCAGTTGCTTATTTCAGTGAGAAATTGTCTTGAGCCAAGTTGAGATATAGCATTTATGATGTGGAGTTTTACGCGATTGTTCAAGCTGTGAAGCACTGGAGACATTATCTGTTTCAGAAGGAGTTTGTTCTTTATACGGATCATGAGGCTTTGAAGCATTTGCAAGGGCATGACAAAATTTCAGGTAGACACGCTTCATGGGTCGCGTATCTACAGCGGTTTACTTTTGTTGTAAAGCACAAATCAGGGGTGACGAATCGTGTAGCTGATGCTTTGAGCAGAAGGAATCATTTGCTGACACTAATGAAGGTTGAAGTGACAGGATTTGAACTATTGCCGGAGTTGTTTGAAGAAGATCCTTACTTTACGAAGTTTGTTGAGAAAGTCAAGGATGGGAGTACTGATGAGTTTGTGTTGGTAGACGGATTCTTATTCAAGGGAAATCGATTATGCGTACCAGATTGCAGCTTGAGAATGAAAATTGTAAAAGAGTTGCATGAAGAAGGACATGTTGGATGGGATCGCACATTGCAGTTGATTTCTCAGTCTTATTTTCCGCCGTCAATGAGAAAAGAAGTTGAGAGATTTGTGGAGAGATGTCATGTTTGTCAAATTTTGAAAGGGAAAGCTACAAATCCGGGTTTGTATATGCCTTTACCTGTTCCTACAAAACCGTGGGTTGATGTAAGCATTGATTTTGTGTTGGGCTTACCGAGGACTCAACAGGGAAATGACTCCATATATGTTGTGGTGGACCATTTCTCGAAGATGGTACATTTTTTTCTTGTAAGAAGACGGCAGATGCAGTCCATGTGGCGCAGTTATACTTCAGGGAGATTTATCATCTTCATGGATTACCATAATCTATTGTTTCGGACAGGGATACCAGATTTCTGAGTCATTTTTGGCTAAGTTTGTGGAAGATGGTGGGAACAAAGTTGAAATTTAGTAGCGCTTATCATCCGCAGACAGATGGACATATGAAGGTTGTGAACAGATCGCTGGGAAATTTATTGCGGTGTCTTGTGAAAGATAATCTAAAGAGCTGGGATGTGAAGTTATGTCAAGCGGAGTTTGCTCATAATCATGCTATCAACCGTAGTACGGGTTTCAGTCCATTTTAGATTGTATATTCAAGCTTGCTAAAGGGGCCGTTGGATTTAACGATAGTACCACAGCCGAAGGGGACAGTTAAGCGGGCTGCTGATTTTTTTGATGGGTTGACGGAATGCCGTAGAATCGTTCAGGAACGATTGGAGAAGACGAATCAGAAGTATAAATGATCTACGGATGTGAAGCAAAGAAGTGTTGAATTTAATGAAGGAGATTTAGTATATGCTGTACTAACAAAGGATCGTTTTCTAGTGGGAGCATACAATAAACTTAAAGCTCGAAAGATTGGTCCTGTAGAGATTGTGAAACGGATCAATGAAAACGCTTATAGGTTGAAGCTGCCGGAGGATGTGTACACTTCTGACGTGTTTAATGCTAAACATCTTATACCTTATTATGGAGATGAACCATCCAATGGAGAAGAACTTTTAAATTCGAGGGCGAATTTTTCCCAACCAGGGGAGGAAGATGAAGCCCAGGAGGTGGGTTCGATTGCCTTAAGTCCTGAAGTGCATAACGACTTACAACCTAACGTGCTTAAGGCTGCAGTATAATGTGAAAAGACGAGTTTCTTAGGTCGCTTACGACCTATTGGGTCACGAGATAAGGAGTTGCGACCTAACGAGTTGGGGTTTAAAACGTTCAAATGACCTAGCACCTCCAATTCCTTAAGTCGCACGAATGATGCGCTGGATTAAGGTTGCACGGGTTCCTTGAGTCGCGAACGACCTAACGACTTACAACCTACCAGAATGAACGAGCTACGATCTACCAGGGTGAACTAGTTACGAATGAACGAACTACGATCTACCAGGGTGAACGAGTTACGACCTAGCATGTTAGGTCGCTCAATGTTATGCCGCATTCTATCTCCTTATGTCGCTCAAAACTTAGGTCGCTCGACCTTATACTGCTGTGAAGATAGGTCGCTACCGTTAAGTCGCTGATCCTTAGGTCGCTGAAGCCTGAAGCAGTGTTGTTTGTTTTAGGTCGTATGTCGTGTGGTTTTGTTGTTATATATATATGGGTATGTCGTTTGTATTTAGGTCGTTCCTCGTTGAGTCACTTGATGTGTTGTATCTTTTATGACATTATGTTGTACATTGTTGTGTGTTAGGTCGTTAACGACCTTGGTTAGGTCGTAGATCGCGAAACGTCTTATGTTGGGTCGGCGAAGTGGCTGAGTCGTGTGAGTTGTAGCCTATAAATAGGCATGTTGGGTCACTTGTAATGTTGGTTGATTTTAATAAAACTTTTGTTTTGTGAGCTTTGTGCCTCCATTAAAATTGGTAGTTGAGTGTGATCTCCTATCTCCACCTTCGGTATTCGAGTGCGCTCGAATCTACGATCATTAAAGCCAATTCACGGTATCAAGTGCGCTTTATCAACGTTCAAAGAATTGTAAATCTTTCTTCACGGCATCGTGCGCGATCAACGTGTCGAAGATTTGCTAGAATCTGGTATCTTTGGATCAACGGATTTGGGCCTTTCAGTATTTTCCATTCCATCGATTGCTACTTTCGACGTTTCATTTATTTTTCGTATTTCCGCTGCATCACCAGTTCTCTGGCGTCGGTGGAGTGTGCTAGGGCGCTGCAAATGGAAGCCTCTGATCGTCGTCACGATCAAAGTAGTGGCCGCGAAAATTCATAAGATAACGACGACGTGGGTTTTGGTTCGAACCTAGAAAAAATCGCATGAACATGATGAAGAAGAAGTGGCGGATGGCTTAGATCTAAGGGAAATGAGAATCTACGGCCAGGATTGATAAGGGTTTGAAAATAAAATATAAACTGAAATTTATATATTATAAATTCGTATAAACTATTGATAAGGTTTTGAAAATAAAATATAAACTGAAATTTATATATTATAAATTCGTATAAACTTTAAAACACTGTAACTTTTCCGTACGAGGTCCGTTTTTAACGAAATGAATTGCATTGGGTCCGTATTAACGAGCACTACAATTTAGAGCTGGTTTGGAGTTGATTGGAGCTAGTGTAAATTTCGGTATAAATGGCTGTTTAATTTTATTTGGAAAAAAACACTACAACTACTATTGGAACAAAAGTGAGTACAACTCACTCTTTCTGACTCACTGATATTTTTATATAGTGACAATAAATATTATTTATGATAGTTGATGATTGTTTGGGTGATATATGATATATTGGGTATATATATATATATATATATATATATTGATGGGTATTTGGATATATTCCTACCTATTTGAGCAGATGAGACCCTATACGTTCCCGTGTATGAGCGGATGACCTTTTGTAAGCGCGTTTGCCTCGAACGGACATTGTACATATATTTATAATATGTATATTTGTTGCAGGTGACATGTTGGAGGGATCCAACTAGATTCCTCACCGGTATTGATTTGTTTACAAATATCATGATATATTCTGTTCTCATATGATATATGATGTTTTGGATGCCGTGATCGATGTATTTAATGATGTTGCAGCATTAGGCCTATTTTGGAAAATTAAAAATATTAAAGTGATGATTTCCAAATTTAAAAGGATTTTCAAGTGATTTTGAAAATATTTTGTTAATTTTGAATTTTTAAGAAAATGAATTTAATTTAAATAAATGAATGCTATAATTTTTATGTTATAAAAATTATGATTTTTGTGAAATATAATCAGAATGTGATTTTTTGAAATATGAAGTTGATTATTTTGTAAATAGTTTGAATTGAGATTTTTGATTTATTATAAATGGTTTATATAGAAGATTTATGAAATTGTTATTTTATAAATTAAAATAATGGTATTATAAAACGAGTTTTATAAGTGTAAAATGAAGTATAAATGAATCTTATAAGTGAATAAGATTTATAATTTGTGAAGTTATAAAAGAAAGGATTTTGGAAATAAAGAGAATTATATAATTAACTTATAATTTGGATTTTTGGCATATAAACGAGATTTAAATATAACTGGTTAATAAAGGGATTTTATAAGTTGATCTTTATAAAATATAAATGTGAATTTATATATATTGTTTTATAAATGCAAAACCAATTGAATTTGATAAGGTAAATAGTGGAAGTTTATTAAAGGAATTTAATCCATGATTTTGGACAGTGGATAATCCTTTAATAATAAATATGTAAAAGTAGTGAATTTGGTAAAGGAGTTATATTCACGATTTTGGACAGTGAATTATCTTTTAAATTAAAAGTGTAAAAAGAATGAATTTTGTTAGAGAATTATATTCACGATTTTGGATAGTGAATAATATATTAAATAAAATGGATATTTTTGGGAAGTTATATTTTAAATGGAGTTAAATGATTTGAAGATGTTTAAAGATGTGTTAAGTATCGAAACCATAGTGTTAACGCTAAAATTTGAACGCTAACACCCCAGTGTATAAAGTGTAGTTGTGAAAGCACCACCCGATGATTCGGGAACAGAGTATAAGCAGAAAATCACAGAAAAAGCAGTGAATAACAATGATATTATAGTGGTTCGGCTCAAGGCAAGCCTACGTCCACTTTAATTCTCTTTATTGCTAAACCGATTACAACTTTACAACAATCTTTAATTACAATTATGACGAGACAAACAACTAGAACTTTGGTAGAGAAGAATTCTTCAAATCCATGTAGATTGCCTTAGATTTTCCCTTGAAGTTAGTTGAGATGCCTTTCGAACTTGAAGTGTCGGGTGAGTTGAGAATTCAGCAGAGTATTGGCGCTTGAAGTGATTGGCCAAAAAGTCCCTTGAATGTTGGAGGTGGTCGCGTATTTATAGGGGTTTCTGGTGTCAAGTTGTAGGTAGTGGCCGAGATGAGTTGGGTCGTAAGCCGTTGCCGAGATAAGCTAGGTCGTAGGTCGCTGCTCCTCACCTATGCACGGCCTATGGTTTAAATGGGAGGCACATATTCTTCTGGCCCCAAATCCTATGTCCCAAGTCGCTACCGAGTTACCGTGACGCGCATTGAACTGTTGCACTACTTCCCCCTTCATATCCTTAGGTCGGTCATGACTTATCATGAGCCGTAAGTCGGCCACGACTCAGGTGTGGACCAACTTATTCTTAACAGCTAGGTCGGCAAACAACTTGAGTAGTTAGATCGGAAAACGTGTTAGGTCGGTAGATCTTTATAAGTCCTAGGTCGGAATCTCCTTGAACCTTAAGTCGTCGTCATTTCAAGACGTTAGGTCGGAACTTTCTTTAAGGCATTAGTTCGGCATGCTTCTCAAGGCCCTTAGGTCGGTATCCCTCTTAGGTCTTATGCAGTTAGGTCGGTCTTCCATGTTAAGATACTAGGTCGGCATCCCTTCGTGTCTTGGGTCGGCGAGCCACGGCCGAGGCGGGGTTAACATTTGCCCCTCGAAGCATGCGCCTAATGGTTAGGTCGTATGCTTTGATACTCTTTAACCCGTTCCTTTTTTAGATCGGTAGGTCGTAAACGACCTAACAGTTAGATGGCCTAAGTCACTTCAGTTTCTACCACAGCAAGATATAAGTCGTCCATTTTCTTTTCTTTTCCTCTTTAATACTTACTCCCTTGTTCGATTCCGCCATTAAAATATTCTCAAGTTCTTGAAGGCGATTTCATTCCAACTGATCACCGATAATCTCTACCATTCATTACGTAAGTGATTTTACTCTTCTTTCGACCGCAGATTACTATCGATTCGTGAATTCTGTCGCTCGAACTCGAATTGCCTCCTTGTACGATGCTCCATCACGAATCCCATCACATTTATAGTTGATGAAGCCGAGGTTGCTCGATTCGGCTTCAGATGATCGTTGATACAACTAAGATGGTTTATCACCTTAGACTCGATGATCTCTGATGGCAGGGTATCGGACTTGTAACAATTTCGAATTGTTGTATTGGGTGATTCGAGAGCAGGAATGAAGGCTGTTGTTGATGAAATGGTTATCGGGTTAGTGGGTTGAATGGAGTGAAATATTGGTTCGGAGGCGACTCAGCAAATTCGGATGACCTAATTCTTTGGCCGACCTAAACTTTAAGAATTGAATCGTCGCCGAGTTAACACTTGGGGAAATTCTCACTTCTTCGAACCGGAGCCTTTCTTCTGATTACTCCACGACCTAGAGGACTACCGATTTAAGGAACGAAGGAACTTAGCCTTAACTCGTGAAGGATTTTTAAATCGTAGCCGACTTAATACTTAAGCTTTGGACGTGTTGTCGTTTAGGAGCATAGACCCACTTTGGGTATTTGACTTGAACTACCGAACTAAGTTGTCTGAACTTTGAACTGCCCCAATTTTAAACTCGCTTGAATCTCATTGTATTATTTCACAGACCACATTAACTTATAAGCTGCCAACCTGCTGAAAATAACAAACAAAGAAACCAAGGCGAGAATACTGCCATTGACTACCCACATCAAATGACAGATTAGTCGAGATGAAACAAGCAACTTAAATATATTGCATGAAATGTTTGTGAATCAATCAACTAAAGTTAAACATCGATGCAAAATATCAACAATCTGAACTGATTTGTCTGCATCAACATTATACTTGCATATTTAAGCTTAAAACAATAGTCCCTGGGTTTCATAACTAACAAATGCTTGCTAGTTTTCATTCCAGTTATATTTGTTTATTGCATTGTTAATTTTACACAACACCTCACACATTTTAGGAAACGTGCACCTTGATGTTTGAATATCCAGTTATTTATGTAGAATGACTTCCCATCAAGAAGAAATGGCAGCTCAAGAGGAGGAAACTTTTCCGGTAGCTCTACCTATAGAGAACCCTCCAGAGAGAACTCCAACCATTCTAACCCCGAGAGCATTTACTCAGTTGCGCACTCAATTTGGTTTTACTGAGAGTGATGTCCTGCTCCCTGGGCCAAGTGATACTGCCGACAGTCCTCCCCGTGGCTTTATTGCAATCAATCGTCAAATGTGTTTAAGCGGAGCGATCCCTCCTTTTAATGACTTTCTCCGAATTCTTCTCCTTCGGTTGTCAATCTCTCCGTCCCAACTTCATCCCAATGGTTATGCCATCTTGATGGGGTTGTGCGTTTTGTTCAGAAGAACTTTTGATCGATTACCAAGTTTTGAAGAAATTCGTTACTTATGCTCGTTTGCAAAGAGTAGAGATCATCCTTCCCTTATAATTGTGAGGAGTGCTAGAAACTGCAAACTTATTTCTGACCTTACCGAAAGCGTTCATGGATTTCTGAACCAATTTTTCTTTGCTCGCTGCCCCCCAGGGTTTTATGCCGATTGGAGAGTAGGAAGTAAGATTACTTGTCTCCATTTTTAAACTTTCTCGAGATCCGAATTACCAATTGCTAATTTCATTCTTTGCTCTTTTCAGCACTTCCTCTTCCCTCTAGAGATCCGGTCCATAAGCAGACTTTTGATAGATTGAGTGCCGTGGCCGTAGCAGAGAGAAGCATCAAGTTTTTGTTGGGGGATGAATTTTTGCACCAATACGGGCTTTTACATACTTCTCGTTCTACACCTCCTCATGATATCCCAGACTCCCCGGCTAGAGCATTGGATGCCCCAGTTTCTACAGATACATCCATACCAAAAGGACCTGCTCCCGAGGCTTCGCTAGTGAAGTGCTCCACTTCTGTAGATGTTGCGGAGCCATCTGTCGAGCTTGACCCGGTTATTGAGGAAGAAGAGCTCCAGGGATCTCCCCGACTGTCACAGAAATCTGGCGAAGAAGCCGAAAAAACTAGCCTTGCCAAGCAGAGCAGGGATGATACTTTCGAAGGGCTAAGCGACCTCTTCGCCACCTCGCAAGAGATCTTTAAAGATGATCCTATCACTACTGGGGTTTCTTCTTCAGTAGTTGAAGCAACTTCTGTCCTGCAGCAGACTCCGTCGACTCAGGAGTTTACGCTGACTATTACACCCACAACCACTCCTCAATTAAAGAGTGGTTCGTAGTTTGATGCGCATAGTTTGCATGCCACACACACTTAGAATTTCTTTTTTGGCACTTTTATGCTTCTGACTTTTTGTACTTTGAAGAATTCTAAGATTTAGCTCTTTTTTATTTCAGATCCTCTGATGGGGCGCAGCGGATCCTATTATGATGATTTCCAGCGCTACGGGAGGCGTAGCCAGTATGATTACAGGCGTTACCTTCCCTCTTACAAAGAATCTGATGAAGAGAGAGCCGCTCGAAAGGCTCAAGAAAAGAGGGCTCAAGAGGAGCGCTATGAAAGAAGAGAAAGGGAAGAGCGCCACGATTCTTCACAGAGAGGCGACGATTCCCATAAAAGAAAAACCCATGATGACAGAGGAAAAAGTCATATGGTTGAAGATTCGAGCAAGCGAGCCCGACATGGTGAGAAGCACACCACAACAACTCCTGAAAAGGTTACTGCCCCTGCCTCGCTTGACATTCCTTCTGGCTCTCCCGCTCTCGGGAAGTCAGACATCCAAACAATAATTAGCAGACCCAAATTCCAAGTTGGACCGGGTCCTGCCACTTTGCAAAGTCGGTTTCCACAGTGGGGTCTGAAGGGAGTAAGGTTCGACCTTGACTTGGTTCCCATTGACAAGTCTGCCATGTTACGAAATCTCGACGCCGTCAAGCTTGATATTGAGAGGATGTCGAACTGGCAGAAACTTGTTGACGAGCTTCAGAGGGTTAATCGTGCAAACATAGAGGCCATGCTCACTATGGAAAATGATAAAGCCGAGTGGCAAAAGGTGCTTGAGCAACATGACACCGAGATGAGAAGCATTGCTTCTTACAATGAGGAGCTTGAAGCAAAAGTTGAAGAAATGAAACAAGGGCTTGCTGCTTCCTCTACTTCTTATTCTCAAAAAGAAGAAGTGCTCCTAAAACAAGTGAGAGATGCTCATGCCAGCCAAAGGGATGCCGAAGACAGGCTTGAAGTGCAGAAAAGAATTAGTGAGGGCTATGTCGCTGACATTGAAGAGCTTCGGAAGAAAAACAGCTCCCAAGAGGCGGAGATTCAAATGCTGAAGCTTCAACTTTCTAAAGCTGAAATGGAGCGTGATGAGGCCGTTGCCGGCAAAATTGCAGCTGAAGATTCTCACGAGGCAATGAGGGCCAACATCAGCTCAACATTATTTGATTTCTATCTGCACAGCATTTTGGGGCGTGGTAGCCTCGCTTTTCTAGGCCCCAAATATGAAATTACACTGGCTGAAGTTTGGGAGACAGCACTCGATATGCTCGGTGCCAGCGGCGCTGGCTATGCTAAGTCAGCTTTTGAGGAGCACTATCTTGATGATGATGCTCGTGCCGCTCTCGCTAGGGGGAGAGAACAGCTTGCAAAATTAAGGGCCGAAACAGCGGTAGGAGAATATTCAGGAAAAATCACCTCAACTACTCCAATTCAACCTCCTCCTTCAGCCGAAATTGACATTATCGGTTCTAGTTCTCATTCCTCATCTCCTACTAAAGTCACCACTGATATTACAAGCATACAAGGTGGAGATGAGGGCGGCGAGAGTGCCGAGGCACAGGCTTACGAAGTTGACGTCAGGGAACTGACTTCTGCAGGTAACCCTACTGACAATCTTGCCCAAGTGGACTGCTCATCTATTTCTTACGAACTTGATGGGCTCTTTGACTACTTCTTGAATCTCAGCGAACCTTTATCTCCGCTTTTTGCTGACTTAAACTTTTTTCCTTCTGCAGAGAAAACGTCGGGCATTGTTCAGGCTTCTCCTCCTCCAATTATTCCTTCCCCGCCTCTTAAGGTCACTCCTCCTTCTGCTTCGCAACCCGGGTCACAAGAGGAGCAAATAGAAGCTCTTCACGGCTTAGATGATCCCGTTGCTTCTCAAGATCCGAAAGGAGAAGAAACTGAAGGGAGCAAGAGGACTCCAGAACCAACTGGCTCCGACGCTGAACCGTTATCCAAACTTCTTTCTCCAGGGAGTGGGTCTTCCTCCAAGAAGAGAGGAAAGCAGGGAGTTTCCAAGAAGAAGAATAAGAAGGGATCTTTAACTGGCGAAGCAGAGACGGAAGAAAGTCGGATCGAGCCCCTTTCTCCTCCATCCCATACCCTTACAAGCCGGCCTAAAAAGTTGGTCATTCGGCCAGGTGCGGGCTCAAAAGGTGGGCGGAAGAAGAAATGATGGCTCTGGTTCTGTGGCTTCTATATCGCTTTTTTGCCTTTTTTGCATGCAATGACCGGAAATTGTGCGGGTACCGGCCCCCCGCTTTTCTTTTGTTTTTTACTTTGGAACCTGTACCTGTATATAAAATAGTGTTGAATAAAATGATTCTTTTTCTTTGTACAAACTTCTGTCTATATCTGAGAATGCATTTATTATTCATTTTTGTACAAGTTCCTTTGTACAATATTGCAGTGAGCTTGTGGTATATATTGTTTGAGCGCAATTTTACCGATATAGTTATACCATGTTGCCCCTATACTATAAGCTCATTGTAATATTTTATTTTATGAGGAACTTGTACATTTATTTTTTAGAGAATTATTATTGCACACTTGGAGGAATATTATTTCATAAAAAAAAAGTACAAACAAGTTTCTATGCTTCATCCTTCGAAGATATCACTTTTTTACTTTGTGCATATACACAGTTTACAGAATGAAATCTTCTATGTGGTAAAGCGGACATTTGAAAGGTACTTCAACTTCTTTTTGAGGAAGAGAATTTTCTAGAATAAGTAATTCATTCTTCCTTTGGAAGTTAAAGTGTGCCTTTGATGAGGATTTTTCTTTTTTTTTTTTAGCATTTCATCTCTGGTAAAGTGAAACTTCGAAGAGCGGCTGTTGCACTTCAACTCCTGGCGAAATGGGCCTCCAAAGAGAGCTTTTATTTTTTTTTACATTTCAACTCTGGTGAAGTGAAACGCCGAAGAGCGGTTGTTACACTTCAACTCCTGGTGAAATGGGCCTCCGAAGAGGGCTTTTATTTTTTTTTACATTTCAACTCTGGTGAAGTGAAACTCCGAAGAGCGGTTGTTACACTTCAACTCCTGGTGAAATGGGCCTCCGAAGAGGGCTTTTATTTTGTTTTGCATTTCAACTCCGGTGAGGTGAAACTCCGAAGAGCGGTTGTTACACTTCAACTCCTGGTGAAATGGGCCTCCGAAGAGGGCTTTTATTTTGTTTTACATTTCAACTCTGGTGAAGTGAAACTCCGAAGAGCGGTTGTTACACTTCAACTCCTGGTGAAATGGGCCTCCGAAGAGGGCTTTTATTTTGTTTTACATTTCAACTCTGGTGAAGTGAAACTCCGAAAAGCGGTTGTTACACTTCAACTCCTGGTGAAATGGGCCTCCGAAGAGGGCTTTTATTTTGTTCTGCATTTCAACTCCGGTGAAGTGAAACTCCGAAGAGCGGTTGTTACACTTCAACTCCTGGTGAAATGGGCCTCCGAAGTGGGCTTTTATTTTGTTTTGCATTTCAACTCCGGTGAAGTGAAACTCCGAAGAGTGGTTGTTACACTTCAACTCCTGGTGAAATGGGCCTCCGAAGAGGGCTTGTGCCTCCGAAGAGTTGTGCCTCCGAAGAGGACTTGTGCCTCCTAAGAGGGCTTTAGTTGTTCCTTGTCCACTTGCTTATGCCTTTTCAGTGATCCTCTATTTTATTTTTTTCAAGCTTGCACTCCCTTCTCTTACAAGTAGTTTGTTTAATCCAAAGAAGTGTACTTCATTGCTAGGCCAGTTCACGAAAATGGACATAAGCTTCTTAATCGGATGTTTGTTTGTTCAAACTTCTCAATTTATTAGCTAGAGCCCGTTTTCGGCGAAATCATTGACCGTTCAATTGAAGCACTTCTTATCTAGGATTTAAGCTCGGGAATTTTGTGACTTGGAATTTGTTCGTTGAATGATAACAAGAATCACTTGGTCTTGTAATGTGCAAGTTTTATTTTCGTTGCCTGCAAAAATTTAAATCGACATTTCAATAATACTTTTAATGTACTTTTCATATCGAAAATAAAGCAAGCATGTAATAATAATAAGGAACACAAGATTTATAGTGGTTCGGCCAAGAGTTTGGGCCTACATCCACTTTATAGTCTTTCATTATTCACTTGCATCGGTTTTACAATCGCTTTCAATTACAGGAATCATACATTCATAATTCTTTTTACAATATTTCAACAAAGCTATCAAGTAAAGTATGGATGCAAGTGATTGCTGTTCCAAGCTCTTGGAATTTGATCTCCTTCGACAGTAGTGAGTTTGAATGTGCCGTCAAGAAGCTTCTGACCTATGACATATGGTCCTTCCCAATTTGGCCCAAACACACCTGTCGCTGTCATAATTCTCTTTAGGACTAGATCTCCAATCTCAAAGCTGCGTTGGCGAACTTTGGAATTGAAATGTCAGGCTATCCTTTGCTGATGAAATGCGATTCTGAGCTCAGCCTCTTCTCTTTTTTCATCAAGGAGATCTAGTGCCTCAAGCTGTAGTTTTGCATTCTCTGCTGGATTGAAATGGATTCTTCTATGTGAAGGGACCTCTGTTTCTACCGGAATCATTGCCTCTGATCCGTATGCCAATGAAAACGGAGTATGCCCAGTCGTAGTTTTGTGGGTAGTTCTGTATGCCCATAGTGCTAGCAGTAGCTTATCGACCCAACCACCTTTTGCTCTTTCAAGTTGCTTCTTGATGGTTGACTTGATAATTTTATTTACTGCTTCCACCTGCCCGTTTGCCTGCGGATGAGCTACTGCTGAGAAGCTTTTTCGGATTTTGAATCGTTTGCAAAAATCTTGGAATTCTTCACTTTCGAACTGAGTACCATTGTCTGTAATTATTTTTTGAGGCACACCATATCTGCAAATGATACTTTTAGTCACAGAACTTATCATCTTTTTTGAGGTGATAGTAGCCAGTGGTTCAGCTTCTGCCCACTTAGTAAAATAATCTACCACAACAATGGCATATTTAATTCCAGATTTGGCAGTTGGTAACGGTCCTACAAGGTCTATCCCCCATGTTGCAAACGGCCATGGACTGACCATCTGTGTGAGTTCAGTGGAAGGGGCTCTAGGAATTTTGGCGAATCTTTGGCATCTGTCACATTTTCGGGAATAGTCTACTACATCTCGATTAATTTCTGGCCAAAAATATCTGTATCGGAGAATCTTTTTCGCTAAAGTTTGACCACCTAAATGATCACCACATTCTCCCACATGCACCTCGGCTAGGATTGTTTTGGACTCTTCCCTGGATACACATCGAAGTAACGGCATTGAGAATCCCCGTTTGTATAACTGGCCATCCTGGACTATATAGCGAGAGGCTTTCCTCAGTAGCTTCTTTCGTTCTTTTGAATTTTCCGGTAAAGAGCCATTGAGTAGATATTCTATTATTGGAGTCATCCATGATTCTTGCTCTTGAGACACGCTCATGATCCAATCAACATCCATCTCATCAATGCTCGGAGCCAACAGGACCTCCACTGGAGTCAACCCCAGAAATTGAGCTTCGCCTGTGCTAGAGTACTTTGCGAGAGAATCTGCTTTCGTGTTTTCTTCTCGAGTAATATGACTTATCATGTAATGATCGAAATCACCCAGGAGTTCCCAAGCCTTTGACAAGTAGGCGGGAAGATTTCCCCCTTTCGCTTGGAATTCCTTCTTGATTTGGCATACAATAAGCTGAGAATCACTGAAGATCTGTAATGCTCGGATGTTTAGTTCTTTAGCAATCCTTAAGCCAGCGATAAGGGCTTTGTATTCTGCTTTATTGTTTGTTGAAGGAAATTCCAATCTTAGTGCATAGCATAATGATCGACCTTCAGGGGTCTCAAGTACAACTCCGGCTCCAGAACAGTAGTTGTTTCTCGCGCCATCAACATATAACTTCCACTGGATTGGGGAATCGTCGATCGTTTCCTCCTCACTGTTACCCTTATCTGTGAATTCTGCGATGAAATCCGCTAAAGCTTGTCCGTTGATTGCTTTTCGAGGATGATAAGTGATGTCATATTGACTTTGTTCAATATTCCACTTTAGAAAACGACCCGAAGTCTCAGGGCGAAACAGGACTTGTTTTAAAGGTTGATCAGTGAGGACTCTGATAGGATGAGCTTGGAAATATTGCCTCAACTTCCTGGATGCAATCAGTAGGCAATAGGCGAGTTTTTCCAACTTAGAGTAATTCATCTCTGCCCCAGTGAGTCTTTTGCTGATATAGTAAACTGGATGTTGAATCCTCTTGTCTTCTCGTATCAGCACTGCACTTAAAGCATGAGACGATACTGCCAAGTATATAAGAAGATCCTCGCCATCGCCAGGCCTAGAAAGTATTGGAGGCGTTTCCATATGACGAATCAATTCATCAAAGGCTTTTTGGCATTCGGGAGTCCAATCGAAGTTTTTCTTTCCTTTCTTTAGGGCGTCAAAGAATGGGATGCATTTATCTGTGGCTTTGGAAATGAACCGACTCAAGGCGGCGACTTTTCCATTAAGACATTGCAATTCCTTCTTTGTTCTAGGAGCTTTGACTTCCTTTAAGGCGGTAATTTGAGCTGGACTAGCCTCAATGCCCCTAGCGCTCACGATGAAACCTAAAAACTTCCGGATTCCACTCCAAAT
Organism: Allium cepa; assembly: GCA_030765085.1. NCBI lineage: Eukaryota > Viridiplantae > Streptophyta > Magnoliopsida > Asparagales > Amaryllidaceae > Allium > Allium cepa. The sequence goes on along the minus strand of CM060943.1, from coordinate 883,201,544 downwards.
GAACATTTTAAAGCGTTAAGCTTCATTCCGTATTTTCGGAGGACTGCGAACATGTCTGCTAAGTGTTCTATGTGATCCACTGCTTTCTTAGACTTTACTAACATGTCATCGACGTAGACTTCCATAGTCATGCCCAATTGCGGTTTGAACATAGCATTAACAAGTCTTTGGTATGTTGCCCCTGCATTCTTCAGCCCGAAGGGCATAACTCTGTAGCAGTAAAGACCAACGTCGGTGATAAAGCTCGTGTCCTCCTGATCTGGCTCATGCATCATGATCTGGTTATATCCAGAGTAGGCATCCATAAAAGATAACAATTCGTGTCCCGCTGTTCCGTCTACCAGTTGATCGATCCTGGGTAATGGGAAGCAGTCTTTGGGGCAGGCCTTGTTTAGATCTGAAAAATCGATGCATACTCTCCATTTTCAGTTGGCTTTCTTAACCAGCACTAGATTTGAAACCTAATTCGGATAGGTAGATTCTATGATAAAGTTATTCTCCATGAGCCGATCAACTTCTTCTTTTAACGCTGCTGACCTTTCTGGACCTTGAGTTCTCCTTTTCTGCTTCACAGGTGTAAATTTTGGATCAATATTCAGAGCGTCAACTTCTGGGGATATTCCGCACATATCGGCATGAGTCCAAGCAAAAACATCCAAATTTGCCTTTAAAAAAGATAATAAGATATTCTGAATTGACACATTAAGTTGTGAACCCACATTCAACACCTTGTTTGGTCCTTTGGGTCAACAGGTACTAGTATTGTCGTTTCCACTGGTACCACTCTATTCTCCCCTGCACTGGCTTTTCTAGGATCCATCTCTTTCCGTGCTCCGCTGTGCTCGCCAGTGCAGGGTCCGCCCTGTAATTGCTACAAGGCTGGTTCTTTGATGCGGACTGGGGTTGCCGCATCCTTTCCCATTTCTCTTTTCCTTATTTCTCGTAGCTCTGTCAGATAACACTCCCGCCCAGCATTCTGATCCCCTTTTATAACTCCCACTCCATTATCTGTGGGAAATTTAATGGTGAGGCACCATGGGGCCAGAACAGCTTTGAATGCTGCGAGAGTTGGACGGCCAAGGAAAGCATTATAAGCAGAAAATTCGTCGACAATCACAAAAGTTTGCTTGCGGACCACTTTTCTTTCTCCCTCTCCAAGTTCTACAAGCAAATCAACGGTTCTTATCGTCTGTTTTGGCTCCCCAGTGAAGCCAGCGATTTTCTACGATGAGGCTTGCACATCAGCCATAGGGATCTTCATTTGGTCGAATGTTTTCTTGAAGAGGATATTGCAGGATGCGCCACAATCAATGAGAACTCTTCTGACAATAGCTGGCCCGATACCAGCCGAGATGACTAAGGGATCCAAGGTAGGAGCTTCAATACCTGTGGAATCCCTGGCTCTGAACACAATATCATCATTGAAAGTTCTTTGTTGCTTCAGGGGCATAGCACCTTCCAAAACAAATACATCTTCCTCGGTCGGTACATACTTCAAAGCTCGGGTATACCTTTCCATCTCACCCCAGCTCCTGCCTGCTGGGTGAGGTCCTCCCGTAATGACATTGATAACAGGCCTTCCGGATTCATGCCCTGCAGTCTTCTCACTTGTCCTGGGTTGATGAGCAGGAGCTCGTTGCCCCTGACTAGACGAAGCGGGATTGCTGCTATTCTTTTCCACAAATTGCTGCAGCTTGTTTTCCCTTATCAATTCTTCAATCAAAATTTTCAATTGGCGGCATTCATCGGTATCATGACCGGGTTGATTATGGAAGCGGCAAAACTTTCCGCTTTGTACAGCTTTTTTCTCGGTTCTCAGAACGGGAGGTTTAGGATAATCAACAGAATCTTTAGTGGCAAGGTAAATACGCTCCGGCGTATCCGATAAAGGAGTATATTCCGATGGCTTGAAGGAACGAGGCTTCTTCAGATTTTTCTGTTTCTTCCCATCGTTAGTTTCCCTTTTCTATCCTACAGATTCACTCTTGCGTGGAGCAACAATGTTATCTTCATCTTTTTCCAATGCTGCCTTTACCGGTACAGGACGGCTTTCCAGGCGTATGAACTCATCTGCTTTCTTGTAGAATTTTTCAAGGGAATTTGGTTCCTTCATGTTAAGCCATTTTCCAAATTCGCTCGACTTGTCGATGGCCCTCATCAGATAGGTCAAGATCATCTGTGGTTCTGCATTGTCTACCTCGGCCAGCGCTATATTAAAGCGATTCAAGAAAGATCTGATAGTTTCCCCTGGATTCTGCTCTAAACTTGACAACGACATGATATCTTTGGCTTTTGAAGCGTATAGTCTGAACTGCTCCTTGAATTTCCGGGTTAGGTCAGAAAACTGATCTATGGACCGAATTGGTAGCTTGGTGAACCAAAGCAGAGCTACACCTTCCAAATATACAGGAAAATATCGACACTTTATTTCATCAGAAGCTCTGGCACCTGTCATGTGCCAATCACACTTATACAAGAATTCGTTCGGATCACTTGTTCCTTTGTAAGCTGGGATAGTTGGAGGGACGAACTTCCTTGGGAACTCAGCCTTTAAGATTCTTTCGGTAAACGGGGTTTTACGTGGAGCGAAACCCCATTCCTTCTCATCTTCATTCCTTTGCATGCTTTCTTCCATGATTTGTCGAACTATTTCAGAAAGACACCCCTCATCATTTCGAGCTTTAGATCCACCAACTTCAGGAAATGTCCGCTCAAAGGGGCTGGCAGCCCTCTCAGGAATGTTTCTTTCTTCATCCTCATGAATGTTGCCAGCAAAGTTCCTTTCATTACCCGTTGGTTGACGGTTTACTCCAAGCAAGTCATTCAACTTATTCAAAATTAGGGCATTTTGGGCATTCTGAGCCTCCAATTGTGCACTTTGGGCATTTATCTACTGGTTCAGCCCTAAGATTACAGCATCCAACTCCGCTTTTGTAACCCCAACAGGTGGAGTGGCTTGATTAGGTACTGGGGAAGCGGAGGTTCCCTCTTGAACATTTCCAGATCTAACAGATCTACTCTTTCTCCCCGGAGCCATGATTTCAGATAAACTTCTAGTCTTCAGAGAGGTTGCTTCAACAAACTTTCGTGGAGCAATGATGATAATTCTCCTGAGTTCAACTCTCAATGAAAGCACCAAAAATGTTAACGCTAAAATTTGAACGCTAACACCCCGGTGTATAAAGTGTAGTTGTGAAAGCACCACCCGATGATTCGGGAACAGAGTATGAGCAGAAAATCACAGAAAAAGCAGTGAATAACAACGATTTTATAGTGGTTCGGCTCAAGGCAAGCCTACGTCCACTTTAATTCTCTTTATTGCTAAACCGATTACAACTTTACAACAATCTTCAATTACAATTATGACGAGACAAACAACTAGAACTTTGGTAGAGAAGAATTCTTCGAATCCATGTAGATTGCGTTATATTTTCCCTTGAAGTTAGTTGAGATGCCTTTCGAACTTGAAGTGTCGGGTGAGTTGAGAATTCAGCAGAGTATTGGCGCTTGAAGTGATTGGCCAAAAAGTCCCTTGAATGTTGGAGGTGGTCGCGTATTTATAGGGGTTTATGGTGTCAAGTTGTAGGTAGTGGCCGAGATGAGTTGGTTCGTAAGCCGTTGCCGAGATAAGCTAGGTCGTATGTCGCTTCTCCTCACCTATGCACGGCCTATGGTTTAAATGGGAGGCGCATATTATTCTGGCCCCAAATCCTAAGTCCCAAGTCGCTGCCGAGTTACCGTGACACGCATTCAACTGTTGCACTACTTCCCCCTTCATATCCTTAGGTCGGTCACGACTTATCATGAGCCGTAAGTCGGCCACGACTCAGGTGTGGACCAACTTATTCTTAACAGCTAGGTCAGCAAACAACTTGAGTAGTTAGATCGGAAAACGTGTTAGGTCGGTAGACCTTTATAAGTCCTAGGTCGGAATCTCCTTGAACCTTAAGTCGTCATCATTTCAAGACGTTAGGTCGGAACTTTCTTTAAGGAATTAGGTCGGCATGCTTCTCAAGGCCCTTAGGTCGGTATCCCTCTTAGGTCTTATGCAGTTAGGTTGGTCTTCCATGTTAAGAAACTAGGTCGGCATCCCTTCATGTCTTGGGTCGGCGAGCCACGGCCGAGGCGGGGTTAACACATAGATTTCAACATTAATTGTTGAAACAGACGTTTTCGAGAAATAAGGAAATGATGGACTATGACACTGTTGTTATAGTAAATGATTTTCGATAGGAAATGTTTTGTTTAGTACATGGGATTTATATATCTATCTTATTTTCGAATCCCTATACCAGTGATTTTGGGTTGTCGTAACGATGTTTTACGCAACATTCGTTTTAACCAAAATAAATGTGTTAAAGAGGATTTTTTTTAAAGAATAAAATATATACTTAATCGTGATTTAAGTATATGTAATATTTTCCAAGTGTTGAAAATAAATAGATTTGTGAATTACTTATTTTAAATAAGTATATGGATCCAATATAGAAGTTGAAATGATTTTTGAGATTATATCTTTTTGAAGATAATTTGAATTGAATGTTTGGCACGTGATTTAATTAATAAAAGATTAATTAAAAGGGCCTGGTGATTGCTTAAGGTGCTGAATATTTGTTTGTTTGCTTTGATAGTTAAATAACTGACTATCAAATTTGGCCATTTTAGTTCCTCAACTTGATGTGGGAACTATTTAGTCATACACTTAGTAGTAGCCATCTATGTAGGCTTAATTATCATTTGTGTTGAGGATGTTGATTCGTATAGTGTGGAATATTACTCCAATCTATCGAGCTTCCTTCTTATCCAGAAGGATAGCAAGTTGAAAATTGGAGACGTGATAAGTCTATGAGACTTAGTTTCTGTGTGAGGTTGAGAAATGCTTTTGCGTTGTTGCTGCGAAGACACCGGGATCGGTTTATCCGAAATACAATTCGGACTAACGTATATGCGACGATTGTGCAGGTTGCTTTTGATGATATTGATATTCAGGATTTTCATAGCGGGGGACTGCTTGTTGATCATTTGGGGTTAAAATCCCAATATACATATAGTAGCGGTGGTCTCTTCATTATGAAATATTCAATGCAAGGACTATACGCTACTAACCTTAGGGATTTCCCGACAGGATGTGGCAGGAAAGTACCTTCGGTATGTCCTGTTCCTGGGCAACTTGTATGGATGTTTGTCTGACACTGTATTTCTATAGATTACGTACGTTGGTTTTTACAAACGTACATCAGTGGTGGTGGAGAAGGCAACTTCTCTTAGCTTAACACCCGCCTTAAGACGTATGAGCTTAAAGGTTGTATTTTTGTGGAAGGAAATTAGCAGTCAGAGGGAATGGCCGTGTGGCATTCAAGGTGATGAGATTGTGATTTGTGAAAGGAAATCGTTACCTCAGGCCTCATCAACCGGAAATGACCAAAACAGGGTTAGATGTGGTAAGGCTAAGTTGATCGCTCCCAAGTAAGGTATGATCATCCTTTTCTAGATATATCTTTACACGCGATGACGTCGTGTATCTGATTATTGTGGTTTGTATGCTTTGAGGGCCCTCATTAAAGGCCGGTAATGACGGGGGATGATATATTCGGTACCATCTAGTTATAGTGGTGGGTCGGTCTTTTGTTGGTAGAGGATCCTTTGTGATGGTCCTCGGTACATTCTTCTAGAGATGTACTGCCGGAAGGTAGTCCCTTCACTGGTCATTTGTATAGAAATCCAAACTCCACTACGTATCTTCCATTATGATTGTATTATCCGTTTTGGGCTATACAGTGGAATTTAATCAAGTTAATATTAGGCACGCATCTCTAAAAGCAAGCTTAATTCGCTTAAACTCCTTGTTAACTCCTCCTTTCCATGACTCAAGGACCTAACGAGTTAACTATGGAAGCGACCTAACGACCTAAGGAATGAGCGAGCTAACAGATGTGACTTAGCGACCTAAAGCATAAAGCAGCTCCATGCGGCACAACCTAACGACCTAACGAGTTAAGGGGCCAAGCGACCTAACGGGTTAACACACAAGCGACCTAAGCGACCTAGCACTCAACGACCTAGCGACCCAGTAGCTAAATGATATATACGACCTAGCGAGTTAACGACCTAGTGAGTTAATGATCTAGCGAGCCACAAGCTTCATATCCTTATGTCGTATGATGGTAGGTTGCGCTAATACTAAGTCGCTACTAACTCTTAAACCCAGCCAAAGTCGCTCCACTATGTACCTCCATATGATTAAGTCACCAACTGTCCTCCCCTAGGTCGCTCACGACCTACAACCTACCCTTAGGTCGTTCGTGGCCTACGACCTATTACCTGACTTTCCCCTATAAATACTGCACCTGCTCCAACTGGAGGGGGAATTTTGGATGATTTCTGGAATGCCTATACTTTGCTGTTCTCTCGACTCATTCAACACTTGAAGTACTTCAAACACCAAAGACGCTTCAACGTACTTTGGAAAGAGATCTAACACATTCACCATGAATTCGAAGAGCTCTCCTCCATCGAAGTTTTAGCTACTCGTCTTAAGTGTGTTGTAATCGAAGATAATTGTAAAGAGTTGTAATCGAATCTGCAATAAAGAAGATTAAAGTGGACGTAGGCTTGACCTTAAGCCGAACCACTATAAAAAATGTTGCATTTTTACTGCTTTCTGTTATTTTCTGCTTATCTTTAGTTCCTGTACCAACGGGTGGTGCTTTCACTTTATTTCTACTCACACCAGGGTGTTAGCGTCCAATTTTAGCGTTAACATTTTGGTGCTTTCACTGAGAACCCGAACTCAGGAGTGCTCAAACCATTGCTTCTCAAAGATTTGCTGAAAGAATCTCTCTAAAAACCAGAAGTCTATCTGAAATTATGGCTCCTGGAAGGAAACGTAGATCTATTAGATCCGGAGATACTTGTGGCAATACCGCCACTTCTCCCACACCAAATGAAGCGGCTCCCAGTGTTGGAGTCACAAGGGCTGAGTTGGATGCTGTGATATCTGGGCTGTACCAACAAATGGAAACCTAGAATGCTTTAATGTTGGATAGGTTGAATGCTTTGCTTGGAGGTAACCGCCAACCCGAAAAAAATGAAGAAACCTTTGCCGAAGGTGTTCATAATTCCCAAGGAACAAATATTCCCCAAAGGGCTGCCGGCACCGTCGAAGGCGCACCTCCCCAAGCTGGAGGTTCAAGGCCGTAGTTGACTCTCCGCGAACGTTTCACCAGGCAAACTTCCGAGAAAATGGGTGACGTCTGTCCTGCGGAACCTCTAAACAATGAGGAATACCTCCCGAGAATGATTCGGCAAACCATGAAAGAGAGCATGCAGAGGGATGAAGATGAGAATGACTGGGGGTTTGCTCCAAGCAAGACTCTGTACACCGAGAGAATTATAAAAGTGGAATTTCCAAGGAAGTTTGTTCCCCCCACCATTCCGGCTTGTCGGGGGACAAGCGACCCTAATCAGTTCTTGTATAAGTATGACTGGCATATGACTGGTGCCAGAGCATTGGACGAGATCAAATGCCGATACTTTCCTGTATACTTGGAAGGAGTGGCCCTACTCTGGTTTACAAAGCTACCAGTCCGATCTGTAGACTAGTTCTTTGATTTAACTCGGAAATTTAAAGAACAGTTCAGGTTGTATTCTTCAAAGGCCAAGGACATAATGTCACTGTCCAGCCTGAAACAGAATCTCGGAGAGTCTATTAGATCTTTCTTAAACCGCTTCAACATAGCCTTGGCCGAAGTCGACAATGCAAAGCCACAGATGATTTTGACTTACTTGATGAGGGCTATCGACAAAACGAGTGAATTCGGGAAATGGCTAAAGATGAAAGAGCCGAATTCACTTGAGAAATTCTATAAGAAAGCTGATGAATTTATGCGTTTGGAAAGCCTTCCTGTGCATAAAAAAGCAGTCGTGACTGAGGTTGGTAATAATAATGCTGCTTCAAACAAAAAGGAATCTGGTACTCAAAAGAGGGAGAATGACGGTGGAAAGAAGCAGGGATATGCGAAGAAAACTTATCAGTTTGGACCTTCAGATTTCACTCCCTTGACTGATACTCCAAAGAATATCTTCTTCGCGACCAAGGATACTGTAGAGTACCCTAAACCATCTAAGTTGAGACTCTGGAAAAATGCCACGCAGAGTGGAAGTTTTTGTAAGGTCCACAATCAGGCTGGCCATGACACGAATGAGTGCCGCCCGAAGAATCTGATTGAGGAGTTGTTGAAAGAGAATAAACTTCAGCAATATGTGAAGAATAACAGGAATAACCCATCTTCGTCTACTCAGAGGCAACAAGTTCCTGCTCACCAACCCAGCTCAGGTGAGAGGACTGCAGCTCATGAATCAGAAAGGCCTGTTATTAATGTAATCACGGGAGGTCCTCACTCAGCAGGCAGAAGCTGGGGTGAGATGGAAAGATATGCTCGTGCTTTGAAATATACCCCAGCAGAAGAAAATGTTTTTGTGTTGGAAGACGCTGCACCTTTGAAGCAGCAAAGAACTTTTAATGATGACATTGTGTTCAGGGCCAGGGACTCTATGGGCGTTGAAGCTCCCACCATGGATCCTTTGGTCATCACTGCAGGTATCGGGCCGGCTATTGTAAGGAGGGTGCTTGTTGACTGTGGCGCCTTTTGCAATATACTCTTCAAAAAGACAATCGATCAAATGAAGATTCCTTTGGCTGATGTTCAAGCTTCATCACAGAAGATTGTTGGGTTTACTAGGGAACCAAAGCAGCCAATTGGAACTATTGACTTATTCGTGGAGCTTGGAGAGGGGCAGAAAAAGGTGGTTCGAAAGCAGACTTTTGTGATTGTTGATGGATTTTCTGCTTACAATGCCTTCCTGGGAAGGCCAACTCTTGCAGCATTTAAGGCAATTCTCGCCCCGTGGTGCCTTACTATGAAGTTTCCCATAGATAATGGCGTCGGTGTTATTAAAGAGGATCAGAAAGCTGGGCGAGAATGCTATCTTATAGAGTTGCGGGAAACAAGGAAGAGAGAGATGGGAAAGGATGCGGCGGCTCCACTCCGCATCAAAGAACCAACCCTGTAGCAATTACAAGGTGGACCCTGCACTGGCGAGCATAGTGGTTCACGAAAAGAAATGGATCCCAGAAAAGCCAGTGCAGGGGAGAATAGAGTGGTGCCGGTGGAAATAACGGTGCCAGTACCTATTGACCCGAAAGACCCAAACAAGGTGCTGAATGTGGGTTTGCAACTTAGCATGACGGTTCAAAATATTTCGATATCATTCTTGAAAGCAAATCTGGATGTATTCGCTTGGGGTCATGCCGATATGTCTGGAATATCTCCAGAAATTGTAGTGCATACTTTGAATATTGATCCGAAATTTGCACCCGTGAAGTAGAAAAGAAGAACCCAGGGTCCGGAAAGGTCAGCAGCATTAAAAGAAGAAGTAGATCGGCTCATGGAGAATGGCTTCATCAGAGAGTCCACTTATCCAAATTGGGTTTCTAATCCGATGCTGGTTAAAAAAGCAAATGGGAAGTGGAGAGTATGCATCGACTTTTCAGACTTGAACAATGCATGCCCCAAGGACTGTTCCCGTTACCCAGAATCTATCAGTTTGTGGATGGAATAGCCGGACATGAATTATTGTCTTTTATGAATGCTTACTCAGGATATAACCAAATCATGATGCATGAGCCAGATCAGGAGGACACGAGCTTCATCACCGATGTTTGTCTTTACTGCTATAAAGTCATGCCCTTCGGACTGAAGAATGCGGGGGCAACTTATTAGAGACTTGTTAATGCCATGTTCAAACCCCAGATTGGCAAGACCATGGAAGTATATGTTGATGATATGTTGGTGAAATCAAAAAAGGCAGTAGACCACATGGATCGTTTGGCAGAAATATTCGCGATCCTCCGAAAGTATGGGATGAAGCTGAATCCTTTGAAATGTTCATTCGGGGTGGAATCCGGAAAATTCTTGGGTTTCATTGTGAGTGTTAGGGGCATCGAAGCTATTCCTTCTCAGATTACTGCCTTAAGAGGTCAAATCCCCTAGAACAAAGAAAGATTTGCAAAGCCTCAATGGGAAAGTCGTTGCTTTGAGTCGGTTTATTTCCAGGGCGACTGATAAATGCATTCCCTTCTTTGATGCTCTGAAGAAAGGAAAGAAAAACTTTGAATGGACTCTTGAATGTCAGAAATCTTTCGATGAATTGATTCGTTACATGGAAACGCCTCCAGTACTTTCTAAGCCCAGCAATGGTGAAGATTTTTTTCATATATTTGGCAGTTTCATCTCATGCTCTCAGTGCAGCATTAGTGCGGGAAGAAGCGAAACTTCAGCGCCCGGTTTATTACATCAGCAAAAGATTCACTAGGGCATAGATTAATTATTCAAAATTGGAAAAGCTCGCCTATTGTTTGTTGATTGCATCTAGAAAGTTGAGGCCATACTTCCAAGCTCATCCTATCAAAGTCCTCACTAATCAACCTCTGAAGCAAGTCCTATTTCGCCCTGAAACTTCGGGTCGTCTTCTGAAGAGGAATATTGAACTCAGCCAATACGATATCACTTATCATCCCCGAAGAGTAATCAATGGACAAGCTTTAGCAGATTTCATTGCAGAATACACGGATAAAGGTGACAGTGAGGAAGAAGTGGCTAATGACACCCCAACCCGATGGAAATTATATGTCGATGGTGCAAGAAAGGACTATTCTTCCGGAGCTGGGGTTGTTCTTGAAACCCCCGAAGGGCGATCATTGTGCTATGCATTGAGATTGGAATTTCCTTCAACAAAAAATGAAGCAGAATATGAAGCTCTTATTGCCGGCTTGAAGATTGCTAAAGAACTGAACGTCAGAGTATTGCAAATCTTCAGTGATTCTCAGCTTATTGTGTGCCAAGTCAAGAAAGAGTTTCAAACTAAAGGAGGAAATCTGCCTGCTTATTTGTTAAAGGCCTGAGAGCTTCTCTATGATTTTGATCATTTTACAATAAGCCATATACCCCGAGAAGAGAACATGAAGGTAGATTCTCTTGCAAAATATTCAAGCTCTAGCAAAGCTCAATTATTGGGATTGGTCCCTGTGGAAGTCTTATCAGCTCCAAGTATTGATGAGATGGATATTGATTGGATTATGACTGTTTCTCAAGAGCAGGAGTCGTGGATGACTCCGATCAAAGAATATCTACTCAATGGCTCCTTGCCAGAAAACTCAAAAGAGCGCCAGAAGCTGTTAAGAAAAGCCTCGAGATATGGAATTCAAGACGGCCGCTTATACAGACGAGGATTCTCAATGCAATTACTCCGATGTGTAACCAAGGAGGAGGCTAAGACAATTTTAGCTGAAGTGCACAGAGGAGAATGTGGGGATCATTTAGGTGGCCAAACTTTAGCAAAGAAAATTCTCCGCTATGGATATTTTTGGCCAGATATTAATGGCGATGCTGCTAGCTACTCTCGAAGGTGTGACAGAGCCAGAGGTTTGCGAAAATTCCTAGAGCACCTTCCACCGAACTAACACAGATGGTCAGTCCATGGCCATTCGCTATTTGGGGGATAGATCTCATTGGGCCTTTGCCAACTGCCAGGTCTGGAATCAAAAATGCTATTGTTGTTGTTGAATATTTCACTAAATGGGCTGAATCTGAACCCTTAGCTACTATTACCTCTAAAAAGATGATAAACTTTGTAACTAAGAATATCATTTGTAGGTATGGTGTACCACAGAAGATAATCACAGATAATGGTACCCAATTTGAAAGCGAAGAGTTTCAGGATTTTTGCAAGCAATTCAAGATCCAAAAAAGCTTCTAAACCGTGGCTAATCCGCAAGCAAACGGGAAAGTGGAAGCAGTGAACAAAATTATCAAATCAACCATCAAAAAATAGCTGGAAAAAGAAAAAGGTGGTTGGGTCGATAAGTTGCCACTAGCACTATGGGCATACAGAACTACCCACGAAACTGCGACTGGGCACACTCCATTCTCATTAGCATATGGATCAGAAGCAATGAATCCGGTAGTAAAAGAGGTCCCCTCACATAGGAGAATTCATTTCAATCAAGCTGAAAATGAAAAGCTGCAACTAGGAGCACTTGATTTCCTTGATGAAAGAAGGGAAGAGGCTAAGCTCAGAATTGTAGCTCATCAGCAAAGGATAGCCAGGCACTTCAATTCTAAAGTTCGCCAACGCAGCTTTGAGATTGGGGATCTAGTCTTGAAAAGGATCATGACAGCAACAGGAGTGTTTGGACCAAACTGGGAAGGGCCGTACGTCATAGGAAAAAAACTTCTTAATGGAACTTTCAAACTCACAACTGTTGAAGGAAATCCAATTCCAAGGGCCTGGAACAGCAATCACTTGCATCCATATTTTATTTAGAAGCTTTGCTTAAATTTGTAAAATGATTATGGATGTATGATTCTTGTATTGTAAGCCATTGTAAAATTAGTGCAAATGAATAATAAGAGCTATAAAGTGGATGTAGGCCTAGTTCTTGGCCGAACCACTATAAATCTTATGTTCTTTATTATTGTAAAATGCCTATTTCATTTCGATATGCAAATATCTTAAATATATTGCTAAAGTGTCGATTTAAATATTGCATACAATCAAAGTAAAACTTACCTATTCAACATACATCACAAGGCTCAGCGGTTCCTACAAATCACTCAACAAACAAATGTCAAGCCACAAAAAATTCCAGATTCAATTCCTACGTAAGAAGTGCTTCTCGCAAACAGTTGGGGACTCCACCGAAGGGGCACCTTCCCAACGTGAAGGTTCCAGGCCCTTGCTAACTGATTGCGATCGTTTGTGCAAACGGACATCCGGTTAGATAGCTTGCGTCTGCCCCGTGGACTCACTTAACAATGAAGTACACCTCTTTGAAAAAAAAAGCTACTTGGAAAAGAAGGGAACATGTGCTTGGAAATGATAACGATGAATCGCTGAGGAGTGGATGGTGAAAAGGCATGGGCAAGCAAACAGAAACAGCCAAAAAGAAGTCTTGTCTCTCAACAAAAAAGGTTGGTGGAACCACCGGAGGGGCACCTTCCCAGAGTGAAGGTTCCAGGCCCTTGCTAACCAATTGCGATCGTCTGTGCGCATGAATATCCGGTTAGCTAGCTTGCGTCTGCCCCGTGGATCCACCTAACCGTGAGACGCAACCTTCTTGGCGAGCTACCGCAAATAAGTTCAAGCCCTCTTCGGAGGCACAAGCCCTCTTCGGAGGCACAACTCTTCGGAGGAAAAAGCCCTCCTCGGAGACCCATTTTACCGGAGTTGAAGTGCAAAAAGCTCTTCGGAGGCCCACTTCACCAGAGTTGAAATGCCAAAAGCCCTCTTCGGAGGCCCATTTCACCGGAGTTGAAGTGCAAAAAGCTCTCTTCGGAGGCCCACTTCACCAGAGTTGAAATGCCAAAAGCCCTCTTCGGAGGCCCATTTCATCGGAGTTGAAGTACAAAAAGCTCTCTTCGGAGGCCCACTTCACCAGAGTTGAAATGCCAAAAGCCCTCTTCGGAGGCCCATTTCACCGGAGTTGAAGTGACAAAAGCTCTCTTCGGAGGCCCACTTCACCAGAGTTGAAATGCCAAAAGCCCCCTTCGGAGGCCCATTTCACCGGAGTTGAAGTGCAAAAAGCTCTCTTCGGAGGTCCACTTCACCAGAGTTGAAATGCCAAAAAGCCCTCTTCGGAGGCACACTTTCCAAGTTTGAAGTGCAAAATAAAGCCCTCTTCGGAGGCACACTTCCCAAGTTTGAAGTGCAAAATGAAGCCCTCCAACGAGGCACAACAAATATAAAAAAGAAGAAAGACCTCTTCGAAGGCATACTGCAGCTCTCAAGGGAAGATTAATTTCTCCATCTTGAAAATATTCTTCCCCAAAAGTTGGAGTGCCAAAGAAAGCACTCTTCAGAGGCCCGCTTTACCGCGTAGGGGAATCCACTTCTCAAAAATAAAAGTGACCATCTCCGAAGGTTGAAGCGTAAAAACTTCTCCAAAACGAGGCATACTCTACTAGAGCGGAATAATATTTCCTCAAAAATGGAATAATTATTCTGCAAAATAAGAGTACAAGTCTCCTCAAAAATGGAGAATATTACAATGAGATGTTGTATAGGGGCAATATAATATAGCTACATTAATAAAAGCAGTACTCAAGCAACATACCACAAGCTCACTACAATATCATGCAAAGAAAATAAAGAAACTTGTATGAAAATGAGGAATAAATGCACTCTCAAATACAAACAAAAGTTTGTACAAGTAGAAAGAATCATTTTATTCCATACTATAAAAGTTTTATACATATGCAGGTTTCAAAAAGCGGTGGCCGGTACCCGCACAATCTCCGGCCAATACAAGCCTTTTTATACAAGCAAAAAGCAGAAAAAAGCAAGACGAGAAGCGTAAGGCCAAACTCATTACTCCTTCTTCCTTCCACCTTTGGAGCCCTTACCCAGCTTAATGATTAGCTTCTGGGGCCGGCTTGAATGAGTTGGGGAAGAAGGAGAAAGAGGTACAGCTAGGTCTACTTCCGCTCTCTCTTCACTGGCAGAAGTGCTTTTCTTCTTCTTCTTTGAAATTGCACGCTTCCCCTTCTTCTTTGAAGAAGACTCACTGCCCGGAGTAATAAGTTCAGATAACTTTGTGTCGTCAACATAAAATTTCTCCTGGGTCTTCTCGCCCTCCTCGGGTTCTTCCTCTTTCTGCTCTTGCGAAGCTTCCGGGTCATCCAAGCATTGAAGAGCTTCTATCTTTTCTTCTTGTGACCCCGGTTGAGAAGCAGAAGGAGGAGTAACTTGAGAAGACAGAGGAATAACAACTGGAGGAGGAGAAGTCTGCGCAGCACTTGGTGTTCTCACTATAAAAGAAGAAAAGTTAAAATCAGTATTCCTCATAAAGAGAGGAGATAGATGCTCGTTGAGGTTTGAGAAATAATCAAGAAGTTCATCAAACTCATGTGAAGCAAACAAGTAATCCACTTGAACTAGATGATCAACATTGAAGTTACCTGGAGAAGTTGGCTTTATCACGTCAACCTCAAAGTCTTGTGCTTCAGTGCTTTCTTGATCCTCATCTCCAGCATGTGTAGTCGTTATTCTAATTTCAGCTTTAGCAGGAGGCGAAGAATGGGAACCGGAGCCAATGATATCAATGTCGGCCGAAACCGAAGGACGGGTAGGGTCAGTCAAAGGTGCTTCCATCCCTGAATGCTCCCCTTCTGTCGTTCCGGCTCGCTCTGTAGCAAGTTGCTCCTTTCCCCTAGCGAGGGCAGCACGACCTTCGTTATCCAAGTAAAATGCCACAAGTTCTGCCTCGGCATAGCTGGTATCTTTAAAGGTGTCCATAGCCGCCTCCCACACTTCAGCCAATGTAATTTCGTATTTTGGGCCTAAAAATGAAAGGTTGTCGCGCCCCAAGACATTGTGAACGTAAAACTCAAATAAAGTAGAGCTGACATTGGCCTTGGTCGCCTCGTGCGATTGTTCGGCTGCTGCTTTTCCAACGATGGCCTCGTCACGCTCTTTTTCGGTCTTTGATAGCTAAGCCTTTAACATTTCAATCTCAATGTCTTGGGAGCAAGTCTTCTCTCGCAGCTGAGCAACATCACTGCAGTAGCTTTCCACAATTCTCTACTGCGACTCCAATTTGGCGTCAGCGTCTCGTTGACTAGCATAGGCATGCCTTACTTGTTTCTGAAGCAACTCTTCCTTTTGACTAAAAGAAGTGGAAGAGTTGGCAAGATCATCTCCAAGCTTATTAACTTTAGCCTCGAGCTCTTCATTATAAGCAGTGCAATTTTTCATCTCTGTATCATGCTGTTTGAGAACTTTCTTCCATTCAGACTTGTCATTTTCCATAGTCAGCATGGCCTCAAGATTTGCGCGGTTCACTCTTTGGAGCTCATCGACAAGTTTTTGCCAACCATACATTCTCTCGATATCGAGTTTAACGGCATCAAGATTTCTCCGCATAGCTTTTTTCTCGATTGGGACCAAATCAAGGTCAAACGCACTCCTTTTAAGCACCAATGTGGAAATTTACTTTGAAGAGTAGTCGAAGGCTTTTCAACTTGATATCGAGGCCTGCTGATGATCGTCTGAATATCAGCTCTTTTGAGGGCGGGAGAGCTGGAAGGGATTTCTTAAGAGACGGGAGCAGCGGGCTTTTCAGAAATGCAGACGCCGGCCCTTCGCTAAGCTTGGCCCGTTTGCTTGGATCTTCAGTGACATGACTCTTCCCTTTAACATTGTGAGATTTTCTTTTGTGGGAATCATCATCTCTCTGGGAAGAATCATGTCGTTCATCCCTTCTCTCATAGCGTTCCTCATGGGCCCGCCTTTCACGAGCTTTCCTGGCAGCTCTTTCTTCATCGGTCTCCCTAAGGGTAGGGAGATAGCACCTGGGATCATAGGAGTCACGCTTCCCATAGAGTTGGAAGTCATCGTAATATGTACCGCTGCGTCCCATTGGAGAATCTGAAAATGAAGAAGAGACAAAGTTTAGAAATCTTCGAAATAAAGAAATTTAGTGTGCATAATTGCCAAAAATCCTAAGTGTGTGTAACATGTGAACCATGCGCGTCAAGCTACAAACCACTCTTCAGCTTAGGAGTGATGTCAGCTTTTGCAGTTGGAGTCAACTCGTGAGTTGATGAAGTTAATCTCAAAACAGATGTCGCTTCGACTAATGGAGAGACAAGTTTAGAAGCACTGGTGTCATCTTTGAAGAGTTCTTGGTAGGTCACCATAAGATCGCTAAGTCCTCCGAAGATGTCATCACCATCGCGCCTATCGGAGCTATCTTTCTCACCACCCGCATCAGCAGCCTTCCCGGAGTGTTGAGAAAGTTCCTCTTCTTCGATAACCGGGAGGAGTGTAAACTTGTTAGATGACCCCGCACCGTCAATAGGAGTAGAACATTTGACCAATGAGACCTCTGCAATAGGATCCTTCGGTGCAAGTTCCTTTGTGGAAACCGGGGCATCTAACGTCTCTACTTGAGAACCGGGGGCATCACGAAGCTGAGTGAATCGAGAGGGATGCAAAAGTCCGAATTGATGCAAAAGTTTGTCCTCCAGTAAGAACTTAATGCTTCTTTCCTCGACTGCCACGGCATTTAGTCTTTCAAAAGTTGACGTGTGGCTCGAATCTTTAGAAAGAGAAGGAAGTGCTGTAAAAGTAAAAGAATGAAGTTAGCTGTTGACAACCCAGATTTTGAAAAGCTTAGAAATGGAAAGAACGGAGATAAGCAAGCTTACTTCCTACACTCCAGACGCCGTAGAATCCCGGGGGCAACGGACGAAGAAAAACTGGTTCAAAAACTCGTGAGCGTTTTCAGGAAGATCAGTGATCCGTTTACGGCTCCTTGCGCTTCTCACAAGTATGATAGAAGGATGATCTTTGTTCTTTGAAAATGTGCACAAATAGCGAATCTCTTCAAACTTGGAAGACGGTCGAGGGTCCTCCTAAACAGTACACACATTCCCATCAAGATGGCGTAGCCATTGGGGTGCAACTGGAAGGGAGAGATAATTAATCGGAGAAGGAGCTGTCGAAGAAAATCGTTAAAGGAAGGAATAGCTCCACTCGAGCACATCTGACGATTAACTGCGATAAAACCAAGAGGTGGCCTGTCAGCAGTATCGTTAACCACAGGAAGCAAGGCATCTGCTTCAGCAATACTGAACTGGGCGCATAGTTGACTGAAAACCCTTTGATTCAGAGTGGTTGAAGTTCTTTCCGGGGGATTATCCAACGGGTTAGCTATTGGGAAGACTTCTCCAGCTTGCCCTACTATTTCTTCTTATTGAGAAGACATTCTACACAAGGAACTGGATATTTAAATATGAAGGTGCATGTTTCCTAAAAGCGTGTGAAGTGTTGTGCAAAGCTACTGAAATAACAAGTGAATAAAGTAAAACTTGAAATAAAACTGATTGATGCATGTCAATTCAGAAAGTTTCAAGGCTTGTTATTACATCAGAATTTAAGTGTAGTATCAATGCGGATCATGTTTAGCAATACGTAGTTATAACCGCGTGCATTTTGCGTTGATGCTTCATTTAAGTCGGTTGATTCACATCACTTCATCTTTAATTAGATTCATACTATTTTTCTTAAGTAAAATATCAGTTCTTTAATCTAATCCATCACTTGATTTGGGCGGTCGATGATGAGTATATTCGTCCCATTTTTCTGCAAATGTTGTGTTTAACAGGTTATTAGCATTAAAGTTAATATAATATGTAAAGAAGTGCAACAAGTTCTGGCATGTTATCTCGGCAGTTCAAGTTGAGAATTCAAGTTAAGTGATGTCACATTTTTGCAAGTAGCCAAGCTCAAGCGGCCTAGCATAGGTCCAAACTTTCTTAAGTCGCATTGTTCAAGTCAAAAAGTTCATTATTCATGCTTCTACAAGTTAAAGTTATGCTTCAAAACAAGGCAATGCATTTTTATCTAAGTATTAGCTCGTCCGCGACCTAAAGGTTGTGTCACAAAAGTTAGCTCGCCCAAGTCATAATGTGACCTAAAGGTAGGTCGTTAAAAGGGATAACTCATCCGAAGCAACATGCCATACATCATAAGTCGCAAAGTTCATAGGTCGATTATGATAGGTCGATCTGATTTTCTTAAGTCGCAAATACGTAAGTCGCTCAGATTCCCTTAGGTCGCAAGGCACTTAGGTCTTTCGATTTATTAGGTCGTTTGATTTAGTAGCTCAGCAGTATAACATTATCTCCCATCAACAAACCCTAAGGCCTGTCCTCCACTCAAGCGCTGCCATGCGTCCACCACTTCACATCACCGGGAATGCAACTGTTCAACCTAGAACCCACTAACCCGTTAACCAAAGGTCTCTTCATCTCCTCCAAACTCACAAACCAGTTAACCTGAGACACAATAACCCATCATCATCTCCCCACAGTGCCAAAAATCACCTAAAACCGAATCAAACCACCACAAGTCCATCATAAATCCGATGCACAACTGTGTTCATTGCAATGGCAACGTAACCAATGATGATTAGAAATTGATCGAAACGTGATTCATGATGAAACGCGGCATATGAAATTGGGTCAGAGATGGAAAATGGGGAATTTGTGATTCAATGGTGATCGTGGATTGGATAATAAGGGATCCACTTACGTGATAAGATAATGAAGATGATCGGCGACCAGTTAGATTGAATTCATCTTTGAAGGTTCAGAGGCTCTTCAATGGCGGTTTTGAGAGTTGGAGCAAGTAAGGAAAAGAAGGTGTGTTATGCGACTTAAATACAGGGGTAGAGGAACCTGAATCGGTGCACACGACCTAACTCCCTCATTATGTCGCTCATGACCTAACGACTCAGTAAGGCGCGAGTTAAGTAGTATCGTAGCACACGACCTAGTCTCTAGGCGTATACTTCGAGGGGCAAGTGTTAACTCCTCCTTTCCACGACTGAAGGACCTAACGAGTTAACTGTAGAAGCGACCTAACGACCCGAGGAATGAGCGAGCTAACAGATGCGACTTAGCGACCTAAATCATAAAGCAGCTCCATGCGGCACAACCTAATGACCTAACGAGTCAAGGGGCTAAGCGACCTAACGGGTTAACACACAAGCGACCTAAGCGACCTAGCACTCAACGACCTAGCGACCCAGTAGCTAAATGATATATACGACCTAGCGAGTTAACGACCTAGTGAGTTAACGATCTAGCGGGCCACAAGCTTCATATCGTCATGTCGTATGATGGTAGGTCGCGCTAATACTAAGTTGCTGCTAACTCTTAAACCAGCCAAGGTCGCTCCACTATGTACCTCGATATGATTAAGTCACCAACTGTCCTCCCCTAGGTCACTCACAACCTACGACCTACCCTTAGGTCGTTCGCGTCCTACGACCTATTACCAGACTTTCCCCTATAAATACTGCACCTCCTCCAACTGGAAGGGGACTTTTGGATGATTTTTGGAACGCCTATACTTTGATGTTCTCTCGACTCATTCAACACTTCAAGTACTTCAAACACCGAACACGCTTCAACGAACTTTGGAAAGAGATCTAACACATTCACCATGAATTCGAAGAGCTCTCCTCCATCGAAGTCTTAGCTACTCGTCTTAAGTGTGTTGTAATTGAAGATAATTATAAAGAGTTGTAATCGAATTAGCAATAAAGAAGATTAAAGTGGACATAGGCTTGACTTTAAGCCTAACCACTATAAAAACTGTTGTATTTTTACTGCTTTCTGTTATTTTCTGCTTATCTTTAGTTCCCTTACCAACGGGTGGTGTTTTCACTTTATTTCTACTCACACCAGGGTGTTAGCGTCCAACTTTAGCGTTAACACTCCTCCCGGAAGAAAACATGATTTGTAGGTCCTTGTTTTTCATTTCGGCTGTTTTTTCCCTAAAATATCCCTCCATTTCTTGTACGATTCATTTTAATAACGAGTTTATCTTTCTTGATTTCATCTTCTTCTTCTTTGGCGAACTTATATTTCTTTATTTTATCTTCTTCTTCAATGGCGAGCTCAGCTTTCTCGATTTCAATGGAAAACTGCAATTATGCCAAATGTTGCAGAAATTTCTGCAATTATATGCAATAATTGCAGACAATTCGGCAACTACATGCAATAGTTGCAGACATTTCTGCAACTATAACATATAGTTGCAGACATTTCTGCAACTATGCCATATAGTTGTAGAAATTTCTACAACTATATGCAATAGTTGCAGACATTTCTGCAACTATATGCAATAGTTGCATTTCTGCAGATATGCAATAGTTGCAAAAATGTCTGCAACTATATGCAATAGTTGCAGACATTTCTGCAACTATACCAATAGTTGCAGAAATGTCTGCAATTATTTGCAAATGTTGTAAATTTGAAAAAAAAATCGAAAGTATTCAAAATTGCTGAATTGTCTACAAATATATGAAAAAAATGCACCTTTACTACAAATATGAATTTGTGGTATCAACAATAGATCTCATTTTACAGATCATTAAATTTGTGATTTTTTGGTGAAAACGGTATGTTGATCCGATTTTTCTACATAAAGTTATATGCGTTTGAAATGTTAAAAGTTAAAGGGTATTTAGGTCTTTTTGCGTGCGCGAATTTGAAAATAGGGACCAGAAATGTAAGTTTAGCTTGGGAAGGATGTTTTCTCTATTTTAAAACTTATTAGGGATGTGAGCCAAACTTACCCTTTAATCAATGTAACAATTTCGGCTCTGATTATATTACTTATATACTAGACACTAGTATAATATAAGAGGATTTGATATGAAATGTTTTACTTATCGTAAGGTAAAAACGTATCCGTGTTTATGTGTGGACTTGTCTTACGAGATACTTTTGTTTTGATAAAGGAAACGTTTGGTAATTTTATAAATTCAGTTCAGTGTATTTCTCACGCTGGTTTACCAGACTAATCCGGACGTTCTTCCCTTTCAATGCTCAGGTCAGATCGAGTATATTTACAGGTTTAGATTCGATGCTTTTGGAGCTTCAATAGGCGACTCAATCAATTGCTGACAATATCCAACCTGGACACGTATCTGTTCCGATTATTGATTATCCGTTGTGCTTAGTTGTTTATATTATCAGCAATTGTGAGGACAGGTTATTATAACTACCCAGGCTGATAACTATTGATTGATTGTTGAACTCTGATTGATGTATATATTTACAGCTTCTATTTTGTAAAGATCATTGATATGATATTATATGTTTTCCGCTGCGATGTGATATTCTGTATTGTTCTGCTTGGTTCTATCTTCTCTCTTTCTTCTCTTCTCTTCTTCTCTCTTCTCCTCTCTTCTTTTCTTTCTCCTGACTTTCCATCATTCTGTGCTTTTTGGGTCGGACATGTGTGGTTTATTGTCGATTCAAAGGGTATCAGATTTGCGGGTCATCACAAGCCAATACGAATTTATTGAGTACGTCTCCCAACACTCTATTCATAAGGTCCATGAAATAGGTGGGTGCATCGATTAGCCCAAATGGCATAACCAATAATTCATCGAAAGCATATGGCCCTCGGAATGCAGTCAAGGGAATGCAATCTTCTACAATTATCAACTGATAGAATCCAATAGCTAGATCCATTTTTGAGAATACCAGAGCACCATGTAATTGATCAAAATAGTCATATATATGCTGTAGAGGATACTTGTTTTTAATCGTTTTCTTATTTAGGTCTCGGTAGTCTATACATAGTCTAAGGGAGCCATCGGACTTAGCCATGGTAAACACAGTTGTGCCCCAACTTGAGTCACTTGGTCAAATTAGCCCGTTTATTTAATAATTCATTAGTTTTTTTGCCAACTCAATCTTTCCTTTGGGGCCATCCTACGAATAGGGTGAAAAATGGATCTAGCATCAAGGATTAAGTCAATACGAAACTAAAATTCCCAATTTGGAGGCTAACTTTTAACTTCCACGAAAACATCCTGAAATTTTTTAACAATCGATATTCTTTCAAAGTTCATTTGAGTTGAATCTAACGCATACATAAAGTTGTCCCTTACTGGACTAGGTCCTTCACATATTATTCGGTCTAACACCTTTTTGGTTGTGGCTTTTAATATAATCATTCAACTGTTGCGGTCTAGAATAGCTCTATACTTGGATAGCGAATCCATTCCGAGTAAAATATCAAACCTAATGCGATCGAGGACAGATAGGTCGCATAAGAATTTATGGGTTTGGTAGGTAACTTGTACATTTACACAAATCATACAAAGATTGGTCGTACGGCCTATGGGATTCAATATACGGATTGAGGTTTATACTATTTCTAGGGTAAGATTTAATTTATTAACAAATTTCTTAGCAATAAAACGGTGGAAAGCCCCAGTATAAAATAATACTCTAACTGAAATATCATTAACACATAAGTTACCTTATAGGACTCCTTTGCTCTCCGCATTTTCAGAGGTTGAAGGCTCATTCTTTATAGCATAAACCTTGATATGTCCTCCCCTCTTCAATAATGGGCACTTGCTTTTCCAATGTCCCGGCTGATGGCAATTGTAACAAATACCCTTTTAAACTAGGGAGATGGTTCCTTGCTGCTGCTTCTGCACCTTGGGACTCCTATAGTTTGTAACAAAATGGCCTTGCTTCTTGCAATCATGGCAAACAACATCCTTATAACAGTTCTCTTGAGATCCACCACCATTCTTTCCCTGCCACGGTTTCTTTCTCTTGTTTCTATTGTTGCTATTTCCTTGGGCTACCATCGGGTTCCTTTTATCCAATACTTTATATCAGAAACCAATAGGTCCATAAAAGTTCCCTTTATTTGTATAATCATTCGCTCCTGATATTACTCTTTCATCTTCGAAAAAAATATCTCATTATTCTTTAAGAGCATGTCTATTAGTCCTAGTCCAAAAAGAGATAACTCGGTAAACTTATTTGAGTATCCCTCCACAGACATACCCTCTTGTTTCAAGTCCATAATTTTTTTATAAAGATGGGATTTTTCGACTGTAGGCATATATTTCTCCTCGAATCCTTTTTTAAATATGGTCCATGAGAAATTATATTTAGAATCATTCAAAGTGATGGATTCCTACCAACCTAGAGCTCCTTCCTACAATTGCCAGGAAGCTAAGAACCTCTTTTGATCATCCTTTATGTTTAATCCTTTTAATATTGTTTCATACGAGCGAAGCCATGCTTGCACTTCAACATTGGGCTCGGTTCCTTAGATTGGTTTCTCTCCCAAGCCAGTGAATTCTTGCAAAGAGTTGCAAAGTTAATTTGAGGTTGCACAGGGATTACCGCTTCCTCAAATACTGCAGCATTTGATCGACCATTGGTAGCCGTAGTGTTGTTCGTCCTCTTCTATTACTCATCTCCTAGTATTTGCATATAGTAAGGAAACATCTTTAAATTATAGACAAAATTATCTTAGGGAATGGGTATTAAGCATAAAATGACATGGATGGATTTATTTGGATGAAATTACGAATACGCTCCTTCATTAACTAAACTCATTCTACAGTACTACTAACCCTATTTCTAATGAGTCAACCCCACCAAGGCTTAGGTGTTCGGTCAACCTAAGCTATGATACCAACTGTGACGAGCCGCCTTTTCGACCCACGATGATCGACACTATACATCCTTGGTATTTCTCGTGCCGTAAATTCAAGTGCCGGAGAGGCAAATAAACATCGGATTTAATAGAAATAAAGATAGAAGATAGAATAACAACAGAATCTCACATTCGCATTAATTATACATATGGAAAGTACATACAATCATTCCATATGATTCATCAGAGTTATGATAAGTACTAACCCAGGTAGGGATAGTTATAGTTGCCTATCCTAACAGAGGCTGGTGGATACTAAATACACACTATATGATACAGCAGAAATTTGAAATGGATCACCATTGACAAAAGGACCCTGCGGTCTTCTTACTCCATGTTCCTTCCAAAATGCTCCAAATTACCTGACTACTTGGCTACTCGAGAAAATAGGACACCCAGAGTTTAAGGGAAAAGGAAAATAAACTCCAGGTCAGTCATGGGACTGGTGTGAGAAACTCAAAATACGAGTATATGGAAAAAAAAATGGCGCCTCATAAGACCACACCACACATAAACACGGTAATGGTTTTTACCTTATGATAACCGAATCATTTCTTCGTAAAATTCAGTGATAGTACTTTTAGTGACATTCTTTGAAAGTACTTCTCAAGTTAATATACATAATTTTAGCCGAAATTGTTACATTGTTAAATTCCAGCATAATAGGCTTGCAATTAAACCGAAGGCACTTATTGGAGATTTGGATTGCAACGAATAGTGAGGTAAGGGACTACCTCACATACAGTACATGTCTATAGGAATGCACCGAGGATCGACATCTTAGAAACCTCTACGAATTAAGACCGGCATACCCGTAGATCCATATGGTGGTGGAAAGAACCAAATATGATTTAACCTCGGCCGTTACCTACCTATCCAGGATCACATAGCATACACCACATAATTTAAACCTAACATCATAGCAGGTAGAAATAGATACATTTAGAAAGGTAATATCATGCCCTAATGGTGGTGAACCACTTAGCCCTAAAGCAATCCCTGGGTAACGATTATCTTTCACATAGCACATCCTACTTTGAATGCCACATTGTCATACCCTAATGGTAGTGAACAACTTAGCCCTAAAGCAATCCCCGTTTCGCAATTCCTCAGGTAACGATTACCTTTCACATAGCACATCCTACTTTGAATGCCATACTGTCATTCCATGATCACACAACTGATTTCTACAAACGTATAACTCATGAGCTCGTTTGTCAAAGGGTGTTAAGTTAAGAGAAGTCTCCTTCCCCGACACCAAACAGATGATTTATAGAGATCAATCAAAGTTATTAAAAATGCAACGCCAGACATTTGTTTATACAAGTTGTCCAAGAATATGATAAACCAAAGGAATACTCCTACCACATTCTGTCGGGAATCATCTCTAGGATTAATAGCGAGCAGCCCTTGCATCGAAGATCGAATGAAGATACTACTGCCACATATATATGATATAGGAAATTTTCCCCAAGGGTCGGTAACAAGTGGCCCTTCATTCTATTTACTATCATTCTGAGTCTTCACATCAAATATGTAAATTGGTTCGAAGTGGTTTTCAAATAACAATCGCTTAAATCCGACCCCTGTTCCTTCGAAACAATCATCGATAAAAAGATATTAAGTAAATAGGTGCTTATCATTTGATTAGTTACTTTCTTTTTATCAAAAAAATATCTTCTAGAGATATATATCTTTAAAACATTTCTTCTCGGTGTATATAGGTGTGAGTTATCACTGTCTTGGCTAATGATATTACTTAGATTTTAGTAGCTTTGAAATTTCTGTATTCAAAGTAGCCCTTTATATTATTCCTTTCATATTATATATTACCGTTCCTTTGTGTCTGATGGTGTGTTCTTCTTTTCTTATTCTATTCTCTTTTTTTATTTTACCCTAAATTTCTATCTTTTCGATACTTGGGTGCTCGACACACGAATACCACGGATGTATTTAATGTCGACATTCGAGTGTTGAAAAGTCCGCCCATTACAAGGATCCTGGGATGGATGGGAAAAATGGTAATATGGATGCTGATGGACTGGGAAGCGAAGTCAATGGATCAAGTGGTCATGACTTGGAACCTTCTGCTCATAACACAGATTTTTCTGACCTTCTTATGCTTCAGAATACTGCACACGAAGAACTACATCAAAGGACGTCCACAACTTTAGCCATCAGAGCAAAGAATCAAGTAAAAAGAAAACTTAGGCTCTTACTTGACAGGCTCCCGCTTCACAAGTATAATGCTTATCATTCTTAAACACTTACAGTTATCTGTTAGCTTTAGTTAATAAATCTATTATTTTAGCTAACAAAAAGGAACTTGTGTCATTTGAGATTTTTAGTGGAAAGTGTGAAAGGGGCGTGCAACGATTGAATAGATAAATTGTGAAATTTATCGAAGTTCGCAACAATTTGCCCAGAAAGTATAGGAGTATACTTCTCTGTGCCAAAAGGTTAAAATCTTTTAAGTAAAAATAGGTAGCCCTGCTCTTGAAAAGATTCCGCCTCCATCGGGAAAGAGTCCTAAAGGAGAACTGGGAGTTGACCACACTTTTCTGGATGCTTATCGAAGATAGGGACACATAGTGGAATTTCTTTACAATATCTATACTAGGAATCTTTTTAGTAAATTTTCCTTCATGGGAAAAGAGAGTGGGGGCTTACTTAGGCGTTTTCGTAATAGTTATTTGAATAATTATAGGACCAGTCCACATCCTGAGAATCCTAGAACCTTCCCCGGATTGAGGTCATTCCACTTTCCTTCGCATTCTTCCTCTTGAGAAAGTAAAGTTCAACAAAGAGAAATTTATTAATGAATTTTACAAATGAACTTAAGTGATTTTGTTGTTGTATGATGTAATTGAAAAAAATCTTTATAAATTTCACCGTTCCTATTTTTGCGGCTTTGTTCGTTTTTTTTACATACACATGTTTAGGAACCATTGTGCACTTCTTTTTCAAAAGAGCTTTTAAGCAAATTTGTCAAGCTAAAAAGGGATTTTAAGGAGAAAACATTAACTCTCAATACCTCTCGAATAGCAAAATAAAGCTTTATTAGGGATCTTCAAGAAGTTTACACACAACTTCCCCACCTACATTTTAATTTCTTAGGTGACGGAAAAGATAGTTTACTTAAAGAAATCTAGTTTGATTATGCTAAACTATTTTGTGGAGATACCAGCCCTCCATCCAAGAGATGGGATTACTACCAATTTCCCTAATCGACACTCCTCAAACATTTAGTGTTCCCTTGGACTCTACTTTGGCTATGTCCATGGGTTCACTCATAAAAGCAAAGACAGATACTTCCAAAATTAAGGATTTAATATATAAAACTCAAGTTGTTGATGTAATTTAAACTTGTTCATGCTTGTAGTACATTGTTACTATTAATGAAAGAACATGTTTTTCTCATGTGTTAATTTTCCTTCCATTTAGTTTTACTAGGAAAAACAACTAACACTTGCATCCAACAGTCCTAACCTCTTCTCTCAACTAGATAAATTTAAAATGAGATTGATGTTAGACATTAGGAAGCGCTCTTCTTAGGATGTTTTAGTTGTACCACTTCCCGATAATGTAGAAGCGTATAAATAATATAATAAATAATATAGGTTGAGATCAATATTAAGTAGCATGAATGAAATGACCTCCAGTTTAGAAGAGAAAATTAATGAGAATGACAAAGAAAGCAAAGATCCGAGAGGGAATATAGGGACCGTTGATCGATCTGACCCCTAGATGAAGGAATCAAGGTTGATGTAGAAGTTGCTCGCTTATATTTGAAAATTGAGAACCTCGAAGTTGATTTGAAGAAAAGTCAAGTATCATGCAATCTTTATAGCTCATAGTAAGCAGAGGAAAATCAAACCTTCCTACTTTTACTCCCAAAAGGACAACTTGGTTCCAATATCCAACCAAAAATGAGAAATTTTCCTCTTTGAAAAACCGTCCTGCTAGATTGGATGATGAAGAAATTTCCAGATGGTGTTTGGAATATAGATATGAATGTTCCCAGTATCTGAAAGGAAAGTGGGATGAACAAGTTTCGAAATAACTCAACAATTATCAAAATCAAGTTGAGAAGTTGGTACGCAAGAAATACTCTCTTTAGCAAAAGGTTAAAAAATTAGATAATACGGTCAAAACTTTTTAAGGGGCCAATAAAACGCTCGATCGTGCATCGGAGATTCAAATTGGCTCTATTGATAATATGAATATCATGCGGAAGAAGGAGAGGAAACATAAGGAAGTTTTAGATGTAATGATTCATTACATTACTGAACCTTCCTTAGCCATTGATACCTTGAAGGAGAAGGTGCAAGACCTGGAGTCTCAATTGAGAATAATTAAAGTGATGGCGCTTGGGAAATCCCGATTGGATTCCTTTGTAGATTATTTGATTGAAATAATAGTAGCTTTTTGGCTTGGAAATTTACTTTTCTTTCTTCGGTCCAGAAAAGAACCAAAGATCGGGTAGAGAAATTGAGGCGGCAACAGACATTATCAGCCCTTCTTTTTATATGGATGTGCCGACCATTTTAGGAATATTAGTGGCCACCTTTTTTGCTTAAAGATGCCTTCTTTTCAAGTAAAAGTCATCCATGTCTTCTTGAGGTTGAGGGGAAGGGTAATGAAAAAGTATACCAACATTATCCACTCCTTCAACCACTCCCTTAGGAGAACTTGAATGGCTTTTCTTGATATTCGTAGCTTTTTGCATGTAAAATGGTAAAAATAATTGTATTTGAATAATTGATATTTTGAATAGACTTGTATTTTATTCTTTATTCTTGTCTTGTATTTGGACTTATTGGGTTATTTCAGATTCGAGACTCACTTCAGCTTTAAGTCGATTCAATATGATTCTTGGTCTTTGAGTAAATATAGACTTGTTTGTTCTTTGTTTCCTTGATAAGTGTTATAGGATCGTAGTCAGAAGATATTTGGAAAATATTTGCCCCATCCTTGTAAAAAAGAGGATTTTTACTCTTTGGTGTAAAACCAATTATCTTCTTACCTTTTCAGCTTTCACATCTTATGTGACCTTTTTTTGGAAATATAAAGTAATGATGACAACTTCCATATCTTCATTAAAAATTATTTCTTTCTTAAATTGATCATTTTGCACTACAAGAAAAATGGGTGCTAATTGCATTATTGAACAGCGTTTAAACAACCATCGTTGTTAATACACCTATAAAAATACGAAGTTGATAAGTATATTACACTATAACAACAAAGATGCCCGATTTATTGGCAGGCATATGAAATATTTCTCTGGCTGCTTCATTTCTTAATTATTTTGATTCCCTCCTCTCAATTTTCTTTCCCATCTTCCCCTCCTTGGTGAAAACCCTACAAATGGAAAATCTACATTTCCTTCAGTAAGATTAACTATTACTAATAAATAAACATTCATTGCTACTCTCGATGGAAAAATATAGCCCTTCGCCTTTGTGGTTTCCTTGATTAAGTCGCCTTCGTTGTTGATATGTAACCACGCCTTTTGAAAGTTCTTGACGAAATAATTATGTGCTTCCAAAAGCAAAGTTTAGGTTTTACATTTATTTTGTGATTCTGTATATAATCTGAGTTGAATTTGATTGAGCTGAATTTTATCATTCTTTTTTACTTTATTTCATTCCATTGGATATCTAATTAAAATGTGAACCGAAGGAGATTACAAATAAACCTACAAATGGAATGTACATACTGTGAGGTAATTATATGAGCTTCAATTTATTTTGGAGTCCTTTTGTGAAAGGACCCCTTGTATCTTGGAACTAGAAATTTATAGCATTGTTATCTATGGTTATAGTTTATAGATTAAGGATATTTATGACAATTTATAGAAGTTTACATTCATTAGTGGATTAATTTTAATTTTTTTCGCCATTTCTACTTATGAATTTATATTGAATAAGATTTGTGTAGATTGAGAGAGGTTTCTGGTAACAAAAATAGGTAGTTAGCACTTAAGCAATTGCAGTTTTTAATCATGTTTCAGGCTATTAATTGTCGAGGGTTTTGGCAAATATAAAGGTAAAATCAAGAGATTATTTATTTTTTCTACTTAAAAAACATGGAAATTAATTTAAATTTATCCTTTTGTGCAGAAGTTTAGTAGTGTATAGAGAAATTCAATCATCTACCTTCATTTTATGTTGCCAACCATCTTATTATTTATCTGTCAACGTCAAATCATTGGGAGTAATCATAGGTCTCTCACTTTCTTTATCATACATAAGCGATCCACTTAATCTGTCTTGCTGCATGTAGAATAGGTACTTCATCTGGAAGCAAGATCTTCCATCCCCTGTATAATGAATTGGTTTACTTATAACGCATCCATGTCCAAACAAACATGCATGTATAGACGCTAATCAACCTTAATAAGACTATAAGAATCATTAAACTACCATGCACTCAAAAGTTTAATTGCTTATCAGTTTCTAGAAGGTTTGTTTATAATCATGGATGTGCTGACCAAATATGAATTTTTATTTTTACTCGTTGTACATAAATCAGTAGTTGCATCCGATAATGCCATCATCTCAAATAATTTAATTCCTTAACTACATTTAAAGTTTTAATATAAACATACGTTGGATTGGTGTAATGTTATTGTTTGATATTTTTATTCGTTGTTATGACATATAATATGTGTTTATTTATCAGCATCAAAAAAATTAATTGGCTGTTCTCTCTATGAAAACACCATCTCATCTTTAGCAAAGTATTGAAGTTAGGAAATAAAAAACTATACCACGTGTTCTAGTTGGACACCAACGAATATCTTCAGCATAAATTGCATTGTTACCAATCAAAAAATACCAAGTGGATGATAAGATATTTGACTTGTATTCTAAGTGAGTTAATGAGCATTGATTAGTATACATATATACTATTCTTATGTCTATTCCAGAACATCCTTCTAATAGAGTTTTGAGATGTATTGAATAGATGCAAAACTCTATACATTCATGTAATATTAGTTCATGCCATATAAGCTAAATTTCTTGTTTATGAATATCTTTATAAACTAATAAGCATTTAAAATTTCTGTTAGCATAAAACGTGCCACGCTTATTAGTGATAAGTGTTTTAAATTAACCATGTATTGCAATTAGCATTTTACATTTTAATTCCATATTAAGCATTTTTTAAAGTGTTAAATAAGAATGCCTTTGCAATTGCAATATTTTTTATGATAAAAACTTCTCTATGATAGATCAAATTTTAATATCCTTTGATGGGTGTTTTTCTAGGATTCTAAGGTCATTTAAGGCCGAAATTAGGTATTTTTATGATTTTTGGTTTGAAAGGTCTGAAAGGTAACAAGGGTGTGTCAATTTGGTATTTTTGGAATGATAGATAGCAATGCAGGTAATATGGAGCACATTTCACATATGTAACTGGAATTGCAATATAGATATGTATGTAGTGGTATTCTTTTCTATGGTTCAATGTTAGTTCCCTATGGGCATGTAATACAAGACATGTAGAACGTCGCAGTAGAAAAAATAAATAAATGAAGCAAGGTGGATTATATAGTTGGAGTTTGAAAGTATTTGTGTTTTATTATATGCTTTAAGCGTATATTAAATGAATTTGGAAAAATCTAGTTACTTTATGCTTTGTTTATTATTGTTTTTGACTAATATCCTCTATAGATTACACTTTTCAACTAGAGGAAGTTATGCAATATAAATAAATATCATGACAGCTAATTGTAAATATTTGAAGGTTTAAAATAAAAGTAATTGCCACTAGAACAAGTAATTAGGAATGGTTTATGATTCATGTAGGTAAGTTTAGCCACAAATTCAATGAATTTGGTTCACAGTCGATGCAAGTAAGCTATATTATGGATGCATTAATTATCTCTTTTCTAGTATATAATAAATTTAACTAAAACATCAACTTGATGTTTGATTTCCACTTTGATAACTAGATTCGCTGACAAGCAAATTATAAAGTTACTAACCCCAAATGAGATACCTGATGGATGTGCTACTTACACCGTCAATGTCTTAATGCATGGCAAACTTGTTGATTCTAGAAAGATAGGAGAGAGAGGTGAGGAAATAAATTAGTTAGGGATAATGCCTTGTCTTATTTTGTTTCTTATGGGCTATCAAATTTTTGTATTGTTGTCTATCTTTTTAATATTTTCCTTACAATATAGGTTATACTAGAGTTTATTGAGCTATGAGTATTAGAGTTGGACCAATGAAGAGAACTGTCAAATCTTTATCCAAGGTCTGTTTACTACCATCATTGTCAATTCCTTTAAATAAGATAGCATGATAATGTACTTTCAAAAGTATTGTCAAAACTCATAGATTACTATAGAGCAAAATATGGTATAATATCATTGTGGGAATGTTAGATTTTGGAAAATAGTTTTTAACTTATCACAATCAAAATCATTAATCATTGTAAAAACAATCATATTATGATCTGGTATGTAAAATATTCCTGAGAAGAAATTATACATGAGAATGGAATATATGTTTGGATGGAGTCAAAAGGTTTTGACATAGTCTATACTGTTCAAACTGATTTGCTAACCTAGTGTAGAATGGAAAGCTTCAAACAATCTAGAAATGATATGCGGGCTTACAATAACTCAGAAATGCACACATTTAATTATTCGCTGATATACTATTGTATATTCATTAAGTGATACACAGATGCATCGATATAACAGCTCATACTTGGTGACCAAATGCATTAGTCAATGATATATTAGTCAGTACTGTATAGATACACATTCACATAGCATCTGTATCAGCATGTATATTTGCACCGTACCGTAATGACTGCTCATTTCAAGCCGATCAATGCAATTACATTAGTTTACATCACTTTTGACCACAACTTCCTTACTCAGCTTGTAGTACAGCCTTGGCTCGCATTGATATTAAGACATTTGACACTGCACTTGTGTTTCAATGATGTTACAAATAGATAGCTTGGTTTCAGCTCACTGTTCCACTACCAGATCTCACAGCATGACACCAACAAGCATGTACGTAATAACCTTTTCATCTCATAGCAATTCGGTCAGCTATTGCTAGCTACACACTGGATCCTTGCAAGCCTACTTTCATCCATGCTAGTCTTTTGATGCAAGTCAGGGTTTAGCTGCTATCTTCAAATATTTATCCTCATCCAAGTTGGGTTCATCTTTAAGTGCTCACATAGGTTTGTCTTTAAGAAGATTCAATGCAGTATGACTGCTGCCTCTAATTAGTGCAATGCGAGCTGCAAAGCGAGTTGCTTCATATATCTGCACCGCTACTGGTCCATTGTTGGATGTGATACTTGACTCCATCGTCGACGAAGAAGAAGGAAGTTGCAGAGGTGAAGCTGATGAGGATAGCCTAGGCCAAAACCCTAGTTGAGGTGGAGGAAGTAGAAGCGGCAAGTTGAGCTGTTGAAGACGTGATGATTTTGTTCGGTGAAGTGATGCTAGGGATATCGTTCAGGATTAGGGCATGAAGTTTTGGAGCGGTGGAAAAAATTGTCGAACGAAATATTTCATTCAATGATTTGAAACACACCAGTCCAAAATTCTTTCGTTCGGATGTTGTAATGCTGCTCGAGATGAGTGTCAGCCCAGATTTATTATTCAACTGCCAAACTAAGCTTTGAACAAAATGTCGATCCAAATGATGCTAAATAAAGTTAAGGCCGAACCAAATATTTGGTTCGGTATTATACCATGCCGGTCCAGATCTTGAGTGATGTTTGCCAAACCAGATGTGCCAAACCAAACCTCCGGACTTCTATACAACAGCTAACCCTCCTCATATCTCCACTCTATAAATAGTGAAGCTTCAGACAACAATAATAGACATCCTAGAGAGTTAAAACCCTGCATAATTTTGTCTATATTGTTAATTGTTCTTATGTATAGCCTCCAAAAGTGAATCAATCTTGTAACTCTAATCCTTCAGTGATTAATAAAATCTCCTCTCCCCAAGTGGACGTATACTGTGACGCAGCGGACATAACAGAAATGGATGTGACGATGAAAGTATGAATCAGTGGATTGAAAATACCCAAATGCCCAAATCCGTTGATCTCAAGAGATACCGGATTCTAGCTATCTTTAACACGTTGATCGCGCATGACACCGTGTTGAAAGATCTACGATTCTTTTGACGTTGATCTCGCGCATGAGATTCTGTGAATCGGCTTTAAGTTCGTTGATTCGAGTGCACTCAAATAACCCAAGATGGAGAAAGGAGCTCACACTCAACTTCCAATTTTAAGAGAGGCACAAAGCACTCAAATAAAGTTTTATTCAAAATCAATCACCAACTGATACAACTCACTCGCTATTTATAGAGATTACAACTCAACACAAACTATCACAACATAGTGTCAACGACCTATCATATGTCGTTAACGACCTAACTGATCCGACCTAACATCACGAACACAACACATTCACGACCTACGACCTAAGATACGAACGACCTAAAAACAAATGAGTTAACAAACACGAGTTACAACACACAACTTAAAAATATATACAACATACATGCGACATAACATATTACAACACAATGACCTAAAAATACAACCCCACGCGGCATAATTTTCAGCGACATGAGGAGAATCAGCTTCAGGAATGACTTATGCGACCAATAGGATGAGCGACATAAGGAGTTGAGTGACCTAGGCTTGAGCGACCTAAAGTTGATGCGGCATATCCACATACGGCATAAGATGGAGCGACCCAAGATAGGAGCGACACAGGACATCAACGACCCCAAAAGATAGCATGCGGCATAACTGATAGCGATAAAGGTCTTGAGCGACATATGGAAACACGGCAGCGACCTAAGGAAGATAACCACATAAGCAAGTTGCGACATAAGGTTGGAACGACCTAAAATCTAGTAGCTTGAGCGACCTAAGGCTTGAGTTTGTTCGCGACCTAAACTTGAATGACCTACTCTGGAGCGATCCAAAGCACGCGGCCTATCACATGGCGTTGCCTCTTGTATCTCGTTAGGTCGGTCAACTTGACTCGTTCGCGGCTTAAGGCTTAACTTGCTAAGTCGTAGATCAGGAGAGTTAGGTCGTAACTTGTTAGAAGCTTCACTCGCATGCATAATTCGCCGATATAACCCGTTAGGTCGCTTGCGCGACTTAACAACTTGTTAGGTCGTTGGCGACCTAAAGTACTGGAAGGTCGCGCTGCATCACACTGCCTCGCGGTCGTGGAACCATTATAAATATTGGTGTTATTTATTTTTCTACATTGTATAGATCCATGACTGTCTATTCCGATGTTTGTCTCTATTTGTTTCGTCTCACTACAATCATGATCCAGTTGTTTTCCATTGCGTTGGTTTTTTATTCCCTTAGATTGATCATCTGAAGGGATTTTCCCCCAACGGTCTAGTATCGGTGCTGCAAGGTCAATTGAGGAGTGTTAGATGTTATGGCAGGAGATGAAGGGGTGCCAGTTATTAGAAGACCCTATACTAGAGGGATGTATATCGCGTCAGGATCACAGTTGGAAATTGAGAAATGGAATAGGGATAAAGATTTTGAGAAGTGGAAATGGAGGATGAAGGCTGTTCTAATGAGGATTGAAGTTCATCCAGTAGTGTTTGCCCCTAAAGAGTTAATGGCTGACAACTGAGTCGTGGAATGGAAGGAGATGGAGAAATGGGTGTTTACTACTTTACAACTAGCTATGGGAGAGAATGTCATCTCAGAGATAAGCAGCGAGACCAGTACTAGAGGCATTTGGACCAAGCTGGAAAATCTCTACTTGAAGAAATCTCTTACTAACTGTCTGATATTGCTGAAGACATTTTTCACCATGCGGATGAGAGAGGGTACTTTAGTGAAGGAACATCTTAATTTCTTTGATGATCTTGTGATAAAGATGAAGACTGTTGACTTGAAGATGAATGATGAGCAAATGGTAATGATTCTTTTATGTTCTCTTCTGTAGCGATACACTGGTTTTGCTAATAGCCTTATCTTTGCTAGAGACACATTGACAGTGGAAGATGTAAAGTCAGGCCTTCTATCCGAGGGCTTGAGAGATCAGATGATGGAGATAAGTGAAGGAAGTAGAGGTGGAAGTAGTAGTCACCATCTATTTGTTGAAAAAGTTAGAGAAGATAAGAAGAATTGGAACTTTAGAGCGCGTTCCAAGTCCAGGAAGCCCGGTAATGGTAGGAGGGGAAGTCTAAGGACGGGAAGTGCTTTATTTGCAAGAAACCTAGTCATTGGAATAATGATTGTCCAGATTTGAAGAAGAAGGAAGAAGATGGATCTGCATCATTTGCGGTAGAGAAGTCTGTATTTGATGATGTGTTGTCTATAGCAGTGTCGGATGTCTCAGACCATTGGGTGTTGGACTTGGGGGCATCTTCCATATGACGCCTAATAAGGATTACTTTAGTTCTTTCGTTGGACGGGAGAGAAGCTCTGTTCTTATTGGTAATGATGCTAGCTGTAGAGCAATGGGTGAAGGTACAGTGAGGATCAACATGTTTGACAAAGTGATACGCACCTTGACAGGTGTCTGGTATATTCCAAGTCTTCGAAAGTCCTAATTTCTTTAGGATAATCGGCATCATTGGGATGCAAGGTAACTATTGAGAAGGATAGTCTGAAGGTTTTGAGAGGTGCACTAGTTCTTATCAAAGGAGATGTGTTTTAAAATCTATACTTGTTGAAAGGAACCACAGTTCTTGGTGAATCGTGTGTTGGAGTAGACGGTTCTCATTCATTAGATGCCACAAAGCTTTGGCATCTCAGGTTGGGTCATATTTTAGAGAAGGGCTTAGAGTTGCTTCGAAGATGGAAGATGATCGATGGAGAAAGCTTCGACAAGATGGAATTTCGCCAAGAGTGTGTGTTAGGCAAGCAAACTAAAGTATCTTTTGGAGTTGGACTCCATAGATTGAGGATAGTACTTGAGTACGTGCATACAGATGTCTGGGGCCAGTTGCTACTCCTTCTCTTTGAGGAAGAAAGTATTTTATCTCTTTCGTTAATGACTTTTCTCGAAAAGTATGGGTGTATGTGATGAAGGCCAAATCAAAGAGTTTTGAGAAGTTCAAAGACTGGAAAGCGCTTGTTGAGAACCAATCTGGTTCTAGGTTGAAGGTGCTGAGGTTTGATAATGGCGGTGAATTTGTCTCTAGGGAGTTCCTCGACTTTTGTAAACAGCATGGCATGCAAAGACATTTCACTACTCCCGGTGATCCACAATCCAATGGGATTGCAGAAAAGATGAACATAACTCTACTAGAGAAGGCTCGTTGCTTGAGATTGAGGGCGGGCTTTCGAATTTTTGGTTGTCATATGTACGTTCACCATACAGATGATGACAAGTTGAAGGCTAGAGCATACAAGGGAGTACTAATGGGATACACGATGGGATCCAAGGGTATCAAATTTGGAACCCTGTTGATTGGAAGATTGTTTATTCTAGACATGTTAATTTTGATGAGTCAGCTATGTTCAATATGAAGGAGAAGCTACCTACCACATCAAAAGATTCTGGTAGGCCTATGGAGATGGAAGAAGTTCCCATGTTCCAGCCAAATAGTAGAGTTATTATTGATGATGTCGAGGAAAACGTAGTTGATGAAACATCACAGGATAGTCCATTGGTACCTTCTAGTAGTGCTGGTGATGTACAGAAATCTAGAGGAAGTTCAGTTCAAGGTGGAGCTGAAAGGAGTTTAGGCAAAGAAGTACATAACTGGTTCAGTCGTAGCACTATTAGTCTGCTCGAAAGGTACAGTGGTTGGCAGTTTCCAAACCTTAGACTTGGTGATCAGTTTGACTATGCCCTACATGTGGTTCATGAGGACCCGCTTGACCTTGATGAAGCTTTGAAGTCATGTGATAGTTCGAAGTGGATGTGCGCTATGGAAGAGGAGTTGGAGTCGTTGAAGAAGAACAGACTTGGGATTTAGTACCACCTCCTCAAGGAAGTCGAGCCATAGGTTGCAAGTGGGTGTTTAAGTTGAAGGATGATGGGAGATATAAGGCTAGACTAGTTGCTAAAGGGTTTTCACAAAGAAAGGAATTGGAGTACGATGAGATATTCTCTCCAGTAGTGCGGCATTTGTCCATCCGCATTTTGCTCGCTATCGTCATAGCTCGTGACTTGGAGCTGGAGCAACTGGACCTCCAAACCGCTTTCTTGCATGGAGACTTAGATGAGACCATCTACATGAAGCAGCCAGAAGGATTTGTTTTAGATGGGAAAGAAAATTGGGTTTACAAATTGAAGAGTTCATTGTTGGACTTAGGCAGTCGCGTAGACAATGGTACAAGAGGTTTGACTCTTTCATGCTTTCAATTAGTTTTGATCGTAGCATCAAAGATGCTTGTGTGTACTTCAAGCATTTAAATAATGGTAGATGGGTGTGCCTACTCTTGTACGTGGATGATATGCTGATTACTTCCAAGGATAAGGCTAACATCGATATTTTAAAGCGAAAGCTAAAAGCGGAATTCAAAATGAAAGACCTTAGACAAGCAAAGAAATTTTGACTAAGGAAATCAAAGGGATAGAAAGCTTGAACTTTTTAGCCTCAGTCAAAAGGAGTACATTTGAAAGGTGTTTGCTCCGTTTAGCATGGAAGGGGCAAAGGCAATCAACACACTTATGCCTTTGAACATACAGCTTTCGAGTAAAGGCTCTCCGATCTTAGAAAAAGACAAGACCTACATGATGAAGGTCTCATATGCAAGTGCACTTGGTAGCTTGATGTATGCCATGGCCTACACTAGGCCTCACATTGCACAGGCGGTTGGATTGGTGAGTAGGTTTATGGAAAATCCAGGAAAGACGCATTAGGAAGAAATAAAGTGTATCTTCAGATACCTTAGAGGAACTCTAAACCATGGACTTGTCTTTGGCGGCAGAGAAAGAGATTTCAGCTTGGTTGGATTTTGCAATTCCGACTATGTCGGTGATAGAGATAGAAGAAAGTCAACCTCCGGATATGTGTTCACCATTTTAGTGGGACAACGATCTGTTGGAGAGCGAGGTTGCATGAGATTGTAGCTTTGTCCACTATAGAGGAAGAGCAGATAGTTGTGGTTGAAGCAGCAAAGGAGGCGCTTTATTCAAGGCGATTGTTGTGTGATTTGGGCTTCGTATATGAAGGCATGGATGGGTACAATGACAGTCAGAGTGAAATTTACTTAGCTAAAAATCTGGCATTCAGCTCGAGGACGAAGCATATTTATGTGAGAGAGTCGTTCCTTGTCTCGATGAGTGAAGAGAAGCTAGTTGGTCTTTAGAAAGTTCACACAAAGAAGAATGCAACAGACATGTTTACCAAGTCGTTGCCTGTTGCTAAGTTCGAGCATTGCTTAGACTTGATTCGCATAATGAAGTGCTAGGTGCCACGGGGTGGCACTGAGGTAGATTTTAGATGGTTCATGGAGACGCTTGTCTTCATGGTGGAGATTGATAGGTTCTACAAGGACTGGGTACTTCAAACACTTTGTTGATGGGTGGTGGCCCTACCGAAGTTTGTTGACAAAGTGTAATGGGTGATGGCTTTGCCGAAGCTCATTGGGTAAGTATCCATTACATGGAGCATGAAGGTGTAGATGGAGTTGGATAGCTTGAATGGAATTTGGTATCAAGGTGGAGATCGTTGGATGTGATACCCGATTCCATCGTCGAGAAAAAAGAAGGAAGTTGCAGAAGAGAAGCCAAGAGAAAGATCCTGGGCCTAAATCCTTGTTGCGGTGGAGGAAGAAGAAGCGACGAGTTGAGAAGTTGAAGACATAATGATTTCGTTTGGTGAAGTGATGCTAGGGATATCGTTCAGAATTAGGGCATGAAGTTTTGGAGCGGTGTAAAAAATGTCGAATGAAATATTTCCTTCGGTGATTTGCCAAACGAAATATTTCATTCGGTGATTTGGAGCATACCGATCCAAAATTCTTTCGTTCGGATGTTGTAATGCAGCTCCAAATGAGTGTCAGCCCAGATTTATTATCCAACTATCAAACCAAGCTTTGAACAGAATGTCGGTCCAAGTGATGTCGAATCAAGTTAAGGTCGAACCAAATACTTGGTTCGGTATTGGACCACGCCGGTCCAGATCTTGAGTGCTGTTTGTCGAACCAGATGTGCCGAACCAAACCCCGGGACTGGAATGTAGCAACTACCCCTCCTCATATCTTCACTCTATAAATAATGGAGCTTCTGGACAACAATGGCAGCCATCCTATAGAGCTGAAACTCTGCAAAATTTTATCTGTATTGTTAATTCTTCTTATGTACAGCCTCCAAATGTGAATCAATCTTGTATCTCTAATCTTTTAGTGATTAATAAAATCTCCTCTCCCCAAGTGGACGTACACTAATGTTTGACGACGGAATTTCTATCGAATTAGAAAAGCGTCAAAAATTTTGAAATAAAAATAACCGCAAGTGTAAGGCATACTAT
Organism: Allium cepa; assembly: GCA_030765085.1. Lineage (NCBI taxonomy): Eukaryota > Viridiplantae > Streptophyta > Magnoliopsida > Asparagales > Amaryllidaceae > Allium > Allium cepa. Next base: position 883,160,952 of record CM060943.1, on the reverse strand, counting down.
CGTAGTACGTGGCGAGTACGGGACGATCCGTAGGGAATTGTAGATTTTGAATTTATATTCAATCAAATTAAACCAAAGTTGAAAGTGATTAGCTAGAAAATGTAAGAAAACTAACAAAATAAAATTGATAAAAATATGAGAGCTAAATGACAATTTATATATAATTCCACTCTCTAGATCATATAGCTCAGCACACATGAAATTATGATCTCTCTTTTCTGGTCATTAGTTAGTTTAATTGATGTGTATATCATAAGTATGTCATATTTGTGCTATTAATTAGCTCAACATAAGCCATCAAACTATAACACACCCCATAAACCACTATTTAATCTCATGAAAAATGACAACAAGTTGAAAATGAAATCTATTTTAAGCATGGCCTATTAACTATTGTTTAGAAATATAGGTCATCAAATTTTAATTTCAAAATCACTTCATCAGCATAATCATATGTAAATGAAGAGGTAAATTTTGTTTGTGATTGTTTAAGCACAGCCTATATGTTATGAACAACATAGACTATCAAATTCGACTTAAAACAATAAATCACATCAACATTCATTCTTCCATTAAGCACAAAAAGAGAGGAATAATTATCAAAATGTTGAAGCTACACAATTAGAGAGCTTCACTACCCCTAAATTGAAGGGGTTTAGCCTCTCATATTTGTTATCAAATCAACAAATATAACTTGCGACATGAAAGAAAAGAAAAGGAAAAAGAGAGCAATGTAAAAAAGAAGAAAAACTATTCTACTTGCATGAAAAATAAATCTACACTACTAACATGAAAGTAAATAAACAAAAAAAGCATGTAAAAGAAAGAGAGCACTAATTAACATTGCACAAAACAATGAAAGTTACATAAAATAAAAATGGTTAAGTAGCCATGGAAAAAGAAAAGAGAAGCTTTCTTTTTGTTTTGAGCTTAAAACTAAACTAAGAGAAAGAAGGCCTAAGAGAGATTAAGGGAAGAGGAGGGTTAGATGAAACATAAGGGATATTTATACATGTATGAAACCCTAATCCATTTTTTGGGGAGTGCCCAAGATGCCCTTGTAGGAAGTGTGGTGGCCAAGTTATCATTAGCTTCAATAATCATCCATTAAGTGTGCATGAAAGTGTAATGGCCATTAGCATGTGGATTAGCTTCTAATTTGTACATGAAGGAAGGTGGGTAGGTGGGGTCCTCCATGATCATGGCTTTGAATTATTTCCATCTCCATTCCTTTGTATTCACTCATATGCATGAATATATCTTCATGAAGCCACTTATACATGAAGCCAAATTCCTGCAAAATAATATCGAAATTTCCAACTAAATTTTCTCAAATTAATATATGCACAAAACTGACCATTTTGCTCCTATATGGAGATGAATATGTGATAATTTTAAAATAATTTGAATTTGGTTTAAACAAGTTAAAATACACTATGTGATCATTTATTTAATATACATGGATTAAATATGGTGGTAAAAATATGAACATTTATGTGCACATAAAATACCTCCACATTTATCTTTTTATTCATCCTGGAATAAAGAAAAACTAAGATAAATACGTTTTCGTAGGGAGCACGATTGCATTGAGCGTATGCAACAAGCCGTTAAACCTCTGGGTGTCCCCAGTAGGACAAGTGTTGTCTCGTGAGGGTTTTCAGTGAATACAACCACAAAATCCAAATGCAGGATGAATATATTTACAAAATGCAAGATTTATGTACAAAAAGATGAATGCGAGTTTTTGAAAGTATTTACAAACGAAGGATTTACTTTTGAATCAACACGAACAAGTTAAATATAGATTTTGGTCATTATCTTGAAAAATTAATTCATTTACCCGTCAAAATTTCCAACAAAAACAAAGTTATCATAACAAATAGACTATAGTTTAACTCGCTGTTTCAGTTGATAACAAAGTATAACTATGAAATAGATCCTTAGTGGATTATCAAAATTTATCAAAGTGGTATTTTCATTTTAGTTCAATAACAAGTCGAATCAAATAAGTTAAAATAGCAATTGGATTTCTTTTGCATACTCTGTCCATTTTTTTTTCATTTGAAAATTATATTGATATTAACAATACTTATATATGCCTAACTCAGAAAACTGAGGCCAGATATATTACTTGTGCACTGCCTTTGCGGACTTATTTGAGGGGAATACAAAGCATGGCGAGTGAATACACGAGTGTGAACACCTATCGATTGTAGGCGTCATTAATAAAAGAAAAGAATTTTTATATACATAAACCTAGCTCAGATAAACTGAGGCCGGATATATGGATCATGCACTGCCTTTCAGGCTTGCGTGAGAAAGGTACAGAGCATTGAAAAAGAGAGTTTTGCAAAATCATCTTGGCACCACTTAACTTAGAAGAAAATTTTTTTATATCCTTTACTTTAAATCAATCACTTTTTGAAACAAAGATTTTTAATTAGGATATATTTCATAATTATCACGTATGAACTTTCCTATATACTAGTTAAACTATCGTTATTTGTAATCAAGCTTCATTTTTATTTTTGTTAAGACAAATAAACTATCAAAAATTTCAATTTCATAAGCCAAAACCATATATTTATCCTATAGTGTTTCTTCAAAAATAAATCAAAATTGCGTAAACAAAATAGTTTTTTTTTTTTGAGATATTTTTTTTAATTTTGGAAAGATAAAGAAAAAAATAAACCATGAAAAATCGAAAATGAAGATGAGCCCCTCCCTCCCCCCCCCCCCCCCACACTTGATTTTGACTGTGTCTCCACAGTCAACCCAAGTGGAAGGAGAAAAATAAAACAAAAATAAAACGATGAACTATATTTACATGAGGGTGAACGGTATTTACACGAGATCAGGAAGTATATTGTCAAAGAGTAAATGAAACGGTCTTCCAAAGACCGATTCATTTGTCTCGTCAAGTATGCGAGACACAGCTTAAGCTCGAAAAACCAAACTATAAAAGATTTCAAAATCGAATGTTGATTTGGAAAAACGAATGTCGTTTTATTAAAAATCGTATGAGTTGATTTATTTTGGATGATTTTCGAGGTTGATAGAACGATTTGTTGAATTTTAATTTTATTTTCACCATTTTTAAAATCAGATTTAACATTGAAAACATCTTCAAAATTGTTGATTTCAAAATCAAAATGGTGACTTAAATCATCCCCTTAAGAACTAGATATCTTATCTTCGAAAATTCCACAAAATTCGTGTTCATTCAATTTGTCTTCCTTTATTGAATTATTAATAACTTCATTGCATATGTCAAGTTCAAAATACAAAGTTGTTGTGTTCAAATTTTCAAAATCGTGAAAAGGAAGATCGAATTTTAAATTTGGTTCCACACTCTCAAAAGAATTGAAATCCAACTCAATTACCAAAATTTTAACAACTTCCTTAAGGTTTTCGTTTTCAATTTCAAAAGTTGTTATTTGAAAATCGTCGATTTCGGTAAAACGTGGATTATCACTCGATTCATCACACATTGGGATTTGGTTTTGTTTATCACGTTGTTTCATATATGTTTCGAACAACAAATCCATGTGACATTGTAGATTTCGTCCATTTTCTCAACAAAATCCAATTTATAGTTATTAACTGTAGAATTTTCGATTTGGATTTGTTGAGAACAAAATTTTTCACTCATATCGTAGTTGAGATGATTTCCATTGCCCAAAGTATTTGAAAAGTTGTTTCCACTTTTGTTTCGGTTTTTAAATTCATTTTGAGTTCGATATTGACTTGGCATGAGATATACTCGAAATCGTTTGAATTTTGAAGTGAATTCAAATTTTGATTGTTTTGAAAACATTGATTTGAGTTATCGAACAGATATGAATTACACAGCTCATTTATCTCCTGATTTTGTTGTGTAGAGAGTTCAAGTAAAGACGAAATCATTTCAATGCATTTTTCAAGATTTGGGGTTTAATCATCGATTTGAAAATTTGGTTGTTCGAAATTCGAATTGTTTATACAAAATTTGTCGTTAAAATATCCAAACGAATTTGGAGTGAAATCATATGGATTATATTGATTTTCACAACTATTGTAAAACTCAAGTGAGTAGGGAAAAGGAAACTCAGACGTTTTCAAGAATTTTTTGGTTTTTTTATATAAAGGAAAATATTTACAAATCAAATTTATTTTTCAAAAGGGACATTAGTTTTTTGTTTTATTTTTTGGTTTTCCAAAAAAATTCTTTGTTTTTGAAAAGGTTTTATAATTTTTTTTTGGAATTTTGATTTTGAAATTTTTCAAAGGAAAGGAAATGGAATATTTGCAATATTTTTAATTTTGAATTTTGAATTTTTTTTTAAATATGCATGAACTAATGCGACTAAATGAATGCAAGGGTTAATTACGAATGATTTATCCTAAGTTAAACCAAAATTGTATAATCACGCTCTGTCTTAAATCAACAAGATAGTTCTCAGCTAGGTAATGGGCAGGATTTATCGGTGCACCACGAATCACTATAGCAATGCAACCAAAGGATTAAGTACCTTCAGAGGAACAACCACTACAATATTTACGAATCACCGTAATATTTATAAATTGTTATTACTCTGCCGTAGCCTAGACATCAAGAAATTAAATTGTTTAAAGAAGACAAATTGTCAATATACGATTAAGTGTTATCGATGTCTAATCCTAATTATTAGTCAAAAATCTAAAATGAAATGCAAAGCAAAAATTAAACGTGTATTAACAATGCAACTAAGAATGAATTTTTGTTTTTGATTTTTGAAAAAAAAAATGCAAGCAAACAAAATGCGTGGCAAATGAAAACAATAGATATAACAAGCAAACAGTTTATTGTTTTGGGCAAGCAAAGCGAAGCAATTCTTTTTGGCAAGCCAAGCAAAGCAAGTGACTCTTCCAATCTTCTTTGGCAACCTAAAAAAAGATGTATACAGTTTTTGTTTTTATTTTTATTTTTTTATCAAGAAGAAATCAAATCAAAACAAGACAAACAAGTGAACACAAAACAAATTGAAACTTTTTTTATTTTTCTTTTTTTAAACAAATTAGTTTACAAAACAAAACTAACTACACGAGAAACCTAAAAGAATTTATAATCAATCCCTCTTTTAAAGGTGAAATAAAATTAAAAATAAGCAAATTTAAATTTCTTTTTTTTTGTTGGGCCTCAGCCAGCAAAACAGATTCATATTACACTGCCTCCCTCTGTGCTCTCTTCAAAAGTAAAAATAAAGATCAAAAGAGCCGAACTTAAGGAAAAAGATTATGAAATCGTGATTTACTAGATGTTCGTGGTGGTACTGGTGGTTCATAGGTCATCGAGTTTGCTGTTGGAGGAGGCGATTCGATAGGGTTTGTCGCGATTGAGGTTTGAAGTCGCTCGGCTGTTTGATATGGTGGTGTGGTTTGTTCGACTGGGCGATGGGTTTGGGCAGTGGAAGGCGTGGGTTTGAGGATTTGAGATTGGTTGTGTTCGTATGATGGCGAAGCTTGAATTCATGGATGAGGCGATTGGCATGGCGGTGAGATTAGTTGTATGGTCGTCGATTTCAGTTGTGAGATGGTGAAGGCGTTGCGGTCCGAGCTCTAGTAGGAGCAGGTAGGTGGATTCGATGTTGTTGGTGGTCGAACTGCAGTTTTTGAAAGAGGTTTGTGGTTTTTGGTTGTTGTTTTATGGTTAGGGGATGTAGTTGGAAGTGTTGTATGGGATATTGTGGGCTTTGGAGGCTGCTGTGTGGTTTGCTGGAAGGTGAATTTTGGTGATTATGGAAGTTCGGCGATGTTTTTCTTGAGGTAGATGTTGGACAGAACTATGTCAATGGTAGGGCAGTGGTTGGTCGGTGTGGAAGAACTACAGTTTGAGTGAAGGGTATGGTTGCACTATGAGAAGTGGCAGAGCAATAGGCAGAGCAATGTTGTGAGTTGTTTGATGTCGATGCAGGTGGGTGGAGGTAGTTTAATGGGTAGACAGTTTGTGAAGTGGCAGTAGTTCATGGGTAATGAGTAGTCTGTGGTGATGATTGAATGGGTAGCGAAGTTGTTGAGCGGTAATGGTGATTGTAAACCGTCGAATGGTGGAAGGAAATGAAGTCAGAGGAGATATGTGGTTGCTGGTTGGCAGAGTTGATGTTGTTATTATAGAAGAGTTACAGTAGCACGGTTTATGGCAACAGATGTTGGTGGTCAGTTTGATGAATGGTGAAGTTTGCTTGTGGAATGAAGAAGTGGTGACAGTGATTGTTGAGTGAGTCTGGTATGAAGGCAGAGATTGTTGTTTTGTGATAGTTTTAGCAAGCAGTTGAACAGGGGAATGATGACTGATATGGAGTGGTTTTATGGTAGGGAGTTGACAACAGATGGAGGCAGTTTTGTCTGTGATGAGTTGAAGTGTGGTTGGATGGTCAGCAGCAGGTGGTGACCGAATTGAATGCAGGTGGTGGTTATTGATGTGGTTATGGGCGTGGTTGGCTGTTAACTGGAGTGTGTAGGCAGGAAATGGTAAGCAATGTCAAGGAGTATGCGGTAGTGCGATGAGCAGAGTTTGGGTGGTTTGGAAATGTCACAGTGCAGTGTTGAAGTTGTACGAAATGTTTGAGAAGTGGTCTGAGTGGTTGGTTGAGGAAAAATGTAACAGAGAACAATGGTATTTTTTATGAATATGCAATGGCACAAAAGCAATGCAGTATATTTTTCTTTTGGCAATGAAATGAAATGCACAAAGTAAACAAAGAAATGCACACAACAGAAATGCAAACTAAAAAAATGAAATGCAATGTGATTCTTTTTTTTTCTTTTTTTCTTTTAAATAATAAATATGAAAATGAAAAACAAGAAAAAAGAAAACAAGCACACAAACGAAATTGAAAATAAAAAGCACACAAACACACACAATTTTTTTTTAAATGCAAACACACACAAAAATCAAACGAAAATAATTTGAAGAATAGGAATAAATCAAAGCAATTCCCCGGTAACGGCGCCAAAAACTTGTTTGACGACGGAATTTCTATCGAATTAGAAAACCATCGGAAATTTTTGAAATAAAAATAACTGCAATCGCTTGGCATACTATCGTAGTACATGGCGAGTATGGGCCAATCCATAGGGAATTGTAGATTTTGAATTTCTATTCAATCAAATTAAACCAAAGTTGAAAGTGATTAGCTAGAAAGTGTAAGAAAACGAACAAAATAAAATTGATAAAAATATGAGAGTTAAATGGCAATTTAGATATAATTCCACTCTCTAGATCATATAGCTCAACACACATGAAATTATGATCTCTCTTTTTTGGTCATTAGTTAGTATAATTGATGTGTTTATGATAAGTATGGCACAGTTGTGCTATTAATTAGCTCAACATAAGTCATCAAACTATAACACACCCCTTAAACCACTATTTACTCTCATGAAAAATGAAAACAAGTTGAAAATGAAATCTATTTTAAGCATGGCCTATTAACTATTGTTTAGAAATATGGGTCAAATTTTAATTTCAAAATCACTTCATTACCATAATCATATGTAAATGAAGAGGTAATTTTTTTGTGATTGTTTAAGCATAGCTTATTTGTTATGAACAACATAGACTATCAAATTCAACATAAAAAAATAAATCACATCAACATTCATTCTTCCATTAAGCACAAAACGAGAGCAATAATTATCAGAATGTTGAAGCTATATAATTAGAGAGCTTCATTACCCCTAAATTGAAGGGGTTTAGCCTCTCATATTTGTTATCAAATCAACAGATATAGCTTGCAACATGAAAGAAAAGAAAAGGAAAAAGAGAGCAAAGTAAAGAGAGAGAAAACTATTCTACTTGCATGAAAAATAAATCTATACTACTAACATGAAAGTAAGTAAACAAAAGAAGCATGTAAAAGAAAGAGAGCACTAGTTAACATTGCATAAAAAAATGAAAGTTACATGAAAATAAAAATGGCTAAGTAGCCATGGAAAAAGAAAAGAGAAGCTTTCTTTTCATTTTGAGCCTAAAACTAAACTAAGAGGAAGAAGGCCTAAGAGAGACTAAGGGAAGAGGAGGGTTTCATGAAACATAAGGAGTATTTATACATATATCAAACCCTAATCCATTTTTTTGGGGTGCCCAAAATGACCATTTAGGAAGTGCAGTGGCCAAGTTTTCATTGGCTTCAATAATCAACCCTTAAGTGTGCATGAAAGTGTAATGGCCATTAGCATGTGGATTAACTTCTAATTTTTACATGAAGGAAGGTGTGTAGGTGGGTTCTGTCATGATCATGGCTCTGAATTATTTCCATCTCCATTCCTTTGTATTCACTCTTGTGCTTGTATATATCTTCATGAAGCCATTTGTATATGAAGCCAAATTCCTATTAAATAATATTGAAATTTCCAATTAAATTTTCTCAAATTAATATATGCGCAAAACTGACCATTTTTCCCCTATATGGAGATGAATATGTGACAATTTGAAAATAATTTGAATTTGGTTTAAACAAGTTAAAATACCCGATATAATCATTTATTTAATTTAAATAGATTAAATATGGTGGTAAAAATATGCACATTTATGTGCACATCAATTACCTCGCAGTAGTGAAACCACTATAAATACTAGTGTTATTTATTTTTCTGCATTGTATAGAACTATGACTATCTGTTCTGGTGTTTGTCTCTATTTGTTTCGTCTCACTACAATCACAATTCAGTTGTTTTCCGCTGCGTTGGTTTTTTTATTACCTTAGACTGATCATCTGAAGAAATTTTCCCCAACATCCATGGCACCGTAAGCTGCTTTAGATCCATGGTTGCTACATCTTACTGCACCTGCTACCCTGCTACCATTCCTGCACGGTAAGCTTCAGAATGCACACTGATACTCTTCTTCTTTGTGTTTTCCTGTCTTCGCCTACTACCATATATGCATTCAATTCCATTTCACTATTTTTTATTTAACCAAAATTTCCTGCCTTGTAATGCCAATAAGTATAGCTAAATAGCAGGCTATAATTCTAGCTATAAGCTTTTATATATTGAACAGGGCTTTAGATACCAAATTGAATTCATCAAACTGTTTTCAATGTTGTTGCTTTGAGCTACAAACATGTTGTTGTTATTGTTGATGCCACTGCTGTAAAAACACCTAAAATGTATGTAGTGATTATTCCTAGAACTCTACAATTTCATCTTCTATGGCCGAGAGGATGAGTATTATACAAACTATTTTATCTGAAGTAGTAGAAACTGCTTCACAGCCCGAGTATATTAGTGCAATTATCAAGTCAATGATTTTCTCATTGTTTAATTTTATCTTTCCTTCTTCATCATTTTTAGCAAGCAATCAATCATGCCCTCGTCACTTAAACTTGCATAAGATCTTCTCTCGTTAATCAGCTCTGTTAGCAAGGTTATAATTTTCTTTCTTGTCTGAAACAATGTATGTATATACAAAAATCCCTTAATGAGTAACTATGGTTATCACCGGCTTTATCTCTTGACTGTACACAGTCCAAATGAGTATAATCATTAATTAGCATAGGAGTATATCACTGTTATGCAACTTAATGTGTGCTTGCTTCTTAGTTATCATTTGTTTAAATAAGGCATTTTACACTCCAACAGTTCATCCAATAAGAGCACATGCAGCACATGCATTCACACACAGGCCAAGTGAGTGTGAATCATTAATTCGCATAGTATATCAATGTTGTGCAGTTTCATGCATGCTTGCTTCTTGGTTATCATTTGTTTAAACAAGGCATTTTACACTCTAAAAGTTAATCCAAAAACAGTACATGCATTCACACATAAATATTGACTACTTAATTAGTTTGCACTTTCATTTTAGTGGATGTTAAGGCTCATAATAATAGTATTTTTGGTTATTGTACCGTTTTATATGAATTTACTGATAGTAATCGTGTATAATAACTTGGAAAATGACTTACATTGGTTACAAATTGAAGTTCTTAAACTTAGTTGATGCCTATGTTGTTTTGTGATAATCCACATTAAACTAAGTTTTCATTTTGTTTCTATTAACAGGATCATTTATATCATGCAGCACTGATACTTGATCTAGCACTGGTTTTACACATGTACTGATAATATAAAACTTCTGTTAGGGAACAAATTAAAGAGACATAATGGGCAAGACATCCTTCTATAATGAACACTTCATATATATTAATTATTCATTAGTTTCATGCATGAAATGCAGGGCATGTTAATTATTTTTTACTTATATCATTTGTTTTTACTATTATGTAATATGTTGCTTTCAGTTAGTGCAGAATTTTTATAGGAATGACACGTAAATAGTTCAGATGTTTATAATTTTGTTTTTCATGTTATATTGCTTTTAGGGCAGCAGATTGCAGTAAGTTTTTGTTGTTCATAATAATTTAATAGAATACATTCTCGTATTTTTAGTATAAGCAAGTTCAGCACACAATAAATATTAATTCATGTGCAGACCTTAAATTCACACTTCCATAAATATCATATCATGTGCACACTCTTTTGGGCTTTATTATCTAATCAGCACTTGAAGCACAAGGATTTGCCTTAGTTTTAGCTGAGGCAAACATGCCTCGAATGCCTTAGTTTTAGCTGCCCGAGGCACACATGCCTCGGTTCAGTTTTCTTAATTTTGATGGAACCATTTTTTTGCTTTAGCAAGTGCAGTTTTTGGCTAACATGTGCAGTTTTCTGCCTGTTTATAATTATATGCAATTTTTTTTAGTTTTACACTGTTGATGCAAGTTCGATTCCTGTGCAGTTCCACTATCGTTTTTCCCATTCGCACATTTTGCATAATTACATAACTCTTTTGTGGATTTGCACTCTAATTATTCCCTTTACTTCGCTATATAGGTACACAAAACATTCCTTTGTTATATGGAAGATTTATAGTTAAAGTTGCTATTAAAAGGTATGTTTTAATGCATTTAAATATGTACGCTATTATAAAGTATATTTTGTTATATATGATATAAATCTAACCATGTTTTGATCGTGTAAATGTATATTGAATTGGGATGTACGAGAAAGCACCAACCATGCAAAGGAGGTGCTGTCGAAATTCATTAAATCTGATAAGTTTATAAATATCAACAAAGTTTATAAAAATTAACTAAGTTAACCAAGTTTTATAAAAATTAAATTAGTTTCTAAAGATTAACTAAGTTTTATAAAATTAAATTAGCATCAAAATATTAATAAGATTTTATAAAATTTAAATAAATTTATGAAAATTAACTAAGTACAGAAATTTAACTAAGATAACTAAGTTACATAAAAAATATTTAAAATTAATTTTTTTACTTAATTTATAAAAATTTACTAATTTTTATAAAAGTCAAGTTTTATACAAATTTAACTAAATTAAAAGTTCATAAAAATTAACTAATTCTTATAAAATTCAACTAAGTTATATAAAACTTAACTAAAATTATTTAACTAATTTATAAACTAAGTCTTATAAATATTCAACTAAGGTAATTAAGTGAGTTTTATAAAAACTAATTAAAGGATATAAAAATTAACTAAGTTAATTGAGTTTTATAAAAATCAAGAAAATTTAAATTTTTTAAATTAAATTAACTAAAGTTTATGAAAATTAATTTAGTTTTATAAAAATCATGTTCTCTATTTTGAAATCTTTGATAAATTAATATAAAAATTGACTAAGTTTTATAAAAATTGTCTAATTTTTTATAACTACCCGGAATTTTGGATATTTGAGATTGGAATATTTAATTGATTTTAAATATTTAAAAGTTAATTTTTAACTCGAATTTCAAACATAACTAATTATTGGATAATCTAATTATTGAATTTAATAATTGGGAATGGGTAAAATGTTGAACCTTGAGTTTAAAGCTTGTTAAAAGTAATTTGAAGGCTTATAAAATTTATATTGATGATATTAAAGATAATAAAAGTTTTAAAATTGAAATTGGAAGTGATCTGTTCAATTTTAAGAATATATCGTTTAAATTGACATTTAAAAATAGCCTTCCGAGGGATGGTCTCGGATTTCGACGAAACCAGTTCCATTGGATCCGTAATAATGTATTATTATCGGGTTCCAAATTTCGTAGTGTTTGGAGTTTTCGTGTGATCGACGAGATATAAACGCTGGAATTCCTATCGAAAGTTTAATATAATTACTAGATCGAAAAAGCTATCTTCTCCATACGATCGAATTAGGACTCGAAACATTTTCCATCACTTTCGGAATAAGGGTGTAAAATTATAAATGCTTGGCGGCACGTCTTGATAGGAGATCAAAATTCTAAGTTGCATTTATCGAGACAGTTTGAATTTAGTTAAAAATATATATATTTATATCGTAGTCAACTTCATCTAAATTTATAGCACATCAGAACTTTTTGGTCTCCTCTGCAAATCGCTGTAGCTAGTGTGGCAAAGGGTTGCAGGCACGCCAACATCAGATCTTGTTCGCCGTCTTCTTTTTAAAAAGCTGAACATTTCTTCGATTTCGATCAAAGAAAAAAAAGGATATCGTTCTCCTCTTCTTCCTTTTAAAAGCTCCTTCAGTTCACATTTTAAACGAATTCAAAACTAAAAAAGTCCGAACAACAGTTAGGTCGCAAACCTTGTTCTTCCTCTCCAAATGAAACCGTATTCCCTCCGTTTTCCCCTTTTATTCATTCGCGGAATCAACAGAAAAAAAATTAAATTGAAAAAAAAGAGCTCACGATTCGTCTGTATTGAAAATCGTGAAATTGAATTCATTCCAGTCGAGTTCAAAGCCTAATCGGAGGTGAAGTCGAGGCGACGATGGCATTAAAGGCACGACGGCATGGGTCGGCAACTGGGAAGCGCGTGGATTGCGAACTGCGGGGCGTGGAGGCGATGTTCCGTACGACGCTTCGAGGTGCGGTGGGATGAGCGGTGAGGCCAGGTCACCGTGGCTGATGGGTATGGCCATATATAGAGATGTGTGCGATAGCTAGGGTCGGGGAGGAAGGTTGCGAACTCTGCTGAGCAGCATGGAGGTAGTGAGGTATTCGATCTTATCTTTTTTCAATTAAAACTTGATTTAATATATATATATATATATATATACAGATTTGAAAATATATATGTAGTTAAAACAGAAAAAATTTTATTCAGAGATATATACAGACAAGATTTAAGAGTGTATATATATATAAGATTTAAAATAGAAAACTTTTCTTCTAAGAAGTATATATGCAGATTTCTCTTTTTTATATATATATATATATATATATATATCTGTGTGTGTGTATAGATAACAGTGAAGAGAAATAATAATATAAATATAGATATACATATATATTTTAATCTAAATATATATAGTAAAAGCAGAAGATTATTTTAAATATATACAGTATATATATAAATATGTAAAGTTAGATTTTTAGAACCTATATAGTTTATTTTGAAAATAAAATAAATATACATACACATTTTTAACTTACTAAGTTTATTTTTAAATAATGGATTTGGTGGTAGATTTGTTCAATCAACCTATTTAATTTATTTTTGTTACTAAAAGATTTTTTAGGAAAATTATTAGTTTAAAATAAATCATGAATTAATTAACTTAAAACGGTAATTGATTGTTCGATTTGATCGGATATTAATAAAATCATCTAATTTGTATACAAGGTCTGAAATCGTAAAGAAAATAGCAGGTTTGGATCGGATTGCAAATTAAAGGTCAAAGGTGAGTTAATCTCACTCAAATTGGATTACTGGATTATTTGAATTGTTAAATTTAAATTATTGGTTGATTGAGTGAATGTGATAATTATTATCTGTCTGGATGTGATATATTATATGTAGTGGTATATATATTAAAGTGATTGATATTCCCGCATTATATAGCGGACGAAACTCTATGCGCCCCGCATAATAGCTGATGACCCCATATACCGCGATATCTCGCCTTGAAGGGGGATTGGTATTTTATTTTTTGACTAACATCTGTGGATGCGGGGAAACAGGTTGGAGGGATCCAACTGGATTCCTCAAAAATATTGAATTTATTTTCATATTCAGTCATATGAAATGTTGAATAATTCTGTCATATATTATGTTGGAAATATATTTATTGATGTTAAAACATATTGCTGGATATATTGTGGCATTTTAAAAATATAAATATTGAATTTTTAAAGGGAAATAAAAGAGAAAATTAAAGAAGGAAATTTATAGTAAAGATGGATAAATTTAAACAAATGAATTGGGAAAAAGCAAATAGTTGGTTTCAAAAATCCTACTTAATAAATTTCGGAATATGGGAAAAGAATATAGTCTTTGGATAAATGTAAATTAAAAAGGTTTTAAAAATTAAGGACTTAAGAAATATTGATTTTTAGGTGCAAAGGATTTAAATTTGAGTTTTAAATGAGTTGTAAAAAATAAAAAGATAAAAGGAGAATTTCGGAAATAAAGTATGAACTTGATATTTTAGATATAAATAAGGTTTTAAATCAAAATAAAAGAGTAAAACTGGAATTTATGGGTTTTGAAATAAATTTGGACAAATCAAGAAATAAGTTTTAAAGGGAATTTAATTCAGAGAATTGATTTAAAATCGATTAAGTGTTTTGAAATAGCAATTTAAAAGGAGAATGAGACTATGAAATTTATAAACGGGGTCTATAGATTAAGTGAAATAAATATCAGTGGATATTTTGGAATTTAAATTCACAATGGGAATTTATAAGGAAAGGGTAATTCGTTTAAAAATAAAAAGGTAGGTTTACTTTTAAAGGTGTGGAAAGTAAAATTTATGGATTGGGACGTAAATTAAAGTGGAAATAAATTGAGAAGGATTTGTAATGGTTAGACGGCTATATTGGAATAAAAAGTGTATTTTCCGAAAAAGCCAAGTATGTTTTCAAAGAAAGATTTTTTAGTATAAATTAGAAGTTTTAAAAAGTGTTTTAGAAAAATTATTATTTAGTTGTTTTAAAATTGTTAAAGTAAATATTTATTTAAGTTAATTATAGTAGTAATTACTTTTAAAAGGTTAAATTAGTATTTTGATGTAAAGGATAACTATTGAATGTTTATACCTTATATAATGGTTTTATTTTAAAAGTAGTTTTTGGCTAAAGTTTTTCTTGGGAAATTATTATAGAATTTCATAACGATTATTTTGAGTAAAGTGATTTAAGTAGTTTTATTTTAAATGTTTAAAGTGTATATTTTTGGAAAAGTGATTTAGTTTATGTGAAAACTAAATTTGATAAGACTCGGTGCTTTTTAGTGGAAATAAAATAATGGGTTGAATGATTGATAAATTTGATATTTAAATAACCGACTATCAATATTGGCCAATGCGCTGATCGTTTCGAAGAGACCGGGATCGGATTTAATTATCTAAAAACCATTTCGATTTGCTTTGAACATTTGCGAATGAAGACCATGAAGATGATGAAGACGGTTCGGTTTGTCCAGACCCAGGGCAACTTGTATGGACGAATGCTATCAGACCATCGTCAGGAGGACGATGAGCATTCTAAGTGAATTGTGTTCTAAAAAGGTAACGCGTAGCCTTAAGCCTCATCAACCGGGAATGGCTAAAACAGGGGAGGTGCAGCAAGGCTAAGTGGGTAGCACCCAAGTAGGGTAAGGTCATCCCTGTCTAGATGTCCCTTTTTTATCTCGGATTAGTGGGCGGTTGCTGATCCCAACCGAGGTGATCTTATTCGGACTATCCAGTAAGGGGTAGCTCCGGTCTTGTATTACAGGGGATTGGAAGTGGCCCTTGGTACTCTGATCTAGACCAGGTACTGTGACGGGCGGTACCCCAGTATCCCTTCCATTGTATGGAATTCAATCTCCAATAAGAGCCCGTACGGTTTTGATTGTGCCCAACTATGCTGGAACGTGAGATGCAATCATTTCAGCTAGATTCTATTTTACTTTCTATAGACACTACTATAATATCAGACGGATTTGATAAAAATGTTTTAGGTTATTGTAAGGTAAAAACCCGACATGTTTATTTGTGGCGTGGTCTTACGAGATACCTTTGATTTCGAAGGATTTTGGAAACTTTAATAATTCAATTGAGTGTGTTTTCTCACACTAGTTTTCCAGACTGACTCGTGTGTTATTTTATTACAATGCTCAGGTCAGATTGTGTATTACAGATACAGGATAGGATGTTGTGGAGCTTAGGAAACGAGCCGGATGGCGAGACGTATCACACATACTTGATGCATATTCCGCTGTGCAGTGTAAGCTGTACAGTCAGCTTTTGTGAGGACAAGTTATTATAACTGTCCAGTTATGTGTTATGGATTGTGTTGTAATCTGATGATTGTAAGTATTATACAGTTACAGATTCTTTTGTATAAAAATATGTTGTTATATATTATATTTTGTTCCGCTGCGATTGTGCGATTCTGATGTTGTTTTCTATTTCTTCTTCTACCTCTTTCTTCTTACCTAATGGTTCGTATTTCCGTCCACTTTGAGTTGAACTGATGAAGATTATTGTCGACTCAAAGGGGTACGGATTTGCGTGCTGTTACATTTTAATAAAAATTAACTAAGTTAACTAAGTATTATAAAAATTAATCAAGTTTCTTGATATTAACTAAATTTAAAAGAAGAATAATAATACAATATAATAGTAGTAGTAGTAAAATAATATAATAATAATAGTGTAATAATAATAATAATAAATTAGTTATGTTTAAAATAAGTAACTAAGTTAATTAAATTTTATAATAATTAAATAAGCTAACTATTTTTAAAATTAAATAAGTTTATAATTGTGACGACCCGGAATTTTTAAGCAATTTGAATTGGAATATTTAATTGATTTGAAATATTTAAGGGTTAATTATAACTTGAATTCCAAATATCACAATTTATTTGATAATTAAATTATTGAATTAAATAGGTTGAAGTTGGGTAAAATGTTGAATCTGGGATTCTTAGCATGTTAAAAATAATTTGAAGGCTTACGAAATTTATATTAATAACACTGAAGATAATAGAAGTTGTAAAACTGAAATTAATAGAGATCAGTGCAGTTCTGAAATTTATATCGTCTAAATTGAATTTAAAAAATTGCCTTCCGAGGCACAGTCTCGGAATTTGACGAAACCAGTTCCATTGGATCCGCAATATTGAATTATTATCGGATTTCAAATTTCGTATTGATTGGAGTTAGTGTGTGAGTGTACGATATATAACCGCGTTGAAAATTTAATTGATAATAATCTAATTAATCAAGCTTCTTGTATACGCCATCCTTATCCATTCCTCAACACGCTACCTCTATTCTTCTCGTTTATAAAATATAAAGGAAGCCGTGGCCCTGCTTTCCTCTTCAAGAGAAAAATGGCCGAAGATTCGACCTTTCAAACTTAAAAAAAAAGTCACGTATGCTGCCCCCTCCGAATCGAAACACTTTTTCCCTCCAACGAAATCGAATAAATCAAAGCCGAGATTACCTTATTCCCTTCAAGCTTCCATTCTCTTTTTCGACGCTGGTTTAAAATCAAAAAAAGGGAAACGAAATTCGTTCATTCGAAAATAAAAATTAGTTAAAGAAGAAAATAATCGATGGCCGAAACTGGAATTATTGGAAGTCTCAGCGAAGAAAAGGGGAAAGAAATAGCGACTGGAGTTCGCGAAATCCTCGCCGTATGTCGCATTCGATTCGAGTCGGTCGAGAAAGCAGCCGTTCCTGGGGATGATGCTACTCCTCATATTGGAAATGATCGAGTTTTGATGGGTACTCAGGAACTCAATGGCCGCAAGGAAGAATGGATCGATCTGTTGCGTCACCAGACCTGATTCGTCGAGTTCGCCTCCTCTGATCGAAGTACTCCTCGTCGTCGCCAAGAACGGGGAGAAGACCGACTCTCTAAAGCCTAAGCATGCTCCTCCAGGGATAACATCGACTTTCAACTTGAGTATGGAAACTGTTGTTCGCGTTCGCTGTGCATGATGGCGATTTTGCCTGGAAGCTCGAAATCGATAGTAAGGTATATTTCATTTTAATTTTTATTGCGATAGGTATGTGTAGTTTAGAAGATATTTACAGAAAATAAACAGTCCCTATTTTATAAAATTTTACAGATAAATATATATGTTTTCAGATTAGAATGAAAATAAATTTTTACAGTAATAGGAAAACCCATTTCTGAAAAATTATATTATACATGCCTATTTTGATTTAATTACATATATTCATAGGTTAAAACAAAAAAAAAGAAAAGAAAAAGGGGGAAATTATTTGAAAAATCAAATTGATAGTTTAAAATAAATAAATAAACAAATAAATAAATAAATGGAAATTTAAGATGTTGGAAGATTATATATAAAAATTTGATTTTTAAAATTTTCTTGCGCAGTTGAAAATGAAGGAAAATAAGATTCAGTTACTAGACTATAGTTTAAAAAAATTTATTAATGCGTTAATTTATTTAATTAACTTATTTAAGTATTTTAAAAATGGTCAATGGAAGATTAGTTAAAACTAAATATTAGTTAGTTAAATTTATGAAATTGATTGATCGATTTGTTCAAATGTTAATAAACTATAAAATGTTTATTCAAGGTCCAAAGTCATGAAGAAAACAAGCTGGTTTGGTTTGGATTGCATAAACAATCAAAGGTGAGTTAATCTCACTTAGTTAAATTTAAATTTAAATAATTAAATTTAAATAATTGTTTGAATGGTTGAATTGATTGATGTGTTATAGTCTGGTATATTTTGGGATTGGTATTTATGTTGTGCTAACGTCTGTGGATGCAGGGAAAACAGGTTGGAGGGATCCAACTGGATTCCTCAAAATTTATTCAAATTATTTAATATTTTGTGTTGTGATTATTTGATATTCTCTGATGAATATATTGGAATATTGAATGCTCTGTTTTGATTGAATATATTTGGATATAATGAGTTACCAAAAATGTATAAATTGGATTTTGGAAAGAAAATAAAAGAGGTGAAATTGTAAGCGAAATAATTATAGAAAAATTTGAATAAAGTAAGAATAGATTGAAAAGAAATGGAAGGGATATTAAAATACTAATAAATAACTTCGAGTATGGTAAAAGAATTTTGAATTAAATAGAAATTAATGAATTGTAAACTTAAGTGATATCAATTAAAGGAATAAAGAATTATTTTAAACTTTAAAGTTTAAATTTATTTAAAAGGGTAAAGAAGTAATTTGAGAAATCTAAATTGGTATATCAGTTAAAAATATTTTAACTCATAACAAAGGATTTAAATCTGAAGTTAATGGAATTGGGAACAAATGGAGTAAATGGGATTTAAATTTGGAAATTAATTCTAAGTATTTGAAAATTGGAAATTTAAAGAAGAATGTGAAGAGAAGTATATTTCTCTGGATAGCCAAGTACGTTTAAAGTAAATTTTTAAATATAAGATAAAAAGTTTTTAATGTTGCTTTAAAATGTATGTTTTAGAAATTTATTATTTCTAAATATCTAAAGTCTAAAAGTAAATATTTTTTTCAAATCTATTTTCGTAGTAATTATGTAAAAAGTAACTTAGTATTTTGTTTTAAAATGTGGAAACCTAGTTTTATATTTTATAAAGTAACCTTATTTTCAAATATTCATATAGTATGTATTTTTAACAAATTATTGACGTAGTTTTTAACTTAAATTTTTTACAATATATTTCAAAGTAAAGCGTTTTAAATTATTTTAAAAATTTTAAGTTTTGTGCTTGGTGATTTCAGTGGAAATAGAAAATATTTGGAATTTATTCTGAGAAAGGAAGATAGTTTGTAAACTGTTTTCAAAAAGGATTTTAAAAGTGGAAATATATCTTGTGAAGATATTTTTGGGAATTAATAAATAACTTGGGAAATTATTTATTGGTTGATGGTTGTTTATGAATGTTAATTGATAGTTAAATAACCGACTATCAATATTGGCCAAATGCGCTGATCGTTTCGAAGAGACCGGGATCGAGATTTATTTCTCGAAAACCACTTCGATCCGGTTTGTACGTTTCGTGGGAAACGAGTTTGGATTCGAAGTGAAGCTGTGAAGTGCAACGGTTAGTCGCTACTAATCCTGAGGATATTTCCAAAATGGATGTAGTAGGAATAGTGCCTTCAGTTCCGTTCGAACCCGGGACGGACTTGTATGGATGAATGCTTTCAGAACATCGTCAGGTGACGATGAGCATTCTAAGGGATATCGTTCTAAAGGTAACGCTTAGCCTCAAACCTCATCAACCGGGAATGACTGAAAATCAGGGGATATTCAACAAGGCTTCGTAGGTAGCCCCCACTTGAGAGTAAGGTCATCCCTGTCTAGATGTCCCTTTTTATTCGGCTTAGTGGTGCGTTTGCTGATCCCAACCGTGGGGTAATCTTATTCGAAACTGTCCAGTAAGGGATGGGTCCGGCCATGTGTTGCAGGGGATCGGGCGTGGTCCTCGGTACGGTGATCTAGGCCCCGTACTGTGACAGGTGGTACCCCAGTGCCTAGTCATTAGTTGGAAATCCATTCTCCCTACGAGCCTTGTACGAGTTTTGTTTGTATTACTCACTCTGTGGCCAGTAGCTGGAATTTAATAGATGTAACAATTTCGGCTATTTTATAAGTATTTGTATATAGACCTTATTATAATATCTGAGGATTTCTATAAAAAGTGTTTTAGCTATTGTAAGGTAAAAATCCGACATGTTTATTTGTGGCGTGGTCTTACGAGATGCTTTTGTTTTCAATGGATTTTTGAAACTTTAATAATCAACTGAGTGTGATTTTCTCACGCTGGTATTCCAGACTAACTCGGGTGTTATTTAACTATAATGCTCGGGTCATACCGAGTATTATAGGGTACAGGATATGATGATGTGGAGCTCAAGAAACGAGCTGGATGACGATACGTACTTAAGTACATGTTTTATACATATTCTGCTGTGTTGAGTAGGTGTGTATTCAGTTGTATCTTATTGATGTTGAGCTGTGATTGATGTACTCTGATGATGTATGTATAAAACAGATATATTATCTTTTGTGTAAAGATCCGTTATCATATATTATATTTTATTCCGCTGCGATGGTTAGATTCTGATGTTGTTTTCTGTTTTCTCTTCTTCTACCTCTTCTTCTTTAACCAAATGGTTCGTATTTCTGTGCCTCTTGAGTTGGTTGATGTAGAACAGTGTTGACTCAAGGGGTACGGATTTGCGGGCCGTTACACTTAGTATGAGAGCTTAGGTTGGTGACAACCTTGGCTCTGGTGGGAATTACTCATAGAATAGAGTCTGAAGTACTCTAGAATGAGTTTGAGAGTATTAATAGATATGAGAGCGTATTTGTTAGTGAATAAAAAATTGTTTTATATTGTGTTGATTTATCGGTTGAGTGTTTATGGATTCTGTTCGATATGTGGGACGCCATGTATCGATAGGGATTTCTAAACTCTTAAACAAGATAATCCGACACAATATTGTTTTAAAAAGGGTAAATGAAATAATTTTACCCAAATTATTTTTGTATATAAAGAAAATAATTTTTCTTAAATCATTATATTATATATGGATGCTTAGTTGATAGAAAGTAATAAAATTTAATTATTATCATTATGGTATGAGAATTGAATTAGAAATTGAAATAATAACCAAAGATTAAGGAATAAATAAATAAATAAATGGGATTTGTAAATGTGGTTTATAATTGACTAAGGAATTGAAACTATAGTTTAAAAACTAAGAAATAAATTCATATACAAATGAAATTAGTAAGTATAAATTATAAATGTTAATTATAGTGTGATTAATAATTTAAATAAGATAAAACTCCAAAATAATGTTTAAATATAAATTTAAAGAATTTGGAATTTGGAAAAAATTGGAAATTTAAATTTCCTTTGAATTTGAAAATGTTTCTGAAAGTTCCAGAGTAATGTTTTGGATGGATTTCAAATTTGGAGTTTGGGAAAAAAAAATTGAATCGGATTTGAACTCTGGAGAGTTTGGAATATATTAAGGGATTTTAGAAAGAGAATAAAAGCATTGAACTCTTTTGGTCGCTAGAAAATAACTTCGGTGATGACTGCAGCATCATCGATGTTCATTTTCGAGTTTCCAGAAGAGAAATTGCTACCAAATTGTTTTGAATTGAAATTGTTTGCAAAGGGTGAATTTGATTTTAGAAATGCAAGGAATTTTGGATATATGTGAAATCAAAGGGAAGTTTGAAATGTTAAAAGACCGTTTAAACTCTGAAATCTTAACTAAGAATGTTTATAGCATATAAAAAGTTGGATAACTTGTAAATTTGGAATTTGTTGAAATAAAATTCAACTTTGCAAGTAAGTAAAGTGAAACTGAGTATGGGAATATAAAATTAAATTAGGTGAAGTTCTGTGGAATAGGAAAATTAGTCATGATGGACTAAATTAAACAAAGTATTGGGATTAAAATTGGTAAGTGCTAATTGATTCGTGTGAGTAAGCACATGAGTTGAAAATTTGTATATCGGAATTGTTAACTCCGCCTCAGCTTTGACTCAGCGACTTGAAACGATACCGACTTAAGACTCAAAGAGATGCGACCTAAGGCTTAACAGGGGTGCCGACCTAAGGCCTAAGGGATATGCCGACCTAACACTTCAACAAGTATGTCGACCTAATACTTTAAAAAGGATACCGACCTAACAGTTTAGGGAGATTGCCGACTTAACTGGTTGCCGACCTAACTGCCTTAACAGGGAGACCGACCTAAGGATTCAAAGGGAGACCGACCTAAGACCTAAGAGAAGTGCCGATCTAACACTTTAACAGGGTCGCCGACTTAACCACCTTAATAAGGTTACCGACCTAAAATGCAGCCGACCTATGACCAATGTTAGGCCGGACATGAATTGAGCAAAGGAAGTCAATGCCGCTGCAGGGCACAGTGATCTCTTAGCTCGTACACGACCTTGGACTCATCAGTTGGGTCGCGACTTACGACTTACCAGACTAACTCGGCCGCGACCTAAAAGCCACTGAATGAAGAACCCGATGCCGTGTTACTAGGAAGTGGAGGAGTTAGCTCGGAGGCGACTTGGGACTTGAACGAAAATACCTCTATGAAGCCCGGGCTCGCTTTAAACCGGTTGCAACTAGTTGAGTCGTCCACAACCCAACTTTAGTCGGTGGCGACTCAGGACTTGGGAAAAATTCTTAAACAGATTTGCCTATAAATATAAAGCCATCTCCAACATTCGAGGGACTTTTGGCCAACCACTTCATGCGCCAATACTCTGCTGAATTCTCAACTCACCCGACACTTCAAGTTCGAAAGGCATCTCAACTAACTTCAAGGGAAAATCTAACGCAATCTACATGGATTCGAAAAATTCTTCTCTACCAAAGTTCTAGTTGTTTGTCTCGTCATAATTGTAATTGAAGATTGTTGTAAAGTTGTAATCGATTTAGCAATAAAGAGAATTAAAGTGGACGTAGGCTTGCCTTGAGCCGAACCACTATAAAATCGTTGTTATTCACTGTTTTTTCTATGGTCTTCTGTTTATACTCTGTTCCCAAATCATCGGGTGGTGCTTTCACAACTACACTTTATACATCGGGGTGTTAGCGTTCAAATTTTAGCGTTAACATTTTTGGTGCTTTCACTGAGAATTGAACTCAGGCAAATCGTCATCATTGCTCCACGGAAGTTTGTTGAAGTAATCTCTCTGAAGACTAGAAGTTTATCTGAAATCATGGCTCCGGGGAGAAAGAGTAGATCTGTTAGATCTGGAAATGTTCAAGAGGGAACCTCCGCTTCCCCAGTACTTAATCAAGCCACTCCACCTGTTGGAGTTACAAAAGCGGAGTTGGATGCTGTAATCTTAGGGCTGAACCAGCAGATAAATGCCCAAAGTGCACAATTGGAAGCTCAGAACGTCCAAAATGCCCTAATTTTGAATAAGTTGAATGACTTGCTTGGGGTAAACCGTCAACCAACGGGTAATGAAAGGAACTTTGCTAGCAACATTCATGAGGATGAAGAAAGAAACATTCCTGAGAGGGCTGCTAGCCCCTTTGAGCGGACATTTCCTGATGTTTGTGGATCTAAAGCTCGAAATGATGAGGGGTATCTTTCTGAAATGGTTCGACAAATCATGAAAGAAAGCATGCAAAGGAATGAAGATGAGAAGGAATGAGGTTTCGCTCCAAGTAATACCCCGTTTACCGAAAGAATCTTAAAGGCTGAGTTCCCAAGGAAGTTCGTCCCTCCAACTATCCCATCTTACAAAGGAACAAGTGATCCGAACGAATTCTTGTATAAGTATGATTGGCACATGACAGGTGCCAGAGCTTCTGATGAAATAAAGTGCCGATATTTTCCTATATATCTGGAAGGTGTAGCTCTGCTTTGGTTCACCAAGTTGCCAATCCGGTCTATAGATCAGTTTTCTGACTTAACCCGGAAATTCAAGGAGCAGTTCAGACTATACGGTTCAAAAGCCAAAGATATTATGTCGTTGTCAAGTTTAGAGCAGAATCCAGGTGAGACTATCAGATCTTTCTTGAATCGCTTTAATATAGCGCTGGCCGAGGTAGACAATGCAGAACCACGGATGATCTTGACCTATCTGATGAGGGCCATCGACAAGTCGAGCGAATTTGGAAAATGGCTTAACATGAAGGAACCAAATTCCCTTGAAAAATTCTACAAGAAAGCAGATGAGTTCATACGTCTGGAAAGCCATCCTGTACCGGTAAAGGCAGCATTGGAAAAAGATGAAGATAATGTTGTTGCCCCACGCAAGAATGAATCTGTAGGACAGAAAAGGGAAAATAATGATGGGAAGAGACAGAAAAATCTGAAGAAGCCTCGTTCCTTCAAGCCATCGGAATATACCCCTTTATCAGATACGCCGGAGCGTATTTACCTTGCCACTAAAGATTCTGTTGATTATCCTAAACCTCCCGTTCTGAGAACCGGGAAAAAAGCTGTACAAAGCGGAAAGTTTTGCCGCTTCCATAATCAACCTGGTCATGATACCAATGAATGCCGCCAATTGAAAATTTTGATTGAAGAATTGATAAGGGAAAACAAGCTGCAGCAATTTGTGGAAAAGAATAGCAACAATCCCGCTTCGACTAGTCAGGGGCAACGAGCTCCTGCTCATCAACCCAGGACAAGTGAGAAGACTGCAGGGCATGAATCCGGAAGGCCTGTCATCAATGTCATTACGGGAGGACCTCACCCAGCAGGCAGGAGCTGGGGTGAGATGGAAAGGTATACCCGAGCTTTGAAGTATGTACCGACCGAGGAAGATGTATTTGTTTTGGAAGGTGCTATGCCCCTGAAACAACAAAAAACTTTCAATGATGATATTATGTTCAGAGCCAGGGATTCCACAGGTATTGAAGCTCCTGCCTTGGATCCCTTAGTCATCTCAGCTGGTATCGGGCCAGCTATTGTCAGAAGAGTTCTCATTGATTGTGGCGCATCCTGCAATATCCTCTTCAAGAAAACATTCGACCAAATGAAGATCCCTATGGCTGATGTGCAAGCATCATCGCAAAAAATCGCTGGCTTCACTGGGGAGCCAAAACAGCCGATAGGAACCGTTGATTTTCTTGTAGAACTTGGAGAGGGAGAAAGGAAAGTGGTCCGCAAGCAAACTTTTGTGATTGTTGACGAGTTTTCTGCTTATAATGCTTTCCTTGGTCGTCCAACTCTCGCAGCATTCAAAGCTGTTCTGGCCCCATGGTGCCTCACCATTAAATTTCCCACAGATAATGGAGTGGGAGTTATAAAAGGGGATCAAAATGCTGGGCGGGAGTGTTATCTGACAGAGCTACGAGAAACAAGGAAAAGAGAGATGGGAAAGGATGCGGCAACCCCAGTCCGCATCAAAGAACCAGCCTTGTAGCAATTACAGGGCGGACCCTGCACTGGCGAGCACAGCGGAGCATGGAAAGAGATGGATCCTAGGAAAGCCAGTGCAGGGGAGAATAGAGTGGTACCAGTGGAAACGACAATACCAGTACCTGTTGACCCAAAGGACCCAAACAAGGTGTTGAATGTGGGTTCACAACTTAATATGTCAATTCAGAATATCCTAATATCTTTTTTAAAGGCAAATTTGGATATTTTTGCTTGGACTCATGCCGATATGTGCGGAATATCCCCAGAAGTTGCAGTACACGCTCTAAATATTGATCCAAAATTTACACCTATGAAGCAGAAAAGGAGAACTCAAGGTCCAGAAAGGTCAGCAGCGTTAAAAGAAGAAGTTGATCGGCTCATGGAGAATAATTTTATCAAAGAATCTACCTATTCGAATTGGGTTTCAAATCCAGTGCTGGTAAAGAAAGCCAACGGAAAATGGAGAGTGTGCATGATTTTTCAGATCTAAACAAGGCCTGCCCCAAAGACTGCTTCCCATTACCCAGGATCGATCAACTAGTAGACGGAACAGCGGGACACGAATTGTTATCTTTTATGGATGCCTACTCTGGATATAACCAGATCATGATGCATGAGCCAGATCAGGAGGATACGAGCTTTATCACCGACGTTGGTCTTTACTGCTACAGAGTTATGCCCTTCGGGCTGAAGAATGCAGGGGCAGCATACCAAAGACTTGTTAATGCTATGTTCAAACCGCAATTGGGCAAGACTATGGAAGTCTACGTCGATGACTTGTTAGTAAAGTCTAAGAAAGCAGTGGATCACATAGAACACTTAGAAGACATGTTCGCAGTCCTCCGAAAATACGGAATGAAGCTCAACCCTTTAAAATGTTTATTTGGAGTGGAATCCGGAAAGTTTTTTGGTTTCATCGTGAGCGCTAGGGGCATTGAGGTTAGTCCAGCTCAAATTACCGCTTTAAAGGAAGTCAAAGCTCCTACAACGAAGAAGGAATTGCAAAGTCTCAATGGAAAAGTCGCCTCCTTGAGTCGGTTCATTTCCAAAGCCACAGATAAATGCATCCCATTCTTTGACGCCCTAAAGAAAGGAAAGAAAAACTTCGATTGGACTCCCGAATGCCAAAAAGCCTTTGATGAATTGATTCGCCATATGGAAACGCCTCCAATACTTTCTAGGCCTGGCGATGGCGAGGATCTTCTTATATACTTGGCAGTATCATCTCATGCTTTAAGTGCAGCGCTGATACGAGAAGACAAGAGGATTCAACATCCAGTTTACTATATCAGCAAAAGACTCACTGGGGCAGAGATGAATTACTCTAAGTTGGAAAAACTCGCCTATTGCCTACTGATTGCATCCAGGAAGTTGAGGCAATATTTCCAAGCTCACCCTATCAGAGTCCTCACTGATCAACGTTTAAAGCAAGTCCTGTTTCGCCCTGAGACTTCAGGTCGTCTTCTAAAGTGGAATATTGAACTCAGTCAATATGACATCACTTATCATCCCCGAAAAGCAATCAACGGACAAGCTTTAGCGGATTTCATCGCAGAATTCACAGATAAGGGTAACAGTGAGGAGGAAGCGGTCGACG
Source organism: Allium cepa (assembly GCA_030765085.1). Classification (NCBI taxonomy): domain Eukaryota; kingdom Viridiplantae; phylum Streptophyta; class Magnoliopsida; order Asparagales; family Amaryllidaceae; genus Allium; species Allium cepa. Next base: position 883,133,481 of record CM060943.1, on the reverse strand, counting down.
ATTCCCCAATCCAATGGAAGTTATATGTCGATGGCGCGAGAAATGACTACTGTTCTGGAGCCGGAGTTGTACTTGAGACCCCTGAAGGTCAATCATTATGCTATGCACTATGATTGGAATTTCTTTCAACAAACAATGAAGCAGAATACGAAGCCCTTATCGCTGGCCTAAGGATTGCTAAAGAACTAAACATCCGAGCATTACAGATCTTCAGTGATTCTGCTTATTGTATGCCAAGTCAAGAAGGAATTCCAAGCGAAAGGGGGAAATCTGCCCGCCTACTTGTCAAAGGCTTGGGAACTCCTGGGTGACTTCGATCATTACATGATAAGTCATATTCCTCGAGAAGAAAACACGAAAGCAGATTCTCTCGCAAAGTACTCTAGCACAGGCAAAGCTCAATTTCTGGGGTTGACTCCAGTGGAGGTCCTGTCGGCTCCGAGCATTGATGAGATGGATATTTATTGGATCATGAGCGTGTCTCAAGAGCAAGAATCATGGATGACTCCAATAACAGAATATCTGCTCAATGGCTCTTTACCGGAAAATTCAAAAGAACGAAAGAAGCTACTGAGGAAAGCCTCTCGCTATATAGTCCAGGATGGCCAGTTATACAGACGGGGATTCAAATCTGGACTCAAATATGCCATTGTTGCTATAGATTATTTTACTAAGTGGGCAGAAGCTGAACCACTGGCTACTATCACCTAAAAAAAGATGATATGTTTTGTGACTAAAAGTATCATTTGCAGATATGGTGTGCCTCAAAAAATAATTACAGACAATGGTACTCAGTTCGAAAGTGAAGAATTCCAAGATTTTTGCAAACGATTCAAAATCCAAAAAAGCTTCTCAGCAGTAGCTCATCCGCAGGCAAACGGGCAGGTGGAAGCAGTAAATAAAATTATCAAGTCAACCATCAAGAAGCAGCTTGAAAGAGCGAAAGGTGGTTGGGTCGATAAGCTACCACTAGCACTATGGGCATACAGAACTACCCACAAAACTGTGACTGGGCATACTCCGTTTTCATTGGCATACGGAACAGAGGCAATGATTCCGGTACAAACAGAGGTCCCTTCACATAGAAGAATCCATTTCAATCAAGCGGAGAATGAAAAACTACAGCTTGAGGCACTAGATCTCCTTGATGAAAAAAGAGAAGAGGCTGAGCTCAGAATCGCATCTCATCAGCAAAGGATAGCCAGACATTTCAATTCCAAAGTTCGTCAACGCAGCTTTGAAATTGGAGATCTAGTCCTAAAGAGAATTATGACAGCGACAGGTGTGTTTGGGCCGAATTGGGAAGGACCATATGTCATAGGTCAGAAGCTTCTTGACGGCACATTCAAACTCACTACTGTCGAAGGAGATCGAATTCCAAGAGCTTGGAACAGCAATCACTTGCATCCATACTTTACTTGATAGCTTTGTTGAAATATTGTAAAAAGAATTATGAATGTATGGTTCCTGTAATTGAAAGCGATTGTAAAACCGATGCAAGTGAATAATGAAAGACTATAAAGTGGATGTAGGCCCAAATTCTTGGCCGAACCACTATAAATCTTGTGTTCCTTATTATTATTACATGTTTGCTTTATTTTCGATATGAAAAGTACATTAAATGTATTACTGAAATGTCGATTTAAATTTTTGCAGGCAACAAAAACAAAACTTGCACATTACAAGACCAAGTGATTCTTGTTATCATTCAACAAACAAATTCCAAGTCACAAAATTCCCGAGCTTAAATCCTAGATAAGAAGATCTTCAATTGAACGGTCAATGATTTCGTCGAAAACGGGCTTTAGCTAATAAATTGAGAAGTTTGAACAAACAAACATCCGATTAAGAAGCTTATGTCCGTTCTCGTAAACTGGCCTAGCAATGAAGTACACTTCTTTGGATTAAACAAATTACTTGTAAGAGAAGGGAGTGCAAGCTTAAAAAAAAATATGGAGGATCACTAAAAAGGCACAAGCAAGTGGACAAGGAACAACTAAAGCCCTCTTCGGAGGCACAAGTCCTCTTTGGAGGCACAACTCTTCGGAGGATAAAGACCTCTAACGAAGCATATGCCGCAAAAAAAAGAAAGTTCTCTACTCAACCAAAAAAGATTGGAGGAGTCATGACCCTCCAACCATAAGAGAGTAACTTCCAGGCAATCTTCGGAGGCCCATTTCACCAGGAGTTGAAGTGTTATAACCGCTCTTCGGAATTTCACTTCACCAGAGTTGAAATGTAAAACAAAATAAAAGCCCTCTTCGGAGGTCCATTTCACCAGGAGTTGAAGTGTTACAACCGCTCTTCGGAATTTCACTTCACCAAAGTTGAAATGTAAAACAAAATAAAAGCCCTCTTTGGAGGCCCATTTCACCAGGAGTTGAAGTGTTACAACCGCTCTTCGGAATTTCACTTCACCAGAGTTGAAATGTAAAAAAAAATAAAAGCCCTCTTCGGAGGCCCATTTCACCAGGAGTTGAAGTGTTACAACCGCTCTTCGGAATTTCACTTCACCAGAGTTGAAATGTAAAACAAAATAAAAGCCCTCTTCGGAGGCACATTTCACCAGGAGTTGAAGTGTTACAACCGCTCTTCGGAATTTCACTTCACCAGAGTTGAAATGTAAAACAAAATAAAAGCCCTCTTCGGAGGCCCATTTCACCAGGAGTTGAAGTGTTACAACCGCTCTTCGGAATTTCACTTCACCAGAGTTGAAATGTAAAACAAAATAAAAGCCCTCTTCGGAGGCCCATTTCGCCAGGAGTTGAAGTGTAACAACCGCTCTTCGGAGTTTCACTTCACCAGAGATGAAATGCTAAAAAAAAAGGACCTCTTCCCAGAGGCACAATAAGACAGAAAGACCTCTTCCCAGAGGCAGAAATGAAAAGACCTCCTCCCGGAGACACAATCAAGCAGAAAAGACCTCTTCGGAGGCACATGTTTCACCAAGATTGAAGTAAAACTTCCAAGTGTTGAAACGTGAAAAAGTTTTCCTCAGAGGTGCAACTTTTCAAAGAAACAAAAATCAAGAAGCCCTTTACTGTGGCAAGTAAAAAAAAAAAAATCTTCATTAAGAGCACACTTTAACTTTCAAAGGAAGAGTGAATTACTTATTCTAGAAAATTCTCTTCCTCAAAAAGAAGTTGAAGTACTTTACAAATACCCGCTCTACCACATAGAAGATTTCATTCAATAAAATGTGTATATGCACAAAATAAAGAGTGATATCTTCGAAAGTTGAAGCGAAGAAACTTATTTGTGCTCTATTTTTTAATGAAATCATATTCCTCCAAATGTGGAATAATTATTCTCTAAAAAATAAAATCACAACTTCCTCATAAAATAAAATATTACAATGGGCTTATGGTAAAGGGGCAGCATGGCGTAACTACATCGGTAAAATTGCGCTCGAACAATATATACCACAAGCTCACTGCAATATCGTACAAAGAAACTTGTACAAAAATAAATAGTAAATGCATTCTCAGATATAAACAGAAGTTTATACAAAGAAAAAGAATCATTTTATTCAACACTATTTTATATACAGGTACAGGTTCCAACAAAAGAAAAGCGGGGGGCCGGTACCCGCACAATTTCCGGTCATTGCATGCAAAAAAAAAGGCAAAAAAGCGATATGAAAGCCACAGAACCAGAGCAATCATTTCTTCTTCCGCCCACCTTTTGAGCCCGCACCTGGCCGAATGACCAACTTTTTAGGTCGGCTTGTAAGGGTAGGGGATGAAGGAGAAAGGGGCTCGATCGGACTTTCTTCCGTCTCTTCTCCGCCAGTTAAAGATTCCTTCTTATTCTTCTTCTTGGAAACTCCCTGCTTCCCTCTCTTCTTGGAGGAAGGCCCACTCCCTGGAGAAAGAAGTTTGGATAACGGTTCAGCGTCGGAGCCAGTGGGTTCTGGCGTCCTCTCGCTTCCTTCAGTTTCTTCTCCTTTCGGATCTTGAGAAGCAACGGGATCATCTAAGCCGTGAAGGGCTTCTATTTGCTCTTCCTGTGACCCGGGTTGCGAGGCAGAAGGAGGAGTGACCTTAGGAGGCGGAGAAGGAATAATTGGAGGAGGAGAAGCCTGAACAATGCCCGACGTTTTCTCTGCAGAAGGAAAAAAGTTTAAGTCAGCAAAAAGCGGAGAAAAAGGTTCACTGAGATTCAAGAAGTAGTCAAAAAGCCCATCAAGTTCATAAGAAACAGATGAGCAGTCTACTTGGGCAAGATTGTCAGTAGGGTTATTTGCAGAAGTCGGTTCCCTGATGTCAACTTCGTAAGCCTGTGCCTCGGCACTCTCGCCGCCCTCATCTCCACCTTGTATGCTTGTAATATCAGTGGTGACTTTAGTAGGAGATGGGGAATGAGAACTAGAACCGATAATGTCAATTTCGGCCGAAGGAGAAGGTTGAATAGGAGTAGTTGAGGTGATTTTTCCTGAATATTCTCCTGCCGCTGTTTCGGCCCTTAATCTTGCAAGCTGTTCTCTCCCCTTGGCAAGAGCGGCGCGAGCGTTATCATCAAGATAATGCTCTTCAAGAGATGACTCAGCGTAGCCAGCGCCTTTACCACCGAGCATATCGAGTGCTGCCTCCCAAACTTCAGCTAGTGTAATTTCATATTTGGGGCCTAGAAAGGCAAGGCTACCGCGCCCCAAGATGCTATGCAGATAGAAATCAAATAATGTTGAGCTGATGTTGGCCCTCGTTGCCTCGTGAGATTCTTCAGCTGCAATTTTGCCGGCAACGGCCTCATCACGCTTCATTTCAACTTTAGAAAGTTGAAGCTTAAGCATTTGGATCTCTGCCTCTTGGGAGTTATTCTTCTTCCGAAGCTCTTCAATGTCAGCGACATAGCCCTTGCTAATTCTTTTCTGCACTTCGAGTCTGTCTTCGGCATCCCTTTGGCCAGCATGGGCATCTCTCACTTGTTTGAGGAGCACTTCTTCTTTTTGAGAATAAGAAGTAGAGGAAGCAGCAAGCTCTTGTTTCAGTTCTTCAACTTTTGCTTCAAGCTCCTCATTGTAAGAAGCAATGCTTCTCATCTCGGTGTCATGTTGCTCGAGCACCTTTTGCCATTCGGCTTTGTCATTTTCCATGGTGAGCATGGCCTCTATGTTTGCACGATTAACCCTCTGAAGCTCGTCAACAATTTTCTGCCAGTTCGACATCCTCTCAATATCAAGCTTAACGGCGTCAAGGTTTCATAACATGGCAGACTTGTCAATGGGGACCAAGTCAAGGTCAAACCTTACTCCCTTCAGACACCACTGAGGAAATCGACTTTGCAAAGTGGCAGGAGCCGGTCCAACTTGGAATTTGGGTCTGCTAATTATAGTTTGGATGTCTGACTTCCCGAGAGCGGGAGAGCCGGAAGGAATATCAAGCGAGGCAGGGGAGGTAACCCTTTCAGGAGATGTAGTGGTGTGCTTCTCACCATGTCGGGCTCTCTTGCTCGAATCTTCAACCACATGACCTTTTCCTCTGTCATCATGGGTTTTTCTTTTATGGGAATCGTCACCTCTCTGTGAAGAATCATGACGCTCTTCCCTCTCTCTTCTTTCGTAGCGCTCCTCTTGAACCCTCTTCTCTTGAGCCTTTCGGGCGGCTCTTTCTTCATCAGATTCTCTGTAAGAGGGGAGGTAACGCCTATAATCATATTGGCTATGCCTCCCGTAGCGCTGGAAATCATCGTAGTATGAGATGCTGCGCCCCATCGGAGAATCTGAAATAAAAAAAAGATAAGTTTTAGAGGTCTTCAAAGTACAAAAAGTGAGAAACATAAAAGTGCCGAAAAGAAATTCTAAGTGTGTGTGGCGTGCAAACTACGCGCATCAAACTACGAACCACTCTTTAATTGAGGAGTGGTTGTGGGTGTAATAGTCAGTGTCAACTCCTGAGTTGACGGAGTCTGCTGCAGGACAGAAGTTGCTTCAACTACTGAAGAAGAAACCCCAGTAGTGATAGGATCATCTTTAAAGATTTCTTGCGAGGTGGCAAAAAGGTCGCTCAGCCCTTCGAATGTATCATCCCTGCTCTGCTTGGCAAGGCTAGTTTTCTCGGCTTCTTCGCCAGATTTCTGTGAACGTCGGGGAGATCCTTGAGGCTCCTCTTCCTCAATAACCGGGGCAAGTTCGTCAGATGGCCCCGCAACATCAATAGAAGTGGAACATTTCACTAGCAAAGCCTCGGGAGCAGGTCCTTTTGGTTTGGATGTATCTGTAGAAGCTGGGGCATCCAATGCTCTAGCCGGGGAGTCTGGGATTTCATGAGGATGTGTACAACGAGAAGTATGCAAAATCCCGTATTGGTGCAATAATTCATCCCCCAACAAAAACTTGATGCTTCTCTCTGCTACAGCCACGGCACTCAATCTATCGAAAGTTTGCTTATGGACCGGATCTCTAGAGGGAAGAGGAAGTGCTGAAAAGAGCAAAGAATGAAATTAGCAATTGGTAATTCGGATCTCGACAAAGTTTAAAAATGGAGACAAGTAATCTTACTTCCTACTCTCCAATCGGCATAAAACCCTGGGGGGCAGCGAGCAAAGAAAAATTGGTTCAGAAATCCATGAACGCTTTCGGTAAGGTCGGAAATAAGTTTGCGGTTTCTAGCACTCCTCACAATTATAAGGGAAGGATGATCTCTACTCTTTGCAAACGAGCATAAATAACGGATTTCTTCAAAACTCGGTAAGCGATCAAAAGTTCTTCTGAACAAAACGCACAACCCCATCAAGATGGCATAACCATTAGGATGAAGTTGGGACGGAGAGATTGACAACCGAAGGAGAAGAATTCGAAGAAAGTCATTAAAAGGAGGGATCGCTCCGCTTAAACACATTTGACGATTGATTGCAATAAAGCCACGGGGAGGATTGTCGGCAGTATCACTTGGCCCAGGGAGCAGGACATCACTCTCAGTAAAACCAAATTGAGTGCGCAGCTGAGTAAATGCTCTCGGGGTTAGAATGGTTGGAGTTCTCTCTGGAGGGTTCTCTATAGGTAGAGCTACCGGAAAGGTCTCTTCAGCTTGAGCTACCTCTTCTTCTTCTTGGTGGGAAGTCATTCTACACAAACAACTGGATATTCAAACATGAAGGTGCACGTTTCCTAAAGTGTGTGGAGTGTTGTGTAAAATCAATCAAGCAGTAAACAAATGTAACTGGAATAAAAACTAGCAAGCATTTGTCAGTTATAAAGTCCAAGGTTCATTGTTTTAATATGCAAGTGTAATGTTGATGCAAGCAAATCAGTTCAAGTTAGCGATGCTTTGCATTAATACTTCACTTTAGTTGATTGGTTCACAGCATTTCATACAGTGTATTTAAGTTGATTACTTTATGTCGACTAATCTGTCATTTGATGTGGGCAGTCAATGGCAATATATTCGCCTTGGTTTTTGTGATTGTTGTTTTCAGCAGGTTGTTAGCCTATGAGACAATGTGGTCTATGAAATAAAGCAACAAAGTTAAAACGATCCAGAATTTAAGCAGCTTAGTACAATAGATCAAGTTAAGAATTCAAATTGGAACTATGCTTTTAAGTGAGAATTCGAGTTGGGCATCCAAGTGTTAACTCGGCTGCGACCCAAGGAATTTCTCGCGACTTAAGGTTAGGTTTCTGGTTCCTTAAAGCGGCAGTTCTTTAGGTCGTGGAGGATAGTAAGGAGGAAGGCTTTGGTTCAAAAAGTGGTGTGAAATTCTCTAAGGGATAACTCGGCCACGGTTTAAGTGTTAACTTGGCCACGGTTTAAGTGTTAACTTGGCCACGATTTAGGGGTTAACTCGGCCACGGTTCAAGGTTAAATCAGTAGAAGATTAGATCGGCAGATTTCCCCAAGGGTTAATTCGGCTATGATCTAAGGGTAAAGTCGGCCAAAGGTTAGGTCACCCAAAATTACTGGGTCGCGTCCAGGTCAGTATCCCATTCCCCTCAACCTGTTAACCCGCTAACCGCTCCATCCACAAAAAAAAACCCTCAATCCATTCACGTTGTCTCATTCGTGATATCGGATCATCCACTAGGACAGTTCAAAATCACCCAAATTCAATGCTTAGCCATCCTAACGCAAATCAAAATCAACTAGCCAGAAGCAGTACACCATCTCCATCATCTCGTCGATCATTTAGAGCCAAAACCAAGCAAACTCGAGCTCACAAACTACTGGCGCAATGAGGTTCGTAGTAAAGCAGCGCGCAAGAAGTGGGTTCGGTTTGAATAGAATTCGTGAATCGATAAGGGATCAAGGGAAGAACAGGTTTTACTTACGTGATAAACAACAAAGATTATCGGTGATTGTTTGGAATGGAATCGCCTTTTGGAGCTTGAGAAAGTCTTTAATGGCAGAAGCAAGAGAGAAAGTAATGAGAAGAAAGGAGAGAATATGCGACTTATAGTAGAGAGACCTAAAGCGGCGCGTGTGACCAAACTGTTAGGTCGTACATGACCTACCGACCAAAAGAGTGGACGAGTTAGAGGGTATCGAAGCACACGACCTAACCAGTAGGCGTATACTTCGAGGGGCAATTGTTAACTCCGCCTCAGCTTTGACTCAGCAACTTGAAACGATACCGACTTAAGACTCAAAGAGATGCCGACCTAAGGCTTAACAGGGGTGCCGACCTAAGGCCTAAGGGATATGCCGACCTAACACTTCAACAAGTATGTCGACCTAATACTTTAAAAAGGATACCGACCTAACAGTTTAGGGAGATTGCCGACTTAACTGGTTGCCGACCTAACTGCCTTAACAGGGAGACCGACCTAAGGCTTCAAAGGGAGACCGACCTAAGACCTAAGAGAAGTGCCGATCTAACACTTTAACAGGGTCGCCGACTTAACCACCTTAATAAGGTTACCGACCTAAAATGCAGCCGACCTATGACCAATGTTAGGCCGGACATGAATTGAGCAAAGGAAGTCAATGCCGCTGCAGGGCACAGTGATCTCTTAGCTCGTACACGACCTTGGACTCATCAGTTGGGTCGCGACTTACAACTTACCAGACTAACTCGGCCGCGACCTAAAAGCCACTGAATGAAGAACCCGATGCCGTGTTACTAGGAAGGGGAGGAGTTAGCTCGGAGGCGACTTGGGACTTGAACGAAGATACCTCTATGAAGCCCGGGCTCGCTTTAAACCGGTTGCAACTAGTTAAGTCGTCCACGACCCAACTTAAGTCGGTGGCGACTCAGGACTTGAGAAAAATTCTTAAACAGATTTGCCTATAAATAGAAAGCCATCTCCAACATTCGGGGGACTTTTGGCCAATCACTTCACGCGCCAATACTCTGCTGAATTCTCAACTCACCCGACACTTCAAGTTCGAAAGGCATCTCAACTAACTTCAAGGGAAAATCTAACGCAATCTACATGGATTCGAAAAATTCTTCTCTACCAAAGTTCTAGTTGTTTGTCTCGTCATAATTGTAACTGAAGATTGTTGTAAAGTTGTAATCGATTTAGCAATAAAGAGAATTAAAGTGGACGTAGGCTTGCCTTGAGCCGAACCACTATAAAATCGTTGTTATTCACTGTTTTTTCTGTGATCTTCTGTTTATACTCTGTTCCCGAATCATCGAGTGGTGCTTTCACAACTACACTTTATACACCGGGGTGTTAGCGTTTAAATTTTAGCGTTAACAGGAATGGTATTAAATGGAATTACGTCCTTGCTTAACAAAATTCAAAAGAATGGGGTATGGCTAGATTTAACTGGAAGTAAGCTAAATTAAATTGGATTGAAATAAATTCAGCTGAATATAGATAATATTGAATGGATTAAAATTCTTACTTAAATAAATAAATATAAACTAAGTAAGTGTTGAATTGGAATAAATAAGCTTTGGGGCTTATAAAAGAATTGAATAGCATTGAAATTAAAGAAATAATATTAAAAAAAATCCAAACTTGGGATATAAAGTAAGATTGTACTTAAGGAAATCAAATAAAATGATTTGTCAATATGAATGAAAAAGAAAATCAAGTATGGAATTATAAATTGGATGTGTTGTTGAATGAAATTTGAATTGGATTAAAATGGATATGGTGTGAGTTGTAAACAAACCCAATTCAAGCATAAATTGAATGACCTTGTTATTAATAAATGCAATAATGAATTGTTAATGTGAATTAAAATTTAAAAATGGATAAAAGGATAAACTAATTGAATAAAATAGTGAAATGGTTGGGATTTGATCAAAGGAAAAATCAAATCAAAGATTGTGAATAGGTAATAAAGTTTGGAAATAAAGTTTGAGTTGTATGGAATTGGTTTAAAATAAAAATGATTTGAGATGAAATTAAATCCAATTCGAGTATGAATAAATTAAAACGGGAATGCAACTATATAGTTTGTAAATAAGCTAGATTTGGAATGGAATTTATATACATTGAGTTAGAATCAATGTAAAGTGGTTATAAAGCTTATGTTATTATTTATTCACATAAATATTGTCGAATTGCATTAGAAAATTGGCCGTTCGACGTAAACGGAAGTAAACAAACTATATGAATCAATAGCAGTTTAATAAATTGATTTTGGCATCAATTGAAACGTATATGAGATCGTTTCGGTTAAGAATGAATTGATTGGTATGTATTTTGGATGCAAACAATTTAAATAAGTGTCGTGCGTATGGAAATTTTATAACATGCATTATATGTGAAATTTATGTGTTTGTGCCAGTATATCACATGCACTGTTTCAGGATCGATGTTTTAGCTATTTAAATTTAAGCGAAAGCTATAAACTTTCTATATATAGTACTTACATATTTAAATTGAGTAAGTACAGGTATCGGGAAGCCGTTTGGCTGGATTGGATCGCGCTAAATGCTAAATTAAATAGCCGCTTGCTTAAAAATGCTAAATAAGGTATGCCTATGCAATAAAAATAGGAAATATGAACTGTTTGTGGTTTTTTCGACCGTGTGGATCGATGTATATATATTTATATCTTATGTCAAATTGCAAAAAGCTCCTCCGTACAAAGGAGACTCTGCCAAAATTTTCCGGAAATTTTGGGAGTTAGAATTATTTTTAAATTTATCACTAACGATAAAGGATTTTAAATTGGTAAGAAAATAGAATTGAAAATGAATATTGGAATCTAATTTAAAAAAAGTGTGAATGTAAAGTAAGGTGAAATTGAAGAGATTGTTTGAAGAAACTAAAAGAAGAAAAAAGTTTGCAAATAAACTTTTACTTGAGATTTTAAATAAATTAGTAAGCAGACCTAATAAAAGGAAATGGGTAATTGCATAGGGGTTGAGATAAGATGAATACAATTCAATATTCAAAGTTTGAAGACAAAATTTAATTCAAGTAGAATTGGAAGATAGAAATCTGAATGGAAATTTGGAAAAAGTATTTAGATTGGAAAGCAATTAGTAAATTGGAGCTAATTGAATTCAAATGGGATTGTAAAGGCGTGGTGAATAGAAATGGATACAAACTCCAATAGTGAAGTGAAATAAAATAAAGAAGCAAATTAAGTGCTTATACTAAACTAAAAAAAAGAATGGTGAATTCTTAATTGAAATTGGGTATTACAAATATATTCTAAGTTAATATTTGAAGGAATAAATATTGACATTTCGTAAGAAAATCGGTAAAATGTTTCTGGAATGTTGTGATTGGATATTATTGCTAAGTCGAATATACAGGTACTGTAACGACCCGCCGCTCTGACCGCCTCTAGTCGGTAATTAAACCAACTCGAAACGTTCAAAATGACGGATTGTTGTTCAGTTTATAAAGTTTAAACAGAATCAGCCACAGAATCACAGAATAATCATAATATTATTCATAAATGAATTTTTCTTACATACATATATCAGAGTTTGTACAATACATTATATTTTATACAGCGGAACAATTTATTTTATTAAGTACAAGAAAATTTCTTGAAAAGCTTTAGTGAAGTGCTTTCCCCAACTCTCTCTAACTTCGCGGCCTGAAAATCTTCAAGCTGTAAAAATACTCGGTCTGACCCGAGCGTTTATTGCAAAACACAAAAACACTCGAGTCAGGATTAATCTTAATTCAAGTAATTAAATTTGAAATGAACTGAATAAAATGGTAACAGAGATGACGAATCACATGCATCAATTTAAATCTATTGTGGATTTTCACATTAACAATATCAATTAAATTAATTATTATTTTTTTCGAAATCTATCAATCCTGTGTGGCTGCAGTGCACACATATATTTGTACACATGTGCACTGCCTCGCCAACACGTGTGCACCAAACAAAAGCACAATCTACAAATCATGTACAAGTCAAAGTGAGGTTGCACAAGTACAAATAATACACAGCAGCACAGTGAAATGAACAAGAAACATAAGTACAGGCAGCAGTCTCAAGTGACACAGTGCAAACAGCACTGTCAAAACAGGCAGCCAAGGCAGAGTATATGCAACGCATCAAACTCAGGTGGACATATCAAAATTTTGGAAATACAAAGTATTCAAATGAACACAGTAAGCTACATGATGATCTCAATATAGCAATGACAGAGTTCATGCAAATGAAGATCACAAATGCAAGTGCAGAATCAATTTGGCACCAAACTGAACCCAACACCATAGGAACAAGATGAGACAGAAATAAATGAGGTTGCAAAGTCAAATTTTTAACAAAATGGCAAAGGTCAAGCTACTGACCAATCACACAAATGCACACAGGCACTGTTACTACATAATGCCAGCAAAAGGAGGTGAAAGCACAAAAATTATGCAATGTAATGTGAACATTGTCCATCATACATATGAATCAATTTCATATGTACAACCAACACCCAACAATGCAACAGTGAACAACACCAGTAAAAAGGGTCACAAAGAAATGGTTCCAAAATGAAATGAACCAGAGAAATGCAACTTCAAGGCATGAATCCATAGTGAAACAGACCAAGTGACAACAATGCAGAGCTCCACTAGGCAAGATGATAACCCATATATATACATACAAGAATGCATATATATATATACATACCAGAAATCAAGAAGACGATGTAACTTCAAATGAAAACATATGGGTCAGTGCAACATGTGCAACTCAGTGAATTAGAGGCAACAAAAAAATCAGGCAACAGGAGCATATGGTGGTGCAGACTACAAATCTTGCTTGATTACTTAATCTTTCCCTTCAATTTTTTTTCTGTTTATATTGTTACAGGCATATTCTTTTTAGAATTTATAACTTAAATTCATTTAAATGGGAAGATACAAATTTTCCTATTTAGTTTGAGTCTGCAATTTAAAACAGAGAGGAGCAAACAGTACTCAAATGCAAGTGCACAACTAGACCCAAGTCCAACAGACTCAAGAGAATGCAACAACATGTCAACAGAAATGGGCAGAAATCAAATTTGCAGAGAAACCCCAAATTCACATATTTTACTTCATTTAAAAACCTGATATTTTAAAAATCATAACATCCAACATCAATTCAATCTATATAGATGAATCAGAGAATTGTGTTAATTGATTTCTAACATATTTTATAAAGTTTGTACTGTAACTACTATATCTTCCCAGTTACTACATACCTAAATCATGTTTAACTAAATTTTAGATTCTAGTTCAACTTAAACAAACTTAATTTGTTCGAGAATACTCAGGCATGAATCAACTACAAAGGACAGGCATATGTGGACATGAAGACTGGAACAACTACAATTGTTTAAGGCTGAGACAAACCCAATGCACCAATGCACAGCATATAAGGTGCAGACACCAGGCTAGACAATGGAAACCAAATACAAGTTCAAGTGCTCAGTGCAGGCCACAAAATGCATGCTAAGTCCAGCTACTCAAGTATACAGTCAACAGAAATGACCAAGTGCACAACAAATTTCGTGAAACACAAAGCTAATCAGAGCCAACACAAAATGACAACAGCAGAAGTGATCAAAGCAAAGCACAAGTGTGCAGCATCAAGTAGGACATACGAGCACACAACAAAGCATGGACAAAGTTCCAAGTAAGAAATCACTAACAAGTATCCTTTTCAACAGTTTAAAAACAAATTCAGATAGCATCTGTTCTTAACAGTTAAAAATCAAATTTACAAATAGCAATTGTTCTTATCAGTTAAAAAACAAATTCAGATAGTGTCTGTTCTTACCAGTTTAAAATTAAAATCAATGGCATCTGCTCTCATCAGTTTAAATTAAAATTTAAATAGCATCTGCTCTCATCAGTTAAAAACTAACATCTGTTCTTAACAGTTTTAAAAAAAACAAATTTTATAGCATCTGTCCTCATCAGTTTAAATTAAAATTTAAATAACATCTGTTCTTATTAATTTAAAATCAAAATATCAGAGCAAATGATAGCGAATAACAACCAACAACCAACATGCAGTGACAAATCTGCTCATATCAGTTTAGATCCAAAAAAAATCCGAGCAATTGATAACGAATAACCCCCCAAAACATAGTATGCCACCAAACATCCAATTCAAACAAATTTAAACACTTGAATTAAAATCAATCGTGAGCAAAGAACTCACCTTTCACCGAAGCGAATTGGAACAACGCAAATCAATTATCAGAAACAAGCGCGAGCAAAGAGCAACATCAATCGGATTGAATCAAAGCCCCAATTGGAATTGAAGAGGTAAAGCCCTATTTTCAGATCGAACGAAATTCGGCCGCCATTTTTTTTCTGTTTTATATTTTTTTTTTCGTGTGTTTGATTCCGTGTAAAGGAGGAAAGGGGTTCGTGTATTATGCAGAGGAGAACGTGAATTTGGGCACAATTTAGGGCGTAAACAAAGGCGTTGATTGAGGCGTGTTTGTAGCTGAACCAAGTATAAGGCAGTATACTTATTTATCTTTATTTTATTTTTTATTTTCTCCTTTATTTTATGTTATATTATTTTTACCTTTTTATTTATTTTTTTCTCCTCTTTTTTTTTCAATTTAAATTCAATTAGTTTTGTTAATTGTTTTCTTTACTTTGTTTTTGTTTTGTTTATTTTATATTGATTAAAATTTTATTCCTTTTTTAATTTAAGCTAAAGAAAATTGTATTTATAACTAAACATCGATTTATAAATTTACATAAATAATAATTCTCAAAAATCCAAATTATTATTATTCCTACTCATTCGTTCAAATTTTAAATACCAATTCAATATTCAATTTCAAACTCCAAAGTTAAATTTAAATTTTATTCAACTTTAAACAGATTAAATTCTTAAATTTAATCGCCAATTTATTCTGATAATTTGAAATTCAAGTCAAATCATCATTTAAATATTTAAAATAAATTAAATATTCACAAATTAAATTGTTCAAAATTCTGCGTTGTTACAATCTTCCCTCCTTAAAAGAATTTCGTCCCGAAATTACAAGTAAGGAAAAATGATTGCTAAAATCTCACCGATATTTATATCCTACACAATTTTATAAAGTTTCAAACTCACAAATAATTATAGGATTCATTCCATTTATTTTATCTCAGCAGTTTTGTTCATCAATTTTAAAAATCAAGACACAAAAGTCTTTTACCAAATTTTTGACTTACAAAACTCAAATTTTTAAACTTGAAATCTTTCATGCTAAATATTTGCATATTACATCTTTTCCAAAGCTGTGTGCTTTCAAGATATTTTAAAGATCTTCTTCCTTAATACATTAAGTTAGAATTATGTAATTCTAATTTCAGATTATTGATTTTCTATTTAAAGTTTGAAAATACTTGATAACTCGAAGTTTAACAAGTTCATCGTCGTTCTTACAGACATTAGGCATACGCTGGCCAGGCGCAAGACTAAAAATCTCCAAGTACTAAACATACTTGCTTCAACTCCCAGTGAAAATACTTTTTAAAAATTCTTTTAAAAATGGAAAGGGAAAGCACGTTCCCCCATGGATCACAGTTTACCCGGCGGTTACGCTACTATCTCAGTAGAATCACTTGTAATCTTAGATTTCTCATCACTCTTGAATTTCGCCATGGTTGTCGCCTTAGATCGCGGTCCACACGGCAGTTACGCTACTATCTCAGTAGAATCGCTCGTAGCCTTAGGCATCACGCCCCTTGAATTTCGCTTCGGTTTCCAGATCGCAGTTTACTCGGCGGTTGCGCCACTATCTCAGTGGAATCGCTTGTAACTGTAGGCATCACGCCCCACGAATTATGCCAGCATCAATTCACATAATCCCAAACACGATGATCCATCGTGGGGGATATCATATCAGTCCCAATGGACATTCCACTAATGGAATTCTACGTAGCTACGATTTCCAATGGACACTCCACCGAGTTCCAATCACCTTCACACATAATAAATGGAAGGTACATTTCCATATCCTCAGTTTTTAGAAAACATATGTCATATACATATAGTACTTCATTTCACATTTTGTACTTATCATACCTATGTAAACTTACACAGGACTTTTCATAATAATGACTTTCCAAACTGATGGTTTTCGATTATATTCACATATATAAGTTACGAAAACTTAATTCACATTCATCACAAATAGAGGATTCCAAATTTTCCATCACGTTTAAAATTTTCCTCTAAATCGATTTGAAAATTTAAGGTTATCTCAAACCTAATTCACATTCACAATCCAATTCATTATCGACTTCACATTCGATTTGGATTTCACGTTACATCGTCAATTCTCAACACATAATTGATGTCTATCGATATATAACCTCTAAGCTCGTACGTCTCAGAGAAGGGTGTTAAGCTAAAAGAATAAATTCTCCGCCACCACAGATATATATTTAATAGAGATCAAATGCTATGTCATCAATTCACAATGTTAGACATACAATCCCAATCGACTATCCAAAATTCAAAGTTCAACTTATATTGTTTTTGGTGTCAAAGTTAAACTCAATTTTAACTCAAGATTCAATCTTTTTTGGAAGATTTCCAAGTTGAACTAATTGTTCACATTTCTCAAAATAATATCTTTACAAGATATATAATTTTCACACTTAGCCATTTGAAACTAATTTCAAATACTCATTTTTTTCAATTTATCTTTAAAAGATAAAATTTCAAACCTTTCATTTCATTTTGGAAAACATTTCCATACTTATTAAATAATAAGTAATTCACAAATTCTTTTATTTTCAACTCGGAAAATATTCGATATACTTGAATCAAAATTAAGTATATATTTCACTCTTTAAGGAAATCATTCTTTTAAACACATTTGTTTGAGTTAAAACGAATGTTGCGTAAAACATCGTTACGACAACTCAAAATCACTAGTATAGGGATTCGGATTTAAAATAGATATATAAATCCCAATACTATAAACAACATTTCCTTCCGGAAACCATTTACTATAACAACAGTGTTATAGTCCACCATTTCCTTATTTTTCTCGAAAACGCCTATTTCAACAATGAATGTTGAAATCTATGTATTCGATATTTAATGTATTTTAAAACATCTTTAAAACCATTAACTTTTTCAACTTCACTTAATTCAAAGTTTGAATTCCTCATACTTTTCACAATATTAGTTTTAAACCAATTTCAAACTTTTCAATATTAAGTTTTTCACTTAATTTAATTTTTCCGCACGTTTAAATTCAAATTCATCACTGAATTTATTAAACCTATAATGGATTATCCTGTTGACAATTTCAAATTTGAAATCAAAATTTCATTTGAACTTTACATTTGCTTTCTATTTCAAAAATAATCAACTAGTTCTTTAGTAAATTTTTCATCGAATTGGTTCAATTAAATTCATATTTCCACATTAATTATTTTAGGCAATAGTTTTAAACTTGGAATATAAGCTTCACATCAAACTAGTTTGATTCATACAGTTAAATCAACAATTAAACTTCCTTCCATAATATCACTTCCCAAGATGCTATTTCATTAAAATATTTCCTCCGTACAAAATTTTACATAGCTTAATACTTTTAAAAGACGTACACAAAAGATTGTGGATTACAAAGGATAGTATTACAAAATATATCGATTGGTTTAAGATTCAGAATAATTAAGGACTAACGACTTCTTGTCCGATAGTATGCATCTTTGCCAAACTTTCATCTTCGGATGACACTATTTCATGTTGTGTTAAAGGAGAATTAACACATTCAAAATCCACATGTCCCCACTCCTTACAGTTATTGCAAAAATATGAGATGTTTCCATCCTTATCTATCACCTTAGCACTTTTCGCTCTAGCTGGTCGGGCTATAGCTTGCTCTCCCTGTAGTCTTTCGGTGCAGTTTCTGGCTATATGTCCAGACTGACGACAATGGTAGCAAATTGTCAATCTATCGACGGGTAAATTGAGTACGCACTTTTTCCTTTTCACTTTAGGGCAATGACTAAGAAAATGCCCTTTCTCCCGACATTTAAAACACACAATCTCAGGACGAGCGAACCAGTCATCCACATTCCTTTTCTTTCTCCTTACTCGGCACTTAATGGCATAATGTCCCTTTTTATGACATCGATAGCAAATAACCTCATCATATGGACCAGGTGCTTGCCTTTCACTGAATCTCCTTTCAATTTCCGCACGTCTCGCTTCTGCTTCTCTACGAGCAATTGCTCTTCGTTCACGGCGTGCTGCTTTTTGTGCTTCGGTTTTCGCCATTATAATTAGCAAGGTGTTTTCGAAGTTTCCTATCAATATTTGCAATTTTTATTAGCAGAGGTTGGATTATTCAATCATTTTACCTAAAACATATCTGTTTTAGTTAATAACATATTCACTGTCCAAAATCATGAATATACTTATCTATTCAATTCAGTGTTTCTACACTTTTATTTAAATGATTATCCACTGTCCAAAATCGTGGATAAAATTCCCAACCAACATTTACTATAACAATATTTAACTTAAAGGATAATTCGCTGTCCAAAATCACGAATATATCTCCTTTAATAAGCTACAACAATTTACTTATCAAATTCAATTGATTTCGAACTTATAAACAATCTTCACAAATTCCATTTCTATTTATAAAACTTCAATTTATAAATCTTTTTATTAATTCAATTCGATTCAATTTATATAACTCAGTTATATACCAAAAGTTTATATTATAAGTTAAATACTTATAATCCATTTATTCACTAAATCGTTCTTCCAAACATTTGAAATTAATTTTCAAAAGAATTCAGAATCAAATTCTCAAGTTATAGTTTAATTATCCTCTTGGCTATAACTAAATTGAAATATCATTTTATTTAACAATTATTATTTTGTAGATATTCACAATATTTGATTCAAATCAATTTAAACCAATTTCATTAATTCACTTCACTTATATTTTATTTTTCATAAGCCTCAATAATTCGATAATGGATTTCAAATGAGAAACTATCGCAATCCTAAATTTAGAGAGGGGAATTTTCAAAATAATTTTAATTTCCAAAATACCTTTTATTTTAAAGAAAACAATTTCATACTTCTTTAAATTTGAAAAACATTTTTCTTTAAAGTGTATCTAGTAACTATTCATATTAAACATCATAAACTGAGCTTTGAGTAAACCAAAGCTCTGATACCACTTTTGTAACGACCCGCCGCTCTGACCGCCTCTAGTCGGTAATTAAACCAACTCGAAACGTTCAAAATGACGGATTGTTGTTCAGTTTATAAAGTTTAAACAGAATCAGCCACAGAATCACAGAATAATCATAATATTATTCATAAATGAATTTTTCTTACATACATATATCAGAGTTTATACAATACATTATATTTTATACAGCGGAACAATTTATTTTATTAAGTACAAGAAAATTTCTTGAAAAGCTTTAGTGAAGTGCTTTCCCCAACTCTCTCTAACTTCGCGGCCTGAAAATCTTCAAGCTGTAAAAATACTCGGTCTGACCCGAGCGTTTATTGCAAAACACAAAAACACTCGAGTCAGGATTAATCTTTATTCAAGTAATTAAATTTGAAATGAACTGAATAAAATGGTAACAGAGATGACGAATCACATGCATCAATTTAAATCTATTGTGGATTTTCACATTAACAATATCAATTAAATTAATTATTATTTTTTTCGAAATCTATCAATCCTGTGTGGCTGCAGTGCACACATATATTTGTACACATGTGCACTGCCTCGCCAACACGTGTGCACCAAACAAAAGCACAATCTACAAATCATGTACAAGTCAAAGTGAGGTTGCACAAGTACAAATAATACACAGCAGCACAGTGAAATGAACAAGAAACATAAGTACAGGCAGCAGTCTCAAGTGACACAGTGCAAACAGCACTGTCAAAACAGGCAGCCAAGGCAGAGTATATGCAACGCATCAAACTCGGGTGGACATATCAAAATTTTGGAAATACAAAGTATTCAAATGAACACAGTATGCTACATGATGATCTCAATATAGCAATGACAGAGTTCATGCAAATGAAGATCACAAATGCAAGTGCAGAATCAATTTGGCACCAAACTGAACCCAACACCATAGGAACAAGATGAGACAGAAATAAATGAGGTTGCAAAGTCAAATTTTTAACAAAATGGCAAAGGTCAAGCTACTGACCAATCACACAAATGCACACAGGCACTGTTACTACATAATGCCCGCAAAAGGAGGTGAAAGCACAAAAATTATGCAATGTAATGTGAACATTGTCCATCATACATATGAATCAATTTCATATGTACAACCAACACCCAACAATGCAACAGTGAACAACACCAGTAAAAAGGGTCACAAAGAAATGGTTCCAAAATGAAATGAACCAGAGAAATGCAACTTCAAGGCATGAATCCATAGTGAAACAGACCAAGTGACAATAATGCAGAGCTCCACTAGGCAAGATGATAACCCATATATATACATACAAGAATGCATATATATATATATATATATATATACATACCATAAATCAAGAAGACGATGTAACTTCAAATGAAAACATATGGGTCAGTGCAACATGTGCAACTCAGTGAATTAGAGGCAACAAAAAAATCAGGCAACAGGAGCATATGGTGGTGCAGACTACAAATCTTGCTTGATTACTTAATCTTTCCCTTCAATTTTTTTTCTGTTTATATTGTTACAGGCATATTCTTTTTAGAATTTATAACTTAAATTCATTTAAATGGGAAGATACAAATTTTCCTATTTAGTTTGAGTCTGCAATTTAAAACAGAGAGGAGCAAACAGTACTCAAATGCAAGTGCACAACTAGACCCAAGTCCAACAGACTCAAGAGAATGCAACAACATGTCAACAGAAATGGGCAGAAATCAAATTTGCAGAGAAACCCCAAATTCACATATTTTACTTCATTTAAAAACCTGATATTTTAAAAATCATAACATCCAACATCAATTCAATCTATATAGATGAATCAGAGAATTGTGTTAATTGATTTCTAACATATTTTATAAAGTTTGTACTGTAACTACTATATCTTCCCAGTTACTACATACCTAAATCATGTTTAACTAAATTTTAGATTCTAGTTCAACTTAAACAAACTTAATTTGTTTGAGAATACTCAGGCATGAATCAACTACAAAGGACAGGCATATGTGGACATGAAGACTGGAACAACTACAATGGTTTAAGGCTGAGACAAACCCAATGCACCAATGCACAGCATACAAGGTGCAGACACCAGGCTAGACAATGGAAACCAAATACAAGTTCAAGTGCTCAGTGCAGGCCACAAAATGCATGCTAAGTCCAGCAACTCAAGTATACAGTCAACAGAAATGACCAAGTGCACAACAAATTTCGTGAAACCCAAAGCTAATCAGAGCCAACACAAAATGACAACAGCAGAAGTGATCAAAGCAAAGCACAAGTGTGCAGCATCAAGTAGGACATACAAGCACACAACAAAGCATGGACAAAGTTCCAAGTAAGAAATCACTAACAAGTATCCTTTTCAACAGTTTAAAAACAAATTCAGATAGCATCTGTTCTTAACAGTTAAAAATCAAATTTACAAATAGCAATTGTTCTTATCAGTTAAAAAACAAATTCAAATAGTGTCTGTTCTTACCAGTTTAAAATTAAAATCAATGGCATCTGCTCTCATCAGTTTAAATTAAAATTTAAATAGCATCTGCTCTCATCAGTTAAAAACTAACATCTGTTCTTAACAGTTTTAAAAAAAACAAATTTTATAGCATCTGTCCTCATCAGTTTAAATTAAAATTTAAATAACATCTGTTCTTATTAATTTAAAATCAAAATATCAGAGCAAATGATAGCGAATAACAACCAACAACCAACATGCAGTGACAAATCTGCTCATATCAGTTTAAATCCAAAAAAAATCCGAGCAATTGATAACGAATAACCCCCCAAAACCTAGTATGCCACCAAACATCCAATTCAAACAAATTTAAACACTTGAATTAAAATCAATCGTGAGCAAAGAACTCACCTTTCACCGAAGCGAATTGGAACAATGCAAATCAATTATCAGAAACAAGCGCGAGCAAAGAGCAACATCAATCG
The DNA here is from genome assembly GCA_030765085.1 of Allium cepa. Classification (NCBI taxonomy): domain Eukaryota; kingdom Viridiplantae; phylum Streptophyta; class Magnoliopsida; order Asparagales; family Amaryllidaceae; genus Allium; species Allium cepa. Next base: position 883,111,013 of record CM060943.1, on the reverse strand, counting down.
GATTGAATCAAAGCCCCAATTGGAATTGAAGAGGTGAAGCCCTATTTTCATCGAACGAAATTCGGCCACCATTTTTTTTTCTGTTTTATATTTTTTTTTTCCGTGTGTTTGATTTCGTGTAAAGGAGGAAAGGGGTTCGTGTATTATGCAGAGGAGAACGTGAATTTGGGCACAATTTAGGGCGTAAACAAAGGCGTAGATTGAGGCGTGTTTGTAGCTGAACCAAGTATAAGGCAGTAAGTATACTTATTTATCTTTTTTTTTTCTCCTTTATTTTATGTTATATTATTTTTACCTTTTTATTTATTTTTTTCTCCTCTTTTTTTTTCAATTTAAATTCAATTAGTTTTGTTAATTGTTTTCTTTACTTTGTTTTTGTTTTGTTTATTTTATATTGATTAAAATTTTATTCCTTTTTTAATTTAAGCTAAAGAAAATTGGTATTTATAACTAAACATCGATTTATAAATTTACATAAATAATAATTCTCAAAAATCCAAATTATTATTATTCCTACTCATTCGTTCAAATTTTAAATACCAATTCAATATTCAATTTCAAACTCCAAAGTTAAATTTAAATTTTATTCAACTTTAAACAGATTAAATTCTTAAATTTAATCGCCAATTTATTCTGATAATTTGAAATTCAAGTCAAATCATCATTTAAATATTTAAAATAAATTAAATATTCACAAATTAAATTGTTCAAAATTCTGGGTTGTTACAGGTATTATGAAGGAAAAAAAATAAACGGGTTTTGATTTCAGAAGATAAATTTGAATTGCTCGACAAAAGGGTATGTGTTTAAATTTCCGTATGGAATTTGATTGGGTTTTTGATCGAGCCACTTGGCCTTTTGTTTTCTTTTGGAATTTGGAAGCCCGTAGAGGACTTTTGTAGTTGTACCGAGCTAGCCGCGCAAAGGAGACGCTGGCAAAAAATTTCGGAAATTTAGGGTGTAAGAAAATTTTTGTGAAAATTTTGGTAATTCAAATTTGGTTTTAAATTGAAAACTTGCATGGTTAAACAAATAGTTTTGTTTGAAACTATTGGGAGGGTTTGGAAAGTTAGTAAGAGTAATAATGGGTCTTCTATAAAAAGATAATTGGTAGAATGTTAAATTGTGGGTTTTGGGAAAGGTAAACAGGTATTGGACTATTCTTTTTAATTAGTAATTTCGGGGACGAAATTCTTTTAAGGGGGGAGGAATGTGATGACCCGGAATTTTTAAGCAATTTGAATTGTAATATTTAATTGATTTGAAATATTTAAAGGTTAATTATAACTTGAATTCCAAATATCACAATTTATTTGATAATTAAATTATTGAATTAAATAGGTTGAAGTTGGGTAAAATGTTGAATCTGGGATTCTAAGCGTGTTAAAAATTAATTTGAGGGCTTATGAAATTTATATTAATAACACTGAAGATAATAGAAATTGTAAAACTAAAATTAACAGTGATCAGTGCAGTTTTGAAATTTATATCGTTTAAATTGAATTTACAAAATTGCCTTCCGAGGCACAGTCTCAGAATTTGACGAAACCGGTTCCATTGGATCCGCAATATTACGGATTTCAAATTTCGTATTGATTGGAGTTAGTGTACGATATATAACCGCGTTGAAAAATTAATTGATAATAATCTAATTAATCAAGCTTCTTGTATACGCCATCCTTATCCATTCCTCAGCACGCTACCTCTATTCTTCTCGTTTATAAAATATAAAGGACGCCGTGGCCCTGCTTTCCTCTTCAAGAGAAAAATGGCAGAAGATTCGACCTTTCAAACTTAAAAAAAAGTCGCGTATGCCGCCCCCTCTGAATCGAAACCCCTTTTTCCCTCCAACGAAATCGAATAAATCAAAGCCGAGATTACCTTATTCCCATCAAGCTTCCTTTCTCTTTTTCGACGCTGGTTTAAAATAAAAAAACAGGGAAACGAAATTCGTTCATTCGAACAAAAAAAATTAATTGAAGAAGAAAATAATCGATGGCCGAAACTGGAATTATTGGAAGTCTCAGTGAGGAAAAGGGGAAAGAAATGGCGACTGGAGTTCACGAAATCCTCGCCATACATCGCATTCGATTCGAGTCGGTCGAGAAAGCAGCCGTTCCTGGGGATGATGCTACTCCTCATATTGGAGATGATCGAGTTCTGATGGGTACTCAGGAGCTCAATGGCCGCAAGGAAGAATGGATCGATTTGTTGCGTCACCAGATCTGATTCGTCGAGTTCGCCTCCTTCGATCGAAGTACTCCTCGTCGTCGCCAAGAATAGGAAGTAGACCAACTCTCTAAAGCCTAAGCATGCTCCTCCTTGGATAACATCGACTGTCAACTTGAGTATGGAAACTGCTGTTCCTGTTCGCGTTCGCTGTGGATGATGGCGATTTTGCCTGGAAGCTCGAAATCGACAATAAGGTATATTTCATTTTGATTTTTATTGCGATAGGTATGTGTAGTTTAGAAGATATTTACAGAAAATAAACAGACCCTATTTTATAAAATTTTACAGATAAATATATATGTTTTCGGATTTGAATGAAAATAAATTTTTACAGTAATAGGAATACCCATTTATGAAAAATTATATTATACATGCCTATTTTGATTTAATTACATATATTCATAGGTTAAAAACAAAAAAAACAAAAAAAGAGAAATTATTTGAAAAATCAAATTGATAGTTTAAAACAAATAAATAAACAAATAAATAAATAAATGGAAATTTAAGATGTTGGAAGATTATATATAAAAATTTGATTTTTAAACATATATGGAATATTTTTCTTACGCAGTTGAAAATGAAGGAAAATAAGATTCAATTACTAGACTATAGTTTAAAAAATTTTATTAAGGTGTTAATTTATTTAAGTATTTTAAAAATTGTCAATGGAAGATTAGTTAACTAAATATTAGTTAGCTAAATTTATGAAATTGATTGATCGATTAGTTCAAATGTTAATAAACTATAAAATGTTTATTCAAGGTCCAAAGTCGTGAAGATAACAAGCTGGTTTGGTTTGGATTGCATAAACAATCAAAGGTGAGTTAATCTCCCTCGGTTAAATTTAAATTTAAATAATTAAATTTAAATAATTGTTTGAATGGTCGAATTGATTGATGTGTTATAGTCTGGTATATTTTGGGATTGGTATTTATGTTATGCTAACGTCTGTGGATGCAGGGAAAACAGGTTGGAGGGATCCAACTGGATTCCTCAAAATTTATTCAAATTGTTTAATATTCTGTGTTGTGGTTATTTGATATTCTCTGATGAATATATTGGAATATTGAATGCTCTGTTTTGATTGAATACATTTGGATATAATGAGTTACCAAAATTGTATAAATTGGATTTTGGAAAGAAAATAAAAGAGGTGAAATTGTAGGCGAAATAATTATAGAAAAATTTGAATAAACTAAGGATAGATTGAAAAGAAATGGAAGGGATATTAAAATACTAATAAATAACTTCGAGTATGGTAATAGAATTTTGAATTAAACAGAAATTAATGAATTGTAAACTTAAGTGATATCAATTAAAGGAATAAAGAATTATTTTAAACTTTAAAGTTTAAATTTATTTAAAAGGGTAAAGAAGTAATTTGCGAAGTCTAAATTGGTATTTCAGTTAAAAATATTTTAATTCATAATTAAGGATTTAAATCTAAAGTTAATGGAATTGGGAACAAATGGAGTAAATGGGATATAAATTTGGAAATTGATTCTAAGTGTTTGAAAATTGGAAATTTAAAGAAGAATGTGAAGAGAAATATTTCTCTGGATAGCCAAGTACGTTTAAAGTAAATTTTTAAATATAAGATAAAAAGTTTTTAATGTTGCTTTAAAATGTATGTTTTAGAAATTTATTATTTCTAAATATCTAAAGTCTAAAAGTAAACATTTTTTTTCAAATCTATTATCGTAGTAATTATGTAAAAAGTAACTTAGTATTTTGTTTTAAAATGTGGAAACCTGGTTTTATATTTTATAAAGTAACCTTATTTTCAAATATGCATATAGTATGTATTTTTAACAAATTATTGAAGTAGTTTTTAACTTAAATGTTTTACAATATATTTCAAAGTAAAGCGTTTTAAATTATTTTAAGATTTTTAAGTTTTGTGCTTGGTGATTTCAGTGGAAATAGAAAATATTTGGAATTTATTCTGAGAAAGGAAGATAGTTTGTAAACTGCTTTCAAAAAGGATTTGAAAAGTGGAAATATATCTTGTGATGATATTTTTAGGAATTAATAAATAATTTAGGAAATTATTTGTTGGTTGATGGTTGTTTATGAATATTAATGATAGTTAAATAACCGACTATCAATATTGGCCAAATGCGCTGATCGTTTCGAAGAGACCGGGATCGAGATTTATTTCTCGAAAACCACTTCGATCCGGTTTGTACGTTTCGTGGGAAACGAGTTTGGATTCGAAGTGAAGCAGTGAAGTGCAATCGCTAGTCGCTACTAATCCTGAGGATATTTCCAAAATGGATGCGGTAGGAATAGTGCCTTCGATTCCGTTCGAACCCGGGACGGACTTGTATGGATGAATGCTTTCAAAACATCGTCAGGTGGACGATGAGCATTCTAAGAGATATCGTTCTAAAGGTAATGCTTAGCCTCAAACCTCATCAACCGAGAATGACTGAAATTCAGGGGATATGCAGCAAGGCTTCGTGGGTAGCCCCCACTTGAGAGTAAGGTCGCCCTGTCTAGATGTCCCTTTTTATTAGGCTTAGTGGTGCGGTTGCTGATCCCAACCGTGGAGTAATCTTATTCGGAACTGTCCAGTAAGGGATGGGTCCAGCCTTGTGTTGTAGGGGATCGGGCGTGGTCCTCGGTACGGTGATCTAGGCCCCGTACTGTGACAGGTGGTACCCCGGTGCCTAGTCATTAGTTGGAAATCCATTCTCCCTACGAGCCTTGTACGAGTTTTGTTTGTATTACCCACTCTGTGGCTAGTAGCTGGAATTTAATAGATGTAACAATTTCAGCTATTTTATAAGTATTTTTATATAGACCTTATTATAATATCAGAGGATTTCTATAAAAAGTGTTTTATCTATTGTAAGGTAAAAACCCGACATGTTTATTTGTGGCGTGGTCTTACGAGATGCTTTTGTTTTCAAAGGATTTTTGAAATTTTTATAATCAATTGAGTGTGATTTTCTCACGTTGGTATTCCAGACTGACTCGGGTGTTATTTAACTATAATGCTCGGGTCAGATCGAGTATTATAGGGTACAGGATATGATGATGTGGAGCTCAGGAAACGAGCTGGATGACGATACGTACTTACGTACTTGTTTTATATATATTCCGATGTGTTGAGTAGTTGTGTATTCAGTTGTATGTTATTGATGTTGAGCTGTGATTTGTAACGACCCAGGAATTTTTATTAATTAAAATTTGAATATTTAATTAATTTTAAATATTAATAAGTGAATTTTTAAGTCAAATAAATTTTTATTTGAATTATTGGATTTAATTGAATAATTAAATCGATAATTTAATATGTTAAATTATGGAAATAATTGAAAATAGGGTTAAATATGATTGAAAATGATTTTTAAAATTTTATTTTATCATGTTGGAGTTAGAATGATATTTTAGAACTTTTAAAATCGAATTAAAAGTTAATTTGTGAAAATTGAATATTTTAATATTTAATTATCGACTAAAAATAGCCAATTTTTGAACAGCCTCAGAATTTAACGAAACCAGTTCCATTGGATCCGTAATAGTTAGTTATTACTGGATTTCAATTTTCGTGTCAATCGGAGTTATCGTTTGATCGTGGCAGCTCGAAACGCATTGATTTATTTTTAATTTTAATTTAGCGAGTCAAAATAGCCATTTTTCAAAAAGTCTCAGATTTCGACGAAACCAGTTTCATCGGATCCGTAATGTGATATTATTGTAAGGTTTCAAATTTCAAGTCAATTGGATTTACCGTTTGTCCGGTACAAATTAAAACGCCTAGAAATCGATTTAAATCGGTTTAATTTAAATTGAGCGTTTGTAGCCATAACTCGCACAGATGTCCGAATTAGCTTCCGAAACCTGTTCCATTGTGTCCGGAATGCGGGATAAACCCTAGGAATGTCAGTTTCGGCGCGTAAATCGGAGTTCGGAATTTCCGGATGAATAGTGTCGATCGTTTCTCTATAAATAGACCCACACCTCCTTCATAATAAAAAATAAAATAAAAACCTAATTTATAAAACCCTAGCCGCCTCTAACATAACCAATGGCCAGAAATGCTCAACGTTCTTCCTCGATTATCTCTCGATCCATTCACTTTCAAGCTTCGTGATCAACTACAAAGTGGTAGAGCACGACGAGAGCTACGAGATCAACGGTTGAGATCGAGTTTGGAGCACCAGAGGAGGAGCTATAGGGGTGCGTTCTCCATTGCTTGCGCACGCATTTCCATGCATTTGGTGCAGCCGAGCTCCACGTGCATATGGCCGAAGGTAGAGGTCGTGTAGGGCTTCGCAACGGCGCGTCTTGATCGAATTTTCATCGTGTGATTGAGGAGTATTATTTAACCCTAATCAAGCATGATGGGTTCGGCCTCATTTCTGCAACCTGGAGGCGTGAACGAAGGGTTTGGGGAGAAGCAATGTGCGGCTCTGATGGGCTGGAGCAAAATCCTACGGCCCATGTTGATTGTATGTTAAAATATTAAAGTTATGTTGTAATTTAAGTTATTAAAATCGTGTACGAACTTCATAAATTGATAACTTTTTCATACGAGGTCCGTTTCCGACGAGATTTTTTGCGTTGGAATCGTATGGACGAGCACTACGCGATGGAGTAGGTTTGGAGTCGTTTGGAGTTAGTGAGAATTTCGGGTAAAATTAAACGCGCGTTTAATTTCATTCGAAATAAAAGCTGAAACGGAATTTAAATCAAGGTGAGAACTTCTCACTCAATCGAATCAGTTTCGATTTTATTTTAAACAGTTAGATTTAAAATATTTGAATGCATGTTTGAATGATGATTGATATCTATTGATTGTTAAAATAGACATTATACGCCGTTAGTAAGCGGATGTTATTTATTAAAAACATATACCGCGAATATTTCATAAACAGTGGAATTGGTATTATATATAATATCAATATATATATATTGGCATATGTATATATTGCAGTTGTTGATTTCCCGTATTTTTTAGCGGATGAGACCCTATTACGCCGTTATTAAGCGGATAATATTTATTAAAAACATATACCGCGATAATTTCGTACTGGAGCGAAATTTGTATTGTGCTAATGTTTTTTGGATGCAGGAAAACAGGTTGGAGGGATCCAACTGGATTCCTCAACAGTTTTTATTTGATTTCAGATATTTTGATATTTGATGGATTTTCATATTGATATATGATATCGTTGTAGTCGTGATTGACTATTTGGTGTGTAGCATCATTGGACCAAATTTGGAATTTTAAAATGATTTTAAAGTGATTTTTGAAAATATACCATATTTTTGGAATTGATTCATTTTAAATAAATAAACGTTATAATTTTTAAAGTTATAAAAATTATGATTTTTGAGAAATATAGTTAAAAACTGATTTTTGAGAATATGATGCTAATGATTTTATAAAATAGTTAAATCGGAATTTTTGAATTTATTATGAAAAGTTGAAATATAGGATTTATAAAATTTAATTATTGTATGAATCAAAAGGAAGAAGTTTTTAAAGGAATTTAAAGACGTTTAAAAAGAATAATATAAATTGATTTATATTAAGAGATTTATAAATGGATATTTATAAATTGAAATATGGACATTATAAAACGAGTTTTTATAAGTGTTTGAATGAAGTGAAAATGAATTTCATAATTGAATGGAATTTATAGAATTTTATACGGTGAAGTTATAAATGGAATTTTATAAGCAGTAGGTTTATAAAATTAATTAAGTTATTAAAATAATGATTTTGGATAAATGAATGAATCCTATAAGTTATAAGATTTATAATTTGGGAAGTTAAAAAGAACGATTTTGTAAAATAATCGTTTTATAAGTATTTAACTTATAATATGAACTTTTAGTTTATAATTGAGTTATAAACTGGAATAGGTTAATAAAAGAATTTATAAAAAGGAAGTTTTTATAAATAAATAGAAATGGAATTTATAAACGATGTTTTATAAATTCGCAAATGACTTATTTTGATAGGAAAATTGTTGGAACCTATTAAAGGAGTTATATTCACATTTTTGAATAGTGAATAACACGTTAAAGAAAATGGTTTGAATGTGAATGTTTTAAATAGAATTAAAACGATCTAACGATGTTTTAAAAAGGTGTTGAGATTCGAAACCATAGATTTCAACATTTATTGTTGAAATAGACGTTTTCGAGAAATAAAAGGAAATAGTGGACAATAACACTGTTGTTATAGTAAATGATTTCCGAAAGGAAATGTTTTGAATAGTATTGGGATTTATATATCTATTTTAAATTCGAATCTCTATACTAGTGATTTTGGGTTGTCGTAACGATGTTTTACGCAACATTCGTTTTGGCCCAAATAAATATGTTTAAGAGAATGATTTCCTTAAAGAATGAAATATATACTAAATTTCGATTTAAGTATATTGAATATTTTCTAAGTGTTGAAAATAAATAAAATTTGTGAATTACTTATGAATAAATAAGTATGGAAATGTTTTTCCAATGTGAAATGAAACGTTTTGAGAATTTATCTTTTTTGAAGATAAATTGAAATGAATAATTGAAATCGAATATTCATAGATATTTTGGATTATAAATTCGCTAAAGAATTTATGAATGAAAAGGAGAATTTGTTAAAAAAATAAATGTTGATTTATTTTTGAAGTATTAAAATTTAATATCTAGTGAAGATATTTTGGAAAGTAAATAATTTGGAAAATTATTTGGAATCTGGTGATGTATGCATATCAATTGATAGTTCAATAACCGACTATCAATATTTCCCTTTGAATGGGTAATTTATGTGATTTGTTTGACTGTGAATGCCACACTTATTTTTGAATAAGCGCTCACTATTCGGGTTAACCGGGAAAGGACCATGGGGTCGTATAACCCATTCCGAATATGTGATACGTCGTTGTGAATTGCATTAAAGACCGGTGTTGAAGACCGAGTATTTGTGAAAGCGATAGGATGACCTATCGATTGTCTCTGCACTGGGTAGCTCCTGGTATTGAGATCTCCTAAGTGATGGGAAATTCGATCGGGATTGTGAATACCCGGATTGCAAGGGCTTCGTAAGAAGTGCCTTCGGTTCTGTTCGAGCCCGGAACAGACTTGTATGGATTGTGTGTCTGACATTACAAGTTGAGATATAAAGCCGATTTCTTTCAAATATATTTCTGTTGGTGGCGGAGAATTTATTCTTTTAGCTTAACACCCTTCTCTGAGACGTACGAGCTCAGAGGTTATGTAGTTGAAGGTTATCAGCGATATATTCCCAATTTGGTAATGTGACATGCTGAGTGATGCTGAAATGATCATTGTGTTGATTATTTGTGATAGGATCGTTTATTTGATCGTCTATCCTTGTGATCATTGTGTTGATCATTTGTTGACCCAAAGCATGGCTTTTGTATAAAGTATGTTTTTGTGGACGTGACTTCGTCGAGCCTCACACCCCGTGAATGGTCAAAACAGGAAAGATGCGGCAAGGTTATTAGGGGTAGCGCCCTTTAGGATGTGTCCATTTCCTTCTGGAAAAGGGTGGTATCATGGTATGGAGCCCAGATGCTTACTCTTGTTGAAAACACTTTGTTATGATTGTGTGAATTGATTACGAGCGCTCGGTGAAAAGGTCCCAAAGGACCGGGGGATGGCATATTCGGTCAGTTGTTACTCAGTTAGGGGTAACCCGGCCTTGTGTTGGTAGAGATCCGGTTTGGTTCTCAGGGATGTCCATCCAGAGGCATTCTCATGTGGCAATGGGAAGTTCCTTGGCCTGATCATTCGTTGGAAATCCAAAGAAACAATACGTGACTTGTACGGTTTTAGTTGTAGAACCTATCATTCGCTTATGGTGTCGCAACACTGTTTGGATGGTAGCTATAGTAGGCATACGATAATGGTCGTATGTTGGCTAAGATTTATATTCTACTTTCGAAATGAATTTTTCCCCTACACTATGCACTAATAATAATATAAAATGTTCTTTTAAATGCGTATCAAGCATCTTTGACTATCATAAGGAGAAATCTCCTCCGATTCTGCGTTTGCATTGTGTGTGTGTGCGGGAGGCCTTATGGTAGTCTCATTTTTAAAAGCATTGCGAATTGAATTTAAAAATATTCCTCTATTTTGATTTTAAAGATAAATAAACTGTTTTGAGTTCTCACACCAGTCACATGACTGACTTGGAGTTTATTGTTTTCCTTCCTAAACTCTGGGTGCCCACCAATTTTCCACACGGGCAGTCAAGAGTTAGGTTTATCAGGATATTTTGGATATTCTGGAGTTGCTGGAGGCTAGCTGGATGGCATGGCATATTACTTATATAGTATTTCCTTTTCCGCTGCACTGTTGTTGTTGTTATTGTTGTACACTCTGATGATATGATGTAATGAAATGTGATGTAATGTAATAACTGAGATAGTTCTTTGTTTAAAAATTATTCATTTATTATTATATGTTGTTCCGCTGCGAATTGTGAGATTCTGTTGTTCTGTTGCTTTCTGTTCCGTTCTATTTTAAAATTCTCTATCTTCTATTTTCTTTAAAATGTTATATTTTCTATTCTCTGCTTTCTTTTCCTTCTATTTCCTATCTTCTTCGCTTTATTCTTTTCTTAAATTCTTTTTAAAACCCATAACATTCCGGTTTTTGACCTTCGATTTGTCGACGGTCGATAAAGTGAGTGTCGATGTTGAATTTTCGAAAGTCGAAAATTTTCGGGGCGTTACATTTGGTATCAGAGCATATGGTTAAGCGACAACCATGGTTCTGTTGGGTATTACTCATTAGAGATAGAGTCAGCAGTACTCTAGAATGAGTTTGAGTGTAATAATAGCTATGAGAGCGTATTTGTTAGTGAATATGAAATTGTTTTATATTGTGATGATTGGTTTATTGAGTGGCATATGAACCTTCGTCAGCACGGTCTGTCAAACTATGCCGAAGGGGTTTATAAACACTTGAATAGAACAATTCGACATAATATTGTTTTAAATTGGTAAATGAAATAATTTTACTTGATTATATTTTTATATATAAAGAAATAATTTTTCAGAATTATAATAGTGTATATAAGATGATTGTTTAGCTGTTTGAATAATCTAAATAAAAAATAATTGTATAAATAAATGAATTATAAGAATTGAATTATAATTAAAGTAATCTACAATTGTGAAATAAACTTATATATATAAGAAGTGAAACTATATGAATATGAGTTGTAAGTAATCAAGTGGATTAAATGAATATGAACTTGAGTTATATAAATGAAATTCAACTTTGGAAATTGAATTGAGAATGAATATTGATAAAAATCCAATGTAAATTAAATTGAGATGGATAATGGATGAAGTGTTAATTCATTAAAATCTAATGTTATTGGAAGTTGAATAAATTGAATGAGAATGAATATACATTGGTTGTTATATGATTGTTAGTTGATTGTATATAATTAATTAAGTGTTAATGAAAGTGAATTAGCGAAATTGGAAGCTATGAAATTGAATTCAAATTGAAAGTAAATAAATTTGAATAGAATTGAATGTGAATTGGATTTAATTAGTGAATGCAAACTAATTAAAATTGAATAAGAATGAATGTTGATAAAATACAATGTTAATGAATCACATATGATTTAAATTGAAAACCTATTTCATTGAATATAAATGAGAATATGAATGAGTATTTAGTTGGTTGATGGTTGAATATATATTGCATTTGCTATATTATGTAGTTGTTATGTTAATATATGTTGTATATTGAGATTATTGTCTATATGCATGATTCTCATGTTGTTTGTTGAGTGTTTAGTAGGTGCGGATCGCGTTTGCTTCGCATTTGGAGCTCGCTTTCGCGCTATATTAGCCGTATATGCTTGCTAATAAAATATAAGGTACATATCTCGGATTAAATACCATACTTTTACACTTTTTTCCCTTCGGGATGCCTCATTACTTGATGAGATGTATATTTGTGATATATATACTGTCATTTTTTTTCGAATCGAGCCGCACAAAGGAGACTATGGCGAATTTTTTCGAAATTTTAAGGCGTTAGAAAAATTTGAGAAAATTGGGAAAATTTTTGAAAACTTTAACTTTGATTTTGGAATTGAAAGTTAAACAATAGTAGTTGTTTTTGAAAAGATAACTAAGTATGATTTTGAAAACTTAGTAAAGTATTATAAGAAGTTTAACTATAGATTTTGGAAAGTTAATAGATTCTGTAACTTTTCTTACTTAATAATTTCGAGGACGAAATTCTTTTAAGGGGGAAAGATTGTAACGACCCAGGAATTTTTATTAATTAAAATTTGAATATTTAATTAATTTTAAATATTAATAAGTGAATTTTTAAGTCAAATAAATTTTTATTTGAATTATTGGATTTAATTGAATAATTAAATCGATAATTTAATATGTTAAATTATGGAAATAATTGAAAATAGGGTTAAATATGATTGAAAATGATTTGTAAAATTTTATTTTATCATGTTGGAGTTAGAATGATATTTTAGAACTTTTAAAATTGAATTAAAAGTTAATTTGTGAAAATTGAATATTTTAATATTTAATTATCGACTAAAAATAGCCAATTTTTGAACAGTCTCAGAATTGAACGAAACCAGTTCCATTGGATCCGTAATAGTTAGTTATTACCGGATTTCAATTTTCGTGTCAATCGGAGTTATCGTTTGATCGTGGCAGCTCAAAACGCATCGATTTATTTTTAATTTTAATTTAGCGAGTCAAAATAGCCATTTTTCAAAAAGTCTCGGATTTCGACGAAACCAGTTTCATCGGATCTGTAATGTGATATTATTGTAAGGTTTCAAATTTCAAGTCAATTGGATTTACCGTTTGTCCGGTACAAATTAAAACGCCTAGAAATCGATTTAAATCGGTTTAATTTAAATTGAGCGTTTGTAGCCATAACTCGCACATATGTCCGAATTAGCTTCCGAAACCTATTCCATTGTGTCCGGATCGCGGGATAAACCCTAGGAATGTCAGTTTCGGCGCGTAAATCGGAGTTCGGAATTTCCGGATGAATAGTGTCGATCGTTTCTCTATAAATAGACCCACACCCCCTTCATAATAAAAAAAAAAAAACCTAATTTATAAAACCCTAGCCGCCTCTAACATAACCAATGGCCAGAAATGCTCAACGTTCTTCCTCGATTATCTCTCGATCCATTCACTTTCAAGCTTCGTGATCAACTACAAAGTGGTAGAGCACGACGAGAGCTACGAGATCAACGGTTGAGATCGAGTTTGGAGCACCAGAGGAGGAGCTATAGGGGTGCGTTCTCCATTGCTTGCGCACGCATTTCCATGCATTTGGTGCAGCCGAGCTCCACGTGCATATGGCCGAAGGTAGAGGTCGTGTAGGGCTTCGCAACGGCGCGTCTTGATCGAATTTTCATCGTGTGATTGAGGAGTATTATTTAACGCTAATCAAGCATGATGGGTTCGGCCTCATTTCTGCAACCTGGAGGCGTGAACGAAGGGTTTGGGGAGAAGCAATGTGCGGCTCTGATGGGCTGGAGCAAAATCCTACGGCCCATGTTGATTGTATGTTAAAATATTAAAGTTATGTTGTAATTTAAGTTATTAAAATCGTGTACGAACTTCATAAATTGATAACTTTTTCATACGAGGTCCGTTTCGGACGAGATTTTTTGCGTTGGAATCGTATGGACGAGTACTACGCGATGGAGTTGGTTTGGAGTTGTTTGGAGTTAGTGAGAATTTCGGGTAAAATTAAACGCGCGTTTAATTTTATTCGAAATAAAAGCTGAAACGGAATTTAAATCAAGGTGAGAACTTCTCACTCAATCGAATCAGTTTCGATTTTATTTTAAATAGTTAGATTTAAAATATTTGAATGCATGTTTGAATGATGATTGATATCTATTGATTGTTAAAATAGACATTATACGCCGTTAGTAAGCGGTTGTTATTTATTAAAAACATATACCGCGAATATTTCATAAACAGTGGAATTGGTATTATATATAATATCAATATATATATATTGGCATATGTATATATTGCAGTTGTTGATTTCCCGTATTTTTTAGCGAATGAGACCCTATTACGCCGTTATTAAGCGGATAATATTTATTAAAAACATATACCGCGATAATTTCGTACTGGAGCGAAATTGGTATTGTGCTAATGTTTTTTGGATGTAGGAAAACAGGTTGGAGGGATCCAACTGGATTACTCAACAGTTTTTATTTGATTTCAGATATTTTGATATTTGATGGATTTTCATATTGATATATGATATCGTTGTAGTCGTGATTGACTATTTGGTGTGTAGCATCATTGGACCAAATTTGGAATTTTAAAATGATTTTAAAGTGATTTTTGAAAATATACCATATTTTTGGAATTGATTCATTTTAAATAAATAAACGTTATAATTTTTAAAGTTATAAAAATTATGATTTTTGAGAAATATAGTTAAAAACTGATTTTTGAGAATATGATGCTAATGATTTTATAAAATAGTTAAATCGGAATTTTTGAATTTATTATGAAAAGTTGAAATATAGGATTTATAAAATTTAATTATTTTATGAATCAAAAGGAAGAAGTTTTTAAAGGAATTTAAAGACGTTCAAAAAGAATAATATAAATTGATTTATATTAAGAGATTTATAAATGGATATTTATAAATTGAAATATGGACATTATAAAATGAGTTTTTATAAGTGTTTGAATGAAGTGAAAATGAATTTCATAATTGAATGGAATTTATAGAATTTTATACGGTGAAGTTATAAATGGAATTTTATAAGCAGTAGGTTTATAAAATTAATTAAGTTATTAAAATAATGATTTTGGATAAATGAATGAATCCTATAAGTTATAAGATTTATAATTTGGGAAGTTAAAAAGAACGATTTTGTAAAATAATCGTTTTATAAGTATTTAACTTATAATATGAACTTTTAGTTTATAATTGAGTTATAAACTGGAATAGGTTAATAAAAGAATTTATAAAAAGGAAGTTTTTATAAATAAATAGAAATGGAATTTATAAACGATGTTTTATAAATTCGCAAATGACTTATTTTGATAGGAAAATTGTTGGAACCTATTAAAGGAGTTATATTCACATTTTTGAATAGTGAATAACACGTTAAAGAAAATGGTTTGAATGTGAATGTTTTAAATAGAATTAAAACGATCTAACGATGTTTTAAAAAGGTGTTGAGATTTGAAACCATAGATTTCAACATTTATTGTTGAAATAGACGTTTTCGAGAAATAAAAGGAAATAGTGGACAATAACACTGTTGTTATAGTAAATGATTTCCGAAAGGAAATGTTTTGAATAGTATTGGGATTTATATATCTATTTTAAATTCGAATCCCTATACTAGTGATTTTGGGTTGTCGTAACGATGTTTTACGCAACATTCGTTTTGGCCCAAATAAATATGTTTAAGAGAATGATTTCCTTAAAGAATGAAATATATACTAAATTTCGATTTAAGTATATTGAATATTTTCTAAGTGTTGAAAATAAATAAAATTTGTGAATTACTTATGAATAAATAAGTATGGAAATGTTTTTCCAATGTGAAATGAAACGTTTTGAGAATTTATCTTTTTTGAAGATAAATTGAAATGAATAATTGAAATCGAATATTCATAGATATTTTGGATTATAAATTCGCTAAAGAATTTATGAATGAAAAGGAGAATTTGTTAAAAAAATAAATGTTGATTTATTTTTGAAGTATTAAAATTTAATATCTAGTGAAGATATTTTGGAAAGTAAATAATTTGGAAAATTATTTGGAATCTGGTGATGTATGCATATCAATTGATAGTTCAATAACCGACTATCAATATTTCCCTTTGAATGGGTAATTTATGTGATTTGTTTGACTGTGAATGCCACACTTATTTTTGAATAAGCGCTCACTATTCGGGTTAACCGGGAAAGGACCATGGGGTCGTATAACCCATTCCGAATATGTGATACGTCGTTGTGAATTGCATTAAAGACCGGTGTTGAAGACCGAGTATTTGTGAAAGCGATAGGATGACCTATCGATTGTCTCTGCACTGGGTAGCTCCTGGTATTGAGATCTCCTAAGTGATGGGAAATTCGATCGGGATTGTGAATACCCGGATTGCAAGGGCTTCGTAAGAAGTGCCTTCGGTTCTGTTCGAGCCCGGAACAGACTTGTATGGATTGTGTGTCTGACATTACAAGTTGAGATATAAAGCCGATTTCTTTCAAATATATTTCTGTTGGTGGCGGAGAATTTATTCTTTTAGCTTAACACCCTTCTCTGAGACGTACGAGCTCAGAGGTTATGTAGTTGAAGGTTATCAGCGATATATTCCCAATTTGGTAATGTGACATGCTGAGTGATGCTGAAATGATCATTGTGTTGATTATTTGTGATAGGATCGTTTATTTGATCGTCTATCCTTGTGATCATTGTGTTGATCATTTGTTGACCCAAAGCATGGCTTTTGTATAAAGTATGTTTTTGTGGACGTGACTTCGTCGAGCCTCACACCCCGTGAATGGTCAAAACAGGAAAGATGCGGCAAGGTTATGAGGGGTAGCGCCCTTTAGGATGTGTCCATTTCCTTCTGGAAAAGGGTGGTATCATGGTATGGAGCCCAGATGCTTACTCGTGTTGAAAACACTTTGTTATGATTGTGTGAATTGATTACGAGTGCTCGGTGAAAAGGTCCCAAAGGACCAGGGGATGGCATATTCGGTCAGTTGTTACTCAGTTAGGGGTAACCCGGCCTTATGTTGGTAGAGATCCGGTTTGGTTCTCGGGGATGTCCATCCAGAGGCATTCTCATGTGGCAATGGGAAGTTCCTTGGCCTGATCATTCGTTGGAAATCCAAAGAAACAATACGTGACTTGTACGGTTTTAGTTGTAGAACCTATCATTCACTTATGGTATCGCAACACTGTTTGGATGGTAGCTATAGTAGGCATACGATAATGGTCGTATGTTGGCTAAGATTTATATTCTACTTTCGAAATGAATTTTTCCCCTACACTATGCACTAATAATAATATAAAATGTTCTTTTAAATGCGTATCAAGCATCTTTGACTATCATAAGGAGAAATCTCCTCCGATTCTGCGCTTGCATTGTGTGTGTGTGCGGGAGGCCTTATGGTAGTCTCATTTTTAAAAGCATTGCGAATTGAATTTAAAAATATTCCTCTATTTTGATTTTAAAGATAAATAAACTGTTTTGAGTTCTCACACCAGTCACATGACTGACTTGGAGTTTATTGTTTTCCTTCCTAAACTCTGGTTGCCCACCAATTTTCCACACGGACAGTCAAGAGTTAGGTTTATCAGGATATTCTGGATATTCTGGAGCTGCTGGAGGCCAGCTGGATGGCATGGCATATTACTTGTATAGTATTTCCTTTTCCGCTGCACTGTTGTTGTTGTTATTGTTGTACACTCTGATGATATGATGTAATGAAATGTGATGTAATGTAATAACTGAGATAGTTCTTTGCTTAAAAATTATTCATTTATTATTATATGTTGTTCCGCTGCGAATTGTGAGATTCTGTTGTTCTGTTGCTTTCTGTTCCGTTCTATTTTAAAATTCTCTATCTTCTATTTTCTTTAAAATGTTCTATTTTCTATTCTCTGCTTTCTCTTCCCTCTATTTCCTATCTTCTTCTCTTTATTCTTTTCTTAAATTCTTTTTTAAACCCATAACATTCCGGTTTTTGACCTTCGATTTGTCGACAGTCGATAAAGTGAGTGTCGATGTTGAATTTTCGAGATATTTTAGAACTTTTAAAATCGAATTAAAAGTTAATTTGTGAAAATTGAATATTTTAATATTTAATTATCGACTAAAAATAGCCAATTTTTGAACAGTCTCAGAATTGAACGAAACCAGTTCCATTGGATCCGAAATAGTTAGTTATTACCGGATTTCAATTTTCGTGTCAATCGGAGTTATCGTTTGATCGTGGCAGCTCGAAACGCATCGATTTATTTTTAATTTTAGTTTAGCGAGTCAAGATAGCCATTTTTCAAAAAGTCTCGGATTTCGACGAAACCAGTTTCATCGGATCCGTAATGTGATATTATTGTAAGGTTTCAAATTTCAAGTCAATTGGAAGCTAAAGTAATTGAAATTCAATTGGAAGTTAAGTGAATCTTAAATGAATTGAATTTGATTTGGAAGTGAACCAACTTGAATATAAATTAGTGAATATAAACTAATTGAACATGAATGTTAGTAAACATCCACTGTTAATGAATCGAATGTGATTAAATTGAAAACCTATTTCATTGGATATGAATGAGAATATGAACATTTGTTGGTTATGAATGCTAGTTGGTTTGGAGTCGTTTGGAGTTAGTGAGAATTTCGGGTAAAATTAAACGCGCGTTTAATTTTATTCGAAATAAAAGCTGAAACGGAATTTAAATCAAGGTGAGAACTTCTCACTCAATCGAATCGGTTTCGATTTTATTTTAAATAGTTAGATTTAAAATATTTGAATGCATGTTTGAATGTTGATTAATATCTATTGATTGTTAAAATAGACATTATGCGCCGTTAGTAAGCGGATATTATTTATTAAAAACATATACCGCGAATATTTCATAAACAGTGAAATTGGTATTATATATAATATCAATATATATATATTGGCATATGTATATATTGCAGTTGTTGATTTCCCGTATTTTTTAGCGGATGAGACCCTATTACGCCATTATTAAGCGGATAATATTTAATAAGAACATATACCGCGATAATTTCGTACTGGAGCGAAATTGGTATTGTGCTAATGTTTTTGGATGCAGGAAAACAGGTTGGAGGGATCCAACTGGATTCCTCAACAGTTTTTATTTGATTTTCAGATATTTTGATATTTGATGGATTATCATATCGATATATGATATCGTTGTTGTCGTGATTGACTATTTGGTGTGTAGCATCATTGGACCAAATTTGGAATTTTAAAATGATTTCAAAGTGATTTTTGAAAGTATACGTTATAAAATATTTTTGGAATTGATCCATTTTAAAATAATTAAACGCTATAATTTTTAAAGTTATAAAATTATGGTTTTTGTGAAATACAGTTAAAAGCTGATTTTTGAGAAATATGATGCTAACGATTTTATAAAATAGTTTAATCGGGATTTTAGAATTTATTGTGAAAAGTTTAAATATAGGATTTATGAAATTTAATTTTTTTTATATCGAAATGGTGCAATAATAAAGGAGATTAGAGACGTTTTAAAAAAATAATATAAATTGATTTATATTAAGAGATTTATAAATGGATATTTATAAATTGAAATATTGACATTATAAACGAGTTTTTATAAGTGTTTGAATGAAGTGGAAATGAATTTCATAATTGAATGGAATTTATAGAAATTTTAAACAGTGAAGTTATAAATGGAATTTTATAAACAGTAGGTTTATAAGATTTATAAAGTTATTGAAAGAACGAATTTTGGATAAATAAACAATCTTATAAGTTATAAGATTTAATGTATTCTGATGATGTATGTATAAAACAGATATATTTTCTTTTGTGTAAAGATCTGTTATCATATATTATATTTTATCCCGCTGCGATGGTTAGATTCTGATGTTGTTTTCTGTTTTCTCTTCTTCTACCTCTTCTTCTTTAACCCAAATGGTTCGTATTTCTGTGCCTCTTGAGTTGATTGATGTAGAACAGTGTTGACTCAAGGGGTACGGATTTACGGGCCGTTACACTAATATTTAATTAGGTTTTCTAAAAATTAGCTTATAAAAATCATGTTCTCTATTTTAAAATCTTTGTTAAATTGTTATAAAAAATGACTAAGTTTTATAAAAATTATCTAATTTTTATAAAAATAAACTAAGTTAACCAATTTTATAAAAATTAATTAATTTTTTAATAATTTACTAAATTTAGGAGAATAATAATAATATAATATGATAATAGTAATAGTAATAAAGTAACATAATAATGTCAATAATATAATAATAAACAACAACAATAAATTGACTAAGTTTAAAATAAGTAACTATGTTAATTAAGTTTTATAACAATTAAATAACCCAACTATATTTTTTAATTTAAATAAGTTTACAAAATTTGATTAAGTTTTATAAAAAACAATAAATTTATAACAAAATACATGCAATTGTGGAATAAAGTATTTTAAACAAAATTTACATCCATTTCAGGAAATTCCAAATATCATTGATATCGTTTCCATATGATTATATAAATTAACAAAATTTTATAAAATTAGCTAAAGTTTATATAAATTTATTTAATTTTATAAAAATTAACTAAGTTAATCAGGTTTCATATAAATGAATTATGTTCCATATAAATTAATTAAATTTATATAATTAAGTTTCACACACACACACACATATATGTATGTATGTATAGTTATAATTGCTAATTAATGAATTTCTTTTTCATAGTTAACTACCAATCTATGGTGCATACAAATGACAACATGCTGCGGTATATTAGCGATTTGAAGTTCTTTTGAAGAAACAACTTTTTTGGTTTGCACATTTAATCGTCATGTGTAGTAAATCTTTTATCACTTGTATTGTTTACACTTTTAGTGTAATGTTCCGTAAATATTACAACACATTATGCATTATACTACGTGAATGTTGGATGGTTAGTTATTTTTCGTTTAATATGATCTATATAACTGTGTGAAATGATACATTGTGCTTATGTAAATTTTGTCGATTATAGTGTGATAATGGATATGTACGTACTGCAAAAATGATTTTTAAAATGTTGTTAAGGGATTAGATAGCGTTTTTAAAATGTTCTTAAAGGATTTAGTAGCATTTTAAAATGCTATTAAAGCCTATAATAGCGTTTATGAAATGCTATTACAGTTAATAATAGTGTTTTACGACAGTTGTACAGCAACATGTCATTATAATAAAGTGTTTTTTACAGCATTTTTAGAACACCGTCAATAAGACATTTTATAGAATTTTGAAAACACTGTAAAACAAACATGTTTTTATAGCTTTTCTTATATTGCTAATAGGTCAATGACTTATTAATACTTGTTGATCTACAACATTTGTAAAATCGCTATAGAAGCCTTTACTAGTGTTTTTTAAATGCTATTAAAGGGTCTTTTGGTTGTAGTGTTGTTTTCGTAAATGCTAAAGAAATTTGTGATAAAGTTTTCTTTTTGAACTTTGAAAGCTTGGTTTGAAAATCACTTTTGGAATAATTATTGAATCGGTAGAATTTTAGATAAACCTTTCAAATTTGGTAAAGATGTGGATTAATTTACCTTTTTTAGATAAATCGTTGTTGCTTAAATATCATTACCCTAGCTAATTTCTTAGAGTAAATATTTCTTCACCAGTCTGAGCTTCTTGGATGATAACTTGATGATTTTCTTTATTCAATGAGATTACATAAGCGTGAAAAGCAATATGACCTTCCATTTGAAGGGTGCTTTAACATTGCCTTAGGGTAAGTTTTATCATGTTGGATTTCATTCCTCTAGAAGAATGCTTTGGCTCATCCTCGAGATGGGATTAGACTTATCTGATTGACTTCTTTATATAAAGTTACCACGTCTCTACCTTTTAGGCAAGGCTGAAGACTGGTCAGTGCACTGGCCAAACCGTCTTAAGTAGGAACAAAGTCTAGCCCATCCTCCCTCTACAAGGCACTTCAAACAGGCTTTGTAGGATGGACCAAAGGTTGTTAGTCGGTGCCCTGGTCAGGCTATCTTATGCGGGACCAAAGGCCAACCCATCTTCCCTCTAGGAGACGCTATAGATAGGCCTTATAGTTGGGACCAAAGGCTGATTCATGCTCTGGCCAAGCCTTTTAGGCGGGATTAGAGACTTACTCCATCCTCCCTCTAGGAGGCGCTCCGGCCAGGCCTTGTAGGCACGACCGAAGGCTTGCGGTGCCCTTTCCAAGCCTTATAGGCAGGACCAAAAGCTTGCTCTGAGCTCCCTTTTGGAGGTGCTTCGGTCTGACATTATAGGCGGGACTAAATGTTTTTAATTCATTACTCAGGCCCTTGTGGCGGGATCAAAGGCTTTTTTATTTTCCTTGTAAGTCTTTTTATGAGTCACTTCTCTTCATTAAGCACTACATACATTGATTTTTGCTCAAATCTTGTTGATAAACTCTTAGAGTTCCCTTTTTCCCAAAAACCATTCAATCATTCCTCTAAGGGTCATCAATGCTTCGTATTATGTCCATTTATTTAGTGGTATTGATAATAAGCATCTCCGAGATTTCTTTCTTTTCCATGTAATTTCTTCTTTGAAGGCCAGTAGGATTGTCTTTCTTTGGTTTGGAGATAGATATTTTGATAGAAGGCGGTAAGGGAAAAGGCTTTAGCAAAATAGAGTTTTTTAGGAAATTGTGTTTTTGGTCCCTATCTGGCTCTTTTGCAATATTGGGTCAGTCCATTAGTTTCTACGGATAGCTTTCTCTTTGTAGACTCTTGGGTTCTGATTGGTGTGGGTGAGTGATTAATTATTCTCTCCTACTTTTGAGTAAACTTATCGAAATCCTTTGTTATTTCACCTTCGTAGATAGTTCCTTTTGCTTGGAGTTGTAAGCCTTTCTTATTTTTGAGAACGGGCCTTTCCTTCATTTGTTCTCTTTACCCTACGTAAGATAATAAGCAAAGATTGGTGTAGATCCCATATGGAATAGATTTATGCTCCAGTTATCTAGATGATAAGGAATTACCCGTCTCTTTTCTTTTCGAGTTTTCAGTGCCAAGTTTCTTGATTTCAATATTTGTTCCTCATGGAATTGAAGGTTAGGGGTAACTTGACAAGTTGATCTAGTAAGATGACACTCGGAGGATACCTGCTCGGAGAAAGTCATTATGTAGTTTAGTGGCTTATGCGGAATATGCAAAGCCCTCCAAAGGGATATGTTGGGTATGGAAAGCCCCCTGTAGAGATATGCTGGATATGGAATTTCTTCTGTACAGATATGCTACAAGGTCGGAGGTTCATGCCCTAATTCTAGCGCCAAAATGTTAGCAAATTTATTTGCCGACTTAATATGTAAGGCAAGCTAAGGCTAGTTCAAATAAGGGCTTAAGTGGCCTTAAGCAAGCTTAGAAATATATGTAAGTCCAAGTCCATTTGTGCTCGAGTTCAAGTTCATTGTTATATGCACGTCTGTTATCCAGTAATAGTCAATTATGCAGGTTTAAGAGAAATATGATATGCGAAGTTATGTCAAAGTCTTTATTTGCATAAAGTCCAAGAGTTACAATGGCTCTAAAAATACCCAAAATTAATTTAGTGTTTACAACTTGTAATTGCGAAGCAGAGGAAGGAAGTCATTTGTCCCTCTTTAAGTGATGAAGAGGGTACCTAAATAAGGGTGTCGGTCAATAACTTTTAGAATCGATATTTCGTAATATTATAGAAAGATGCTGGAGATGAAAATAAAACTTTGTGAGAAAGAAATTTCAAAGGTATGCTATGGGTCTTTAATAAAAAATATCTAAAACTTCAAAAAACACTTTTGACCATTTGTAATGTCTAGCACTATTCCAGCCTTTGTTTCATGAGTTTGTTGTTTCCACTTAGCCTTGTCCTTGAATAACTTATATTCTACTATCCTTGTCACCATAGCTTTGATTATTCTAGATCTTCATGATTTTCTTTTGAGTTCTTCCATTGATCCATCTTAACGTACAATCCAATTTTACTTGTATATTCATGCAAAATATCTAAGTAGTATACCAGTATTTCCTACACTATAATCAACATAGCTTTGAAAAAATATATCGGTAACAGTATTTATATGGTTGTTGTCATCAAATTCAATACTTGTGGTATTAAAAAATAGGACTTGACGTTAAAAGCAATCCAAAAGGACTCGCTTGAAGCCTATCTATAATAATAAGAAGGGGAAGGGTGTCGTAAAAGTATACAATGTACTTGCCCCAACATCCACTATGTATTGATCCTATATATAGTTCAACATCTCACAAATAAATATATTGTTATGTAATTAATATGAATTTTGGATACAACTATAGTGAGTGATTATAAAGTGAAATAACTACAGAAATACACCTTCATGAAAGACAGCATGGTTTCTATTACACACGTATTTCTCAAGCTAAATTAAATGGGAATTAAATAAGGCACAGAGCTGAGAGAGCAATCTTCATAGTAAAAGTTAAGACGAAAAGAGAAGAAGTTGAAGTGATCAAACTGGTACTACATAAAAAGCTGGTCTGCGGTTGTGATACTTCTAGCGAAAAGAACAACAGCCAAAAAGCTGGAAGTCACAACAGAACAAAATACCACGCTCATAATATGAGCTATAGAGATACCATATTTACATCTATATCCTAGTTTCGATATTACACTAAGATGCTAAAACCAAGATCAGATATAGTTGCATGAAATATACGATGAATGTGACGGCCCGTTTTTCCCTACCCTTTAAATCGACAATAAACCACACATGTCTAACTCAAATTGCACGAAAAGACGGATCATTAAGGGCAATAAAGAAAAATAAACAACAGAATCTCACACGAATGGAATAATGTATAATATTGAACCAATATCTTTACAGCGGAAAACTTTTAAATACATATATCAGAGTCTGACCTAAATTCAGGTTGGACAGTTATAAACATATGTCCTTACAATTGCTAACAAACATAAAATAAAAACAAACTGCATCGGAAAATAGAATACGTCCATACGTAGATGAATGTCTCCAGCTCACCACTGGAAACTTCAACCGTCTTTAACTAAACCTGAAACTACTCAGATCATACCCGAGTATTGAAAGTACCCAGATCAGGATTGATAAACCAACGTGAGAAAAACTCAATAATAAATAACAGTGTTATATATCATCCTTTGAATAAAATTCTTTGAAAATAAAGAGTTCTCATAAGACCACGCCCACAAACAAACACGGACGGGTTTTTACCTTATGATAACCAAAACACTTTTATATCAAAACATTTGATATTATTTTTAATGACATTCTTTGAAAATATTTGCAAATTAACTTATTAATCTTAGCCAAAAAATTTACCATTATTAAATTCCAACATATGGGTTCTATAAACAAAACCGTAGGTTCTTATTAGAGAATGGATTTTCATACAAATGACCAGGTGAAGGGACTACCTTCCGATGGGTACACCTCTAGATGGATTTCTTGGGGAACCATCACAAAGCTCCACTACCAACACAAGACCGGCCCACCTCTATAACTAGATAGTATCGAATATGTCATCCCCCAATCGTTACCGACCTTTGACGAGCGCGCTCTAGCATACAAACCACATTAATATACATCCCAAACGTCATAGCAGGAAGAAATATATCTAGAAGGGGATGATCATACCCTGATGGGAATGACCCACTTAGCCTTGCCAATACCCTATTTTGGTAATTTCGGTTGATGAGGCTTGAGGCAACGATTACCTTTTCACATATCATATCATCTTTGAATGTCACATTGCTATTTTCGTTGACCACCAGTTTCCTTCCACAAAAATACAACCCTTGAGCTCGTACGTCTCAAGGGGGTGTTAAGCTAGGAGAAGTTGCCTTCCCCGCCATCACAGATGTACGTTTGTAAAAACCAATGTACGTAATCTTGGAAGATGCGCTATCAGACATCCACCCATACAAGTTCGTTCTAGGGCTAAACGAAACCGAAGGTACTTTCCTCGACATTTACGAGGCGAGAAGCCAATGTGTTTCTGATGCTTTTCCTAACAAAGAGACCACTACTACAATATAGTGAATCAGGAGTTTATTCCCAATTAATCAACAGTAGTCCTTCGTTATTATTCGTCTCAATATCTCCATCTTCAAATAGCTTTATTCTTCGAACATGTAAATTGGTTAAAAGTGGTTTTTGGATATAAATTACCCCAATCCGACCCTGGTTCCTTCGAAATCCAATTATCAATAAAAAGTGAATATTAGTATACATGATTATTATGTCTCTTTTCACTTTAATTCTTTTCGAATGATTTCAAAATTTTTTCCTTTTGTCTTAGAGTAAGTAATTAATTCTTTTTCTTTGGATAATACTAATCATCTTTTATGTTGGAAAAATTAATAAAATCTTTTTAGAGCATCCGTGCTTTCCTTTCAATGTGTTCCACCCCTCACATAAGAAGAGAAAACATAGGCCAGGTAAGTTCAAGGCATTGGTTGCTCCATCCTTAACCTTAGCTAAACACCTTGTTTTATCTTTCCAGATCTCACAAGTGGGACAAATGTACTAGTCGTTTCCGCATACTCAGTATCAGCTTTATTTTGGAATTGATTACAAAGATTCCAAATTACCTTTTAAATTCTTAATTTTCTTTCAAAAAGCATTCATAATTGATTCTAGAAAAAATCGTTAGGTCTAAACCTTCTTTTAAAAAAGTTGTAGAAATGGCAGTAGAAAAGTTCTACGGAAAGTGCTTTATAAGCTTATTTGATTTAAACAAGTTTTTAATATTTGAAAATTCATATTTTCCACTTTAAATCTCGTCTAAACTATCTAAATAGATTTATCGAATTTATTTCTTATTTTTCCGTAAATAAAAACGTCCATTAAAAAGGATTTCCTGTTATAGTCACTTAAGTGCACTAATGAGATTTTTCTTGAAAATTGATTTGAACTTAATTCAAAATCTACTTAACGAAACTTTGATTTTCTTTCTTTGTTTAGAAGATATGAATATAATAGTCCGGATTTTCTTATTTCGAAAGATTCCGAGCTATATTCCACTATATACACTAATTTGAACTTTTCAGCGCGAAAACGCAAACTACCGTTGCGCGACGTGCCTAGTTTCAACTTATTTTTCAACACTTGGAATAATTTATTCAAATTGAATTTTTATTACTTACAAATCATTTTAAATTAATATTTTCACCGTTTAAAGTACTTAAAATGTATTCTCACTATGACCATATTATAATTTATTTTATTCCCATTATTTTAACATTAAATTTTAAATTCAAATTTCAATTCAATTTCATTTCTAACTTCAATTTAACTCAATTAAAAATTAGATTTCAAATCTAATTTCAATTCTAATTTAAATTTCAACCTTAGTCTCAATTTCAATTTTCAAAATCAATTTCAATTTCACTATTCATCTCAATTTCAATTTCACTTTCCATTTCAAATCCAATTCCACTTCTAATTTCAAATTCTCTTTTATTCCACTTTAATTTCAATTCCAGTTAAAAAGAGACTTATTTTTCCAAAATATATCATATCACCAAAATAGGGTCTTATAAAGAGGATACTTAATCAAAATGAGCATAACCAATTTTATCATTTATCAATAACATAATTATGGCCCATACACAAGCTACGATAAATAACCAGAACACTTGCAACTATTCAAACATAACACAACCGTAACAACAATTTAAAGGGGTGTATAATTGCATATGTAATAAGATGATCATTATAACAAAATTAAAATACGATCTTTTAAAAGCGGTGAGAATTTTCTCACCTTTATTTCCACTCAGTCAATCTTTAGGTGAATTGGCACACTTACAGCTAACTAATTAATGCGCGTTCCTCTCTTTTATTTCTTTCTTTCTTTTCTTTCATTTTCTTTTTCTCCTCTTTTTATTTTTTTCTTTTTTTCTTTTCTTTTTTTTAAGAGGAGGGTGTATGGCTCGGCTAGGGGGTGTGGCTTAGTGTAGGCTTAGGTTAGGCTGTGGGTGTTAGTTTGTAGGGTTCGGCCGTTGCTATAGGCGGTTGGTGTGAGGAGTTGGAGGCTTAGAGGAAGCGGGTAGGTGGTGTTTGAGGTGGGTACGACCTTGGGGTGGTGGAGTTTAGCTCGGGTGTGGGCGGAGGAAGCTTGGCCGTGGGTTGGAGGGGTTTGGCCGAGGGTGTGGTGGTGTGGCTTGGATTTGGTAATGTAGGGATGAAGTGACGTTTGGTGAAGATAGTGGAAGGAAATGGAGGTGGAAGAGGGTTCGACGCCATGAAAATGGAAGTGGAGAGGATGAAGAAAGTGAAGAAAATGTAAAGAATGAGATAATGGATTTTTGTGAAAAATGAAGTGAATTGTGTAGGCTATTTATACTTTAGTTTGGATGGCAAATGACTCAATAACCTTCTCTATTTTTTTACTTTTAATATACCATCTTTACCCTTGATTTGAACTTTGCTTAATGGAGAGGAGATCGTATTAAATGTGAAATGATGTTTACTTCTTTTTCTTACACTTTAAAACATTTGACTATCCATTTTCTTAATTTCCATACAAGATAAGACTTTGCATTAATGGTGAGAGAGATGGTTTGATTTGATTCATGTACTTAAGGTAATGATGTTGTTTTATATAGTTTTATTTAAATTTTTATTAGTCAAATCATGTTTTGTAAACATTATTTAAACAACATTTGTCTTTATATGATAAATGCAACATGTAACATATTTTGTTAATTTCATATATATGTTAGGAAACATATCATTTTGCAATAACTTAACGATAACTTGTTTTGATTGAAAACGGTGTTTTTATTGACATATTTTACAATCAAAATTTCACGTCTTTGTTAACTATATATTAAAATAAACCAAACATAAAAATCGATTTTTTACTTCTTTAAATAAATTTAAGCACATCTATTTATATTATAAAACGATATTTAAATAATGTCAAAATCTCTATTTTTATAGTGTATGTAAAACTGGCAATATGCGACAAAATCTGAACATTTTTGTAAAATGATTATAAACTTATTTTTAAATCTTTTAATATACTTCTATTATCTTTATTAAGTGATTTTAATATAATTTAACTTTTCAAACAAATATATAAATCTATTTATTTAAGTATTTATTTATTTTTAACAAAACTTAGCTTTTGCTGATTTGTGATAAAATACAAACTTTATACTTTTAATTATTTATTATAATAATAAATAATTCCTATATTATTATTTATTACATATAACTTATTTATTCAAGTTTTAAACCTTTTTAAATTTTTAAAAAAAAAGCAAAATCTCTCATTTTCGAAGTAGAAAAATTACAAGTCGTTGCATTCTCCCCTACTTAAAAGCATTTCGTCCTCGAAATGAAAGTAAATAAAGGAATCTATCTCATACTCCCTCATATATCTTGACTTGTTTATACTGATGATAGAAAAAATGCATATATAAATAGAAGGTTGATACCATAACAATGCTAAAACAAATGATATCAAACATACATACAGATATTCCTCACACTAACCTGAGTACTTATCACGTACTTAAGGTTATATATACATACATCAAGTCATACTTCTATCCTACCCATCCTAGTGTGTACCTCACACTTAAGATAATATATACAACAACGAAATAGGATATACTTCAAAAAAACAACCACACTGATACTATATCAACATAATGAATACATCTAATCATAACCCATCCCTTGACCTGAGCATGTACCACACCTGAGGTGTGTGTGTCTATACACACACACACACACACACACACACACACACATAGACACACACACACATACATACATACACACACCAAAATATAAGTCTAACCATTATATCTTAGTGCCTACTATTTAAGATAACTATCCAACTACTATGTAGACAAACGCAAAATATCATACTATATGTGATATTTGATTCGGTCTATTATTCGAATCCACAACAGAACTTCCAAACTAGTATCGATCCCCCGATTTTCTAGTGTGGACTTTGATCAGGCTTCTTGATCACAAACCCTTGCTTTCCTTGTATAGCTCTCAACTATGATAGAAAACTCAAGTACAATACCATAAACCCTTATCAATGTTCGCCATCAAGAATCGAGTGGTAAATCCTTTCTCGGATTGGTGTAAACACCTCAAAGTTCTGTACTTAAATCTTAGATAAAAAATTTGTGTGCCGAAATGATTTACGTATAACTTATGTATTTATTCACATTCATTTATACCTGATAAATTTCTATTAATCCAAGTTTATTTCACAAACATTTACTTTCTACTAAATCCATTATTACTTAAGCATAAAAATATGATTAATACTTGTATAATATACCTTTACTTCCTAAGAGTATATATACATTTTCCCAAACTTCAAACTGTTATTACTTCAATTAAGGTGTTTAACAAATGTGGAATTTTACTATTATCTCAAATTAATAAGTTATAAAACTTAATCCTTAGTTTTATTTACCTTAGGTCTTAATTTAGCTAATATTATTTATCTTATCCATTTAGTAAGACAACTTTACTAAGTGTATATCTTTTTCTTACTAATTTTATAATTATCTATTTAACTTATTAACCTATCCATTTTATAAATCAAATTTCTTAACCTTAAATCCATCAAATACCTTATAGTCAAATTATGAAACTTAATTCACATGGCATTTGTTAATTAAACATTTTCATTTAACAGTCAACCTATTAACCATATTATCCAACACTTCATCCTATTTTTTAACTTTTTCTATCCTATCCACTTCCAATCTTACTTCATTTTGAATTACAAATGCTACCCTAAATATATCACTAATTCAAAGTTTGTATTAGGATAATATTTCTAATATCTCTTTGTACTAATTTTCACTTTGATTCTAACCTAATCAAAGTGTCTAAATTTCAAATTATCTTATTTCCTTTATAAGTTATAGAACTTACCCTTTTATATTATATTTACCCAAAGTCTCAATTCCGACTTATCTTTTTCTAGCATATTGATAAGATATTTTTCTAAGTGTGCATTTTCTTTTTACCTTCTCTAATTACAACTTCTAGCTGCAATATTGTCATCAAATATCTTACAGTCAAATTGTGAATTTTACTTCACAAGATATTTGTACTTAGCTTTTAAATCAATCAATTTTGATGATCATTATTTCTTAATAACCAAATGTCTAGGGGTATATGATTAAAGTTCTAAATCCTAGCTTTCAGAGAATTAATTCTATATGGAATATCTTATAGTCAAATTATGCAATTCTAATCACAAGATATTCATATTTTAGTTATACTAAGCTAAATTACAAACAATCCTTGATTTCTAACCCAAAAATAATAGTATCCCCTTTAATATTTAAAATATAAATCCAAGGTAAAATTATTTCATTTACCAACTTTTTTAAAACAAAACCATTTTTATAAAAAAAACGCGCTCATATATAACACTCTCATAACTCATTCTAGGGTGTTACTAACCCTATCTCCAATGAGTTACTCATCCTAGGATATTACTAATCCTATCTCTGATGAGTCTTTACCCAACCAAAGCCAAGGTTCTTGCTAAACCTTCAGCTCTGATACCAAATGTGATGGCCCATTTTCCCGTATCCTTAGAATCGACAATAAACCATACTTGTCTAACTCAAATTGCACGAAAAGACGGATCAGTAAGGGTAATAAAGAAAAATAGACAGAACAGAATCTCACACGAATGAAATAACATATAATATTGAACAATTATCTTTACAGTGGAAAACTTTTGAATACACATATCAGAGTGTAACCTAAATTCAGCTTGGACAGTTATAAACATCTCTCCTTATAATTGTTGACGAATATCAAACAAAAAAAAACAACAGCGGATAATAGAATATGTCCATACGTAGATGAATGTCTCCATCTCTCCTCTGGAAACTTCAACCATCTTCAACTAAACCTGAAACTATTTTGATCTGACCCAACTATTGAAAATACCCAGATCAGGCTTGATAATCCAATGTGAGAAAAACTCAAAAATAAACGACAGTGTCATATATCAGCCTTTGAATAAAATCCTTTGAAAAGAAAGAGTATCTCATAAGACCATGCCCACACATAAACACGGACGGGTTTTTACCTTATGATAACTAAAAAACTTTTATATCAAAACATTTGATATTATTTTTACTGGCATTCTTTGAAAATTTTTGCAAATAAACTTATTAATCTTAGCCGAAATTGTTACCATTCTTAAATTCCATTACACTAGGCTCTACAAACAAAACTGTAGGTTCTTATTGGAGAATGGATTTCCATACAGATGACCAGGTAAAGGGACTACCTCCTGATGGGTACACCTCTAGATGTATGTCCCAAGGAACCATCACAAACCCCCTCTACCAACACAAGACCGGACTACCTCTATAACTAGATAGTACCGAATATGTCATCCATCGGTCGTTACTAACCTTTAACCGAGTGCGCTCTAGCACTAAAGCCACATTAATTTACATCCCGAACATCATAGCGGGAAGAAATATACCTAGAAGGGGATGATCATACCTTGATGGGAATGACCCACTTAGCCTTGTCGCATCTACCCTATTTCGGTCATTTTCGGTTGATGAGGCTTGAGGCAACGATTACCTTTTCACATATCACATCATCTTTGAATGTTACATTGTCAGTTCCATTGACTACTAATTGCCTTGTAACAGCCCGCAAATCCGTAACCCTTGAGTCAACACTATTCTACCAAAATCAACTCAAGATGTACAGAAATACGAACCATTTGGGTTAAAGAAGAAGAGGTAGAAGAGGAAAAATAGAAATCAACATCAGAATCTATCCATCGCGGCGAAATAAAATATAATAGATAATAAATGATCTTTAATCAAATTAAATATATCTGTTTATATATTACATCATCATCAGAGTACATCAATCACAGTTCAACAACACCAACATACAAATGGATACACAGCAACTCAACACAGCGGAATATATATATATAAACAAGTATGGAAGTACGTATCATCATCCAGCTCGTCCCCTGAGCTCCACAGCATCATATCCTGTATTCTATAATACTCGATCTGACCCGAGCATTATAGTTAAATAACACCCGAGTCAGTCTGGAATACCAGCGTGACAAAATCACACCCAATTGATTTTTAAAGTTTCAAAAATCCTTTGAAAATAAAAGCATCTCGTAAGACCACGCCACAAATAAACATGTCGGGTTTTTACCTTGCGATAGCTAAAACACTTTTTATAGAAATCCTTTGATATTATAATAGGGTATCTATACAAATACTTATAAAATGGCCGAAATTGTTACATCTATTAAATTCCAGCTACTAGCCACAGAGTGGGTAATACAAACAAAACTCGTACAAGGCTCGTAGGGAGAATGGATTTCCAACTAATGACTAGGCACTGGGGTACCACCTGCCATAGTACGGGGCCAAGATCACCGTACCGAGGAGTACGCCCGCTCCCTTGCAACACAAGGCCGGGATTACCCCTTACTGGATAAACCCCGGTGAGATCACCCCGCGGTTGGGATCAGCAACGGCCCACTAAGCCGAAATAAAAAGGGACATCTAGACTGGAATGACCTCACCCTGCTTGGGTGCTACCCACCTAGCCTTGCTGCATAACCCCTGATTTTCAGTCATTCCCATTTGATGAGGCTTGAGGCTAAGCGTTACCTTTAAGAATAATATCCCTTAGAATGCCCATCGTCCACTTGACGATGTTTCGCTAACATTCATCCATACAAGTCCGTCTCGGGTTCGAAAGGAACCGAAGGCACTAGTCCTACTACATCCATTTTAGAAATAACCTCAGGATTAGTAGCGACTAGCCCTTGCACTTCACTGCTCCATCTTCGAATCCAAAACCGCACGAAACGTACAAACCGGATCGAAGTGATTTTCGAGAAATAAATCTCGATCCCGGTCTCTTCGAAACGAACAACGCATTTGGCAAATATTGATAGTCGGTGATTTAACTATCAATTAATATTCACAAACAACCATCAATCAATAAATAATTTCCTAAATTATTTATTTATCTCAAAAATATCTTCCCAAGATATTATTTTCACTTTCCAAATTCCTTTGAAAACGGTTTTCAAAACTATCTGCCTTTCTCAGAATAAATTCCAAGTATTTCTATTTTCACTGGAATCACCAAGCACAAAACTAGATTTCTAAATTAATTTAAAACTCTTTACTTTTCAAAAAAAAATACTTTTAAACATTCAAGCTAAAATTACTTTAATAATTTGTTGAAAATACATACTATATGAATATTTGAAAATAAGGTTACTTAATAAAATATAAAACTAGATTTCTTCCTTTCTTAATAATTACTGCTAAAATAGTTTAAAAGAAAATACTTACTTTAGACTTTAAATATTAGAAATAATAAATTTTACAAAACCTGTTTTCTTTAAAAACAACTTTAAAACATTTAATTTATATTTTAAAATTTTACTTTTAAAAACATGTACTTTGCTATCCAGAGAAAAATTCCAACTTCAATCACTTAAATCAATTTTCCCCAAATTGATTTCCATTTATTTTATTCGAAATAAATTCTTTTACTTATCAGTTCATTTCCAAATTCTGTAGTTATGGACTTCATTATTATTATTCTTTTCAATTTCTTCTTTACTCTTTCAATAATTCAAATCTTAAATTCTAAATAAATGTTTGTTCTTTTTAATTAATAATACTGCATTTTTAAAATTCATTAAGTTCCTGTTTATTCAAATTTTCCTTTCCATTCTCAGGATTCATTTATTAGAACTTTAAAGTCACTTTATTTCTTTTCCAAGTCATTCTTCAATTTTTTCTATAATTATTTTACTTACAATTTCACTTCTTTTATTTTCTTTCAAAAATCAAATTTATATTTTTGGTAATTCATTATACCCAATTATATCAACCCAGCCATAGCATTCAATACTTCCACATAATTCATCATAAAATATCAAATAATCAGAACAGAGAATATCAAATAATTTAAATAAAAGTTGAGGGGTCCAGTTGGATCCCTCCAACCTATTTTCCCTGCATCCACAGGCGTTAGCATCACATAATATGCCAATTTCAAATAATACTATACTATATCACATCACTCAATTCAACCATACAATCAATTGTTTAAATTTAACCATTTAAATTTAAATTTGAACTGAGTGAGATTAACTCACCTTTCTGTTATTTGCAATCCACTCCACCATGACTAGTTTTTCCCACAGTATTTAAACGTTGTATAACAATGTTTTACGATTTATTAATACTTGAACTAATCAAACGATTTATTATCCATTATATGATTTTAGCCAACCCCTAAATTAATTTTAAACTAAAAATTGGGTTTAAACTAAAAGTTTATTTTTAAACAAACTTATTGCTTTAATACTTTGCTTAAAATAAGTAAATAAATTTAAGGTGTGTGCTTGTATATTTAACCTCTTTTGAATTTACCTATATTTCAGGAATCATTTATATAAATTTCTAAAATCTAAATTTTAAATCATTTTCCCAAGTCAAGACAATTTCAATAATTTCAGCTTTAAAATCCTATCTTGTTAACTAACCCTTAAACTTTAGAAATTATCAAATTCTATTGTGTTAATAAAATTCCCAGATTTTCTTTACTGCCCTATATATATATATATATATATATATATATATATATATAGACACACACACACACACACACATGTATGTGTAACCGATTCCATTTTTAAACAAAACTGCTTAAACCTTGTTGTTAGTTCCGATAATCAAACATTCATTTAGGAGTTAAACTTCAAAATTTACTGTTTTGAAATCAACAGTTTGAAACTTACTATAGTTATAATTTCTAACATATACAGAATTAAAACAAACAGGCTTATACCTCACTGCAAAAGTGCCCATAACAAATGCGCCTCCACTGCAAAAACCCTAGCCTCGATCACCTGAGGAGTTCACCACCCCTCTATCTGCCGATCTTTTCCCTAGCGCCCACTGTCGCACGCGAGTGTCTAAACAAAACCCTCGCCTCCACGTCCACCAATCGAACCCTAACTTCGCTCGGCGAACCACACAATCACGAACCCTAGCTAATAGGCTCGCACGCACGCGCGTCGCCTCCCCTAAATTCAACTCGAGGCGCTGCTCTTCGATTTGGGAATAACGATTTCGAAGAAGCTTGGCTTCGAGTTTGAAAGAGTAGCAGCGGCCAAACTTGATTAGGAGCGAATCTATTTCGATTCGATTGAGAAATGAAGTCGCCTTCGATTTGCTTGCGCGTTCGCAATAGGATGCAAAGCTCGGCCAATTCGATTTGGGGAAACTGAAATTTTTGAGGAAGACAAAATGGGTTTCTACCTGATTTTGAAGAATAAAGGCTTCAGCCATTTTTATCTTTTTTTTAGTTTAGGGATCGAGCTGATTTGTTTGATAGAGATGAATCTTTAAGGGTCGAATTGCTTCCAAAGGAAGACAAGATAGCGTGCCAAGGAAAGAACTGGAAAGGTTCTGGTGTAAATTAAGTTTGACTAATCAAGTACAGTGTTCACTTATTTTAAATTCAAATTCGAATCGATTATTATCAATTAAATTTTCAGCGCGTTTATATATCGTACACTCACACACTAACTCCGATCAATACGAAATTTGAAATCCGATAATAATTCAATATTACGGATCTAACGGAACTTGTTTCGTCGAATTCCGAGACTGTGTCCCGGAAGGCTATTTTTAAATTCAATTTAAATGATAAAATTTCAAAACCGAACAAAACACTTTCAAATTCATTTTAACACTTTTATTATCTTCAATATCCTCAATATAAATTTTATAGGTCTTCTAATTATTTTTAATAGGCTTAAAACTCCAAATTCAACAAATTTACCCAACTCCGATAATTAAATTCAACAATTAATTATCCAATAAATACTGATATTTGAAATTCAAGTTAAAAATTAACTTTTAATATTTAAAATCAGTTTAATATTCCGATTTCAAATGCTTAAAAATTCCGGGTCGTCACATTCCTCCTCCCTTAAAACAATTTCGTCCCCGAAATTACTAGTTAGGAAGATTGGTCCAATACCCGTTTACTTTTTCGTGAAACCAAACGGTTTCTAACAATTCAACATCTTACCAACTATCTTTTTATAAAAGACCCATTATTATTCTTATTAACTCTCCAAACCTTTCCTTAGTTTCAAACTATACTATTTGTTTAACCATTCAAGTTTCAATTTAAATCCAAATTTTGAATTATCAAAATTTTCTCAAAATTTTTCTAACTCCCTAAATTCTCGAAAAATTTCGCCAGCGTCTCCTTTGCACGGCTAGCTCGGTACAACTACAAAAGGCCTCTACGGGCTCCCAAATCCAAAAAGAAAACAAAAAACCAAGTGGCTTGATCCAAAAACCCAATCAAATTTCACAAAAATTTAAACACGTACCTTTTTATCGGGAAATTCAATTTTTATCATCTGTAATCAAAACCAATTTTTCTTTCCTTTTATAATACCTGCATATCCTGCTTAGCACTAATATATAATCACAATATCCCCAAAACATTTTATCGACTTCCTCACAAAATGCCAATATCTATTCATTCAAATATTAACCTAGAATTTATTTGAAGATTAATTTCCAATTAAGAACTCACCATTTCTTTCTTAAGTTTAGTATAAGCATTTTATATGTTTCTTATATTTATTTTCACCTTACCGTTTTAGTTTATATCTATTTCTATTCAAATTGATTCTTTCATTTCCATAAGAACTCAATTTATCTTTAACTCTGAATATTTGAATTTTATTTGCCATTTATAACTAATTCATGTCATTGTTTCAAATTAGTTTCATTTACTCATTTATTTCAACTTTCAGTTTGAAACCGTTTTGTTGTTAACAAAGTTTCCAAAATTTTCACAAATTTTCTAACTCCCAAAATTTCTGAAATTTTTTGGCAGAGTCTCCTTTGTACGGAGGAGCTTTTGCAATCTGACAAAAGATATAAATATATATACATCGACCCACCCGGTCGGAAAAACCAAAAACAATTCATATTTCCTATTTTTATTGCGTAGGTGTACCTTATTTAGCATTTTTAAGCATACAGTTTATTTATCTAGCAGCCATCGCAATCAAACCCAGCCACATGGCTTCCAAGTACCTGTACTTACTCAATTTAAACATGTAAGTACCAAATATAATGAAGTTTATTAACATTTCACTCTTTTTAAACAACTGCAACACATGAATATTAAAAGCAATGTAACTAAACAAGGTTTATAAGCAACTTATAGGGTTTTTAACACTTACGCATTTGTTTCAACCAATCCATACGCCATTTCATTTAAATTTAATGGTTTACAATACCTTTTCTTACCTTATTTATTTTAACCCCAAACAAGCTCATATTCAGTTCAATTGATTTCAAAATCAATTCTCTTTCACTTTTATCAATTCATAGCATCTTAATTACTTCCATTTACATCAAATGACAATTTATATGCAATTTGACGAGATCTATGTGAATAAATAAGTATTTATGTTTTATAACCATTTTAAATGGATTTCAACTCAATTTATACTTAATTTTATTCCATTTTTAAATTTATTCACAATTCATATATTCTCATTTTCATTGCATTTCAGATTTGAATCCATTCACTTGCATTTCATTTTATTAACCAAAATAGTTCATTCAAAACCAGCAACAACTTAGGTTCATCTTCATTACCAATTAAATTTCCTTTTTATTTTAATTTATTCACGACCATTTATTTACCTCGACCTATTCCAAGCTCGCGCATTACTAACCATTTCCGAATTAATTCAAACCAAGCTTTAATTTAATGGTCTTCCAATTTTACTCGTAGTCGAGCTTCTAATTATTCAAAACTTAAGTTAATTTACTCAATTTATTTCACTTCAAACTTAAGTTCACTACAGTATATGCTGAGTTTGTTTATATATGCTGAGTTTGTTGGGAATATTTATGTTAGTAATATATATTTATATAATATGTTAGTTTTATACAGATGTTTACTACAGTATAGATATGTAAATATTGATATGTTAATACTTTAGTTAAAATTCTGTTATATATTTTAGGTTTTCACATGTTTTGTGTTATATTCAAAATATAGGTTTGTTTAAAAGTGTGTGTGTGTATATCTAGCTAAGTTATATATTTTATCTGTTATATATATATATTCGTTAGTTATAAAAATGCAGTTATGTTTATATTTTATTTTTCTCTTATTTGTGTATTATATATATATATTGCAACTTCATAATCAAATCTGTTATCATTGGAAATTATATGTTTGATTTTAAACGTTAAAATAAAACTTACAGCTATGTTGTACGATTGAAACAGTTGGACAATAATAATATACAATCTGATTATATATATTAGTGTGTACAATATATATGAGTTAGTTTATATATATATATATATATATATATATATATATATATATATGTTTTGTCTGTATGTATATATATATATATATAAGTTATATTTGTATATGTGAGTATATGGTTATTCGTTACATATATTTTAAGTGTGTATATGATATAGACATATATATCTTACCCGTGACAATAATTTTTATAATGTATATGTTATATATTTATATACTATTGATTTCAAAGTATGCATTTATATTGGTCTATGGTAATATTATAGTTTTTAATGTGTGTATGATCTGTTGCAGCACATTTATATAGAAGTTACAGTGGTATGTTTGTGTACATACATTTAGTGTTTATGGTTTTATAAACATGATTTGTAGTTATATTTATATAAATATAGACATGCTGGTGTAGGATTTATATATTTATTTTACTTATAAGCTATATATATGATTGTTGAGTTCATGTATACAATTTTAGTTATACTAATTTTTTAAAATTTTGTTTCAAATATAGTAAGTATTATATATTAGTCTATATGTCTATCTGTTTATATAAATATTGATTTTACATATTTTATGTATATATGTTGATTTTAATATATGTGATTAATGAAAAACAATGGTTTTTGAATTACATAATGTTTAATTTAATAAATGTTTGAGTTTAGAATATAATTCTATATATAGTTATATAAGTTCACTTATACCATTTATAGTCATCGATCTAGTTCTGATTTGATTTCGTCAATTTTATTTATCAGCTCTATCAATCGTATCTGTGCTAATCTCGCTTTGCTTTGGAATTCGTGTTTGGATTCACAACTCATTTCATTTTTTGTCGAATCTCTCTAGCCTCGAAAGGTGAGCAATCACTCATGATTAAGTTCTTATATCTATTAGATTTGATTTCAATTGAAATGACAATTGAAATATGCTGCTGTTGGTTATTTACATTGCTATATATTGATGTTATCTGTATCTGTTCACCTGTGACATCTGAAACCATTATCTGTTGTTTATATTGACGATATATGCATGTTATTTATTATCATATCTGTTATCACTCTGCAAGTTCCCTGTTAGTATAGAATTCACTATGGGTTGAAATGATACATACCCGAACGATCTGTAGAATATGAGAAAATCGCTATGGATTGAAATGATAAACCCAAGCAATTTACAATTGAATTGAATTTGGGATTGCAGGTTAAAATGGTATATACCCGTATAAATTTAAATTGCGAATTGAAATGATAGATATCCATATCACTTCACCATAGGATAGAAAATTATATACAGACACTGTTGGTCTATATATAAATATTTTGAATGGTTTTGAAAAGAAATATATGGTTTAATAAATATTGATTTCAAGATAGTATATATAAATTTATTTTATAGAGTTTAAATTCTTGGTTTTAAATTTATATGTTTTGAGAATCTTTAAATTATAAGTTGGTTTTGAAATTATAAATTTTAAGAATTTACTTATAATTTTACTATTTTAAAATATGTATGAATTAGTTTTATTATAAAAGAAGTTTGATAATAAGATTTAATTTAATAAAGTTTAATTTAAATTTATATATAATAGATTTAAGTATTATTTTAAAAAAATGAAGAGTTTATAATAATTTTTAATAAATTAAGGTTGGGAAGATAGATTTGAAATTTATTTAAAATGATATTTAATTAAGAATTTATTTAATCAAATCAAATTTGAAACTTATGGAATTTGAGATTTTTAAAGGATATGATTTTATAACTTGATTTTGGTTCAAGGTGATTTAAATGAATATATCAAGTTTAAATAAATTTAAGGAATATTCAGTTATTCGAAATTTGAAGTTTTATTTAAATGAGATTGGATTTATTTGGTAAATATTTCAAAACTAAATAATAGTACATTGAATTTGATATATATATATATATATATATATGAAATTATCAAATTTTGTTTGAAATTGTTGAGAACTTAAAGCTTTGAAATATACTGAAATTGAAATGGTTTATTTGTGGTTCAAATCTGTTTTTGAAAATTGATATAATATGGAATGGTTTATTGAGAAACTGAAATAAATCAAAATTGGTAATTGGAGATTTGATTAAACTTGAATTTTTGAATTCTAGTTGATTTGGAATTGATTTGTGAAATTTGAGGAAACTATTTTATTATATAAAAATTATATTTAAAACTATTTATATATTTTACTTTATAAATTATTTTCATATAAACTATTTTTAATATAAACTATTTTAACTTATAACTATTTTATATAAATTATTTTAATTTATAAACTATTTTATTATATATATTATTTTAATATCTAAATAGGTTAAGTGGGAAGTATTATGATTTCTAAACTATGATTTCCAAAGTGTTATAATTTCAAAAGTGTTTGATTTAGAAAGTGTTATAACTTTGAAGTGCTAAGATTTTTGGAAATGGATATATTTAAAATGGAAATGATATCTTATTTGGTTTTGAAATGGAAATGATATTTTATTGATATGGTTTTGAAATGGCAATGATATTTTGGTTTTGAAGTATAAACTATTTTGAAATGACCACGGTGTTATAATAACGATTGGTTGTTAAAGAGATCAGGATCGGATATTGTCATACTCTCTGCCAATACTGAAAACCACTTTAACAACCATGTACGCGGTGGAGATTCCAGAATGAAGTAGGATGGTGGCGATGTCCTATTGAGGTATATACATGGATCCGACTCCCTTGAGTTGGCATAAGGTGGCTAAAACAGGAGCAATCGATGGGCCAAGTGAGGTAGCTCCTCCGATCGGACATATTCCTTCGATACTATATTCTGACTTTGGATTGATTTGATGGCCACTTGATTTTTGATTTGGGAGTGTGTTCCGAGATGGGCGGTAGTTGCTGCTATGCGTTACCACTAGCCTGGAAGTGTAATTGGTATATCTAGCC
Organism: Allium cepa; assembly: GCA_030765085.1. Taxonomy (NCBI): domain Eukaryota; kingdom Viridiplantae; phylum Streptophyta; class Magnoliopsida; order Asparagales; family Amaryllidaceae; genus Allium; species Allium cepa. Next base: position 883,068,652 of record CM060943.1, on the reverse strand, counting down.
TGGCATTGCCTAGTTGTGCCGTGTCACTTATCCTAGTGTGCCTTCTACGAGTTTGATTTGTGTCGTACCTATGGAGTGTCCACTGGTAGCCTCCCGATCTGGAGGTATTACGGTACTGTATAGACTATTGGCACTATAAAATTTGTTAAGGTGGAAAATGTAAAGCCTTAATGCTATTTTTATATCGCATACTTTACTATAGACATTATTGTAATAGCATATATTACTACATAGTAGATAGATTAACGGATCCTTAGAGGATGGTTATCCCAAACATTCTTTGAGTTACTTGTATTTTAGTTGCTATTTCACTTGAGTTGGATTTATTGATATAAGAATGTTAATCCTGACTCGAGTGTTTTGTGTTTTGCTTTACGCTCGGGTCAGACTGAGTGATACAGCTTTTGAGACTCACCTTTGGAGTTGGAGCTTCGTTAGGAGTCTATCCACATCTTTTCAGCTTGCAGTTATTAAGTTGATTCTAGTGATGTATTCTAATCTTGTATTTGACAATTTTATTTGAGACTTCTGTTGTATCTTTCTTAACTTTGTTATATATAATATAGTAGCTTCATGAACTACTATTCCTTGTTTCTGCTGCATTATTGTTATATTATTCTGTCTCTATGATTATTTTATTTACTGTATATGTTGAGTTTTGCCAAATCTAAATTAACAATCTGATATTTTGACCAATTCAAGTCCAGCATGTGTGGATGCGAATGGTTGAAAAAATCAGGCTATTACACACACACACTCACACCTTTCAAAACTAGTATATCTACAATGCCCTTCGGATCATGATTCTACATACTCTACTAATGACTAGGCCTCATCCTCCTCGAGAAGTACTTATACTTCTCCAACTAAAGTCACAACTAAGTCGTCTCTATCCCTTAACATCGTTCCATCGCCAATATCATACTGGCTACTTTCCAAAAGGATAGAAAGCCAAACATGGTATTGATCTTCAATCAGCCTCACTATCTGACAAAGTTGACGATATACATCATTACCAACAGGAAATGATCGGACTTCAAAGAGAGAATTGCGTACACATAAGGTCTCTGTGTTTTATAGAAACTCTACCATGAGCGCATAGGATCACTCCACAACAATAACGGGGTGAAGGGACATCGCAAGGGCAATGCAGTCTTGTGCCTCCTTACGGGTCGCCACTTCGGCCGTTGGACGAACATGCCCAGGATGAACCGAATTCTTTTGAGAAACAGAATCATTATTCTTCTGACTCCTCCGCTAATAACTAAGGAAGAATTCTCGACGTTATATATATATATATATATTATAAATATGTTTCAATAATTTGTATTTTCTTTAATTTTTCAATAAGATATTTATAAAAATAAATAAATATATTCTTTCATTATAGGCATAAAATAATTTTTTTTTTAAACCAGACATCTGAACGGAAAAGGCAGACGTTTGGACGTACATAAGGGTATCTATCACTTTCTAAAGGTAGGCGCCAAAAAGGAAACAAGAAAGTTAATATTTTTTCTACTTTTAGCACAGACGTCTGTCAATATGATCAGACGTCGGTCCACATTCTCTGGAAATCAGACTATTTAAGCATAGACATCTGAACTTTAGTGCAAACATCTATTTCATCCCTCCGCTAAACAAAAAAATTAGTTATTTTAGCACAGACATCTGTTATTCATCAAACGTCTATCTCGACGCTATGTAAATCTAACAATTTAAAAGATTGATGTTTGTACTTGTGATGACCCACATTTCGAAAGGGTTAAATCGAAAATAATCCACACATGTCCGGCTTAAAAAATCCAAAACGTAGATAATCAATTGGGTTAGATAAAAAAATAAGAAGAGAAGAAGAAAACAAAACACAGAATCTCACAGCGGAAACGATTAAATATAATAATCAAATAAATAATTCAAAGCTATTTACCATACATCCGATTATAATCTATACACATTTATCTGAGTTATATCTATACATCAGGGATAAATAAAAAAAATAGCAGAATAGCATAATGCGGAGGATAATAATAGTAGCAGTATACCAACTTCATCTTCTCCCTCCAAAGAGTAGTCTTCCATATGCTGAAAAACTCAGGACTGACCCGAGCGTAATGAAAAGACAAAACACTAGGGTCAGGACTAAAATACTCTTATGTAATTCAAATCAGTATCACAATATGAGCACAATAACTTAAGAGATGTTACGGGATTTTCCATCTCCTAAGGATTCGTCAAACTGTTTATATATAATAGTATACGTTATAATAGATAATGTCCATCAGTAAAATAAATATCAAAATAGCGTTAAGGCTTTACATTGATCCACCTTAACACATTTTTACAGTTTTAAACCAAAGTTGTAATGGGCTCGTATAGGGGTAAATACGACAAGGCACGTGAGGCAATGCCCAAGGTAGGATTCTACATTACCCTTTCTGGCTGGTCGTAACCCATCCGTGGTCGACCGCGACAATCAATCCAAACGACATATAAGGTGCACCCATCGAATCCGAAATCACAATAATAATAATACGAGGGATCAACGTCGCTAGAGGTAGCTAACCTCAATGGCCAGACATAGGCTCCTGTTTTAGTCATTTTAATTATGACACGAATGTCAAGGCTATCCATCATCGTTCTCTTACTTCATTCCAGTAAACGTCGCCAATTCAACCACAACATTCTGGATATCATCCACCGCGCACACGGTTGTCAAAGTGGTCCAATATTGAAAGAGAGTATTTCAATAAGAGGCCACGGTCTCTTTAACAATCAATCGTCATTTTATACACCGGTTGGTACTTTTGCATTTCAAAAACAATTTATATTTGATGTCAAAATATCATATTCGTTTCAAAATCAAATTCATTTCGAAATCATGATATTTACTCAAAAATCATTTCCATTTCGAGATCAACATATTTAATCAAAATCATATCCATTTCGAAATCATCGTATTTACTAAAAAATATCAACTCAACTGGATATATCGATTTCACTTTAAAACTTGATTCGAATTATAGTTGCGGTTACAATACCCTTTAACCCAATTCGCATTTAAATCCAAGATTTAAATATAAACAGTTTACCCTTTAACCAGTTTGAATTTTAGAAAATAGCTTAAATAGTTAAAAATAGTTTAATAGAAAATGTTTAAATAGTTTAATCGAAAATAATTTGAATATAAAAATGGTTTATATAGTAAAATAGTTAAACAAAAAATCAAAATAATTTGAATATGTAAAGAATATAGATTTTAAATCATTTATACTAAATATTCATTTAAAAAAAAATCCAAAGTCAAACCGGTCAACTTCCCAATTTCCTACCCAAATAAATTCCAAATTCCAGTTCGATTTAATTCTGATTCCAACTCGAATAAATTTTGATTCCATATAAATTTTTATTTCAATTCACAAGTTCCTTCAATTTCAATATCCATTTCCAAATTAATTTAAATCGCAATTCCAAATTAGTTCCCAATTTCAAATTAATTTAAATTCCAAATTCAAATTAATTTCCAATTCAGTTCCAATTCCAAATTCGGTTTCAAAATATCGATTTAAACACTTAAATCAAATTTACTTTCAATACCAAATTTAAATCCAAATTTTCAATTCCAAACTCAAATTTGGAATATCAGTTCATATCAATTTTTCTTAGAAATATTCAAAGTTCAAATAAAAGAACAATCTTTTAAAACAAATCAACATTCGAAAATTTACGCCGTATTTCAATTTTTTTAACTTAAAAATCTAAACTTCGATTAATTAAACAATTTCGTTTATTAAGTTTAAGTTCCAACATTTCAAGCTCCAATTCAAAATAATTAAATTTCCATAAATTTGATTTTACTCTAAAAATCAATTCAATTAAATAATTTCAAAATAACTTTTAAAATCATTTAATTTAACCGACCCGATGTTCGTATATAATTCTCTACCCTATGGCCAAGTGGATAATTATTTCAATTTAATTTCAAGGATGGATATATTATTTCAATCCAAATAGATGTCATAGGTATATATCATTTCAACCTATTTCTTAATTTATTCAAAATGATTCAGTTTACAGTTTTATATGCAATAAACAACATACAAGATGATAACATGATATATAAAATTTAATAAACAACCAATATCGACCAGTAGCATCCATCACAACCAATCAACCATAAAGCCAATAACCTTCACAAATTTCAATTTTTACCATATCGGGTAATATGCTGCCAGTTAAATTTAAATTTATTTAATGTTTGACTTAAATTCTATTAATTAATTCATATACCAATTTAAATGACAATTAAACCTACAAAATAACAGCCAAAAAATTTATATCACTTCAAAATATAAATATAACCAACATAAAATCATTTTAGTCAATTGTGAGCGTATAAACACTCACCTTTGATTTATCGACGATTTAAAATCCAAATAAAGACCCAAATTTGAACAGTCTCGGAATGCAACCAAACCAGTTCCATAATGTCCGGAATTTCGATGCGAACGCAATGGAGAAAACCACACTTCGATCCGAGCTCGTATGAAAAGGTTATTCGAGTTAGAACATTTAAATTTTAATATAAAACAATTAATAAATAAATAAAATAATTACACAGCATACCATCTTCTCCTACGCACCGAACCCACGAACGCACAACCACCACACAAAAACGCATGCAACTCGAGAGATCCAGACTTCGATCAGCGACTACCAGTGTGTGCGCCACCTTGAGAGCCACCTATACACCAAGTTTGTGACGACCCGATATTTTCAACCATGCGCATCCGCACATGTCGGACTTGAATTGCTCAAAATACCGAATTGTAAATAAAAATTTGGCAAAACTCAGAAAATACAATAAATAAATAAATCACAGATCACAGACACAGAGTAATATAATGGAGCGGAAGCAAAGAGATAGTAGTTCATGAAGCTACTATGTAAATACATCAGAGTTAAACAAGATGCAATAGAAGTTCAATACAATAATCAAATACACAGCTGAATACATCACTGGAATCAACTGAATAACTGGAATCAACTGAATAACTGGAATCAACTGAATAACTGGAATTGAAGTAGATAGCTGGATCTTCAAGCAAAGATCCTACTCCGAAGGTGAGTCTTGAATGATGTATCACTCAGTCCGACCCAAGCGTAAAGCAAAACACAAAACACTAGAGTCAGGACATACATACTTATATAATGTAAACCAACTAAAGTGAACTGCGATATAAGGTACAAGTAACTTAAAGGATGCTTGGGACCGCCCATCCTCTAAGGATCCGTTAAAATATTTACTATGTAGTAATATTTCTCTATTATGATAATGTCTATAGTAAAATAAACTTACTTTTTTCATAGCATTAAGGGGTTACCCATATAGCCCTTAACACGTAATAGTCCCAGTAGTCAATCCAATATCATGGTCCCTCCTGATCGAGAAGCCACCAGAGGATACCACACGGGCTACGGGAGAAATCCAACTCGTACAAGGCTCGGTATGGTAAGTGACATGGCACAACTAGGCAATGCCAGGGTAGATATACCAATTACGCATTCGGGCTGATGGAAACGCGTAGCAGCTAATACCGCCCACCTCGAATAACACCCCCAAAATCAAAATCAAAGTGGCCACCGAATCAATCCAAAAGTCAGAGTATAATATCGAAGGAGTGCGTTCGATCAGAGGAATGACCTCAATAGCCTGAGAATCGCTCATGTTTTAGCCACCTTATGCCAACTCACGGGAGTCGGGTCCACGTATCTACCTCAAAGGAAAATGCCGCCACCATCGTACTTCATTCTGGAATCTCCACCGCGTACGCGGTTGTTAAAGTGGTTTCGAAGTTGGCAGAGAGCATGATAACATCCGATCCCGGTCTCTTTAACAACCAAATGTTATTATAGCCTATGGATATTTATTTCAGAATCATTTATACTTTCAAAACCAAACTAGCATATCCATTTCAAAATCATATCATTTTTTTTAAATAATATATACTTTCAAAACCAAAATATCATACTCATTTCAAAACCATATCACAATAGTATCATTTCCATTTCAAACTAATTCCATAATATATCATTTAAATAAAACCCAAATTTTCAAATCACTGAATATTTCCTTCAATTTAGTAAACTTGAAATATTCCTTTAAATTATCTAGCATTTTGGAAATGTAACCTTAAGGAATCATAGCATTTTTGGAATGTAATACTTTCCACTTTACAATTTTATATAATCAAAGTATTTATTACTTACAAATTTAACATGGCCATTTTATCATAACCTTATAGTTAAATAAACTTTGTTACTGTAATATCCAATTTAAAGCTGAAATTCTTATGTTAAGTTAAAAGTACCTTATTGTAACAACCCGCATATTTAACGATTATATTTTTAAATGTTTTATTTAAATATAGCGTCGTTAGTCGGATTTTGGTCCGAAATGTTACTTTTTGCAAATGGTCGAATTGGAACTCGAAACCATTTCCATTGGTTCCAAAATGGCGTTTGCGACCTTTTTGAGTATGAGCTTTGATATGTTTGGAGTAAGTTGAATTTTGCAACTTTTTCTAGTTGGGTTTGGGTTGGGTTCAGCCAATTTGTTGGTTTAATAAACTAACTCAGTCCCTCTCCTCTCCATTCTCTCATTCCACTCTTCTAAACTTAAGAAAAACTGAAAATGGTGGAAGGGAAGAGGAAATAGAAATTTGCAAGCCCTAGTTTAACTTGCAAACTTGATTTCTTGCTCCAAAATCAAGGAGAAGCTATAGGTTAGCCTCCTCTTTATCTTCTCTATCTCTTTCTCTCTTCAATCTCAGAATTTCATAAACCTAACTTAGGAAAATATGTGTTTTATTCTTAGATTGAAGATCGTTGTATAGAAGCAAAGAGTAGTTAGTCTCCTTCTTGTGTTTGAGCATCTTCTTCTTTGTTTTGTGATATAAGGTGAGATTTTTATCTCACATCTAGCTTTTATATATATATATATATATATATATCTTATTAGAAAATTTCATGGCGGCTTTTGGTGGTTCAAAATTTCAAGGCGATCTCAACTCTCTTTCTCGTCCTCCGGATAAGGAATCCCACGCAGAAATCAGATCTCACTTAGTTGAGGTAGCTAGGGTTCCAGTTTCAATCCCTAATCGTTCTTCGGTAGTAACTTTCCATAATAATGAGGATGGTGGATCTGGGATACAAGGTCGGGAATATACATCGAATAGATCTGAGAAAGACGTCAATCGTGTTCACTCGGAAAGGAAGGGGAATAATGTTCGTATGGTAATAGCAGGATCGGAAACCTTGAAGAATTCGGAGGTCAATAATCAGTTATTTCGGAATAACAGTAAAGGAGGCACTCAGAAGAACAATAATAACATAGGCCTAACTGAGATGCGAAATAATTCGAATACAACCTCTAATCCAGGAAATTTTCGAAAAAATATTGGTGTACGAACGATTGATTGGAATAGGATAAAAACTGGATTGGCTGAAGGTCGCAATACAGATTGGAGGAATGCTGCTGATGGTGGATTTGGTTGATCTGAAGAACTAGTTTATTTAAAACTCATACAACCACTAATTGTAAATCAGAAAAAACAGGCATTAATTGATTCAGAAATGAATAAGAGAGCTGCTGATAAGTGGAAAAATTCGATAATTTTCTATGTTTATGGCTCTAGACCCTACCATACTCATTTGAAAGCGTATATTGAACGTAGTTGGAAACCAAAAAAAAAAATTAATCTATTGGCTCGAGACAATGGTTTTTTTATTATCAGATTTTTAGATGCATCGGACTGTGAAAATGTGTTAAAGGGAGGTCCATATTTGTTTGATAATCGTATTATAATTCTCAAGAAGTGGCAGGCAGGTATGAGGTTTAGCAGAGATTTATTATCTACCATGCCAATTTGGGTGACATTGCATAACCTTCAACTGGATTTATGGGATAAGGAAGCGATCAGTGCAATAGCTAGTGTACTGGGTAAACCAATAAAGATGGACAAAATCACGGCGGATGAATCTAGAATAGCTTATGCTAAAGTGTTAATTGAAATATCTGCAGAAGATGGGTTTCCAAACTATGTTGATGTATTAATGCATAATGGTGAAGAACTCCAAGTTTCAGTTAACTACGACTACAAACCAATATTCTGTAAAGATTGCAAAATTTTTGGACATTCCACAGATCTATGTAAAATCAAACACAATAGTAAATAGATTCCAAAAATTAATGCTACTTGTAACGAGCGAGAGGAAACAGCAAAAGAAAATGCATTCGACAGTAATCAGGCCCAAACAAATATTGATAATGAATTACACAATGCAAGAATAGATATTGAAGCCGGATCTTCACAGCTAAACAATGGAAACAACAGAGATGATGCTACTAATCTATTACAACATGCCATAGAAAATAATTTACAGACGAAAGAAAATTCAAATGACCCCAGAAATAAAATTACAGAGTGTGTCCCACCAGAAATTGAAGCGGGCTCTTCTCAGTTAAACAATGGAAACGATAGAGATGATGTTATTAATCTATCACAACATGCCACAAATAATTATTTACAGTCGAAAGAAAATTCAGATGCTTCCAGCAATAATTTTACAACTTCTCGTAGTATCCCACTAGGTATGGATTGTAATTCTCAATCAATTTATATCCAAGCAGAGAAAACTGCTGCAAAGGCCAAATGTGTAGCGATGGAACAACCTTCTATAATAGAAAATACTCTATTGACAATTCAAGAAGCTCATAACATAGGAGATAGTACTGCATCTACTTCTGGAACTGCAACATATATGCCACATAGTGTCAAATTAAATGAGCTTAAAATCAAAGAGAACCAAGAGCAGGTTCAAGAGGAAACACCTGGGTACTTTCTTAATTCAGGGGAAGGCCTTGTCGAAGATTTGAATGACTCTGACGAGGAATTAATAAACAATGTTGCAGTGGACGATAACCCCATCTTGAAGCAAGACCCTGTTATGAATGTCGAACATTTTATTGAGGTAAAGGAGGAATTTATAAAGGAAACTGATGATTTAAATAAAAAAAGAACAAAAAAAAGAATGAAGATGCTAATACTACTAATACTGCTCCTCCTAAAAGACAAACCAGGAGCATTTCAAAAGTTAAATGACCATAATAACCTGGAATGTTAGAGGTTTAAATGCTGCCGAAAAATAAATGGCTGTATTTAAATTTCTAACAACACATAAACCAACCATGGTTGGTTTGCTTGAGAACAAACTTAATAACGAATCCATACAAAAACTAATGAACAAGTTGAATAATAGCTGGTCTTCACTGGATAATAATATTTGTTTGTGCAAAGGAAGAATTCTAGTTATTTGGAATAACTCTACCTGGAAGGTCGAGCTTACTCCTATGTCTTATCAACACATGTATTTAAATATTGTAAATTATGGAGGGCTGCAAATGAAAATCTCTTTTATTTATGCCAGTAACTTTCTAAAAGACAGAGAACTTTTATGGAATGCTTTATCTAAAGAATCCAATTATATTGATTTGCCTTAGTGCTTGATTGGTGACTTCAATAACATTCTCTCCACCACAGATAAAAAAGGTGGCAATTTTGTTCCTTTCAGTCAGATAGAAGGCTTTAAAAATTGTATGTTTAATTCAGGATTGGTTGAACTTCCTATTCCAGGCTTCAATTATACTTGGAGGAAAAAGGGAGTGGCTACAAAAATTGACAAAATTCTATGCAATGATCATTTACTGCAAAAATTCCCTAATTTAGTATGTTTTGGAATCTCTAATCCCATTAGTGATCATATTCCAATCTGTCTTAAACTCTTAAATATTTCTACATCTACTGTAGGAAAACCATTCAGATACGTGAATTCATGGAATTTATTAGAAGGTTATGGGGATTGTGTTTATAATGCTTTTAAATTAAATTTTGAAGGATCACATCTACATATTTTCAGACAGAAATTAAAAGCGTGCAAGTTTTATCTAAAGGAATGGAGTTCCAGAAGGTGCTTAGATGGTAAAATTATGAAAGAATTGGAACAGGAGTACACTACAGCTCTTAAAAGTGTGGACAATAATCCAGAAGATACTATAGCTTTCGACAATTTAATGGCAGCATATAAAAAATGGAAGGAGCAAAATAAAATTGAATTTCTCAATGCAACTCAAAAAGCAAAGGTGGACTGGCTCACAGAAGGTGATGCATGCACAAAATTTTTTCATTCTAAAATTTCATTGAGAAGACATAGTTCCAATCTTAATGCCGTTATATCCACTGAAGGAAAATTAGTACATGATCCTGTCACTATTGAAAATGAAGCTATCTTATATTTTAATCAGATTTTTAATGGCGAAGTATTGAATAATAATTTTCCTGATATAAATTGCACCTTTCGTATCAATGATGAAGGGAGAGAGTTCCTTACCAGCAGTGTTAGCTCTGATGAAGTCCGCAAAGCCATTTTTTCCATGTCCGATAACAGCAGTCCAGGTCCGGATGGATTCTCTGCAAAATTTTATAAAATCCATTGGAATGAGTTAAAATGCAGTATGACGAGCATGATTAATCAGATTTTCTCTACTGGCAAATTAGACAAAGGTGTGAATCATACTTTTATAACTCTTGTGCCTAAAATCAATAATCCCAATTCTCTTGCTGACTATAGGCCTATAGCGTGATGTAATGTTATTTACAAGATTATTGCTAAAGTTATATGCAATAGAGTCAAGCCTTTTCTTTGTTATCTTATTTCGGAGTCACAATCTGCGTTTATTCCTGGAAGAGTAATATATGAAAATATTTTACTTGCTCATGAACAAGTAAGATTTTTCAATCGGAAAGGTGCTGGTAAGATGAGTCTTAAGTTAGATTTACATAAAGCTTATGATATGGTTAATAGGGATTTTATATGTCATATGCTCAAAAGAATGGGCTTTCCTGGTAAATTGGTCAAATTAATTCACAATTGCATAACTTCTCCTACGTTCTCTATAATGATAAATGGCTTTCCTAAAGGTTTTATTTCCAGCAATAGAGGTATTAGACAAGGTGATCCACTATCTCCGTATTTATTTTGTGTGGCTATGTGACGCAGCGGATAATTAACAGAACGATATGGATCGATGAAAGTAGCAATCAGTGGATTGAAGGTACTGAAATGCCCAAATTCGTTGATCACAAAGATACCGAATTCTAGCTATCTTCGACACGTTGATCGCGCACGATACCGTGAGAGAAGATCTTCAATTCTTCAAGCGTTGATCAAGCGCACTTGATTCCGCGAATCGGCTTCAACAACCGTTGATTCGAGCGCACTCGAATAACCGAAAGTGGAGATAGGAGATTACACTCAACTACCAATTTAAGATGAAAGCACACAGCAATCAACAAGAAATTTTATTCAAAATCAACTACTTTCAAATGTACAACACACTCCCTATTTATAGAGTTTTCTCACAACTGCCCTTAAGTCGTTCCCGACTCACGACTCACCTTAGGTCGGCAACAACTCAACAACACGCGACTCATTCCTTTACAATGCAACATATGTTCGGCCTAAAACAGTATAACACTAGTACACCACGACATACGACTCAAGGAAGATGCGACTTAACAGTTTATAACGACTCAAGAAACACAACAAATTACAACACAACACGTAGGTCGTGAACGACTTACGACTCAGAATACAACGACTCAAGACACAATGACCCTGGCCGACTTACGACTTAAGATAGTCACGACTTAACCTTTCAGCACAAAGGCTTAACGACTCATGGATCAAGCGACTCATCTTGTATGCATTACCACCCAAGGTCCAACGACCTAAACTCGAGCGACTTATCTTCCCAAACAACTTATACCCGAACGACTCATCTCCAAGCGAAATAACTCCGAACGACTCATCTAGGTCGTAACCCGTTTCTATCTTAAGGCTTTCAACTACTGGACTTCCCTCTGCTTCTTGATGAGTCATGGACGACTTATAGCTGATCAACCTTGAATGATTTAGGCTCCCATTAAGTCGTATCATTTTCCCCTGATCTTTATTAAGTCGGTGACGACTCAAACCTTCTTCATTAACTCGTATTCCTTTCCCAAGTGTTCTCTCTAGTCTCCAGTTAAGTCGCGGGCGACTTAGAGTCTTTTCCTTAGGTCGTGAGCAATGTTCCTTAAGTCGGCAACGACTTAAAATTTCCAAACGACCCAACTCCGAAGCTTCCTCCACATGACCTAGAGCTATGTTAACTCGTGGCCGACTTAACCCTTGCGGGATTGTAGATCGTGCTGCATCATCCTCCCCCGTTGACAGAAATTCGTCCTCGAATTTGTAAATTCTCCTACATCAGATTGTTCATCTCCATAATATGGCACTAAATGTTTAACATTAAATACATCAGAAGTGTATACATCCTTCGGCAGCTTCAATTTATAAGCATTCTCATTGATCCATTTCACAACTTCTACTGGACCAATTTTTCTGGCTTTCAATTTGTTACAAGCGCCTACTGGAAAACGATCCTTCGTTGTCACAGCGTAAACCATATCTCCTTCGTTAAATTCAATACTTCGTCGTTTCAAATTTGCAGTTTGCTTATACTTCTCATTTGCCTTCACCAATCGTTCCTGAACGATTTTATGACATTCAGTCAACCCATCAACAAAGTCTACAGCCCGTTTAACCGTCCCCTTTTGTTGTGGCACTACTGCTAAATCCAACGGTCCCCTGGGCAAACTTGAATATACAATCTGAAATGGACTGAATCCCGTACTACGATTCACTGCATGATTATGTGCAAACTCTGCCTGGCATAACTTCATATCCCAACTCTTCAGATTATCTTTCACAAGACATCGTAACAAATTTCCCAACGATCTATTCACCACCTCTGTCTGCCCATCTGTTTGTGGATGATAAGCTGTAACGACCCGCTATTTTGGACCATTCAAATCGACAATAAAACCGTACACGTCCGACTTGAATAATTCAAAATACCGAATTGTAAATAAAATTTGGCAAAACTTAAAATATACAGTAAATAAATCAATCATAGATCACTTACACAGAGTAATACAATGCAGCGGAATAGATAAAGAATAGTAGTTCATGAAGCTACTATATACCTCAGAGTTAGAAATAAAATACAACCGAATAGTTCAAATGCCATGAAGTCTCCAATGCAACAGATGGCTTCTCTGAACCAATCAACTGGATGACTGAAGGGATAGATAGCTGGATCTTCAAGCAAAGCTCCAACTTCGAAGATGAGTCTCAAATGTTGTATCTCTCAGTCTGACCCGAGCGTAAAGCAAAACACAAAACACTCGAGTCAGGATTAACATTCTTATATCTATAAATCTAACTCAAGTGAAATATCAACTGAAATATAATTAACTTAGAGGATGTTTGGGATAACCATCCTCTAAGGGTCCATGGAACTATCTACAAGGTAGAAAGATACACTGTAACACCGTGGTTATTACCATTTATTTATACTTCAAAATCAAATATCATTTTCATTAGATATAAATTATTTCCAATTTTTCACTTTCAAATTTACGATTCAATTTACTAAATTTCCAAATTCAAATCTAGTCAAATCTTAATTTAAATCAATTTAAAATTCAACTTAATTTCTAAATAACCATTTCAAATTTTATCGATCAAAAATTTCGGATTTGAAATCACAAATACCCTTTTTACATTTCAATACTTCAAAACTTAAATATTAAACGTTTCAAACTAAATTTTATTTCAATTCTGTTTTCTGAATAATAGATTCAACTTATATTGATTCAAATACAGATCTGAAACACCAATTAAATTCTAGTATAGTTCAAAGCTTTAATATTGTACATTCCCAAAGTTCAATTTAACAGTTTCATAAAGATCTTGATTTAACCAAATTATTATTTAGCCTTGAAATATTTCCTCCTTAGATTCAATATCATTTAAGTAACCTGAAATTACATTTTTCTCAATATTTTCTTTAATTTATCTAAACGTAAAATATTCATTAAATCACTCAAATCAAAAATCCAGTTACAAAATCATACCTTTAAATTTCCCATTCAAAATTTCAAACCGATTTAATTAAATGAATCTTTATTTAAATGTCATTTTTAATAAACCCAAATTTATCTCCCAATCTCAATTATTAAATTTATTACAAGAAAAATCTATTTGAAATATAGATTTACATAAATACTTAACCATATTATATGCATTAAATCAATTTTAAATCAAATATTACTACTAAATCTCTATATATAAATTTCCATTTATATAATATCTTAAGAATCAATATTTATAAACCGTATATTTCTTTCAAAAATCATAGAAATTAATTTCAGAATATTTATATATGACCAACGGTGTCTGTATATATTTTTTATCATATGGTCAAGTGCTACGGATATTTATCATTTAAATCCGTACATTAAATATATACGGGTGGATAGCATTTCAACCCGTAATCCCAAATTCAATTAAATGAAAATCGCTTGGGTTTATCATTTCAACCCATAACAATTTTCTCCTATTCTAAAGTCCGTTCGGGTATGTATCATTTCAACCCATAGTGAATTCTAAACTACAAGGAACTTGCAGAGTGATAACAGATAATACAATAAAATAACAGGCATATATCATCAATAACAATATAATATAAACAACAGGATATGGTGTCATATCCTGCAGGTGAACAATTTTAGATAATAGCATATATAACAGAATAACTACAGCATTATATTTCAATTATCTTTTCAATTGAAATCAAATTTAATAAATAAAAGAACGTTAATCGTGAGTGATTGCTCACCTTTCGAGGATATAGAAATTTGACAAAGAATTGAGCTACGAATCCAAGCACGAATTCCAAAACAAATGAAGATTGGCACGGATTATATGGATAAAGCTGATAAATAAGGGATTGACAAAGTCAGATCAGAACTGGATCGGTGAAGATAAATGGAATAAGCGAACTTGTATATGACTATATATGCATGAATCATATTCTACACTCAACACATGCTGACCGAATACATATACCTATATATGCTGTATAAATAACAACTTAAACCAATCAACAACTATATATATACAACACTATACAACTCTATGCAACACTATATAACACATCCGATATAATATAACTTTACTAAATAGCTAAATATATACATATATTTTTATCAAAGTCCATAGAAATCCAACAGTAAAGCTAAAGTGGATATAATTTTATAACTACATATATATAGTCGAAACTGATATAACTAAATATATAAAACTTATCATGATACGTATATAAAATTCAACTTTGATTTATAAACAAATACAGTTATAAACAAATATATAACCGGCCTTACACTGCAAACTTAATATGTATCGACATACAACTTATATTATAATTTAAACAAACAACATGGACTTTTATATTCAAATATATATATTAACATACATAAACGTATGTTAAGACCTATCAATAAGAAAACAGCCGCGACCGATGAATATACTACCCTCACTATAGTCGAAATCAAACTTATATAACAGAACACTTTGTTTGAAAACTTATTTATATATAAACTCTATAAAAAAACTTATATATCAAAACACTTTAATTTGAAACTTATTTATATATAAAACACTATAATATATAAACATGCACATTCATACTACAAAGCAATGTATATAATAAATATGACTTTCATAACTTATATACTTTAAAATATAACTGAAAAATCCTTATAGCTTTTGCTACAAATAACTATATATACACTACATATATTAACTATTAAAATTTATATACCAACATCATATACAAAACAATAATATATACATACTATGTCGACAGAATATATGAAAACCCAACCCACTTCCACTGACATATCAGCTTGAAGTAAGTAAAGCTATTTTACAATATACATAAAACTTTACAAATCAAATATATAATATAATATACTGAAGTTTGATGGGATATAGCACAACAATTATTATAAAACAACCCATAACATATCACAATAAATTGCAACAAACATCTTGCTATATATAAACTGCATGCTCTCAAAATCAACATCATATACAACTAACGTATGAAGGCTAACATAGTATTATTACAAATATACATACACAGTTTTATCGAAATCATGAAGAAGAAAAAAACTGAAATATCTGAAACTATATACCATAATAAAATTCTATAACATACACACGTATAACGTACACATACCTAATACCCAGAGGAAATGCACGCAAGGCAAGGCTGTGAGGTTGGTGCTGTTATGGCGGGTCGAGCGAAGGGAAGGGAGGAGCGGAAGAGGGAGAGAGAGAGAGAGCGGGGCAGAGGAAGTGGAAGGGTCGTGTTTTGCCTGTGCTCAGCCACGCTAGACTCGAGACGAGGTGGAGGTTGGTTTTGGCGTAGGGGAGGCGGCAAGGGGAAAAGGCTTCAACCGCTTGGGTTCGGTGAGGTTTGGATGGAGGGGAATTGGCTACCACGTTGGATGGTGCTCGGCAGGAGGATGCACGGGAGGAGATAAATGCGAGCTTGGCTGACGCGATTTGTTGAGGTAGAGGGAAAGTGAGAAAGGCGGAGGAGAGGAGAACAGGTGGATCTGGAGAGCAAAATAGAAAGGAGGAGGAAGGAAATTTTTGAGAGCAAAGAAGTAGATCTGGGAATGGATTATGAAGAGATATTGAAATACATTTGTGTCCATAAATAACGTAGACAGTGGACTAATAAATGAAATATCAACGTTTGATACGTTGATTCAGCACAAAGGTTAAAGAAAATTTGTTACCATAGTTTGGAGACAAAAAAAGGGGGAACGTATATTATTATAAAAATGAAGGAGCTATGATTTAGCCGAAAGTTAAAAGAAAATATTTGTTGTGGCCCCGTTGAACGTTTTTAATCAACGAAGGAAAAATAGGAACAGAGCAGGTTGCAAAAAAGGAAAGTCCCATATACAAATGTATACGTTTGATTTTCAAAACTGCTAAACATTAATTCAGGAATATAATTATAGCAATTTATTATATTGCTTGGGATTCACGTTGAAGTTTGAAAAGCAAAGCAAAGTTAATGGTCAACATTCAAAGGTGTCGTTACAACGAACAATTTATTGCTTCCATTGTGCATCGGATTTCAAAATACAGAAATAAATATACCGCTGAGATCAGCACGACAAGACGATCAAAACGGTATACATATATTAGTGGTACGATTGAATTATAAAATTTTGAATTTTCTATTAAGAGAAAGTGCAGCAAACACAGAAAAATAAGATCGACGGAGCTAAAGAAGCCCGAATTTGGAAAAACAAAAAATGACGTCTGTTAACGCTTAAATTTGAACGCTAACACCCCGGTGTATGAAGTGTAGTTGTGAAAGCACCACCCGATAGATCGGGAAAGAATTACAAGCAAGTAATAGCAGAAAAGCAGTAAACGACAGCAATTTTATAGTGGTTCGGCTTATAGGTATAGCCTACGTCCACTTTAAGTACTTTTATTGATGATCACGTTACAAGTTGATACAAATCTTCTCAAGTACAATACACTTTGAATTACAAAAGACTTAGAACAAGTAGCTCAAACTTCGATGTTGACAAAAATCTTCAAATCCATGGTGGATGTAGATGATTTCTTTATGAAGTTCTTTTAGACGTTCTTTGAATCTCAAAAGTTTTAAGTGTTGAAGTAGTCTGGAATTCGGCAGAGTAATGGCGCTTGAAATTGATCGACCAAAAGTCCTTTTAATGTTGGAGGTAGGTTGGTATTTATAGGCAAAGATTTTGGACCTAAGCTCGGTCTTAACTCCTCACCGACCCAGTTAAGTCGTGGCTGACCTATAAGAGCCCTGATATGGTCAAGCCGTGTTTACCTGTCTTCGATGGATTCACACAAGTCCTAAGTCGTTTCCGACTTAGACTAAGTCGCCGCCGGTCTAACGTGCTACGTGTTAAATGGTTGCACCGTTTCACCCTTCATCTCCCTGGGTCGGTTGCGGTTCATCGTAGTTAGATCAGTAGTATGTCAAGTCGGTAGGCTATGTAAGTCTCTAGGTCGGGATTTCCCTTTAACCATTAGGTCGGTATGCCTCTTGAGAGTTAAGTCGGGACCTCTCCTGAGCTATTTAGGTCGGCCATTCTTGGGTCGGCATCACTCTTAAGATGTTGGATCGGTGAATATATTAAGATGGTGGGTTACTTCAAACCTTAGGTCGGAATCTCTTTGCAGCGTTAAGTCGGTACGCTTTCTTAACCAGTTAGGTCGGCACCGAGTTAGATCGGATCCTTCCCCGCATCCTTTAGGTCGGCAACACTCTTTGAGATGCTAGGTCGGCCCGCCTTTATCCATTGGGTCGGCAAGTAATGCAAATGGTTAGGTCGGCCCACTTTCCAAGCATTAGACCGGCGAGTCATAACCGGCATAGGGTTAACATTTGCCCCTCGAAGTATACGCCTTAAGATTAAGTCGTGTGCTTCGATACTTCTTAGCTCGGCTCCTCCTAGGTCGGTAGGTCCCGCACGACCTATCAGTTGGCGCCGTTTCACATTTCTTCACCGTGTGATATAAATTGGCTCTCTTCCTTCTTCTCCTTCATTTAATTTCTTGCTCGATTCCGCCATTAAAGCACTCTCAGATCCATAAAGGCGATTTCCTCCCAATCGATCATTGATAATCCTTGCTGTTTGTCACGTAAGTGAATCTACCCTCGATTCCTTGTTGTCATTGATTCACGAATTCCATTCGAGCCTAACTCACCCCTTTGAGCATTGCATTATTACGAATCTCACTTCACCTGTGTTTGATGAAGCTTGAGTTGCTCGGTTTTTAGCTTTAAATGAACAACGAAGCGACGAAGATGGTTTATTGCTTTAAGATAGCCGGTTGGGATTGCGAGGTGTTAGATTCGTAATAGTTTCGAATTGGTTTAGTGGATGATCTAGTAGCATGAAGTATCATGAATGGGATAGGGGTTTTTGTGGGTGGAGTGGTTATTGGGCTAACGGGTTGAGCGAGATACCGGCTTGGACGTGATTTTAGGTGACCTAACTTATGGCCGATCTGATTGGGTGCGACATGAATCTTGAGTCGGTACCGAGCCAATACTTGGGGAAACTTACCGACCTAACCTTTAAGGCCTGAACCGCGACCGGGTTAATACTTGGAGAAACTTTTTCCTTTTGAATCAGGGCCTGCTTCCCCACCTCTCTCTTGCGACCTAGGGAACTGCCGAGTTAAAGGAGTAGGAACCCTACATTAATGTGTGGGAGATTCTTAAGGCATAACCGAGTTAGCACTTAAGCATTTAACCAAGCTTGCCGAATCGAATTGCTATGATTTCGGCCAACTTCGGACTTAGCCTTTCTCTCTCTTTTTTTTTTTTTTTAGGTTGTAGCCGAGATACGACTTAGGCCTTGGACATGCTGGCACTTGAGAGTGTCAACTAACTTTAATCATTTTGACTTGGACTGCCAATTTAAGTGGAATAAACTTTGAACTATGATCAAACTTTGAACAGGGATTAAACTTTGAACTGCCCCAACTTTAAATTTGTTTAAACACATTATGTCACTTCACAGATCGTTCTCATTTTTAAGCTACCAACCTGTTGAGAATAACAAACAAACAAAGGAAAACAAGGCGCACATACTGCCATTGACAGCCCATATTAAATGGCAGATTAGTCAAGACAAGATAAGCATCATGAATATAATGCATGAAATGTTGTGAATTAATCGACTAAAGTAGAATATTAATGCAAAGTATCAACAATTTGAACTGACTTGTTTGCATCAACATTATATTTGCATATTCAAACTCAAAACAAAGATTCCTGGTCTTTATAACTAACAAATGTTTGTTAGGTTTTATTCCAGTTGCCTTTGCTTATTGTTTGATTGATACTTGTACAACACTTCACACACTTTAGGAAACGTGCACCTTCATGTTTGAATACCCAGTTGTTTATGTAGAATGACTTCCCTCCAACAAGAAGAAATGGTAGCTCAAGAGGAAGAGACTTTCCCGGTAGCTGTTCCCATAGAGAATCCTCCGGAGAGAACTTCGACCATTCTAACCCCAAGAATGTTTATTCAGATACGCACTCAATTCGGCTTTGCTGAAAGTGATGTCTTATTGCCCGGGCCAAGCGACACTGCTGATAATCCTCCTTATGGTTTTGTTGCAGCCAATCGCCAAATGTGCTTAAGTGGGGCAATTCCCCCTTTCAATGACTTCCTTCGAACTCTTCTTCTCCGGTTGACGATCTCTCCATTTCAACTTCATCCTAATGGTTATGCCATCTTGATGGGGTTGTGTGTTTTGTTTAGAAGAACTCTTGATCGCCTACCGAGTTTTGAAGAAATTCGCTATCTGTGCTCGTTTACAAAGAGTAAAGATCATCCTTCACTCATTATTGTGAGAAGTGCTAGAAACCGCAAGCTCCTTTCCGATCTCACTGAAAGTGTTCATGGATTTTTGAACCAGTTTTTCTTTGCTCGCTGCCCTCCAGGGTTTTATGCCATCTGGAGAATAGGAAGTAAGACTAGTGTTTCCATTTTTTCGTTTTTGAAACTTTTTCCGAGATCCGAACTTTCAGTTGCTAACTTCATTCTTTGCTCTTTTCAGCACTTCCTCTCCCTTCTAGAGATCCGATTCATAAACAAGTTTTTGAGAGGTTGAGTGTCGTGGCTGCGGAAGAAAGGAGCATAAAATTTCTGCTGAAGGATGAATTTTTACACCAATACGGGCTTCTACACGCTTCTCGTTCTACACATGCTCATGAAGTTCCAACAGAAGTTCCCGATTCTCCGATGAAAACTCCTGATGCCCCGGTTACTGTCGAACAACTTACATCAAAAGAGTCTAATATTGAAGCTTCATTGGTGAAGTGTTCCACTCCTACCGACATTATGGGGTCATCTAGTAAGACGGTGCTTGCCCCGATCGAGGAAGAAGAAGAACCTTCACGGCCTCTCGGGGGATTAGCTGATGTAGGAATTGAGAGAACAAGTCCCACCAAGCATGATGGTGACGATGTTTATGAGGGGTTGAGCGACATAATAGTGACTTCGCAGGAGCTTTTTAGAGATGACGTATCTAAAACTATCTCTCCTGTAATTGAGGCGACGTCTCTTCTTCGACAAACACCAACACAAACATCAACTCCTCATACCCAAGCCATCATCACCTCTGCACCAAAGAGTGGTTTGTAGCTTAATGCGTGTAGCTTGCACATCACACAACACTTAGGATTTTCCAGCACATTTATGCACTTATCTTCTTATACTTTAAAGATTTCTAAAGCTTATCTTTTCTTATTTCAGATTCTTCAATGACACGCGGCATATCATATTATCAGGATTTCCAACGCTACGGGGGGCGTGGTCAATATGATTATCGGCGTTACTTTCCCTCCTATAGAGAGTCTGACGAAGAGAGGGCTGCTCGAAAGGCTCGTGAAAGGAGGGATGCAGAAGAGCGTTATGACAGAAGGGATAGGGATGAGCACCATGATTCTCTGCAGAGGAGTGATGACTCGCACAAAAGGAAATCTCACGACGACCGAGGAAAAGGTCATGTAGCTGAAGATTCAGGCAAACGAGCCCGACATGGTGAGAGACATGGTTCCACTATTCCCGAAAAGCCTACTGCCCCTGCCCCTCTTGACATTACTTCCGACTCTCCCGCTCTTGGGAAGGAGGACATCCAGACAATAATAAGTAGGCCTAAATTTCAAGTGGGACCTGGCCCAGCCACTTTACAAAGCCGCTTTCCACAATGGTGCTTAAAGGGCGTGAGATTCGACCTAGACTTGGTCCCCATTGACAAGTCTGCTATGTTGCGCAATCTTGATGCAGTCAAGCTCGATATCGAGAGGATGTCAAACTGGCAGAAGCTTGTTGATGAGCTTCAAAGAGTTAACCGTGCCAACTTAGAGGCCATGCTCACCGTGGAAAATGATAAGGCTGAGTGGCAAAAGGTCCTTGAGCAGCACGACACTGAAATGAGGAGCATTACTTCCTACAACGAGGAGCTCGAAGCAAAGGTTGAGAAGTTGAAAGATGAGCTTGCTGCTTCCTCTACTTCATACTCTCAAAAAGAAGAAGTGCTTCTCAGACAAGTTAGAGATGCTCATGCCAGTCAGAGGGATGCCGAAGATAGGCTCGAGGCACAAAAAAGAATCAGTGAAGGCTATGTCTCTGATATTGCTGAGCTTCGAAAGAAAAACAACTCCCAGGAGGCGGAGATACAAATGCTTAAGCTTCAGCTTGCCAGAACTGAAAGGGAGCGCGATGAGGCTGTCGCCGGCAAAATCGCAGCCGAAGAATCTCATGAGGCGACCAAAAACAGCTTCGGCTCAACATTATTCGACTTCTACTTGCATAGCGTCTTGGGGCGTGGAAGCCTCGCCTTTCTTGGTCCCAAGTACGAGATCACTTTAGCTGAAGTGTGGGAGGCCGCCCTCGATATGCTTGGTGCTGAAGGTGCTGGTTATGACGAGCCAGCCCTGGAAAGGCATTATTTTGATGAAGACGCTCGCGCTGCTCTTGCCAGGGGAAAGGAACAACTTGCCAAACTAAGAACCGAAGTGACGGAAGGGGACCAGCTGGGGAAAACCACTTCAACTACTCTAGTCCAGCCACCTTCTTCGTCTGAAGTCGACATTATTGGTTCCAGTTCCCATCTCGCATCTCCCACCAAAGTTACCGCTGATATTACAAGCACACAAGGTGGAGACGAGGGTGAAGAGAGCGCTGATGCGCAAGCTTATGAAGTCGATATCAGGAAACCAGCTTCTCCAGGTAACTTCACTGTTAATCTCGCTACTGTCAATTCTGCTCAAGCTGGTTACTCGTTTATTTCACATGAGTTTCACGAGCTCCTTGGCTATTTTCTCAACCTTGACGAGCCTTCATCTCCTCTCTTTACTGACTTCATTGGTGAACCCTCATCTCCTCTTTTTACTGACTTTAACCTTTTTTCTTCTGTAGAGAAAGTACCAAGCACTGCTCAAACTTCTACTCCTCCGGTCATCCTTCCTTCATCTCTTCAGGCGGTGCCTCCTTCTGCCTCGCAACCTGGATCACAGGAGGAACAAATAGAGGCTCTTCACGGCTTGGATGATCCCATCGCTTCGCAAGAGCAGAAAGATGAGATACCTGAGGGAGGTGACATTTCCCCGGAACGGACTCCTTCTGACGACATTGTTCTATCAAAACTTGTCACTCCGGGGAGTGAGTCTTCCTCACAAAGGAGAGAGAAGCGTGGGACATCAAAGAGGAGGGGGAAGAAAATCACCGTCACTGAAGAGGAGCCGGAAGTTGAACCGGTTACACCTGCCTCTCCTACTTCCCTTATACCCACTGGCCGACCTGAAAAGCTGGTTATTCGACCGAGTAAAGGGTCCAAAGGAGGGAAGAAGAAGTGAAGATTTTAGCTTTTTGCCTTTTGTATGAACTGGCCGAGAGTTGTGCGGGTACCGGCCCCCGCTTTTGTTTTGAAACCTGTATCTGCATTATAGTTGAATAAAATGATTCTTCGTTTGTACAAACTTCTGTTTGAATTTGAGAATGCATTTACTATTTATTTTTGCACAAGTTTGTTTATATAGTATTGCAGCGGGCTTATGGTATGTTGCTTGAGTTTTACTTTACTGAGGCAGCTATACTACTATACCATGTTGCCCCCATACCTTAAGCTTGTCGCAATATTTTATACTTCGAGGGGACTTGCACTCTTATTTTTTAAAGAATAATTATTTTATTTTTTAAAGAAAATTTTTATTGAGTACAACTCCCTTCGTATAAGTTTTTACGCTTTGTCGTTCGAAGAAATCACTTTTCTCTTTTGCTTCTGTGCATATTTTACCAAGTGAATTCCTCTATGTGGTAAAGCGGACCTCTGAAGGGTACTTTAACTTCTTTTCTTTTTACAATCATTTTCCATTTGAAAGTTAAAGTACGCTTTTGATGAGGATTTTTTTTATACAAAATTGTACCTCTGAGGAGGGATTTTTCACGTTTCAACACTTGGAAGTTTTATTTCAATCTCGGTGAAACGTGTACCCCCAAAGAGTTGTGCCTTCGAAGAAAGCCTTTTCACGTTTCAACACTTGGAAGTTTTATTTCAATCTCGGTGAAACGTGTGCTTCCAAAGAGGTCTCTTTTTTTTTTTTTTTTTTTTGCTTGATTGTGTCCCCGGGAGGGGGTCGTACCTCTAAGGAGGGATTTTTTACGTTTCAACACTTGGAAGTTTTATTTCAATCTCGGTGAAACGTGTACCCCCAAAGAGTTGTGCCTTCGAAGAAAGCCTTTTCACGTTTCAACACTTGGAAGTTTTATTTCAATCTCGGTGAAACGTGTGCTTTCAAGAAGGTCTTTGTTTTTGCATTTCAACTTTGGTGAAGTGAAATTCCGAAGAGCGGTTGTTACACTTCAACTCCTGGCGAAATGTGCCTCCGAAGAGGGCTTTTATTTTGTTTACATTTCAACTCTGGTGAAGTGAAATTCCGAAGAGCGGTCACAACACTTCAACTCCTGGTGAAATGGGCCTCCGAAGAGGGCTTTTATTTTTTTTGCATTTCAACTCTGGTGAAGTGAAATTCCGAAGAGCGGTCATAACACTTCAACTCCTGGTGAAATGTGCCTCAGAGAGGGTTTTCATCGCCTGGAAGTTACTCTCTCATGGTTGGAGGGTCATGACTTCTCCAATCTTTTTTGTTGAGTAGAGAACTTTCTTTTTTGTAGCATATGACCCATTAGAGGTCTTTTTTCCTCCGAAGAGTTGCGCCTCCGAAGAGGACTTGTGCCGCTGATGGTAGCTTTGGTTGTTCCTCTGTTCACTTGCTTATGCCTTTCCAGCGATCCTCTTTTCTTTTTTTTTTTCTTTTTTTTTTTTTCTTTTTCAAGTTTTCATTCCCCTTTTCTCACAAGTGGCTTGTTTAATCCAAGGAAGTGTACTTTATTGCCAGGCAAGTTCGTGAGAATGGGCACTAGCTTCCTGATTGGATGTTTGTTTGTTCAAACAATCTCAATTTATCAGCAGGGGCTCGTTTCTATCGAAATCATTAGCCGTTCAATTGAAGTATTTCCTATCTAGGATTTGAATTCGGGGTCTTTGTGACTTGAAATTTGTTTGTTGAATGATGGTGAGAATCGCTCGGTCTTATTATGCGCAAGTTTTATTTCCATTGTCTGCAAGAATTTAAATCGACATTTCAGCAATACATTTTATGTATTTTTATATCGAAAACAAAGCAAACATATAATGATAATAAGGAACACAAGATTTATAGTGGTTCGGCCATGAAATTGGGCCTACATCCACTTTATATTCTTTCATTATTTACTTGCATCAGTTTCACAATTGCTTTCAATCACAAGAATCATACATTCATAATTCTTTTTACAATGTTTCAACAAAATTTTCAAGTAAAGTATGGACGCAAGTGGTTGCTGTTCCATGCCCTTGGAATTTGATCTCCATCAACAGTGGTGAGCTTGAATGTGCCGTCGAGAAGCTTCTGACCTATTACATATGGTCCTTCCCAATTTGGCCCAAACACACCTGTCGCGGTCATAATTCTTTTCAAGACTAGATCTCCAATTTCAAAGCTGCGTTGACGAACTTTGGAATTGAAATGTCTGGCTATCCTTTGCTGATGAGCTGCAACTCTGAGGTTAGCTTCATCTCTTTTTTCATCAAGGAGATCCAGCGCTTCCAGTTGTAGCTTTTCATTTTCTGCTTGATTGAAATGGATTCTTCTGTGTGAAGGGACCTCTGTTTCAACCGGGATCATTGCTTCCGATCCGTATGCTAACGAAAAAGGAGTATGCCCAGTTGCAGTTTTGTGAGTAGTTCTGTATGCCCATAGTGCAAGTGGTAGTTTATCGACCCAACCACCTTTTTCTCTTTCGAGTTGCTTTTTGATGGTTGATTTGATGGTCTTGTTCACTGCTTCCACTTGCCCGTTTGCCTGCGGATGAGCTACTGCCGAAAAGCTTTTCTGGATTTTGAATCGTTTGCAAAAATCCTGGAATTCCTCACTTTCAAACTGAGTACCATTGTCTGTGATTATTTTCTGAGGCACACCGTATCTGCAAATGATATTCTTGGTCACAAAGCTTATCATTTTCTTAGAAGTGATAGTAGCCAATGGTTCAGCTTCAGCCCACTTAGTAAAATAATCAACCGCAACAATAGCGTATTTAATCCCTGATTTAGCAGTTGGTAGCGGCCCAATGAGATCCATTCCCCAAATTGCAAATGGCCATGGACTGACCATCTGTGTGAGTTCGGTAGAAGGTGCTCTAGGAATTTTGGCATATCTTTGGCATTTGTCACATTTTCGGGAGTAATCTGCAGCATCTTGATTAATTTCTGGCCAAAAATATCTGTATCGGAGAATTTTCTTTGCTAGTGTTTGACCACCTGAATGATCACCGCATTCTCCTCCATGTACTTCAGCTAGGATTGTTTTGGACTCTTCCCGGGATACACATCGAAGCAATGGCATTGAGAACCCTCGTCTGTACAATCGGCCATCCTGAATTACATAGCGAGAGGCCTTCCTTATAAGCTTTCGTCTTTCTATCGAGTTTTCTGGCAGAGAACCCCTGAGTAGGTAATCCAGTATTGGAGTCATCCATGACTCTTGTTCTTGAGATACATTCATAATCCAGTCTATATCCATCTCGTCTATACTTGGCGCTGAAAGGACTTCTACAGGGACCAATCCCAATAGTTGAGCTTCACCAGAACTTGAATATTTTGCGAGGGAATCTGCCTTCATATTCTCTTCCCGAGGAATGTGGCTTATTGAATAGTGATCGAGTTCACATAGGAGTTCCCAAGCCTTTGACAAGTAGGAAGGCAGATTTCCACCTTTTGCTTGAAATTCCTTCTTGACTTGGCATACAATAAGCTGAGAATCACTGAAAATTTGTAATGCTCGAATGTTCAGCTCTTTAGCGATTTTCAGACCTACAATAAGAGCTTCATATTCTGCTTCATTGTTTGTTGAAGGGAATTCCAGTCTTAGTGCATAACATAATGATCGACCTTCAGGAGTTTCAAGTACCACTCCGGCTCCAGAACAGTAGTCATTTCTTGCGCCATCAACATACATCTTCCACTGGATTGGAGAATCATTGATCGCTTTTTCCTCACCATTATCTTTCTCTGTGAATTCTGCAATGAAATCAGCTAAAGCTTGTCCGTTGATTGCTTTTCGGGGGTGATAGGTGATGTCATATTGACTAAGTTCAATGTTCCATTTTAGAAGACGACCCGAAGTTTCAGGGCGAAATAGAACTTGCTTTAGAGGTTGATCAGTGAGTACTTTGATAGGATGAGCTTGGAAATATTGCCTCAGTTTCCTCGATGCAACTAGTAGGCAATAGGCGAGTTTTTCCAACTTGGAGTAATTCAGCTCTGCCCCAGTGAGTCTTTTGCTGATATAGTAAACTGGATGTTGAATTCTTTTGTCTTCCCGTATCAGCGCTGCACTTAGAGCATGAGATGATACTGCCAAGTATATAAGAAGATCCTCACCATTGCCTGGCCTAGAAAGTATCGGAGGCGTTTCCATATGACGGATCAACTCTTCAAAGGCTTTTTGGCATTCGGGAGTCCATTCAAAGTTCTTCTTTCCTTTTTTCAGGGCATCGAAGAATGGGATGCATTTATCAGTAGCTTTGGAAATGAACCGACTCAAAGCGGCGACCTTTCCGTTGAGACTTTGCAATTCCTTCTTCGTTCTAGGAGCTTTAACTTCTTTTAAGGCGGTAATTTGAGCTGGACTGGCCTCAATGCCCCTAGCACTGACGATAAAACCCAAGAACTTTCCGGATTCGACCCCAAATGTACATTTCAGAGGGTTAAGTTTCATTCTGTATTTCCGGAGGACTGCGAACATTTCTGCTAAGTGTTCAATGTGATCCACTGCTTTCCTGGACTTCACTAACATGTCGTCGACGTAGACTTCCATAGTTTTGCCCAATTGCGGTTTGAACATAGCATTAACAAGTCTTTGGTAGGTTGCCCCTGCGTTTTTCAATCCGAAGGGCATAACTCTGTAGCAATAAAGTCCAACATCTGTGATAAAGCTTGTATCCTCCTGATCCGGCTCATGCATCATGATTTGGTTATAACCGGAGTAGGCATCCATGAAGGATAACAATTCATGTCCCGCAGTTCCGTCTACCAGTTGATCGATCCTGGGTAATGGGAAGCAATCTTTGGGGCAAGCCTTGTTTAGATCAGAAAAATCGATGCACACTCTCCATTTTCCATTAGCTTTCTTGACCAACACAGGATTTGAAACCCAATTCGGATATGTAGATTCTTTGATGAAGTTATTTTCCATGAGTCGATCAACTTCTTCTTTTAATGCTGCTGACCTTTCTGGACCTTGGGTTCTTCTTTTCTGTTTAACTGGCGTAAACTTTGGGTCAATATTCAGAGCGTGTACTGCAACTTCTGGGGATATCCCACACATATCGGCATGAGTCCAAGCAAAGACATCCAGATTTGCTTTCAGGAAAGATATCAAGACATTCTGAATTGACACATTAAGCTGTGAACCCACATTCAACACCTTATTTGGGTCCTTTGGGTCAACAGGTACCGGAATTGTCGTTTCCACCGGTACTACTCTATTCTCCCCTGTACTGGCTTTTCTGGGATCCATTTCTTTCCGTGCCCCGCTGTGCTCGCCAGTGCAGGGTCCGCTTTGTAATTGCTACAAAGCTGGTTCCTTGATGCGGACTGGAGTTGCCGCATCCTTTCCCATTTCTCTCTTTCTTGACTCTCGCAGCTCTGTCAAATAGCACTCTCGCGCAGCATTCTGATCCCCTTTTATAACTCCTACTCCATTGTCAGTAGGGAATTTAATAGTGAGGCACCACGGGGCTAGGATAGCTTTGAATGCTGCGAGTGTTGGACGGCCAAGAAAAGCATTATAGGCAGAAAACTCATCGACAATCACAAATGTTTGCTTTCGGACCACTTTCCTTTCTCCTTCCCCAAGTTCTACAAACAGATCGATGGTTCCTACTGGTTGCTTTGGCTCCCCAGTGAAGCCAACGATTTTCTGTGATGAGGCTTGCACATCGATCATAGGGATTCTCATCTGGTCAAATGTCTTCTTGAAGAGAATATTACATGATGCTCCGCAGTCAATGAGGACTCTTCTGACAATGGCTGGTCCTATACCAGCCGAGATGACCAAGGGATCTAAAGTAGGAGCTTCAATACCTGTAGAATCTCTGGCTCTGAAAATAATGTCATCACTGAAAGTTTTCTGTTGTTTAAGGGGCGTAGTGTCTTCTAGAACAAAGACGTTTTCTTCGGCTGGAGCATATTTCAAAGCCCTGGAATATCTTTCCATCTCACCCCAACTTTTGCCAGCTGGGTGAGGTCCTCCTGAAATGACATTGATAACGGGCCTTCCAGATTCATGCCCCGTAGCTTTCTCTCCTGCCCCAGGCTGATGAACAGGAGCCCGCTGCCCCTGACTTGACGATGCAGGATTGTTGTTATTCTTTTTCACAAATTGCTGCAACTTGTTTTCTCTTAGCAACTCTTCAATCAGATTTTTCAGCTGGCGGCATTCATCAGTTTCATGACCTGGTTGATTGTGGAAGCGGCAGAATTTCCCACTTTGTATGGCTTTTCTCCCAGTTCTCAAAGGGATAGGTTTAGGGAAATCGACGGAATCTTTAGTGGCCAGGTAAATGTGCTCCGGTGTATGTGATAATGGAGTATATTCTTATGGCTTGAAGGATCGGGGCTTCTTCAGATTACCCTGTTTCTTCCCATTACTATTCTCCCTTTTTTGCCCCACCGATTCATTCTTGCGTGGAGCGACAGTGTTGTCTTCTGCCTTTTCCAACACTGTCTTTACTGGTAAAGGACGGCTTTCCAAGCGAATGAATTCGTCTGCTTTTTTGTAGAACTTTTCGAGAGAGGTTGGCTCCTTCATATTTAACCATTTCCCAAATTCGCTTGACTTATCGATAGCCCTCATCAGATAAGTCAATATCATTCGTGGTTCAGCATTATCCACCTCAGCCAGTGCTATATTGAAGCGGTTCAAGAAGGATCTGATAGACTCACCAGGATTCTGCTCTAAACTCGATAGTGACATAATATCCTTGGCCTTCGAAGCATATAGTCTAAACTGCTCCTTGAATTTTCTGGTCAAGTCTGAAAACTGATCGATAGATCGGACTGGTAACTTGGTGAACCACAGTAAAGCCACGCCTTCCAGGTATACGGGGAAATATCGGCACTTTATTTCGTCGGAGGCCCTGGCACCTGTCATGTGCCAGTCATATTTATACAGGAACTCATTCGGATCACTCGTCCCTTTGTAAGCTGGAATAGTCGGAGGGACAAACTTCCTTGGAAATTCCGCCTTCAAGATTTTTTCAGTAAACGGAGTTTTACTTGGAGCGAAACCCCATTCCTTCTCATCTTCAACCCTTTGCATACTTTCTTTCATGATCTGCCGGACCATTCCAGAAAGATATTCCTCATCATGCCGAGTTCTGGATCCACCGGCGTCAGGTACTGCCTGCTCAAAGGGACTAGTAGGCCTTTCAGGAGCATTCCTTTCATTAACATCATGAATGTTGCCAGCATAGTTCCTTTCATTACCAGCCGGTTGATTGTTTGCCCCAAGTAAGTCGTTCAACTTATTCAGAATCAGAGCATTCTGGGCACTTTGAGCCTCTAGTTGTGCATTTTGGGCGTTTATCTGCTGGTTTAGCCCTAGAATCACAGCATCCAATTCCGCTTTTGTAACTCCAACAGACGGAGTGGGTAGATTAGGCACAGGGGAAGCGGAGGTTCCCTCTTGAATGTTTCCAGATCTGATAGATCTACTTTTCCTTCCAGGAGCCATAATTTCAGATATACTTCTGGTTTTTAAGGAAATTCTTTCTTCAAATCTCTGCGAAGCAATGATGACAGCTGTCCTGAGTTCAAATTCTCAGTGAAAGCACCAAAAATGTTAACGCTTAAATTTGAACGCTAACACCTCGGTGTATGAAGTGTAGTTGTGAAAGCACCACCCGATAGATCGGGAAAGAATTACAAGCAAGTAATAGCAGAAAAGCAGTAAACGACAGCAATTTTATAGTGGTTCGGCTTATAGGTATAGCCTACGTCCACTTTAAGTACTTTTATTGATGATCACGTTACAAGTTGATACAAATCTTCTCAAGTACAATACACTTTGAATTACAAAAGACTTAGAACAAGTAGCTCAAACTTCGATGTTGACAAAAATCTTCAAATCCATGGTGGATGTAGATGATTTCTTTATGAAGTTCTTTTAGACGTTCTTTGAATCTCAAAAGTTTTAAGTGTTGAAGTAGTCTGGAATTCGGCAGAGTAATGGCGCTTGAAATTGATCGACCAAAAGTCCTTTTAATGTTGGAGGTAGGTTGGTATTTATAGGCAAAGATTTTGGACCTAAGCTCGGTCTTAACTCCTCACCGACCCAGTTAAGTCGTGGCTGACCTATAAGAGCCCTGATATGGTCAAGCCGTGTTTACCTGTCTTCGATGGATTCACACAAGTCCTAAGTCGTTTCCGACTTAGACTAAGTCGCCGCCGGTCTAACGTGCTACGTGTTAAATGGTTGCACCGTTTCACCCTTCATCTCCCTGGGTCGGTTGCGGTTCATCGTAGTTAGATCGGTAGTATGTCAAGTCGGTAGGCTATGTAAGTCTCTAGGTCGGGATTTCCCTTTAACCATTAGGTCGGTATGCCTCTTGAGAGTTAAGTCGGGACCTCTCCTGAGCTATTTAGGTCGGCCATTCTTGGGTCGGCATCACTCTTAAGATGTTGGATCGGTGAATATATTAAGATGGTGGGTTACTTCAAACCTTAGGTCGGAATCTCTTTGCAGCGTTAAGTCGGTACGCTTTCTTAACCAGTTAGGTCGGCACCGAGTTAGATCGGATCCTTCCCCGCATCCTTTAGGTCGGCAACACTCTTTGAGATGCTAGGTCGGCCCGCCTTTATCCATTGGGTCGGCAAGTAATGCGAATGGTTAGGTCGGCCCACTTTCCAAGCATTAGACCGGCGAGTCATAACCGGCATAGGGTTAACAACGTCTCTGTCAGAAGATGATTTAGAATTTTTCTATGTAAAAATATTCGGGTTTGAAAAATATGTTATTATCAACAGTTATTAGCTAGCTTGAATTTAATAGAATTACTTAATAAATAAACTTTCATAAAATTAATTGAAAATTTACCATTTGCTATATTAAATCATACGTAATCAAATATAATTTCTTTTTATTTGCAAATTAAATAATTTAAAATTTCACCAAAAATTCAATTAAATACGTTAATAAAACCATTAAGATTTATTAAAATTTTATGGGTCGTTACACTCTCCCCCACTCAAAACTTTTCGTCCCCGAAAAGGAAGGAGCTAGGAGAATAAAACAACCAGAAAGAAAATAAATTGAAAGACAAGAAAAACAACTAATTTTAAAACTATATAAATTTTACTTGAACTATTCATTTGAAAACTTCATTTGCAATTTAATTTTCTTTAATATTTAATACTTTTCAAACTCCTTTTGAAGCCAATTATTTACATTATTATTTATTATTTACAAAGACTATTGAAAATATTAAATCCAAAATTTGTGAACTTTTATATTTATCTCAAGATACCTTTCAAATATTGTCAATAAATAAATAATATTTTTTTTATGTTTTACTAAACTAGTAACTTCAAAAATATTTATAACACTAAGATTTTCTACTAAACAATGTAGTATACAAATAAGCAATATTTACAAGATTAAATAGTCAATTAAGGAAAAAGAAGGAAGATTCGGAAGAACAGAATATAGGTGAATAAATAAGCTGAGAAGATAAGGTAGATTCAAACGAATAGTATCGGGCACGAATAGTTAATTTCAAACCAAAAGAGTTTAAATTTCAAATATTAATTCAAAATTTCTTTGTTGGAAAAAAATACTTTTATAATAAATACCTTTATAGTAATACTTTTATAACAAAATACTATTATATCGAAATAAACTTTCCTTTCGAAAATACTTTTATAACTCGATATTTCAACAAGTTTATCCTCGTTCTAGCAGACTCTGGCCATACGTTGATCAGGCGCAAAGCTAGAATTCTTCAAGTACTTAGTAGACTTGTTTCAACACCCAGTGAAAATACTTGAAAACCTTTAAAAAATAGATATGGAAAGTACAATCCAAACAAAACAACCAAACCAAAACCTTTGTCCGATCATGGTTCGCAGATACACAATGGTTACGCCTGGGTCCCCCAGGAAACAATCCATATCCGTAAGCTTTCTCAACCCTGCGAGTTACGCCATGATGACTAGTAGAGTGCAGGATACACAATGGTTATGCCTGGATCCCCCAGGAAACAATCCGTACCCCTAGGCAAGACTCAGCCAGGCACTTGCGCTACTATTCGCAACCTACACAGATTGCAGGATACACAATGGTTACGCCTGGATCCCCCAGGAAACAATCCGTACCCCTAGGCAAGACTCAGCCAGGCACTTGCGCTACTATTCGCGAGAGAAAAAAAAACCATGGGTTACGCCACGATGGGAACACTCGAGTATTACATCCGGAAAACCAAAAATCAGAGGGAATAATATCGATAGAATGAATCCACGATGTTGCCACAAAGCGGATATCAAGCAGAAGGCACTTTCCATATCTTTACTTCGAAAATATATATCATATGGTACCTTTTCAAATCACTTTCAAATATCGTACTTATATAAAGTCCATATATATAGGATTTCATTTTTCCCAAATCGAATACTTTCCAAATCAACAGTAGATCAAATCATACTTATATAGACTTCGATTATATAAAATCTCTTTCCAAATTGAGTACCTTTCAAATCAATAGATTTCAAATCAACTTCATACTTATGCAATCCATTTTATATAGGTTCGACCACTCCCAAATCAAGTGCTTAATAATATAAGGTTCTCAAATTTCAAATCATTTCAATATCAGTTTCAAAATCATATATGATTTCACCAAATTTTCTTCCAAATTAAATATCTCAATTTTAAAGTTCCCATAATAATAGGTTTAGAAAATAATCCCAGTTTCCAAATTAAAATAATTCAAGTCAAACAAATTCATTTCCAAAATCACAATATAAGTACTGGTTTTTAATTTCAATTTAATTTCAAAACCAAAATTTTTCTCAAAATTAATTATACTCAAATGGTTTCTAAATTTATAATTATCCCTTTAAACCCTTTAAAGTATTTATTTTTTTATTTGAAATATCAAATTTTCCTTTCTGAAAACCATTATTTAAAACTAATAGTTTTTCAAAACATTTAAAACTAAATTCCATATTAGTATAATTTCAAAATAGTCATATTCATTTACCTAACAAAAGGTTTCAAACTTAACATACAAAACAAAACTTATATGCTTTATCAAACATTTTGTACTCTTCGAAATTTCTTAGCTTTAAAAATTTAATCTCGATTTGGAAGTGTTCGAACATTCAAAATAGTTAGGGAAATCAAATTTCCAAATTCAAGATTTGAAAATCAACATAAATCAATAAACCAATTATTAAATCTGAAACTCGAGGACTGAACACCGGTCTCATTTTAAATTGTTTTAAAATATATACCTATATCTTTCTAAAATATCAAATTATACTTCGGAATTTGTAATCAAAAACGGTTTTACAAAATCACTTGCATAGCGAAGCTATGAAAGTGGCCACTCCCCCACTTTGAAACTCGAAAATCAATGTCGATGATGCGTGCACTCATCACCGAAATTATTTCCAACGACATAAGTGAGTTCTGGATTTCTATTTTCTTGAAAACTTCTTTGAAATTTCTTCAAAATTATTGGAATTCATTTGAACCCATTTGAAACATTTCTTATTCGGAAAAATACTTTTAAATCGTATTATTTTTATATATTTTCCCAAAATCTTAAAACCAATTTCAAAATATCGAAATTCAATTCTCGAATTTCAAATTTAACCCTTCAGTTATAAATCCTTTTTATATAAATCACTTTCTTATAAATTTTCAAAATTTCCAATCCTTTCAAAACTTTTATATATAGAATAACATTTCTTATTCGTTTTATATATAGGTATATAATCCTTATCGAAAACATTTTCACTTTTATATATAGAATAAAATCATAGTTATCAAAATAATAATTTCGTATAAAACAATTTTAAAATACAAAAAACCCGATTTTCAAAGGATGATTCAAGAATGGATTTCAAAACAAAGATAGAGATTTAATTTAGAGGAACTCTAATCAATAGAATCCTGATTCGAAGATAGGCTCAAACAAGGTTGAGAAAATCAGATTACAAAATAGAAGATGGATATACTTCTATAAATCTCGGGCGACCTTAACCGGGTCAACCGTGACTTCAGGAATATAATTGATGCGGAATTCTAAAGCAAATTGACATTCGATTGCCAGAGATGGAATTCGGCATATCAAGATATAGCAGCATCGTAAACCGAGGATACAAAAATCTTCGGTGAATCGATGCCAATTGTAAAGGTGTTTTCACCCCCTTTACAAAACATTCGGTGGAGTTATGGGATACTCCAGAATCAAACGAATATAAATAGGAAGAGACAAGAATGAATTTCGGAACCGAGGGACATTCCAAATTCAAAGGAAATCGAGTCAGAAAGGAAGAGATTCAACTCGAACGAAAGCGATTCTGTAAATAAATTTACCATATATGATAAGTTTTGCCTAGAGCCAAAGCTCTGATACCAACTGTAACGACCCGCTATTTTGGACCATTCAAATCGACAATAAAACCGTACACGTCCGACTTGAATAATTCAAAATACCGAATTGTAAATAAAATATGGCAAAACTTAAAATATACAGTAAATAAATCAATCATAGATCACTTACACAGAGTAATACAATGCAGCGGAATAGATAAGGAATAGTAGTACATGAAGCTACTATATACTCAGAGTTAGAAATAAAATACAACCGAATAGTTCAAATGCCATGAAGTCCCCAACGCAACAGATGGCTTCTCTGAACCAATCAACTGGATGATTGAAGGGATAGATAGCTGGATCTTCAAGCAAAGCTCCAACTTCGAAGATGAGTCTCAAATGCTGTATCTCTCAGTCTGACCCGAGCGTAAAGCAAAACACAAAACACTCGAGTCAGGATTAACATTCTTATATCTATAAATCTAACTCAAGTGAAATATCAACTGAAATATAATTAACTAAGAGGATGTTTGGGATAACCATCCTCTAAGGGTCCATGGAACTATCTACAAGGTAGAAATATACACTGTAACACCGTGGTCATTCCCATTTATTTATACTTCAAAATCAAATATCATTTTCATTAGATATAAATAATTGCCAATTTTTCACTTTCAAATTTACGATTCAATTTACTAAATTTCCAAATTCAAATCTAGTCAAATCTCAATTTAAATCAATTTAAAATTCAACTTAATTTCTAAATAACCATTTCAAATTTTATCGATCAAAAATTTCAGATTTGAAATCACAAATACCCTTTTTACATTTCAATACTTCAAAACTTAAATATTAAACGTTTCAAACTAAATTTTATTTCAATTCTGTTTTCTAAATAATAGATTCAACTTATATTGATTCAAATACAGATCTGAAACACCAATTAAATTCTAGTATAGTTCAAGGCTTTAATATTCTACATTCCCAAAGTTCAATTTAACAGTTTCATAAAGATCTTGATTTAACCAAATTATTATTTAGCCTTGAAATATTTCCTCCTTAGATTCAATATCATTTAAGTACCTGAAATTACATTTTTCTCAATATTTTCTTTAATTTATCTAAACGTAAAATATTCATTAAATCACTCAAATCAAAAATCCAGTTATATAATCATACCTCTAAATTTCCCATTCAAAATTTCAAACCGATTTAATTAAATGAATCTTTATTTAAATGTCATTTTTAATAAACCCAAATTTATCTCCCAATCTCAATTATTAAATTTATTACAAGAAAAATCTATTTGAAATATAGATTTACATAAATACCTAACCATATTATATGCATTAAATCAATTTTAAATCAAATATTACTACTAAATCTCTATATATAAATTTCCATTTATATAATATCTTAAGAATCAATATTTATAAACCGTATATTTCTTTCAAAAATCATAGAAATTAATTTCAAAATATTTATATATGACCAACGGTGTCTGTATATATTTCCTATCATATGGTCAACTGCTACGGATATTTATCATTTAAATCCGTACATTAAATATATACGGGTGGATAGCATTTCAACCCGTAATCCCAAATTCAATTAAATGAAAATCGCTTGGGTTTATCATTTCAACCCATAACAATTTTCTCCTATTCTAAAGTCCGTTCGGGTATGTATCGTTTCAACCCATAGTGAATTCTAAACTACAAGGAACTTGCAGAGTGATAACAGATAATACAATAAAATAACAGGCATATATCATCAATAACAATATAATATAAACAACAGGATATGGTGTCATATCCTGCAGGTGAACAATTTTAGATAATAGCATATATAACAGAATAACTACAGCATTATATTTCAATTGTCGTTTCAATTGAAATCAAATTTAATAAATAGAAGAACGTTAATCGTGAGTGATTGCTCACCTTTCGAGGATATAGAAATTTGACAAAGAATTGAGCTACGAATCCAAGCACGAATTCCAAAGCAAATGAAGATTGGCACGGATTATATGGATAAAGCTGATAAATAAGGGATTGACAAAGTCAGATCAGAACTGGATCGGTGAAGATAAATGGAATAAGCGAACTTGTATATGACTATATATGCATGAATCATATTCTACACTCAACACATGCTGACCGAATACATATACCTATATATGCTGTATAAATAACAACTTAAACCAATCAACAACTATATATATACAACACTATACAACTCTATGCAACACTATATAACACATCCGATATAATATAACTTTACTAAATAGCTAAATATATACATATATTTTTATCAAAGTCCATAGAAATCCAACAGTAAAGCTAAAGTGGATATAATTTTATAACTACATATATATAGTCGAAACTGATATAACTAAATATATAAAACTTATCATGATACGTATATAAAATTCAACTTTGATTTATAAACAAATATAGTTATAAACAAATATATAACCGGCCTTACACTGCAAACTTAATATGTATCGACATACAACTTATATTATAATTTAAACAAACAACATGGACTTTTATATTCAAATATATATATTAACATACATAAACGTATGTTAAGACCTATCAATAAGAAAACAGCCGCGACCGATGAATATACTACCCTCACTACAGTCGAAATCAAACTTATATAACAGAACACTTTGTTTGAAAACTTATATATATAAACTCTATAAAAAAAAACTTATATATCAAAACACTTCAATTTGAAACTTATTTATATATAAAACACTATAATATATAAACATACACATTCATACTACAAAGCAATGTATATAATAAATATGACTTTCATAACTTATATACTTTAAAATATAACTGAAAAATCCTTATAGCTTTTGTTACAAATAACTATATATACACTACATATATTAACTGTTAAAATTTATATACCAACATTGTATACAAAACAATAATATATACATACTATGTCGACAGAATATATGAAAACCCAACCCACTTCCACTGATCTATGGTTTAATCATATCAGCTTGAAGTAAGTAAAGCTATTTTACTATATACATAAAACTTTACAAATCAAACATATAATATAATATACTGAAGTTTGATGGGATATAGCACAACAATTATTATAAAACAACCCATAACATATCACAATAAATTGCAACAGACATCTTGCTATATATAAACTGCATGCTCTCAAAATCAACATCATATATAACTAACGTATGAAGGCTAACATAGTATTATTACAAATATACATACACAGTTTTATCGAAATCATGAAAAAAAAACTGAAATATCTGAAACTATATACCATAATAAAATTCTATAACATACACACGTATAACGTACACATACCTAATACCCAGAGGAAATGCACGCAAGGCAAGGCTGTGCGGTTGGTGCTGTTATGGCGGGTCGAGCGAAGGGAAGGGAGGAGCGGAAGAGGGAGAGAGAGAGCGGGGCAGAGGTAGTGGAAGGGTCGTGTTTTGCCTGTGCTCAGCCACGCTAGACTCGAGATGAGGTGGATGTTGGTTTTGGCGTAGGGGAGGCGGCAAGGGGATGAGGCTTCAGCCGCTTCGGTTCGGTGAGGTTTGGATGGAGGGGAATTGGCTACCACGTTAGATGGTGCTCGGCAGGAGGATGCACGGGAGGAGATAAATGCGAGCTTGGCTGATGCGATTTGTTGAGGTAGAGGGAAAGTGAGAAAGGCGGAGGAGAGGAGAACAGGTGGATCTGGAGAGCAAAATAGAAAGGAGGAGGAAGGAAATTTTTGAGAGCAAAGAAGTAGATCTGGGAATGGATTATGAAGAGATATTGAAATACATTTGTGTCCATAAATAACATAGACAGTGGACTAATAAATGAAATATCAACGTTTGATACGTTGATTCAGCACAAAGGTTAAAGAAAATTTGTTACCATAGTTTGGAGAGCAAAAAAAGGGGGAACGAATATTATTATAAAAATGAAGGAGCTATGATTTAGCCGAAAGTTAAAAGAAAATATTTGTTGTGGCCCCGCTGAATGTTTTTAATCAACGAAGGAAAAATAGGAATAGAGCAGGTTGCAAAAAAGGAAAGTCCTATATACAAATGTATACGTTTGATTTTCGAAACTGCAAAACATTAATTCAGGAATATAATTATAGCAATTTGTTATATTGCTTGGGATTCACGTTGAAGTTTGAAAAGCAAAGCAAAGTTAATGGTCAACATTCAAAGGTGTCGTTACAACGAACAATTTATTGCTTCCATTGTGCATCGGATTTCAAAATACAGAAATAAATATACCGCTGAGATCAGCACGACGAGACGATCAAAACGGTATACAGATATTAGTGGTACGATTGAATTATAAAATTTTGAATTTTCTATTAAGAGAAAGTGCAGCAAACACAGAAAAATAAGATCAACGGAGCTAAAGAAGCCCAAATTTGGAAAAACGAAAAATGACGTCTCAGTCAGAAGATGATTTAGAATTTTTCTATGTAAAAATATTCGGGTTTGAAAAATATGTTATTATCAACAGTTATTAGGTAGCTTGAATTTAATAGAATTACTTAATAAATAAACTTTCATAAAATTAATTGAAAATTTACCATTTGCTATATTAAATCATACGTAATCAAATATAATTTCTTTTTATTTGCAAATTAAATAATTTAAAATTTCACCAAAAACTCGATTAAATACGTTAATAAAACCATTAAGATTTATTAAAATTTTATGGGTCGTTTCATAAGCACTACTAAAATTCAGCTTCGTTCCCACCATCTTCCACAAACTAAGCCAAAAATGACTCGAAAATCCGGTATCTCTATCTGACACAATAGACTCTGGCAATCCGTGAAGTCGATAGATCTCCTTGAAAAATAACTGAGCAACATGAACAGCATCTGCCGTCTTCTTACAAGCAGTAAAGTGTGCCATTTTCGAAAAACGGTTAACCACCACATATATAGAATCATTGCCACACTGCGTTCTCGGCAATCCCAACACAAAGTCCATACTTACATCAACCCATGGCTTAGATGGTACAGGCAACGGCATATACAACCCAGCATTGGTCGCAGTTCCTTTCGAAACTTGGCAGATATGACATCGCTCCACAAACCTTTCTACTTCTTTCCTCATCGACGGCCAAAAATAAGATTGAGAAATCAAATGCAATGTACGATCACGGCCCACATGTCCTTCCTCGGTAACTCCTTGATAATCTTTAATCTCAAACTACAATCTGGTATGCATAAACGATTTCCTTTAAATAGAAAACCATCCACCAATACAAACTCATCAGTGCTTCCTTCCTTGACCTTTTCAACAAATTTTACAAAGTAAGGATCTTCTTCAATCAGTTCTGGCAATAATTCAAACCCTGTCACCTCAACCTTCAATATAGTCAACAAGTGATTCCTTCTGCTTAATGCATCTGCTACACGGTTCGTCACCCCAGACTTGTGTTTGACAACAAAAGTAAATTGTTGTAAATAAGCAACCCATGATGCATGCCTCGCTGAAATCTTATCTTGCCCCTGCAAATGTTTCAAAGCTTCATGGTCTGTGTAAAGAACAAACTCTTTCTGAAACAGATAGTGTCTCCAATGCTTAACAGCTTGTACAACAGCATAGAATTCACTGTCATATGTACTGTATCTCATCTTCGCTCCCGACAACTTCTCACTGAAATAAGCAACGGGTTTCCCACTCTGACTCAAGACTCCACCAATTCCCACCTTCGACGCATCAGTATGCAATTCAAACAACAACTGAAAATCTGGTAAAACAAGAATCGATGCTGTCGTCAATAGTTCCTTGATCTTCTCAAAAGCAACCCCCACTTCCTCTGACCATACAAACTGTTTCCCTTTCATACAATCAGTAACCGGTGCCATCACGCTACTGAAGTGTGGTATAAATCTTCGGTAGAATGACGCTAGCCCATGAAAACTTCTCACTTCTGTAATTGTCCTTGGCTGTGGCCAATTCCTGACTGCTTCAACTTTATTCTGGTCCACCTGGATTCCCTTCTCAGATAAAACATATCCCAAAAATAATACACTTCGAGTCATGAACACACATTTCTTCGTAGCTGCATAAAATTGTTCCTCACGAAGAATAATTAACACCTTTCTCAAATTCTCTACATGCTCCTCTATACTCGTACTATAGATTAGAATATCATCAAAGTACACTACCACGAACTTTCCAATGAATGGTCTAAAGATTTGATTCATCACCCGCATGAATGTACTAGGTGCATTTGATAAACCAAATGGCATAACCAACCATTCATATAAACCTTCCCTCGTCTTGAATGCGGTCTTCCATTCGTCTCCCGGTCTAATTCGAATCTGATGATAACCACTCTTCAAATCAATCTTCGAAAAGATAGTAGCCCCACTCAACTGATCTAGCAAGTCATCCAACCTTGGCATAGGAAACCTGTAACGAACAGTAATCTTGTTCAAAGCTCTACTATCGGTACACATTCTCCATGTTCCATCCTTCTTCGGCACCAACAATGCTGGTACTGCACAAGGACTCAAGCTTTCCTGAACACGTCCCTGTTCTAACAACTCTTCCACTTGCCTTCGTAACTCCTCATGTTCCTTCGGACTCATTCGGTAATGTGGTCGATGTGGTAAAACTGCTCCCGGAACAAGATCAATTTGATGTTGAATGTCCCTCAGTGGCGGTAACTCCTTTGGCAACTCTTCTGGAAATATATCTTCAAATTCTTTCAAAACTGGCTTTGCTTCTTCTAGAATTTCAACCTCTTCACTACACTCTCGTCCAATCAACAAAAAGACTTCAGGCTCCTCTTCAACTTCTTTAACAAACTCCTTCAAAGATAGCAAAGTTTTCAGTTCTTCGATCTCCTCCAACTTGCTCTCCTTCTGTTGTTGCTTCTTGGGAACCAAAGTGATTTTAGTACCCTCAAACATGAAACTATAGCTATTAGCACGACCATCATGTTGCACTGCTCTATCAAATTGCCATGGTCTGCCCAACAACAGATGACACACATCCATGTCTACAACATCACACCAAATTTCATCTTTGTACTTCTTTCCAATAGAAAAATTCACACAAGCTCTTCGACACACCTTCACTTCACCACCCTTCCTCAACCATGCTAACTTGTACGGTTTAGGATGCTTCTTAGGTTTCAAGTTCAATTTCTTTACTGGTTCAGTAGAGATAATATTGTCACAGCTTCCAGCATCAATAACGAACTTGCAAACTTTCCCTAGAATAGTGCATGTCGACTGAAAAATATTGCTTCTCAACCAACTATAATCCTCTTCTTGCTTTGGTGTAAGACATGACCTCCTTATCATAAGGTTACAACCTTCATCTCCAGATAATTCTTCTTCCTCCTCAACATAAGGTGCATTTAAACATTCTGCCTCCTCACCATCATCCTCAATCTCAGCAATCGTTGCTTTCTTCTTCGGCTTCGGACATTCATTGCTTTTGTGACCCAACTCCTCGCAATTGTAACATTTGAAACCACTGCCAACCTTCGCCTTCTCAGCCTCCTTCACCACTGGCTTACTGACAGGTTTAGGAATATTAGAACTTCCACTAACACCCTTCACTTGATTATTGGAATTTGTAAACACACCCCCTCCACGCCTTCCTTGCTTCTCCCAAGCCAACGCTTTCTGATGTGCTTCTGTAACAGATCTTAGATCGAACATATTAACCATATCCTGGATCTGCATTCTCAACCCCCCAACAAATCTAGCAGTTAGCTGTTCTTCTGTCTCCATAATATCATTCCCGGCAATGAGTTGGTAAAATTCATCAGCATAATCACTAACAGACTTCGTTCCTTGCCTCAGATTCTGCAACCTCTGGTACATAAGTGATTGATAGTTGTAAGGTAAGAAAGTAGCTCTCATCAACTTCTTCATCTTATCCCAAGATTCAATCTTTGACTTTCCCATTCTCTCCCTTGTAAGTTTAGTTTGCTGCCACCATGCCAAAGCTCTCCCCCTCAACCTAGTAGCAACCAACTTCACTCTTCTATGCTCAGGAACCTCCTTGAAATCAAAGATCTCTTCAACATTGGACACCCAATCAAGAAATTCTTCAGCTACCATTCCACCCTTGAACTCTGGAATATCCATCTTCATACCCGATTCCCATCGACGATCATCTTCAACATTTCGATAAGAATTTCGAACTTGGTCTCGATCTCGATAATGACTGCTAGCTCTATCACCCTCTTCATCAAAATTAAAAGTACGCCTACGTCGATCTC
Organism: Allium cepa; assembly: GCA_030765085.1. NCBI lineage: Eukaryota > Viridiplantae > Streptophyta > Magnoliopsida > Asparagales > Amaryllidaceae > Allium > Allium cepa. Next base: position 883,024,579 of record CM060943.1, on the reverse strand, counting down.
GACCATTATCATCCCTTCGTTCATGCATGCTTCTTCGACTATGTCTCTCTTCATCTCTATACGCCTCATTGTCAAATTCACGTTGACTTCTTCTCTCTTCATGTCCATAGTCATGATGATCTCTCCGTGATGAAATTGATGTTTCTCTTCTATCTCTAAAAGAATGCGGTGATACCCTCCTCGCTTCCGTAACCGATGGCAAAACTCGGTTTCCTCCATGGTTCAAGTTAGGTGATCTCCTCCTTTGAGTTTGATTCAAGTCATTCATCAACTTCTTTAATTTTCCAATTCCTTCATCAAATTTCTCATTAATACGTTGTTCCATAAGCTCGGATTCTTCTCTTCTATACAAAGCTTCAACATTTTGATGACAGTTAGCTCTCCTTGGTGGCATGATTGGAAACTCTTCACAAACACTTCAAAACTTCTCAAATACTTCAACAAATCAAACACAAAACTTCAACACAAGACCAACAAGTCACGGCCTCAACCTTGACTCGGCAATAGCTCTACACGGCTTAACTCTTAACTCGGCAACAAGTGTCACTTGACTCGGCTCGCTTGCAACGACCCAAAGTTAGGTCGACTCGGCTTGAACTCACGGCTTAACTGCACTTGGTTCGGCCACCTTCTTCAACCCTTTGATTTGAATAACAAGCCACGGCTCCAAACACTTCAATTCAAACAATTTTCGACTTTTGATCCAAAAGATAATGGATCGTACACCCCAAACTTGTTGCAACTTCAATATGAACACGACGAACACAACTTCAAACTTTGGCTCCAAGATCGATTTAGCTATGATTGGCTAAGTGTCGCTCAGATACCAAAACTGACGCAGCGGTTAATTAACGGAACGATATGGATCGATGAAAGTAGAAATCGGTGGATTGAAGATACTGAAATGCCCAAATTCTTTGATCACAAAGATACCGAATTCTAGCTATCTTCGACACGTTGATCGCGCATGATACCGTGAGAGAAGATCTTCAATTCTTAAAGCGTTGATCAAGCGCACTTGATTCCGCGAATCGGCTTCAACAATCGTTGATTCGAGCGCACTCGAATAACCGAAAGTGGAGATAGGAGATTACACTCAACTACCAATTTAAGATGAAAGCACACAGCAATCAACAAGAAATTTTATTCAAAATCAACTACTTTCAAATGTACAACACACTCGCTATTATAGAGTTTTCTTACAACTGCCCTTAAGTCGTTCCCGACTCACGACTCACCTTAGGTCGGCAACGACTCAACAACACGCGACTCATTCCTTTACAATGCAACATACGTTCGGCCTAAAACAGTATAACACTAGTACACCACGACATACGACTCAAGGAAGATGCGACTTAACAGTTTATAACGACTCAAGAAACACAACAAATTACAACACAACACGTAGGTCGTGAACGACTTACGACTCAGAATACAACGACTCAAGACACAATGACCCTGGACGACTTACGACTTAAGATAGTCATGACTTAACCTTTCAGCACAAAGGCTTAACGACTCATGGATCAAGCGACTCATCTTGTATGCATTACCACCCAAGTTCCAACGACCTAAACTCGAGCGACTTATCTTCCCAAACAACTTATCCCCGAACGACTCATCTCCAAGCGACTTAACTCCGAACGACTCATCTAGGTCGTAACCCGTTTCTACCTTAAGGCTTTCAACTACTGGACTTCCCTCTGCTTCTTGATGAGTCGTGGATGACTTATAGCTGATCAACCCTGAATGACTTAGGCTTCCATTAAGTCGTATCATTTTCCCCTGATTTTTATTAAGTCGGTGACGACTCAAACCTCCTTCATTAACTCGTATTCCTTTCCCAAGTGTTCTCTCTAGTCTCCAGTTAAGTCGCGGGCGACTTAGAGTCTTTTCCTTAGGTCGTGAGCAATGTTCCTTAATTCGGCAACGACTTGAAATTTCCAAACGACCCAACTCCGAAGCTTCCTCCACATGACCTAGAGCTATGTTAACTCGTGGCTGACTTAACCCTTGAGGGATTGTAGATCGTGCTGCATCATCATGGAATTTTTCTCTATTCTGATGCTGAAGGCTTACAAAGTCAAGGACATTATTCCTGTGTTCAATTTTGAACCGGCCATTACTCACCTTCTTTATGCAGATGACTTGATGATTTTTGTTAGGGCCTCTAATAAAAGTGCCAAGGTTATTAACAAATGTCTGAAGATAATCAAAACATTTGTGGGATTAAATGTCAACAGTAGCAAATCTAAACTGTATTTTAGTAAAGGCACAACAAACAAACAAGAAATTATGCAAATTCTTAACATGAAAGAAAATAAACTTCCTGTTAAATATCTAGGAGTGCCTCTATCCCATAACTATCTACATTTCATTGACTGTGGGAATCTTTTTGATAATATTAACAAAAGGATGAATGGTTGGGATTGTAAGTTTTTATCCATGGCTGGGAGTATTGAATTATTACATTCTGTAATTACACCTATAGTTTTGTACTGGATGATGGTTTATCAGCTTCCTTTGGTCACTATTGAAAAATTAAATAGACTGTGTGCTAATTTTATTTGGAACGGAAAAGTTCACAAAATTTCCTGGAATACTTTATGTCATCCTAAATCTGAAGGAGATGTTGGCTTGAGAAATTTTATGGATATCAGGAAGGCATCTAGTCTAAAACTCCTCTGGCATTTTATTAATTCTAAAAATATGTGGTCACGATGGATGTGCAAAAGGTACTGTGAAAACAAACAGTTTTGGTCTATGGAAATTGATAATAATGCCTCATGTACATGGAAATCTATTCTAAAACATAGGCAAATAGCCCGTAATAATATATCTAGAGTCATTGTTAATGGGAGAAACACGCTTCTATGGCATGATCCATGGATTAATAGTGAAAGTATGGTTACTATTCTTGGATGGGACAGTTTACATCTCTATGGGCACATTAATGATAAAGTCTCATCCATCATCCAAGATGGCATTTTTAATTTGAATCTAATCCCCTTCACTAAACAGCTCAATAATCAAATTTCAAATGTCCAAATAGACTCCATGGCTAATTCAGATTATTGGAAATGGACGAGGGATTTAAAAGGGTTTAGTTTCAAATCTGCGTGGAATACAGCTAGAGATCACTATCCTAATGTAGAGTAGGGCAAGATTATATGGAACAAAAGCAATAATCCCAGAATTACATTAACTGCCTATAAAGCAATTAATAATCGCCTGCCTACTAGAGATAAACTTATTGACTGGGGATACAATGTCGATTCAAATTGTCTACTCTGTAACCAATTTACAGAAAACCACTCACACTTATTCTTTGCATGTTCATACTCTTCGTTTTTATGGAGTTCAAGCTGTAAAAGTTTGGAATTACCTCAGCCGTGCTCCTTTACTTTGGAAGAAGGAATTCAACTCCTATCAACACACTTTGCTGCAGCGGATCTGGCCACTGATTTGGCCTTTGCTAGTTTTCAACCATCATTTATCACATATGGCAAGAACGAAACAGAAGACTACATGAAAACCGGAAGTATACGAATTGGGAACGATGGAAATATATTGAAGTAGATCTGAAGCTTTTAATTAACAAAGAGAAGAAGACGAAGGCAATCACCGGTAGAAGTAAACGTATTTTAGAACGTTAGGGTGTTAATATGGTGGGGGTTTGATCAATTTTGTCTCCAATTTTGGTGAAGGGGAAGAATATCTAAAGTATATTTTCTTCGGCTTGTGTTTGTTTTTTGTTTTTTTTTCGATTGTGATCATACCTGCAGTGTGTTTTTGGCCTTCATAGCCAAAATGTTGGATGTCGTGTCTTCTGTATTTTTGTACATACATTGAACATTTTCTATGCTCTATTAATGCGATGTTAATAAAGCGCCGCACTCTTTTTCCTTGGCCTATACTCACGTCGGATACAGGTTCAGGTTTTTAACGAGGCTGTTAATTTTTTCAAAAAAAATATATATATATATATCTTTGTTTGGGTGTAAGAAGGTGAGTTTTGAACTCACATCTACTTCTTTTGATATCATTGATGTTAGGTATGAATTCCTAACACTTGTTCATATGTTCATTTGCTTTCGATTTAGTTTGCTTTGGTGAAATTGCCAAATTATGATTTTTTGAAGCCAAATCTATGTAAAACCTTATATGGTGGATGTTTATGTTGTTTGGAGTGTTTGGGTGTGTCGTTAACGTTGGGTAGTCATTTGATGTAAGTCCGTAATCAACACGCATCCGATTGCTTTCGATTTGTTGGCCATAGATGGCCTAGGTTTAGGATATGCCTGACCATCGGGTTTCAAACGTCTGAAACTCCTATTTCAGACGTCTGAATATTGTTCTGGGGAACATTTTCACCCCCAGATTCAGACGTCTGAAATTATATTCCAGACGTCTGAATTGGCTAAATTTCGACCAGAAAGGAAATAGGCCAAAATATGCCTATTTCAGACGTCAGGAAGGTTGGATTCAGACGTCTGAATTCTGTATTGAAAAACAAATTGATTTTCTGATTCGGACGTCTGAATCCCTTCTTTCAGACGTCTGAATATGCTGTTTTTTTCTAAATTTCCTTATTCGTTTGGTTTTCCAAATTTGATCGATGCATATTGATTCCAATTAGTTGTTTATGCCTATTTGATCTTGACGATTCCTTTTTGAATTTATTCACGGGTTTTTATAAATGATTTCTTCAAATCGTATTAAAAGTTTGCTTCTCCGATTTATAAATTCTATTTAAAATATACACGCACAATTTCGCACTTCGAGCGAAGTGGAAGGGTGATTAAATGATTAGGCAAAGCACGGACCATGAATCTGTACGTTTATCCTTCCAATTAATCCCCGACCTATTCAATTGATCGTTTTGACCTTCGGGTTTGGTTTACCGATGATATGAGGTGAACTTTGTACTGCTTTGAGTGCGAAATTAACTAACGGATAGTAAACCGTTTAGTGCGAACGAGTGGTTATGGGACACACGTTACCACTTTCGGATTCCTTTTTGAGAGTTATGACACATTCTGCCAGTTAGTAGTGTTCAGTACTGGGTCTTCGACCTTCACCATTACGGTTTGTTGCCTTTGGGATAGTGTCTTCAGACTGTCTCCTTCAGGTTTGTTGCCTTCGGGTATGTGCCTTCGGGTTTGTTGCCCTTTAGCATTACTTCCGATGTTGGTCGTCATGAGCCGCATGGGTGATATTGGGTTACCCTTTAGTATCGCTTCCGATGTTGGACGTTATGAGCCGCATGGTGATATTGGGTTTGGAGTCTTCGGGCTCGTGGATCCTTGTTTGTACAGTACTGAGCTCGGGAAAATTTTCTGATGTTTCATTCATATGTATATTCCCTAGGTATCGCCCTACAGTGTTGGTCTTTTTGAGCCGCATGATATGTAGCAATTACCTTGTGGAACTTGAGTTACCTTCATTGGTATTTGTTATTTGCCTTTATGGCTTGCTTTGGGATATTCCTATCCTTTTTTCTCTGAGTTGCCGATGATATGAGGCTTGTTATCATATGATTCATCTTTTGTTAGATGATTGTGTTATCTCTTTTAGAGATATTTGTTATACTTTGTAACCTTGCAGGCTTATTGTTGTTCAGTTTATCTAACTGATTTATTTAGCTAGACTGACCCGTGTATTTTATACTCAGGTCCGACCGAGTTGTTTCAGGTTAGGTGCTTTTGGACTTAGCCTATTTTGCTTCCACATGGACTATTCAGCTTGTTCCTTTTTGTCATAGCTTTTTGTGTAGTCCTTTTTGTTACAACTCTGATATATGTATTCTTTTAACTGTATGTATATTGTGGTTTGCTATACTACTTAACATGTATTATTTTGTGTACTCTGTTATGTATCAATATATGTGTATATGATGATCTACTGTTCTGTGATGTATATTACATTTGAGTTGTTATATTCTATTCTGATAGATCCTTCAACCACATATGGTTTTGTTTTAAGTATTCATTGGGTATGTCGACCTGCTTGGTATGTATATTGTCGATGTATTCAATAGATAGTTAGAGCATGGCTATAGATGGTCGCTCCTAACCAGCCTTATTCTCCGTGTTAGTTGACGGCATTACCCTGTAGTGTCCTTGGCTAGCGTGGGTATAGAGGTGGGGCGTCACAGCGTGGTATCAAAGCAAGGTTCAGGAAAAAATATTATAAACACAGAATAGATGCACATATTACGGTACATCAAAGTGTATAAGTGATACAAATCTTTGAATCATCGTGCCTTTCTATTCCTTCTACCATTAAGGTTAGATAGAATGTGGGAATACGTCTAGGAATGCATTTAAATTCCGTAGTATTCCATATTGAAGTATCTATCTTGTGATTAATCTTGTTCTTATCTTACCTTCAGCGTATGGCTGGAAGAGGCAGGGGACGACGTTCGGATGCTGGGCGATCTAGTGGCTCACATCCGGATGGCGTTTATATGTCTGCCGATCAGTTTTTGGAATTGTTTAGGAGCACTCAGCCTCCAGTTCCACCTCGATTTTCTCCACCATATAAGTCTGCCTTTGCATGTCAGTGCAGTGATTTTTCTCATCTTGGGGGAAAGCCGTTTAAAGGCTCCAAGTCCGTTCTTGAAGTCCAAGCTTGGTTTCGCACGTGTGAGCGTATCTTCTCTCATATGGATCTTTTTGACCATGATAGAGTTCTTGTAACTTCTAGCTTATTACAAGAGCGTGCTCTTGATTGGTATGAGCTTCTTGTAGCCGAGATTGATGAGTCTACTCTTTCTTGGACTCAGTTTTGGGAGCAATTTGAACTCAAGTTCGTTCCTGAATCTGAAAAAGTTTTATTGACCCGTCGCTTCCTTGAGTTGAAGCAAGGGCAATCTTCTGTTTCTGAGTATGTTGCATCATTCGAGGCTTTATCTTAGTATGGTCATGAATTCATTAGCAATTCGTATAAGAAGAATTTGAAGTTCGTTTCTGGTCTTAGGAAATATCTTAAGAAGACTTTGTTGCTCCAGCTTAAGCTTTCTTTTGAGGAGTTGGTTGATTCGGCACTTCATCTCGAGACCGTCGAGAAGGAGTGTGATAGTGATGTTGATGTTGAGATTTCCAAGAACCCCAACAAGAGGTCGTTTCCATTTCAGAAGTCCAGGCCTTTTCCTTCTAAGAAGAAGAAGACTGGTAGTTCTAGCTCTCAGCCTCAGTCTGTTGGAACACCTTTCGTTCGGAAGTGTTTCAATTGTGGTTCTCCTGATCATATTATTCGAGCTTGTCCTAAGCCTCTCCTCTGTCGCTATTGCAAGAAGGAAGGTCATCATGTTTCTGCTTTCCCTACTGTTCCGGCTAGTGCCAAGTCTAGCAGGCTTTATGCTGCTAAGTCTTCTGAAGGTCCTTCTTAGCCCAGAGGTATATCTCCATCTATTTTGGAAGGTTCTATTTTATTTCATGATCATAGTATACGAGTTCTTTTCGATACGGGTGCATCACATTCTTTCGTATCGAAAAAGCTCGTTGATGATTTATCTTTGGATGTTTCTTGTTTGGTTACTTCTTTAAGGATTGTGAATCCTATTGGGGGATCCGCGACCCTTAGTATGCTTTTGTGATGATGTTGAGATTGTTTTATGTGGCTTTTCTTTTCATGCGAATCTGCACGTTATTTCTTGTCAGGGATTTGATTTGAATTTTGGAATGGACTGGCTAGTGAGATATGATGCCAGGATTACTTGTTCGAAGAGAATTTTGGATCTTCGACATCCGGATTTGCCTACTCAGCGGTCTCTTATTCTTCGGGATGTGGATAATTCCGAAATGGCTTTATATTCTCTTGATTCGCGAGATGGTGATGATATATCTCGTATTCCTATTGCTTGTGACTTTTTTGATGTTTTTGAACCTGTTTCGGGTTTGCCACCTAAGCGGGCAATTGAGTTCCGCATTGATCTCATTCCAGGCGCGCGCTAGATAGTCGCCCTCCCACGAGGATGTCTACAAGGGAAAATGAGGAACTCAAGAAGCAGCTTTTAGAGCTTGAGTCCAAGCAGTTGATTCAGTCCATTTTTTCTCCGTGGGGATCCGCGGTCGTCTTCGTGAAGAAGTCTGATGGAACTCTTAGGCTTTGCACTGATTATCGCAAGCTTAACGAGTTGACCATTAGGAATAGGTATCAATTGCCTAGGATCGATGATATGTTCGATCTATTGAGTGGTGCTAAGGTCTTTTCTCTGCTTGACCTTGCCACAGGTTTTCATCAGTTACGAGTCGCGGAGGATAGCATACCCCTTACCTCTTTCCGCACTCGTTATGGTTCTTTTGAGTGGCTCGTTATGTTGTTCGGGTTGACGAACGCTCTTGCTTTCTTTGTCGATCTCATTAATCGAGTATTCCGGGAATATCTCGATAAGTTCGTCCTTGTCTTCATTGATGATATCCTTATTTATTCTAAGTCTGATGCTGAGCATGCTAATCACTTGAGAATTGTCTTGAGTACCCTCCATCACCATCAGCTTAGAGCCAAATTCTCCAAGTGACATTATTGGGAGAATAAGGTTAAGTTCTTAGGCCATGTTGTATCTTCCGATGGCATTTTTGTCGATCCCTCAAAGATCGAAGCCATCAAGAATTGGAAGAGGCCTGAGAATGTGCATGAGATTCGTAGTTTCTATTACCGTCGATTCATTAAGGATTTTTCCCGTATTGTGCTTCCTCTCACCGGCCTTACTCGGAAAGGCATTCGTTTTATTTGGTCCGACAAGTGTGAAGCATCCTTTCTGTCATTGAAGGAACTTCTCACTAATGCTCCTATTCTTGTGGTTCCCGAGGGGAATCATGATCTTGTTGTCTACACCGATGCTTGTGGTAGTGGTCTTGGTGTTGTTCTTATGTAGAAGGATCGGGTAGTTGCTTATGCTTCTAGGCAACTGCGTCCGAATGAAGTTCGCTATGCCACTCATGATCTTGAGTTAGCCGCCATTGTCTTTGCCTTGAAGATTTGGCGACACTATTTATTGGGCGAGCGCTTCATTCTCTATACCGATCATAAATCTTTGAAGTATTTGTTTACTTAGAAGGAACTCAATATGAGACAACAGCGTTGGCTCGAGTTTCTTGCTTCCTATGACTTTGATATCCAGTATACCCCTGGTAAGGGTAATCGTGTTGCTGATGCGCTTAGTCACAAACATTCGGCTGTTATTTCTATGATGCTTGCCGAATGGGATATTCTTGAGAATCTATCTTTTTGTGAAATTCGTGATCGAGGTTCATCTTTTGATTCTCCTATTCTATTATTTAGTTTGGGAGCTCGACCTATTTTGTTGGATCGTATTGCCGATGCCCAGCGGCATGATCCTGATTTGTTGCATCATATCCAGCTTTGTGAGTCTGGATCCTGTGATGAGGCGTTGCGGGATTTCAGCATTGATTCTCATGGGTGTCTTCGCAAGAAGAACCGTCTTTTTGTGCCTTCTGATTTTGCACTTAGGCATGACATTCTTGATGATTATCACCGTTCTAAGTATACCATTCATCCTGGTAGTAGTAAGATGTATGCCGATATGCGTCGTCTTTATTATTGGGAAGGAATGAAGCGCGATGTGGCGGGTTATGTGAGTAATTGCATAACTTGTCGGCGTTTTAAGGCCGAACATCAGCGTCTGTCGGGTCTTCTTCAGCCTCTAGAGATTCCATTATGGAAATGGGATCAGATTTCTATGGATTTCATTGGCGGCCTACCTCGTTCGAGATCGGGCCATTCTAGCATTTGGGTTATTGTTGATTGCCTCACTAAGTCTGCTCATTTTGTCCCTATTAAGTCTAATAGGACTGCTTTGCTTTTGGCTAAGTTATATATCAAGGAAATCGTAAGACTTCACGGTGTTCCTAGTTCTATTGTGAGTGATCGTGATCCTTTATTCACGAGTCATTTTTGGAAGAGTCTTCAGCAAGCTTTGGGAACAAAGCTTAATTTTAGTACAGCTTATCATCCGCAGTCTGACGGACAGACTGAACGGGTGAATCGTATCTTGGAAGATCTTCTCCGTATTCGTATTTTTGATTTCGGTGGTAGTTGGGAGGATCACCTACCTCTTGTAGAGTTCTCCTACAATAATAGTTTTCAGTCTAGTATCGGTATGGCTCCTTTCGAAGCCTTTTACGGAAGACCATGTCAATCACCTTCTTGTTGGTTGGAATCTGGGGAGAAGCTTATTCTTGGTCCAGATTTTGTTTGTGATTCTTCCGAGAAGATTGATCTTATCCGGTTGAGAATGAAAGAGGCACAGAGTCGCCAGAAATCCTACGCGGATAGCCGTAGGAAGCCTCTCGAGTTCTCGATTGGTGATCTTGTCTCTATTCGTGTTTCTCCTTTGAAATGGGTTATGCGTTTCAGTACGACTGGGAAATTGGCTCCTCGCTTTATTGGTCCATTTTCTTTTACTGAACGTATTGGCCATGTGGCTTATAGAGTTTCACTTCCTGCTCATTTATCTGGCATTCATGACGTGTTTCATGTCTCGCAACTTCGGAAGTGTCTTCGGGAATCGGATTCTGTTATTGATTCTCCTGATTTGCTTGAGCTTGAGATCTCACCGGACTTATCTATTGTACAACAGCCTATTCGCGTACTTGACACGGAGGTGCGACACCTTCGGAACAAGGACGTGCCGCTCGTTAAAGTTCAATGGTCCGCTAATCCAAATGACTGTACTTGGGAAACCGGAGAGTTTATTGAGCGATCCTATCCGGGTTTTCTGTCTTCGCTTAGGAACGGTGAGTTTATCTTTTCGTCTCAAGCTTATTTCCCTTTTCTTTTGAATGCTGTATGTATGTAGTTGTTACAAATATCGTCTCTAGGAATTGCGGGGACGCAATTTTGTAAGGAGGGGAGATCTGTAACAACCCGCATATTTAACGATTATATATTTAAATGTTTTATTTAAATATAGCAACGTCAGTCGGATTTTGGTCCGAAATGTTACTTTTTGCAAATGGCCGAATTGGAACTTGAAACCATTTCCATTGGTTCCAAAATGGCGTTTGCGACCTTTTTGAGTATGAGCTTTGATATGTTTGGAGTAAGTTGAATTTTGCAACTTTTTCTAGTTGGGTTTGGGTTGGGTTTAGCCAATTTGTTAGTTTAATAACCTAACTCAGTCCCTCTCCTCTCTATTCTCTCATTCCACTCTTCTAAACTTAATAAAAACTGGAAAATGGTGGAAGGGAAGAGGAAATAGAAATTTTCAAGCCCTAGTTTAACTTGCAAACTTGATTTCTTGCTCCAAAATCAAGGAGAAGCTATAGGTAAGCCTCCTCTTTATCTTCTCTATCTCTTTCTCTCTTCAATCTTAGAATTTCCTAAACCTAACTTAGGAAAATATGTGTTTTATTCTTAGATTGAAGCTTGTTGTGTTGAAGTGAAGAGTAGTTAGTCTCCTTCTTGTGTTTGAGCATCTTCTTCTTTGTTTTGTGATATAAGGTGAGATTTTTATCTCACATCTATGCTTATATATATATATATATATATACACATATATATATATATACATATATATATATATCTTTGTTTAGGTGTAAGAAGGTGAGTTTTGAACTCACATCTACTTCTATTGATATCATTGATGTTAGGTATGAATTCCTAACACTTGTTCATATGTTCATTTGCTTTCGATTTAGTTTGCTTTGGTGAAATTGCCAAATTATGATTTTTTGAAGCCAAATCTATGTAAAACCTTATATGGTGGATGTTTATGTTGTTTGGAGTGTTTGGAGGTGTCGTTAAGGTTGGGTAGTCATTTGACGTAAGCCCATAATCAACACGCATCTGATTGCTTTCGATTTGTCGGCCATAGATGGCCTAGGTTTAGGAAATGCCTGACCATCAGGTTTCAGACGTCTGAAACTCCTATTTTAGACGTCTGAATATTTTTCTGGGGAACATTTTCACCCCCAGATTCAAACGTCTGAAATTATATTCCAAACGTCTGAATTGGCTAAATTTCGACCAGAAAGGAAATAGGCCAAAATATGCCTATTTCAGACTTCAGGAAGGTTGGATTCAGACGTCTGAATTCTGTTTTGAAAAACAAATTAAGTTTCTGATTCAGACGTCTGAATCCCTTCTTTCAGACGTCTGAATATGCTGTTTTTGCCAAATTTCCTTATTCGTTTGCTTTTCCAAATTTGATCGATGGATATTGATTCCAATTAGTTGTTTATGCCTATTTGATCTTGACGATTCCTTTTTGAATTTATTCACGGGTTTTTATAAATGATTTCTTCAAATCGTATTAAAAGTTCGCTTCTCCGATTTATAAATTCTATTTAAAATATACACGCACAATTTCGCACTTCGAGCGAAGTGGAAGGGTGATTAAATGATTGGGCAAAACACGGACCATGAATCAGTGCGTTTATCCTTCCGATTAATCCCCGACCTATTCAATTGATCGTTTGACCTTCGGGTTTGGTTTACCTATGATATGAGGTGAACTTTGTACTGCTTTGAGTGTGAAATTAACTAACGGATAGTAAACCGTTTAGTGCGAACGAGTGGTTATGGGACTCACGTTACCACTTTCGGATTCCTTTTTGAGAGTTATGACACATTCCTCCAGTTAGTGGTATCCAGTACTGGGTCTTCGACCTTCACCATTACGGTTTGTTGCCTTTGGGATAGTGTCTTCGGACTATCTCCTTCAGGTTTGTTGCCGTCGGGTATGTGCCTTCGGGTTTGTGTCTTCGGGTTTGTTGCCCTTTAGTATCGCTTCCGATGTTGGTCGTCATGAGCCGCATGGGTGATATTGGGTTGCCCTTTAGTATCGCTTCCGATGTTGGTCGTTATGAGCCGCATTGGTGATATTGGGTTTGGAGTCTTCGGGCTCATGGATCCTTGTTTGTACAAAACTGAGCTCGAGCAAATTTTTTGATGTTTCATTCATATGTATATTCCCTAGGTATCGCCCTTCGGTGCTGGTCTTTTTGAGCCGCATGATATGTAGCGATTACCTTGTGGAACTTGTGTTACCTTCATTGGTATTTGTTATTTACCTTTATGGCTTGCTTTGGGATATTCCTATCCTTTGTTTCTCTGAGTTGCCGATGATATGAGGCTTGTTATCATATGATTCATCTTTTGTTAGATGATTGTGTTATCTCTTTTAGAGATATTTGTTATACTTTGTAACCTTGCAGGTTTATTGTTGTTCAGTTTATCTAACTGATTTGTTTAGCTAGACTGACCCGTGTATTTTATACTCGGGTCAGACCGAGTTGTTTCAGGTTAGGTGCTTTTGGACATAGCTTATTTTGCTTCCACATGGACTATTCAGCTTGTTCCTTTTTGTCATAGCTTTTTGCGTAGTCCTTTTTTTTGCAACTCTGATGCATGTATTCTTTTGACTCGTCTGTATATTGTTGTTTGCTATACCACTTAACATGTATTATTTTGTGTACTCTGTTATGCATCAGTATATGTGTATATGATGATCTACTGTTCTGTGATGTATATTACATTTGAGTTGTTATATTCTGTTCTGATAGATCCTTCAACCACCTATGGTTTTGTTTTAAGTATTCATTGGGTATGTCGACCTGCTTGGTATGTATATTGTCGATGTATTCAATAGATAGTTAGAGCAAGGCTATAGATGGTCGCTCCTAACCAGCCTTATTCTCCATGTTAGTTGATGGCATTACCCTGTAGTGTCCTTGGCTAGCGTGGGTATAGAGGTGGGGAGTCACACTTATTAACTTGCATTATTATATTACAATAAAGAAACTTTATTATTTTAATCATTAAAATATGCCATTTACATTAATTAAAACTTGCATATGAAATGTACATTATCAACTTACATTTATTTATTTCAGTAAGGAACATATATCATTTTAATCAATTTAAAATACACCATTACATTAATTAAAACTTACATGTCAAGTGTACGTTTTAACTTACATTTATAACAATAAAGAACATTTATCATTTTGATCAATATTATACTAATTAATACTTACATTATCAAATGTACGTTTTAATTTACATTTTTATTTCAATAAAGCATTTATTATTTCAAATCAATATTACACTAACTAAAACAAACATTACCAAATGTATGTTTAATTTACATTTTTATTTCAATAAAGAGCATTTATTATTTTAAATCAATATTACACTAATTAAAACTTACATTACCAAATGTACGTTTAATTTACATTTTTATTTCAATAAAGAGCATTTATTATTTTAAATCAATATTACACTAATTAAAACTTGCATTATCAAATGTACGTTTTAATTTACATTTTTATTACAGTAAAGAGCATTTATTATTTAAATCAATATTACACTAATTAAAACTTACATTGTCAAATGTGCAATTTAATTTACATTTTTATTATAGTAAAGAGTATTTATTATTTTAACCAATATTATATTAATTAAAACTTTACATGTTTCTCACATTTATTAAAACTTTCATGTTTCTTCCATTAATTAAAACTTTACATGTTTCTTCCATTAATTAGAACTTTACATGTTTCTTCCATTAATTAGAAATTTACACGTTTCTTTCATTAATTAGAACTTTACACATTTCTTTAATTTAGAATACCTTATTTTCTTAACTTAAAATCTCCATTTGGAAACTAATTTCCAATCATCAAGTTAAGTCATATATATAAATTACATTTTATACATTAACTTATACAACTTAACTTATAGAAAATCACTATAAACCTATTTATACAAACATATCCGCTTCATGGAAAAAAATTCATTCCAACTATTAGGCTAGATTTTGAATTCCACATTAAATAAAATTTCATTATTAAGTTGTTTATATATACCAAATCTTTAAATTGTAAATTTAAAACCAAATAAAGATTTTTTTTCATTGCAATTAAAAACCAAAATCAACTTATAAAATTTTAACTTATAGAAAACCAATATCTCTTTATATTCTAAATCTTTAAATCAACTTTTTATTTAAATTTCCATATATTTCTAAATTAAAATACTTAATAATTTTAGAAATCTATTATAAAATTTTATCCATGGGCCTGTATAAAAGTTTCTAACCTAGGTCAAGTGATACGGATATGTATCATTTCAATCCGTAATTTAAAAAGAAAAATCCGGCTTCTATCATTTCAAACCCGCAATCCCAAGTAAAATAAATGCAATAAAAATCATTTGAGCCTATCATTTCAGCCCATAGTGATAGGGAACTTGCAGTGTGAGATACAGTATATAAAATGAATAGTATATCCTATAAATACATATTAGATGATGCAACAAATATATAAACAGCATTTAACATCATATAACATATCACAGGCATATATGAATGACATATCAATTTATACAGATTCACTTGTCATTATTCCACAATCATATAAGTACATATGTCTAGAGTGATAAAAACTCACCTTTTAAAAGCTAGAATCAAATTCACAATACACAATTGAAACTCCGCAAAGCACGACAAGGCACGACCAAACTTTTGAGTAAATGGAGAGTCAAGATCCATATCTTGTATATAACAAATACACAAATCATAAGAATAAAATTCAACACAACAAAATATGGATTAAACTATGCAATTACGAATCAAAGAACATAACCTTGCTTTCAACCACCAAGTGGGCTTGGTCATGGTCTAATAGTGAGGAGGAGGTGATGTTGTGGTGGTGGAGGCCGAGCTATGCAAGGAGAAAACAAAAAGAAAAAGAGAAAAAAAAGAAAGTGGAAAAAGAAGAGAGAAGGAAGCCATCGATCTAGACTTTTTCCTTCCTCACGCAAATGATACAATGAGAAACCTTTTTTTTCACGTGAATGATAAGAGGCGGATAGGTTTATAAAAAGATTTGAATGGCTAAAGTTTAGGAATAGTTAGAAAATAAAAAGGCAAGGAAATTTAAAAAGGCACAATTTAAGTAGGAAAAGATCTTGTATATATTTTTCTTAAACAAATGAAAAGATTAGTTTGAGAACTTTGTACGTGATGGAAAAGGTGAAAATCACGGCTGTGCATTTATGAATAGATATGGTAGAAGATTAAAAGGTGGGAAATATATAAAGGCAAGAAATAAATTAAGAAACGTTTTCTTATATTTAAAACATATCTTAATTGATTTGTTACTTATCCAATAAATATAGATGTATATACACAAAAGAAACCTTGACTAAATAAATAAAGTTTATACACACAATACAAGTAAATAAGAAGTTGGATATAAAATAAAAAAAATGAAACGCAGAAATTAATTAAAAATTAAAAATTTTATATGTTACCCAAATTCACAAAGCAAAGATCAGAATTAATTGAAATAAGGCTTAAAAATTTACACACAACCATTAGATTTGGAAAAATTTCTACCACACTTTAAAACAAATAAAAATGAGTGAATAAAATAAAACAAACTGAAATAAAGTGAAAAATAAAGTAATAATTATATTTTAGGAAAATAGAAAGATAAATAAAGAAAATAGCTTAATTTATTGAAACTAGCTTAAGAAAATTGCAAACATAATCCACTTAACTTTGGGAAATTACAACTCTTCTTAAAAATGGTTTAAAATAAATCTTTGAAAAACAAAATAGAGTGAGAAGGAGAATAAAATAAGTTTTTACCAAAATATAAAAATAAATAAAGAATTTCTTAAATTAATTAAAGTTGGAAATTAGAAATTGTAAACAAAATACAACTGACACTGGCAAATGTAATTTACACTTTTAAAAATGTTTTAAAACCAAAATATATACAAAACAAGTTATTTTACCGCTGAAAACATAAATTAGAACACTACATGACCAAATAAAATATTATTTATATAATTTAAAGTAAACAATTCTGTTAAATACAACAAATTACACACACTAGTTAAAAGACATAACTTTCACATTATAAATCAGATTTCAACGAAACAAAAAGCAGTATTCTTAAAATTTTATTTACTTTCAAAATAAAAGATAAAATTCAAATTTTCAAACTTTTAAATTTTTAAATTTAGAAGTCAAAGTTTGACCGTATTGACAAAATTCACATTTCTTGAAAATATTCTATTAATTCATGTGTGGAATTCCAATCCACACCAAAATTTATATTTTAAATAAAAAAATTATCTAAATTAAATAAATAAAACATTTATTAAAATTTTTGAGTTGTTACATAGATGGTTTGGATGGGAAGCAAAGTGCGAGTAAATGCTAAGAAACAGAAAAGGCATAAGTTAAGGAGAAAGAAACGTATATATGTTTTATTCTTAAATGCAAATGACAATGAGAATTTGAGAAATAAATCTTCTTGTACATGATTTACAAATGAGAAATACACGGCTATGAAAGAGTTTGTATGGCTAAGGCAAGTAATAAAGAGGCCATGTAGAAAAAGGCAAGAAATCAAGCAATGACCTTATGGATTTAATTAATTTATTTCCTCTGTATTAACAGTTGTTCTTAATTATATTGAATTTGTTAAATGTGTACATTTATTATGATTGAATCCTCAAATAAATTCATTCAGATAAGTTTCATTCTTTTATATTACCTTATGAATAAAATATGCATTTCCACTTTAACTTTCCTTCCTTATTTTATTACATAGTTTATTTTTATTCATATTAAATTACCAAAATTTTATCAATTTAACAATTTCAATTATTAAAATTTATGGGTAGTTACAAAGTTTCATCGCGTCATTCACCGTCGTTTGCACGCAATCCGAGAAAACACGTACATCCTTCTATCTCAGATCTCGACAAATCCATGACGTATTAGTAGCAATCAACCATATGGATTTGAAGAGCTCATCAAGATCTACAAATTTA
The DNA here is from genome assembly GCA_030765085.1 of Allium cepa. Taxonomy (NCBI): domain Eukaryota; kingdom Viridiplantae; phylum Streptophyta; class Magnoliopsida; order Asparagales; family Amaryllidaceae; genus Allium; species Allium cepa. The sequence continues at coordinate 883,006,759 of CM060943.1, read as the reverse complement.
CTTTTGGCATTTTTTGATTTCGGTTAACGGATTGGGAGATATTGAGGAAAGAAGATTGGCAAATTCTGGCCATTGGAGTAAAGGTGGCGGCCATGGTTTAAAATTAGGGATTCTGAAATAAAATAATAATATAGCTGTCTCGATTTGCGTGCGTATTTATATAGTTAGGTCCAAAATCGTCCGAACTCCAATCGAGACGTGCCGCCAGGCGTTTATTTTTTTACCCCTATTCCGAACGCAATGGAACTAGTTTCGAGGCCTTTTAAAATTTAAATTATTTTATCGAATTCCTTTAAATTGATTTCTACGCATTTCAAGCTCGCACGACCAAACGACAAGTCTGATCGCTACGAAACTTGAAATCTTACAATTATTCACTATTACGGATCCGATGAAACTAGTTTCGTCGAAATCCGAGATAGTCGCCAAAATTGCTATTTTTACTCGTAATTTAAAATATAAAATTTTCAATTTTAATAATTCACATTTAAATCCAATTTTAAATATTAATAATCTTAATTATTATTTATATAAAATTTTAAATCAATTTACGACATCATTTTCTATCATATTAAATTTAGAATCTAATTATTCAAATAAATTCAAATATTAAATTATTCAACAAATTACATTAATAATCATTTTCATTCAATAATCACCATAAATTTAATAATTAAAAATTGCTAAAAATACGGATCGTTACACACTCCCCCACTCAAAACTTTTCATCCTCGAAAAGGCATTAAGTACAAAATTTAACATATAATATATTTTCACAAAATAATTAACTTATAAAACATAAGCATCTCATATGCAAAACCATTACTACGCTTCCACTACACCATTTCGATCGGCTTATGGAATTTACAAGTTAATTAACAAAATAAGTTATATATATATATTTCTATATATTTACTTCAAAAAAATTTCTAACACACGGATTTACGAAAAATTTTGGCAAAGTCTCCTCTGCGCGGCTCGATTGGAAAAATTTTACAATTCAATATATAACACAAATATAACCAATATATATCAAATATACATCTCATCTCAATGATGAGGCATCCCGAAGGGCAAAAATATAAAATCGTGATATGTAGTCCGAGATACGTATCTTATTATTAATAATACGAGCGAGTTCGCTCGTATTAAGCAAGCAAAAACATATAAATCCCCATATACGCCCAAACGATCTTCGTATGTACTTATCTCACTCAATTCGGAATGTTAGTCACTTATAATGATACAAGAACATGTATAAGTGTAACATAAGCATTTAAATGGATTTTGAATCCAAACAACACAAACAATCACAAATACATAACATACAACAATCATATGCAATCAAAACGGTAATAACAATGGTTTGCAACACAAGGAACCATCCAACTATCAATATCCGTCCAATTAATCCAATTTAATTTATAACCATGTGAATAGTATTATCAATGTCAACTTTTAATTTATTTCATTCATCCCTTATTAACATTCATTTCATTAACATTTTAATTGATTCATTTCAATTTGTTTGCATTCAATCAACTTTTATTCAATTGGATTCACATTCAATTGATTTTTCATTTAATTCATGTACTTCTAATTGATTTGCATGCACTTATCAACGTTAATTAATTCACATTCTATTGATTTATACTAGTTGATAGTTACATTCAATTTATCTTTCTTCGCTTTCATTATTTCATTTCAATAATTCAACTAATTAATTACACTTAATTTAATCCATACCACATTCCATATATTTGAAATTTATTCACATTCACTTATTAATACTCATTCGTCAATCATACAAGGGATTTATAATCAATTCATTTGCTTTTAATTGTTTAACATTCAACTAATCTGGTTTCAACCCATTTTCTTTAAATTTATCAACATTCGTTACAAATTCATTGTATTCAATTTTTATTCAATTCAATTTGTGAAATTCCAATTTGTTTCACTTTTTGTTTAACCCATTTTATATAAATTTATTTTGTGAATCATTTATAAAATTTTATTCCACTAATTATATCCCTTTTTTAGTTAATACTATCGTCGTTTATAAATTATCTATGTTTATTACAAATGTGTTATACAACAACACTCACTTATATTATTATTACTTCGTATCTTAAGTTATTATTAATTCATCAATTCACTTCATTTGTTCAAATTCATATTATTAATTTACTAAAGTAAATTTATTTTATATCTCAAAATAATTCACAATCAATTCATTTAACCTCTCTTAAGTTAACTTCAATTTATAATTTATTCCATATTATATTAGTTAACATTCAATTTTTTTATTTAATCTACTCCACTTGCAATTGAATTTTTTTTTCTTCAATTTAAATTAACTTCAATTTACCATATTAAATTTACATACATTGATTTGTTCTTATTCAATTTCTTACATTCTTAAATCACATTTCATTTTAAATTCAAGTTCATATCCATTTGATTAATTCATTTTATAGCTTGAGTGGAATTTAATTCACTTTATTAATTTATATAGTGTCATTTAATATCCATTTCAACTTATTTAATATTAGGTTAAACTTCATTTCCAATGCAATTAAATTTTTTTAAGCTTTCACGAGGTAAAATATATTTTATTTATTTAATTTCACTAACTCAATCAATTTAATATTTCTTGAGTCAATTATTTTGCTTAACCAAAAATTTTAACCATTTTAAATTTGGTTTTTATTTTCTTATTCAAATTTATAAGTTATAACTTATTTCCTATATATTATTTTCAATTATAAGTTCAAACAATTTTCATATATTTATTAAATCATACTTAGAATATATTCTTCTTTCATAATCAAAACCTGTTTTAATCGAAAATAAGTTCTTCTGGTAGCAGTTCTCACCTAGAAACCCGAAAATGAATACTGGCGATGCTGCAGTCATCCTCAGAATTATTTCCCAACGACCAAGCAAGTTTAATGCCTTATTTCTTTCAAAAACATTTTCAAAATATCTTTCTAGTCAAAACTCTTTCAAATAATACTATTTATTAATTTTTAAGGCTTTGAATAACAGTTTTGAAAACAAAAAATTTTAAATTCTAAAATTCTCAATTTTTTTAAATCACTTCTATTCATATGCTATATTTTAATATACACATTAAATTTCATTACTTCATTATGAAAATATTTCGTTAATTTACGAATTTGTTATTCCAAACAAGTTTTTATTTTAATTTGATTTCAATTCAAATTATCAATGCTTCATAAAATAAAATCCATTAAATATTCTTTTTTTTTAATTCCACCAATAATCGATGATAACTAAATATTATCATTTCCTAACAATAATTTCATTAATAACCATTATATATACAATATTATAATTTTAGGAAAAATTTATTTCATTTACCAGATTTTAAAATAATATTATGTCGACTTGCCACGTTTAAGTGTTTAGAAAACCCCTATCGATGACATGGCGTCCCGCACATAGACCAAAACTCATAAACAACTCAACGGATAAGTAAACACAATACAAAACAATTTATAACACTAACAAGTACACTCTCTCATATATATACACTCAAACAGACTCATTCTTGGGTATTAATACCCTATCTCTAAGCAGTCAAACCCCATAAAACCAAGGTTACCTCTAAACCTTCGCTCCGATACCAACAGTGCCGACCCACGTTTCCAAAGGGTTTAATCGACAATAATCCGCACATGTATGGCTTAAACAATCCGAAACGTAGATAATTAATGGGGTTAAATTAAAAAAATAAGAAGAGAAGAAGAAAACAAAACACAGAATCTCACAGCGGAAACAATAAAATATAATAATCAAATAAATAATTCAAAAGCTGTTTACTATACATCCGATTATAACCTATACACATTTATTAGAGTTATATCTATACATCAAGGATAAATAAACAATACAGCAGAATAGCATAATGGGGATAATAATAATAGTAGTATACCAACTCCGTCTTCGTCCTCCAGAGAGTAGTCTTCCATACGTTGAAAAACTCAGGACTGACCCGAGCGTAATGAAAAGACAAAACACACGAATAAGGACTAAAATACTTTTATGTAAGTCATCAATATTACAATATGAGCACAATAATTTAACGGAAGTTACGGGATTTTCCATCTCCTAAGGATCCGTTAAACTATTTTTATGTAATAGTATACGCTATAATAGATAATGTCTATCAGTAAAATAAATATCAAAATAGCGTTAAGGCTTTACATTGATCCACCTTAATGCATTTTTGCGGTTTTAAACCAAAGTCGTAATGGGATCGTATAGAGATAAATATGACAAGGCATGTGAGGCAATGCCCAAGGTAGGATTCTACCAGTTTACCCTTTCTGGCTGGTCGTAACCATCCGTGCCGACCGCGACAATCAATCCAAACAACAAATAAGGTGCACCCATCGAATCTGAAATCACAAAATAATATGAGGGATCAATGTCGCTAGAGGTAGGTAACCTCAATGGCTAGACATAGGCTCTTGTTTCAGTCATTTTAATTATGACACGAATGTCAAGGCTATCCATCACCATTCTCTTACTTCGTTCCAGTAAACGTTTCCAATTGAACCACTACATTCTGGATATCATCCACCGCGTACACGGTTTTCAAAGTGGTCCAATATTGAAAGAGAGTATTTCAATAAGACGCCCTGGTCTCTTTAACAACCAATCATCATTTTATACATTGGTTGGTACTTTTGCATTTCGAAAACAATTCATATTTGATATCAAAATATCATATTCGTTTCAAAATCAAATTCATTTCAAAATCATCATATTTGCTCAAAAATCATATCCATTTCGAGATCATCATATTTACTCAAAACATATCCATTTCAAAATCATCGTATTTACAAAAAAAGTATCAACTTAACTCGATATATCGATTTCACTTTAAAACTTGATTCGAATTATAGTTTTGGTAATAATACCCTTTAGCAAAATTCGCATTTAAATCCAAAATTTAAATATAAACAATTTACCCTTTAACCAGTTTGAATTTTAGAAAATAGCTTAAATAGTTAAAAATAGTTTAATAGAAAATGTTTAAATAGTTTAATCGAAAATAATTTGTATATAAAAATTGTTTATATAGTAAAATAGTTAAACAAAAAATCAAAATAATCTGAATACTTAAGGAATACAGATTTTAAATCATTTATACTAAAATATTCACTTTAAAAAAATAAATCCAAATTCAAACCGGTCAACTTCCCAATTTCCTACCCAAATAAATTCCAAATTCCAGTTCGATTTAATCGATTTAGTTCCGTTTCCAACTCGAATAAATTTTGATTTCAATTCACAAATTCCTTCAATTTTAGTTTCCATTTCCAAATTAATTTAAATCTCAATTCCAAGTTAATTCCCTGTTTCAAATTAATTTAAATTCCAATTTCAAATTAATTTCCAATTCAGTTCCAATTCCAAATTCGGTTTCAAAATATCGATTTAAAAACTTAAATCAAATTTAAATCCAAATTTTCAATTCCAAACTCAAATCTGAAATATCATTTCATATAAATTTTTCTTAGAAATATTAAAAGTTCAAATAAAAGACCAATCTTTTAAACAAATCAACATTCGAAAATTTACGCTATATTTCAATTTTTTTAACTTAAAAATCTAAACTTCGATTAATTAAACAATTTCGTTTATCAAGTTTAAGTTCCACCATTTCGAGCTCCAATTCAAAATAATTAAATTTCCATAAATTTGATTTTATTCTAAAAATCAATTCATTTAAATAATTTTAAAACAACTTTAAAATCATTAATTTAACCTACTCGGTGTCCGTATATAATTCTCTACCCTATGGCCAAGTGGATAATTATTTCAAGGATGGATATATATTATTTCAATCCAAATAGATGTCATAGGTATATATCATTTCAACCTATTTCTTAATTTATTCGAAATGATTCAGTTTACAGTTTTATATGCAATAAACAATATACAAGATGATGGCATGATATATCAAATCTAATAAACAACCAATATCGACCAGTAGCATCCATCACAACCAATCAACCATAAAGCCAATAACCTTCACAAATTTCAATTTTTACCATATCGGGTAATATGCTGCCAATTAAATTTATAATGGACTATTTAAATTCTATCAATTAATTCATATACCAATTTAAATGACAATTAAACCTACCAAATAACAGCCAAAAAAATTTAAATCACTTTAGAATATAAATATAACCAACATAAAATCATTTTAGTCAGTTGTGAGCATATAAACACTCACCTTTGATTTATCGACGATTTAAAAACAAAATAAAGGCCCAAATTTGAACAGTCTCGGAATGCAACCAAACTAGTTCCGTAATTTCCAGAATTTCGATACGAACACAATGGAGAAAACTACACGTCGATCCGAGCTCGTATACAAAAGTTATTCGAGTTAGAGCATTTAAATTTTAATATAAAACAATTAATTAATAAATAAAATAATTACACAGCATACCATCTTCTCCCACGCGCAGAACCCATGAACGCACAACAATCATAAAAAAGTGCATGCAACTCGAGACATCCAGAGTTCGATCAGCGACTACCAGTGTGTGCGCCACCTTGAGAGCCACCTACACGCCAAGTTTCATCGCATCATTCATCGCCATTTGCACGAAATCTGAGAAAACACGTACATCCTTCTATCTCAGATCTCGACAAATCCATGACATATTAGCAGCAATCAACCATATGGATTTGAAGAGATCGTCGAGATCTGAAAGTGAGCTATGCCATAGATCGTGCAATATGGATAAATAATAATGCAGAGAATAATGTAGATAACAATATAATTAATAATGCGGAAAATAAAAGCTGTAAGAAAATAACGCCGGAGATTTTTATACTGGTTCGGAGCACCGTCCTATGTCCAGTCCCAGACTCCTTCTGGAATTACACTACAAACAATATCCCTCACTTAACCTGGAGGAACAGGTCTATACAACACCTGAACAGCCGAGTAGAATTTTTGCCTCAACAGCCGAAGAGGTCTTTCTGCTTGAACTATCGAACAGGATTTCTACTATATACAAAAAGCTTTGTTGACACAAACATATCTTGAAGTACATCTTTCCTTTAATCAAATCCTCAAGAGTATTTTGTGTGTGTATTGATTGAAAGGAAGTAAATCACTTAGAATCAAAGAATATATTTATTAACTCAAAGATTCAAGTGATATAAAGTTTGTGAATGCTTTGAATTGCAAAGAGCATAGAGCAAGAATAGATTAAGAGAGAAAAGTAAAATATAACGACCCAGAATTTCTGTTAGTTAAAATTTGTATATTTAATTGATTTTTAATATTAACAAGTAAAATTTGTAAGTCGAATAAATTTTATTTCGAAATATCTAGATTTAATTGGATAATTAAATCGATAATTTAATATTTGAAATTACAGAAAATAATTGAAAATTGGGTTTAATATGATTAAAATTGATTTGTAAAATTTTATTTAATCATATTGGAGATACAATGATGTTGTAGAACTTTTAAAATTGAATTAAAAGTTGATTTGTGAAAATTGAATATTTTAATATTTAATTAACGTGTAAAAATAGCCATTTTTCAAACGGTCTCGGATTTTGACGAAACTAGTTTCATCGGATCCGTAATGTTATATTATAGTAAGATTTCGAATTTCGTGTCAATCGGATTTACGGTTTGTCCGGGGTAAGCTAAAACGCATAGAAATTAGTTTAACCGATTTAATTTAAATTTGATCGTTTATTTCCTTAACTTGCACATACGACCAAATTAGCCTCCGAAACACGTTCCATTGTGTTCGAAACACGGGGTAAACCCAAGAAACGTCAGCCGACACGCTTCGTTTGGAGTTCGGAAATTTGGAGATGAATAGTATTTTAGCAAATTTCTATAAAAGGACCAACATTTTCACATTTACACTCAAAACCCTAATCAGCTAGGTCTGGCCGCCATTTTCATTCTAAGGTCAGAATTTGTTGATCTTCTTCCCAATTTTTCTTTTAATCCACAAACAATTACAGAAAGTTGTTAACTACAACATTAAAGATCGTAACGAGATCTATAATGTGAACGGCTATGATCGTTTCTAGTGCTATAGATCGATCACAAATTGGCCTCAAAGGGCACGCGTTCGTGGGTCAAAATCTCGAGCAAATGAGGACCGAGCTCCATCATATTCACGGCGATGGAGGCATTCGCGGTGGGCTTTGGGATGATGGTCTTTGATCGACCTAAAAGCGATGTATGGTAGGCGCGGCATCAAAGTTTTGGGCGGCACGATGGGTTCGATCACGTACTGGATGAGGAAGAAAGATTCACGCGGCCTTGATTTCATCTTTGAAATGAACGGCCAGCAAATAGTTGAGGTTTAAATAATAAAGGAAAACTGTAAATTGAATTTTATTAAATCGTGTAAACTTTGTAATATCGTATCTTGTTCATACGAGGTCAAAAATGGACGAAACGAATTGCGTTGGCTTCGTTTTGACGAGCACTACGTGATAGAACTGGATTGAAATTGTTTGGAGCTTGTGATAATTTTGGATATAATTAAATGCGTGTTTAATTTTATTCAAAACAAACACTGCAGCTATTATTGGATGCAAGGTGAGAACTTCTCACTCAATCGAATTTGTTTCGATTTAAATTTTAAATAGCTAGATTTAAAATTGCTTGATTGTATGCTTGGATGATAAATTATTATCTGTGTATTAAAATAGACCTCATACGCCGTATATTAAGCGGATGTTATTTATTAAAAACATATACCGTGAATATTCCATTTTAAGTGGAATTGGTATTATATATGTACTTGGAGTTGATTTCATGCATTATATAACGAATGAGACCCTACTGCGCCGTATAATAGGGGATAATATTTTATAAACCCCATATACCGCGATATTCTGTTTGGAAACAGAATTGGTATTGTGCTAACATCTGTGGATGCAGGGAAACATGTTGGAGGGATCCAACTGGATTCCTCACCAGTATTGATTTATTTACAAATATTGTTATATATTCTGTTATCATATTGATATATGATGTTTGGATGTCGTGATTGATTATTTGGTGTTGTTGCATCATTGGGCCTATTTTGGAGTTTTAAAAATGTTAAAGGAACAATTTATAATTTAAAAAGGATTTTAAAGTGATTTGAAAGTATACGTTTTATTAAATTTTTGAATTGATTCATTTTAAATAAATAAACGTTATAATTTTAATGTTATAAAAATTATGATTTTTGTGAAACATAACCGAAATGTGATTTTTGAAATAAGTAGTTGATTAATTTATGAAATGTTTTAAACTGGGATTTTGGAATTATTATAAACGGTTTATATAAAAGATTTATAAAATTTATATTTTATAAATTAAAAATATTGGAATTATAAAACGAGTTTTTATAAGTATTAAAATGAAATAAAAATGGATTTCATAAGTGAATGATATCTATAGATTTATAAATTATGAAGTTATAAAATGAATAGATTTTGAAAAATAAAAGATTTATAAGTAATTAACTTATAAATTAGATTTTGGCATTTTAAATGAGATATGAATAGAATTTGTTAATTAAGGGATTTTATAAGTTGAAGTTGTTATAAAATATAAATGGAATTTATAAACATTAATTTATAAACCCGAAAACGACTTATTTTGATAAGTTAATTATTATATCTTATTAAAGGAAATATATCCACGATTTTGAACTGTGGATAATCCTTTAAATAACATGTGTAGAAATGTGGAATTTGGTTAACGAAGTATATTCACGATTTTGGACGGTGAATAATATATTAAAAAGAAATATTTGGAAGTGATATTTTAAGTAGAATTAAAACGATTTAAAGATGTTTTTAAAATGCATTAAGTATCGAAACCAGAGAAATCAACATTCATTGTTGAAATAGATGTTTTCGAGAAAGAAGGAAATGGTGGACTATAACACTATTGTTATAGCAAATGATTTTTGAAAGAAAATGTTTTATATAGTATTGGGATTTATATATCTATCTTAACTTCGAATCCCTATACAAGCAATTTTGAGTTATTGTAACGATGTTTTACGCAAAATTCATTTTGACACAAATAAATGCGTTTAAGAGAATGTTTTCCTTAAAGAATAAAAGTATATACTTAACTGTGATATAAGTATATTGAATATTTTCCAAATGTGGAAAATAAATAGATTTATAGATTACTTATTATTAAATAAGTATGGAAATGTTTTCCAATATGAAGTGAAAATGAATAAATTTTTGGAAGTGTTTCCGCTTAAGGAAAATGAGTTGAAATTAGTTTTCAAAAGTTGTAAAGGTGAAAATGATTTAAAATTGATTTTCAAATGGTTGAAGTGTGGAAAAAAAAATATCTTGTTAAGATATTTTTGGAAAATAAATTATTTGGAAAATTATTTGGAATCTGGTGATGTTGTGCATATCTATTGATAGTTAAATAACCGACTATTGATATTTGCCTTTAAATGAGTATTTGTTGTGATTTGATTGAAAATTTGAATGCTACACTTATCTTCAAAATATAGCGCTCATTATTCGGGTTAGCAGGGAAAGGACCTTTGAGTCATATAACCCATTCCGAATAGTGATACGTCATAATGGATAGCATTTAAAGACCGGTGTTGAAGACCAGGTATTTGTGAAAACGATAGGATAACCTATCGATTGTCTCTGCACCGTTAGCTACGTTATAGATATTTCCTTTGTGATGGGAAGTTCTATTGGGTTTGTGAATACCCGTATTGCAAGGGCTTCTTTGGAAGTGCCTTCGGTTCTGTTCGATCCCGAAACGGACTTGTATGGATGTTTGTCTGACGTTACAATTTGAGATGTAAAGCTGGTTTCTATCAAATATATTTCCGTTGGTGGCGGAGAATTTATTCTCTTAGCTTCACACCCTTAGAGGTTAGGTAATTGATGGTTACTAGTGATACATTCCCAATTTGGTAATGTGGCATACGAAGTGTTGCTGATCATTTGTTGATCGAAGCATGGCTTTGTGAAAAGCGTAGCTTTGTGGACGAGACTTCGTCGGACCTCACACCCCGAAAATGGTCAAAACAGGAATAAGCAGCGAGGTTATGAGGGTCGCGCCCTTTAGGGTATGTCATTTCCTTCTGGAATAGGGTGGTATCATGGTATGGAGCCCAGATACTTACTCATGTGGACACACTATGTTTATTACTGTGTGATGTTGGTTATCAAGCGCTCGGATAAAGGTTCCAAAGGACCGGGGGATGACATACTCAATCGTAGTTACCTAGTTACAGAGGTAACCCGGCCTTGTTTTGGCAAAGATCCGGTTAGGTTCTCGGGGCATCCATCCAGAGGCGTTCCCATTGACAATAGGAAGTTCCTTAGCCTGCCCATTTGTTGGAAATCCAAACAAAACAATACGCACCTTGTACGGTTTTAGTTGTATAACCTGCCATGGAATGTAGCGGTAACCTGCTATTGAACATGGTAGCTATAGTAGGCATAAGTGCAAAATGTCTATGCTGGCTAAGATTAATTTTATACTTTCAAAATATATTTTTTTACACTATGAACTAATAATAATATCAAAAATGATTTGTTTTTGCGTACTAAGCATCTTTGACTATCATAAGGAGAAATCTCCTCCGATTCTGCGTTTGCATTGTGTATGTGTGTGTAGGAGGCCTTATGGTAGTTTCATTTTCCAAAAGCATTACGAATTGACTTGAAAATTTCTCCTGTTGTTTGTTTTATAGATAAACTGTTTTAAGTTCTCACACCAGTCGCATGACTGACTTGGAGTTTATTGTTTCCTTCCTAAACTCTAGGTGCCCACCAATTTCCATACGGGTAGTCTAGAGTCAGGTTATCAGGTCATTCTGGAATTCAGGAGTTGCTGTAGAGATCTAGAGGCGAGCTGGATGGCATGGCGTATCAACTAGTATATAGTATTTCTTTTCTGTTGTTTGTTGTTGTGAGCTCTGTAAATGTAATGTGATGTGATGTAATGCATAAAATGTACAGTTCTTTGTTTCAAAGATATTCATTTATCTATTATATGTTGTTCCACTGCGACTGTGAGATTCTGATATTGGTTCTGCTGCTTTTTTTTCTTTCTTTCTTCTTCTACCTCTTCTTCTTTAACCCTAACTATTCGGTTTTCCGGCATTCGTGCTCGGCAGTTGATACAGTGGACGTATTAATGTCGATTTTCGGGCGTCGAAAAATCGAAACATTACAATGTGGTATCAGAGCATTTGGTTAAGTGAAAACCTTGGCTCTGTTAGTTGTTACTCATTAGAGAGAGAGTCAGTAGTGCTCTAGAATGAGTTTGAGTGTAACAATAGATACGAGCGCGTATTTGTTAGTGAATATAATTTTTTTTATATTGTGATGATTGGTTTGTTGAGTGGTATATGGATTCTGGTCAATATGAGTAATTAACGTGGTTGATAGGGATCTCTAAACACTTGTACAGAACAATTTGGCACGATATCGTTTTAAAAATAGGGTAAATGAAATAATATTACCTTGATTATATTTTATATATATAAAGAAATAATTTTTCGGAGTTATTAAAGTGTATATAAATTGATTATTTGGTTGCTAAAAATGTAAGAATATATATAAGTTAATTAAAAGAATAAATTATATAAGCGAATGAATTATAAGTGTGGAATTATAATCATTATGATTTGCAAATGGTGAAATAATGTTATATATAAGAAGTGAAACTATATAAATATGTTTATAAATACGAGTTGTAAATAAAAAAATGAATTTGAACTATGAATCGAAAATGTTGAATCCTGTTTATCTTGGAGGTCATTTTCCGAAATTAAAAGTTATATAGTGAAATTATATAAGAAAAAGATTTATAAATGAGATTTATGAATTAAAGGAAAATTTTGAAAGAATATTAAGCACTGGATTCACTACTGTTGCTGGGAAATAATAAGGGTGATGACTGCAGCATCATCAGTATCATTTTTGAGTTTCTGTGTGATGGATTTGCTACCATAGTAAATTGGAAATTGAAGTTTTGTTGTGATAATAAAATTTGAAATAAAAATCCAAGTTGTAATTGTTAAATATAAGTGAAACGAGTTTTGAACTTTTAATATGAGAAAATAAATTTAACTTTGGTAAAGTTAAAGAATTTGGGTTAGTGTATTAAATATATGATGTGAAATTTAACTAAAGGAAGTTAAATAAATTAACTCAGATTTGAACTAGATTGGATAAGTTAATGGATTTGGAAGTTCAAATATATAAGTTGTATAACTTATTAAATGTGAAAATGTAAGTGAAACCAAACGATGAAATGGTTAAACAATTTTGTTAAGAAAAAGAGATATGAATCTGAATTGGATTTATAAGTGGAAATTTAAGTTAAGTTAAACAAATAATGTTTGAAATGGAATATAACTTAAGTGATGTTGAAAGAAGTTGGTTTTGGTATCGAAGTAAATTAATAAGTGAATTAATGAAATGAAGTCATTAAGAATATGAACTTGAGTTATATAAATGAAATTCAACCTTGTTGGTTAAATGAATTAGCAATTGAATTAATAAATGGATTGAATGTAAATCAATCTAATGTGAATGAATTGATATAGAATAATGAATGTAAGTGTTAATTCATGAGAAGCTAATGAAGTTGAAAGAAAAAATTGGAAATTAAATAATTGAATGGAAATCAATTTAATATCAACCAAACTGAATGTAAGTAATGTAAATTGTATGAATTTGGTTGTATTGGATATACATTGGTTGTTATATGAATGTTAGTTGATTGTATATAATTCATTAAGTGTTAATGAAGTTGAAAAAAAAAATTGAAAGCTATGTAATTGAATTTGAATTGAAAGTAAACTAATGTGAATTGGTTGAAAGTAATTGAATTCGTTTTGAAACCATATAAATTGTTATACGCACGTTATTTATGAAATGCATGTGTTTCTATTGAAAACAAGTGAAATGTAAATGAATTTCCTATATATGTCACTTACAAGTTTAAATTAAGTAAGTACAGGTATCGGGGCTGCCATTAGCTGGATTTGGTTGCGCTAAAATGCTAAATAAATAACTGCTTTGCTTAAAAATGCTAAAAAGGTAAACCTACGCAATAAAAATAGGAAATATGAACTGTTTTTCCGACCGGGTGGGTCGATGTATACATATATATATCTGTTGTGATCCTACTACGATCGAACCGCGCAAAGGAGACTCCTGCGAAATTTTTTGAAAATTTAAGGCGTTGGAATATTTTTGAGAAAAATGGAAAATTTTGAAAAGATAACTAAGTATGATTTGAAAACTTAGTAAAGTTGTTGCAAGAAGTTTAACTATGGATTTTGGGAAAGTTAAATTGTTTAAATGAATTTGAAATTAAATTTGAATGATTTGTTTTGAAAAGTTAATGGATTTTGTGAATTCTTCTTACTTGATAATTTCGAGGACGAAATTCTTTTAAGGGGGGAAGTTTGTAACGACCCAGAATTTCTGTTAATTAAAATTTTTATATTTAATTGATTTTTAATATTAACAAGTAAAATTTGTAAGTCGAATAAATTTTATTTCGAATATCTAGATTTAATTGGATATTTAAATCGATAATTTAATATTTGAAATTACAGAAAATAATTGGAAATTGGATTTAATATGATTAAAATTGATTTTTAAAATTTTATTTAATCATATTGCAGTTAGAATGATGTTATAGAACTTTTAAAATTGAATTAAAAATGGATTTATGAAAATTGAATATTTTAATATTTAATTAACGTGTAAAAATAGCCATTTTTCAAATGGTCTCGGATTTCGACGATACTAGTTTCATTGGATCCGTAATGTTATATTATTTTAAGATTTCGAATTTCGTGCCAATCGGATTTATGGTTTGTCCGGGGCAAGCTAAAACGCATAGAAATTAGTTTAACCGATTTAATTTAAATTTGATCGTTTATTTCCGCAACTCGCACATACGACCAAATTTAGCCCCCGAAACACGTTCCATTGTGTTCGGAACGCGGGGTAAACCCTAGAAATGTCAGCCGGCACACTTCGTTTGGAGTTCGAAAATTTGGAGAAGAATAGTATTTTGGCAAATTTCTATAAAAGGACCTACATTTTCACATTTACACTCAAAAACCTAATCAGCTAGGTGTGGCCGCCATTTTCGTTCTAAGGCCAGAATTTGTCGATCTTCTTCCCAATTTTTCTTTTAATCCACAAACAATTACAGAAAGTTGTTAACTACAACATTAAAGATCGTAACGAGATCTATAATGTGAACGGCTATGATCGTTTCTAGTGCTATAGATCGACGTCAAATTGGCCTCAAAGGGCACGCATTCGTGGGTCAAAATCTCGAGCAAAGGAGGACCGAGCTCCTTCATATTCACGGCGATGGAGGCACTCGCGGTGGGCTTTGGGATGATGGTCTTTGATCGACCTAAAAGCGATGTATGGTAGGCGCGGCATCAAAGTTTTGGGCGGCACGATGGGTTCGGTCACGTAATGGATGAGGAAGAAAGATTCACGCAACCTTGATTTCATCTTTGAAACGAACAGCCAGCAAATAGTTAAGGTTTAAATAATAAAGGAAAATTGTAAATTGAATTTTATTAAATCGTGTAAACTTTGTAATATCGTATCTTGTTCATATGAGGTCGAAAATGGACGAAACGAATTGCGTCGGCTTCGTTTTAATGAGCACTACGCGATGGAACTGAATTGGAATCGTTTGGAGCTAGTGATAATTTTGGGTAAAATTAAATGCGTGTTTAATTTTATTCGAAACAAACACTGCAACTATTATTGGAAGCAAGGTGAAAACTTCTCACTCAATCGAATCTGTTTCGATTAAAATTTTAAATAGCTAGATTTAAAATTACTTGATTGTATGCTTGGATGATAAATTATTATCTGTGTATTAAGATAGACCCTATACGCAATATATTAAGAGGAGGTTATTTATTAAAAACATATACCGCGAATATTCCATCTTAAAGTGGAATTACTATTATATATGTACTTGGAGTTGATTTCCCGCATTATATAGCGGATGAGACCCTACTGCGCCGTATAATAGCGGATAATATTTTATAAACCCCATATACCACGATATTCCATTTGGAAACGGAATTGGTATTGTGCTAACATCTGTGGATGCAGGGAAACATGTTGGAGGGATACAACTGGATTCTTCACCAATATTGATTTATTTACAAATATTGTTACATATTCTATTATCATATTGATATATGATGTTTGGATGTCGTGATTGATTATTTGGTGCTATTGCAACATTGGGCCTATTTTGGAGTTTTAAAAATGTCAAAGGAATAATTTATAATTTAAAAAGGATTTTAAAGTGATTTTGAAAGTATACATTTTATTAAATTTTTGAATTGATTCATTTTAAATAAATAAACGTTATAATTTTAATGTTATAAAAATTATGATTTTTGTGAAACATAACCGAAATGTGATTTTCGAAATAAGTAGTTGATTAATTTGTGAAATGTTTTAAACTGGGATTTTGGAATTATTATAAACGGTTTATATAAAAGATTTATAAAATTTATATTTTATAAATTAAAAATATTGGAATTATAAAACGAGTGTTTATAAGTATTAAAATGAAATAAAAATGGATTTCATAAGTGAATGATATCTATAGATTTATAAATTATGAAGTTATAAAATGAATAGATTTTGAAAAATAAAAGATTTATAAGTAATTAACCTATAAATTGGATTTTGGCATTTCAAATGAGATATAAACAGAATTTGTTAATTAAGGGATTTTATAAGTTGAAGTTGTTATAAAATATAAATGGAATTTATAAACATTGATTTATAAATCCGAAAAACGACTTATTTTGATAAGTTAATTATTATAGCTTATTAAAGGAAATATA
Organism: Allium cepa; assembly: GCA_030765085.1. Classification (NCBI taxonomy): domain Eukaryota; kingdom Viridiplantae; phylum Streptophyta; class Magnoliopsida; order Asparagales; family Amaryllidaceae; genus Allium; species Allium cepa. Next base: position 882,989,810 of record CM060943.1, on the reverse strand, counting down.
TCCATGATTTTGGACAGTGGATAATCCTTTAAATAAAATGTGTAGAAATGTTGAATTTGGTTAACGAAGTATATTCGCGATTTTGGACAGTGAATAATATATTAAAAAGAAATATTTGGAAGTGATATTTTAAATAGAATTAAAAGGATTTAAAGATGTTTTTAAAATGCATTAATTATCGAAACCATAGATTTCAACATTCATTGTTGAAATAGACGTTTTCGAGAAAGAAGGAAATGGTGGACTATAACACTGTTGTTATAGTAAATGATTTTCGAAAGAAAATGTTTTATATAGTATTGGGATTTATATATCTATCTTAACTTCGAATCCCTATACTAGCAATTTTGAGTTGTTGTAACGATGTTTTACGCAACACTCGTTTTGACTCAAATAAATGTGTTTAAGAGAATGGTTTCCTTAAAGAATAAAAATATATACTTAACTGTGATTTAAGTATATTGAATATTTTTCAAATGTTGAAAATAAATAGATTTGTAAATTACTTATTATTAAATAAGTATGGAAATGTTTTCCAATATGAAGTGAAAATGAATAAATATTTAGAAGTGTTTCTGCTTAAGGAAAATGAGATGAAATTAGTTTTCAAAAGTTGTAAAGGTGAAAAGTGATTTGAAATTGGTTTTCAAATGGTTGAAGTGTGGAAAAAAATATCTTGTTAAGATATTTTTGAAAAATAAATAATGTGGAAAATTATTTGGAATCTGGTGATGTTGTGCATATCTATTGATAGTTAAATAACCGACTATCGATATTTGCCTTTAAATGGGTATTTGTTGTGATTTGATTGACAATTTGAATGCTACACTTATCTACAAAATATAGCGCTCATTATTCGGGTTAGCCGGGAAAGGACCTTTGAGTCGTATAACCCATTCCGAATAGTGATACATCATAATGGATAGCATTTGAAGACCGGTGTTGAAGACCGAGTATTTGTGAAAACAATAGGATAACCTATCGATTGTCTCTGCACCGTTAGCTACGGTATGGAGATTTCCTTTGTGATGGAAAGTTCTATCGGGTTTGTGAATACCCGAATTACAAGGGCTTCTTTGGAAGTGCCTTAGGTTCCGTTCGATCCCGGAACGGACTTGCATGGATGTGTGTATGACATTACAATTTGAGATGTAAAGCTGGTTTCTATCAAATATATTTTCGTTGGTGGCGGAGAATTTATTCTCTTAGCTTCACACCCTTAGAGGTTATGTAGTTGATGCTTACTAGTGATACATTCCCAATTTGGTAATGTGGCATACGAAATGTTGCTGATCATTTGTTGATCGAAGCATGGCTTTGTTAAAAGCGTAGTTTGTGGACGAGACTTCGTCGGACCTGACACCCCGGAAATGGTCAAAACAGGAATATGCGGCAAGGTTATGAGGGTCGCGCCCTTTAGGGTATGTCATTTCCTTCTGGAATAGGGTGGTATCATGGTATGGAGCCCAGATACTTACTCATGTGGACACACTATATTTATTATTGTGCGATGTTGGTTATCGATCGCTCGGATAAAGGTCCCAAAGGACCAGGGGATGACATACTCGAGTAGTAGTTACCTAGTTACAGAGGTAACTCGGCCTTGTGTTGGCAGAGATCCGATTAGGTTCTCGGGGCGTCCATCGAGAGGCGTTCTCATTGACAGCAGGAAGTTCCTTAGCCTGACCATTTGTTGGAAATCCAAACAAAACAATATGCACTTGTACGGTTTTAGTTGTATAACCTGCCATGGAATGTGGCGGTAACCTGCTATTGAACATGGTAGCTATAGTAGGCATAAGTGCGAAATGTCTATGATGGCTAAGATTATTATTATACTTTCAAAAAAATTTACACTATGCACTAATAATAATATCAAAAATGATTTGTTTTTGCGTACTAAGCATCTTTGACTATCATAAGGAGAAATCTCCTCCGATTCTGCGTTTGCATTGTATGTGTGTGCGGGAGGCCTTATGGTAGTTTCATTTTCCAAAAGCATTGCGAATTGACTTTAAAATTTCTCCTGTTGTTTTTTTTAAAGATAAACTGTTTTAAGTTCTCACACCAGTCCCATGACTGACTTGGAGTTTATTGTTTCCTTCCTAAACTCTGGGTGCCCACCAATTTCTACACGGGCAGTCTAGAGTCAGGTTATCAGGTCATTCTGGAATTCAGGAGTTGGTGTAGAGATCTGGAGGCGAGCTGGATGGCATGGCGTATCAACTAGTATATAGTATTTCTTTTCCGCTGTTTGTTGTTGTGAACTCTGTAAATGTAATGTGATGTAATGTATAAAATGTACGGTTCTTTGTTTTAAAGATATTCATTTATCTATTATATGTTGTTCCGCTGCGACTGTGAGATTCTGATATTCGTTCTGTTGCTTTTCTTTCTTTCTTCTTCTACCTCTTCTTCTTTAACCATAACTATTCGGTTTTCCGGCATTCGATTGCTCAACAGTCGATACAGTGGACGTATTAATGTCGATTTTCGAGTGTCGGAAAATCGATACGTTACATAAAAATTCGGTGATTGCGAAAAGATTCAAAGCATGTTTATATAGAGGATATGGGGATGCAATCGTTCGTGAAAGATCTCAATCAAAAGTTGCATCTGTTCCTCTTGAAATTGGATTGAAACCCCTTCATGAAAGAAAGTGTCTTTTCAGTGAAATAGCAGTTATTTGCCGTTCAGTCAACTCACACAGAAGTACCAGTCGACTGAAATTCAAAAACTTGCATTTCATAGCAATTTTATGTGCACTGACACAGGTCAGTCGACTGGCTAGTCTGAGTCAGTCGACTGACCTGTGCTATGTTGCATAGATCACTTTAAAACACAATATTTTGAAGTGAAATCTTTTTGTGTGTGAGTGTGACTTCTTGAGGAATGATTTTAACTGTATTTTAACAGGACTAAGACTCAAAAACAAGATAAATATACATACTACATTCTGAATTGAAGTCTTGTCTTTGTTTGAAGTTCTATTCTCTTTTTGTCGCTATGTTCCATCATCTTGTGATCTATGATCATCAATGCTTATTGATGTTCTTCATCATGAATCAAAACCATGATTCAACAGGATCTACAATGTAATAAATTTGCAGCATAACGTAGGTTAAATATATGGGCTCCATACCATGATACCACCTCTATCCAGAAGGAATGACATACACTAAGGGGCGCTACTCCCTTAAACCTTGTCGCATCCTTCCTGTTTTGACCATTTCTGGGGTGTGAGGCTCGACGAAGTCTCGTCCACAAAGCTACGCTTTATATAAAAGCTGTGCTCTTATTCAACAAATGCTCAACAGCACTTAGCATAACACACTACCAAATTGGGAGTATATCACTAATAACCTTCAACTACATAACCTCTGAGCTCGTACGTCACAGAGAAGGGTGTTAAGCTAAGAGAATAAATTCTCCGCCACCAACAGATATGTATTTGAAAGAAATCAGCTTTATTTCTCAATTTGTAATGTCAGGCATATAATCCATACAAGTCTGCTCCGAGTTCGAACAGAACTGAAGGCACTTCCAAAGAAGCCCTTGCAATCCGGATATTCACATCCGGACTTCCCATCACAAAGGGTAATAAATATCTATATCGGAGATCAGCCGATGTAGAGACATTCGATGGTAATCCTTCCGTTTTCACAAATATTTGGTCTTCAACACCAGTCATCAAATGCAATCCGTAACGACGTATCACATATTCGGAATGGGTTATACGATCCAAAGGTCCTTTCCCGGCTAACCCGAATAGTGAGCGCTTATTTTACAAATAAGTGTAGCATTCAAATTCAAGCAAATCACAACAAATACCGATTTAAAGGTAAATATTGATAGTCGGTTATTTAACTACCAATAGGCATGCACAACATCACCAGATTCCAAATAATTTTCCAATTTATTTATTTTCCAAAAATATCTTTACTAGATATATTATTTTCCACACTTCAAAAATAAATACACGTTTTTATTTTTAACAAATTCCCTTTCCTTTATAAATTCCATAGTGAATTTACATTTCCAAAATATCTATGAATATACGATTTTCAAATCAATTTCAAATATTCATTTTCAATTTATCTTTAAAAGATACAGTCTCAAACGTTTCACTTCATATTGGAAAACATTTCCCTACTTATTTAATAATAAGTGGTTCACAAATCTATTTATTTTCAAAATTTGGAAAATATTCACTATACTTAAATCACAGTTAAAGTATATAATTTATTCTTAAGGAAAACATTCTCTTAAACACATTTCATTGAGTCAAAATGAATGTTGCGTAAAACAACGTTACAACAACTCAAAATCACTAGTATAGGGATTCGAAATTAAAATAGATATATAAATCCCAATACTATATAAAACATTTCCTTTCGGAAATCATTTATTATAACAACCGTGTTATAGTCCATCATTTCCTTCTATTCCTCGAAAACATCTATTTCAACAATGAATGTTGAAATCTATGGTTTTGATACTTAATACATTTTAAAACATTCTTAAATCGTTTTAATTCCATTTAAAATATCACTTTCCAAACATATCCATTTTATTTAATAATATATTCACTGTCCAAAATCGTGAAATATATCTAACCCAAATTCAACACTCCTACATATTTAATTAAAGGATTTATTCTTTATCCAAAATCATGGATATAATTCCATTAGTAATTTCTATGTTTAATCTATCGAATTCAATTGATTTCGGATTTATAAAATAGCGTTTATAAATTCACATCTATATATTTTATAAAACTTCAACTTATAAAATTCCTTAATTAACAACTTCTATTTATATCTCATTTAAATGCTAAAACCCAATTTATAAGTAAATTATTTATAATTCTCTTAATTTACAAAAATCATTTCCTTTTATAACTTCACAATTTATAAATTTCATTCACTTACGAATTCATTTATAATTCATTTTAAAGCTTATAAAAACTCGTTTTATAATTCCGATATTTTTATTTATAAATATCAATTTTATAAATCTTTTATATAAACCGTTTATAATAATTCAAATATCCCAATTTAAACCATTTTACAAATTAATCAACTACTTATTTCAAAAATCAAATTTTATTTATTTCCGGTATCTATTGATACCAGAATTTTATTCGGCCAAATTTTAGCCTTCAACGATTTTAATCATACAAATAAGCACATAGGGATTATAAACACACAACATCAAACAAATTCAATTTATTTGAGGAATCCAATTGGATTCCTCCAACCTGTTTCCCTGTATCCACAGACATTAGCACAATACCAATCCCGTTACAAGACGGGATATCGCGGTATATGGGATTTATAAAATATTATCCGCTATTATGCGGCGCAATAGGGTCTCATCCGCTATATAATGTGGGAAATCAACTCCAAGTACACATATAATACCAATCCCACTTCAAAGTGGAATATCGTGGTATATGGGTTTAATAAATAACATCCGCTTAATAGGCGGCATATAGTGTCTATTTCAACAATGATAGATAATAATTATCATTCAAACAAACAATCAACACAATCAACAAATTTTAATCAAACTATTTAAAATTTAAATAAAACCCTTTTGAGTGAGAAGTTCTCATCTTAGCTTTTTATTTGCAATCCATTTCCATCTTGACTCGATTTTTCTTGATTTATACCTTGTATAATATTTACACAATTTATTAATATTCGAATCAACTGAACAATTAGTTTTCGTTTAATAGTTTTTGATTAGCTGATAATTCTTTTTAAACCAATTTTCCTTTTCTTTTATAAATTTATCTAACTAATGATTAAATTTCTCTTTTTAATAAATTTATTTAATTTAAGCTAATAATTAAATTTCTTAAACCCAGTTCCCTTAATAAATTTAATTAACTAACAATTTTTGATTTTTAAACTAATACTTTTATTTTAAACAGATTTTTCTTTTTTAAAAAAATCCTTTTTTAAGAATCATCTTATCAAAAATTGGAATTTCTAACATATTTTCTTTTCTAACCACATAAAATTTTTATAACAGGATGTATATACATACTGATTTCCATTGTGCACAATTTATCATTAACAGTGAGTTAATTATATAATTTCTAAACTATATATACATTTATTGAACTAGAATAAATAGGAAAAACAAATTCGAATACCTCACTGGAACGAACCCAGTCGACCCCACTGTCCCTCGACTCGCTAGAGCCCTGACCGCGCCCACCTAGAATCACGACTTCGCTAGTACAACGAATCGCGAGAGCCTCTTCTCAAGTTCATCACTTTGCCGGCCCCATCACTGCCATCACATGGTTCGCCTGCTCGCGATGTTTGCCATCGAACAACGCGCCGCCGCCCTGCTGTGCTCGAGAACCCCTCCAACCTTCGCAACGTCGAAACCCTTCCCAAAAATCGAACGCGAATCCCCTACCTCACGCTTGCGAGCGTCGCCGCTCCGGTCCTTGCGACTCGATTTCGAACAGACGGCTTCGACCATTTCTCTCGTTGGATTTTTGTTTTGAACTGGAGGTGAAACTGAAACCAGGTCGTTGATTTCTATTAGAATGAGAGAGGGAGGGAGCAGCCATTTATTTCGTTTCGATTTGTTTTTTTTTCTTTCATTTGAATCTGAAGAAGTTGCGTGATTTTTTTTAAAAGAAATAGGGAGGAGACAAGAGTACGCGATGTTTCAGGGATAACGTGTTTGCACGATTTTTTTCCGTGATCTTTGGCGTGATTTAAGGAAGGGAAAGTAGCTGATGTTGACCAAATTTAAAATTTAAAATTTAAATTGAATTCGATTTAAATTTCAACGCATTTACTTACCTTACGGTCACACAACAACTCCAATCATTACGAAATTTGAAATCCGACAATAATACAATATTACGGATCCAATGGAACAGGTTTCGTCGAATTCCGAGACTGTGCCTCGGAAGGTTATTTTTAAATATAGATTCAAACGATATATTTTTAAAACTGAACAGAACACCATTAAATTCAATTTTTAAAGTTCTATTACCTTCACTATTATTAATGTAAATTTTCCAAACCTTCAAATTATTCCGAATCGGATTTAAACTGAAGATTCAAATTTTTATTCAACTTTTCAGTAGATTAAATTTTATAATTTAATCGCCAAATTCATAGTGGAATTGGGAATTCAAGCTAGACAGTTATTCAAATATTTAAAATTAGTCAAATATTTTCAATTTAAATTGTCCAAAATTCTGGGTCGTTACATACAACTTTGCTTTTGGAATTTTTCGATTTCGTTGAACGGATTGAGAGAAATTGAGGAAAGAAGATCAGCGAATTCTGACCATTGGAATAAAGGTGGCGGCCATGGTTTGTAATTAGGGTTTCTGAAATAAACTAATAATATAACTGTCTCGATTTGCGTGCGTATTTATATAGTTAGGTCCTAAATCGTCCGAACTCCGATCGAGACGTGTCGCCAGGCGTTTATAATATTTTACCCCATTCCGAACGCAATGGAACTAGTTTCGAGGTCAAATTCGATCGTATGTGGAAGATAGCTTTTCAAAGTCAAATTATTTTATCGAATTCCTTTAAATTGATTTCTACGCGTTTCAAGCTCGCACGACCAAACGACAAGTCTGATCGCTATGAAACTTGAAATCTTACAATTATTCACTATTACGGATCCGATGAAATTAGTTTCGTCGAAATTTGAGATAGTCGCCAAAATGGCTATTTTTACTCGTAGTTTAAAATATAAAAATTTTAATTTTAATAATTCACATTTAAATCCAATTTTAAATATTAATAATCTTAATTATTATTTATATAAAATTTTAAATCAATTTACCACATCATTTTCAATCATATAAAATTTAGAATTTAATTATTAATAATTTCAAATATTAAATTATTCAACAAATTACATTAATAATCATTTTCATTCAATAATTTCAAATACGATCTTCGTATGTACTTATCTCACTCAATTCGGAATGTTAGTCACTTATAATGATACAAGAACATGTATAAGTGTAACATAAGCATTTAAATGGATTTTGAATCCAAACAACACAAACAATCACAAATACATAACATACAACAATCATATGCAATCAAAACGGTAATAACAATGGTTTGCAACACAAGGAACCATCCAACTATCAATATCCGTCCAATTAATCCAATTTAATTTATAACCATGCGAATAGTATTATCAATGCCAACTTTTAATTTATTCCATTCATTCCTTATTAACATTCATTTCATTAACATTTTAATTGATTCATTTCAATTTATTTGCATTCAATCAACTTTTATTCAATTGGATTCACATTCAATTGATTTTTCATTCAATTCATTTACTTCTAATTAATTTGCATGCACTTATCAATGTTAATTAATTCACATTCTATTGACTTACGCTAGTTGATAGTTACACTCATTTTTTCTTTCTTCACTTTCATTGTTTCATTTCAATAATTCAAATAATTAATTACACTTAAGTAATTTAATCCGTACCACATTCCATGTATTTAAAATTGATTCACATTCATTTATTAATACTCATTCGTCAATCATACAAGGGATTTATAATCAATTCATTTGCTTTTAATTGATTAACATTCAACTAATCTGGTTTCAACCAATTTTCTTTAAATTTATCAACATTCGTTACAGATCATTGTATTCAATTTTTATTCAATTCAATTTGTGAAATTCCAATTTTTTTAACTTTTTGTTTAACCCATTTTATATAAATTCATTTATGAATCATTTATAAAATTTTATTCCACTTAGTATATCCTTTTCTAGTTAATGCTATCATCGTTTATAAATTATCTAAGTTTATTACAAATGTGTTATACAACAACACTCACATATATTGTGATTACTTCATATCTTATGTTACTATTAATTCATCAATTCACTTCATTTATTCAAATTCATATTATTAATTTACTAAAGTAAATTTTATTTTATATTTCAAAATAATTCACAATCAATTCATTTAACCTCTCTTAAGTTAACTTCAATTTATAATTTATTCCATATTATATTAGTTAACGTTCTATTTTTTTATTTAATCTAGTCCACTTGCAATTAGATTTTTTTTCTTCAATTTAAATTAATTTCGATTTACCATATTAAATTTACATACATTCATTTATTCTTATTCAATTTCTTACATTCTTAAATCACACTTCATTTTAAATTCAAGTTCATATCCATTTGATTAATTCATTTTATAGCTTGAGTGGAATTTAATTCACTTTACTAATTTATCTATTGTCATTTAATATCCATTTCATCTTATTTAATATTAAGTTAAACTTCATTTCCAATGTAATTAATTTTTTTATTAAGCTTTCGCGAGGTAAAATATATTTTATTTATTTCATTTCACTAACTCAATCAATTTAATATTAAGTCAATTATTTTGCTTAACCATTTTAAATTTGGTTTTTATTTTCTTATTCAAATTTATAAGTTATAACTTATTTCTTATATACTATTTTCAATTATAAGTTCAAAAAAATTTCATATATTTATTAAATCGTACTTAGAATATATTCTTCTTTCATAATCAAAACCCGTTTTAATCGAAAATAATTTCTTTTGGCAGCAGTTCTCGCCTAGAAACCCGAAAATGAATACTGTCATCCTCAGAATTATTTTCCAACGACCAAGCAAGTTTAATGCTTTATTTCTTTCAAAAACATTTTCAAAATATCTTTCTAGTCAAAACACTTTCAAATAATACTATTTATTAATTTTTAAGTCTTTGAATAACTGTTTTGAAAATAAAAGATTTTAAATTCTAAAATTCTCAAAAAAAAAAAATTAAAATCGCTTCTATTCATATGCTATATTTAAATACACACATAAAATTTCATTACTTCATTATGAAAATACTTCGTTAATTTATAATTTATTATTCCAATCAAATTTTTATTTTAATTTGATTTCAATTCAAATTATCAATGCTTCATAAAATAAAATCCATTAAATATTCATTTTTTTAATTCCACCAATAATCAATGATAACTAAATATTATCATTCCTAATAATAATTTCATTAATAACCATTATATATATAATATTATAATTTTAGGATTAAAATAATATTATATCGACTTGCCTCATTTAGGTGTTTAGAAACCCCTATCGATGACACGGCGTCCCGCACATCGACCAAAACTCATCAACTACTCAACGGATAAGTAAGCACAATACAAAACTTATAACATTATCAAGTACGCTCTCTCATTTATATACACTCAAACAGACTCATTCTTGGGTATTAATACCCTATCTCTAAGGAGTCAAACCCCACAAAGCCAAGGTCGCTAAACCTTTGCTCTGATACCAACTGTGACGACCCACGTTTCGAAAAGGTTAAATCGACAATAATCCACACATGCCTGACTTAAACAATCCGAAACATAGATAATCAATGGGGTTAAATAAAAAAATAAGAAGAGAAGAAGAAAGCAAAACGCAGAATCTCACAGCAGAAACAATAAAATATAATAATCAAATAAATAATTCAAAAGCTGTTTACTATGTTAGAAATGCGGATTATGGATCTTAAGGCTAAGATTAACACTAGAGGGGGGTGAATAGTGTTAATAAAGAATTACTAAATCTTTTTGAGTTTGTGTTAATTTAGACAAAAATGTATGCAATATACAGAAACAGAAATGATCACAGAAACAAACACAGATGCAGAAATAAAATAAAAAAAGTAAAGGAAAGAACACACCGGATTTTATACCGGTTCAGAGTTACCCTACATCCAGTCCCGCAACACAAGTACGGATTTCCTTTCAACGGCAATCATACAATTACACCATCAGTTTCAAAGGCTAAGAGGTACACCCTCCAGAATTTCGATTCTCTGGGTAGGGATACTTGATTTCTGGGCCACAAGTTTACCCAATTGATTTAATTAGGCTACAATCACACTATTTCCCTTTTGATTGATTTCCAAGGCTACAATCACACATTTTCTCGGTTATAGATTACGAAGAAGTCTATAACTCTGAATAGCACTGAGAACCTTGTAGAGATAGTGATGGAGAATCAAACTAGAAGTAATCGAGTATGATTCGATGTTGATTTGGGCAGAGTAATGGTATGATTTTGTATTAAGAAATGTGGAAGAAGAAGAGAAGTGAAAAACCAGAAAATATGATTTTGTGTTAAGAAATGTGGAAGAAGAAGAGAAGTGAAAACCAGAAAATATGATTAAAAATTCGTTGAAACTGACCCCTATTTATAGAAGAACAACAGCCATGACCATTCATGAAGAGTTATGGCGAATAGACACTTCTTTTGAAATTTGAATTTTGAATCAAACTGCCACCACGTCGACATGGGGTATATGGGCATGTCGACATCCCACGGCCAAATTTGATGATTTGAAATTCTTTGAAAATAACTTTTATCTTATGTTAAAACTATTTTAAACTTTATAAATATACTAGAATATAGTTGAAATTCATAAGTAAATATAAAGAACAATATATACATAATTTAACTATAATTTTATATTTAAATCAAAGTGTAAATATTTAAAAGTTAAATATATCATTTGAAAAGACAGTTTAAAATCAGGACTAATTTGACTCTGAAAATAAAGATGTTTTGAGGCTAAAACTATTTAAAATCGGAATCGAGGGTTTTGACTCTTTTTAAAAAGAAAGTTTTGAAATCATTTCGAAAACAAGATAATTTTGAAAAATCATTTGAATTAAGGTTAGTGGATATAAAACAATGTCCCACTAGATTTTCGTAGGTTCCATCCTACTTAGGGTTCCATCCCTTTAACGAGCTCGAAATGGATTCCATTCCACAAATAAATTAGATATTAAGATGCCAGTGCTTTTCTACGAGTTTTAACAAATATTCCTAATAAAACAAACTTAATCTCGAAATTTTGAACTCTTGATAATCTTGATACTCATGAGTCTTCTATCTTCGATATCTTGAATCTCTATACTGTACAGTCTTCATTCATAGTACCTGCATGGTTAAATCCTGCATATACATATATATCTAAACTTGTAATGTTAGTATTTATATTTTATAATCTATTCTAAGGTTGTTGTCATCAAAACCATCATCTCATGGACTAACAATCTCCCCCTTTTTGATGATGACAACCTTTTTTTATAAAATATTACTTCTATCCTAATAACTCCCTTTAAAACTAACAATTCCCCCTTAATCTATACCTAACTACCCTATCTTATATCTCTCCCCCTTTGTCATCAACAAAAACTTACTCCCCCTTATTCTTGGACTTTAGTACCTGCAATGATAAACTATACAATGGAATATATAATACATATAGATTAAGAAATAATGATACTTATGAGCAAAATAACTTAATTAAAGACTATATTCATTTCAGTGTATATATATGTTTTACACACCAAACTTCAAACCGAATAAAAATCAATCCACACAAAGTATCAGTTCAAACCAAGTCAATCCAAACAAATTAATCCAAACAAATCAAACAAAGAAAGGAAATTAAATGTTACGTGGAACATCTACCCATCCTTCTTCTCCAAATATAGGGTCTACTTTAATTGCATCCCAATTCTCATTGTCATTGGTGAGAGAGACAGGAGGATGCGCTTCATTATCATTCTTGTGTAGAGAGGAGATCATCCATCGTATCGCATCGAAGTTCCTCTCTTGTTCCTTGATCATCTGCATTTGACTCAATTCTAAGTGACGCTGGTTTCGTAGAATAAAAGGGAGAATATTCTTGAATGAATTGAGTGTTTCTTCAAGATTTTAAGATAGATTGTGAATAGGATTGGCCATAATCGAACTAGAGAAAGAAATGGAGGATATATATAATGAGAAGTAAATTTTAGTGAAGATTTGTGGAAGAAACAGGTATATATAGGTGTAGAAATTCGTTTGAAATGAATTGACATTTGGTAGTTATTCAAATTTCAAATTCAAAGTCATTTGTCACTTCTGACCAGTACATGACGACATGGTCATCTAGGGAATGTCGACATGGGTTAGTGCAAACTTATGACAAATTTGATTTTTAGAATAATTGTGTATGTATATAAATTTATATAATATACTAACATTTATTCTAGAGATAGGATAAAGTAGATAACAGAAAGGAAACTTCATTTCATTGCATACTACGATAATACAATGATTAAGCATACAAAAAACTACATGAACATTCGAAATAAAGCAAACTAAGACAAATACAGCAAGATACTAAAAGATAAAACTAGTAAGAAGATGAAGATGATGAAGATAGTCCAAGTTTCTTGCTAACTTTTGAAAAGAACTTGTTCATCTTCGAAGAAATCTTATCCAACTTCTTACTAACTGATCATTTTTAGAATCCGTTGATTCTCCACAATTATCTTTTGGTTATTGAGAAGAGTTTTGTTGGATGGATTGGAAGGATATTCGATGCTTTCCAAAGAAGTTTCACCTTCTTCTTCAATTTCCATTTCATCCCCTTCTTCTCTTTCTTCCTCTTCCTCTTCTTCCATTTCCTCATGAGCCAAACGCTCTTCCTTTTCGTTAAGGGTCTCATAAGGTTGAAAAACAAATGGAATTTTCATATGTGAAACGTTGGAATGGTTGAAAACTTTCCTAGAGACAAATTCTTCACCTTTGAAATCCACTCCAAAATAGTTGAAAATCCGAGTGAGATAAATTCCATGGTATAAAGTATTCTCACCCATTTCAAGGTTTTTAGGACGAAGTTCATCCAAAATAACTAGCGCCCAATTTATATCATAATTTCCGAAAATAGCGAAAAGAGCCTTGTAAACTTTTGAAGTAGGATTGTTGAAATTTCCCGATTTTGGGGTCAAAGTATGTTGCAAAAGAAGGTTAACAATTCTTGCTTTTGGTCGAAAATTTCTATTTTTAAAATCAAAATCATCATCTCCTTCGTAAATGTGATGAAATGTCTCACGATCATGTTCATCGATTTTAAAGTTAGTAAGAAGTTGAGAATGGTACCCAAAAGATCACTATTCAAAACAATTTGAGTGCCTTTAACACTACTCCAAATTTCATTCTCATTTCCAACATAAAATCCACGATTTAAATTCGCATAGAAAATCTTGACAAGATTAGGATAGCAAACAAAATCATTTTGAGAAGTGTCAATAAGACTCAAAACACCATTGTTTGCAAAAAGAGAATCAATTTCATATGAAGAAAAATCTTGAAAGATAGAAAATTTTCCGGGATGTACTTTGGCATAATTAGCATAATTGATGTATGCTTTAATTGCCTCCGGATCATTGAATAATTGCCCTTTGATTTTTTTGGAAATTCTCATGGTTGAGGGGTTGCTTGAAGAAGCCATTAGAGTGGAGAGTAGAGAGCCTGAAGATATGAAGAGAGAGTTTGAATTTGAAAATGAAAGTGAAAAGATATGATAAAAGATAGTGAATAAATAGATTCTCAAAAGACATGTTCTCTGGTCAAAAGGTAGCTTTTCAAAGAATTGAATGAAGTGAAAAGATGGAGGGAAATTAAACATTTGAATTCAAATTTTGAAATTCAAATTCAGGTAGGCATGTCGACATCATGGTAGGGGTCATGTCGACATGTCCCTTTGAATTTTCATGATTTGATAAAACCTAAGTTACCTAATATACATATATATAAATATTATTATTAATGTCTATATTTCTGAAATATTATTGTACTTATAATATATTTCAGAATGTGTCAAAAATAATAAAAATAATAATAAAATAATAAAATAATAATAAAAAATAGAAAATAAAATTTTAAAATTCAAATAACATATCAATTCAAAATCAATCAATCAAACAATCAAGCAACTAATTCTAAGCAAGCAATTTCAACCAATTGTATTATAAACGTGTACCTTTTTCTGAGTCCGTTTCTCTGAAACCGTCGGAGTCGTGAACTGCAGTGAAACAAAAGGTCGAATTATCCGTCTTCTGATCATCATCACTTAAGGACGAGTCTGAATCATCATCACTTAAGGACGAGTCTGACTCATCTAGAGTAGCAGTAAATGCACGCTTCTGTTTCTTTGCTGGTTCATTATTCATGGAAGGATTCTGCTTATCTGGATACGGACAATCACTTTTGAAGTGGCCTGGTTTATCACAGTTGTAACACTTGTCATTATTTGGCACTATATTCTAATTTCCAGAATTCTTGTAGTTGTTTCTCTTGAGATTATTCATCTTTCTGTATTTCAGGAATTTCCTAAAATTTCTGGTCATAAAAGCTATCTCTTTATCATTATCGCTGTTTGAGTCTGATCCATCGGTCAATGCATTGAATGCCATCGATTTCTTTTCAGATGCTTTACTTTCTCTTCTTCCGATCATTTGGACTTCATACGACATTAGATTTCAAATTAATTCTTCGATCTTCAAAATACTGATGTCATTTGCCTCTTCAATCACAAGTGTCTTTTAATCCCATTCTGGAGTAAGAGAATTTAAAATCTTTCTGACTTGATCTTCTTTAGAAAATTCCTTTCCCAAGCATATTAGAGAATGCCCAATATCCTAAAATCTACTATACATATCTGAAATAGACTCATTAGGATTCATTTTAAATAATTGAAACTGATTTGTGAGCATGGAAATTTTGGTCTGTTTAACTTTGCTTGTTCCTTCATGAGTTACTTGCAAAGTTTTCCAGATTTCATTTGCAGACTTACAAGCTGACACTCTATTGAATTCATTTCTATCTAGTGAACAAAACAGAATATTCATTGCCTTAGAGTTATTTTGTGCAACTGTCTTTTGCTCAGCAGTCCACTGTGCAAAATTAGTTGTGGGTTCAAAATACTCAGTTTGTGTGATATTCCAAGTGTCTAATCCTATAGATTGTAAATATATTTTCATCCTACATGCCCAATATGCATAGTTACTGCCATTAAAAAGTGGTGGTCTGACAGTAGACTGACCCTCTACAAATGAACTAGTGACAGGAATACTAGTGTTAGTAACAGTACCAGTGTTGGTAGCCATTTTGAAAACTTTTCAAAAATCAGATTATGAAACTTTGAAAATCTCGCTCTGATACCAATTGTTAGAAATGCGGATTATGGATCTTAAGTCTAAGATTAACACTAGAGGGGGGTGAATAGTGTTAATAAAGAATTACTAAAACTTTTTTAGTTTATGTTAATTTGGACACAAATGTATGCAATATACAAAAACAGAAATGATCACAGAAACAAACACAGATGCGAAATAAAATAAAAGCAGTAAAGGATGGAACACACCGGATTTTATACTGGTTCGGAGTTACCCTACATCCAGTCTCGCAACACAAGTACGGATTTCCTTTCAACAGCAATCGTACAATTACACCCTTGGTTTCAAAGGCTACGAGGTACACCCTCCAGAATTTCGATCCTCTGGGTAGGGATACTTGATTTTCGGGCCACAAGTTTACCCAATTGATTTAACCGGGCTACAATCACACCGTTTCCCTTTTGATTGATTTCCAAGGCTAAAATCACACCTTTTTTCTTCCTTAAAGATTATAAAGAAGTCTATAACTCTGAATAGCACTGAGAACCTTGTAGAGACAGTGATGGAGAATCAAACTAGAAGTAATCGAGTATGATTTGATGTTGATTTCGGTAGAGTAATGGTATGATTTTGTATTAAGAAATGGGGAAGAAGAAGAAGAGAAGTGAAAAACCAGAAAATATGATTTTGTGTTAAGAAATGTGGAAGAAGAAGAGAAGTGAAAAACCAGAAAATATGATTAAAAATTCATTGAAACTGACCCCTAATTATAGAAGAACAACAGCCATGACTATTCATGAAGAGTTATGGCGAATACACACTTCTTTTGAAATTTGAATTTTGAATCAAACTGCCACCATGTCGACATGGGGTATATGGGCATGTCGACATCCCACAGCCAAATTGATGATTTGAAATTCTTTGAAAATAACTTTTATCTTATGTTAAAACTATTTTAAACTTTATAAATATACTAGAATATAGTTGAAATTCATAAGTAAATATAAAGAACAATATATACATAATTTAACTATAATTTTATATTTGAATCAAAGTGTAAATATTTAAAAGTTAAATATATTATTTGAAAAGACAGTTTAAAATGAAGAGTAATTTGACTCTGAAAATAAAGATGTTTTGAAGCTACAACTATTTAAAATCGGAATCGAGGGTTTTGAATCTTTTTAAAAAGAAAGTTTTGAAATCATTTCGAAAACAAGATAATTTTGAAAAATCATTTGGATTAAGATTAGTAGATACAAAACAATGTCCCACTAGATTTTCATAGGTTCCATCCTACTTAGGGTTCCATCCCTTAACAAGCTCGAAGTGGATTCCATTCCACGAATAAATTGGATATTAATATGCCAGTGCTTTTCTACGAGTTTTAACAAATATTCCTAATAAAACAAACTTAAGCTTGAACTCTTGATAATCTTGATACTCATGAGTCTTCTAGCTTCGATATCTTGAATCTCTATACTGTACAGTCTTCATTCATAGTACCTGCATGGTTAAATCCTGCATATACATATATATATCTAAACTTGTAATGTTAGTATTTATATTTTTTAATCTATTCGAAGGTTGTTTTCATCAAATCCATCATCTCATGGACTAACATACTATACATCCGATTATAATCTATACACATTTATCAAAGTTATATCTATACATCAGGGATAAATAAACAATACAGCAGAGTAGCATAATGCAGGGGATAATAATAAAAGTAGTATACCAACTTCATCTTCATCCTCCAGAGAGTAGTCTTCCATACGCTGAAAAACTCAGGACTGACCCGAGCGTAATGAAAAGAAAAAACACTCGAGTCAGGACTAAATTACTCTTATGTAAGTCAAATCAATATCACAATATGAGCACAATAACTTAAGAGATGTTACGGGATTTTCCATCTCCTAAGGATCTGTTAAACTATTCATATATAATAGTATACGACATAATAGATAATGTCTATCAGTAAAATAAATATCAAAATAGCGTTAAGGCTTTACATTGATCCACCTAAATACATTTTTACAGTTTTAAACCGAAGTCGTAATAGGCTCGTATAGGGATAAATATGACAAGGCACGTGAGGCAATGCCCAAGGTAGGATTCTACCAGTTTACCCTTTTTGGTTGGTCGTAACCCATCTGTGGTCGACCGCGACAATCAATCCAAACGACAAATAAGGTGCACTCATCGAATCCGAAATCACAATAATAATACGAGTGATCAACGTCGCTAGAGGTAGCTAACCTCAATGGCCAGACATAGGCTCCTGTTTTAGTTATTTTAATTATGACACGAATGTCAAGGCTATCCATCATTGTTCTCTTACTTCATTCCAGTAAACGTCGCCAATTCAACCACTACATTCTGGATATCATCCACCGCATACACGGTTGTCAAAGTGGTTCCAATATTGAAAGAGAGTATTTCAATAAGAGGCATCGGTCTCTTTAACAACCAATCGTCATTTTACACACCGGTTGGTACTTTTACATTTCGAAAACAATTCATATTTGATATCAAAATATCATATTCGTTTCAAAATCAAATTCATTTCGAAATCATCATATTTACTCAAAAATCATATCCATTTCGAGATCATCATATTTACTCAAAATCATATCCATTTCGAAATCATCGTATTTACTAAAAAATATCAAATCAACTCGATATATCAATTTCACTTCAAAACTTGATTCGAACTATAGTTTTGGTTATAATTCCCTTTAACCCAATTTGCATTTAAATCCAAGATTTAAATATAAACAATTTACCCTTTAACCAGTTTGAATTTTAGAAAATATCTTAAATAATTAAAAATAATTTAATAGAAAATGTTTAAATAGTTTAATCGAAAATAATTTGAATATAAAAATGGTTTATATAGTAAAAAAGTTAAACAAAAAATCAAAATAGTTTGAATATTTAAGGAATATAGATTTTAAATCATTTAAACTAAAATATTCATTTTAAAAATATAAATCCAAAGTCAAACCCGCCAACTTCCTAATTTCCTACCCAAATAAATTCCAAATTCCAGTTCGATTTAATCGATTTAATTCCGATTCCAACTCGAATAAATTTTGATTCGATATAAATTTCGATTTCAATTCACAAATTCCTTCAATTTCAATTTCCATTTCCAAATTAATTTAAACCTCAATTCCAAATTAATTCCCAATTCCAAATTAATTCCCAATTTCAAATTAATTTAAGTTCCAATTTCAATTTAATTTCCAATTCAGTTCCAATTCCAAATTCGGTTTCAAAATATCGATTTAAACACTTAAATCAAATTTACTTTCAATACCAAATTTAAATCCAAATTTTCAATTCCAAACTCAAATTTGAAATATCATTTCATATCAGTTTTTCTTAGAAATATTCAAAGTTTAAATAAAAGACCAATCTTTTAAAACAAATCAACATTTGAAAATTTACGCTGTATTTTAATTTTTTTAACTTAAAAATCTAAACTTCGATTAATTAAACAATTTCTTTTATCCAGTTTATGTTCCAACATTTCGATCCAAATTATTTCAAGGATGGATATATATTATTTCAATCCAAATAGATGTCATAGGTATATATCATTTCAACCTATTTCTTAATTTATTCGAAATGATTCAGTTTATAGTTTTATATGCAATAAACAATATACAAGATGATAGCATGATATATCAAATTTAAAAAACAACCAATATCGACCAGTAGCATCCATCACAACCAATCAACCATAATGCCAATAACCTTCACAAATTTCAAATTTTACCATATCGGGTAACATGCTGCCAATTAAATTTAAATTTGTTTAATGGTTGATTTAAATTCTATAAATTAATCATATACCAATTTAAATGACAATTAAACCTACCAAATAACAGTCAAAAAAATTTATATCACTTCAGAATATAAATATAACCAACACAAAATCATTTTAGCCAATTGTGAACATATAAACACTCACTTTTGATTTACCGACGATTTAAAATCAAAATAAAGACCCAAATTTGAACAGTCTCGGAATGCAACCAAAGCAGTTCCATAATATCCGTAATTTCTATACGAACGCAACAGAAAAAATCGCACGACGATATGAGCTCGTACGCAAAAGTTATTCGAGTTAGAACATTTAAATTTTAATATAAAACAATTAATTAATAAATAAAATAATTACACAGTATACCATCTTCTCCCACGCGCCGAACCGATGAACGCACAACCACCACAAAAAGACGCATGCAACTCGAGACATCCAGAGTTCGATCCGTGACTATCAGTGTGTGCGCCACCTTGAGAGCCACCTACGCACCAAGTTTCATCGCGTCATTCGTCGCTGTTTGCACGCAATTCGAGAAAACACTATGCATCCTTCTATCTCTGATCTCGACAAATCTGTGATGTATTATCAACAATCAACCGTTTGGATTTGAAGAACTCGTCGAGATCTGCAACTTTGCTTTTGGAATTTTTCGATTTCGTTGAACGGATTGAGAGATATTGAGGATTTCGTTGAACGGATTTAGTTAGGTCCAAAATCGTCCGAACTCCAATCGAGACGTGCCGCCAGGCGTTTATAATGTTTTACCCCCATTCCGAACACAATGGAACTAGTTTCGAGGCCTAATTCGATCGTATGTGGAAGATAGCTTTTCAAAGTCAAATTATTTTATCGAATTCCTTTAAATTGATTTCTATGCGTTTCAAGTTCGCACGACCAAACGACAAGTCCGATCGCTACGAAACTTGAAATCTTACAATTATTCACTATTACGGATCCGATGAAACTGGTTTCATCGAAATCGAGGCAGTCGCCAAAATGGCTATTTTTACTCGTAATTTAAAATATAAAATTTTCAATTTTAATAATTCACATTTATATCCAATTTCAAATATTAATAATCTTAATTATTATTTATATAAAATTATAAATCAATTTACGTCATCATTTTCTATCATATTAAATTTAGAATTTAATTATTCAAATAATTTCAAATATTAAATTATTCAACAAATTACATTAATAATCATTTTCATTCAATAATCACCTTAAATTTAATAATTAAAAATAGCTAAAAATACGGATCATTACTGTACTATTACCCAGACGTCTGAATGAACTCTCTGGCTATGTATTCTCCCACGCTCAGACGTTTGTTACACTAAGACCAAACGTCTGACCTTGTATTCTGCCCCACCTTTTCACCCTCCTATAAATTATCTTTTACCTCCTCCATCATTTTCACCGTTCATTTTCTCCAAGACTCCAAGAAAATCCTAAAACCCAATTTTATTTTCTCTAAAAGTTCTCAATTCATGGCCCCAAAACCAAGAAATCCAGTACCAAAGCGCCGCAAAGCTCTCAACTTCTTCTCAGCAATTTGTAACCGATCAACACATTGATGACTGGATTGTGGAGAAGCCACAAGGAAAACCACGACTTCAAGAACCAAAGAGAAAGCCCTTCCACAATGGGTCTTTCTATCATGTTCGCCGATTCATCCACTATGATGCTATAGATCTGCTAAAGGATGCTAGGCTATACCACTTGGTCAACTATGAAGATAATATTGAAAAAATTGACCAACTAGCGGTATTTTTTTTCTTCATTAATCTCTGCTCATTAACTCTTTGGAATCCTTTTGATGAGGATAATTAGATCTGGACTAGTGTTTATGGTCATTTGATTAAACTTAATGTTGAAATGATTGGCTAAATGTTTAATTGCTCTTATAATGGAATTCCATTACAACAAGTTCCTGATAAACGCTATGCCCCTAAAGATGCTGTTACTCATCATATTTGGGATAACGACTTTCGAAAATTAAAACCATCAAATTTCCATCCACGAGCACGACTCTTAACAGAATGCTCATAAACACTGTCATTCCTAGATTAGGAAGTCACGAACAAGTCCACGCTGACGACCATTGTTAACGCTTAAAATTGAACGCTAACACCCCGGTGTATGTAGAGATTAAGTGAAAGCACCACCCGTGAACACGGGAATCAGAAACAAGTAGAAAAGTCACAAAGAAAGCAGTAAAAGACAACAGTTTTATAGTGGTTCGGCTTCAAGTTAAGCCTACGTCCACTTTAATCTTCTTTATTGATGAATCAATTACAACTTTACAACAATCCTTGATTACAACACTGATGGGACAAATAACTAGAACTCCAATGTAGAAGGAGTCTTTGAATCCATATCGATTGCGTTAGATTTCCTCTTGAAGTTTGTTGAGATGTCCTTTGTGTTTGAAGTGTCGAGTGAGTCGAGAATTCAGCAGAGTATCAGCGTTCCAGAAATGTGCCAAAAGATCCTTTGAATGTTGGAGCTAGCGCCGTATTTATAGGGAATTCCTGGACATGGGTCGTAGGTCGTAACCCTCGTGTGACCTAACAGATACGAGCTTTGGTTCAAATAGGTTGCACTTCGTCCTCCCCCAATGGGTCAGCAGGTAGAGCGTGACCTAGTATAGGCCGTAGGTCGTTGGGTCATTAGGTTGAGCATATTGCTAAGTCGCTCCCCTTCTTGACTCGCTAGGTCGCGTATACCTTTAGGTCGCTAGGTCACCTCAGTCCATAGGTCGTTTAACTTTCTGAGCTGCTTTATGTGTTAGGTCGCTTACTCCCTTAGGAAGTTAGGTCGCGCCTTCACATAAGTCGTTAACTCGTTGAGTCATAGGTCGTTGGACCATCTAATCCTTTAGGTCGCTGGGCCGCTTAGCATTAGGTCGCTAGGTCGCGATATCTTTAGGTCCTGTACCTCGTTAGTTCATAATGCTTAATGCACCATTAGGTCGCTGGGTCGCTGAATAAATAACGAGTTAACACTTACCCCTCGAAGTACATGCCTATGCCATAGGTCGTGTGCTTCGACCTAATTCTTCTAGGTCGTGAGCGACCCATGAGGTTTAATAGCTCGCGTGCCCATTCGTCTCCTTCCCTTTGCTCCATATAAACTGCTAACTCGTTTCTTCTTCCCTATTTATCTGCTTCAATATCATGCTGCTCCATTAACGAAACTTCAAGCTTCCAAAGGCGAATTCAAGCTAATCAATCGACGATTCATCTTTGTTATTATATTGCGTAAGTGAATTTGATCCTTATCCAACCGTGATTATCGCTGAACTAAGAATCTCTACCTTCTGACCCCAAATAAACTTTGTACGCCTCGCTTAGCTTTTGAGTCAAGTTGCGATTGATTTTGATCGCCATTAGCCGTGCTGCTATTGCGACTCATGAGAGCATAACAGCGCGTTGGATTTATAATGGAGTTGGAGCGATTCGAATCAGTGTGGGTGATTTGGTGGTATGAATAAATAATGGATATTTGTTGGTGAGGAAGCTAACGGGTTATCGGGTTAGGAGGTAGGAGTTATTGGGGAGAGAGGAAGTTAGCGAGTTAGGGAAAGTAGAGTATAGTGACTTTGACAGAAAATGGTTCGAGATTGCTAAGTTTCACCAGAGGTGACCTAACGAGTCTGAGCGAATTAAGAGCCTTTGCGACCTACCTCATTTGACCGACCTGAGAGTCTGCGACTTAAATTGCACACGACTTAATCTTCTTAGGTCGCGTTAGTATCCAGGCGACCTAGGACTTAGCCAGATTTACACTGCCTTGCCTTGAATTCTTGATTCGGACTGTAGCTTAAGGACTTGAACAAAACTTGAAAGCTTCAAAATTTTGATAAAACAAATTGTATTTCCAACTTGAAATACTAGAATGAACTGCTTGAACTTTGAACTGTTTGAACTTTGATTGACAGCACTTTAACTTGAATTCTTCATTTGAACTGCCGAGATAACTTGCATGACCTTGCTGTACTTTTTAACAGATTATATTCACTTGTAAGCTAACAACCTACTGAACACAACATTTGCAGAAAACTAGGGCGAATATACTGCCATTGACAGCCCACATCGAATGACAGATTAGTCGATAAAGGATAATCAACTTAAAGAGGTTATATGAAATGCTATGAATCAACAAACTCAAGTGAAGTATTAAAGCAATGCTGAATTAATCAACCAAAGCTAATCTGTTTGCTTCAACACTATACTTGAACTTAAAACAACAAGCCCTGAAGCTTTTTAACTGACAACTATTAACTAGTTTAATTTCAGTTGTATTTGCTTGTCATTTTATTAGTTCTGCACAACACTTCACACATTTAGGAAACGTGCACCTTCATATTTTAATATCCAGTTCCTTTTGTAGAATGTCTTCTCAAGAAGAGATAATCGAGCAATCTGAAGGAGTCTTCCCGATAGCCGACCCATTGGATAATCCTCCAGAAAGAACTCCAACAACCCTGAGTCAGCGGGCATTCAACCAATTACGTATTCAATTTGGGATTGCCGAAGCGGATGCTATACTCCCTGGGCCAAATGATACTGCTGACAGGCCACCTTTCGGTTTTGTCGCCGTCAACCGTCAGATGTTCCTTTGTGGTGCCATTCCTCCTTTCAATGAATTTCTTCATCAACTCCTTTTCCGATTAACCATCTCTCCCTTCCAACTGCATCCCAATGGCTACGCCATCCTGATGGGATTGTGCGTTCTATTCAGGAGGACACTTAACCGTCTTCCGAGCTTCAAAAAAATCTGCTAATTATGCACATTCGCAAAGAATAAAGACCACCCCTCCATCATACTCATGAGAAGTGCCAGAAACCGTAAACTTATCACCGATCTTTCCGAAAGTGCTCACGGTTTTCCGAATCAATTCTTCTTTGTTCGCTGCCCCCATGGTTTTATGCCATCTGGAGAATAGGAAGTAAGATTGCTCTTCCTCGTTCTTTCCATTTCTGAATTTTTTGAGATCCGAATTGCTAAGTGCTAATCTCATTCTTTTCTTTTACAGCACTTCCTCCTCCCTCTAGAAATCCCAGTCACAAAATGACTTTTGAAAGATTAAGCGTCATGCCGGTTGAGGAAAGAAGTATTAAGTTTCTGCTGAAAGATGAACTTCTTCACCAATACGGGCTTCTGCACCCCTCCCGTTCTACTCAACCTCATGAAGTCCCCGACTCTCCAGTAGAGTCATCGGATGCCCCAGTTTCCGTTGGAGAACTTACGCCGAAAGAACGTACTGTTGAGGCTTCATTGGTAAAGTGTTCTACTTCAATTCATGTTGCGGGGTCATCCGGCAAACTTGCACTTGCCCCGGTCATCGAAGAAGAGGAACCACCCCAATAATCTGGGAAACCTGGTGATGAAGGAACTAAGAGAGCAAGTCCCGCCCGGCACAGCGGTGATGATACTTTTGAGGGGTTGAGCGACCTGATGATTACTTCACAAGAGCTTTTTAAAGATGATCCTATCACTGCTAAAGTTACTTCTCCAACAGTTGAAGCGACATCCATTCTGCAACAAACTCCATCAGCCCAAGAGTTGACACTGGCTGTAAAATGCATCATCACCTCCCAACCCAGGAGTGGTTCATAGTTCGACGCGCGTAGTTTGCATGTTACACACACTTAGGACTTTTCAGCACTTATATGCGTTCAACTTTCTTACTTTCAAGATTTCTGAGTTTATGTTATTTTTTATTCTCAGATTCTCCAATGGGACGAAGCAGCTCCTACTACGATGATTTCCAGCATTATGGGAGGCGCGGCTCTTACGACCCCAAGAGGTATCTTCCTGCCTCCTGGGAAACTGGCGAAGAAAGAGCTGCGAGGAAGGCTCGTGAAAAGCATGCTTATGAAGAACGTCATGGGAGATGGGACGAACGACATGATTCTTCTCAGAGAGAGGATGATTCCTACAAGTGAAAATCCCGTGATGACAAGGGAAAAAGCCATGTCACTGAGGACCCGAGTAAGCGGGCCAAACTTGGTGAAAAACTGACATCTGAACTCTCTGAAAAGCCCGCTGCTCCCGTCTCTTTAGAAATTCCTTCCGGCTCTCCCCCCTTCCAAGAACCGATATTCAAACAATCATAAGTAGGCCCCCCTATCAAGTTGGGCAGGGTCCGGCTACTCTTCAAAGCCAATTCCCGCACTGGTGCTTAAAGGGAGTGTGTTTTGACCATGACTTGGTCCCGATTGACAAACAAGCCATGTTGCGCAATCTTGATGCCGTCAAACTTGATATCGGGAGAATGTCTGTCTGGCAGAAACTTGTTGATGAGCTTCAAAGAGTAAATCGTGCGATCCTCGAAGCCATGCTAACTATGGAAAATGAAAAATCCGAGTGGCAGAAAACACTCGAGCAGCATGATGCCGAAATGAAAAGTATTGCCTCTTATAATGAGAAGCTTGAAGCAGAAGTTGAAAAACTTAAGGAAGAGCTCGCCACTTCTTACACTTCCTACTCAGAAAAAAGAAGTGCTTCAAAAACAAGTGAGAGATGCTCATGCGGCACAGAGAGATGCTGAAGCTAAATTTGAAGCACAGCAGCAAGCTGTAGAAAACTACCGAGCTGATGTTGCTCAACTTCGAGAGAAAACCAACTCCCGGAACTTGGAGATGGAACTTCTCAAAGCTTGACTTTCTGAAGCTGAAAAGGAGTGTGATGAAGCTATTGCCGGCAAAGCTGCAGCCGAAGAATCTCATATGGCAACTAAAGCTGAAGTCAGATCAACTCTATTCGAGTTTTACATCCATAGTGTTCTGGGGCGCGGTAGCCTTAAGTTTTTGGGACCGGAGTATGAAATCACTTTGGCCAAAGTGTGGGAGGCCATACTTGATATGCTTGGAGGAGCCGGATATGCCGAATTAGATTTAATGGTGCACTATCTAGATGATGATGCATGTGCCGCTCTTGCCAGGGGAAAGGAGCAACTCGCCAAAGAGAGAGCCGAAATGACAGAAGGAGAACATTTAGGAAAGACAATCTCAACCGACCCAGTTCTACCTTCAGTTTCGGCTGATATCGATATTGTCGGATCCAGTTCCCATTCTCCTCCTCCTGCTAAAGCTGTTATTGAAAGCGCCACCGCCCACACTAGAGATGAGACTCAAGAAAGCGCTGAAGCGCAGGACTTCGAAGTTGACATAGTAAAGTCTACTTCTCCAGGTAACCTCAATGTTGGTCTTGCTCAAGTGGACTGCTTGCTTTCTTCACATGAGCTTGATGAACTTTTTGATTATTACTTAAATCTTTACGTGCCACTTTCTCCTCTTTTTATGAGAGATACTGACTTTAACTTCTCTTCTCCTGTAGTGAAAGCGCCAAGTGTTATTTAGCCTTCCCCTCTTCCAACTGTTTCCTCTCCGCCACTTCAGATTACTCCTCCTTCCGTTTCTCAACCGGGGTCACAAGGGGAGCGGATAGAATCTTTTCAAGGCTTGGATGACCCGGTCGCTTCTCAAGAACAGAAATCCGAGGAACCTGAAGAAGGCGAAAGAACCCCGGAGCAGTCTATTTCTGATGACATAACGCTGTCTGCACTTTTCACTCCGGGCAGTGATTCTTCTTCAAGGAAGAAGGGGAAGCGTGTAGTTTCAAAGAAAAGGAGAGAAGCTTCTGCTGGCGAAGAAAAAACAGAAGAAAGTCCAATTGCACCCCTTCCTCTTTCTTCCCCTACTCTCACAAGCCGGCCCAAAAAGTTAATCATCCGGCCAAGCGAAGGCTCAAAAGGTGGTAGGAAGAAGAAGTGATGGGTTTAGGACCTATGCTTTTCATCTTGCTTTTTGCTTTTTTTTTGCTTGTATATATAAAGACTTGTGTTGACCGGAGAATGTGCGGGTACCGGTCCCCGCCTTCTTTTGTTTTGAAACCTACACATGTATAAAAAATTTATAGCATGGAATAAAATGATTCTTTTACTTGCACAAACTTCTGTCTGTATTTGAGAATGCAATTATTCTTATTTTTCATACATGTTTCTTTATTTTCTCTGTATGATGTTGCATTAAACCTATGGTATGTTGCTTGAGCATTGTTTTTATTTTTGCAACTATATTATATTGCCTCCATACCATGGTTTATTGCAATCTCTTTCACATTGGCAAAATTTTGGAGAACAACTCTTCTGTTTCGAGAAGACTTATACTCTTTCTTTAGAGAACAACTTTTCCATTTGAAGGAGGTTTGCATCTGTACTTTATAGTATAATATTTCCGTTTTAAGGAAATATTTTCTTGATTTGGTAGAATGCGCCTCGTATTAGAGAAGTCTTCTCTTTTTTTGTTGCGAAGTTTTTACACTTCACTTTTGGAGAAAGTCACTTTTATTTTGGCAAGTGAATTTTCCTTCGTGGTAAAGTGGGCCTTCGAAAAAGGGCTTCGAACTTTTTGTCCCTCCGAAGAGGGCTTTAGTTTGATTGTTCCTCTGGGAAGAGGGCTTTTGTTTGTGTGCGCCTTTGGGGAGAGGGCTTTTTTTGTTTCTGCCTCTGGGGAGAGGCTTTTATTTTTTTCCTGCCTGCTGGGAAGCAGGCCTCCTAAGAGGGCTTTTCACATTTCGACTCGTGTGAAGTTTTATTTCAAATCGCGGTGAAATCAGTGCCTCTGAAGAGGTCTTTTAGCATTTCAGCTATGGTAAAATGGGCCTCCGAAGAGGGCTTTTCACATTCCAGTACTTGTGAAGTTTTATTTCAGATCTCGGTGGAATGCGTGCCTCCGAAGAGGTCTTTTCACCTTTCAACTCGTGTGAAGTTTTATTTTAGATCATGGTAAAATGTGTGCCTCCGAGTAGGGCTTTTGCCTGGAAGTTTCCTTCTCTCGGTTGGATGGATTCACGGGGAGGACACAAGTTACTTGGATTGTTTGCTTGCATAAACGTTCTCAGCTAGTTAACGAGTGTCCTGTGCTGCCGGTCAGTCCACAACTTTTTGTTGAGAAAGAGAACTTTCTTTTTCTAGCAAGTCCCATTAGAGGTCTTTATCCTCCGAAGAGTTGTGCCGACGAAGAGGGCTTGTGCCTCCGAAGAGGTCTTTTGTTGTTTGCTGCCTGCTCGCCCATGTCTTTTCGCCATTTTCTCATATCAGCGGTTCCATGTTATCATTTTCAAGCACACATTCCTTTCTTTTGCAAGTTGCTTATTTTATCCAAAGAAGTGTACTTCATTGTTAAATGAGTTCGCAGGGGCAGACACAAGCTTATCAATCGGATGTTTGTTTGCACAAACGATCACAATTAGTTAGGAAGGATCTACCTCTGGCAGAACCACTAACTGTTTGCTTGAAGCACTTCTTATATAGGATTTGAGTCCGGAATTTTTTGTGGCTGAACATTCATTTGTTGAGTGATGTCAGAGATCGCTTGGTCTTATGATGGGTAAGCTTTGTTTTAATGGCCTGCAATATTAAATCGACATTTTAGTAATACAATTGAAGTACTTTATATATCGAAATAAAACAAGTAGTTTATAATAGTAGAGAACGCAAGATTTATAGTGGTTCGGCCAAGAACTGGGCCTACATCCACTTTATAGTTCTTATTATTCATTCATACTGCTTTTACAATGGTTTACAATGCAAGAATGAAACATCCATAATCATTTTACAAATTTAAGCAAGGCTTTTAAGTAAAATATGGACGCAAGTGATTGTTGTTCCAAGCTCTTGGAATTGGATCTCCTTCAACAGTTGTCAGTTTGAAAGTGCCATCGAGAAGTTTTTTGCCTATGACATATGGCCCTTCCCAGTTTGGCGCAAACACTCCTGTTGCTGTCATGACCCTTTTCAAGACTAGATCTCCAATCTCAAAGCTGCGTTGGCGAACTTTGGAATTGAAGTGCCTGGCAATTCTTTGCTGATGGGCTGCAATTCTGAGCTGAGCCTCGTCCCTTTTTTCATCAAGGAAATCAAGTGCTTCAAGTTGCAACTCTTCGTTTTCAGCTTGGTTGAAATGAATTCTTCTATGTGAAGGGACTTCTATTTACATCGGAATCATTGCTTCTGATCCATATGCTAATGAAAATGGAGTGTGCCCAGTCGTAGTTTTGTGGGTAGTTCTATATGCCCATAGTGCTAGTGAAAGCTTATCGACCCAACCACCTTTCGCTTTTTCCAGCTGTTTTTTAATGGTTGATTTGATAATTTTGTTTACTGCTTCCACTTGCCCGTTTGCCTGCGGATGAGCCACTGCGGAGAAGATTTTTTGGATCTTGAATCGCTTGCAAAAATCTTGGAACTCTTCACTTTCGAATTGGGTTCTGTTATCTGTGATTATCTTTTGAGGCGCACCATACCTGCAAATGATATTCTTAGTTACAAAGTTTATCATCTTTTTAGAGGTAATAGTAGCTAATGGTTCAGATTCAGCCCATTTAGTAAAATAATCAACAGCAACAATAGCATATCTGATTCCGGATTTGGCGGTTGGCAAAGGCCCGATGAGATCTATTCTCCAAATAGCAAATGGCCACGGAATGACCATCTGTGTTATCTCGGTGGAAGGTGCTCTTGGGATTTTTGCAAATCTCTGGCATCGGTCACATTTTCGGGCATGACTTGCGGCATCATGGTTAATATCTAGCCAAAAATACCCATAACGGAGAATTTTCTTTGCTAGGGTTTGACCACCTAAATGGTCTCCACACTCTCCTCCGTGTACTTCAGCTAGAATTGTCTTAGCTTCTTCCCTGGTCACACATCGGAGTAATGGCATTGAGAATCCCCGCGTATACATTCGGCCATCTTGAATTATGTATCTGGAGGCTTTTCTTAGTAACTTCTGTCGTTCTTTTGAACTTTCTGGTAGAAAACTGTTGAGCAGATATTTCATTATCGGAGTCATCCATGATTCTTTTTCTTGAGATATAGTCATGATCCAGTCAATATCCATCTCATCAGTGCTTGGAGCTGACAAGACTTCCACAGGAACTAATCCCAATAGTTGAGCTTCACTAGTGCTTGCGTACTTTGCGAGAGAATCTGCCTTCATGTTCTCTTCCCGGGGTATATGACTTATCGTATAATGGTCAAGATCATCGAGAAGTTCCCAGGCTCTTGACAAGTAGGCAAGCAGATTTCCTCCTTTAGTTTGAAACTCTTTTTTAACTTGACATACAATAAGCTGTGAATCATTGAAGATCTGCAACACTTTGACATTCAATTCTTTAGCAATTCTCAAGCCGGCGATAAGAGCTTCATATTCTGCTTCATTGTTTGTCGAAGGGAATTCCAATCTCAATGCATAGCACAACGACCGCCCTTTAGGGGTTTCAAGCACAACCCCAGCTCCGGAACAGTAATCGTTTCTTGCACCATCAACATATAATTTCCATCGAATTGGGGGGTTATCAATCACTTCTTCCTCGCTATCACCTTCATCCGTACATTCTGCGATGAAATCTGCCAAAGCTTGTCCATTGACTGCTTTCCGGGGATGATAAGTGATGTCATATTGGCTGAGTTCAATATTCTACTTCAGAAGACGACCCGAAGTCTTAGGACGAAACAGGACTTGCTTTAGAGGTTGATCAGTGAGGACTTTGATAGGATGAGCTTGGAAATACGGCCTCAACTTTCTTGATGCAATCAGTAGACAATAGGCGAGCTTTTCCAATTTTGAATAATTCATCTCTGCCCCGGTGAATCTCTTGCTGATATAATAGACCGGGCGCTGAATTTTTGCGTCTTTCCGTACCAACGCTACACTGAGAGCATGAGACGAGATTGCCAAATATACAAAAAGATCTTCACCAATGTCTGTCTTAGAAAGTATTGGAGGCGTTTCCATATGACGAATCAACTCATCGAAAGCTTTCTGGCATTCGGGAGTCCAGTCAAAAAAATTCCTTCCTTTCTTCAGTGCATCAAAGAATGGAATGCATTTATCAGTAGCTTTGGAAATGAATCGACTCAAGGCAGCGACTTTTCCATTAAGACTTTGCAATTCCTTCTTCGTTCTAGGAGCTTTTACTTCTTTTAAGGCAGCAATCTGAGTGTGATTAGCTTCAATGCCTCTAGCACTCACAATAAAACCCAGAAACTTTCCGGACTCCACCCCAAACGAACATTTCAAAGGATTAAGTTTCATTCCGTACTTTCAGAGGATTGCAAACATTTCCCCCAAGTGGTCCATATGGTCTACCGCTTTCTTTGACTTCACCAACATATCGTCAACGTAAACTTCCATAGTTTTGCCAATCTGCGGTTTGAACATAGCATTGACGAGTCTTTGGTAAGTTGCCCCTGCATTCTTAAGTCCAAAGGGCATGACTTTATAGCAGTAGAGTCCGACATCGGTGATGAAGCTTGTATCCTCCTGATCCGGCCCATGCATCATAATCTGGCTGTATCCGGAGTAAGCATCCATGAAAGATAACAATTCATGCCCCGCTGTTCCATCCACCAACTGATCTATCCTGGGTAACGGGAAGTAGTCTTTGGGGCAGGCTTTGTTTAAATCTGAGAAGTCAATGCATACTCTCCACTTCCCATTAGCTTTCTTAACCAGTACTGGATTTGAAACCAATTCGGATAAGTAGACTCCCTGATGAAACCATTCTCCATAAGTCGGCCTACCTCTTCTTTCAACGTTGCTGACCTTTCAGGACCCTGGGTTCTTCTTTTCTGTTTTACCGGTGTAAACTTCGGATCTATATTTAGAGTATGTACTGCAATTTCTGGGGATATTCCGCACATATCAGCATGAGTCCAAGCGAATACATCCAGATTTGCTTTCAAGAATGATGTTAAGGAATTTTGAACTGTCACATTAAGTTGCGAACCCACATTCACTACTTTTTTCGGATCTTTCGGGTCTACAGGTACTGGCACCGTTACTTCCACTGGCACCACTCTATTCTCCCCTGCACTAGCTTTTCTGGGATCCATTTCTCTTCGTTCCCCGCTATGCTCGCCAGTGCAGGGTCCACCCTCTAATTGTTACAAGGTTGGTTCTTTGATGCGGACTGGGGCTGCCGCATCTTTTCCCATCTCTCTCTTCCTCGCTTCGCGCAACTCTATTAGATAACATTCTCGCCCAGCATTCTGATCCCCTTTAATAACTCTAATACCATTATCCGTGGGAAATTTCATAGTGAGGCACCACGGGGCGAGATTTGCCTTAAAAGCCGCAAGAGTTGGTCGGCCCAGGAAGGCGTTGTAGGCAAAAAATTCATCAACAGTTACAAAAGTCTGTTTTCGAACTACCTTTTTCTGCCCCTCTCCAAGCTCCACGAACATTTCGATAGTTCCAATTGGCTTCTTCGATTCCCCAGTGAACCCAACAATCTTCTGAGATAAGGCTTGAACATCAGCCATTGGGATTTTCATTTGATCGAACGTCTTTTTGAAGAGAACGTTGCAAGAAGCGCCGCAATCTACAAGCACTCTTCTCACAATAGCCAGCCCAATGCCTGCAGAGATGACCAAGGGATCCATGGTTGGAGCTTCAATGCCCATAGAGTCCTTGGCTTTGAACACAATATCATCATTAAAAGTTTTCTGTTGCTTCAAAGGTGCAGCATCTTCTAGCACAAAAACACTCTCTTATGTTAGTGCATACTTCAAGGCACGGGCATATCTTTCCATCTCGCCCCAGCTTCTGCCTGTTGGGTAAGGACCTCCTGTAATCAAATTGATGATAGGCCTTTCTGATTCATGCACAGTATTCCTCTCACCCGAGCCAGATGGATGAGCAGGAAGTTGCTGGCACTTAGTAGATGAAGTTGGGTCATTTCTACTTCTCTTAACATATTGCTGCAACTTGTTCTCTCTCAGTAGTTCTTCAGTTAAACTTTTCAGATTGCGACATTCGTTGGTATCATGACCAGGTTGATTATGAAACCGACAGAATCTCCCACTCTGAACGGCTTTTTTGCTAACTCTCATCTCAGGCGGTTTAGGATATTCTGCTGCATCTTTGGTAGCAAAAAAAAATTCTCCGGAGTGTCAGTCAAAGGAGTGAAATCTGAAGATTTTAAGAAGCGAGGTTTCTTCATATCTTTCTGTTTCTTCCCACCATTATTCTCCCTTTTCTGACTTCC
The DNA here is from genome assembly GCA_030765085.1 of Allium cepa. NCBI lineage: Eukaryota > Viridiplantae > Streptophyta > Magnoliopsida > Asparagales > Amaryllidaceae > Allium > Allium cepa. Next base: position 882,955,878 of record CM060943.1, on the reverse strand, counting down.
GGATTCCTTTTTGGTAGGAGCAGTAGTATTATTCTTAACCTCTGTCAATGCCACTTTAACTGGTGCTCGAAGGTTTTCCAAGCGCATGAATTCATCAGCTTTCTTGTAGAATTTCTCAAGCGAATTCGGTTCTTTCATCTTCAGCCACTTCCCAAATTTGCTTGATTTGTTGATTGCCCTCATCAAGTATGTCAAGACCATCCGTGGTTCTGCATTGTCCACTTCAGCCAAAGCTATGTTGAAGCGGTTCAAGAAAGACCTAATAGATTCCCCAGGATTCTGTTCTAGACTCGAGAGTAACATAATATCCTTAGCCTTTGAAGCATACAACCTGAATTGCTCTTTAAACTTCCGAGTCAAATCGGCGAACTGGTCTATGGATCGGACCGGAAGCTTTGTGAACTAGAGAAGAGCCACTCCTTCCAAGTATACCGAAAAGTACCGGCATTTGATCTCGTCGGACGCTCTAGCACCAGTCATGTGCCAATCATACTTATACAGGAATTAATTGGGGTCGCTTGTTCCCTTATAAGCCGGGATGGTAGGAGGAACAAACTTCCTTGGGAATTCTGCCTTCAGAATCTTTTCAGGGAACGGAGTTTTGCTCGGAGCAAATCCCCATTCCTTCTCATCTTCATCCCTCTGCATGCTTTCTTTCATGATTTGTCGCACCATGCCCGAAAGATATTCCTCATCATTTAAAGGATCTGCAGGACAGACTTCGGCCATTTTCTCGGAAGTTTGTCGGGACAAACGTTCGCGGAGAGTTGGCTGTGGTCTCGATCCTCCAGGTTGAGGAGGTGTTTCTTTGGCGGGGCTAGCTGCTCTTTGAGGAATATTCCTCTCTTCAGGATTATGAACATCATCTGCAAGGTTTTCTTCATTACTCACTGGTTGACGGTTAGCTCCGAGCAATGCATTTAACCTCTCAAGCATTAAAGCATTCTGAGTTTCCATCTGCTGGTATAATCCAGATACTACAGCATCTAACTCTGCTCTTGTAATTCCGACACTTGGTTCTGCTTGACTTGACGAAGGAGAAGTGGTAGTATTTTCATGGACATTACTAGGTCTTGTAGATCCACGCTTTCTTCCAGGAGCCATTATCTCTGATAGACTTTTGGTTTTGAGAGAGATTCTTTCAACAAACTTTTGCGAAGCAATGACGAAGATAGCCTGAGTTGGGTTCTCGGTGAAAGCACCAAAAATGTTAACGCTTAAAATTGAACGCTAACACCCCGGTGTATGTAGAGAGTAAGTGAAAGCACCACCCGTGAACACGGGAATTAGAAACAAGTAGAAAAGTCACAGAGAAAGCAGTAAAAGACAACAGTTTTATAGTGGTTCGGCTTCAAGTTAAGCCTACGTCCACTTTAATCTTCTTTATTGCTGAATCAATTACAACTTTACAACAATCCTTGATTACAACACTGATGGGACAAATAACTAGAACTCCAATGTAGAAGGAGTCTTTGAATCCATGTCGATTGCGTTAGATTTCCTCTTGAAGTTTGTTGAGATGTCCTTTGTGTTTGAAGTGTCGAGTGAGTCGAGAATTCAGTAGAGTATCGGCGTTCCAGAAATGAGCCAAAAGATCCTTTGAATGTTGGAGCTAGCGCCGTATTTATAGGGAATTCCTGGACATAGGTCGTAGGTCGTAACCCTCGTGCAACCTAACAGATACGAGCTTTGGTTCAAATAGGTTGCACTTCGTCCTCCCCCAACGGGTCAGCAGGTAGAGCGCGGCCTAGTATAGGTCGTAGGTCGTTGGGTCATTAGGTTGAGCATATTTCTAAGTCGCTCCCCTTTTTGACTCGCTAGGTCGCGTATACCTTTAGGTCGCTAGGTCACCTCAGTCCATAGGTCGTTTAACTTGCTGAGCCGCTTTATGTGTTAGGTCGCTTACTCCCTTAGGAAGTTAGGTCGCGCCTTCACATAAGTCGTTAACTCATTGAGTCATAGGTCGCTGGACCATCTAATCCTTTAGGTCGCTGGGCCGCTTAGCATTAGGTCGCTAGGTCGCGATATCTTTAGCTCTTGTACCTCGTTAGGTCGTAATGCTTGCTGCTCCATTAGGTCGCTGGATCGCTGAATAAATGAGGAGTTAACAACCATAAAGCTTTATATACCATTTTTGGTCAAGTTAAAGTAAATTGGGCACAACACATTTTTGACCAAATAAAAAGATTTTGGACTCCAACCCGTCGTCATATTGTTTATGCACCGTACATTATGAAATTTTACAGTCATTAGGAATTCCTTCATATCTCTCCCAATATAAAGAAATTTATGTCAAGGATAGTGGCATTAGATTTCTCTCTTTAATCATCTACTAAAGACATCGCCAAACATTATTCCATTTTCCTAATATTAAGCTCCTCAACAACATCATCAAGCACCTATAACTCAGCCCTCTCAACCACCAAGAGCTTTAACATCTACAGAATATTACTCTGATACTGAAATATAGGTGTCTAGAATAGGAGCAGGTCCAGGAGAGAACTATCGAGATATAGCACTACAGAATCAACGCCTTCTCTCCTTAATCCAACAGTTGCTAAACAAAAAGATGTCACATTTGGAGCGGTCTTTTTCTACTCGTATGACCAAAGTAGAAAAAACATTAGACAAGGTTGTTTCAACCTTGAGAAAAGTTCTTTCAAAGTTCGTGGTCGTTCTTCCTCACAGTCCTCTTCTTCTCCATCCCCTACATCGCCTCCACCGCTTGTTTTTCATTCAGGCCCATCCTTTGGGGCAGGACCTTCATAGTAGCCTCCACAACACTCTCGTCCTGGCAAAGAACCTATTTGTCTTAACGCTGAAGAGAGTGAAGGTTTATCTTTTCCCCCAGAAGATCCTTATGCTTCACACGACCCTTAGGACTACAGCTACTACTCGTCATTTCAGGGTTTGTCTATTCAGGAAGATGAGGAGTATGTCAACCAGTCTCAGTGGTAGCAAGGTACATAAGATGAAGACTCGTCAGGCTTCTGGGGTTATTATAACTATCAGTAAGATTTTAGTATGATTGATCATATTTAATTATGTATCTCTATTTTTTTTTTCTACTTTTGGATTCCTATATAACTAGTTAAAAACTCTTCTTTGAAGTTTCTATGCACTTATATTGAATTTTTTTCATCCTCTACTACATCTACATTCCTTTTGATTATGCCAAAGGGGGAGAAATATAATATTACATGTTTATAAGGGGAGGAATCACATTCAGGGCGAGTTATATGTTTATCAAACGATTGTATAGTTGTCATCATCAAAAAAGGAGGAGAATTTTAGAACTACTATTCCATGGTTTCGATGACAACAACTATACAATCAAACACATACAATATATAGTCTATCTACTTGCAAGAAAAAGCTTTCAGAGTTCAAAGAGAAGACAGCTAACAAAGGAGAAGAATCATCAGTATTAAAAAAGTTAATATAGTGTTATTATTGTCATAGATATAAATTGTAAAATCTCCTTTAGTAGTTGCTTTTAAACTTAAATATTGCACAAAAAAATTCTTTCAAATTCTTTATAACAGAAGACTGAAGAAAAGGAAGCAGCAAATGTCAGACGCCTGACATTACATATCAGACGTATGACTAAATCCTCTAGTATAAAATCGAACTAACAACATACGTTTGTTAAAACTTTCAAACATCTGTTTATGGTTTCTAACTAAAAAATATATACAAGCTCAGACGTCTGAACTTATGGCTAGACGTCTGCGCTGGGCAATGGCTTTAAACATTAAAAATACATCTGCTTCAGTTTAATGGATGCTTCCACATCTCTTCACCGCATCTCTTCCTTCTCAATAGATGCAACCTTTAGATTGAACCATAAAACTCTAAGGGATATTACTTTTCATAATGACTCTTCATCATCTATATGTATATGCAAAGATATTAAGATTTAAATCATCTGAATTTCTTATCTATATTCTTTGCATACTGTGATTTCTAAAATTAAACAATATCATCCTTTATTACTTCCTAAAATCAGAGCTTCACATACACACACACACTACTTAAAGTAGATTATAGGAAGATTTATACTGTGCAGTCAAAATCAGTGTTTTTCAGAACACATACTTGTCTTAGAAAGAACTGTTGTATCGATCCTATTCCTTCGGGCAAAGCGATGGCTGTTTATTAGTAAAAGCCGAAGAGGAGCTTTGGGACTAGACATAGGACGGGAAGTCCAAACCAGTATAAAAACTCTGGTGTGGTTGTTTCTTTACTATTATTTACTTTACTCCGTTATCCATAATTAGTATTTTACTACACTTTCATATTAGATATAAGTGTATGATCCATATACTCTTTCATCGCAAACCAAATTGACCAATGGATGGAAGGGCTAGAGAAATTTATAGCTCAAATTATTGCCCAAAGACCTTCCTTTCCACCTTGGTCCATAGTTCACAGCCTTTGTTCACCTACTGCACTGGCAATTCAGCAGGAGAATGATAACAACACTCCCTAATATGGGAATGGTGACGTTGGCTTAAGAACCAATATCAAGCCAAAAGAGAAGATCCAGTCAAATCCACAACTCAAGAGAAAATCAACAAATATTGACCCTCCACTACTTAAGAAACAAACTCAATCTTCTCTGAAAGAGGATGAGGTCATCTCACTGTTTAAGGATGAATCGTCATGGTCAAAACCAAAAGAAGGCGAAATTTATCAGTTAAAATCCCGTATTGGGTGTTTGGCTGAACTAATGCCAATAAGGAACTGGGGATAATATGAGAGAGGAAGGATCATCTCCATTCAGCGAGGCTATCATCGAAGCAGACTTCCCTCACAATTTCACGGCCCTGGTAATTCAAAAATTCAATGGGACTATAGATCTAAATGACCACCTCTATACCTTTGAATATCACATGGATGTTATGAAAGTGGGAAGGATGGCTAGATGCAAACTTTTCCCGGTTTACCTAGTCGAAACTACAGCTAGATGGTTTAGGAGATTTGTATCTAGGGATGTCCATTCTTGGAAACAGCTATCTATTGATTTTTTGAGATAGTTCAATTTAGGAAGAGAAGCTTCCCCTAATGTAAAAACAATGTCTTACATTAAGCAGCACGAAAATGAGAATTTGCCCAATTTTATTAAGCGCTTCAAGTCTGAGGCTCTTTGGATTGGAATAATTGGCGGAGGAGCGTTACTTATGGCGACCCATCCCGAGATTATAAGGGGACTTCAATGTGGAAGAAGAATAGCCGAATGTATTGCCACATCATGAAGGATTTCTATGAAAGAGCCGGTGGCTACAACAAGATGGTAGAAGCAGGTTTCCACTACACAGATTCAGAAGTCTTCTACCGAAAGTCATGCCACAGCATGAAGGATATCTATGAAAGAGCCAATGGCTATAGCAAGATGGAAGAAGATGGTTCCAATGCACAGATTTAGAAGTCTTCTAGCCCTAGCTATGATAATAAAAGAGGGGCAAAAGGATATCATCCGCTAGCAAAGAGATAGAAGTAAGTTAGTTTCGTAGTAGAAACTCCACTCACTCACTCTCCTAGTCAAATATATGAGATAACCAAGGTAGAACTTGCTTATAACATGTCCAACAATGGGAAGAAACTAGAGCAGAAATAGGTGGAGCATACACCTACTTCTACCGAGCTAATGGCCATCATAACGACAACAGAAAACATCTGAAGAACAAAATAGGAAGGATATATTGGTAACTTTTAGAAAAATAATGGCAAAGGCGGAATAGGAGACTTGACTCCTAAATGAGAATCAAGTTGGGAACCTCTCTAACCTGATAGCATCAATCCATAGGGGCCACACCTCGCTAGTATGAGTAAGAAGGCCCAAGAGAGGTATGTGCAAGAGGCGAAGGTCCAAAAGAAGTCAATCTTCCATATCAAACAAAAGCCTATTGCAGAGATAACATTCACAACAGCAAATATGGTGTGAGTTGTCTTCCTTCAACAAAATCCACTCATCATTACATTGCATTGCATACGGTCGGATGATACTTCCACTAGAAATCCTAAAATCAAGTCCTAAACCAATTTTCGACTTCAACAATATTGCCACTGTCCTAGTGGGATCTACACACTTGCTTATTACCATCGGAACTACCACACCACACAAGTCATTCTATGCTAGATTCTTCATTATTGACCAACCCTCACCGTATAATGCCTTTCTAGGAAGGCCTGCTTTGATAGATATGGGAGCTATCATGTCCTAGAAATATTTTCTTATGAAGTGCAACACTCCCACGGGAATAGGGTCAATAAAAGGCAAACAATTTTTAGCTAGAGAGTTATATAATGTAAACCTTACTTCTAGCAATAAAATTGTTCGAAATTATTCTGGTTTCTCTTCTAATATTTTTAATGATGATAACCACAAAAAAGACGAACGGTTCATAAAACAGCACCGGTACTAAGTACCCAAACTAACGCAGAAGCGAGTAATCCTGCATCATTGAATTAGCGAAGAAAGAAAAAAGAACATACATGAACGTGATCGGCACTAATGAGTACATTTTACTTTATGCATAGAACTTCTCTGAAAAAGCCCAAAAACAGGCACCCTCGGTAAACTCACCACCAAAAGAGGAAACATTAAGTGAAATAGACCTAAGATTAGGAGCATCAAAGAAAGAGCTAGAACCAGTAGATGATCTTGAAGACATACAAATAGATCCAAAAGACCCAATGAAGATTCTAAAAATTGAAAAGAATCTCAATGCAGATGCTAATACTGAATTGATAGACGTTTTGAAAAAAATCAGTGGATGTATTCGCCTGGACACACTCAGATATGGTAGGAACAGATCCAGCCATAATCTTTCATGCTCTCAACATTGACCCCGATGCCCATCCAGTCAAACAAAAGCATAAAACTCTATACCAAGAAAGGTGCAACACTCTACACCAGGAAGTTAAGAAGTTAAAGGAGAATGGATTCATTAGGTAAGTATACTACCCAAAGTGGATTGCTAACCCAATACTTGTGAGAAAGCCCAATGGGAAGTGGAGAATTTGCATAGACTTAACCAACCTCAATAAGGCTTGCCCAAAGCAAAGTTTTCCTCTACCTAGGATTGATCGGTTAGTAGACATGGCTAGTGGGCATGAACTGTTCTCATTCATGGACACATGTTCAGGATACAATCAGATAGCTATATTTGAGCCAAATCAGAAGCATACTAGTGTCATAAAAGACAAAAAATTAAACTACTACAAAGTCATGCCATTTGGTCTTAAGAACGCGGAGGCAACCTGTTAACGTAAAAATCAGACGCTAACACCGCGGTGTAGATTGAAGTTGAGCGAAAGCACCACCCGTGAACACGGAAACTAAAAACAAGTAGAGAAATCACAGAGAAAGCAGAAAAAACAACAGTTTTTATAGTGGTTCGGCTTAGGGTAAGCCTACGTCCACTTTAATTCTCTTTATTACTGAATCGATTACAACTTTACAACAATCTTCAATTACAATTCCGATGAGACAAACAACTAGAACTTTGATGCAGAAGAATTCTTTAAATCCATGTAGATTGCGTTAGATTTCCTCTCGAAGTTAGTTGAGATGCCTTTCGTACTTGAAGTGTCGAGTGAGTCGAGAATTCAGCAGAGTATCGGCGCTTAAAGAGGTCGGCCAAAAGTCCCCTTCATGCTTGAGGTAGGTTGGTATTTATAGGGAAATTCTCCCTTTAGGTCGTAAGTCGTGACCGGTCTAAAGTAAGTCGTGGCCAACTTATCTGACCCAGCCACATGGTCTCACAAAAGTTCATTTGTAAAATCCTAAGTCGCCCACGAGTCAACATCTAATTCGCAAATGAGTCAACTGGTCCTCTTGATGCGGCGTTGAACCTTCACCCAGTAGCTTTAGGTCGTGGACGACTCAAGCTTGGTTGTGAGTCGTATACGAGTTAACTGATAAGCCTGTTCCCTTCAGATAATAACCAAAGTCCTGAATCGTGTACGAGTTAAGAGGTCACTGTGTTAAGTAAGGAGCAGCGCCTCATTTGCTTAAGTCGCTCACGACGTATGATAGGTCGTAAGTCGCAGATAGCTTTAGGTCGTTAACTCATTTCCTTCTTAAGTCATGCCATCTCTTGAATCGTTAAGTCATCCTGTCCTTGAGCCGTGGACTTCCTTAAGTCGTAGAAACCTTAAGTCGTGGATGCCTTAGGCCGTAAGTCACCAAGTTCTTCAACTCGTTAAACCGTTAGGTCGTCCATACCTTGAGTCATAGGTCGTGAAGTACTCTGAGTCGGCAATTTCCTTAAGGTATTGAGTCGGTCTATTCTCTTAGGGCAGTTAAGTCATAGCTTCCTTAAGTCGGTAGGTCGTGCCACCAGCTAAGTCGCTAAGCCGTTATACTTTTTAGGTTGTTAAGCCCTTAAACCGTTAAGTCATCAGTCCCTTAAGTCATCCATCCTCTTGACTCGTTGAGTTGTGCATCTTTTAACTCGTTAGGTTGATAACTCACTGAGTCGTTTGTCCATTGAGTCGCCGACCACTTTGAGTCGTTTTCTTATTGAGTCGTTGACCATAGGAGTTAACACAACCTATCAGAAGCTAGTTAATACGATTTTTGCATAATAGATTAAAAAGATCGTTGAAATATATGTAGACGACATGCTAGTCAAGTCTAAGGTAGCATCAAGACATGTCCAAGACTTAGAGTAGACATTTGTAGTCATCAGGCAATATAATTAGAGTCGAACCCATTAAAATGCACTTTCGCCATCCAATTGGGTAAGTTCCTAGGGTACATAGTAAGCGCATGTGGCATTAAGGAAAATCCTAAGAAGATCAAGGAAATAAGATGAATGGGAATCCTAAAAAAGCTAAAGGATCTGATAAATCTAAATGGTAGGGTAGCAGCATTAAGTATATTTATATCCAAAGCAATAGACAAGTGCATCTTGTTCTTTGACCAAATAAGGAAATGTTAAAAATTCGAATGGACTAAGGAATGCGAAGCTGCATTTCAAAAACTTAAAATGGTCATCTGGTTAATACTCCTATATTATCAAAACTGGTCATAGGCGAAGACTTGTACATTTATTTAGTAGTAACTGATAAAGTTGTTAGTATTGCATTGATATGAGAAGACGAAGGGGTCCAAAGACTCATCTACTTCACAAGAAAGTGGCTATCAGGAGCAGAGCTAAACTACTCAGTCATTGAAAAACCGGCTTATAACCTACTCCTTATAGTACGGAAGTCGCAGCCCTATTTCTAGGCTCATCCCATCAAAGTCCTCACAGACCAAACCCTCATACCACATAAGCCTGAGACATTAGGCTGCCTATTGAAATATGCGATGGAGCTTAGTCAGTATGATATTACCTACTATCCCAGGAAGGCAATCAAAGGCCAGACGCTTGTAGATTTCATTGAGGAATGCACGTTACCAGCTAAACCCCAATCGGAGGAAGAAGAAAACACCCCATAGTTCTGGAAGTTTTTCGTAGATGGAGCATCAAATGAACATGGGGAAGGTATTGGGTATATACTGATCACTCCAAATGGGCAGAAGCTGTATGGAGCAATGCAGCTCGGTTTCAAAGCAACCAACGATGTAGCGGAATATGAGGCTCTCCTCGCAGGACTAAGAATGGCCTAGGTAATGAAGTAACCCACATCAAAATTCATATTGATTCCCAACTAGTTGTGAATCAAGTGTAGGAAAATTACCAAGCGAAGGAACCAACCTTAGCCAAGTATGTGCAAGTGTCTAAAAAAGTACTAGAGAAGTTCGAAAAATTTATGATAGAACAAATTCCACATGAAAACAATTCGTCCGCCGACTCCATACCAAAACTTATTAGTACCAAAGTGGCTAGCAAAATGAAGGCAGTACCAATTGGGTATCAAATAGAGCCAAGTACAATGGAATCGAATCATATACTGTTCCTGACTCGAGCCTAACAGGCTGCCATTCAAGGAATGTGAGATCAGGAGACACCGAAGAATCAAGAGCAATCCTTAGTTGAACCCTCGCATCAGCAAACCAAGGAGAATAACTGGATGACCACAATTGAAAATTTATGCTAAACGGAATCTTGCCCCCGAACTGGAACAAAGCCCAAAAAATAAGATACAAGGCTCCGTACTAACCTTCTTTGATGGCACATTATACAAAGAGAAGTTATTCAACCCCTTATCTTAATTGCGTTTCTAAAGAAGATGGGGCACAGGTCATGAAGTAAGTACATGAGGACTAATGCGGAGATCACGAGATCACTTAAGGTAAAACAAATTACCAAAGAAAATATAAATCCATGGTTATTATTGACCTACGACACTTTAAGATACAAAATAATTTTTAAAGATGTGTGGCCGATGTCAATGATTTGCAAGTATCTCAGACAGCCATCACATGAGCTCATTCCACTTGCAAGCCCATGGTCGTTTGATATATGAGGCAAAGATCTGATAGGACCACTTTCAATATCAAAAGGAGGAGCTAAATATGCCATAGTGGCAATAGACTACTTTACCAAGTGGGTAGAGGCAGAATCCCTGGCCACAATCACTACGAAGAAGACAGTCACTTTCATGTCGAGGAACATAATCACTATATACAGGATTCCCCATAAGATTATTTCTGATAATGGCACTCAGTTTGAAAGTAAAGAGTCTACCGAGCTTTGTGAGAAGAATGACATTAAAAAAAGTTTTTTTTTCAGTTGTCCACCTTGAAGCCAATGGGCAAGTAGAAGCTGCAAACAAAAACATAAAGAAGCTAATTAAGAAAAGCTACAGAAAGCTAAAGAAAAGTGGGCAAAAGAACTATCTTTAGTATTGTGGGCTTATCGAACCTTAAACAGATCGCTAACTAGCTATACCCCTTTTTCATAAACCTACGGATATGAGACGATGCGTCCTGTCAAAGTAGAGATCTCATCACATAGAAGAATATCATATACAGTAGAAAAGAATAAAAAGTTTAAGGAAGCTGCCTTAGAGCTCATTCGGGAAAGAAGGGATGAAGCAGTGGTAGTATCGGTTGCATATCAACAAAGAATGGATGCCAGACTCATAGAGAAGAAACTTCTGCATAGGAGACTTAATACGACAAAGTGTAATGACCAACACAAAGGATCCAACAGATGAAGCGTTGGGTTCGAATTGGGAAGACCCGTCAGTCATAGCAGATGTATTAACAAATGAGGTATATAGACTATCAAGACCTGATGGGAACCTAGTTCCAAGGACTTGGAAGTCAAAGCACCTCAGACCTTATTTGTATGACCTACATTGCTTATATAATGTACATGTAAGTACTATTATAAAGTAATACAACGAAATGGATGTAGGTATGTTAGACGACTCGAACCAGTATAAAAACATCTATGTGTTAATATTCTTTGACATAGCTAAATAATCATGTTGGACGTAGGGATATTAGATGACCAGAACCAGCTAACAAAAATGACATAACGCAAATTGGCTTCTCAGCCAAATTGGATGTAGGGATATTAGACTGCCCGAACCAGTTATCAAAATAGAGCCACTAACAACGCAGCTTGGATTCTTTACCCAACTAACTGGACGTAATGATATTGGACAGCCTAAACCAATATAAAACCTCTCCATGTTGATGGTGTAAACATAGCACAATGGAGGTACAAATACTAGACAACCGTAACCAGTACAAAAAACCATGCACATGATTTAAAATATAGCAAATACGCGACCTGACTTTATAGTCAAAACTCAGTCCTACCCCAAGTCACAGGGAAGACTGTGCCAAGCGCATGAAAAAATAACTTTTCACAGCTAACCGCGATCGTTAGCCAATGTAGCATACGAACGACAACGACAATCTCAAAAATGAGAACGATGACGCTAAACTAAAAGCGAATGGCATTTCGCAGCTTACCGCCATTGTTTAACAGTTATGCTTACAACATGTCATATGAATGATAACGACAATATCAAAAACGAGAACAATGATGTTAAACTAAAAATAAACAATTTCTTGCAGCTCACCACCATTGTTCGACAGTCATACCGACCACACAACATCTGAACGACAACGACCTATCCCCAAACAGTGGGGGTGGACCACTCCAAGCATCGATAAAGCTTATGTAAAAGGAAACATCCAGAAAGCAACTCATAGGATGTGAAGACTATAAATGAATAGGGACAATTCTACATCGACTTGTGATCGCTGCTGATTTGGGGAGCAAGATGTTACTCCTGTATTTATCAAGATAAATTAAAGTGGAACAAAATAAGGCACAGAGCCAAGAGAGTTATCTCCACAATAAAAGTTAATACGAAAAGAGAAGAGGTTAAAGTGATCCAACTGATACTGCACAAAAAGCCGATTTGCGGTCGCAATACTTCTTCTAACTGAAAAACTGCATCCAAAAAGCAGAAATTTGCAACTGAACAAAACACTGCTCTCATAATACGAGCTATAGAGATACAAGATCTGCACACATCTCCTGGTTTCGATATTAGATTAAGATACAAAAACAAAGATTTGATATAGTCGCAAGAAACATACAATGAAGCACTGCGCCTACAAACCACAATAAATGAATGACTGAGCTGCACTGCTACCATTACCATAACTCATACTTTGTCAACATCCTTAAGGTAGGACTGCACTATGCATACTGAGGGCTACCTAAGTAGTGCCGCATGGAGTCAGAAGCATCCCAAAGGGCTACGAACAGGACCACTCAAACAATGCTCCACCATAGATCCACACTTACAAGAGGATAGCAAATGACCCATGCAACCAGGGCAAATAAAATCATAGTCGACTTAGATCATAGCTAACTCAGATTGCGGCCAGCCCAGACCACTGATCACTTTCATGCATATATCGAACTAACTCTTAAGTTAAGCAAATCTTGCACCCTGAATCCCAAAGCAGCTCAGAACAATCGCACATGAGTATCAAGTAAGCACCGCAGCATCATGCAAGTATCGCTCACCAACCAGTGCATCCACACTCTAAATGTGCCGGCAACGCCCCAAAACCAACGAGTATCTCTTACTGTCCTCCCAAGGACTCATATGAAAAGCCACTTTGAATTTGAAGTCTACCGCCATGATTTAAGATATTTTCGCCATGATTTTAGCAGTTCACTTCCACCTCAAACTTCCGGCCAAAACACGTCAGCAATCTGGGTATATTAAATAGACAACGTGGATAGACGACACTTGGTAGGATTTAAAGGCTAAAACACAATGGCAAGAGATATGTTGTAGCGATCCACGTACGCCACTATACTATAAATAGAAAAAGCACCGTGGCAATAAAATGATTTTTTTTTACCTTTTCCACTTTCCGATACTTTTAAGGTTTTATTGTACTCTCTATCATGGAAATCTGTATCAAAAAATATAAAGGAAGAAAGATTTCTTCCGTGGACGTAGGATTCTTTGAAATCCAAACCACGTAAATTCCTTATGTTTTTTACTATCTCTGCATTTTATTATTTACCTACCTAGTTTAGTTTCAGATCTTACCATTTCTATACTAGAATCAAATACTGGTTGGATTTGACACTTTAACAAACACCTAAAAGTGTGACTACCTGATTATGTAAGCATCTAGCAGCATACTTACTACTTAATGACAAAATTAATACTACTTAACTTTGCTAATTCAAAATCATTGAGGCAATTAGTACGATAATTACTTCCCCTTCAGTTGGAATGTTGTAAGAAAAAATCATACAAACAGTTTATGAACTATGCTAATAGGTGGGCGGAAGCTCCTACAGTATCTGTAATGTAACGTTTCGGATTTTGCCCGCTCGAAAATCGACATCCATACTTCAAATCGTATTCGAATGCCATAGATTCGACCGTTCAAATCCGATTTGCCGGAGCTTATAACAACATTAAGCAAATAACACAGCGGAATAAAAGAATAATACATTGATATACAGCTTTGATACAATATCTGATACAGCAGATGATCCAAGAGATATCAATATACATCAAAGATATGATACAATAAAATAGCAGCGGAAAAGAAAAAAACAGATAACATCTAGTAGCGGAGCAATATAACTCTAAGATAGTCTTCAAAAGAGAACTCCGAGAACTGCAACTCCATTTCCAAGAATCAATCCAGCAATAGCTCGAACTCCCAATAACGATGCACCAAGCTCAGCAAGACTGGTGTGGTCCAAAGACTGAACTAACTCCAGATAATCCACTGTATCTAACTATCTGAAAAACCCAACTCTAGACTGCTCGTGTAGAAAATAATGAGCACCCAGAGTTTAGGAAAGAAACAATAAACTCCGGATCAGTCGTGGGACTGGTGTGAGCAACAAAAACAGTTTATCTTTTAAAACATTCAACAAAAGATTTTCAAAGTCAATTCGCAATGCTTTTTTAAAAATGAGACCACCATAAGACCTTCCGCACACACACACAATGCAAACGCAGAATCGGAGGAGATTTCTCCTTATGATAGTCAAAGATGCTTGATACGCATTAAAAAGAAACATTTGATATTATTACTAGTGCATAGTGTAGGAAAAATTATTTCGAAAATAAAGATATAAATCTTAGCCAACATACGACCAGTATCGTATGCCTACTATAGCTAACCATGTTCAATAGCAGGTTACCGCCACATTCCATGGCAGGTTCTACAACTAAAACCGTACAAGTCTCGTATTGTTTCTTTGGATTTCCAACGAATGATCAGGCCAAGGAACTTCCCATTGCCACATGAGAACGCCTCTGGAAGGATGTCCCCGAGAACCAAACCGGATCTCTGCCAACACAAGGCCGGGTTACCCCTAACTGAGTAACAACTGACCGAATATGCCATCCCCCGGTCCTTTGGGACCTTTAACCGAGCGCTCGTAATCAATTCACACAATCATAAAGTATTTTCAACATGAGTAAGTATCTGGGCTCCATACCATGATACCACCCTTTTCCAGAAGGAAATGCACATACCCTAAAGGGTGCTACCCCTCATAACCTTGCCGCATCTTTCCTGTTTTGACCATTCCGGGGTGTGAGGCTCGACGAAGTCACGTCCACAAAAACATACTTTATACAAAAGCCATGCTTTGGGTCAACAAATGATCATAGAGATGATCACCAAGATAGACGATCAAATAAATGATCCTATTACAAATAATCAACACAATGATCATTTCACAGCAACACTCAGCATGTCACATTACCAAATTGGAAATATATCGCTGATAACCATCAACTATATAACCTCTGAGCTTGTACGTCTCAGAGAAGGGTGTTAAGCTAAGAGAATAAATTCTCCGCCACCAACAGAAATATATTTGAAAGAAATCAGCTCTATATCTCAATTTGAAATGTCAGACATACAATCCATACAAGTCTGTTCCGGGATCGAACAGAACCGAAGGCACTTACAAAGAAGTCCTTGCAATCCGGATATTCACAATCCCGATCGGATTTCCCATCACTTAGGGAGTTTCTATACCGGCGCGACTCGGTGCAGAAACAGTCGATAGGTCATCCTATCGCTTTCGCAAATACCCGGTCTTCATCACCGGTCTTCAAATGCTATCCATAACGACGTATCACATATTCGGAATGGGTTATACGACACAAAGGTCCTTTCCCGGCTAAACCGAATAGTGAGCACGATATTTCAAAAACAAATGGATAATGGGATTTCAATTAAGTCACAACTTATTACCCAAAACCTTTCTTCAAATGGCTTAACAAATTACCATTTTCAATCTTTAAACAAAAAGATTCATTTTCACAACCTTTAACGGTTTAAACAATTTTCACATTTTAATCTTTTAAACAAAAGATTCATTCACAGATTTTCCAAATCAATTTTCATTTCAATTTGATTAACTCGTTAAATCTTTAAATCAAAGATTTAACTTATAGCCTTCAAAACAATTTCATTTCAATTTGATTAACTCGTTAAATCTTTAAATCAAAGATTTAACTTATAGCCTTCAAAACAATTTCATTTCAATTTGATTAACTCGTTAAATCTTTAAATCAAAGATTTAACTTATAGCCTTCAAAACAATTTCATTTCAATTTGATTTAAACAAATCATCAATCTAAATCTATTAAAAATAAACAGATTTAATTCATAGCTTTCAAAAAGAATTCATTCATAACTTAGGAAAATCATTTCTCTATTCAATCTTGAAATTCCCTTAATTAACTGGAATCTCAGTTCTTATCTAAAAGTGTTTATCATTTGAAAGCAACAGTTTTCATTTTGGAAATCTGATTCATTTATACGAGTTGAAATCCTTGGGTTCAATTCAAATTCCCAAAACCATACCTTTAAAATGGTTTAAATTCATACAACATGTTTATAATATCTTTAACCAAAATTTCCAATCATCGAATTCAATTCCAAATATCGAATTCAAATTCAAATTGAATTATTTAAATTGGAGATTTTACCGAGTTATTCAAAATAGCTTTTATCTGTGAAAACCTTTTCCAAAAGCTTTACCGTTTAACCCAAATCCATTTTCAAAATCAATTTGAAATTAAAACTTTAATTTCAAAAACATTAAATTTAAATTATCTGTGACTTAACCGATTTCCTCGTGAAATCCATATTTGTGTGTGTATGGTGTAGTCCAGGGGTTATACACAGTAGTGCAACATCATTCAATCATGACAGATCAAATACAATAATATATCTGATAAGCGATATAAATTATAACGCTTATCTTCATTCACAGATCACAGATATATTTATATATCACAGATAATAAATTACATCACAGATCACAACACAAATCAGGATAATCATAAAGCATCATATAACAGGGATATCAAACAGTTTAACATCCAATATAATCCAAACATCCATAAGTAAGATCAATTAAATTGTCCGATTAATTCAAATTAAATTAATTACTTATGAATTAATTACTAATCCTGGTTAATTAATTGTTAATAAATTATAAACCATTTTTGATTAATTATTCTTTAATCAGTTATTAATTATCCATTAATAATAAATTAATTAACCTTTAATTATAATTCATCAACCTTTAATTATTAAATAATTAATCTTTAATTATTTAATTCACTATTAAATTAATTATCTTTAATTAATTACTTTGATTATCCTTTTAAACCTTGTTTAATAAATCACCTTTATCACATTAGATACCTTAAAAGGTTAAGATTTAGTTTAAACAACATTTTATCTTAATTTTCATTTTAAACTACATTATTTATTTATTAAACAATTTTGTAAAATAATGTATCTTGATTAAATAAATTTAAAACTTAATCATTTTGAAAATCCTTTATTTAACTTTAATTTATTTAAAACTTTAATCATCTCCTTATTTTAAAACTTGGGTTTTATTTAAAATTGTTGAAAAGTAGAAAAACTTCAAAATACAAACTGTTTTGAGTGGCTCCTGTAACTACTTCGAGTCACCCCCGAGACAAACTTGTCTTTGCTTCGGGTTACTCAGAAATTTAATCCGAGAGAAAATATTTTCCTTTATTTTTCCAAGTCCCAGAAACCTACTCGACATTCCACTAAACGACACGAGTCTCCCTTCGAGTCTAACCCCAGTTCCCCCGAGAAATACTTCGAGTCTTCCTCCACGCCACTTCTTCTTCCACAACCCAAAACTGTTCAGATACACGATGATACGCGCGCACGTGTACGCCTGAACAGTGATGCTCCGACCCTCCTCGCGACCATCGGCAAGTCGATGACGACTATCTCAACCTAGCCGACCACCCAGAAGTCTTGATATCACCGTGGTTCAACTTCAGGTGATTCGATCGAACAAACCCAACGGCACACCACCACGAAACCATCTCGTCTTCCCACGTATGGCCATCAGAAGCCACAAAAATCTAACTGAAGCTTCACCGAGATGTGACGCCTCGACTGGTATCGGAGACGTGAATTCCGATCACCCATAGGCGGAGCGGCGATCACGTTTACAACGTGAACCGAAAACAGTTCTTGAACCCTAGTTAAGATTCGAATTCACAATTTATGCAATAGAAAAATTCTTCAACATTTTTCCCGAACTCAACGATGATCAGTCTTGCTTTAACCAAAATCCTAGCATTCGATTTCAATTCGATCACCAGATAATGATCAAAATGCTATTTTTGTTCATATTCAAACTGCACGTGAAATACTCAATTAAAAATCAAAATTTTTGTTTTAAAAATCATGTTTTCGAACAACAATTCACGATTTATACCTGAATCAATGATTCATCATATTCGAAATTATCATAAGTTTGAGTTCTCCTGTAAAAATCAAAATTTTTAAATACTGTATATCACCATAAAGCTTGAAACCATTTTTAAATTTTCATTCAGGTGAAAACAAACTAGTTTGGTTTTAAACTCGAAACCCAAAAAAAATGATCATATGAAGTGAAATTGAAATTTCCTTATTAGTTTCCACCCTGTATCATAAAACAGAGAAGAAGAAGTAGTACAAAACTCAGGCATGTATTCAAAGATATATACACATAGACATTCATGCATATTAACATTTATACGAGCAACTTCAGGCAGATATCATAAAGATATCATAGCAGATTCATATTCCAATAAAAGAATGTTTTTCTCACCTGTTTGCAGAATGAAGACAGAGCACAGAACAGGCATGTTTTGAAAGCAGCTTTATTTTTGTTGAAATCTTTTACTTGATTCTCTGGCTCGAGTTGATTGTATTATTTAAGTTGAGATTTGTTTATGTTTGAAATGGTGTTTACTTCAGACCTTTTAGCTTGAAGGAGATGAACTGATGAGGATGATTGATATATATAAAAGAAGTTGATATATATGGGTTTACTGTAAGTATTATTTGTACAGGGATAGCATGTTCTTTTTGTACAAAGTGATGTTTATTTGTTTATTCAATAGGGTATGGCTGAGATGTTTGTAGCTTGCTTTCCCAGGTTGCTTCTTGCCTGCATACTTGTATTTTCTTTTGTCTTGTTTTTATGCTTTGTACTTATATTTTTATTTGTTATATTTTATTCTTGCTTTGGTGGCTGATATGTCTTTGTTTGTTATTGCTTGCCTTACTTACCTGGCATTTTGTTTAAGCTTTTTGAGATGAGATTTACTTTAGATTTCCTTAGCTTTGCATCTCAAAATTTTACAGGCAACTTATAATATTTATTTGCCTAGCATACTTTATTTTGTTTACTGAAATGAAGCTATCATCTCTGCTGATATGTTGTATATACTTAGAGATGATTTATTTGTACTTTCTTTACAAGTTTTTGCTTTGGTTTTGTTTTAAGTGTACATATTTATGTTATTCTATTATGTATGTACAGTTTATATATGTGTTTGTTTGAGTTGAGATGAAAGCTTTAATTGTTTATGTACTTTATGTTTTATTCTTATCTCTTTTACTTATTCTTTTTACTTCTATTTTTAGTTTAAATATTTATCATAAATTTTACTTTAAAAATTATTGTTTTACATTTCTCTATATACACATATATTTTATATAACTCAAATTATCATCATTTATAAATTTTTAAATCAATTTATTTATTTATTTATTTTTATACTTGTGTCCAAAGTATATTATTTATTTTTCAAAATCATTCATTTAAGAATTTATTTAAAATCCAATATATACATATATATTCACATATATACAAATTTTCAAATCCATATGACTCTACATATTTTCTATTTGAATCGAGGAAACTCGCTTCCATTTATAATTAATTCTACAAATTTTTATTCAAAAATTCATTTAATTATTAATTTAAATTAAATAAAAATCTAGGGTCGTTACAATCTGTAGGTCGTCAATTATCAACTCAATAGCTGGAAGGATGTGCACATGACTAGCTTTTTCCACTCCATGTTCGTGTACGGTTCTTTTTGCGATTTTGGTTGGATGCGGTGGCATCTCGACGTATTTTGTATAAAAGCAGAACTGAAAATGATAAAAGTGAAAATTTAGGTACAAAGGGGATTCCTATGCATATACTAGTTGAGCGCTTATAGGTTGGGCGCCCAAGAAGCACATGCGTCTATTTAATGGAATTTTCATCTTCAAACGCCAATTTAATACATGTTTGGTTCTTAGGAGCTCATTAAATCGATGTCCAAGGTTAGCCGCACATTAAACTGGCGTCTTCTTGTTGCATTTTTTCCACATATTTAACCTATGAATATTTGATGATGATGCTCAAATAAGTTCAACAATTGGAACTATTGAATCGACACCGACTCCTAGGATGATTTCTTCAAGGCCAATTTAATTTCCACTCAAGGTTCACTTTCCACACCTCACTTTTTCATATTTTTATATCCATTTTGGCCTTTTAGGTTCATGATGAGATTACCCACAATCGGGCTCGAGAAATTAAAAAAATAAGATTAAGTTTTTCCTGTCTGTTGCTGACATGAGTAACAACAACACCGTCTATAGCGAGCATGGATGGTAACACACCCTTATCCGTAGCACGGGCATGTGACAACAACACTCCCGCTTGCCGTCGACAATAGTGTTTTTTTTAAAACAACACTAATATCAAACGTGGTGCAACTCATATTTGTGGTCGATGAGATGTTCTTATATACCCATGATCAGCTCGAACGTGGGTGCTGTTATGATCAAAGGTTTAGCTTGATGGAAAATAAATAAAAATAAAATAAATTAGAAAAAAGAGGCAAAAACATAAAATGACAAAGTGACAAGGAGAAATAAGAAATGCATGCATAGTTTTCGTGAGGTTTGAATGTAGAATCTGGGGTGCAAATAGCTTGGGAGAGTCTTTAAAATGTTCTTGTTTATTCTGTAAAAAAAATTAATTGATTTTAACAGCCCCCTCTTCTTCACTCTCCACCGAGAACCGGAACCCCATAATTTTTACCCTACATTTCGCCCCTTTCCATGGAAACCCTAGAGATGCCGCAATCGGAAACCGTAGAACCTGAAACCCTAGCCCAAACCGTAGAACTAAATTCGGAAAACGGTGAAACCAATATTGAGTCTAATTTCGAAATCGGCGATTTTGTTTGGGCAAAGAAAAAGGAGCAATGGTGGCCCGCTCGAATTTGGGAACGGAAGAAGACCGATGCTGAAAGAGAGGTTTTTGACGATAGTGCGATGTTTGTAAGTTATATTGGTAGTAATAATAGCTCGAATTTTTGTAAATTAACCGAACTGAAGCCTTTTGTTGACAATTTTGTTGTTATATCGGGTTCGAGTAAATCTAAAAGCTTTCTAAATGCTGTGAATTGTGCTGTTCTTGAGCTGGGGAAGGTTTTTGAAGCTAACATGAGTTGTACCTGTCTGAATGATGCAGAAAGAAGGAAAATAGAGAAATTTGTATGTAATAATAGTAAATTCAATAATTTCTCTAAAGAAGAATTTCTTTGTTTGGTTAAAGATGTTAGCTTAGATGTGAGTGTAGTAAATACTGTTGAAAGTGTTAAGTTAAAAAGCTGGGTTATTGCTTTTGAGAGATATTTGAGTATAAATGGTTGTCATGGTAGAAAGAAACATTCAGAATTAGGGGACAAAATCGATCTTAACATCTCTTCAGAAGATTCTGCCAATGTGAGGCGAAGAAAGAAAAATGTATTTAATTTGAATTCAAGCAAGGCACGATATGATGATGGGGCAAGGGAAAGCTACAACATGGAAGAAGTGATTAGTTCAAGTAGAAGAGAGAGAAAGAAAAGCAAGTATCTATCGCCACCTTATACCAATTTGAGCATAGATGATGCTAACACTATGGTTTCCCCTCAACCACGGATTACCGTAGACAATGAAGAGAAATTTGATGCATTGAAAGATGTCGATGGGGTTGATGTGAAGGAAGTAGTATCAGAGCTTAACTTGTTTGCTATAGACAATTCACATTTGAGTGAAAACCCTTTAACAACCCAAGCAAAAAGGTTTCTTCTTTTGTTTAGAGAATTCAATTTTCATAAGAGACCGAGGAACCCACCAGATGATTTGTACGTAGAGGAAGGGCTTGTTGGTGAAAGTGAAGAAAATGTGAAACCTGCTCTAAATGGTGTTAAAACAATTGAGAGGAGAGGTCGTAAAAAGAAGAACAAACTTAATGATGCAGCAATAGTGATTCCTATCAATTATATAAATTTTAATGGAACCACTGACACTAGTAATAGTACATTAGAGCATTCCAAGATGCTTCAAATTGAAACAATTACTCCTTCAAACACTTCCGGCTGCAAGAGAGGAAGGAGGAACAAGTCCGAAACTTCTGGTGAAGATATTGTTTTAAATTTTGCAAATAAGGCCGTGAAATTGGAGAATAACAATGGAGGGGAAATTGTTAATGTTCCTATTGGCATCGAAAGTAGCATAAAGCAAAAGAAGAAAATCAGGAAAGCTAGTGAAGACCCAGCAGCCCTTCTTTTATCATTTTTGCCTGAAACAAGTTTACCATCAAAAGACGAACTTTTCTCCAAATGTTGTAGCTATGGTCCTATAATCGAGTCAGAGAGTGAATATCAGCCGAATTCATGTAGTGCAACAATTGTATTTGCTAAAAGTTCAGATGCAGAAAAGGCATTCAATGATAGCGTTGCAGCAATAGGAAATCAAGTTTCAAGCTATCGCCTCCGTTATCTTACAGGAGCAGCAAATCCTTCTCCTCCAGTGGCGCCACCACCAGTAAATCAAGTCCAGAAGCCTCCTCTTCCTTATATAAGGAAGAGTCTGGAGAACATGATATCTTCTATGGGTGGAGTTGGTATGAAGCCTGAAATGAGTGAGAATCTTATTGGTGAAATGCAGGGGCTGTTGTCGAAAGTTGATATGTTACTGACTGGACCTGCAGCTGGTACCTCTACTTAGTTCAGTGTATTTTAGATTTCCTGCATCAATATGCATTCTCTTTCATGTTAGTTTAGGCTTTTAGTTTCTTCATTTGGTCGCATAGTGTAAGTCTGAGTCGTATTTTAGAACAGTATCGTCTTTTGCATGGCACCTTTTGGTTTTCTGGTTGCCTGGCATTTGCTTTATGTTCGCATGAAGATGTACTTGCTGGTTGTTCCATGAACAGTTTCCTTATGTGCACTGCATAGTCATATTTTCCAGAAGTTTCTCGCTTTTTTTCACTTCTGTTCGCTTTTTTTCACTTCTGTTGGTTATAACACTGAATTTACTGAATATACCAATATGATTTATTGATGATAAAAGGAGTGCTGTTTTTGATTGGAGTACCATTCTTGTTCACAAAAAAAGATTTAGTGATGATAAGGTAAAAATGGACCATGTCTTCTATTCAAATCAATAGTGATCATGTTTTGTTTCTGCTTACTGTGGAATTATTTGTGTTACATTTGTCAATTTTGAAACTATTTTTGTCTAATTTCACATGGTAGAGCATATGCAACTTGTGACATGGTCTACCTGCTGCATTTTTCCATGTTACTATTAAGAATACACATGTAATCCTAACTTAGCCATAATGACTTGATAATATTAATACATAATAATGCATGCCATGTAATATTTTTTTAATATAGCAATGGGGAGGGTTTTTTTTTTCCTTTTTATTTTCATGTCCTTGTAGTGGAAATGAATAATGAATGTTCCTTTTTCTGATTCTAAGAGCTTAACTTATCCTACCATTGTCATGAGTATGGTGATTGTGTCTTCTTATCATTTTGAGTCCAACTACTGTCGTGACGCCCTAGTTTTCATTTCTTTCTCGTTTACATGCACTGAAATTGTCGAATATAAGATGCATATTTTCATATATACTTCATTTTTATCACCCTTTATATATAACTATTGTTTACTACTTGAACCCTACAACCTGAAACCTTTTCTGAAGCCCTGGAAACCCAACTGCAAGGCATAGAATTAGGGTCATGGCATATTCAGAGTGTGTGGGTAAAAAGAAGTGTAATAGTGTGTACTGTTTTGTATCTGTAATCTTGAATCACCACTAAAGTTTGTTTTCGTAGCATTTTTTGTTGGAGGAGTAGTTTAAGGTCCGTTTGGATTGGACTCATATAATCTATTTGTTGACTTTTTAAAAGTCAAAACCAATTCATTTTGGCTTTCAAAAACAAAAAAGTAGTTTATTTAAGTCGATCCAAAAGGAGCTAGTTAGGCATTAATTAAACTATTTGTTGGTGTTTGTTGATAATTTTGAATGTTTAATACCTTGGTAGGTTCGGCTATGCCAAAATCTTTGGTTGTTTGCATCAAGCGAAGCTGGAAAATAGCACTCTTATTTTCAAACTTAGCAAGTGGCCTCCCACAAATAAGTTTCAAATTACCCTTCTTGAGATATTTTTGATATTTATTTTGGTTTTTTTTTTCTTTTTCCAAACACTTAATTGGGAGTTAATATGAATAACTTTAACACTGATTTTCTTTTATAGCAAATTTGTGCATTTTTATAGTAAAAACTGCAAATATTCATAGTTTAAATTATAAATATTTTTGGTAAAATTTGCAAATATTTTATAGCAAATTTGTGCATTTTATTGGCTTGATATTTGTGGAGGCATGTAGTAATCCATTAAATGAGTTAAAATCCGGGGATCGAAGAGTGTTTCTGAGAGGTCCGACTTAAAAGGGGTGTGGCGGACCTTCTTACATCTTTGACCTACGAAAGTGGGTTTTTAAAATAAATTACATATATTTACTTTTTGATACCGCAAATATTTGTAATTTTTCTGAAAATAATTCTAACATGTTTTGTGAAACTTATTTTTGAAAAGGGACGAAAATGTATTTTAAAACTAAAAAATGGTGTTTGACAAAGCTTGGCATTCGGTAATCTCTCAGGAAAAGAATTCGTTAATTTGGTTAAAAAATATTAGCTCAGGTGATTTTGTATGTACCTAAATAAATCTATTTCATTTCAGAGTTTTCTGAATTGTTTGGTTAAATAGATGTTAGGTAGGGCGTGACCCGCAAGGGTGATGCTATACATGTTTTGCATGGTAAAATAACATTATAAGTGATGGATTGTACTAATATAAATTAGTGGTTTATTCTCTTCATACGCCATATACAACTTTACATACACCATAAATTCTTAATCAAATTTAGGCCAAAAACATCATTTTCCTTGTGTTCTAACTGTTTTCAATTCAAAAGTTTATATTTTAGTAGTTTTTACCTCAAAATTATTCTATTCAAACTATTTTAAATGTCAAAGTTTAACAATTTTAAATTTTTGCGGTTTATAGTTAAACTTGATGATTTAACATAAAGTCGTATTATAAGTCAAAGTGTAGAGTTTAACGTCAGAATTTATCTTTAATTAAAATCAGATTTTTGTTTCACAGTTTAATATAATTGTTTCAATTAAAGGTTTAAATGCAAAACTTGCCCTTGACTTCATAATCAAACTCCTCTCTCCCTGAGTGACGATGTGACATTAATATACCATAATCTCTAAATTTTAAACTATATTCACATCTAACTCCAAAAGTTCTAATCATTAAATAAACTCTATCAATTGGTGGGATGATTATAACACGTTTTCATAAGCTATTTGTTTAAAATCTTAAATTTGAAACCTGCAAAATTAAATTAAATAAATTTAGAATTTAGGTTTTATGGGTTTGATTGATTGAAGAGAAAGGAAAATGGATTTAGTGTTTTATTTTAATATAAAGCGAGGGTAATTTTATAATGTGGATGATATATAATAAGCAGAACATGGTTTATATGATTTTAACAATTTTTTTAGATGTATGTAAAATAATGTATGGTATCTGAACTGTATGATTTAATTACTATAAACTGGACGGTTGGGATAGATATGTTGCATACTGTTCCAAGATTTTTTGCATAACCTTTAATTAAAAACAGAAAGTAATATTACTGATAATGTAAGGTGGTAAATTTCTAGTAGTAATCCGTACATGTATCATATGTAAAAGTATTGAAAAAATAAACTTTAATTTTGGACAGGAGGCTCCACCAAAGATGAGATTGTTATGGGGAGTACGTCGAAAACAAAATTCGATATGACTATGATGCATTGAAAACTGTAGTAAATTTGACAGCATTCAATTGAAAAGTAAAACGAAAAACAATTTTGATCCACTGAAGATCACTTTCGATGGAATTTGATTGAAAAATAAACCAAAATTCGATAGAAAGTTACTGAAATATAATAAATGACAGTTACGATTTATTTAATTTTGCTAAGAGAAGGCAAACATTTTAGATACACCCGTTGGTAGTTTTATGAAAAATGAAAAAAATTAACCTCATTCAAAATTGAAGTCTACCAAAATAAAAATTAAATAGAGATCAAGCCATCTCAAGCAGGAGAATGAAGTCAAGGAATGCAGAGTTCGTGTAGCCGCCTAACATAGGACATACTTTTTAGCTTCTACATTTTATAAACAGGTAAATAGACACAAAGAAGAAGTTACAAAAAAAAATTAGTCTCAAGGACAACAAGTTACTTTTTAGTCTGAAGGACATTTTTTAGTGTAAACTGAAAATGATAGTTATAACTATCATTCTATGATTTACACTAAAAAGTGTCCTTCAGCCTAAAAAACAAACTTCTTGTCCCTGAAACTAAATTTTTCTCCAACTTTTTTCTTGAGCCTAAAAACCCCTTTTGTAAATAAGTGAATATCACGTTTACACCCTTGGTTGGTTTTTTCTTTGAAAAATACTAAAAAATCTTGAACTTTATAACTATTCCCCTTGAAACCTTTGAAAGCATAAACTGATCTATGGGAACGTTATAGAAAATAAAAGTGTAAAATAGATTACCCCACTTTTTTCCTTCCCTCTTTCTTCTTTCTTTCTCCTCACTCACTCTGTGTATCCTTATTTATTTATTTATTTATTTTATTTATTTATTTACTTATACAATACAACATTCCATTTGTTACAGTGCAACCAAACTGTTACTTTCGATCATTGCATTATTAAAATGAAAATAGGTAAATACTTTAAATTCCTATGTTTCTACTTAGGTTCGTCAACAGATACTTTCGAATGTAGATAGTGTAATATTCGCATCCGCATCCGAAATCATTTTCGAATATCCGCGTCCGTGGATACAGACAGATATTTGGTTATTATCTTATCCACCAACGATTGATAAGTCAAAAACATAAATTTTAGTTTAACATAATCTTTTTCCAATCCATTGATTATATAAATTTGCAGATTCAACAATTATAATGATAATGAATAGTTTTGTGTAATCAATATGCATTTAATGCATATAATATAAACTATTAAATTAATAAAACAATTAAACACATATCTTTTATTGTGGTAAAATATACATAAAATAAACTGTAATCTTAACAAAAATTGTATGAATAATTTTTAAATGTGGATGTTGTTGTGTCTGCATCCGCATCCATTTTTTCGAATATCAGATATTTATCATCATTTTGAACGCAGATGCAAACGAATTTCAGATTTTTCGGATATCCATTTACATCCTTGTTTCTACTAAAATAGGGTGGATCATATATTTTGTGCATGTAAATGATGAAAGTCTAGATGTATCGGGTATTATGTCCTTAAATATAAATTTGATTCACTATATCACTTAAGTAGATATGTGAGTATTAATCTAAATGGAAATGAGATAAGCTAAGGGACTAATGTTGTAGTAAGTAAATAATTAAAATAAATAACATTAGAATTTTAAACCGGTTCGGACTCTGGTCGTTCGGTTCTGAAGACTTTCTTTAAATTTTTCACTAACTAATCCCTCATTTAACTATGAGGAATAGGTTCTACAACATCGGCTGAACACTAAATTTGACTACTCTTAC
The DNA here is from genome assembly GCA_030765085.1 of Allium cepa. Taxonomy (NCBI): domain Eukaryota; kingdom Viridiplantae; phylum Streptophyta; class Magnoliopsida; order Asparagales; family Amaryllidaceae; genus Allium; species Allium cepa. The sequence goes on along the minus strand of CM060943.1, from coordinate 882,928,119 downwards.
AATTTAAATATAGAGCTCTAAGAGCTTTTGAATCTCCGAATATAAGTTTTACCTCAAAATTACTCCATTCAAACTATTCTAACTATCGAAGGTTAATAATTTAAAATTTTCGTAGTTTAAATTCAAATTTAAACTTGATGTTTTAACATAAATTCATATTATAAGTCAAAGTGTAGAATTTAACATCAAAATTTATCTTTACTTAAAATCAGATTTTTATTTCACGGTTTAAAATGATTGTTTCAATTAAAGGTTTAAATGCAAAAAAACTTGCACGGTAGTTTTGAGTTCGTAATCAAACTCCTCTCTCCTTGAGTGACAATGTGACATATATACCATAATCTCTAAATTTTAAACCTTATTCACACCTAACTCCAAATGTTATAATCATTAAATAAACCCTATCAATTGGTGGGATGATTTATAACATGTCTTAGGCTATTTGTTCAAATTCTTAAATTTGAAGTCTGCAAAATGAAATTTAAGAAATTTAGAATTTAGGTTTTATGAGTTTGATTGATTGAAGAGAGAGGAAAATAGGTTTAGTGTTTTATTTTAATATAAAGTGAGGGTAATTTTATAATGTGGATGATACATAATGTGTAGAGCACGGTGTATATAATTTTAACAATTTTATAGATGTATGTAAAGTAATTTATGGTAATTGAATTGTATGGTTTAATTACTATAAACTGCATGGTTGGGATAGATATGTTGCATACTGTTCCAAGATTTTTAGCATAACCTTTAATTGAAAACAGAAGGTAATATTATTGATAATGTAAGGTGGTAAATTTTTAGTAGTAATCCTTACATGTATCATATGTAGAGTATTGAAAAAATAAACTTCAATTTTAAACAAAAGGGATTAAATTTTAAGGAGGCTCCACCAAAGATGAGATTGTTACGAGGAGTACATCGATAACAAAATTATGTAGAATTCATCGAAAAATGTTGTGTGACGCCCCACCTCTATACCCACGCTAGCCAAGAACACTACGGTGTAGTGCTGTCAACTAGCGCGGAGAATAAGGCTGTTGAGGAGCGACCATCCATGTAATTTCTTATCACACGGTGGCTATAAAATAATCTTCGGAAACAAATATAGAAGTAAGCATAACATGCGAATCAATTACAGATATCCATATCACAAAGGCGGAAAGAGATATGAATATATATCACATAAAAGTGTACATCATAGTAGTGGTCTAAAAAGATCCACGATAATACAAAAGAATAGCAACGAGTGCTATACAAAAGAATACAACTATGAGTCTATAACTCAAGTGTAAACAACAAAAGCTGCTAATCTAAACAAGTAGCCAAAAGTCTGAGTAGTGAATCACTGGGGGAGGAGTCAAGCAGTAGCACCTGTAACATCTCGGTCTGACCCGAGTATTATTTATAAGAAAATAATAAACGGATCAGTCTAGCTATAAATATCAGATGACATGATATAAAATAAAAGATATGGCATAAACATAAAATATCCATACTGACATACTACTATAAGTATGCAAATAATGATCAACAGGAGATCAACCGATAAGAGATAAATCAATATCACAAGAATCTTCTCAAAGATCCAAAGAGGGCATCATACCCTAAACTTGTACTCATGACAAGTCAAAGAGATAAATTCCAGAAATCAACACAAGAAATCCAGAAATCATAAAAAGGGAAAGAGGCCTATCACATGACGGTCCGAAGACCATGGGGAGCTACCCCGCATGTGTGAATGGAATCACACAGATTGAGGTCAAGACTAACCAAAAAGCAGAAAGGTATGCGTGAGTGGAATCACACAAGTGGTGTCTAGTCTAACCTTGCAATGAAAGAGACATCGCGCAATTGCTAGTCTAATTCATAAAGCGATCATCAAGATCAACGAGAAGTGTCAATTACACTAAGCTAGTAAATATAGAAGTTTAGCTTCATGTCCCATAACCACTTGCTTAACTTAAATATTTACGAACAAACTGTAAATCTTCACTAATAAAATTGTCACAAGAGGTTCAATCGAACAAGTCCAAGAATTAACCGACGAAGTGAACGCAAGCGTTTCATACCACTTGTTTTACTAAGTCGTTTAATTAGATTTCTCATCCGAGTGAGGTAAAGGCTTGTATATACTAATAGATTGGAAAACGGTTTAAGAAAAGAGCTTTGTTATTAAAAATAGAGTTGAAATCATTTTGTTGAAAGAGTTTTGATATTTACTACTAGTTTTGAAACCTTTATATTTTAAAGTGACAAATCACAGAAGCGATTGTAGAAACAATCAATCACAAAGGTCACATTCGAAGATGTGATAAAAATCCAAGGAAATCAGCTCAGCAAGTTCTGTTGAATATTTTTCAGATAAGATGCCATACGGAGGGGGGGTCCAGGGGGGGTGGCAACCCCCCTAGGTGGGGGTGCGGGGGCAACGCCACCGCTTACGGGGTTCGACCTGCCCGGTCAGGTCGCGGGGGTCCAGGGGGCAGCGCCCCGACCAAAACGGTACGACCTAGTGAAGGCAAAATGAAGTCTAACGACCTAAGGGGAATAAGGTCGAGCGACTTAAGGGTTGCGACCTAGGGGTCCAAGGGGTCAAGCGACCTATCGGGATAAGGTCCAACGACCTATAGGGTTATAATGTCATGTGACCTATCGGTTTATAAGGTCATGCGACCTAACGAGCTATGGCCAAACGACCTAGTAATGGTAGTAGGGTTGAGCGGCCTAAAGGTTTAACCGGTCAAGCGACCTAAGGAAGGTAAGGTCTAACGACCTAACGCTCGCGACCTAACGGTCTAAAGGCCATGCGACCTAGAGGAAAACAAGGTCAAGCGACCTAAAACGTCGTGACCTAACGACCAAAAACGTCGCGACCTAGCGACCTAAAAATGGAAGGCAAGGCCGAGCGACCTAACGAAGAGAGGGTGAGCGACCTATGGTCATAAACTAGGTCGAGCGACCTATAGAGGCATAGGATGCAGCGATCTAAAACGTCGCGACCTAGCGACCTAAAACGTCGCGACCTAGCGACCTAAGGGGATAAGGGCCGAGCGACCTAACATTCGAACGACCTACGACCTAAGAGGCGAGCGACCTAAGTGTTACGACCTAAGAGTCGAACGACCTAGCGTGGAAGCGGCCTAAAAGCCAAACGACCTAACGACCTAAGGTCATACGACCTAGCGACCTAAAGCCATACGACCTAACGACCTATGGTCCATACGACCTACGACCTAAGGTCTATACGACCTAACTCCGAAGACGTTAGAAATGGCCAGGACGACCTACGACCTAAGGTCCATACGACCTACGACCTAAGGCTCAACGACCTAATTCCGAGGCTAACGACCTAAAACCGAGTGAGTCAAATACGAAGGCCGTGACTTTTCCACCCCGAGCGACCTAATGAAGACAGAACGACTTAAGAGCAGTTTTTCACCAAAAACACTAAAAAATGGAGTTTTTCGCCAATCCAATCCAAACCAAATGCAAATGTGCATGCAAAAGTGATAGGGAATCATTCCCAACAGTCCAATATAGTTATAGACTAGATTTGTGAGATAAAAATCTCACCTTTGCTCCAAAACCCAATGAAAATGAAGAACAAAGCTTGAAGGCAAATGGAGAAGCAACCACAAGCTTGAATCCGATGTCTTCTTCTTGAATTTGGAGTTGAATGTTGGAGTAGCAATAAAACAAAGACTTTGGAGTTTTAATTTCTCATTCCATTCACCATTTTTGTTGAAGCTTTAGTGTTAGGAAATGAAATGAAGCAATGAAGAAGAAGGGGGGTGGAACTTGGGCCTAATGGGCTAAAAGTCCAAACCAAAGGCTCGAGTGAAAAAGTGGTGAAATTCCACTAACCCCAGACATATCAATGTTTATACTTAGAAGATTGCAAACGACGTTTCGAACTCAATGGAAGTGGTCTCGAGTCCTAATTTGACCGTTTGCAAAAAGTAGCTTCGGACCAAAATCCGATTAACGATAAAATATTTAAATAAAATATTTAAATATAAAAATCGATAAATATGCGGGTTGTTACATGTTGCAAAATTTGGCATCCATCGAAAAATAAAATGAAAAACAATTTTGATTCATTGAAGATCACTTTCGGCGGGATTCAATCGAAAAATAAACCAAATTTCGATAGAGTTACTAAAATATAAATGGCAGCTACGATTTATTTATCTTTTGCTAAGAGAGAGCAAACTTTTCGAATAGGCCCCTTAGTAATTTTTTGAAAAATGAAAGAAACTAACCACCTTTAAAACTGAAGTCTCTTCAACCATAGGAAAAATAAAAGTAAAAGAGAGATTAAGCCATCTCAACTCAAGGTGGAGAATGAATTCAATGAATGCAGAGTTCGTGTAGCCGCCTAGCATAGGACATACTTTTTACCTTCTACATTTTATAAATAAGTGAATATTATGTTTATACCCTTGGTTGGTTTTTTGTTTGAAAAATACTAAAAACTCTTGAACTTTATAACTATTCCCCTTGAAACCTTTGAAAGTATAGACTGATCTATTGAAATGTTTTAGAAATGTTAAATGGATCAGTAGATCAGGCTATGGAATAGTTAGTGAGTAATCCAATTCGAATAGATCTATTTATCCATTTATCCTTTGAAAGTCCATCAACAGATAATTTTAGATGCAGTTAGTGTCATATTTGAATTCGTATATGAAATCAATTTCGAATATCCGCATTCTCGAATATAGACGGATATTGGATAATCATCCTATTTGCTAATGATTGATAAATCAAGAAATATAAATTTTAGTTTAACATCATCATTTTTCGATCCGTTGATTATATAAATTTGCAGATTCAATAAAGACAATGATAGTGAATAGTTTTGTGTAATTAATATGCATAATGCATATAATTAAAGCTGTTAACTTAATAAAAAATTATATACATATATTTTATTGAGCTAAAATACACATAATAAATTATAATCTTGACGAAAACAGTGTGGATAATTTTTAGATGCGGATGCTTTTGTATCTGCATCCACATCCTTTTTTTTGAATGTAAGATATTTATCGTTTTGAATGCGGATGCAAACGAATTTTAAATTTTTCGAATATCCATTTATAAGCTTGTTTCTACTGAAATATGGTGTATAATATGAAATCATATATTTTATGAATGTAAATGATGAAAGTCTAGATGTAAAGGGTGTCATGTCCTTGAATATAAATTTGATTCATTATATCACTTAAGTAGATAAGCGTGAGTATTAAGCTAAACGGAAATGAGATAAACTAAGTGACTAATGTAGTAGTAAGTAAATAGTTAAAATAAATCACACTAGAATTTTTAAACTGGTTCAGACTCTCGTCCAACGTTCAGTTCTGATGTTTTTTTTTTTAGATTTTTCACTAACAAATCCCTCATTTAACCACGAGGAATAGATTTCTACAATATCGGCTAATGCGACTTCTCTTACAATTTAAACATAGAGCTTTGAGAGTTTTTGTATCTTCGAATACAAATTTACTGATTATTGTACGAAAGTACTATAACCCACACAAGATATTGAATTGAAGTTTGAAAGGTAATAGGATAGCAAGTGATTGGTAAAACAATAATGGTTTGAATGATTTGAGATTAATAATAAATGCTGGAGAGCGATTTGTGAACACTTTGAATAAGACATGTTGAAATAAAGAATTGTGATATTGGATTGGAGATGAACAATCCTTTTATAACGATGAAGATTTGCAATCAAAAGATTGCTTCTATATGAAGAGGAAGAAATCATGAATTTTTATTTTGTAATGTTTAAAAATAAACATATCAATCCGCTTAGAATCCAAATTCATAAGGACAATCGGTCGATCATTTAGGATACAGTAAATCGGTCGTTTGACCTCGAATTGTGGATTTAAAACTTTTGACTAAATGTTATAAAATTAGTAAAAGTTATTATTCGCAAATATTATTTCGAAAATTCATAGACGTGCGAAAATTATGAAGTAGATAACCAAGGAGTAAGATAAAAGTTGTATGGGTTTTAACATACTATTTTCTATTATAGTACTAAAACACTATGTTATCGGCTTGAATAGTTTAAAACATGCCTTTTGAGATGTCTTGTTCTTTGTTTTCACCTCCATCTTGCTAAGTGATATTCCATTCATTTTGTATTTGAACGTGCATGTCTTAGAATGCTCTGTTGTTTTCATCGTCAAGGTATATGATTTAACAATTCTCCCCCTTTTGATGATGACAAAACTATACATTCACGTAATATCTACATGACTAATATTCTGGCAATCATTGTGCTCTTCCTCTTTCAATTTGGTGTTTATATTTCTCATACTTTGTCATCAGCAAAAAGTATTAGAAATACCAAAAAAAGAAAGAGTGCTCAATATAGAGGCACATAAAGAGTACTTAGAAAATGTAGCCAAAATGGAGTTCTAACTTTTTTGAAAATATCTTTTCTCATATTCATCAGTTAGAGAGTTTAGAATTTTTGAGACAATATCAAAATAAGTAAATTTTTCATCATGTATTATGAGAGCATGTTGCATAACTTGAAATTCAAAATATGTTTCAATAATATACTTCGTTTGGTTTCATTTAAAACACTGTAGCTGGCTTTTAAGCATGATAATTTTGGTTTGTTTAACTTTATTCATGTCTTTATGTCTAATTTATAAAGTACGTCACATGTCATATGTGGATTTACGAACATCAACTCTATTAATTAATTTTTGTCTCTTGCATAAAATAATAAAAAGAGATAAGAAGCTATTAGAAAAGAGGAGAAAATGTTATTCATACTGATATCAGTTACATAAGATTGACTGATACAATTACATTACATAGGCTCCTTTATATATAAGCCTTGGAGCATGAGATTGAACATATCATATGATGTGGGACTAAATAGAAAAACACAAAACATATTCACTTTTATATTTACATATATTATAACACTCCCCCTTGAATATGCATCTTTAAAATCTTGGATGCTCATATGGTTGCTAGAAATTGTTCCTTTTGAAACGTCCATGACTTGCTCCCCCTCATTATTATCTTGCTTTCATACATCCATTCAGTTATTATGAACATTGTCTGTTGCCTCATTAAAAACCTCTACTAGGAAAACCTAATGGAAAAACCTTGAACGAGAAAAAGAATGCAACTTGAAATCATATCATACAATGATATTCCTTCTAAGAGTTTGATACTTGGGGATCAATATAATGCCTCATTAGAACCCTTACTAAGAAAAACCCATTGGGAAAAATCTTAGCAAAGGAAAAAAAAGAGTACAATGACATATCTTATTTTCTCATTTCTTCAAACGAAGTATGACACTTCTGGATTAAACTAATGCCTTATTAAAACCCTGATAAGAAAAACCCCATGGGAAAATCTTAGTGAAGGAAAAAGAGTACAATATAGTATGAGATATTTCAATAATTTATAGAATCAAATAGAGTTTGATACTTCTGGATCAATATAATACTTCATTAAAAAACTTACAAAGGAAAAACCCGATGGGAAAATTTTTAGTCAAAGATAAAAATACAATTTAACTTAAATAACATATTTGAGATGCTATTTCTTGAAAAGACGTTTGATTCTTCTAGATCAAGACAATGTCTCGTTAAAACCTTAGTAAGAAAAACCCAGTGGGAAAAATCTTAAATAAGGGAAAAGAGTATATTGTAACTTATTTTTAAATGTTACCGGGGAGTTGATACTTCTGAATCAAGATAATGCCTCATCTAATAAAAACCAGTGGGAAAAATCTTAGTTAATGAAAAAGAGTGCATTATAAAATACTTATAGATGCTCCTCCTGATTTAAATTTTTCCTCTAAATTCATATTCGTCTTTCGATAACTCAAATTGGTTATAAATACTTCTAAATCTTTAAATATGAATCACATTAATAATACAAATTATTAATATTTTCCTTCGATACAATCAAATTTTCTAAGATTGTTTCTTCCAAATATGGTTTGCATTTTATGCATCTTGTATGCTACTTTTATGAAAAACACTTCATGTGCTTTCATTTTTGTGCTTCAAATTAGTTTTGCGCATTGCAACTATACATTTTTCAAGAATATTAAAAATTTGATTACAGCATTACTAGAAAGCAAGAAGTAATCTACTCATTGAAGTATATCAAGATTTTCATTACAACAATACTTAGAAGAAATTTGTAATCTATACTTCATGTCTTTTGCATTCTTTATAACTGTAAAAGTTATATATATTCTTCAAAAAATTGTATACTTTAATAAGTATTCGCATATCGCAGCAATCACTTCAATGGATATTAAGAGTTTCATTACAACGATACTTAAAAATAGGAAGTAATCTACTCATCATGAATTATATCAAGATTACAACAATACTTAAAAATAGGTTGTAATCTATGCTCCTTATTTTTTGCCTTCTTTATAACTACCAAAGTTATTTATATTCTTCAGGAATTTGTATACTTTCATCATTTAATATGATTTAAACCATATTTATACCTTCGAGGTGCATTAAGCATTTCAAGTACTTTTGCTACTTTACGGACTACATGTCCATATTTCTCTATTAGTAAAGGATTCATGATGGCCAGTCATATTTTCCCCTAATTACAGATCCTTAATTTATTTATAAACATAAGCATTTTATTATTTACAAATTTATCATAAATAATTATTTCTTGTCAGTTCTAGATATGATTTATTGAGATCTCTTTGATTATCATGTTTTAGCTACCTAAACCACTTCTAGGGTAATTTGACAATCATGTGATTCGTCTCTTCAAGAGCACCCTTAAGTGTTTCTTCAAGATCACTCATCTCTTTTATTTGAAATCTTTATTACTTGCTCCAAAAGTATTTCAAACTGACTTTTGTACCATATTTCAGATATGGTTTACACATTTTGATCCTTTAGGGATTCAAAGTTATATTGGAAAAGTCTAATAGAGATATTCTTGATAATTTATTCAAATTAATCAATATTTTGCATCATTATACATGTTAACAAATATTTAACACTAATGATTAAAATGAACTTGTATTCCTTTATCCTCCCCCTCAATGTTGACAAACATTATCATATTAAATAATAATCATCTTTGGATTCTCATTTTGATCCACTATCATATTGCTACTAGAAAATACACCATACATATTAATAATAGGAGGATAATTCTTTTATCAACTAATAAGATGCATTCAAGTGATATTTGTGAGCTTTTGGCTCATGTTTAAATATGGGATTCAATTATTCCAAATTTCGTGAAATATTATCCAGTTGAAATTATGCCAACTTTTTCTAAAATAAGCTTCTAGCTTTCAATTTTAGAAAAACACAAAGGTATTCTTTGACATTTTCATTTTAGTTCCAATATAATATCCATTCATTTATATATCCTCAAAACTCAACAATTTTTTTTTAAATTTGCTTGAGTATATTGTGTTTTGAATTAAGATTATGTACCATTTGGTAAAACCATATGGGCTCTTTCGAACCCTTCAACTATATTAGCAGATTTGCTATGGTTGAAATTTTTAGCTAAATATTTTCCGATAGTTCGGAGAAAAAACTTCTTGTTTTTCAAAATAATGTGAGTGGTTGCACAATCTAGTAGGCGCATATTATCACTCAAATATTGGTGGTCCATATCTTAAGAACTAAAGACAATATAGTTAGTCAACTACAAAATTTATAAGCATAAATAAATGCTAGTATTTTCCAAAATTTAAAATAGACTACTGATTAAAACCAACATTATCGGTACATTATTTCAATTAGTTATGAAAAGATAAACATACAAGCACCAACTTCCAACTGATTTATTGAAATAAAATAAAATAAAATCCACATAGCAGACTTCAGGCTGCTAATATTGATCAGTTCGACCATATCATTTATTATTGCACTTAGATTTTCATCATTAATGAAGTTTCCTTCATCAACTTCGAAGAAATGATCTAACTTCAGGTTGGTATTACAAGACAATCCTTTCACATAATTTTAGTTTAGAAGTAATTCTAAATATAGAGGAATTGTATTTCCTAATAGATTTAAAGGCTTGAAACTTCAAGTTCAACCACTCGTGTCTAGTGTTTAGAAATGTAACCATGATTTGGTGGTCATAATGCTCCCTCAGGGAGTTCCATAGGTAAAGATGACCTTTTTCAGTTAAATTTTTATTTTAAGTTTGTCATGGTTATGACACCTTAAAAATATAAGAGCCATTGTTTTATCCTATTGGATTATCATTTTTATGGCATTTTCTAAGCAACGAGATTGTAATTGGATGTCAACATCCAATATCTATGACAAAAAGTCATCTTCTAATAAGTCCAAAGCTTTAAATTTAAGTTTGGCTGTGTTTATCATATTACCAACTATAAGTGGAAATAAAAATGCATAAACATCAAAATATTTTTCATGGATATATAATCAATGCATTTCATAAAATAAGAAACTATATCTGATAGTAGTTACAGTGAAAGAATAAAAACATTAATGCAAAATAGTAAAAGACAACCAAATATAATCTCTATAAAAGCGACTATAATTTCTTATTTACATCCTTTTGATAGCTCTAGATTCAATCTCATTAATTGCATTCATGTAACGACCCGAAATTTTCAAAGCCGAAAATTCCAGATTGTTATGAAAAAGAAGAAAGGGATAGAAGAAGAAGAACAAAATCATCAACAACTCACATTCGCAGCGGATAAAATATAATAAATAATAACAGTTTACAAAAGAAAATTATAACTGTCGGTTACATTTCATATACATCAGAGTTTCACATAATATACAATCACTGAATATTTACAATTATCATGACTCGGATTAACAATAATATAAATACAGCGGATATACTCTATACGATATTGCCACCAGCTCGCCTCCTGAGCTCCAGAACGTCATAACCTGAAAATCTGTAATACTCGGTCTGACCCGAGCATTACACCAAAGTAACACCCGGGTCAGGCTGGAAACCAGCGTGAGTAAACTAAACTAACATGGAATACTAAAGTAATTAACTTATATAATCCCGGGGTAACTTATATCAATTTAATCAATTCACAATTTGCTATAGACAACACTTATTTCACATATCAATTTCCAAGTACCAAACTTAGATAAAATAATCCAATTCACTTAAGTCATTTTATTCCAGCCTATTGATTTCACACATCAATTTATTTTTTTATTCGAAGTGGTTTCGGGTATTTCCCAATACCCGACCCCGGTCTCTTCGACTTCAATGCCATCTTAAACCTAGTTGGTTAAGGTGTGTGCAAATAATTTTTTTTAAAACATAAGTCCTCATATCCTCAACAAATCAATTATGGGCAGATAACTCACAATAACACAGTCCAAACCATCATACTATATCACCCTACATCACAATCTCAACACCAGAGATATTCGGACAAACTAAGGTATTCAATCCAGGTATCCATAGGCAAGATGAATAATCAAACAATTCTTAATTAATTTAATTTAATCATCTATTACTAATTAAGTTAATTTTCTTTTGCCTACTTAATTAACTTGGTTAATTTTATATTAATTGCTTACATTAATTACCTAGATTTATTAACCTGTATAAATCATAACCATAATTAATCAAATCACATCCAGTGATTAGCTACCACTTAATTACTTACATTAATTAATTGCACTTAAGTTAATTAATTCCTTAATTTATTTGCTCTACGTAATTAAACCTTAATTACTTCCATTAACTATTCACAAACTACTCTTAATTAATCAATCCTTATTAATTTAGGTAAGTGATTATCCCAAATCAATTTTATAAATTAATTAACCTTTAATTGATTAATTATCCTCAAATAAATCTCTTCAATTAATACATCATATTAATTAATCACTTGATAGATCAACACTGATCATCAATTAATCATCTTAAATTAATTTCCTTTAATAAACCCCTTTAATTAATTAATTAATTAAGTAACTAATCTTTACTCACTTTAATATTTCAATTAATAATCATCAAAACCTTAATCACCCATAAGATAAATCATTTATCTTATAATTTTCTTAATTCCCATTTACGCATATAATTTTAAACATTTTATCCTTTAAGTAATACTTGATTACATTTCTAGAATAAAGTTTAAGTTAATTTACAAATTTAGATCAACAAATCACATAGCTTCATATATTCGTTTAAGAATTTTATTTGAGGAAACAGACTTAAAAACTTGATCTATTTAGTTCTTGAAACTGATTAATTTAACGTTAAACCTTGCTTCAAGCAAGCCAAGACAAACCTTTGACAAATTTTTTTTTAAAAGCCTGCTAACATTCTCCTTTCTTCTTTCCTTTTCTAACTTTTATTACTTTCTTCCCTTATTTACCTTGCTAGGCCCAACTTTCTTTTTTCTCGGCCCAGTTCTTCACCCTTTTACCCCTTTCCTTGTTTCCTTTTAAAACATGATTAAAGAAAATCCTCTTAACATAAAATCAACACGAGCCCAGATCAAATTTTCCCAAGCTTCAATCACAAGCAATTCCCCTGACACCAAAATCACGCATGCATGTGCACCTCAACCTCGACCACCTCTGGCCAATATTCTGACCATCATCACGTCACCGATGATCAATGCAAATCTCCAGACCACTCGAACTCGAGACACGAACGCCTCACCAAAAACCACCACGATCTGACATCACCCATCACCGGAGGCCACTCCACTTCGTCAATGCCATGACCATACCTTTCTCGGCCTTCACCCAAAACCACGAGCCACTCGATCAAACCACAACGATGAAATCAAACTTTACAGAACAACGAAAATCATTCAATCAGAACCCTACTTTTATTTCACCCTCAAAATCCTTGCATTCGAAAATTTTTTAAGCATTTTTCCTGTGTTAATACATCTTCAAGCTTGCATCATAAGAAGTTTCAACAATTAATTTTTTTTGAATCAACAGATATTGACAAAAATGTAACTTTTACTCATTTTCGAACTGCACCATAAATATTGAACTAAAAATCATTGTTTTCATTTTAAAAATCCTAACTTTGTATATAGATTCCTGCTAGGTATTTGAATCAACAATTTAGTATACTTGAATTTATCACAAATTAAATGATTTCCCTGTAAATCATTTTACAGTAAGTATACTCCATTGACAGGTTGGAACAAGATTTAAAAACTTGATTTATATTCAAAACAACATGTTTTGTTTTTAAAACCTAAGCCTATGAATAATCGAATGAGAATATCTTATATTTTGAATGGTTTTCTTGACTTTGTACTACACTAAATCTTCATATTCAAATTTAACAGAAAACTCATACTTGAACGCAGAAGTGAAACCAGATACATATGCCATCATATTATTATCGACATATCATACACATAAATGAACTTAAAACTTAAAAGTTTGTTTACTCACCAAAATATTTGTTGAACAGAAAGCAAAGATTTTATTGAAAGGCAGCAGTTGAATTTCCAGAAAGCTTCCCCTGCCGTTGAACTTTATTTGAGTTTGCAAAGTAAAGATATTGTTCATTTTTCTTCTTTTCTCAGGTTTGCTTTTTAAGTTTTGTTAAGTTTTGTAAACGAACACAATAATATGATGTTTATAAATAGAAAGGGCTTGGACAGTAGGTTACATCTGGTACAAACCTTACCTGTTTTGGTCAGGTGTATTAAATTACTGCAAAGATTGAAATGATGTTGCATATTTCGGCTGAGATTTTCTTTGACAATTTGTTGTGCTAATTCAATACTTGTGTCTTCATATTTGTTAACATCTAATTAGTGTTTGTTGATTTTTATATTTGGTACAAAGATGATTGTACTTGAGAATAAAGATAAGTTTGAATATGCTGTAAGTGTTTGTCTTCTTTTGCATACCAGATTTACATAACAACTTGTTTCTATCTTCTCAGGTTAACTAAGTTTTCCCTTTTTTTTCCATCTGAATGAAATAAAAAGAATATGTATGTATAAGATATCAGGATGTACAAGTGAAGGTGGAAACCGGTTAGCTTCCTCTTTGATAAGATTTTATAAATATTTTGAATAGACAAAATGTTAGGCTGAGGTGATGGCAATTAAATGTCTTGTTTCTTAATTAGTTTACATAATTATCATCATGGTTGCTGTAGATAAATATTTGTATGAAGACATACATATAGCAGGTAGACATATGGCTTGTGTATGAAGATAGTTTATATAAAAATATTTGTCTTCTTGCTTGATTCATATACAAATGTTTGACTTATTGCTTCCAGCTTTCACATATACATATATATATACACTTTGTCTAATTTTGTTCTTTTGTTATTACACATTCCCAGTTTATGTTGTATGCTTGCTTGTCCACTTAAATTTTATTTGTATGTTACTATCAATATCTAAATTATATTCAGTATGGTTTACTTATATTTAATATTGATAGAATTTGATTTCATCTCAAACATTATATATATATATATATATATATATATATGTATGTATGTATGTATTTATCAGCTGTTAACAAGGTAAGAATTTTAATTCAATTATATAAGACAAATTTTATTATAAATTTTATTGAGATATTTTATTCTAAATTTCCAAAATCCAATTCCCTTTTAAAAATACAAATCCATACAAATAAATGGCAATTATTCTAAAAGTTTTATTCAATTTAAAATGATAAGTTTACTCTTTATTTAAATTAGATTAAATATTTATTAAAATAATAGGGCCAAAATGCAGGGTCGTCACAATTCATTACTTTCCTTGAAAATGCAAAACTATCCTTAAAAATATGGAAAGGCCTTTATATGGATTAACCGGTGGAGAAGGGATGAATTATAATCAAAGATTGTGCTGACTTGATTATGTTTACTTTTATAATATGTGCAAATTTGAGAATATGAATATATAGTATTAAATACCATTTATTAATTCATAACAACTCTAATAGTGAGAAACATGAATATGTAACATGTTTATATGTTATGATCCTTGTCAACAATAAGAGATATAAAAGAAGAATAAATGTATGAAGTATTCATACGCATCTTTGTTGGACCATTCTCATTAATAAATTAATTTTATTTAATGATTTATTAATTGCTACTGATTAATATATGAATTAATATATGCGGTTATTTACATATTGTAAACTAAACAGAGAGAGGAAATTTGTACATCACATAGTGTATGAATAATATCATGAAAAACAAGTAGTTTGACCTGACAACTAAAAAGTATGTTGTATAAGTTACAACTATTGATGATATCAATAAGTATATTTTTGTGACATGATAATAATAGGTAAAAGATTAAGCATATAAAATAGTAAACATTGGAATACCTCTTTGCTGAAAGAGGAAAGATGAATGAGTTTTATATATAATATAACATAAGTGATATGTATATAGATATTAACATTCATTTTATGAAGAATCCAAAATACTTATTTGATGAGACAAAGGAAAGAAACTTGATCTATTATATTTTATCTTTTGAAAGACATGATTGGATGCATGGAAGAAGGGAAAAAATTAGGAAATAAACTTCCTATTAGAATACCTTGTTTTCTATTAAAAATAAAGAGAGTGGGAGAGTAGATATATTCTATGTATTTATTTGGTTTAGTAAAAGCATAAAATATATCAACAAATCTTTTCTGGAGATATTTTTTGTTATTATTATCACCATTTCTGGAGTGAACAAATTTCTATACATTTATTTGGTTTAGTAGTTAATACCATTGGCAAATATTTTTAGAACTTCAGGTTTCAGTTTTACTTTAAAGTAAAGTCTTTGTTTAGTACTTTAGATCCTAAATGGTACAATTTGATTTTCATTATCAAACTTCAGGTTTGATTGCAATTGGAATTTACTATAATCTGAACTAGCTTTTCTAATAATTCAAAGCTTCACATCTCAAATTTATATATTTGAGTTTTGATATATAAACCTTTTTTTAGGAATGCAAACTTATATGCATAATTTTTATTTGAGAACTTCATATCTCCAATATTAAATAAATACAATGAAACAAGAGGACTCTTCATAATTGTATTCCAACATTAGAATTATAATACTATTTCTCTTCGAGGAAATAGTATTTACCACATCTGTAGTGTTATTTCAACATATTATTTTTATGTTATGTCTTCTGGATATATCAACATCTTCTTCTGGAATTGCTTACTTATTTTTTTTCATGGCTTTATTTCAACTTATGAAACTTTAATCTTTCACCTTCGCACATATGAACTTCAGGTTCTTATTCTTTCATATAGACTTAATACGATCTGCTAGATGCGTATTATCCTTATATTTGTTTCTCTAAAAACAGTGAAATATTTCTTCTGGAAATATATATCATGTGGTAAATTACTTCTAAAGTTCTCATTCGAACCGAAATCCAAATAAAAATCATTCAAAATTAAAACCTTTTTTTTCACCAAACAATGGAGTGAGATCTAAAAGTTTAGATCTACAATAAAATGAGATCTAAAATGATAAGATTAATAGAGCAAGATCTATGAGATAATATATATATATATATATATATATATATATATGTATGTATGTATGTATGTATGTATGTATGTATGTATGTATGTATTATATGTATGTATTTAATGAAATCTGGAAAATTAGATTTATGATAGATAAGATCTAGAAAGAAAATTAACAAAATAAGGTCAGAAATTACATCTTAGTATATGGAACAACTTTAGTCTCAGATCAAATTTAAAATTATCACAAAAAATGGATATACATAAATGACAATTAAATAATAGATCCGATGATTAAAATCTACAGATCTAAAAAAATATCGTTTGAATATGATATTAAAATCTATAAGAGATCTGAAAATTAGAACTAAAAAAAGATCTACAACAAAACAAGATCTGAAATACATGGACAAAAAATAAGATATACAAATATAATCAGATTCGAATAATTAGATCAATGATACAACGAGATCTAAAAGGATTTTTTTTAATAGAATGAGATCTGAAAGATTTGATCAATTAGATCAGAAAGATAGCTTACCCTTTAGAAGATTTATAAGAGCTTCATGCTGATAATGTATTATAAACTAAAAAGAGATAAGAAACCATTAGAAAAGAGGAGAAAATATTATTCATACTGATATCAGTTACATAAGATTGATTGATACAACTACATTATATAGACTCCTTTACATATAGGCCTTGGAGCATGAGGTTGAACATATCCCATGATGTGGGACTAAATAGAAAAATACAAAGCATATTCATTTTTATATTTACATATATTATAACATATTAGGAATTATTTTCAATTATTGTTTTCTAGTCATTGGATAATGTCTAGTCCGTTCCTCGTACTAAACTTGTGCCATTTACCTAATCATGAAAACATTGGCTTGCATATAGACTCACACTCTAGTAGACCATTAGTGTAACAAGCCACATTTTTTAACAATTAGATATTTAAATAGTTAATTTAAATATTAAAGCGTTAATTAATGGAAGGTCCATTATACTTGATTTCTATAGACTAATCAGTTGAAACTAAAGACCATCGCCATCAAGACCGCAATTCATTATGAGAAAAATGAGTATAAGTTGGATTATGTTTGGACTCGACAAGCTTTTGGAGTGAATAATGTTTTGTCTGGATGAAGTGAATTTGGGCTAAGGCTAATAGGCTAGCTTATGAGTCGGCTAATTCTTCATTCATTTTCATTCTACGGTACATTTCATTTTTCATTTCCTACTTAATTTCCTAATCATTTCCTAAAGACTAAGCCCTAAATCTACTAATCCATGCTTTAATAAATTCCTATAAATGCCAATAAAAGCGCCATAATTCTTCTCGTCACATTCCTCGTCAAACCCATTATTGGACTAGCTTGAAGGGAGTTTAGGGCTTCAAGAGAGCTATGATTTAGGTTTTTCATTTAATTCTTAGAGGCGGGCACTTGAGTCGGATTCTTGAAGTGACTTAGAGAAATTTTGCACGACTCTAGTCGTACAAGGAAATTTCAAAGGTGATCTGGATCATTATTTACATAAGAGGAACCAACCAGTCGACCATAACTTAACAAAGAAACTAAACGAGCGAATAAAGGATTGGATCGGGCATCGTATATTATTTTGGATGATCTATACACGTTGTGCTAGTATAAATATTTATTGTATAGTTTAGACATCTTGGGATAGTTTGAGGAAAGGACTTCTTAACTAATTTTGTGACGATTTAGATAATCTTCTAAGTGGAAATATGATTCTTGCCTTGGCAAACGTCATAGTGCACTTAGTACATTATTCTTATTATCATTGTGCGACTAAGGTGGGTTTGAACTCGAGCAAACCCAAGCGTTAGTAAAGCATAATCTAATAGTGATTTTATTAACAAATTTTTCTCCTTGGGAGGAAGAGTTTGGTTTAGAAAAAAGTAAAGTTGAGACTCAGATTTATTCGAGAGTCTAGAGGATTGATGATCCAGTATATCACATAAGTTTTCTATTTTGTAGCAGGAAGTGTAATATCTTCCATGCAACGTGTTGATGGATAGGGTAGCAGCGTCTTGGCAATTTTTTTTATTTTTGATGCCGAACGGACTCAGGGGATTTTGAAGCTTGATGCACGTTATGGCTATCGTTGGTTAGTCTATGTGTTGGTATAGACTTATGTGTGGCATGTTAATGTTTGGGTTGTTCTGTGTGTTTTGTTCGAAAGGGAAAGTGAATAGAGATAGTGATCATTATATTTATCCAAGAGTTAAGCGGATCAGTGGGCTAACATATCATGCTAAGTTTCCTCTTCCATTGTAGGAGTACACGATGTATTTTGTATATTTAGTTTGTATGAGTGTGTGATTCTAGTGACATCATCGTAATGAGTTAATTAGAGAAGGTGGATGGTAACCTGAAGTGGCTACATACTTCAATTGCCTATTCATTTTAGAGAATATGGCCAAATGTCTTCAAGCTGATGGGGTTAAGCTTGTTCGTGTTCATTGGGGCAATTATTCTGATAACTTGTGAAGCAAATAAAAGTTGCGAGCTTTTCAACTTGAGCTATGTATTGGTATGCCTAGGTTTACTAAAGGGAATTTTTGTTTTCCCTTTTGTTTTTAGGTATGTATGAGGGCATAGTGTAGAATATGCTTTGTTGTTCCTTATAGTTTACATGTATGCTTATTGTTTTGACTAGTATCATGTTTGTTAGAGATTGTTGTTGTAGCATTTGAAGAAAGATGGCTATGGCTATCTAAAATATATCAGATATCTTCTATGCCTATAGTGAAGAAACTGGACCAACCCGAAGCAAAAGAAATGGGTAAATTTTAAAAAATTTCTTATTGGAACTTTGTTGGGCCTCTGTAGTCTAAATTCATTTTGGACTTTTCTAAATTTTCCATTTAAAGTTTTCTTCATATTATTATAATTATTTAAAACTTAATTTAATTTAATTTTAATTAATTGTATATTATGATTAGCACATCAAACACATCCAAGTGTATAGTATAAGCATGACATATGAAAAATGTTCATAGTTAATGTGAACATTGTTTAGGTATTGGAATTTACACCGCAACAGACACATTTCACCTCTTGTATGCTTTTATCGTCTAAAACATGAATTTTTTGATATATATATATATATATATCTATGTGTTTGTATGTATGTACATGTTTACATGTATAAATGTATATTGAAATATACTTTATTTGTATTACGTGCAACAAATCATAGAATACAAATTCTACTTAAAATAATTTAAAAGTATATTATTATACCTTATATAGAACTCCTTTTGAATATTTTGAGTTAAATGCAACTAGACACAAATAAACGATATTATATAAATAAATAAATTGATGTACGCATACAAGCAAAATAAAATTTTGAAATAAAATAAAATAACATACAAGTAGTTTGTGAAATAGAATGTTTCATTTTAAACAATGATTTAGTACTATACTGGATACAATTGTAGAACTAGGAATAAATCATTAATTTAATGTTTCCCCTTTTATTTCAATTAGCAAAGCTTGTTTTAGAATGATTTAAAACATAACACAGTTAAGTTATCATATTAGGTTGACAACACATATTAATTAATGCAATCATTTCAATGTATCATTCACATAGCAATTTCTTTGTAAACATTCAAGTCTAAATCTTCTAATATTGCGACGATCCGGAATTTTGAAAATTTTAAATTGGAATATTTAATGGATTTTAAATATTTAAAGGTTAATTTTTAACTTGAATTCAAATATCACTATTTATTTGATAATTAAAATTTTAAATTAAATAATTTGAAGTTGGATAAAATGTGGAATCTGGAGTTTTAAGCCTGTTAAAAATAATTTGAAGGCTTGTAAAATTTATATTGATAGTTCTGAAGATAATAAAAACTTTTAAATTGAAATTGAAAGTGACTCGTTCGGTTTTAAAAATATATCGTTTAAATTGTTATTAAAAATAGCCTTTCGAGGCACAGTCTCGGAATTCGACGAAACCAGTTCTATTGGATCCGTAATATTGTATTATTATCGAATTTCAATTTTCATAACGTTTGGAGTTGTTCTGTGAGCATATGATATACAAACACGCTTAAATCTATATCGAAAATTTAATATAATAACCGGGTCCAAAAAGCTATCTTCTCCATGCGATCGAATTAGGACTCGAAACCTTTTCCATTGTGTTCGGAATAGGGGTATAACATTATACACGCCTAGTGGCATGACTCGATAGGATGTCAAGATTTTAAGCTACATAAATCGAGACGGTTTAAATTTAAATATAATATTTGACCAGTCAAATTTCCTTTCACTTTAAAACTTTTTCCCATCGCTTCAGAACACTGTAGCTTGTTAACTTGAGCAAGCTAACATCTTCTCTTGTCTTCCCCTTTTCCTCTTTAGACCATGTGGCAGATGGATTTAATGAAACAACGGCCGAGCATAGTTTTGTATAAAATAATAATAAAAACAAATCAATAAATTCAGATATAGTCGCGATTTCTTTCCTCCCCTCAATTTCATTTTCTAATTCACGCAGTAATAAAAAAAAGAGGGAGAGAGGCCCGCTCGCGAGCACGCGGCACAAAAGGGAGGTCGAGAGAAGTCTGTGGTTGCTAGAGGGGGAAGCACATGTGCGCGCGCTCGCACAGGAAGGAGGATCGAAGTTCGAACTTGAGGGTGGCGCATCGGGTCGATTGTGTGGTCGAAGGGGACGCAATCGGAGGGAAGGCGACGACGAGGATGTGGCATGCTATGGTGAAGGCGCTTATACGCGCGTGCGTGGTTAGGGTTTCACGTCATGGTCAGGATTCGACTAAGTCGATGGGATTTGGGACTGCGATGTGAAGTTCAACTATTTTTGGGGTGCACGTGGGAATGTTGGGTCGAGGAGCACGATCGAGAAGGGACGAGTGGCGGCAGTTGGGGTCAG
Organism: Allium cepa; assembly: GCA_030765085.1. Lineage (NCBI taxonomy): Eukaryota > Viridiplantae > Streptophyta > Magnoliopsida > Asparagales > Amaryllidaceae > Allium > Allium cepa. Next base: position 882,906,660 of record CM060943.1, on the reverse strand, counting down.
AAGGTTCGAGCTCGGTTGTAATGACCTTGGAATAGGCGATGTTAGCTGTGAGGTATTTTAGCATTTATTTTGAATGTTGATTCATCAGTAAAGTTAAAATACATATATGAATATATTATGATTTAGAGGGAAATTCATTCCAGGTGTAAACTATTTAATTTAAATGGGTATAAATAAACAGAAAATGCATGTATATAGATAAGATTTAAAAGAAAAGAAAAAAATATTTATAGTAGAGGAATTATTTAGTTTGGTTATTTACTGGAAAATATATACAGTGACATATATATACAGATTTTTCAATATATATATATATATATATATATATATATGCACAGTAGAACAATTCTATTTTAATTTAATGCCCATACATATTTAAATAAATAAATAAATATATATATATATATATATAGATAAAACTGTAAATATACATACATATAAGATTTTAGAAAATATAAGACGTTTATGTAAAGATAAGATTTTTGAAACCTATATAGATTTTTTTTATATACAGATTGGAAATGGAAAGAAATAAAATACAATTTACTACTTTATTTCAAATAACTTATTAAGGTGATTAATTTTATGAATTAAATTATTAGTTTAAGCCAAATTATCAGTTTAAATTAAATAAGTAAGTAGTAACTAATTGTTCGATCAATTCAAATATTAATAAATTGTATAAATATTTATACAAGGTCAATAATCATGGAATGAAATCGAGAATGAAGTGGATTTGCAAATTTAAGGGGCAAAAATGAGTTAATCTCACTCTTCTGGATTGTTATTTAAATTTAAATGGTTAAATTTAAATAATTGGTTGAATGATTGAATTGATTTGATGTGCTATATTATATATAGTAATATATAGTATATATTGGAGTGATTGATTTCCCGCATTATATAGCGGATGAGACTTTATGCGCCGCATAATAGTGGATGATGTTATATTAATCCCCTATACCGCGATATTCCACCTCGAAGTGGAATTGGTATTTCATATTATGCTAACATCTGTGGATGCAGGGAAACAGGTTGGAGGGATCCAACTGGATTCCTCAAAATTTACATATTGTTCTAATAATTCTGTATCATGATTATTTGATATTCTGTGGTGAATTTCATTGATAATTGGGATATTGGATGCTATGGTTGAAATTAATATATTTCGGTATACTGAGTTATCAAAATCTGTAGAATTTGATTTTTGAAAAGGAAAAAATAAAAGAGAAAATCTTTAAATAAAATAATTATAGAAGTTTGAAGAAATTGAAGGATAAGTTGGAAAGAATAAAAGTGAATTTTTTTTAAATAAATAAAATTTAGATTATGGGAAAGGGGATTTTGAATAAATAGAGGAGTAACGAATTTAAAACTTAAGTGAGATTATCAAAAGGAATAAAGAATTTATTTTAAAATCCAAGATTTAAATTTATTTAAAAGAATAAAGAAGGAATTTGGATAAAGGGTATGAGATTGGTATTTTTCAGTTAAAAGATTTTAAATCATAAGTGAGGATTAAAATTTGAGGTTAATGGGATTTTGAAGTAAATGCGTAAATAAAGGGATTTATTCCAAAATAGAGTAATTTGGAAATCAATTTGAAGATTGATTAAGTGTTTAAAACCGGGATTTTCAAAAAGAGAAGTGAGACTTTAAATTTATAAACTGGATTTATAAAAAGTAATATATCAGTGGATATTTGGAAGAATAAATTCATGGTGGGAATTTATTAGAGGAATGGGTAAACTTGTTTAAAAATAAATAGTGATTTATTTTTAAAGGATGTGAAGAGAAGTATATTTCCCTGGATAGCCAAGTACGTTTTCAACGTAATTTTTTTTAAATATAAGTTATGTTGTTTTAAAAAACATGTTTATAAAATTTATTATTTCTAAATGTTTAAATTCTAAAGTAAGTATATTTTCAAATCTATTATCGTAGTAATTATTTAAAGGTAACCTGGTATTTTGTTTTAAAAAGAGAAAAACTAGTTTTGTATTTTATAAAGGAGCCTCACTTTAAATATTCCTAAAGTATATATATTTTTAATAAAGTATTGAAGTAGTTTTCAATTTAAATGCAAAGTATATTTTATAAATAAGTGTTTTAATTTTTTTTTTAAAAATATAAAGTTTTGTACTTGGTGTTTCGGTGGAAATAAATATTTGGAAATTCATTCCATGAAGAGAGTGTGGTTTGAAAACTGTTTTAAAAAGGATTGAAAATAGAAATATATCTTGCGAAGATATTTTGAGGATTAATAAATAATTTGGTGAAATTATTTATGTTGGATGGTTGTTTGTGAATGTTAATTGATAGTTAAAAAACCGACTATTAATATTGGCCAATGCGCCAATCGTTTCGAAGAGACCGGGACGGGATTAAATTCTCGAAAACCACTTCGATCCGGTTTGTACGTTTTCGTAGGGAAAACAAGTTCGGAGTTGAAGATGGAGCAGTGAAGTGCAAGGGCTAGTCGCTACTAATCCTGAGGTGATTCCAAAATGGATGTAGTAGGAGTAGTGCTTTCAGTTCCATTCGAACCCGGAACAGACTTGTATGGATGAATGCTTTCGGAATATCGTCAGGTGGACGATGGGCATTCTAAGTGATATGTTCTAAAAAGGTAACGCATAGCCTCAAGCCTCATCAACCGAGAATGACTGAAAATCAGGGATTATGTAGCAAGGCTAAGTGGGTAGCGCCCATTAATGTGAGGTCATCCCTGTCTAGATGTCCCTTTTATTCGGCTTAGTGGTGCGGTTGCTGATCCCAACCATGGGGTAATCTTACTCGGGATTATCCAATAAGGGGTAGTTTCGGTCTTGTGTTGCAGGGGATTGGGAGTAATCCTCGGTACGGTGATCTAGGCCACGTACTGTGACAGGTGGTACCCCGGTGCCTAATCATTAGTAGGAAATCTATTTTCCCTATGCACTTGTAACGATTCCGAATTTTAATTAATTTTAAATTGATAATTAATTTCATTTTTGAATAAAAATTTGTGTAATAATTGGTAATTGATATAAAATAATAAATTAAATAAATACAATGTAAATACAAGACGATAAGTATTTGAGTTGAAAATAGCAATTTATTTATATTACAAAGTACAAGAACAAAGAAATAAAATAAATATCTTAAAATTTTGGTTATGTAAACTATAAAGCATAAAGTAAACATATATATGAAGTATTGCAAAAGAAAAGAAACAATATATTCAAGTATGAACAATAAAAGGTTAAGCATGTAAAATCAAATTTGATGAGAATGATAGTATGTACAAACGAATAAAGTATAGATATGATAAAGTGAAACAAGACAAAATAAAAATTGAAATAGCAAGTATGTTTGCTGTGTAAAAGAAAACAAGAAGCCTCAACCTGAAAAATAACTCACCAGTTAAACCTATCGTCATAACAAAACAAGAAAAGAAAATAATAATAATATATGTAAATAAAGTAAAAGCATAGGTAGGCAAGTATAATGTGTTGCCTGTAAGTAGTATGCAAGGCCAGAATAAACAAGGACAAGTAAGAATGGAATGAAGTAAGGAAAAAGCAGGATGTATACAAGTATGTACAAATAAAAAATATAAATATCATCTCAGCCATGACCTGTTGTACAAACAAAGATATCACCCTGTACAAGAAAATTGCATTACTCTGTACACTTTTCTTTTATATACATCAACTTCTTCATTTCATCAGTTCGTTCCTTCAAGCTAAGAAAATCTGAAGACAATATCATCTCAAACTTAAAACAAAATTTGCTTTGAACAAAACAACAAGAAGATCAAAAAGGGGGTTCAGCTAACAGTTTTCAAAAGAAAATCATTCTCTGTTCAAAAAAAAACTTTTACGGTGAGTAACTTTTTTTAAAATACTTAAGTTATCTGGTTGCTTGAATTAAGTATGAAGATAATCAAGTATCTGTGTTTATATATTGTTGAAATGTTGTGTATGTGTAATATATGATGAATGTATGTGTGTTTAACCTATAAGACATCTCTGTATTAAATTTCCAAGCTCAAGTTGATTTAAAATCCATATTCTCTTGAATCAATTGTTGATAGAATTTAATTTAAAAACAAAAAAAGTTTTTGTTATATCATGGATTAGAGTTTAAAATTATAAACCTGCTCTGGGAAATAAATAGAATAGTAAAGCTTGAGTTTTGTAAAATCTCAAACTTTAAAATTTCTTAGTTCAGGTATATAAACTAAGACCTTATACTAAATCATGAATTTTAAAGTTAAAATCATAATTTTTAGATAGACGAGAGAAGAACATTTTGGGAATGTAGAAATTTCATAATATTGGCAACCTCTGGCAATCCACTGTCTCGTGATGATCGAGGCTTGGGCTAGTGATAGAGGGACGAACGTGCGTTCTTGGAAAAATAGTGAGAGGATGTGAAGTTCATCGTGGAAGCGGTGGCGTAAGTTTAAGTCTGTAAACCTAATTTTTGAGTGAAGGGGAAATTCGTACACCACATACTCGTTCGAGCATCGAGTTGCTCGTGGTTTTGGGTACTGGTGGCTGGATGGTCGACGAAGTCGAGGTTGGGAGCTCGAGGCGTCTGGTGGTCGGAGCTCTGAGAAAGAGGCATTGACAGGTTTTGGAATCTGGTTGTAGTTTTGGGTTTCAGGTTTTGTTTGAACTCGAATTTGATTTCGAGTTATGGGATGAATGATCTGCTGCTTGTGTTAGGGTGTGAGGGTGATTGTCGAAGTGGGATGATCGCCTAAGTTGATCGGAGGCGATCAAAGCCACTGTGCATGTGCATGGTGGACATTTCTGGTGATGTTGATTGTTTTGGGTTGGGCAGACATTGGAACTCGAGTTCTTACTCGAGTCGTTTAGGGTTGTACTCGATTACATTTGAATTTGACTCGAAGTTAAATCAAGGGTCTCGGGTAAAGGTTTAGCTACGGGTTTAAAACCTGTTCTATTTTCTAAAATTTAAATATGAGTTTAAAAATGTAGAGTTAAGGTTTAAACAAGTTTTAAATCTAGAATTAAAATGGATTCAAGTTAAATTTGAATCTTAGCTAGAAATAAATAATGTTTTCATATTCAAAATTATTAAATAACCTTAAAATGGTTAGTTGTTTAAAAGTGTTTTTTAAAAAGAATTTGACTTTAAATTGGAGTTTGAAATGTAAATAAATGATTTAAACAAAGTTTAAATCAAGGGTTTTAAATTGGATTCAGTTTGAATTTAAATTCTAGTTTTGAAATAAATTAAAGTTTTATAAATATTAATTGTCTTAACAATTTTGAATGTTAAAGAAAAATTTAAATGTTTTGAATTAAACACAGAAATTTGGTTTACGCTCTTTTAAAATTTCTTTTATAAGATATGAGTATTCTTTAACATGTGTTTTTAAAGGTTTTAAATTGGTTTTAAACTTTGTTAAAGATAAATGGATTTCCATTTTAAATCTTAAAATTTAAAATCAAATTTTAAAAGTAAAATATAAAAGTAAATTGTTTTTAAGTACCTTGTTAATAATAATTTGATTCATTAATAAGAAAAAATGTTTTATCCTTAAAATAAATGAAGATTAATGATTGTAATTATTAAGTCAATTAAAATGGATAAATTGTTTATTTAATTAATTAATGATTCGGATTTATTGAATAAGTACCTAAAGATTTAGATTAATTAATTAAGGTTAAAGATTAATTAAGTAGGAAATAAATAAATTTGTAAATTTAGGATAATTAATTTGATATTGATTAATGATTTAAAGTTGATTAATCAAGTGATTAAGCAAAAATTTAATTCAAGGAAATTAATTAAGGTAATTATTTGAGAACAATTAACTTATTAAAGATTAATTTATTAATGAAAGTAATTGAGAAGTAATTATTAATTAAGGAGTAATTACTTAGTTATTGCAATTAATTAAGAATAATTAATTAAGGATTAAATTATTAATTAAGGGTTAATTAATGATTAATTAAAAGATAATTTATTAAATGTTTTGTAATTAATTGATTATTAATTTACCATGACTAGCAAATTTATTCATAGAAATTAATCTGATTTAAATTAATCAGATAATTAAACCGATCCTACTTATGGATGTTTTGATTATATTGGATGTTGAATTGTTTGATATCCTTGATATCTAATGCTTTGTGATATATCCTGATTTATGTTGTGATCGGTAGTGTAATTAATTATCAGTGATGTAATTTATTATCTGTGATATATACACATGTGATCTGTGAATGAAAGATAAGCATTATAGTTTATACCGCTTATCAACTATATTTCTGTATTTTGATCTGTGAGGATTGAATGATGTTGCACTATTGTGTTAAACCCCTGGACTACACCATTCACACACAAATATGGATTGCACGAGGAAATCGGTTAAGTCACAGATTTTTCTATTACTTGATTCCAAATGGCTTTGGAAATGAATCGGGTTAAATGTGGAAAGCTTTTGAAATGGAATTTTCAGGATAAAATTTATTTTTGAATAATTTGATAAAGTTTTGATTTAAATAAATTGATTTAAATTTGAATTCAAAATATGAAATTGAATTCTATGATTTGAAACTAGGGATTAAAGATGTTATACTAGTTATATATTGGTTAAACCATTTTAAATGTATTGATTTAATATTGTGTTGACTTATTGGTTGAGTGGAATATGAATTCTGATCGAGTAAGTTGGCCACTATTAGAGAAGAGTTTATAAACACCTGACACGATAAATTGATGCAGTATTGTTTTAAAGGTGGGTGAATGAAATAATTTTGCCCAAAAATATATTTTGGTATAAAAGGAATATTTTCTTAAATTGTTATATAACTTGGATGTTTGAATGACAATATTTTAAACAAATAAGATTTATAAAAAAATTGGAATGACTTGGATAATCAAATGGGAATTTGTATGATCATAAATTATACAAATGAATTATAGTTAAATTTGATTTAAATCAAATTTGAAAATTTAAAATCCCGGAGATTTTGGAAGTGTTTTTTTCGAAGTGTTTTGAAGATAAATAATAGCATTATTATTTTAGAAGTATTTCTGAAAGGAAATTGTTTCAAATAAATTTTGGGAAGGGGCATAGCGTTGAACTCACTTTAGTCGCTAGAAAATAACTTCGGTGATGACTGCAGCATCATCGATGTTCATTTTCGAGTTTCTAAGTGACGGATTGCTGTCAAATTGATTTGTTCAGAAAAAAATCTGTTTGTTTTTGAAATTTCAAAGGAAATTTGTTGGGGACAAAAACCAGGATTGATTTAAAACTTTGAGAAATGTGATTTTGGGATAATGGTGGTTGTAAAATGATTTGAACCAAAAGCCGGGTGTTTGAAATCCTCGATCCTTATTTGAATTGAAAATCCTGATGGGGTAAGCTATAAATTTGTAAAGTTGAGATGATTTTTCAATAAGGGAGGAAAATATGAGCTATGAATGTTGGAATTAAAATTTAAAGTGAAAAGTTAAATAAATTTAATTTGGAAATTTTAAATTGTGGAAAATTTAATTGATGATTGGAAGAAATAATTAGTAAATCCTGAATGTGATTGGAATGAGAAAATTAAAATTAAATTTGGATTGAAAAATTAAATTAATTAGAATTAAATTAACTTAAGCAAAGTTAATAATAATAAATTGGATTTGAAATAAGTTGAAAGGATTTGGAATGAAATTAAGGTGAATTGTGTGCGATTGTATTAAATGAAATTAAGTCCTTGCGTAACAAAATTCAAAAGAATGGTATGTAGCTAAATTTAGCTGGAGTTAAGTTGGAATAAAATTTGAATTGAAGTAAATTCAGTTGAGTTATAGATAATATTGAATGAAATAAAATTCTTACTTAAATAATTAAGCGTAAACTAAGTAAGCATTGAATTGGAATAAATAAGCTTCGAAAGCTTATAAAAGAATTGAAATAAAAATATAATCCCTAGTTAAAAGTAAAGTGAAAATGTGATTGACTGTAAATGGATGGAGAAGTATGAATACTAATAAGTGTGTAGCTTATAAAATGTAAAAAGGGAATAAATAAGCCGAATAAATGTGTTGGAATTTTGGAAAATGAATAGAAAACCAAACTGGAATTATAAAAAAAAAATTGAACTCGGGAAAATTTAATGAAGTGATTTTTGTAATAAAATCGAATGTTGATTTAAAAGTTGGAAGTAAGCTAATTAGCTAAATAAATTATTTGATAGAGTATGTTAATAAAATTTAACTCGGTTAAATAAAATGGATTGTAAGTTAATAATTAAGTTTGGAAATAAACTCGAATTATAAATAGAATTCGACTTGGATTGATAATGAATTAAAATAAGTGGAGATGTTGTAAAAATAAAATGGAATTGGATTATAATAGAAATGATTTAAGTTACAAATATAATCCAATTCGAGTATAAATGAGTTAAGTATGTGCTTGAATATTATTTTGATAAATTGAGAAGGTGAATTAAAATAAAATGGATGGGCTAACTGAATTAAATGGAATTTGATTAGATGATAATCAAATAGAAGTGAACTTAAGTTTGAAGTTGGAATAAATTGAAGTAAATTAACTTAAGTTAAAAATAATTAGAAGCTCGACTTCGAGTAAGAATGGAAGTCCATTAAATAACAGCTTGGGTTGAATTAATTTGGGAATGGTTAGTAGTGTACAAGCATGGAATGTGTCGAGCTAAATAAAATGGTTGTGAATGAATTAAAATGGAAGGACTTAAATAAATTGAGTCGAAATCAATTAAAATTGGTTATAAAACTTAAGTAATTATTTATTCACATGGATATCATCAAATTGCATAGAATGAATTGTCATTTGACGTAAACGAAGGTAATTAAGTTACTATGAGTTAATAGAGATTAAATAAATTGATTTTAAGATCAATTGAAGTGAATATGAGTTGTTTTGCTTAAAAATGAATTGAATGCAAGCAATTGATTTGTAAGCCATTCAAATTGAATTAAGTTGTATACGAATTGGTTGTAACAATTAAAATTAATGTCGGTACCCTATAAGTTGTTATAAATATTGTTTAACCCGTATTACTTATAGAAGCTCATATGTTTCCTAGTTAAATATGTAAAATGTTGTTAAGTTACATGATTTTGGCACTTATATATTTGAATTGAGTAAGTACAGGTAACGGGAAGACGTTTGGATTGATTTGAACGTGCTAATTGCTAAAATAATAATCCTCTTGCATAAAAATGCTAGATAAAGGTACGTCTACGCAATAAAAATAGGAAATATGAACTGTTTTTGTTTTTCCGACCGTGTGGGTCGATGTATATATATTTTTATCTCTTGTCAAATTGCAAAAGCTCCTCCGTACAAAGGAGACTCTGCCAAAAAATTTCGAAAATTTTGGGAGTTAGAAAATTTTTGAACATTTTTGGAATTTTTTTTATTAGCAACAAAACGATTTCAAATTGGAATTGAAATAAGGGATTTCGAAAATGGAAATTGAAACTAATGGTTTAGCTGGAACTAAAGGATTTGGAATGTGAATTTGGGATTTTTTTTTATTTCAGAGGATAAATTGAAATTTGCTCGGCAAAGGTATGTATTTAAATTAATGTATGAAATTTGATGATTTTCTAGTCTAGCCACTTGGCTTTTGTTTTCTTTTAAAATCTGGGGGCCTGTAGAGGCATTTTGTTGTTGTACCGAGCTAGCCGCGCAAAGGAGACGCTGGCAATTTTTTTCTGGAAATTTAGAGAGTTAGAAAACTTTTAAGAAAGTTTTGATATTTTAAATTTGGATTTAAATTTAAATTTGAATAAGTGGAGTAAATAATGTTGTTGGAAACTATGGAAGGTTTTGGAAAGTTGGTTGAAGTAATAGTGGGTCTTTAATAAAAGAGATGTTATGGCAAGTTGATAAAACTGTTTGGTTTTGGAAAATAGTAATGGATATTGGATCATTTTTCTTAACTAGCAATTTCGATGACGAAATTCTTTTAAGGGGGGAGGAATGTGACGACCCGGAATTTTGGACAATTTAAATTGAAATATTTAATGGATTTTAAATATTTAAAGGTTAATTTTTAACTTGAATTCAAATATCACTATTTATTTGATAATTAAATTTTTAAATTAAATAATTTGAAGTTGGGTAAAATGTGAAATCTGGAGTTTTAAGCCTGTTAAAAATAATTTAAAGGCTTGAAAAATTTATATTGATAGTTCTGAAGATAATAAAAACTTTTAAATTGAAATTGGAAGTGACTCGTTCGGTTTTAAAAATATATCGTTTAAATTGGTATTTAAAAATAGCCTTCCGAGGCATAGTCTCGGAATTCGACGAAACAAGTTCCATTGGATCCGTAATATTGTATTATTATCGATTTCAATTTTCGTAACATTTGGAGTTGTTGTGTGAGCGTACAATATACAGCCACGCTAAAATCTGTATCGAAAATTTAATATAATAACTGGGTTCAAAAAGCTATCTTCTCCATACGATCGAACTAGGACTCGAAACATTTTTCATTGTGTTTGGAATAGGGGTATAACATTATTAACGCCTAGTAGTACGACTCGATAGGATGTCAAGATTTTAAGCTACCTAAATCGAGACGGTTTAAATTTAAATTTAGATATAATATTTGACCAGTCAAATTTCCTTTCACTTCAAAACTTTTTCCCATCGCTTCAGAACACTGTAGCTTGTTAACTCGAGCAAGCTAACATCTTCTCTTGTCTTCCCCGTTTCCTCTTTAAACCACGTAGCAGATGGATCTAATGAAAAAACGACTGAGCATAGTTTTGTATAAAAAATAATAATAAAAACAAATCAATCAATTCAGATATAGTCGCGATTTCTTTCCACCCCTCAATTTCATTTCCGAATTCACGCAGTAATAAAAAGAGAGAGAGAGAGAGGGCCGCTCGCGAGCACGTGGCACAAGGGGGAGATTGTGAGAAGTATGCGGTTGCTAGAGGGGGAAGCAAAAGCGCTCGCGCGCGAAGGAAGATCGAAGTTTGAACTCGAGGGTGGCGCATTGGGTCGACTGTCTGGTCGAAGGGGACGGAATCGAAGGGAAAGCGACGCGGAGGATGTGGCATGCTCTGGTGAAGGCGCTCATAAGCGCATGCGTGGTTAATGTTTCGCGTCATGGTCACGATTCGACTAAGTCGATGGGATTTGGGGCTGCGATGTGAAGTTCAACGATTTTTGGGGTGCGCGTGGGAACGTTGGGTCGAGGAGCACGATCGAGAAAGGACGAGTGGCGGTAGTTGGCATCAGAAGGTTCGAGCTTGGTTGTGACGATCTTGGAATAGGCGATGTTAGCTGTGAGGTATTTTAGCATTTATTATGAATGTTGATTCATCAGTAAAGTTAAAATACATATATGAATATATTAGGATTCAGAGGGAAATTCATTCTAGCTACAAACTATTTAATTTAAATGGGTATAAATAAACAGAAAATGCATATATATAGGTAAGATTTAAAAGACAAGAAAAAAAAAATTTACTGCAGAGGAATTATTTATTTTGGTTATTTACTGGAAAATATATACAGTGACATATATATGCATATATATATATATATATATATATATATATGTACAGTAGAACAATTCTATTTTAATTTAATACTCATACATATATATATATATATATATATATATAGATAAAACATTAAATATACATATATAAGATTTTAGAAAATATAAGAAGTTTATGTAAGAATAAGATTTTTAAAACCCATATGGATTATTTTTATATATACAGTTTGGAAATGGAAAGAAATAAAATACAATTTACTAGTTTATTTCAAATAATTTATTAAGGTGATTAATTTGTTAAATTAAATAATTAGTTTAAAACCAAATTATTAGTTTAAATTAAATAAGTAAGTAGTAACTAATTGTTCGATCAATTCAAATATTAATAAATTGTATAAATATTTATACAAGGTCAATAATCATGGAATCAAATCGAGAATGAAGTGGATTTGCAAATTTAAGGGGCAAAGGCGAGTTAATCTCACTCTTCTAGATTGTTATTTAAATTTAAATGGTTAAATTTAAATAATTGGTTGAATGGTTGAATTGATTTGATGTGCTATATTATATATAGTAGTGTATAGTATATATTGGAGTGATTGATTTCTCGCATTATATAGCGGATGAGACCCTATGCGCCGCATAATAGCGGATGATGTTATATTAATCCCATATACTGCGATATTCCACTTCGAAGTGGAATTGGTATTTTATATTATGCTAATATCTGTGGATGCAGGGAAACAGGTTGGAGGGATCCAACTAGATTCCTCAAAATTTTCCATATTGTTCTAATAATTCTGTATCATGATTATTTAGTATTCTGTGGTGAATTTCATTGATAATTGGGATATTGGATGCTATGGTTGAAATTAATATATTTCGGTATACCGAGTTATCAAAATCTATAGAATTGGATTTTTGAAAAGAAAAAAATAAAAGAGAAAATCTTTAAGTAAAATAAATATAGAAGTTTGAATAAATTGAAGGATAAATCGGAAAGAACAAAAGTGAATTTTTATTTAAACAAATAAAATTCCAAATGTGGGAAAGGGGATTTTGAATAAAGAGAGGAGCAATGAATTTAAAACTTAAGTGAGATTGTCTAAAGGAATAAAGAATTTATTTTAAAATCCAAGATTTAATTTTATTTAAAAAATAAAGAAGGAATTTGGAAAATGGGTATGAGATTGGTATTTTTCAGTTAAAAGATTTTAAATCATAAGTGAGGATTAAAAATCTGAGGTTAATGGGATTTTGATGTAAATGAGTAAGTAAAGGGATTTATTCCATAATAGAGTAATTTGGAAATCAATTTGAAGATTGATTAAGTGTTTAAAACCGAGATTTTTAAAAAGAGAAGTGAGACTTGAAATTTATAAACTGGATTTATAAGAAGTAATATATTAGTGCATATTTGGAAGAATAAATTCATGGTAGGAATTTATTAAAGGAATGGGTAAATTTGTTTAAAAATAAATAATGATTTATTTTTAAAGGATGTGAAGAGAAGTATATTTTCCTGGATAGCCAAGTACGTTTTCAACGTAAATTCTTTTAAATATAAGTTATGTTGTTTTAAAAAACATGTTTAGAAAATTTATTATTTCTAAATGTTTAAATTGTGAAGTAAGTATATTTTCAAATCTATTATCGTAGTAATTATTTAAAGGTGGCCTGGTATTTTGTTTTAAAAAAGAAAACCTAGTTTTGTATTTTATAAAGCAGCCTCACTTTAAATATTCCTAAAGTATATATTTTTTTAATAAAGTATTGAAGTAGTTTTCGGTTTGAATGTAAGGTATATTTTATAAATAAGTGTTTTAGTTTTTTTTTAAAAATCTAAAGTTTTGTACTTGGTGTTTCAGTGGAAATTAATATTTGGGAATTCATTCCATGAGGAGATTATGGTTTGAAAACTGTTTTCAAAAAGGGTTGAAAATAGAAATATATCTTGCGAAGATATTTTGAGGATTAATAAATAATTTGGTGAAATTATTTATGTTGGATGGTTGTTTATGAATGTCAATTGATAGTTAAATAACCGACTATCAATATTGGCAAATACGTTGATCGTTTCGAAGAGACCGGGATCGGGATTAAATTCTCGACAACCACTTCGACCCGGTTTGTACGTTTTCGTGAGGAAAACGAGTTTGGAGTCGAAGATTGAGCAGTGAAGTGCAAGGGCTAGTCGCTACTAATCCTGAGGTGATTCCAAAATGGATGTAGTAGGAGTAGTGCCTTCGGTTCTGTTCGAACCCGGAACGGACTTGTATGAATGAATGCTTTCGGAACATCGTCAGGTGGACGATGGGCATTCTATGTGATATGGTCTAAAAAGGTAACGCTTAGCCTCGAGCCTCATCAACCGGAAACGACTGAAAATCAGGGGTTATGCAGCAAGGCTAAGTGGGTAGTGCCCATTAGGGTGAGGTCATCCCTGTCTAGATGTCCCTTTTATTCGACTTAGTGGTGCGGTTGCTAATCCCTACCGTGGGGTGATCTTACTCGGGATTATCCATTAAGGGGTAGTTCCGGTCTTGTGCTGCAGGGGATTGGGAGTAATGCTCGGTACAGTGATCTAGGCCACGTACTGTGACAGGTGGCACCCCAATGCCTAGTCATTAGTTGGAAATCCATTTTCCCTACGTGCCTGTAACGACTCCATTTTTCGACGCTCGAAAATCGACATTAATACATCCACTGTATCGACTGCCGACAATCGAATGCTGGAAAACTGAATTGTTAGGGTTAAAGAAGAAAAGGTAGAAGAAGAAGAAAGAAGAATCAAACAGAAACCATAACAGAATCTCACATATCGCAGTGGAACAAAATATAATAGATAAATGAATATCTTTAAAACAAAGAACTATATCAGTTATTACATTACATCACATTACATTACATTATCAGAGTTTACAACAACAAACAGCGGAAAAGAAATACTATATACTAGTTGATACGCCATGTCATCCAACTCTCTACAGCAACTCCTGAATTCCAGAATATCCTGATAACCTGACTCTTGACTGCCCGTGTGGAAATTGGTGGGCACCCAGAGTTTAGAAAGGGAACAATAAACTCAAAGTCAGTCATGTGACTGATGTGAGAACTTAAAACAGTTTATCTTAAAAAACAAACAAGGAAATATTTTTATATAGATTCGCAATGCTTTTAGAAAATGTAACTACCAGAAGGCCTCCTGCGCACACACACACACAATGCAAACGCAGAATCAGAGGAGATTTCTCCTTATGATAGTCAAACATGCTTGGTATGCAAATTCCTTTGATATTATTACTATAAGTGCAACGTGCAGAAAACAATTCGAAAATATGATATAAATCTTAGCCAACATACGACCATTATCGTATGCCTATTATAACTACCATGTTCAATAGCAGGTTACCGCCACATTCCATGGCAGGTTATATAACTAAAATCGTACAGAGTTCGTATTGTTTCTTTGGATTTCCAACTAATGATCAGGCCAAGGAACTTCTCATTGCCACATGGGTACGCCTCTAGAAGGGTGCCCCGAGAACCTAACCGGATCTCCACCAACACAAGGTCGGGTTACCCCTAGCTGGGTAACTACTGACACGAGTATGCCATCCCTCGATCGTAACCGATCTATATCCCGGGATTCACCAACAACCACAAAATAATAAGTTTGCAGCAACAACATAGGTTAAGTATCTGGGCTCCATACCATGATACCACCTCTATCCAGAAGGAAATAACATACACTAAGGGGGCGCTATCCCCTAATAACCTTGCCACATCTTTCTTGTTGTTTTGACCACATCTTTCCTGTTTTTTGAATGTTGCTGTGATGATTCTTGTATTAAAGAGCAGGTTTATACAAATTTTTTGAATTTCCAATTTATTCACTGTAAATTCTCCAAGAAAGGGGGTTTCCAAATTGCTTCTAATAGTGAAAAAGTTAGAAATTTCCTCTGGGAAGAACTTGAAATTTTAAATTTGAATTTAAGAAAGCTTTGGATTATAATGGGAGATTTCAATACTGTTTTACATCACTATGAGAAAAGGGGAGGTCTTCCTATTCCATTTAAAAAACTGGAATTTCTGAATAACTTCTTTATCAAAACTGGTTTAACTGAGGCTAATATCTTTGGTAATAAATTTACTTGGAAATCAGGTATTTTTAGAAATATTCATTGTAAACTAGATAGAATTCTTATTAATTATAACTTTGCTAATACTTTCCCTAAATATCAATGTTTTACTCTTCCTCAAGCCACTAGTAATCATACTCCTATTCATATCACTTTCTCTGACAATAAAAACTCTATGTGTAATTCTCCATTTAGATATGTTAATGGTTGGTCTTTTGAAAAGGATTACACAGAAGTGATCAAAAAAAGTTTTCTTCCTCCCTGCCATGGCTTTGCCCAATTAGATTTCAAAAAATTTCTTAAGCTTACAAAGGAAAATATGAAACATTGGAATAAAAACAGGATTAAAAATGACATCAACACAATTAGAAAAGAATATGAGTCTCTCCAAAACATTATTGATAATGATAGCTCAAACAGGTCTATTATCAATCATTTTTTCCAATGTCAGAACAAACTAAATAACAGTTTGCTTATGCAAGCTACCAATATTGGACAAAAAGCCAAGGTGGATTGGCTTACTAATGGTGACAAAGCTAGCAAATTTTTCTATGCCAAGATGACTAATAGAAAGAAAATCAATGACATAGGAAAGCTGCTAGATAGAAATGGGATTATCTTAAATGAAGCTTCTCAACTTGAGCAGTCTGCTATTATTTATTTTACTGAGTTATATAACACTGTTGATTATAAGAAGGAGTTCCCAATTATTGAGCCTAAATTTATTTTGAAAGAGAGTAGTAAAGACATTCTTCTTGCTCCTATTGTTTTAGAAGATATAAAAAAATTTGTATTCAATTCCAAGGATGATAAAAGCCCTGGCCCTGATGGGTTTGGGGCAAAATTTTACAAAATCCACTGGAATGATATTAATTTCAAAATATTAGAGACTATTAAAGAATTCTTTGCTACTGGTAAACTTTTGAAAAGTTTTAATCATACTTTTATTACTCTAGTTCTTAAAGTTAAAATGCCGTTAGAGCTTAGCGGTTATAGACCTATTTCATGCTGCAACTTTATTTACAAAATTATTGCCAACATTTTAAGTAATAGAATTAAAATATTTTTAAAACATTTAATCTTTGAAAATCAGTGTGCATTCATCCCTGGTAGTTATTATTGAAAATAACCTTTTGGCCCATGAAATCATAAGAGACTTTAACAAGAATTGCAGAAACAAAGTTTGTATTAAAATTGACATTCACAAAGCTTTTGACAAAATAAATAGAGCTTTTATCATTCACATGATGAAACAACTGGGTTTTCATGAAAAATTTTGTTGTCTTGTTAAAGAATGTATTGATACCGCTTCATTTTCTATCTTAATAAATGGTTCTCCTAGTGGGTTTATTAATAGTAATAGAGGTATTAGGCAAGGGGATCCCCTTTTCCCGTACTTATTTGCTATTGCTATGGAATTTTTTACTATTCAGATGGATGCTGATCTTTTAAATGGAAATCTTAAACCTTTTAACAGGGTTACTCCTAGTATTACTCTCTTATTATATGCTGATGACCTTCTTTTGTTTGTAAATGCAGACTTGAAAAGTGCCTTCACTATTAAAAAGCTCTTTGAAAGATTAAAAGAATATACTGTTCTCCAAATCAATGAAAGTAAAAGCAAAGCATATTTCAGCAAAAATTGTGTAAACAAGGAGGAAATTATTAACATTCTTAACATTCAAGAAGGTCAACTACCAGTCAAATATTTGGGGCTACCCCTCAGTTCAAATCAGCTCACTACTAGAGACCGCTCAAGACTTTGTAACATCATTCAAGAAAAATTAGAAAATTGGTCCAGTAGACTTTTATCTATAGCTGGTAGACTTGAGCTAACGCACACTGTCATCACGGCTATCTTAATGTTCTGGATTCAGACTCACAACATCCCAATTTCAATCATTCAAAGAATTGAAAAAATGTGTGCAAATTTCATATGGAAAGGAAAGCATCATAAAATTTCTTGGGATACTATCTGTAAACCAAAGGAGTATGGGGAGTTGGGGATAAGAAATATTAAGGACCTTCAAGAAACTTGCAATATGAAACACTTTTGGAGATTTGTTGAAGGAATTTCTCTTTGGTCAAAATGGATGAAAAATAAATATGTTAAAAACAAAAACATTTGGACCATGCCTGCTGAAAGCTTCAATTCTAGCTCATGGAAAAATATATTAAAAAGCAGAAATATTGGCATAAAACTATTGGAAAGGAGTTTCAAGGATGGTAAAAGTACTAGCCTTTGGTTTGATCCTTGGATCAATGGAAATTCATTGATTAGCTTATTAGGCTGGAATAACTTGATAAATTTTGGTGGTGCTAATCTAAAAGTTGATCATATTATTCAAAATCATACTTGGAATGCTAATATTCATCCTGCAACTTCTATTTTCAAAAAGATTATTGAAAACATTGCAATTGATATAAATTTGGGAGAAGACTGCTGGAATTGAAAACTTTCAAATAAAGGCAATTTTTCGTTCAAATCTACTTGGAATTTTATAAAAGGTTTCGATACAGAAATAGAATGGCACACTGTCATCTGGAACAAAGCAAATTGCCCAAAAATGGCACATTGTGCCTATTTTGCTTTATTAAAAAGGCTTCCTACCAGAGATAGATGTAGCAAATGGTTTAAAAACAGTGAAACATATTGTCTTCTTTGTAAAAACGAGAAAGAAACATCAGAGCATATTTTCTTTGATTGTGAATTTTCCAGACATATATGGCATATTGCCAAAAATAAGCTCAATTTCACAACTCAAAACATCAAGGAAAGTATCAAATTCATAAAAGAAAATCTCAAAGTCAAACCAAAGAAATTTAATGAAGCCTGCATAATGCTCACTACTGCAGTCTTTTTCATATGGAAAGAAAGAAATGCCAGATTGCATACCAAAAAAGAATCTGATGTCATTCAAATTTGGAAAACCATAGAATCAAATTTCAATATTTTACTTCATAAAGACTTCTGCAAAAGAAATCACCATCATCTTTCCTTCTCAGAAATCATTGATCCTCAAAATCCTGAAACAATGGTTGAATCATACTTACAAAATGGAAAGCTCAATAATTTCTTCCATAGATTTCATCCTCAGACTTCTAATCTGAGATATTCCCACTTGAGGAGGGATTCCACTCCTGCCAACACCACAGTCTCTGGAGGCGGCCATTTCGCTCCCAATACCAGAGAATGTCTCTGCAAGGGAAGTAAACAGAACGTTAATTTAAATATTTTTTCCAATTCTATCACTCAGGAAAATTACAATAATGTTTGCTTACCTGATATTGGCAGGAATTACCGCGCAACAAAGAAGGAGGTGTTGAATATGAGGGTTCCCCTATATCATGATAAAACAAATCAATTAGTTACCAACCTTCTTATGGTCGACAAATATCACTATATCAGTAATCTGAATGACAATATTTATCATATATCTGAGTGGAGCAGAGGAGATTGTAGCAACTTATCTGACAAAGTGGAGAAGGCGGCAGTCTTTGGAGCAAAAAGGAACGAGCTTTACTGCAAGGATGATCCTCGGACTGTTCCGAATGACAAAATCAACTGCAATGGCAGCAAAACGCTCCAGATTCCCAACCCCAAAAATAATTTGGAAGTCAACAACATCCTTCAGAGACCCAAAGATCTCAAAGATCAAAGCTTCGCAAAGCTTATGAGAGACCGAAATGATTCTCCTGTTGCAAAAACTCATTCAAACCTCCAACTTGAGTTAGATGTCAACAATATCAATCAGAGACCAAATAAGCTCGTAGATCTCAACGCTGCTAAGCTCAAGGACAATCGAGGCGATCCTACATCTGCTAAATCTTATTGGGATTGGAAGCCTCCTTGATTTTTCAATATTTTGGCAAAATCGCTAGAGGATTTGGATCTGCCATGATTTTTTATTTGGTGCGTCTTGTTTTATGGAGGCGCTTGTTTTTGTCGTCCCGTGTTTTTTAGGGTTTCATTGTTGAGAAGGGTTGTGTAGTTACGGGTATTGTACCCGGTACTATCTTTTGGGCTTGGGCCTTTTAATATCTATCTGTTTCAAAAAAAAAGTGTCTTTTATAGCGACATATAGCCGCTATTAATCACAATCATAGCGGTTTGATAAGCTCTGTATATGACATGTTATAAAAAACTGTTGAATATTTATAACACAAAATATGCCGTTATAGTTGAGCTTAGTTTTATAACGCAAATACGCCGCTATGGTACGTTAATTCAGTAGCTCATTATAGCCGCTATAATACAGCTAAATCTCAACGGAACTGGAAATCTTTATAACACCATTTTCCCGCTATAAAATATTTATTCAATGGCTCACTGTGATATATTTTTCAAAGTAAATCTTCATAAATGAATAAAGATTATAATCAACAAATATAACACTGTGATATATATTAAAACAAGTGCATGCTCAGATAGAAATGTGATATATATTTTTCATTACAGTGCACAAACATTAAAGCAAATGCATGAATTTTCAATCATTCTCAGTTGGTCATGAGGAATATCAAGAGAAGCATCTAGGACAGGCATATTATTGTCTTCAGGCACCATAAAGGAAGAGGAAGCATCAGTTAATTTAGGTACACTTGCATTTCCTTGTAATCGACGATCGGGGAGGCTTGTGTCACCTTCAAGAACAAAAAGTGAATTACTACAGTAACTTATGATGTTTGAAAGTTAACCAAGTAAATACAAAATAACAAGATAGAAAAGATATTTTTTTATTTTGTTATGATATCAAATTTGATCCATCTCCCCATTAATCAACAGATTATCTCAAAGTCCAGGAAACAAACATCTACTGAGCAGTAATATTATGCTAAGTTTAGGTGCTAAATTAACATGTGTTTTATTAAACTTAAAGATTTAGTTGTTAATAAACTCAATTCAACGCATTACCTTCTGAAAGCAAGCATTGATATCTTTTCCTTTTGACTTCAGATTTTTTTTTAATAGTCTCAAACCGTACATGGTGAACTAATGTGGCAATGATATAACTACTATCGAATTCGTATATATTTGTCAGAACAATTTACATCCATGTAATTAACAAATCTTTTGAGGTAACCAGTTTCATTCATTACATTACTGTTCCCAACTGCAAATTTATTAACCATAAAAATCTCCCCCACACCCCTCCCTCGTTCCCACCCATCCCCCACCCCCACCCCCACCCCCTTCCCACTCCCTCTCTCCCCACTTCTTTTTTTTTTTTTTTTTTTTTTTTTTTTTTTTTTGCTTTTCATGCAAAGTTATTTACAGTTGCAGTATCAACAAACTGACTGTACATTTCCACAATATATTTACCGCAAAATATTGATTCTTTCTAATTAAACCAAATGATGAATGTATAGCCAAAAATGACATACCAAGATCCTCGGTTGAAGTACTAACACCTTTTGTAGTACAAGCGGCCTTAGCATAAACTTTCTCGTGTGATGAAACTCGCTGCATCTTATAATGCAAAACCTTCTTTTCTGCATGGCAAATAGTAATGATGACAATCTTACTGGACAATTCAATTTCATAAATATGCAAAAACAAGTAACGCCTGGATGGTTTCCACTTGGCTGTGAGTCTGTGATATGCTAAATTACTTCAATAGGATAATTAGCATAACATGCACTCACAAAAATAGCAGTTAATTTTAAAATAACAAATATTCCATCATCATGGACGTATATTATATTGCAGAGCACCCATTTAACAAACATAACTTACCGTTCAGTGCTATACTAGTTAGCAATCTATAAAATGCACAAAAACCAAAATCTGAACCTAAAATGCTTTCATGTCATCTTACAATTTCTTTGCACCAAAATTTGGCATTAGATCTATAGAAGTGAGAAGCTAACCGAAAGAAAGTTAAATTCAAAAATATTAACATTGTCAAGAGACAGACCACATCATACCTTCTTGAAGGGCATCAATTGTTAACTGAAAATCCTGGCGCTCTTTCTCCAAAATGGACATCTTGCGTCTGCATTTAAAGAGGAAAAAAAAGGCTTTATAAAGGTTTCTGAGAACTTGATTAATTTGTTGCTGAGTTGGACCTATGATTTCAATGATTGTATAATATATGAACAGTTTAACAACAACAGCGCTATTAAGACACAGAGATATCTGAAACCATTGTAACAAAAGCAACTAATTATTTTATTTTGATTGACTTGAAGATTACCAATCTGATAAAATTCACAAGGTTCAAGCTTTTCAAGCTGCTTTGCAGAGGAGTCGTAGTAAAATAATCCGCTACCACCAAATTAAGAAGATAACCGCCGACATAATAATACCTAGATATACGACTCTTTCAGAATTTAGTAGTATAGGATTTTCTCAAAATAAAGTAATATAAAAGTCTTTCAATCAAGTTTTGGACAGAGCCTATTTTTGTAAATATGATTTTATCAAGTACATCTCCAAAAAAAAGGAAGAAGAAGAAGAAGAAAAACATCTGCAACCTTTTAACCCCTTTAAAGCCATAGACCCGTAAGTCAATATGAGTGATTGAAATAATAATTTCTGTTGTTAATGTGATTAATTTTTTAAAGACATTAAGTTCTTGCTATAAATATCATCTATATAAAAAAAAATATTGTACTGCAACTTCTAGCATCAATATGAGTGTGCACACGTGTGTGTCGCTCATCTAAAGTTGTTATTTAAAAATGTTAGAAGTTGTAAAATACTGAGCTGATCCAATTTTTATGACAGACATATACATGACATGTATACATATGTATGTGTGTAACACACACATGTGTATATATGTAGAGCGTATATATGTACATATGTGTGTATGAGGTAGTTTCTAGATCCCCATGTTTTATTGCCCACGGATCCACGTATTGAATTTTCATATAAAAAAGCATAGAATTGAGATAATTTTATGTATGTACTATTGTTACTATGTAATCATCTATACAAAAAAATTGGATCTTTTAAAACTTCTAACCGTTCACATTTACTATTGACGCAGCGGATAATTAACAAAACGTTATGGATCGATGAAAGTAGCAATCGGTGGATTGATGAATACCAAAATGCCCAAATTCGTTGATCCAAAGATACCGAATTCTAGCTATCTCTAACACGTTGATCGCGCACGATACCGTGAAAGAAGATCTTCAATTCTTTAAGCGTTGATCAAGCGCACTTGATTCCACGAATCAGCTTCAACAATCGTTGGTTCGAACGCACTCGAATAACCGAAAGTGGAGATAGGTGATTACACTCAACTACCAATTTAAGATGAAAGCACACAACAATCAACAAGAAATTTTATTCAAAAATCAACCACCTTCAAATGTACAACTCACGCGTATTTATAGTGTTTGACAACCGGTCCTTAAGTCGTACACGACTCATCCCCCACGACTCACGACTCACGACTTAAGGCTCTCGACTTAGCAACAACACCATACCCAAATTACAACACAACACATATAAGTCGGCAGCGACTCAACAGCTTCTCACACGGCATTACAATTATCCGACCAAAGACGAGACGACTCACGACTCATATGACCATACGACACATACATGTATCTCAACAGAACAAAGCACACGACATACAACTTAAACAGGCCACGACTCAACACTTTTTAGCATAACGACTTAACGACTCATGAATCAAGCGACTCACAGCAACTTCATCTCAACAACGCCTCAACCATAATACGACTCAACACTTAAGTCGTAGACTACTTAAAGACACGGCTCAAGAGACACAAACTCATCACAACACTTAGGTCGTATACGACCTATTATTCACGACTTAAAATACAACACGTTATGACTTAACATACAACGACTCAAGACTTCACCGGCTTAGCAAGTTGACTCGTTCTTCATTAAGTCGCGAAATCCATTAGGTCGTAGCCCCTCGTCTTCAGGCCAGTTAGGTCGTGGCCGACTCAAGACCGCTTTTTTAGGTCGTTGACTCGTGAACGACTTAAAACCTTTCCTTAGGTCGTGACCCATTAGAGTTAGGTCGTTAACCCGACACCATTCTCCTTCTGGCCTCCAGTTAGCTCGGCGACGACTCAAACCTTCTTCATTAACTCGTATTCCTTTCCCACGTGATTCCTTAAGTCGGAAACGACTTAATTCTACCCTCCTAAGTCGTGAACGACTTAAATACTTGCTCTTATCTCGTATACGACTTATCCTTCTAGCCTGGACTACATCATCCTCCTCTGGTTGAGAAAAATTTGTCCTCGAATTTGTAAATTCTTCCACATCAGATTGTCCATCTCCATAATACGACACAAGATGCTTAACATTGAATACGTCAGAAGTGTATACATCTTCCGGTAGCTTCAACTTGTAAGCATTTTCATTAATCCGTTTCACAACTTCTACAGGACCAATTTTTCTGGCTTTCAACTTGTTATAAGCGCCTACTGGAAAACGATCCTTCGTTAACACAGCATACACCAAATCTCCTTCGTTAAATTCAACATTTCGTCGCTTTAAGTCTGCAAATTTCTTATATTTCTCATTTGACTTTTCCAATCGTTCCTGAACGATCTTGTGACATTCAGTTAATTCATCAACAAAATCAACAGCTCGTTTAACTGTCCCCTTCGGTTGTGGTACTACCGTTAAGTCCAACGGTCCCTTGGGTAAATTTGAATATACAATCTGAAATGGACTGAATCCTGTACTACGATTCACTGCATGATTATGAGCAAACTCTGCCTGGCATAACTTCATGTCCCAACTCTTCAGATTATCCTGCACAAGACATCGCAACAAATTTCCCAATGATCTGTTAACAACTTCTGTCTGCCCATCAGTTTGCGGATGATAAGCACTACTAAATTTCAGCTTTGTTCCCACCATCTTCCACAAACTTAACCAAAAATGGCTTAAAAATCTGGTATCCCGATCAGAAACGATAGATTCTGGTAACCCATGCAATCGATACACCTCCTTAAAGAATAATTGTGCCACTCGAACTGCATCCGCTGTCTTCTTGCAGGAAATAAAATGTGCCATCTTCGAGAATATGTCCACCACAACAAATATAGAATCATTCCCCCTTTGAGTTCTCGGCAAACCCAAAACGAAATCCATGCTGATATCCACCCATGGTTTTGACGGTACAGGTAATGGCATATACAATCCCGCATTTGTCGTCGTTCCTTTCGAAACCTGACATATATGACATCTCTCCACAAACCTTTCAACCTCTTTCCTCATCGACGGCCAAAAGTAAGATTGAGAAATTAACTGCAAAGTACGATCTCTACCCACATGGCCTTCTTCATGTAGCTCCTTGATAATCTGCATTCTCAAACTGCTCTCAGGAATACATAACCGATTTCCTTTAAACAAGAATCCATCAACCAACACAAATTCATCCGAACTCCGATCCTTAACTTTCTCAACAAACTTTGCAAAGTAAGGATCCTCCTTAAACAATTCTGGCAATGATTCGAATCCCGTCACTTCAACCTTCAACGTTGTCAACAAATGACTTCTCCTACTCAAAGCATCAGCCACACGATTCGTTGCCCCAGATTTATGTTTCACGACAAAAGTAAACTGCTGCAAATAAGCAATCCATGATGCATGTCTCGCTGAAATTTTATCCTGCCCCTGCAAATGCTTCAAAGCTTCATGATCATTGTAAAGAACAAACTCTTTCTGAAATAGATAATGCCTCCAATGTTTAACAGCTTGCACAACAGCATAAAACTCAACATCGTATGTACTATATCTCATCTTTGCCCCTGATAACTTCTCACTGAAATATGCAATAGGTCTTCCACTCTGACTCAACACTCCTCCAATCCCAACCTTTGATGCATCAGTGTGTAACTCAAACAACAACTGAAAATCTGGTAATACAAGAATTGGTGCTATCATCAAAAGTTCTTTGATTCGTTCGAAAGCAACCCCTACTTCCGTCGACCAAGAAAACTGTTTCCCTTTCATACAATCAGTAACCGGTGCCATCACGCTACTGAAGTGTGGAATAAACCTTCGGTAGACTGATGCCAATCCATGAAAACTTCTAACTTCAGTGATAGTTCTCGGTTGTGGCCAATTTCTAATAGCTTCAACTTTACTCTGGTCCACCTGGATTCCCTTCTCAAATACAACATATCCCAAAAATAATACACTTCTCGTCATGAACACACATTTCTTCGTAGCTGCATAAAATTGTTCCTCACGAAGAATAATTAACACCTTTCTCAAATGCTTTACATGCTCCTCTGTGCTCGCACTATAGATTAGAATATCATCAAAGTAAACTACAACAAACTTCCCAATGTACGGTCTGAAAATTTGATTCATCACCCTCATAAATGTACTCGGTGCATTCGATAGACCAAATGGCATAACCAACCATTCATACAATCCTTCCCTTGTCTTGAACGCGGTCTTCCATTCGTCTCCCGGTCTAATTCGAATCTGATGATAACCACTCTTCAAATCAATCTTCGAAAAGATAGTAGCCTCACTCAACTGATCTAGAAAGTCATCCAACCTTGGCATAGGAAACCTGTAACGAACAGTAATCTTGTTCAAAGCTCTACTATCGGTACACATTCTCCATGTTCCATCCTTCTTTGGCACCAACAATGCTGGTACTGCACAAGGACTCAAGCTTTCCTGAACACGTCCCTGCTCTAACAACTCTTCCACCTGCCTTCGTAACTCTTCATGTTCCTTCGGACTCATTCGGTAATGTGGTCGATGCGGTAATACTGCTCCCGGAACAAGATCGATTTGATGTTGAATGTCTCTCAGTGGCGGAAACTCCTTTGGCAACTCTTCTGGAAATACATCTTCAAATTCTTCAAAGCTAGCTTTGCTTCTTCTGGAATTTCAACCTCTTCATGACTCTCTCGTCCAATCAACAAATAGACTTCAGGCTCATCTTCAACTTCCTTAACAAACTCCTTCAAAGATAGCAAAGTTTTCAGTTCTTCGATCTCTTCTAGCTTGCTTTCCTTCTGTTGCTGCTTCTTAGGAACTAAAGTAATCTTAGTACCTTCGAACATGAAACTATAGCTATTAGCACGACCATCATGTTGTACTGCTCTATCAAACTGCCATGGCCTGCCCAACAACAGATGACACACATCCATGTCTACAACATCACACCAAATTTCATCTTTGTATTTCTTCCCAATTGAAAAATTCACGCAAGCCCTTCGACACACCTTCACTTCACCACCCTTCCTTAACCATGCTAACTTGTACGGTTTAGGATGCTTTTCAGTTTTCAAGTTCAACTTCTTTACTGCTTCTGTAGAGATAATATTATCACAGCTTCCAGCATCAATAACGAACTTGCAAACTTTCCCTAGAATAGTGCATGTCGACTGGAAAATATTGCTTCTCAACCAACTAGAATCCTCTTCTTGCTTTGGTGTAAGACATGACCTCCTCATCATAAGATTACAACCTTCATCCCCAGATAATTCTTCTTCCTCCTCGACATAAGGTGCATTTAAACATTCTGCCTCCTCACCATCATCCTCAATCTCAGCAACCATTGCTCTCTTCTTCGGCTTCGGACATTCATTTCTTTTGTGACCCAAGTCCTGACAGTTATAACATTTGAAACCACTGCTAACCTTTGCCTTCTCAGCCTCCTTCACTACTGGTTTTGTAACAGGTTTAGGAACATTAGAACTTCCACTAACGCCCTTCGCTTGATTATTGGAATTAGTAAACACACCACCTCCACGCCTTCCTTGCTTCTCCCAAGCTAACGCTTTCTGATGTGCCTCTGCCACCGACCTAGGATCAAACATATTAACCATATCCTGGATCTGTATTCTCAATCCCCCAATGAATCTAGCAATTAGCTGTTCTTCCGTTTTCATAATATCATTCCTGGCAATGAGTTGGTAAAATTCATCAGCATAATCACTAACAGACTTCGTCCCTTGCCTCAGATTCTGCAAGCTCTGGTACATAAGTGATTGATAGTTGTATGGTAAGAATGTAGCTCGCATCAACTTCTTCATCTTCTCCCAAGATTCTATCTTTGTCTTTCCCATTCGCTCACGAGTAAGTTTAGTTTGCTGCCACCATGCCAAAGCTCTCCCCCTCAACCTAGTAGCAACCAACTTCACTCTTCTATGCTCAGGTACCTCCTTGAAATCAAAGATCTCTTCAACATTTGACACCCAATCTAAGAATTCTTCAGCTACCATTCCACCTTTAAACTCTGGAATTTCCATCTTCATCCCCGACTCCCATCGACGATCATCTTCAACATCCCGATATGAATTTCGAACTGGGTCTCGATCTCGATAATGAATACTTGCTCTATCACCCACTTCATTAAAATCAAATGTACGTCTATATCGATCTCGACCATTATCATCCCTTCGTTCATGCATGCTTCTTCGACTATGTCTCTCTTCGTCTCTATACGCCTCATTGTCAAATTCACGTTGACTTCTTCTCTCTTCATGTCCATAGTCATGACGATCTCTTCGTGATGAAATTGATGTTTCTCTTCGATCTCTAAAAGATTACGGTGATACCCTCCTCGCTTCCGTAACCGATGGCGAAACTCGGTTTCCTCCATGGTTCGAGTTTGGTGATCTCCTCCTTTGAGTTTGATTCAAATCATTCATCAACTTCTCTAACTTTCCAATGCCTTCATCAAATTTCTCATTAATACGTTGTTCCATAAGCTCGGCTTCTTCTCTTCTATACAAAGCTTCAACATTTTGATGACGATTAGCTCTTCTAGGCGGCATGATTGAAAACTTCTCAAAAACTTCAAAACTTCTCAAATACTTCCAAATTCTTCAAAACTAGCAACACAAATCAAACAATTCACGGCTCAACCTTGACTCGGCAATAGCTCTACTTCAACAAAAATGTACTTCAAAACTCTCCAACACAAGCCAAACAATGCACGGCCTCACACTAGCTCGCACAACTCCTTAGCTCGGTTCAACACTAACTCGGCTCGGCTTCTTCCAGCTCGCACACTTGCTTCGACCCAAAGTTAGCTCGGCTATACCACTTCACGACTTAACTTGGCTCGCACACTTCAAAAATTTTGCGCGCAAAGATCTCGCGACCAAACTCAAACACTCTTCCAAGTTTGATCCAAAATGAAATGGATCAAAATCTTTAACTCGTTGCAAATTCAAGATGAACACGATGAACAACAACTTCAAACTTCAAAAATTGGCTCCAAGTCTCGGCTTAGCTATGATTGGCTAAGTCTAGCTCTGATACCAAACTGACGCAGCGGATAATTAACAAAACGTTATGGATCGATGAAGTAGCAATTGGTGGATTGATGAATACTAAAATGCCCAAATTCGTTGATCCGAAGATACCAAATTCTAGCTATCTCTAACACGTTGATCGCGCACGATACCGTGAAAGAAGATCTTCAATTCTTCAAGCGTTGATCAAGCGCACTTGATTCCGCGAATCGGCTTCAACAATCGTTGATTCGAGCGCACTCGAATAACCGAAAGTGGAGATATGAGATTACACTCAACTACCAATTTAAGATGAAAGCACATAGCAATCAACAAGAAATTTTATTCAAAAATCAACCACCTTCAAATGTACAACTCACGCGTATTTATAGTGTTTGACAACCGGTCCTTAAGTCGTACACGACTCATCCCCCACGACTCACGACTCACGACTTAAGGCTCTCGACTTAGCAACAACACCATACCGAAATTACAACACAACACATATAAGTCGGCAGCGACTCAACAGCTTCTCACACGGCATTACAATTATGTGACCAAAGACGAGACGACTCATGACTCATATGACCATACGACACATACATGCATCTCAACAGAACAAAGTACACGACATACAACTTAAACAGACCACGACTTAACACTTTTTAGCATAACGACTTAACGACTCATGAATCAGGCGACTCACAGCAACTTCATCTCAACAACGCCTCAACCATAATACGATTCAACACTTAAGTCGTAGATGACTTAAACACACGGCTCAAGAGGCACAGACTCATCACAATACTTAGGTCGTATACGACCTATTATTCACGACTTAAAATACAACACGTTATGACTTAACATACAACGACTCAAGACTTCACCGGCTTAGCAAGTTGACTCGTTCTTCATTAGGTCGCGAAATCCATTAGGTCGTAGCCCCTCGTCTTCAGGCCAGTTAGGTCGTGGCCGACTCAAGACCGCTTTCTTAGGTCGTTGACTCGTGAACGACTTAAAACCTTTCCTTAGGTCGTGACCCATTAGAGTTAGGTCGTTAACTCGGCACCATTCTCCTTCTGGCCTCCAGTTAGCTCGGCGACGACTCAAACCTTCTTCATTAACTCGTATTCCTTTCCCACGTGATTCCTTAAGTCGGAAACGACTTAATTCTACCCTCCTAAGTCGTGAACGACTTAAATACTTGCCCTTATCTCGTATACGACTTATCCTTCTAGCCTGGGCTACATCAACTATATATCAACAACTAAAAATAAATATTTTCGACCACTCACAGTCACTTATGATTTTTAAAGCGCTAAATTTTTTTGGAATGATATAAAACTTTGTAAACATGATCTACACTATAAGATCATATCCATACAAAAATTGTTCAATCCAAAACTTTTTGATCTAAAAAATATTGATAAAGGAATGAATTGACAGGGACCTTTTTGATCAGATGTCATAGGTTTGAACAACAAATGTTGCATTCACTCCATGATTGAACTAGAATATATGTTGAGAATTCAGCGTACTCCTCAGAGTTTACAGGTGTATGTTTGGTTCTCTAATATATGTAATTTAACTAGAATATATGTTGAGAATTCGGCGTACTCCTCAGGGTTTACAGGTGTATGTTTGGTTCTCTAATATATGTATATATTATGTATGCATATATGCATATATGTGTGTGAGCAAGCACATGTACATGTTTCAAAATCACTGAAAGATATAGAACATAGCAATCTATAAAGTATTGACGGATTAGATAAATACTAAGCATACTTATACGATGCAACCTTAGATTTTAATTCTTCCAAATGCATTTCAAGCTTTAGCTCATTCGACCTTAATCTGAGTGCCTATACAATGCCAATGATAAATTTACATCAGCAACAAAATTGAGGAATCAATGTCACCTGGAGGCAGTAATATGCAATCCATATACTGGTCAGATGTATAATAAAGTCACTGCTGTCTAACCATAACAAAACTTCACTTCAGGTTACGACTCCCCTTTACTAACAGTAACACGACCCCGTAGAGCAGGCATACATTGCTAAACAAAGGCTGTAAAGCATCATCAGCCACTGCTATAATTATGGGTTTGTATCCATGAGCTAAAAATAAATAAAAAATGTTCATACTCGATGAGAAAATACTTGCATTACAAAAAATGAGGTTCTGAATGTGAAAAAAAGGACCACCCAAGGAAAACTAACTAATTTTATGATCGCACATGGACAGATGCTATGTCAAGAAAGATGCTTTTAGCTGATGTAGCAATGTGATCAAGTATGTAATAATGTGTTAGACAGCAACACTTATGTGTGTGCGTGTACGCACGCAGGTGTGCGTGCACGTGCACGTGCGTGTGTTATTGAGAAAGGGATATATTTACCCCAGTCAAGAGACAAAGCAGAAGGCATATGGACAGATGCTATGTCAAAAAAGATGCTTTCAGCTGATGCAACAATGTGATCAAGTATGTAAAAAGATAACAACACTAATTTTCACTTCAGGCTTCGCTCGTGCAAGTGTGTTGTATATTACTGACAAAGGGATTTATTTACCCCAGTCAAGAAACAAAGCAGGGGAAGAATAATTTATAATGAACACTTAATAAACACGTTTTCAAATAGCATAACACTAATATCTAAGTCTGCTTAGTTTAAACAATAATATTACAGATTATTTCTGGTGTACGCTTAATAATACATTTTCATATAGACTACTGTTCTGATGTGATCCACTAATAGGTATTTATATGCGTAAATTTCAAATTACAAAAATTCATATAACAAATGAACTGAAAGGTAACTACCTTTTCCTCCAAACCAATGACTTCAGATGCAAGTATTTTTGCTCTTTCATCAGCAGCATTGCATTCTAATTGTGCATTCATATATTCAGATCGTAATGATTCAAGAGCCAACTGCAAAACATGGCAATATTTCAGAATAGTGAAATAAAGATATACTGAGGCTTTCAATATTTCAGTAATATTTCAATAGCTACGAAAATGTACACTATGATATTTCTAGCTAATGAACTAGACAAGGATATATGAATACACAATGGTAAACACATGATTAACATATCTATTTTCTTTTAATTTACAACAGCGTTTACAATCTGCATCTTAGTCTCTCAGCCTAATCAGCTAATTTTCCGGTTTTGGCCGGGGGTCTACGCTAATCTAATTTCATTAAAATGATAAGATACGCAAATAAGAAAAAGTTGAATGGACTAGAAGGATCAAGTAGAGAAAAGACAAAGATGGTCAACTAGTTAAATTTTGCTTTAAAATGAACTGTTGTGGTAATAAAAGGCATAAAGTGAATAGTTGACACCCTTAAGAAGAAACAACTTAGCTAAAGAAACAACACTTGAAGTTGTATGGAAGAAAATATCCAACAATTGGAAAACTAGTGAAAGATGCGGAGAACAATTTTATGTAGCTATGCATGTATGCCAAACATCAGACAATACATAGATGCAGCTCTTCGGCTGCGACGCTGTATTTGTAGCAAAAACTAGTAACAAATGCTTAATCAACCATGAAAGGAAAAGGTGTGGTGTCATGTGCCTGAAGCTTAATAGTTGTTGTCTTACAGTTACAGTAAGCCAAACATTTTATACTAACACTACATGCAACAACATTATAGTCAAATTATAACAATGTACTAACTGTTTTCAAAGAATGAAAGTAAGTGATATAGGCTCACCAACTGAGCATCAATTTCTTCATGCAATTTTTCCATGTCATATCTTAACTGGTTAACAGTTTGTCCCTGAGAAAGGAAGCAAGCACACTTAACAAAAATGACAAAGCATCTATACCTCTAATAAACATTATTAAAAAATAATATTAGCACAAGTAACAAAACACCGATAAGAACACCACTTCATCAATATGGACATTTAGTTCCGAAAACCACGGAAATGGATACTAAACTGACAATAGAGTAGTGGCATAATAATTGCATTGATGGTGGATGGTTAATTCAAATAACTCCAATCAAACTCACGTTTGGTAGTAGCATTATTGAGGGCTTTGCTAGCTAATCAATTCCTACACTATATATCATCTTCCACCATTGATTGATTCATCAACTACCAACTCATGATTACCGATCAATCACTCATCAACCAACAATCAATTCACCACGCATTGTTCATCACCAACACTTTTCAATCCAATTTAATTCAACCATACCATGTTTCATCTTTCCAAACAATCAATAAATAATCTCTAACATGTAAAATGAAAAAAAAAAAGAAATTTAATTACCTGATGTAGTAACTTTCAAAATATCTATAACATACAAATATTAACAGATATTGGAAAAATCGCCGCATTCTTACACTCCTCTTTGCCTAATCCTTCTTCCATTTCCGCCATTTCAAATTACGACTCTTCTCTCATCCTGCGATGAATGAATTAAGGTGACAATAATGTTTGTTAGAATTGGAATTAATAGTAAAACTGAATAAATTGGAAGAATGAGCAGATCTAATTAGTACCAGACGGGGAACGGTAGGCCTGCAATCCGGGGGAGAATCGAAGAGGGAAAAAGAAAACTGTTTTCTAATGACACCGACGTCGAAATAGATGAGGCCTACAAACTATCTAAAACTTCCTCTTTCTACATTTCACTTCTATTGGCCTACAAACTCCTTTGCCACCGACAAGCAACACTCTACTGTTCTACACTTCAAAGCACGGTAACAACTCCTATGCACAACTCATTTCGATAGCAGACACCCTCTAACACCACAATCCCCAATCAAACTCAACCAAAATTTCATCTCTTCCACCTCTTCCATTAGCCGCTTGAAGCCCCACCATCATCGTTGAATTCGAACCACAAACAGCCGCCTGAAACGCAATTACCACCGCAAACAGAATCACCCGATCGAAACCTCAACCAAAAGCAACCGTGAACTCACCCCAAATCGAGAGCTTCTATGAATCCTATACAATCGCCTTCGACCAAACACTACAACAAAAAGTGTCTTTTATAACGTCATTTAATAACGCTTTTTTCTAAAGCGTTATTGTTTACATTTAATCATTTGTTTTTTTAACTCATTTTGTTTTGTATCCGGTGTGTAACGCTTTTGGCTCTGAAATTTTCGTCTGCCCTCCAGAAAAACAATTAACAGTTTCATCTCCCTCCCAAAAAAACTTAACCATTTTCATATCCCTCCCAAAATAGCGCTGTCAATTTTCGTCTCCAACGAAATAACCCTAATCAAAACTGTTCGCTCCATCTCAGATCTTCACAGCCGTTCTCCTCCACTTCGATAGTTCACTCCTCAGTAGTCAACTCGATGGCGTCTGGAACCCTAATCGTCGATCTTTGATTTCACCGTGACTGAAGAAGAAGAGTTGGAGAAAGCGGAGAAGGAAAAGGACGAGTCCAAGGAAGAGAACGTTGCTACTGTTGAGGTTGTTTTGATAGCAGAGGAGAAAGCAGAAGCTTAGCTTTTATGGTAATTTACTTCTTATTGTTATATTCTTAATTGGATAGTATAGCAATTCTTTGAGAGATTGGGTATTATTACTTATGATGTTTATGTGCTTGGGATGGTAGAGCATAATTTAGCGATTTTGCAATGTACACTTGGTCATATTACTGATTTTTGTAAGAACAAGAATAACCACTTTTTACAATATAAGGTGAAATATTGTTTGAAATTCTATGTGATGTTTACCAACATCACCTTATTGATAATTAGTTGTGTTATGGTTGAATTGGTTATGATCATGATAAGTGGATTCTGGATTGTAAAAGCTCATTCCCGATGCAAGATTATTTTGTTTCATTTTGGAAATTATTTCATATTTTTATTATGGTGATCTGAACATTTCTCAATCTTTTTGCTATAGAGTTCTACCTCGAGGACATCGTAATCTTATTAGCAATTGATGTGTGACATATGTCAATATTTATGTTACTTAAAAAAAATGGTAAAACCAATAAAGCAGGCACCTCATAACTTGCTTATTTTGTTTTATTTTGTAAACCAAACTAGTTCTGCAATTTAGGCTACAAAATTTATTTTCATAAATTTAAAATCATTGAGGGTTTGTTATTTGGATTTCAACTATCCTTGTTTCACTAAATGGGGTAATCTGAATCCTCATATATTTCAAGAAGGCCTTAGTTCAGATTTGGACTGAAGAAGTTTTGATTTCATAATAATTTGGATTTGCAACAAGCTCTGATCCCAATAGCCATGTTGGTTCCATTTTGCTAATTAGTGTATCTCAAGTGCTTGTATTAAAAAGTGCTTTCGTAATATATAAGTCTGATTTCATAATACCTGTGTTCTACAACATACGGTTGATTAAGTGTGATACTCGACTGAATGATAGTTGAAGATGAATCAAAGTTTGTCCACATGCCGTTTATAACCACTTGTTCTGTCATTGAATGTCCAATAACTATATAGTGTGTATTAGGCAAAATATTAGAACATATGCAATTAGAATCACAGCTTCTTAGCTCGTGTCTACTTATAAATAGATAAACATGATATTTTTATCAAAGATGAATGGTATATATGCTGATTGATTTTTCATCTAAGTGTGTTTGCATGTAAGATGTCCACTGACAACTATCCACGCTGTAAAATATCTTTTTACGAAGAAGTGTACATGTCATAGTGAATTCTAAACTGATTCACAAGCCACAAACAAAATCAAACGTAAAGATTATCTTACTGATGTCGTTTTGTTTTTTTTTTTTTGAAAAAAAAAGAACAAAGCATCAAATAAGATTATGAGTGAAATCACTTCATGTTGTAGCTTTATGCCCCTCTAATACACATTGCTGATATCCTTCAATATTACACCATGTATTGATATATCTGAAAGGCACATTCTTTATTTTTATTTTATTTTATATAAAATGTATCCAAACTAACGCATTATATCTATTTGCTTGTTTTAACTATGCAGGTAAATGAAAATTTATTTTCATGCTTTATGTTGATCGAGTAAAGGATTAGGACGGAGAGGGAGAAAGTTGACTTCAGAAATTAAGGTATAATTCTACCTCAGTGCTTTCACTAGATTAGCTACTTTTTGATAGTCAATTAAAAACTTAAAATTGTTATTTACTGTGATGTTTTTACCATTTACTATGATATTTATAAAATCCGGGTTTAATTAACATTCCATTAGTTTTACGATCCATGCCGATCTGATAGTTTACTGTGAACTGTAAAGTACTGAGATCAGCATGGGCTTTCAAGTGTCAACTGAAAAGCTACTATTCACTGTAAAGTACTTGTAGAGAATATCTCTTTTTAACATATTTTATGTAACGACCCAAAAATTTCCATCTCGAAATTTCCAGATAGTTAGAGAAAAGAAGAAAGAGATAGAAGAAGAATAGAGAAGAAACACACAATCTCACATTCGCAGCGGATAAAATATAATATCAATAATAGTTATACCAAGAAAATTGTATCTATCAATTTACATCGATATATCAGAATTACAACAATTTTATACAACATTGGATAGATTCAATTTAACATGTCTCAGATATATACAATATCATTGTAGAAACTCTCCATACGTACCTGCCATCCTGCTCGCCTCCTGAGCTCTAGAACGTCCTTACCTGAAAATCTGTAATACTCGGTCTGACCCGAGCATTACATCAAAGTAACACCCGGGTCAGGTTGGAAACCAGCGTGAGTAAACCCATCTAACATGAATGACAAAAGCATACAACTTATATAAACCCGGGGTAACTTATATCAATTTTCAACTTCACAAGCTGTTATAGACATTACCTATTTCACACCTCAATTTCTAAGTACCAAAACTTAGATTAAATGTTCAATTCACTTAAATCATTTCAATTCAGCATATTGATTCCACATAGCAACTTATAAAGAATCGAAGTGGTTTCGGGTATTTACTAATACCCGATTCCGGTCTCTTCGAAATCAATATCAACTTAACTTATATTATTCAAGTGAAATACAACTCAATGTCAAGTACAGGACGTCAACTAATTCATCAACAATAGATAACACATCATCACATTTTAAATCAACATATCTTATCACATAGCATCACAGACCACATATTAGGAATAACAATTAATCAAAGACTTCCAATATCGTTCTATTTATCCTTTAATTACATTTATGTAATTAACCCTTAATTAATTTCACAAATTAATTATCCTTAACCCAATATGGTAATTAACCTTTAATTATTTCATTAATTAATTGCCAACCATAAATATTAATCACCCTTGATCAATGACATCAGTAATTAACTACCCTTAATTACTTTATCAAATAAATTAATGACTCCTTAATTGTCTCTAATTAATCCCTTGATTAATTATACAAAATAATTTGATCCAAATTACTTCACAATTCCATCTTCCACTAATTACATTCAGTAATTATCATTAATTACTCCACTAAGAAATTATACTTAATCAATTTTATTAAGTAATTATCAAACCATCAAGTGATTAAAATTAATTAAACTTAATTAATTAATTTAAATCAAACACATTGAACTCCATTAATTACATTAAGTAATTAATTTCTAAATTACTTCTATTAAGTAATTAATTTCTAAATTACTTACATTAACCATTCTTTAATTACTCCGTTAATTAATTAACTTAGATTAACCATCGTTAATCACACAATTAAATTATCTTTAATTATTCATTGATTAAAGATTAATTATTTAATTAATTAACCTTGATTATAAATTAATTGCTTAATCAATAATCATTAGTCATAAATTAATAATCTAATTAATGATCTTAATTATCAATTGATTAACCCTTGATCAATTATTTATTAATCCCTAATCATAAATTAATTAAATTAACTAATTACTTCTTAATTACCTCATTAATTCAATTAACTTCAACTCATTAAATCTTAAGGTAAAACATTTCTTAATTATGACTAATTTATCATTAAAAAATACATTTGAAACAAATTTACTTTTGAACTTATCTTAAGATTTCATTTCAAATATGAAATTTAAAATGAATTTAATTTAATCTTAAATAAAGTTTTAAACAATTTAAACCTTTTTAAATTACAAGACAACAAGTGTTTGTCTTAGAAATAAATTCATAAGAGTTTGAAACTAAATTCATTTCAAAATTCAATAAATTTAAATTTACACTTTGTTTAAATCTTTCAAATTTTAAAAACTTCTTTTATTACAAATCTGAAATAAATATTTTAAATCTTTGATTTCCAGTTTTTAACTTTAACTAAAAATCTTGCTCACATTTTTAAAAACTTCAGTTTTAAAATTTCAACTACTTACCTTTATAAAGTAGTTTAACAAGTTTATGTTTAAAAACTTTATATTATTATTATTATTAAAAACTGAAATTTAAAACTAAAACTTGAACTCTAGATTTTAAACATGAATTTAAAACTAGGTTTAAACTTTTCTTTTACATTTACAAGCTTCAGGTTTTTTTTAAAACAATTTTTTTTTTTAAAACCAACAGATACTTCAGGTTCTATCAAACCTGTAAAACAATGGAATACTCGAGGCTTCCCAAATCTACTTCGAGTTCCAACCCACACTTCCCTGAGTATATCACCCTTCTTCTTCGAGTAATTCACAAAATCCACTCGAGCATAAATCCAACATCACCAATCAAAAAATGCACCGTGCATATGCACGGTGCCGCCGACCGCCTATGATCATCGTCGATGATCTCCTCACGTCAACCTCCAGCCTAACCCCACTCCCCGATCCTCAGATCGATCATCGCGACTCGAAATCAAATTTTGAGTGTTTCATTCGAAACCTGGAAACTGAAACCGGAGCCACCTCCAAACCTGTAAACGCTTCGACCAAAGAACTTCGACCATCAGAAGGTCTAAAACTCCGACCAATCCTTCCTCAACACCCAAGCTTCCATTACCCAGAACCTTGTTACACTCGATCAACCTGAGAAACCTAGACGATCAAATTTGTCTAGCAATCCAAAACTAGGGTTATAAATTTAAAATGGTCACCGCCGCAACTTCCACCATGAAATTCACCACCAACTAAATTTTTTTTCATCATCTCTGATCACACTTCCATCACCAAGAAAAATCCCGACCTTCTCCTTCAAGTAAATTTCCAGAAAATCACAAATTTCCATATCCAGTTCAACTCTTAACTGCACCTTCCCCTCAAACCTAAAAACTAAGATTCTTGCTCTAAAAATCCTATTTTTGTTTATGCATTCAGTCTATGATACTGAATTTACAAATTATAATGTTTAAGTTTTACCCAATTTAACATGACAGTTTGTTTTGGGTTTTCTACAGAGACACACAGGCGTATATATATCTTAATTTACTTAAAATTTTAAAACTTAACCCATGTTAATACGAACAACATTTATTTGTAAATTTGATTCTATAGGAACTAGATCAAGAGGTAAAGATTTAAATGAAAAAAATTTTGAGCCTGGGTGCCAAATTGAACAGAATACAATATGTATTTAATAATGTTTACTTCAGACAATATCACCATTTATTTTTCTTAAAAATATAATTAAACCTTAATTCAGTTTAAAACAATCATGTTTTGTTTAAATTCCTAAGCCATAAGAGAATTAGTGTGAGAAGAATTGGGATTTCAATCTAAGTTTGACCTCTGAAACTAAAACAGAGGTGAACTCATGAATACCCAGACAATCACACAGCATTCATTCATATAATCATGATTCAGGAACTAAAACAAACATGCATTCACAATTTTAAACAAGCATCACAATCTCATTTCAAACATTTATCACTTATATCAAAATTTTTAAAAATTGTTTAAGCTTTAGTTTACTCACTTTTTTTTATTGCAGAGGATAGAAACTGGTTTCCAGGCTCTTGAATCTATTTTGCATGTTGAATGTAATCTACTGTATTTCCAGATTTGCATGTTCTTGAATAAACTTGCATGTTGAAATCAATCTAGTTGCAGTTGATTACTGAGTTGCTTGATGTATTTGAAGATGATCTTGGATTTGATTTGAATTTCCATATCTCATTCTTGTTCCAGGTTTCTTCATTTTTCCCAGATTTTCTACAGATTCAGGTTATACAGTTTTCATTCATTTTTTTTTCCAGATTTTACAGATTCATTTTTTTTTTTGAAATGAAGAAAAAGATTTTGCTGAAGATTAAAACTCTTCTTTTAATTTTACAACTTAATTTTAAATTTAATTTTACAAGAGAATAACACTTGTCACTTAAATGCCTTAGTTAACTTACACATAAGCCATTTATTTTACATTTGTCTTAACATACATTGAAAAGTTTACAAGTGTTTTTAATGTTTAATTAATAATTTACAAATGTTATTTTCTTATTTACAAATTTATTTAAGCTATGAATAAGTAATTATGTAATATTCACATGAATATATTGTGTATTTATTTTATATAAGTAAGCTTTAGATTTTTGTAAATTTACATATGAATTTATATAACATTAATTTATACATAACTTATGTTTTTGATCAAATCAATATAACACATATTTAATATATATTTTTACTCTATTTATCTTAAAATAACACATAAATATTATTGGTTTGAAAATTAACAATTTTGTCTAATTTAAATAATTTACTTATATAAACAATCATCATTACTTATTTTTTTTTAAAAGAATACTTTGTCAATTTTAAGTGATTATATTAAGATATGATCAAATAAATATTTATCCAAAAATAAATATTTACGATTAGATTCATTTGTTAAATTTAGAATTCAGTATTTCTATTAATTAACCCAATTATTACCAATTAATAGATACTCCAAAATACGGGTTATTACATTCCTTCCCCCTTTGAATCTTTTCATCCTCGAAATGGAATGAAACCAGAGTTTATTAAAATGCTTACTTTTTAGAAAAATTATTCTTTGAAACACTTTTTAAAATACTTTTAAAATCTACATAATACTATAAAATGGTTTTATAAAAATACTTTTTATAACTCGATGTCTCAACCAGTCTATCCTTGTTCTCCTAGAAATTCGGTCATACGTTGATCAGGCGTATGACTGAAAATCTATAAGTACTTAGCATACTTGTTTTCAACATCTAGTGAAAATACTTTGAAAAATAATCTTATTGAAAATATATAAAAAAGTTTTTGAAAATAGAGGATATATCTTTGATGAGAATGCTCTGGAAATCATCACCCCCATCCATGGTCACAGTTACATCCAGGGTTACGTTGCTGTCGCAGCAAAAGTCCATGTAACTGCAGGCTCTCAGCGGCCTCTCGATTACGCCATGGATCCCACACAACAGATCACAGTTACACCCAGGGTTACGTTGCCGTCGCAACAAAAGTCCATGTAACTGTTGGCTCTCAGCGGCACACACGACTTTCGCTATGGTATACTCTACTCAAAATCCCCAGGAACTAGTTTCGTCTGGACTCCTCACAGGATCAACTTTAGAACCCTCCTTGGGGCTCAAGGCAGCACCACCCGGTGGTACTCCTGAGAAGTTCATTTCAAGGGAGCGCCTTTTTCCCCAGAGCCATCATCAAAACATTTTACACTATACATATATAGTATCTATAAATCATACACCTAGTATGATCTCATGCAAAGCTCCTTTACATAAAATCGATTATTCCAAAATCGATAATTCTCAAACTAGGCTTTCCAAATTTCAATATTGATTTTACCCAAAAATCAAAAGCCTTTCCAAATCCAAATCCAAAGGTTCCCAAAACCTTTTCCAAAATCCTCATAAGATCTTATATATATATATATACAGATATATAAATTTTTTAAAACTTTGGATCATTTCAAACTTGTATAAAAATCCTTTTATACTTCAAACATTTCCAAAAACCCTTTTCTTCTGGCAAAAGATCAAACAAGGGAAGTTTCATTTTATAAAACAAAGATATTTAACTTTGTTTACTCAAAATCAAATGTTCAAATTTGATTATACTTTTCAATACCATTTTCATTCAAATCCGTACGATGTACACATATCATCTGTTCGCTATACCAATCTGATTGCTCACTCGATCACACAATTTCACTTCCGAACTAGTATTGTCCACCCGACTTCCTAGTGCGAACACAAATCTGGTTTCTTGATCAGAAACCGTCATTCTCCTTGCATAGCCTAACTATGATAGAGAATATCCAGAACCAATCAACAATCCATATCCAGGTTCGCCGTTGAAAATCGAGTGAAAAATCCCACTCGGATCGATGTAATTATCTCGAAATTCTATGCTCGAATCTGGATCATATCACTACGCGAATAGAATAACATACGTACACCCTACGTATTTATCTTTATTGGTTATTAGCCAGATCAATTCTCTTTCTATTCACATTTACTTTAATTTTCATTCACTTACTCACAATTGCTTCAATCCATTTGGATTATCACCTCTATTCTTATCTCAATTGGGTATTTAATCAATAACAGTTTGAACTCCGACTAGTTTATTTAGAAAATAGTTTGAAAATTTTAAAAATAGATAAGTAGTTGAAATATAATTACTAGTTTTTAAAATAGCTATAAAATAGTTCAGTAATTGTAAAATAATCGGAAAATAGTTAAATAGTCATAGAAATTTTAAATAATTTCAAAATAATAGTAAAAGAGTAATTAGTTTATAAAACAGTTGGAAAATTGCTAAACAGTTTCAAAAATAATTGTAAAACAAGTATAAGTTAATTTGGCTTTTAAAAGAAAAGTTGTATATATAATAAATAGCTTAGAAAATAGGTTTAAAACAATTTATATTAAAAATAGTCCAGAGTCACAACTGCTCACTTCCCAATCTCCATTCTCATCAATTCAATTTAAATTCCACTTTCATTTAAATTGACTTAACTCCAATTTAAATAACTTCAATTTCTATTGAAATTGATTCAACCCAATTCAAGTTGAATTAATCTAAGTTTCTTTCCAAATTTAACTTTATTCAACCTTGATCTCAAATTCTACTAATTCAAATAAATTTCAATTGAACTTGTTCCTATTTCAATTCATTTCAACTCCAATTTGAATTAATCCCAATTTCAAACTCTATTCCCAAATCAAGTTGAATTAATCTTGATTTCCTCCCAAATTCAATTCAAATTCCATTTGAATTTAAAACTATTAAACTTTATTTACAGTTTCAAATTATTCAAATCAATCCAATTCAAATTTCCATTTGAATCTTATACTCATACATCTTCAATCACCATTTCAATTAATTCAAATCAAATTCAATTTGAACTAATTCAAATTTCAAATTTAAACAATCTCGAATTATAAATTCGAGTTAATACTTCAAATGTTGATTTAATTCCTTTAAATCAATTTACCTTTAAAGTTTTAAACAATTTAATTTCTGAGCTCAAATTTCTTGAATTTTCATTTTTAATTAACCATTTAACTTTTCCCCTAGTTAAGCTCAATTCACTTAATCCAGTCAATCTTACTCAATTTTGAACTTCCATTTCAAATTTTGAACTTCTCATAAATAATCTTCCCATTTATTAAGTTTAAAAACTTATCACCTTGTGTATCACATCTTACTCCAAATTCAAAACTCACCATTTAGAGTTTATTTCAAACCATATTTGATATTATGTATATCCACATATATACATATTAACTTCTTTTACATACCAAGTTATACTTTAAAATTTTAAACCACCTTTAACTTTTAATTTAAAACAAATTTCTTTTAAATTTTCGAACAACTCTTGTTTGAAATTGGACACCTTTATTCAATAATATTATTTATTATTTCATATCACTTTGAAACAATTTTCAAATTCTGGACCCAGATTTAAATTTTTACAATTCAGACCATTTTCAATTCCAATTTATAATTTATACTTACCTAAATGTTTTATTTCCTTAAAACATTTCATTTTGCTTTCTCATTAATACACACTTTATTATTAAATACAACAACCATTTATGATAATAACCAAGCTTATCATATCTGGAAACCAATTCATAATTATCTTATTCTAAAACTCCTTCTCTAATCCAAGATTTTGATGTCAGTTTGAATCCATTTCAAATTTATGCTTATTTAATTTCAATTTGGTTGTATTATATTACTTCTTAATTCTTACTATTACTTTTAATTTAATTAATACTACAACCAATTTCCTTAATATAATAGATTATCTATTTCTTATATAAGATTCATTTACTTTTGAAATCATTTAAAAACCTTTATATAAGAAAATACAAAGTACGCTCTCATATATATATATATATATATATATATATATATATATATATATATAGACACACACTCAACTCATTATAGGGTACCACTTACCCTATCCTTAGTGAGTAATCCCACCAGAGCCAAGGTTCTCGCTTAACCATCAGCTCTGATACCAAATGTAACGACCCAAAAATTTCCATCTCGAAATTTCCAGATAGTTAGAGAAAAGAAGAAAAAGATAGAAGAAGAACAGAGAAGAAACACACAATCTCACATTCGCAGCGGAT
This sequence comes from Allium cepa, assembly GCA_030765085.1. NCBI lineage: Eukaryota > Viridiplantae > Streptophyta > Magnoliopsida > Asparagales > Amaryllidaceae > Allium > Allium cepa. The sequence goes on along the minus strand of CM060943.1, from coordinate 882,862,247 downwards.
AAAATATAATATCAATAATAGTTATACCAAGAAAATTGTATCTATCAATTTACATCGATATATCAGAGTTACAACAATTTTATACAACATTGGATAGATTCAATTTAACATGCCTCAGATATATACAATATCATTGTAGAAACTCTCCATACGTCCCTGCCATCCTGCTCGCCTCCTGAGCTCTAGAACGTCCTTACCTGAAAATCTGTAATACTCGGTCTGACCCGAGCATCACATCAAAGTAACACCCGGGTCAGGTTGGAAACCAGCATGAGTAAACCCATCTAACATGAATAACAAAAGCATACAACTTATATAAACCCGTGGTAACTTATATCAATTTTCAACTTCACAAGCTGTTATAGACATTACCTATTTCACACCTCAATTTCTAAGTACCAAAACTTAGATTAAATGGTTCAATTCACTTAAATCATTTCAATTCAGCATATTGATTCCACATAGCAACTTATAAAGAATCGAAGTGGTTTCGGGTATTTACTAATATAAATTGATATGAAAGAGTTCAAAGACATTTTAAAAGAATAATATAAATTGTTTTATATTAAAAGATTTATAAATTGATATTTATAAATTAAAAATATTGGAATTATAAAACGAGCTTTTACAAGTATTAGAATGAATTGTAAATGAATTTCATAAATTGAAATCTATAGGATTATAACGGTGAAGTTATAAATGGTATTTTATAAACAGTAGGTTTATAAAATTTGTAAAGTTATTTAAAAGAATAGATTTTGGATAAATAAATGAATTTTATAAGTTATAAGATTTAAATTTTGGGAAGTTTAAAAGAATGTTTTTGTAAACGAATAAATTATGAGCATTTAACTTATATTATGGACTTTCGGTATATAATTGAGTTATAAATCGAATAAGTTAATAAAGGAAATTTTATAAGAGGAAGTGTTATAAAATAAATAGAAATGAAATTTATGAACATCGTTTTATAAATCCGCAAACTACTTATTTTGATAAGTAAATTGTTGTAACTTGGTAATGGAGTTATATTCACGTTTTAGACAGTGAATAATCCTGTAAAATAAAAGGAATAGAAATGATGAAATTGGTTAACAAGTATATTCACGTTTTTGAATAGTGAATAAGATGTTAAAGAAAATGTTTTGGATGTGATGTTTTAAATAGAATTAAAACGATCTAAAAGATGTTTTAAACTATCGAAACCATAGATTTCAACATTCATTGTTGAAATAGACGTTTTCAAGAAATAAAAGGAAATGGTGGACTATAACACTGTTGTTATAGTAAATGATTTCCGAAAGGAAATGTTTTGTATAGTATTGGGATTTATATATCTATTTTAATTTCGAATCCCTATACTAGTGATTTTGGGTTGTCGTAACGATGTTTTACGCAACATTCGTTTTGGCCCAAATAAATATGTTAAAGAGAATAATTTTCTTAAAGAATGAAATATATACTTAATTTCGATTAGAGTATATTGAATATTTTCCAAGTGTTGAAAATAAAAGATTGTGAATTACTTATTTAATAAGCATGGAAATGTTTTCCAATATAAAGTGAATATGTTGAGAATTTATCTTTTTGAAGATAAATTGAAAATGAATAATTGGAAACGTATATTCAAAGATATTTTAGCATATGAATTCAATATGGAATTTATAAATGAAATTTGGAAAATAGGTTAAAAATAAATATTGATTTATTTTTGAAGTATGGAAAGTTTATATCTTCTAAAGATATTTTTGGAAAATAAATAATTTGGAAAATTATTTGGAATCTGGTGATGTTGTGCATATCCATGGATAGTTCAATAACCGACTATCGATATTTACCTTTGAATGGGTATTTGTAGTGATTTGTTTGAAATTGAATGCCACACTTATTTTTTTTAAAATAAGCGCTCACTATTCGGGTTAACCGGGAAAGGACCTTGGGGTCGTATAACCCATTCCGAAAATGTGATACGTCGTTATGAATTGCATTCGAAGACCGGTGTTGAAGACCGGATATTTTCGAAAACGAAAGGGTTTCTTGTTGATTGTCTCTGCACTGGCTGATCCCCAGTATTGAGATCTCCATATGTGATGGAAAATTCGGACGTGATTAGTGAATATCCGGATTGCAAGGACTTCTTTGTAAGTGCCTTCGGTTCTGTTCGAGCCCGGAACAGACTTGTATGGATTGTGTGTCTGACATTACAAATTGAGATGTAAAGCCGATTTCTTTCAAATATATTTCTGTTGGTGGCGGAGAATTTATTCTCTTAGCTTAACACCCTTCTCTGAGACGTACGAGCTCAGAGGTTATATAGTTGAAGGTTATCAGCGATATATTCCCAATTTGGTAATGTGACATGCTGAGTGTTGCTGTGAAATGATCATTGTGTTGATTATTTATGATAGGATCATTTATTTGATCGTCTATCTTGGTGATCATTTCTATGATCATTTGTTGACCCAAAGCATGGCTTTTGTATAAAGTGTGTTTTTGTGGACGTGAGCATCACATCAAAGTAACACCCGGGTCAGGTTGGAAACCAGCGTGAGTAAACCCATCCAACATGAATAACAAAAGCATACAACTTATATAAACCCGTGGTAACTTATATCAATTTTCAACTTCACAAGCTGTTATAGACATTACCTATTTCACACCTCAATTTCTAAGTACCAAAACTTAGATTAAATGGTTCAATTCACTTAAATCATTTCAATTCAGCTTATTGATTCCACATAGCAACTTATAAAGAATCGAAGTGGTTTCGGGTATTTACTAATATAAATACTTGTGTGATACATGTTTACTTGTTTAGAATTCACCAACTTAATATATATGCATCGCCTGACTTAGGCATCACCTAATTGCTTTAATTAATTTGATCTTAGCTTGTTCCAAATAAAAAATAAATCAAGCACCAAATTTAATCCAAGCTAAAATAAATTTGCAAGCTTCTTAGTGTGTTTCCTATTTTAATTTAAATACTACGTTTTAATTTAAACTGCAATAATATGAAATTAATCATGTTTAGGAAAAGATTAAACAAATTGAAAGTGTTTCACAATCGAGCTCGCCAATTAATTATAGAGTAGATGCACTTGCACAAGTGCTAGGGCAAGAAAGACCGGGTCGACTTAGAGCGATGAGAAGAGGAATGAGTCTTAGTAGAGCAGCTTTATCGGAAGTTAAGGATAAGCATACACTGCAACTTGAAAATAAATTGTTGAACTTAGAGAGTAGATTTCTACAACTAGAGAATAATCAGGTAAGAATTATCATTACATTTTGACCACTAATTGCTTGCACACTTGAACACTTGCATAAACACTTGAACACTTCTATACAGTCACTTGAACAGTTGCACACTTCAACCATTATACACTTGAATACTTGCATACTTGAACACGCCGACAGTTTGCATTACCAGACTTACAAAATGTCATATTTTTTATTTTGACAGAAGTGGGACAGAAGTAGACACAGTGTGGCAGAAGTGAACAAACCTCAAGTAATTTTTTTTATTGGTTTCATATCTTTGTATTTTAACTTTTTATTCAATTAGTAACATAATTTTCCTATGTTTAAATGTAGTGCAACTTTGATAAAAATGTGAAGAAGGGTGATTTATTGGATTGGCGAGGGAATGAAGAGATCGTTGCTGAAGGAAGATTCGTGTCAGACGATCCAAACGAGATTGTCAATGATGTTCCTTTAGGGCCGGATGCGATGATAGTTTTAGTTGACTGTCCAATCAAGCTTGATGCTTTTCTATGGAGGCCTACACCTTCTTTAACACTTACTGGGGAAGCAAAGGATAATATTGTGGCGTGGCCGAAGAATAGAGTTGTTTTAAATTCAACCGATCACATTGAAGAAGAAGAGGATAAGGTAAAAAAAAATCTTCACAATGAACATGCAATTTTATTATATATATTATTTACTAAATAAGTATTTTTACCTCTAATAGGGTGGAAATAGCAGCTTAGAATGCAAATGCAAGATTTTTGATTGGGGAGGGAGCAAGCAATTAGTGGCTTTAGGACGACTACATTCGAGCATCTCAGAGGAAATTGTTAATGTGTTCCTCTTGGGCCATCAGCTATGATTGTTTGGATAGATTATCCACTAAATTCAGAAGCTTTTTTATGGAGGCCAGCCTCTGGTTTGATCCGAATTGCGGATGCTGTTGGTAAGAAGGTTGCGTGGCCTGAATCGCAAGTAGTTGTTGAGATGGTTGACACTACAGCTCCTATTACGCCTATGGATGTGGTGAAAACATTTATGGTACTTGATTTTTATTGTGTGTTTCTATTTTTTAATGATTAGCAACTTAATTATTTTTTTCTTTTTTCAACTTACAGACTGCAAATTCAAGAAAAAACAATACATGCAAGTTAATGGATTTATCGGGAAATGGGAAAGTAGTTGCTTTAGGAAAGGTGGAGTCAACCGATCCAAATGCAAGGGTGCATTTCAAACCACTAGGACACAATGCAGTTAAAGTTTGGATTATGACCGTAAAAGAGCCAGCGGTACAGCTATGGAGGCAAACATCCGAATTACAGTACATGGAAGACGCCCTATCTTCTATTATAGCTTGGCCTGCTACGCACGTCATAATGGAATGAATTTTGAGTAAGTCTTTACCGTTCATTTTTTTGTCTATTGTTACATTTAGTTATTAGCTTTAAATTCTGGTTGGTGGAGTACCAATTGTAGTGGTTTGTACTTGTAGTTGAGTGTGCACTGGTGTACTTGTAGTTGAAGTGGGTTTGTCAGACAGCTGATGATTGTTGCACAGAGCAGTGTCTCCGCTGAAGTAGCAGATGCAAGGGGTTTTGGGAGTTTATATGAAGTTGCAGTGGTGAGTGTGTAGATGACTGACGTTGGAATGGTGAATTCCTTAGTGAGTGGTCGAAGGTTGAGGAGGTTAGGGGTGATGTCAGATGTTAAATGATAGCAACAGATAGGACGAGAAGTTGTATGGAGGAGGTGATTATTCACAATGGATAGTGTTAAGTGATATTGTAGAACGTAGTGACCGTGATGATTGAAATGTAGGCAGTATTGAAATGAACAGTGGAGTTGTTGAATTTGGGTAGTATTAGGCTTCACTTTATAGTATAATATATGGTGAATTATGTGAATGTGGTTAGGAGCAGAGGTGGTTCACTTTGGTGATGCAAATAAGGGTGGCTTGGAATGTATAGCGGGATGAGCAAGGTAGTAGTGGCAGTAGTTAGATAGCGTATCTATGTGAAATGTGCACTGCAGTTGTTCAGATAGGGGTTAAAGGCAGTGATCAGTGGTTGGTGACGCACTGTGATGCAGTGGTGATTTGATGTTGGCTGGGGTAATGGTGGAGTTGTCAGCACAGATAGCAAGTGTGGTTATCGTTGGCAGAATTTCTAGTGATGGAGTGTAGTAATGTAAAGGCTGGTTGGAGGAAATATACAGTAGGATGAAGGAGTGGTGTATGTATGGTAGGTTGATGTTGGTAATGAAGTGAATAGGCAGTAAAGAAGGCCAGGCAGTTTGTGATGGGGAAGTTTGATGGTAGGGTGAACTTTGACTGTGCACAGTTGAAGTATTCTGGTGGGGTGTTTGGTATATGGTTTATGCAGGGTTTAAAGATGAATGGCAGATTGCAGATGAAATGAATGTTTGGGAATGTGATGGTTTGCTTTTGAGCGAGTTTGTGGTGAACTGGTGATTTGGCAGGGGAAGTTTTATGGTGTTGTGAGTAGCACGGTGTAGTGTTTGGGAAATGAGTTTGTTGTTGAAATAGTTTGGTTTGGAGAAGGGGATGGTCAGGTGTTTGGTTTGGTTATGGTTTGCACTGTGCACTATGGATTGGTTGATTGGTGAAGAGGGCAGAGTAGTGTATGGGGTATGCACGGTTGTTTTTGTGGTTTTCTGGTATGCAAGGAATGGTACAGGGCAGGGAGGATTGATGATAATTATGAAGTATGGACGGTGGTCAGTAAATTGTAGAGGAGGGATTGCAGCAGTTTGATAGGGTATATGCACTGTTGAGGCAGTTGAGATGTGAAGGGGTTGTGTATGTTATGGTTGGAAGGGGGAGTAAGTAGTTGAATTGAAGTGTTTTGTGATATGCACAGTGAGATGTGCCCTGTTTGCAGTGAGAAGTGTGACCTTAGTAAACATGTATCACACAAGTAATGAAAAATATATATCACATTTCTATCCGAGCATGCATTTGTTTTAACATTTTCTGTTTCTTTGTGTTAACTTCGCAGGCTTATTTGGAAGGAAGCAAGTTCCTTAGTACGCAACTAGATCAGATCTTGCATGTTGGAACTCTGTAATGTATGTACTTTGTAATATTTGGAAGGATTGCTTTAATGTTTGTACTCTGTAATGTTTGTACACTTATTAAATTGTACTCCGTAATGTTTGCTTTAATGTTTGTACTCTGTAATGTTTATACACTTGCTTTAATGTTTGTACATTGTAATGAAAAATATATCTCATTTCTTTCTGAGCATGCTTTTGTGTTATATTTGTTGATTATAATCTTTATTCGTTTATGAAGATTTGGTTTGATTTCTATTATTAAAATGTAATATATAGGCATAGCTCTTGAAAAGTGTATCTACGGTTTTTATGGCGGCATACATGAGCTGTAAAAGAATTTATCAATACTATAACATGTTGATTTCATAGCGTTAAATGACCGCTATTGAATAAATATTTTATAGCGGCAAATGGATGTTATAAAGATTTCCAATTCCGTTGAGATTTAGCTGTATTATAGCGGCTACTATAAGCTATTGAATTAACGTACCATAGCGGCGAATTTGCGTTATAAAACTAAGCTCAACCATAGCGGCATATTTTGTGTTATAAATATTCAACAGTTTTTAATAACATGTCGATATACAACGCTTATCAAACCGCTATGGTTGTCATTAATAGCGGCTATATGCCGCTATAAAAGACACTTTTTGTTGTAGTGAAATAAGCTCGCGACCATCATAAAAACCTTGGCCAAATCGACCACCATTCAACTTTGCGAATCCCAAAACTCAGATTTCGAAGGGCAAAAGATTTCGATTCAAATATGATTGTAATTTCGATTCATACTCGAATCGAAGATTTCGAAGGGCAAAAGATTTTGGAGGGAGGCGGAATGGTTTTGGAGGGAGAGGGAAAATAATTTGGGAAGTTTTGGGGGCAGCGTGTGAAGGGGAATGGAGATGCGCGCGTTACACCTATAAGGAGAACAAAAATCAACCGATAACTAGATAATTAAGGTTCAATAATAACGCTTCAGAATAACGCGTTATTAAATAGCGTTATTAATATCATATTTTGTTGTAGTGCGTATCACTATTCAGAATGGGATTTATGACCCAAAGGTCTTCTCCCGGCTAAGTCGAATAACGAGCGCTTATTTTAAAATAAGTGTAGCCTTCAAATTCAAGCAAATCACAACAAATACCCATTTAAAGGTAAATATTGATAGTCGGTTATTTAACTATCAATAGATATGCACAACATCCCCAGATTCCAAATAATTTCCCAAATTATTTATTTTCCAAAAATATCTTTACAAGATATATTTTTTCCACACTTCAACCGTTTTGAAAACAAATTTCAAATCACTTTTCAGTTTATCTTTAAAAAGATATAATCTCAAAACATTTCACTTCATATTGGAAAACATTTCCATACTTATTTAAAAATAAGTAATTCACAAATCTATTTATTTTCAACATTTGAAAAATATTCAATATACTTAAATCACAATTTAAGTATATATTTTATTCTTTAAGGAAAACATTCTCTTAAACACATTTATTTGAGTCAAAACAAATGTTGCGTAAAACATCGTTACAACAACCCAAAATCACAGTATAGGGATTCGAAATTAAGATAGATATATAAATCCCAATACTACATAAAAAAATTCTTTCGAAAATCATTTACTATAACAACAGTGTTATAGTACACCATTTCCTTTTATTTCTCGAAAACGTCTATTTCAACAATGAACATCGAAATCTATGGTTTCGATACTTAATACATTTTAAAACATCTTTAAATCATTTTAATTCTATTTAAAATATCACTTCCCTAAAACATTTATTTAATATATTATTCACTATCCAAAATCGTGAATATACTTCGTTAACCAAATTCAACATTTCTACACGTTTTGTTTAAAGGATTATCCACTGTCCAAAATCGTGGATATATCTCCTTTAATAAGCTATAATAATTTACTTATCAAAATAAGTCTTTTCGGATTTATAAAACAATGTTTATAAATTCCATTTATATTTTATAACAACTTCAACTTATAAAAGCACTTTATTAACAGATTCTAACCATATCCCATTTACACGCCAAAATCCAAATTATAAGCAAATTACTTATAATTCTCTATTTACAAATTCATTCTTTTTATAACTTCAAAATCATAGATTCTATTCTTTTATAAATCCATTTATATTATTATTTTAAAAAATCTTTAAAACTCCTTTATAACCCCATCACTTTGATTTATAAAAATCCAATTTTTTTATAAATCTTATATATAAGCTTTTATAGTAAATTCAAAAATCTCTATTTAAACTATTTTATAAAATCACTAACTCCATATTTTCAAAAATCAATTTTCAAATATATTTCTCAAAAATCATAATTTTTATAACATTAAAATTTTAACGTTTATTTATTTAAAACGAATCAATTCCAAAATTTAATAAAACGTATACTTTCAAAAACCACTTTAAAATCCTTTTAAATTTGAAAATCATCACTTTAACATTTTAAATTTTCCAAAATATGCCTAATGTTGCAACAGCACTAAATATAACAATCACGGCATCCAAAACATCATATATCATATGATAACAGAATATATCAGAATATCTGTAAATAAATCAATACGGGTGAGGAATCCAGTTGGATCCCTCCAACCTGCTTCCCTGCATCCACAGATGTTAGCACAATACCAATCCTGTGTAAATACGAAATATCACGGTATATGGGATTTATATAATATTATCCGCTATTATGCGGCGCAATAGGGTCTCATCTGCTATATAATGCAGGAAAATCAACTCCAAGTACATATATAATACCAATTCCACTTCAAGGTGGAATATTGCGATATATGTGTTTAATAAATAACCTCCGCTTAATATGCGGCGTATAGGGTCTATTTCAATACAACAGATAATAATTTATCATCCAAGTATACAATCAACACAATCAAACAATTTTAAATTTAACTATTTAAAATTTAAATCGAAAAAAATTCGATTGAGTGAGAAGTTCTCACCTTGCTTCCAATAATAGTTGCAGTGTTTTATTTCGAATAGAATTAAACGCGTGTTTAATTTTAACCAAAATTTTCACTAGCTCCAATCAATCCCAATCCCACTCCATCGTGTAGTATTCGACAATTCGATTCCAACGTAAGTCGTTTCGTCCAAAACGGACCTCGTATGAAAGAGTTACAACACTTTTAATATCACACGAATTTATATAAATTAATTTATTATTTATTATTTTCAAATTTATATACCCTAGCTATCCAGGTTGTTGATTTCCTTAGCCCAAGATCCTAGCTGTTCCTCTTTTCTTCCCCAAAACGTTTGCTCCCAGGTCACAAAGAACCCACGGCCGCCACCTTATTTCGAATTATCGCGCCACCTTCGTGCCGTTTGAAGACGATCGACCTACGACAGGACGAAGGCCATCACCAGTGCTACCCTCGGCCAAGAAATGGGGGAGCTCGGCCCCCCTGGTGCCTCTAAAAACGTGCGCGACCCGATGATAGACGCGAGCCCCTAACTCTCTCCACGTCACGAATTATTTAATCACCACCGTTGGATCGATGGATCTCAACGAGCCTGACATTTTTCTAGTTGGAAGATTTACATAATTGTTTACGGATTGAGTGATTTTGAGGGAGAAAGAAAACAAGATTTCGGCCATTGAATCAAAGGAGACGGCCTGAAGCTTTATGGTTAGGGTTTGTTGCAAAAGTGAATAATAGAGGTCCTTATATAGAAAATTACACGACACTATTCACCTGAAATTTTTCCGAACTCTAAACGAAGCATTCCGCTTGGCGTTTATAATGTTTTACCCCTATTCCGAACGCAATGGAATATATATCGGGAGCCAATTCGATCATATTTGGAAGATAAGTTTTCGAATCGAATTATTTAAATTTAAAATTGACTAAAACCGATTTCAACGCGTTTTAGCTTGCCCCGGACAAACCGTAAGTCCGATTGACACGAAATTTGAAACCATATAATAATATATTACGAATCCGATGAAACTAGTTTCGTCGAAATCCGAAACTGTTTGAAAAATGGCTATTTTTACTCATCAATAAAATATTAAAATATTCAATTTTCACAAATTAACTTTTAACTCAATTTTAAAAGTTCTATAACATCATTCTAACTCCAATATGATTTAATACAACTTTACAAATCAATTTTAATCATATTAAACCCAATTTCCAATTATTTCTGTAATGTCAAATATTAAATTATCGATTAAATTATCCAATTAAATCTAGATATTCAAAATAAAATTTATCCGAATTACAAATTTTACTTGTTAATATTTAAAATCACTTAAATATACGAATTTCAAATGACATAAATTCTGGGTCGTTACAGTGCCTGTACGGTTTTGATTGTGCCCAACTATTACTGAAACGTGAGAATCAAGCATTTCAGCTAGATTCTATTTTACTTTCTATAGACACTATTATAACATCAGAAGTTTAAAAAAAAAAGCATTTTGGCTATCGTAAGGTAAAAACCCGACATGTTTATTTGCGGCGTTGTCTTACGAGATGCTTTTGTTTCAAAGGATTTTTTAAATCCTTAATAAACAATTTGAGTGTTGTTTTCTCACGCTGGTTTTCCAGACTGACTCGGGTGTTATTTAACTATAATGTTCAGGTCAGACCGAGTATTATAGGATACAGGAAAAGATGCCATGGAGCTCAAGAGATGAGCTGGATGGCGATACGTACTTCCGTACTTGATTATTATTCCGCTGTGTATTCAGATTGTGAGGACATGTTATGATTACTGTGTATTGTGTGTTATGTATACTCTGATGATGTAATGCATAAACAGATTTGTTTCTATGTAAAGATCAGTTATTGTCTATATATCTTATTCCGATGCGCTGGTTAGATTCTGATGTTGTTTTCTATTTTCTTCTTCTACCTCTTCTTCTTTAACCCTGATGGTTCAGTTTTCCGACATCTGATTGCTCGGCATACGATACAGTGGACGTATTGACGTCGATTTCCGAGCGTCGAAAAATTAGGTCGTGACAAATATGAAATTTCAAATTTTCGGAGGAGAAGATGAGAATCGAAGATGCAAATGACTGAGAAATTTCTTTATTAAAGGAGAAAATAAATATACAATTCAATATTTGCAGATCCCTTCCGTTTTAATAATATTTTCTTCTCATTCGATAAAAGACATCTCTTGTTCCTTAAAGTAAGTCCAACTATTAGATTGGCTATTTGGCTCCAAAACATTCAGAAATCAATTAGTATTATTTCTATTTAAATCCAATTTAAATTTCCTATCAATAAGTATACCCTCACGGATGCTTATAGCTGTTATATACACACTTTATTAAATACTACTGGAAATCAAAAAAAATCAAAACTAGGATTTTTGTAGCAATTAATATGTCACAAACATTAAATAATTTAATTTATTTAATATCCTTTTTAGTATTCAGTCTGTTTAAATCAAGTTTTGACATTCTACCAATGTCATATATCGATATGCACGATTATAGCATTTATATATGCACTTTACTAAATTCTAATGGTATTCAAATAAATTAAATAAAATGTGATAATTAATTTTCAACTACTAAAAATCAATTAAATCGTGTGATTCATTTGGAATCTTCATCATTTCGGTTGTGTGACTCATATTTGTAAATTCAGTCAGCGATTAATATAAAACTCAAATATTAACATTCGCATGTCATCTTAGCTAGTGGTGTGGCTTTTTGGTTGAATTTACTCTTAAACATCTTTTGGTAAAATTCAATTTTATTTATTATAAGTGTTACTAATTACTAATAATTATTTACACCAATTCTCTTCATCAAAACTATATCACTGTGGACTTTTGGAATTTGGTAATAGTCAAAATTTCAGTGTCGTCTACAATCAACTCTATAATCCAAACAGAAAGCCCTTGATTCAATAATAATTATTATTATTAACCAAAATGCTCACACCAGAGACTTTGAATTTGAGTTGGCTTCTGTTGACCGTGATAACAACTTCATATAACCGAGGAGACGAATCCTCTATGGAATTGTGTTTCACTTCCAATGCTTCCACATGACCCAGCTATATTCATTTGATGGATGTCATGTCATGGTTTAACTATAATCAAAGCGGAGATTCCACATTAAAGATCAACAATATTCTCAAGTCAAGAGAATTGTGTAATTTTGTTACTTCGATATATTCTGTTTGACTTAGTTGCATTAACCAATAGAAAACTATCTAGTGAGTCATTTCATAGTTGTGACGAAGGGGATTTTGACTCTCGAAAATCGATACTAATACATCCTCGATATTCATGTGCCGCATATTCAAGTGCCGAAGACCTGGTTCGTTAAAGGTAAAAAGAAAAGAAAAAGAAGACAGAATAAAATCTCACACGAATAGAATAACATATATTATTTCAATAAATAAAATCTTTACAACAGAAATTTTTAAGCACAATTATCAGATTTAAACATGGTCAATTATAGATCTCTATTTGTACAAATGCAGAATACAATAGTTCATGAGTGTGGTGGAAATGGATAATTATCCACTGAAGAATCTTCTAACTCTATGCTCCGAGCTCTTTCAAATTTCTTCTGACTAAATCTGAATAGCAGGCTACTAGGAAAAATAAGGCACCCAGAGTTTAAGAAAATGGGAATAAACTCCAGATCAGTCATGACACTGGTGTGAGAACTCAAAATATGGGCTTCAAAACAAAAAGGTATTTCATAAGACCATGCCGCACACAAACATGGAACGGGTTTTACCTTACGATAACCGAAATATTTTTTTATGTGAAAATTTGGTAATATTAATTTTAATGACATCCTTTTGAAAACATTTGCAAATAAACATATAAATCTTAGCTGAAATGCTTGCATCTCACATTTCAGTATTTGCGCAACTAAGTCCGTACAATACTTATTGGATATTGGATTTCCAATTGAATAACGAGGTAAGGGACTAGCTCCCATATAGCGCATTTCTAGAGAAATGCACCCGATGCTCTTATGTTGGTTCTCATGCGAATTAAGACCAGCTTATCCAAAAATCAACGAAAAGCACTGAGTATTACATCACCCGGCCCTTACCAACTTATCCAGGATCCTATGCATACACCACATAATTTAAACCCGACGTTATAGCAGGTAGAAATTTTATCCATCTAGAAGGTTATTTCATACCCTGATTGGTTACGACCTGTAACGATCCACTATTTTGCACCAGTCAAATTCGACAATAAATTGAAACATGTCAAACTCGAATTATTCAAAACAATAGATTGTAATAAGAATTGGAGCAAATGAAATCAAATCACAGAATCACAGACATAGAAATCAGAATACTCGCAGAAGAAAATAAAATACCATAGTGGTTCATGAAGCCACTATCAACATAGTCTCAAAATAAGTACAAATTACATAGTCTTAAAACCAATGCAGTTTGAAAAAACCACAGAAAATCCCAAATTCATTTGTCTCATTTACATAGACTAAGATAAAAGATTGAACAGAGAAATAGGTGGCAGCTCTATAAAGATGACCTCTAACAGTCTTAGCTCCACGAAATGAAGTCCAAACTGACGCTCAGGCTGACCCGAGCGTAAGAAATAAACAAAAACACTCGAGTCAGCACATACATACTTATACGGCGTAAACTAACTCAAGTGAACTGTAATATAAAGGCAACTTAAAGGATGCTTGGGACCGCCCATCCTCTAAGGATCCGTTAAACTATTTACTATGTAGTAATATTTCTCTATTATAATAATGTCTATAAGTAAAATAAACTTACTTTAAAATAGCGTTAAATTACATTTTCCACCTTAACACATTTATATATTCCCATAGTCTATACAGTACTGTAATCTCCCCCGTATTGGGCGTGTCAGAGGGCACTCCATAGGTATGATACAAAACCAAAATCGTATAAGGCTCGCTAGGGTAGATGGCACGGCACAACTAGGCAATGCCGGAGTAGATATACCAATTACGCATCCGGACTGGTGGTAGCGCATAGTAACTACTACTGCCCACCTCGAACCACACTCCCAAAATCAAAGGTGCGCACCAAACAATCACAAGGTAATATAATGGCATACGAAGAAGTGCGTCCGATAAGAGGTGCTACCTCCTTAGCCCGAGAATCGCTCCTGTTTTAGCCACCTTATGCCAACTCACGGGAGTCAGGTCCACGTATATACCTCATCAGAACGTCCGAATACACGGTTGTTAAAGTGGTTTTCGGTATCGACAGAGAGTATGCCCATATCCGATCCCGGTCTCTTTAACCACCAACCTTGTTATTACCCGTGGTTATAAATTTCAAAAATAGTTTATATTCCAGTCAAAATACTTCATTTTTAAACTTTCTAAAAGTGAAGTTATTATACTTATAAATCTAATATTCAATTACCAAAAGTATAGCCTTTTCTGAGTTCATTCATTCGGTAAAACTACAACATTGAAATTTCAGCTTTTCACGGAAAATCTTATTTCAGCCAACGACAGCACTTAACAAGTGCTACTGTAGCCCTTTTATTTATTTCAGGCTTACATTTAGTTACGCAACCACAGCACTTACCAAGTGCTGCGATAGCCCTTAGTTAATTTTAGCCTTTAGTTCATTTGCATTGACTACAACACTTACAAAGTGTTGTAATATCCTTTACAACAGATTTTAAGTTAACTTCAGAAATGATAGCATTCCTGAAGTGCTGTTAATTAAATATCAGATTTCAATACAATTTCTGCAACAATCAAATTTCAATTAAACCAATTTAACTTATAAAATCATATTTTCTACTCGAAAATGTTCATTTAAATACCCTTTAACTTATGATTTTTATAAAGTAAATTTCACCAATAAATATCAAATTTTTCATTGCTTCACTTATTAAAGTCAATGTACAATTTTCTATTCATTTTACTTTACTTTACACTTTAATTTAATTTATCATTTCATACATTAAACTACATTTCCATTTTATTTTCTTAATTTAACTTTTATTTTAAATCAAATTTCATATTTCCAAGTCAAGTTATATCTCAAGTTACGCTTTTAAACATACATTTGTCTAACAATTTAATTTATAGAAAACTAAATAACACCTTAATAATTCACTTTAAATTCAAATTTATATCAAATTATCATACATTATTTACTTAACTTAAACTCCATTTTTAAGCAAAATCACAAATTTCAAAATAAATTTATACTTCAATTTCCACTTAACCATTCATTTATTTACATATTTAACTTGTAGAAAATTACTAACCCTTTATAAAAATCATTTTTATTTCAATTTAAATAAAAATATTATAATATACATTTTTAAAATAATTAAAATTTTCAGAACAATATATATAAAATAACCACGGGTCTGTAAATATTTTCTAACATAGGTCAAGTGATACGGATAATATATCATTTCAATCCGTAATTACAAAGAAAAATCCGGGTTCTATCATTGCAAACCCACAATCCCAAGTTAAATAAAATAAATAAAATAAATAAAAATCGCTTAGGCCTATCGTTTCAGCCCATAATGATTTTTCCTTATACTAAAGTCTGTTCGGGTATGTATCATTGCAACCCATAGTGATTCTACTATACAGGAAACTTGCAATGTGATAAACAGAAATAAATAAATAGTATAACATCATGTAACATAGTGGATGATGTGACGGGTTTATAACAAGGTTTTACATCATAAAATTCATATCACAGGCAAGTATAACATGCTATAACAATTCTAAAATTTCACTTGCTATCACTTTACAATTCCATAAGTATGAATGTCAAACATGAATACTCACCTCTTCGACGCTAGAGATTTGATTCAAAATAACAATATCCATACACCGTAGAGCGCAAGAAGGCACGATAAGATTTTAGAGGATGTGACAACCAGATTCAATTTTGAAACAAAAATAAATCAACTCTAAGTATATGCTAATTCACATAAGAATACAAAAATTTGAATAAAGCAAAATGGAGGAATAAATTAAATAAGATGACATGAACAACAAAGTGGCTCAGCCCCTTCACCACACGACTCAACCAAAATCCCATATAACTCGGCCATAACCAGATTCAAGGTCTGAAATGTTCGCAAGGCAGCGAGAAGTTGAAGAATTTAGGCTGTGATTTTCAAAAGAAAAGTGGTGAAGGGAATTGGGTTCATTGGTTTGGTCCTAAGCAAAAGGAGGCTCAGCCTAGTGCATGGCTCGGTCATAGTCTAACCATCGCCTACAGAGGGTGCGGCCACGATCAGAGGCGGTGTAGCAGGCTGGAGGAGGTGGCTGCGGTGGTGCTGGCTGCGGCTTCACTTGATGGTGGAGGAAATATAGTGGATCGGTAAGGCTTTGCTATAGGGTTCGTGGTGGTGATCTGTAACAGCAAGTTACGGTCAGATCTGAACATCATGGGGGAGGCCTACTAGTGGTGGTGGAGGAGTTGTAGGCTTGTCATGATGGGTGGATGGGCTAAGCACTTAGGTGGAACAGACAATAGAATAAATGGAAAAACAAAGAACGAAGAAAAAGAAAAAAAGAAAATGCAGCCATGACTTACAAGAGAGAGCTTCACACGAGAAGATGTAATCAAATGAGATGCGGTAAGGTATTTTTTTATGTGAGTTTGTACGTAACAGAGAAGTTTCATGTTAATTAAGTGAAAGAACGACAGGAAATAATATTTGAAATGGCTAGAGAAATTTAAGGATTTTATTCCTATTAAATAAAGAGATGCAAATGGAAAAGTGGAATGAGATGAAATATTATACATGAATTGCAAGGCAAACAGGTTTACTTGGGTTTTAATTTTTTCCATTTAGAAATGCACGGCCGTTGATTTGAATGGCTAAGGTATGTAATCAAAGGAGTGTGTATTATAAATGCAAGTGATAAATTGAAACGCTATATTTATTTGTTTCCTATTTATCTAATAAAATATATGCTAAAGAACAATTCAGTAAATAACGTACCATTTATATAACACCAAAGAAATAAATAAGAAAACGGATGTAGAAGCGTATAAATAAATTGCTATCTACAACTTTGTTTATTACTTAATTTACAAAAATAATTTGTTACATATCCCTTTGATTTGTTACATATCCCTTTGATTTGTTTATTACTTTTCTAAGAAAATGGACGTAGAAACATATAAAGAAACGCATAAATTAATTGCTTTTGACAACATTGTTTATTACTTAATTTACAAAGTATATATCCAAATTAAACGAAACAGAAGCAGAACAAATGTTGTGAATATATATAGTTTAAATAAAAGATTAGAAATTAACATTTAAATTTTAAAATTTCAAATTCTTAAATAATTAAACACCAATGTTTTAAATAAATGGATTGAAATATCTATTAAATTTTTTTTGTGTTGTTACACTCTCCCCCACTCAAAATTATTCATCCTCGAAAAGAAACAAAAGAAGGGTGTAACAGCCCGATATTTTCAATCATTCAGGTCCATTGTAACGTACACGATTTTTCGTTGCCGAAAAACCGAATAGTTAGGGTTTTAAGAAAAAGAAAAGAAGAAGAAAGAGACATAAGAAGAGATAAGAAGAAAGAAAATAGAACGAAAAGAAATAACAGAACAACATCAGAATCTCACAATTCGCAGCGGAACAACATATAATAGATAAATGAATAATCTTTAAACAAAAAACTATATCAGTTATTACATTACATTACATTACATTACATCATATCATCAGAGTGTACAACAACAAACAAACAGCGGAAAAAGAAATACTATATACTAGTGATACGCCAATGCCATCCATCTTGCCTCCTGCAACTCCTGGATTCCATAATATCCTGATAAACCTAACTCTTGACTGCCCGTGTGGAAATTGGTGGGCACCCAGAGTTTAGGAAGGAAAACAATAAACTCCGAGTCAGTCATGTGACTGGTGTGAGAACTCAAAACAGTTTATTTTTCTTTAAAGGTAAAAATAGAGGAATATTTTTAAAGTCAATTCGCAATGCTTTTTAAAAATGAGACTACCATAAGGCCTCCCGCACACACACACAATGCAAACGCAGAATCGGAGGAGATTTCTCCTTATGATAGTCAAAGATGCTTGATACGCATTAAAAAGAACATTTGATATTATTACTAGTGCATAGTGTAGAGAAAATTCATTTCGAAAATAAAGATATAAATCTTAGCCAGCATAGACATTTCGAACTATGCCTACTATAGCTACCATGTTCAATAGCGGGTTACCGCCATATTCCATGGCAGGTTATACAACTAAAACCGTACAATGCTCGTATTTGAAGAATGGATTTTCCAACAAATGGTCAGGCCAAGGAACTTCCCATTGCCACATGGAAACGCCTCTGGAAGGACGCCCCGAGAACCAAACCGTTCTCTGCTAAACTAGGCCGGGAATCCCTTTTCCCAAGGAATATTACAAACCCTCAGATATGCCACCCCCGGTCCTTTGGAACCTTTAAACGAGAGCTCTCTAACCAACATCACACCATAATAATAAGTGTTTCAACATGAGTAAATATCTGGGCTCCATACCATGATACTACCCTTTTCCAGAAGGAATGGCCATACCCTAGTGAAGCGATCCCTGGAAACCTTGCCGCACAATTCCTGTTTCGACCATTACCGGTTGGTGAGGCTCGACGAAGTCACGTCCACAAAAACACACTTTATACAAAAGCCATGCTTTGGGTCAACAAATGATCATAGAAATGATCACCAAGATAGACGATCAAATAAATGATCCTATCATAAATAATCAACACAATGATCATTTCACAGCAACACTCAGCATGTCACATTACCAAATTGGGAATATATCGCTGATAACCTTCAACTATGTAACCTCCGAGCTCGTACGTCTCAGAGAAGGGTGTTAAGCTAAGAGAATAAATTCTCCGCAACCAACAGAAGTATATTTGAAAGAAATCGGCTTTACATCTCAATTTGTAATGTCAGACACACAATCCATACAAGTCTGTTCCGGGCTCGAACAGAACCGAAGGCACTTACAAAGAAGTCCTTGCAATCCGGATATTCACTAATCACGTCTGAATTTCCCATCACATATGGAGATCTCAATACTGGGGATCAGCCAGTGCAGAGACAATCAACAAGAAACCCTTTCGTTTTCGAAAATATCCGGTCTTCAACACCGGTCTTCGAATGCAATTCATAACGACGTATCACATATTCGGAATGGGTTATACGACCCCAAGGTCCTTTCCCGGTTAACCCGAATAGTGAGCGCTTATTTTAAAAAAAATAAGTGTGGCATTCAATTTCAAACAAATCACTACAAATACCCATTCAAAGGTAAATATCGATAGTCGGTTATTGAACTATCCATGGATATGCACAACATCACCAGATTCCAAATAATTTTCCAAATTATTTATTTTCCAAAAATATCTTTAGAAGATATAAACTTTCCATACTTCAAAAATAAATCAATATTTATTTTTAACCTATTTTCCAAATTTCATTTATAAATTCCATATTGAATTCATATGCTAAAATATCTTTGAATATACGTTTCCAATTATTCATTTTCAATTTATCTTCAAAAAGATAAATTCTCAACATATTCACTTTATATTGGAAAACATTTCCATGCTTATTAAATAAGTAATTCACAATCTTTTATTTTCAACACTTGGAAAATATTCAATATACTCTAATCGAAATTAAGTATATATTTCATTCTTTAAGAAAATTATTCTCTTTAACATATTTATTTGGGCCAAAACGAATGTTGCGTAAAACATCGTTACGACAACCCAAAATCACTAGTATAGGGATTCGAAATTAAAATAGATATATAAATCCCAATACTATACAAAACATTTCCTTTCGGAAATCATTTACTATAACAACAGTGTTATAGTCCACCATTTCCTTTTATTTCTTGAAAACGTCTATTTCAACAATGAACGTTGAAATCTATGGTTTCGATAGTTTAAAACATCTTTTAGATCGTTTTAATTCTATTTAAAACATCACATCCAAAACATTTTCTTTAACATCTTATTCACTATTCAAAAACGTGAATATACTTGTTAACCAATTTCATCATTTCTATTCCTTTTATTTTATAGGATTATTCACTGTCTAAAACGTGAATATAACTCCGTTACCAAGTTACAACAATTTACTTATCAAAATAAGTAGTTTGCGGATTTATAAAACGATGTTCATAAATTTCATCTCTATTTATTTTATAACACTTCCTCTTATAAAATTTCCTTTATTAACTTATTCGATTTATAACTCAATTATATACCGAAAGTCCATAATATAAGTTAAATGCTCATAATTTATTCGTTTACAAAAACGTTCTTTTAAACTTCCCAAAATTTAAATCTTATAACTTATAAAATTCATTTATTTATCCAAAATCTATTCTTTTAAATAACTTTACAAATTTTATAAACCTACTGTTTATAAAATTCCATTTATAACTTCACCGTTATAATCCTATAGATTTCAATTTATGAAATTCATTTACAATTCATTCTAATACTTGTAAAAGCTCGTTTTATAATTCCAATATTTTTAATTTATAAATCTTTTAATATAAAACAATTTATATTATTCTTTTAAAACGTCTTTGAACTCTTTCATAATTTCATAATTTCACACGTAATAGTCCCAGTAGTCCATCCAATATCATGCCATCTACACTCCGGGTGACTGTCAGAGGATACCACACGGGCTACGGAAGAAATACAAACTCGTAGTAAAGGCTCGATATGGTAGGTGACACGGCACACAAGGCAATGCTAGGGTAGATATACCAATTACGCACACGGGCTGGTGGTAACGCAGCAGCCACATACGCCCACCCCGAACAACACTCCAAAAAATCAAGGGGTGCACCCAATCGATCACAACAGTAATAGAATGGTATCGAAGAAGTGTGTTCAGCCAGAGGTGCTACCTCCTTTGGCCCGAGATCGCTCCTGTTTTAACCACCTTATGCTAACTCATGGGAGTTAGGTTCACGAAATGTACCTTAGGAACGTCGTCACCATCCTACTTCATTCTGGAATCTCCACCGCGCACACAGTTGTTAAAGTGGTTTTCGGTATCGACAGAGAGTATGTCCATATCCGATCCCGGTCTCTTTAACAACCAATCGTTATTATAACCCGTAGTTATAATTTCAAAAATGGTATTTATTTCTCAAAATCCAATATCATTTCAAATCCATTTCAAAATATCAACTTATCATTTCATTTGAAAAACATATTCATTTTTATTCAATTTAAAAATACCATTCACATTTCAAAATAGTTCAATTCCAACAAATTACTTCATTTAAATCCTTTAAAAGTGAAGTTATTACATTTAATAATTAAATTATTAAACTTCCAAAATTTTCAACTTTCAAAGTTCATTCATTCACTTAATTTTATCAAAACAGTGAAAATTCAACTTTCGCAGCATTTGGAAATTGCTACAGAAAGTTATATTCAAAACAGTTAAATTTAACAAAGACAGCGTTTAAAATGCTGTAATAGTGTTACATTTGTTTCAAAGAAAAGAAAGAAAGAAAAAACTTAGTTTAATCCAACAATTATATTTTCTATAATTCACTTTTAACTTATAAAATCACATAATTTTACTTTTATAACCATCATTTAATTTTCTTTAATTTCATGATTTCATAAAGTTAAATTTCCATTTAAAAATTCATATTTAACACTAATTCACTTATTAAATTGCAGTGTCCAATTTTAAATTCATTACATTTAAATTTAAACCTAACACTTAAGTTAAAATTCTCAAATATAACTTAGTTTATATTTTTATTTACTTAATTAAAAATTCACTTTTAAGTCAATTCCAAAAGTTCCAATTTTAGTTACAATTTAAAATTTCAACTTAAATATTCATTCATTTCACATTTCAACTTTATTAAAATCATTAATATGATATAAATCACTTTAAATTCCTTTAAATTCAAATTATCATAAATTTATCATGCTTTCATATTCTATTTAATTTCAAATTATAATTAAATCAAATTTCCCAAAATAGCTTACATTCAAATTTTTCTAACCTTTTCGTTGATTTATTTCACTTGTAATTATTCAGAAAATCAATAATATTTTACCAAAAATCATTTTTAATTAGGTTTAAATCAAAATATTTTAATATTTACATTTCTAAAATAATTTTAAAATTTTTAGAAAAATATATTAACTACGGGTCTGTATATAATTTTCTACCCTAGGAAAAATGATACGGGTAATATATCATTTCAACCCGTAATTTACAAAGAAAAATCCGGGTTTTATCATTTCAAACCCGCAGTCCTAAGTAAAGAAATAAATTTGAAAATTATTCAGGCCTATCATTTCAGCCCATAATGATTTTCCCTTATTCTAAAGTCCGTTCGGGTATGTATCATTTCAACCCATAGTGATTCTAATCTAAAGGGAACTTGCAGTGTGATAAACGGATAAAATAACAGAACAGCATAATATAACAGTAACAAATGTCATAATAGGTGTTTAAGCATGGGCGAACATCATATAATAGTGACATAGCAAATAATAATATAGTGATGCAGTTTACATATTCACAAGTGATCAATTTACTATTCATATAAGTATAAACTGTCTGGTGAGAATAACTCACTGTTTTGAGCTGATGACACAACGACGAATTTCACAAACGGGATCTACACAAGCACAAAAGCACGACACAGATACGAATGGAGGAGCCAAGGATTAATTCCCTTGAATACCAATCAAACAAAACAATATAACAATTATAAGGTTTCAGACCAAAAATACGATAAACTATGCTAGAAATAACTTCATAAAACAAAGCTGAAATGCTTTGCACTTGCTTCCGACATCCCATAGGCTCAGCCAGAGGTGGAGTACAGGTCTAAGGCAATGGTTTTGGGTCAGGTCTGGGTTGTTAAGGTCGGCCTAACATGAGTTTGTTGATGGCAAAAGTTATGGAGATGGAACAACAACACAACAAGGCGTAACTACTAACAACATCACAAGTTTCAAGCAAACAAAGCTCGGCCAAGGCTGCTGTGGTCACGGCCAGAGGAGTGGGGTCCACTGTGGTGACATGGCAGAGGGTGCTGGAGGTGGTGGTGGTCATGTAGGTGGAGGCCATGGGTGGTGGAAGTGGTGGATGTGAAGGCTTGTGCTTGGCTAGGTCAAGATGTTGGAGTTTGGTGAACTTGGTGAAGGAACTACCACCAAGGGTGGTACGGATGGGGATGGTCAGTGAGAAGGAGGTGCTGGTGGCGTGATCAGGTGGTGGTGGTGGTGGCAGGGGCTGGAGAGGGGCATGGCTGATCCTATGATAAAGAAGATCAAGTGCAAATCAAACGAAAAATCAGCATAAGTGAACAAAAGGAGATAAAAGAAAAATAGAATTTTACCAACTTCTCAACAAGTGATGGCCGAATTTTTTTTATGAGATGAGAAATGATGTACGTGAATGAATAATGGAGGTAGGCAGCTGAAGTATGTGAGTTATTATGGCTAATTGATGGCAAAAGTAAGTTAAAAATGTGAAAAGGCAGGAAAATCAAAAGCCATTAGAAATAAAAGGTCACAAACCCTTTCAATTTACCTATAATTATTTATAAAAGTTTATATATTCTGAAATAACAATATTATAATATAAAATTTTGAAACTTTAAAAAAATATAAAAATATATATACCATTTATCAATTATATAGATTAAAATTAAGGAAAAATAGTTAAAACAGTGAACTAGACTAGAAAATTTGAAATTAAATGAAATAATTTGTAGAAAATTAATATGAGCTTGTAAAGTATTTTTAAAAATAAATAATAACATAAAACAAAATTTTATTCACAAAATAAATATTTAAAATTTAATTTAAATATAATTTTTAATGCAGAAAATAGCAAAAAATGGAAAAACAACCGTTAAAAATAGGAAACCAATACAGTAAATTTTGGAAAAATTCTATTATTATTTTTAAAATATTTAGAGATGAAATTTCACAAATAAAACAAATTTAAAATAAAATAAAGAAATTTAAAATGAAGAAAATGGCAGAAAATTAGAAAACAGCCTTTAAAAATAGGAAATAAATACAGTAAATTTTGGAAAAATTACATTTTCATTTTAAGAATGTTTAGAAATGACATCACACAAATAAACAAATTTAAATAAATTTCAAAATGAAATAAAGTCAAATTTAAATATATAGTCAAAATCTAGGGTTGTTACACTCTCCCCCACTCAAATCTTTTCGTCCTCGAAAAGAACGGAAAGGAAAAATAAAGAGAAACAAGATAGAGAAACAAAATAGTACCTGAAACGAATAGTTCCGGATTCGAAGCACGAATGCTCTCCTTCGTTTCCCAAGTACAATCTCGATCATCAGTACTCCACTGTACTTTGACCATATTAACAGATTTTCTTCTGAGCTGCTTCGTATCTCTATCGACAATACGAAGTGGCTTCCTCTCAACAGTTAGGTTAGGCTCAATATCCAAACTATCAAGAGCAGAAGGCTGGACAATAAGAGATGGATCGTGGAGATGACGGCGAAGATGTGAGACATGGAATACATCATGCACTCCAGAAAGCTTCTCGGGCAAATCCAGACGATAAGCCAAAGAACCAACTCTTTCCATGATGCAAAAAGGAACAATGAACCTGGGAGAAAGCTTCCCTCTACGACCAAAGCGAATGACATTCCTCAAGGGAGAAACTTTAAGGAACACCTGATCACCAACAGCAAATTCCAAATTTCGCCTACGCCTATCAGCATATTTCTTCTGTCTATCCTGAGCGACTCTCAGCCTCTTCTTAATCTCCTCAACTTTCTCAGAAGCTTCCAAAATCACTTCAGGACCAAGAACCAAACGATTACCGGATTCAATCCAGCAAGAAGGAGATCTACAAGGTCGCCCGTATAAAGCAGCAAACGGAGACATTTTGAGACTGGCCTGAATGCAAAGGTGGAATGAGATAGATAAAAAGATCAAGAATAGACTGAAAACAGAAGATAAGATAATACCTGATAGCTATTATTGTAGGTAAATTCGGCAAGATGGAGATAATCTTCCCAAGATCCTCCATAATCAAGCACACAAGCACGAAGAAGATCCTCGAGAATCTGATTTACTCTTTCCGTCTGACCGTCGGTCTGAGGATGATAAGCAGTGCTCAGATTCAAACGAGTACCCAAAGATTCCTGAAAAGCCTTCCAGAACTGACTAGTAAAGATAGGGTCACGATCACAAACAATACTGAGAGGAACACCATGGAAACGAACGATCTCTCTCATGTAAATCTCAGATAAACTAGAAGCAGAACGAGTAGACTTGACCGGAATAAAATGAGGGAACTTGGTCAGTCTATCAACAATAACCCAAATACTCTCATTGCCTTTCCGAGTTCTCGGCAAACCATCGATGAAATCCATGGAAACCTGTTCCCACTTCCAATTAGGAATCTCGAGGGGCTGCAACAAAGCAGGGGTCTTCTGGTGATCGGCTTTGACTTGCTGACAAGTCGCACACCGACTAACAAAGATAGAGATATCCCTCTTCATCCCCTTCCACCAATAAAGCCTCTTCATATCCTGATACATCTTCGACACACCAGGATGAATAGAAAGTCTGGATCTATGATTTTCCTGAAGCAACTCCTGTCTCAAACTATCAACCTTCGGAACACAAATCCTGTCGTTAATCCGCAAAATCCCTTTGTCATCAATCTGAGCTCCACTACTACCTCTACTACCACCAACTCTGCTATGAACACTCTCCTTCATCAATCTATGCATCTCATCCTCATCCTGCTTAGCCATAATCTGATCCAGAAGAGGAGAAGAAGAAACAACAAGCTGACACAACAAAGCCTTCTTCCGACTCAGAGCATCGGCCACAACATTAGCTTTACCGGGAGTATAGTTAATGTCGAGGTCGTAAGAAGCCAGAAACTCAAGCCAACGAACTTGCCTCTGATTCAGATCCTTCTGGGTGAAGATATATCTCAGAGACTGATGATCTGTGAAAAGCTCAAACTTGGTTCCAAGAAGATGATGCCTCCAAAGTTTCAAAGCAAAGACAACAGCAAGTAACTCTAAATCATGAGCAGCATAATTTGCTTCGTGGGTCTTCAACTGACGGCTGGCATAGGCAATAACCCTACCATCCTACATGAGAACAGCACCCAAACCCTCACGACTAGCATCAGTATAAACTGTAAATCCCTCACTCCCATTCGGAACAGTAAGAACTGGTGCGGAAGTTAGCTTGCTCTTCAACTCACTGAATGCAGCCTTACACTTATCACTCCAGACAAATCTGGCATTCTTCCGAGTTAAAGCTGTGAGAGGTGCAGCAATCCGAGAAAAATTCTCAATGAATCTCCGGTAGTCACCGGCAAGGCCCAGAAAACTACGAATATCAGATGGAGTCTTTGGAGTTTCCCAATCCTGGAAAAATCGGGGAAAAATAAAGCAATAGGAAAAAAATAGAATTATTAAAATGATAGAGAAAGAGAAAAAAGAAAGACTTACATTGATCGCAACAATCTTAACTGGATCAACAGAGACTCCATTACTAGAAACAATATGCCCGAGATAGCGGACTTCATCCTTCCAGAAATGGCATTTAGAAAATTTAGCCTTTAACTGATGATTTCTGAGAGTCTCAAGAACATATTTCAAATGTGACTTATGCTCATCCTTAGTCTTAGAAAAGACAAAGATATCATCAACAAAGACTAGCACAAATTTATTAAGCACATCACGAAAAACACGATTCATCAAATCAACAAAGAAAGCAGGAGCATTAGTCAAACCAAAAGGCATGACTAACCATTCATAAAATCCATTCTCAGTGCGGAAAGCAGTCTTGGGAATGCTATCCTCAGCAACCCTGAGCTGATGAAAACCTGTGGCAAGGTCAAGTTGAGAGAAAATAGTGGCACCATGAAGCTGATCAAACATATCATTGATATGAGGCATAGGATATCTGTTTTTCATAGTGAGCTTGTTCAGCTCCCTATAATCAACACACATCCGAAGTGAACCATCAGATTTGGTGACAAAAACTACCGCAGCTCCCCAGTCAGAAAAACTGGGCCTAATCAGACCTTTGGAAGATAAGTCATCAATTTGCTTTCCCATCTCAACCTTCTCGCGGGGTGCCATTCTTCTAGGAGGAAGAACAATAGGTCGAGCACCAGGAATAAGATCAATCCGAAAATCAATTTCTCGCTTCGGAGGTAAAGAAATGACTTCTCCAAATACATCGGGATATAATCTAACCACAGGGGTTGAATCAAGGTCACTGGAAGAAGAATCCAAAGAATAAATAAAGTTGCCAGCAAAATCCTGAGGCATGCGGCACTGAATAATCAAGGAATTCCCTTGATCATCAACAAGCTGAACAGACTGGGCTTTACAAGAGATATGAGCATTATGATTAACTAACCAATCATGACCAAGCAATAAATCAAAAGCATCGAAGCCCAGAATATAAAAATCACCACTAAAGCGATGATCAGAATGGAGAAGTTTCACCTCTCGACAAATCCGATTAAGGTTAGCAGGACCCCCAATAGGATTTGAAACACATAATGGAACAGAAGTATACTCAGGAGAAAGGAGATGTTCAAACTTATCACACAAATCAACAGAAATAAAACTGTGTGAAGCACCAGTATCAAACAACACACGAACAGGATGATGAAATAAAGTAAATGAACCCTGGAGTGTACCTTGGTCATCACTAGGAGCAGGGGCAGGTGGAGGAACTGGAGATGAGGCAGAAGTGACAGCAAATATACCAGAAGGAGTACCCCTCTGCTGGGTAGGGCAATCCTTCTTAAAATGACCTGGCTGAAGACAGATATGGCAGAGATCACGTCTAGCCGACTGAGCAGGTGGAGGAACTGCAGCACCTGATAATGTGGGACAGCTGTTGGCATAGTGCCCTCTCTGATCACACCTAAAACAAGTGATGGAGGAGAGATCAACTGGTTGCCTCTGAGAAGGGGCAGATGATGAAGATCCCAAACCAGGACGCTTCTGCCAATTCTTCTTCTGCTGCTGAAAATTAGGCTTACGCTTCTTGGAAACTGCAGAGGAAGACTGAGCACCAGAAACAGCAGGACCTTTGGATGTGGGATTCTCATAGCGAATAGCCATATTCATAAGCTGGGTGAAAGAACCATGAACATGAGAAATAAGGCGACTATAATACTCTGGCCGAGCACCAGCAATAAATTTCTCATTCTTCATAAGAGGAGTATCAATAAGGCCAGGACCGAACTTGGAAAGTTCATTGAATTTCCTCTCATACTCAGCAAAAGACATGGTACCTTGCTTCAGATCCATAAACTCACGATAAAGCTGAGATTTCCCGGCTTCTGGCATCCATTTTGCCACAAAAGCCTCCCTGGAAAAGAGATACAGAAAACAAGCTTAAGATAGATTCAAAGAAAGGAAAAATAGGAACAAAATTAAGATAACCCAAAGGATACCTAAACTGCTCCCAAGTGAGATCAGCCTCGACGGTGTTAGCCGTAACGGACTCCCACCAATCTAAAGCAGAATTATGCAACTGCCAGGCTGCAAGCTGATGCTTCTGAGCATCAGTAATGTCAAGACCAGTAAATATCCTCTCAAGACTCCGCAACCACTGCTGAGCCTCAATGATAGTCTCTGAACCGGTGAATGGGGTTCCACCAAGTTGAGAGAATTCCTTACAAAGAACAGTGAACCTGACTGGAGCAACAGGTTGAGGAGCTGGGGCAATACCGCGACCCCTAACTCTGGCATTTCCCCGATTCATCCTGAAAAATATCAAGAATGAATTTAGGACAAGAATAAAGACAAGCCGAAGACAAATTAAGATAAGGCAAGATAATACACTTAGATGAATATCTTAAAGAAAGAAAAGATCCTAACAAGATAGATACGAAAGAAAGGAAAGTTAGAAAACATTTGAAAATCCTTTAAAAGCAAGAAAAATTTATATATCAAAATAATCTTTGAAAATCCTTTGAAAATATTTTGAAAAATCATTTTATACTTTGAAAATACGTCTCTCACAAAGATATGATTCTGAGATTGATTTCACTCATTCTAGGGTGGAAATACCCTATCTCTAATGAGTTTTTACACCGCAGAGGTAATGGTTGCCAAAACCAAAGCTCTGATACCAACTGTAACAACCCCCAATTTCGTACCATTCAAATCGACAATAATCCACACATGTCGGACTTGAATGATGCGAAATAACAGATTGTAAATAAATTTGGAGCAAATGAAATCAAATATACAGAATCACAGACACAGAACAAACAGAATAACTCGCAGCGGAATATAAAATAACATAGTAGTTCATGAAGCTACTATAACAGAGTCTCAAACCAAATACATAATATAGTCTGAAAAACAACAGAATAGAAATCCCAAATACATAGAAGTTCACTAATACATGAGATAAACTAATACAGCTGAAACAGAAGTAGATAAATATGTAGATAAGTAGAAACTCCAGTGAAAGACCAGCTCCAGGAAGAGAATCCAAAGCTGTGAATACTCAGGCTGACCCGAGCGTAAAGCAAAACACAAAACACTCAAGTCAGGACAATATATACTTATATAATGTAAACCAAATCAAGTGAACTGTAATAAAGATACAACTAACTTAAAGGATGCCTGGGACCGCCCATCCTCTAAGGATCCGTTAAACTATTTACTATATAGTAATATTTCGCTATTATACTAATGTCTACAGTAAAATAAACATACTTTTAAATAGCGTTCCGGGCTACCCATATCACCCTTCACACATAATAGTCCCGGTAGTCCATCCAATATCATGCCATCTCCACTCCGGGTGACTGTCAGCGGATACCACACGGGCTACGGGAGAAAGACAAACTCGTAGTAAAGGCTCGGTATGGTAGGTGACATGGCACACAAGGCAATGCCAGGGTAGATATACCAATTACGCACACGGGCTGGTGGTAACGCAGCAGCCACATACGTCAACCCCGAACAACACTCCAAAAAATCAAGGGGTGCACCCAATCGATCACAACAGTAATAGAATGGTATCGAAGAATGTGTTCAGCCAGAGGTGCTACCTCCTTTGGCCCGAGATCGCTCCTGTTTTAGCCACCTTATGCTAACTCACGGGAGTTAGGTTCACGAAATGTACCTTAGGAACGTCGTCACCATCCTACTTCATTCTGGAATCTCCACCGCGCACACAGTTGTTAAAGTGGTTTTCGGTATCGACAGAGAGTATGTCCATATCCGATCCCGGTCTCTTTAACAACCAATCGTTATTATAACCCGTAGTTATAATTTCAAAAATGGTATTTATTTCTCAAAATCCAATATCATTTCAAATCCATTTCAAAATATCAACTTATCATTTCATTTGAAAAACATATTCATTTTTATTCAATTTAAAAATACCATTCACATTTCAAAATAGTTCAATTCCAACAAATTACTTCATTTAAATCCTTTAAAAGTGAAGTTATTACATTTAATAATTAAATTATTAAACTTCCAAAATTTTCAACTTTCAAAGTTCATTCATTCACTTAATTTTATCAAAACAGTGAAAATTCAACTTTTGCAGCATTTGGAAATTGCTACAGAAAGTTATATTCAAAACAGTTAAATTTAACAAAGACAGCGTTTAAAATGCTGTAATAGTGTTACATTTGTTTCAAAGAAAAGAAAGAAAGAAAAAACTTAGTTTAATCCAACAATTATATTTTCTATAATTCACTTTTAACTTATAAAATCACATAATTTTACTTTTATAACCATCATTTAATTTTCTTTAATTTCATGATTTCATAAAGTTAAATTTCCATTTAAAAATTCATATTTAACACTAATTCACTTATTAAATTGCAGTGTCCAATTTTAAATTCATTACATTTAAATTTCAACCTAACACTTAAGTTAAAATTCTCAAATATAACTTAGTTTATATTTTTATTTACTTAATTAAAAATTCACTTTTAAGTCAATTCCAAAAATTCCAATTTTAGTTACAATTTAAAATTTCAACTTAAATATTCATTCATTTCACATTTCAACTTTATTAAAATCATTAATATGATATAAAATCACTTTAAATTCCTTTAAATTCAAATTATCATAAATTGATCATGCTTTCATATTCTATTTTATTTCAAATTATAATTAAATCAAATTTCCTAAAATAGCTTACATTCAAAATTTTCTAACATTTTCGTTGATTTATTTCACTTCTAATTATTCAGAAAATCAATAATATTTTACCAAAAAACATTTTTAATTAGGTTTAAATTAAAATATTTTAATATTTACATTTCTAAAAAAATTTTAAAATTTTTAGAAAAATATATTAACTACGGGTCTGTATATAATTTTCTACACTAGGAAAAATGATATGGGTAATATATCATTTCAACCCGTAATTTACAAAGAAAAATTCGGGTTTTATCATTTCAAACCCGCAGTCCTAAGTAAAGAAATAAATTTGAAAATCATTCAGGCCTATCATTTCAGCCCATAATGATTTTCCCTTATTCTAAAGTCCGTTCGGGTATGTATCATTTCAACCCATAGTGATTCTAATCTAAAGGGAACTTGCAGTGTGATAAACGGATAAAATAACAGAACAGCATAATATAACAGTAACAAATGTCATAATAGGTGTTTAAGCATGGGTGAACATCATATAATAGTGACATAGCAAATAATAATATAGTGATGCAGTTTACATATTCACAAGTGATCAATTTACTATTCATATAAGTATAAACTGTCTGGTGAGAATAACTCACTGTTTTGAGCTGATGACACAACGACGAATTGCACAAACGGGATCTAAACAAGCACAAAAGCACGACACAGATACGAAGGGAGGAGCCAAGGATTAATTCCCTTGAATACCAATCAAACAAAACAATATAACAATTATAAGGTTTCAGACCAAAAATACGATAAACTATGCTAGAAATAACTTCATAAAACAAAGCTGAAATGCTTTGCACTTGCTTCCGACATCCCATAGGCTCGGCCAGAGGTGGAGTACAGGTCTAAGGCAATGGTTTTGGGTCAGGTCTGGGTTGCTAAGGTCGGCCTAACATGAGTTTGTTGATGGCAAAAGTTATGGAGATGGAACAACAACACAACAAGGCGTAACTACTAACAACATCACAAGTTTCAAGCAAACAAAGCTCGGCCAAGGCTGCTGTGGTCATGGCCAGAGGAGTGGGGTCCACTGTGGTTACGTGGCAGAGGGTGCTGGAGGTGGTGGTGGTCATGTAGGTGGCGGCCATGGGTGGTGGAAGTGGTGGATGTGAAGGCTTGTGCTTGGCTAGGTCAAGATGTTGGAGTTTGGTGAACTTGGTGAAGGAACTACCACCAAGGGAGGTACGGATGGGGATGGTCAGTGAGGAGGAGGTGCTGGTGGCGTGCTCAAGTGTTGGTGGTGGTGGCAGGGGCTGGAGAGGGGCATGGCCGATCCTATGATAAAGAAGATCAAGTGGAAATCAAACGAAAAATCAGCATAAGTGAACAAAAGGAGATAAAAGAAAAATAGAATTTTACCAACTTCTCAACAAGTGATGGCCGAATTTTTTTTTTATGAGATGAGAAATGATGTACGTGAATGAATAATGGAGGTAGGCAGCTGAAGTATGTGAGTTATTATGGCTAATTGATGGCAAAAGTAAGTTAAAAATGTGAAAAGGCAGGAAAACAAAAGCCATTAGAAATAAAAGGTCACAAACCCTTTCAATTTACCTATAATTATTTATAAAAGTTCATATATTCTGAAATAACAATATTATCAGATAAAATTTAGAAACTTTTAAAAAAATAAAAATATATATACCATTTATCAATTATATAGATTAAAATTAAGGAAAAATAGTTAAAACAGTGAACTAGACTAGAAAATTTGAAATTAAATGAAATAATTTGTAGAAAATTAATATGAGCTTGTAAAGTATTTTTAAACATAAATAATAACATAAAACAAAATTTTATTCACAAAATAAATATTTAAAATTTAATTTAAATATAATTTTTAATGCAGAAAATAGCAAAAAATGGGAAAACAGCTCTTAAAAATAGGAAATCAATACAGTAAATTTAGGAAAAATTCTATTATTATTTTTAAAATATTTAGAGATGAAATTTCACTAATAAAACAAATTTAAAATAAATTAAAGAAATTTAAAATGAAGAAAATGGCATAAAATTAGAAAACAGCGTTTAAAAATAGGAAATAAATACAGTAAATTTTGAAAAAATTACATTTTCATTTTAAGAATATTTAGAAACGACATCACACAATAAACAAATTTAAATAAATTTCAAAATGAAATAAAGTCAAATATAAATATATAGTCAAAATCTAGGGTTGTTACACCGTCCATTAATAGTTAGGAGGTGATCTCTGCTCTTATCTTTAAGTTTTTATTTCTTAAAGAATCTGGGTCGAGTTTATCGAAAATTATCGAATGTTGTATCAAAGAGACTGGGATTGAATATTTTACCCGAAAACTACTTCGATCCAACTTAAACATTTTGAAGTGAGGACATCTTGAAGATTATGGGATTGAAGATGGAACTCTTAAGCATTTCGTTCAGTCCCAGAATGAACTTGTATAGATGAATGCTGACATTGGATTGCTGCCCGGAGGGCAGTGTTAGTGTAACAACCCATAGATATATTACTTTAAATAAATGATCGTATAGCTTTATCGATATAACAACAATTTTGTAAATAATTATTTATATTAATTTATATTATTTATAAATAAAATATGATCATTTTAATTAGTTAAGAATAATAAGAAAATTTATTTTCAAAATTTGTTTACAAAAGTATGCATGTTAATTTAAAAGAGATAATATGACTAGAAATCGAAATCGAGGTTTGTAACGGTAGAACGTGTAGAAGTTGTGTAATGTTGTAGAAATATGTAACATACACATACTCATGTACATGTGCATACATGAGAACATGCACAGAAACATATAAATACAAGAATAATTAAATGTAAAAAGTATAATATAAAACATGAAATTATTGTTAAGGACAAAATTTCTCAGCGTTTTAGCCTCGAGGACAAACCTTCATTATTTTAACCTGAAGGACAACTTTCTTTAGGTATTATTTTTTAGTTATTGATAGCAATTTTTAGGTATTAGTTTGTAGTTATCGATAGCAATTTTTAGGTATTAGTTTTTAGTTCGGTAGCTGTTTTGGAAGAATGTTTGTCCTTATGAATAATTTTGGAAGAATGTTTGTCCTTATGATTAATTTTTAGGAGAATGTTTGTCTTTATGGTTAAAATATTAAGGTCGTGTCCTTGAGGCTAAAAATATAAAATTAATTGTCCTTTATGTTAATTCCTCCTAAAATATATATTATATTTTATGATTTCTTACTTCTTATGTATACATAAGTTAACATACGCATACTTGAGAAAATGGAAGTGATGGGCACATGTAGGGTGGGGGTCTTTTGTCGTGCCTAGTGAGGGGGGAGGTGTGTTGATGAACGCATTGAATGGTGCTGAAGATGATGAGATGATGTATGTATGGATACTTTTACACTCTTCTTTTCCTATAAATACCCTACACTCTTCTCTCCATTTTAATTCATCTTCTTCTTCTTCATATTTCTAAGCTTTGTCTTCCATTTTAATGGCTTCCATCCTAAGAGAAATAATGTCAAAATTTACTTCAAAAAGAATTAAAATTACAATATATAGTTATATACACTTAAATACCTCAAAACAATCCTGAAACTCCATTTTTTTTCTTTATTCTTCACAATCTCCATCCCACTTCATCATAGGCAGAGCCATTTCCTTTCTCCACCCTAGGCCGTGCATCCTCAAGCCATCGTAAGCTTTGGTTAAGGCATCAAAGAGCTTAAATCTGAAGAATAGTGAGCTTCGAAAATCGAGTAGCGAAGCTATAACGAATTTTTAATTAATTATTGAAAACTCAAGGTAAGAACTCATAAACAGTTATATTATATGTTGAATATAAAATGATGTTTGAAAATGGATGTTTATTATGCTTTGATCATCAAAGTTTGGTTGTTTTCATATGAATATTGAATATATATGCAAGTCACAGAAACACCTGCTGGTAAGCACAAAGGAAATCACTTTCCTTAAATTAATAAAATGGTGTGTATGAAATGTTAAACCTCTTTAAAATGGTTTAAAAATGAGTTTAAAATGTTTTATAATCATTTAAAACTGTTTTGGTGAAGTCTGAATGGGAATTGAAAAATTAGTCAAAAATAGGCACGTCGTGTAACGGTAGTTCACGATTTCGCGCCGTAAAAGTAAAACGAGTGTATAAGATGGAATATAGCTTGGAATTTGTCGAGAGGATTTTCCGAACTATTATATCCATGGTATTATAACAAAGAAAGAAAATCGAGATTTCGATAGGTATATTTTGAAATTTGAGCAAAACAAGTTTTGAAAAAATCGTAGTTTTGCAGTTCGGAATTCAAAACTGAATTTCTTTGGAAATGATGTTTTAAATTTGTTTAAAAATATGGAATAAATCTTATAAATTTGTTAAAGTGGTTTGAGAAATAAAAATGAATTTCAAATAGGAAAAAGTCATTCTGTTTAATAGAGCTTAAAAAAGCACTTTCCGCAACACTTTTTCACAGCACTTTTCTATAACTTTTGAAATACAGTTTTAAACTTAACAATTCTTTTCCAATTATTTTATAAAGGTTTTTAAATAATTAATAAATTGTTTTAAAGACGATTTGAAGTATTTTTGGAATGATTAAAGAGTTTGAGTCGATTAAATAACTTGGCCGCCTTATAGGTGTTAGAGAGATAGTGTCTAGGCTTGAGTTTGGAAAACCAGTTTCCTGATCTCAGTGGCTATCCATATTGGTTCGACAGAGGGGATAGTGAATTTGGTTTACCTAGGTAAATATCTTAATAAATGAAATGAAATGATTTCAAATTTATTCTTTGTGAAAAGGGGTTTAAAATTTAGCAAGGGATTTTATTAGAGAGGTTTAATATCTCCGTATATACTGTAAAGAATGTTTAAGAATTATATATCTCCAAAAGCAATTTATTTTAATAAAAAGAACTAAATCAATTAAAGAATGATTCCTATTCACAAGAACATAATTTTATCAATCATTGTTTT
The DNA here is from genome assembly GCA_030765085.1 of Allium cepa. NCBI lineage: Eukaryota > Viridiplantae > Streptophyta > Magnoliopsida > Asparagales > Amaryllidaceae > Allium > Allium cepa. Next base: position 882,825,692 of record CM060943.1, on the reverse strand, counting down.
GAAGGAACCGGGGTTGGATTTGAATGATTCCTATTCGAAGACCTTATCGAACCAATTTACATATTCGAAGCGAAGATATGGATATTTATTTGAGATTTTTGTAATAAAGGACTACTGGTTGATCACTTGGCGATAAACTACCAATATAAACATAGTAGCAGTAGTCTCTTTGTTTTGAAATATCCAAAGCAAGGACTAATCACTACTAGTCCTAGGGTTAATTCCCGATAGGATGCGCTAGGAGAGTGCTTTTGGTTTGTCCTATATTCGGACAACTTGTATCGACGAATGTTTGATATTGTATTTTAAGATACATAAGTTATCCTTATGAACATATCATCTGTTTGGTAGCGGTGAAGGCAACTTCTCTTAGCTTAGCACCCTTTCCTGAGACGCATGACCTCAAGAGTTATATGTTTGTAGAAATCAGTTGTGTGACCACAGAATGGCAGTGTGGCATTCAAAGAAAGATGATGTGGTATATGAAAGGTAATCATTACTGAAACGACCCGCAAATCCGTACCCCTTGAGTCAACACTATTCTACGTCAATCAACTCAAGTTGTACAGAAATACGAACCATTTGGGTTAAAGAAGAAGAGGTAGAAGAAGAAAATAGAAATCAACATCAGAATCTAACCATCGCAGCGGAATAAAATATAATAGATAATAATGGTCTTTACTCAAAAATCAAATATATATGTTTATACATTACATCATCAGAGTACATCAATCACAGCTCAACATCAATATCATACAAATGGATACACAACTCAACACAGCGGAAAATATATGTATATAAACAAGTACGGAAATACGTATCGTCATCCAGCTCGTCTCCTGAGCTCCACTGCATCAGACCGAGCTGGTTTTGATGTTGTGGAGCTCAGGAGACGAGCTGGATGATGATACGTATTTCCGTACTTGTTTATATACATATATTTTCCGCTGTGTTGAGTTGTGTATCCATTTGTATGATATTGATGTTGAGTTGTGATTGATGTACTCTGATGATGTAATGTATAAACATATATATTTGATTTTTGAGTAAAGATCATTATTATCTATTATATTTTATTCTATCGCGATGGTTAGATTCTGATGTTGATTTCTATTTTCTTCTTCTTCCTCTTCTTCTTTAACCCAAATGATTCTATTTATGTACAACTTGAGTTGATTGACGTAGAATAGTGTTGACTCAAGGGGTATGGATTTGCGGGTCGTTTCAATTACTTCAGGCCTCACACCCAAAAATGTCCAAAATAAAGTAGATGTGGTAAGGCTATGTGGTTCCCAACCATTACGGCAAGATCATCCCCTTCTAGATATATTTCTACCCGCTATAATGTTTGGGTTTAAATTATTATGGTGTGTGCTAAGAAACGTCTCGTATAGGTTGGTAACGACTGGAGTGATAACATATTCGGTACTATCTAGTGAGAAAGTTAGGCTAGTCTTATGATGGTAAAGGTGCAGATGTTCTGTTGACCTCGCTATATTCCTCTAGAGATGTACTGCCAGAAGGTCGTCCCTTCACCTGGACAATTTTATGGAAACCCATTCTCCAATAGAGCACGACTGATTTTAGATGTAGAAGGCCTCATAGTACAAGGTGGTATGCTAGAATTTAATAATGTAACAATTTTGGCTAAGATTAATAATTTTACTTGCAAACGTTTTCAAAAAATGTCATTAAAAATAATATCAAGTATTTATACGTAAGAATGTTTTGGTTATCACAAGGTAAAAACCTGTTCCGTGTTTATGTGCAGTGTGGTCTTATGTACTTTTTTTGTTTTCAAACAATGTATTTGGGGTTCTCACACCAGTCCTATGACTGACCCGGAGTTTATTTTGTTTTCCCTTTAAACTTTGGGTACCCTATTTTTTCAAGCAACTAAGTAGTCAGGATTCTGTTTGAAGTATTATGTGGAAAAGCATGCTGGAAGAGGTTTTTTGGAGCACGGAGATGGAGCATCCAATGTTGATGTCTGTTTATCTATTTTTTATTTTTCCGCCGTGTCCAAGTTTGTTAATACCGGCAAGTATGGGAGCAAGCAGTTATAACTATTCCTTGTTGGTCATTTCGTACAAAAACTCTGATGTACCCTAGTGAGGGTGATTGTATGTACTATCTATCTATTTTAACATAATATGAGAATTTTTGTTTCTATCTTTTATTTTACTTTATCCCTGAAAATCTGCCTGCCCGACACTTGGATCTATGGTACATGAATACCATGAATATATCAGTGTGGATTTTCGAGAGTCGAGGAGACAGGTCTTCGCATTTGGTATCAAAGCTGAAGGTTAAGTGAGAACCTAAGCTTTGGTGGAGTATAACTCATTAGAGATAGGGTTAGCAATACCCTAGAATGAGTTTAATTTTAGAGAGTGCATGTTTAGAATCCTTACACGAATAAACTCAAGTTGTGCTATGATTAATACCCGTTCCCTAAGATAATTTCGTCTTTGTATTCTAAAGTTATCTTACTAAATTCAGGTAGTAAGACATGAGTACTTGTAAAGGGCGAAGGAGGGGAAATAGCAGCACCATAACAACTAACGTTCGAGCTCCAACCGCTGCTGTAGAAGAAATAGCTTCTATACAACCCCATGTTAATTTTTCTACTCTATGCAAAAATTATACCGGCTTAGGGGAGAAACCATTCAAGGGTACAAAATCTATCATTGAAGTACATGCTTAGATTAAATAATGCGTGAGGATATTTAAAGTATTGAACATCAGTGATGTGCAAAAGAGAATTTTGGCCTTGTGGCAACTTTAAGAAGAGGCTCTGGCTTGGTAGGAGTCTATTACCCTAAATATTTCCGAGGATAATTTTTCTTGGAAAGGTTTAAAGAGGTTTCAATGGAGCAGTACATGCTAGTGTCTAGGGAAACTCGTCTTTACAGAAGCTTTATGTATCTGAAGCAGGACGACTATTGAAGAGTACGCTAACAAGTTTAACAAATTATCTTGTTTTGGGCCAGGTCTAATCACACGCCTTTAAAGAAAAATGATAAATTCATTTCCAAGATGAACGAGAAGTACAAGGGTAGGATGACTACTCATGTTAAAGGAACATTTATAGACTTGTTGGATATAGGATTCTGTTACGAAACATTAGACAAGAGGGATCCGATGGTAGCTTAGACCAACAATAACAACACTAACAACTGGAAAAAGAGGAAGTTCAATAAAAGTGTGAAAAGCCGTAGCTAGGAAAACCCAGGGAAAGATCTCAAAGAAACCGCATCAAGGATTATACTTGTAATAATTGCAACAGGAAGGGCCATATTGCAGAGAATTGTAAAAATCAAAGGTCCAGAATTCTGCCTCTTTTATGGTTCAGAATAGCCTCTGCTATAATTTTTATCAATCGGGGCACATGGTCAAGGATTGTTTGATCATGGAAGGGAGAGCAAACTAGAGTCTATGCAATAAAGGATGAGCCTTCAACCTCTCAGGATGTGAATGGCAAGGAGTTTTCGAAGCTATATTCTTATCGAAGATGTTTTTGATAGAGTATTGTTTGATACAGGAGCTTCTCATAATTTTATTGCTAAAGAAACCGTAGAAGAATTAAAACTTGAACCTAAGATAGTTGATACCCTTATTTGCATGACGAATCCTATAGGTGGTATAACTAACCTTTGTATGAATCGTGAAAAAAATCCCAATTTCCCATTCTTCCCTTCAATTTTCTTCCGACCTATTTGTCTTAGATGTTATTGGATTCGAAATTTCGCTTGGTATTGATCGGTTAGCTAAGTATAAAGCTGTTCTAGATTGCATTAGTAGGACGATAATCTTATGGACTAGTTTCAGGAAGTATATAGAAATATCTTATGACGATCCTATTCCAAGGAGGGGAAGTTTCATATATGCATTAGATTCATCCCGAAAAGGATTCGAAACAATGCTTATTGTCAAAGAATTTCCAGACGTCTTTGAAGAAATGAAGAGTTTACCCCCCCCGCATTGGGGAATTGAATTTCGTTTTGATTTGATTTCTTATCCAAGACCAATTAAACAACATTAACGAAGGATGATCTCGAAGGAGTGGGAAGAGTAAAATAACCAAACTCAAGAGTTATTAAAGAAAGGGTTGATAAGACCGAATTGTTCTAGTTGGGGATCGACAACAGTTTTTGTTGTCGGGTCGGATGGATCTCTAAGGTTGTGCGTAGGTTACCAAGATCTGTATAAACAAACGATTAAGAATAAGTATCCTCTACCTAGAATAGATGACTTGTTTGATCAGTTACATGGTGCTCCGACATTCATGAAAATGGATCTAGCTACAAGATTCCATTAGCTAAGAATCACAGAAGAATGCATCCATCTAACTGCATTTAAAGGTCCGAACACGTTCTTCGAGTGGTTGGTTATGCCTTTTGGGCTAATCAATGCACCCACTTATTTTGTAGACCTTATGAATAGAGTATTTAGAGATATACTCAATAAATTCGTGTTAATCTTTATCGAAGATATCATTATCTATTCTAGAACGGAAAAAGGACATGAAAGGCATCTAGAAAATGTGTTGGAGATATTTAGAAATAATATGCTTAAAGCAAAATGCTCAAAATACCATTTCTGGAAAAAGGAGGTAAGATTCCCTGGACATATAGTGCCATGGGACAGGATTTCAGTAGATCTTGTAATGGTTGTAGCTGTTCTAAATAGGAAGAAGACACAAACTCCTAAAGAGATTCGTAGCTTCTAAGGTTTGGCCAAGTTTTACAGAAGATTCATTCAAGACTTCTCAAAGATTGTCGACCACCTAACGAAGTTTACCATGAAAGATGCTAAATTTATCTGGGCTCCTAAATGTGAAGCAACATTCTAAGAACTCAAAAGGAGGTTAACAACCGCTTTAGTCCTTGCAATTATAAATGGAAATATTGGATTAGCTGTCACGGTCTGGATTTTCGACTTTCGAAAATCGACATCAATATGTCCACTGTATTACATGCCGAAGAATCAAATGCCAGCAATACCAGATCGTTAGGGAAAGAAGAAAGAAGTAGAAGAAGAAAATAGAAATAACAACATAGAATTTCACAATCGCAGCCGAAAAATATACAATATATAACAACTGATCTTTATAAAAAAAGTATTATAACCATTTTTATACATTACATCATCAGAGTACAACACAAATCAATAGCACAATACTGGACAGTTATAATAACTTGTCCTCGCAAAAGTTGACTATACAGATTATGATGCAGAGCGGAACATACACCAAGTACGTGTGATACGTCTCGTCATCCAGCTTTTCTTATGAGCTCCATAGCATCCTATCTAGAATCTGTAATACTCCGTCTGACCCGAGCATTAAAATAAAATAACACTCGAGTCAGTCTGGAAAACCAGTGTGAGAAACACACTCAATTTAATTATTAAAGTTCAGAATCCTTTGAAAATCAACGGTATCTCATTAGACCATGCCACAAATAAACACGACGGGCTTTTACCTTACGATGACCAGAACATTTCATATCAAAATCCTTTGATATTATAATAATGTGAAAATACAAATACTTATTCAATATAGCTGAAATTGTTACATTAATTAAATTCCAGCAATACTGGGCTCTATAATCAAAACCGTAAAGGCACGTATTGGAGAATGGATTCCAACCGAATGTTTTGGCACTGTGGTACCACCTGTCATAGTACACGTCTGGATTAGCGTATCGAGGACCATTCCGGGGTCCCCTGCTACACAAGACCGGACTACCCCTTAAACTGTATAGCCAGAATATGATTACCCCGCGGTTGGGATCAGCAATCGCCATACGGCCGAATAAAAGGGACTCTAAATAGGGGTAACCTTACCCTACTTGGGTGCGACCCACTTAGCCTTTCTGCATCTTCCTTGATTTTCAGTCATTTCTGATTGATGAGGCTTGAGGTTATGCGTTTTCACTTAGAATGCTCGTTGTCCTTCAATAACAATGTACTGATAACATTCATCCATACAAGCCTTTTTCCGGTCCGAACGAAATCGAAGGCACTACTCCTACTACATCCATTTTGGAATCCCCTCAGGATTAGTAGCGATTAGCCCTTGCAATTCACTGCTCCATCTTTGACTCCAAGCTCTTGTCTTCATTCCGAAAACGTACCCGTTGGATCGAAGCGGTTTTTGGATCACAAATCTGATCTCATCTCTTCGAAACAACGTTCGATATGTCTAGTTAAACTCAATCCCTGTTCTTTAGAAAATAAACTGATGAAAATAAGATTGGAGATCACCTCCTAACCGTTAGTGGATGGATTTCCTTATAAACGTCCTAAAGGAACTCAATGAGTTTATACGTACAGTATAGTACATCGAACGGTAACTGTACCATATAAATCCCGTATTTCTTCTAGATATTCCCAAAGTTATGTATAGATCCAGATTTGATAGTCGGTTACTTAACTATCAAATAAACAATCAATTCTACCAAACACTTCATTCCCACTGAAAACTTCAAATCTCTTTATAATTTAATTTTAATAAATTAAATCTCTTTATCCAAAAGATACACTTATCTTATCGTGCTAAGTAAATTCACCAAAGCTATTTTTTCAAAGATATTTGGAAAACCCTTAAAATAATTTTGGAAAGTACCACTATGGTATCAACCATGGATCAGTTCAATGGTTACATCTCTATCCTAGAGAAATCCAAGTCTTAACTACAGGTACTTACAAACTTCGATTTCGACATGCGAGTATACCAGTACTTCCCGAAAACTCTATTTCAAAGTTTTCAGAATAATACTTACAAAGTTTCTAAAGTAATTCACCAAGTAAAACTTTAGACAAAAACAACTGTTAAATAAAAGCTATTATATAAAATATAAATATTTAATAGTTATCCTTTAAAAATTATAAGACCAATTTAACCTTCAAAAATAATTAATTACTATAACTAACTTAATTAATATTTACTTTTTAAACAATTAAACGATAAATTTTTCCAAAAACATTCCTTTAAACACTTCCAAATTTTCTAATTAATGCTTAAAATCATTCCTATAAAATGTACTTAACTTTTCAGAAAAATACATTTTCCACATTAGTAACGCCAGTCGAATCATTTATAAATCCTTCTCGATTTATCTCCTGTTTAAATTTACGTTCCAACCCCGTAAATTTATTTTTTTACATTTCTAAAAATAAAACAACTATTTATTTTTTAAAACGACTTACCCATCTCCTTATAAATCCCACCGTGAATTTGTAATCTTAATTTATCCACTGATATTTTACTTCACTTTAAATTATAAACTTCGTTTAAAATTCCCATAATCTCATCTCCCGTTTCATCACTATTTCACAACACTTAATCTATTTTTCATCAATTTTCGAATTAAATTCTGTTTTTTACATTAATTTCTCAATTAACCCAAATTTATCCCCAAAAGCCCACTAATTCATATTCCACTTCCTTTTTATGATTTAAAATCTTATTTAAATTTGGAACATCAATTTCAAATTTTATTTTCAAAATTTCCCCTTTTATTTTCTTGAAAGTATTTAAATCTTCAATTTAAGATACATTCTTTTTTAAATATAACAATATCGCTTAAGTTCTGTTTTTTTAAAAACCATTTTATTCACATTTACTGAAAAATCTCTATTTTTCCATGTTCGGAATTTATTAAATAGAATTTTTAAATCAAACTAATTACTTTTTCCACATTCATTCTTTAATTGATTCAACTTCACTATAAGTATTTTACTTAAAAATTTCCATTTTATTTTCCTTCGAAAATCTATTTTTTTATATTTTAAAATGCCAAAAATATATTCAGAAATACCATAACATTCAATAATTTCAATTTTCAATATAATCTATCACTATCACAGATTATTCAAATAAATCATATCACTGGGTATGAAAATAATTTCAACATTTTTGAGGAATCCAGTTGGATCCATCCAACCAGTTTCCCTGCATCCAGAGATGTTAGCACAATATAAAAATACCAATCCCACTTCGAGTGCGATATCGTGGTATATAGGGTCATCCACTGTTATGCAGGGCGCATAGGGTCTCATCCGTTATATGTGCTAGAATATCACTCCAAATGCTAATGTTTATACTATATATATATATATATATATATATATATATCATACAATCATTCAACGGATACTTTAAAATTTACCAATCTAGTCAAGCATCCAATAATCAAATTTAACATTTAAATTTAAATTTGGAAATCCAAATGAGTGAAAATTTCTCACCTTTGATTTTCGAGTACGTCAATCGTTCCAATCCCAATTTCTTCCACGTATACTATTATTGTCGCGAGTCGAACGTGACTTGTTATGTAAATTTTGGGCCTCGTATGATTGTTATGCATTTTTATAAGCATTTGTCTTTAATAAATAAATTATTTAAATTAACTGAAATTATTAGCAACTAAAAGAAATACTAATTACCTTCATTAAAGCTTAATCACTTCTACTCACGCCTTTCCCTTCTCTAATTAAAATTAAATCTCTTCATCCCAAGCTCACATTCACCCTACTCTGGCCTATTCACGACTGGAATTCCACCATGCTATTGGAGAGGGTACGTTCGCAACACGACCCCATACGCCAACCTCAACGACCACCGAATCCCTAACCCACAAAAAAATCATGATCATATTTTCGACCTGAAACATGCACGGCCACCGTTCCTCCTTTCATCGAACGAACACCCATCCGTACTGCACCCTCACTTGTACGAAATCCTCTAAATCGATGCTACCTTCGAACCTCGATGTCGACGGCTTCCACGTTGCTACTTGCATCGGCATCACGCGCGTGAAACCCATCGCCGGCGACCACCAATGCAACATCCGAGGACTTCGCCCTCCTCCTTGCCTGCGAACGAGATTCGCCACTTCCCCCAGCAACCGCCATCGACTCGCACCCACCTCCCTCTATCATTGTCGCAAATTGTTCGAGCACACTCTTTTTTTCCGCTTTTCTTTATGAGTATGGAGTTTTGTTTAAATTTCGAATTGAGGAACTCGATTCATTTTTTCTGTTAAGTGACGAACCCAAAAGAAGACGAGGAAGATAACGTGTAGTATGAAAATGTGAAGCAACGAACATTTATTTCTCCTCCCAGTCTCCATTTTTTCCGGTTGTTATGAAAAGAAGAGGGGAAGTGATATTTGAAAGGAGGGAAACGTGTTGAATGCTTGCTACGGTGATTATGAAATGAAATCAAAATGATCTGTTGTGTATATATATATATATATTTAAGTTTATGTCATCTCAAAATCGTAGCCTAAAATCTCGACCTACTATTGAGGCATGCAGCTAGGCATTCATAGTGATATATCCCTATTTCGAATGCAAAGGAAAAGGCTTCGAGTCCTAATTTGATCGTATGAAGGAGATAGCTTTTTAGATCCAATCATTATATTTAATTTTCGATATGAATTTCAGTGCATTTATATCCCATACGGCCGTCCAAATGTTAAGAAATTTGTAATCCGATAATAATGCACTATTATGAATTCAACGGAAATAATTTCGTCGAAGTTCGAGACTGTGCCCATGAAGGCTATTTTTAAATGTCAATTTAAACGATATATTTTAAAAACCAAACAAATCACTTCTGAATTCAATTCTAAAACTTCTATTATCTTCAGTACTATTAATATAAATTTTACAAGCCTTCAAATTATTTTTAACAAGCTTAAAACACCAGCTTTAATATTTTAACCAATTTCCAATTATTAAATTCGACAATTAAATTGTCCGATAAATGGTTATATTTGTAATTCAAATTAAAAATTAATTTTTAATTATGTAAAATAAATTTAAAATTCCAATTTCAAATAACCTTAATTTCAGATCTTTACATTCCTCCCTCCTTATAAGTATTTCTTCCTCGAAATTGCTAGGTAAGAAGAATGGTCCAGTACCCGTTAACTATTTCCCAAAACTCCACGGTTCCAACATCTTTCCAAAACAATTTTTATTGAAACTACCTATCACCTATATCAGTTTCCAAATCCATCCATAACTTACATCTAATATTATCCCCTTAATAATTCAAATTATAACTTAAAACGAAATTTTAAATTATCAAAAAATTTCTTCAAAATTTTTTCTAACTCCTTAAATTTTCAAAAAATTTCGCCAGCGTGTCCTTTGCGCGGTTAGATTCAAAAACTACAAAATGCCACTACGAGGCCTAAATTTTCAAAAGAAAACAAAAGCCAAGTGGCTAGGTCAGAAAACCATCAATTTCATACGATAATTTAATCACATACCTTTTGTCGGGCAATCAAATGTCACTTCTGAAATCAAAGACATCGATTTAGCTTTTGCTTTTAACTACTTGCATCTTACTTACCAATAATATCCATACATACAATTTAGAATCAATTTATTCATCCCTTTCAAAATTTTCAATATTTTCTTTGCTTAAACCCGTATGATGTACATATATCATTTGTATGCAGTATCAAATGTTGATCGCTCACTTGATCACACAATTTCACTTCCGAACTAGTATCGTTCACACGACTCTCTAGTGTGAACTCAGGTCTGGTTCCTTGATCAGAAACCGTCATTCTCCTTACATAGCCTTATACTGTGATAGAGAATTTCAAGGTCAATCAAAAATCCATATCCAGAGTTCGCCATCGAAAATCAAGTGAAATATCCCAACTCGGATCAGTATGACAATCTCAAAATTCCGTGCTTGAATCTAGATCAAATCGTTATGCGAATAAAATAATATATATACAACTTACGTATTAATTTCCAATTGATTATTAGCTATATCAATTTCCTTTTTATTCGCATTTATTTTGATTTCCATTCACTTACTCACAATTATCCTTTTATACAACCTTTATTAAATCTTCATTCAAATTTTAGCTTAGTATAATTCTCAATATCCAACTTCCCTTTAGAATTTACTATTAACCTTTTTAAGTCCATAATAAATATTTTATATAACTTCTTGCATTTATTTCCACATCATTGCTTAATTTTTCATCCATCTTTCAATTCCTTGTGAACTCAATTTACCTTCCATGTACTAATTTTCTTCCAATTTTCATTTTATTTAGACCCACTCAAACTAATTCCTAAATTTCACTTTATTTAACACAAATCAAATTAAATTCCAATATTCAATTTCAATTTTATTTACTTACAAATTCAAATCAATTTGTTCCTCCACTAATTTATTTCCAATGTTATAAATTTTATTTCAATAACTATTTCCAGTTGGCCTACTTTGGCTTAATTTCTCAAATTTACTTTACTGAACTCAATTCAAGTTAAATTTCACTTCAATTCAAATTTTAATTTTATAAGCCTTCAAACTTATTTATATTCCTTAAAATATTTTAGATCAAACTCCAGAGTTTTAAACAACTACTTAAGTATTTCAAAGTCATTTTGGAATCATATATTTTCGAAATCCCTTGGTATATCAATCCTTTCTTTGAATTTCAAACAAAAAGCCAGTTTTGCAAACAAACTCTAATTCAAAACATTCAGGTAGCTATTCCTCCCTTGAAAACTCGAAAATGAACACCGATGATGTCGCGATCATCATCAGAATTATTTTCCAGTGGCCGAAGTGAGTTCAGGGATTTTATTTCTTTTTAAAACCATTTTAAATATTTTTATTCCATATCTCAACGGATTTCATTTCCAATTAAAAAATACTTCCAAAAAATATCAATATTATTTTATAGCTTTGAAAAACATTTCAAGACCAACGTGGTTTTAAATATCCAAATTCCCCACTTTTTAAATTCTTTTACCTCTGTATTTTAAATATTCCTCTTGAATTTTATTTTAAATTATAAATCACATTTATAAATCCAATTTACAAATTGCATTTTGTTTTATAAATTAATTTCTTCATTTTTGGTTAATATCAACTTTTATACAAATTTGACAACAATAATAATAGTTTAATATTATCATTTCCTAACAACCATGCACCCCATATATAACTATAAAAATTTACAAAAATTATTCCTATTATATATGAAAATAATTTGGGTAAAATTATATCATTTACCTCGTCTTAAAAAAAATGCTATGTCGAGTTTCTATATTCAAGTGATTAGAGTTCCCTATTAATAACGTTAATTACTCGTATTAACCAGAGTCCATAAGCCACTCAGCAAACCAATCAACGCAATATAAACAAAATTTTTATTCCCTAACAAATATGCGCTCATATCTATTAATACACTCAAACTCATCCTAGAGTGCTACTGACCCTATCACTAATGAGTAATTCCCACCGAAGCCAATGTTCTCGCTTAACCTTTTGCTTTGATACCAAGTGTCATAGTTCGGATTTCCGACCTTCGAAAATTGACATGTGCACTGTAATACATGTTGAACAATCGAATGTCAAAAATACCAAATCGTTAGTCAAAGAAGAAAAAAGAAATACCAAAACAGAATCTCACAATCATAGCGGAACAATATATAATAGATAACAAATGATCTTTATACGAAAAGGACAATAACTGTTTTTATACATTACATCATCATAGTACAACACAAATCAATAGCACAACACTGGACAGTTATAATAACTTGTCCTTACGAAAACTGACTATACAACTTATGATGCACAGTAGAATATACACCAAGTACGTGTGATATGTCTCGTCATCCACTCGTCCTCTGAGCTCCATAGCATTCTATCCTAAATCTGTAATACTCGGTCTGACCCGAGCATTATAATAAAATAACACCCGAGTTAGTCTGGAAAACCAGCGTGAGAAACACGGTTCAATTATTAAAGCTCAAAATCCTTTGAAAATTAACGGTATCTCGTAAGACCACGCCACAAATAAACACGATGGGTTTTTATTTTGCGATAACCAAAGCATTTCATATCAGAATCCTTTGATGTTATAATAATGTCTAAGCACAAATACTTATTCAATATAGCTGAAATTGTTACGTTAATTAAATTTTAGAAATACTAGGCTCTACAATCAAAACCGTAAAGGCACGTATTGGAGAATGGATTCCAACTGAATGACTAGGCATTAGGGTGCCACCTATCACAGTACACGTCTAGAACAACATACCGAGGACTACTCCGGGGTCCCCTTCTACACAAGACCGGGCTTTGCCTTAAACAGGATAGCCCGAATAAGATTACCCCCGTGGTTGGGATCAGCAACCACCACATAGACTTATAAAAGAGACTCTAGATAGGGGTAACCTTACCCTACTTGGGTGCGACCCACTTAGCCTTGCTGCACCTCCCCTGTTTTTTAGTCATTCCTGGTTGATGAGGCTTGAGGCTAAGCACTACCTTTTTAGAAATATTCACTTAGAATGCTCATTGTCCTCCAATGACAATGTACTAATAGCATTCATCCATACAAGTCTATTCCCATTACGAACAGAACTGAAGGCACTACTCATACTACATCCATTTTGGAATCGCCTTCAGAATTAGTTGCGATTAGCTCTTGTAATTCACTGCTCCATCTTCGACTCCAAACTCTTGTCTTCATTCCGAAAATGTACTCATTAGATCGATGTATTTTTCAAATCAAAAATCCAATCCCGGTTCTTTAGGAAATAAATAGATGAAAATAAGATCGGAGATCACCTCCTAACCGTTAGTGGATGGATTTCCTTATAAACTTCTAGAGGAACACAACGAGTTTATAAGTATTGTATAGCACCTCGAACGGTAATTGTACCATATAAATCCCATATTTCTTCTAGATATTCCTAAAGTTATGTATAGGTCCATATTTGATAATCGGTTATGTAACTATCAAATAAACAATCAATTCAACCAAATACTTCATTCCCATTGAAAAACTCCTAATCTATTTATAATTTAATTTGAATAAGTTAAATCTCTTTATCCGAAATATATACTTATCTTATCGAGTTAAGTAAACTCACCAAAGCTATTTTTTCAAAGATATTTGGAAAAACCTCAAAATTTTTTTGGAAAGTAGCGCTGTGGTATCAACCATGGATCATAGTTCAATAGTTACGTCTCTATCCCAGAGAAATCCAAGTTTTAAGTGTAGGCACTCACTGCCTCCAATTTCACCATATGAGAATACCAATACTTCCTGAAAACTCTATTTAAAATTTTTCAAAATAATACTTACGAACTTTCTAAAATAATTCTCCAAGTACAACTTTAGACAAAAACTACCTTTAAATAAAAGCTATTATATAAAATATTTAATAATTATACTTTAAAAATCATAATACTAATTTAACCTTCAAAAATAACTAACTACTATAACTAACTTAATTAATATTTACTTGAACCTTTTTAAAACAATTAAATGATAAATTTTTCCTAAAACATCCCTTTAAACACTTCTAAATTTTCTAATTAATGCTTAAAATCTTTCCTTTAAAATATACTTAACTTTTCAAAAAAAAAAAAAAATACATTTTCCACTTCAATAAAGCCAGTCTAGTGATTCATAAATCCTTCTTGATATATCTTCAGTTTAAATTTACGTTCCAACCTCGTAAATCTCTTTTTCTTTACATTTTTAAAAATAAAACTACTATCTATTTTTTTTAAAACGACTTACCCATCTCCTTATAAATCCCGCCGTGAATTTACAATCTCAATTTATCCACTGATTTTACGTCACTTTAAATTATAAACTTTGTTTAAAATTACCATAATCTCATCTCCCGTTTCATCACTGTTTCACAATACTTAATCAATTTTTCATCGATTTCCAACTTAAATTCCATTTTCACATTCATTTCTCAATTAGCCCAAATTTATCCCAAAGCCCACTAATTCAAATTCCACTTCCTTTTTATGATTTAAAATCTTATTTAAATCTGAAATATCAATTTCGTATTTTGTTTTCAAAATTTCCCCTTTTATTTTTCCCAAACTATTTAAACCTTAAATTTAAATACATTCTTTTATACGTAAAACAATATCGCTTAAGTTTTGTTTTTTTAAATCCGTTTTATTCACATTTACTCAAAAATCTATATTTTTCCATATTCGAAATTTATTAAATAGAATTTTAAAATCAAACTATTTACTTTTTCCAAATTCATTCTTTAATTTATTCAACTTCACTATAAATATTTTACTTAAAGTTTTCCCTTTATTTCCATTAAAAATCTAATTTTTTAAAATATATTCAGCAATACAATAGCATTAAATGATTTCAATTTTCAATATAAGCTATCATAGATTATTCAAGTAATTCATATAACTGAATATGAAAATAATTTCAACATTTTTAAGGAATCCTGTTGCCTAAAATAATTTCTTAATCCTAACAGGATATTTTCTAAGTCATCTCTTCCATCCAATCACTCAACAATATTTGAATACATTTTCTAAATTCCTTACTTCAACACTTGGGAAAGTTACATTCATCTCTCCTTTCTCAAAATCCTTCGTAATTTATATTCTAATTTCCTCAACCCGTTTATAAAGGATTCTACGACTTCCGGGTTCCTTAATTTAATTTCTTTATTCAGAATATCTGTACTTACCTCACGAAATGAGTCTATTCACAACCATTTTTTAAAAATATTTGAACTTCTAAAGTGAATATGGAAAAGTACCAAGTATCAACCATGGATACATAGTTCAATGGTTACATCTATATCCCAAAGAAATCCAAGTCTTAACTAC
The DNA here is from genome assembly GCA_030765085.1 of Allium cepa. Taxonomy (NCBI): domain Eukaryota; kingdom Viridiplantae; phylum Streptophyta; class Magnoliopsida; order Asparagales; family Amaryllidaceae; genus Allium; species Allium cepa. Next base: position 882,810,022 of record CM060943.1, on the reverse strand, counting down.
AAACAATCTCTGCATCTGATTTCACCATGAAAGCATATCATTACTTTCCGAAACTTAATTTAAAAATTTCTAAAAATAATACTTATAAAGTTTCTATAATTATTTTTTTCAAGTATAACTTAGGCAAAATCTTTAAATATAAGTTATTATATAAACTATACTAACATTGAATAAGTTATCTTTAAAATAAAAATACTAGTTTGTTTTTAACTGATAACTAATTTAATAATACTAACTTATCTAACTGAATTAATAATTAAATATACCTTAGCCCTTAAAACAGTTTAATAATTACCTTTCTAAAATATTACTAACACTTTTGAAATTTCCTAGTTAATAACTTTCAAAATTCTCCTTAAAAACATACTCAACTTCTCGATAACATATTTTCCAACACCAATATGGCCAATTCCTTATCTATAACCCTCTCTCGATCAATCACCAATTTATTTACGTTCCAATTTCGTAAATTCCTTTTCACTTTTAAAAATGAATCTATTATTAATTTTTAACCGATTTACCCATCTCAATATAAATTCTCACCGTGAATTTATGTGTTTCATTTATCACCTGATAATTTATTTCACTTTTATTTATAAATGCTGCTTATAAATCCATTGTCTCATTTTCCGTTTATAACAGTTTTCACATTACTTAATTCCCATTATAAATTGATTCCTAAATAAATTTCCATTTATAAATTAGTTTCTCAAATCATCCAAACTCTATTCCACAACCAACTATTCTCGGATTCCTCTTCCATTCCGTAAATTTAAAATTCTTATTCCAGGTTCACTAAAACCATGGTTATACTTATTTTCTAACTTTCCCTTCTATTCTTCCAACTTATTAAAATCTTGATTTGAAGATCCTTTATATTTAAATGAGTACTCATTAGGAATTTATTTTAAAAATCCTATATTTATAAATAATACTCCAATTTTTCTATTTACAAATTTCAATAGTTAAATATTAAATTAGGGTCGAACTATATTTTTTTTCAAGTCCATTCCTTTTAAATTGATCAATAAATCTCTATTAATATTTTACTTCCAAATTTTCTTTTATTTTCCTTTCGAAATTCAAACTTATACCATTGGTAAATTTAAATACCAAATCTTGGCCCAAGCTTCCATAACATCCAATCAGTTTCAAATTACATAATTATTTATCATAGATTATTTAAACAAATCATATAAATCTATATATGTTAATTCAATCATAAAAATACCAATCCCACTTTGGGTTGGGATATCGCGGTATATATGATCATCCGCTATTATGCGGGGCGCATAAGTTCTCATCTGCTCCAATGGCGGGTATATATCAAACTACTATATATATATACTACAATACATATAATATATCTTCAATGGAGAATAATTCCTAAATTCAATCAAGCAGCCAATAATTAATTTTAACTATTTAAACTTAATTTAGAAATTTCGAATGAGAGAATTTCCTCACCTTGATTTTTAATTCGCCGAACATCCAAAATTTAAATTTTTTGAAATTCCAACCGACTTCAAAAAATTCCAATAGTGCCGATCTTATGCGATTTTTAACCTCGTATGAATGTAGATATTGTATTTAAATGTTAGATGAATTAGTTAAAAAATTTATAAATATATATGTTAACAGTTTATTACCGAAACCAGCAAAACCCATCGTCACTACCTCATGCCCACCTTGCCAAATCGCCCTCCACACTTCATCGCCACCATCCACCACCAAGGTGCTTGCTTTGAGTCCATGCCGATCACTTCCTCTCTCCGATAGCTCCACGTTAATAGAAAATCACGACTTCCCACTACATCCGCCATCTCCTCCAACATCCTTAACCCATCGCGTTTGCAATACGGTCGAACACCAATACCCCCCAGCCTCACGACTTCGCCTCACTGCCATTACCGTACCACACCTCGGCTCACCTCTCAAAAACCCTAACCAAGCTCGCATTAATTTGTTCGTGACGTTCGATTTTTTTTTGAGTTTATCTCATCCGCTATTTTGAAAAGGAGGAAACTTTTTAAGCACAACCATTTTTTTGCTATTCGATTTCAATTCAATGGATTCGTGAATTTGAATTGAGATAAAAGGGGATGGGGATGGTTCGATTTAAACCGATGGAGGAGAAAAAAATGACATGATTTAAAGGTAAATGTTTAGCGTATACGTTTCAACTTGAAGAAAGATGGCCAGGATTTGATTTTGACCAGATTTCCATACTTATTTCTATTCCAAATGTCTCTAATTACATATAGTGAAATCCCAATCTCTTATTGAGGTATGCCGCCAGGCATTTAAAATGTTATACCCCCATTCCAAATGCAATGGAAAAGGTTTCGAGTACTAACTCGATCGCATGGAAAAGATAGCTTTTAAATCGACTATTTAAATTAAATTCAATTAATTATTCTTAGGCGTTATCAGAGCGTACGACCAAACAGTAAATCCAATCGTTACAAAAATTGAAATCTGATAATAGTACACTATTATGGGTCCAATGGAACTGGTTTGTCGAATTTTGAGACTGTGTCTCGGAAGGATATTTTTAAATGTCAACTTAAATGATATATTTAAAAATTCAACAAATCACTTCTAAATTCAATTTAAAAAAGTTTTATTATCTTCATTATTATTTATTAAAAAAATTCAAATCTTTAAATTATTTTTATCGAGCTTAAAACTCAACATACCATAATTTAACCGACATTCAATAATTAAATTAATTAAATTATTCAATAAATCGCTATTTTTAAATTCTGAATTCATTTCATAAATAAAAACCAAATCTTTATCTTCAAAATCAATATAAAACTCAATTCCAATATGTATAACCATCAAAATATTAAAAATTAAACAACAAAATATCTGTGTCGTTATATTCCTCCCCCCTTAAAAGAATTTCATCCTCGAAATTGCTAAGATAGAAAAATGCTCCAAACCCATTAACTTAACAAAACCCACTTAGTGAAAGCTCGATATTTCACATTTCTAAATCTTTAGTTCCAACCCAACACAATTTTTTTCAGTTCTAATTCCAAAATCCTTAATTTCGATTATAAATTCGAAATTGATTTTCTATTAACAAAGATTTTCCAAAAAATTTCAAAATTTTTGTAATACCCTAAATTTTCGAAATTTTTTGGCAGCGTCTCCCTTTTATGGAAAGCCTTTTGTAATATGACAAGAGAGATAAATATATATACATTGACCCACACAGTGGAAAGAAATATATATATCAATATTTATATATTCACCGTACTTAATCCGAAAACGTACCTTAGTTTAGCATTTTTAAGCAAGTGGCTTAATTTATTTTGCAATTCGAGTAATCAAAATCAAGCAAAACAGCTCCAGGTACCTGTATTTTCTCAATTTAAACACGTAAGTACCAAAACATGAATTTAAATAATGTTTCACTTATTTAAATGGTGAAAACACATGGGTTTCATAAGCAATGCATGCTAAACAATTATTTATAACCAATCACAATGTTCCAATACTAATTTAATTGCTTCCGATCGATTCATATACCATTTCATTCAATTGAACGATTTGCAACTCACTTTACATGCTTTCAATTTTTTTAACCAAACAAACCCATATCCACTCCAAATTGATTAGAAAAATCAATTTATTCACATTTTATTAATTCTAGAATTTTATTACTTTCGTTTGCGTCAAATGATAAATTTTTCTATGCAAATTCGGCGATGTTCGCTTAATAAAATATCCACTTTAGCTTAAAGCTATTTTAAATTGATTCCAAGTCGATTTATATTTAATTCTATTCCATTTCAAATTGACTCTCAATCAATCTAATTACATTCCATTCATATTCGCATTCATCACATTCAAATCTATTTTATTCAAACTCGGAATCATCCCATGCTATTTACATTTTTAAATAACCATTTCATAATTTTATTTCCGCCAAGCTTCCATATTAACTTAAGTTAATTCATTTACTTCAATCATTTTGAATCAAACAACTAAGTTCGTTTACATTTGTAAACAAATTTCCTTTCAATTTAATTTAATTCCTATTCAATCAAATCCCATTTCATTTACTTCATTTATTTAATTATCAGTTATTCAACACAAATTTTCTAATTTCCATATCGAATTCATTTAATTAACATTCCGAGTCATATTCAATTTATTTACACTAAATTTGAATCCATTTATACTCAAACTATTCTATTTCAATCCAGTTTTATTTTATTCAACAACATTTCAATTATATTTAATTTACTTACGATCTAAGTCGAATTTTATTTATAACTCAAGTTTACATCCCTAAAATCCAGTTTTAATTCACAACTCAATTATGCAAGCTCCGGCCATACTTTAAGGCATGCTCAATTAGTGTTTATACCAATCAACCCTTGCGACGGGTACTCCAACGACCGGAAACCTCTGAAGGATGTTAAAATGGAATATCGAGTTGAGTCGGCTCGATTTTATCTACCTGCCATGAAGGGCCATACAAGGGCAAGCGCTAGCAGACTTCATTGCTAAATTCACCGTGTCAGACGAATCAAACGGCCACAATGTCATACCTCCCATTCGATGGAAGATGTAGGTCGACGGGGCATCTAACGACCGTTGCTTGGGGGCTGGCATAGTTACTGTGAATCCCAAAAACCAATCAATTTGTTACGCTTTGAAGCTCGAATTCCTAGCAACAAATAATGAGGCCGAGTGTGACGACCCGCAAATCCGTACTCCTTGAATATACACTAATCTCCATAGATTAGCTCAAGATGAACAGAAATACGAATTATCAATGTTTAAGAAGAAGAAAGAGACATAGAAGAAGAGATAAGAAGATAGAAAATGGAGGGAAAGGAAATAGAAAATAGAAGGAACAGAAAAATAACAGAACAATAACAGAATCTCACAATTCGCAGCGGAACAACATATAATAAATAAATGAATAATCTTTAAACAAAGAACTATATCAGTTATTACATTACATCACATTTCATTACATCATATCATCAGAGTGTACAACATCATACAACATCAAACAGTGCAGCGGAAAAAGAAATACTGTATACTAGTAATACGCCATGCCATCCAGCTTGCCTCCAGAATATCCTGATAAACCTAACTCTTGACTGCCCGTGTGGAAATTGGTGGGCACCCAGAGTTTAGGAAGGAAAACAATAAACTCCGAGTCAGTCATGTGACAGGTGTGAGAACTCAAAACAGTTCATTTATCTATAAAATCAAAATAGAGGAATATTTTTTAAAGTCAATTCGCAATGCTTTTAAAAATGAGACTACCATAAGGCCTCCCGCACACACACACAATGCAAACGCAGAATCGGAGGAGATTTCTCCTTATGATAGTCAAAGATGCTTGATACGCATTAAAAAGAGCATTTGATATTATTATTAGTGTATAGTGTAGGAAAAATTCATTTCGAAAGTAGAATATAAATCTTAGCCAGCATAGGTACCATTGTATTATGCCTACTATAGCTACTTCCTGAGGAAGCAGGTTCTACAACTAAAACCGTACAAGATCGTATTGTTTCTTTGGATTTCCAACGAATGATCAGGCCAAGGAACTTCCCATTGCCACATGAGAATGCCTCTGGATGGACATCCCCGAGAACCAAATCAGATCTCTACCAACACAAGGCCGGGTTACCCCTAACTGAGTAACAACTGACCGAATATGCCATCCCCGGGTCCTTTGGGACCTTTCACCGAGCGCTCGTAATCAATTCACACAATCATAAAGTGTTTTCAACATGAGTAAGTATCTGGGCTCCATACCATAATACCACCCTTTTCCAGAAGGAAATGCACATATCCTAAAGGGCGCTACCCCTCATAACCTTGCTGCATCTTTCCTGTTTTGACCATTCCCGAGGTGTGAGGCTCGACGAAGTCACGTCCACAAAAACATACTTTATACAAAAGCCATGCTTTGGGTCAACAAATGATCATAGAAATGATCACCAGGATAGACGATCAAATAAATGATCCTATCACAAATAATCAACACAATGATCATTTAACAGCAACACTCAGCATGTCACATTACCAAATTGGGAATATATCGCTGATAACCTTCAACTACATAACCTCTGAGCTCGTACGTCTCAGAGAAGGGTGTTAAGCTAAAAGAATAAATCCTCCGCCACCAACAGAAATATATTTGAAAGAAATCTGCTTTATATCTCAATTTGCAATGTCAGACATACAATCCATACAAGTCTGTTCCGGGATCGAACAGAACCGAAGGCACTTACAAAGAAGTCCTTGCAATCCGGATAATCTCTAATCACGTCCGGACTTCCCATCACATAGGGAGTCTCTATACCGTAGCTACTCGGTGCAAAGACAATCGACGAGTTGTCCTTTCGCTTTCAAAAAGATCCGGTCTTCAACACCGGTCTTCAAATGCAATTCATATCGACGTATCACATATTCGGAATGGGTTATACGACCCCATGGTCCTTTCCCGGTTAACCCGAATAGTGAGCGCTTATTCAAAAATAAGTGTGACATTCAAATTCAAACAAATCACATCAATTACCCATTCAAAGGGAAATATTGATAGTCGGTTATTGAACTATCAATGGATATGCACAACATCACCAGATTCCAAATAATTTTCCAAATTATTTATTTTCCGAAATATCTTTACAAAATATATAATTTTCACACTTCAAAAATAAATCAATATTTATTTTTAAACAAGTTCCCCTTTCTTTTATAAATTCCATAGTGAATTTGCATTCCAAAATATTCATGAATATACGACTTCAATTCGATTTCTAATATTCATTTTCAATTTATCTTCAAAAAGATAAATTCTCTAAATATTCACTTCATAATGGAAAACATTTCCATACTTATTTGAAATAAGTAATCCACAAATTTTATTTATTTTCAACACTTAGAAAATATTCAATATACTTAAATTGAGATTAAGTATATATTTCATTCTTTAAGGAAATCATTCTCTTAAACATATTTATTTGGGCCAAAACGAATGTTGCGTAAAACATCGTTACGACAACCCAAAATCACTAGTATAGGGATTCAAAATTAAAATAGATATATAAACCCCAATACAATACAAAACAATTCCTTTCGGAAATCATTTACTATAACAACTGTGTTATAGTCCAGCATTTCCTTCTATTTCTCGAAAACATCTATTTCAAAAATGAATGTTGAAATCTATGGTTTCGAATCTCAACACATTTTAAAACATCGTTAGCTTGTTTTAATTCTATTTAAAATATCACATTCTAAACATTTTCTTTAACATATTATTCACTATTCAAAAACGTGAATATACTTTGTTAACAAATTTCATCCTTTTATTCATTTTATTTCAAAGGATTATTCACAGTCAAAAATGTGAATATAACTCCATTAATAGGTTTCAACAATTTACTTCTTAAAATAAGTCGTTTGCGAATTTATAAAACAACGTTTATAAATTCCTTTTCTATTTATTTTATAACAACTCCTTTTATAAATTTTCTTTATTAACCTATTCACTTTATATCTCAATTATGAACCAAAAGTCCATATTATAAGTTAAATACTTATGAAACGATTATTTTACAAAATCGTTCCTTTTAAGACTTTCTAAATTATAAATCTTATAACTTATAAGATTCATTTATTTATCAAAAATCCATTCTTCAATTAACTTTTCAAATTTTATAAACCTACTGCTTATAAAATTCCATTTATAACTTCACCGTTTATAATTCTATAAATTTCATTCATTTATAACATTCATTCACAATTCATACTAACACTTATAAAAACTCGTTTTATAATTCAAAATATTCTAATTTATAAATATCCATTTTATAAATCTTTTATACAAATCAATTTGTATTATTATTCTAAAACATCTTTAATCTCCTTTATAATTTCATCATTCTGATTTATAAAATAATTAAATTTCATAAATCCTATATTTAAACTTTTCACAATAATTTCAAAGATCCAATTTAAACTATTTTATAAAATCATTAACCCATATTTCTCAAAAATAAATCTTTAACCGTATTTCTCAAAATCGTAATTTTTATAACTTTAAAAATTATAACGTTTATTTATTTAAAATGGATCAGTTCCAAAAATATTTTATAAACGTATACTTTCAAAAATCACTTTAAAATCATTTTAAAATCCCAAAATTTGGTCCAATGATGCTATACACCAAATAGTCAATCACGACAACAACGATATCATATATCGATATGAAAATCCATCAAATATCAAAATATCTGAATTCAAATAAATACTGTTGAGGAATCCAGTTGGATCCCTCCAACCTGTTTTCCTCCATCCACAAACATTAGCACAATACCAATTCCGCTCCAGTACAGAATTATCGCGGTATATGGGATTTAAATATTATCCGCTTAATAGACGGCGCAATAGGGTCTCATCCGCTATACAATACGGGAAATCAAAACTCCAATATATACATATGCAATATATATATATATTGCTATTATATATAATACCAATTTCACTGTTTATGAAATATTCGCGGTATATGTTTTTAATAAATAACATCCGCTTACTAACGGCGCATAATGTCTATTTTAACGACTAATAGATAACAATCATCATTCAAACATGCATTCAAATATTTTAAATCTAACTATTTAAAATAAAATCGAAACTGATTCGATTGAGTGAGAAGTTCTCACCTTGATTTCAATTTCGTTTTAGCGATTTATTTCGAATAAAATTAAACGGACGTTTAATTTTACACGAAATTCTCACTAGGTTGAAGACAACCCATAGCCGCCCCTCTTCATTTAATTATCGCGACCTAACCGAGCAACTTGAAGATGATCGGAGACAAGGGTTTTGAAGCCCCTCACACAAGCTACTTTCGACCTGAGTATGGGGAAGCTCGGCCTCACCATTGTTTTGATTTGCGTGCATGAACGATGGAGAATGCGGCCTCCCTGACGACGCTGTGGTGCTCCAAATTCGATCATCACCGTATAGATTTAAAGATCACGTCGCCCTCTACAACTTTCGTGTTGAAAGTTTCCGATGATATTGAGTGGATTGAAAGAAATTAAGGGGAGAAGATGAACAATTTTCGGCCTTCCATTGAATAAGAGGCGGCTGAACATATTAGGGTTAGGTTTTTTTTTTTTAGAGAGAGAGGGGGCTATTTATAGAAGAACGAACGACACTATTCATTCCGAAAATTCCGAACTCCGATTTACGCACCGTAACCAGCGTTTCTAGGGTTTACCCCGCGTTCCGGACACAATGGAACAGGTTCCGAAAGCTAATTCGGTCATCTGTGCGAGTTATGGCAATAAACGTTTAATTTAAATTAAACCGATTTAAACGATTTTCTAGGCGTTTTAATTTATACCGGACAAACGGTAAATCCGATTGACACGAAAGTTAAAACCTTACAATAATATCACATTACGGATCCGATGAAACTGGTTTCGTCGAAATCCGAGACTGTTTGAAAAATGGCTATTTTAACTCGCCAAATTAAAATTAAAAATAATTCGATGCGTTTCGAGCTGCCACGATCAAACGATAACTCCGATTGATACGAAAATTGAAATCCGGTAATAACTAACTATTATGGATCCAATGGAACAGGTTTCGTCCAATTCTGAGACTGTTCAAAAATTGGCTAATTCCACTAGTCGATTAAATATTAAAATATTCAATTTTCACAAATTAACTTTTAATTCGATTTTAAAAGTTCTAAAATATCATTCTAACTCCAATATGATAAAATAAAATTTCCCAATTCATTTTCAATCATATTTAACCCAATTTTCAATTATTTCCATAATTTAACATATTAAATTATCGATTTAATTATTCAATTAAATCCAATAATTCGAAATAAAATTTATTCGACTTATAAATTCACTTATTAATATTTAAAATTAATTAAATATTCAAATTTTAATTACTAAAAATCCTGGGTCGTTACAATCTTCCCCCCTTAAAAGAATTTCGTCCTCGAAATTATTAAGTAAGAAAAGTTACAGAATTTATTAACTTTCCAAAATCCATAGTTAAATTTCTTATAATACTTCACTAAGTTTTCAAATCATACTTAGTTATCTTTTCAAAAAGAACTATTATTGTTTAACTTTCAACTCCAAATCAAAGTTATAGTTTTCAAAACTTTTCAATTTTCTCAAATTTTTTCTAACGCCTTAAATTTCCGAAAAAATTCGCCATAGTCTCCTTTGCACGGCTCGATCCGAAAAAAATGACAGTATATATATCACAAATATACATCTCATCAAGTAATGAGGCATCCCGCAGGGAAAAAGTATAAAAGTACGGTATGTAATCCGAGATATGTACCTTATATTTTATTAGCGAGCATATACGACTAATATAGCGCGAAAGCGAGCTCCAAATGCGAAGCAAACGCGATCCGCACCTACTAAACACTCAACAAACAACATGAGAATCATGCATATAGATAATAGTATCGATATACATCATATAGCAACATAATAACTATACATGTCAACATAGCAAATGAAACAAAAGCAACAAATGCTACTATCAATCAACTATCATCCAACTGTCATTCATAACCAATAAATATTCATTTATATTCTCATTAATATTCAATGAAATAGGTTTTCAATCTAATCACATTTGATTCATTAACAGTGGATGTTTTTACAAACATTCATTTTCAATTAGTTTATATTCACTAATTCGTATTCAAGTTGGTTCATTTCCAAATCAAATTCAATTCTACTTAAGATTCACTTAACTTCCAATTGAATTTCAATTAATTTAGCTTCCAATTTCATTAATGCTTAACGAATTATATACAATCAATCAACTAACAACCATATAACAACCAATGTATATTAATTTCAACCAAATTCCTTTGCTTTCAATTGGCTTAATTAAATTTATTTTTATTCAATCTTTCAACTTCCAATAACATTAGATTTTAATGAATTAACACTTATATCCATTATTCCATATCAATTTTATTCACATTCAATTGATTAACATTTAATCCATTACAAAGTTGAATTTCATTTATATAACTTAAGTTCATATCCATCACTTAACTTTAATAATTTTACTTTGATACTAATATCAACTTCATTCAACATCTCTTAAGTTATATTTCATTTTATAAACATCACTTTGTTTTACATAACTTAAATTCCAACTTATAAATCAATTCAGCTTCCAATTCTAAAGTAAATTTCCATTTAACTTTAAATTCATTTTTATTTCAACTCATATTTATAAATATATTCATATAGTTTCACTTCTCATATATATAAGTTTATTTCACAATTGTAAATCACATTAACTATAATTCAATTCTTATAATTCATTTGCTTATACAATTTATTCTTTTACTTAGATTATGCAAACAACTTAACAATCAACTTATATACACTTTGATAATTCTGAAAAATTATTCTTTTATATATAAAATATACTCAAGGTAAAATTATTTTATTTACCCATTCTAAAACAATATTGTGTCGAATTGTTCTATTCAAATGTTTATAAACCCCTTCGGCATAGTTGTACAGACCGTGCTGACGAAGGTTCATATACCACTCAATAAACCAATCATCACAATATAAAACAATTTCATATTCACTAACAAATACGCTCTCATAGCTATTATTACACTCAAACTCATTCTAGAGTACTACTGACTCTATCTCTAGTGAGTAATACCCAACAGAACCATGGTTGTCGCTTAACCATATGCTCCGATACCACCTGTTCGAATGTCACGGCTTCGCCTAACCAACCCCGTAAAGAGGACGTGTGGGGGTAAGAGTCTACCGTTCGCCACCAAACCGCGAAGCGAGAACCCCCCATCACATATCACCTAGCATAAGCAAGACTGGTGTGAGAACTCAAAACAGTTTATTTATCTTTAAAATCAAAATAGAGGAATATTTTTTAAAGTCAATTCGCAATGCTTTTAAAAATGAGACTACCATAAGGCCTCCCGCACACACACACAATGCAAACGCAGAATCGAAGGAGATTTCACCTTATGATAGTCAAAGATGCTTGATACGCATTAAAAAGAGCATTTGATATTATTATTAGTGTATAGTGTAGGAAAAATTCATTTCGAAAGTAGAATATAAATCTTAGCCAGCATAGGTACCATTATATTATGCCTACTATAGCTACTTCCTGAGGAAGCAGGTTCTACAACTAAAACCGTACAAGATCGTATTGTTTCTTTGGATTTCCAACGAATGATCAGGCCAAGGAACTTCCCATTGCCACATGAGAATGCCTCTGGATGGACATCCCCGAGAACCAAACCGGATCTCTACCAACACAAGGCCGGGTTACCCCTAACTGAGTAACAACTGACCGAATATGCCATCCCCCGGTCCTTTGGGACCTTTCACCGAGCGCTCGTAATCAATTCACACAATCATAAAGTGTTTTCAACATGAGTAAGTATCTGGGCTCCATACCATAATACCACCCTTTTCCAGAAGGAAATGCACATATCCTAAAGGGCGCTACCCCTCATAACCTTGCTGCATCTTTCCTGTTTTGACCATTCCCGAGGTATGAGGCTCGACGAAGTCACGTCCACAAAAACATACTTTATACAAAAGCCATGCTTTGGGTCAACAAATGATCATAGAAATGATCACCAGGATAGACGATCAAATAAATGATCCTATCACAAATAATCAACACAATGATCATTTAACAGCAACACTCAGCATGTCACATTACCAAATTGGGAATATATCGCTGATAACCTTCAACTACATAACCTCTGAGCTCGTACGTCTCAGAGAAGGGTGTTAAGCTAAAAGAATAAATTCTCCACCACCAACAGAAATATATTTGAAAGAAATCTGCTTTATATCTCAATTTGCAATGTCAGACATACAATCCATACAAGTCTGTTTCGGGATCGAACAGAACCGAAGGCACTTACAAAGAAGTCCTTGCAATCCGGATAATCTCTAATCACGTCCGGACTTCCCATCACATAGGGAGTCTCTATACCGTAGCTACTCGGTGCAAAGACAATCGACGAGTTATCCTTTCGCTTTCAAAAAGATCCGGTCTTCAACACCGGTCTTCAAATGCAATTCATATTGACGTATCACATATTCGGAATGGGTTATACGACCCCATGGTCCTTTCCCGGTTAACCCGAATAGTGAGCGCTTATTCAAAAATAAGTGTGGCATTCAAATTCAAACAAATCACATCAATTACCCATTCAAAGGGAAATATTGATAGTCGGTTATTGAACTATCAATGGATATGCACAACATCACCAGATTCCAAATAATTTTCCAAATTATTTATTTTCCAAAATATCTTTACAAGATATATAATTTTCACACTTCAAAAATAAATTAATATTTATTTTTAAACAAGTTCCCCTTTCTTTTATAAATTCCATAGTGAATTTGCATTCCAAAATATTCATGAATATACGACTTCAATTCGATTTCTAATATTCATTTTCAATTTATCTTCAAAAAGATAAATTCTCTAAATATTCAATTCATAATGGAAAACATTTCCATACTTATTTGAAATAAGTAATCCACAAATTTTATTTATTTTCAACACTTAGAAAATATTCAATATACTTAAATCGAGATTAAGTATATATTTCATTCTTTAAGGAAATCATTCTCTTAAACATATTTGTTTGGGCCAAAACGAATGTTGCGTAAAACATCGTTACGACAACCCAAAATCACTAGTATAGGGATTCAAAATTAAAATAGATATATAAATCCCAATACTATACAAAACATTTCCTTTCGAAAATCATTTACTATAACAACTGTGTTATAGTCCACCATTTCCTTCTATTTCTCGAAAACATCTATTTCAAAAATGAATGTTGAAATCTATGGTTTCGAATCTCAACACATTTTAAAACATCGTTAGCTTGTTTTAATTCTATTTAAAATATCACATTCTAAACATTTTCTTTAACATATTATTCACTATTCAAAAACGTGAATATACTTTGTTAACAAATTTCATCCTTTTATTCATTTTATTTCAAAGGATTATTCACAGTCAAAAATGTGAATATAACTCCATTAATAGGTTTCAACAATTTACTTCTTAAAATAAGTTGTTTGCGAATTTATAAAACAACGTTTATAAATTCCTTTTCTATTTATTTTATAACAACTCCTTTTATAAATTTTCTTTATTAACCTATTCACTTTATATCTCAATTATGAACCAAAAGTCCATATTATAAGTTAAATACTTATGAAACGATTATTTTACAAAATCGTTCCTTTAAGACTTTCTAAATTATAAATCTTATAACTTATAAGATTCATTTATTTATCAAAAATCAATTCTTCAATTAACTTTTCAAATTTTATAAACCTACTGCTTATAAAATTCCATTTATAACTTCACCGTTTATAATTCTATAAATTTCATTCATTTATAAAATTCATTCACAATTCATACTAACACTTATAAAAACTCGTTTTATAATTCAAAATATTCTAATTTATAAATATCCATTTTATAAATCTTTTATACAAATCAATTTGTATTATTATTCTAAAACATCTTTAATCTCCTTTATAATTTCATCATTCTGATTTATAAAATAATTAAATTTCATAAATCCTATATTTAAACTTTTCACAATAATTTCAAAGATCCAATTTAAACTATTTTATAAAATCATTAACCCATATTTCTCAAAAATAAATCTTTAACTGTATTTCTCAAAATCGTAATTTTTATAACTTTAAAAATTATAACGTTTATTTATTTAAAATGGATCAATTCCAAAAATATTTTATAAACGTGTACTTTCAAAAATCACTTTAAAATCATTTTAAAATCCCAAAATTTGGTCCAATGATGCTACACACCAAATAGTCAATCACGACAACAACGATATCATATATCGATATGAAAATCCATCAAATATCAAAATATCTGAATTCAAATAAATACTGTTAAGGAATCCAGTTGGATCCCTCCAACCTGTTTTCCTGCATCCACAAACATTAGCACAATACCAATTCCGCTCCAGTACGAAATTATCGCGGTATTATGGGATTTAAATGTTATCCGCTTAATAGACGGCTCAATAGGGTCTCATCCGCTATACAATACGGGAAATCAATAACTCCAATATATACATATGCCAATATATATATATTGCTATTATATATAATACCAATTTCACTGTTTATGAAATATTCGCGGTATATGTTTTTAATAAATATCATCTGCTTACTAACGGCGCATAATGTCTATTTTAACAATTAATAGATAACAATCATCATTCAAACATGCATTCAAATATTTTAAATCTAACTATTTAAAATAAAATCGAAACTGATTCGATTGAGTGAGAAGTTCTCACCTTGATTTCAATTTCGTTTTAGCGATTTATTTCGAATAAAATTAAACGGACGTTTAATTTTACACGAAATTCTCACTAACTCCAAACGACTCCAATCCAATTCCATAGCGTAGTGCTCATCCATACGATTCCAACGCAACTGGTTTCGCGCGTTTTCGACCTCGTATGAAAAAGTTATGATTTTATGAAGTTATACGAATAATTATATAATTCAATTTCAATTTAAATTTTATTTCAAATCCTAGGAGTCATCATAGCCGTTCGTTCCCTCCTTGCACATCACGGCCGCTAATTCCATTATCTTTCCCAACGCGTAATACCAGGTTGAAGACAACCCATAGCCGCCCCTCTTCATTTAATTATCGCGACCTAACCGAGCAACTTGAAGATGATCGGAGACAAGGGTTTTGAAGCCCCTCACACAAGCTACTTTCGGCCTGAGTATGGGGAAGCTCGGCCACACCATTGTTTTGATTTGCGTGCATGAACGGTGGAGAACGCGGCTTCCCTGACGACGTTGTGGTGCTCCAAATTCGATCATCACCGTATAGATTTAAAGATCACGTCGCCCTCTACAATTTTCGTGTCGAAAGTTTCCGATGATATTGAGTGGATTGAAAGAAATTAAGGGGAGAAGATGAACAATTTTCGGCCTTCCATTGAATAAGAGGCGGCTGAACATATTAGGGTTAGGTTTTTTTTTTTAGAGAGAGAGGGGGCTATTTATAGAAGAACGAACGACACTATTCATTCCGAAAATTCCAAACTCCGATTTACGCGCCGTAACCAGCGTTTCTAGGGTTTACCCCGCGTTCCGGACACAATGGAACAGGTTCCGGAAGCTAATTCGGTCATCTGTGCGAGTTATGGCAATAAACGTTTAATTTAAATTAAACCGATTTAAACGATTTTCTAGGCGTTTTAATTTATACCGGACAAACGGTAAATCCGATTGACACGAAAATTAAAACCTTACAATAATATCACATTACGGATCCGATGAAACTAGTTTCGTCGAAATCCGAGACTGTTTGAAAAATGGCTATTTTAACTCGCCAAATTAAAAATAAAAATAATTCGATGCGTTTCGAGCTGCCACGATCAAACGATAACTCCGATTGACACGAAAATTAAAATCCGGTAATAACTAACTATTACGGATCCAATGGAACTAGTTTCGTCCAATTCTGAGACTGTTCAAAAATTGGCTAATTTCACTAGTCGATTAAATATTAAAATATTCAATTTTCACAAATTAAATTTTAATTCGATTTTAAAAGTTCTAAAATATCATTCTAACTCCAATATGATAAAATAAAATTTTCCAAATCATTTTCAATCATATTTAACCCAATTTTCAATTATTTCCATAATTTAACATATTAAATTATCGATTTAATTATTCAATTAAATCCAATAATTCGAAATAAAATTTATTCGACTTATAAATTCACTTATTAATATTTAAAATTAATTAAATATTCAAATTTTAATTACTAAAAATCCTGGGTCGTTACAATCTTCCCCCTTTAAAAGAATTTCGTCCTCGAAATTATTAAGTAAGAAAAGTTACAGAATTTATTAACTTTCCAAAATCCATAGTTAAATTTCTTATAATACTTCACTAAGTTTTCAAATCATACTTAGTTATCTTTTCAAAAAGAACTACTATTGTTTAACTTTCAACTCCAAATCAAAGTTATAGTTTTCAAAACTTTTCAATTTTCTCAAATTTTTTCTAACGCCTTAAATTTCCGGAAAAATTCGCCATAGTCTCCTTTGCGCGGCTCGATCCGAAAAAAAAATGACAGTATATATATCACAAATATACATCTCATCAAGTAATGAGGCATCCCGCAGGGAAAAAGTATAAAAGTACGGTATGTAATCCGAGATATGTACCTTATATTTTATTAGCGAGCATATACGGCTAATATAGCGCGAAAGCAAGCTCCAAATGCAAAGCAAACGCGATCCGCACCTACTAAACACTCAACAAACAACACGAGAATCATGCATATAGATAATAGTATCGATATACATCATATAGCAACATAATAACTATACATGTCAACGTAGCAAATGAAACAAAAGCAACAAATGCTACTATCAATCAACTATCATCCAACTATCATTCATAACCAATAAATATTCATTTATATTCTCATTAATATTCAATGAAATAGGTTTTCAATCTAATCACATTTGATTCATTAACAGTGGATGTTTTTACAAACATTCATTTTCAATTAGTTTATATTCACTAATTCATATTCAAGTTGGTTCATTTCCAAATCAAATTCAATTCTACTTAAGATTCACTTAACTTCCAATTGAATTTCAATTAATTTAGCTTCCAATTTCATTAATGCTTAACGAATTATATACAATCAATCAACTAACAACCATATAACAACCAATGTATATTAATTTCAACCAAATTCCTTTGCTTTCAATTGGCTTAATTAAATTTATTTTTATTCAATCTTTCAACTTCCAATAACATTATATTTTAATGAATTAACATTTATATCCATTATTCCATATCAATTTTATTCACATTCAATTGATTAACATTTAATCCATTACAAAGTTGAATTTCATTTATATAACTTAAGTTCATATCCATCACTTAACTTTAATAATTTTACTTTGATACTAATATCAACTTCATTCAACATCTCTTAAGTTATATTTCATTTTATAAACATCACTTTGTTTTACATAACTTAAATTCCAACTTATAAATCAATTCAGCTTCCAATTCTAAAGTAAATTTCCATTTAACTTTAAATTCATTTTTATTTCAACTCATATTTATAAATATATTCATATAGTTTCACTTCTCATATATATAAGTTTATTTCACAATTGTAAATCACATTAACTATAATTCAATTCTTATAATTCATTTGCTTATACAATTTATTCTTTTACTTAGATTATGCAAACAACTTAACAATCAACTTATATACACTTTGATAATTCTGAAAAATTATTCTTTTATATATAAAATATACTCAAGGTAAAATTATTTTATTTACCCATTCTAAAACAATATTGTGTCGAATTGTTCTATTCAAATGTTTATAAACCCCTTCGGCATAGTTGTACAGACCGTGCTGACGAAGGTTCATATACCACTCAATAAACCAATCATCACAATATAAAACAATTTCATATTCACTAACAAATACGCTCTCATAGCTATTATTACACTCAAACTCATTCTAGAGTACTACTGACTCTATCTCTAGTGAGTAATACCCAACAGAACCATGGTTGTCGCTTAACCATATGCTCCGATACCACCTGTTCGAATGTCACGGCTTCGCCTAACCAACCCCGTAAAGAGGACGTGTGGGGGTAAGAGTCTACCGTTCGCCACCAAACCGCGAAGCGAGAACCCCCCATCACATATCACCTAGCATAAGCAAGACTGGTGTGGGAACTCAAAACAGTTTATTTATCTTTAAAATCAAAATAGAGGAATATTTTTTAAAGTCAATTCGCAATGCTTTTAAAAATGAGACTACCAT
Source organism: Allium cepa (assembly GCA_030765085.1). Taxonomy (NCBI): domain Eukaryota; kingdom Viridiplantae; phylum Streptophyta; class Magnoliopsida; order Asparagales; family Amaryllidaceae; genus Allium; species Allium cepa. The sequence goes on along the minus strand of CM060943.1, from coordinate 882,791,062 downwards.
AAGGCCTCCCGCACACACACACAATGCAAACGCAGAATCGGAGGAGATTTCTCCTTATGATAGTCAAAGATGCTTGATACGCATTAAAAAGAGCATTTGATATTATTATTAGTGTATAGTGTAGGAAAAATTCATTTTGAAAGTAGAATATAAATCTTAGCCAGCATAGGTACCATTATATTATGCCTACTATAGCTACTTCCTGAGGAAGCAGGTTCTACAACTAAAACCGTACAAGATCGTATTGTTTCTTTGGATTTCCAACGAATGATCAGGCCAAGGAACTTCCCATTGCCACATGAGAATGCCTCTGGATGGACATCCCTGAGAACCAAACCGGATCTCTACCAACACAAGGCCGGGTTACCCCTAACTGAGTAACTACTGACGTATATGCCATCCCCCGGTCCTTTGGGACCTTTCATCGAGCGCTCGTAATCAATTCACACAATCATAAAGTGTTTTCAACATGAGTAAGTATCTGGGCTCCATACCATAATACCACCCTTTTCCAGAAGGAAATGCACATATCCTAAAGGGTGCTACCCCTCATAACCTTGCTGCATCTTTCCTGTTTTGACCATTCCCGAGGTGTGAGGCTCGACGAAGTCACGTCCACAAAAACATACTTTATACAAAAGCCATGCTTTGGGTCAACAAATGATCATAGAAATGATCACTAGGATAGACGATCAAATAAATGATCCTATCACAAATAATCAACACAATGATCATTTAACAGCAACACTCGGCATGTCACATTACCAAATTGGGAATATATCGCTGATAACCTTCAACTACATAACCTCTGAGCTCTTACGTCTCAGAGAAGGGTGTTAAGCTAAAAGAATAAATTCTCCGCCACCAACAGAAATATATTTGAAAGAAATCTACTTTATATCTCAATTTGCAATGTCAGACATACAATTCATACAAGTCTGTTCCGGGATCGAACAGAACCGAAGGCACTTACAAAGAAGTCCTTGCAATCCGGATAATCTCTAATCACGTCCGGACTTCCCATCACATAGGGAGTCTCTATACCGTAGCTACTCGGTGCAAAGACAATCGACGAGTTGTCCTTTCGCTTTCAAAAAGATCCGGTCTTCAACACGGGTCTTCAAATGCAATTCATATTGACGTATCACATATTCGGAATGGGTTATACGACCCCATGGTCCTTTCTCGGTTAACCCGAATAGTGAGCGCTTATTCAAAAATAAGTGTGGCATTCAAATTCTAACAAATCACATCAATTACCCATTCAAAGGGAAATATTGATAGTCGGTTATTGAACTATCAATGGATATGCACAACATCACCAGATTCCAAATAATTTTCCAAATTATTTATTTTCCAAAATATCTTTACAAGATATATAATTTTCACACTTCAAAAATAAATCAATATTTATTTTTAAACAAGTTCCCCTTTCTTTTATAAATTCCATAGTGAATTTACATTCCAAAATATTCATGAATATACGACTTCAATTCGATTTCTAATATTCATTTTCAATTTATCTTCAAAAAGATAAATTCTATAAATATTCACTTCATAATGGAAAACATTTCCATACTTATTTGAAATAAGTAATTCACAAATTTTATTTATTTCCAACACTTAGAAAATATTCAATATACTTAAATCGAGATTAAGTATATATTTCATTCTTTAAGGAAATCATTCTCTTAAACATATTTATTTGGGCCAAAACGAATGTTGCGTAAAACATCGTTACGACAACCCAAAATCACTAGTATAGGGATTCAAAATTAAAATAGATATATAAATCCCAATACTATACAAAACATTTCCTTTCGAAAATCATTTACTATAACAACTGTGTTATAGTCCACCATTTCCTTATATTTCTTGAAAACATCTATTTCAAAAATGAATGTTGAAATCTTTGTTTTCGAATCTCAACACATTTTAAAACATCGTTAGCTTGTTTTAATTCTATTTAAAATATCACATTCTAAACATTTTCTTTAACATATTATTCACTATTCAAAAACGTGAATATACTTTGTTAACAAATTTCATCCTTTTATTCATTTTATTTCAAAGGATTATTCACAGTCAAAAATGTGAATATAACTCCATTAATAGGTTTCAACAATTTACTTCTTAAAATAAGTCGTTTGCGAATTTATAAAACAACGTTTATAAATTCCTTTTCTATTTATTTTATAACAACTCCTTTTATAAATTTTCTTTATTAACCTATTCACTTTATATCTCAATTATGAACCAAAAGTCCATATTATAAGTTAAATACTTATGAAACGATTATTTTACAAAATCGTTCCTTTTAAGACTTTCTAAATTATAAATCTTATAACTTATAAGATTCATTTATTTATCAAAAATCCATTCTTCAATTAACTTTTCAAATTTTATAAACCTACTGCTTATAAAATTCCATTTATAACTTCACCGTTTATAATTCTATAAATTTCATTCATTTATAAAATTCATTCACAATTCATACTAACACTTAAAAAAACTCGTTTTATAATTCAAAATATTCTAATTTATAAATATCCATTTTATAAATCTTTTATACAAATCAATTTGTATTATTATTCTAAAACATCTTTAATCTCCTTTATAATTTCATCATTCTGATTTATAAAATAATTAAATTTCATAAATCCTATATTTAAACTTTTCACAATAATTTCAAAGATCCAATTTAAACTATTTTATAAAATCATTAACCCATATTTCTCAAAAATAAATCTTTAACCGTATTTCTCAAAATCGTAATTTTTATAACTTTAAAAATTATAACGTTTATTTATTTAAAATGGATCAGTTCCAAAAATATTTTATAAACGTATACTTTCAAAAATCACTTTAAAATCATTTTAAAATCCCAAAATTTGGTCCAATGATGCTACACACCAAATAGTCAATCACGACAACAACGATATCATATATCGATATGAAAATCCATCAAATATCAAAATATCTGAATTCAAATAAATACTGTTGAAGAATCTAGTTGGATCCCTCCAACCTATTTTCCTGCATCCACAAACATTAGCACAATACCAATTCCGCTCCAGTACGGAATTATCGCGGTATATGGGATTTAAATATTATCCGCTTAATAGACGGCGCAATAGGGTCTCATCCGCTATACAATACGGGAAATCAATAACTCCAATATATACATATGCCAATATATATATTGCTATTATATATAATACCAATTTCACTGTTTATGAAATATTCGCGGTATATGTTTTTAATAAATAACATCCGCTTACTAACGGCGCATAATGTCTATTTTAACTATTAATAGATAACAATCATCATTCAAACATGCATTCAAATATTTTAAATCTAACTATTTAAAATAAAATCGAAACTGATTCGATTGAGTGAGAAGTTCTCACCTTGATTTTAATTTTGTTTTAGCGATTTATTTCGAATAAAATTAAATGGACGTTTAATTTTACACGAAATTCTCACTAACTCCAAACGACTCCAATCCAATTCCATAGCGCAGTGCTCGTCCATACGATTCCAACGCAACTGGTTTCGCGCGTTTTCGACCTAGTATGAAAAAGTTATGATTTTATGAAGTTATACGAATAATTATATAATTCAATTTCAATTTCAATTTTATTTCAAACCCTAGGAGTCATCATAGCCGTTCGTTCCCTCCTTGCAAATCACGGCCGCTAATTCCATTATCTTTCCCAACGCGTAACACCAGGTTGAAGACAACCCATAGCCGCCCCTCTTCATTTAATTATCGCGACCTAACCGAGCAACTTGAAGATGATCGGAGACAAGGGTTTTGAAGCCCCTCACACAAGCTACTTTCGGCCTGAGTATGGGGAAGCTCGGCCTCACCATTGTTTTGATTTGCGTGCATGAACGGTGGAGAACGCGGCCTCCCTGACGACGCTGTGGTGCTCCAAATTCGATCATCACCGTATAGATTTAAAGATCACGTCGCCCTCTACAACTTTCGTGTTGAAAGTTTCCGATGATATTGAGTGGATTGAAAGAAATTAAGGGGAGAAGATGAACAATTTTCGGCCTTCCATTGAATAAGAGGCGGCTGAACATATTAGGGTTAGGTTTATCTTTTTATTTTTTATTTTTAGAGAGAGTGGGGGCTATTTATAGAAGAACGAACGACACTATTCATTCCGAAAATTCCGAACTCCGATTTACGCGCCGTAACCAGCGTTTCTAGGTTTTACCCCGCGTTCCGGACACAATGGAACAGGTTCCGGAAGCTAATTCGGTCATCTGTGTGAGTTATGGCAATAAACGTTCAATTTAAATTAAACCGATTTAAACGATTTTCTAGGCGTTTTAATTTATACCGGACAAACGGTAAATCCGATTGACACGAAATTTAAAACCTTACAATAACATCACATTACGGATCCGATGAAACTGGTTTCGTCGAAATCCGGGACTGTTTGAAAAATGGCTATTTTAACTCGCCAAATTAAAATTAAAAATAATTCGATGCGTTTCGAGCTGCCACGATCAAACGATAACTCCGATTGACACGAAAATTGAAATCCGGTAATAGCTAACTATTACGGATCCAATGGAACCGGTTTCGTCCAATTCTGAGACTGTTCAAAAATTGGCTAATTTCACTAGTCGATTAAATATTAAAATATTCAATTTTCACAAATTAACTTTTAATTCGATTTTAAAAGTTCTAAAATATCATTCTAACTCCAATATGATAAAATAAAATTTCCCAAATCATTTTCAATCATATTTAACCCAATTTTCAATTATTTCCATAATTTAACATATTAAATTATCGATTTAATTATTCAATTAAATCCAATAATTCGAAATAAAATTTATTCGACTTATAAATTCACTTATTAATATTTAAAATTAATTAAATAATCAAATTTTAATTACTAAAAATCCTGGGTCGTTACACCGAGTATGAAGCATTGATTACTGGCTTGAAACTCATCAGAGTGCTGGGGGTAAAATTGGTTGAAATCTTTTATGACTCGCAATTGGTGGTATACCAGGTGCGGGGGGACTATCAAGCAAAGGGACAGAGACTTGCCCCATACCTTGCACAGGTTTAAGAGCTGCTAGCAAATGTAGCATATTATGATATTTCACATGTTCCGCGTGAACAGAACAGAGAAGCCGACTCATTGGCGAAATTTGCAAGTACTGGTGATGCACAACAAATGGCATTGGTTCTCGTCGAAACCTTACATACTCCGAGTACAAATATGATGCAGATAGATTTCATGTTATAAATAGAAATCGAGAAGGAATCATGATGTGATAACCCGGATTTTTTTTATTTGTTAATTGAATAATTAACTGGTTTATTCAATTTAACGGATAAAAATTCTGATTATAGAGGATTTTTGGATATATTTGAAAATATAATGGAAGCTGAATTTTAAATATTCATTTGATAATCTATTAAATAATTATTTATTCATTGGCAAATTATTCCTTTAGAACAAATAATGTGTTGTTAAATATATTATTGCTTAAATTTAAAATAAGATTTAACTAGGGTTAATTTCTTTTGTTTTAATATATTTTCTTTTTGACTTTAAAATTTATTAATAAAGACATTAATTTATTAATACTAAACACAAGAAAGTTAATATAAAAGATTTATTAATATATTAATGTATAAATTTAAAACAAGTATAGATTATGTAATGTACTTTAACATGAGTAGTTAATTTTATCATAAAACTTTAACACTTGTAAGGAAAATTTAACATACATAAAAACAAGTGTAAGCTAAGAATATGTAATACATGAATATATTAACTTAAGAAGTATTTGTAATTATTTCTTTAAACATTTTAAAATACTTAAAAGACATCAAACATTTGTAACAAATTTGGTATGCAAAATACACTTGTAATAGTAATAATGCTTGTACATTTGTAAGCCTTATAATATATGAATTAACTATTGTAATTTAGGTTAACATGCAAAATTACATGTGGCAATATTTTCTTTGAAATTGAATTATAAAGAAATGTTGAGAACCAAGACATTTTCTTAGTTCAAAACTTTGTTTCTCAAAACTAAAAACCTAAAGAAAGCTAAAAGAAGATCAAAACAACCTGAATTAGAAAGCAGAAAGAATCAGCAAAGCAGATCAAACAAAAGTCAAAACTGGAAGCTAATTGATCATCATCATAATCAAATATCAGGTTATCTCAAACAAATCAAAGGCAAGACAACCCTTCTTTACAAATTCAACATAAGACTTCAGATTCAGCTAAGCATAGACAAGGAATCATGGATCAAGTCCAGTTTCAAATTTTCAAAAAACAACAAAGAGCTGCTCTGTTCAAATAGTAAGGTGAGTAGACAATCTAACTCTTGATTAATTTGTTGCTGAAGATGAATGTATTTAGTTTGGTGCTGTGGCAAATTGGTTGCATGGATGAAAATTTAGGCTGCATGTTTAAAACATGCAAATATAAGTGGTGCATGTCTGATATGATTGATTTATTCTGTTACAGGTTACAGAATTTTAAAGCAAGTAAATAAATTCAAATTTCTCTTTAACTGATCTTTGATAGTCTTTGATTTTCAAGCAAAATAGGATTGATTGAACATGAATTAAGATAAAAAAAAATATTTTACAACAAAAGCTGAAGTAAAACTCAAGTCACAATTCAATTAACACAAACAAGAAGACTGGGAAGATCAGCTGATAGCTTTTCAAAACCTGGAAGTGATTCTCTGTTCAAAGTTTTCTCAAGAGAGTAAAATTTTAAAATCTGTTATATATTAAATTGGCATGTGATGCATCATTGAAGTATGGTCTAAATTTTGTGGTGCATATATTTTAAAAAATATATATAAATAATTTATGTATACAAATGGGTGTTAGTATAGTATATGTGTTCAGGTCTGTGACAAGCTTACATATCTCTGTTTAAACCATTTTAGGTTTGGAAACCTGATATAAAACCCAAATCATTCACTTAAGTGATTTTTGTCCTTAATTGTGACGACCCGAAATTTTCGAACATTTAAAATCAGAATATTTAATTGATTTTAAATATTAAATAGAGCAAATCTAAGTTGAATCAAGGATATCATGGTTTATTTGATAATTAAATTAGTAAATTATATGATTTGAAGTTGAGTAAAATGCTGAATCTAGATTTTTAAGCCTGTTAAAATATAGTTTGAAGGTTTACAAATTTATATTGATAATACTGAAGATAATAGAGGTTGTAAAATTTAAATTAGTAGTGGTTTGTTCAGTTTTGAAATTTTATATCGTTTAAATTGAATTTAAAAATAGCCTTCCGAGGCACAGTCTCGGAATTCGACGAAACCAGTTCCATTGGATCCGTAATATTAAATTATTATCGAATTTTAAATTTTGGTGTGATCGGAATTGTTGTGTGAGTGTATGATATATAAACGCGTTGAAAATTTAATTGATAATAGTCTAATTTAATTTAATTTAGTTAGTCAAGTTTTTGTGTACACACCACTACCCTTATCTTAAAATCGTGCACCGTTCTCTTTTAAAATTGTTAGAAGAAAAATAAAAATAAATAAAAATAAAATAAAAATAAAAAGTATTTTTCACGTCTTCCTTTTGAAGGAAGCCAAGCCAAGCCGAACAGTGATGTAGTCTTTCAGCCGAAGCCTTGTTTCCCTTTTTATAAATTTCGAATCCCTTAACAGATCGAATTCGTAGCTAGAAAATAAAAAATAAAATAAAAATAAAGGGGTAATGGCCAACTCTACTTCCTCTCCAATTCGAGTTTCATTCCCACGTCTTATTCATAGCCATCGAGTTCTAGGGCTCGCGCGTGCTCGCGTGGGAGAAACGACGTCGATTCGATGTGCGATGGGAAATGGGTTACGGGTCACGGCGATCGAAGAGGCTTCAGGAAGAAGTATGCAAGGGAGTTAGGGTTTTCGAGCGTCGTGCTCGTGGTAGTCGCGTACGCGAAGGCGCAGAAGGTATCTTGGGTGGTCGGCGAGATTCGTGTCGCGAGATCTTGGGGTGCGTGGCTTCGCAAGCAGCCGAGGTTTAGAATCGAGGGATGTAGGCGTGGGGGATGTCGGCATCGCCGACGAACGTGAGGCAAGAGCGTCGAGTTCGGTCTCGTTCAGAGCTGCACTGATATTTTATCTTGTTCGATTTGAGGTAAAATTAGTTTAAACACTTGTATTTATTTATTTACTTAATCAAGCTGTTGATTTCCTTTTCGTACATCAGATGATTTAAATTGTAATATGATAACAATTCGGGTTAATAAAATATGTATATACTGTAAATAATAAGTATAAATTTTATTATAAGATTTTGGAAAAAAAAATATAAGGATCTATATTGGAGATTTAACTGATATAAATTGTTTTTATATGCAGTTTTAAAATGAAAATAAGATAATTTTATATGCCTTTAAACCTACTAATTTATTTTAAAATTATGTGTTTAGGATGATTAGTTTAGTTAAATAACCTGTCAAATTTATTTTAGTTATTAAGAAAGTATATAAAGTAAATTTTGTTCAAATTTAACTCATTAGCTAATTGAATTAAAAAAATAATAATAATATAAATATCTACATTTTAAAATGTTACTAATTTATTTTAAATAATGAATTTAGTGATTAATTTGTTTTATTAATCTAATTGAGTACTAAAAGATTTTGGAAGGAGAACCATTAGTTTAAATTACAAAGTTAGTTAAGTAAATCTATTAAATGATAATTAATTGTTTGATCGATTTAAATATTAATAAATCCTATAATGTGTATTCAAGGTTCAAAATTCGAGAAGAACCAGCCGATTTGGATCGGATTAGCAAATTAGAGTCAAAGGTGAGTTAATCTCACTCAGTTAAATTTAAATTTAAATGACTAAATTTAAATAATTGTTTGAATGGTTAAATTGATGGATGTGCTATAGTATGGTATATTCTGGAAGTGGCATATTATTGTAATGCCAACGTCTGTGGACGCAGGGAAAACAGGTTGGAGGGATCCAACTGGATCCCTCAACATTTATTTAAATTATTTAAATTACCCTGTTATGATGATTTGATATTTTCTGATGGATTATGTTGAAATGTTGAATGCTATGGTTTGATTGGATAATTGGGTATAATGAATTTCCAGAAAAAAATATATAACTTGGATGTTGGAAAGAAAAGAAAGAAAGTGAATTTGTAAGTAAAATAATTATGGAAATTTGAATAAATTTAAGAATGAAATAAAAATAAAATAAAGTGACATAAGAATTCTAATTAATAAATCTTGAATATAGAAAGGAGAGTTTTGAACTAATTGAAAGTTATTGACTTGTAAACTCAAACGCTAATATCTCAAAGAACAGAACATTTATTTTAAATGTAGGATTTTAAATTTTGAAAGGAACAAAGAAGAAAATGGGTGAAGCCTGAAATTTGTATATTTCAATTAAAAGATTTAAAATCAAACAGCAAATAATAATAATAAAAATAAAGTCCATAAGTAATGAATTTTGAAATGAACCGAGCAAGTAAAGAAATTTATTTCAAATCGAATGAATTGGAAATTAATTCGGGAAATTGATTTAAGTGCTTGAAGTTGGAATTCTCTCTGGATAGCTAAGTACACGTTTTTAAAAGTAAATTTGTAAATATAAATTAAATGTTTTAAAGTTGTTTTTAAAGAAAGCAAGTTTTGTAAAATTTATTATTTCTAATATTTAATTTCTAAAGCAAGTATTTCCTTTTAATATATTATAATATTAATTATTTAAAAGTGATTTAGTATTTGTTTTTAAAGTGAAAACCTGGTTTTTATATTTTATAAAGTAACCTTATTTTCTCAAATTCATATAGTACGTATTTTTAACAAATTATTTAAGTAGTTTTATCCTAAATGTTTTAAAGTATATATTTCAAAGTAAAGTGTTTTAAATTATTTTAAAAATCTAGTTTTGTGCTTGGTGATTTCAGAGAAGATAGAAAATATTTGGGAAAGTTGATTCTGAAAAGAATGATGGTTTTGAAACTGTTTTCAAAGGATTGAAAATAGAAATATATCTTGTGAAGATATTTTTGAGATTAATAAATAAATTGGAAAATTATTTATTGGTTGATGGTTGTTTTGTGAATATAATTGATAGTTAAATAAGAGACTATCAATATTGGACACATGCGTTGATCGTTTCGAAGAGACCGGGATCGAGATTTATTTCTCGAAAACCACTTCGATCCGGTTTGTACGTTTCGTGAAACCGATTTTGGATTCGAAGATGGAGCGGTGAAGTGCAAAGGCTAGTCGCTACTAATCCTGAGGATATTTCCAAAATGGATGTGGTAGGAATAGTGCCTTCGGTTCTGTTCGATCCTGGAACGGACTTGTATGGATGGATGCTTGCGAAACATCGTCAGGTGGACGATGGGCATTCTAAGGGATATTTTTCTAAAAGTAACGCTTAGCCTCAAGCCTCATCAAATGGGAATGACTGAAAATCAGGGGTTATGCAGCAAGGCTAGGTGGATAGCACCCAAGCAGGGTGAGGTCATTTCAGTCTAGACGCCCCTTATTATTTCGGCTTAGTGGTGCGATTGCTGATCCCAACCGCGGGGTGATCTCACTCGGAATTATCCAGTAAGGGGTAGTCCCGGCCTTATGATGCAGGGGAGCGGGCATACTCCTCGGTACGGTGATCTAGGCCCCGTACTGTGACAGGTGGTACCCCAGTGCCTAGTCATTAGTTGGAAATCCATTCTCCCTACGAGCCTTGTACGAGTTTTGTTTGTATTACCCACTCTGTGGCTAGTAGATGAAATTTAATCATGTAACAATTTCGGCTATTTTATAAGTATTTGCATATAGACCCTATTATAATATCAGAGGATTTCTAAAAAATTGTTTTAGCTATCGTAAGGTAAAAACCCGACATGTTTATTTGTGGCGTGGTCTTACGAGATGCTTTTGTTTTCAAAGGTTTTTGAAACTTTAATAATCAATTGGGTGTGATTTTCTCACGCTGGTATTCCAGACTGACTCGGGTGTTATGTAACTGTAATGCTCGGGTCAGACCGAGTATTATAGGATACAGGATATGATGCTGTGGAGCTCAGGAGACGAGCTGGATGACGATACGTACAGTCGTACTTTATATATATATATATATATTCCGCTGTGTATCCATTTGTATGTTGTTGATGTTGAGCTGTGATTGATGTACTCTGATGATGTAATATATAAACAACTATATTTGATTTTGAGTAAAGATAATTTATTATCTATTATATTTTACTCCACTGCGATGGTAAGATTCTGTTGTTGTTATCTGTTTTCTCTTCTTCTACCTCTTCTTCTTTAACCCAAATGGTTCGTATTTCTGTACAACTTTAGTTGATTGTTGTAGAATAGTGTTGACTCAAGGGGTACGGATTTGCGGGTCGTTACACTAATCTCTGAACATAATTTGCTTGTAGGAGAGTAACTTCACATATATTTTTCTAAAAAGAAGCATAAGAGTTAACTATCTGTTGCATATTGATTACTAGAAATAAATATGCTTTGTGATTTTGAATCATGATGAATCTTCTGTACAAATACCATATATGGTTACTGCTATGTATCTGTTTTGCCTGTTCTTGTTTTTAAAAAATTAAAATTTTGGTAAAAACCTTTTACAACTTGATCTGATATTAGTTAGGATTTAAGGTTTAAACAAAATTGTTTGTTTAGTGTGGATGAATGTTTAAAAATTTTAATTAAGATAAAACAAGATCTGAATGTTTTCTATAACCATAAGGACAGTAATTGCTTAAGAAAAGTAAAATCTCAAATATCCTAAACATAAATTCAAGTTTATAGTTTGAATTCTTATATGAAATTATGATTTTTAAAACTAGAATCACAAATTCTAGCAGCAGATTGAGAGAGCATATTAGGATTGTACAGATTTTTGGGTTTTGAGGTTGTCTCTGGATCTCAGTAGATTGGGTGGTCATGTTTCTGTCTGAAGGAAGAAGGATGGTCGGAGATTGAAGGAAAAATAGTAGGATTTCGATCAGAGGTTGATGATGGCGATGGGAGGCCGTTGATGTTTCTAAACCTAGAATTGGTCATGTTGGGTTTTGGAGAACTGCATTGCCTAGGAATGATCGAGTGGCGTCGGGTTTCGGAAATGGTTGCAGGGAAGTCTGATGAATGCGTGGCCGGGGTTGTAGTGGTTCTGATGGTCGAGATAGCTTGGACGAGGAGTTTTCTGGCGATCGTTTAGTTTCTAGGTTCGACTGGATTGTTCGATTTCGATCGAAGGCTGAAATCTGTGATTTGGTGATGGAATGTGGTTGCAGCGTCGAAGGTCGACATGCTAGTAGGATGATCGATGGCTGAAGGTGGCTCTGGCGAAGGTGTACATGCACGGTGACTTGTTTGTGTCAGTGAGTTGGTGTGGGAAGTGACTCGAGGGTGAGCTCGAGTATTTAGGGTGAGCGACTCGAGTAAAAACTCGAGTAATCAAGAGTGATATTTTTTCTAGATCCAGGTTTTAAATTTAAAACTAAACAAAACGAAAACCGAATTGGTGAATGGAAGGTAACTCGGGTTAGACCCGAGTAAATCTTGGGATTGACCCGAAGCAAGTCTGTAGCAGAGTATTAAAAGATTTTAGAACAAAGTTTTTGAAAAATTTTAAACTACATTTTAGTTTAAACCTTCTTAGATAAATTACTTTATAAAATAATTGTTTTTCCTTGACCATTGATTGAGAAGTTGAAATTTGTTTTGATTTAATTTTTGTTAAGTAAATTTTAAAGTTATTTTAAACTTAGATTTGGAATGAGATTTTAAAGCAAGTTATTTGCGTTTAAATTGAAAATAGTTTTTAACGGTTATTGGATAAATGTTTAAAGTTATTTAAAATTATTTTTAAATTGATTTATTAAGTTAAAGGGTTATTTTATTTCAAACTTAATTAAAATGATTTAATTTGGTTAAGTTAATTATTATGTTAAAATGTTAGGGGTAATCAAGATATTAATAAGATAATGTTGTCTTAAGTTAATGAATTTGTAAATTAATTAAACAGGAGCACTTGATGATGGATTATGTATACATGCTTAATGAATAAATAAGTGTACTTACTTAGTGAAGTAATGGATGAATAAATTACTGATGTAATTAATATAAGGAAATTTTACTTAATGGAAGGTAATTAAGGGTGAATTACTTAGGAGAAGTAATTAAGGATTTATTACTTGGTGTAATTAATTAAAGAATAATTACTTTATGTAATTAAAGATAATTAATCAAGGATGACTAATTAAAATGGATAATTAAAAGATGATTAATTAATTTATTTGTAATTAATTAATGTCAAATAAGAAGGATTAAGGGTGATTGAAGTAATTAATTTAATTTGTTCAAATTAATTAGAATGGTACGCCTAATTTATCTTGCTTATGAATAACTGAATAATATTGTATGCCATAGATTGATTGATATCTCGGATATGTGATTTGTGATGCAATATGATATGTTGGGTTTAAACTGAGATACTGTGGTTATCATCGATGATGAGTTAATATGTATCGGTGACACCCTGTATTTGAAGTTTGAACTATGTTCCGTTTGAATAATTTGGGTTAAAATGACATTGGATTCAAAGAGACCGGAGTCGGGTATCAGTGAATACCCGAAACCACTTCGATTCTTTATAAATTGATATGTGAAATTAATAGATTGGAATGGAATGATTTAAGTGAATTGGACCATTTGATCTAAGTTTTGGTATTCAGAAATTGATATGATGTAAGTGATGTCTATAATGACTTGTGAAGTTGTAAATTGATACAAGTTACCCGAGTTATATAAGTTATATGTTTTTGAATTCCATATTAGATGGGTTTACTCACGCTGGTTTCCAGCCTGACCCGGGTGTTACTTTGATGTAATGCTCGGGTCAGACCGAGTATTACAGATTTTCAGGTTAGGACGTTCTGGAGCTCAAGAGGCGAGCTGGAGGGCAGGAACGTATGGAGTGTTTCCCGCTGTGATATGTTGATGTATAACTAGAACATGTTGATTTAAATTGTCCAGTGTTGAGAAAATGTTGTAACTATGATATATAAAAATGTAAATGTACTGATACAGTTTTTCTCTGTAAACTGTTATTTTATTTGATATTATATTTTGTCCGCTGCGAATGTGAGATGTTGGTGTTTCTGTTCTTCTTTTCTTCTTTTTATAACTATCTGGAATTTTCGGGCTCGAAATTTCCGGGTTGTTACATTTGGTATCAGAGCAGAAGGTTAAGCGAGAACCTTGGCTCTGTTGGGATTACTTATTAAGGATAGGGTAAGTGGTGCCCTAGGATGAGTTGAGCATATGTGTGTGTGTGAGTGAGTATGAGAGCGTACTTGTTGTTTTCTTATATAAAGATTTTAAAATGATTTTATATAAGAATATATTTTAGTGTATATATATATATATAAAGCAATATTTCTTTCTAATAAATATTAAGGGAATTGGTTGTTAAATTATTGGAACTAAATTAAGAAGTAATAGAATACAACCAAATTGAAATTGAAATTTGAATAAAGATAAGTTTGAAATAAATTCAAACGGAGATTAAAATCTTGAATTTGGGAAAGAGTTTCAGAATAAGATAATAATAAATTGGAATTCAGGCTTGATAATCTGGGTTAATATCGTAAATAATTGTTGTGTTTAATAATAAAATGTGTATTAATGAGTAAGCAAAAATAAAATGTTTTAAGGGGGTAACCTTTAAATAAGCATGACATGCAAATTGAAGTGGGTTTCAAACTGTGAAGTTCTAAACTCTAAATTTAAACATTTGAAAATTTGTTTCAAAATTTTAAAGGAAATAATATTATTCAAAATATTTTGAATGTAATCTTATTCTAGAATAAGAAGTTGTTTGTAAACTTTAAAAGAATTTGTTTGAATTAAAACCAAGGGTGGTTTAAATTTTAAATTTGGCTTGGTGAGCCAAGAAGTAATTATGAATATGTGTGGATATACATAATATCAAAGATGGTTTGAAACAAACTACAACAACCCGCATATTTATCGATTTTATATTTAAATATTTTATTTAAATATTTTATCGTTACTCGAATTTTAGTCCGAAAAGCCACTTTTTGCATACGGTCGAATTAGGACTCGGGACCACTCCCATTGAGTTTAAAATGCAGTTTGCGACCTTTTTGGGTATAAGCTTCGATATGTTTGGAGAAAGTTGATTTTTTGCTACTTTTCACTTTGTGTTTGGTTTGGGCTCAGCCCTATGTTAACTTATGCTCAAATCTGAGCCACTCTTCCCCACTCACCCTCATTCTCTTCTCATTTCAGTCTTCTTAGCATTAATGGTGGGAGAGATTGGAAATTAAAACTCCAAAACCCTAGTTTCTCTTGCAAATCATATTCCTAGCTCCAAACTCAAGAAGAACCCATTGGTAAGCTTCTCTTCTTCTTCTCCAACTTATTCTCTTACCAATTTCAGAAATTCCTAAACCTAATTTCGGGAATGTTCTTGTTTTTGAGCTTAGATTCAAGCTTAATTGGGTTGTGTTGAAGAAAGGTTGATTCTCCATTTGCTTTCAAGCTTCTTCTTGTTCGATTTTGTGAAAAGGTGAGATTTTTATCTCACATCTATGACTATAATTATCTTTGGTTGTTGGGTATGAATTCCTAACACTTCTTCATGTGCATTTGCTCTTGATTTGGATTGGTTTTGTGAATATTCCAATTTTTGGGTTTTTAAGTCAAATTTGTGTGAAAATCCTTTTATGGATGTTTGATCATGCTTTTAGTGATGCACCGAGGAGCATATAGGGCCGGGTTGCCGATTGGCATAAACCCTTAGAGCCAATGTTCGTCCGGTTGCATTTTGGAAGAATTTGCTCTTCATTTGAATAGGCTGAAAACAGCCCAGGCATGATTCAGTCGACTGAAAACTCTGTTCAGTCGACTGAACCTGGAAACAGAAAGTTTCCAGGCATGATTCAGTCGACTGAAAAACTCTGTACAGTCGACTGAAACTGGAAACAGAAAGTTTCCTGAACCTGGAAAATTTCCAAGCACAGGGTCAGTCGACTGAAAACTCTGTTCAATCGACTGAACCTGCTATTTGAGTCCAATTTGCCTTTTTGGATTGAATTTCCAATTTAATTCGGTTCGTGATGATCCTATTTATTGTCATCATTTATTATCATCTTTGATGACTTATTTTCTTTAGGAATTTTAGATATATCCACTTCGATGGATCCCTTATCGATTTCGTTGGATTTTTATTCACATCTTCGAATGTGATCTTGGTGATTGATTGTTTCTACAATCCCCCTTGTGCTTTGTCACTTTAAAAATATAAAGGTTTTCTATACTTATAGTAAATATCAAAACTCTTTCCTCAAACGATTTCAATACTATTTTAATACCAAATTCGTTTATAAAACCGTTTTCCAATCTATTAGTATATATAAACCTTTACCTCACTCGTATGAGAAATCTAATTAAACGACTTAGTAAAACAAGTGGTATGAAACGCTTGAGTTCACTTTGTTGGTTAATTCTTGGACTTATTCGATTGAAACTCTTGTGACAATTTCCTAGTGGAAATTTACAGTTTGTTCGTAAATATTTAAGTTAAGCAAGTGGTTATGGGACATGAAGCTAAACTCATATATTTACTAGCTTAGTGTAATTGACACTTCTCGTTGATCATGACGATCATCTTTGTGATTTAGACTAGCAATGTGCGATGTCTCTTTGTCTGCGAGGAAGACTAAACCCCGTTTTGTGGAGTTTCGACTCAATTTGTGATGGGGTAGCAACCCATGGTCTTCGGGCCGTTTGTGGAGCTTCGGCTCAATTTGTGATGGTTAGCGACCATGGAATTAGCGTTCCATTTGTGATACACGTGTTGGTGAGCTTTATGCTCCCGTTTGTGATAGGCCTCCCCCCTTTGTGATTTCTGGATTTCTTATGTAGATTTCTAGAATTTGTGTTTCACCAATTTTTCGTGATTTCCATTGATAAGTCTTATCGATATTTGTGCATTGGTGAATTTGTGTGTCATTGACTTTAGTGATTTCTGGATTCCTTGCGTAGTCTTTTAGAATTTTTGCGTCATTGACTTTTGCGATTGACATTGATATTATCGTCAATATTTGTGGTTTGATGAACGAAATAAAGAGTATGACACTTCTTGGATTCTTGTGTAGATTTTGTGATATTGATTAATCTCTTGTTGATTATCAACTACTTATATATCACAGCTTGGCCTTGTGATTATTATGTGTTTAGTCATAACTCTGATTCTATATCGTTTCATCTGATATCTATAGTTAGACTGATCCGTTTCTTATTTTCTTATTAAATAATACTCAGGTCAGACCGAGATGTTACAGGTGCTTCTGCTTGACTTCTCTCTTGGGATTGATTTCTCTGACTTTTGGTTAACTACTTAGATTAGTAGTTTTTGTTGTATACATTTGAGATATAGACTCCATAATGTATACTTATTCTTTTGTGTAGTTCATGTAACTATTCTTTTGTGATATTGTGGATCTTTTTAGACCACCACTCTGATATACACTTTCATGTGTAATATTCATATCTATTTCCGCCTTTGTGATATGAATTGTCTGTGACTGAATTGTGTTATGGTTATCTCTATATTTGTTTCCGAAGACCTTTATAGCCACTGTGTAGTAGCTTTGAGTTTGTGTCGGTATGTCGGATTTCCTCTTGAGATGAAAAGTTATATTTTTATCCGATATATCGGTACTCGCACAAAGCAATTACATAGATGGTCGCTCCTCAACAGCCTTATTCTCCATGCTAGTTGACAGCATTCACAGTATTGTTCTTGGCTAGCGTGGGTATAGAGGTGGGGCGTCACAGCTTGGTATCAGAGCGAAACTTCGGAACAATATGGAATATTATAACAAGGATCATTGTCCTAAGTCCATCTTAGGAGTCGTGCTTTAGGATTTAATTCGAGTCTTCATACCGATTCATCCTATTTTCCTTATGATTCCTTGTTTATCTATCAAGATTGCTTGAATTCAATTTGGTGAATAACCTTTTTCTTCTTCTTCTTTCTTTCTAAAGGAAGAGAAATGTCTAGACCAGGCCGCTCCAGAGCCGTGCCATCTAGCACTCCACCCCAAGATGGAGTTTTTATGACTGCTCAACAGCTTCTTGATTTGGTAACTAATGCTCAAGCAGCTGGAGCTAACCCGGAACCTACTCACCCAATATCGGGATTTGCACGCTTGTGCAGCGATTACACCAATTTGGGTGGGGAGCCATTCAAAGGTTCCGAAACTGTTATTGAAGTACAAGCTTGGCTTAGAACATGCGATCGCATCTTTTCGCGCATGAATCTTATTGACCTTCACCGAGTTCAGGTGGCCTCTAGTATGCTCCGAGAAAGAGCATTGGACTGGTACGAGCTTCTTATTTCTGAGATTAATGAAGCGGATCTCACTTGGGAGAAATTCCGAGAACGCTTCGAGTTGAAATTCGTACCGGAAGCTGAGAAAGTGACATTGGCTCGACGATTTATAGACCTTGTTCAAGGTGAGTCATCCGTGACTGATTACGTCGCCTCCTTCGAGTCGCTTTCCAAATATGGGGTTGAATACATCAACACCCCTATGAAGAAGAATCAGAGATTCGTCTATGGCTTAAACAAAAGTCTCAAGAAGCCATTACTTCTAAAATTAGAAGTTTCTTTCGACCAACTCGTTGATATTGCTCTTCGTCTTGAAGAGGCGGATAGGGAGAATGATGTTGAAGTGGTGGGTTCCAGACCAAACTTCAACAATAATAAGAAGAGGCCAAACAAATTTAAAGGTCCTTATCCCAATAAAAAGGGAAAACAAGCAACCTCCGTGGCAAAGACTTCTTCCTTTGGCCGTGGGGAATGCTATAATTGTGGTTCGAAGGACCATTATGCGAACAAGTGCCTAAAGTCTCTCTCTTGTCGCTACTGCAAAGTTCCTTGACATGTTATATCTTCATGCCCCAAGCTTCAGGGCAGGAAGGAGGGAAAGCTTAATGTTGCTCAAGCCCCTGGCAACACATCTCGTGGCCAAGGTATTTCTCATTCTATTCTGGACGGAATTATTTTATTTCGTGATCATCCTATTCGAGTTCTTTTTGATACGGGTGCGTCCCATTCTTTTATATCAAAAGAACTTGTCGATACTTTTTCCTTGGATGTTTTGTGTTTAATGACTTCTTTGAGAATCGCGAATCCGGATGGTGGATCCGCGACAATCAGTTTATTGTGTAAAGATGTCGAGATTATTTTGTGTGATTTTCCTTTCCTAGCCGATTTACATGTCATGCGTTACTTAGGCTTTGGAATGATTTTGGGAATGGATTGGCTTAATCGTTATGAAGCTCATATCCTATGTCCTGAGCGGACTATTCATCTTCGACATCCTCAATCTGTTAAGCAGATTTCTATAAATCTTAAAGATTCAGATTCCAGCTTGGTTGCATCTTTATATTCTTTAAATCCTCGTGATGAAAATGATGACGATGAGGGTGATATTATTTCTCTTATTCACATCGTTCCTGAATTTTCCGACATATTCGAGCCCGTTTTAGGATTACCGCCTAAGCGAGCAATTGAGTTCAGAATTAATCTTATTCCTGGAGCTCAACCTATCACTCGTCCGCCGTATCGTATGTCCAATAAAGAAAACGAGGAGATGCGTAAACAATTATCCGAATTGGAGACGAAGCAATTTATTCGCTCTAGTTCTTCGCCTTGGGGAGCTTCAGCTATTTTTGTGAAGAAATCCGATGGAACACTTAGGCTTTGCGTTGACTACCGCAAGCTTAATGATCTTACTATCAAAAATAAATATCCTTTACCTAGGATTGATGATCTATTCGATCAACTTAGTGGTGCTAGAGTCTTTTCACAATTAGACTTAGCTACTGGATTTCATCAGCTTCGTATTGCAGAGGATAGTATTCCATTGACCTCGTTCCGTACTCGTTACGGATCTTATGAAT
Organism: Allium cepa; assembly: GCA_030765085.1. Lineage (NCBI taxonomy): Eukaryota > Viridiplantae > Streptophyta > Magnoliopsida > Asparagales > Amaryllidaceae > Allium > Allium cepa. Next base: position 882,771,014 of record CM060943.1, on the reverse strand, counting down.
GGCTTGTGATGCCATTCGGGTTAACGAATGCCCCAGCTTATTTCGTTGACTTAATGAATCGAGTTTTTAAAGACTTTCTCGATCGATTTGTTCTCATCTTTATTGATGATATTCTTGTGTATTCTAAAACCGAGGAGGAGCATGAAAAACTTCTTCGGATTGTGTTGGAAACTCTTAGGAGTAATCAATTAAAGGCAAAAATTTCTAAGTGCCACTTTTGGCAATCTCGTGTGAAGTTTCTCGGTCACATTATTTCCGAATCCGGAATTTCCGTGGATCCTTCAAAGATTGAAGCGATTCAAGATTGGAAGAGGCCGGAGAGTGTGACAGAGATTCGTAGTTTTCTTGGATTGGCGGGCTATTACCGTCGTTTTATTAAAGACTTTTCTAAGATTGCCGTTCCTCTCACTAGCTTGACGAAGAAAGGTGTTAAATACATTTGATCGGACAAATGTGAAGCTTCTTTTCATAAATTAAAGGAACTCCTATCTAATGCTCCTATTCTTGTTATTCCCGAGGGGAATCAAGATTTCGTTGTTTATACCGATGCTAGTCGCGTTGGTTTGGGTGCCATTCTTATGCAAAGAGAACGTGTTATTGCTTATGCTTCTAGGCAGTTGAAGCCTGCCGAGACTAGATATGCCACTCATGATTTAGAACTCGCGGCTATTGTTTTTGCTCTTCGGATTTGGTGTCATTATCTCTTGGGAGAGAAATTTGTTCTTTACACGGATCATAAGTCTTTGAAATATTTATTCTCCCAAAAGGAACTTAATTTGCGTCAACAGCGTTGGCTCGAGTTCCTTGCTCCTTATGATCTTGATATTCTTTATACCCCCAGTAAGGGTAATCGTGTCGCCGATGCTCTTAGCCGAAAATAACAAGCTGTTGTTTCTATGATGATATCTGAATGGAACGATCTCGAGATCTTATCCACTTGTGAGATTCGAGAGCGTGTTCCCAATTTATGTTCATCTCTTGTTTTATGTAGCCTTGAGGCTCATCCTTCTCTTTTGGACCGCATTCTTGAAGCTTAAAGGCTAGATCCCGAATTGGCTCTTCTTGGCCAAAATATTAAGGATAATATTCATATTGAAGGTTTGAAAGACTTTGATATCGATTCTCGTGGCGGCATTCGGAAATTTGGTAGACTTGTCGTGCCAAATATTGGTGATCTTCGTAAAGATATTTTAGAAGATTCTCATCATTCTAAATTTACCATTCATCCCGGTAGTAGTAAAATGTACGCGGATATGAAGCGACTTTATTATTGGGAGGGAATGAAACTTGACATCGCTAACTTCGTTAAGCGTTGCATGACTTGCCAACTCGTTAAAGCCGAACATCAAAGGCCCGGAGGGTTATTGCAACCTTTAGAAATTCCTATTTGGAAGTGGGATCAGATTTCCATGGATTTTATAGATGGCCTTCCCCGTTCTCGTTCGGGTCATGATAGCTTATGGGTGATCGTTGATAGACTTACTAAATCCGCCCATTTTATTCCCGTTCGATCTAATCGAACCGTTCCTCTTTTGGCCAAAACCTTTATCAAAGAAATTGTTAAATTGCATGGAGTTCCTACTTCTATTGTTAGCGATCGTGATCCATTGTTTACTAGTGGATTTTGGAAGAGTCATCAAAAAGCGTTAGGAACGAAGCTTAATTTTAGCACCGCTTATCACCCCCAATCCGATGGACAAACCGAGCGTGTGAATCAAACTCTTGAAGATCATCTTCGTGCTTGTGTTCTTGATTTTGGTGGAAGTTGGGAAGATCATATTTCGCTTGTTGAATTTTCCTATAATAATAGCTTTCAATCTTGTATTGGTATGGCACCTTTTGAGGCACTCTATGGAAGGCCATGCCGATCGCCTTCTTGTTGGCTTGAGGCCGGTGAGAAGCTGATTTTAGGTCCAGATTTTATTCGTGATACCAGAGAAAAGATTGATCTTATTCGTCATAGGATGAAAGAAGCCCAGAGTAGACAAAAATCCTATGCCGACAACCGGAGAAGGAAGTTAGAATTTTTTGAGGGAGATCTTGAGTTCATTCGTGTTTCACCTACGAAAGGTGTTGTACGTTTCAGTCGATCGGGAAAATTAGCGCCTCGGTATATTGGGCCATTTCCTATCATTGAACGTATTGGTTCCATGGCTTATCGCCTTTTATTGCAGGCTCAATTTTCTGCTATTCATGACGTGTTTCACGTTTCTCAACTTCGGAAATGTCTTCGAGATTCCGATTCTGTTCTTGAGCCCGGTGTTGTGGAAGAGATTGAAGTTTTGCCTAATTTCACTTATGAGCAACATCCTATTCGTGTCAATACTTCGGAAGTCAAACGACTTCGAAATAAAGATGTTCCGCTTGTTAAAGTTCAATGGTCTTCAAATCCTAAGGATTGTTCTTGGGAATCTAGAGAGTACATCGAGCGAACACATCCGGACTTACTTCCTCGTGCTCTTTGAGGTGAACTTCTTATTTCAAGTTTCTTTTGTGATTGAATATGCTTTTATAGTTGTTACTTTATGTTCTCCTCTTAAATATTGCGAGGACGCAATTTCTTTAAGGAGGGGAGTCTGTAACAACCCGCATATTTATCGATTTTATATTTAAATATTTTATTTAAATATTTTATCGTTAGTCGGATTTTAGTCCGAAAATCTACATTTTGCATAGGTCGAATTAGGACTCGGGACCACTCCCATTGAGTTTAAAATGCCGTTTGCGACCTTTTTGAGTATAAGCTTTGATATGTTTGGAGAAAGTTGATTTTTTGCTACTTTTCACTTTGGGTTTGGTTTGGGCTCAGCCCTATGTTAACTTATGCTCAAATCTGAGCCACTCTTCCACACTGACCTCATTTTCTTCTCATTTCAGTCTTCTTAGCATTAACGGTGGGAGAGATTGGAAATTAAAACTCCAAAACCCTAGTTTCTCTTGCAAATCATATTCCTAGCTCCAAACTCAAGAAGAACCCATTGGTAAGCTTCTCTTCTTCTTCTCCAACTTATTCTCTTACCAATTTCAGAAATTCCTAAACCTAATTTCGGGAATGTTCTTGTTTTTGAGCTTAGATTCAAGCTCAATTGGGTTGTGTTGAAGAGAGGTTGATTCTCCATTTGCTTTCAAGCTTCTTCTTGTTCGATTTTGTGAAAAGGTGAGATTTTTATCTCACATCTATGACTATAATTATCTTTGGTTGTTGGGTATGAATTCCTAACACTTCTTCATGTGCATTTGCTCTTGATTTGGATTGGTTTTGTGAATATTCCAATTTTTGGGTTTTTAAGTCAAATTTGTGTGAAAATCCTTTTATGGATGTTTGATCATGCTTTTAGTGATGCACCGAGGAGCATATAGGGCCGGGTTGCCGATTGGCATAAACCCTTAGAGCCAATGTTCGTCCGGTTGCATTTTGGAAGAATTTGCTCTTCATTTGAATAGGCTGAAAAACAGCCTAGGCATGATTTAGTCGACTGAAAACTCTGTTCAGTCGACTGAACCTGGAAACAGAAAGTTTCCAGGCATGATTCAGTCGACTGAAAAACTCTGTACAGTCGACTGAAACTGGAAACGCAAAGTTTCCTGAACCTGGAAAATTTCCACGCACAGGGTCAGTCGACTGAAAACTCTGTTCAGTTGACTGAACCTGCTGTTTGAGTCCAATTTGCCTTTTTGGATTGAATTTCCAATTTAAATCGGTTCGTGATGATCCTATTTATTGTCATCATTTATTATCATCTTTGATGACTTATTTTCTTTGGGAATTTTAGATATATCCACTTCGATGGATCCTTTGTCGATTTCGTTGGATTTTTATTCACATCTACGAATGTGATCTTGGTGATTGATTGTTTCTACAATCCCCCTTGTGCTTTGTCACTTTAAAAATATAAAGGTTTTCTATACTAGTAGTAAATATCAAAACTCTTTCCTCAAACGATTTCAATACTATTTTAATACCAAATTCGTTTATAAAACCGTTTTCCAATCTATTAGTATATATAAACCTTTACCTCACTCGTATGAGAAATCTAATTAAACGACTTAGTAAAACAAGTGGTATGAAACGCTTGCGTTTACTTTGTTGGTTAATTCTTGGACTTGTTCGATTGAAACTCTTGTGACAATTTCCTAGTGGAAATTTACAGTTTGTTCGTAAATATTTAAGTTAAGCAAGTGGTTATGGGACATGAAACTAAACTCATATATTTACTAGCTTAGTGTAATTGACACTTCTCGTTGATCATGACGATCATCTTTGTGATTTAGACTAGCAATGTGCGATGTCTCTTTGTCTGCGAGGGAGACTAAACCCCGTTTTGTGGAGTTTCGACTCAATTTGTGATGGGGTAGCAACCCATGGTCTTCAGACCGTTTGTGGAGCTTCGGTTCAATTTGTGATGGTTAGCGACCATGGAATTAGCGTTCCGTTTGTGATACACGTGTTGGTGAGCTTTATGCTCCCGTTTGTGATAGGCCTCCCCCCTTTGTGATTTATGGATTTCTTATGTAGATTTCTAGAATTTGTGTTTCACCAATTTTTCATGATTTCCATTGATAAGTCTTATCGATATTTGTGCATTGGTGAATTTGTGTGTCATTGACTTTAGTGATTTCTGGATTTCTTGTGTAGTCTTCTGGAATTTGTGCGTCATTGACTTTTGCGATTGACATTGATATTATCGTCAATATTTGTGGTTTGATGAACGAAATAAAGAGTATGACACTTCTTGGATTCTTGTGTAGATTTTGTGATATTGATTAATCTCTTGTTGATTATCAACTACTTATATAGCACAGCTTGGCCTTGTGATTATTATGTGTTTAGTCATAACTCTGATTCTATATCGTTTCATCTGATATCTATAGTTAGACTGATCCGTTTCTTATTTTCTTATTAAATAATACTCGGGTCAGACCGAGATGTTACAGGTGCTTCTGCTTGACTTCTCTCTTGGGATTGATTTCTCTGACTTTTGGTTAACTACTTAGATTAGTAGTTTTTGTTATATACATTTGAGATATAGACTCCATAATGTATACTTATTCTTTTGTGTAGTTCATGTAACTATTCTTTTGTGATATTGTGGATCATTTTAGACCACTACTCTGATATACACTTTCATGTGTAATATTCATATCTATTTCTGCCTTTGTGATATGAATTGTCTGTGACTGAATTGTGTTATGGTTATCTCTATATTTGTTTCCGAAGACCTTTATAGCCACTGTGTAGTAGCTTTGAGTTTGTGTCGGTATGTCGGATTTCCTCTTGAGATGAAAAGTTATATTTTTATCCGGTATATTGGTACTCGCACAAAGCAATTACATAGATGGTCGCTCCTCAACAGCCTTATTCTCCGTGCTAGTTGACAGTATTCACAGTAATGTTCTTGGCTAGCGTGGGTATAGAGGTGGGGCGTCACACAAACTCTAAATATTGAGTTTTAAATTTGAAATTAAGGATAAGAAATTACTTTGAATTGAAAACATAAATGATTGAATCTGAAAATTTAACTTGTTTAAGAATTGGTTCCAAACTAGAAGATAAAATTGGGTAATAAATCAAATTTTTAAGTTAAAATTGTTTTGAACTCTTATGTAAACTTTGAAATAAGTAAATAAAGATAATTTAAAATGAAAATTCTAGAAATTTGAGCTCAGAAATTAAATTGTTTAAAAGCTTTAAATCAAAGGTTAACTTGGTTTAAAGGTTTAAACCAACCTTAGTGAAATTAACTCGGATTTATATAATTCGAGATGGTTTAAAATTGAGATTGAAATTGAATTAGTCCAAATTGAATCTGACTTGAATTAATTGGACTTGAGATTGATGGTGTATAAGTCAAAATATTCAAACGGAAAATTTGGATTGAATTGAAATGATGAAATTAAAGTTGAATAAGTTCAAATTCAAATGGTAATTGGGATTAATTCAAACAGAAATTGATATGAACTAAATTGGTTCAATTTGAAATTTATTTGAATTAATTGAAATTTGATTAAAGTTGAATGAGTAAATTCAAATGGAATTTGATTTAAATTTAGAAAATAAATTGAGAATTAATTCAACTTGATTTGGGAATAAATCAAGTCCCATGGAAATTAAAGTTATTTTAATTGGAATTGGGTCAATATAAATGGAAGTGGAAATCTAAATTGAATTGATGAGAATGGAGATTGGAAAGTGAGCAGTTTTGACTCTGGACTATTTTAATATAAATTATGTTAATATAAACCTATTTTTCCAAGCTATTCATTATATATACAACCTTTCTTTTAAAAGCCAAACTATCTTATACTTGTTTTACAATTATTTTTGAAAATGTTTAACAATTTTCCAACTGTTTTATAAACTGATTACTATTATTTTGCATTTATCTAAAATTTCTATAATTATTTTAACTATTTTCTAACTATTTTACACCTATTTTACAAACTAGTAATTATTTTCCAACTACTTATCTATTTTTAAATTTTTCAAGCTATAAAACTGGTCGGAGTTCAAACTGTTATTGGTTAAATACCCAATTGAGATAAGAATGGAGGTGATAATCCAAATGGATTGAAGAAATTGTGAATAAGTGAATGAAACTAAAGTGAATGTGAATAGAAAAGGAGAAATTAATTTAGTTGATAATCAATGAAGATAAATACGTAGGATATACGTATATTATTCTATTCGCATGGTGATTTTATCCAGATTCGAGCACAGAATTTCGAGATAGTATATCGATCCGAGTTGGGATTTTTCACTCGATTTTCGACAGCGAACCTGGATATGGATTGTTGATTGGTTCTGGATATTCTCTATCATAGTTATAGCTATGCAAGGAGAATGACGGTTTCTGATCAAGAAAGCAGATCTGAGTCCGCACTAGGAAGTCAGGTGGACGATACTAGTTCGGAAATGGAATTGTGTGATCGAGTCAGCGATCAGATTGGTATAGCGCACGGATGATATGTGTACATCGTAAGGATTTGAATGAAATTAATACTGGGAATTTGTGGATTAGAAATGTGAAATGGTTTTTGAAATGAAAGTTATATTTTGTGAAGTATATGATGAAGTAAAGTGGGGACTGGATATTTCTATGATAGAAATTTATTTTTCGGAAGTAAGTAATATGGTTAATAACTTTATAGAGTAATCAAATTTAAATATTTGATTTGGAATAAATAAATTTATATATCTTTTTTATATAAGATAAATCTCCCCTTGTTGAATCTATTGCCAGAAGAAAAGGATTTTTGAAGGTGTTTTGAAGTATAAAAGGATTTTATACAAGTTTAAAATGATCCAAAGATTTTTATCAAGGATTTTATATATATATATATCTCTATATATATAAAGGATCTTATGAGGATTTTGGAAAAAGGTTTTGGGAACCTTTGGATTTGGAAAGGCTTTTGATTTTTGAGTAAAATCGATATTGAAATTTGGAAAGCCTAGTTTGAGAATTATTGATTTTGGGATAATCGATTTTTTGTAAAGGAGCTTTGTATGAGATCATACTAGGTGTATGATTTGAAAGATACTATATGTGTATAGTATAAAGTGTTTTGATGATAGATCTGGGAAAAAGGCGCTCCCTTAAAATGAACTTGTCAGAAGTGCCATCGGGTGGTGCTGCCTTGAGCCCCAAGGGGGGATTCTAAAGTTGATCCTGTGAGGAGTCCGGACAAAACTAGTTCCTAGGGATTACGGTAGAGTATACCATGGCGAAAGTCGTGTGTGCCGCTGAGAGCCAACAGTTTGCGTTTGATTTTATATCCGTAGACTACAACCTATGGTAACATAGCGAAAGTCGTATGTGCCGCTGAGAGCCAACAGTCTGCGTTTGATTTTATATCGGTAGACTGCGACCTATGTAGGAGTGGAGAAGTTTAATTTTGACAGCGAAAATCAGAGGCCGCAGAGAGCCTACAGTTACATGGACTTTTGATGTGATGGCAACATAACCCTGGAATGTAACTGCGATCTGTTGTGGGTTCCATGGCGTAATCGAGAGGCCGCGGAGAGCCTGTAGTTACATGGATTTTTGCTGCGATGGCATCGTAACCCTGGAATGTAACTGCGTCCATGGATGGGTTGATGATTTCCGGAGCATTCTCACCAAAAATATATCCTCTATTTTCAAAAACTGTTTTCTATATTTACAATAAAATTATTTTCAAAGAATTTTCACTGGATGTTGAAAACAGGTCTGCCAAGCACTTGTAGATTTTCAGTCTTACGCCTGATCAACGTATAACCGAATTTCTATGAGAACAAGGATAGACTGGTTGAGACATTAAGTTATAAAAGTATTTTTATACAAAGCTATTTTAACCATATAGATTTTAAAAGTATTTGAAAATGATCAAAGAATATTTTAACTGCTTTTAAAATATTTAATAAATTCTGGCTTCGTTCCTTTTCGAGGACGAAAAGATTCTAAGGGGGAAGGAATGTGATAACCCGGATTTTTTTATTTGTTAATTGAATAATTAACTGGTTTATTCAATTTAACGGATAAAAATTCTGATTATAGAGGATATTTGGATATATTTGAAAATATAATGGAAGCTGAATTTTAAATATTCATTTGATAATCTATTAAATAATTACTTATTCATTGGCAAATTATTCCTTTAGAATAAATAATGTGTTGTTAAAAATATTATTTCTTAAATTTAAAATAAGATTTAACTAGGGATAATTTCTTTTGTTTTAATATATTTTCTTTTTGACTTTAAAATTTATTAATAAAGACATTAATTTATTAATACTAAACATAAGAAAGTTAATATAAAAGATTTATTAACATATTAATGTATAAATTAAAGACAAGTATAGATAATGTAATGTACTTTAACATGAGTAGTTAATTTTATCATAAAACTTTAACACTTGTAAGGAAAATTTAACATACATAAAAACAAGTGTAAGCTAAGAATATATAGTACATGAATATATTAACTTAAGAAGTATTAGTAATTATTTCTTTAAACATTTGAAAATACTTAAAAGACATCAAACATTTGTAACAAATTTGGTATGCAAAATACACTTGTAATAGTAATAATGCTTGTACATTTGTAAGCCTTATAATATATGAATTAACAATTGTAATTTAGGTTAACATGCAAAATTACACGTGGCAATATTTTCTTTGAAATTGAATTATAAAGAAATGTTGAGAACCAAGACATTTTCTTAGTTCAAAACTTTGTTTCTCAAAACTGAAAACCTGAAGAAAGCTAAAAGAAGATCAAAACTTAAACCTGAATCAGAAAGCAGAAAGAATCAGCAAAGCAGATCAAACAAAAGTCAAAACTGGAAGCCAATTGATCATCATCATAATCAAATATCAGGTTATCTCAAACAAAACAAAGGCAAGACAACCCTTCTTTACAAATTCATTATAAGACTTCAGATTCAACTAAGCATAGACAAGGAATCATGGATCTAGTCCAGTTTCAAATTTTCAAAAAACAACGAAGAGCTGCTCTGTTCAAACAGTAAGGTGAGTAGACAATCTAACTCTTGATTAATTTATTGATGAAGATGAATGTATTTAGTTTGGTGTTGTGGCAAATTGGTTTCATGGATGAAATTTTAGCCTGCATGTTTAAAACATGCAAATATAAGTGGTGCATGTCTGATATGATTGATTTATTCTATTCCAAGTTATAGAATTTTAGTGCAAGTAAATAAATTCAAATTTCTCTTTAACTGATCTCTGATAGTCTTTAATTTTCAAGCAAAATAGGATTGATTGAACATGAATTAAGATAATAAAAAAATCTTACAACAAAAGCTGAAGTAATAACTCAAGTCACAATTCAATTAACACAAACAAGAAGACTGGGAAGATCAGCTGATAGCTTTTCAAAACCAGGAAGTTATTCTCTGTTCAAAGTTTTCTCAAGAGAGTAAAATTTTAAAATCTGTTATATATTAAATTGGCATGTGATGCATCATTGAAGTATGGTCTAAATTTTATTGTGCATGTATTTTAAAAAAAAAATATAAATAATTTATGTATACAAATGGGTGTTAGTATAGTATATGTGTTCAGGTCTGGGACAAGCTTACATGTCTCTCTTTAAACCATTTCAGGTTTGGAAACCTGATTTAAAACCCAAATCATTCACTTAAGTGATCTTTGTCCCTAATCTCTGAACATAATTTGCTTGTAGGAGAGTAACTTCACATTTTTTTTAAAAAGCATAAGAGTTAATTGTCTGTTGAATATGGATTACTAGAAATAAATATGCCTTGCGATTTTTGAATCGTGATGAATCTCCTGTACAAATACCATATAAGGTTACTGCTATTTATTTGTTTTGCTTGTTCTTGTTTTTAAAAAAATTAAGATTTTGGCAAAAACCTTTTACCACTTCATCTGATATTAGTTAGGATTTAAGGTTTAAACAAAATTGTTCGTTTAGTGTGGATGTATGTTTAAATTTTTTAATTAAGATAAAACAAGATCTGGATGTTTCTCTATAACCATAAGGACATTAATTGCTTAAGAAAAGTAAAATCTCAAATATCCTAAACATAAATTCAGGTTTGTAGTTTGAATTCCTGTATGAAATTATGATTTTTAAAACTAGAATCATAAATTCTAACAGCAGATTGAGAGAGCATGTTAGGATTGAACAGATTTTTGGGTTTTGAGGTTGTCTCTGGATCTCACTAGACTGGGTGGTCGTGTTTCTGTCTGAAGGAAGAAGGATGGTCGGAGATTAAAGGAAAAATAGCAGGATGTCGATCAGAGGTTGGTGATGGCGATGAGAGGTCGTTCATGTTTCTAAACCTAGTTTTGGTAATGTTGGGTTTTGGTGAACTGTATTTGTGATATCCCGGAAATTTTAGCAATATCAATTTAATAATCTACATTTAAAATTAAATTGATTTGATAAAATTTTGTTAATAAAATTTAACTTGATTTAATAATCCAATTAAATAAATGTGTAATTTATGAATTTTATCTTTTAAAAGATAATAATTGTTTTCCTATTTATAATGTATGTATATATATATATATATATATATATTGTAAATAGATAAGTTTTGAGGTGAAGTTAAATTAACAAATAAAATATGGTTTTTAAAATTCTAATGTTCTTTTGATAATTTGAAGATTATTATTTTATTTAACAAATAACTAATTGTTTAAAATACTTAAAGAAATTGTTTTAAATTGTATAATTGTATTTTAAATATTGTTCAAATTTTAATAAGATGTTAACCCAGCTTCCTCTACGAGTTAAAGAGCCTACGAGATAAGGTCTACGACTTAAGGCCTCTACGGGTTAAAGAGCCTACGAGGTAAGGTCTACGACTTAAGGCCTCTACGGGTTAAAGAGCCTACGAGATAAGGTCTACGACTTAAGGCCTCTACGGGTTAAAGAGCCTACGAGGTAAGGTCTACGACTTAAGGCCTCTACGGGTTAAAGAGCCTACGAGATAAGGTCTACGACTTAAGGCCTCTACGGGTTAAAGAGCCTACGAGGTAAGGTCTGCACAATCTTACTAAGTTAAGGAGGGCACGACTTAAGGAAGTTTACGACTTAAGAAATTACAACCTAAATGACCCAAGGGAGTAACGGCCCAACAACCTAAAGGGACTATGACTTAACGACTCAGGGGACGAGGAGTTAAGACGACTACACCTAAGTCGTAACGGACTTACGACCTTTGCTAGGTCGTTCACGACCTAAGGCTACAGAGGCAGATTCAATACCGCATCATGACTCGTTAACTCCAGTTAAGCCACAAGCCGAGAGTCAGTTTAGGTCGGTCACGACCTACGACATATGGTAAGTCGTACACGACTTAAGACTACGAAGTTAGGGTTCAATGCCGCATCGCTTATGAGAGGACTGGTTGACTCATTTGCGACTTAGGACTTGTGATATATCTAGGGTTCAGCAAGGATGCCTTTAAGAAGTCTCGACCCAACATTTAAGTGACAACTGACCCACGACTTAGTCTAAGTCGTCCACGACCCAACTTAGGTCGGTTACGACTTAGGACTTGGTAATGTTTCCTGCCTAGAATTGCCTATAAATACGACCCTAGCTCCAACTAGAGGGGGACTTTTGGGCTCATTTTCTTCAAACGCCGTTACTCTGCTGCATTCCAAACCAATCCAATTCAACACTTGAAGCTCTCAAGACATTAAGAATGCTACAAACAACTTCAAGAAGAGATCACATACATCCAACATGGATTCGAAAACTCTCATCTTCATCGAAGTTTAGGCTACTTGTTCTAAGTCTCTTGTAATTCAAAGTGTATTGTATTTGGGAAGAATTGTATCAGCTTGTAACGAGATTATCAATAAAAGTACTTAAAGTGGACGTAGGCTATACCCTTAAGCCGAACCACTATAAAATTGTTGTTGTTTACCGCTTTTCTGCTATTATCTGCTTGTAATCTGTTCCCGAGTCGTCGGGTGGTGCTTTCACAACTACAACGCATACACCGGGGTGTTAGCGTTCAAATTTTAGCGTTAACATTTTTGGTGCTTTCACTGAGAATTGAACTCAGGCAAGTTATCATCATTGCTTCACAGAGGTTTGTAGAAAGACTTCCCTGAAAACCAGAAGTCTATCCGAGATAATGGCTCCTGGAAGGAAGAGTAGATCTGTCAGATCTGGGAATATTCAAGAGGGAACCTCCACTTCCCCTGTACCTAATCAACCCACTCCGTTTGCTGGGGTTACGAAAGCGGAGTTGGATGCTGTAATATTAGGGCTGAACCAGCAGATAAACGCCCAGAATGCACAATTAGAGGCTCAGAGTGCCCAAAATGCTCTAATTCTGAATAAGTTGAATGATTTGCTCGGGGCAAACAATCAACCGGCTGGTAATGGAAGGAATTATGCTGGCAACATTCATGATGCTAATGAAAGGAATGCTCCAGAAAGGGCTGCCAGTCCCTTTGAGCAAACGCTTCCTGAGGTTGGTGGATCTGGAACTCGACATGATGAGGAGTATCTTTCTGGAATGGTCCGGCAAATCATGAGAGAAAGTATGCAAAGGGTTGAAGATGAGAAAGAATGGGGTTTCGCCCCAAGTAAAACTCCATTTACTGAGAAAATCTTAAAGGCAGAATTTCCAAGGAAGTTTGTCCCTCCAACTATCCCAGCTTACAAAGGGACAAGTGATCCGAATGAATTCTTGTATAAATATGTTTGGCACATGACAGGTGCCAGAGCCTCAGATGAGATAAAGTGTCGATATTTCCCCGTATACCTTGAAGGTGTGGCTCTACTGTGGTTCACCAAGTTGCCAGTCCGATCTATTGATCAGTTTTCAGACTTGACCCGAAAGTTCAAGGAACAGTTTAGACTATATGCTTCAAAGGCCAAGGACATCATGTCGTTGTCAAGTATAGAACAGAATCCTGGTGAATCTATCAGATCTTTCTTGAACCGCTTTAATATAGCGCTGGCAGAGGTGGACAATGCTGAACCGCGAATGATATTGACTTATCTGATGAGGGCTATTGATAAGTCGAGCGAATTTGGGAAATGGCTAAACATGAAGGAGCCAACCTCCCTCGAAAAGTTCTACAAAAAGGCAGATGAATTCATACGCCTGGAAAGCCGTCCTGTACCGGTGAAGGCAGTGTCGGAAAAAGCTGAAGATAACACTGTTGCTCCACGCAAGAATGAATCTGTAGGGCAAAAAAGGGAAAATAACAATGGGAAGAAACAGAGTAACCCGAAGAAGCCCCGATCCTTCAAACCATCAGAGTATACTCCTTTATCAGACACGCCGGAGCATATTTACCTTGCCATTAAAGATTCTGTTGACCTCCCTAAACCTATCCCTTTGAGGACCGGAAAAAAGGCTATACAAAGTGGGAAGTTCTGCCGCTTCCATAATCAACCCGGTCATGAGACCGATGAATGCCGCCAGTTGAAAAATCTGATTGAAGAATTGCTAAGAGAAAACAAGCTGCAGCAATTCGTGAAAAAGAATAGCAACAACCCTGCATCGTCAAGTCAGGGGCAACAGGCTCCTGTTCATCAGCCTAGGATAGGTGAGAAAGCTACGGGGCATGAATCTGGAAGGCCCGTTATCAATGTCATTACAGGAGGGCCTCACCCAACTGGCAAGAGCTGGGGAGAGATGGAAAGATATACCAGGGCTTTGAAATATGTTCCAGCCGAAGAAGACGTCTTTGTTTTAGAAGACACTACGCCCCTGAAACAACAGAAAACTTTCAGTGATGATATTATTTTCAGAGCCAGAGATTCCTCAGGTATCGAAGCTCCTACCCTAGATCCCTTGGTCATCTCAGCTGGTATCGGACCGGCCATTGTCAGAAGAGTTCTCATTGACTGCGGAGCATCATGTAATATCCTCTTCAAGAAGACATTCGACCAAATGAAAATCCCTATGGTCGATGTACAAGCCTCATCGCAGAAGATTGCTGGCTTCATCGGGGAGCCAAAGCAACCAATAGGAACCATCGATCTGCTTGTAGAACTTGGGGAAGGAGAAAGGAAAGTAGTCCGCAAGCAAACATTTGTGATTGTCGATGAATTTTCTGCTTATAATGCTATCCTTGGCCGTCCAACGCTCGCAGCGTTCAAAGCTATCCTAGCCCCGTGGTGCCTCACTATTAAATTCCCTACAGACAATGGAGTAGGAGTTATAAAAGGGGATCAAAATGCTACGCGAGAGTGCTATTTGACAGAGTTGCGAGAGTCAAGAAAAAGGGAAATGGGAAAGGATGCGGCCACCCCGGTTCGCATCAAAGAGCCAGCCTTGTAGCAATTACAGGCGGACCCTGCACTGGCGAGCATAGCGGGGCACGGAAAGAGATGGATCCCAGAAAAGCCAGTGCAGGGGAGAATAGAGTGGTGCCGGTTGAAACGACGGTACCGGTACCTGTTGACCCGAAGGACCCAAATAAGGTGTTGAATGTGGGTTCACAACTTAATGTGTCAATTCGGAATATCTTGATATCTTTCCTGAAAGCAAATCTGGATGTCTTCGCTTGGACTCATGCTGATATGTGTGGAATATCTCCAGAAGTTGCAGTACACGCTCTGAATATCGACCCAAAGTTTACACCAGTAAAACAGAAAAGAAGAACCCAAGGTCCAGAAAGGTCAGCAGCATTAAAAGAGGAAATTGATCGACTCATGGAAAATAACTTCATCAAAGAATCTACATATCCGAATTGGGTTTCAAATCCTGTGTTGGTTAAGAAAGCTAATGGAAAATGGAGAGTGTGCATCGATTTTTCAGATCTGAACAAGGCCTGCCCCAAGGATTGCTTTTCTTTACCCAGGATCGATCAACTGGTAGATGGAACAGCGGGACATGAATTGTTATCTTTCATGGATGCCTACTCCGGATATAACCAGATCATGATGCATGAACCGGATCAGGAGGACACGAGCTTTATCACCGATGTTGGTCTTTATTGCTACAGAGTTATGCCCTTCGGTTTGAAGAATGCAGGGGCAACCTACCAAAGACTTGTTAATGCTATGTTCAAACCGCAATTGGGCAAAACTATGGAAGTCTACGTCGACGACATGTTAGTAAAGTCTAAGAAAGCAGCGGATCACATTGAACACTTGGCAGAAATGTTCGCAGTCCTCCGGAAATACAGAATGAAGCTTAACCCTCTGAAATGCACGTTTGGGGTCGAGTCCGGAAAGTTCTTAGGGTTTATCGTCAGCGCTAGGGGCATTGAGGCTAGTCCAGCTCAAATTACTGCCTTGAAAGAAGTCAAAGCTCCTAGAACAAAGAAGGAATTGCAAAGTCTCAATGGAAAAGTTGCCGCCTTGAGTCGGTTCATTTCCAAAGCCACAGATAAATGCATCCCATTCTTTGACGCCCTAAAGAAAGGAAAGAAGAACTTCGATTGGACTCCCGAATGCCAAAAAGCCTTTGATGAATTGATTCGCCATATGGAGACGCCTCCAATACTTTCTAGGCCTGGCGATGGTGAGGATCTTCTTATATACTTGGCTGTATCATCTCACGCTTTAAGTGCAGCGCTGATACGGGAAGACAAAAGGATTCAACATCCAGTTTACTATATCAGCAAAAGACTCACTGGGGCAGAGATGAATTACTCTAAGTTGGAAAAACTCGCCTGTTGCTTACTAATTGCGTCTAGGAAATTGAGGCAATATTTTCAAGCTCATCCTATCAGAGTCCTCACTAATCAACCTTTAAAGCAAGTCCTGTTTCGCCCTGAAACTTCGGGTCGTCTTCTAAAGTGGAATATTGAACTCAGTCAGTATGACATCACTTATCATCCCCGGAAAGCAATCAATGGACAAGCTTTAGCTGATTTCATTGCAGAATTTACAGATAAGGGTAACAGTGAGGAAGAAACGTTCGACAATTCCCCTATCCAATGGAAGTTATATGTCGATGGTGCAAGGAATGATTACTGTTCTGGAGCCGGAGTTGTACTTGAGACTCCTGAAGGTCGGTCATTATGCTATGCACTGAGATTGGAATTTCCTTCAACAAACAATGAAGCCGAATATGAAGCTCTTATCGCAGGACTGAAAATCGCTAAAGAACTAAACATACGAGCATTACAGATCTTTAGCGATTCTCAGCTTATCGTATGCCAAGTCAAGAAGGAATTTCAAACGAAAGGGGGAAACCTTCCCGCTTACTTGTCAAAGGCTTGGGAACTTCTGTGTGAGCTCGATCACTATTCAATAAGCCACATTCCTCGGGAAGAGAATATGAAGGCAGATTCCCTCGCAAAGTATTCAAGTTCTGGTGAAGCTCAACTATTGGGATTGGTCCCCGTAGAAGTCCTTTCAGCACCAAGTATAGATGAGATGGATATTGACTGGATTATGAATGTATCTCAAGAACAAGAGTCATGGATGACTCCAATACTGGGCTACCTACTCAGAGGTTCTCTGCCAGAAAATTCGATAGAGAGATGGAAGCTACTAAGGAAAGCCTCTCGCTATGTAATTCAGGATGGCCGATTATACAGACGGGGATTCTCAATGCCATTGCTTCGATGTGTATCCAGGGAAGAGTCCAAAACAATCCTAGCTGAGGTACATGGAGGAGAATGTGGTGATCATTCAGGTGGTCAAACATTAGCATAGAAAATTCTCCGATATGGATATTTTTGGCCAGAAATTAATCATGATGCTGCAAGCTATTCCCGAAAGTGTGACAGATGCCAAAGATTTGCCAAAATTCCTAGAGCACCTTCAACTGAACTCACACAAATGGTCAGTCCATGGCCATTTGCAATTTGGAGAATGGATCTCATTGGGCCGCTACCGATTGCCAAATCAGGGATTAAATATGCTATTGTTGCAGTTGATTATTTTACTAAATGGGCTGAAGCTGAACCATTGGCTACTATCACCTCTAAGAAGATGATAAGTTTCGTGACCAAGAATATCATTTGCAGGTATGGTGTGCCTCAGAAAATAATCACAGACAATGGTACTCAGTTTGAAAGCGAGGAATTCCAAGATTTTTGCAGGCGATTCAAAATCCAGAAAAGCTTTTCAGCAGTTGCTCATCCGCAGGCAAACGGGCAAGTGGAAGCAGTAAACAAGATCATCAAATCAACCATCAAAAAGCAACTTGAAAGAGCAAAAGGTGGTTGGGTCGATAAGCTACCACTTGCACTATGAGCATACAGAACCACTCACAAAACTGCGACTGGGCACACTCCTTTCTCATTAGCATACGGGTCGGAAGCAATGATCCCGGTAGAAACAGAGGTTCCTTCACACAGAAGGATCCATTTCAACCAAGCAGAAAATGAAAGGCTACAGCTTGAAGCTCTAGACTTCCTTGATGAAAAAAGAGATGAGGCTAATCTCAGAATTGCAGCTCATCAGCAAAGAATAGCCAGACATTTTAATTCCAAAGTTCGCCAACGCAGCTTTGAGATTGGAGACCTAGTCCTGAAGAGAATTATGACAGCGACAGGTGTGTTTGGGCCAAATTGGGAAGGACCGTATGTAATAGGTCAGAAGCTTCTTGACGGCACATTCAAACTCACTACTGTTGATAGAGATCAAATTCCAAGGGCATGGAACAGCAACCATTTGCGTCCATACTTTACTTGAAAATTTTGTTGAAATATTGTAAAAAAGAATTATGAATGTATGATTCTTGTAATCGAAAGCAATTGTAAAACTGATGCAAATATATAATGAAAGAATATGAAGTGGATGTAGGCCCAATTTCCTGGCCGAACCACTATAAATCTTGTGTTCCTTATTATTATTACATGTTTGCTTTATTTGCGATATAAAAAGTACATAGAATGTATTGCTGAAATGTCGATTTGAATTTTTGCAGACAATGGAAGTGAAACTTGCACATAATAAGACCCAGTGATTCTCGCCAAATTTCAAGTCACAAAAGCTCCAAATTCAAATCCTAGATAGGAAGTACTTCAATTGAACGGCCTATGATTTCGATAGAAACGGGCCTTTGCTAATAAATTGAGATCGTTTGAACAAACAAACATCCAATTAAGAAGCTGATGCTCGTTCTCACGAACTGGCCTGGCAATGAAGTACATTTCCTTGGATTAAACGAGTCACTTGTAAAAAAAAAAAAAAAAAGAGGATCACTGAAAAAGCATAAGCAAGTGGACAAGGGAACAACCAAGGCCATCATCGGAGCACAAATCCTCTTCGGAGGCACAACTCTTCGGAGGATAAAGACCTCTAATGGGTCATACGCCACAAAAAAGATAGTTCTCTACTCAACAAAAAAGATTGGAGGAGTCATGACCCTCCAACCATGAGAGAGTAACTTCCAGGCGATGAAAACCCTTTTCGAGGCACATTTCACCAGGAGTTGAAGTGTAACAACCGCTCTTCGGAATTTCACTTCACCAGAGTTGAAATGTAAACAAAATAAAAGCCCTCTTCGGAGGCCCATTTCACCAGGAGATGAAGTGTTATAACCGCTCTTCGAGATTTCACTTCACCAGAGTTGAAATGTAAACAAAATAAAAGCCCTCTTCGGAGGCACATTTCGCTAGGAGTTGAAGTGTAACAACCGCTCTTCGGAATTTCACTTCACCAAAGTTGAAATGCAGAGACAAAATAAAAGACCTTCCTGAAAGCCCACGTTTCATCGAGATTGAAATAAAACTTCCAAGTGTTGAAACGTGAAAAGGCTTTCTTCGAAGGCACAACTCTTTGGAGGTACACGTTTCACCGAGATTGAAATAAAATTTCCAAGTGTTGAAACGTGAAAAATTCCTCCTTAGAGGTACAACCCCCTCCCGGGGACACAGTTCAAAGGAAAGATCTCTTCAAGGGCACAATCAAGAAGAAAGACCTCTTCGGAAGCCCACGTTTCACCAAGATTGAAATAAAATTTCCAAGTGTTGAAACGTGAAAAGGCTTTCTTCAAAGGCACAACTCTTTGGAGGTACACGTTTCACCGAGATTGAAATAAAACTTCCAAGTGTTGAAACGTGAAAAATCCCTCCTCAGAGGTACAACTTTGTATATAAAAAAAAAGAAGAAGTTAAAGTGCCCTTCAGAGGTCCGCTTTACCACATAGAAGAATTCACTTGGTAAAATATGCACATAAGTAAAAGAAAAAAGTGATTTCTTCGAATGAGAAAGCGTAGAAACTTATACGAAGGGAGTTGTACTCTACAAAAATTTTCTTTAAAAAGAATAAAATAATTATTCTTTAGCAAATAAGAGTGCAAGTCCCCTCGAAGTATAAAATATTGCAGCAAGCTTAAGGTATGGGGGCAACATGGTATAATAGTATAGCTGTAGCAGTAAAGTAATACTCAAACAACATACCCTAAGCCCGCTGCAATATCATATAAATAAACTTGTGCAAAAATGAATAATAAATGCGTTCAAACAGAAGTCTGTACAAACAAAGGATCATTTTATTCAATTGAAATGCAGGTACAGGTTTCAAAATAAAGAAAAGCGGGGGCCGGTACCCGCACAACTCTCGACCAGTACACACAAAAGGAAAAAAGCTAAAATGTTCACTTCTTTTTACTGCCTTTGGACCCTTTTCCCGGCCGAATGATTAGCTTTTCAGGCCGGTCAGTTGGCACAAGGGAAAAAGGAGGGGTAGGCGCAGCTGGTCCAACTTCTGGCTCCCCTTCAGTAACAGTGATTATCTTCCCCCTCCTCTTTGACGTTCCGTGCTTTTTCCTCCTCTTTGAGGAAGACTCACTTCCCGGAGTGGCAAGTTTAGACAAAGTTATGTCATCAGAAGGGGTCCGCTCCGGAGATATCTCACCTCCCTCAAGTCCCTCGTCTCTATGCTCTTGCGAAGCGATGGGATCGTCTAAACCGTGAAGGGCTTCTATTTGTTCCTCTTGCGACCCGGGCTGAGAAGCAGAAGGAGGAGCCACCTGGAGAGACGGAGGAGGGATAACCGGAGGAGGAGAAATCTGAGCGGTGCTTGATACTTTCTCTGTAGAAGAAAAGAGGTTAAAGTCAGTAAAGAGAGGAGATGAAGGATCATCAAGGTTGAGAAAATAGTCAAGGAGCTCATTAAACCCATGTGAAATAAATGAGCAATCCACTTGAGCGAAATTTACAGTGGAATTACCTGCAGAAGTTGTCTTTATTACGTCAATTTCATAGTCCGGGGCTTCAGCACTCTCTTGCGATTCATCTGTAACTTGAGTAATTTTGGCCCCGGTATCAGTTTGAGCAGGGATCGGTACATAAGAGCTAGAGCCAATAATGCCAGCATCGGCCGAAGTTGAAGGAGGGACAGGAACGGTCAAATTTGTTTCTTTTTCTTGATGCTCTTCCCCCACTATTTCAACCCGCGATCTGGCGAGTTGCTCCTTCCCTCTGGCAAGGGCTGCGCGAGCCTCAAAGTCTAAGTAGTGCACCTCCAACTCCTCTTCAGTGTACCCGGCCCCTTTAAACATATCTAGTGCGGCTTCCCACACTTCGGCCAGGGTAATCTCATACTTGGGGCCCAGGAATGCAAGACTGCCACGCCCTAGTATACATTGCAAGTAGAAATCAAATAGTGTCGAGCCAATATCAGCTTTGGTAGCTTCATGGGCCTCTTCAGCTGTAATTCTACTCGCAACAGCCTCATCCCGCTCTCTCTCGACTTTGGATAACTGGGCTTTCAATTTTTCAATCTCTGCAGCCTGAAGGCCAGTTTGTCCTCGTAACTGAGTAATATCAGTACGGTTGCCCTCTATAATCTGCTCCAACTCATCAGCCTTGGCCTCAGCATCCCTTTGCGCAGCATGAGCATCCCGCACCTGCTGAAGGAGCACACTCTCCCTTTGAGAATAAGAAGTGGAAGAAGTAGCAAGCTCCTCTTTAAGTTTCCCAACTTCTGCCTCAAGTTTCTCATTATAATCGGCGATACTCCTCATTTCTGCATCGTGCTGTTTAAGGATCTTTTGCCATTCAGTTTTGTCGTTCTCCATGGTAAGCAT
The DNA here is from genome assembly GCA_030765085.1 of Allium cepa. Taxonomy (NCBI): domain Eukaryota; kingdom Viridiplantae; phylum Streptophyta; class Magnoliopsida; order Asparagales; family Amaryllidaceae; genus Allium; species Allium cepa. The sequence continues at coordinate 882,749,568 of CM060943.1, read as the reverse complement.
AGCTTCGAGATTGGCCCTATTCACCCTTTGGAGCTCATCAACGAGTTTCTGCCAAGATGACATCCTCTCAATATCGGTTCTGACTGCATCAAGGTTCCGTAGCATAGCACTTTTATCTATGGGAACCAGATCGAGGTCAAAGCGAACTCCTTTTAAACACCAATTAGGAAATCGGCGTTGAAGAGTGGCTGGACCTGGTCCAACTTGGTAAGATGGCCTATTGATGATTGCTTGGATATCAGTAGGGGAAGAGGCAGGAGATTGAGAATAAGTAGGAGCAGTAATCTTCTCTGAAGGCACAGGCATTGGCTCCTCAATAACTTTGGCTCGTTTTCTCGAGTCATCAGTTGTGTGACTCTTCCCTCTATCATCATGAGATTTGCGTTTAAGGGAGTCACTCTCTCTGTGGGAGGAATCATGTCGACTATCTGGTCTTCCAAAGCGTTCTTCATAATCACGTCTTTCCCGAGCCTTCCGGGCTGCCCTTTCTTCATCAGTCTCTCTATGAACAGGAGGATAGGATTGGTAGCCATACTGGCTGCGTTTCCCATATCGCTTAAAGTCATCATAGTATGAGCTGCCTCGCCTCATTGGTAAACCTAAAATTTGAAAAGAAGAAATAAAACTTGAGAATCCTTCAAACGTTTAAAAAAGAAAAGAGAGAGCATAAAAGTGCCAGGAATTCTAAGTGTGTGTGATGTGCAAACTACGCGCTTCAGTCTACGAACCACTCTTTAATTGGGGAGTAGTTGTGGGTGTAATAGATAGCGTCAACTCTTGAGTCGACGACAACTGTTGCAGAGTAGAAGTAGCTTCAACTACTGAAGAAGAAATCCCGGCAGTGATAGGATCTTCTTTAAAGATCTCTTGTGAAGTAGCAAAAAGGTCGCTCAGTCCTTCGAAAGTATCGTCCCTGCTCTGCTTAACAGGACTGGATTCCTCAGCTTTTTCACCAGATTCTTGTGAATGATGGGAAGATCCCTGAGGCTCTTCTTCCTCGATAACCGGGGCAAGTTTGTCAGATGGCCCTGCAGCATCAACAGAAGTGGAACACTTCACTAGCGAAGCCTCAGGAGCAGGTCCTTTAGATATGGATGTGCTAGTAGAAACTGAGGCATCCAACACTCTAGCTGGGGAGTCTGGAATTTCATGAGGACGCGTAGAACGAGAAGTATGCAAAAGTCCGTACTGATGCAGAAACTCATCTTTCAACAGAAATTGAATATCTCTCTCCACAACCGGCACGGCCTTAAGCCTCTCAAAAGTCGACTTGTGACTGGGATTCCTAGAGGGAGGAGGCAGCGCTGAAAATAAAAGAAGCAGAGTTAACACTTAGCAGGTCAGTCTCACAAAGGCCGGATAACAAACAAGGATGGGTGATCTTACTTCCTTCCCTCCACAGAGCATAAAACCCCAGGGGGCAACGAACGAAGAAGAACTGGGTTAGAAACCCGTGAGCAGTGTCGGGAAGGCCAACAATTAATTTACGGTTTCGGGCGCTTCTCACAACAGTAATAGAAGGATGATCTTTGGTCCGGCTAAAGGAGCATAAGTAACAAATTTCATCAAAGCTCGGAAGTCGATCAAGTGTTCTCCTAAATAGCACACACAACCCCATTAGAATGGCGTAGCCATTGGGGTGTAGTTGGGATGGAGCAATGGCCAATTGATGAAGAAGTTGTTGGAAAAAGTCATTGAAAGGAGGAACGCCCCCACTTAGGCACATTTGCCGGTTAACTGTCACAAAGCCAGAAGGTGCTATGTCAGCAGTGTTACTTCTCTCAGGAAGAATGGCATCTGATTCAGCAATGCCAAACTGAGCACACCGCTGGCGAAAAACTTTATATGATAGTGTAGTAGGAACTCTTTCGGGAGGATTAACTAGTGGAGCTGGAAGAACAGTTGCCTCTCCCGTCTGAACTGTTGCATCTTCTTCCTGAGAAGTCATTCTACACAAGCAACTGGATATTCAAATATGAAGGTGCACGTTTCCTAAAAATGTGAAGTGTCGTGCAAAACTGATAAAAATAACAAGTAAATATAACTGGAATTAAACTGGTCGACGATTGATCGACTACGGTAATTTCAGAACTTGTTAATTTAAAGTTCAAGCATAATATTAGTGCAGGCTGGTCAGTTTCAATTGACTATTTCAGTGTTGCTTTAATATTCTACTTGAAATCGATAGCACTTCGTTCACACAATTTGCTTAAGTTAATTATCTGTTATTAACTAATCTGTCATTTGATGTGGGCGGTCGATGGCAGTATATTCGTCCCAATTTTCTGTAAATATCATATTAAACAGATTGTTAACCCACAAGTTAAAGTAATCTGTAAAAGAATGCAGCAAAGTTCAACAGTTCAAAATCCATGCAACAGTTCGAGGTCTAAGCAGAGTTTAAAAATGCAAGTGCTGAGTCGTAGACGACTCAAGAGCTAAGTCGTAAACGACTCAAGTGATAACTCGACAACAACTTAAGTGCTAACTTGTCTACGAGTTAAGAATTTTTCCTTCGGTTTAAGTTAAGTCGTTGGTTCTCTGGTTGACTCGTCCACGACCTAAAGGATTATGAGGAGAAACAGGATAGGTCACTTCACTCTTGAGTCGTTGAGGCTTTGAGTCGGTAGTCCTTTGAATCGTGAGTCATAAAAGAGAGACAAGACTTCAAGTCAGAAAGATACGAAATTCTTCTAAGTCTTAACTCAGTTACGACCTAAAACTCATACCTCAACTAGACGAATAACCTTATCTCCACTCCTAAACCCATAAACCGTCTCACCCCTAAACCGATGAACCCACTAACTATTATCTCGTCTTCTCCAAACCCCTAACAGCCTGATAAAAATAAAATATAAATAGATTGAAACCCATTATCCTCTCCTCGCGAATTATCCAAAACCTAATCAAACTTCCTCGAGCTCACCAGCAATCGATCGTGGCAACAATCGTGATGAAGCGTGGTATAAGGAACCGGATTAAATTCGCAAGTTAATAGCTATCGCGGAATCAAATGAACTGCGGATTTACTTACGCAATGCGATGATGAGGATTATAGGGACTGAATCAACGGTAAGATGAACTGGTTGAATTTGTTTCCGAAAGCTCGAGGACGTGTTAATGGCAGAATAGCTCAGAGGTAAGTAATGAGAAGAAGGAAATAGGGGGAACGACCCAAGCATTTTATACCTCAGGGAAGTGGAACTCGAATCGGCACACCAGGGTTATGATGAGTCGAAGCACACGACTTACGACTCAAGGCATGTGCTTCGAGGGGCAAGTGTTAACCCAGCTTCCTCTACGAGTTAAAGAGCCTACGAGATAAGGTCTACGACTTAAGGCCTCTACGGGTTAAAGAGCCTACGAGGTAAGGTCTACGACTTAAGGCCTCTACGGGTTAAAGAGCCTACGAGATAAGGTCTACGACTTAAGGCCTCTACGGGTTAAAGAGCCTACGAGGTAAGGTCTACGACTTAAGGCCTCTACGGGTTAAAGAGCCTACGAGATAAGGTCTACGACTTAAGGCCTCTACGGGTTAAAGAGCCTACGAGGTAAGGTCTGCACAATCTTACTAAGTTAAGGAGGGCACGACTTAAGGAAGTTTACGACTTAAGAAATTACAACCTAAATGACCCAAGGGAGTAACGGCCCAACAACCTAAAGGGACTATGACTTAACGACTCAGGGGACGAGGAGTTAAGACGACTACACCTAAGTCGTAACGGACTTACGACCTTTGCTAGGTCGTTCACGACCTAAGGCTACAGAGGCAGATTCAATACCGCATCATGACTCGTTAACTCCAGTTAAGCCACAAGCCGAGAGTCAGTTTAGGTCGGTCACGACCTACGACATATGGTAAGTCGTACACGACTTAAGACTACGAAGTTAGGGTTCAATGCCGCATCGCTTATGAGAGGACTGGTTGACTCATTTGCGACTTAGGACTTGTGATATATCTAGGGTTCAGCAAGGATGGCTTTAAGAAGTCTCGACCCAGCATTTAAGTGACAACTGACCCACGACTTAGTCTAAGTCGTCCACGACCCAACTTAGGTCGGTTACGACTTAGGACTTGGTAATGTTTCCTGCCTAGAATTGCCTATAAATACGACCCTAGCTCCAACTAGAGGGGGACTTTTGGGCTCATTTTCTTCAAACGCCGTTACTCTGCTGCATTCCAAACCAATCCAATTCAACACTTGAAGCTCTCAAGACATTAAGAACGCTACAAACAACTTCAAGAAGAGATCACATACATCCAACATGGATTCGAAAACTCTCATCTTCATCGAAGTTTAGGCTACTTGTTCTAAGTCTCTTGTAATTCAAAGTGTATTGTATTTGGGAAGAATTGTATCAGCTTGTAACGAGATTATCAATAAAAGTACTTAAAGTGGACGTAGGCTATACCCTTAAGCCGAACCACTATAAAATTGTTGTTGTTTACCGCTTTTCTGCTATTATCTGCTTGTAATCTGTTCCCAAGTCGTCGGGTGGTGCTTTCACAACTACAACTCATACACCGGGGTGTTAGCGTTCAAATTTTAGCGTTAACATAAGATAAATAAAAGTTTATTTTATTTGTGTTAAATATAGCTTAATAATTTTAATTTGGAATTATTTAAAAATTTAAAATATCATTTATATATTAAAACATTTATGCATTTAAATATGTTAAATAGGATAAGTAATTTATAATTTCTTTTATGAATTATTTAAAATTAATAAATATGTTATTTTCTAATAATAATAAATATATAAATATGGATAAGATTTTTAAAAGACAAGGTTATTATTTTAAAATTAAAATAGGTTGACAAATTAGTTTTAAGTGGAATTTTAATGTATAAATAACATTTGAATTTGATTTAATTTTGAAATTCAAATCAATAAATATATAAATCTTGTAAATAAGTTTTCATTTTTTATATAAATTGCTTCATTTCATTTTCTTAAAAAAAAGAATGTATATACATTTACTTTTGAAAATAACTTATACATAAATAAATACAAATAAGGAGAAAGAGTTTTATTTACTTTTAAAATAAAATAAAAACAAATAAATTCATTTATAAAACACATGTTATTATATTGAGAGGTGTAATGACAAGTGTTAAGCTTTTTAATATCTTAAATACATGTGTTAGTAAATGAACTCATACAAAAGACAAGTGTTAGTTTTTTTTTACAAGCGTCCTTTTCATTTTAATTTTCTTTTAATTTTTAAAATAAATCATTCATACTTATATAAACATGTTCCTTTATTCCCTCATGCTTTTTTTCTAAATCTCCATTTTTTTCTTCAAAAGTTTAGAAGAAAAGTTTTCAGTTGAAAACAAACTTGTTTTTCAAACTCTCAAAAACAGAAATTTAAATCATGTTTGAACTCAAATCTTAAAGTCTCATCCTCAAACTAGATAGTAATCTGCAAATCTCTTTCCAAATTCTACAAATCATTTTGTAAATTTTCATATGTGAATTCTGTTCAAACATGCAAGTCTATAATTCACTTCCAAAATAAATCTGCAACTCTACTTCCTCTCAAACCTGAAATTCATTTTCCTTGAATCTGGAAAATCAAAGCTTGCCTGCAATTCCATTTAAAAGAAAATTTAAAGCCTCTGCATTTCTTTAAATTTGGGAATCAAGCTTAATGTAAAGCCTGCATTTTCCTCTCCTTCAACCTGTTCAAGCCATCAAAGCATGCAATTTCAAGTTTTTCAAATTAAAAATTTAAATACATATGGAATCAAAGCCTGCATGCAAGTTCTAAATCAAGCTTCAGCAACTTAGTTTTTTTTTTTTTCAAAAAAAGCTTTCAGATAATTTGGGCTCTGTTTTATACTTTTCCAGGTGAGTAACTTCTTTTTCTTAAAATTAAAACTTAAGTATATCTGTTGCTTGTTTTATGACTGAAATGAATATGCTTGTGTTTATTACCTGATAGCATGTTGAATGGAGTGTTTAGGAGTAACACTTTCTGTTTAAAAACTTAAATATTAAATTTTTGCTTGATTAATGACTTGTGTATATCTGGTTGTACGTTGATTCTTATATTGAGAGTAACCTCTTAAATTTTTAAATTTAGGTAGATATGAAGTGCATGCTTGTTCCTGTAATAAAAACTGTATTTAGTATAGGAGTAAGATTTCAGTTTTGTGATATTTAAAGTATTCTTCTAAGTTCCAGGTTCCAAGTTTTAAAAGAAAAAAAACTTAAGTGTCTTTAAAATTAATCTTTAATTATATAAGAGATTTGGTCAATGTATGTTTAATAAATCATAAATGATAAGCTTAAAATTTTGTTTAAGATAAAATAAAATAAAAAGAAAAGAAATATACCTGTAGTTTACTGGAAAACAAGTTAAAACAAAAGTAAAATAAAATCTGTAAAAAAATCCAGTTGATTGTTAGTTTCAGGTGTTTGAATCAAAAGTTAAAACTAAATTGTGATTATTTAAAAACAAATTGCAATTTTTAGTAATGGATTTATGTGCATTGCTGTTCTATCTGGAAAAGGGGAAATGCTAAACCTAGTTTTTAGGCACTGCATGATTTGATCTGTGGGAAGACTACAGGTGACTGAGTGTCTTGATTTTTGGGGTAATGGTAGTTTAGGAATTGGTGAAGGGTTGGACGGAGTTGCTAGGCCGCCGGTGATCGGTGGAGCAAGGACGTGGGGTTTTCAGGTTTGGGTGAAGGTGTGCCTGTTGTTGCTGACAGGTTTGGATTGGGGGTAATCGAATTTGTTGTCGTGATGTTGGTGGGGTTTTGGATGGTCGTGGATGGATCTATGGGGAATCGTCGACTTGCTTGTTGATTTAGTGGTGGTCGGAGGTGGCTACAGCCACCGTGCATATGCACGGTGAGGAAGGAGTGTTAGGGGAATGTTTGGGTTTGCTGTGTTTTGAGACTCGAGATTTACTCGGGTAAGTCGAGTTTTTACTCGAAGAAGAGTATGGTTTTACCCGAGGTAATGTTAGAGGAAACTCGGGTTTACTTTCTGTAATCACAGGTTTTTGAAACCTGTAGTTTTAATTTTAAGATTTGTTTTAAAATCTAAATGCAGGGTTTTGAAAATAGAATTTAGATCAAATTTAAAATTGAATTTCAAATGAGATTTGAATCCAGGTTTGAAATTTTAAATTTAAACTTTGAAACAAAATGTTTAAACAACTTCAAAGAGTTTAAATATTTTAATTTAGGATAAAGCTTTAAATTTAAGTAGAGATTTGAACATGAGTTTAAATTTGAAATCAAATTCCAATTTGAACAATGGTTTGAAAATAAAGGAAGATTAAGGGCAATTTAAATGTTTAAATAAATTTGGATGTTGAAACACATTTAAATATGATTTGTATTTTGAAATGAATTTGGGGTTTAAATTTATTTTAACTTCTTTTATAAAATAAGAAATCTTTAACATAAGATTTTAAAGGGTTTTAAAATGTTTTTAAAACTTTGTTAAGTTAAGTTTAATTTCTTTTTAAATTTTAAATTTAAAATGTAATTTGAAAACAATTTTAAGTTAAATTGTTTTAAATTACTTTGATAATGATTAAGTAATCATGAATAAGAAATGTTTTATTTTTAAAAGTAAATTTAAGATTTAATGATCTTTGTTTCATTAAATTAGTAAGGTAATTTAAATAATTTAATTAAATAATTTGTTTAATTAATTAAAGATTTGAAATAAATTAATTAAGGTTAATTAAATTAGTAATTAATTTAAGTCAACTACTTAAGAAAGGTAATTAAGAATTTGTTAATAAGGTCATTAACTTGTGATTATTTATTAATTAATTAATGTAATTAATTTTGATAATTAATTGGATTAATTATTTTAAATAATCAATTATGAAACTTAATTAAGTATGATTACTTTATGGAAATAATTAAAGATATTAATTACTCTTTGTAATTAATTTATTAATTGGATTAGTTTAAATTAATTAATTAAGTTTAATTACTTTAGAATAATCATTGTAGGTGTTGATAAGTAATCATTGAGGAATAATTACTTAGAGAATAATTAAGTTAAGTAAATTACTGGAGGTAATTAATTAAAGTAGTGAAGAGTTTTGGGAATTAATTACTTTGTGTAATTAAAGGTAATTTCTTTATGAAGTAATTAATAATTAATTACTTTGTGTAATTTATTTAAGCATTGATCAATTGAGTCTTTTTGAAATAGTTAAGTGATGTAATTAATTAAGGGTAATTAATTACTAATGAGATTAATCAAGATTGATTAATGAATATAATTAATTATTAAATGTAATTAATTTAGGAGTAATTAAGAAGTAATTAAGAGTAGTTAATTACCAAATGTAATTAATCAAAAGTGATTAATAATTGTGGTTTAATTAAGGTTAATTACTTAATGTAATTAATTTAAATAAGTAATTAATTTAAATTTAATTAAGGATCATTAATTAATATAATTAATGATGTAATTAAGGATTAATTAATTAGTATTAATTAATCAATGATAAGTGATTAAGGAAGTAATTAATTAATGTAATTAATTAATTAATGAAGTAATTAAAGGTTAATTACTGAATTTGGTTAAGGATAATTAATTTGTAAAATTAATTAAAGATAATTACTTGAATGTAATTAAGGGATAAGTAATAAAGGGAGATTAATTAAAGTGATTAATTTGAGGATAATTATTTAATTGATTGGTAATCAATTAAGGGTTAAGTAAGCAAGTTAAATGGTGAAGTAATTAATTTAATTCATTTTAAATTAATTAAAGAATAAGTAATTAATTTAATTCACTTTAAATTAATTAGAGATAGAAGTAATTAATTTAATTCATTTTAAATTAATTATAGATGGTGTGATTATAGATCTTTGCTTATGAATGGATGATATGGTTTGCCCTGAATGTTTTGAATCTCAGACATGAGATAAATAGTGTTGTGTGTTATGGATGCATTGGTCGCATTGTGACGATGCTATGAGTTATCTATGGATGATGATAATATAGATTATCAATTTGTGATGATTACCTGTTTAGGATAATATTGATGATTATCTATTATGATGATATGAAGTATCTATCTGTGTGTATATGGATAATTAGATTTAATTGTTTTAAATTTAGAACAACTTGGACCTAAAAGACACGCTTTGGATTTCGATGAGACCGGGATCGGGTTTCCATATTTGAAATTCGAAAACCACATCGATTCCAATTAAACGTTAGGTCGTTAATCCAAGTGGAGCAAGTGAAGACTCGAGGTGTAAGGGCTATACGTCAGTATAACTCTGTGGGTGATTCCGTAATGAGTTTGACGGAATAGTGCTTATAGATTCGAGATGGTGAATCAGAGTGCAAGGGTTATTGTCGTTAACTCTGAGGGTGATTCCAAAAATGAGTATAACGAGATAATGCCTTCAGTTTCGTTTGAACCCGGAACGAACTTGTATGGATTGAATGCTTTCAGAATATCGTCCGGTGGACGATGAGCATTCTAAGATTTGATGTCCTATAAAGGTAATCGTAGCCTCAAGCCTCATCAACCGGGAATGGCTAAAACAGGGGAGGTGCAGCAAGGCTTCGTGGGTAGCTCCCACTGGAGAGCAAGATTGATCCCTGTCTAGAGGTCCCTTTTTATTTCGGCTGTGTGGGCGGTTGGTCGCGACAACTGCCGGGGTTGTCTTGTTCGGAACTATTCAGTAAGGAATGGGTCTGGCCTTGTGTTGCAGGGGTGTGGGAGTACTCCTCGGTACGGTGATCTAGGCCACGTACTGTGACGGGCGGTACCCCAGTAGCCCTGCCATTGTATGGAATCCAAAATCCAATAAGAGCCACCGGTTTTGATTGTATTACCCACTTTTGTGGCTAGTAGCTGGAATTTAATAATGTAACAATTTCGGCTATTTCATATTTATTTGAAAACCCTAGACACTATTATAATATCATCGGATTTCCTATAAAATGTTTTGGTTAGCGTAAGGTAAAAACTTTTCCATGTTTATGTGTGGGAAGTCTTACGTGATACCTTTTCTTTCCAAAGGTTTTAAAAAGTTAAGCAACTTTAACCTGTTACTCACACCAGACCCATGTCTGACCCGAAGTTTATTTTTGTTTTTCATAAACTCTTGGGTACTCAAATTTTTACGAGTAGACAAGGGATTCAGGTTAGGATTCGGGTTAGCTTTGACGAATTGTGGAGGAGCAATGGAGCAGGTGGCTTCTGCGTGTAGATATATATAGTTTTCTGCTGTGTGTTTTCTCTGAGTTGTTTCTTGTAATGATTTGAGTTGTAATAACTAGACAGGTGTTTATAACTGTCTAGTATGGGTTGTATTATCTGTGTAACTCTGATAGTGGTTGTAAACTATGTTAATATTTTATGTTATTAATATAATTTATTCATTCCGCTGTTTAGATTCTGATGTGTTGTTTTCTTCTTCTTCTCTTTCTTTCTATTCTCTATCCCTTTCTTTCTTATTAGCGATGTGACTTCCTGGAGATGGGAAGTTGGGTCGTGACAGTGGTATCAGAGCATTAGGTTGAGTGAATACCTAGGCTCTGGAGTGGTGTCTATCTTGAGAGAGCGTATTTGTATTTTTGATATATATATATATCTATATTTATTATTTCTACCTATCTATTGGGTTACCCGTTCAGGTTTTCCAACATAAGTTATAAAGGTAGATAAGGTAGTGGTGTGTGTAACACGATTACTACCATTGGTTGGAGTTTGAATGTTTGAGGTTGGAAGTGTATTTGTCGAGACTATAGACCTAATACCGTCTTGAGTGAGTTGTGCAGAGTGTAGAGATTTCATCGATCTCTGAAGGAAACCTGTAAAGGTTCAGAGTTTATCTTTGAAGATGGATGAGTTGAGTTTGGATCTGTCGATTTGGCAGAAGTGTGTGATGGTATTTTGATACCTCAGGAAGTGGTAGCTGCGTGAAGAGATGCAGTAAATATGGATATTTCCGAAGATGTTTTCTTTGGAACGAGTTAGGAAGTGTGTCTGCTTCGGTGTTGTGGTTGGGTTCAACAGGATGTGGTGGTTGGCTTTGAGGTCTGAGTTTCTCGAAGAACTTCAGCTAAGGAAGTCTTGGCATTGGTGTCAGCCGTGCAACTCGGAGTGTCTGTGTTGGCAGAAGTTGGCTGGCTGAGTAGTATCTGAAGGTGGAGTTCAGAAGCAGCAGAGTGGACCCAATACTTTATTGGATTGGCTAATTAAGAGTAAGCTGTTCTATTTGGTAAAGAGAGAACAGTTTTCTTTGGGAATTGGTCTCTATTGATCGCAAAAGTTATTCGTGATAGTTTGAGTGTTCTTTTGAGGTATTGAAGAATTTTTGGTTGTCTTTTGAGAAGTCGGAGGTTTGTCCACTTCTGAAGATTGAGTTTTCTTATCGTCTGGATTCCAGGAGTGCTACCGGTGGATCAGCTAGTAGAAGGAGGATTTCTCGAGATAGGTTTGGTGAGGCAGCTCAGGATTGGTGAAACATCTGAGTTTCTTTGGATATGTTGAGCCATATTTCTGGGAAATGATGTCCAGTTTGTGCTCATCAGCAGTGTCTTCTGTGCCAGATCAGAGTTGTGCAGCGGAAGCAGTTTGAGAGTATTTCTGTTTTATCTTTTCTAGATAGAAGAAGTGAGTTTGTTCTTTTGAGATTTTAAGAGTGGAGTTGGTGATCTTAGTCTTGGTTGATCTTGAGGAGATCGTTGTGTTGGGTTGTTTTTGGTCTAGATTGTTTTTAAAGGAATCAGCAAGAGTTGAGCTGATCAGTTTGGATAAGAGACGAAGGAATTTGAATTCCGTAGTCGGAGATTTGTTTTGGATTTCTTCTGTGTTTTGGTTGGATTGGTATTTGGTTTTCAAGAGTCGAATTGCCAGTTTGGATAATTGGATTCGATGAGATTCACGTATCTCTGAGGGAGTACGTGTATGGGTTATCTCTGGTAGTAGAACCAGCTGTTCAAGAAGGTTTAGTGGTTGACTGAGACTCGTTTGTAGTCTGATATCTTGTCTAGTTCTGTAGATCTAGATGAGTAGAAGCTTTGTAGCTTCGTAGTTCAGATTGTTTGGATTCTGTAGGGTGAGTATTCCGGTATATATATATACTTGGGGAAACTCGTGGGAATTCATCCAGAATTTTATCTGGATAATTAAATTTGTTTGATAAATTGGTTGTTTTGGTTGTTAGCATATGATTGATTATGTTTGTGATTTAAAATTTTAAATTTTAAATTGGTTATTAAATTACTTTTGCTTTTAAATTTCAGGGACGAAATTCTTTTAAGGGGGAAGGAATGTGATATCCCGGAAATTTTAGCAATATCAATTTAATAATCTACATTTAAAATTAAATTGATTTGATAAAATTTTGTTAATAAAAATTAACTTGATTTAATAATCCAATTAAATAAATGTGTAATTTATGAATTTTATCTTTTAAAAGCTAATAATTGTTTTCCTATTCATAATGTATGTATATATATTAATATATATATATACATATATTGTAAATAGATAAGTTTTGAGGTGAAGTTAAATTAACAAATAAAATATGGTTTTTAAAATTCTAATATTCATTTGATAATTTGAAGATTATTATTTTATTTAATAAATAACTAATTGTTTACTTAAAGAAATTGTTTTAAATTGTATAATTATATTTTAAATATATTTCAAATTTTAATAAGATAAATAAAAGTTTATTTTATTTGTTTTAAATATAGCCTAATAATTTTATTTTGGAATTATTTAAAAACTTAAAATATCATTTATATATTAAAACATTTATGCATTTAAATATGTTAAATAGGATAAGTAATTTATAATTTATTTTATGAATTATTTAAAATTAATAAATATATTATTTTCTAATAATAATAAATATATAAATATAGATAAGATTTTTAAAAGACAATGTTATTATTTTAAAATTAATGACAAAATAGTTTTAAGTGGAATTTTAATGTATAAATAACATTTGAATTTGATTAAATTTTGAAATTCAAATCAATAAATATATAAATCTTGTAAATAAGTTTTTTATATAAATTGCTTCATTTCATTTTCTTAAAAAAAGAATGCATATACATTTACATATGAAAATAACTTATACATAAATAAATACAAATAAGGAGAAAGAGTTTTATTTACTTTTAAAATAAAATAAAAACAAATAAATTCATTTATAAAACACATGTTATTATATTGAGAGGTGTAATGACAAGTGTTAAGCTTTCTAATATCTTAAATACATGTGTTAGTAAATGAACTCATACAATAGACAAGTGTTAGTTTTTTTTTACAAGTGTCCTTTTCATTTTAATTTTCTTTTAATTTTTAAAATAAATCATTCATACTTATATAAACATGTTCCTTTATTCCCTCATGCTTCTTTTCTAAATCTCCATTTTTTTCTTCAAAAGTTTAGAAGAAAAGTTTTCAGCTGAAAACAAACTTGTTTTTCAAACTCTCAAAAAAAGAAATTTAAATCATGTTTGAACTCAAATCTGAAAGTCTCATCCTCAAACTAGATAGTAATCTGCAAATCTCTTTCCAAATTCTACAAATCATTTTGCAAATTTTCATATGTAAATTCTGTTCAAACATGCAAGTCTATAATTCACTTCCAAAACAAATCTGCAACTCTACTTCCTCTCAAACCTGAAATTCATTTTCCTTGAATCTGGAAAATCAAAGCTTGCCTGCAATTCCATTTAAAAGAAAATTTAAAGCCTCTGCATTTCTTTAAATTTGGAAATCAAGCTTAATGTAAAGCCTGCAAATTCCTCTCCTTCAACCTGTTCAAGCCATCAAAGCATGCAATTTCAAGTTTTTCAAATTAAAAATTTAAATACATATGGAATCAAAGCCTGCATGCAAGTTCTAAATCAAGCTTCAGCAACTCAGTTTTTTTTTTTTAAAAAAGCTTTCAGATAATTTGGGCTCTGTTTTATGCTTTTCCAGGTGAGTAACTTCTTTTTCTTAAAATTAAAACTTAAGTATATCTGTTGCTTGTTTTATGACTGAAATGAATATGCTTGTGATTATTACCTGATAGCATGTTGAATGGAGTGTTTATGAGTAACACTTTCTGTTTAAAAATTTAAATATTAAATTTTTGCTTGATTGATGACTTGTGTATATCTGGTTGCATGTAGATTCTTATATTGAGAGTAGCCTCTTAAATTTTTAAATTTAAGTAGATATGAAGTGCATACTTGTTCCTGTAATAAAAACTGTACTTAGTATAGGAGTAAGATTTCTGTTTTGTGATATTTACAGTATTCTTCTAAGTTCCAGGTTCCAAGTTTTAAAAGAAAAAAAAAACTTAATTGTCTTTAAAATTAATATTTAATAATATAAGAGATTTGGTCAATGTATGTTTAATAAATCATAAATGATAAGCTTAAAATTTTGTTTAAGATAAAAAAAGAAAAAGAAATATACCTGTAGTTTACTGGAAAACAAGTTATAACAAAAGTAAATTAAAATCTGTAAAAAAAATCCAGTTGATTGTTAGTTTCAGGTGTTTGAATCAAAAGTTAAAACTAAATTGTGATTATTTAAAAACAAATTGCAATTTTTAGTGATGGATTTATGTGCATTGCTGTTCTATCTGGAAAAGGGGAAATGTTAAACCTAGTTTTTAAGCACTGCATGATTTGATCTGTGGGAAGACTACAGGTGACTGAGTGTCTTGATTTTTGGGGTAATGGTAGTTTGGGAATTGGTGAAGGGTTGGACGGAGTTGCTAGGCCGCTGGTGACCGATGGAGCGAGGACATGGGGTTTTCAGGTTTGAGTGAAGGTGTGCCTGTTGTTGCTGACAGGTTTGGATTGGGGGTAATCGAATTTGTTGTCGTGATGTTGGTGGGGTTTTGGATGGTCGTGGATGGACCTATGGGGAATCGTCGACTTGCTTGTTGATTTAGTGGTGGTCGGAGGTGGCTACAGCCACCGTGCATATGCACGGTGAGGAAGGAGTGTCAGGGGAATGTTTGGGTTTGCTATGTTTTGAGACTCGAGATTTACTCGGGTAAGTCGAGTTTTTACTCGAAGAAGAGTATGGTTTTACCCGATGTAATGTTAGAGGAAACTCGGGTTTACTTTCTGTAATCACAGGTTTTTGAAACCTGTAGTTTTAATTTTAAGATTTGTTTTAAAATCTAAATGCAGGGTTTTGAAAACAGAATTTAGATCAAATTTAAAATTGAATTTCAAATGAGATTTGAATCCAGGTTTGAAATTTTAAATTTAAACTTTGAAACAAAATGTTTAAACAACTTCAAGAGTTTAAATATTTTAATTTAGGATAAAGCTTTAAATTTAAGTAGAGATTCGAACATGAGTTTAAATCTGAAATCAAATTCCAATTTGAAACAATGGTTTGAAAATAAAGGAAGATTAAGGGCAATTTAAATGTTTAAATAAATTTGGATGTTGAAACACATTTAAATATGATTTGTATTTTGAAATGAATTTGGGGTTTAAATTTATTTTAACTTCTTTTATAAAATAAGAAATCTTTAGCATAAGATTTTAAAGGGTTTTAAAATGTTTTTAAAACTTTGTTAAGTTAAGTTTAATTTCTTTTTAAACTTAAAATTTAAAATGTAATTTGAAAACAATTTTAAGTTAAATTGTTTTAAATTACTTTGATAATGATTAAGTAATCATGAATAAGAAATGTTTTATTTTTAAAAGTAAATTTAGGATTTAGTGATCTTTGTTTCATTAAATTAGTAAGGTAAATTAAATAATTTAATTAATTTAATTAATTAATTTGTTTAATAAATTAAAGATTTGAAATAAATTAATTAAGGTTAATTAAATTAGTAATTAATTTAAGTCAATTACTTAAGAAAGGTAATTAAGAATTTGTTAATAAGGTCATTAACTTGTGATTATTTATTAATTAATTAATGTAATTAATTTTGATAATTGGTTGGATTAATTATTTTAAATAATCAATTATGAAACTTAATTAAGTATGATTACTTTATGGAAATAATTAAAGATATTTATTACTCTTTGTAATTAATTTGTTAATTGGATTAGTTTAAATTAATTAATTAAGTTTAATTACTTTAGAATAATCATTGTATGAGTTGATAAGTAATCATTGAGGAATAATTACTTAGAGAAGTAATTAAGTTAAGTAAATTACTAGAGGTAATTAATTAAAGTAGTAAAGAGTTTTGGGAATTAATTACTTTTTGTAATTAAAGGTAATTTCTTTATGAAGTAATTAATACTTAATTACTTTGTGTAATTTATTTAAGCATTGATCAATTAAGTCTTTTTGAAATAATTAAGTGATGTAATTAATTAAGGGTAATTAACAACTAATGAGATTAATCAAGATTGATTAATGAATATAATTAATTATTACATGTAATTAATTTGGGAGTAATTAAGAAGTAATTAAGAGTAGTTAATTTCCAAATGTAATAAATCAAAAGTGATTAATAATTGTGGTTTAATTAAGGTTAATTACTTAATGTAATTAATTTAAATAAGTAATTAATTTAAATTTAATTAAGGATCATTAATTAATATAATTAATGATGTAATTAAGGATTAATTAATTAGGATTAATTAATCAATGATAAGTGATTAAGGAAGTAATTCACTAATGTAATTAATTAATTAATGAAGTAACTAAAGGTTAATTACTGAATTTGGTTAAGGATAATTAATTTGTAAAATTAATTAAAGATAATTGCTTGAATGTAATTAAGGGATAAGTAATCAAGGGAGATTAATTAAGGTGATTAATTTGAGGATAATTATTTAATTGATTGGTAATCAATTAAGGGTTAAGTAAGCAAGTTAAATGGTGAAGTAATTAATTTAATTCATTTTAAATTAATTAAAGAATAAGTAATTAATTTAATTCACTTTAAATTAATTAGAGATAGAAGTAATTAATTTCATTCATTTTAAATTAATTATAGATGGTGTGATTATAGATCTTTGCTTATGAATGGATGATATGGTTTACCCTGAATGTTTTGAATCTCAGACATGAGATAAATAGTGTTGTGTGTTATGGATGCATTGGTTGCATTGTGACGATGATATGAGTTATCTATGGATGATGATAATATAGATTATCAATTTGTGATGATTACCTGTTTAGGATAATATTGATGATTATCTATTATGATGATATGAAGTATCTATTTGTGTGTAAATGGAAAATTAGATTTAATTGTTTTAAATTTAAAACAACTTGGACCTAAAAGACACGCTTTGGATTTCGATGAGACCGGGATCGGATTTCCATATTTGAAATTCGAAAACCACATCGATTCCAATTAAACATTAGGTCGTTAATCCAAGCGGAGCAAGTGAAGACTCGAGGTGTAAGGGCTATATGTCAGTATAACTCTGTGGGTGATTCCGTAATGAGTTTGACGGAATAGTGCTTATAGATTCGAGATGGTGAATCAGAGTGCAAGGGTTATCGTCGTTAACTTTGAGGGTGATTCCAAAAATGAGTATAACTAGATAATGCCTTCGGTTTTGTTCGAACCCAGAATGAACTTGTATGGATTGAATGCTTTCAGAACATCGTCAGGTGGACGATGAGCATTCTAAGATTTGATGTCCTATAAAGGTAATCGTAGCCTCAAGCATCATCAACCGAGAAAGGCTAAAACAAGGGAGGTGCAGCAAGGCTTCGTGGGTAGCTCCCACTGGAGAGCAAGATTGATCCCTGTCTAGAGGTCCCTTTTTATTTCGGCTGTGTGGGCGGTTGGTCGCGACTACTGCCGGGGTTGTCTTGTTCGGAACTATTCAGTAAGGAATGGGTCCGGCCTTGTGTTGCAGGGGAGTGGGAGTACTCCTCGGTAAGGTGATCTAGGCCACGCACTGTGACGGGCGGTACCCCAGTAGCCCTGCCATTGTATGGAATCCAAAATCCAATAAGTGCCAACCTTTTTGGTTGTATTGCCCACTTTTGTGGCTAGTAGCTGGAATTTAATAATGCAACAATTTCGGCTATTTCATATTTATTTGAAAATCTTAGACACTATTATAATATCATCGGATTACCTATAAAATGTTTTGGTTAGCGTAAGGTAAAAACTTTTCCATGTTTATGTGTGGGAAGTCTTACGTGATACCTTTTCTTTCCAAAGGTTTTAAAAAGTTAAGCAACTTTAACCTTTACTCGCACCAGACCCATGTCTGACCCAGAGTTTATTTTTGTTTTTCATAAACTCTTGGGTACTCAAATTTTTACGAGTAGCCAAGGGATTCAGGTTAGGATTCAGGTTAGCTTTGACGAATTGTGGAGGAGCAATGGAGCAGGAGGCTTCTGCGTGTAGATATATATAGTTTTCTGCTGTGTGTTTTCTCTGAGTTGTTTCTTGTACTGATTTGAGTTGTAATAACTAGACAAGTGTTTATAACTGTCTAGTATGGGTTGTATTATCTGTGTAACTCTGATAGTGTTTGTAAACTATGTAAATATTTTATGTTATTAATATAATTTATTCGTTCCGCTGTTTAGATTCTGATGTGTAGTTTTCTTCTTCTTCTCTTTCTTTCTATTCTCTATCCCTTTCTTTCTTATTAGCGATGCGACTTCCTGGAGATAGGAAGTTGGGTCGTGACAGTATTGCCTAGATCGAGTGGCGTCGGGTTTTGGCGATGGTTGCAGGGAAGTATGATGAATGCGTGGCCGGGTGTAACGAGACGGATTTTGCCCGCTCAAAAATCGACATCCATACTTCATATCGTATTCGAATGCCATAGATTCGACCGTTCAAATCCGATTCGCCGGAGCTTATAACAATGATTAGATCAAAAGATGGGAATTTATTTGCAACCTGAACTGGGAGAAACAAGAACAGAGATGTTTTCCAGATCACTAAATATGCAGGCATCCCATATACACAGAATTTTATAAATATGTGTACATATAAACATATTCATTTCAGACATAAGCAATATATATGTGAATCTACTTAAGCATCATTAAATCTAAGTTACTCACAGCATCAATAAACAACAAAATAGAGTATGTTTAGGTAGGAGTTTACTCACAGATTCAAGAGAATGAACAAAGCTTGCAGTTTTGAAACAGACTTGCATTTTCAAGCTGAAGCTTTTAATTTGATCCTCTGGTTTGAAGTTGTTTGAATTATTGTTGTTGCTTAAATTGAAGTTTTGTTTCAGTTTCTAAGATGGTATTCATTTCAGTTTTACACAGCAAAGAATGAACGAACTAAAAAGAAGAAATTGAGTGATATATAGAAGATGTATGCAGGCTTGCATTTCTTTGCTGGTACAAGTGATACCATATCTTGTACAGGGTGTTTATATTATTTATTAAAATAGGCATGGCTGCTAAGGAATGGAAGCATTTAATGCTTTATCCTTTATGTTTTCATGCATATCTTATTTTGTATGTGTTAAATCTTTTTACCTGTTCCTATATATATCCTACTGGCAACACTTTTTTTTCTTTGCCTGATTTTTCTTTTACATACTTCTTGTTTTCAGCTGAAAACATTTGATAATATTTTGAATAACTTGTTTATGCTAGCATTAAATGTTTTGGTACTTGAATGTATATATTTTGTAACTCTTGTTGACTTCGGCTGATATGTCCTTGCTTCTTTTATCTCAAGCCTGCATACTTACTTTATTTGCATTACATTTGTTTATTGATAAGGCTTCAACATATTTCGGCTGAGATGATACAAAGTTGTGCTGAGGTATTAAATGCAAGTCCTTTCTTTTTTTACAACCCATCACTTATACTAATTTTTTTTTACTATTATTATTATGTATGTATACCTTGTTTGTTTTGTACAAGTATGCACATACGTACTTGTGCTTATAAAAAAAATCCATTGGGTTTCATTGATTTTAAAACACAACGTAAATTGTTTGTTAAGTTTTACTTTGTTTAGTTTATTTATTTTTACTTTTATATTTTTATTAAAATTTATCTCATATTATTTTTCTATTTCTAGTTTAAATATTTATTGTTATCTTACTTTAATATTTATTGTCTTATATTATTTTATTTGCTCACACATTTTGTTTTAATGTTTAAATATAGCTGGTTTGTTTTGCAAGTTAATTCATATATATGTTTTGCTCCACTTCTTTGTCTTATTACTTTATAGTATGAATAACTTCTATGTTAACATGTTGTTAAAATTTATTTATGAGTTACTATATATATATATATATTTTTCTTAATTTATTTTATAACTCAAATATTTATTAGACCCTTCATCTAAGATTTAAATCCAAATCAAAATATATATATATATATACACACAAGATTTTATAATTTCAAATTGACTCATATATACCCAAATATACATATATATATATACATTCACATACATACATATATATACCATAATTAAAAATTTAAATGATTTATATAGAATATATTTGAACTCGGGGAAACTCACATCACTAAATCGATTAATTTCACCGTTTTCTTCAAAAATAGATTTTAATTATCATTTTAAATTTATATAAAAATCGGGGTCGTTACAGACTTCCCCCCTTAAAAGAATTTCGTCCTCGAAATTCGCAAGCACGAAAACAACACAGAGATAGACAGATTCGATCTCCTATAATTCCTCAAATACAAGATATGGATTCCAAATTCAAGTCGGAATATCCCAAAATATATACTAATTTGTCCCTCTTCGGACTTCAACCAACCCAATAAATTACAACAGAATTTCAAAATTTGGTTTAAACGAAATCGTTTTATCGATACAATTCAAATTATCCTTCATATTCTATTAGTCAATTTTAACTCAATTTAAAATTTCCAATTTATTCAAAATTTTAATTCTAAATTTCAAATTCATTAAAGTTTAAATCAGAAATTGATAAAGATAAGGATTTTCTATAACGAATCGTAGAGCCACATCATATCGAAACTTCTTCTGGAGCTGCCCCGAAGCAATCAAAAGAATTTAAAACGAATCAAAGAAAATTGATAAGAAAGTTGTTTCCACTGTCACAGGGTATTGACCATTTATAGTCGTATTTCCCTGTCCCTCTATCTCGTCCTCTTCTTGCACTCATACTCACTATCACTGGATAGTAAGAGAATTTACTGAGGCATTCAGACGAATATCTTAAAAATTACTCATTTTAGGGTTTACTTCACCCTATCTCTAATGAGTTACTTAATGTGTTACACTCCTGAGCTAAAGTTTCACCTTAGCTCTGATACCAAATGTAACGAGACGGATTTTGCCCGTTCAAAAATCGACATCCATACTTCATATCGTATTCGAATGCCATAGATTCGACCGTTCAAATCCGATTCGCCGGAGCTTATAACAATGATTAGATCAAAAGATGGGAATTTATTTGCAACCTGAACTGGGAGAAACAAGAACAGAGATGTTTTCCAGATCACTAAATATGCAGGCATCCCATATACACAGAATTTTATAAATATGTGTACATATAAACATATTCATTTCAGACATAAGCAATATATATGTGAATCTACTTAAGCATCATTAAATCTAAGTTACTCACAGCATCAATAAACAACAAAATAGAGTATGTTTAGGTAGGAGTTTACTCACAGATTCAAGAGAATGAACAAAGCTTGCAGTTTTGAAACAGACTTGCATTTTCAAGCTGAAGCTTTTAATTTGATCCTCTGGTTTGAAGTTGTTTGAATTATTGTTGTTGCTTAAATTGAAGTTTTGTTTCAGTTTCTAAGATGGTATTCATTTCAGTTTTACACAGCAAAGAATGAACGAACTAAAAAGAAGAAATTGAGTGATATATAGAAGATGTATGCAGGCTTGCATTTCTTTGCTGGTACAAGTGATACCATATCTTGTACAGGGTGTTTATATTATTTATTAAAATAGGCATGGCTGCTAAAGAATGGAAGCATTTAATGCTTTATCCTTTATGTTTTCATGCATATCTTATTTTGTATGTGTTAAATCTTTTTACCTGTTCCTGTATATATCCTACAGGCAACACTTTTTTTTCTTTGCCTGATTTTTCTTTTACATACTTCTTGTTTTCAGCTGAAAACATTTGATAATATTTTGAATAACTTGTTTATGCTAGCATTAAATGTTTTGGTACTTGAATGTATATATTTTGTAACTCTTGTTGACTTCGGCTGATATGTCCTTGCTTCTTTTATCTCAAGCCTGCATACTTACTTTATTTGCATTACATTTGTTTATTGATAAGGCTTCAACATATTTCGGCTGAGATGATACAAAGTTGTGCTGAGGTATTAAATGCAAGTCCTTTCTTTTTTTACAACCCATCACTTATACTAATTTTTATTTTATTTTATTATTATTATGTATGTATACCTTGTTTGTTTTGTACAAGTATGCACATATGTACTTGTGCTTATAAAAAAATCCATTGGGTTTCATTGATTTTAAAACACAACGTAAATTGTTTGTTAAGTTTTACTTTGTTTAGTTTATTTATTTTTACTTTTATATTTTTATTAAAATTTATCTCATATTATTTTTCTATTTCTAGTTTAAATATTTATTGTTATCTTACTTTAATATTTATTGTCTTATATTATTTTATTTGCTCACACATTTTGTTTTAATGTTTGAATATAGCTGGTTTGTTTTGCAAGTTAATTCATATATATGTTTTTCTCCACTGCTTTGTCTTATTACTTTATAGTATGAATAACTTCTATGTTAACATGTTGTTAAAATTTATTTATGAGTTACTATATATATATATATATATATATATATATTTCTTAATTTATTTTATAACTCAAATATTTATTAAACCCTTCATCTAAGATTTAAATCCAAATCAAAATATATATATACACACACAAGATTTTATAATTTCAAATTGACTCATATATACCCAAATATACATATATATATATATACATATTCACATATATACATATATATACCATAATTAAAAATTTAAATGATTTATATAGAATATATTTGAACTCGGGGAAACTCACATCACTAAATCGATTAATTTCACCGTTTTCTTCAAAAATAGATTTTAATTATCATTTTAAATTTATATAAAAATCCGGGGTCGTTACACCGGGGTTGTAGTGGTTTTGGTGGTCGAGATAGCTTGGACGAGTAGTTTTCTGGCGATCGTTTATTTTCCAGGTTTGACTGGATTGTTCGATTTCAATCGAAGGCTGAAATCTGTTATTTGGTGATGGAATGTGGTTGCAGCGTCGAAGGTCGACATTCCAGAAGGATGATCAATGGCTGGCGGTGGCTCTGGCGAAGCTGTATGTGCACAGTGACTTGTTTGTGTCAGTGAGTTGGTGTGGGAAGTGACTCAAGGGTGAGCTCGAGTATTTACGGTGAGTGACTCGAGTAAAAACTCGAGTAATCGAGAGTGATATTTTTTGTAGATCCAGGTTTTAAATTAAAAACTAAACTAAACGAAAACGGAATTGGTGAATGGAAGGTAACTCGGGTTAGCCCCGAGTAAATCTTGGGATTAACCCGAAGCAAGTCTTGAGCAGAGTATTAAAAGATTTTAGAACAAAGTTTTGAAAAAATTTAAAATACACTTTAGTTTAAACCTTATTAGATAAATTACTTTATAAAATAATTGTTTTTCCTTGACCATTGATTGAGAAGTTGAAATTTGTTTTGATTTAAATTTTGTTAAGTAAATTTTAAAGTTATTTTAAACTTAGATTTGGAATGAGATTTTAAAGCAAGTTATTTGGGTTTAAATTGAAATAGTTTTTAACGGTTATTGGATAAATGTTTAAAGTTATTTAAACTTAGTTTTAAATTGAATTATTAAGTTAAAGGATTATTTTATTTCAAACTTAATTAAAATGATTTAATTTGGTTAAGTTAATTATTATGTTAAAATGTTAGGGGTAATCAAGATATTAATAAGATAATGTTGTCTTAAGTTAATGAATTTGTAAATTAATTAAAGAGGAGCACTTGATGATGGATTATGCATACTTGCTTGATGAATAAATAAGTGTAATTACTTAGTGAAGTAATGGATGAATAAATTACTGTTGTAATTAATATAAGGAAATTTTACTTAATGGAAGGCAATTAAGGGTGAATTACTTAGGAGAAGTAATTAAGGATTTATTACTTGGTGTAATTAATTAAAGAATAATTACTTTATGTAATTAAAGATAATTAATCAAGGATGACTAATTAAAATAGGTAATTAAAGGATGATTAATTAATTTATTTGTAATTAATTAATGTCTAATAAGCGGGATTAAGGGTGATTGAAGTAATTAGTTTAATTTGTTCAAATTAATTAGAATGGTATGATTAATTTATCTTGCTTATGAATAATTGAATTATATTGTATGCCATAGATTGATTGATATCTCAGATATGTGATTTGTGATGCTATATGATATGTTGGGTTTAAACTGAGATAATGTGGTTATCATCGATGATGAGTTAATATGTATGGGTGACACCCTGTATTTGAAGTTTGAACTGTGTTCCATTTGAATAATTTGGGTTAAAATGACATTGGATTCGAAGAGACCGGAGTCGGGTATTAGTAAATACCCGAAACCACTTCGATTCTTTATAAATTGATATGTGAAATTAATAGATTGGAATGGAATGACTTAAGTGAATTGGACCATTTGATCTAAGTTTTGGTATTCAGAAATTGATATGATGTAAGTGATGTCTATAACGACTTGTGAAGTTGTAAATTGATACAAGTTACCCAGGTTATATAGGTTGTATGTTTTTGAATTAATATTAGATGGGTTTACTCACGCTGGTTTCCAGCCTGACCCGGGTGTTACTCTGATGTAATGCTTGGGTCAGACCGAGTATTACTGATTTTCAGGTAAGGACGTTCTGGAGCTAAGGAGGCGAGCTGGAGGGCAGGAACGTATGGAGTGTTTCCCGCTGTGATATGTTGATGTATAACTAGGACATGTTGTTTTAAACTGTCCAGTGTTGAGAAAATGCTGTAACTATCATATATAAAAATGTGAATGTACTGATATAGTTCTTCTCTGTAAACTGTTATTTTATTTGATATTATATTTTGTCCGCTGCGAATGTGAGATGTTGGTGTTTCTGTTCTTCTTTTCTTCTTTCTCTTTTCTTCTTTTTCTAACTATCTGGAATTTTTGGGTTTGAAATTTCCGGGTCGTTACAAATGGATGACCCCATTCAGGCAATACTTGCTACACGGGGTCTTGCCCGAAAGAAAGAGCCAAAGACGACAAGTCATTCGTAAGGCTTCGCGATATGTAATGCAGAACGGAATAATCTATCGAAGGAGATTCTCGGCCCCTTACTCCGGTGCATTGCCCAAGATGAGATAAAACGAGTCCCGAAGGAAGTCCATGAATGAGAATGTGGTGACCATACTGAGGGGCAGACGTTAGCAAAGAAACTCCTCCGCTACGGATACTATTGGCCGACTGTAAGGCGGGATGCTGCAAACTACGTTAGAAGATGTGACAAATCCTAGAAGTATGCAAAAATCCGAGAGCTCCGCCAACGGAACTCACAAAAATGGTTAGTCGCTGGCTGTTTGCAATGTGGGGGATCGACATAATCGATTCTTTAACCATATCTAAAGGTGGTGCGAAATACGCGATAGTCGCGGTTGATTACTTTACCCAGTGGGCAGACGCAGAGCCTTTAGCCACGATCACCACCAAGAAGGTCATTAATTTCGTTGTGCAAAACAATATATGCCGTTTTGGCCTTCCTTGGACTATCATTACAGACAACGGAACTCAATTCAAGCAAAGAGTTCAAAGAATTTTGTCAAAAGTATGGCATTGAAAAAAGGTTTGTAGCAGTTGCTCATCCGAAAGCTAATGGACAAGTGGAACAGGTGAACAAAATAATCAAGTCCATATTGCAAAAGCGTTTGGAAAAGGCTATAGGCAAGTGGGTGGATGAACTTCCAACAACACTTTGGGCTTATAGAATTACCCATAAATGTGCTACTGGCCACACTCCATTTCATATTGGTATATGGTACGGAAGCTGTTATACCCATGGAACTTGAAGTTCGATCACATCGGGTAACTCATTACGACCCCAAGACTAATCGGGATCTTTTATAGAATCACTGGACTTCATTGATGAAAAACGTGATGAAGCTGATTTAAGAACGGTCGTATATAGACACCAAGTCGCTCGATATTATAGTGAAAAAGTCCATCCGAGAGTCTTTAATGTGGGCGGCCTCATTTTGAAACGGGTTTTCCTGGTTCCATCGCATCTGAATCCCACATGGGAGGGTCCATACGTCATTGAATGGAGGCTTGGAGAGGGAACTTTCAAGCTAGCGACCATTGATGGCATGACACTCCCCCGAGCATGGAATAGTGAGCATCTGCGGCATTATTATCCTAAGTCTATTCTTTTTCTATCTTTGTTGTGATTATTTTCAGTATGTTTTTATTTCATTGATTCTTAGTTTTCAGCATGTAATAATACAATTTAGCTTGTTTTCATTAATAAAGGCTTGAATCCATCTTTTCTATGAATTATTGATGTTTCCGTGTATAATAATTCTATGGAAAAAACTAGAGTTACATTATTCTGTCTGATGTACGAACATGCATAAACGACTCAAAATCTCCAAGTCCCCAGAGTGTGGACTGGAGTACTCTAAGTCCCCAGAGTGCGGACTAGAGTATAAACGACTTGAGATCTCCAAGTCCCTAGAGTGCGTACTGGAGTACTCTGAGTCCCCAGAGTGCAAGCTAGAGTATAAACGACTAAAAATCTCCAAGACTCCAGAGTGCGGACTGGAGTACTCTGAGTCCCCAGAGTGTGGAGTAGAATATAAACGACTTGAAATCTCCAAGTCCCCAAAGTGCGGATTGGGGTACTCTGAGTCCCCAGAGTGCGAACTAAAGTATAAACGACCGACTGGAGTACTCTGAGTCCCCAGAGTGCGGACTAGAGTACAAACGACTTATGGAATGGAGTACTATGAGTCCCAGAGTTCGGACTAGAGTATAAATGACTTGAATCTCCAAGTGCCCAGTGTGCGGACTGTAGTACTCTAAGTCCCCAAAGTATGGACTAGATTATAAACCACTTGAAATCTCCAAGTCCCCAAAGTGCGGACTGGAGTACTCTGAGTCCTCAGAGTACAGACTAGAATTTAAACGACTTAAAATCTCCAAGTCCCCTGAGTGCGGGCTGGAGTACTCTGAGTCCCCTAAGTGCAGACTAGACTATAAACGACTTTAATTCTCCCAGTCCCCTGAGTGCGGACTGGAGTACTCTAAGTCCTCTGAGTGTGTACTAGAGTATAAACGACTTAAAACCTCCAAGTCCCCTAAGCGTAGACTGGAATACTTTGAGTCCCTTGAATGCGGACTAGAGTGTAAACGACATAAAATCTCCAAGTCTCCTGAGTGCAGACTGGAGTACTCCAAGTCCTATGAATGAGGACCAAAAATATTCTAGGTACCTATAGCATAAAACAGAGTACTTACGATTTCCAAAAAATCTCTGAATAATACGAAAATGAATTGGGAGTTTACGTAACTCGTAAGAGCTTGGGTTTCGACCACAGTTATACAGTAAGCTAGACAATAAAAGTCATTTGAAAGACAAAGAAGCTAAACTTTATTTATCAATCCAAAATGAGGCCTACTACAACTCCTCCAAAATTCAGAGTCAAAAGTCTATCTACATTGACTATGAAAATAAATAAAAAATAATTAAATAATCTAAGCCAACTCTCATTGAACGACTATAACAGCTACTTGCTTGGTTTCTTTGGTTTCTTTTCCTCCTTCGATTTCTCATATGACTCCTACCCCTCGTGTTTTCATTTGGACGTTTTGCTTGATGGGGAAGTAACATCCGAGAGAGGACGAGGGACTTCTAGTGGCCTGGACCCACCAGGGAGGATGACCTTCAAAGGCATGTTCAAAGGATCGTCTAGATCCATAACTCGAGGCTCGACTTTGATTTCAACTTTCTTTTTCTTCTCCTATGCAATTTGTTCCATCATGCTCATTTTTGAAGTGTGTCCAGAGGCGCCCGTAATCTCAATTTCATAATTTTCTTCAACGGGTGATGAAGTTTCAGACTTGACCTCATCAAGTGCCCCCAACCACTTGAACATCAGGACCAGGGGTCTCTCCCACTTGGACAGCCTCGCTCGCCTTGTCCTCCTTGGCGTCATCGCTACTTGGAGTGAGTTCGGGGTCAAAGCGGCCTACACAAAATCACATGAGACAAATGTCAGAATACAATAACCTCTTGCCGAAAACAACGGATCTTTGAACTTTAAGAAGAAGAGCTATTTACTGGTTTCTTGCTGACTCTCAACCATCCGAGAAGTCTCACCCTCTGGAATGAGAGATAGAACATGAATGTCGAGGCCAGGGTCTTCCGGGTCATAACCAACGTGTTGCTCGAACGACTCAAGTACTGGCCAACCAGCCGGTTGAGGAGGAGAAGGAACTAGGGATTCAGCTCCAGACGGATCGGCAATTTCATCCTTTCCTTTTGACGAGGAAGAACCTTTGCAATAGGGAGCCTTCACTGCAGACTGGTCTGAAGGCTCATTTCCCCTAAGAAATTCCTTTACTAAAGCCTCCTCATCAACCTCCTCAGTGCCGGTCTCAACCCTTCTGATCTTTATCAAAGTTTCCCATGCCTCGGCTAGAGATTCGAGGTAACCCTTGCCTAGATAAGTTAAGTCTCGATGCATGAGGACGCAGGCATTGTATTCTGCAATAAGCGGATCGAACAGGCATTTAATCTCCTCATTGCCATCCTCCGTAGCCGCCTCAAGGCGAGAGTCAATCTCCACGGAAGCTATTCTTTTTCCCTCTTCACAGGTTCATCCTTCAGCATCCCGACCTTAGAGAGCTCGTCATCGAGCTTTACTTTCAGGAGTCGCATAGCAACAATATCATAGCAATATCATTATGATTCTTCCTGAGCAGCCGTTTTTTCCTCTCTCTCTCTGCGGAGTAGAACTTTTAACTCTTTGACTCGCAGGGCGAATGCATCCCTCTCCTTCTGAATGGAAACTTTCTCTATAGCTAAGGCCCCGCAGCATTGGACCGCTTCGTCAATTTCTTTCTTATGTGACGACTCCAGATGATTAATGGCCTCCGTTGTGTCTTCAGCGCTTTTTTGTGTAGCTTTGAGCTAAGACTTGTATGAAGAGAGCTCTTCGTCTCGAGCTTTAATAATGTCTTTATCGTGAATAATTTTGAGCTTCGGGCGATCAATTTCGTGTTGACGTTCAGTAGAGACTTCTGGGACTTTTTCAGCTAAGTGGACAAACGCGTCATGCTGAACGTAGACTTCGCTAGTACAAGCAATAGCGCTTTGTTTGACATGTCCTAGAATGTGATGAATCGCCGGGATAAATTTCAAGCCATCAAAGCATATTCTTGGGAATGTGGCCTTAACCTCAGCAAGCAGTTCTGCTACCGATGGATCAGATACAGGAGCGGGAGGAGTCTGCCTGGAGACTACAGGTGTTTTGTGGCGATCCCGGGATTGCCTGGTACTGCATGAACTGGAGTGTTGATCTTGATGGGCCTCAGGCTGGGACCCCTTGTGCACGGACTTCTTCTTTCTTTTGTTCGATTGAGAAGGAGGATCACGAGAGTAGGAGGACTAGCTATAGGTTTTTCTTCGATAGGATGATTCTCGGTGGCGGTAGTCTCGATCGCCGATGTCATCTCTATCTTGGCATTTGCCAAAACCAGAACCCTGGCTAGAATGATGAAAAATAGATGACCCGCGAAGATATTCGAGTCTGTGAGTACGTCCCATGTCACCTGCGCCAAAGTTGGATAACGATAAGTTAGCAAAAGAGTAGAGCGATGGCTAAAATTGAAGTGCAAGGTGAAATGCGCGTGTCCATGGGTGTCCTAATGTTTCCCCCAACAGACCAGTTTCTTTATCTCTACTTATAGGAGTTTTTTCTCCCTGAAGATGGGCTTGAACGCCTGCATTGCCTCTTGTGGTTGAATGAAGTTTAAGGGCTTCCGGATCATTGAAGCCATACACTAGTACAAAACAGATCAGTTGCTTCGCCTCATTTGTGTCGGTTGTCCATAAAACCGACACAAATAGTGTAATTTGTGTCGGTTGTTCATTAACAACCGAAACCATTGACTATTGGGGTAAGAAGAAAATGTTAAAAATGTAATTTGTATCTATTGTTCTTAAGAAATCGACACAGTTGAAGGGAAGCAATAGATCTACTCGTGTCGGTTGTTTGAACTACCGACATAATTAAATACAATAGCATCGGTTGTCCAAAAACCAACACAATAGGCACACAACTTTTCCCCCCAAATCCATTTCAACCGCCCCATCTTTTCCCGCAAACCATAAATTTTAGAGGAAAAATTTAGCCATCACGTACCCGACCCGTCTCCTTTTTTCTTCTTCGTAAAATAGAAAAAAAAAGAGATTGCGCTGCGATTTCGTCTGCTTCGATCAAGATTTTCGATCTTTTAGGTATGCCTTATTGAATTATTGAAGACTTTGGTTTTTTCGATTTGCGATTTTGGGTTTTTTTGATTTGCGATTTTGGGTTTTTCGGTTGAATTTATGAATTATTGAATTATTGAAGACTTCTGATTATGGAAAAAACGAACAAGTGCAAACTTGCTAGGATTACATAGTAACTTAAGATGTTAAAGGATTGATAATTTTAGAAAATCATGCCATTCTTTTCTATGAATAATTGTGTATTTACTGAAATGTATGTATGTGTGTATATATCATAATATATTTTTTCATTTTAAGCTGAATTGCTTCAATGTAATGATTACAACATTATCACATGAGCACGATTGGTAAGAATACAAGGATTCTAATTTAAACAGTGGATGATGGTTTTAAAATTCTTATAAATTATTGTCCAAATTATAAATATTTAGTCTTCAATATAGTTTAAGAAATTCAAGAGTTAAGGATATTCAACAAAGGTTCATATATGATTACGCAAATTTATACAAATTTGAATATAAAAATATGGAGAAACTAAGAAAATATTTCAAAATTCTTAAATTTAATAAGATACATGCAAAACTTTTATTAATTCATTATAGTTTAATACTTAATCAAGTAATATACATATTAGTTATCTGTATTTTTGGAATGCTTTGCATGTAGACATGTCTATAGTTGATCAAGTTTTGGCATAGAGCAAAAACACCTCATTTTTGTTTCAACTGACATGTTTTAAAATATATTATTTAGCATGATTAATAGATAACAATGAGATTCAACCTCTAAATTGTTGATGGTATAAAAATGTGCCGCTATTCCATGTAAGACATTTATACACTACTAAAATTCTACGCTTTAAGATATTAGGTAAATTTAGTGGTATTTTGTTCCCATTCTTTTCGTCTGATCTTTAGATCAGAAAAGCAATTTTGTTCATCCTTAAGAAAGAAACTAGCCTTAGAAGTCGATGTTGTATTTGTTCATAGATAATAGACGAATGTGGAATAATTTTATATGCTTAAAATTCGTCATGTTAATTATAAGCACTAAGAAATTTATTTAATCAAACTAACCATTTAGAAGGTTTTGCTTTCAAAAACCAACAGGGTTTTAAAAAAAGTCTAGTTAAATCTCTCAAATACTAATTTAGTTATTCTCTGCCGAATGCTTTCTTAAAGCATTACAATCTGATTTTTAACTAAAATCAATGAAATCAATTTTTTTTCCCTATGAAATTATATAACCATATATTTTAACTCTAAGAGTCGCTTATTTGAAAAGTGTTTTGGCTATTCATTCATATGTGTGGTGATGGTGAAAGGTGAGGTTTGGAAGTATGGTTAGGTTGCTGGTGGTGATTGAGGAATGCAGTGGTATTGGAATTGGAGGAAATGTGCAGTGGGTATTGGAGGAGGTATATGGCAGGCAATGCACCGAGGAGCCCAGTGGGATGGTAGATGGCAGGTGATATGCTTGGTTGAATGGTATTGTTGTGTTGATAAAAGCTGAAGTGTGGCAGGGGTAATGATGGACATTGGAGGGTGATGTGGTTGGAAGTGAGGTGTGTAGTGTTTGTGTTGATGTTGCAGGCAGGTTGGCGACTGGATGGTTGGTTGTGTTTGTGTAGGCAGGGAAATGAAGCAGTAATGTTTGTGTATAGGTGCAGTAAATGGATGGTTTTTGTTGATGGCAGAGGGTTTTTTGAAGTTGGAATTGATGTTGTATTGGTTGTGGAGTTGCTGTTACAGGCTAGAGATGGTTGTTGTGAGGCAGAGAGAAATGAATGATGGAGTAGCAGTTTGGATATTGCAGCAAGAAATGAAGTTATTGATGGAGGCTGAAGACAAGTTTGGGGGGATGGTGATGTTTGCAGTGCACAGTTTTGTAACACAGTAAAATGGAACTGTTTTGTTAAAAAAAGTTGTAAAATCAAAATAGAAAATGTAAATGTAATGAACATAATGAAATATATTTTTTTGAAATTGTGTATGTTTTTTTTTAAAATAGATCTGCAAAAGCAATTAGGAAAGCAGCAAGCACACAATCAAAATGAAAACAAAAATTACACACAAACACATAACAATATTATATTCACATTCCTATGTTTTTTTAGGTATTTATTTATAATTATTTTACTTCTTGTTCACACTTGAAAAGCAACATATATAAGGTCTAACCGGTCGATCTATAGGAATGTCGACAGTCGACTAGTGGATGGCTCTGCATTTTTAAATAAGGAAACAATGTTCAAAATTTTAAGCCATCGCTCCTCTAAATTTTAACTCTTCCGAACAATTTTTTAACTTTTCACGGTAACCCTACATTACTATACATGCTATATCCATTTCCGAACCATCTATAGTTGATTATTTTAAACACTCTCTTTCTCTCTCTCTCTCGGTCTCTAAAATGGCTTCTATAAAAAATCTAGCTATTGATCGTTGCTTACTCATTCGTACACTCTAATTTATAATCAATTATCCATCAAGCAATGCACTTGCAAGAACATAAATTCTAACTTCAATATCTAAGTTTATATGATCTGATGTTGAGGAATAATTGAAATATCCAAATAAACATAAGAAACACTTATGATTTTTTTTGCTTATGTAGTGTGTCTCTAGCAATTTCACATGGATTGTAATTGGATGTATAACGTGAAACGTAGTGATGATGAGTTCTTGAACAAAATGGAAGGATTCATCAAGTGTGCGTTGAATGATCAAATAACAAGAAGAGAAGAAACAATTTTTTGTCCTTGTAGACGTTGCCATAATAGGAGGAGATTTCGTAATGTAGATCAGACCAGGGATCACATAATTCGGTATGGGTTCAAGCAAAATTATACACAGTGGATATGGCATGGTGAAAGCACACTTAGTACACCTAGTTCTAGTAATCATTACGCTGATGAGGATGACCAGGAAGGTACCATGAATAACGAGGTAAATGATGAGACTGATGAGATCGACAATGTTAATGAGATGTTTGATGATGTTCAAGAACATTTGATGGAAGAGCCAAAATTGTACGAAAATATATTACTTGATACTGAGAAGCCTTTGTATTCTGGTTGTGCTAAGTTTACAATATTGTTTGCTGTGCTCAAGTTCAATTTAAAAGCAAAACACGGGTGGAGTGATATAAGTTTTACATCATTGTTGGAACTTTTGAAAGACATGCTACCGGAAGGTAACGAGCTTCCTACTTCTAATTACGAGGCAAAGAAAATTATGTGTCCAATTGGCATAGGATACAAAAAGATACATGCATGTCTAAATGATTGTATATTGTATCGAAATGAATATGAGAGCTTGCATGAGTGTCCTAAGTGTGGATTATCCCGTTACAAGTCGCGAGAAAATGTTCATAATGACCCAGATAAGAAATGGCCTCCAGCAAAGGTTTTATGGTATTTGCCCATTATACCAAGGTTTAAACGTTTATTTGCAAATAAAGAAAATGCAAAAAACTTAAGATGGCATGCAGATATGAGGAAGGATGATGGATTACTAAGGCATCCAGGCGATTCTCCGCAGTGGAGAAATATCGATACCATGTATTCTAGTTTCGGCGAAGAAATAAGAAATCTCAGACTTGGTCTTTGCACAGATGGCATAAATCCATTTGGCAATCTTAGCAGTCAACATAGTACTTGGCCGGTTCTTTTGGTGATTTACAACCTTCCACCTTACTTGAGTATGAAGCACAAGTATATTATGTTGTCTCTTATGATTTCGGGACCACGACAACCGGGAAATGACATCGATGTTTATCTAGCTCCTCTTATTGATGATCTAAAACTTTTGTGGGATAAAGGGGTGCGCGTATTTGATGCATATAGTAGAAGTGAATTTACATTATGCGCCATGCTTTTTTGTACCATAAATGATTTTCCCGCATATGGTAACTTGTCTGGATATAGTACAAAAGGTGCTAGAGCATGCCTAATTTGTCAAGACGACATGGCTGTTTTGCGCTTGCATTTTTGCAAGAAAAATGTGTATATGCATCATCGTAGATTTCTCTCTCTCAATCATCCGTATCGTAAAAAGAAGAAACCTTTCAATGGGGAGATAGAAAGCGGAGTTGCTCGTTTGTCATTAACAGGAATTGATGTATATGAACGGATCAAGGATATTGAAAATGTATTTGGCAAAGACTTTCCTCTTCAAGAAGGCATGTGGAAGAAAAAATCTATATTTTGGGAACTTCCATATTGGAAACATTTACAAGTTAGGCATTGTCTAGATGTAATGCATATAGAAAAAAATGTTTATGACAGTATCATTGGAACACTCTTGAATATACCTGGTAAGACAAAAGATGGTGAGAAAGCTAGACAAGATATGTTGAAAATGGGTATTCGAAAGGAGTTAGCACCAGTGGAGAAAGGTAAACGTATCTATTTACCTCCTGCATGTTATACATTGTCCAAAAAAGAGAAAACTAGTTTATGCGAGTGTTTTCATGGTGTCAAGGTTCCATCAGGTTATTCTTCGAACATTAGCAGCCGTGTATCAATGAAGGATTTGAAATTGACGGGCATGAAGTCCCATGACTGTCATGTGTTAATGCAACATTTGTTGCCTGTAGCTATTTGAGGTATATTGCCTAAACATGTTAGACATGTTATTACAAAGCTTTGTATTTTTTTTAATGCAATTTGTAGTATGGTGATTTATCCTGATATGTTGGATGATCAACAAGCCGATGTTATTGTTACCTTGTGTCAATTTGAGATGTGTTAACGCTAGAAAATAAACGCTAACACCCCGGTGTATAGATGGAAATTGTGAAAGCACCACCCGTTGGTACGGGAACAAAGTATATGCAAAGAAATCACAGGAAAGCTATAAAAGACACAGTATTTATAGTGGTTCGGCTTAGGATCAAGCCTACGTCCACTTTAAAGCTCTTTATTGCTGATTTAGTTACAATTCTTTACAATCAACTCTGATTACAACACACTTAGACAAATATCTCAAACCCCGATGTAGAAGAATCCTTCGAATGCATGATGAATGAGTTATTTTTCTTCTTGAGATTTGTCGAAATGTCTTTGGTGATTGGAGTGATAGAAGTGTTGTTTGAGTGTTGCTTGAAGTCGAGATAACAGCAGAGTAATGGCGCCTAGGAAGTCAGTCCCCCCCCCAAAAGTCCCCCAAATGTTGAATATGGCCATGTATTTATAGGCAAAATGTTAGGCTGAAACTGTCAAGTCATGAGTCGTGACCGACTCATGATGAGTCGTGACCGACTCATGATGAGTCGTGAGTCATCTACGAGTCACCCCTTTGCAGCATGACTCTGAACTTGCCTCTGAGTCTTGTGTCGTGCGTCGACTTATCTTTTGAGTCGTAAACCTCCCTGAGTCGTGCCATCCTTAACTCATAGAATCTCCTTAACTCGCCAGGTTCCTTAGGTCGTAGGTTTCTTGAGTCGTTAGCCTGTTGAGTCGGTAAGACCTTAAGTGGATGAGTCGTGATCAGATGAGTCGGTCTTTGATGAGTCGGAGCCAGGTCAAATGAGTCGGTACTTTCCCTAAGTCGTCCTTTCAATGAGTCGCTAATGCTTTAACTTATTAGGCTCCTTAAGTCGTGAGTCGCTGAGTTTAGAAACTCCCATGAGTCGCATAATAGTTGAGTCGGGGATTCTTTGAGTCGGTCCTTTCCTTAAGTTGTGAGGTCTCCTAAGTCGTTAGGCACCTTAAGTCGTAGGTCGTTTCAAGTCTTAACCCGTTGACGCCTCTAACTCGTAGGCCTTTTAGCTCGTATGCTAGAACGGGGTTAACATTTGCCCCTCGAAGCACACGCTTAAGTCGTAAGTCGTGTGCTTCGACTCATCATGACCCGTGCCGAATCGAGTCCCAACATTTCCAGGTATAAAAATGCTTGAGTCGCTTCTCCTCTTTCTCACTTCTTATTACTTATCCCAGAGCCGCATCTGCCATTAGAGACCTTTCAACCTTTCGAAGGCGAATCCAAGTTAATTGATCATCAATCCATCCTTTCCACTACATTGCGTAAGTGATTTCGAACTTCAATCCAACAACGTCCATTGCTAGGGCACAAATTTTCGCTTCCTGTTCCCAAATCACCGCCGCATGTCTCACTTGGGCTTTGATTTGAGTTGTGAACGATTCTGATCATTGTTGGCTACGTTGTTGTTGTGATCCTCTAGATTATAGCATCGCGTTTGATTCGCCGTACACTTGAAGCGATTCGAATTGGTTTTTTGGGTGCTTTCTGATGATGTGAGGAGAAGATGATGAATTACAATGTCTTGATTTGACTGGCCCGTGGGTTCGGAGGAGATGAGGAAGTTCTTAACGGGTTAACGGGTTAGAAAGGGGTTGATTGGTTGAGGAAACGACTTAGGATCTCACGACTTAGTTGGTTTTGCTTTTCGGCCACTGATTCTGAAATACCTTGCAATCACAACCGTACACGACTTAATGCTTTTAGCCATAAACCACAAACGACTCAAGCTATAAGTCGTGAACGACTTAAGCCATAAGCCGTGCACGACTCAGTACTTGCTACTTTCCCGTGACTTATCCCTTAAACCGTGCACGACTTAAACTATAAGCCGTGTACGACTCAGTGGCTTCCATGCGACCCAGTAGCCTTTACTATCGACTTTAATCCGACTTAGCAAATTTTACGACAAAATCCATGAGTCGTGACCGGGTTAGAACTTAGAAGGTTTCTTATTGCTTTGATCTGGAGCCTTCCTCCTGTTCTTTGACTTACGACTCATAGTGCTGCCGATTTATAACATCAGCGGTTTAGAGTTGGAGTAACCTAACTTAACTCGCCTCACTTTCCTTAGGTCGTAGTCGAGCCACCTAAATAGCCAACGACTTAGCTTAACCCGTACAAAGAATCCTTGAGTCGTTTTCGACTTAGTACTTGTAAATTTTGTTTGAACTCCGAATTATTGCATGGACTCTGAACTGCTATACTGCTGCATTCTTTTACTGATTACTTCAACTTGTAAGCTAATAATCTGTTAATACAACATTCACAGAAAACTGGGACGAATATACTGTCATTGATTGTCCACATCGAGCGACAGATTAGTTAATGATATATAATTAACTTAAATAAATCGTGTGAATGAAGTGCTACCAATTTCAAGTGGAATATTAAAGCAGCACTGGATTAGTCAATTGAAACTGACCAGCCCGCATTAATATTGTGCTTGAGCTTTAAATAACAAGTTCCGAAATTACCATAGTCAATCAATCGTCAACCAGTTTAATTCCAGTTATCTTTACTTGTTATTATTATTATTTTATTAGCTTTGCACGACACTTCACACTTTTTAGGAAACGTGCACCTTCGCATTTGAACATCCAGTTGCTTGTGTAGAATGACCTCTCATCAAGAAGAGCCGATGGGTCAGGCTGAAGATGTCTTTCCAGTAGCCATCCCTATAGACAACCCTCCGGAGAGAACACCCACAACTTTGAATCAGCGGGTGTTTAACCAACTGCGCATTCGGTTTGGCATTGATGATGCTGACACCTTATTTCCGGGGCCAAATGACACTGCTGACAATCCTCCCTACAGCTTTGTTGCAGTCAATCGCCAAATGTGCTTAAGTGGGCCGATTCCCCCTTTTAACGGCTTTCTCCAACAGCTTCTGCTTCGGTTGTCTATCTCTCCATTCCAATTACACCCCAATGGCTATGCCATTTTGATGGGGTTATGTGTTCTATTCAGGAGAGTTTTGGATCGGTTACCAAGCTTCGAGGAGATCTGCTATTTTTGCTCATTCACGAAAACTAAAGACCATCCCTCCATTGTGGTTGTAAGAAGCGCTCGAAATCGCAAACTTATTACTGATCTCTCCGAAAGCGCTCACGGATTTTTGAATCAGTTTTTCTTCGTTCGCTGCCCTCCAGGGTTTTATGCCATCTGGAGAGTGGGAAGTAAGATTTCCTGTCTCTACTTTTTCCGTTTTGAAACTTTCTCGAGATCTGAACTCTCAGCTGCTAATTTCATTCTTTCTCTGTTTTTAGCACTACCACCCCCTGCTAGGGACCCAAGTCTCAAGCAAATTTTTGAAAGATTAAGTGCCGTGCCGGTAGAAGAGAGGAGCATAAAGTTTCTGCTAAACGATGAACTTTTACATCAATACGGACTCCTCCATCTCTCTCGCTTTACTCGGCCTCGTGAAGCTCCAACGGAGGTTCCTGACTCTCCGGTGAAAACTCCTGATCTTCCGATCTCCACTAAAGAGCACATACGAGGAGAAATTTCTGCAGAAACCTTATTAGTAAAGTGCTCTACTCCCAGAGACGATACGGGACCCTCCGAAAAGCCCGCACTTGCTCCCATTATTGAAGAAGAAGAGGAGCCCCTTTCCCAAACCAGGGAGAGTGCTGACAAAGGAGATGATGGAGGGAATCAGGTTGGGCATGCCGGTGATGACGTCTTTGGGGATTTAAGCGACATAATTATTACTTCCCAAGAGCTCTTTAAAGAAGACCCTGCTCATGGTAAAGCTATACCTCCGACGATTGAAGCAACATCTGCCCTCCAACAGACTCTTACTCCTTCATCTCAAGAATTGTCATCAACAGTGAAATCTATCACTTCCCCCCAACAGAGGAGTGGTTCGTTAGTCCAACGCGAGTAGCTTGCACTTCACACACAACTAAGGATTTTCCAGCACATTTATGCACTTATCTTCTTATACTTTAGAGATTTCTAAAGCTTATCTTTTCTTATTTCAGATTCTTCAATGACACGCGGCGGATCGTATTATCAGGATTTCCAACGCTACGGGGGGCGTGGTCAATATGATTATCGGCGTTACTTTCCCTCTTATAGAGAGTCTGACGAAGAGAGGGCTGCTCGAAAGGCTCGTGAAAGGAGGGATGCAGAAGAGCGTCATGACAGAAGGGATAGGGATGATTACCATGATTCTCTGCAAAGGAGTGACGACTCTCACAAAAGGAAATCTTACGACGACCGGGGAAAAGGTCATGTAACTGAAGATTCAGGCAAACGAGCTCGACATGGTGAGAGACATACTTCCACTATTCCCGAAAAGCCTACTGCCCCTGCCCCTCTTGACATTACTTCTGACTCTCCTGCTCTTGGGAAGGAGGACATCCAGACAATAATAAGTAGGCCTAAATTTCAAGTGGGACCGGGCCCAGCCACTTTACAAAGTCGTTTTCCGCAGTGGTGTTTAAAGGGTGTGAGGTTCGATCTCGACCTAGTCCCTATTGACAAGCCTGCTATGCTACGAAATCTTGACGCCGTTAAACTTGATATCGAGAGGATGTCAAACTGGCAGAAGCTTGTTGATGAGCTTCAACGAGTTAACCGTCCCAACTTAGAGGCTATGCTCACCATGGAAAACGATAAGGCTGAGTGGCAAAAGGTCCTTGAGCAGCATGATACTGAGATGAGAAGTATTACTTCCTACAACGAGGAGCTCGAAGCAAAGGTTGAGAAGTTGAAAGATGAGCTTGCTGCTTCCTCTACTTCATACTCTCAAAAAGAAGAAGTGCTTCTCAGACAAGTTAGAGATGCTCATGCCAGTCAGAGAGACGCTGAGGACAGGCTTGAAGTACAAAAAAGAATCAGTGACGGCTATGTCTCTGATATTGCTGAGCTTCGAAAGAAAAACAACTCCCAGGAGGCGGAGATACAAATGCTTAAGCTTCAGCTTGCCAGAACTGAAAGGGAGCGCGATGAGGCTGTTGCCGGCAAAATCGCAGCCGAAGAGTCTCATGAGGCGACCAAAAACAGCTTCGGCTCAACATTATTCGACTTCTACTTGCATAGCGTCTTGGGGCGTGGAAGCCTCGCCTTTCTTGGTCCCAAGTATGAGATCACTTTAGCTGAAGTGTGGGAGGCCGCCCTCGATATGCTTGGTGCTGAAGGTGCTGGTTATGACGAGCCAGCCCTGGAAAGGCATTATTTTGATGAAGACGCTCGCGCTGCTCTCGCCAGGGGAAAGGAACAACTTGCCAAACTAAGAACCGAAGTCACGGAAGGGGACCAGCTGGGGAAAACCACTTCAACTACTCTAGTCCAGCCACCTTCTTCGTCTGAAGTCGACATTATTGGTTCCAGTTCCCATCTCGCATCTCCCACCAAAGTTACCGCTGATATTACAAGCACACAAGGTGGAGACGAGGGTGAAGAGAGCGCTGATGCGCAAGCTTATGAAGTCGATATCAGGAAACCAGCTTCTCCAGGTAATTTCACTGTTAATCTTGCTACTGTCAATTCTGCTCAAGCTGGTTACTCGTTTATTTCTCATGAGTTTCACGAGCTCCTTGGCTATTTTCTCAACCTTGACGAGCCTTCATCTCCTCTCTTTACTGACTTCATTGGTGAACCCTCATCTCCTCTTTTTACTGACTTTAACCTTTTTTCTTCTGTAGAGAAAGTACCAAGCACTGCTCAAACTTCTACTCCTCCGGTCATCCTTCCTTCATCTCTTCAGGCGGTGCCTCCTTCTGCCTCGCAACCTGGATCACAGGAGGAACAAATAGAGGCTCTTCACGGCTTGGATGATCCCATCACTTCGCAAGAGCAGAAAGATGAGAGACCTGAGGGAGGTGACATTTCCCCGGAACGGACTCCTTCTGACGACGTTGTTCTATCAAAACTTGTCACTCCGGGGAGTGAGTCTTCCTCACAAAGGAGAGAGAAGCGTGGGACATCAAAAAGGAGGGGGAAGAAAATCACCGCCACTGAAGAGGAGCCGGAAGTTGAACCGGTTACACCTGCCTCTCCTACTTCCCTTATACCCACTGGCCGACCTGAAAAGCTGGTTATTCGACCGAGCAAAGGGTCCAAAGGAGGGAAGAAAAAGTGAAGATTTTAGTTTTTTGCCTTTTGTATGAACTGGCCGAGAGTTGTGCGGGTACCGGCGCCCGCTTTTATTTTGAAAACCTGTATCTCTAAGGAGGGATTTTTTCACGTTTCAACACTTGGAAGTTTTATTTCAATCTCGGTGAAACGTGTACCTCCAAAGAGTTATGCCTTAGAAATCCTTTTCACGTTTCAACACTTGGAAGTTTTATTTCAATCTCGGTGAAACGTGGGTTTCTGAAGAGGTCTTTCTTCTTAATTGTGTCCCCGGGAGGGGGTTGTACCTCTGAGGAGGGATTTCTCACGTTCCAACACTTGGAAGTTTTATTTCAATCTTGGTGAAACGTGTACCCCCAAAGAGTTGTGCCTTTGAAGAAAGCCTTTTTACGTTTCAACACTTGGAAGTTTTATTTCAATCTCGGTGAAACGTGTGCTTTCAAGAAGGTCTTTGTTTTTGCATTTCAACTTTGGTGAAGTGAAATTCCGAAGAGCGGTTGCTACACTTCAACTCCTGGCGAAATGTGCCTCCGAAGAGGGCTTTTATTTTGTTTACATTTCAACTCTGGTGAAGTGAAATCCCGAAGAGCGATTATAACACTTCAACTCCTGGTGAAATGGGCCTCCGAAGAGGGCTTTTATTTTGTTTACATTTCAACTCTGGTGAAGTGAAATCCCGAAGAGCGGTTATAACACTTCAGCTCCTGGTGAAATGGGCCTCCGAAGAGGGCTTTTATTTTGTTTACATTTCAACTCTGGTGAAGTGAAATCCCGAAGAGCGGTTATAACACTTCAACTCCTGGTGAAATGGGCCTCCGAAGAGGGCTTTTATTTTGTTTACATTTCAACTCTGGTGAAGTGAAATCCCGAAGAGCGGTTATAACACTTCAACTCCTGGTGAAATGTGCCTCAGAGAGGGTTTTCATCGCCTGGAAGTTACTCTCTCATGGTTGGAGGGTCATGACTCCTCCAATCTTTTTTGTTGAGTAGAGAACTTTCTTTTTTGTGGCGTATGACCCATTAGAGGTCTTTTATCCTCCGAAGAGTTGCGCCTCCGAAGAGGACTTGTGCCGCTGATGGTAGCTTTGGTTGTTCCTCTGTTCACTTGCTTATGCCTTTTCAGCGATCCTCTTTTTTTTTTTTTTCTTTTCAAGTTTTCATTCCCCTTTCTCTCACAAGTGGCTTGTTTAATCCAAGGAAGTGTACTTCATTGCCAGGAAAGTTCGTGAGAACGGGCACTAGCTTCCTAATTGGATGTTTGTTTGTTCAAACGATCTCAATTTATCAGCAAGGGCTCGTTTCTATCGAAATCATTAGCCGTTCAATTGAAGTATTTCCTATCTAGGATTTGAATTCGGGGTCTTTGTGACTTGAAATTTGTTTGTTGAATGATGGTGAGAATCGCTCAGTCTTATTATGCGCAAGTTTTATTTCCATGGTCTGCAAAAATTTAAATTGACATTTTAGCAATACATCTTATGTATTTTTATATCGAAAACAAAGCAAGCATATAATGATAATAAGGAACACAAGATTTATAGTGGTTCGGCCATGAAATTGGGCCTACATCCACTTTATATTTTTATTATTATTTACTTGCATCAGTTTCACAATTGCTTTCAATTACAAGAATCATACATCCATAATTCTTTTTACAATTTTTCAACAAAATTTTCAAGTAAAGTATGGACGCAAGTGGTTGCTGTTCCATGCCCTTGGAATTTGCTCTCCATCAACAGTGGTGAGCTTGAATGTGCCGTCAAGAAGCTTCTGACCTACTACATATGGTCCTTCCCAATTTGGCCCAAACACACCTGTCGCGGTCATAATTCTTTTCAGGACTAGATCTCCAATTTCAAAGCTGCGTTGACGAACTTTGGAATTGAAATGTCTGGCTATCCTTTGCTGATGAGCTGCAACTCTGAGGTTAGCTTCATCTCTTTTTTCATCAAGGAGATCCAGCGCTTCAAGTTGCAGCTTTTCATTTTCTGCTTGATTGAAATGGATTCTTCTGTGTGAAGGGACCTCTGTTTCAACCGGGATCATTGCTTCCGATCCGTATGCTAACGAAAAAGGAGTATGCCCAGTTGCAGTTTTGTGAGTAGTTCTGTATGCCCATAGTGCGAGTGGTAGTTTATCGACCCAACCACCTTTTGCTCTTTCGAGTTGCTTTTTGATGGTTGATTTGATGATCTTGTTCACTGCTTCCACTTGCCCGTTTGCCTGCGGATGAGCTACTGTCGAAAAGCTTTTCTGGATTTTGAATCGTTTGCAAAAATCCTGGAATTCCTCACTTTCAAACTGAGTACCATTGTCTGTGATTATTTTCTGAGGCACACCGTATCTGCAAATGATATTCTTGGTCACAAAGCTTATCATTTTCTTAGAAGTGATAGTAGCCAATGGTTCAGCTTCAGCCCACTTAGTAAAATAATCAACTGCAACAATAGCATATTTAATCCCTGATTTAGCAGTTGGTAGCGGCCCAATGAGATCCATTCCCCAAATTGCAAATGGCCATGGACTGACCATCTGTGTGAGTTCGGTAGAAGGTGCTCTAGGAATTTTGGCATATCTTTGGCACTTGTCACATTTTCGGGAGTAATCTGCGGCATCCCGATTAATTTCTGGCCAAAAATATCCGTATCGGAGAATTTTCTTTGCTAGTTGTTGACCACCTGAATGATCACCGCATTCTCCTCCATGCACTTCAGCTAGGATTGTTTTGGACTCTTCCCGGGATACACATCGAAGCAATGGCATTGAGAATCCCCGTCTGTACAATCGGCCATCCTGAATTACATAGCGAGAGGCCTTCCTTAGAAGCTTTCGTCTTTCTATCGAGTTTTCTGGCAGAGAACCCCTGAGTAGGTAATCCAGTATTGGAGTCATCCATGACTCTTGTTCTTGAGATACATTCATAATCCAGTCTATATCCATCTCGTCTATACTTGGCGCTGAAAGGACTTCTACAGGGACCAATCCCAATAGTTGAGCTTCACCAGAACTTGAATACTTTGCGAGGGAATCCGCCTTCATATTCTCTTCACGAGGAATGTGGCTTATTGAATAGTGATCGAGTTCATATAGGAGTTCCCAAGCCTTTAACAAATAGGAAGGCAGATTTCCACCTTTTGCTTGAAATTCCTTCTTGACTTGACATACGATA
This sequence comes from Allium cepa, assembly GCA_030765085.1. Taxonomy (NCBI): domain Eukaryota; kingdom Viridiplantae; phylum Streptophyta; class Magnoliopsida; order Asparagales; family Amaryllidaceae; genus Allium; species Allium cepa. The sequence goes on along the minus strand of CM060943.1, from coordinate 882,705,082 downwards.
AGCTGAGAATCACTGAAAATTTGTAATGCTCGAATGTTTAGCTCTTTAGCGATTTTCAGACCTGCAATAAGAGCTTCATATTCCGCTTCATTGTTTGTTGAAGGAAATTCCAGTCTTAGTGCATAACATAATGATCGACCTTCAGGAGTTTCAAGTACCACTCCGGCTCCAGAACAGTAGTCATTTCTTGCGCCATCAACATACATCTTCCACTGGATTGGAGAATCATTGATCGCTTTTTCCTTACCATTATCTTTCTCTGTGAATTCTGCAATGAAATCAGCTAAAGCTTGTCCGTTGATTGCTTTTCGGGGGTGATAGGTAATGTCATATTGACTAAGTTCAATGTTCCATTTTAGAAGACGACCCGAAGTTTCAGGGCGAAACAGGACTTGCTTTAGAGGCTGATCAGTGAGTACTTTGATAGGATGAGCTTGGAAATATTGCCTCAGTTTCCTCGATGCAACTAGTAGGCAATAGGCGAGTTTTTCCAACTTGGAGTAATTCAGCTCTGCCCCAATGAGTCTTTTGCTGATATAGTAAACTGGATGTTGAATCCTTTTGTCTTCCCGTATCAGCGCTGCACTTAGAGCATGAGATGATACTGCCAAGTATATAAGAAGATCCTCACCATTGCCTGGCCTAGAAAGTATCGGCGGCGTTTCCATATGACGGATCAACTCTTCAAAGGCTTCTTGGCATTCGGGAGTCCATTCAAAGTTCTTCTTTCCTTTTTTCAGGGCATCGAAGAATGGGATGCATTTATCAGTAGCTTTGGAAATGAACCGACTCAAAGCGGCGACCTTTCCGTTGAGACTTTGCAATTCCTTCTTCGTTCTAGGAGCTTTAACTTCTTTTAAGGCGGTAATTTGAGCTGGACTGGCCTCAATGCCCCTAGCACTGACGATAAAACCTAAGAACTTTTCGGATTCGACCCCAAACGTACATTTCAGAGGGTTAAGTTTCATTCTGTATTTCCGGAGGACTGCGAACATTTCTGCTAAGTGTTCAATGTGATCCACTGCTTTCCTGGACTTCACTAACATGTCGTCGACGTAGACTTCCATAGTTTTTCCCAATTGCAGTTTGAACATAGCATTAACAAGTCTTTGGTAGGTTGCCCCTGCGTTTTTCAATCCGAAGGGCATAACTCTGTAGCAATAAAGTCCAACACCCGTGATAAAGCTTGTATCCTCCTGGTCTGGCTCATGCATCATGATTTGGTTATAACCGGAGTAGGCATCCATGAAGGATAACAATTCATGTCCCGCAGTTCCGTCTACCAGTTGATCGATCCTGGGTAATGGGAAGCAATCTTTGGGGCAAGCCTTGTTTAGATCAGAAAAATCGATGCACACTCTCCATTTTCCATTAGCTTTCTTGACCAACACAGGATTCGAAACCCAATTCGGATATGTAGATTCTCTGATGAAGTTATTTTCCATGAGTCGATCAACTTCTTCTTTTAATGCTGCTGACCTTTCTGGACCTTGGGTTCTCCTTTTCTGTTTAACTGGCGTAAATTTTGGATCAATATTCAGAGCGTGTACTGCAACTTCTGGAGATATCCCACACATATCGGCATGAGTCCAAGCAAAGACATCCAGATTTGCCTTCAGGAAAGATATCAAGATGTTCTGAATTGACATATTAAGCTGTGAACCCACATTCAACACCTTATTTGGATCTTTTGGGTCAACAGGTACCGGAACTGTCGTTTCCACCGGTACTACTCTATTCTCCCCTGTACTGGCTTTTCTGGGATCCATTTCTTTCCGTGCCCCGCTGTGTTCGCCAGTGCAGGGTCCGCTCTGTAATTGCTACAAGGCTGGCTCCTTGATGCGGACTGGGGTTGCCACACCCTTTCCCATTTCTCTTTTTCTTGACTCTCGCAGCTCTGTCAAATAGCACTCTCGCGCAGCATTCTGATCCCCTTTTATAACTCCTACTCCATTGTCAGTAGGGAATTTAATAGTGAGGCACCATGGGGCTAGGATAGCTTTGAACGCTGCGAGTGTTGGGCGGCCAAGAAAAGCATTATAGGCAGAAAACTCATCGACAATCACAAATGTTTGCTTTCGGACCACTTTCCTTTCTCCTTCCCCAAGTTCTACAAACAAATCGATGGTTCCTACTGGTTGCTTTGGCTCCCCTGTGAAGCCCACGATTTTCTGTGATGAGGCTTGCACATCGATCATAGGGATTTTCATCTGGTCAAATGTCTTTTTGAAGAGGATATTACATGATGCTCCGCAGTCAATGAGGACTCTTCTGACAATGGCTGGTCCAATACCAGCCGAGATGACCAAGGGATCTAAAGTAGGAGCTTCAATACCTGTAGAATCTCTGGCTCTGAAAATAATATCATCACTGAAAGTTTTTTGTTGTTTAAGGGGTGTAGTGTCTTCTAGAACAAAGACGTTTTCTTCGGCTGGAGCATATTTCAAAGCCCTGGAATATCTCTCCATCTCACCCCAACTCTTGCCAGCTGGGTGAGGTCCTCCGGAAATGACATTGATAACGGGCCTTCCAGATTCATGCCCCGTAGCTTTCTCACCTGCCCCAGGCTGATGAACAGGAGCCCGCTGCCCCTGACTCGATGATGCAGGATTGTTGCTATTCTTTTTCACAAATTGCTGCAACTTGTTTTCTCTTAGCAACTCTTCAATCAGATTCTTCAGCTGGCGGCATTCATCAGTCTCATGACCTGGTTGATTGTGGAAGCGGCAAAATTTCCCACTTTGTATGGCTTTTCTCCCAGTTCTCAAAGGGATAGGTTTAGGGAAATCGACGGAATCTTTGGTGGCAAGGTAGATGTGCTCCGGCGTATGTGATAATGGAGTATATTCTGATGGCTTGAAGGACCGGGGCTTTTTCAGATTACCCTGTTTCTTTCCATTATTATTCTCCCTTTTCTGCCCCACCGACTCATTCTTGCGTGGAGCGACAGTATTGTCTTCAGCTTTTTCCAACACTGCCTTTACTGGCAAAGGACGACTTTCCAAGCGAATGAATTCGTCTGCTTTTTTGTAGAACTTCTCGAGAGAGGTTGGCTCCTTCATATTTAACCATTTCCCAAATTCGCTTGACTTATCAATAGCCCTCATCAGATAAGTCAATATCATTCGTGGTTCAGCATTGTCCACTTCAGCCAATGCTATATTGAAACGGTTCAAGAAAGATCTGATAGACTCACCAGGATTCTGCTCTAAACTGGACAATGACATGATATCCTTGGCCTTCGAAGCATATAGCCTAAACTGCTCCTTAAATTTTCTGGTCAAGTCTGAAAACTGATCGATAGATCGAACTGGCAACTTGGTGAACCACAGCAAAGCCACGCCTTCCAGGTATACGGGGAAATATCGGCACTTTATTTCGTCGGAGGCCCTGGCACCTGTCATGTGCCAATCATATTTATACAAGAACTCATTCGGATCACTTGTCCCTTTGTAAGCTGGAATAGTTGGAGGGACAAACTTCCTTGGAAATTCCGCCTTCAAGATTTTTTCAGTAAACGGAGTTTTACTTGGAGCGAAACCCCATTCCTTCTCATCTTCAACCCTTTGCATACTTTCTTTCATGATCTGCCGGACCATTCCAGAAAGATATTCCTCATCATGCCGAGTTCTAGATCCACCGGCGTCAGGTACTGCCTGCTCAAAGGGACTAGTAGGCCTTTCATGAGCATTCCTTTCATTAACATCATGAATGTTGCCAGCATAGTTCCCTTCATTACCAGCCGGTTGATTGTTTGCCCCAAGTAAGTCGTTCAATTTATTCAGAATCAGAGCATTCTGGGCACTTTGAGCCTCTAGTTGTGCATTTTGGGCGTTGATCTGCTGGTTTAGCCCTAGAATCACAGCATCCAATTCCGCTTTTGTAACTCCAACAGACGGAGTGGGTAGATTAGGCACAGGGGAAGCGGAGGTTCCCTCTTGAATATTCCCAGATCTGATAGATCTACTCTTCCTTCCAGGAGCCATAATCTCAGATATACTTCTGGTTTTTAAAGAAATTCTTTCTTCTAATCTCTGCGAAGCAATGATGACAGCTGTCCTGAGTTCAATTCTCAGTGAAAGCACCAAAAATGTTAACGCTAGAAAATAAACGCTAACACCCCGGTGTATAGATGGAAATTGTGAAAGCACCACCCGTTGGTACGGGAACAAAGTATATGCAAAGAAATCACAGGAAAGCTATAAAAGACACAGTATTTATAGCGGTTCGGCTTAGGATCAAGCCTACGTCCACTTTAAAGCTCTTTATTGCTGATTTAGTTACAATTCTTTACAATCAACTCTGATTACAACACACTTAGACAAATATCTCAAACCCCGATGTAGAAGAATCCTTCGAATGCATGATGAATGAGTTATTTTTCTTCTTGAGATTTGTCGAAATGTCTTTGGTGATTGGAGTGATAGAAGTGTTGTTTGAGTGTTGCTTGAAGTCGAGATAACAGCAGAGTAATGGCGCCTAGGAAGTCAGTCCCCCCCCAAAAGTCCCCCAAATGTTGAATATGGCCATGTATTTATAGGCAAAATGTTAGGCTGAAACTGTCAAGTCATGAGTCGTGACCGACTCATGATGAGTCGTGACCGACTCATGATGAGTCGTGAGTCATCTACGAGTCACCCCTTTGCAGCATGACTCTGAACTTGCCTCTGAGTCTTGTGTCGTGCGTCGACTTATCTTTTGAGTCGTAAACCTCCCTGAGTCGTGCCATCCTTAACTCATAGAATCTCCTTAACTCGCCAGGTTCCTTAGGTCGTAGGTTTCTTGAGTCGTTAGCCTGTTGAGTCGGTAAGACCTTAAGTGGATGAGTCGTGATCAGATGAGTCGGTCTTTGATGAGTCGGAGCCAGGTCAAATGAGTCGGTACTTTCCCTAAGTCGTCCTTTCAATGAGTCGCTAATGCTTTAACTTATTAGGCTCCTTAAGTCGTGAGTCGCTGAGTTTAGAAACTCCCATGAGTCGCATAATAGTTGAGTCGGGGATTCTTTGAGTCGGTCCTTTCCTTAAGTTGTGAGGTCTCCTAAGTCGTTAGGCACCTTAAGTCGTAGGTCGTTTCAAGTCTTAACCCGTTGACGCCTCTAACTCGTAGGCCTTTTAGCTCGTATGCTGGAACGGGGTTAACAAGATGTATTTTCCCCCTTCATTTTTTGATGTTATGGTGCATTTGATTGTACATTGGGTAAGAGAAATCAAGATTTGCAGTCCTGTTTTTATGAGGTATATGTATCCGCTCGAAATGCACAAGGGAACTTTAAAAAGAAAAACAAAGAATAGATATAGACCTGAAGCTAGTATCGTAGAAGGTACTGTAGCCGAGGAAGTTATTGAATTTGTCACTCAATACCTAACTGCCAAAGCTCTGTTGATGTTACTGCATATGCTTGTAAGCTCCTAAAAATCGAGTCCTATTTTGAAAATCTCTTATGAAGCAAAAATATGCACCCTAAAAATTTGAATGGAATATATTAAGTACATAAACATATTTTGAAATACTTATTTGAAGGATGAGCATGCATTATGGTATTATGAGATGAAATTGAGGACATTTGGTTATGCTTATTTGAAGGGTGCACATGCATATTACATGGCACAGTGTTCTCTTTGCAATTTTGTAGTTGCACTGACTTTACCACTGCATTCTCTTTTATAGTTGAAATTAGTTCAGTGTTTTTTCCATTAAAATCATTTGTTTTCTTTCTATTAAATTGTTGTGTCTCTTTTCCAGCTGCATTAGATGTGATTCTCATTTAATCTAATTATGCTTCCTTTTCAATATCATTGAATTCCTCTTCATCAAATTCAATTATCTCTCCTTCTTCCTGTAAGTGCAGAACTAAGTATTTGTTACTGGCTAACATTGCCTTTTTCATTTCTAATCTCATTCCCATGCCTTGTTTCTACTAGAATTTTATTTTTTGCTTCTTCTTTCTTACTTATTAATAGTTCAGTGCTGGAGTTGTCATTATGCCTTTTTTTACCATGTACTTCAACAGTAGATTGACCTCTTTCATTATTTATGTTCCTATTTTTTTCAAAATCTTTTTCCATGCTGTTTTTTTTCATTATAGGTTTATGACTATTTCTTTTAATCTCAACTTCATCTGTTTCAGTGTGAACAAGCTCCTCATCTTCTTTTCCACTAGTGTCTTGTATTATCTTCTCTGCATATTTTTGGTTGTGTGCATTTTGCAATCAAGCAAATATGTCTTAAATCAGTTCAGATTGTGTGATATTTAAGTTAATATTCATTTGTTGAAATATTTTATAACTTTCGGTGGTGCACATCTGTGATACAGGAATAATGGAAATACAACTATATGAACACAGTGAAGAGCAAAACACTTCCGCTTCCGCTTCAGAACCGTCATCTAAGAGGAGGCAAAGAGGTCCAACAACCGGAAAGAAATACAGAACATCCGAGCCAAAATTCATTGAGCGATGTGATAATGGCAAACCTACTGGAAAATGGGCGTACGCAGGCGATACAACTAGATCTAGAATTGATATCAATATCAAGAATTGGGCTAGCGTTAGTCAAGGGCTTAAGGATACCATCTGGGAAGACATTAAGGTATTATAAATTCATTTGTTCGCTTATTAAATTGTCAGTTGGATCCTTTGTGTTTGGAGTCATGAACCACTTTCATTGTTTATCAAATTCATTTTTACTGCTTTGACGTTGTTTATTATTTATTTTTTATTACTCCAGACCAAGTATCACATCGACGAAAAAATGAAAAATAATGTATTAAAAAATATTTGTGGAGCATGGAAGGGTTTCAAAACAAAATTGGTTAGTGGTTGGATTATGAACACTAGAGAGCTTCCAGAAAACCATAAAGAGCCATACGAATGTTATGATGGGGTTACAAAAACACAATGGGAAACATTTAAGAAGTATAGTGAAACCGAGGAGTTTAAGGTATGTTTTTTATGCCATATCCACAAGTCACGTATTTCTTTCATTTTACAACTCACCAGCTTCGTCAGAGCAATTGCATATTTCACAAAATGAAACGTGTAGTTTCTTATAACAAAAATGAAAACTACTCTTTAGCTATATGATCTTTAGCTCTCTACTTCTTTACACTCTCTAAAATTAACATTTCATAGTTTACGATCAGCTAGTTATTTTCCAAATTTTGTATGTAACATTTCATAGTTTACGATCATAAAGTAGATATTTATTTATGAAATTTATAACCAAGTCATTTGTCACAATCATTGTCACAATCACCCTGGTTTTTTCTTTCCTTCACACGTAGTATTGTCACTGTTATAGCTGCATATCCAATATTGCATTGCTTCTTCGTTTTGTTACCCCTATTTATCCATAAAGAATTACACTAATACATAAAACAAATAGTTATACTAAGTCATGTCATACTTACTCTTGGTGGTAGAATTTTTAAATTTGTAGTTAGTTGCTGAGTATACTTTAATTGGGGTACACAGTGCACACTAAGCATTCTGAAATAATTATTCCCATCCTTTCAGATTCAGTTCATTTCACCTTTAGAGTTTAGTTCATTTCACCTTTCAGATTCAATTGATTTCCAAATGATCGATAAAAATAAAATAAATATTAGACTAGAATTAAAAAAATTCCGTTTATTTTTTTGAAAAAGTTGATTGGTAGATACTGCAACATATATATGGCATACAAACTTATAGTAACTGCTTTTATTTAGAAATAGAAAAAGGTATACAGGTTTGTAACTGCAACATATATATGGCATACAAACTTTGTGAATCTTCTTGCTTATGTATAACTACATATATATGAGGTATACTTTCTTAAATTTTGATTTTTTTTAAATCAGTTTAATCATGAATAATTAGTGAAGTATTTTGTAAATCAAATAAACTCAATTGTTTTGAGTAACTGTTTATATATATAGCATTGTATATATATGTAATAGTAATACACCACTTTAAAAAGAAATGAGAATTGTTTGATGCCTTGTATATATATACATAATTTTATTTAATACATGAGGACATCTCAATATGTTTCATTGTTTCTTTAAGAAATGAGGCACCTCATTGTCCTTTGCTTTGAAATATGGACACAACCATGCTTTCTACTTCGCAAATTTTCGAAAATTTATGCTGCCTTGACTTGCATATTTTTCTTTCTTCTTCTATCATTGCATACTAAATGCATACTGCTCATGCATAGAGAAATAGTACAAACATTTGTGCAAATTGCAACTGTTCTGTGGCTTGTGCTATTCTGTTTTGCTGAATTTTGCAATGTCATAAAACAGTAAATAAGTGAGAAGGCTAGGAAGAGTCAGGCATGCAACGAGCATCCTCACTATTTAGGACAAGCTGGATATGCAAGGAAGAAGGCTAAATGGATAATTGAAGGCCATAGTTCCTAGACCATGTTGCCAGGTGGACCTGTTTTGGATCAGAGTATTGATTGGATTTTGGCACGATCAAAAAAAGGAGCTGATGGAAATTATGCCATCCCTAATGAGAAAACTAATATGGTTGTAGATAAAATGGTACGACTAGTTTCCATGTGTTTTATCGCTTTACATGTTTTAAACTGAAAACACACACGACCCAGCATTCTTTATTAGATAAAATATGATACCTTACGTTTTCTGGTTTTGGATGATTGGGTCCCCCTATATATACTAAAGGCAATGTAGGAGCAATCCCTGAAGTGATGGTAGCAAATGGTCTGGGACCTCTATGTTCGTTCCATGGTGCTGACTTGATCATTAACTCAGAACTTTCACCACATTTGGAATGGGGCTAGCATGAGAATTTTCCCTTTACACTTTTTCTGTAATGTTTCACCCCAGTATAGCCTGGTGCAGTGCTCGTTCAAATCTCAAGCTACAGTGGTGCTCTTAGCATAAATCATTCCCACATCTCCATATTTGCTTCTCATTTCAGATCCCGATTCTGGTACATGCGTTCCACTACTCAGCCTAGTTTCATAGTTGTTCTACTTTCAGTGCTCATCAGGAGAATGGATATGGCTGATGTGTACTTTAATGAATATGCATGCATTTATGGAAGAACATTTATATAGATGATTGTGCTGAAATATAGGAAGTGAAATGAAGACAATTAATAGCTATAGTTGACTTAATTAATTACTGTTTTTCTTTAAAATCACTAGCGAAAAAGAAAAGGCAACAAGGTTAAAAGCAAAGAGACTTCAGGGGAGTACCACCAGCACTCTTGTCCAAACCACTCCACTGATAAACTAGTTGATTTTCCTTTTGACTTGTTGCCTACTATCACATCCCCTGTTTATCAAACCATAACCGTTAATTAACTCAATTTATATGTAGTTAGTATTTTTAAACATAGCTTAATCCAGTGCGGTGTATATATACACACGTATTGAAAATACAAAGGACTGCTCACCGATGATCTGATAACTATATTATGTAGTTAGTTTCAGAAATATTGTCAGGTTAGCTTTACAAATATTATCAAATGTATAGTCATTCAAACATGTATGAGTATGTACAACAGAAATTTCTTAAGTAGTTTGAAAAACAAATTCTTTAACTACCTGCATTTAATGATGATGATTTGATAGACAAAGTTGCACTACACAAGGACATCATTAAAAAGGCTACTTGCATATACCATGGAACAAACAATTTGCAACCATTACCCATAACCGCAACTCCAAAACCAAAAAACTACTGCACCTGCTTCGAATAATCATACTATCATACCAGCAAATGTGTGGTGCAAACATTTCAGTAAAAAGCATGATACTATAGCACTATTCTAATTTTTTAATCTTCATATGATAGTGAAAAGCATGCCACCTTATGTTTTAGCTTTTTTTTGTTGATAGAATGATTGGAGAGGAAAAGCCGTTGAAGGGTCATGGGTTCCAAATAGGTATGATGATGTCTTGAGTCGTGGTCTTGAAAAAAGAGAGCATCCAGATCGAGTTAGAGGGATTGGTGGGACGGTTGGTATAAAAAACGTATTTGGGGATGTAGAGAAAAGGAAAGGTCGAAGTGGTGTAATATCAGCTGATGAGTTGCATGTTCTCACTCAGGAAATAGAGGCTAAAGTGAGCCAAAAATTAAGACAAGAGATGAGTACAATGGTTCAAGAGCAGATTGCAAACATTTTGAACACGATGAATTTTCCCAAGGAGATGGAGATCAACACACCATTAACTGATCATCGTAGTAGTTGTCAATTAACGCACCCGAGCAAATTACAATATGCAAACAAAATTCAAGAGACGGATCCCTTTGCAGACTTACAGGTAAACAATTCATAGTTGAATTTATAAATGTATACAATTTTATGTATTTGACAAGTGCTAAGTGAAAAATGTTGGTTTTGTACTTTGCCATTCTAGAAACCGATTAAATGTCGTTTGGCCGTGAATGTAGACTCCAAAATTGTTGTAGTGGGTCATGGCATGGTACATCCCGCTTCAAGGTCCGGAGATCAATGTCATAATCAACAAATCTTGGTCGATCATGTAAAAGTTGGAATTGATGCAGTGGAGTCTAGTCATGAAGGAATTTCACTTCCTGTTCCAACTAAACATCACAACACGATAGGAGAAGCGGTTGGGAGTTTTGTCCAATGGCCTAAAAGCCTTGTGCTTTAAAGAGATAATGATTCGGTAATGAATGCATTTTTCTTCCTTAATTTAGCTTGCTAAACTCCTCTATTTCAGATTAGAACATATTAAAGAAGTAAAATTTCTTCATACTAGAACTTATTATAGATAATTTAGCTATTTATAAACTTATCGGAAAGTAGTTAATATATGAATTTGAATTCTTAGCATTCGTCTATTCTTTTAGCAACATCATTTCAAACATCTACTTAAAATTTTGAATTAGGTGCCTACATCTCAACCAAACAAGGATTTGTTTGAAAATAGTAATGACAAGGTCGTGAATACAATGTCAGATGAGTCTGCAAAACGCAAATCAATCGTGGATGAAGAGATTCTCAAAACTTTAACGAGCGAGTGCAGATATTTCCATGACCTAATACTTCAAATGTTATCCAATGATAGTGCCATCAATGCAATTCAAGAGAATAAGGATTTATTCACATATGATGACGACTTTGAAATTCATGTCACGATGGACGACATTATCCAATTCCTTAGTATGACATGGTTGAATGCATCATGGTTGCAACTTTACATCATGTGAGTATTTTTTCTTAGCAATTTTTTATATATATAACCATCTTAGTTTTTCGATGAATAGTCAATTTTTAAAAAACTAATAATATATGTTTAAATTTGTTTAGGTGGTTAAATCATATGTGCAATGATGTCAAAGTGGAGACCATTGGGTTTATGTGTCCCAAAAAGCTTTCCCAAGTGCGAAAACATCCAGATGCGACAAATACATATTTATCGAATACATGGAAAGCATTGCAATCTAAAAGCTTACTTTTAGCCCCACGGTACAAAGGTTATAAACATTAAAATTTTAGTAACTAGTTTACAAATTTAATGCCAATTTTAACTTACTATAAATCTTGTAACGCAGGAAACATTGTATACTGCTTGTTTTCCGTGTAGAAATGAATGAGATTTATGTTTTTGATCCTCAGGCCGAACGCAAACATAAACTTGAAACTAAACCGCAAGTGAGCAGGTAAGTTGTATATATTTTCTCTCTTATATGAAGTTAGTAATGTGGTAAAATTAAAAATCTATACATGAAATTAGTGTATGTAAATGCGGGTGCCAGAATAGTTATTATTTAACATTTTCTTGCATGTGTAGGGCCTTCAAAATTTACAAGGCATTCAGTGGCAAGTCTCGAGGAAGTACCTTGAAATGGAAGCATGTTAAGGTTATTTGATTTTCAAACAAAAAATAAAATAAAATAAATACTAAATATTGTTTGGCATATGAATTCATTTTAAATTAACTATTAAGTTATCTTGTAATATTGCTGTAGTGACCTCAACAATTAGGAGAAACTGACTATGTATATTATGTGATGAGGTATATGCATGACATAGTGAAAAACCACAATCAAAGAATCGATTTACAAAAGGTACTACTTTAGTTTTTTTCCTTCATATTATACATTAGCTACATTATAGGTATATTTCGATCAAATCGTTGCTGCAATGCTAGTTAGAAGAAATCAAATGCCAAGTCTTTATTTACTGTTCAGTTCATGTATTTGAAGAAAAAAATAAACCGAGAAAATGTGTAGTGATGCACCAAGTAGATTGGAAATTGGTTTATATGCTTTTTAATTAGATTATTTCATTCGACTGTTATCTAATTGATTATTGTATTATTTTCCATAATTAACAGTAAATCTATAAAAAAAACAGTAATGAGAGTAATGGACCGGAATGGTGACGGCATTTCAGTTAAAAGTATAAACCGGTAAATCAATAAGTTAATCAAAATTAGTCTGGTTTACCGAGTTCAGTATCATATTCCTTCCCCACACTATATACATATATTTATATTATATTATGATAATATATATATATATACACACATTATTGCAGTCGTTGTTTTAGTTTGACCCGTCATATTAGAAGTTAAACTTATAAATCCAGCTGATTCAAAGAAGTAAACTATTTTAAAGTGAGGGAGCATTAACGCTTCTGGATTCCAAACCTTCAACGATACAGTGAACGGTTATTATTGCTAAAAAAATGAAAGAAATTATTTTCTTTTTTGTTTTAAAATAAATGATTTACACGTAGAAACGAAAATGAAAATAAACTCTGGCCGAAAGCAAAGCCCAAAAGCTCAAATACATTACACACTCAATAAAGTATATTCCCTTAACCTCACTTCCAAAACAAATTTCAATATTCGGACACTTCCAAAACCTAATTCATGGTTGATTGCAGTTGTTTGGGTTAATTAATTAGTGCACAGTTCGGTGGTGAAGGCGGTTGAGGTGATGTTGTTCGTGAGTTGTAGAGGAAGTGTAGGAGGTTGATTTGGGTTTAAGGCGTTCGAAGTTGCGACTTTTGTTGGTGACTGTTTGCTGTCGCGAAGTGATAAGGCAGGGTTGATATGTTGAGGCAGTTGTGGGTTTAGGGTGTTCGGATGGTGATTTTCGTGAGTCGATGGTTGGTTGCAATGGGCGATTTCGGGTGGCGGTGAAAAGGCAATTCAAGCTGCAGAGGAGGTAGGCGGTCTGATTGTTATTGTGTTGTATGGGCCGTGAGTTCTGTTGAACAGCAAGGCAGTGGCAGTAGATGAGTGAAGTGGTGGATGGAATGACAGGCAGAGGCTAATGTCAGTATAATGAAGTGTAGCTTGTAGTTGGTGGTGACTGAAGTAACAGAGATTGTGATGGCAGTTTAAAAGCAGTATAGGCAATGTAAAATTTTGTATGGCTATGGATTTGTAGATGAGAAGAGAAGAGTGGAGTGGCTTGCAGAGCTCAGGTGGGTGGTGCAGCAGTTTGTTGTTTAGCTTGAATTTGATGTGCAGTGAAGGGGGCGAGGCAGTTGAACCGTTTGTATTGGTTGTAGTGGTGTATTGTACTTGGAGTTTTGTTTGATGTGTAGATGGGATTGTGATGTCGGTGGTTCAGGCAACTGCAGTGTATGATTGATCAGAGAAGTGATGGTATTGGAGTTTGTTGCTTTGTGGAGGATATGGTGTGTATTGGTGGCAGAAATGAGAGAGTGAAGTGATGTATGTTTGTGAAAGAGGATAGCAGTTTGATGGTTATGAGGAGATATCAGTTGGTAATGAAGTAGGGGATGTCTGTAAAACAGGGATCTCGAAATAAATTTCCTTGTAGCTATCATTTAATTTGTTTCCAATATTCAGCTTATGGTTCAACCTGTGTTTGAATTACATTCCTCTCAGATTCTTTTATATATGCAGAGTATTCCTGACTTAATTATTGTCTTTTGTATAATAATTCTCTTAATTGCAGGACTTTGTACGAGACGATTCTTATAACCAACAAGAGATAGACGAGGTTCGAGAGAATTTAGCTAGTTATATCATGTATAATTGGATGTAGTTGGTTGTGTACGCTGATCTGTTGTAACGTACGTTGGTATTTTGTTATGTACGTTATGTTTGTGATAGATTATATTCTATTTTGGTCTGTAAACATGAATTATGTTGGTGGATAATATAATTATATTTTTTGTTCAATCAGTTCATAGTAACGTTGGTTTATAAAAAATTAAAATTCAGTTTCATACTGTTTTTATACTCTTTAACGGTAATAATATTTTTTTTGCTTCAGATATTACTTGTGTCGGTTGTTACTTCAAAGGGAACCGATACAACTGTATATCAATTGTGTCGGTTGAAAAAACAAACATAACCGACACAAATATCAATCATTTGTGTCGGTTGTTAATAAAAAACCGACACAAAACTATGAACAGTTGTGTCGGTTCTTTAATCACAACCAACACAAATGATTGATATTTGTGTCGGTCGTACAACCGACACAACAGAAAAATATCTTTTGTGTCATCTTCATATGAGTCGGTTGTAAAACCGACACAACAGGGGTTACACAACCGACACAAATGACCAGTTTTGTACTAGTGATAGTTAAGCAAATCGTCAAGAATAGTAAGGTCCGACAGGCCTTTCAATGAACTCTCTAAGCGTTGAGGAGAAGGCTCTCTCCCCACCGGGGCGATTGTGACTTTAGAGGTTCCGCCAGTTGTCTTCTTCCTCAGTTTGTAAGTCAATTTTTTCTTTCCCTTCGCAAGGGGAGGTGTTACTTTGATATCGTGCACCTCGACTACTGGCTCTCGAGCGGGGCTAACATTCTCGCCATGTTCTTTGGGCGTTTTAGCTTCTTTAATCTCCTCCTCCTCAGATGTGTCAGAGGCATCACGTGATGAAGGCCCAGCTTGCTTTTTTCCTTTTCCCAAGGTAGACCTGATTGTAGTGATGCCTCGAGGAAGACTTATTCGACGGCCGGCCGCTAGCAGCCCAAACTTTGAGAGCGATTCCTTCAAAATAAGATATCTAATGTCCCGGCCTCCTGCGAGGATAGCTCGAATAGCCTCAACGGCTTCAGAATACCCGGAGCCTTGGGGACGTGGGCTGATAACTATAAAAGTAGATAAAGAGTTAGAAAAGGAGCAATTTTCGCCATATGCAAATATTGATCCAGTAAAGAAACTTATTCCCTTCCACCCATCTCCTTGCGAAGCCCGGGGGACAGCGCATGTAGAACCACTCTTGCTTATGCTGGGCAAATTTGCTCCATGCCCCGGTCATAATTTAACACGTGTTGTGTGGCTCAAGAAATACAAAAGATGGGTTGTTCGATCGTCTCTTAAAACGATAAATATAGCGGATATCGCTAGGAGTCGGGAGCATGAAAAGGACGCTCATGAAGAGGATGCACGTGCATTATACAAATGTGTTACTATTATGATGCAACTGTGATGAAGCGATCTCGATGTACTGTAATAGGTCACGGAGGAAGGAGTTAAATGGTGGCACGCTACCAACCCAGCACATAAATTTGTTGCACTCCGTATATCCGACTGGTGGCAAGTGAGGACGATCTTGGCCCGATGGAACCAACACATCATCGAAAGGAGTCCCGTGTACTGAGCACATACGATGAAGAGTGCTTTCGTTAATTATCGAAGCTTGAGAATAGATCGAATCATCTAAAATGATCGCTGCATCCAACGAATCGGGAGCCAAGTCGACGATTATGATCGTGGGACTCAGAATATCTTGAACAGGAACTGTCGAAATATTTGAGGTTCCAACCATTTCCTGTTGATAAGATGGCCCGGGTCTATCCAAGATCATGGCAGAACTGGATTTCCTAGACATCCCTAATGAGTGTTGGATCTGATGAAACACCTATTTAAACTATCAATGAAAAACAATCGACATTAGATAAACTAGTGCAATTGTACAAGTATAAGTGCCAAGGAATTAAAAGTCACAGAGTTGATGAAATAAAGTTAGGCTTTGAACTATCATCTTCGAAGACCGTCTACAAGAGCTTGTCGTATGATGTTTCTATTTTGAACACGGCATCGACACTATATGTTGAAGGTCATTATCCGTTTTAATCAAGTTAAATTCAGGTTTATCGTTGTCAAAATAGGGGAGTTATCAGTCTGGAGTGTGCAATATGCTTGATTGTTTAAGTCCTTGTCATTACTTACCATCATATGTTCAGGCGTAGGAAGTAAGTTAATTCAACGTGCATTATGTTTGTTAACTCCTCTATTCCACGGCTCATCAACCTAAGGAAATAAGCGACCTGAAAGAATTAAAGTATGAACGACCTAACGACCTAAAGACCCCCAATGACCTAGCGACCTAAAGATATCGCGACCTAGCGACCTAAGCTTATCAACGACCTAACGACCTAACCATCAACACAGGGCAACAGCATATCACAACAAAGAGGCTTCATGACTTAACGGGCTAAAGGTACAAGAGATCTGCGACCTAACGACCTATGGACTAAAGCGACCTAGCGACCAAGCGAGTTATCACAGAATGAAGCAACTTCTTATGTCGTTCCCAAACCGTAAGTCGCCAACTATTCTCCCTAGGTCGCTCACCACCTAAACATACCAAAGAAGCTTCTTATGCCGCTTCCTTCCTAGGTCATTCACGACCTATGACTTGTTAGTTTTTTCGAGGTGGTCAAGTACACTCTGGTTAAGCCGTAAGCCGCTCCCATTAGGTCGCTCACGACCTACGACCTATCTCTAGGTCGCTCACGACCTACGACCTATCTCTAGGTCGCTCACGACCTACGACCTAATTCAGAAAACTCCCTATAAATACCCCACCTACGCCAACTGGAAAAGGACCTTTTGGCTCACTTTTGGAACGCCTATACTCTGCTGTTTTCTCAACTCATCCGACACTTCAAACACGAAAGACGCTTCATCAAACTTCAAGAAGAAGTCTAACACTTTCGACATGGATTCGAAGAGTTCTTCTACATCGGAGTTCTTGCTACTATAGTGTTGTAAATGAAGATTGTTGTAAAGTTGTAACCGATTCAGCAATAAAGAAGATTAAAGTGGACGTAGGCTTAACTTGAAGCCGAACCACTATAAAACTGTTGTCTCTCTACTGTTTTTTCTGTAATTTCTGCTTGTTTCCAATTCCCGTATCAACGGGTGGTGCTTTCACATTTTCCCTACTTACACCGGGGTGTTAGCGTCTAATTTTTACGTTAACATTTTTGGTGCTTTCACTGAGAACCCAACTCAGGCTACTTTCATCATTGCTTCGCAAAAGTTTGTTGAAAGAATCTCTCTCAAAACCAGAAGTTTATCAGAGATAATGGCTCCTGGAAGAAAGCGCAGATCTGTTAGATCCGATGATGTTCGTGAGAATACTGCCACCTCTCCTCCGTTAAGTCAAACAGCTCCAACTGTTGGAGTTACACGAGCGGAGCTAGATGCTGCAGTTTCTGGGCTTTATCAGCAAATGGAAGCCCAAAACAGTCTAATGTTGGAAAGGTTGAACGCTTTGCTCGGAGCTAACCATCAACCGGTGTATAATGAACAAAACTTTGCTGATGATGTTCATGATGTTGAAGGAAGAAATATTCCTCAAAGGGCAGCTGGCCCCGTCGAAGGGACACCTCCCCAAGTTGGAGGATCAGGACAGCAGCCGACTCTCCATGAACGCTTGTCAAGACAAACTTCCGAGAAAATGTCTGATGTTTGTCCCGCAGAGCCTATAAATGATGAGGAATATTTCTCGAGGATGGTTCGGCAAATCATGAAAGAAAGTATGCAAAGGGAAGAAGACGAAAAAGAATGGGGGTTCGCTTCGAGCAAGACTCCATTCACTGAAAGGATTTTGAAAGCAGAATTTCCAAGGAAGTTTGTTCCTCCCACCATTCCGGCTTATAAGGGGACACGCGACCCTAATGAATTCTTGTACAAGTATGATTGGCACATGACAGGTGACAGAGCATCTGATGAGATCAAATGCCGGTATTTTCCGGTATAATTGGAAGGAGTGGCTCTGCTTTGGTTTACAAAGCTGCCGGTCCAATCTATAGACCGGTTCTCTGACTTGACTCGAAAGTTTAAAGAGCAATTCAGATTGTATGCTTCAAAGGCGAAGGATATAATGTCGTTGTCCAGCTGGGAATAGAATCCAGGAGAATCTATTAGATCTTTCTTAAATCGCTTCAACATAGCTTTGGCTGAAGTAGACAATGCAGAGCCGAGAATGATCTTGACATATTTGATGAGGGCAATCGACAAATCAAGTGAATTTGGGAAGTGGCCGAAGATGAAAGAACCGAATTCGCTTGAGAAATTCTATAAGAAAGATGATAAATTCATGCGCTTGGAAAGCCTTCAAGCACCGTCCAAGGTGGTATCGACAGAGGTTGGAAACAATAATGCTGCTCCTAATAAGAAGGAATCTGCTACTCGGAAAAGGGGAAACAACGGTGGGAAGAAGCAAGGAGATGCGAAGAAAAATCGTCTTTTCAACTTCACTCCCTTAACTGATACCCCAGAGAACATTTTCTTTGCAACCAAGGACACTGTCGAATACCCCACACCAGCTAAACTGAGGGTTGGGTAAAAAGCTGAGAAAAGTGGAAGATTTTGCCGGTTCCACAACCAACCCGGCCATGATACTAATGGGTGCCGCCACTTGAAGAAGTTGATTGAGGAACTATTGAATGAAAACAAACTCCAACAGTTTATGAAGAGGAACAGGAACGGCCCAACTTCATCAACTCAAGGACAACAGGTTCATGTTCATCGTCCCAGCTCAAGTGAAAAGGCAGCAGTGCATGAATCAGAGAGGCGCGTTATTAATGTGATTACGGGAGGACCTCACCCAACAGGCAGAAGGTGGGGTGAGATGGAAAGATAAGCCCGTGCCTTGAATTATGCACCAGCAGAAGAGAGTGTTTTTGTGTTGGAGGACGCTGCACCTTTGAAGCAGCAGAAAACTTTTAATGATGATATTGTCTTCAGAGCCAGGGATTCTACGGGCGTTGAAGCTCCTACCATAGTTCCCCTAGTTATCTCAGCAGGAATTGGGCCAGCTATTGTGAGAAGGGTGCTTGTTGATTGCGGCGCCTCTTGCAATATTCTTTTCAAAAAGACATTTGATCAAATGAGAATTCCAATGGTTGATGTTCAAGCCTCATCTCAAAAGATTGTGGGGCTTACTGGGGAACCAAGGCAGCCAATTGGAACTATTGACTTGTTCGTAGAGCTTGGAGAGGGGCAGAAAAAGGTGGT
The DNA here is from genome assembly GCA_030765085.1 of Allium cepa. Taxonomy (NCBI): domain Eukaryota; kingdom Viridiplantae; phylum Streptophyta; class Magnoliopsida; order Asparagales; family Amaryllidaceae; genus Allium; species Allium cepa. Next base: position 882,685,847 of record CM060943.1, on the reverse strand, counting down.
TCGAAAGCAGATTTTTGTAATTGTTGACGAATTTTCTTCTTAAAACGCCTTCCTAGGCTGACCAACTCTTGCAGCATTTAAGGCAATTCTCGCCCCGTGGTGCCTTACCATGAAATTCCCTACAAATAATGGCGTCGGAGTTATTAGAGGGGATCAGAATGCTGGGCGAGAGTGTTATCTGATAGAGTTGCGTGAATCAAGGAAAAGAGAGATGGGAAAGGATGCGGCAGCCCCAGTCCGCATCAAAGAACCAACCTTGTAGCAATTACAGGGTAGACCCTGCACTGGCGAGCATAGCGGAGCACGAAGAGAAATAGATCCCAAAAAAGCCAGTGTAGGGGATAATAGAGTGGTGCCGGTAGAAGTAACGGTGCCAGTACCAGTTGACCCAAAAGACCCGAACAAGGTGCTGAAGGGTTCGCAACTTAATGTGACGGCTCAGAATATTTTGATATCATTCTTGAAAGCAAATCTGGATCTATTCGCTTGGACTCACGCTGACATGTGTGGAATATCCCCAGAAGTTGCAGTACATACCCTGAATATTGATCCGAAGTTTAAGCCCGTAAAGCTGAAAAGAAGAACCCAGGGTCCTGAAAGGTCAGCAGCATTGAAAGAGGAAGTAGATCGGCTCATGGAGAATGGCTTTATCAGGGAGTCTACTTATCCGAATTGGGTTTCAAATCCAATACTGGTTAAGAAAGCTAATGGAAAGTGGAGAGTATGCATCGACTTTTCAGATTTAAACAAGGCCTGCCCCAAAGACTGCTTTCCGTTACCCAGGATTGATAAGTTGGTGGATGGAAGAGCAGGGCATGAATTGTTATCTTTTATGGATGCTTACTTCGGATATAACCAGATCATGGTGCACGAGCCAGATCAGGAGGACACGAGCTTTATCACCGATGTTTGTCTTTACTGCTACAGAGTCATGCCCTTCGGACTAAAGAATGTTGGGGCAACTTACCAAAGACTTGTTAATACTATGTTCAGACCATAAATTGGAAAGACTATGGAAGTGTATGTTGACGATATGTTGGTGAAATCAAAGAAAGCAGTGGACCATATGGAACACTTGGTAGAGATGTTCGCATTCCTCCGAAAGTACGGAATGAAGCTTAATCCTTTAAAATGTTCATTTGGGGTGGAGTTCGGAAAGTTATTAGGTTTCATTGTGAGTGCTAGGGGCATTGAAGCTAATCCTTCTCAAATCACTGCCTTAAGAGAAGTCAAAGCTCCGAGAACGAAGAAGGAATTGCAAAGTCTCAATGGAAAAGTCGCTGCCCTGAGTCGGTTCATTTCCAAAGCTACTGATAAATGCATTCCATTCTTTGATGCTCTGAAGAAAGGAAGGAAAAACTTTGACTAGACTCCTGAATGCCAAAAAGCTTTCGATTAGTTGATTCGTCATATGGAAACGCCTCCGATACTTTCTAAGCCAGACAATGGTGAAGATCTTTTCGTATATTTGGCAATCTCATCTCATGCTCTCAGTGCAGCGTTGGTAAGGGAAGACGCAAAAATTCAGTGCCCAGTTTATTATATCAACAAAAGATTCACCATGGCAGAGATGAATTATTCAAAGTTGGAAAAGCTCGCCTATTGTCTAATGATTGCATCAAGAAAATTGAGGGCATATTTTCAAGCTGATACTATCAACGTCCTCACTGATCAACCTCTGAAGCAAGTCCTGTTTCGCCCTGAAACTTCGGGTCGTCTTCTGAAGTGGAATATTGAACTCTGCCAATACGACATCACTTATCATCCCCGAAGAGCAATCAATGGGCAAGCTTTAGCAAATTTCATCGCAGAATGTATAGATAAAGGTGATAGTGAGAAAGAGATGATTCATAACACCCCAATTCGATGGAAATTATATGTGGATGGTGCAAGAAATGATTATTGTTCCGGAGCTGGGGTTGTGCTTGAAACCCCTGAAAGGCGGTCACTGTGTTATGCATTGAGATTAGAATTTCCTTCGACCAATAATGAAGCAAAATATGAAGCTCTTATTGCCGGCTTGAACATTGCTAAAGAATTGAACATCAGAATACTGTAGATCTTCAGTGATTCTCAGCTTATTGTGTGCCAAGTCAAGAAAGAGTTTAAAGCTAAAGGGGGAAATCTGCCAGTTTACTTGTCAAAGGCCTGGGAGATTCTTGATAATTTTGACCATTACACAATAAGCCATATACCCCGGGAAGAAAACATGAAGGCAGATTCTCTCGCGAAGTATTCCAGCACTGGTGAAGCTCAATTATTGGGATTAGTCCCTGTGGAAGTCTTGTCAGCTCCAAGCATTAACGAGATGGATATTGATTGGATCATGACCGTATCTCAAGAGCAAGAATCATGGATGACTCCGATAAAGGAATATCTGCTCAACGGTTCTCTGTCAGAAAATTCGAAAGAACGTCAGAAACTGTTAAGAAAAGCCTCGAGATATATAATTCAAGATGGCCGATTGTACATACGGGGATTCTCAATGCCATTACTCCGATGTGTAACCAAAGAAGAAGCTAAGACAATTCTAGTTGAGGTGCACGGAGGAGAGTGTGGAGATCATACTGGTGGGCAAACTTTAGCAAAGAAAATTCTCCGTTATGGATATTTTTGGCCAGATATTAATCGAGACGCTGCTGACTATTCCCGAAAGTGTGACAAATGCGAGAGAATTGCAAAAATCCCTAGAGCACCTTCCACCGAGCTAACACAGATGGTCAGTCCATGGCCATTTTCCATTTGGGGGATAGGTCTCATTGGGCCTTTACCGACTGCCAAATCTGGAATCAAATATGCTATTGTTGCTGTTGATTATTTCACTAAATGGGCTGAAGCTGAACCATTGGCTACTATTACCTCTAAAAAGATGATAAATTTTGTGACTAAAAATATCATTTGCAGGTATGGTGTGCCTCAGAAGATAATCACGGACAATGGTACCCAATTCGAAAGTGAAGAAATCTAAGATTTTTGCAAGCGATTCAAAATCAGAAAAAGCTTCTCAGCAGTGGCTCATCCGCAGGAAAATGGGAAAGTAGAAGCAGTGAACAAAATTATCAAGTCAACCATCAAAAAACGGTTGGAAAAAGAAAAAGGTGGTTGGGTTGATAAGCTGCCACTAGCACTATGGGCATACAGAACTACCCACAAAACTGCGACTGGACAAACTCCATTCTCATTGGCATATGGATCAGAAGCAATGGTTCCGATGGAAACCGAGGTCCCTTCACACAGAAGAATCCATTTCAACCAAGCTGAAAATGAAAAGCTGCAACTTGAAGCACTTGACCTCCTTGATGAAAGAAGGGAAGAGGCTAAGCTCAGAATTGCAGCCCATCAGCAAAGGATAGCCAGGCACTTCAATTCCAAAGTTCGCCAACGCAGCTTTGAAATTGGAGATCTAGTCTTGAAAAGAATTATGACAGCAACAGGTGTGTTTGGGCCAAACTGGGAAGGGCCGTATGTCATAGGCAAAAGGGTTTTTGATGGCACTTTCAAAATGACATCTGTCGAAGGAGATCCAATTCCAAGGGCTTGGAACAGCAATAACTTGCGTCCATATTTTACTTGAAAAGCTTTGATGAAATATTGTAAAAGAATTATGGATGTATGATTCTTGTATTGAAAGCCATTGTAAAGCCAGTGCAAGTGAATAATAAGAACTATAAAGTGGATGTAGGCCCAGCTTTTGGTCGAACCACTATAAATCTTGTGTTCTCTACTATTATAAAGTGTCTGTTTTATTTCGATATGTAAAGTATTTTAAATGTATTGCTAAAATGTCGATTTAATATTGCAGGCAATTAAAACAAAGCTTACCCATCTCGAGACCAATCGATCCCTGACATCACTCAACAAACAAATGTTAAGCCACAAAGATTCCAGACTCAAATCCTATATAAGAAGTGCTTCAAGCAAATAGTTAGTGATTCTGTCGGAGGTGGGCCCTTGCTAACTAATTGTGATCGTTTGTGCAAATGAGCATCCGATTAAATAGCAAGTGTCTGCCCCTGCGAACTCACTTAACTATGAAGTACACTTCTTTGATAAAACAAACTACTTGCAAAAGAAAGGGATGTGTGCTTGAGAATGATAACAGGGAATCGTTGATATGAGCAAATGGCAAAAAGACACGGGCAAGCAAGCAGGAAACAGCCAAAGACCTCTTCGGAGGCACAAGCCCTCTTCGGAGGCACAACTCTTCGAAGGATAAAGACCTCTAACGGGGCATGCCAGAAAACGAAAGTTCTCTTTCTCAACAAAAAAGATTGGTGGAATGACCGGAGACACCTTCCCAAGTGGAAGGCATAGGGCGCTTGTTCACTAGCTGAGATTATTTGTGCAAACAAACATCCAAGTAACTTGCGTCCGCCCCGTGAATCCATCCAACCTTGAGAAAGTAACTTCCAGGCAAAAGCCCTACTCGGAGGCACACATTTCACCAAGATCTGAAGTGCAAACTTCACAAGAGTTGAAATGTGAAAAGACCTCTTCGGAGGCCCATTTCACCAGAGTTGAAATGATAAAAAGACCTCTTCGAAGGCACACATTTCACCAAGATCTGAAGTGCAAACTTCACAAGAGTTGAAATGTGAAAAGCCCTCTTCGGGGGCCCATTTCACCAGAGTTGAAATGATAAAAAGACCTCTTCGGAGGAACACATTTCACCAAGATCTGAAGTGCAAACTTCACAAGAGTTGAAATGTGAAAAGCCCTCTTCGGAGGCGCATTTCACCAGAGTTGAAATGTCAAGAAACCCTCTTCGGAGGCCCACTACCTCGCATAAAGAGAAAGAAAGAAAAAAGCCCTCTTCAGTGGCGTACTTCTACTCTTAAGAAGAAGATCAATCTCTCTACAATGAAAATATTCTTCTCCGAAAGTTGAAGTACCAAATCAAAGTCTTCTTTTGAAGACCACTTCACCGCACTGAAGAATTCACTACTTTTCTTTTTTAAAAAAAAAGAAGAGTGATCATCTCCAAAGGTTGAAGTGTATATAAAAAAAAGAGAGAACAACTTCTCCAATACAAGGCACATTCTACTAAATCAGAGAAATAATTCCTTAAAGAGGAAAAATTATTCTCTAAAAGTATGGATGCAAGCCTCCTCAAAATGGAAAAGTCATTCTCCAAAGAAAGAGTACGAGTCTTCTCGAAACAGAAGAGTTGTTCTCCAAAAAATTTACAATGTGAAAGAGATTGCAATAAGCCGTGGTATGGGGGAAATATAATATAGTTACATTCATAAAAGCAATGCTCAAGCAACATACCGCAAGCTTACTGCAACATCACACAAAGAAAATAAAGAAACTTGTATGAAAAAGAAGAATAAATGCATTCTCAAATACAGACAAAAGTTTGTACAAGTAAAAGAATCATTTTATTCCATACGATGAAAATTTTATACATGTGCAGGTTTCAAAATAAAAGAAGGCGGGGACCGGTACCCGCATAATCTCCGGTCAACACAAGCCTTTATATATACAAGCAAAAAAAAAGCGAAAAGAAAGACTCATCATCACTTCTTCTTCCTTCCACCTTTAGAGCATTCACTGGGTTTGATAGGTAGCTTTTCGAGCCGGCTTGAGCGAGTCGGAGAAGAAAGAGAAACTGGCACATCTGGGTCAATTTCCGCTCTCTCTTCGCTGGCAGAAGTGTTTTTTCTTTTCTTCTTCAAAGTTACACGCTTCCCCTTCTTCCTTGTAGAAGACTCACTTCCCAGAGTGAAAAGTGCAGACAACTTTATGTCATCAGAAGCAGTTTGCTCCGGAGTTCTCTCGCCTTCTTCAAGTTCTTCAGCCTTCTGTTCTTAAGAAGCGATTGGGATCATCCAAGTCTCGAAGAGCTTCTATCTTCTCCTCTTGCGACCCTGGTTGAGAAACAGAAGGAGGAGTGATCTGAAGAGACGGAGGGGGAATAAGTGAAGGAAGGGAAGTCTGAACAATACTTGGCGTTTTCACTACAGAAGAAGAAAACTTAAAGTCAGTATTCCTCATAAAAAGAGGGGATAATGGCTCATCGACACTTAAGAAATAAGCAAGAAGCTCATCAAACTCGGTCGAAGCAAACAAGCAGTCCACTTGAGCAAGATCGACATTGGGGTTACCTGAGAAGTAGGCTTTATTATGTCAACTTCAAAAGCTTACGCTTTAGTGCTTTCTTGAGTCCCATCTCCAGTATGAGCAGTTGCACATTCAATGACAGCTTCAGTAGGAGGTGGAGAATGGGAGCTGGAGCCAACGATATCGATGTCGGCCGAAACCGAAGGTTGAACTGGGTCGGTTGAAGTTTCCTTCCCTAAATGTTCTCCTTCCGCTATTCCGGCCCGCTCTTTAGCAAGTTGCTCCTTTCTCTTGGCAAGAGCAGCACGTGCATCATCATCTAAATAATGTGCTTCAAGATTTGCTTCGGCATAGCCAGCACCTCCATGCATGTCAAGTGCGGCTTCCCACACTTCGGCCAAAGTAATCTTGTATTTAGGGCCTAGGAATGAGAGACTACCGCGCCCCAAGACACTGTGCAAGTAAAAGTCGAATAATGTAGAGCTGATGTTGGCCTTGGTTGCCTCGTGAGATTCTTCGGCTCCTACTTTGCCGGCAACGGCTTCTTCTCGCTCTTTTTTCAGCTTTAGCAAGTTGAGCCTTTAGCATTGCAATTTCTATGTTCTGTGAGCTAGCTTTTCCTCGCAACTAAACAATATCAGTGCGATAGCTTTCCATAATTTTCTCTTGACTCTCGAGCTTAGCCTCAGCATCTCGTTGAGCGACGTGAGCATCCCGCACTTGTTTTTGAAGCACTTTTTCCTTTTGAGAATAGAAAGTGGAAGAAGTGAAAAGCTCTTCTTTAAGTTTTTCAACTTCCGCTTCAAGGTTCTCGTTGTAAGCGGCAATGCTCCTCATTTCCGCGTCATGCTGATCAAGAGTTTTTTGCCACTCGGATTTGTCATTTTCCATTGTCAGCATGGCTTCAAGGTTTGCGCGATTTATCCTTTGAAGTTCGTTGACAAGTTTTTGCCAACCTGACATTCTCTCAATATCAAGTTTGACGGCATCAAGATTGCGCAACATAGCTTGCTTGTCGATTGGAACCAAATCAAGATCAAAACGCACTCCTTTCAAGCACCAATGCGGAAACCGACTTTGAAGAGTAGTCGGGCCTTGTCCAACTTGATATGAGGGCCTGCCGATGATTTTTTGAATATTAGTTCGGGTAAGGGCAGGAGATTGAGAAGGTACGGGAGCAGCGGGCTTTTCAGAAATTTCGGATGCCGACTTTTCGCTATGTTGGCCGTTTACTCGGATCTTCAGCAATGTGACTTTTCCCCTTATCATCACGGGATTTTCGTTTATGAGAATAATCCTCTCTCCGGGAAGAATCATGTGGTTCATCCCGTCTCCCGTGGTGTTCTTCATAGGCACGCCTCTCACGAGCTTTTCTTGCAGCTCTTTCTTCGTCAGTCTCCTAGGAGGAAGGAAGATACCTCTTGGGGGCATAAGAGCCGCGTCTTCCGTTGCTCTGGAAGTCATCATAGTATGAGCCACTTCGCCTCATTGGAGAACCTGAAAATGAGAAAGAGACAAAACTTAAGAATCTTTGAAGTAGGGAAGCAAGGTGCATATAAGTGCTGAAAAATCCTAAGTGTGTGTAACGTGCAAACTACGCGCGTCAAACTACGAACCACTCCTCGGTTGGGGGTGATGATGGATTTTACAGCCAGTGTCAACTCTTGGGCTGACGGAGTTTATTGCAGGATGGATGTCGCTTCAACTGCTGGAGAAGTAACTTTAGCAGTGATAGGATCATCTTTAAAAAGCTCCTACAAAGTAATCATCAGGTCGCTCAACCCTTCAAAAGTATCATCACCGCTGTGCTTGGCGGGACTCGTTCTCTCGGTTCCTTCGTCACCAGATTTCTCGGATTGTTGGAGAGGTTCCTCTTCTTCGATGACCGGGGCAAGTGCAAGTTTGTCGGATGGCCCCGCAACATCAATTGAAGTAGAACACTTTACCAATGAAGCCTCAGTAGTAGGTTCTTTCGATGTAGGTTCTTCGACGGAAATTGGGGCATCTGGTGTCTTTGCTGGAGAATCAGGAACTTCATGAGGCTGAGTAGAACGAGAAGAGTGAAAAAGTCCGAATTGGTGCAGGAACTCGTCTTTCAGCAAAAATTTAATACTTCTTTCCTCAGCTGCCACGACACTTAATCTTTCGAAAGTTGGCTTATGGCTAGAGTCTCTAGAAGGAGGAGGAAGTGTAGTAACAATGAAGAATGAAGTTAGCACTTAGCAATTCGGATCTCGGAAAACTCAGAAAAGGAAAGAATGGGGATGAGTGATCTTACTTCCTACTCTCTAGATGGCATAAAACCCCGGGGGGCAGCGAACGAAGAAGAATTGATTCAAAAAACCGTAAGCGCTTTAAGAAAGATTGGTGATAAGTTTACGGTTTCTGGCACTTCTCACGAGCATAATGGAGGGGTGGTCTTTATTCTTTGTGAATGTGCATAAGTAGCGGATTTCTTCAAAACTCGAATGACGGTCAAGTGTCCTCCTGAATAGAACGCATAATCCCATCAAGATAGCGTAGCCATTGGGATGCAATTGGAAGGGAGAAATGGTTAACCGGGGAAGGAGTTTTTGAAGAAATTCATTAAAAGGAGGAATAGCACCACACAGGCACATCTGGCGATTCACAGTGACAAAACCGAGATGTGGCCTATCAGCAGTATCATTTGGCCCAGGAAGTATAGCATCCGCTTCAGCAATACCAAACTGAATGCGTAACTGATTAAACGCCTGTTGACTCAGGGTAGTTGGAGTCCTCTCTGGGGGATTATCCAGTGGATGGCTATCGGGAAGGCCTCTCTAGCTTGTCCTACCATTTCCTCTTGTTGAGAAGACATTCTACACAAGAAACTGGATATTCAAATATGAAGGTGCATGTTTCCTAAATGTGTGAAGTGTTATGCAAAACTAACAAAACGACAAGCAAATATAAGTGAAATTAAACTAACAGGCATTTGTCAATTATAAAGTTTCAGGGCTTGTTGTTTTAAGTCCAAATACAAGTGCAGTGTTGATGCAAACAAATCAGTTTTAATTGATTAACATTGCTTTGCTTTAATACTTCACTTAAGTTTGTTGATTCACAGCATTTCATATAATTTCTTTAAGTTGATTATCTTTTATCGACTAATCTATCATCGATGTGGGCGATCAGTGGTAGTATATTCGTCTCATTTTTCTGCAAATGTTGTATTTAATAGGTTATTAGCGTTAAAGTTAATGAAATCTGTAAAGAAGTACAACAAGTTCAAGCATGTTATCTCGGCAGTTCAAGTTGGGAATTCAATTCAGCAATGTCATGTTCATTAAAGTTGAAAGGAGTTCAAGGCAATGCAAAATAGGCTAAGTCCTAGGTCGTTCAAATGCATACGCGACCTACGACCTATGCTGCAAGAAGTTAAGTCATCAATCTCCTAGGTCGCTCTGCTTTAAAGTTTCATGTCATTCCAACAAGTTCAAGACATAGAGCTTCCGGAAAAGGCAGTGCAAATTCGGCTATGTATTAGGTCGCTCGAGCGTACACGCGACCTAAAGTTTAAGTTGCAGGAAGATAGGTCGCAAAGGGCGATGCCACGAGCAGCTAGGTCAAGTATGATAGGTCGCAAGTATGATAGGTCGCAAAAAGTAAGGTCGTAAGCAAGACAGGTCGTATGATTCACGATTAAACCGATAGGCCCAGGGCCTATCCTCCACTCGAGTGCAGCCACGTGTCCATCACCTCACAATCACCAGGAGCACAACAGTTCAACCTGGCATCCAATAACCCATCAACCCGTTAAGAACCTTCTCACATCCTCCAAACTCACAGACCAGTTAACTCGAGGCACTATAATCCATCATCTCCTCCTCAAATCATCAAGGATCACCCAAAACTGAATCGAGCCACCTCAATTCCATCAGAAATCGTTCGTGGCATGGTTTGCGATGAAACTTAAGAATATGAAATTGGATCAGAGGTTAAAGACGGGAATCCAAAACTCGTGATTTAATGATGATCGTGAGTTGAACAGAGAACGGATTCACTTACGTGATGAAATTGCAAGGATGATCGATGACCGGTAAGTTCAGGTTGGAAGTTTCTTCAATGGCGTTTTTGAAGGCTAAAGCGAGAAAGGAGGAAGAAACGACTTAGCGGATTATATAGGGGGAAAAGAGAAAGGCAAATGGACACGCGAGTTAGCTTATCTCTTAGGTCGCTCACGACCTAGCAAAATTAAGTCGAAGCACACGACCTATGGCATATGCGTATACTTCGAGGGGCAAATGTTAACTCCTCTATTCCACGGCTCAGCGACCTAAGGAAATAAGCGACCTAAAAGAATTAAAGTATGAACGACCTAACGACCTAAAGACCCCCAACGACCTAGCGACCTAAAGATATCGCGACCTAGCGACCTAAGCTTATCAACGACCTAACGACGTAACCATCAACACAGGGCAACAACATATCACAACAAAGAGGCTTCGCGACTTAACGGGCTAAAGGTACAAGAGATCTGCGACCTAACGACCTATGGACTAAAGCGACCTAGTGACCTAGCGAGTTATCACAGAATGAAGAAACTTCTTATGCCGTTCCCAAACCGTAAGTCGCCAACTATTCTCCCTAGGTCGCTCACGACCTAAACATACAAAGAAGCTTCTTATGTCGCTTCCTCCCTAGGTCGTTCACGACCTATGACTTGTTAGTTTGTTCGAGGTGGTCAAGTACACTCTGGTTAAGCCGTAAGCCGCTCCCACTAGGTCGCTCACGATCTACGACCTATCTCTAGGTCGCTCACGACCTACGACCTAATTCAGAAAACTCCCTATAAATACCCCACCTACTCTAACGGGAAAAGGACCTTTTGGCTCACTTTTGGAACGCCTATACTCTGCTGTTTTCTCAACTCATCCGGCACTTCAAACACGAAAGACGCTTCATCGAACTTCAAGAAGAAATCTAACACTTTCGACATGGATTCGAAGAGTTCTTCTACATCGGAGTTCTTGCTACTTGTCTTTGTAGTGTTGTAATTGAAGATTGTTTTAAGTTGTAATCGATTCAGCAATAAAGAAGATTAAAGTGGACGTAGGCTTAACTTGAAGCCGAACCACTATAAAATTGTTGTCTCTCTACTATTTTTTCTGTAATTTCTGCTTGTTTCCAACTCCCATATCAACGGGTGGTGCTTTCACCTTTTCTCTACTTACACCGGGGTGTTAGCATCTAATTTTTAGGTTAACAATGTTCGAGTTGGGTTGGTTCTGACTGTTATAGCCTACTATCAACTTAATACCGAATGGCGGTGCTGAGACTCGACCATTATCGTTGTACTCCACTCTCCTACACTCCCTCTCCCTCGTTCGGCATTCGGCAAATGATGTCGAGCCACGGCCATGCCGAGCCGCATCGCTCAACACGATAAAACAACTCCAACTTCCTTCCTACACTCCCTCTCTACCGCTTGGCACAGATGAGTCATCCACAAGTCATGCTGAGCCGCATCATTCGGCACTTTACCCATCTCCTACTTTTCTCCTGCACTCCCTATTACCTCGTCCGGCATAAGGGTGTCGTGCCGAACCGTGGTCGTTGCGAGCCACATCGCTCGGCACGCTAGCCCCAACTTCGTCCTCACTCCTACACTCCCTCTCCATCGTTCGGCATACGGAAGTCATGCCGATCCACGACCATATGTCTTCCTCTGACTCACTTCTTCGAGCAAACTAAGTACCTTCCTAGATGGCCAATCGACAAACACTTCAACTCGCATGCCAACCTCGACCAACAGTCCCTACTCTCATCGATTCCTACTGGGCCAACGCCCTCTTCCTTCCTCCTCTCCATCTAGTCCTAAGGCTCGTTTAAACCTATGATCCATCTCCCTAATTAATGTAACATCCACCATTTTTGAGTTAAATGAAAGTTACAAATTGGAATCTTGTTCGAAGCCCCAAATTGAAGAAGGTCGAACAAGTAAGAGGTTCATACCTAGGAGAAGGGGCCGAAGTCTAATGAAGTACTCGATTTAGAAGTGGAATCCACTCAGGCTTGTTGTTGAGGGCAGTCAAGAGATAACGTATGAGACTCGAGGATTTAAAGAAAGGTTGAGATGTTAGCAAATAGGGGAAAGGTGAGTCCGTAAGGGTGTTAGAGTGGAGGTAAAAGGTAAAAGGGGGGAAGAGGACAAGTATTGACTTTTATAGTGGGAAAGAGGGAAGGCGAATAGACAGTGACCAGAAGAACCGGTCAAGGCATCTTGGTCGTTCGCCATCAATCTCGTTCGGCCTCAATACATCGTTCGGCATCAATATGTCATTCGGCATCAATGTCTCGTTCGGCATCACTTCCGAGAAGACAAAACATGGGCTTAAAGAAAAATGCGGAGTGCTTATGGATCAAAGCGCATCATGTTCGTCCACATGATACATTTTAGGGGCAAGTGTTACCCGGTTGTTTGACCATGTAGCAAGAGACTCAACATAGATACCTCGTTCGGTACATACTTCGTTTGCATGGAAGGGTTGTTCGGCACAAGGCCTCGATCGGCACAAGGACTCCTTCGGCATGGATCCTCATTCGACATAGAGGCTCGTTCGGCATGAGGCCTCGTTCGGCATGGAAGGGTCGCTCGGCACAAAGCCTCACTCGGCATGGAGCTACGTTCGGCTTGGAGCCTTGTTCTACATGAGGCCATGCTTGGCACAAAGCCTCGCTTGGCATGGAAGGGACGTTCGGCACAAGGCCTTGCTCGGCATGGAGCCTCGTTCGACATGGAGCCTCGTTCTGCATAAATCCTCACTTGTTAGGAGACCTCGCTCGGCATAAGTGAGTCGTTCGGCATCTCCCCTCGACCGGCATAAAGTCTCAGTCGGCACAGGTCTCGTTCGACCTACACTCTTCACTCAGCGCAATGCCTCGTTCGGCATACAGGTACCGTTCGGCATGCCTTCCTCGCTCGGCATACGAATGTCGTTCGGGCTGGATATGTGGTTCAGCAATTACCGCTCGGCATCTGTGGCTCGATGGGCAGAAATTACTTACCACAGGCCAAGGTACCTTATTCCTAGGCCTATGAGGGAAGTCCAACCCAACTTTGTCTATAAAAAGAAGGGCAAGGGCATAGTGAAAGGGACCTTTTTTCAAGAACACCGGGGAGACTTTGCTGCATTCAAGGCTTATTCTATTTTACTTAGCACTTGTATTCAAGTCATTATAGTACGGATTGTATCTGTATTCAATCATTTGTGAATGCAATAAAGATCAAAATTCAAAGTGGACGTAGGCAGTTACGCTGCACCATTATAAATCCGGTAATCTTATTTTTGCATTTAATTTAGCATACAATTCTTTGTATTAATTTACTTTCTTCATTTATCTCTCTACATAATCTTTCTCAAGGGTGTTAGTGACCGATTCCGGTGCTAACAGCAACGCTGGTTAGAATTTCTCGCATCTTATGATTTAGATATTACATATACACCTGGGATAGCTAACGTAGTAGTTGATGCATTGAGTAGGAAGTATGCTGTTATTTCTTGTTTGGTAGTAACTCCAACTCTTCTAGAAAGAATTTCATGTAAACAAAAGGAAGATGGGGTTTTAAGACAAATTTATAAGAACGTATGCCAATGGAAGAATTCAAGCTTTGATGTAGAAAAAAGAGGAGTATTATGATTGATTCGGTGAATTTGCATTTCGAATGTGGAAAATCTTAGGCGGGAAATGTTAACTTAGTATCACAAATCCAAACTCAACATTCATATGGTTAACAAAATGTACAAAGATATGAAGTGCACATTTTGGTGGGAAAACATGAAAAGGTACATATCCATTTATTTTAGTAGATGCACCAATTGTCAACAAGTCAAGATCACCCAACAGAAAATTGCAGGATTACTTCAACCTCGGAAATTCCAACTTGGAAGTGGGATCAAATATCAACGGATTCCATTGATGGTTTACCTCGAGTGAAGAATGGGAATGAAGGCATTTGGGTTATCATAGACCGGTTAACTAAAAGTGCATGTTTCATACTAGTTAAACCAACAAGGACGGCTGCAAGCCTTGTATATATATATATATATATATATATATATATATATATATATATATATACATACAAGGCTTGCAGCCATCCTTGTTGGTTTAACTAGTATATATAAAGGAGATTTATGTTTACATGGAGTTTCGAGCTGTATAGTAACAGATCGGGATCCAATCTTTACTAGTCATTTTTAGGAAGCATTACAGACCGCTTTAGGAACAAGGCTGAATATATGCACTGCCTATCACCCTTAAACTAATGGACGGACGAAGAGAGTCAACCGCATTTTGGAAGATCTACTCAGAGCATGTGTTTTATATCTTGGAGGCTCCTAGGAAAATGATTTGAATTTAGTAGATTTCTCTAATAACAAAAATTATTAAGCTAGTATCGGCATGGCACCGTGTGAAGCACTGTATGGCCGTCCATGCAGGTCACCAGCATATTGGACCGAAACCGAAGCTTGGTTAGTACTTGGTCCTGATATGATACGAGAAGCTTCAGAGAAGGTCGATATATTAGAAAGAAGCTAAAGGAAGCCCTGAGCACGCGGAAAAGTTATGCAAACCAAAGGCGTAGAAATCTAGAATTCTCAGTTGGAGATTCGATCTTTTTGAAAGTCTCTCCGATCAGAGGAGTAGTGAGATTTAGAAGAACGGGGAAGTTAGCACCTCGGTATATCAGACCATTTTCCATTCTTGGACGAATCGGCCCACTAGCTTATCTAGTGCAATTACCAAAAAGGTTGGCATGAGTGCACAATGTTTTTCATGAATCTCATTTAAGGAAACATATGCATGACCCAGAGCAAATCATAGAAACAGCTGCTTAGGAAGACTTGGAGGTGGAACCGAATTTGGAAGTTATTAGATGACCTATTTGAATCATTGATCGTGATGAGAAATAATTAAAGAGGAAGGTAGCCAGGTTAGTCAAAGTTCAATGGAGTGGAGATGCTGAGGATTACATTTGCAAAATGGAGGATATAATGAAAAAGGCATATCCCAAATTTAGGATGGAAGAATGAACTGTATAAATCATGTCATTGTAGTGTACTCACCGTCTATGGTGTAGTCACTTATCCATAGTTTGTATATATCCATTATATTGAATACATTTCCTTTCGAGTCATTTCTTTCTTATCTTAATTTAGAGGACAAAACTCTTTTAAGGAGGGGAGTTTGTAACGACCCATAAATATATCACTTTAATTAAATGATTGTTTAGCTTTATCGATATAACAATAATTTTGTAAATAAATATTTATAGTAATTTATATGATTTTATAAGTAAAATATATTCATTTTAATTAGTTAAATGATAAGAATTTTTTCAAATTTGTTTACAAAAGTTTCCATATTAATTTAAAAGAGAAAATATGACCGAAAATCAGAATCTGGATTTGTAACGATACAACATGTGTAAGTTGTGCAACGTTGTTGGAACAAGTAACATACACAAGCACATTTACATCTGCATACATGAGAACATGCACATAAACATATATATATATACACACACAAAAATAATTAAGTATAAATGTATAATACAAAATATATAATAAATTTTAAGATTTCTTATTCCTTAAGCATAAATAAGTCAACATATGCATACATGAGAAGATGGAATTGATGGGCACATGGGGGAGGCTTTTGCGTGCCTAGGGAGTGGAGAGGTGTATTGTTGAAGCCATTTAATGGTGATGAAGATGATGAAGCCTGCATGGATACTTTTATACTCTTCTTTTCCTATAAATACCCTACCCTCTTCTCTCCATTTTCATTCATCTTATTCTTCATATTTATAAGCATTGTATTCCAGTTTATTGGCTTCCATCGTAAGATAAATAATTTCAAATTTTATTTCATAAAGAATTCAAATTAGAATGTATAGTTATATATACTTAAACACCTCAAAACAATCTTGAAACTCCATTCTTTCTTTTTGTACTTCACAACCTCCACCCCACTTCATCATAGGTCGAGCCACTTCCTTGCTCCACCCTAGGCTGTGCACCCCCAAGCCACCCCAAGCTTTGGTTAATGCATCTAGGAGCTTAAATCCGAAAGAATAGTGAGCTTCGAAAACCGAGTAGCGCATCTATAGCGAATTTTTAATCAATCGTTGAAAACTCAAGGTGAGAACTCCTAAACTATTATATTGTATGTTGAATGATGATATGATGTTTGCAAATGGATATTTAATATGTTTGATCATCAATTTTGGATGTTTTCACAAGAATATGGAATATATGTGCAAGTCATGGAAATACACGTTGGTAAGCGAAAAGGAAATCACTTTCTTTGAATTAATGAAATGGTGTGTATGGAATGTTAAACCTCTTTAAAAATGGTTTAAAAATGAGTTAAATGTTTTATAAATATTTAAAAGTGTTTAGGCGAACGAGAAATGAAAAATTAGTCAAAAAATAGGCGCATCGCGCGACGGTAGTTCACGATTTCGTGCTATAGAAGTCAAATGAGTGAAAAGATGGAATATAGCTCGAAATTATTTGAGATAAGAATTTATGAACTATTATTGTAACGACCCGGAAATTTCGATCTCGAAATTTTCAGATAGTTAGTGAAAAGAAGAAAGAGAAAGAAGAAAGAGATAGAAGAAGAACAGAAAAGAAACACACAATCTCACATTCGCAGCGGATAAAATATAATATCACATAAATAATAGTTTTAAAAGAAGAACTATATCATTATACTTATATCTTTATACATCAGAGTTACATCGTTACACAAATACCGGACAATTTAGAAAACTAACTTGTCCCAGATAAATACAGCAAAACACCTCATACGTTCCTGCCATCCAGCTCGTCTCCTGAGCTCCAGAACATCCTTACCTGAAAATCTGTAATACTCGGTCTGACCCGAGCATTACATCAAAGTAACACCCGGGTCAGGCTGGAAACCAGCGTGAGTAAACTCATCTAGCATAGATAATAAAAGCATACTTCTTATATAAACCCGGGGTACTTATCAATTTACAACTTCCCAAGCTGTTATAAACATTACTTACATCACACCTTAATTTCTAAGTACCAAACTTAGATTATATGGTCTCGTTCATTTTTATCATTCTATTGATTTCACATATCAATTTAAAAAGAATCAAAGTGGTTTCGGGTATTTACATATACCCGACTCCGGTCTCTTCGAATCCAATGTCATCTAAACCCAAGTTATCCAATTAAATATAATTCATCTTAAATTTTCGAATAACACTTTTATCATCAATTCATAATTGATTGATGATCACATTATCATCGTCCATCCAATAATCATATCACAAAGCAATTCATATCGGAGATATCAACCAATTCCAAGCACTCATCATAATTCCATCATTAATAAGCAAGATTTTTAAACCTAGTTCTGTATGATCATTAATTATTGTAATTAATGATAGAAGTTTAATCTTTATTTACTTCATTAAGTAATTAATCAATTAAATTAATAAATAATTCTTAATTAATTACTTCATTAATTAATTATCATTTTTAAATTAATTACACTTAGTAATTATTTTTAAATTAATCACATTAATTAATTAACTAAAATAATTAAGTAATTAACTCTTAATTACTTAACAAGTAATTATCTCTAATTACATTATTAATAACTCTTAATTACTTTCTTAATTAATTACTTAACAAATAACTACTTCCATCCTTAAATAATCCTTAATTAATTAATTAATTAATTACTACAAAAATTAATTAACTTTAAAACAATTAAATTAATCAATTCCTTAATTGATAACATCATGTGATTTACCCTTAATCACTTCAACTTAATTAATCCATGAGTAATTTCATCTAATTACTTCCGTAAGTAATTACACTTAATTAATCATAATTAAATAAAAACCACTAATTTTAAAAAAAAATTATTAAATAATTAATTAACTAATCTTCTTATATTTTAAATCTTAATTAACTTTCACTTATTAACAAATCATATTAAATAGGTATTCTTAAGTTAATAACAAAGATAAACCAACCCCATTCATCTTTATAATTAAATTATTTGAATAAATCAAATTTTAATAACTTAAACAAATTATCTTATTTGGATTTCAAAACCATAATAATAAATTTAATTGAAAACAAGAAATTTAGAAACAAATTTCAAAATTTAAAACACTTTAATTTCCTAATTCAAACTTATTCATTTTAAATAAAATTTAAAACTCAAGTTTTTAAATTATTACCTAAAATTTTAACTTAAACCTTGATTTAATACATAAATTCAAAACCCTCTCTTTTTTAAAAAATAAAATAAAAATAAAAATTCAAAATTTAATGAAGTTAATTACTTCAGAAAGAAATCATTTGAAATTTAAAATAGAATCAATTAACACTTTTTAAAGTTTTAATTAACTTTTATTTACAATCAACAAGTTTTAACTTAGTATATTTGTTTTCTTATAAAACTTGTTTATAATATAAGCTCGATTCTATTTATTTCCAACAACAAGTTAATTTGCACTTAGACCTAACTCAGTTTTACTATGCAACCTTATTTCATTTACCGGTTTAAAATCAACAACTTAATAACATTACAGTACTACAGAAAAGCACCCCAAAACTCGAGTAAAACACGGCTACAACCCGAGCCTGCACCGAAGCCAAATCCCCGCCCTTACTACTTCGAGCTGAAACCAAGAAAACACGAGCGACACTTTGAGACAACCCTCGTCTTCCCCAAACTCCTTATTACCAGTGCACACAAACGTGCATATGCACGTCTCCCAACTCCTCTGACCAAACCTAGTCGTCGCGACCATCAACGTCAGTCACGCTATCGCACTCGAGCCCAAAATTTGACCCAGATCCAACAATCTACCACCAAATCAGAATTTCGATACCTAGCTCAAAAACTACAGCCGCATCTCGTCACAAAACCCCAAAGCCGACCATCCTTGACATCGTCGAACTTCACCGTTCCCATCATCAAACACCACGGCCACAAGTTCCAACATCCCCAAACGCGATTTAACTCGATCCACTAACCAAGCTGCAACTGCCTTCACAGCCAAGCCGTAAACAAAAAAAACAACTAAACCCTAAATCGTTCGATTCCCATCGATTTGGTCATTGGAAAAATCCAAAAGCATTTTTCCCAGTATCCTCCACATACAAGCAAGCTTCAACCAAAATCCTAGCATCAATTACCATGTCGATCAACGGCAATTGCCAAAAACCCCAAACCAAACAAAACCCAAATTCCCCTAAATTCCTCAACCAAAAATTATGATATGTAGTTTAAAAATCATAATTCTTAGTCCTTATCACATTCACGAAATCATAATCTAAAAACAAGATAGTTGATTTTTAACATGCAACTAAACTTCGCTGTTTTTTTCTAATTTTTGAAGATTATTTTTAAATTTAAAATTACAGAACCTATTTTAAAATTTCAATCAAACATTAACATACAACATTCATTTAATCATCAAAGTCAATTGATGATGTTATTGGGAGATTTGGAATTTTGAAGATTGATCCTGGTCTGAAACAACAAGTATCAGGGAGTTTATATAAACACAGACCCTTTTATACATATATCAACCTATCTATAAATTCAATAATATAACTACTGAATGATTTTCATTCAATACCCAGATCAAATCACAGATCATCACATGCAGTTAAATTTGAACAAGATTAATCTGTTTTCTTTTAAAAAAATATTTACTCACCTTAAAAGGACAGAGACAGGGAACCTGTTTGCTTCCAGGCCTTCTTTTTTTCTTTTTTTTAGCTCATTAATTTTCTTTCTGCATGTTTGAATTTCATCTTGCTGCTGTTGATTTCTCCATTAAATTCCCAGATTATTATTAATTTTTTTGAAAATCTAGAAATTTGTGTTGTACTGGCCTTTGATCGAAGATTTGAACAGTTGATTAATTTTCATCCCTCTGGTTTGAATTTTCCAGCTAATCTCCTTCTTGTTTCTTGATTTCAGATTTATTTCTTTCTTTTAAATCTTTGATTTGTTTCACTATGGTTGAAGAAAAGTGAGATTTTTGGCTGATGATAAATCTTTTCTTCATATATCTTTACAAATTTGATTTTAAATTAAATTACCAAGGGAAATGCCACTTGTCCCTTCATGTTTTAATCATCTTACACATATGCATATTGATTTACAATTGTCTCTAGCATGTATCAAAATATTTACAAGTATTTTAAATGCTTAATTAATGATTTACAAATATTACTTTTCTTTTTAATAATTTATTTAAGCTATGTACGTAATTATGTAATATTCACATGAATATATTGTATTTATTTTATATAAATGAGCTTTAGATTTTTTTTTTCTTTCCTTTCTAACTCTATTTATCTTAAAATAACATATAAATATTATTGGTTTGAAAATTAACAATTTTGTCTAATTTAAATAATTTACTTATATGAACAATCATCATTACTTATTTTTAAAAGAATACTTTGTCAAATTTTAAGTGATTATATTAAGATATGATCAAATAAATATTTATCCAAACATAAATATTTACGATTAGATTCATTTGTTAAATTTACAATTCAGTATTTTTTTTTTAATTAACCCAATTATTGTCAACTAATAGATACTCAAAAATTCGGGTTATTACATTCCTCCCCCCTTTGAATCTTTTCGTCCTTGAAAAGGAACGAAGCCAAAATTTATTAAATATTTAAAACCATTTAAAATATTCTTTGATCATTTTTCAAACACCTTTAAAATCTATATAATATTGCCAAAATAGTTTTTATAAAAATACTTTTTATAACTCGATGTTTCAACAAGTCCGTCCTCATTCTCGTAGAAATTCGGTCATACATTGATCAGGCGTAGGACTGAAAATCTATAAGTACTTAGTAGACCCATTTTCAACACCCAATGAAAATACTTGGAAAATAATTTTATTGAAAATATCGAAAACAGTTTTTGAAAATAGAGGATATATCTTTGGTGAGAATGCCCTGGAAATCATCACCACCATCCATGGTCACAATTACATTCCAGGGTTACGTTGTCGTCGTAGCAAAAGTCCATGTAACTGCAGGCTCTCTGCGGCCTCTGATTTTCACTGTCGAAATGAAACCTCTCCACTCCTACATAGGTCGCAGTCTGTCGATATAAAATCAAACGCAGACTGTTGGCTCTCAGCGGCACACAGGACTTTCGCTATGTTATACCGTAGGTCGCAGTTACATCCTGGGTCCGTCGCAGCAAAAGTTCATGTAACTGTTGGCTCTCAGCGGCACACACGACTTTCGCTATGGTATACTCTACTCATAATCCCCAGGAACTAGTTTTGTCCGGACTCCTCACATGATCAACTTTAGAACCCCCCCTTTGGGGCTCAAGGCAGCACCACCCGGTGGTACTCCTGAGAAGTTCATTTCAAGGGAGCGCCTTTTTCCCCAGAGCTATCATCAAAACATTTTTATACTATACACATATAGTATCTTCAAATCATACACCTAGTATGATATCATACAAAGCTCCTTTACTCAAAATCGATTATTCCAAAATTGTTAATTCTCAAACTAGGCTTTCCAAATTCAATATTGATTTTACCCAAAAATCAAAAGCCTTTCCAAATCAAAAGGTCCCCAAAACTTTTTCTAAAATCCTCATAAGATCCTTCATATATATATATTCAGATATATAAAATCTTTCAAAACTTTGGATCATTTCAAACTTGTATAAAACTCCTTTTATACTTCAAACATTTCCAAAAACCCTTTTTCTTCTGGCAAAAGATTCAAGAAGCGGAGTTTTATCTTATATTACTAGGATATATAACTTTATTTATCCAAAATCAAATATCCAAATTTGAATACTCCTTTCAATATCAATTTCATTCAAATCTGTACGATGTACACATATCATTCGTATGTCGTACCAATCTGATCGCTCACTCGATCACACAATTTCACTTCCGAACTAGTATCGTCCACCCGACTTTCTAGTGCGGACTCAGATCTGGTTTCTTGATCAGAAACCGTCATTCTCCTTGCATAGTAATAACTATGATAGAGAATATCCAGAACCAATCAACAATCCATATCCATGTTCGCCGTCGAAAATCAAGTGAAAAATTCCATTCGGATCGATAAAACTATCTCGAAATTCTGTGCTCGAATCTGGATCAAATTACTATGCGAATAGAATAACATACGTACACCCTACGTATTTGTCTTTATTAGTTATTAGCCAAATTAATTCCATTTCTATTCACATTCACTTTGGTTTTCATTCACTTACTCACTATTGCTTCAATCCATTTGGATTATCACCTCTATTCTTATCTCAATTGGGTATTTAACCAATAACAGTTTGAACTCCAACCAGTTAATTTAGAAAATAACTTGAAATATTTAAAAATAGATAAGTAGTTGGAAAATAATTTCTAGTTTGTAAAATAGATGTAAAATAGTTAGAAAATAGTTTAAACAATTATAGAAATTTTGGATAATTGCAAAGTAATAGTAAGATAGTAATTAGTTTTGTAAAATAGTTGAAATATAGTAATTAGTTCATAGAATAGTTAGAAAATTGTTAAACAGTTTCAAAAATAATTGTAAAATAAGTATAAGATAGTTTGGCTTTTAAAAGAAAGGTTGTATATATAATGAATAGCTTGGAAAAAAGTTTATATTAAAATAATTTATATTAAAAGTAGTCCAGAGTCAAAACTGCTCACTTCCCAATCTCCATTCTCATCAATTCAATTTAAATTTCCACTTCTATTTAAATTGACCCAATTCCAATTTAAATAACTTCAATTTCCATTGAAATTGATTCAACCCCAATTAACGTTGAATTAATCTTCAGTTTCTTTTCAAATTTAACTTTATTCAACCTTGATCACAAATTCTACTAATTCAAATAGATTTCAATTAAACTAGTTTCAAATTTCAATTCATTTCAACTCCAGTTTGAATTAATCCCAATTTCAAACTCCATTTCCAAATCAAGTTGAATTATTCTATATTTCCTTCCAAATTCAATTCAAATTCCATTTGAATTTAAAATTATTCAACTTTAATTACAATTCCAAATTATTCAAATCAATTCGGACTAATTTCAAATTGAACCCTCTTCAATTTCAAATCATTTCAAATTAATCCAATTCAAATTTTCCATTTGAATTTTTATACTTATATATCTTTAATCACAAATCTCAATTAATTCAAATCAAATTCAATTTGAACTAATTTCAAATTTTAAGTTCACATTCCAGAATTTCATTTTAAATCAATTTAATTTTTCAAAAACCAATTTATTATTCAAATTTAACCTTAAAACAAATTTTCAACAATTTCTGTTGAAACTCTATTTTAAACACCCAAATCTCAAGTCCAAAGTGATTCCAACTCTCTATTTCCAAACTAAAGTTAAATTTTCTTTTTATCTAAATAATAGATATATTTCAACAGTCTATTTCAATTTCTAGATCTCAAACCCATTTTGAGATTACTCAAACTTGCTAATTCAAATCAACCATTTAACTTTCCAAATTAAATCTTAATTTCATCTTCAAAATTCCAAATCAGGTTGATCATTCCAATTTATTTAACTTTTCCAAAGTCAAACTCAATTCACCTAATCCAGTCAACCTTACCCAGTTTGAACTTCCATTTCACATTTTGAACTTCTCATAAATAATCTCCCCACTTGTTAAGTTCTAAACTTATCACTTTGGGTATCATATCTCATTTCAAATTTAAAACTCAATATTTAGAGTTTATCTCAAACCATCCTTGATATTATGTATATCCACATACATACATATTAATTTCTTTTACATACTAAGTTATACTTAAAAAAAAATTAAACCGCCTTTGGTTTTTAATTCAAACAAATTTCTTTTAAATTTCAAACAACCCTTGTTTGAAATAGGACCCTTTCATTTGAATATATTAAATAACATCTCTTATTTTAAAATAAGATCATATTCAAAATAGTTTGAATAATATTATCTCCTTTAACATTTTGAAATCAATTCAAAATTTTAAACTTAGAATTCAGGACTTCAAAATTTGAAACCGACATCTGATTTATCTTATTTTGAAATTCTTTCTTAGCTTTAAGGTTTTAATTTAAGTTTGAATCCATTTCAAACTTATGCTTATTTAATTTCAATTTGGTTGTGTTATATTACTTCTTAATTCTTACTATTACTTTTAATTTAATTAATACTACAACCAATTTCCTTAATATAATAGATAATCTATTTCTTATATAAGATTCATTTACTTTTGAAATCATTTAAAAACCTTTATATAAGAAAATAACAAGTACGCTCTCTCTCATACACACACACACACACACACACTCAACTCATTCTAGGGTGCCACTTACCCTATCCTTAATGAGTAATCCCACCAGAGCCAAGGTTCTCGCTTAACCTTCGGCTCTGATACCAAATGTAACGACCCGGAAATTTCGATCCCGAAATTTCAGATAGTTAGTGAAAAGAAGAAAGAGAAAGAAGAAAGAGATAGAAGAAGAACAGAAAAGAAACACACAATCTCACATTCGCAGCGGATAAAATATAATATCACATAAATAATAGTTTTACAAGAAGAACTATATCATATACTTATATCTTTATACATCAGAGTTACATCGTTACACAAATACCAGACAATTCAGAAAACTAACTTGTCCCAGATAAATACAGCAAAACACCTCATACGTTCCTGCCATCCAGCTCGTCTCCTGAGCTCCAGAACATCCTTACCTGAAAATCTGTAATACTCGGTCTGACCCGAGCATTACATCAAAGTAACACCCGGGTCAGGCTGGAAACCAGCGTGAGTAAACTCATCTAGCATAGAATACAAAAGCATACTTCTTATATAAACCCGGGGTACTTATCAATTTACAACTTCCCAGGCTGTTATAAACATTACTAACATCACACCTTAATTTCTAAGTACCAAACTTAGATTAAATGGTCTCATTCATTTTTATCATTCTATTTCATTCTATTGATTTCACATATCAATTTAAAAAGAATCGAAGTGGTTTCGGGTATTTACATATACCCGACTCCGATCTCTTCGAATCCAATGTCATCTAAACCCAAGTTATCTAATTAAATACAATTCATCTTAAATTGTCGAATAACACTTTTACCATCAATTCATAATTGATTGATGATCACATTATCATCGTCCATCCAATAATCTATCACAAAGCAATTCATATCGGAGATATCAACCAATTCCAAGCACTCATCATCATTCCATCATTAATAAGCAAGATTTTTAAACCTAGTTCTGTATGATCATTAATTATTGTAATTAATGATAGAAATTTAATCTTTATTTACTTCATTAAGTAATTAATCAATTAAATTAATAAAAATTCTTAATTAATTACTTCATTAATTAATTATCATTTTTAAATTAATTACACTTAGTAATTATTTTTAAATTAATCACATTCATTAATTAATTAATCACATTAATTAATTAACTAAAATAATTAAGTAATTAACTCTTAATTACTTAACAAGTAATTATCTCTAATTACATTATTAATAACTCTTAATTACTTTCTTAATTAATTACTTAACAAATAACTACTTCCATCCTTAAATAATCCTTAATTCATTAATTAATTAATTACTACAAAAATTAATTAACTTTAAAACAATTAAATTAATCAATTCCTTAATTGATAACATCATGTGATTTACCCTTAATCACTTCAACTTAATTACTCCATGAGTAATTTCATCTAATTACTTCCGTAAGTAATTACACTTAATTAATCATAATTAAGTGATTATTTAAAATTAAATAAAAAAACCACTAATTTTAAAAAAATATTAAATAATTAATTAATTAACTAATCTTCTTATATTTTAAATCTTAATTAACCCTTACTTATTAACAAATCATATTAAATAAGTATTCTTAAGTTAATAACAAAGATAAACCAACCCATTCATCTTTATAATTAAATTATTTGAATAAATCAAATTTTAATAACTTAAAAAAATTATCTTATTTGGATTTCAAAATCATAATAATAAATTTATTTGAAAACAAGAAATTTAGAAACAAATTTCAAAATTTAAAACACTTTAATTTCCCAATTCAAACTTATTCATTTTAAATAAAATTTAAAACTCAAGTTTTTAAATTATTACTTAAAATTTTAACTTAAACCTTGATTTAATACTTAAATTCAAAACCCTCTCTTTTTAAATAAAAATAAAAATTCAAAATTTAATGAAGTTAATTACTTCAGAAAGAAATCATTTGAAATTTAAAATAGAATCAATTAACACTTTTTAAAGTGTTAATTAACTTTTATTTACAATCAACAAGTTTTAACTTAGTATATTTTTTTTCTTATAAAACTTGTTTGTAATATAAGCTCGATTCTATTTATTTCCAACAACAAGTTAATTTGCACTTAGACCTAACTCTGTTGTACTATGCAACCTTATTTCATTTACCAGTTTAAAATCAACAACTTAATAACATTACAATACTACAGAATAGCTGTAACGACCCGAAATTATCAAAGCCAAAAATTTCAGATAGTTATGAAAAAGAAGAAAGAGATAAAAGAAGAAGAACAGAAACATCAACAACTCACATTCGCAGCGGATCAAATATAATAATAAATAATAACAGTTTACAAAAGAATACTATATATGTCGATTACATTTAATATACATCAGAGTTTCACTTTCATACAATCACTGAATGTTTACAATTATCATGCCTAAGATTTACAATAATATAAATACAGCGGATATACTCTATACGATATTGCAATCCAGCCCGCCTCCTGAACTCCAGAACGTACCTACCTGATAATCTGTAATACTCGGTCTGACCCGAGCATTACATCAAAGTAACACCCGGGTCAGGCTGGAAACCAGCGTGAGTAAACCTATCTAACATGGAATACTAAAGTATACAACTCATATAAACCTACTTATATCAATCTACACTTCTCAAGTTGCTATAGACACCACTTATTTCACAAAGCAATTTCTAAGTGCCAGAACTTAGATTATATGGTCCAATCCACTCTAATAATTCCATACAATCTATTGATTCTACATAACAATTTGTAAAGAATCGAAGTGGTTTCAAGTATTAACAAATACCCAACTCTGGGCTCTTCGAATTCATTATCATCTAAACCCAAATTGTTCAAGTGAATGCAAATCAGTGTTAAGTACAAGATAGCAATTCATAATCGAAAGATAAATCCACATTTTCATTATCCTCCCAAAAATCATATCACCTAGCATCACGATCACATACCAAGAATAATCCAAGGTATACAAACATCATTTTAATCATCCATAAATAAGCAAGGATTTTTTTTTATCATACTACCTCTAATTAATTTAAAATAAATTAATTACTTGCATTTTTTATTAATAAATTAATTACTTTCATCATATATATATATATATATTAGCTTATATAACCATTACAAATCGATTAATTAATCACATCCAATTATTCATGTTAATCATCCTTGATTTCTTATCCTTTAATTACATACAAGAAATTAGCCTCTAATTTACTATTCTTAACCACGTAGAGTAATTAACCTTTGATTATTTCATTAATTAATTAACTATAAGTATTTACATTCATCCTTCATTAATTACATTAATTAATTACTCTATTAAATTAATCACATTCAGTCATTAATCTTTATTTAACCCATATTTAGTAACCACTCTTGATTTATCTCATCCAGCAACTAATACCCTTATTTACTCCATTTAATAAATTAATTTCTCCTTAATTAATTAATTATCTTTAATTAATCCCTTGATTAATTACACTGGGTAATTAAACTTGACCTACTTCGATAAATACCTCACCCCTCAATTAGCTGCATCCAATAATTTTCCATTAATTACTTCACTGAATAATTATACTTCATTTATTACATTCGGTGATTATACTACTTAAACTAATTACATCAATAAATCTTTTAATTACTTAGGTAATCACCACTAATAAATTTCCTTTTTGAAGTAAATCATTATCTATCCACCTTTCTCTATAACATTAAACAATTATCTCTAAGATTCAATAATTATCATTAATTAATATATTAAGTGATTAATTCTTAATAAATCATATCAATAAATCAATCTTTAAAATTGATTTCACAAATTCACTTAACCTTTCATTAATTAATTTACCATTCTATACATTAAATAATTTGTTCTATTATTCAGTAATACTTAGTTCACCTTAAAACAACAACTTGAATTACACTTCAAACTTTGGAACTTCACTCAGACAAAACTGGGTATCATCACAAAGACACGAGCAACGAACCTAACATACTCGAGTAACCCAGCAACCCCTACCCTATTCTCACACGAAACCCAAGTGCACTTGAATTCGATCCTGAGGCAGCAGCTTCTTCTCCATCTTCACCTGACATACCTTGCACCAGTGCACGTGCACACATCCATGGCAACGTTCGACTACTCAAGATCACCGCTGGTGTAACGACCCGTATTTTTACAGATCGAAGGATCGTAGAATTGTTGTTCGTAAGTCTTAAGTCGAAAGTCTTAAGTCGAAAGTCTTAAGTCGTAAGTCTTAAGTCGTAAGTCTTAAGTCGAAAGTCTTAAGTCGAAAGTCTTAAGTCGTAAGTCTTAAGTCGTAAGTCTTAAGTCATAAGTCTTAAGTCGTAAGTCTTAAGTCGTAAGTCTTAAGTCGAAAGTCTTAAGTCGAAAGTCTTAAGTCGAAAGTCTTAAGTCGTAAGTCTTAAGTCGTAAGTCTTAAGTCGAAAGTCTTAAGTCGAAAGTCTTAAGTCGAAAGTCTTAAGTCGTAAGTCTTAAGTCGTAAGTCTTAAGTCGTAAGTCTTAAGTCGTAAGTCTTAAGTCGTAAGTCTTAAGTCGTAAGTCTTAAGTCGAAAGTCTTAAGTCGAAAGTCTTAAGTCGTAAGTCTTAAGTCGTAAGTCTTAAGTCGAAAGTCTTAAGTCGAAAGTCTTAAGTCGTAAGTCTTAAGTCGTAAGTCGTAAGTCTTAGGTCGTAAGTCTTAGGTCATAAGTCTTAGGTCGTAAGTCTTAGGTCGTAAGTCTTAGGTCGAAAGTCTTAGGTCAAAAGTCTTAGGTCGAAAGTCTTAAGTCGTAAGTCCTAAGTCTTACGTCGTAAGTCTTACGTCGTAAGTCTTAAGTCGAAAGTCTTACGTCGTAAGTCTTAAGTCGTAAGTCTTAAGTCGTAAGTCTTAAGTCGTAAGTCTTAAGTCGTAAGTCTTATGTCGTAAGTCTTAAGTCGAAAGTCTTAAGTCGAAAGTCTTAAGTCTTAAGTCGAAAGTCTTAAGTCGTAAGTCGTAAGTCGTAAGTCGTAAGTCTTAAGTCGTAAGTCTTAAGTCGTAAGTCGTGGGTCTTGATGAGTCGTGACCGACTTAAGGGGGCATACAAGTTAAGGATTTCAGCCTATAAATAGGAGTGCCTATCTTCATTTTTGGAATCCGGATTTTGAAGCGACGAAGTGTTTCCATTTTGAGAGCTCGACTACAACACTTCTTCACTTCTTTTCTCCACTTTAATCTTGTGCTTCCATTCATCTAGATTGAAGATCAAATGGAAGATCCAAGAGTCAAAGTTGAAGGTCTACATCCATCGAAGAGAGATTTCATCGTTTGAAGGGAAATCTTGTCGGATCAAGCTAGATCCTTTGCTGTCCAGATCTGAAGTTGTTATCTTTTGAGGTGTTTAGGTGATTCGGTGAGTGGTAGTTATCTTTCACACTGACCCAAAGGAGTATATTGGATCGGTGGCTTGTTTATGTGTTAAAGATAGAGATTTCTTGCATTTTCCTTAAGTCAGCATGTAGATCCATTGTCTATGAAGTTTTTGGATACCCATTTTGCTACATGTTAACTTATATATGTTTATTCATCAAGTTTTAGAGATATTTGCTTATGATTCATATTTGTTAGATTTGGACACTTTAATTACGAAATTGCCATTCTTGTATAATTGCTTATTAGATCTTGTTTAAATGTTTGACTGCTTGGATTAATGATTGATTTGATTGATAGATTGTTGCAAATTAGCTAATAGTTGATTTGGACAAGTTGGTCGAAGATGATTCAAAAGCTAAGTGGAGAGGCTCTTGAGTGGTGAAAGTAGCTTGTGGCATATGAAGCGGATGTTAAAGTTCATATGGATATATTCGATGATGATGGACTTTGTTATGATGCGATGAAGCAAAGCATGATGTGAGATAGCCTTGATTTAATCCAGACGGGATCATCCCAAGCATGTTGTAACTCGATGATGCTGTTCGAGTTGGTTGATAATGGTGGGCTCGAGAGGCGCTTGGGCTAGTATGAGAATAGTCGTTGAGGAGGATGACTAGGAGGCTGAGATTTCATCGTTGTTGAAGGTTCTAGCATGCTCAAAGCAAGAGTACGTTGGGCAGATTCGATAGTCCCAAACACAGGCTGCGACGACGTGCTAGTACTCTGGGTAGTTGCGAAAATTCTTAGGCACGGGCTGCGATGACGTGCGGAGTTGTGTCTAGAACCGGGGTTGCTATTAGCCCTTGACTGACGGCTGAAAGAATGTGCCGGTCATTCAATTAACGATGGTATCAAGGCAATGATAACAATGATAGCCAGGGTCATGGATGTTTGGTTGTATTGTCACTCGGTCTCAAGAGCGATGTTTTGTGGGTGCTTATCTGATCTTGGTTTAGGCCTTGGTGGTTTGTACTTGGAAAACATCGACCTTGACTCGAGTGATAATTGCTTTACTTTAATTGTCTGCTTTGCTATGTTTGTTCTGCTTAGTGTGTCTGGGGGCTATCACTGTAGAAAGAGGTGGAGTGGGATGGTTGGGTTCCTATTCCTTTGTACCTTTTATACTCTTTTGGTATGTTTGATAGTTGATTTACTGCTCACTAAGACTATTGTCTGACGCAAGGTTTTATGTTTAACTCTTACTACCTTGGGCTGTTCATCCATGTTGGGATGGGCAGACTAGGTAGCAGATGACAGGTGCTGTTCTTAGTGACTAACGCTGTTGATGACGAAGACGAGCAGGAGGCTTTTGCATATTGTTTTCTTACTATATGTACTGGGTATTCCGCTGTTTGTATGATTCTCTGAGTGTTATGTAGTGAGGCTTGATGTATTGGCTATTCAGATGTTTGTATCAAATTGTTATGAGCTTATATGATGAGACTTCTGTTAGAGCTTCACTATGTATACTTTCTATTGTATTTTATCCATGCGCTATGAGTCATACGATAGACTATTATGTGTTTACCTTATCCTAACGATCATCCGTGGCTGCCTGGCATACTTTATAGCGCACTATTTCCTTGTATGGTGCGGGAGTCATGGGTGGTCGTCACAGTTGGCAAGTCATAAAACATCATCACTTGCGAAAACTAGCTTCAATCCATTGCGAAGAATTTTGAAATCAATTCCACCTATTCGTTCGAACCTGTTATTCGAACACACCGCACAAAATTCGCCTCAACTCACGAACGTCGACCACACTACGGCGATGCAACTCCGACCATACGTAGACTATATCCCCCTCTTCCACCTCCCAGAATTGCATGCGGCTCGATCGCCCCCTGATGACGAAACCAACGAGCATACAGACCAAAGGAAACTCGCACCCAAAACCCTATTCTCGACTTGATCAATCAATTTATACAATAGATATTTTTTTAGCATTTTTCCTAGATTCATAAATCATCACGCTAGCTTCACAATGAATTTCAACATCTAATATTTGTTAAACAAACAGAAATTAGTAAAAATGCATTTTTGAGTTATTTTCGAACTGTGCCCTGAATACTTTTCTAAAAATCATCGTTTTTGTTTTAAAAATCCTAATTTTGCATGTAGTTTCGAGATATGAAATCAAATCTTCAAATTTAAATATTCGAATTTTACGTTTGGATTCCCTTTTACTGTAAATTTAAGTTTGCAGTATCCATATGTTCACTGTCAACCTTCAATCACAATTCCAATCCATGTTTTTAGTTTAAACAAACTTATTTAGTTAAATTCCTGAGTTTTAAAATGTTTATATGAAGAAATATAAATTTTTCTCTACTTTTCTATGCTCAGAAACTTGAAATACTGAAGAACATCACATATAAAAAAAACTTCCAGTGTAACAGAGAATCATTACAGAACTTCTCATTTACAATAGATAGCAAACACCAGTTTTCATGAATTAATTATCAGTAACTTCCAAAGATAGTTGGTTTACTCACCTGTAAGGTTACTGAGCAAGTAACACTATGCTGATATGAAAGCTTGTAGTTGGAACTGCCCCTGAATACTTCCTGTTCTTGTATTTTATTTTTTATTTTTTTTGAACTTGAGTTTAAGCTTTGAAAACAAAAAAATTGAAGATGTTTGGTTCTTATTCTCTGATTACCAAATGGTCACTGAACGAACTCAATTAGAGATGCTTACATATATAGAAGATAAGAGGATGTAACAAGGAAGGTGCTATCTGGTTTAGCTTCCTTGCTAAGATTTGATCAGATTTTCTAATATTTGAATTGACCTATGTTGGGCTGAGATGATGGCATTTAATGCCTTTGTTTCCAAATATGTTTACACATTATTATTATGTTTGTTATGTATAAATATCTTGTATGAAAATATAAACTTCATCTGATTTTTTTTTACTTTATATTTGTATGTACAACTTCAGCTTATGTTACAAGCATATCCAAATTACTTAATTCTTGCTTTATTTACATTCGTATTTTATATTTTGACTATCAAGATTT
Source organism: Allium cepa (assembly GCA_030765085.1). Taxonomy (NCBI): domain Eukaryota; kingdom Viridiplantae; phylum Streptophyta; class Magnoliopsida; order Asparagales; family Amaryllidaceae; genus Allium; species Allium cepa. Next base: position 882,652,951 of record CM060943.1, on the reverse strand, counting down.
GAATTATATTCAATATGGCTTACTTATATTAAATATCCATCTTTTAAATTGATAGACTTTAATTTTATTTTCAATTTTCCAATCATACTTTCCTTTCGCAAATCTACACAATAAATGGCATTTATTCCACAAGTCAAATTCATAAAAAAAAATGATCAGTTTACATTTCATTAAAATTAGATTAAATATTTATTAAAATAATAGGACCAAAATCCAGGTCGTCGCATTCCTCCCCCCTTTGAATCTTTTCGTCCTCGAAAAGGAACGAAGCTAGATTCATTAAAATTCTTAAAATCATATAAATTTTTTCTTTGATCATTTTTAAACGACTTTTAAAAAAAATCTATATAATATTTCTAAAATAGTTTTTATAAAAATACTTTTATAACTCGATGTTTTGACAAGTCCATCGCCATTCTCACAGAAATTCGGTCATGCGTTGATAAGGCGTACGACTGAAAATCTATAAGCGCTTGGTAGACCCGTTTCAACATCCAATGAAAATACATGGAAAACAAATTTATTGAAAATATTGAAAACAATTATTGAAATTAGAGGATATATCTTTGGTGAGAATGCTCTGGAAATCATCACCTCATCCATGGTCGCAGTTACATTCCAGGGTTACGTTGCCATCGCAGCAAAAGTCCATGCAACTGCAGGCTCTCCGCGGCCTCTCGATTACGTCATGGATCCCACACAACAGATCACAGTTACATCCAGGGTTACGTTGCCGTCACAGCAAAAGTCCATGTAACTGCAGGCTCTCCGCGGCCTCTGATTTCGCTATCGAAATGAAACCTCTCCACTCCTACACAGGTCGCAGTCTATCGATATAAAATCAAACGCAGACTGTTGGCTCTCAGCGGCACACATGACTTCCGCTATGTTATACCATATGTCGCAGTCTACCGATATAAAATCAAACGCAGACTGTTGGCTCTCAGCGGCACACACGACTTCCGCTATGTTATACCATAGGTCGCAGTCTACCGATATAAAATCAAACGCAGACTGTTGGCTCTCAGCGGCACACACGTTTTCGGCTATGGTATACACTACTCATAATCCCCAGGAACTAGTTTTGTCCGGACTCCTCACAGGATCAACTTTAGAAACCCCCTTGGGCTCAAGGCAGCACCACCCGTTGGCACTCCTGAGAAGTTCATTTCAAGGGAGCGCCTTTTTCCCCAGAGCCATCATCAAAATATTTTATACTATACACATATAGTATCTTCAAATCATACACCTAGTATGATATCATACAAAGCTCCTTTACACAAAGTCGATTATCCCAAAATCGATGATTCTCAAACTAGGCTTTCCAAATTCAATATTGATTTTACCCAAAAATCAAAAGCCTTTCCAAATTCAAAGGTTCTCAAAACATTTTCCAAAATCCTCATAAGATCGTTTTTTATATATATATATAGATATATATAAGTTTTTAAAACTTTGGATCTTTTCAAACTTGTATAAAACTCTTTTTATACTTAAACACCTTCAAAAATCCTTTTCTTCCGGCAATAGATTCAACAAGGAAAGATTTATCTTATATAACAAAGAGATATTTATTCAAAATCAAATATTCAAATTTGACTACTCTTTCCAAAATCAATCCCATTCAAATCCGTACGATGTACACATTACATCCGTACGCTATACCAATCTGATCGCTCACTCGATCACACAATTTCACTTCCAAACTAGTATTGTCTACCTGACTTTCTAGTGCGGACTCAGATCTGGTCTCTTAATCAGAAACTGTCATTCTCCTTGCATAGCCATAACTATGATAGAGAATATTCAGAACCAATCAACAATCCATATCCAGGTTCGCCGTCGAAAATCGAGTGAAAAATCCGAACTCGGATCGATAAACTATCTCGAAATTCTGTGCTCGAATCTGGATCAAATCACCATGCGAATAGAACAATATATGTACATCCTACGTATTTATTTCCATTGATTATTAGCCAAATCAAATTTTTTTTCTTTTTATTCACCTTTCGTTAAATTTCCCCTTCACTTATTTACAATTGCCTTAATCCCTATTTTGATTATCACTTCAATCCTTATCTCAGTTGGGTATTTAAATCAATAACAGTTTGAACTCCGACCGGTTTATTTTTAGAAAATAGCTTGAAAATTTCAAAAATAGATAAGTAGTTGAAAAATAATTATTAGTTTGCAAAATAGCTATAAAATAGTTAAGTAATTATAAAATAGTCGGAAAATAGGTAAATAGTTTTCAAAACTTTTAGATAATTGCAAAATAGTTATAAAATAGTAATTAATTGTAACATAGTTGAAAAAAAATAGTAACTAGTTTAGAAAGCAGTTGAAAAATGGTTAAATAGCTCCTAAAACTTATAGTATGACAAGTATAAAATAATTTGGTTTTAAGAAGGAAAAGTTGTATATATTTAATAGCTTAGAAAAAGAAGTTTATATCAAAACAATTTATATTGAAACTTGTCAAGAGTCAACTGTTCACTTCCCCAACAATCCAATTTAAATTTCCATTTAAATTGACCTAATTCCAATTCAGATAACTCAAAATTCTATTGGACTTGATTTATTCCCACTTCAACTCTAATTTATTCAAACTAAATTACAATTGGTACAAATGGAATCTAAATTTCAACTTTAACCCATCTCGAATTGTATAAATTTGAGTTAACCTTCCCAATGTTGGATTAACCTCTTAAATTAGATTATCCTTGTTTTTAAAAAAAATTCAAAATCCAAATCCAAATCTTTAAACAATTAATCTCTGGATTAAACTCTCTATAGATAATGAAAACATTATATTAGATTTTACTACCACAAAATATTCCATACATTAATCGACTACATACTAGTAATTCATACATTGCATTCATCTATCCAAAATAAGAGTCTTACACAAGTCATAACTCCCATTGCCTTATTATTACTTAAAGGTTCGGAAAGATCAAAGCCCTAATATTCTTACAAGAATCCTTTCTATGGACTTCCTCCCAAAGGGCAAAGCCCGAACATACACTTCTCAACAGGGTGTCCCCACTTATAACATTTACCACAAAATGTTTTTACCATGTCATCAATCTGGATAACCTTCACACCTCCAATAGTATGTTCCATAGCTTTGCTTCTTTTCTGCCTCTCGGGACAATTTCTAGCAATGTATCATGTCTTCTTACAATGATAGAAAATAGTCGACTCCTTGACCGGTTCAACTTGTTTACGCTTCGCCTTCCTCACTTCCGGGCAATGACTTAAGAAATGTCCTTTCTTATGACACTTAAAGCACGAGATCTCAGAGCGAAACTGATGAAATGTACCCTTCAACTCTTCCCTTGTTTTACTGCACTTGGCCGCATAATGACCTTTATTGAAACATCTGTAGCAGGTGACATTATCATAGGGTCCTGGTTTAGCTCTTTCCTTAACCTGTTTTTCATACTCTTGATTTTCTTCCTCTTGATCCCTTCATGCAGCTGCTCTCTGCTCTCTGCATCTATCCTTCCATTCTTCACTCTCAGCCATCTCTCTCGAAGACTGAATTCTAGAGGGACTTCCTAACCTATAAATTTGACTTAATCAGAAGAATTCAACTTTTACTCTTATATATATATATATATATATATATATATTAATTTTCTTACCAAATTATACCTCATATTTTAACACCTTGGGTTTTAAGTCAAAACAGTTTCCTTTAGGACTTCCAACAATTCTTATTTGAAATATGACCCTTTTATTTAAGTACATTGAATATTATTTATTACTTCATTTTGAAACAAAGTTTTAATTTCTAGACCTAGATTTAAAACTTCACAATTTAGATCATCTTTAGTTCGAGTTCATAAATCATATATACCTATGATTTACTCTCCAATATTTTATTTTACCTACTCATTAATACTCATCTTATTAATCATTTCTGATAATACCTAAGATTATCATATTTGAAAAGTAATTCATTATTATCTTATTTTAATCTCTTTTCCAGATTCAAGATTTTAATTTCAATTTGAATTCATTTCAACCATATCCTTATTAAATGTCAATTTTGGTTGTATTTCCGTTATCACTTAATTTAATTCCAACAATTTAACAACCAATTACCTTAATATTTATTGGAAAGAAAAAAAATATATTTCTTTATATATATCAAAATATATACGTATATAAAATCATTTATTATTGAAAATCATTTAAAATCTTTATATAGGAAAATAACAAGTACGCTCTCTCATACATACATACCCAACTCATCCTAGGATAATACTAACCCTATCTCTGATGAGTAAACCCACCAGAGCCAAGGTTCTCGCTTAACCTCGCTCTGATACCAACTGTAACGACCCGAAATTTTCAAAGCCGAAAATTTCAGATAGTTATGAAAAAGAAGAAAGAGATAAAAGAAAATGAACAGAAACATCAACAACTCACATTCGCAGCGGATCAAATATAATAATAAATAATAACAGTTTACAAAAGAATACTATATCTGTCGATTACATTTAATATACATCAGAGTTTCACTTTCATACAATCATTGAATGTTTACAATTATCATGCCTAAGATTTACAATAATATAAATACATTGGATATACTCTATACGATATTGCAATCCAGCCCGCCTCCTGAACTCCGGAACGTACCTAACTGAAAATCTGTAATACTCGGTCTGGCCCGAGCATTACATCAAAGTAACACCCGGGTCAGGCTGGAAACCAGCGTGAGTAAACCTATCTAACATGGAATACTAAAGTATACAACTCATATAAACCCGGGTAACTTACATCAATCTACACTTCTCAAGTTGCTATAGACACCACTTATTTCACAAAGCAATTTCTAAGTGCCAGAACTTAGATTATATGGTCCAATCCACTCAAATAATTCCATACAATCTATTGATTCTACATATCAATTTGTAAAGAATCGAAGTGGTTTCGAGTATTAACAAATACCCAACTCCGGACTCTTCGAATTCATTATCATCTAAACCCAAATTGTTCAAGTGAATGCAAATCAGTGTTAAGTACAAGATAGCAATTCATAATCGAAAGATAAATCCACATTTTCATTATCCTCCCAAAAATCATATCACCTAGCATCACGATGACATACCAAGAATAATCCAAGGTATACAAACATCATTTTAAACATCCATAAATAAGCAAGGATTTTTTTTTTATCATACTACCTCCAATTAATTTAAAATAAATTAATTACTTGCATTTTTGATTAATAAATTAATTACTTTCATCATATATATATTTTAGCTTATATAACCATTACAAATCGATTAATTAATCACATCCAATTATTCATGTTAATCATCCTTGATTTCTTATCCTTTAATTACATACAAGAAATTAGCCTCTAATTTACTATTCTTAACCACATAGAGTAATTAACCTTTGATTATTTCATTAGTTAGTTAACTATAAGTATTTACATTCATCCTTCATTAATTACATTAATTAATTACTCTATTAAATTAATCATATTCAGTCATTAATCTTTATTTAACCTATATTTTAGTAACCACTCTTGATTTATCTCATCCAGCAACTAATACCCTTAATTACTCCATTTAATAAATTAAGTTCTCCTTAATTAATTAATTATCTTTAATTAATCCCTGGATTAATTACAATGGGTAATTAAACTTGACCTACTTCGATAAATACATCACCCCTCAATTAGCTGCATCCAATAATTTTCCATTAATTACTTCACCGAATAATTATATTTCATTTATTACGTCAAGTAATTACGCTTTAACAAATCATTCGGTGATTATACTACTTAAACTAATTACATCAATAAATCTTTTGATTACTTAGGTAATCACCACTAATAAATTTCCTTTTTGAAGTAAATCATTATCTATCCGCCTTTCTCTATAACATTAAACAATTATCTCTAAGCTTCAATAATTATCATTAATTAATATATTTAGTGATTAATTCTTAATAAATCATATCAATAAATCAATCTTTAAAATTGATTTCACAAATTCACTTAACCTTTCATTAATTAATTTACCATTCTATACATCAAATAATTTGTTCTATTATTCAGTAATACTTAGTTCACCTTAAAACAACAACTTGAATTACACTTCAAACTTTGGAACTTCACTCAGACAAAACTGGGTATCATCACAAAGACACGAGCAATGAACCTAACATACTCGAGTAACCCAGCAACCCCTACCCTATTCTCACGCGAAACCCAAGTGCACATGAATTTGATCCTGAGGCAGCAGCTTCTTCTCCATCTTCACCTGACATAACTTGCACCAGTACACGTGCACACATCCATGGCAACGTTCGACTACTCAAGATCACCGCTGGCAAGTCACAAAACAACATCACTTGCGAAAACTAGCTTCAATCCATCGCGAAGAATTTTGAAATCAATTCCACCTATTCGTTCGAACCTGTTATTCGAACACACCGCACAAAATTCGCCTCAACTCACGAACGCCGACCACACTACGGCGATGCAACTCCGACCATACGTAGACCATATCCCCCTCTTCCACCTCCCAGAATTGCGTGCGGCTCGATCGCCCCTTGATGACGAAACCAACGAGCATACAGACCAAAGGAAACTCGCACCCAAAACCCTATTCTCGACTTGATCAATCAATTTATACAATAGATATTTTTTTTAGCATTTTTCCCAGATTCGTAAATCATCACGCTAGCTTCACAACGAATTTCAACATCTAATATTTGTTAAACAAACAGAAATTAGTAAAAATGCATTTTTGAGTTATTTTCGAACTGTGCCCTGAATACTTTTCTAAAAATCATCGTTTTTGTTTTAAAAATCCTACTTTTGTATGTAGTTTCGAGATATGAAATCAAATCTTCAAATTTAAATATTCGAATTTTACGTTTGGATTCCCTTTTACTGTAAATTTAAGTTTGCAGTATCCATATGTTCACTGTCAACCTTCAATCACAATTCCAGTCCATGTTTTAAGTTTAAACAAACTTATTTAGTTAAATTCCTGAGTTTTAAAATGTTTATATGAAGAAATATAATTTTTTCTCTACTTTTCTATGCTCAGAAACTTGAAACACTGAAGAGCATCATATATAAAAAAAACTTCCAGTGTAACAGAGAATCATTACAGAACTTCTCATTTACAATAGATAGCAAACACCAGTTTTCATGCACTAATTATCAAGAATTAACTTCCAAAGATAGTTGGTTTGCTCACCTGTAAGGTTACTGAGCAAGTAACACTCTGCTGATATGAAAGCTTGTAGTTGGAACTGCCCCTGAATACTTCATGTACTTGTATTTTATTATTATTATTATTATTTTGAACTTGAGTTTAAGCTTTGAAAACAAAAAAATTGAAGATGTTTGGCTCTTATTCTCTGATTACCAAATGGTCACTGAACGAACTCAATTAGAGATGCTTACATATATAGAAGATAAGAGGATGTAACAAGGAAGGTGCTATCTGGTTTAGCTTCCTTGCTAAGATTTGATCAGATTTTCTAATATTTGAATTGACCTATGTTGGGCTGAGATGATGGCATTTAATGCCTTTGTTTCCAAATATGTTTACACATTATTATTATGTTTGTTATGTATAAATATCTCGTATGAAAATATAAACTTCATCTGATTTTTTTTTTTACTTTATGTTTGTATGTACAACTTTAGCTTATGTTACAAGCATATCCAAATTACTTAATTCTTGCTTTATTTACATTCGTATTTTATATTTTGACTATCAAGATTTGAATTATATTCAATATGGTTTACTTATATTTAATATCCATCTTTTAAATTGATAGACTTTAATTTTATTTTCAATTTTCCAATCATACTTTCCTTTCACAAATCAACACAATAAATGGCAATTATTCCACAAGTCAAATTCATAAAAAAAATGATCAGTTTACATTTCATTAAAATTAGATTAAATATTTATTAAAATAATAGGACCAAAATCCAGGTCGTCACAAAAGCACCCCAAAACTCGAGTAAAACACGGCTACAACCCGAGCCTGCACCGAATCCAAATCCCCGCCCTTACTACTTCGAGCTGAAACCAAGAAAACACGAGCGACACTTCGAGACAAGCCTCGTCTTCCCCAAACTCCTTATTACCAGTGCACACAAACGTGCATGTGCACGTCTCCCAACTCCTTTGACCAAACCTGGTCGTCGCGACCATCAACATCAGTCACGCTATCGCACTCGAGGCCAAAATTTGACCCAGATCCTAAAATCTACCACCAAATCAAAATTTCGATACCTAGCTCAAAAACTACAGCTGCATCTCGTCACAAAACCCCAAAGCCGACCATCCTTGACATCGTCGAACTTCACCGTTCCCATCATCAAACACCATGGCCACAAGTTCCAACATCCCCAAACGCGATTTAACTCGATCCACTAACCAAGCCGCAACTGCCTTCACAGCCAAGCCGTAAACAAAACAAAACAACTAAACCCTAAATCATTCGATTCCCAGCAATTTGGTCATTGGAAAAATCCAAAAGCATTTTTCCCAGTATCCTCCACATACAAGCAAGCTTCAACCAAAATCCTAGCATTAATTACCATGCCGATCAACGGCAATTGCCAAAAACCCCAAACCGAACAAAACCCAAATTCCCCTAAATTCCTCAACCAAAATTTATGATATGTAGTTTAAAAATCATAATTCTTAGTCCTTATCACATTCACGAAATCATAATCCGAAAACAAGATAGTTGATTTTTAACATGTTACTAAACTTCGCTGTTTTTTCTAATTTTTGAAGATTATTTTTAAATTTAAAATTACAGAACCTATTTTAAAATTTCTATCAAACATTAACATACAACATTCATTTAATCATCAAAGTCAATTGATGATGTTATTGGGAGATTTGGAATTTTGAAGATTGATCCTGGTCTGAAACAACAAGTATCAGGGAGTTTATATAAACACAGACCCTTTTACACATATATAAACCTATCTATAAATTCAATAATATAACTACTGAATGATTTTCATTCAATACCCAGATCAAATCACAGATCATCAAATGCATTTAAATTTGAACAAGATTAATCTGTTTTCTTTTAAAAAAATATTTACTCACCTTAAAAGGACAGAGACAGGGAACCTGTTTGCTTCCATGCCTTCTTCTTTTTTTTTTAGCTCATTAATTTTCTTTCTGCATGTTTGAATTTCATCTTGCTGCTGTTGATTTCTTCATTGGATTCCCAGATTATTATTATTATTTTTGAAAATTTGGAAAATTTGTGTTGTACTGGCCTTTGACCGAAGATTTGAACTGTTGATTAATTTTCATCCCTCTGATTTGAATTTTCCATCTAATCTCCTTCTTGATTTCAGATTTTTTTTTTCTTTCTTTTAAATCTTTGATTTGTTTAATTATGGTTGAAGAAAAGTGAGATTTTTGGCTGATGATAAATCTTTTCTTCATATATCTTTACAAATTTGATTTTAAATTAAATTACCAAGGGAAATGCCACTTGTCCCTTCATGTTTTAATCATCTTACACATATGCATATTGATTTACAATTGTCTCTAGCATGTATCAAAATGTTTACAAGTATTTTAAATGCTTAATTAATGATTTACAAATATTACTTTTCTTTTTAATAATTTATTTAAGCTATGTATGTAATTATGTAATATTCACATGAATATATTGTATTTATTTTATATAAATGAGCTTTAGATTTTTTTTTTCTTTCCTTTCTAACTCTATTTATCTTAAAATAACACATAAATATTATTAGTTTGAAAATTAACAATTTTGTCTAATTTAAATAATTTACTTATATGAACAATCATCATTACTTATTTTTAAAAGAATACTTTGTCAAATTTTAAGTGATTATATTAAGATATGATCAAATAAATATTTATCCAAACATAAATATTTACGATTAGATTCATTTGTTAAATTTACAATTCAGTATTTTTTTAATTAACCCAATTATTATCAACTAATAGATACTCAAAAATCCGGGTTATTACAATTATATCGATAGTTTTCCAATGAAGAAATAAAATTGAGATTTAGACAAGTAGAATTTGAAATATGAGCAAAACAAATTTTGAAAAAAATCGCGGTTTTGCATTTCGGAATCCAAAACTGGTTTTCTTTGGAAACGATGTTTTAATTTTTTTTAAATATGGAATAAATTTTGTAACTATCCTGACTCGACATTCGAAAATATGCACCAAATAAAACACTCGTATTCAAATGCCGCAGATCCAAATGTCGAATCTGGTTCGCCGGAGCTTATAACACATCAAATACAACACAGCGGAAGAAAATGAATAATACATATACAACATCTGATACAATATCCAGATACAATGATGATACAATGGAATGATACAACTGAATATCAATTCTACCAGATATACAAGAATATAGCAGCGGGAATGAATATCTTCAATGCCAAACTCCAAATAATCCATCTCCAATCCAGAACTAGCTCGCACAACCATCACTTGCACCAAGCTAAGCAAGGTCAGCCGTCAAAGTTGAAATGTAGGAAATGCGATCCACAAATCCAAAAGCTTTGAAGGCTATCGAATCATTTCCTACTATTCGACCATCTGAAAATCACAACTCTAGACTACCCGTGTGGAAAATTGTGGGCACCCAGAGTTTAGGAAAGGAACAATAAACTCCGGGTCAGTCATGGGACTGGTATGAGCAAACAAAAACAGTTTTTATCTTTAAAATCAAACAAAAGATTTTAAAATTGAAATCTGCAATGCTTTTTGGAAAATGAAAATACCATAAGGCCTCCCACCACACACACCATGCAAACGCAGAATTGGAGGAGATTTCTCCTTATGATAGTCGAAAATGCTTGATACGCGAAAACCATTTTGATATTATTGTTATTAATAGTGCATAGTGGAAAACATTTCGAAAATATAATATTAATCTTAGCCAGCATACAACCATTATTTTATGCCTACTATAGCTACCATCTAAACGGTGGGGCGCATAAGTAAATGGCAGGTTATACAACTAAAACCATACAGGGCTCGTATTGTTTTGTTTGGATTTCCAACAAATGGTCGGGCAAAGGAACTTCCCACATAAAATGGAACGCCTCTGGAGGGACATCCCCGAGAACTTACCCAGCTCTCTGAAACACAAGGCCGACTACCCCATTCCCGGGAAAAAAACCTAAGATATGCCACCCCCGATCCTTTGGGACCTTTATCTGAGGGCCCTCCAACAACATCACACAGTAATAAGTAAACTACGGTGTCTACATGAGTAAGTACATGGGCTCCATACAATGAAACTACCCTTTTCCAGAAGGAATGGTCATACCCTGGGGGAGCTACCCCTGAAACCTTGCTGCTACGATTCCTATTTTGACCATACCGGGTTGTGAGGCTCGACGAAATCTCGTCCACAAAGCTACGCTTTACACAAAAGCCATGTTTTGATCACAATGATCAACAAATATCATCAACACACAGCAGCACTTAGCATTCCACACTACCAAATTGGGAGTATATCACTGATAACGTTTAACTACATAACCTCTGAGCTCGTACGTCTCAGAGAAGGGTGTTAAGCTAAGAGAATAAATTCTCTGCCACCAACAGATATGTATTTGAAAGAAATCTGCTTTATATCTCAAAGTGTAGTGTTAGACATACATCCATACAAGTCTGTTCCGGGTTCGAATAGAACCGAAGGAACTTCCGAAGAAGCTCTTGCAAATTCGGGTATTCACAATCCCGATCGGACTTCCCATCACTTAAGGAATCTCTATACCGTAGCTACTCAGTGCAGAGACAATCGATAGGTTATCCTATCGCTCTTGCAAATACCTGGTATTCACCAGCGGTCTTCAAATGTTATCCATATCATCGTACCACTATTCGGAATGGGTTATATGACACAAAAGTCCTCTCCCGGCTAAACCGAATAATGAGCGCAATATTTAAAAACATATGGATATTGGGATTTCAATTAAGTCACAACTTAATGATTCCAAACTTTCTTTCAAATGGTTTAAACCGATTACCATTTCAAATCTTTTAAACAAAAAGATTCATTTCACAATGTTCACCCAGTTTCACAAAGATTCATTCATAGCTTTTCAAAACAATTGGATTAATTCATCCAATCTTTAAATCAATATTTAATTCATAGCTTTCCAAATAATTCCATTTCAATTTAGATTAACTCATCCGGTCTTTAAATCAAAGACTCATTTCAAAATAATTTCCATTTCAAATTTGATTAACTCATTCAATCTTTAAATCAAAGATTCATCCATAACTTGGAAAACTATTTCAATTCAAACTTGAAATCCCCTTTAAAACAAATTGGAAATTCGTTTCTTATATGAAAGCTTTTATCATTTGAAAACAAACTGTTTTCATTTCGGAAAATCCGATTTCATTTATACAAGCTAAAATCTTCAAATTCCCAAAACAACATTTTTAAAATGGTTTAAACCGATATAAGCTTGTATAACCTTTTTAAATCATAAATATCGAATAAAGAATTCAATTTCAGATATTGAATTCCAATTTAAATTGAATCATCCAATTCCAAATCTCTATTAGTTATTCAAAAAAACTTTCATTCTTAAAACCCTTTCCAAAAGCTTTTCATATTAAACCCTATCCATTTCCAAAACCATTTGAATTTAAAATTCAAATTCCAAATTTATTTTAAAAATCCGTGACTTAACCAATTTCCACATGAAATCCATATTTGTGTGTGTATGGTGTAGTCCAGGGGTTTCACACAATAGTGCACAACATCAATCATTACAGATATACCAACATCGATAAGCAGTATAATCCATAACGCTTATCTTTATTCACAGTTTCACAGATAAAATAAATTTATCAATCACAAAGATTCATCATTTCGATGTGGGTTTCGGATAACCGACTGGAATCCGACTCCCTGTCTCATCGAAATTTAAGTGTCATTTTACGGGCAAAGGGGTTTTCACATACATACAGAAACAAATCACAAATCACAGTTCATCACAAAACAATCACAGTACCACAACAGAAATATCAATCCAGTGCACAACAATAGTTAATTATTTACCTAATCAAGGTGAATGTTACTTAATAGATTAACCACATAATTATTTTTATTGATTATGTTAAATCAATGATTAACTTTTTTTGGATAAATTAATTAAATCTTAATCAACTTGATTAATTATTTATTCCTTAATTAATTATTTTAATTAACTACTAATTACAAATTGATTAACTTTAATTATTTAATAAACAATTCTTAATTACAAATTAATTTAAACACTTAATTATTAATTAACCAATTTGAAATTACTATTATAAATCATTCTTAATTATTTTTCAAAACAATTAATTAATAGTAATTATTTACCTTAATTAACATTTCAAATCTTCCTTACATTTTGAAAATCAATTTATTACAATTATAAAGAGCTTTAATGTTAATTAACTTTAATATTTAACTTAAATTAAATTATTTAGCTAAAGTATTAATTAGATTTTAAAAATGTTGTTAAGTATCCACTTAGTGAATTTAGAACTTGTAATAAGTTCTTAACTTAAATTAGTCAACACTAATTATTCCATAACTACTAAAATTTACTTAACATTGGAAACTTGAGGTTTATTGGGCTTAACCCATTTTAAAACAAAACCCGAGTCTTCCCGGGTTTTCACTCGAGTCTTCGCTCGAGTTTCCCCCTACATTTCCCCGAGCTATCCTCTTTCTCTCTCGTACACCTCTTCTTCTTCTCTTTTTTTGGGTAAGTAAATTTAAGTTAGATTATAACAACAGGTAACAAAACTCACGCATTCGAGTACAACCTCGAAACATCGCATACATTTTCTCGAGTGACAGCTCGAGTGGCTCAACCCCATTAACACTAACACCAAAGCGATAACGTGCACGTGCACATGATGGCGCCGCCATTCTGGAGAACGTCGCGAGCTTCAGCAAGTCAAAAACCTAACACACACACAAAATCGAACATCAATTCGATACAGAAGACGAATTCGAAATTTAGCAGTTTGCTCGACACTACAGCTCGAACTCACCAAAACAAAATTGCCTCGCCACCACGCCTCTGACCACCAGCGACGCCACAACTCCGGCCACAAACTCGTCACACTCCCAGCTATCACCTCCCAAATTCTCGTATTGCTCGATAAATTATTGACGATGAACGAATCAAACTTGCACACTCGAACAAAACTAGGTTTTCCAGTTTCAAAAGATCGCCACCGCCACCACGACCAACTACACACCATCACCCTATTTTTCCCTGGACCGTCGTTCGTCCTTCCATCACCAGACGAAGTTCCAACTACTTTAAATTAGTGCATCGCCAGAAATCACCAAAGGAATGAAATTTGAACGAACCAATACTTCTCCTCAATCCTAAGCCCATAAATTATAATTCTTGCTTTAAAAATCACGTTAAGGTATAAGAATTCAGATTATATCCTTGAATTCATGAATTAAGAAGTTTAAATTTTGACGTATTTAAAAGTTTTACTCAGTTCTTAATTTCCAGAGGAATTGAGAAGTTGTTTGACTTTAATAAATTTTTAAAACATAGTTGATCATCAAACAAACAACTTTTGTTTTAACCCTAAGTCCAATAGCAAGTAGAATAAAGGGAAGTGATTTTTTGAAGTTGTTTTTAGAGCCTGTATATTTTATCAGAGGCATATACATATCTAGAGACATACATCATCAACTCTGCACACATATATATATACATAAATATGCATTCAAACAAGTTACAACATTTTTCATCTCTTTTATCATCACTGAGCACAGTCAGACAGAGGATTGAGTCTTTCAAAGAAAGTTTGCTCACCTTGAAAAATGACGGAGAAGAACAGAGATTTGGAAATGATTTTATTTTGCTCTTTACTCAATTGAATGGAATCTGAAGCTTTAATCTTGAATCATTTATGTTGATTGAGATGCATCTGAGCTTTGAAATTTACTTTTGAGTTGAATTTTATTTAATTTTGAACTGCTTCAGGTTTGTGTTTTATATTTTCTTCTTTTCCAGGTTGATGAGTTTGTAAGATAATAATGTATGTATCTTTTTTCCTTTGGTTTTTCTGCTTAGTTTTCACTGAACGAAATAGAAATAAGTTGATGAACACACACATATATATATATAAATAGTTGGTATAAGGGGAAGGTTTTACTGGTTAGGCTTATTTTGTTTTGAACAGATTTTTTTTATTTTTTTTGACTAAAGATATTTTATCTCTGTTTACGTAATTTTGGTGGAAAAGACTTTTATTTGTGCTTGGAATAGATGGTATTAAATGCATGCTTCCTCTCTTGTTTACATATAATCCATTTGATTGTTTTTTTTGTATGTACAGTTTGTTTTGTAAACATTTTTGTTTGTTTGTTTGCCTTCCTTTGCAAGCCTTCTTTTCTTTTATACTTGCTTGCCTAATTCTAGCAAATTTGTATGTATTTTATTTTTGTTTCTATATTTGTTTTTACTTGCTTTGTACATAGATGATAGCATTACCAGTCATTGTTTCCTTCTAAGTCTACATACTTATGCTATCAAATTATTTTGTATGTAGATATATTTTATTTCATTACATAGATATTTTTATCTATCTTCTTGCATGCATACACAATTCACATCAAATATATATGTACTTCATATGTTTACTTAAGTACTAATATTTTATTTTTATTAAAATAATCTTGAATTTTATTTCTATTGAAAGTTTAACTTTCAAACATTTAATTTATATCCTTGTAGTTATATACTTATATTTATATTGATAGAATTGATTTTATTTTAAACATTAGTATCTATATTGCATTAATAAATAATCATACATATTATATTTTCCCAAAGTAAATTTTTTAAATCCAATTCATTTTGAATTTCCAAATCAAATTTTATCTATAATCCAATTCAATTGAAAATATTTATTTAAGTTTCAAATCCAAATTCAAAAACAAACGGGTATATATCTCTTATTAAATTTGAAAAATTCAAATAAATCCACAATTTAATCCAAAATTTTAATTTAATTACAAATTTAAATTCGTCTTTAAACTGAGATCGTCACAAATTTTATAAATGTTTTTAAATGTTTTAAAAGTGATTTGAGCAATAAAAATGAATTTTCAGATAATAAAAAGTCATTTTGATCAATATAACTAAAAAAAGCACTTCAGCGGCACTTTTCTATAACTTTTGAAATGTAGTTTAAACTTTACAATTCTTTTCCAGTTATTTATAAATGTTTTTAAATAATTAATAAAGTGTTTTAAAAATGTTTTGAAGGATTTTTGGATTGATTAAAGATTTAAAGTCGATCAAATAACTTGACCGCCTCATGGTGTCAAAGGGTTGGTGCAGTTAATGTAGGTGAGTTGATAACTCGAACGTTGATTAATTAATGGAATAAGGTATAATTAGTTTTCATTGACAATGGTAGTGGGGTAGTAGTAGTTATAATAATTAATTGCAAATAATATACTTACAAATGTTATAAAGTGTAATAGTGGTAACGACTGTTGTTTGTTACCAATATATTTAATTAATTGAAATTAAATGCAATTAAATGTTGCATCGATGTAAGTTAAGACAATAAGTGAAATTTGTTAATGCAATAAAAGGAATAGAAATATAATTATAATTTCCTGGGCAATAAATTGATTTAATAAAAGAGTGAAACCAGGATAAATAATTAATTGGGATTTTTTTTGTTAAATTAATGTGTAAGATTCAATATAATTGGAATGTAGTAGTTAATTCAAATAAAAGATGAAATTGCAGAATATGATTGTAATAGGATATAAGCCGTGATAATTAATCCATAAGGTAACAATTGATTGTATAATACGATAGAAAGTCAAATAAATGGATTTACTGGATATTTAAATTATAATTACTAAATTTATTGAAATGGAAATTAAACACCGTAAATTGTGAAATATTCAATAATAAATTGACACGGAAATTTGTTTTAAAAGGACTATAAATTACTAAGTAATCCAAAATGATAGAAATTGTAAATTATTAAATTTGAATTGAAAAGTGACTAAATTAATTTAATATTAATTTATCTAATTAATGGGAAAATAGACATTTTGGCAACTTTCTCGGATTTCAACGAAAACAGTTCATCGGATGTGTAACGTGAATTATTGCAAGGATTCAAGTTTCATATCGATCGGACTTGTCGTTTGATCGCACGGACTCGAAACGCATAGAAATCAATTAGAAATAAACTGAGTTTTTAAGCTAACTTCTGTATACAATGGAATTAGGATTTGAACTAGTTCCATTGAGTTTAAAAATATCAAAAACCTATAGTTTCGAAATATTGGATGACCTGTTTCCATTTCGGGAACGAAATGGGCTTTTCGGGTCTTTATTATCGTTTCGGTCCAACCCTACCTATATATCGGCTGTTATAAACCCTAACGGTTTCTTACTTCGATATTTTTGTACGTACATCTCCTTCCTCCTTCTCAAATGACAGAAAATGAAACCTAATTCTCAAATTTCAAAACCTAATTTCAATTTCAAAAAAAAATAAAAAAAATGAAAGTGGATCTGCAGCAACTTCGGGTCGCGCTTCGGGTTTCAAAGGAAAAAACCTGCAGCAACTTTGAGTCATGAAGAAAATGACTCGAGTCATGGGTCGTTTTGGTGAAAACTCAGAGCAAGCACCGGGGATTTGAGGCGGCGAACCGAAGATGAACCCGAAGTCGACCTAGGACCAGAATTTTTCAATATTCTAATTATCATAACTTTTTCATACGAGCTCGGATTTATGCGCGGTTTATATCATTGGGATTGTATCAAAATTCCGGACATTTAGACGCTGGTTTAGACAAATTCTAAGACTGTTGAAATTTGGTCCATTATTTGAATTTCAAATCGATCTGAAATTCAAAGGTGAGTGTCTTGACCCACTCATAACTTCTAAAATTCTTATGTTAGTTAAATTAAATTTTTGATGTAATTAAGAATTTATTTATGGTCGTTTGGTATATTAAATTATTATTCCTATTAACTTGAATTATTTTGAATTAATTGTCACTTAAATTATTACTAAAATTATAATTGCTACTTAATTACCCGTAAATAATAATCTATAAATTTTGAATATTCATTGTTTGAATTGGATGATAATTATGATGGATGTTTGATTTTTTTACATTCGATGATTGGATGATGTGTTTCATTTATATATTGTGATCACTCTATAAGTTCCCTTTATTACCATTACTTGAAAATAATTATTGGTTGAAATTATAAACCCGAATGGTTTTCATTGATTTGAAATGTTGATTTTTGGTACTGATTGAAATGACATATACCCATATAATTTCTTTGATTTCGATCTTATTTGGAACTGAATTATTTGAAGGGTTTAAGTTAATTCAAACTTCGGATTTGTTTTAATTAGATGATTAAGATTGATATTTCGAATTATTTGAAATCTTTCAATAATTATATTCACTTTTTACACTTGATAGGAGATGGAAAATCCCGTCACATCTTTGAAGCCATTGCACTCACATTTTATTTTAGAAATTTGACTTACATAAGATCTTCTAGTTTTAACTCGAGTGTTTTGTTTTCATTATTCTTGGGTCAGTCTGAGCTTTTTTAGTGTATTGAAGACCATTTTATTTTCTGAAGGACGAAAACGAAGAATAAGTATATTATTACTATTTATTATAATTATTCCATTACATCATGTATTCCGCTGCATTAATTGTTTATTTCTACTGTATGTATAACTCTGATTTGAATTGTAAAAGTGTAATCACGTGTATTTGTAAAACAGCTTCATGAATTGTTTATTTGATTATTATATTTTGTCATTCCGCTGCAAGATTCTGTGTTTTATTTTTTCTTCTTTTCTTTTATTTCTTATTTACCCCATTAACAATCCTCCCTTTCGAATGGTTTGAATTAGACATGTGTGGTTTATTGTCGATTTAAGCCGTCCGAAATAATGGGTCGTTGCAGTTGGTATCAACGCATTGGTTTAGACATACCTTAGCCTATTAGGATTAACTCATTAGAGATAGGGTAGTAATACCCTAGAATGAGTTATTTGAGTGTATTTACGAGAGCGCGTATTTGTTAGTGTTATTAAAAAATATTTTATATAAGTTTTGAAATCAAATTATATTTTTCCTAACATTATATGATACATATATATAAAGGAATAAATTTTTATAACTAATATAGTTATTTGTAATGTGTTTGATTTAAGATGGTAATATTTAGTTATTATCATTTATTGTAGATTAGTTGAGTTTTTTGTCAGTTTATAAACATTGGCTAATTATTGTTGATTGAACTAATAGACTAAACACTAGTTTAATAATGGTGTATTAAAGAGAATAAAATGAATAATTTGGATATTTGTGTATGAAATTGAAATGTTTTGTTTTGAAACTTATTGTTTGTTGATTGGTAGTTTCAACTATTGAAATAAAATGGAATATTTGGATATTTTGGACAATCAAACCTTCTGAGTTAATATATGAGTTGAAACTTAGAAATTGGGTTGAATTATATAGTTGAATTTGATAACCTTAGTTTGAAAGCAAGTGAAATAAGGTTTAATTTGTTATATGTATGTCTAGTTAATGAATAGAATTGTGGTATACATTCTTGGCATTGAATATAATAACATACAAGTTTAAGCCTTGGGATGTTTAAATTGAATTTGCGATGAAGGAAATGTTGTAAATGAGATTAAATTGGGAAAAATATGTTTATAAACTAAATTAACATTTATGAATTGCGTCACAAATAAATTGAATGTTAAAGGTGAAACTAATTGTGATAAGCAAATATGAATTAAAAGTGAAATGATTATAAACAAAGCCATGACTTCTAAATTGTTATGAAATAAATGGATGTTGTAATAAATGGTTATAAATAAAAATGTGATAACTTTAAACGCGAACAATGTCTTATAAAAAGGAATTAAGCTTTTAAAAATTGGTTATGAACTTAATAAAATTCCTTATGAAATGATTTGCAAATAAGTGTTGTATCAAATGAGAAATATTACATGGGAAATGAATGAAATTAAATTAAAGAGAAATATAAGCAATATTATGAGAATGGATATACTAATGTCTTATTTCAAATGGAGAAATTCTATGAAACAAATATTAAAATATGAAGTGAAATTTGTGTTAATCAATGAGATTAACAATGAATTTAATTGAAATGCAATGGTGATGAAACAAATTGGAATAATTACATAAGTTGTATGTATATTATTTTATTTGTAAAATTAATTTGATCTGGATTTGAGTACATAAGTTCTATGTGTATTTCACCACTTTATGTTAGTATTTTTCATTCGATTCTTAATGGCGGATGTTTGATATGGATTTTTGATTTGGTTCTATAATTTTTTGTCATAGTATATGGCTATATGAGGAGAGTTATGGTTTCTATTCAAGAAACAATATCAAAGTCCGCGTTAGGGAATTTGAATGGGAAATACTAGTTCGAAAGCGAACTTGTGTGATCGAGCGAGCGATCGAATGTGATTTTGCGAAATGATGACATATGTACATCTTATGTTCTAATATTATTGCTATGCTTTGACGTTGAAATTGAAAGTTATTGGGTTGGATATCTTTGTAATTTAAATTGGAATTTTCTTTTATGCAAAACTACTATTAATTTAAAACCATTTTTCAACACTATTTTCTTTTATTTTTCTTATATAAACTATTTTATTTTATTTTTATCATACACACTATTTTCTTTTATTTTTCTTATACAAACTATTTTCTTTTAGTTTATTATACAAACTATCTTATTCACTTTGATTTACAAACTATTTTACAAACAATTTTATTTACAAAACTGTTTAACAGACTATTTTCTTTACAAAACTTTTTTACAAACTATTTTTAAAAATAAAACTAGTTTACATAACCATTTTATATACAAAACTATTTCCCAAAATGACTTTATGTACAAAACTATTTTAATTCAAAACCTTTTATAAAGCAAAGTTGTTCCATCCCATATGGCTTTTCATACAGCGAAATTGATTTTGAAATTTTTAGATTCTTGTATAAGATGGACTTTATATAAGTACAAGTGATTTTGAAACTTTTGATTTTGGATGGTATTCGATCTGAAGAGATAAATCCTATATATAATGGAATTTATAAAAGAATGATTTGATAAATTCGAGACTATTGATTTTGGAAAGTACTTTGAAAATGAAATTTTATATATAATGGAAATTATATAAGTGCGATATTTGAAGCAATGATTTTGAAAGGGTACTATATATGGTGTGTTATATTTTGAAGTAGGAGGCATGGGGAAGTACCCTCCGTGAAGAAGTGTAGTATGATATGCTTCGACCCAGACGGACTTGGGAGTCCAGGAATTGATTCGACCAATAAATCCTAATAGACTTAGGTGAATTCAGAAATGGATTCGAACTGATACGGTTGTCCGGACTTAAACTCATTGTAACAGCCCAAATTTTAGCAATATTTTATTCTTTATTTATAACTCTGGGGTTTTATTTTTCGAAAATTCAATTGTCTAAATTTAATTATAAATAATCACCCAAGATTTTTACTAGTGTGAAAATTCTAAAATTCTTATTTTGGTTAAAACTTAACATTTTTTTGAAGTTATAAACCTTTAAATTTTTAATTTTTAATCTTTTGGTTTAATTTAATTTATTCGTAACAACGTTTATTTCACCTTTTGTTCTTTAAAAAAAATTGATTTTATAATTTTAAAAATTTAATATTTTATATTTTAATTATATACATTTTTGAATATAAATTTCTTAGTAAATGTGTAAACAAATCATATTTTTATATAAGTAATAAATTTCCAAAACTTTGTGTATAAATAAACTGTTTAATTTCTCGTTTAAAAGGCGCGTTATTTGATGGAATAAATAATGTATATACACATACAAGTAACGTATAAATTAATAGGTAGAGAATAAAAAGTATAAATTAATAGGTAGAGAATAAAACGTATAAATTAATAGTTAAAGAATAAATAGTATAAATTAATAGGTAGAGAATAAATAGTATAAATTAATAGGTAGAAAATAAATAAGTAACGTATAAATAAATAGGTAGAGAATAAATAAGTAACGTATAAATTAATAGGTAGAGAATAAAACGTATAAATTAATAGTTAGAGAATAAATAGTATAAATTAATAGGTAGAGAATAAATACGCAACGTATAAATAAATAGGTAGAGAATAAATAAGTAATGTATAAATTAATAGGTAGAGAATAAAACATATAAATTAATAGTTAGAGAATAAATAGTATAAATTAATAGTTAGAGAATAAATAGTATAAATTAATAGGTAGAGAATAAATAGTATAAATTAATAGGTAGAGAATAAATAAGTAACGTATAAATTAATAGGTAGAGAATAAATAAGTAACGTATAAATTTAGATACGTTACTTTTTGTATAAATTTAGCGTATCTTATACTAACTATATGAAAAAATATATAAGAACAACGCATATATATATTGCCCATGATAAGCATATCTCTCCTTCTTCTTTTCATTCTCTGGAAAAAAACTCTTCCCTCGTTCCTCTTTGCTTCACGCGTTCACCACATGCTCGATTACCAACAACCGTTTCCTCTCTTCTTCCATTCTTTATATGTGAGTATTTCTTTATATATTATATCTATTTCTTATACTTGCAGCTTTATATATATTCAAGCATAGAAAGGTTTGTTAAAACATAGATTTATATGTATATTTTATTTTATACAAGATTTTAAGTATCCTGGTGAGTTGGTTTTAGAGCGTATATATATAATCTGCTTGGCTATTTAAGTTTTTATTTATAAGTTTGAAATAGATTTTCATAACACATATTTATTTTTGGTATGTATATACGATTTCTGCATATTTGGATAAGTTTATGTTGTACAAATTATTATATATATATTAGTTGTTTGTGTTAGGTATATGCAGGCTATATGGTTTCTGCATATAAAATATATAGCTTTTATAGTATTATTATATATTTTGGCAGAGTATATCTTTATACAAAATATGTTTGTTAACAGCTTGGTATGTTGTTTATAAAATATGTTATGGAAAAAAGGATTTTTGGTATAAATGATTTATGTTAGTTTTCCAATGTAAATGTTAGTAATATATGAGTTTGACAGTGTATATATGTTAGTAGAAATGACATTTTGTGTATATATAAAGTTTACATAAGTTTGATATGTTATTCTTCAATATGTCTGTTTATATAAATCGGTTTTTGTTTTATATATATATTATTATTATATGACATGTATAGTAAGACTAAGTTAATTTTTAATATGTACTGTGTACATAATTTATTGTTGTTTAAGTATATAATGTATTTTGATTTTTTTTAAAAATGGTCGCAGCCTATATTAGCTTACATATTTTAACTTGCATAGGTTCTATTTAGTATATAAAGTAAGTTATTTATATACTATAAGGTTTATATAAAAATTTATGATATATGTTAATACGAGTTATTATATATGTAAAGTTTATATTATATGAGTTTAAGATAGCTGTATTTTGAACATCTGATGCGTCACACACACACACACACACACACACACACACACACACACACATATATATTATCCAGGCTGCTTTGTTTTGTCATTCTATATTTCACTATTTTAAGATGAGTACATACCATATATTTGTTATACAACTGGTTGTATAGGATGTTGTGAGTCAGTAGTTAGTTTTATTGACGTTTTGAAATTTTTTAAGCACGTATGAATATATATGTATATTTATAACTATAATATGTTTCTGGTTATATAAGAGTTAGTTCAGTTTATACATGAGTAGTCTGTGTTTATGCCCATATTTTAGAAACAATAGTCAACTTTTGTTCTTTTTGGTTGATATAGGTTATGTACAGTATTACATTTATACTATTTTGGATTTAAGATGATTCTATAAATACTCTACTTTATAAATTATTTTAATACACATATATAATTTGGAAATTTATATAGGTTGAATATAATATGTTATTGAATGTAAAAATATGGATGGATTTGAATTATATATATATAACATTTAATATATATAGAAATAGTTATATATATAAAAAAGTTTTCTTTTAGGTATTCATATTTAAACATTTATTTTATCTGTTTGAGAATATATATATATACTAGTTATATAAGTTTGGTATAAAGGTGTTAGTGTGTGTATATATATATATATATATATATATATATATATTTAAGTGTGTGTTGATTTAAAAAAAATGTAAGCTTGATTTATTTATTTATTTATATGTTTGAAAAACATGTAAATTAAATTTGTGATGTTTGAACTTAGAATATAAATTTCATATGTGTATATATAGTTATAGGTGGTTATAAAAGTTCGCTTATACCATTTATCTTCATCGTTCCAATTCTGATCTGATACGTTTCATCAATTCGAGTCAATCAGCTTTGATCGTTGAATTCGTGCCGATTTTGCTTTGCTTGGATTTGAAATTTAATTTCAGTGTCTGTATCAGTGTGCGTATCCATGTCTCCTTCCATATTCTCTAGCCTCGAAAGGTGACCAATCACTCACAATTAACATTTTTTTTATTCATTAAATTTGATTTCAATTGAAACGACAATTGAAATATGCTGCTATAGTTATTTAAATTTGTTATATATGCTATTATCTGTAACTGTTCACCTGCGGGATATGACACCATATCCTGTTGTTTATATTATATTGTTATTGATGATATATGCCTATTATTTTATTGTATTTTCTGTTATCACTCTGCAAGTTCCCTGTAGTTTAGAAATCACTATGGGTTGAAATGATACATGCCCGAACAGACTTTAGAATAGGAGAAAATCGTTATGGGTTGAAATGATAAACCCAAGTGATTTCATTTAATTGAATTTGGGATAACGGGTTGAAATGATATCCACCCGTATATATTTAGTATACGAATTGAAATGATAAATATCCGTAGCACTTGACTATATGATAGGAAATATATACAGACACCGTTGGTCCGTATAAATATTTTGAAAATAATTTCTATAATTTTGGAAAGAAATATATGGTTTAATAAATTTGATTCTAAATATATTATATAAATGAAAATTGTATATATGGATTTAGAAGTAATATTTGATTTAAATTAGATTGATTTAATACATATAATATGGTAAAGTATTTATGTAAATCTATATTTCACATAGATTCTCTTGTAATAAATTGAATAATTAAGATTGGGAGATAAATTTGGGTTTATAAAAATGGTATTTAAGTAAGGATTTAATTAATTTAATCGATTTGAAATTTTTGAATGGGAAATTTAAAGGGTATGTTTTTATAACTGGATTTTTGATTTAAGTGATTTAATGAATATTTCACGTTTAAATAAATTAAAGAAAATATTAAGTAAAATGTAATTTAAGGTTACTTAAATGACAATGAATCTAATAAGGGAGTATTTCAAGACTAAATGATAATGAGGTTAAATCGAGATCTATATGAAACTGGTATATAGAACATTTAAATATTAAAGCCTTGAACTATATTGGAATTTAAATGGTTTATGTTGAGATTCGGATCTGTATTTGAAATCAAAATAGTTGAATTTGTTATTTAGTAACTAAATTGAATTAAAATGAAAATTTAGGTTGAACTAAATTTGAATTTATTATTTAGAAAACTAAATTTAATGAAAATTTAGATGAAACGTTGAATACTTAAAGTTTTGAAATATATGGAAATATAAAGGGGTATTTGTGATTTTAAATCCGAATTTGAGATCGATAAAATTTAAGTGGTTATTTTAGAAATTGGGTTAAATTTAAATTGATAAATTGAGATTGAATTTAATTTGAATGGGAAGGTCGGGTTGATGTTGGAACGATTTGTTAAGTTGAGGAAATTAAAAATACTTTACTGTATAAATTATTTAATATATATAAATGCTATTTTTGGAAATATAGAGATATTTGAAGTGAAAATGAGATTTGGTTTTGAAGTATAAATTAAGCTGAAATGACCAGGTGTTATACTGTATATTTCTACCTTGTAGAAAGTTCCATGGACCTTAGAGGATGGTTATCCCAAACATCCTTTAAGTTATTTGTATTTCAGTTGATATTTCACTTGAGTTGGATTTGTTGATATAAGAATGTTAATCCTGACTCGAGTGTTTTGTGTTTTGCTTTACGCTCGGGTCAGACTGAGTGATACAGCATTTGAGACTCACCTTTGGAGTTCGGAGCTTCATTTGCAAATCCAACTATCGATTCAAATTCCAGCCTTTCTAGTTGATTGGTTCAGAGAAGTCATCTGTTGCATTGGAGAATTGTAACGACCCAGAATTTTATTTAATTGAAATTTGAATATTTAATTTATTTTAAATATTTATAAGTGAATTTATAAGTCAAATAAATTTTTATTTGAATTATTGGATTTAATTGGATAATTAAATCGATAATTTAATATGTTAAATTATGGAAATAATTGAAAATAGAGTTAAAAATGATTGAAAATAATTTGGAAAATTTTATTTAATCATACTGGAGTTATAGAAATATTTTAGAACTTTTAAAATCGAATTAAAAGTTAATTTGTGAAAATTGAATATTTTAATATTTAATAATCGACTGTAAAATAGCCAATTTTTGAACAGTCTCAGAATTGAACGAAACCAGTTCCATTGGATCCGTAATAGTTAGTTATTACCGGATTTCAATTTTCGTGTCAATCGGAGCTATCGTTTGATCGTGGCAGCTCGAAACGCATCGAATTATTTTTAATTTAAATTTGGCGAGTCAAAATAGCCATTTTTCAAAAAGTCTCGGATTTCGACGAAACCAGTTTCATCGGATCCGTAATGTGATATTATTGTAAGGTTTCAAATTTCAAGTCGTTTGGATTTACCGTTTGTCCGGTACAAATTAAAACGCCTAGAAATCGGTTTAAATCGGTTTAATTTAAATTGAGCGTTTGTAGCCATAACTCGCACATACTTCCGAATTAGCTTCCGAAACCTGTTCCATTGTGTCCGGAACGCGGGATAAACCCTAGGTACGCTGGTTACGGCGTCTAAATCGGAGTTCGGAATTCCCGGGATGAATAGTGTTTACGCTAGCTTTTTCTATAAATACAACATCATCTTCATAAATTAAAAAAATAACAAAATCAAAACCCTAAACTAACGTAGCCGCCACCCATGGGTTCAAGGGCCCGAATTTTCTCAACTTCCCTCCTCGATTTCTTCCAATCCATCAGGAATTAGCAGAAATGTTCAACTAGAGTATTGAAGAGGGCGACGAGAGCTTGGAGATCAACGGTGGAGATCGTGTTTGGAGTTGCGTAGAGGAAGCTATGTGGGGCCGACACCTACAGGTTGCGCACGCAACCCTAGGCTCATCAGGAGGCCGAGCTTGCTGGGGATGGGGCCGAACCTAGGTGGAGTTGAGGGCTACAGCATGCAACTCTCTGATCGAGTTATCGTTGAGTAATTTGATCGCGATTTGTAAACCTAATTTGTGATTCATGGGTTCAAACGTGCGTGTTTTGTTCTGGGAGTGTTGCGTGAAGAAGAGAGGGAGGGGGAAGTTGCGTTCAAGGGCTAGGATGAGGGGGTTGAAGGATCTAAGGGCTGGGAATGAAATAGGTTATATTATTATAAATTTAAGTTGTAAATTTTAGTTATAAAAACATGTACAAACTTGTAAAATACATAACTTTTTCATACGAGGTCGAAAAAATGCAAACTCAGTTGCGTTGGAATCGTATGGACGAGCACTACGCGATGGAGTTGGTTTGGAGTCGTTTGGAGTTAGTGAGAATTTCGGGTAAAATTAAACGCGCGTTTAATTTTATTCGAAATAAAAGCTTAAACGGAATTTAAAACCAAGGTGAGAACTTCTCACTCAATCGAATAGATTTCGATTTTATTTTAAATAGTTAGATTTAAAATATTTGAATGCATGTTTGAATGATGACTGTAAATTATTGATTGTTAAAATAGACATTATGCGCCGTTATTAAGCGGATGTTATTTAATAAAAACATATACCGCGAATATTTCATAAACAGTGAAATTGGTATTATATATAATATCAATATATATATATTGGCATATGTATATATTGCAGTTGATTGATTTCCCGCATTTTTTGTTTAGCGGATGAGACCCTATTACGCCGTTAGTAAGCGGATAATATTTATTAAGAACATATACCGCGATAATTTCGTACTGGAGCGAAATTGGTATTGTGCTAATGTTTTTGGATGCAGGAAACAGGTTGGAGGGATCCAACTGGATTCCTCAACAGTATTTATTTTATTTCAGATATTTTGATATTTGATGGATTTTCATATTGATATATGATATCGTTGTTGTCGTGATTGACTATTTGGTGTGTAGCATCATTGGACCCAGATTTTGGGATTTTAAAATGGTTTTAAAGTGATTTTTGAAAATATACTATATTTTTGGAATTGATCCATTATAAATAAATAAACGTTATAATTTTTAAAGTTATAAAAATATGGTTTTTGTGAAATATAGTTAAAAAGCTGATTTTTAGAAATACGATTAAAAGTCGATTTTTGAGAAATATGAACCAATGATTTTATAAAATAGTTTAAACTGGATTTTTGAGTTTATTATTAAAAGTTTGAATATAAGATTTATAAAATTTGATTATTTTATAAATCAAGAGAACGGTGAAATTTTAAAGGAATTTAAAGACGTTTAAAAGAATAATATAAATTAATTTATATTAAGAGATTTATAAATGGATATTTATAAATTGAATTATGGACATTATAAAACGAGTTTTTATAAGTGTTTGAATGTAGTGAAAATGAATTTCCTAAATGAATGAAATTTATGAAATTATAAACTGTGAAGTTATAAATGAAATTTTATAAGCAATAGGTTTATAAAATTTATAAAGTTATCGAAAGAATGAATTTTGGATAAATAAACAATCTTATAAGTTAAGATTAATAATTTGGGAAGTTAAATGAACGATTTTGTAAAATAATCGTTTTATAAGTAATTAACTTATAATATGAACTTGTAGTTTATAATTGAGTTATAAACTGGAATAGGTTAATAAAGGAATTTATAAAAAGGAAGTTTTTATAAATAAATAGAAATGGAATTTATAATCGTTGTTTTATAAATTCACAAACGACTTATTTTGATAAGTTAATTGTTATAACTTATAAATGGAGTTATATTCACGTTTTAGACAGTGAATAATCCTTTAAAATAAAATGAATAGAAATAATGGAATTTGTGAACATAGTATATTCACGTTTTTGAATAGTGAATAACATGTTAAAGAAAATGTTTTAGAATGTGATATTTTAAACAGAATTAAAACGATCTAACGATGTTTTAAAGGTGTTGAGATTCGAAACCATAGATTTCAACATTTATTGTTGAAATAGACGTTTTCGAGAAATAAAAGGAAATAGTGGACTATAACACTGTTGTTATAGTAAATGATTTCCGAAAGGAAATGTTTTGAATAGTATTGGGATTTATATATCTATTTTAATTTCGAATCCCTATACTAGTGATTTTGGGTTGTCGTAACGATGTTTTACGCAACATTCGTTTTGGCCCAAATAAATATGTTAAGTGAATGATTTCCTTAAAGAATGAAATATATACTTAATTCGGTTTAAGTATATTGAATATTTTCTAAGTGTTGAAAATAAAAGATTGTGAATTACTTATGAATAAATAAGTATGGAAATGTTTTCAAATATGAAGTGAATATTTAGAATTTATCTTTTTAAAGATAAATTGAAAATGAATAATTGAAATCGTATATGCACGAATATTTTGAAATATAAATTCATTATGGAATTTATATGTGAAAAGTGAAATTGGTTAAAAATAAATATTGATTTATTTTTGAAGTGTTGAAACTATATATCTAGTAAAGATATTTTGGAAAATAAATAATTTGGAAAATTATTTGGAATCTGGTGATGTATGCATATCCATTGATAGTTCAATAATCGACTATCAATATTTCCCTTTGAATGGGTATTTGATGTGAATTGATTGAATTTGAATGCACACTTATTTTTGAATAAGCGCTCACTATTCGGGTTAACCGGGAAAGGACCATGGGGTCGTATAACCCATTCCGAATATGTGATACGTCGTTGTGAATTGCATTGAAGATCGGTGTTGAAGACCCGGTATTTGCGAAAGCGATAGGATGACCTATCGATTGTCTCTGCACTGAGTTGCAACGGTATAGAGACTCCCTAAGTGATGGGAAATCCGATCAGGATTGTGAATATCCGGATTGCAAGGACTTCTTTGTAAGTGCCTTCGGTTTTGTTCGAGCCCGGAACAGACTTGTATGGATTGTATGTCTGACATTACAATTTGAGATATAAAGCCGATTTCTTTCAAATATATTTCTGTTGGTGGCGGAGAATTTATTCTTCGCTTAACACCCTTCTTTGAGACGTACGAGCTCAAAGGTTATATAGTTGAAGTTATCAGCGATATATTCCCAGTTTGGTAATGTGACATGCTGAGTGATGCTGAAATGATCATTGTGTTGATTGTTGTGATAGGATCATTTATTTGATCGTCTATCTTAGTGATCATTGTGTTGATCATTTGTTGACCCAAAGCATGGCTTTTGTATAAAGTATGTTTTTGTGGACGTGAATTCGTCGAGCCTCACATCCCGGAAATGGTCAAAACAGGAAAGAAGCAGCAAGGTTATGAGGGGTAGCACCCTTTAGGATATGTGCATTTCCTTCTGGAAAAGGGTGGTATCATGGTATGGAGCCCAGATACTTACTCATGTTGAAAACACTTTGTTATGATTGTGTGAATTGATTAGAGAGCGCTCTCGGAAAAAGGTCCCAAAGGACCGGGGGATGGCATATTCGGTCAGTTGTTACTCAGTTAGGAGTAACCCGGCCTTGTGTTGGTTGAGATCCGGTTTGGTTCTCGGGGATGTCCATCCAGAGGCATTCTCAGTGGCAATGGGAAGTTCCTTGGCCTGACCATTTGTTGGAAATCCAATTCCCAATACGAAATTTGTACGGTATTAGTTGTAGAACCTGCCATTCACTTATGGTGGTCACCACTGTTTGGATGGTAGCTATAGTAGGCATAGTTCGAAATGTCTATGCTGGCTAAGATTTATATTCTACTTTCGAAATGAATTTTTCCTACACTATACACTAATAATAATATCAAATATTATTTTAAATGCGTATCAAGCATCTTTGACTATCATAAGGAGAAATCTCCTCCGATTCTGCGTTTGCATGTGTGTGTGTGCGGGAGGCCTTATGGTAGTCTCATTTTTAAAAGCATTGCGAATTGATTTAAAAATATTCCTCTATTTAGATTTTAAAGTAAATAAACTGTTTTGAGTTCTCACACCAGTCACATGACTGACTCGGAGTTTATTGTTTTCCTTCCTAAACTCTGGGTGCCCACCAATTTCCACACGGGCAGTTAAGAGTTAGGTTTATCAGGATATTCTGGATATTCTGGAGTTGCTGGAGGCAAACTGGATTGGCATGGCGTATTACTAGTTTATATAGTGCTTCTTTTTCCGCTGTTATGTTGTTGTATGTTGTTGTACACTCTGATGATTTGATGTAATGAAATGTGATGTAATGTAATAACTGATATAGTTCTTTGTTTAAAGATTATTCATTTATTATTATATGTTGTTCCGCTGCGAATTGTGAGATTCTGTTGTTGTTCTGTTGTTTCCTTTCTGTCCGTTCTATTTTTAAAATTTTCTATCTTCTGTTTTTCTAATTCTCTGTTTTCAAAAAAAATTGTCTATCTTCTTTTCCCTCTATTTTTCTTTTTCTTTCTTCTTTTTCTCTCTTCTTTCTTTTCTTTCTTTTTAAAACCCATAACATCTCGGTTTTTCGGCAACGAAAATCCGCGTGACGTTACATTTGGTATCAGAGCTGTTGGTTAAGCGACAACCATGGTTCTGTAGGGTATTACTCGTTAGAGATAGAGTCAGCAGTACTCTAGAATGAGTTTGAGTGTAATAATAGCTATGAGAGCGTATTTGTTAGTGAATAT
This sequence comes from Allium cepa, assembly GCA_030765085.1. Classification (NCBI taxonomy): domain Eukaryota; kingdom Viridiplantae; phylum Streptophyta; class Magnoliopsida; order Asparagales; family Amaryllidaceae; genus Allium; species Allium cepa. Next base: position 882,620,769 of record CM060943.1, on the reverse strand, counting down.
GAAATTGTTTTATATTGTGATGATTGGTTTATTGAGTGGTATATGAACCTTCGTCAGCACGGTCAGTCAAACTATGCCGAAGGGGTTTCTAAACACTTGAATAGAACAATTCGACACAGTATTGTTTTAAATTAGGTAAATGAAATAATTTTACCTTGATTATATTTTATATATAAAGAAATAATTTTTCAAGAATTATTAAAGTGTATATAAGTTGATTGTTTAGATGTTTGAATAATCTAAATAAAAGAATAATTGTATAAGCAAATGAATTATAAGAATTGAAATTATAATTAAAGTGATGTACAATTATGAAATAAAACTTATATATATAAGAAGTGAAATTATATGACTATATTTATGAATATGAGTTGTAAATAATCAAATGGATTAAATGAATATGAACTTAAGTTATATAAATGAAATTCAACTTTGTAATTGAATTGAATGAATGGATTGAATGTTAAAACAATTGAATGTAATTTAAGTTGATAAGGAATAATTAATGAAAGTGTTAATTCATTAAAATCTAATTTTATTAGAAGTTGAATAAATTGGAATGGAAATCAATTTAATGTTAAACCAAATTGAATGAATATAAGTGAAAAGAATTTGGTTGTAATTAATATAAATTGGTTGTTATATGATTGTTATATGATTGTATAAAAGTCATTAAGAGTTAATGAAATTGAAAGCTATGTAATTGAATTCAAATTAGAAGTAAATAAATTTGAATAGAATTGAATGTGAATTAGATTTAATTAGTGAATGCAAACTAATTAAAATTGAGAATGAATGTTAGTAAGAACATCCAATGTAAATGAATCAAATGTGATTAAATTGAAAACCATTTCATTTAATATTAATGAGAATATGAATGAATATAGATTTAATAGATGGTTGATGTTTGCATTTGTTGTTTAGTTGCATTTGCTATGTGACGTATATAGTTGTTATGATGCTATATGTTGTATATTGAGATTATTTGCATATGTGCATGTTCTCATGTTGTTTGTTAAGTGTTTAGTAGGTGCGGATCGCGTTTGCTTCGCATTTGGAGTTCGCTTTAGCGCTATATTAGCCGTATATGCTTGCTAATAAAATATAAGGTACATATCTCGGATTAAATATCGCACTTTTATACTTTTTTCCCTTCGGGATGCCTCATTACTTGATGAGATGTATATTTGTGATATATATACTGTCATTTTTTTTTCGGATCGAGCCGCGCAAAGGAGACTATGGCGAATTTTTTTGAAAATTTAAGGCGTTAGAAAATTTTTGAGAAAATTGGGAAAATTTTGGAAAACTTTAACTTTGATTTTAAGTTGAAAGTTAAATGATATAGTTTGTTTTTGAAAAGATAACTAAGTATGATTTGAAAACTTAGTAAAGATTTGTAAGAAGTTTAATTATAAATTTTGGGAAAATTAATAGATTCTATAATTTTCTTACTTGTAATTTCGAGGACGAAATTCTTTTAAGGGGGGAAGATTGTAACGACCCAGAATTTTATTTAATTGAAATTTGAATATTTAATTTATTTTAAATATTTATAAGTGAATTTATAAGTCAAATAAATTTTTATTTGAATTATTGGATTTAATTGGATAATTAAATCGATAATTTAATATGTTAAATTATGGAAATAATTGAAAATAGAGTTAAAAATGATTGAAAATAATTTGGAAAATTTTATTTAATCATATTGGAGTTATAGAAATATTTTAGAACTTTTAAAATCGAATTAAAAGTTAATTTGTGAAAATTGAATATTTTAATATTTAATAATCGACTGTAAAATAGCCAATTTTTGAACAGTCTCAGAATTGAACGAAACCAGTTCCATTGGATCCGTAATAGTTAGTTATTACCGGATTTCAATTTTCGTGTCAATCGGAGCTATCGTTTGATCGTGGCAGCTCGAAACGCATCGAATTATTTTTAATTTAAATTTGGCGAGTCAAAATAGCCATTTTTCAAAAAGTCTCGGATTTCGACGAAACCAGTTTCATCGGATCCTTAATGTGATATTATTGTAAGGTTTCAAATTTCAAGTCGTTTGGATTTACCGTTTGTCCGGTACAAATTAAAACGCCTAGAAATCGGTTTAAATCGGTTTAATTTAAATTGAGCGTTTGTAGCCATAACTCGCACATACTTCCGAATTAGCTTCCGAAACCTGTTCCATTGTGTCCGGAACGCGGGATAAACCCTAGGTACGCTGGTTACGGCGTCTAAATCGGAGTTCGGAATTCCCGGGATGAATAGTGTTTACGCTAGCTTTTTCTATAAATACAACATCATCTTCATAAATTAAAAAAATAACAAAATCAAAACCCTAAACTAACGTAGCCGCCACCCATGGGTTCAAGGGCCAGAATTTTCTCAACTTCCCTCCTCGATTTCTTCCAATCCATCAGGAATTAGCAGAAATGTTCAACTAGAGTATTGAAGAGGGCGACGAGAGCTTGGAGATCAACGGTGGAGATCGTGTTTGGAGTTGCGTAGAGGAAGCTATGTGGGGCCGACACCTACAGGTTGCGCACGCAACCCTAGGCTCATCAGGAGGCCGAGCTTGCTGGGGATGGGGCCGAACCTAGGTGGAGTTGAGGGCTACAGCATGCAACTCTCTGATCGAGTTATCGTTGAGTAATTTGATCGCGATTTGTAAACCTAATTTGTGATTCATGGGTTCAAACGTGCGTGTTTTGTTCTGGGAGTGTTGCGTGAAGAAGAGAGGGAGGGGGAAGTTGCGTTCAAGGGCTAGGATGAGGGGGTTGAAGGATCTAAGGGCTGGGAATGAAATAGGTTATATTATTATAAATTTAAGTTGTAAATTTTAGTTATAAAAACATGTACAAACTTGTAAAATACATAACTTTTTCATACGAGGTCGAAAAAATGCAAACTCAGTTGCGTTGGAATCGTATGGACGAGCACTACGCGATGGAGTTGGTTTGGAGTCGTTTGGAGTTAGTGAGAATTTCGGGTAAAATTAAACGCGCGTTTAATTTTATTCGAAATAAAAGCTTAAACGGAATTTAAAACCAAGGTGAGAACTTCTCACTCAATCGAATAGATTTCGATTTTATTTTAAATAGTTAGATTTAAAATATTTGAATGCATGTTTGAATGATGACTGTAAATTATTGATTGTTAAAATAGACATTATGCGCCGTTATTAAGCGGATGTTATTTAATAAAAACATATACCGCGAATATTTCATAAACAGTGAAATTGGTATTATATATAATATCAATATATATATATTGGCATATGTATATATTGCAGTTGATTGATTTCCCGCATTTTTTGTTTAGCGGATGAGACCCTATTACGCCGTTAGTAAGCGGATAATATTTATTAAGAACATATACCGCGATAATTTCGTACTGGAGCGAAATTGGTATTGTGCTAATGTTTTTGGATGCAGGAAACAGGTTGGAGGGATCCAACTGGATTCCTCAACAGTATTTATTTTATTTCAGATATTTTGATATTTGATGGATTTTCATATTGATATATGATATCGTTGTTGTCGTGATTGACTATTTGGTGTGTAGCATCATTGGACCCAGATTTTGGGATTTTAAAATGGTTTTAAAGTGATTTTTGAAAATATACTATATTTTTGGAATTGATCCATTATAAATAAATAAACGTTATAATTTTTAAAGTTATAAAAATTATGGTTTTTGTGAAATATAGTTAAAAAGCTGATTTTTAGAAATACGATTAAAAGTCGATTTTTGAGAAATATGAACCAATGATTTTATAAAATAGTTTAAACTGGATTTTTGAGTTTATTATTAAAAGTTTGAATATAAGATTTATAAAATTTGATTATTTTATAAATCAAGAGAACGGTGAAATTTTAAAGGAATTTAAAGACGTTTAAAAGAATAATATAAATTAATTTATATTAAGAGATTTATAAATGGATATTTATAAATTGAATTATGGACATTATAAAACGAGTTTTTATAAGTGTTTGAATGTAGTGAAAATGAATTTCCTAAATGAATGAAATTTATGAAATTATAAACTGTGAAGTTATAAATGAAATTTTATAAGCAATAGGTTTATAAAATTTATAAAGTTATCGAAAGAATGAATTTTGGATAAATAAACAATCTTATAAGTTAAGATTAATAATTTGGGAAGTTAAATGAACGATTTTGTAAAATAATCGTTTTATAAGTAATTAACTTATAATATGAACTTGTAGTTTATAATTGAGTTATAAACTGGAATAGGTTAATAAAGGAATTTATAAAAAGGAAGTTTTTATAAATAAATAGAAATGGAATTTATAATCGTTGTTTTATAAATTCACAAACGACTTATTTTGATAAGTTAATTGTTATAACTTATAAATGGAGTTATATTCACGTTTTAGACAGTGAATAATCCTTTAAAATAAAATGAATAGAAATAATGGAATTTGTGAACATAGTATATTCACGTTTTTGAATAGTGAATAACATGTTAAAGAAAATGTTTTAGAATGTGATATTTTAAACAGAATTAAAACGATCTAACGATGTTTTAAAGGTGTTGAGATTCGAAACCATAGATTTCAACATTTATTGTTGAAATAGACGTTTTCGAGAAATAAAAGGAAATAGTGGACTATAACACTGTTGTTATAGTAAATGATTTCCGAAAGGAAATGTTTTGAATAGTATTGGGATTTATATATCTATTTTAATTTCGAATCCCTATACTAGTGATTTTGGGTTGTCGTAACGATGTTTTACGCAACATTCGTTTTGGCCCAAATAAATATGTTAAGTGAATGATTTCCTTAAAGAATGAAATATATACTTAATTCGGTTTAAGTATATTGAATATTTTCTAAGTGTTGAAAATAAAAGATTGTGAATTACTTATGAATAAATAAGTATGGAAATGTTTTCAAATATGAAGTGAATATTTAGAATTTATCTTTTTAAAGATAAATTGAAAATGAATAATTGAAATCGTATATGCACGAATATTTTGAAATATAAATTCATTATGGAATTTATATGTGAAAAGTGAAATTGGTTAAAAATAAATATTGATTTATTTTTGAAGTGTTGAAACTATATATCTAGTAAAGATATTTTGGAAAATAAATAATTTGGAAAATTATTTGGAATCTGGTGATGTATGCATATCCATTGATAGTTCAATAATCGACTATCAATATTTCCCTTTGAATGGGTATTTGATGTGAATTGATTGAATTTGAATGCACACTTATTTTTGAATAAGCGCTCACTATTCGGGTTAACCGGGAAAGGACCATGGGGTCGTATAACCCATTCCGAATATGTGATACGTCGTTGTGAATTGCATTGAAGATCGGTGTTGAAGACCCGGTATTTGCGAAAGCGATAGGATGACCTATCGATTGTCTCTGCACTGAGTTGCAACGGTATAGAGACTCCCTAAGTGATGGGAAATCCGATCAGGATTGTGAATATCCGGATTGCAAGGACTTCTTTGTAAGTGCCTTCGGTTCTGTTCGAGCCCGGAACAGACTTGTATGGATTGTATGTCTGACATTACAATTTGAGATATAAAGCCGATTTCTTTCAAATATATTTCTGTTGGTGGCGGAGAATTCATTCTTCGCTTAACACCCTTCTTTGAGACGTACGAGCTCAAAGGTTATATAGTTGAAGTTATCAGCGATATATTCCCAGTTTGGTAATGTGACATGCTGAGTGATGCTGAAATGATCATTGTGTTGATTGTTGTGATAGGATCATTTATTTGATCGTCTATCTTAGTGATCATTGTGTTGATCATTTGTTGACCCAAAGCATGGCTTTTGTATAAAGTATGTTTTTGTGGACGTGAATTCGTCGAGCCTCACATCCCGGAAATGGTCAAAACAGGAAAGAAGCAGCAAGGTTATGAGGGGTAGCACCCTTTAGGATATGTGCATTTCCTTCTGGAAAAGGGTGGTATCATGGTATGGAGCCCAGATACTTACTCATGTTGAAAACACTTTGTTATGATTGTGTGAATTGATTAGAGAGCGCTCTCGGAAAAAGGTCCCAAAGGACCGGGGGATGGCATATTCGGTCAGTTGTTACTCAGTTAGGAGTAACCCGGCCTTGTGTTGGTTGAGATCCGGTTTGGTTCTCGGGGATGTCCATCCAGAGGCATTCTCAGTGGCAATGGGAAGTTCCTTGGCCTGACCATTTGTTGGAAATCCAATTCCCAATACGAAATTTGTACGGTATTAGTTGTAGAACCTGCCATTCACTTATGGTGGTCACCACTGTTTGGATGGTAGCTATAGTAGGCATAGTTCGAAATGTCTATGCTGGCTAAGATTTATATTCTACTTTCGAAATGAATTTTTCCTACACTATACACTAATAATAATATCAAATATTATTTTAAATGCGTATCAAGCATCTTTGACTATCATAAGGAGAAATCTCCTCCGATTCTGCGTTTGCATGTGTGTGTGTGCGGGAGGCCTTATGGTAGTCTCATTTTTAAAAGCATTGCGAATTGATTTAAAAATATTCCTCTATTTAGATTTTAAAGTAAATAAACTGTTTTGAGTTCTCACACCAGTCACATGACTGACTCGGAGTTTATTGTTTTCCTTCCTAAACTCTGGGTGCCCACCAATTTCCACACGGGCAGTTAAGAGTTAGGTTTATCAGGATATTCTGGATATTCTGGAGTTGCTGGAGGCAAACTGGATTGGCATGGCGTATTACTAGTTTATATAGTGCTTCTTTTTCCGCTGTTATGTTGTTGTATGTTGTTGTACACTCTGATGATTTGATGTAATGAAATGTGATGTAATGTAATAACTGATATAGTTCTTTGTTTAAAGATTATTCATTTATTATTATATGTTGTTCCGCTGCGAATTGTGAGATTCTGTTGTTGTTCTGTTGTTTCCTTTCTGTCCGTTCTATTTTTAAAATTTTCTATCTTCTGTTTTTCTAATTCTCTGTTTTCAAAAAAAATTGTCTATCTTCTTTTCCCTCTATTTTTCTTTCTTCTTTTTCTCTCTTCTTTCTTTTCTTTCTTTTTAAAACCCATAACATCTCGGTTTTTCGGCAACGAAAATCCGCGTACTGTTACAAGACTTCATTGCATTTAAACTATTCGGTTGTATTTTTCTAACTCTGATGTATAATAGTAGCTTCATGAACTACTATTCTTTATCTACTCCGCTGCATTATATTACTCTGTGATCTGTGATTGATTTATCTACTGTATATTTTAAATTTTGCCAAATTTTAATTAACAATTCGGTATTTTGAATTATTCAAGTCGGATATGTATGGTTTTATTGTCGATTTGAATGGTCCAAAATAGCGGGTCGTTACACTCATGAGGTCCTCGATTTATTTCAAGGGTAGATGGTTCTTTAGTTTACCCAATGGAGGCGCTTTTGATCCTGGGATATGTTGTTTATGGATCTTCCAGGAAGGAAGTGAATCCATTGCGTAAATCATTGAATTAGTAGCATACCACTGCAACAGGGGTCGATGGTCCCTTGTTTACGAATTGGCTATGATATTTTTCTATAATCTGGAATGTAGAAGGATCTTCTGGAAAGTTTTGTGTCCATTGCGTAAATATTGAATCTGCAGCGGGCCATTACTATCGTATTATTATCATTTGACATTGGATTTGAGCGGTACTTCTCATACCTATTTTTAAGTATATTTTCAATGGGTGTTGAAATAGGTCTACTAAGTACTTAGAGAATTCTAGCCTTGTGCCTGATGAATGCAAGGCCAAAGGCAGTAAGAACGAGGATACATCTGTTAAGACATCGAGTTATAAAAGTATTTTGATAAAGTATTATATAAAAGATATTTTGGTCATTTTTGTCCTTTCTAAATACTTTAAAATGTTTAAAATATTGTTTATTTATATACAACATGGTTTAGTAGTAAATTATTAGTGTTGTAAATATTTTTAAAAGTTATTGATTAAATAAAATATATTAAAGTAAATGATTATTGATTTATTAAGAATGTTTGAAAAGTTCTTGAGATAAAACTAATAAATTTATTAATAATGGATTTAATGTTTTCAATAGCTTCTTTCTAAATATAAGTAATTAGTAAATAATTATTTTCAAATAGTTTACATATATTTATAAAGATGTTATTTAAAATATTTAAATGGTATTTATAAATGAAGCAAGGAATTTTACAAATGAATTTTTGGAAAGTATTAAAGTAGTAAAGATGATTGATATGCAAATGAAGCTTACAAATGAATGTTTCAGGTAAAATTTATGTAAGTTTCTTTAAATGTATAATTTAAAGATATTATATAAATGGAAAAAAATTGATTTGCAAATATTGTTTATAGTAATATACTTGACAAATAAAATTGAATCTTTATTTTAGAAGTATAGTTCGGAATATTTACTCGATTTCAAAGTGCTAATAGTAAATTTATTGGTTTATTTACTATTTTAATTTTTGTATTTACCCATAACAAATATTTTTCCATGGTCTGAAATATTCATTTTAAAACAAGTGTGTAAAAATTAATTATAAAGATACGAAATTTTATACTTTAATTTAGAAATTTAATGTAAGATTTGAGTATACTATTAGTTTCATTTTAATAATCTTGACTTTATACTTATTTTAAATATAACGAGTCTAATAAATTTTCAGATTTAAGAAACTTTATTTTAAAGCTTATTTTAATGGTTTGATATAAATTTCTATCATTTTTTAGACTTTTGAAAAAATATTTACATAATGCTATCATGATGTTTTAAATATATCTTATATTTTACTAAGTGAATGAGGTTAAATGTTTTAATTGAATTTTTAGATATATTGAAATATTTCCTTTCTCTTCAAGGGCGAATACCAAAAACTTAATATTTTTATTCAATAACCGAATTAAGTAAGAAATTTAAGTAAGGCAGTAGAAGCTTAAGTAATATTTTATGAAATGGTTCGTTAATGACTTAAATCCTTAATGGAAAACAAATTATGTAAGTTATTGATCTGTATATAAATAATAAATGGAAAAGTAAATAATGAGAAGGAAAAAAACCCCGTAGAATAAACTAAAGTAAACTTAAATTAGAATTTCAATTTTTGTAATGGAATAAAATTCTAACTATTTAATAATAATTGGAACTTCTAATGTTGAAAGTAAGAAATCAAATACTAAGTTATAAATGAAATATACAAGGAATTTGAAATTTATAAAGTGTAAAAAAAATGAAAATAAGGAATGATAACTATTGAACATTTATTTACTAAAATGAAATAAGATAAACTTGTGTAACTTTCAATTTCATTCATAGAAACATATATATAACTTACCAGAATATTAAAAGTTGTAATGTTAAATAAGGATATGTGATGGAATATTATACAAGAAAAACTTAAATAAGGAAAGTGTTCAATGAAATTTACTTTTATGAATAAGAAATTTGATATGAAAATAGTTACAATTCTGAGTTGTAGTTGTAGTGCTACAAAACAAAATGAAATAGAAAGTGAATATTGTAAGCAAATAATTATGAACTTAAGTTGTTTGAAGCTATTTATAATTAAAGTAAAATGAATACCATATTAAGTTTGATGATTGTAACTTCAGAAATGGTTGGTTACTTTGATCCCTTGTGAAGATTGTATTCTTGTTTGCAAAATATTGTTGTTATGTTATATTGATTTATTTTGATTTTATGTGATGATGGTATGCTTTTGGTTGAAAGTGATTGTTGTTATGTTATATCGATTGTTTGTTATTAATTTAAAAAAATATAATCACTTCACTTCTATATAATTATTAACCTCTTTGGATTATATAAGTAGAATACAGGTTATGGAAACAATTGCTACTATTTTTGGTTTCATAAAATAAGCGTTATTTGCCCGACTAATAGGTACGTTCTCGGATTATGGTTTTCTAGCGTTATTATATTTCTTTTCCCGCTATTGGGATATATTATTTTGAAAATTTTCATATATATTGTTATATTTTGATACTATTATTTCTCCCAGGCCTCTCCATATAAAGGAGACTCTATCGAAAATTTTCGTGGATTTTGGACATAGAAATTTTTATGAAATGTTTTCAAAAATTTTGTTAACTTGAATACAAAAGGATTTAATTTGTTATATGTTGCTATAATTTATTTAATTTATTTAAATTTGAAAAGAAATTATTTATAAGTTTAATATTTTGAATAAGATATATTAATTTCTTAATTCCTTCTCCCTTCTTTTTCCTTTTCGGAGACGAAAAGCTTTCAGTGGAGGAGAGCGTAACGACCCGTAATTTTTGACAAATAAAATTTGTTAATTTAATAGGATTGGTGATTTAATAACTGGAAAGAATAAAAATTAGGAATAAATAAAATAATAACTAAAAATAAAAGGTAACAATGTTAATTAAAGTTAATTATTAAAATTGAAATGAAATTCCAATAAAGGAAATAATGTAAATGTTATACTCGGTTTTAAATTGAATACGAGAAAACAAATGTAAATATTTAATTAACTAATAAAATACTATATTGTTAATGGTAATTGAATAAAATTATTGTTATGTAAGAAGTTGTAACATTTATTTGTAAATAATGAATTTATAAATGTGGTTAAAGGTTATTGGTAACAATTATTATATGTTACCTATTTATTTGGTCTACTAAATTTAACAACAATTCAATTGCAATTAATTCCTTAAATTAGTGCAGTTAACTTAGGTAAGTTGATAATTCGAACGTTGATTAATTAATGGAATATGGTATAATTAATTGTCTTTGATAATGGTAGTGGGGTAGTAGTATTTACAACAATTAATTGTACATAATAAACTTACAAATGTTATGAAGTGTAATAGTAGTGACGACTGTTATTTGTTACCAATATATTTAATCAATTGATATTAAATGCAATTAAATGTTGCATTAATGTAAGTTAAGACAATAACTGAAATTTATGAATGTAATAAAAGGAATAAAAATGTAACTATAATTTCCTATGCAATAAATTGATTTAATAAAAGAGTGAAACAAGGATAAATAACTAATTGGGATTTTTCATTTAATTAATGTGTAAAGTTAACAAGATTCAATATAATTGGAAAGAAATAGTTAGTAAAATAAAAGATGAAATTGCAGAATATGAGTGTAATAAGATATAAGCCATGATAATTAATCGATAAGGAAACAATTAATTGTATAATAAGATGGAAAGTCAAATAAATGGATTTACTGGAAATTTAAATTATAATTACCGAATTTATTGAAATGGAAATTAAACACTGTAAATTGTGAAATATTCAATAATAAATTGATATAGAAACTTGTTTAAAAGGATTATAAATTACTAAATAATCTAAAATGATAGAAATTGTAAATTATTAAATTTGAATTGAAAAGTGACTAATTTAATATTAATTTATCTAACTAACATGAAAATAGTCATTTTGGCAACTATCTCGGATTTCAAAGAAACCAGTCTCATCGAATCCGTAACGGTGAATTATTGTAAGGTTTCAAGTTTCGTATCAATCTGACTTGTTGTTTGATCGTACAGACTCAAAATGCGTAAAAATCGATTTGAAATAAGCGGATTTTTTAAACTAACTTATGTATACAATGGAATTAGGATTTGAAACTAGTTCCATTGAGTTTAAAAATATCGAAAACCTATATTTTGATATATTGGATGACCCATTTCCTTTTCGGGTACGAAATGGGCTTTTCGGGTCGTTGTTATCGTTTCGATCCAACATTGCATATATATAGGCTGTTATAAACCCTAATTGTTTCTCACTTCATTATTTTTGTATGCACATCTCCTTCCTCCTGCTCAAGTGATTGAACTTCAAACCTAATTCCCAAATTCCAAAACCTAATTTCAATTTCAAAAAAAAAAAGTGGATCCGCAGCAACTTCGGGTCGCGTTTCGGGTCTTAGAGGCAAAAAACCTACAGCAACTTTAGATCAGGAAGAAAATGACTTGGGTCTTGGGTCGTTTTGGAAAAAATTCAAAGCAAGCACCGGGGATTTGAGGCGGCGGATTGAAGTTGATCCCGAAGTCGACCGAGGACTTGAATTTTCAATATTCTAATTATCATAACTTTTTCATACGAGCTCGGATTCATGTGCAGTTTATTTAATTGGGATTGTATCAAAATTCCGAAGATCAGGTTTGGAAAAATTCCAAGACTGTTGAAATTTGGGCATTTATTTGAATTTCAAATTGATTTGAAATTCAAAGGTGAGTGTTTTGACCCACTCACAACTTCTAAAATTTCTTATGTTAGTTAAATTAAATTTTTGATGTGATTAAGAATTTATTTATAGTTTTTTGGTATATTAAATTATTATTATTCCTGCTAATTTGAATTAGTTTGAATTTAATTATCACTTAAATTATTATTGAAATTATAATTGCTACTTAATTACCTGTAAATGATAATTTTGTGAATATTCATTATTTGAATTGGATGATAATTATGATGGGTATTTGATTTTTTTACACTGGATGATTAGATGATGTGTTTGATTTATATATAGTGATCACTCTGCATGTTCCCTAATTATTATTACCTGAAAATCATTATTGGTTGAAACTATAAACCCGAACGGTTTTCATTGATTTGAAATGTTGATTTTTGACGGATAGAAATGACATATACCCATATAATTTCTTGGATTTGGATTTTATTTGGAACTGAATTATTTGAAGGGTTTAAGCTAATTCAAACTTTGGAATTGTTTTAATTAGATGATTTAGATTGATATTTTGAATTATTTGAAATCTTTCAATAATTATATTCATGTTGTACACTTGATAGGAGATGGAAAATCCCGTAACATCTTTGAAGCTATTGTACTTACATTTTATTTTAGAAATTTGACTTACATAAGGTCTTTTAGCTCTGACTCGAGTGTTTTGTTTTCATTACGCTCGGGTCAGTCTGAGTTTTTTAATTGTTGTAACGACCCAGAATTTTTAATAATTAAAATTTGGATATTTAATTTATTTTAAATATAAATAAGTGAATTTATAAGTCGAATAAATTTTTATTTGAATTATTGGATTTAATTGAATAATTAAATCGATAATTTAATAGGTTAAATTATGGAAATAATTGAAAATTGAGTTAAATATGATTGAAAATGATTTGTAAAATTTTATTTTATCATATTGAATTTATAATGATATTTTAGAACTTTTAAAATCGAATTAAAAGTTAATTTGTGAAAATTGAATATTTTAATATTTAAATCGACTAGTAAAAATAGTCAATTTTTGTACAGTCTCAGAATTGGACGAAACCAGTTCCATTGGATCCGTAATAGTTAGTTATTACCGGATTTCAATTTTCGTGTCAATCGGAGTTATCGTTTGATCGTGGCAGCTCGAAACGCATCGAATTATTTTTAATTTTAATTTGGCGAGTTAAAATAGCCATTTTTCAAAAAGTCTCGGATTTCGACGAAACAAGTTTCATCGGATCTGTAATGTGATATTATTGTATGATTTCAAATTTCGTGTCAATCGGATTTACCGTTTGTCCGGTACAAATTAAAACGCCTAGAAAATCGTTTAAATCGGTTTAATTCAAATCGAACGTTTGTTGCCATAACTCGCACAGATGTCCGAATTAGCTTCCGAAACCTGTTCCATTGTGTCTGGAACGGGGGGTAAACCCTAGAAACGCTGGTTATGGCGCGTAAATCGGAGTTCGGAATTTCCGGGATAAATAGTGTTCGATTTTTCACTATAAATAGACCCCTACCTCTCTCTAAATTAAAAAATAAAAATAAAACCTAATTCCTAAAACCCTAGCCGCCTCTTTTATAATGGATGGCCAGAAAACACCCAAATTCATTCCTTAATCTCTCTCGATCCAAACACTTTTAGCCTTCGATTCCTAAATGAAACTTGTAGAGCTTCGCAAGATCTTGAAATCCATACGGAGATGATGGGTTTTGGAGTAACGAAATGGAGGGAAATGACCTGCGTTCGTGGCCGTGTGTTCTCGAAATGCGTGCAAATGGCGCAGCCGAGCTTGACCATAGTGGGGGCGGAGGTGCACGTGGGCGAGGGCTTCGCGATGGTGTATCCTGATCATGCTAGAACTCGATGTGGAGGTGGCGAGATTAAACCCTAGTCGTGATGTTTATGGGTTCGAACGGCCTGGGGAGTTGTTTTCGTGCGTGGGAGAGAAGCTTAGGGACGTGCGGCTATGATGGCATGATGAAGGATCCAAGGGTGATGAGGGGTAGTAGGTTTTTAAATTTTAATTTAAGTTGTAAATTATTTATATAAAAACTCGTGTAACTTCAAATATGTATAAATTTTTCATACGAGGTCGAAAACGCGCGAAACCAGTTGCGTTGGGATTGTATGGACGAGCACTACGCAATGGAGTTAGATTGGAGTCGTTTGGAGTTAGTGAGAATTTCGGGTAAAATTAAACGTCCGTTTAATTTTATTCGAAATAAATCGCTAAAACGAAATTAAAATCAAGGTGAGAACTTCTCACTCAATCGAATCAGTTTCGATTTTATTTTAAATAGTTAGATTTAAAATATTTGAATGCATGTTTGAATGATGATTGTTATCTATTGATTGTTAAAATAGACATTATACGCCGTTAGTAAGCGGATGTTATTTATTAAAAACATATATCGCGAATATTTCATAAACAGTGAAATTGGTATTATATATAATATCAATATATATATATATATATTGGCATATGTATATATTGCAGTTGTTGATTTCCCGCATTTTTTTTAGCGGATGAGACCCTATTGCGCCGTCTATTAAGCGGATAATATTTTAAATCCCATATACCGCGATAATTCCGTACTGGAGCGGAATTGGTATTGTGCTAATGTTTGTGGATGCAGGAAAACAGGTTGGAGGGATCCAACTGGATTCCTCAACAGTATTTATTTGATTATGGATATTTTGATATTCGTTGATTATCATATCGATATATGATATCGTTGTAGTCGTGATTGACTATTTGGTGTGTAGCATCATTGGACCAAATTTGGGATTTTTAAAATGATTTTCAAAGTGATTTTTTGAAAGAATACGTTATAAAAATATTTTTGGAAATTGATCCATTATAAATAAATAAACGTTATAATTTTTTTTTGTTATAAAAATTATGATTTTGAGAAATACGATTAAAGATTTATTTTTGAAAATATGAGGCTAATGATTTTATAAAATAGTTTAATCGGGATTTTTGAATTATTATAAAATGTTTAAAAATAGGATTTATAAAATTTGATTATTTTATAAATCAAGAGAATGATGAAATTATAAAGGAGATTAAAGATGTTTTAAAATAATAGTATAAATTGATTTTTATATAAAAGATTTATAAATTGATATTTATAAATAAAAATGTTGGAATTATATAACGAGTTTTTATAAGTGTTAGAATGAATTGTGAATGAATTTCATAAATGAATGAAATTCATAGAATTATAAACAGTGAAGTTATAAATGGAATTCTATAAGCAGTAGGTTTATAAAATTTGAAAAGTTAATTGAAGAATGGATTTTTAATAAATAAATGAATCTTATAAGTTATAAGATTTATAATTTAGAAAGTCTTAAAAGGAACGATTTTGTAAAATAATCGTTTTATAAGTATTTAACTTATAATATGGACTTTTGGTTCATAATTGAGATATAAAGTGAATAGGTTAATAAAGAAAATTTATAAAGAAAGATGTTATAAAATAAATAGAAATGGAATTTATAAACGTTGTTTTATAAATTCGCAAACAACTTATTTTGATAAGTAAATTGTTGAAACCTATTAATGGAGTTATATTCACATTTTTGACTGTGAATGATCCTTTAAAATAAATTGAATAGAAGTGATGAAAGTTGTTAACGTAGTATATTCACGTTTTTGAACAGTGAATAATATGTTAAAGAAAATGTTTGAATGTGGTGTTTTAAATAGAATTAAAAACAAGTTAACGATGTTTCAATTGGATTGAGATTCGAAACCATAGATTTCAACAGTTATTGTTGAAATAGACGTTTTCGAGAAATAGAAGGAAATGGTGGACTATAGCACTGTTGTTATAGTAAATGATTTCCGAAAGGAAATGTTTTGTATAGTATTGGGATTTATATATCTATCTTAAATTCGAATCCCCATACTAGTGATTTTGGGTTGTCGTAACGATGTTTTACGCAACATTCGTTTTGGCCCAAATAAATATGTTAAAGAGAATGATTTCCTTAAAAAATGAAATATATACTAAATTTCGATTTAAGTATATTGAATATTTTCCAAGTGTTGAAAATAAATAAAATTTGTGAATTACTTATGAATAAATAAGTATGGGAATGTTTTTCCAATGTGAAACGAAACGTTTTGAGAATTTGTCTTTTTGAAGATAAATTGAAATGATAAATTGAAATCGTATATGCATGGATATTTTGGAATATAAATTCACTAAGGAATTTATAAAAGAAAGTGGAATTTGTATGAAAATAAATATTGATTTATTTTTGAAGTATTGAAAATAATATATCTTGTAAAGATATTTTTGGAAAATAAATAATTTGGAAAATTATTTGGAATCTGGTGATGTTGTGCATATTCATTGATAGTTCAATAACCGACTATCAATATTTCCCTTTGAATGGGTATTTGATGTGATTTGTTTGAATTTGAATGCCACACTTATTTTTGAATAAGCGCTCACTATTCGGGTTAACCGGGAAAGGACCATGGGGTCGTATAACCCATTCCGAATATGTGATACGTCGTTATGAATTGCAATTGATGACCGGTGTTGAAGACCGAGTATTTGCGAAAGCGATAGGATGACCTATCGATTGTCTCTGCACTGGGTAGCTCCTGGTATAGAGATTCCTTAAGTGATGGGAAATTCGATCGGGATTGTGAATACCCGGATTGCAAGGGCTTCGTGAGAAGTGCCTTCGGTTTTGTTCGAGCCCGGAACAGACTTGTATGGATTGTATGTCTGACATTACAAGTTGAGATATAAAGCAGATTTCTTTCAAATATATTTTTGTTGGTGGCGGAGAATTTATTCTTTTACCTTAACACCCTTCTCTGAGACGTACGAGCTCAGAGGTTACGTAGTTGAATGTTATCAGCGATATATTCCCAATTTGGTAATGTGACATGCTGAGTGTTGCTGTGAAATGATCATTGTGTTGATTATTTGTGATAGGATCGTTTATTTGATCGTCTATCCTGGTGATCATTTCTATGATCATTTGTTGACCCAAAGCATGGCTTTTGTATAAAGTATGTTTTTGTGGACGTGACTTCGTCGAGCCTCACACCCCGTGAATGGTCAAAACAGGAAAGATGCGGCAAGGTTATGAGGGGTAGCGCCCTTTAGGATGTGTGCATTTCCTTCTGGAAAAGGGTGGTATCATGGTATGGAGCCCAGATACTTACTCATGTTGAAAACACTTTGTTATGATTGTGTGAATTGATTGCGAGCGCTCGGTGAAAGGTCCCAAAGGACCGGGGGATGGCATATTCGGTCAGTTGTTACTCAGTAAGGGGTAACCCGGCCTTGTGTTGGTAGAGATCCGGTTTGGTTCTCGGGGATGTCCATCCAGAGGCATTCTCATGTGGCAATGGGAAGTTCCTTGGCCTGATCATTCGTTGGAAATCCAAAGAAACAATACGAGACTTGTACGGTTTTAGTTGTAGAACCTGCCATTTAATATGGTAGCTATAGTAAGCATAATATAATGGTACCTATGCTGGCTAAGATTTATATTCTACTTTCGAAATGATTTTCTCTACACTATGCACTAGTAATAATATCAAATGTTCTTTTTAATGCGTATCAAGCATCTTTGACTATCATAAGGAGAAATCTCCTCCAAGTCTGCGTTTGCATTGTGTGTGTGGCGGGAGGTCTTATGGTAGTCTCATTTTTAAAAGCATTGCGAATTGACTTTAAAAATATTCCTCTATTTTGATTTTAAAGATAAATAAACTGTTTTGAGTTCTCACACCAGTCACATGACTGACTCGGAGTTTATTATTTTCCTTCCTAAACTCTGGGTGCCCACCAATTTCCACACGGGCAGTCAAGAGTTAGGTTTATCAGGATATTCTGGATATTCTGGAGTTGCTGGAGGCATGATGGATGACATGGCGTATTATTATGTATAGTATTTCTTTTCCGCTGTTTTTTGTTGTTGTTGTTGTTGTACACTCTGATGATATGATGTAATGAAATGTGATGTAATGTAATAACTGATATAGTTCTTTGTTTAAAGATTATTCATTTATTATTATATGTTGTTCCGCTGCGAATTGTGAGATTCTGATGTTGTTCTGCTATTTTCTTTCTATCCTATTTTCTATTTTCTGTTTTCTCTTCCCTCTATTTTCTATCCTTTCTCTCTTCTTCTCTCTTTTTCTTCTTCTTAAACCCTCAGTGTTCGGTTTTCCGTCGTTCGATTTCTCGGCAGTCGATAAAGTGAGTATCGATGTTGAATTTTCGAAAGACGAAGAATCGGGTCCTGACAATGTGGTATCGGAGCATATGGTTAAGCGACAACCATGGTTCTGTTGGGTATTACTCATTAGAGAAAGAGTCAGCAGTACTCTAGAATGAGTTTGAGTGTAATAATAGCTATGAGAGCGTATTTGTTAGTGAATATAAAATTGTTTTATATTGTGATGATTGGTTTATTGAGTGGCATATGAACTTTCGTCAGCGTGGTCCGCAAGACTATGCCGAAGGGGTTTCTAAACACTTGAATAGAACAATTCGACACAATATTGTTTTTAAATTGGGTAAATGAAATAATTTTACCTTGATTATATATTTTATATATAAAAGAATAATTTTTCAGAATTATTAAAGTGTATATAAGTGGATTGTTTAGTTGTTTGAATAATCTAAATAAAAGAATAATTGTATAAGCAAATGAATTATAAGAATTGAATTATAATTAAAGTAATTTGCAATTGTGAAATAAACTTATATATATAAGAAGTGAAACTATATGAATATATATTTATGAATATGAGTTGTAAATAAAAATGAATGTGAACTAAAGTTATGAAATGAAATTCAACTTTTGTAAATTGAATTGAATTAATGGATTGAATATTAATCAATTGAATGTGAATTAAGTTGATATGGAATAATGAATAAGTGTTAATTCATTAAAATCTAATGTTAGTAGAAGTTGAATAATTGAAAGAAAAATCAATTAATTAAACCAATTGAAAGTGATGGTGTTGAAACCAAATTGAATGAAATTGAAAGTTAAAGTAATTGGAAATTCAATTGGAAGTTAAGTGAATCTTAAATAGAATTGAATTTGATTTGGAAGTGAACCAACTTGAATATGAATTAGTGAATATAAACTAATTGAAAAATGAATGTTAGTAAACATCCACTGTTAAAGAATCAAATGTGATTAAATTGAAAACCTGATTCATTAAATATTAATGAGAATATGAATGAATATATATATTGGTTATGGATGTTAGTTTGTTGATGGTTGAATATATATTGCTATTGGATGCATTGCTACGTTGGCATATATAGTTGTTATGTTGCTATAGGTTATATATTGATATTATTGCCTATATACATGATTCTCATGTTGTTTGTTGAGTGATTAGTAGGTGCGGATCGTGTTTGCTTCGCATTTGGAGCTCGCTTTCGCGCTATATTAGCCGTATATGCTTGCTAATAAAATATAAGGTACATATCTCGGATTACATACCGTACTTTTATACTTTTTCCCTTCGGGATGCCTCACTACTTTATGAGATGTATATTTGTGATATATATACTGTCATTTTTTTTTCGGATCGAGCCGCGCAAAGGAGACTATGGCGAATTTTTCCGGAAATTTAAGGCGTTAGAAAAATTTGAGAAAATTTTGGAATATTTTGAAAACTTTAACTTTGATTTTGGAGTTGAAAGTTAAACAATAGTAATTGTTTTTGAAAAGATAACTAAGTGTGATTTGAAAACTAAGTAAAGTTATTGTAAGAAATTTAACTAGGAATTTTGGAAAGTTAATAGATTCTATAACTTTTCTTACTTAATAATTTCGAGGACGAAATTCTTTTAAGGGGGGAAGATTGTAACGACCCAGAATTTTTAATAATTAAAATTTGGATATTTAATTTATTTTAAATATAAATAAGTGAATTTATAAGTCGAATAAATTTTTATTTGAATTATTGGATTTAATTGAATAATTAAATCGATAATTTAATAGGTTAAATTGTAGAAATAATTGAAAATTGAGTTAAATATGATTGAAAATGATTTGTAAAATTTTATTTTATCATATTGAATTTAGAATGATATTTTAGAACTTTTAAAATCGAATTAAAAGTTAATTTGTGAAAATTGAATATTTTAATATTTAAATCGACTAGTAAAAATAGTCAATTTTTGAACAGTCTCAGAATTGGACGAAACCAGTTCCATTGGATCCGTAATAGTTAGTTATTACCGGATTTCAATTTTCGTGTCAATCGGAGTTATCGTTTGATCGTGGCAGCTCGAAACGCATCGAATTATTTTTTATTTTAATTTGGCGAGTTAAAATAGCCATTTTTCAAAAAGTCTCGGATTTCGACAAAACAAGTTTCATCGGATCTGTAATGTGATATTATTGTATGATTTCAAATTTCGTGTCAATCGGATTTACCGTTTGTCCGGTACAAATTAAAACGCCTAGAAAATCGTTTAAATCGGTTTAATTCAAATCGAACGTTTGTTGCCATAACTCGCACAGATGTCCGAATTAGCTTCCAAAACCTATTCCATTATGTCCAGAACGTGGGGTAAACCATAGAAACGCTGGTTACGGCGCGTAAATCGGAGTTCGGAATTTCCGGGATGAATAGTGTTCGATTTTTCCCTATAAATAGACCCCTACCTCTCTCTAAATTAAAAAAAAAAATAAAACCTAATTCCTAAAACTCTAGCCGCCTCTTTTATAATGGATGGCCAGAAAACACCCAAATTCATTCCTTAATCTCTCTCGATCCAAACACTTTTAGCCTTCGATTCCTAAATGAAACTTGTAGAGCTTCGCAAGATCTTGAAATCCATACGGAGATGATGGGTTTTGGAGTAACGAAATGGAGGGAAATGACCTGCGTTCGTGGCCGTGTGTTCTCGAAATGCGTGCAAATGGCGCAGCCGAGCTTGACCATAGTGGGGGCGGAGGTGCACGTGGGTGAGGGCTTCGCGATGGTGTATCCTGATCATTCTAGAACTCGATGTGGAGGTGGCGAGATTAAACCCTAGTCGTGATGTTTATGGGTTCGAACGGCCTGGGGAGTTGTTTTCGTGCGTGGGAGAGAAGCTTGGGGACGTGCGGCTATGATGGCATGATGAAGGATCCAAGGGTGATGAGGGGTAGTAGGTTTATAAATTTTAATTTAAGTTGTAAATTATTTATATAAAAACTCGTGTAACTTCAAATATGTATAACTTTTTCATACGAGGTCGAAAGCGCGCGAAACCAGTTGCGTTGGGATCGTATGGACGAGCACTACGCGATGGAGTTGGATTAGAGTCGTTTGGAGTTAGTGAGAATTTCGGGTAAAATTAAACGTCCGTTTAATTTTATTCGAAATAAATCGCTAAAACGAAATTAAAATCAAGGTGAGAACTTCTCACTCAATCGAATCAGTTTCGATTTTATTTTAGATAGTTAGATTTAAAATATTTGAATGCATGTTTGAATGATGATTGTTATCTATTGATTGTTAAAATAGCCATTATACGCCGTTAGTAAGCGGATGTTATTTATTAAAAACATATACCGCGAATATTTCATAAACAGTGAAATTGGTATTATATATAATATCAATATATATATATTGGCATATGTATATATTGCAATTGTTGATTTCCCTCATTTTTTTTAGCGGATGAGACCCTATTGCGCCGTCTATTAAGCGGATAATATTTTAAATCCCATATACCGTGATAATTCCGTACTGGAGCGGAATTGGTATTGTGCTAATGTTTGTGGATGCAGGAAAACAGGTTGGAGGGATCCAACTGGATTCCTCAACAGTATTTATTTGATTATGGATATTTTGATATTCGTTGATTATCATATCGATATATGATATCGTTGTAGTCGTGATTGACTATTTGGTGTGTAGCATCATTGGACCAAATATGGGATTTTTAAAATGATTTTCAAAGTGATTTTTTGAAAGAATACGTTATAAAAATATTTTTGGAAATTGATCCATTATAAATAAATAAACGTTATAAATTTTTTTTGTTATAAAAATTATGATTTTGAGAAATACGATTAAAGATTTATTTTTGAAAATATGAGGCTAATGATTTTATAAAATAGTTTAAATCGGGATTTTTGAATTATTATAAAATGTTTAAAAATAGGATTTATAAAATTTGATTATTTTATAAATCAAGAGAATGATGAAATTATAAAGGAGATTAAAGATGTTTTAAAATAATAGTATAAATTGATTTTTATATAAAAGATTTATAAATTGATATTTATAAATAAAAATGTTGGAATTATATAACGAGTTTTTATAAGTGTTAGAATGAATTGTGAATGAATTTCATAAATGAATGAAATTCATAGAATTATAAACAGTGAAGTTATAAATGGAATTTTATAAGCAGTAGGTTTATAAAATTTGAAAAGTTAATTGAAGAATGGATTTTTAATAAATAAATGAATCTTATAAGTCATAAGATTTATAATTTAGAAAGTCTTAAAAGGAACGATTTTGTAAAATAATCGTTTTATAAGTATTTAACTTATAATATGGACTTTTGGTTCATAATTGAGATATAAAGTGAATAGGTTAATAAAGAAAATTTATAAAGAAAGATGTTATAAAATAAATAGAAATGGAATTTATAAACGTTGTTTTATAAATTCGCAAACAACTTATTTTGATAAGTAAATTGTTGAAACCTATTAATGGAGTTATATTCACATTTTTGACTGTGAATGATCCTTTAAAATAAATTGAATAGAAGTGATGAAAGTTGTTAACGTAGTATATTCACGTTTTTGAATAGTGAATAATATGTTAAAGAAAATGTTTGAATGTGGTGTTTTAAATAGAATTAAAAACAAGTTAACGATGTTTCAATTGGATTGAGATTCGAAACCATAGATTTCCACAGTTATTGTTGAAATAGACGTTTTCGAGAAATAGAAGGAAATGGTGGACTATAGCACTGTTGTTATAGTAAATGATTTCCGAAAGGAAATGTTTTGTATAGTATTGGGATTTATATATCTATCTTAAATTCGAATCCCTATACTAGTGATTTTGGGTTGTCGTAACGATGTTTTACGCAACATTCGTTTTGGCCCAAATAAATATGTTAAAGAGAATGATTTCCTTAAAGAATGAAATATATACTAAATTTCGATTTAAGTATATTGAATATTTTCCAAGTGTTGAAAATAAATAAAATTTGTGAATTACTTATGAATAAATAAGTATGGGAATGTTTTTCCAATGTGAAACGAAACGTTTTAAGAATTTATCTTTTTGAAGATAAATTGAAATGATAAATTGAAATCGTATATGCATGGATATTTTGGAATATAAATTCACTAAGGAATTTATAAAAGAAAGTGGAATTTGTATGAAAATAAATATTGATTTATTTTTGAAGTATTGAAAATAATATATCTTGTAAAGATATTTTTGGAAAATAAATAATTTGGAAAATTATTTGGAATCTGGTGATGTTGTGCATATTCATTGATAGTTCAATAACCGACTATCAATATTTCCCTTTGAATGGGTATTTGATGTGATTTGTTTGAACTTGAATGCCACACTTATTTTTGAATAAGCGCTCACTATTCGGGTTAACCGGGAAAGGACCATGGGGTCGTATAACCCATTCCGAATATGTGATACGTCGTTATGAATTGCAATTGATGACCGGTGTTGAAGACCGAGTATTTGCGAAAGCGATAGGATGACCTATCGATTGTCTCTGCACTGGGTAGCTCCTGGTATAGAGATTCCTTAAGTGATGGGAAATTCGATCGGGATTGTGAATACCCGGATTGCAAGGGCTTCGTGAGAAGTGCCTTCGGTTTTGTTCGAGCCCGGAACATACTTGTATGGATTGTATGTCTGACATTACAAGTTGAGATATAAAGCAGATTTCTTTCAAATATATTTCTGTTGGTGGCAGAGAATTTATTCTTTTAGCTTAACACCCTTCTCTGAGACGTACGAGCTCAGAGTTTACGTAGTTGAATGTTATCAGCGATATATTCCCAATTTGGTAATGTGACATGCTGAGTGTTGCTGTGAAATGATCATTTTGTTGATTATTTGTGATAGGATCGTTTATTTGATCGTCTATCCTGGTGATCATTTCTATGATCATTTGTTGACCCAAAGCATGGCTTTTGTATAAAGTATGTTTTTGTGGACGTGACTTCGTCGAGCCTCACACCCCGTGAATGGTCAAAACAGGAAAGATGCGGCAAGGTTATGAGGGGTAGCGCCCTTTAGGATGTGTGCATTTCCTTCTGGAAAAGGGTGGTATCATGGTATGGAGCCCAGATACTTACTCATGTTGAAAACACTTTGTTATGATTGTGTGAATTGATTGCGAGCGCTCGGTGAAAGGTCCCAAAGGACCGGGGGATGGCATATTCGGTCAGTTGTTACTCAGTTAGGGGTAACCCGGCCTTGTGTTGGTAGAGATCCGGTTTGGTTCTCGGGGATGTCCATCCAGAGGCATTCTCATGTGGCAATGGGAAGTTCCTTGGCCTGATCATTCGTTGGAAATCCAAAGAAACAATACGAGACTTGTACGGTTTTAGTTGTAGAACCTGCCATTTAATATGGTAGCTATAGTAAGCATAATATAATGGTACCTATGCTGGCTAAGATTTATATTCTACTTTCGAAATGATTTTCTCTACACTATGCACTAGTAATAATATCAAATGTTCTTTTTAATGCGTATCAAGCATCTTTGACTATCATAAGGAGAAATCTCCTCCAAGTCTGCGTTTGCATTGTGTGTGTGGCGGGAGGTCTTATGGTAGTCTCATTTTTAAAAGCATTGCGAATTGACTTTAAAAATATTCCTCTATTTTGATTTTAAAGATAAATAAACTGTTTTGAGTTCTCACACCAGTCACATGACTGACTCGGAGTTTATTGTTTTCCTTCCTAAACTCTGGGTTCCCACCAATTTCCACACGGGCAGTCAAGAGTTAGGTTTATCAGGATATTCTGGATATTCTGGAGTTGCTGGAGGCAAGATGGATGACATGGCGTATTATTATGTATAGTATTTCTTTTCCGCTGTTTGTTGTTGTTGTTGTTGTTGTTGTACACTCTGATGATATGATGTAATGAAATGTGATGTAATGTAATAACTGATATAGTTCTATGTTTAAAGATTATTCATTTATTATTATATGTTGTTCCGCTGCGAATTGTGAGATTCTGATGTTGTTCTGCTATTTTCTTTCTATCCTATTTTCTATTTTCTGTTTTCTCTTCCCTCTATTTTCTATCCTTTCTCTCTTCTTCTCTCTTTTTCTTCTTCTTAAACCCTCAGTGTTCGGTTTTCCGTCGTTCGATTTCTCTGCAGTCGATAAAGTGAGTATCGATGTTGAATTTTCGGAAGACGAAGAATCGGGTCCTGACAATTGTATTGAAGACCATTTTATTTTTTAGAGGACGAAGACTCGGTATATTATTACTATTTATTGTTATTATTCCATTACATCACGTATTCCGCTGCATTAATTATTTCTACTGTATGTATAGCTTTGATTTCAATTATAAAATGTAATCACGTGTATTTGTAAAACAGCTTCATGAACTATTTATTTGATTATTATATTTTGTTATTCCGCTGTGAGATTCTGTGTTTTATTTTTCCTTATTTTCTTTCATTCTTATTTACCCCATTAACAATCGACCCTTTTGAAAGGTTTGAATTAGACATGTGTGGTTTATTGTTGATTTAAAACGTCCAAAAGGGTGGGTCGTTACATTCGATATGGATGTCTATCTATCTATTTTTATCTTTCCACCATGTCTAAGTTAGTTAACACTGGAAAGTGTGGGAGCAGGCAATTATAACTGTTCCTGATTGGGTTAGTTCAAATAAAAACTCTGATGTACCCAAGTGAGGGTGGTTGAATGTACTATTATCTATTTTAACGTAATGTTATAATTTGTGTTTCTATCTTTTATTTTACTTACCTATGAAAATCTACCTCCCCGACACTTGAATTTACGACACGTGAATACTGTGGATGTATTAGTGTCAATTTTCGAGAGTCGAGGAGACGGCTCTTCATAGTTAGCATTCCAACTGGGAAGTGATATAAAAAGGTAATAAGTATCCTTAGGCCTCATCAACAAAGAATGATTAAAACATGGGAGATGTAATAGGGCTAAGTGGATCGCTCCTAAGTACAGTATGACCATCCCTATCTAGATTTGATATTATCTCTCATTTGTATGCTTTGGGTACCCATTAACAGAGGGATGATCATATTCGGTACTAATTAAGTGATAGGATGGTTCTGTGTTGGCATAGGATCCCGGCGAGGTAATCGTTCTTATTTTATCTAGAGATGCATATGACTGGCAGTATCCCAGTCACCTAGTCATTGTATCGAATCTATTCCCCAATAAGCATCGTACAGAATTAGTTGTGCCCAACTATGTTAAAACGTGAGATACACGCATTTCGGCTATATTTATATTTTACTTTGACCCTTAGACATGATTATAATATCAATAGATTTTCTATAGAAAATATGTTGGTTATCGTAAGGTAAAAACCCATCTATGTTTATGTGCGACG
This sequence comes from Allium cepa, assembly GCA_030765085.1. Classification (NCBI taxonomy): domain Eukaryota; kingdom Viridiplantae; phylum Streptophyta; class Magnoliopsida; order Asparagales; family Amaryllidaceae; genus Allium; species Allium cepa. The sequence goes on along the minus strand of CM060943.1, from coordinate 882,593,893 downwards.
TAGTCTTACGAGATACTTTTGATTTCAAAGGTTTTTATAAGTTTAAAATCTAGTTGGGTGTGTTTTCTCAAGTTGGTTTTCCAGACTGATTTAGTTATTATTTTTTTATAATGCTCGGGTCAGATCGAGGATATCGTAGATTAGTTTGGATGTTTTGAGTTTCAAGCGACGAGCTGAAGGCCTAAAGACAAATTTACGTATATGGTTATTTTTCCATTGCATTCATTATTGAAAGGTTATTATAACTATCCAGGCTAAAATAGGTGAGTTACTCTGATTGATGTCTATATATATATATATATATATATATATATATATATATATATATTATAGTTTTGCTTCTGTGTAAAGATTTGTTATATATTATAGATTATTCGTTCCGCTGTGAGATTCAGTGTTGTTAGTTTCTTTCTCTCTTCTTTCTTCTTTCTTCCTTCCTTTTTCTTTTTCCCTAGCATTCGGGTACTCAAGAATTCGATATGCACTACAGTGGATGTATTATTGTCGATTTACAAGGATCGAAAATCCCGTTTCATTACAAGCTTATTAGAGCCAAGATTGAAATAGTTGCTTATAACAGCTTTTCTTTAATTCTTTTATTTAAATCATTTTAAATAAATCATTAAATATTCAAATCATATTTTAAAAAACATAAATTATTCTTTATAAATATTTATAAAATATTTGGGAAAGAATCGTTAAGTTTAAAGTTATATTTCTAAAGTTATTAAAAACCAATGTTAAACATTTATATCTACTTATAATGGTTTAAAGTTAGAGTTCTCACCATCATTGCTTCCTAACTTCGCTAAATGGGTAATAGCTTCGCTACAATCCTATAAAAGCTTTTGGAATTGGTTTTTAGACCCTTGAGAAGGCTCGGCCAAGACTTAAAGAGGATCGCCAAAAGTATGGAAGAGAAGTGGCAGAGCTTCAATCATAAATTCACTAAACTTGACCTGAAAATAGGTCATCTTATCTCGGATTTTTGGACATTCAACTCTCTCAATTTGGGAAAGTTATCAACATAAAAATTGTAGAAAATTCTTCTATAAGGTTAAAGTAAAAGTTTCATCCAGTTTGGATTAGATACGAAGAAGATATAGCCAAGAGAAGAAGTGGTATTCTCGAAATCACGAAAATCAAACCTCGAAATGGGTTGACTTCAAGCTAATTTTTGGACGAGTTACTCAAACAATTATGAAGAGTGGTGAAAAGGAAAGTTCTTGAAAATTATTTTCTCTATAATTTGAAGAAAAGAAAAACTCAATTTCGATTATTTATGAGGAAGATATAATTAAAATAAGAGAGAGCATTCTCCAACTTAAAATTCTGGGCCCGAAAAAGCAATGTAAAGAAGTCGATTTTGAGCATGGCTAAGCTTAGAATTGGAACAAGTGGTCAACTAGGAAGCTGTAGCCACTCAAATTTTGATCAGTTCAAAAAAAAGAATTGCATCATTTCATTTGGTTTGTGAGAGTTATGGAGGACTGTAGAAGAGGAAAATGGGTGGGTATTTATAGGCAAGTGGAAAGGTAGATATTTATCTCCACCTTACATTATCCACCATCACCATCATTACTTCAACCACCACCCATACCACACCATTTCAGCCGAAATGACCTTTATGCAAGCATGCCCATGTGCATACTTAAGTGCATGGCCATGTTTGACTTTGGGAGCATAAGTATTAAGTAAACCAAAATATTCTTCTTCAATTAAACACATTTTATTTTCAAAAATAAACACATTTCATTTGCCAAAATAAACACATTTTATTTGCAAAAACAAACACATTTTATTTTCAGAAATAAACACATTTTATTTTCAAAAATAAAACAATTGATTTTATTTCATATTCTTGTTCAATTATAAAAATCAATGTATGTATACAGCTCCATGTTTGGCATTTTACGCTTATAGAGCTCGTTATCGATAAAACAGTTTTCAACCATTTTATCGATTTAAATTTCGAGGAAAATATTTTTGTAAATACTTACTCAAAATAGGATTATTATTACTATTTATTATCACTTAAAACTATATTATTCGTATTATCAACCTTTTATCTGAATAATTTTAAAAATTAATATAATTTATTAAAGTGATAAATTTGTGGATCGTTACAGACTTCCCCTATTAAAAGATTTTCGTCCCCGAAATTACCTAAGGAAAAAAACCAATGGTTTTGCCCAAAATATTTGTTTTTGAACTTACATTCATACGATGTATATAGATTGTCCATACGCAATATCTGATTCGATCTTCTATCTGAGTTCACAACTTTACTTCCGAACTAGTATTGATCCCTCGATCCTCTAATGCAGACCTTGACCAGTCTTTTTGATCAAAACATTAGCTTTTCCTTGCATAGCTCTCAACTATGATAGAAAACTTATGTATCTTACCACAAGCCAATATTAATGTTCATCATTAAGAACCGAATGATAAATTCTTTTTCGGAACAGTGTAAACACCTCAAAGCTCTATACTTGAATCTTAGATTAAATTTTTGCGACAAATAATCTACATACTTCATATGAATATTTCATAAATTTTCATTCTTTATTCAAACTTTTGTGAATATACTTTATTTTTATTTCCAAATATTTTTATTTAAAACAAATTTCTTTTCAAAAGATAAATATCTTTTTATTATAACACATTTCTAAACATATCTTAATGGTTTCTATAAAAATCATCTTCGAAGTAATTCACTAAATTAATAAATTACCATAAACTTCATTTAACCAATATTAAATGTGATAGTGTTCTTTATCAGTTAAAAATTACTTTATTAATTAAAACTTCCTTTATACAAATTTATTCCTTTACTTTCATGGTTTCAGTATATAAAAGAGTTCATATACTTATTCAATTGTTTTAAGTATATTCGTAATTTACTTAACAAGTTCTTCTTACTTTAAGTATAATTAAAGAGATTAAAAACAAACATTATCATAGTGAACTCCTATTCTTTTGTTAAATAAAGATTTAAAATTTACTATCTTTTTCTTTAAAGATTCCAATACTTGCTTTTATCTTTAAAATTCCATTATTAATGACCTAAATATACCCACAAGATTTCTTCCAAAGTGTCATTCAAGAGTTTAAAAACAAATGTTGCTAAATCATCGTTTACTATAAAACCAAAATCATTCATTATTTAGTTTAACCATTTTTTCTAAATATCAATGCATACCCATGCTTATCAATTAAGATAATACATTTTGATCATAAAAATTGACAACCATCAATTAATTTATAAATTAATGATTCACATTAGGCTTTTTAACTTCAGAAAATTATATAGATCGAGTAACTAAAAAATGATACCAAGGAACTAGGTGCCACCAATAGTATCGCACTTTTCCTTAACAAGAAGGGGAGTACCTAAGAGAAGCATTTACCATCCAAACACATCTTCTGCCCATACTTAGTTACTTTCAAGCACTTGGACAATTACTCATAAGTTCATTTTTCTTTTTTGAAATCCCATTTTAGAAATAATACCATAATTATTTCTTTTAAAAAAATCATTTGAAATTCCTTTCAAAAATACTGTTGTTTAAATTCTCAAAAACTCCTTTATAAAGCACGCTTTATAAATCCAGTTTATAAAATCACTTATACAAAACATATCCATAAGATTTACTTTTTTTAAATAAATTCCTTTAATAAACATTATTACTTATTGAACACCTCATAGTCAAATTGTGAAGCTAAATTCATGAGGTGTTTGTACTTAAACTTTTAAATTAAACAACCGAGCAATCAATGATAATAACTGTGTATTGCATTTCCTTAATCAAATAACTAAATTATTTGAAAAATATTCTTTATATTTAAAACATAATCCTAGGTAAAATCATTTCATTTACCAATTTTCAAGACCAAAATCATTTATATGAATCATTAACAAATACACACTCATGTATAATATTCTCAAACTCACTCTAAGGTGTTACTAATCCTATCTCTAATGAGTTACTCATTCAAGGGCATTACTAATCCTATCTTTGATGAGACTTTACCTACCAAAGCCATGGTTCTTGCTTAACCTTGCGCTCTGATACCAAATGAGATGACCTACCTCCTCCACTCTTGGAAACACTAATACATCCTTGATATTCTCGTGCCGCAAATCGAAGTGCCGGAGAGGCGAATTCTCGAGGGTAAGAAAGAAATAAATAAAAAATGGTAGTAAGGGACTACCTTCTGTACAGTACATCTCTAGATGAATATACCGAGGATACACAAACAATCCTCCGCATCTGGCAAGACCGGACTATCCCTGTTTGGCACTCATAGATAGCCTGGATAGAACCAAATATGACATCACCATGGTTGTAACTGGCCTATCCAAGGCCCCATAGCATACACCATACGCTCAACATATAAAGAGTAATCTAGAAAGGTGACGACCATACCCTAATGGTAAAGAACCACATGGCCTTGTTGCGTACCATGTTTAAGCCATACCGAGTTATGAGGTCTAAGGTAGCGATTACCTTTCACATAGCACATTCCCCTTTAAATGCCACACCGCCATTCCATAGTAACACAACTGATTTCTACAAACGTATAACTCTTGAGCTCATACCTCTCAGGAAAGGGTGTTAATCTACGAGAAGTTTCCTTCTCCGCCACCAAATAGTTGATTCGTTCACAGAGATCAATTTATGTAACTAGAAATGCAATGTCAGACATTTGTCCATAAAAGTTGTGCAGAAACAGAACAAACCAAATGTACTCTCTTACTCTTACCACATCCTGCCAGGAATTACCCCTACGATTAGCAGCGTGAAGTCCTTGCGTTGAAGAATTTAAATGAAGAACTACTGCCACATAATATGATATGGGAAATTTTCCACTGAGGGTAAGTGACAAGCAGCCCCATATTCCATTTTCCAAATGAAATCCATGCCTTCAATTCGAATACGTAAATTGGCTTGAATTGGTCTTTGGATAGGAATTACAAATTTGACCCCGGTTCCTTTGAACCAATCATCGATAAAAATATGTTCCGTGAATAGGGAATCATTATTTAATTGATTAAGTTCTTTTTATCAAAATATCTTTTGGAGATATATATATGTATGTATGTATATAAGTATGTATGTATATATGTGGGTACGTATATTTCTAAGATATTTTTTTCGCTATATACGAAATCGTTAAACCTCGCTTATAAAATCCTTTGATTACTTTAAACAATTTTAAACTGGGAACAATTCAAAATCATTTCATTTTTCACCTAGGAAAATATATCCAAACTATTTCATTTAAAATTTAACAAAGATTTCTTAGTTCAAAACTCAGAATTTTTGGTTGAGTTAAAACCATATTATCTAGGATGTTAATCTAAAACGAATAAATTTTAAGTGAGAAGAATCTATAGAAATCGTCTAATTATATTCAATTATGAACTCCCATGTTACTCCAAATATTCACCTTTCGACTAAGTCGTAACCTCTTTAAGCAGAGAATATGTGAGAAGAGTTTCAGCCAAACCTTTCGAAGGAGTCGAAGGGATACTGCCATCAAAACTGGAAGCTTCAGGACCTTTCGAAGGTGTTGGAAGATTTCACCAATCAGTATCCAGAGGGTTTTTACCTTTCAAAGAACATAAAGGAGTCGAGAGCAACCTTCCGCCTTTATTAACAATCTTTCAATTGGATGAAGACTTTAGATCAAGTCAAAGCCACACTTTACTAAGACAATGAAGAATAGCTCTTTGAATATATGCCGAACCATTTGAAACCAATGGTTTTGCCTTCATTCAAACAGATAGAAAGCAAGTATTATCCTAAGAAAGCTATAGTAAACCTTTCAAATCAGTCGAATTCAATGTGGTCCAGGAAGGGTTACGCATCAGATCAAAAATGAGAACATAAGGCGTAACCAACATCCTCAAAACCAATGAGCAGAGCTATCAACAAAGTCGAAATCACTTACAAGACAACTCAAAGAAGAGGATGACCACCATGACTTTCAACAAACACGGCAACATGCTTAAGTCTCTCAACCTCCACCTTCCGACCAATCGAAAGCATCAGGGTTGAAAGGTGCTGAGCCGCATATATAAATAAGACCGAAGGGGTCACATTTTGGGGATCCGATTCTTCTCATTCTCAACTAGTATACTCTTATAAAAAATATTGCAAACCCTAATTAGGGAGTTGATTTGGGAATTTTAAGAAATAAAGTTTTCTTGGCTTGATAAAGGGAAGTCTCCAATACTTTAGATTACTTTACTATTTCATTAAAACTTTAGTTGGATTCACCTTTATGTTTCAGTTTTTCCTCTACAAAAGGTCGTCATTAACAAAGTCGAAACCTCTTCAATTCCAAGCTATTTTCCCCTGAGCCATTGCCTTCGACAAGGTCGAAGCCAAGTCATTACATACTTAAATTCTCAACTAACACAAGATATCTAAGGATTTGGCATTCGACAAGGTCAAAACCTTCACCTTTAACCCCATACTTAATTCCAAACTATTCAAAAGTCATAAGCCTTTGACAAGGTCGGAACCTAGACCGAGTTTTCTGGTTAAAGCTTTATCATTAATATCAACTCACTTTCGACATGGTCGGAACTTTTATATCAAATTATCGGGATAAGTCCTAGCAACATAGCCCTCAAAGTTTCCAATAAGGTTAAAACTTTCAAGGAAAACTTTCCAAGATATTTCTAACAATTATAAAGGAAGGCCTATGAACGAAGGATTAATCCATCCTAACAAATTCGAAAGGTCATTAAATAGGAAACCCCACAAGGTTGGTCTGTGTAGTACCTGCCTACTAAAGCCTAATTGAAAGGAAATTTTGAGAGGATTCATATCTTCTTTTCTACTCTTCTTGCATAAAGGATAATCCTTATCTCTTAGCATAATTTTGGGGTGTTGAAAAAAAAATCTTGTCAACATTTTTGGCGCTAGAAGGAGGGCCTGTACCTCTGACTTGGATAAACCCCCAATACTGCTGCTCCCTAACCCTGCTTATTTCGATCCTACTTCAAGTTTATCTACTTTGGTAAATCGTGGCTAGAAGAATCTCAAGATCGAAACAAGGATCCTCTGAGCCCTATAAGATAAAATTCCCTTTAAGGTTCATTAAGTACTCCAATTAAGATGAAGAGAAAAGGCCGAGGCTAGATGCTCTTAAAATCACAAATAAGAAGAAAGTGGAGTCTTATGATCCTGAGAAATAGAGCCCAAAACCTTTTCATGTTGGCCCTATGCCTATCTTTGCACTTGGAAAGAAAAAAAGGAAGTGACAATATCTTCAACTGGATGAGAAGAACAATTCAACATTATTCCAAAGGCACCATCTTTGATAAAGAGACAATGGATGATTACAATGCCTTTGCACAAAAATGGCAACCAACTATAGAAAAAGCACTTCCAACTTAAGAAATTCAAAGGCTGGTAAAAAGAAAAGCAATCGAAGAGTGTGAAATAATAAGGCCAAGAAATAAAAAGTCAAAAGGATATCTGCAATAAACAATTTTCAAGTCTAGACTTCCAAAAGAGTGCAACTTGACAACTTCAATAAAGAATGTCTACATGCTTACAAAGGATGAGCTCAACTATTGGCCATCATAGAAAAGGATGCCAAAACATGAAAGAAACTAGGCGGTTGTCATCGCAGAAAAGGATGTCTATTTGTTGTCATTGCCGTCATCTTTATCCTCACCTTCTCCCCAAGCGGTTTCATCTTTGTCACCCTCCTACTCAGAATCAGATTTAATCTCAAAGGAGGGGACATCAAGAGAAAGAATTTCAAAAGCATTAATTTCCTCTTCGTTTGCAGGTTCAATCCACTGCTTCATCTAGTTAATCTTGCTCATAACTCTATCGACTAGGGTAGAATCAATAGAAGGAAAGCCAAAGTCTGGACATTTCTTGAAGTTGTCGGCATACGCAAGCATAAGGGCTTCTTCGTAAGATTTTAGTAGCATTTTTCCAGGGGTAGCGTCGAAAAATTGAGATACTCGCTACTTAGCTTCAGTAATGGTATTGACAGCAAGTTTCAAAGAATCCTTGGTCTTCTTAAACTTATCCTTTATAGGAATGTTCTTTGCAGCTAAGCAAGCTTTCTCGTCTTTTGAAAATTGTAGAGTGAGATCCATGGCATATTTCTCGTCAACAAGGAGTTCATGAGCTTGTCTATTTGACGCAAGATCAATTTTAGCTTGGGCGAGTGAATTTTTTAATCACTCTAGCTCTGAGGAAGCTTCAACTTTAGCAGCGGAGAGGGAGAACACTTGATTTTTAAGGTTGGAAATTTCTTCTTGAAATTTGGAGGATCCAATAGAGAACTTCAAAGCACGTTCATTCAAAATTAGCCAACTCTTAGAAATCCAAAAGGAAAAATGTAACACAAGTTAGTGATTTAGAGGAAATTAATGCTGATGAAATCGATAGAACTGGAACTTACCAGAAGTTCACTACAATAAAACAGCCATTTTACAACGGGCAATGCCCGTTGTAATATGGATTTCGCAACGGGCATGAGCCCGTTGTATTAGGCCACGTTGTAATAGGTCGACCATATTTTACAATGGGCAATGCTAGTTGTAATACACCTTTTTACAACTGGCAATGCCTGTTGTAATACACATTTTTACAACGGGCAATGCTCGTTGTAATACATGATATTGCAACGGTTTCTGACCGTTGCAAAATAAATGCAAATTTTAAAAAAAAATTACAGCAGCATCCATGCAATACATCCATACCAATAATGAATAATTTAACGAGTAATAAATATTATCATAAAACAACCAAAATCACATACGAAAAGACTAAAAGCTAGAATCATAAAATTCCAACACATTCCAAAAAGTTAGATAAGTTTACATTGACATAATTCTAATATACACATGAATATTTACATTAACATTTAATAAACCTCCAATCAGCTTTTTCTCCGCTTTAGAAGTACTTGCATACACAAATTCGGCATCTCCAGGTCGCCTATCAGACATGATGAGAGGGATTTTCTGCAGGATCAAAAACTTCATCAGTATTGTATTATGCACCATAAACAAATTATTAACTCTATATTACGCAGTTATGAACCGTTATTACTTATAAGTATCTGTACATACCTTTCCTGAAACTTTCTCAAATGCTGCCACCATTTCCAGGACAAACGTGCCCTTTCCGGTTCCCAGGTTATAAACCTCACATCTTGTTTTACGTTGGACAAATATATGTCACACTAACAATGGTAAGAAATCATCATGAGCTATGGACTGTTTGAGACATGCATGCATGCAACAGTACTATTATTTGTGTGTGTAAGCAAAATAATGAACCCAAGATTCCGAACTTTAAAACCAAAACCATAATGTTGCCCATCTATTCAATTCCATGCAAATGCTAGACTGCCATTAACATTCACAAACAGCCATTAACTCACCATACTTCACACTGCTATACTTCATTAACTTTCTTACAGAGGCACTGACCAAATCAACATATCATCTACAATACATATCAACTGCAAATCCACCTTCAACACATCAAGCCAAGTCCAGTTCATACATCTTACCATTTCAATCATTGCCACTAACATCATTCTCCACCGACCCCAAAACTACCATTTTTGCCATCACCAACCAACCACTGAACCATCCCCTACCATCATCATTTTCATCTCTCCAAATCACTACATTATCTTCCAACAAATCACCATCACCGCACAAAGAAACTTTTTCCTTTACCTCTATGTCACAAGCAACCCAATCACTTTTGCCTGAACAACTCCAACAACATCTGCCTAGCTACCATCAACCATCGACTACATAAAACTCTGCTAACATTAAAAGGACAACTGCAAACTCACCTACCTACCACCTCTGCCAACTAACCCATTTCTACAACCTATTTCTACCACTCGGGCCATCAACCCACTTTTGCAAATTACATCTAGAATTATAGCAAACATCACCCAGTTCATCACATTTCTACAGCCCCAAACTTCTACAACCATCATCTGCTACAACTTAATAGCAGATGTCTCCTTCCTCCTCTAACCCGCGAACTCGTCCAACACTTCACTTTCCGAACTTTAAAATAAAACTCGTTACTATTTCACACTCAATACAATCCAATAACTCAAACCTATTAAGTTAATATTGTTTACTAAGATTTCCCTGTGCATTTCTAAACTAGTAAAAGCTTAAAAAAAGTATGGTGGTCAAAAAAGTTAAAAAAAAAAGTATGGTGGTCAAAAAAAGATTTCCCTGTGCATTTACTAATATTAAATTATACTGACTGATTTCTAAACTAGTATAAAGTTTTAAAAAAAAAGTTTGCATAGTTAAAATCACTCTAGTACAGAATGATGAATGACTTATGGTGGTCAAAAGGGTCATTAGTTTAGGAATTGGCCTAAATTGGCTAAACCCAAAAAAAAAAATCTTCAATTTCTCATTGTATTTTTGAAAAATAGATAATCCTTATAATTTCGTTAATCATACTGTCTTAATATTCAAGCTAGTCATGTTAACTTATCTACTTTTCTCAACTTACAGCTCAAAGTGCGTAAAAGTATAATAACAAGAAGAATTAAGTTAGAAACAGTGTATGAAACAGACATTAATTTGAGGTATTTATCATCGTTTTAGAATTATTTGCTACAAATTCAAACATGAAAACAAAGTGATTTCTTAGTTGGAAAAGAATCATCTCTATGGTCCTGAAACAGAAAGAAACACTCTTTCACAGTAATTCATTACCCAAACTCTAAAGCACTTTAAAAATAACACACATAGAGATAGTATGAATGATTAACAGAAGCATTAGTGAAGAAGATAGAAAATACCTGAAAAGCTCTAACCCCTAGTGGGAAATGCGAAACGAGTAAAACAGTTTCAGAATTGAACGTGTGGAAGAGCAATAGAAGAGAAGAGGAACGAACGAAGCGGTGCCACAAAACCCTGGTTTATTGAAGAGGAACGAACGAATTTAGTTTATTGAAGAGGAACGAATAAATTTCTATTTGGGCCGGCTCCGCTTTTCGTTTCATATTTTACAACGGCCGTAATATACGTTGCAAAATTGGTACCTGTTACAACGGGCATTTTGCGACCGTTGTAAAGTTGGCATCTATTACAACGGGCCTGAATGGATCATTGTAATAGCCTTCTATTACAACGGGCACAAATGCTCGTTGTAAAAAGGGCACTGTATATGACATCTTTTACAACGGGCCTGAATGGACCGTTGTAATAGCCTTCTATTACAACGGGCAACCAATGCCCGTTGTAAAAAAGGCGTTGTAATAGGGTATTTTTGTTGTAGTGGTTGTTTCTCACTCAAAGGGTAGCAATTCCCTACCAAATTAGGGACAGTTGAAGGTGGGTGGATAGGGGACAAAGATTCAAAGTATAAAATGGACTCAATTAACTCTTCAAAATTAACGGATGGAAGGGTAGAAGACAATGGCTTTGTAAGAATTTGCCATAAAGAAGGAAATGCCTCTAAAGCCAATTGCATCTATTGAAGTGCAGCTAGGAATCAGATATAAAAATTCGAGATAGAGGGTTGATCACACTTGGAGTCTGCTCCGGGTTTTTTTTAGGTACTTCTATAACGGGACTTTTTGGAGCTTTATCAAGTAATGAATCCTACTCTTTCTCAACACCAACAATTTTTGCAACCTACTTTGGAGGCTCTTCTTTGAATGGTTTCATCAACTTCCAATTAAAAGATTTCTTGGATTTAACAAGTGATTCTATAATTGACGATGCTCTAGAAGTTGAAGGAAGAAGGATATCACTACTAACAGGCGCTGTGACTTGAGAAGGAGCTAAAACAAGTTCGAGCAGATTAAAAGTTAGCCAAATATTTCAAAGAACACCATGATGGAAAACAAATACTTGACCTATGACATACTAGAGCGATCAGCGCAAATGGGTGAGATAAGAGAAAAAGTCGGTGGGTATCCTAGGGAGAAAAGGCATTTTCCATGAGAAGTGTGTTGGACATATGGAGGAGTTCCTATGATCTTCTGGCCTACTAACAGAAAAGAGTGCTTTCGTAGATTGGTGGGAGTCAATAGTGTCAATCTGCACCCGACATGGCATAAGGCCGCAATTAGAGATTCAATTGTTTTCTTATCGTCGTCATTAATCTCCTTAGCTGGGATACCTGATAAAAGCAGAGATTAGGTAAGAGAAATCATTAGGTAAGGAAAGATGGCAAAAATCAAGACTTACGAGGTAAAGCAAAAGTTCCATGGATGTCAGGAAAAGACTTGACGAAGAAAAATTGGTTTTTCCAATCCCTTAATTTTTTAACCCAATCTAATATCAACATTTTTTGGGGATTGGCTCTGTATATCTGACTATTGAGATTGCTTGACCTGACCAGTCGGGTCAAGTAGTTCAAAACTTCAGCGTTGAGGGGAGGAAGTCTGAATTCCAATGCCATCATTTCTAAAGACTAGAGATATGTGTAGACATTTGGTGACAATTGGATGGGAGCAATCCCAACATGAGAGAGAAATGCGGATAAGAATTCTGGAAATGACAAAAATCGTCCATGCTATATATGGATGGTAGTGTAGGCAAAGAACACTTCAAGAGGGTTGTTGATGGTGTCAAACGAATAAAATTATATCAAACTGGAAATCAAGGTTTAACAACGAAGAACAAAAATTAATAAATTTTGGAAATGATAATCCAAACCCAATAAGAGGGTGGATTTAAATATCATCCATTGTCAATTACAAAATCATAAATGAAAAATAAATTCCAAAATTTCCAAAAACTAAGGTAGAAAAAGTTTCTCAGTGAATCAATTAAAATCTACCATAGGAAATCGAAATTAGAGCATTTCAAAAAATTGAATTTCAATTTTTGAAATCGGGAAGGGTAGAATTCGATTAAAACTAGAAAAATAATGTTAACTCTAAACTTATGAACAAGGTTAGATGATTGCTTTGGTTTCTGGAAGTAAACTGAAAGTTTGAGAATTTTAGAACTATTTTACTCGCTCTTGGAACTTTGACTACAGGGAAATAAAAGAGGAAGAAGAAGAAATGCGTACTTTATAAGAAAGGTCGCCTAAAGTTAGAAGCCAGTAGATCAGATTTAAATGGATGTCTAGATTCGTGCGGGAAAACAAAGAGGCGGAAAGCTTCTATGTTTGGACAAAGTTGACTTGGAAAGTCAAGAGCATCCCTTCGTAGGGAGGGAAAATGTTACTCCATATATTCACTTTTCAACTAAGTCGAACCTTTTAAAGAAAAGAACAAGTGATAAGAGTTCCAACCAAACCTTTCGAAGGATTCGAAGGGATGTTGCCATCAAAACTGGAAGCTTCGTGACCTTTCGAAGGTGTCAGAAGGTTTCTCCAATCAATATCCAGAGGGTTCTTACCTTTCGATCAAGTTAAAGCCAGACCTTCCGAAGACAATGAAGAATAGCACTTTGAATATACACCGAACCATTCGAAACCAATGATTTTGCATTCATTCAAACTGATAGAAAGCAAGTATTATCTTGAGAAATCCCTTCGAAAGCTATAGTAAGCCTTTCAAATTGGTCGAAACCAATATGGTCCAGGAAGTGTTCCATATCAGATCAGAAATGAGAACATAAGGTGTAACCAACATCATTGAAACCAATGAGAAGGGGCTGTCGACAAAGTCGGAAGCACATACAAGACAACTTAAAGAAGAGGAGTACCACTATGCCTTTCGACAAAGGCGGCAATATGCTTGAGTCTCTTAACAGCCACCTTCCGACCTAGTCGAAATCATCAGGGTCGAAAGGTGCGGAGCCGCATCTATAAATTCGACCCAAGGGTCACAATTTGGGGATCCGATTCTTCTCTTTCTCAACTTGTGCACTCTTATCAAAAATATTGTAAACCCTGATTATGGAGTTGATTTTCGAATTTAACGAAATAAAGTTTTCTCGGCTTGATAAAGGGAAGTCTCTAGTACTTTAGATTACTTTACCATTTCATTAAAACTTCTATTGGATTCACCTTTATGTTTCAGGTTTCACATCCATCAAAAAGTCATTATCGACATAGTCGAAACACCTTCAAATTCCAAACTATCTACCCTTGAGCCATAGCCTTCAACAAGGTCAAAGCTAAGTCGTTATACACTTAAATTCTCAACTAATACAAGAAGTCTAAGGATCTGGCTTTCGACACTGTCGAAATCCTCACCTTTAACCCCTTACTTAACCTCAAACTATTCAAAAGTCATGAGCTCTCGACAAGGTCGGAACCCAAACAAAGTTTTCTGGTTCAAGTTTTATCATTAATATCACCTCGCTTCGACAGGGTGGGAACCTTTATATTAGATTCTCGGGATAAGTCCTAGCGACACAACTCTCAAAGTTTCTAACAAGGTCGAACCTTTAAAGGGAAAACTTTCTAAGATATTTCTATCAATTAAAAAAGAGGGACTACGAAAAAAGGATTAATCCATCCCAACAAAGTCGAAAGGTCATTAAGTAGGAAACCTCACCCTTTCGACAAAGTCGAAAGGTTGGTCTCTATAATTCCTGCCTACTAAAGCCTAATCAAATGGAAATTCTGAGAGGATTTATATATTCTTTTATACTTTTCTTGCATAAATGATAATCCTCATCTCTTAGCATAATTTTGGGGTGTTGACAAGAAATCTTGTTAAATTTTTGGCGCTAGGATGGCCAGAACCTCCGACTTGGACCCTAAAATTGCTGATCTCTAACCCAGCTTAGTTTCATCTTACTTCAAGTTTATATACTCTGGTAAATCATGGCTGGAAGAATCTTAAGATCGAAACAAGGATCCTCTGAGCCCCATGAGATAAAGTTCCCTTCAAGGTTCATCAAGAACTCCAATCAAGATGAAGAGCAAAGATCGAGGCTATTAGAATTATAAATAAGAAGAAAGAAGAATCTTATAATCCTGAGAAATGGAGCCTAAATCCTTTTCATGTTGGCCCCACCCCTATATTTACACTTAAAAAGAAAACAAATGGATGTGACAATATCTTTAACAGGATGAAAAGAAAAATTCAACATTTTTCCAAAGGCACCATCTTTGAGAAAGAGATAATGGATGGTTATAATGCCTTTGCACATAAATGGAAACCAACTATGACAAAAGCACATCCAACTCTGGAAATTCAAAGGGTGGTAAAACAAAAGGCAATTGAACAGTGTAAAACAACAATGCCAAGAAATAAAAAGTCAAAATGCCATCTGCAAGAATCAAGTTTCTAGTCTAGACTTCCAAAAGAGTGCAACTTGACAACTTCCATAGAGAATGTCTACTTGCTTTGTAACGCCCCGGAAATTTTCGACTTCCGAAAATTCAACATCGATACTCACTTTATCGACTGCCGAGAAATCGAAGGCCAAAAACCCGAAATGTTATGGTTTAAGAAAAAGAAAAGAGGAAAAGAAAAGAAGAAGAGAGGAAAGAAAATAGAAAATTTTAAAATAGAAGAAAAGGAGAATAGAGAAGATAGAACGGAACAGAAAACAACAGAATCACATCAGAATCTCACAATTCGCAGCGGAACAACATATAATAAATAAATGAATAATCTTTAAACAAAGAACTATATCAGTTATTACATTTCATACATTTCATTTCATTACATCATATCATCATCAGAGTGTACAACAACAACAAATAGTGCAGCGGAAAAAGAAATACTATATAAGTAATATGCCATGCCATCCAGCTTGCCTCCAGCAACTCCTGAATATCCAGAATATCCTGATAAACCTAACTTTTGACTGCCCGTGTGAAAATTGGTGGGCACCCAGAGTTTAGGAAGGAAAACAATAAACTCCAAGTCAGTCATGTGACTGGTGTGAGAACTCAAAACAGTTTATTTATCTTTAAAATCAAAATAGAGGAATATTTTTAAATTCAATTCGCAATGCTTTTAAAAATGAGACTACCATAAGGCCTCCCGCACACACACACAATGCAAACGCAGAATCGGAGGAGATTTCTCCTTATGATAGCCAAAGATGCTTGATACGCATTTAAAATAACATTTGATATTATTACTAGTGCATAGTGTAGGGGAAAAATTCATTTTGAAAGTAGAATATAAATCTTAGCCAACATTGACATTTCGAACTATGCCTACTATAGCTACCATCCAAACAGTGTTGCGACACCATAAGTGAATGATAGGTTCTACAACTAATACCGTACAAGTTTCGTATTGGGAATTGGATTTCCAACAAATGGTCAGGCCAAGGAACTTCCCATTGCCACATGAGAATGCCTCTGGAAAGACATCCCCGAGAACCAAACCGGAACTCTGCCAACACAAGGCCGGGTTACCCCTAACTGGGTAACTACTGACACGAGCACGCCATTCCCCGATCGTAAACGACCTTTCTCACGGGATCCCGAAAACCAACAACCACAAAGTAATAAATTCGTAGTAACCACATAGGTTAAATATCTGGGCTCCATACCATGATACCACCTCTATCCAGAAGGAAATGTACATACCCTAAAGGGTGCTACCCCTCATAACCTTGCCGCATCTTTCCTGTTTTGACCATTTCCGGGGTGTGAGGCTCGACGAAATCACGTCCACAAAAACATACTTTATACAAAAGCCATGCTTTGGGTCAACAAATGATCAACACAATGATCACAAGGATAGACGATCAAATAAATGATCCTATCACAAAAATCAACACAATGATCATTTACAGCAACACTCAGCATGTCACATTACCAAATTGGGAATATATCGCTGATAACTTCAACTATATAACCTCTGAGCTCGTACGTCTCAGAGAAGGGTGTTAAGCTAAAAGAATGAATTCTCCGCCACCAACAGAAATATATTTGAAAGAAATCGGCTTTATATGTCAACTTGTAATGTCAGACATACAATCCATACAAGTCTGTTCCGTGCTCGAACAAAACCGAAGGCACTTACAAAGAAGTCCTTGCAATCCGGATATTCACAATCCTGATCGGATTCACCATCACATATGGAGAACTCTATACCGGAGCAACTCGGTGCAGAGTAAATCGACAGGTCATCCTATCGCTCTCGCAAATACCGGGTCTTCAACACCGATCTTCAATGCAATTATAACGACGTATCACATATTCGGAATGGGTTATACGACCCCATGGTCCTTTCCCGGTTAACCCGAATAGTGAGCGCTTATTCAAAAATAAGTGTGGCATTCACATTCAAACAAATCACATCAAATACCCATTCAAAGGGAAGTATTGATAGTCGGTTATTGAACTATAAATGGATATGCACACATCACCAGTTTCCAAATAATTTTCCAAATTATTTATTTTCCAAAATATCTTCACTAGATATATAATTTCAATACTTCAAAAATAAATCAATATTTATTTTTAAACAAATTCCACTTCCTTTATAAATTCCTTAGTGAATTTATAATTCCAAGATATCAATGAATATTCGATTTCAATTATTCATTTCAATTTTCTTTTCAATTTATCTTCAAAAAGATAAATTCTCAAAATATTCACTTTATATTGGAAAACATTTCCATACTTATTTATTCATAAGTAATTCACAAATTTTATTTATTTTCAACACTTGGAAAATATTCAATATACCTAAATCGAAATTAAGTATATATTTCATTCTTTAAGGAAATCATTCACTTAAACATATTTATTTGGGCCAAAACGAATGTTGCGCAAAATATCGTTACGACAACCCAAAATCACTAGTATAGGGATTCGAAATTAAAATAGATATATAAATCCCAATACTATACAAAACATTTCCTTTCGGAAATTATTTACTATAACAACAGTGTTATAGTCCACTATTTCCTTTTCATTTCTCGAAAACGTCTATTTCAACAATAAATGTTGAAATCTATGGTTTCGAATCTCAACACATTTAAAAACATTGTTCGATCGTTTTAATTCTATTTAAAACATCCAAATCCAAAACAATTTCTTTAACGTGTTATTCACTATTCAAAAACGTGAATATACTTCATTAACAATTTCATCCTTTTATTCATTTTAATTCAAAGGATTATTCACTATTCAAAAACGTGAATATAACTCCACTTATAGGTTTCAACAAATTTTCTTGTCAAAATAAGTCATTTGCGAATTTATAAAACAACGTTTATAAATTCCATTTCTATTTATTTATAAAAACTTCCTTTATAAATCTCCTTTATTAACCTATTCGATTTATAACTCAATTATAAACCAAAAGTTCACCTCATCAGTTAAATGCTTATAAAACGATTATTTTACAAAATCGTTCTTTTAAACTTCATAGTTATAAATCTTATAACTTTTAAGATTCAATTATTCATCCAAATACATTCTTTAATAACTTCACAAAATTTATAAATCTTACTGTTTATAAATTTCATTTATAACTTCACCATTTATAATTTTATAAATTCCATTCATTTACAAAATTTATTTTCACTTCATTCAAACACTTATAAAAACTCGTTTTATAATGTCTATATTTCAATTTATAAATATCCATTTATAAATCTCTTAATATAAATCAATTTATATTATTCTTTAAAACGACTTTAACCTCCTTTATTATTTCACCATTTTGATTCATAGAATAATTAAATTTTATAAATCCTATATTTAAACTTTTCACAATAAATTCTAAAATCCCGATTAAACTATTTTATAAAATCAATAGCATCGTATTCTCAAAAATCAGTTTTTTAACTATATTTCTCAAAAATCATAATTTTTATAACATTAAAAATCATAACGTTTATTTATTTAAAATGGATCAATTCCAAAATTATTTTATAAAATGTATACTTTCTAAAATCACTTTAAAAATCATTTTAAAATCCCAAAATCTGGGTCCAATGATGCTACACACCAAATAGTCAATCACGACTACAACGATATCATATATCGATATGATAATCAATCAAATATCAAAATATCTGAAATTAAATAAATACTGTTGAGGAATCCAGTTGGATCCCTCCAACCTGTTTCCCTGCATCCACAAACATTAGCACAATACCAATTTCGCTCCAATACGAAATTATCGCGGTATATGTTCTTATTAAATATTATCCGCTTAATAACGGCGCAATAGGGTCTCATCCGCTAAAACATGCGGGGAATCAATAACTCCAATATATACATATGCCAATATATATATATTGCTATTATATATAATACCAATTTCACTGTTTATGAAATATTCGCGGTATATGTTTTTAATAAATAACATCCGCTTACTAACGGCGTATAATGTCTATTTTAACAATCAATAGATATTCAATCATCATTCAAACATGCATTCAAATATTTTAAATCTAAATATTTAAAATAAAATCGAAACTGATTCGATTGAGTGAGAAGTTCTCACCTTGATGTTATTTTCCGTTTTAGCGATTTATTTCGAATAAAATTAAACGGACGTTTAATTTTACCCAAAATTCTCACTAACTCCAAACGACTCCAATCCAATTTCATCGCGTAGTGCTCGTCCATACGATTCCAACGCAACTGGTTTCGCGCGTTTTCGACCTCGTATGAAAAAGTTATGAATATTTGAAGTTTACACGATTTTAATATAATAATTTCAACATAAATTCAATTTTTCTTAACCTAAATAAAAATTGGCCGTTAGATTCAACTCCAATTCCATCATAGCCGTGGAACGCAACTCCCCCTCTTCTCCTTCCTCTTCACGTTTATAGCCGCACAAAAGAACCCAACAACTCAAATTAGGTTTTAAATTTTCACCCTCCATGCTTGATTAAAACATGATCAGAGACTTCCACATTGAAGGCCTTCACAACCTCCATGCTCGGCCCCAAAGCCATGCAACTCGGTCCCCTCATCTGCACGCAAAACGAGGCCGTGCGCGCTGACTTCATGTTCAATTTGCCGATGATCTATGCAACTATATCCAATCATAACCGTTGGATATGAAGCTCTCACTCTCCTCTTCAACATTGTAGTTGAACAAATTTGATGAAACTGAATAGATTTGAAGAAATCAAAGAGAGAAGGAGAGAAAGTATCGGCCGTAGGTTAGGGGGGTGGCGGCTACACGTTGAGAATTAGGGTTTTTATTTTTTTTTATTTTTTTGAGTGAGGGTGCCTATTTATAGAATTTCGAATGACACTATTCATCCGGAAATTCCGAACTCCGATTTACGCGCCGTAACCAGCGTTTCTAGGGTTTACCCGCGTTCCGGACACAATGGAACAGGTTTCGAAAGCTAATTCGGACATATGTGCGAGTTATGGCTATAAACGTTCAATTTAAATTAAACCGATTTAAATCGATTTCTAGGCATTTTAATTTGTACCGGACAAACCGTAAATCCAATTGACACGAAATTTGAAACCTTACAATAATATCACATTACGGATCCGATGAAACTGGTTTCGTCGAAATCCGAGACTTTTTGAAAAATGGCTATTTTCACTCGTCAAATTTAAATTAAAAACAAATCGATGCGTTTCGAGCTGCCACGATCAAACGATAGCTCCGATTGATACGAAATTTGAAATCCGGTAATAACTAACTATTACGGATCCAATGGAACTGGTTTCGTTCAATTCTGAGACTGTTCAAAAATTGGCTATTTTCACTAGTCGATTTTAATATTAAAATATTCAATTTTCACAAATTAACTTTTAATTCGATTTTAAAAGTTCTAAAATATCATTCTAACTCTAACATGATAAAATAAAATTTTACAAATCATTTTCAATCATATTTAACCCAATTTTCAATTATTTCCATAATTTAACGTATTAAATCATCGATTTAATTATCCAATTAAATCCAATAATTCAAATAAAAATTTATTCAACTTATAAATTCACTTATTAATATTTAAAATTAATTAAATATTCATATTTTAATTATCAAAAATTCTGGGTCGTTACAATCTTCCCCCTTAAAAGAATTTCGTCCTCGAAATTATCAAGTAAGAAAGTTATAGAATTTATTAACTTTCCATAGTCAAACTTCTTACAATAACTTACTAAGTTTTCAAATCATACTTAGTTATCTTTTCAAAAACAACTACTATTGTTTAACTTTCAATTCCAAAATCAAAGTTAAAGTTTTCAAAATTTTCCGATTTTCTCAAAAATTTTCTAACGCCTTAAATTTTCGGAAAAATTCGCCATAGTCTCCTTTGCGCGGCTCGATCCGAAAAAAAAATGACAGTATATATATCACAAATATACATCTCATCAAGTAATGAGGCATCCCGCATGGAAAAATTTGTAAAAGTACGGTATGTAATCCGAGATATGTACCTTATATTTTATTAGTGAGCATATACGGCTAATATAGCGCGAAAGCGAGCTCCAAATGCGAAGCAAACGCGATCCGCACCTACTAATCACTCAACAAACAACATGAGAACATGCATATGCGAAAATAATCTCAATATACATCATATAGCAACATAATAACTATATATGTCAACATAGCAAATGTAAACAAACAACAAATGCAAACATCAACCAACTATCATCCAACTAACATCCATAACCAATAAATATTCATTCATATTCTCATTAATATTAAATGAATTGGTTTTCAATTTAAATCACATTTGATTTATTGCAGTGGATGTTCTTACTAACATTCACTTTCAATTAGTTTATATTCACTAATTCACAACTCATATTCATATAGTTTCACTTCTTATATATAAGTTTATTTCACAATTGTAAATCATTTTAATTATAATTCAATTCTTTTTTTTATAATTCTTTTGCTTATACAATTATTCCTTTATTTAGATTATTCAAACAACTAAACAATCATCTTATATACTCTTTAATAATTCTGAAAATTATTTCTTTATATATAAAATATAATCAAGTAAAATTATTTCATTTACCCAATTTAAAAACAATATTGTGTCGAATTGTTCTATTCAAGTGTTTAGAAACCCCTTCGGCATAGTCGTACAGACCGTGCTGACGAAAGTTCATATACCACTCAACAAACCAATCATCACAATATAAAACAATTTTATATTCACTAACAAATACGCTCTCATAGCTATTATTACACTCAAATTCATTCTAGAGTACTACTGACTCTATCTCTAATGAGTAATACCCAACAGAACCATGGTTGTCGCTTAACCATAAGCTCTGATACCAACTGTAACGAACGGAAATTTTCGACTTTCGAAAATTCAACATCGATACTCACTTTATCGACTGCCGAGAAATCGAAGGCCAAAAACCCGAAATGTTATGGTTTAAGAAAAAGAAAAGAGGAAAAGAAAAGAAGAAGAGAGGAAAGAAAATAGAAAATTTTAAAATAGAAGAAAAAGAGAATAGAGAAGATAGAACGGAACAGAAAACAACAGAATCACATCAGAATCTCACAATTCGCAGCAGAACAACATATAATAAATAAATGAATAATCTTTAAACAAAGAACTATATCAGTTATTACATTTCATACATTTCATTTCATTACATCATATCATCATCAGAGTGTACAACAACAACAAATAGTGCAGCGGAAAAAGAAATACTATATAAGTAATATGCCATGCCATCCAGCTTGCCTCCAGCAACTCCTGAATATCCAGAATATCCTGATAAACCTAACTTTTGACTGCCCGTGTGAAAATTGGTGGGCACCCAGAGTTTAGGAAGGAAAACAATAAACTCCAAGTCAGTCATGTGACTGGTGTGAGAACTCAAAACAGTTTATTTATCTTTAAAATCAAAATAGAGGAATATTTTTAAATTCAATTCGCAATGCTTTTAAAAATGAGACTACCATAAGGCCTCCCGCACACACACACAATGCAAACGCAGAATCGGAGGAGATTTCTCCTTATGATAGCCAAAGATGCTTGATACGCATTTAAAATAACATTTGATATTATTACTAGTGCATAGTGTAGGGGAAAAATTCATTTTGAAAGTAGAATATAAATCTTAGCCAACATAGACATTTCGAACTATAGCTACCATCCAAACAGTGTTGCGACACCATAAGTGAATGATAGGTTCTACAACTAATACCGTACAAATTTCGTATTGGGAATTGGATTTCCAACAAATGGTCAGGCCAAGGAACTTCCCATTGCCACATGAGAATGCCTCTGGAAAGACATCCCCGAGAACCAAACCGGAACTCTGCCAACACAAGGCCGGGTTACCCCTAACTGGGTAACAACTGACACGAGCACGCCATTCCCCGATCGTAAACGACCTTTCTCACGGGATCCCGAAAACCAACAACCACAAAGTAATAAATTCGTAGTAACCACATATGTTAAATATCTGGGTTCCATACCATGATACCACCTCTATCCAGAAGGAAATGTACATACCCTAAAGGGAGCTACCCCTCATAACCTTGCCGCATCTTTCCTGTTTTGACCATTTCCGGGGTGTGAGGCTCGACGAAATCACGTCCACAAAAACATACTTTATACAAAAGCCATGCTTTGGGTCAACAAATGATCAACACAATGATCACAAGGATAGACGATCAAATAAATGATCCTATCACAAAAATCAACACAATGATCATTTACAGCAACACTCAGCATGTCACATTACCAAATTGGGAATATATCGCTGATAACTTCAACTATATAACCTCTGAGCTCGTACGTCTCAGAGAAGGGTGTTAAGCTAAAAGAATGAATTCTCCGCCACCAACAGAAATATATTTGAAAGAAATCGGCTTTATATGTCAACTTGTAATGTCAGACATACAATCCATACAAGTCTGTTCTGGGCTCGAACAAAACCGAAGGCACTTACAAAGAAGTCCTTGCAATCCGGATATTCACAATCCTGATCGGATTCACCATCACATATGGAGAACTCTATACCGGAGCAACTCGGTGCAGAGTAAATCGACAGGTCATCCTATCGCTCTCGCAAATACCGGGTCTTCAACACCGATCTTCAATGCAATTATAACGACGTATCACATATTCGGAATGGGTTATACGACCCCATGGTCCTTTCCCGGTTAACCCGAATAGTGAGCGCTTATTCAAAAATAAGTGTGGCATTCACATTCAAACAAATCACATCAAATACCCATTCAAAGGGAAGTATTGATAGTCGGTTATTGAACTATCAATGGATATGCACACATCACCAGTTTCCAAATAATTTTCCAAATTATTTATTTTCCAAAATATCTTCACTAGATATATAATTTCAATACTTCAAAAATAAATCAATATTTATTTTTAAACAAATTCCACTTCCTTTATAAATTCCTTAGTGAATTTATAATTCCAAGATATCAATGAATATTCGATTTCAATTATTCATTTCAATTTTCTTTTCAATTTATCTTCAAAAAGATAAATTCTCAAAATATTCACTTTATATTGGAAAACATTTCCATACTTATTTATTCATAAGTAATTCACAAATTTTATTTATTTTCAACACTTGGAAAATATTCAATATACTTAAATCGAAATTAAGTATATATTTCATTCTTTAAGGAAATCATTCACTTAAACATATTTATTTGGGCCAAAACGAATGTTGCGCAAAACATCGTTACGACAACCCAAAATCACTAGTATAGGGATTCGAAATTAAAATAGATATATAAATCCCAATACTATACAAAACATTTCCTTTCGAAAATTATTTACTATAACAACAGTGTTATAGTCCACTATTTCCTTTTCATTTCTCGAAAACGTCTATTTCAACAATAAATGTTGAAATCTATGGTTTCGAATCTCAACACATTTAAAAACATTGTTCGATCGTTTTAATTCTATTTAAAACATCCAAATCCAAAACAATTTCTTTAACGTGTTATTCACTATTCAAAAACGTGAATATACTTCATTAACAATTTCATCCTTTTATTCATTTTAATTCAAAGGATTATTCACTATTCAAAAACGTGAATATAACTCCACTTATAGGTTTCAACAAATTTTCTTGTCAAAATAAGTCATTTGCGAATTTATAAAACAACGTTTATAAATTCCATTTCTATTTATTTATAAAAACTTCCTTTATAAATCTCCTTTATTAACCTATTCGATTTATAACTCAATTATAAACCAAAAGTTCACCTCATCAGTTAAATGCTTATAAAACGATTATTTTACAAAATCGTTCTTTTAAACTTCATAGTTATAAATCTTATAACTTTTAAGATTCAATTATTCATCCAAATACATTCTTTAATAACTTCACAAAATTTATAAATCTTACTATTTATAAATTTCATTTATAACTTCACCATTTATAATTTTATAAATTCCATTCATTTACAAAATTTATTTTCACTTCATTCAAACACTTATAAAAACTCGTTTTATAATGTCTATATTTCAATTTATAAATATCCATTTATAAATCTCTTAATATAAATCAATTTATATTATTCTTTAAAATGACTTTAATCTCCTTTATTATTTCACCATTTTGATTCATAGAATAATTAAATTTTATAAATCCTATATTTAAACTTTTCACAATAAATTCTAAAATCCCGATTAAACTATTTTATAAAATCAATAGCATCGTATTCTCAAAAATCAGTTTTTTAACTATATTTCTCAAAAATCATAATTTTTATAACATTAAAAATCATAACGTTTATTTATTTAAAATGGATCAATTCCAAAATTATTTTATAAAACGTATACTTTCTAAAATCACTTTAAAAATCATTTTAAAATCCCAAAATCTGGGTACAATGATGCTACACACCAAATAGTCAATCACGACTACAACGATATCATATATCGATATGATAATCAATCAAATATCAAAATATCTGAAATTAAATAAATACTGTTGAGGAATCCAGTTGGATCCCTCCAACCTGTTTTCCTGCATCCACAAACATTAGCACAATACAAATTTCGCTCCAGTACGAAATTATCGCGGTATATGTTCTTATTAAATATTATCCGCTTAATAACGGCGCAATAGGGTCTCATCCGCTAAAAAATGCGGGGAATCAATAACTCCAATATATACATATGCCAATATATATATATATATATTACTATTATATATAATACCAATTTCACTGTTTATGAAATATTCGCGGTATATGTTTTTAATAAATAACATCTGCTTACTAACGGCGTATAATGTCTATTTTAACAATCAATAGATATTCAATCATCATTCAAACATGCATTCAAATATTTTAAATCTAACTATTTAAAATAAAATCGAAACTGATTTGATTGAGTGAGAAGTTCTCACCTTGATTTTATTTTCCGTTTTAGCGATTTATTTCGAATAAAATTAAACGGACGTTTAATTTTACCCAAAATTCTCACTAACTCCAAACGACTCCAATCCAATTTCATCGCGTAGTGCTCGTCCATACGATTCCAACGCAACTGGTTTCGCGCGTTTTCGACCTCGTATGAAAAGGTTATGAATATTTGAAGTTTACACGATTTTAATATAATAATTTCAACATAAATTCAATTTTTCTTAACCTAAATAAAAATTGGCCGTTAGATTCAACTCCAATTCCATCATAGCCGTGGAACGCAACTCCCCATCTTCTCCTTCCTCTTCACGTTTACAGCCCCACAAAAGAACCCAACAACTCAAATTAGGTTTTAAATTTTCACCCTCCATGCTTGATTAAAACATGATCAGAGACTTCCACATTGAAGGCCTTCACAACCTCCATGCTCGGCCCCAAAGCCATGCAACTCGGTCCCCTCATCTGCACGCAAAAAGAGGCCGTGCGCGCTGACTTCATGTTCAATTTGCCGATGATCTATGCAACCATATCCAATCATAACTGTTGGATATGAAGCTCTCACTCTCCTCTTCAACATTGTAGTTGAACAAATTTGATGAAACTGAATAGATTTGAAGAAATCAAAGAGAGAAGGAGAGAAAGTATCGGCCGTAGGTTAGGGGGGGTGGCGGCTACACGTTGAGAATTAGGGTTTTTATTTTATTTTTATTTTTTTGATGAGGGTGCCTATTTATAGAATTTCGAATGACACTATTCATTCGGAAATTCCGAACTCCGATTTACGCGCCGTAACCAACGTTTCTAGGGTTTACCCCGCGTTCCGGACACAATGGAACAGGTTTCGAAAGCTAATTCGGACATATGTGCGAGTTATGGCTATAAACGTTCAATTTAAATTAAACCGATTTAAATCGATTTCTAGGCGTTTTAATTTGTACCGGACAAACCGTAAATCCAATTGACACGAAATTTGAAACCTTACAATAATATCACATTACGGATCCGATGAAACTGGTTTCGTCGAAATCCGAGACTTTTTGAAAAATGGCTATTTTCACTCGTCAAATTTAAATTAAAAACAAATCGATGCGTTTCGAGCTGCCACGATCAAACGATAGCTCCGATTGATACGAAATTTGAAATCCGGTAATAACTAACTATTACGGATCCAATGGAACTGGTTTCATTCAATTCTGAGACTGTTCAAAAATTGGCTATTTTCACTAGTCGATTTTAATATTAAAATATTCAATTTTCACAAATTAACTTTTAATTCGATTTTAAAAGTTCTAAAATATCATTCTAACTCTAACATGATAAAATAAAATTTTACAAATCATTTTCAATCATATTTAACCCAATTTTCAATTATTTCCATAATTTAACGTATTAAATCATCGATTTAATTATCTAATTAAATCCAATAATTCAAAAAAAAATTATTCGACTTATAAATTCACTTATTAATATTTAAAATTAATTAAATATTCATATTTTAATTATCAAAAATTCTGGGTCGTTACATGCTTACAAAGGATGAGCTCAACTACTGGCCGTCACAGAAAAGGAGGCCAAAACATGAAAGAAACCAGGGAGGATCCTATTTTCATTACTGCATGATGAACGGTCACGATACTAACCATTGTTGAACCCTGGAGGGGATAATAATAAATTTCTTTCGACACGAAACATCAAAAAATATATAAATAAAATTTGAGAAAGAATCAATAAAGATATGCTTTTCAAAGAGAAATCAACATGGTTGGGAGAGAAATGCTCCTTATATTTGGAAAATACCTAAACTGGCCATCTACCTAAGATGGTAGAAAAGCCTCTGTCTGCGCCGAGATGGCCAGGGCAAAGCACCTCCTGGAGGAAAGGTGGCTAAGCCTTTAGCCACACCATAAGATGACTAGCTTAAAGCACCAAACAAGACCTTGGCACGCCCCTGGTCAGGTCAACACACCTCCTGGAGGGATTACGGAGTAAGCCTTTAGCCGAGCCATATGATGGCCAAGATAAAGCACCGAACAAGCCCTTATCTACGCCACAAATGGGCTAGGTTAAGGCCATTCCTAGAGAGAGGACGGAGTAAGCCTTTATCCACACCATAAAATGGCCAGTGTAAAGCATCGAACAAGCCTCTGTCCACGCCATAAAATGGCCAGAGAATGGTGCCTCCTAGAGGGAGTCGGCTAAGTCTTTGGTTCCAGTCTCTAAGATGAGCTAACCAAGGGCACCGGACAAAAATTGACTAAGATATCCAGGCCCAAGAAGAGGCCCTTCGAACAATGGACTATGATGTCTAGGCCTAAGAAGAGGCCCATCAAATAATGGACCAAGATGTCCAGGCCCGAGAAAAGACTCATTTTTTAATGGACTAAGATGTCCAAGCCTAAGAGGAGACACATTCAGCAATAGACTAAGATGTTTAAGCCTAAGAAAAGGCTCATCAGATCATGAACAGAGACATTTGAGCTCGAAAAGAGGTATTTCAAATTATGGACTAAGATGTCCAAACTCAAAAGGAAACTAGAAAAATTACTTCTATACAATACCAGAAAGGTTCACACATCAAAGGAGTAGAATAGAGCTCTAATTATAAATCCCCGAATCTGGGTTTCGGGTCTTCCATATCTAAGTCTCACCAATTAATACCTAAGTCTGGGTTTTAGGATATTCATTTTAGAACTTCATTTATTAATACCCGAATCTAGCTTTTCGGTTCTCTAACGATCGCTGATAATCTTAATATACCTGAATATTGGTATCGAGACAATTACTTGTTTGAGCCCTAATCTAGGTGTGAAAAATTCAATAATGGAGTTCTATTTATCTATCACAAATGCCCGAATCTGGGTCAAAAATACTCTGAAGTGAATTATTGTTATAATTTCCCATTGATCCTCGAATCATGGTTTCGAATTTGTAATTTTTTCAAATTTCACTAAGGATCGAGAATGAGTCTCCGGGATACTATTACAAGTATTCAGGCAATGATTTTTAAATTCCATCTCTTATTGACTATCTCTTGAATAATTACTATCTAATACTTATTCCCTTGTGATAAGGTAGGATTTCTTATCAACAATTTCAGATATTCCAGCCAAATGGTTGAAGTTAAATTCTTGATTATCTCCCACCACGACTAAAAGATGAGATTTAGATGTTTGCTAAACATTACTTTCCATGCAATTAGCAAGATGATTTGTTAATCGAAGCAATTGATATATATATATATATAGTCTGATATGACAATTTCAAGCTAACAATTAGAGATATTATTTGCTTCATACTTTACAGGAAAGTCAACACAACAAAGAGAAATGAAAGGTTCGGCAAATATGAAAGTAATGAATGAGATATCAAAAAAGTCTCATAAAAGACATTATAAAAAGGAAACACAAATCAGGTGATATTTACAAAATTTATATGATTTTCATAAGTTATGAGATAATTTACAAAATTACGAAGTTATCTACATATGTGCTACAAGGCGAATTTATGCATATCAAATATACAAATAATTACAAGTCTTTAGCAGCCTTGTCAAGAGTCTCAGCGACTGAAGGATGCATTACATGAAGAATCGCAGCATTGAGAACCTCTATAAGTTTCTTTTCCTTCTTCCTAGCTCTATTTTCATCATCGATCGCATCAATGTTAGTCTTCAGAGCACAGTGAAAAGCTCTATTCGCAGTCGTAAGGGTTTTATTATCCCATTTCTGGCTCTACAGTGCGCTTCTGAAGGAAGTACTAATCGTATCAAAGCTTTTGGTTCTTAGCATCATACTCATTAACAGTATGAGAGTATTTCACCTTCTGTTGCTTGTCAAAATATTTAGTTATTTTGAACTTAACTTTGCAGCACCAATTCCCTAGAACATTTCATCTAAACCCGAGGTAGGGTTGAGCATAGTAGGGAATTTCTAGTCCACAAGGAGCTCCGATCTTGTAGGTTTAGTAGCCGAAGGAGTAGCGTGTGGGGCCAACAAATCAATACTTGAAATCTTATCCCCCATAATGAATTCCAAAGAAGCACATTATGCCTAGATATCCTTTTGTTTTAGCTCTAAGTCACTTATTTGTTGGATGAGCTCTGACCTCTTGTAATCAAATCAATTGAGGGATTTGTCTTCACTTGCCACTTAAGTATGGTAAACATTCCATCTTTACTTTTAATTTCGGCCTCAAGATAGGCAACATGATCTTTTTGTCTGCTGGTAATTGTTTTCTAAATAAAATATCTTATGTGCCATTTCACACCTTCGATGTTACCACTAAAGCATTCTAATAAAATGTCATCACTAAGCACAATCCCTCCACTTTTTTTGCAACAACTTCTCTCTAAGAGCATCAACGCATGACGATAAATATAAGGAAGAAAAGTTGTAGATAACTGAAGCTCCTATTTAAGCAAAAAAGAAATAAAGTAGAGTCAAAACTAGAATGAAAATTTTCTTTATTATTACAACAAAGGATTACAATTAAAAAAACAACAAAGTTAAAAAATAAAATAGATAATTGGTTGACATCTAAAGTTTAGAAACTACATTTTTAACTTTGTTTAATGAATTAGCAGAAAGATTAACTGAGGAATCAAAAGAAATATTTAGTCCCTCCGAGGTTAACCTAGGGGACATTTGTTGTAGTCCAACTTTCCAGCTGGAGGAATATCACAGCCACAAATTAATTTTGTATGAATTGCCGAGATTTCTTTAAGGAAAGTTTCTTTCTCATCACCAAGAAAATCAAATCGAACTCGAGGATACTCAAAGTAAAGTTTTTGTAAATCTTCGAGGAACCAGTATATAGCTAATTTTAAAGAAATTAAAATCGATGGGTTTTTCAGATAAAATCGTCTCAATTTGGCATATTAGCTTAAATGATCTCTAGGGACAAGGCGACCTAATGAACAGTCGCTCTAAAATAATATAATAAATTGAATCTAAGTTTGGACAGTAAGGCTGAAACATATATTTATAAATCAATAAACTGTTACACCTTTACAATTAGTCGTCTGGTTCATACAAAATAGATTTAGAAACTATACATAGACAAATTTATCTTTGTATTACTTAAAATTTTCAACGGGGAGATTCTGAGGAATCGACTTGGCATATGGTAAATTCCAACAAGCTCTAGGATGCAGGTCAGATTCAAATTCTTCTTTGTTGTGAAAATGTCTATGTAGACACCCACTGAATTTTCCTAAGTACAAAAAGTCTATAATTGAATGTCTACGATAGGCTTTATATAAAAAGTCGACTAAATGTTTCTCTCTTCGATCAGCATCAAAATAAGGTAAGTAACTCCCGATTTTCCTTTAAAAGGGCATCGTACCGGAGGCGCGTGCTCTCTTTAATAAAGGGGCGGCCTTCTGATGTCTAAAAGGCACCAGCACTGAGGTACTCCTGTCAAACCTATGATACTTATCGAAGAGTACATTATGTTCCATTATTTGTTTGTCTAACTCCCCGTATAACTTGTCAATTTCAGTTTGTTTTCTCTCAAATTGTGTTTTATAGGTTAAGATGGACTTCTTCCTTGTCTAGAAAGAATGAATTACACTATTATAACCTTTGAAGTGAAAGACATTTAAATGGAGCATCCCATACATATGACAATGGAATTGAGGTCTGGGAAGCTGCTCTTTCCCTTTAAGCTCGTCAACGTTAATAGGAGCAGGTTCATCCTCTTGAGGGACAGAAGGTCCAACAGATTCAGGCGGAGTAGCTGCAGGAGGAGTGGGCTCTTTTTTTGAAGCTTTGGTGTTATCATCTACATCTTTATCAGAGGCTTCATGTTGAGCACCGCCATCTTCACTTGTACCCTGACCACCAGCATGTTTATGATCGTCGTCGTCATCGTTATCGTCATTGTTGTCATTATCGTCACCTTTATCCTCACCTTCTCCTAAGGTGGTTTCATCTTTGTCACCCTCCTCCTCAAAGTGATTCGATCTCGAAGGAGTGGACATCAAAAGAAAGAATTTCAGAAGCATTAGTTTCCTCTTCGTCTGCAAGTTCAATCCCCTTATTCATCTAGTTAATCTTGCCCATCACTCTATCGACTACGGTAGAATCAATTGAAGGAAAGCCAAAGTCTAGACATTTCTTAAAGTTGTCAGCATATGCAAGGAAAAAGGCTTCTTCGTAAGATTTCAGTAGTATTTGTCAAAGGGTAGCGTTGACAAATTGAGACACTCACTGCTTAGTGTCGGTAATGGTGTAGACAGTAAG
The DNA here is from genome assembly GCA_030765085.1 of Allium cepa. Taxonomy (NCBI): domain Eukaryota; kingdom Viridiplantae; phylum Streptophyta; class Magnoliopsida; order Asparagales; family Amaryllidaceae; genus Allium; species Allium cepa. The sequence continues at coordinate 882,561,401 of CM060943.1, read as the reverse complement.
TTTTAAAGAAGCCCTGGTCTTCTTAAACTAATCCTTCAGAGAAATGTTCTTTTCGACTAAGCGAGCTTTCTCGTCTTTAGAATCCCGTAGAGTGAGCTCCATGGCAAATTCTCATCAACAAGGAGTTCACGGGCTTGTCTTTTTGATGCAAGATCAGTTTTAGCCTCGGCGAGAGAAGTTTTTAATCGCTCTAGCTTTGAGGAAGCTTCATCTTTAGCGGTGGAGATGGAGAACACTTGAATTTAAGGTTAGAAATTTCCTCCTGAAATTTAGAGGATCCAGCAGAGGACTTTCAAGCATGCTCATTCAAAATTAGCAACTTCTTACAAATCCAAAAGGAGAAATGTAACGCAAGTTACTGATTTAGAGAAAATCAATGCTGATGAAATCGATTGATGTGAAACTTACCAAAAGTTGTTGATCAATCAAAGAGCGGCAGTGCCCTACCAAATCAACGACAGTTGAAGGCGGGTGGATAGAGGAAAAAGATACAGAGTGTAAATGGAATCGATTAACTTTACAAAATTAATGGATGGATGGGTAGAAGACGATGGCTTTGTAGGAATTTGCCTTAAAGAAGGAGACTTCTCTAAAACCAGTTGTATCAGTTGAAGTGCAGTTGGAGAATCAGATAAGGAAATTCAAGAAAGTGGGTTAATCACACTTGGAGTCTGCTCTAGTTTTTCTTTAGGAGCTTCAACGATGGGACTTTTTGGAACTTTACCAATAGATGAATCCTCCTCTTCCTCAGCATCAACAATTTTTGGAACCTTCTTTGGAGGCTCTACTTCGGATGGTTCCATCAACTTCCTCTTAAAAGCTTTCTTGGATTTGTCAAGTGATTATATAATCGACGATGCTCCAAAAGTTGAAGGAAGAAGGACAGCACTAGTAACGGGTGCTATGACTTGAGAAGGAGCTGAAACAAGTTCGAGCAGATTAGAAGTCAACCAAGTAATTCAAAGAACACCAGGGAAGGAAAACAAATACTTGACCTAGACATATCAGAGCGATCAGCGCAAATGGGTGAAATGAGAGAAAAAGTCGATGGATCTCCTAGGGAGAGAAAGCATTTGCCACAAGAAGTGTGTTGGAAAGATGGAGGAGTTCCTAAGATCATCTGGCCTGCCGGCAGAAGAGAGTGCTTTCGTAGATTGGTGGGAGTCAATAGTGTCAATCTGCACCCGACTTGGCTTAAGGCCGTAACTAAATATTCAATTGTTTTCTTATCGTCATCTTTAAGCACTTTAGCAGAGATACTTGATAAAAGCAGAGATTAGGAAAGAGAAATCATTAAGTAAGGAATGATGGAAAAAATCAAGACTTACAAGGTGAAGAAAAAGTTCCACGGATATCGGGAAATCACTCGACAAAGAAAAATTGGATTTCCCAGTCCCTAAATTTATTAACCCCATTTGATATCAACTTTTTTTAGGATTGGCTCTATATATCTGACTATTGAGATTGCTCAACTTGACCAACTGGGTCAAGTCGTTCAACACTTCAGCGTTGAGGGGAGGAAGTCCGGATTCCAATGTCATCATTTCTAAAGACAAGAGACACGTGTAGACATTTGGTGACAATTTGATGGGAGCAATCCAGTAGGAGAGGGAAATGTGGATAAGAATTCTGGGAATGGCAATAATCCTCTATGCCATATAAGGATGGCCGTATAGGCAAAAAACCCCTTCAAGAGGGTTGTTGATGGTGTCATTCTCCTTGGGGGGAATGGCTTTGATACCAGTAATGCCAAAGTCATTCAGGATGGCATAGACCTTGTCTTGAGTTGCGATGAAAGAATACATGGAGATAGCTTCAGCCATTTTGGTGGAACTCATGATTCTGCCAAGTGAAAATGTTTCAGCATATTTTTTTAAGTTAAGTAAAAATTTAGCATACTTTCAAGAATTAGTCAAATAAAAAAAGTTCAAATGACTTAAGCAAATACTAAATACGCGGCTTCGAATTTTTGTAAACTGTTTAAATTTAAATTCAAAAGTATTAGGGTTTCGACAGAGTCGAAAGGAAAAGGACATCAACACGTATCAAATACATCACGACAATGTCGAAAGCCTAAATAAAAGTATTCCTTGAACTATCTACAAGGTTGAAAGGATTAGACAAAATATTTTCTTAATTATCAATTTTCGACAGTGTCGAAAGCTTTAAAGAAATCAAATTGTTAAAGGGAGATAGATAAGATCGACACAAAAATTTAAACAAAAATATACACTACAAACATCCAATAAACCAAGTAACAAGACCTTCGACGCCGTCGCAGCCCATAATTTAGGTTTCCTGAGAAAAATAATAATGTTGTCGAAACCAAGCATACTTATTAAAGTCGAAAGGTTCAAAACTAAACTCAAATGTACTTAGGTCGTTTCGATAAAGCTGGAAAAAAATAATTCTAGGGGGTTTCGATCTCGTAGATAAAGGTGGTGTCGAAGGGGTCAAAGGGGTCTAGTGATTCCAAAAATTAACTAAGGAAAATGGACAGCAATTAAGACAATAGGTTTTGATTAAGTCGAAACATTTTTCTATCAATGGAGTTCCTATTCTGTACTTAATAGCGTAATCTTTCGACAAAGATGACCTAATCGGTGCTACAACACCTTTTGACTCCATTGAAAGGGGAAAAGAAAGAAAAACCAATGTTGCCACCTCAATCCTTTTCGAAGGGATAGAAAGTCATTTTGCGGCACCAATTTTCATCCGTACGTTTGAAACTTCTGAGCGAAGAAAACATGTTCCACCATCTTTCCCGAATCTGATTACAAACACAGAATTTTAAAACTTCTTAAAGAAACAAGTAATGTTAAGAAAATAAACTCTAATAGAAATCAATCTTTGTAGGTTTCAAAGGAATAAAATTATTATCAAACTAAAAATCTAGGTTTACCGAGAAGAATAAAAAATAGTAAATTTTGGAAATGATAATACAGACTCAATAAGTGGGTGGATTCAAATATCATCCATTGTCATTTAAAAATCATAAATGAAAAATAAACTCCAAAAATTCCAAAAACTAAGGTAGAAAAATGTTCTCAGTGAATCAATTCAAATCTACCTCAAGAAATCGAAATTCGAGCATTTCAAAAAATTGAATTTCAACTTTGAAATCAGGAAGGGTAGAATTCGATTAAAACTAGCAAAATATAATTAAATCTAACTTACGAATTAGATTTAATGATTGCTTTGGTTTTCGGAAGTAAAATGGAAGTTTGAGAATTTTTGGAACTATTTTACTCGTGCTTGGAACTTTGATTGTAGGGAAATAAAAGAGGAAGAAGAAGAAAGGCATACTTTATAAGAAAAGTCACCTAAAATTATCAACCGGTAGATCAGATTTGAGTGGACGTCTAGATTCACACGGGAAGCTTCTAGGTTTTGACAAAGTTGACTTGGAAAGTCAAGAGCATCCCTTTGTTGGGGAGGCAAATATTACTCCAAATATTCACCTTGCAACTAAGTTGAAACCCCTTTGAGAAAAGAACAAGTAAGAAGAGTTCCAGCCAAAACTTTTGAAGGAGTCAAAGGGATGCTTCCATCAAACTGGAAGCTTCAAGATCTTTCGAAGGTGTCCGAATGTTTCTCCAATCCATATCCAGAGGATTCTTACCTTTTGAAGAAGATAAGAAGTCGAGAGAAACCTTCCATCTTCATTAACAACCTTTCAGTTAGACGAAGACCTTTCGATCAAGTCGAAGTCACACCTTCCGAAGACAATGAAGAATGGCCCTTTGAATATACGCCGCACCATTCAAAACCAATGGTTTCTCCTTCACTCAAAATACTAGAAAGCAAGAATTATCTTGAGCAACCCCATCGAAAGCTATAGTAAGCCTTTCAAATAGGTCGAAACCAGCATGGTCCAGGAAGGGTTCTGCATTAGATCAGAAATGAGAACATAATGTGTAACCAATATCATCGAAACCAATGACCAGGGGCTATAGACAAAGTCATGAGTACTTACAAGACAACTCAAAGAAGAGGAGCACCACCGTGCCTTACGACAAATATGGCAACATGCTTGAGTCTCTTAACAGACACCTTCCGACCCAGTCGAAAGCATCAGGGTCAAAAGGTGCTGAGACGCATCTATAAATATGACCCAAGGGTCACATTTTTGGGATCCGATTCTTCCCATTCTCAACTTGTGTACTCTTATCAAAAATACTGTAAACCCTAATTATGGAGTTGATTTTGGAATTTAAAGAAATAAAGTTTTCTTAGCTTGATAAAGGATAGTCTCCAGTACTTTAGATTACTTTACTGTTTCGTTAAAACTTTTTTTGGATTCTCCTTTATGTTTCAGGTTTCACATCCATCAAATGGTCATTATTGACACAGTCGAAACAGCTTAAATCCCAAACTATCTACCCTTGAGCCATTGTGATAACCCAGATTTTTGGGCATCTGTTAAATGGAAATTAATAGGATTAAATTTATTAAAATACTCATTTGTAAACAAAACAAATGAAATTCTGATATATATATATATATATATATATGTATGTATGTATGTATGTATGTATATAGAAGAATCTGAACCGTAATAAATGCAGGATTATAAATATTTGGATAGATATTTATTTGACAATCTCCTAATATAATTACTTAAATTTACAAATTATACTTATAAAAACAAATAATAACGATTGTAGATATAAATAGATTTTAAATAGAATTATTATTTTCAAATTGAATTTGTGTTGATTTTAAATTGAATTTTTAATTTGAAATTGAATTTGTATCTTAATTTGGATTTGGATTTAAATTTGCAATTTTAAAAGATATATATCTTAAGTATGTTTTGGGATTAAATATCTTATATATGATTTATGTAGAATATAATTAGTTTTTATTTTGTTTCTTGAAGGTTTTGTTTATATAAATTTAAAAGTACTTATTTAATAGAAAAATAAATATAAAAGCTTTATATTCTCATTTTAAAATAAATAAAAATGTATAATTACATGTGTTAGATTATAAAGGCTTGTTATAACATATGTAATTTAATAAAGGATTGTAGTTGACATATGTTAATAGATGAACAAGTGTCATTTCTTTTTCTTATTTTCATTTTTGTTTAAATTTTAATAAATCCAAATTTACACCATATAAACTCCTGTTTACTTTCTTTATTTCCATTTCCTATCTTCACTTTTCTAAGCAAAAAAAACTTATAATCAAAACCTGTAAGCAATCACCAGATCGAACTAAAACCCTGTAAACACTTTAGCGACTCAAAGACCAAAGGCCTGTAAATATTTTTTGTCACGCCCCACCTCTATACCCACGCTAGCCAAGAACATTACGGTGAATGCTGTCAACTAGCACGGAGAATAAGGCTGTTGAGGAGCGACCATCCGTGTAATTGCTTTGTGCGAGCATCGATATGTCAGATAGTATAACATGCAAATCTTTTTCAAGTGGAAATCCGACATGCCGACACAAACTCAAAGCTACTACACAGTGGCTATAATATCTTCGGAAACAAATATAGAAACAAACATAACATAAATCAGTCACAGATAATTCATATCACAAAGGCGGAATAAGATATGAATATTACACATAAAAGTGTACATCATAGTAGTGGTCTAAAAAGATCCACAATATCACAAAAGAATAGTTACACGAACTACACAAAAGAATAAGTATACATTAAGGAGTCTATATCTCAAATGTATAAAACAAAATAATTACTAATCTAAGTAGTTAACCCAAAAGTCAGAGAAGAAAATCCCGGAAGGAAGTCAAGCAGAAGCACCTGTAACATCTCGGTCTGACCCGAGTATTATTTCATAAGAAAATAATAAACGGATCAGTCTAGCTATAAATATCAGATGACATGATATAACATGCAAGATATGGCATAAACATAATATCCATAATGGCATACTACTATAAGCATGTAAATGATAATCAACAAAAGGTTAATCAATATCACAAGAATCTTCTCAAAGATCCAAAGAGGGCATCATACCCTAAACCTGTACTCATAACAAGTCAATGATATAAATTCCAGAAATCAACACATGAAATCCCGAACTCACAAAAAGGTATGTGTGAGTGGAATCACACAAGTGGTGTCTAGGCTAACCGAAAAGGTATGTGCGAATGGAATCGCACAAGTGGTGTCTAGCCTAACCAAAAAGCAAAAAGGTATGTGTGAACGGAATCACACAAGTGGTGTCTAGGCTAACCGAAAAGGTATGTGCGAATGGAATCGCACAAGTGGTGTCTAGCCTAACCAAAAAGCAAAAAGGTATGCGTGAACGGAATCACACAAGTGGTGTCTAGGCTAACCGAAAAGGTATGTGCGAATGGAATCGCACAAGTGGTGTCTAGCCTAACCTCGCAAACAAAGAGACATCGCACATTGCTAGTCTAAACCACAAAGATGATCGTCATGATCAACGAGAAGTGTCAATTACACTAAGCTAGTAAATATAAAAGTTTAGCTTCATGTCCCATAACCACTTGCTTAACTTAAACATTTACGAACAAACTGTAAATCTCCACTAGAAAAATGTCACAAGAGGTTCAATCGAACAAGTCCAAGAATTAACCGACGAAGTAAACGCAAGTGTTTCATACCACTCGTTTTACTAAGCCGTTTAATTAGATTTCTCATACGAGTGAGGTAAAGGTTTGTATATACTAATAGATTGGAAAACGGTTTTATAAACGAATTTGGTATTAAAATAGTATTGAAATCGTTTGAGGAAAGAGTTTTGATATTTACTACTAGTATAGAAAACCTTTATATTTTTAAAGTGACAAATCACAAAGAAGATTGTAAGGACAATCAATCACTAAAATTCACATTCGAAGACGTGAATAAAATCCAAAGAAACCGATAAAGAATCCATCGAAATGGATATTCAAAAATCCCTGAAAAAGAGTCATCAAAGTCATAATAAATGATAACAACAAATAGGATCATCACGAATCGATTTAAATTGGAATTCTCAAGCAAATAGGCAAATAGGCAAAATAGTGCTGATTCAGACGTCTGAAATCAAGGATTCAGACGTCTGAATCTGGAAAATAAATATTTTCCAAAGAAAGAATTCAGACGTCTGAATCCTTGGATCCAGACGTCTGAAATAGGCACTTTTTAGCGTATTTCCTTTCTGGTTCCAAATGAACCAATTCAGACATCTGAAACCATATATTCAGACGTCTGAATCTGCGAATAGAAATCTTCCCAGAACAATATTCAGACGTCTGAATATTACGTTTCAGACGTCTGAATGAAGGGTTCGGGGCATTCCCTTAACCTAGGCCAAAAATGGCCAAACGAATATCGAAAACGATCGAACGAGCAAATGGCGATGACTAAGGAATTACGTCGAACGACAACCCAGCCAAAGAGGCTCTTCGATACGCCTCAAATATCAATGTCCAAATATCCATAATAGGATTTTCATAAATTAGACCAAAACACCAAAAATTGGAATATACACGAAATCAATCCAAACCAAAATCAATTGCACATGAATAAGTGTTAGGAATTCATACCTAACAATCGAAGATAATTCATAGACTAAGATGTGAGATAAAAATCTCACCTTTGAACCCAAACAATGAAGAAGATGCTATGAAGCAAATGGAAATCAACCACAACTCAATCTCAACACTAGAAGCTTGAATCTAAGCTAAAAAAAGAAACATTTCCTAAATTAGGTTTAGGAATTTTCTGAAATCAAGGAGAGAAAGAGTTGGAGAAGAAGAAGGAGTTGCTTACCAATGGGTTCTCTTGAGTTTGGAGCTAGAAGATGGATTTGCTAATGGAAACTAGGGCTTAGGATTTCCTAATTCTTTTTCTCTTCCACCATTGTTGAAAGCTTGAAGAGTTAGGAATTAGAAATGAAGTAATGAAGAGTTGGAGGGGGTTGGGACTGAATACATATGTGGGCTCAGCCCAAACCAAAACCCCAAGTGAAAAGTAGCAAAATTCAACTTTCTCCAAACATATCGAAGCTTATACTCAAAAAGGTCGCAAACGGCATTTTGAACTCAATGGGGGTGGTCTCGAGTCCTAATTCGACCGTATGCAAAAAGTAGCTTTTCGGACTAAAATCCGACTAATGATAAAATATTTAAATAAAATATTTAAATATAAAATCGATAAATATGCGGGTTGTTACTGTTGACGCTAAAATTTGAACGCTAACACCCCGGTGTATAAAGTGTAGTTGTGAAAGCACCACCCGATGATTCGGGAACAGAGTATAAGTAGAAAGCTCGAAAAAAGCAGTGAATAACAATGATTTTATAGTGGTTCGGCTCAAGGCAAGCCTACGTCCACTTTAATTCTCTTTATTGCTAAACCGATTACAACTTTACAACAATCTTCAATTACAATTACGACGAGACAAACAACTAGAACTTTGGTAGAGAAGAATTCTTCGAATCCATGTAGATTGCGTTAGATTTTCCCTTGAAGTTAGTTGAGATGCCTTTCGAACTTGAAGTATCGGGTGAGTTGAGAATTCGGCTGAGTATTGGCGCTTGAAATGATTGGCCAAAAGTCCCTTGAATGTTGGATATGGTCATGTATTTATAGGCAAATTTTTCCCTTAGGCCGCAAGTCGTGACCGACTTAAGTTGGGTCGTGGATGACTTAACTAGTTGCAACCGGTTTAAAGCAAGCCCGGGCTTCACAGAGGCAGTTTCGTTCAAGTCCCAAGTCGCCTCCGAGCTAACTCCTCCCCTTCCTAGTAACACGGCATCGGGTTCTTCATTCAGTGGCTTTTAGGTCGCGGCCGAGTTAGTCTGGTAAGTCGTAAGTCGCGACCCAACTGATGAGTCCAAGGTCGTGTACGAGCTAAGAGATCACTGTGCCCTGCAGCGGCATTGACTTCCTTTGCTCAATGTCTGGCCTAACATTGGTCATAGGTCGGCTGCATTTTAGTCGGTAACCTTGTCAAGGCGGTTAAGTCGGCGACCTTGTTAAAGTGTTAGATCGGCACCTCTCTTAGGTCTTAGGTCGGTATTCCTCTTAAGCCTTATGCAGTTAGGTCGGTCTTCCATGCTAAGATACTAGGTCGGCATCCCTCTGTGCCTTAGGTCGGCAGAACGCTGGGTCGCTAACTGTTTGATATGCTAGATCAGTGGGTCTTTTAGGTCGGTTATTCTTGGATTGGTAACACTTGACCGAGGTGGAGTTAACATTTGCCCCTCGAAGTACACGCCTAATGGTTAGGTCGTGTGCTTCGATAGCCTTTAACTCGTCCCTTTTAAGTCGGTAGGTCGTATGCGACCTAACAGTTAGACTGTACGTGTCGCTTCAAGTCTTCCATTGCAGGGTATAAGTTATCCTTCTTCCTCTTTCTTCGTCACTTACTCTCTTGCTTAATTCCGCCATTGAAGTATTCTCAAATTCCTAAAGGCGATTTCATCCCAACTGATCACCGATAACCTCTACTATCCATCGCGTAAGTAATTTCACTCTTCTCTCGATCGTAGATTACTGTCAATTCATTAGTCCTGCCGCTCGAATTCGAATCATCTTCTTGAGCAATGCTCCACCACGAATCCCATCATATTTGTAGTTGACGAAGCTTAGGTTGCTCAAGATGATCGCTGATTCAACGAAGCCAGTTTACCACCTCAAGTTCGATGATGTCTGATGGCAGAATGCTGGATTTATAACGATTTTGAGTTTTTTAATTGGGTGATTCGATAGCATGAGTAGAGGCGGCTGCTGATGAAATGGTTATTGGGTTAACGGGTTGAATGCCATGAGATGTTGGTTCGGGAACGAGTTAGTGAGTTTAGGTGACTTAGTTTTTGGCCGACCTGGCTCTTAAGTCGTGGCCGAGATAATACATGGAGAAATTCCTGCCTTTCGAATCGGAGCTTGCTTTCTTATCTCCCCCTTGCGACCTAGAGGAATGAGTTGTCGAACTAAACTATCCAGGCTTCGACCCGCTACCGACTTAGTGCTATCCTGCAAGAGACTTTTAAACCGTAGCCGAGTTGACCCTTAAGCTTTGGGCGTGTTGACATTTTAAGAGCATAGACCCACTTTGAGTATTTGACTCGAACTGCCAAACTAAGTTGCCTAAATTTTGAACTGCTCCAACTTTAAATTTGTTTGAATCTCATTGTATTATTTCACCGATTGTATTAACTTATAAGCTGCCAACCTGCTGAAAATAATAAACAAAGAAAACCAAGGCGAAAATACTGCCATTGACTGCCCACATCAAATGGCAGATTAGTCGAGACAAGATAAGCAACTTATATACACTGTATAAAATGTTGTGAATCAATCGACTAAAGTGAAGTATTAATGCAAATCATCGGTAACTTAAACCGACCTGTTTGCATCAACATTACACTTGCATGTTAGAATAACGAACTCCGGATTTTATAACTGACAATTATTTTGCTAGTTTTTTATTCCAGTTGCATTTTCTTATTGTTTGATTGATTTTACACAACACTCCACACACTTTAGGAAACGTGCACCTTCTTGTTTGAATATCCAGTTATTTATGTAGAATGACTTCCCATCAAGAAGGAATGGCAGCTCAAGAGGAAGAAACTTTTCCGGTAGCTTTACCTATAGAGAACCCTCCAGAGAGAACTCCAACCATTCTAACCCCGAGAGCATTTACTCAGCTGCGCACTCAATTTGGTTTTACTGAGAGTGATGTCCTGCTCCCTGGGCCAAGTGATACTGCCGACAATCCTCCCCGTGGCTTTATTGCAATCAATCGTCAAATGTGTTTAAGCGGAGCGATCCCTCCTTTTAATGACTTTCTCCGAATTCTTCTCCTTCGGTTGTCAATCTCTCCGTCCCAACTTCATCCTAATGGTTATGCCATCTTGATGGGGTTGTGCGTTTTGTTCAGAAGAACTTTTGATCGCTTACCAAGTTTCGAAGAAATCCGTTATTTATGCTCGTTTGCAAAGAGTAGAGATCATCCTTCCCTTATAATTGTGAGGAGTGCTAGAAACCGCAAACTTATTTCCGACCTTACCGAAAGCGTTCATGGATTTCTGAACCAATTTTTCTTTGCTCGCTGCCCCCCAGGGTTTTATGCCGATTGGAGAGTAGGAAGTAAGATTACTTGTCTCCATTTTTAAACTTTCGCGAGATCCGAATTACCAATTGCTAATTTCATTCTTTTCTCTTTTCAGCACTTCCTCTTCCCTCTAGAGATCCGGTCCACAAGCAGACTTTCGATAGATTGAGTGTCGTGGCTGTAGCAGAGAGAAGCATCAAGTTTTTGTTGGGGGATGAATTATTGCACCAATACGGGCTTTTTCATACTTCTCGTTTTACACATCCTCATGAAATCCCAGACTCCCCAGCTAGAGCATTGGATGCCCCAGCTTCTACAGATACATCCAAACCAAAAGGACCTGCTCCCGAGGCTTTGCTAGTGAAATGTTCCACTTCTGTTGATGTTGCGGGGCCATCTGACGAACTTTCCCCGGTTATTGAGGAAGAGGAGCCTCAGGGATCTCCCCGACGTTCACAGAAATCCGGCGAAGAAGCCAAGAAAACTAGCCTTGCCAAGCAGAGCAGGGATGATACTTTCGAAGGGTTGAGCGACCTCTTTGCCACCTCGCAGGAAATCTTTAAAGATGACCATATCACTACTGGGGTTTCTTCTTCAGTAGTTGAAGCAACTTCTGTCCTGCAGCAGACTCCGTCAACTCAGGAGTTGACCCTGACTATTACACCCACAACCACTCCTCAATTAAAGAGTGGTTCGTAGTTTGATGCGCGTAGTTTGCACGCCACACACACTTAGAATTTCTTTTCGGCACTTTTATGTTTCTCACTTTTTGTACTTTGAAGACCTCTAAAACTTATCTTTTTTTTATTTCAGATTCTCCGATGGGGCGCAGCAGCTCATACTACGATGATTTCCAGCGCTACGGGAGGCGTAGCCAATATGATTATAGGCGTTACCTCCCCTCTTACAGAGAATCTGATGAAGAAAGAGCCGCCCGAAAGGCTCAAGAGAAGAGGGCTCAAGAGGAGCGCTACGAAAGAAGAGAGAGGGAAGAGCGCCACGATTCTTCACAGAGAGGTGACGATTCCCATAAAAGGAAAACCCATGACGACAAAGGAAAAGGTCATGTGGTTGAAGATTCGAGCAAGCGAGCCCGACATGGTGAGAAGCACACCACTACAACTCCTGAAAAGGTTACCGCCCCTGCCTCGCTTGATATTCCTTCCGGCTCTCCCGCTCTCGGGAAGTCAGACATCCAAACTATAATTAGCAGACCCAAATTCCAAGTTGGACCGGGTCCTGCCACTTTGCAAAGTCAATTTCCTCAGTGGTGTCTGAAGGGAGTAAGGTTTGACCTTGACTTGGTCCCCATTGACAAGTCTGCCATGTTACGAAACCTTGACGCCGTTAAGCTTGATATTGAGAGGATGTCGAACTGGCAGAAACTTGTTGACGAGCTTTAGAGGGTTAATCGTGCAAACATAGAGGCCATGCTCACCATGGAAAATGATAAAGCCGAATGGCAAAAGGTGCTCGAGCAACATGACACCGAGATGAGAAGCATTGCTTCTTACAATGAGGAGCTTGAAGCAAAAGTTGAAGAACTGAAACAAGAGCTTGCTGCTTCCTCTACTTCTTATTCTCAAAAAGAAGAAGTGCTCCTCAAACAAGTGAGAGATGCCCATGCTGGCCAAAGAGATGCCGAAGATAGGCTCGAAGTGCAGAAAAGAATTAGCGAGGGCTATGTCGCTGACATTGAAGAGCTTCGGAAGAAGAATAACTCCCAAGAGGCGGAGATCCAAATGCTTAAGCTTCAACTTTCTAAAGTTGAAATGGAGCGTGATGAGGCCGTTGCCGGCAAAATTGCAGCTGAAGAATCTCACGAGGCAACGAGGGCCAACATCAGCTCAACATTATTTGATTTCTATCTGCATAGCATCTTGGGGCGCGGTAGCCTTGCCTTTCTAGGCCCTAAGTATGAAATTACACTAGCTGAAGTTTGGGAGGCAGCACTCGATATGCTCGGTGGTAAAGGCGCTGGCTACGCTGAGTCAGCTCTTGAAGAGCATTATCTTGATGATGATGCTCGCGCCGCTCTTGCCAAGGGGAGAGAACAGCTTGCAAGATTAAGGGCCGAAACAGCGGCAGGGGAATATTCAGGAAAAATCACCTCAACTATTCCAATTCAACCTTCTCCTTCAGCCGAAATTGACATTATCGGTTCTAGTTCTCATTCCCCATCTCCTACTAAAGTCACCACTGATATTGCAAGCATACAAGGTGGAGATGAGGGCGGCGAGAGTGCCAAGGCACAGGCTTACGAAGTTGACGTCAGGGAACCGACTTCTGCAGGTAACCGTACTGACAATCTTGCCCAAGTAGACTGCTCATCTGTTTCTTATGAACTTGATGGGCTTTTTGACTACTTCTTGAATCTCAGCGAACCTTTATCTCCGCTTTTTGCTGACTTAAACTTTTTTCCTTCTACAGAGAAAACGTCGGGCATTGTTCAGGCTTCTCCTCCTCCAATTATTCCTTCTCCGCCTCCTAAGGTCACTCCTCCTTCTGCCTCGCAACCCGGGTCACAGGAAGAGCAAATAGAAGCCCTTCACGGCTTAGATGATCCCGTTGCTTCTCAAGATCCGAAAGGAGAAGAAACTGAAGGAAGCGAGAGGACGCCAGAACTCACTGGCTCCGATGCTGAACCGTTATCCAAACTTCTTTCTCCAGGGAGTGGGCCTTCCTCCAAGAAGAGAGGGAAGCAGGGAGTTTCCAAGAAGAAGAATAAGAAGGAATCTTTAACTGGCGGAGAAGAGACGGAAGAAAGTCCGATCGAGCCCCTTTCTCCTTCATCCCCTACCCTTACAAGTCGACCTAAAAAGTTGGTCATTCGGCCAGGTGCAGGCTCAAAAGGTGGGCGGAAGAAGAAATGATGGCTCTGGTTCTGTGGCTTTCATATCGCTTTTTTGCCTTTTTTTCATGCAATGACCGGAAATTGTGCGGGTACCGGCCCCCCGCTTTTCTTTTGTTGGAACCTGTACCTGTATATAAAACAGTGTTGAATAAAATGATTCTTTTTCTTTGTATAAACTTCTGTCTATATCTGAGAATGCATTTACTATTCATTTTTGTACAAGTTTCTTTGTACGATATTGCAGTGAGCTTGTGGTATATATTGTTCGAACGTAATTTTACTGATGTAGTTACGCCATGCTGCCCCTATACCATAAGCCCATTGTAATATTTTATTTTATGCGGAACTTGTGCTTTTATTTTTTAGAGAATAATTATTCCACATTTGGAGGAATATGATTTCATTAAAAAATAGAGCACAAATAAGTTTCTACGCTTCAACTTTCGAAGATATCACTCTTTATTTTGTGCATATACACATTTTATTGAATGAAATCTTCTATGTGGTAAAGCGGGTATTTGTAAAGTACTTCAACTTCTTTTTGAGGAAGAGAATTTTCTAGAACAAGTAATTCACTCTTCCTTTGAAAGTTAAAGTGTGCTCTTAATGAGGATTTTTTTTTTTTACTTGCCACAGTAAAGGGCTTCTTGATTTTTGTTTCTTTGAAAAGTTGCACCTCTGAGGAAGACTTTTTCACGTTTCAACACTTGGAAGTTTTACTTCAATCTTGGTGAAACGTGTGCCTCCGAAGAGGTCTTTTCTGCTTGATTGTGCCTCCGGGAGGAGGTCTTTTCATTTCTGCCTCTGGGAAGAGGTCTTTCTGTCTTATTGTGCCTCTGGGAAGAGGTCTTTCTGTTTCTGCCCCTTGGGAGAGGCTCTTTTTTTTAGCATTTCATCTCCGGTGAAGTGAAATTCCGAAGAGCGGTTGTTACACTTCAACTCCTGGCGAAATGGGCCTCCGAAGAGGGCTTTTATTTTGTTTTACATTTCAACTCTGGTGAAGTGAAATTCCGAAGAGCGGTTGTAACACTTCAACTCCTGGTGAAATGGGCCTCCGAAGAGGGCTTTTATTTTGTTTTACATTTCAACTCTGGTGAAGTGAAATTCCGAAGAGCGGTTGTAACACTTCAACTCCTGGTGAAATGGGCCTCCGAAGAGGGCTTTTATTTTGTTTTACATTTCAACTCTGGTGAAGTGAAATTCCGAAGAGCGGTTGTAACACTTCAACTCCTGGCGAAATGGGCCTCCGAAGAGGGCTTTTATTTTGTTTTACATTTCAACTCTGGTGAAGTGAAATTCCGAAGAGCGGTTGTAACACTTCAACTCCTGGTGAAATGGGCCTCTGAAGAGGGCTTTTATTTTGTTTTACATTTCAACTCTGGTGAAGTGAAATTCCGAAGAGCGGTTGTAACAATTCAACTCCTGGTGAAATGGGCCTCCGAAGAGGGCTTTTATTTTGTTTTACATTTCAACTCCGGTGAAGTGAAACTCCGAAGAGCGGTTGTTACACTTCAACTCCTGGTGAAATGGGCCTCCGAAGATTGCCTGGAAGTTACTCTCTCATGGTTAGAGGGTCATGACTCCTCCAATCTTTTTTGGTTGAGTAGAGAACTTTCTTTTTTGCGGCATATGCTTTGTTAGAGGTCTTTATCCTCCGAAGAGTTGTGCCTCCGAAGAGGACTTGTGCCTCCGAAGAGGGCTTTAGTTGTTCCTTGTCCACTTGCTTATGCCTTTTCAATGATCCTCTATTTATTTTTTTCAAGCTCGCACTCCCTTCTCTTACAGGTAATTTGTTTAATCCAAAGAAGTGTACTTCATTGCTAGGCCAGTTCACGAGAACGGACATAAGCTTCTTAATCGGATGTTTGTTTGTCCAAACTTCTCAATTTATTAGCTAAAGCCCGTTTTCGGCGAAATCATTGACCGTTCAATTGAAGCACTTCTTATCTAGGATTTAAGCTCGGGAATTTTGTGACTTGGAATTTGTTTGTTGAATGATAACGAGAATCACTTGGTCTTTTAATGTGCAAGTTTTGTTTTCGTTGCCTGCAAAAATTTAAATCGACATTTCAGTAATACATTTAATGTACTTTTCATATCGAAACTAAAGCAAGCATGTAATAATAATAAGGAACACAAGATTTATAGTGGTTCGGCCAAGAATTTGGGCCTACATCCACTTTATAGTCTTTCATTATTCACTTGCATCGGTCTTACAATCGCTTTCAATTAAAGGAATCATACATTCATAATTCTTTTTACAATATTTCAACAAAGCTATCAAGTAAAGTATGGACGCAAGTGATTGCTGTTCCAAGCTCTTGGAATTTGATCTCCTTCGACAGTAGTGAGTTTGAATGTGCCGTCAAGAAGCTTCTGACCTATGACATATGGTCCTTCCCAATTTGGCCCAAACACACCTGTCGCTGTCATAATTCTTTTTAGGACTAGATCTCCAATCTCAAAGCTGCGTTGGTGAACTTTGGAATTGAAATGTCTGGCTATCCTTTGCTGATGAGATGCGATTCTGAGCTCAGCCTCTTCTCTTTTTTCATCAAGGAGATCTAGTGCCTCAAGCTGTAGTTTTTCATTCTCCACTTGATTGAAATGGATTCTTCTATGTGAAGGGACCTCTGTTTCTACCGGAATCATTGCCTCTGATCCGTATGCCAATGAAAATGGAGTATGCCCAGTCGAAGTTTTGTGGGTAGTTCTGTATGCCCATAGTGCTAGCGGTAGCTTATCAACCCAACCGCCTTTTGCTCTTTCAAGTTGCTTCTTGATGGTTGACTTGATAATTTCATTTACTGCTTCCACCTGCCCGTTTGCCTGCGGATGAGCTACTGCTGAGAAGCTTTTTCGGATTTTGAATCGTTTGCAAAAAACTTGGAATTCTTCACTTTCGAACTGAGTACCATTGTCTGTAATTATTTTTTGAGGCACACCATATCTGCAAATGATACTTTTAGTCACAAAACTTATCATCTTTTTTGAGGTGATAGTAGCCGGTGGTTCAGCTTCTGCCCACTTAGTAAAATAATCTACAGCAACAATGGCATATTTAATTCCAGATTTGGCAGTTGGTAACGGTCCTACAAGGTCTATCCCCCATATCGCAAACGGCCATGGACTGACCATCTGTGTGAGTTCAGTGGAAGGAGCTCTAGGAATTTTGGCGAATCTTTGGCATCTGTCACATTTTCGGGAATAGTCTGTTGCATCTCGATTAATTTCTGGCCAAAAATATCTGTATCGGAAAATCTTTTTCGCTAACGTTTGACCACCTAAATGATCACCACATTCTCCCCCATGCACCTCAGCTAGGATTGTTTTGGACTCTTCCCTGGATACAAATCGAAGTAACGGCATTGAGAATCCCCGTCTGTATAACTGGCCATCCTGGACTATATAGCGAGAGGCTTTCCTCAGTAGCTTCTTTCATTCTTTTGAATTTTCCGGTAAAGAGCCATTGAGAAGATATTCTGTTATTGGAGTCATCCATGATTCTTGCTCTTGAGACACGCTCATGATCCAATCAATATCCATCTCATCAATGCTCGGAGCCGACAGGACCTCCACTGGAGTCAACCCCAGAAATTGAGCTTCGCCTGTGCTAGAGTACTTTGCGAGAGAATCTGCTTTCGTGTTTTCTTCTCGAGGAATATGACTTATCATGTAATGATCGAAATCACCCAGGAGTTCCCAAGCCTTTGACAAGTAGGCGGGCAGATTTCCCCCTTTCGCTTGGAATTCCTTCTTGACTTGGCATACAATAAGCTGAGAATCACTGAAGATCTGTAATGCTCGGATGTTTAGTTCTTTACCAATCCTTAGGCCAGCGATAAGGGCTTCGTATTCTGCTTCATTGTTTGTTGAAGGAAATTCCAATCTTAGTGCATAGCATAATGATCGACCTTCAGGGGTCTCAAGTACAACTCCGGCTCCAGAACAATAGTCGTTTCTCGCGCCATCGACATATAACTTCCATTGGATTGGGGAATCGTCGATCGTTTCGTCCTCACTGTTACCCTTATCTGTGAATTCTGCGATGAAATCCGCTAAAGCTTGTCCGTTGATTGCTTTTCGGGGATGATAAGTGATGTCATATTGACTGAGTTCAATATTCCACTTTAGAAGGCGACCCGAAGTCTCAGGGCGAAACAGGACTTGCTTTAAAGGTTGATCAGTGAGGACTCTGATAGGATGAGCTTGGAAATATTGCCTCAACTTCCTGGATGCAATCAGTAGGCAATAGGCGAGTTTTTCCAACTTAGAGTAATTCATCTCTGCCCCAGTGAGTCTTTTGCTGATATAGTAAACTGGATGTTGAATCCTCTTGTCTTCTCGTATCAGCGCTACACTTAAAGCATGAGATGATACTGCCAAGTATATAAGAAGATCCTCGCCATCACCAAGCCTAGAAAGTATTGGAGGCGTTTCCATATGGCGGATCAATTCATCAAAGGCTTTTTGGCATTCGGGAGTCCAATCGAAGTTTTTCTTTCCTTTCTTTAGGGCGTCAAAGAATGGGATGCATTTATCTGTGGCTTTGGAAATGAACCGACTCAAGGCGGCGACTTTTCCATTGAGACTTTGCAATTCCCTCTTCGTTCTAGGAGCTTTGACTTCCTTTAAGGCGGTAATTTGAGCTGGACTAGCCTCAATGCCCCTAGCGCTCACGATGAAACCTAAAAACTTTCCGGATTCCACTCCAAATGAACATTTTAAAGGGTTGAGCTTCATTCCGTATTTTCGAAGGACTGTGAACATGTCTGCTAAGTGTTCTATGTGATCCACTGCTTTCTTAGACTTTACTAACATGTCATCGACGTAGACTTCCATAGTCTTGCCCAATTGCGGTTTGAACATAGCATTAACAAGTCTTTGGTATGTTGCCCCTGCATTCTTCAGCCCGAAGGGCATAACTCTGTAGCAGTAAAGACCAACGTCGGTGATAAAGCTCGTGTCCTCCTGATCTGGCTCATGCATCATGATCTGGTTATATCCAGAGTAGGCATCCATAAAAGATAACAATTCGTGTCCCACTGTTCCGTCTACCAGTTGATCGATCCTGGGTAATGGGAAGCAGTCTTTGGGGCAGGCCTTGTTTAGATCTGAAAAATCGATGCACGCTCTCCATTTTCCGTTGGCTTTCTTAACCAGCACTGGATTTGAAACCCAATTCGGATAGGTAGATTCTTTGATAAAGTTTTTCTCCATGAGCCGATCAACCTCTTCTTTTAACGCTGCTGACCTTTCTGGACCTTGAGTTCTCCTTTTCTGCTTCACAGGTGTAAATTTTGGATCAATATTCAGAGCGTGTACTGCAACTTCTGGGGATATTCCGCACATATCGGCATGAGTCCAAGCAAAAACATCCAAATTTGCCTTTAAAAAAGATATTAGGATATTCTGAATTGACACATTAAGTTGTGAACCCACATTCAACACCTTGTTTGGGTCCTTTGGGTCAACAGGTACTGGTATTGTCGTTTCCACTGGTACCACTCTATTCTCCCCTGCACTGGCTTTCCTAGGATCCATCTCTTTCCGTGCTCCGCTGTGCTCGCCAGTGCAGGGTCCGCCCAGTTATTGCTACAAGGCTGGTTCTTTGATGCGGGCTGGGGTTGCCGCATCCTTTCCCATCTCTCTTTTCCTTGTTTCTCGTAGCTCTGTCAGATAACACTCCCGCCCAGCATTTTGATCCCCTTTTATAACTCCCACTCCATTATCTGTGGGAAATTTAATGGTGAGGCACCATGGGGCCAGAACAGCTTTGAATGCTGCAAGAGTTGGACGGCCAAGGAAAGCATTATAAGAAGAAAACTCGTCAACAATCACAAAAGTTTGCTTGCGGACCACTTTTCTTTCTCCCTCTCCAAGTTCTACAAGCAAATCAACGGTTCCTATCGGCTGTTTTGGCTCTCCAGTGAAGCCAGCGATTTTCTGCGATGATGCTTGCACATCAGCCATAGGGATCTTCATTTGGTCGAATGTTTTCTTGAAGAGGATATTGCAGGATGCGCCACAATCAATGAGAACTCATCTGACAATAGCTGGCCCGATACCAGCTGAGATGACTAAGTGATCCAAGGTAGGAGCTTCAATACCTGTGGAATCCCTGGCTCTGAACACAATATCATCATTGAAAGTTTTTTGTTGCTTCAGGGGCATAGCACCTTCCAAAACAAATACATCTTCCTCGGTCGGTACATACTTCAAAGCTCGGGTATACCTTTCCATCTAACCCCAGCTCCTGCCTGCTGGGTGAGGTCCTCCCGTAATGACATTGATAACAGGCCTTCCGGATTCATGCCCTGCAGTCTTCTCACTTGTCCTGGGTTGATGAGCAGGAGCTCGTTGCCCCTGACTAGTCGAAGCGGGATTGTTGCTATTCTTTTCCACAAATTGTTGCAGCTTGTTTTCCCTTATCAATTCTTCAATCAAATTTTTCAATTGGCGGCATTCATCGGTATCATGACCGGGTTGATTATGGAAGCGGCAAAACTTTCCGCTTTGTACAGCTTTTTTCCCGGTTCTCAGAACGGGAGGTTTAGGATAATCAACAGAATCTTTAGTGGCAAGGTAAATACGCTCCGGCGTATCCGATAAAGGAGTATATTCCGATGGCTTGAAGGAACGAGGCTTCTTCAGATTTTTCTGTTTCTTCCCGTCGTTATTTTCCCTTTTCTGTCCTACCGATTCACTCTTGCGTGGAACAACAATGTTATTTTCATCTTTTTCCAATGCTGCCTTTACCGGTACAGGACGGCTTTCCAGGCGTATGAACTCATCTGCTTTCTTGTAGAATTTTTCAAGGGAATTTGGTTCCTTCATGTTAAGCCATTTTCCAAATTCGCTCGACTTGTCGATGGCCCTCATCAGATAGGTCAGGATCATCCATGGTTCTGCATTGTCTACCCCGGCCAGCGCTATATTAAAGCGATTCAAGAAAGATCTGATAGTTTCACCTGGATTCTGCTCTAAACTTGACAACGACATAATATCTTTGGCTTTTGAAGCATATAGTCTAAACTGCTCCTTGAATTTCCGGGTTAAGTTAGAAAACTGATCTATAGACCGGATTGGCAAGTTGGTAAACCAAAGCAGAGCTACACCTTCCAGATATACAGGAAAATATCGGCACTTTATTTCATCAGAAGCTCTGGCACCTGTCATGTGCCAATCATACTTATACAAGAATTCGTTCGGATCTCTTGTTCCTTTGTAAGCTAGGATAGTTGGAGGGACGAACTTCCTTGGGAACTCAGCCTTTAAGATTCTTTCGGTAAACGGGGTTTTACTTGGAGCGAAACCCCATTCCTTCTCATCTTCATTCCTTTGCATGCTTTCCTTCATGATTTGTCGAACCATTTCAGAAAGATATCCCTCATCATTTTGAGCTTTAGATCCACCAATTTCAGGAAATGTCCGCTCAAAGGGGCTGGCAGCCCTCTTAGGAATGTTTCTTTCTTCATCCTCATGAATGTTGCCAGCAAAGTTCCTTTCATTGCCCGTTGGTTGACGGTTTACCCCAAGCAAGTCATTCAACTTATTCAAAATTAGGGCATTTTGGGCGTTCTGAGCTTCCAATTGTGCACTTTGGGCATTTATCTGCTGGTTCAGCCCTAAGATTACAGCATCCAACTCCGCTTTTGTAACCCCAACATGTGGAGTGGCTTGATTAGGTACTGGGGAAGCGGAGGTTCCCTCTTGAACATTTCCAGATCTAACAGATCTACTCTTTCTCCCCGGAGCCATGATTTCATATAAACTTCTAGTCTTCAGAGAGGTTACTTCAACAAACTTCCGTGGAGCAATGATGACGATTTGCCTGAGTTCAGTTCTCAGTGAAAGCACCAAAAATGTTAACGCTAAAATTTGAACGCTAACACCCCGGTGTATAAAGTGTAGTTGTGAAAGCACCACCCGATGATTCGGGAACAGAGTATAAGCAGAAAGCTAAGAAAAAGCAGTGAATAACAATGATTTTATAGTGGTTCGGCTCAAGGCAAGCCTACGTCCACTTTAATTCTCTTTATTGCTAAACCGATTACAACTTTACAACAATCTTCAATTACAATTACGACGAGACAAACAACTAGAACTTTGGTAGAGAAGAATTCTTCGAATCCATGTAGATTGCGTTAGATTTTCCCTTGAAGTTAGTTGAGATGCCTTTCGAACTTGAAGTGTCGGGTGAGTTGAGAATTCGGCTGAGTATTGGCGCTTGAAATGATTGGCCAAAAGTCCCTTGAATGTTGGATATGGTCATGTATTTATAGGCAAATTTTTCCCTTAGGCCGCAAGTCGTGACCGACTTAAGTTGGGTCGTGGACGACTTAACTAGTTGCAACCGGTTTAAAGCGAGCCCGGGCTTCACAGAGGCAGTTTCGTTCAAGTCCCAAGTCGCCTCCGAGCTAACTCCTCCCCTTCCTAGTAACATGGCATCGGGTTCTTCATTCAGTGGCTTTTAGGTCGCGGCCGAGTTAGTCTGGTAAGTCGTAAGTCGCGACCCAACTGATGAGTCCAAGGTCGTGTACGAGCTAAGAGATCACTGTGCCCTGCAGCGGCATTGACTTCCTTTGCTCAATGTCTGGCCTAACATTGGTCATAGGTCGGCTGCATTTTAGGTCGGTAACCTTGTAAAGGCGGTTAAGTCGGCGACCTTGTTAAAGTGGTAGATCGGCACCTCTCTTAGGTCTTAGGTCGGTATTCCTCTTAAGCCTTATGCAGTTAGGTCGGTCTTCCATGCTAAGATACTAGGTCGGCATCCCTCTGTGCCTTAGGTTGGCAGAACGCTGGGTCGCTAACTGTTTGATATGCTAGATCGGTGGGTCTTTTAGGTCGGTTATTCTTGGATTGGTAACACTTGACCGAGGTGGAGTTAACAGTTACAGACTCCCCTCCTTAAAGAAATTGCGTCCTCGCAATACTTAAGAGGAAAATAAGAAGTAACAACCATGGAAGCATATCAACGCAAAAGAAAATTTGAAATAGGAAGTTCACCATAAAGTGCACGAAAGAGTTAGTAAGAAGTCTGGTGAAACTTCAATTTCCACAATATTACCAGGATCAAGAATGAAAATCGGAATCCCTAATGCATTCCGTAGATAAAAGACGTGGGGAACGTCAAGAATAGCAGAAAATTGAGCCGGTGCAACGGCGTAGTACAAAAACGGTACGCCCGAGGAACTAGAAACTCAAATAATTTGGGACATCAGCGTAGTACAAAAACGGTACGCCCAATGAACCAAAGAAAAGACACTGATGTAGTACAACGGTACATCCAATGAATCAAATAGCGAAGACATTGATGTAGTGCAACGGTACATCCAATGAATCAAATGGAAAGACATTGATGTAGTACAACGGTACATCCAATGAATCCAAAAATCAAAGTCATTGATGTAGTACAAACGGTACATCCAATGAACCAAAAGGAAAGACATTGATGTAGTACAAACGGTACATCCAATGAATCTAATAGCAAAGACATTGATGTAGTACAACGGTACATCCAATGTATCAAATAGCAAAGACATCGATGCAGTACAAACGGTACATCCGATGAATCAAAAGCAAAGACATCGATGTAGTACAAACGGTACATCCGATGAAACAAACGCAAAGACATCGATGTAGTACAAATGGTACATCTGATGAATCAAAAGCAAAGACATCGATGTAGTACAAACGGCATATCCGATGAATCAAAAGCAAAGACATCGATGTAGTACAAACGGTACATCCGATGAATCAAAAGCAAAGACATCGATGTAGTACAAACGGTACATCCGATGAATCAAAGACACTGATGTAGTACAAACGGTACATCCAATGTATCCAAAGCAAAGACATCGATGTAGTACAAACGGTACATCCGATGAATCAAAAGCAAAGACATCGATGTAGTACAAACGGTACATCCGATGAATCAAAAGCAAAGACATCGATGTAGTACAAACGGTACATCCGATGAATCAAAAGCAAAGACATCGATGTAGTACAAACGGTACATCCGATGAATCAAAGACACTGATGTAGTAAAAACGGTACATCCAATGTATCCAAAGCAAAGACATCGATGTAGTACAAACGGTACATCCGATGAATCAAAAGCAAATAATTCGAAACACCGACGCAGTACAAAAACGGTACGTCCAATGAACCGAAGCCCGAATGATTTCGGAACACCGACGTAGTACAAAATGGTACGTCCAATGAACCGAACACAATAAAAGAACATCGGACGCAAGTTCATAAAAGAAATGAGATGAAACTCAATAAAACGAAGTACATCAAAACGCCCGATGAACTTGATAAAAAGATAATTTGATTCGGTCATCAACAAAGAAACAACCCCTTGTTGCTTACGACTAAACGCATTGGCAACACGATTTCCCCTTCGGGAATAAAAAGAATATCAAGATCATAGGAAGCTAGGAACTCAAGTCGACATGCAGTTCCTTAAGAGAACATAAATATTCCAAAGATTTATGATTGAGGTAGAGAACAAATTTCTCATCCAAATATGATGATGCCAAATTCCAAAAGCAAAAACAATAGCCGAGAGCACTAGATCATAAGTGGCATATCATCTCGACAAACTATAATGATTCGGAAGCACAAGTGATAGCACGTTCTCTATGGCAAGAGAATGGCATCCAAACCAATACGACTAGTATCGGTACAAATGGCAAAGTCTTGGTTCCCCTTCAGGAATCACAAGAAAGAATAAGAGTATCGAAAAGAAAGAACTTCTTTTTAAAATAATTCTCTTCCCCGAAAAGTTAAAACTTTCAAAATTACATTTTTACTTTTATGTAATAATCTTTCTACAAAAATTTACATTTTTGCAAGTCAATATATCGTGTCTGATTGTCACATCAAAGCGTTTAGGAAATTCCTATCGATAACGTTGATCAAGCGCATCGACCAAAATTCTTAAAGCACTCAACGGGCAATACAATCACAAAATCATCTTTTATAGGATAAATAAATCTCTTAAAAAGTTTTAAGAATTTTCTTTGTTCGTTTCAAGAACAAAAATCCAGTTATACTTCTAAATAAATCTTATGAAAAAGATTTTGCAAAATTTTAGACTGTTATTTTCATCCAAAAATCAATAAATAAAAGAATGGCCTCATCGAAATATTCATAGGATATTCGATTTATAAAATGGATGAAATAAGCTGGAAAACTGAATGACATAATAAGTCATTCATTAGAATCATAACGAGTGCAGAGTGCGTAAGTGGAATGCTAACTTCCGCAACTCGTCGCCAAATGAAAATCGGTGGCAAGGTCGAACTAAAGACCTTAACACCACACAAAAGATTTCTTAGGTGATAATTCTAAGACAAACTCAAAAATAACGGAAAAGTTTCACAAATTATTTAGATAAGAGAAATAACACTTTCCTTATAAGTGGGCTTAAGGAATAAAATGATTCCACCAGAAATGTGAAATCGGAATCACAAAGAAAAATTAGAAATCTGCTTAACAGATAGAAAATGTCGAAGATGAATAGTTCACACGGAAAATAGGATATGGGCTTCACAACGATTAAGCCAATACTTACAAAAATCAATTCCGAAGCCTAAGTAAAAATATCGGCTCGGAAAGAAAAGTCTCATAAAATAATTTCGACATCAATAAAGACAAATTGAGTGTTGCGGATCTACCATCCGGATTCACAATCCTCAAAGAAGTCATCAAGCCCAAAATATTCAAAGAAAAAGAATCGACAAGTTCTTTTGATATAAAATAGTGAGATGAAACCCATATCAAAAAGAACTCAAACCAGAAGATCACAAAATAAATGTAGTCAAGGATTAAATATACCTTGACCACGAGAAGAGTTGCCAGGGGCCTGCAGCTTTCCTTTCTTATTAGAATCGGGGCCTTTGAATTTGATAGGCCTCTTCAAGTTATTGTCGAAGTTCCGTTGGGCACGCACAACTTCAACATCACCTTCATTATCGGCCTCTTCAAGACGAAGAGCGATATCAATAAGCTGATCAAATGAAACCTCAAGTTTCAGGAGTAATGGCTTCTTAAGATTCTTATTCAAGCCATAGACAAATCTCTGATTTTTCTTCAATGGGGTATTAATGTACTCAACCCCGTATTTGGACAGAGATTCGAAGGATGCGACATAGTCTGTCACAGAAGATTCACCTTAAACAAGGTCTATGAAACGCCGGGCTAAAGTTACTTTTTCAGCCTCCGGCACAAATTTCAATTCGAATCTTCCCCGGAATTGCTCCCAAGTAAGATCCGCCTCAACTTTCAGAAATTAAAAGCTCATACCAATCTAATGCTCTTTCTTGGAGCATGCTAGAAGCCACTTGGACTCGATGTAGATCAATAAGGTTCATCCGAGAAAAGATGCGATCGCATGATTTGAGCCAAGCTTGAATTTCAATAACACTCTCGGATCCCTTGAATGGCCTTCCACCCAAATCGGTGTAGTCTCTGCACAAGCATGCAAAATCGGATCTAGGATGAGTAGGCTCTGGATCGGGACCGGCATCTTGAGCATTCTTTACTAGATCAAGAAGCTGCTGGGCAGACATAAAAACTCCATCTTGGGGAGTAGCACTAGATTGACCGGCGCTGGGACGGCCAGGTCTAACCATTTCTCTTCTTTAAGAAAGAAAGAAAGAAGAGAAAAGAGTTATTCTCAAAATAAATTTCAAGCAATCTTGATAGATAAAACAAGGAATCATAAAGAAAATAGGATGAATCGGTAGGAAGACCCGAATAAAATCCTAAAGCACAACTCCTAAGAAAGACTTAGGACATGATCCTCGCTAAATTATTCTATATTGTTCCGAAGTTTGGCTCTGATACCAAGCTGTGACACCCCACCTCTATGCCCACGCTAGCCAAGAACATTACGGTGAATGCTTTCAACTAGCACGGAGAATAAGGCTGTTGAGGAGCGACCATCCGTGTAATTGCTTTGTGCGAGCATCGATATGTCAGATAGTATAACATGCAAATCTTTTTCAAGTGGAAATCTGACATGCCGACACAAACTCAAAGCTACTACACAGTGGCTATAATATCTTCGGAAACAAATATAGAAACAAACATAACATAAATCAGTCATAGATAATTCATATCACAAAGGCGGAATAAGATATGAATATTACACATAAAAGTTTACATCATAGTAGTGGTCTAAAAAGATCCACAATATCACAAAAGAATAGTTACACGAACTACACAAAAGAATAAGTATACATTAAGGAGTCTATATCTCAAATGTATACAACAAAATAACTACTAATCTAAGTAGTTAACCCAAAAGTCAGAGAAGCAAATCCCGGAAGGAAGTCAAGCAGAAGCACCTGTAACATCTCGGTCTGACCCGAGTATTATTTCATAAGAAAATAATAAACGGATCAGTCTAGCTATAAATATCAGATGACATGATATAACATACAAGATATGGCATAAACATAATATCCATAATGGCATACTACTATAAGCATGTAAATGATAATCAACAAAAGATTAATCAATATCACAAGAATCTTCTTAAAGATCCCAAGAGGGCATCATACCCTAAACCTGTACTCATAACAAGTCAATGATATAAATTCCAGAAATCAACACATGAAATCCAGAAATCACAAAAAGGTATGTGTGAGTGGAATCACACAAGTGGTGTCTAGGCTAACCGAAAAGGTATGTGCGAATGGAATCGCACAAGTGGTGTCTAGCCTAACCAAAAAGCAAAAAGGTATGTGTGAACGGAATCACACAAGTGGTGTCTAGGCTAACCGAAAAGGTATGTGCGAATGGAATCGCACAAGTGGTGTCTAGCCTAACTAAAAAGCAAAAAGGTATGTGTGAACGGAATCACACAAGTGGTGTCTAGGCTAACCGAAAAGGTATGTGCGAATGGAATCGCACAAGTGGTGTCTAGCCTAACCAAAAAGCAAAAAGGTATGTGTGAACGGAATCACACAAGTGGTGTCTAGGCTAACCGAAAAGGTATGTGCGAATGGAATCGCACAAGTGGTGTCTAGCCTAACCTCGCAAACAAAGAGACATCGCACATTGCTAGTCTAAACCACAAAGATGATCGTCATGATCAACGAGAAGTGCCAATTACACTAAGCTAGTAAATATAAAAGTTTAGCTTCATGTCCCATAACCACTTGCTTAACTTAAACATTTACGAACAAACTGTAAATCTCCACTAGAAAAATATCACAAGAGGTTCAATCGAACAAGTCCAAGAATTAACCGACGAAGTAAACGCAAGCGTTTCATACCACTCGTTTTACTAAGCCGTTTAATTAGATTTCTCATACGAGTGAGGTAAAGGTTTGTATATACTAATAGATTGGAAAACGGTTTTATAAACGAATTTGGTATTAAAATAGTATTGAAATCGTTTGAGGAAAGAGTTTTGATATTTACTACTAGTATAGAAAACCTTTATATTTTTAAAGTGACAAATCACAAAGAAGATTGTAAGGACAATCAATCACTAGAATTCACATTCGAAGACGTGAATAAAATCCAAAGAAACCGATAAAGAATCCATCAAAATGGATATTCAAAAATCCCTAAAAAAGAGTCATCAAAGTCATAATAAATGATAACAACAAATAGGATCATCACGAATCGATTTAAATTGGAATTCTCAAGCAAATAGGCAAATAGGCAAAATAGTGCTGATTCAGAAGTCTGAAATCAAGGATTCAGACGTCTGAATCTGAAAAATAAATATTTTCCAAAGACAGAATTCAGACGTCTGAATCCTTGAATCCAGACGTCTGAAATAGGCACTTTTTAGCCTATTTCCTTTCTAGTTCCAAATGAACCAATTCAGACATCTGAAACCATATATTCAGACGTCTGAATCTGGGAATAGAAATCTTCCCAGAACAATATTCAGACGTCTGAATATTACGTTTCAGACGTCTGAATGAAGGGTTCAGGGCATTTCCTGAACCTAGGCCAAAAATGGCCAAACGAATATCGAAAACGATCGAACGAGCAAATGGCGATGACTAAGGAATTACGTCGAACGACAACCTAGCCAAAACGGCTCTTCGATACGCCTCAAATATCAATGTCCAAATATCCATAATAGGATTTTCATAAATTAGACCAAAACACCAAAAATTGGAATATACACGAAATCAATCCAAACCAAAATCAATTGCACATGAATAAGTGTTAGGAATTCATACCTAACAATCGAAGATAATTCATAGACTAAGATGTGAGATAAAAATCTCACCTTTGAACCCAAACAATGAAGAAGATGCTATGATGCAAATGGAAATCAACCACACCTCAATCTCAACACTAGAAGCTTGAATCTAAGCTAAAAAAAGAAACATTTCCTAAATTAGGTTTAGGAATTTTCTGAAATCAAGGAGAGAAAGAGTTGAGAAGAAGGAGTTGCTTACCAATGGGTTCTCTTGAGTCTGGAGCTAGAAGATGGATTTGCTAATGGAAACTAGGGCTTAGGATTTCCTAATTCTTTTTCTCTTCCACCATTGTTGAAAGCTTAAAGAGTTAGGAATTAGAAATGAAGTAATGAAGAGTTGGAGGGGGTTGGGACTGAATACATAAGTGGGCTCAGCCCAAACCTAAACCCCAAGTGAAAAGTAGCAAAATTCAACTTTCTCCAAACATATCGAAGCTTATACTCAAAAAGGTCGCAAACGGCATTTTGAACTCAATGGGGTTGGTCTCGAGTCCTAATTCGACCGTATGCAAAAAGTAGCTTTTCGGACTAAAATCCGACTAACGATAAAATATTTAAATAAAATATTTAAATATAAAATCGATAAATATGCGGGTTGTTACAGACTCCCCTCCTTAAAGAAATTGCGTCCTCGCAATACTTAAGAGGAAAATAAGAAGTAACAACCATGGAAGCATATCAACGCAAAAGAAAATTTGAAATAGGAAGTTCACCATAAAGTGCACGAAAGAGTTAGTAAGAAGTCTGGTGAAACTTCAATTTCCACAATATTACCGGGATCAAGAATGAAAACCGGAATCCCTAAGGCATTCCCGTAGATAAAAGACGTGGGGAACGTCAAGAATAGCAGAAAATTGAGCCGGTGCAACGGCGTAGTACAAAAACGGTACGCCCGAGGAACTAGAAACTCAAATAGTTTAGGACATCAGCGTAGTACAAAAACGGTACGCTCAATGAACCAAAGCAAAGACATTAATGTAGTACAACGGTACATCCAATGAATCAAATAGCGAAGACATTGATGTAGTACAACGGTACATCCAATGAATCAAATAGCAAAGACATTGATGTAGTACAACGGTACATCCAATGAATCAAAAGGAAAGACATTGATGTAGTACAACGGTACATCCAATGAATCCAAAAAGCAAAGTCATTGATGTAGTACAAACGGTACATCCAATGAACCAAAAGGAAAGACATTGATGCAGTACAAACGGTACATCCAATGATTCTAATAGCAAAGACATTGATGTAGTACAACGGTACATCCAATGTATCAAATAGCAAAGACATTGATGTAGTACAACGGTACATCCAATGAATCAAAAGGAAAGACATCGATGTAGTACAAACGGTACATCCGATGAATCAAGAGCAAAGACATCGATGTAGTACAAACGGTACATCCGATGAATCAAAAGCAAAGACATCGATGTAGTACAAACGGTACATCCGATGAATCAAAAGCAAAGACATCGATGTAGTACAAACGGTACATCCGAATAATCAAAAGCAAAGACATCGATGTAGTACAAACGGTACATCCGATGAATCAAAGACACTTATGTAGTATAAACGGTACATCCAATGTATCCAAAGCAAAGACATCGATGTAGTACAAACGGTACATCCGATGAATCAAAAGCAAAGACATCGATGTAGTACAAACGGTACATCCGATGAATCAAAAGCAAAGACATCGATGTAGTACAAACGGTACATCCGATGAATCAAAGACACTGATGTAGTACAAACGGTACATCCAATGTATCCAAAGCAAAGACATCGATGTAGTACAAACGGTACATCCGATGAATCAAAAGCAAATAATTCGGAACACAGACGCAGTACAAAAATGGTACGTCCAGTGAACCGAAGCCCGAATGATTTCGGAACACCGACGTAGTACAAAAACGGTATGTCCAATGAACCGAACACAATAAAAGAGCATCGGACGCAAGTTCATAAAAGAAATGAGATGAAACTCAATAAAACGAAGTACATCAAAACGCCCGATGAACTTGATAAAAAGATAATTTCATTCGGTCATCAACAAAGAAACAACCCCTTGTTGCTTACGACTAAACGCATTGGCAACACGATTTCCCCTTTGGGAATAAAAAGAATATCAAGATCATAGGAAGCTAGGAACTCGAGTCGACATGCAGTTCCTTAAGAGAACATGAATATTCCAAAGATTTATGATCGAGGTAGAGAACAAATTTCTCATCCAAATATGATGATGCCAAATTCCAAAAGCAAAAACAATAGCCGAGAGGACTAGATCATAAGTGGCATATCGTCTCGATAAACTATAGTGATTCAGAAGCACAAGTGATAGCACGTTCTCTATGGCAAGAGAATGGCATCCAAACCAATACGACTAGTATCGGTACAAATGGCAAAGTCTTGGTTCCCCTTCAGGAATCACAAGAAAGAATAAGAGTATCGAAAAGAAAAAACTTCTTTTTAAAATAATTCTCTTCCCCGAAAAGTTAAAACTTTCAAAATTACATTTTTACTTTTATGTAATAATCTTTCTACAAAAATTTACATTTTTGCAAGTCAATATATCGTGTCTGATTGTCACATCAAAGCGTTTAGGAAATTCCTATCGATAACGTTGATCAAGCGCATCGACCAAAATTCTTAAAGCACTCACGGGCAATACAATCACAAAATCATCTTTTATAGGATAAATAAATCTCTTAAAAAGTTTTAAGAATTTTCTTTGTTCGTTTCAAGAACAAAAA
This sequence comes from Allium cepa, assembly GCA_030765085.1. Classification (NCBI taxonomy): domain Eukaryota; kingdom Viridiplantae; phylum Streptophyta; class Magnoliopsida; order Asparagales; family Amaryllidaceae; genus Allium; species Allium cepa. The sequence continues at coordinate 882,529,496 of CM060943.1, read as the reverse complement.
TCCAGTTATACTTCTAAATAAATCTTATGAAAAAGATTTGGCAAAATTTTAGATTGCTATTTTCATCCAAAAATCAATAAATAAAAGAATGGTCTCATCGAAATATTCATAGCATATTCGATTTATAAAATGAATGAAATAAGTTGGAAAACTGAATGACATAATAAGTCATTCATTAGAATCATAACGAGTGCGGAGTGCGTAAGTGGAATGCTAACTTCCGCAACTCGTCGCCAAATGAAAATCGGTGGCAAGGTCGAACTAAAGACCTTAACACCACACAAAAGATTTCTTAGGTGATAATTCTAAGACAAACTCAAAAATACCGAAAAAGTTTCACAAATTATTTAGATAAGAGAAACAACACTTTCCTTATAAGTGGGCTTAAGGAATAAAATGATTCCACCAGAAATGTGAAATTGGAATCACAAAGAAAAATTAGAAATCTGCTTAACAGATAGAAAATGTCGAAGATGAATAGTTCACATGGAAAATAGGATATGGGCTTCACAACGATTAAGCCAATCCTTACAAAAATCAATTTCGAAGCCTAAGTAAAAATATCGGCTCGGAAAGAAAAGTCTCATAAAATAATTTCGACATCAATAAAGACAAACTGAGTGTTGCGGATCTACCATCCGGATTCACAATCCTCAAAGAAGTCATCAAGCCCAAAATATTCAAAGAAAAAGAATCGACAAGTTCTTTTGATATAAAATAGTGAGATGAAACCCATATCAAAAAGAACTCAAACCAAAAGATCACAAAATAAATGTAGTCAAGGATTAAATATACCTTGACCACGAGAAGAGTTGCCAGGGGCCTGCAGCTTTCCTTTCTTATTAGAATCGGGGCCTTTGAAATTGATAGGCCTCTTCAAGTTATTGTCGAAGTTCCGTTGGGCACGCACAACTTCAACATCACCTTCATTATCGGCCTCTTCAAGACGAAGAGCGATATCAATAAGATGATCAAATGAAACCTCAAGTTTCAGGAGTAATGGCTTCTTAAGATTCTTATTCAAGCCATAGACAAATCTCTGATTTTTCTTCAATGGGGTATTAATGTACTCAACCCCGTATTTGGACAGAGATTCGAAGGATGCGACATAGTCTGTCACAGAAGATTCACCTTGAACAAGGTCTATGAAACGTCGGGCTAAAGTTACTTTTTCAGCCTCCGGCACAAATTTCAATTCGAATCTTCCCCGGAATTGCTCCCAAGTAAGATCCGCCTCAACGATTTCAGAAATTAAAAGCTCATACCAATCTAATGCTCTTTCTTGGAGCATGCTAGAAGCCACTTGGACTCGATGTAGATCAATAAGGTTCATGCGAGAAAAGATGCGATCGCATGATTTGAGCCAAGCTTGAATTTCAATAACACTCTCGGATCCCTTGAATGGCCTTCCACCCAAATCGGTGTAGTCTCTGCACAAGTGTACAAAACCGGATCTAGGATGAGTAGGCTCTGGATCGGGATCGGCAGCTTGAGCATTCTTTACTAGATCAAGAAGCTGTTGGGCAGACATAAAAACTCCATCTTGGGGAGTAGCACTAGATTGACCGGCGCTGGGACGGCCAGGTCTAACCATTTCACTTCTTTAAGAAAGAAAGAAAGAAGAGAAAAGAGTTATTCTCAAAATAAATTTCAAGCAATCTTGATAGATAAAACAAGGAATCATAAAGAAAATAGGATGAATCGGTACGAAGACCCGAATAAAATCCTAAAGCACAACTCCTAAGAAAGACTTAGGACATGATCCTTGCTAAATTATTCTATATTGTTCCGAAGTTTGGCTCTGATACCAAGCTGTGACGCCCCACCTCTATACCCACGCTAGCCAAGAACACTACGGTGAATGCTGTCAACTAGCACGGAGAATAAGGCTGTTGAGGAGCGACCATCCGTGGAATTGCTTTGTGCGAGCATCGATATGTCAGATAGTATAACATGCAAATCTTTTTCAAGTGGAAATCCGACATGCCGACACAAACTCAAAGCTACTACATAGAGGCTATAATATCTTCGGAAACAAATATAGAAACAAACATAACATAAATCAGTCACAGATAATTCATATCACAAAGGCGGAATAAGATATGAATATTACACATAAAAGTGTACATCATAGTAGTGGTCTAAAAAGATCCACAATATCACAAAAGAATTGTTACACGAACTACACAAAAGAATAAGTATACATTAAGGAGTCTATATCTCAAATGTATACAACAAAATAACTACTAATCTAAGTAGTTAACCCAAAAGTCAGAGAAGCAAATCCCGAAAGGAAGTCAAGCAGAAGCACCTGTAACATCTCGGTCTGACCCGAGTATTATTTCATAAGAAAATAATAAACGGATCAGTCTAGCTATAAATATCAGATGACATGATATAACATACAAGGTATGGCATAAACATAATATCCATAATGGCATACTACTATAAGCATGTAAATGATAATCAACAAAAGATTAATCAATATCACAAGAATCTTCTCAAAGATCCAAAGAGGGCATCATACCCTAAACTTGTACTCATAACAAGTCAATGATATAAATTCCAGAAATCAACACATGAAATCCAGAACTCACAAAAAGGTATGTGTGAGTGGAATCACACAAGTGGTGTCTAGGCTAACCGAAAAGGTATGTGCGAATGGAATCGCACAGTGGTGTCTAGCCTAACCAAAAAGCAAAAAGGTATGTGTGAACGGAATCACACAAGTGGTGTCTAGGCTAACCGAAAAGGTATGTGCAAATGGAATCGCACAAGTGGTGTCTAGCCTAACCAAAAAGCAAAAAGGTATGTGTGAACGGAATCACACAAGTGGTGTCTAGGCTAACCGAAAAGGTATGTGCGAATGGAATCGCACAAGTGATGTCTAGCCTAACCAAAAAGCAAAAAGGTATGTGTGAACGGAATCACACAAGTGGTGTCTAGGCTAACCGAAAAGGTATGTGCGAATGGAATCGCACAAGTGGTGTCTAGCCTAACCTCGCAAATAAAGAGACATCGCACATTGCTAGTCTAAACCACAAAGATGATCGTCATGATCAACGAGAAGTGTCAATTACACTAAGCTAGTAAATATAAAAGTTTAGCTTCATGTCCCATAACCACTTGCTTAACTTAAACATTTACGAACAAATTGTAAATCTCCACTAGAAAAATGTCACAAGAGGTTCAATCGAACAAGTCCAAGAATTAACCGACGAAGTAAACGCAAGTGTTTCATACCACTTGTTTTACTAAGCCGTTTAATTAGATTTCTCATACGAGTGAGGTAAAGGTTTGTATATACTAATAGATTGGAAAACGGTTTTATAAACGAATTTGGTATTAAAATAGTATTGAAATCGTTTGAGGAAAGAGTTTTGATATTTACTACTAGTATAGAAAACCTTTATATTTTTAAAGTGACCAATCATAAAGAAGATTGTAAGGACAATCAATCACTAAAATTCACATTCGAAGACGTGAATAAAATCCAAAGAAACCGATAAAGAATCCATCGAAATGGATATTCAAAAATCCCTAAAAAAGAGTCATCAAAGTAATAATAAATGATAACAACAAATAGGATCATCACGAATCGATTTAAATTGGAATTCTCAAGCAAATAGGCAAATAGGCAAAATAGTGCTGATTCGGACGTCTGAAATCAAGGATTCAGACGTCTGAATCTGGAAAATAAATATTTTCCAAAAACAGAATTCAGACGTCTGAATCCTTGGATCCAGACGTCTGAAATAGGCACTTTTTAGCCTATTTCCTTTCTGGTTCCAAATGAACCAATTCAGTCGTCTGAAACCATATATTCAGACGTCTGAATCTGGAATAGAAATCTTCCCAGAACAATATTCAGACGTCTGAATATTACGTTTCAGACGTCTGAATGAAGGGTTCAGGGCAATTCCTTGAACCTAGGCCAAAAATGGCCAAACGAATATCGAAAACGATCGAACGAGCAAATGGCGATGACTAAGGAATTACGTCGAACGACAACCCAGCTAAAACGGCTCTTCGATACGCCTCAAATATCAATGTCCAAATATCCATAATAGGATTTTCATAAATTAGACCAAAACACCAAAAATTGGAATATACACGAAATCAATCCAAACCAAAATCAATTGCACATGAATAAGTGTTAGGAATTCATACCTAACAATCGAAGATAATTCATAGACTAAGATGTGAGATAAAAATCTCACCTTTGAACCCAAACAATGAAGAAGATGCTATGAAGCAAATGGAAATCAACCACACCTCAATCTCAACAGTAGAAGCTTGAATCTAAGCTAAAAAAAGAAACATTTCCTAAATTAGGTTTAGGAATTTCCTGAAATCAAGGAGAGAAAGAGTTGGAGAAGAAGAAGGAGTTGCTTACCAATAGGTTCTCTTGAGTTTGGAGCTAGAAGATGGATTTGCTAATGGAAACTAGGGCTTAAGATTTCCTAATTCTTTTTCTCTTTCACCATTGTTGAAAGCTTGAAGAGTTAGGAATTAGAAATGAAGTAATGAAGAGTTGGAGGGGGTTGGGACTGAATACATAAGTGGGCTCAGCCCAAACCAAAACCCCAAGTGAAAAGTAGCAAAATTCAACTTTCTCCAAACATATCGAAGCTTATACTCAAAAAGGTCGCAAACGGCATTTTGAACTCAATGGGGGTGGTCTCGAGTCCTAATTCGACCGTATGCAAAAGGTAGCTTTTCGGACTAAAATCCGACTAACGATAAAATATTTAAATAAAATATTTAAATATAAAATCGATAAATATGCGGGTTGTTACATTTTTCATCAACCTGTAAACATTTCGATTAAAACAAAGCAAGGAAACCTGAAGCATCTTCAAGTTATCACGATGAGCAATTCAACCTCAAGCAAGAATCATCTCATACATTCCTGAATTTTAATAAAAAAACTAGAATATGTGTTCTCTGTTCAACAGCAAAAAGGTGAGTAAGCTAATCCCATAAGACTTTAATCTGTGTATATACCTTGATATATGTGAATTAAATAGTGAAAGTTGTTTGCAGAAAAGTAAATGCATTATATATATATATATATATATATATATATATATATATTTGTATATATTTTATAAATTTTTGTATGCATGTCTGAGAAAGGAAAATGAACGCCTCTGCTTGTGTTTACATGTTTCCAAAACTTGATAAAAATTTAAACCATTCAATCTAGATGACATTAGGTTTCGATCTTTAAATGGAAAGTGTCTACAGCAATGCAATACCAATTTCTAAAATGGTTTCTAGTATATTTATTGAATAAATATTTTTAAATTTGAAATTTACTGTAATGAACATTTTAAATCTAAAAATTTAAGTATTAAAATTTCTAGTCATGAATATATGATTGAAATAGAGCTTCGAAACCATGATTTTTGGTACGAATTTTATGATTTTAAGTGTGTGAATTGGGGGATATTATGGGTTGATCAGATTTTGTGACGATCGCGACTTTTCGACGCTCGAAAACCGACATCAATACGTCCACTGTATCAACTGCCGAGTAATCGAATGCCGGAAAACCGTACCGTTATGGTTAAAGAAGAAGAAAACGATAGAATAAGAGAGAAAAAGATAGAACAGAACAGAAAGAAACAATAGAACAATATCAGAATCTCACAATCGCAGCGGAACAACATATAATAGATAAATGAATAATCTTTAAACAAAAGAATTATATAAGTTATTACATTACATCACATTTCATTACATTACATCATCAGACTGTACAACAACAAACATCGGAAAAGAAATACTATATACTAGTGAATACGCCATGCCCTCCACCCTGCCGCCAGCAACTCCTGAATTCCAGAATATCCTGATAACCCGATTCTTGACTGCCCGTGTGGAAATTGGTGGGCACCCAGAGTTTAGGAAGGAAAACAATAAACTCCGAGTCAATCATGTGACTGGTGTGAGAACTTAAAACAATTTATTTTTAAAACAAAGTACAGGATAATTTTAAAATAGATTCGCAATGCTTTTTAGAAAATGAGACTACCATAAGGCCTCCCGCACGTGCACACAATGCAAACGCAGAATCGGGGGAGATTTCTCCTTATGATAGTCAAAGATGCTTGATACGCATTAAAAAGAAACATTTGATATTATTACTAGTGCATAGTGTAGGCAAAATCATTTCGAAAGTAAAGATATAAATCTTAGCCAACATACGACCATTATCGTATGCCTACTATAGCTACCATGTTCAATAGCAGGCAACCGCCACATTCCATGGCAGGTTATACAACTAAAACCGTACAGGGTTCGTATTGTTTCTTTGGATTTCCAACAAATGGTCAGGCCAAGGAACTTCCCATTACCACATGGGTACGCCTCTGGAAAGATGACCCGAGAACCTAACCGGATCTCTGCCAACACAAGGTCGGGTTAACCCTAACTGGGTAACTACTGACACGAATATGTCATTCCCCGATCGTAACCGATCTATATCGGAGGATCCTCGATTTCCAACAACCACAAAGCAATAAACTTGCAGCAACAACATAGTTTAAATATCTGGGCTCCATACCATGATACCACCTCTATCCAGAAGGAATGACATACACTAAAGGGGCGCTACCCCCTAATAACCTTGCTGCATCCTTCCTGTTTTGACCATTTTCGGGGTGTGAGGTCCGACGAAGTCTCGTCCACAAAGCCACGCTTTATACAAAAGCTGTGCTTTCATCATCAAATGCTCAACAGCACTTCGCATGCCACATTACCAATTTGGGAATGTATCACTAGTAACCATCAACTACATAACCTCTAAGGGTGTTAAGCTAAGAGAGTAAATTTGTAACATCCCGCCTTTTCACACGATTTAAACAGACACACATGCCGATTCAAACCATACGGAAGGGCGGATTGTTATGGGGTAAATAAGAAAACCGAGAAAGAAATAAAAGAAAACAGAATCTCACAGCGGAAGGATAAAATATAATAATAAAATATATAGTTTATAAATCTGTTTACAAAACATTTATATAATACATATCAGAGTTACACATACCAATAACAATGCAGCGGAACAGTGTGTAGTGCACTAGTATAAATAATAATAATATACATCTTCGTCTTCATCCTCCAAAGCTAAATCTTCAAATCCTGAAACGCTCGGACTGACCCGAGCGAATTGAAAAGACAAAGCACTTGAGTCAGAACTAAAAGATCTTATGTGAGTTAAATTAACAGAAATAAATATGAGTGCAGTAACTCAAGAGATGTTTGGGATTTACATCTCCTAAGGATCTGTTAAACTATTTACTATGTAGTATATTGCGCTACTATAATAGTGTCTATTTGTAAAATAAACTTACTTTTAAATAGCGTTAAGGCTTTACATTTTCCACCTTAACACGGTTATATATTCCTATAGTCTATACGGTACCGTAATCTCCCCCATACTGGGCGTTGTCAGAGGGCACTCCATAGGTATGGTACAAAACCAAAATCGTATAAGGCGCGCTAGGGTAGGTGACACGGCACAACTAGGCAATGCCAGGGTAGATATACCAATTACGCTTCCGGGCCGATGGAAACGCGCAGTGCGCAGCTGCCGCCCACCTCGGACAAACTCCCCACATCAAACAAATCAAAAGTGAAGGTGGCCACCGAATAAAATCCAAAGTCATAGTATAGTATCGAAGGGAAGTGTCCGATCAGAGGTGCTACCTCATTAACCCGTCGATCGCTCCTGTTTTAGCCACCTTATGCCAACTCACGGGAGTTGGGTCCACGTATTTACCTTACAGGAAACGCCGCCACCAACCTACTTCATTCTGGAATCTCCACCGCGTACACGGTTAGTCAAAGTGGTTTTCGGTATCGACAGAGAGTATGTCCATATCTGATCCCGGTCTCTTTGTCAACCAATCGTTATTATAACACCGCGGTCATTTAAAAAAAAAATATTCTTTTAAAACCAAAATAAAATATCCATTTAAAACGCATATAAATACGATATCATTTATTCTTAAAACCCCAAATCAATACGATATCATTTTATTTTCCAATATATATTCTTTTCAAAACCATAGGGTTTTCCAAAATAAAATATTTAGAAATCAAAACTCTTGAATATAATATTTCCAAATTATACTACCTTGACAATCATAACTTTGAAACAAGTTTCCATCTCTTAAGTGGTTAAATATCAAACTACTTTTATAAAACAAAATAGCTTCTTTAGATTTCATAAATCAAATTCAAATATCGATTTAAACTTCCAAATACCATTTCAATTCTTATGTTCCAAAGCTTTAATTATTTCACCATTTCAAAAAACAAACTCATTTAAAAATCCCATATATATTAAATCCAATTACTTATTATTTAGACTTGAAATCTTTACTTAATGAATTCAATATAATTTAAGAAAACCTTTAACTTCACATAACTGGAAAAAATCTTTCAATTTATTTTATATACATTTAAATAAACCTGATATTCATTCATTTAAATCATTCTACACAAAAATCAAGTTATAAAATCATATCCTTTAAAAATTCTAACTTTTTATTAAATTTCCAATTTAACTTAATATTCATCTTCAAATCTTATTCTCTTTTAAGTCATTTAAAACTCCAAAAATTTAATTTTAAATAAATTCTTAATCATATTGATCTCGAAAATCAACTAAATTTTATACTTCAAATCAAATTCATACAAAGTTTAAAAACCAAAAAATTCTGTGTATATATATATATATATGTATAAATAACCAATTCAGTATCCCATAAACCATATATATATATATAGTTTTACAAAACCATAAAACATTTCAAAATTTTTTATATATATATACCGCGGTGCCTGTATAAAATTTTCTACCCTACAGTCAAGTGATACAGATGTTTATCATTTCAATCCGCAATTTAAAATATAAATGCGGTTGTATATCATTTCAAACCGCAATCCCGAATGAAATAAAAATGCATAGCAACTTGCAATTAATAAAATAAATCATCCATTCATCCATCAAATCATACATCCATTCATCACAGCCATCATCCAATTTCAAACAATCATCAATACATAACGGGTGATAAATAATGGTATCAATTAACAGTTTATACTCAAAATAAATTTAATAACTGTTAATTGGCAGTTTATATGCAAAAATAAACGTAAATTTAACTGGCAGTTAATATAAAATAAAAATTTAACATAACTATGACTGGCAGTTAATATGCAAATAAATAAATTCTAACTGTCAAATTTATGCAATAAATAAAATAAATTAACAGTTAAATTAAATAAATGCAATTTAACAGAGATAATGAATAAAACATGCCAAACAGTCATAAATAAATTTCTACTCATATCTAAAATTAATTTAACAGACATAAGAAGTTTTAGAAGTTATGAGTGGGTAAAACACTCACCTTTTGAATTTAAATCAAATTTAAATCCGATTTAAACCGACGGTCTCAAAATTTATCCAAACCAGCGAAATTTAATTACGATCCTTATACAACGTTCCACGTCACCGTAATAGTTTCACGCGCAGGAAGCAAAACGCAACCGAGAACTTCAGGGAATTCACGAACCACTGAACCCATCCACTAGCCGTTGACTCCCACTTTGACCGCGTTTTCTCCCCTCCACGCGCCGCCGTTGGCCATGCCGATCATCACCTCCATGCCCCCTCGACGAGCCGCTTCTATCTGTATACCCGCGGTACGCCCACGTGGCCCCCAGTGCCGGCCGGCGCCCCTAAAACAAAACCCTAATCGAATTATCGTGGCCCATCCAGCCGTTAAAACAAAGAACCAACTACACCGATGCGAAGCACGCTCGACTCTCTCCAAACCCCAGAAACAAATTTCCGATCCGACGAACTTTTGTGACGACGTGATGAACGGCCGAAACTAATTGTCCCCGATCTGAACACATAGAAACTCCAATCAAAAAACGGACAGTACCAGCAAATTACGCTCTTCGAAAACTATGACATATATTTTTGTGGAATTTTTCTGAAATGTTTGAATTTCCATTTGAAATTTGAATAGAAATGGATCTAGGTTTGCATCCATTTGAGGAGGAGAAGGAGTTGAAGAAAATAACGTACAGACAAATGATAGAAGATGGAGGCTAGGGTTCATAATCGTTTATTCATAAGTAGGGTTGGATTAGAGTAGGTAGACCGGATAAATGAACGTGCGGAACAAACTATGGCCCAAAAAGCCCGTTCTAACCCCGGAACAAAATTTGTTAAACCCATATATCCAACTAGGTGTTTTAAAATATTTTGAACGAGATGGAAAAAGTTTCACGTCCAAATTCGATCGTATGAAATAACAGTACATCTTATTTTAAATATTAACTTATAAACAATAATTTACTAAATTTATTACCTTAAATAAATATACCCGTTTTATAATCATTATATCCTTTTAAACTTAAATAATTAAAGTTTGGAAAACATTTTCAACATAATTCTAAGTCCAAAATTTACGGAAAATTTTGGCAGAGTCTCCTTTGTACGGAGAGGTCCGGAAGAAAATATAATATTAAAATATCACAAAATATCATATAGAATATTCAAAATAGTATATCCCAACATGGGAAAAATATACAAAATAGCGCTATAAACCGAAATCCGAAACGTACCTATTTGTCAGGCAATTTACGCTTATTATTATGGAACCAAAAATAGTAGCAGTTGCTTCCATAACCAGCATTTCTCTTATAAAAATCCAAAAGATTAACTATTTATGTATAGTGAAATATTTAAGTGGTTTCAATCGCTAACAACAAATCAATACAACAACCATCAATTTTAACAAACAGCACACACAACAAAATAAACAATCATTCAATCAAACAAACAAATAGTTGTTCGGGTTCAAAACTTGAAATGATGCGGAATGAAAAATAACTATCCAGTGCATCATTTACTCAACAGTCTTAGATGAGACAAAAATAGATTATTTATTCATCCAACAACTTCAAATTTCCTTACCCAACCAACCCTATATCAAACAATATCAATTCAACCAACAAATCAATTAACTCATTATAAATTTTTATTTCATACATTAACAGTTTGATCTTTTCATTCATATACCAGTTTATCTTTTATTTTCATTTATTTCTTTAAATTTTATTTAGAATAACTTCAACCCTTTTCTTAAGTTTACAATTTACCACACAAATTATCCTTTTATAATTTACATTTATTTCTAACAACTTTTAATTTTATTTACTCATTAAATGTTTGTTTCATTTATTTTCACTTATAACCTCCAATTATCCATTTCCATTTATTTAGGTCATGTAAGTTTCTTCTATTTTATTACATTTAATGCACTTCTCACTTTCAATCATTTATTTAATGCTTACATTTCTATTACATTTAATTATAGTAACCCTTTTTAATTTCACTTAAATTCTTAACCTTATAACATCCATTCTTATAAATAAAGGATTTTATTAACTCATTACCAAGGGTTTGCAGTCATCTATTTATCTTACCTACTTTTATTATATTAAACTAGTAGCATTTATATCATACTTAGGTTTATAACCCTACACATCAATCCTTATTATTAAAGAATTTCATTTTATTTACTTAAGTTTAAAATCACCTATTTATAATACTTACCTTTAATTTTGGTAAAATTTCAATTTATAACTTAAGTTTATAACATTAAATTCTTATTTATAATAGCAATTCATTTGAATACTTCATTATTTTCAAAATATCTACTTGTATAATATTCTATTCCAATCTCTTATTTAACATTTCAACTTTTCATATTTGGTAAGTTATTTATGTTAAAGAAAATGCAAATGAACTTATACAAGTTTTATCTCATCTTTTAATCAAATTTAATGTTCACAATATTACTTCTTGTCTCATATGTTACAAATTCAAATTTCCCTTTATAACTTTGCATTAAATCTCTTACCTAAATTAGGGGTTTCAATTTATTAATCACTTACCTTTTATTTCACTACAATAATTTAAACAATTAATTAATGGAAATTTAAGAATTAAATTCCGGGTTAAATTTCAAATTATTTTGAAATAATAGATAAATATTTTCTTATAACTTATATACCTCTAGTTTTATTTAAAACAATTAAAAAATTAGATATTTTCAAAATAAAGCTGCAGTAGAATTACTACAGTGGCCTTTCCCCTTCGAAACTCGAGAATAGAAGTCGATGATGCGGCCGCCATCACCGAAATTATTTTCCAACGACAGAGAGGAAAGTTCATAACCTATTTTCTCCAAAATCTTCTTTAAAACAATTCTTCCAAATTATACTAAATATTTATATAAGAAAATACTTATAAACAAAATTATTATAATTCATAAATCCTTTGAAAGCAAATTTCCAAAATCCCGGACTTAAGTTCTAAAATTTCCAAATTTCATTGATTTTAATTTCAATCTTATTTTACCTATTATTTATAAATTTTATTCCTAACAACCCATCTATTGCAACCAACAATATATGTATATATATAATATCATTTAAAAATTTATTTTATATATAGAAAATATAATAGGCAAAATTATTTCATTCACCTATATTAAAAACAAATATTATGTCGGTCTGTCCTATTAAGTGTTTAGAAATCCCTATTGATGTCATAGTGTCCCATGCACCAACCAGAATTTATAAATACAAAATGGAACAGATTAACGCAATATCAAAATCTTTTTATAACACTAACAAATACATTCTCTAATATATATACACTCAGCGACTCCCATAGAGTATTACTACCCTATTAACAAAGAGTCAAACCCCACAAAGCTAAGGTTTATCGCCAAACCTAAGCTCTGATACCAACTGTAACATCCCACCATTTCACACGATTTAAACAGACACACATGCCGATTCAAACCATACGGAAGGGCGGATTGTTATGGGGTAAATAAGAAAACCGAGAAAGAAATAAAAGAAAACAGAATCTCGCAGCGGAAGGATAAAATATAATAATAAAATATATAGTTTATAAATCTGTTTACAAAACATTTATATAATACATATCAGAGTTACACATACCAATAACAATGCAGCGGAACAGTGTGTAGTGCACTAGTATAAATAATAATAATATACATCTTCGTCTTCGTCCTCCAAAGCTAAATCTTCAAATCCTAAAACGCTCGGACTGACCCGAGCGAATTGAAAAGACAAAACACTCGAGTCAGAACTAAAAGATCTTATGTGAGTTAAATTAGCAGAAATAAATATGAGTGTGGTAACTCAAGAGATGCTCGGGATTTACATCTCCTAAGGATCCGTTAAACTATTTACTATGTAGTATATTGCGCTACTATAATAGTGTCTATTTGTAAAATAAACTTACTTTTAAATAGCGTTAAGGCTTTACATTTTCCACCTTAACACAGTTATATATTCCCATAGTCTATACAGTACCGTAATCTCCCCCGTACTGGGCGTCGTCAGAGGGCACTCCATAAGTATGGTACAAAACCAAAATCGTATAAGGCGCGCTAGGGTAGGTGACATGGCACAACTAGGCAATGCCAGGGTAGATATACCAATTACGCTCCCGGGCCGATGGAAACGCGCAGCGCGCAGCTGCCGCCCACCTCGGACAAACTCCCCACATCAAAGAAATCAAAAGTGAAGGTGGCCACCGAATAAAATCCAAAGTCATAGTATAGTATCGAAGGGAAGTGTCTGATCAGAGGTGCTACCTCATTAACCCGTCGATCGCTCCTGTTTTAGCCACCTTATGCCAACTCACGGGAGTTGGGTCCACGTATTTACCTTACAGGAAACGCCGCCACCAACCTAATTCATTCTGGAATCTCCACCGCGTGCACGGTTAGTCAAAGTGGTTTTCGGTATCGACAGAGAGTATGTCCATATCCGATCCCGGTCTCTTTGCCAACCAATCGTTATTATAACACCGCGGTCATTTAAAAAAATAATTATTCTTTTAAAACCAAAATAAAATATCCATTTAAAACGCATATAAATACGATATCATTTATTCTTAAAACCCCAAATCAATACGATATCATTTTATTTTCCAATATATATTCTTTTCAAAACCATAGGGTTTTCCAAAATGAAATATTTAGAAATCAAAACTCTTGAATATAATATTTCCAAATTATACTACCTTGACAATCATAACTTTGAAACAAGTTTCCATCTCTTAAGTGGTTAAATATCAAACTACTTTTATAAAACAAAATAGCTTCTTTAGATTTCATAAATCAAATTCAAATATCGATTTAAACTTCCAAATATCATTTCAATTCTTATGTTCCAAAGCTTTAATTATTTCACCATTTCAAAAAAAAAACTCATTTAAAAATCCCATATATATTAAATTCAATTACTTATTATTTAGACTTGAAATCTTTACTTAATGAATTCAATATAATTTAAGAAAACCTTTAACTTCACATAACAGGAAAAAATCTTTCAATTTATTTTATATTCATTTAAATAAACCTGATATTCATTCATTTAAATCATTCTACACAAAAATCAAGTTATAAAATCATATCCTTTAAAAATTCTAACTTTTTATTAAATTTCCAATTTAACTTAATATTCATCTTCAAATCTTATTCTCTTTTAAGTCATTTAAAACTCCAGAAATTTAATTTTAAATAAATTCTTAATCATATTGATCTCGAAAATCAATTAAATTTTATACTTCAAATCAAATTCATACGAAGTTTAAAAATCAAAAATTTCTATATATATATATATAACCAATTCAATATCCCATAAACCATATATATATAGTTTTACAAAACCATAAAACATTTCAAAAAAAAAAAATTATATATACGGCGGTGCCTGTATAAAATTTTCTACCCTATAGTCAAGTGATACGGATGTTTACCATTTCAATCCGCAATTTAAAATATAAATGCGGTTGTATATCATTTCAAACCGCAATCCTGAATGAAATAAAATGCATAGCAACTTGCAATTAATAAAATTAATCATCCATTCATCCATCAAATCATACATCCATTTATCACAGCCATCATCCAATTTCAAACAATCATCAATACATAACGGGTGATAAATAATGGTATCAATTAACAGTTTATACTCAAAATAAATTTAATAACTGATAATTGGCAGTTTATATGCAAAAATAAACGTAAATTTAACTGGCAGTTAATATAAAATAAAAATTTAACATAACTATGACTGGCAGTTAATATGCAAATAAATAAATTCTAACTGTCAAATTTATGCAATAAATAAAATAAATTAACAGTTAAATTAAATAAATGCAATTTAACAGAGATAATGAATAAAACATGCCAAACAGTCATAAATAAATTTCTACTCTTATCTAAAATTAATTTAACAGACATAAGAAGTTTTAGAAGTTGTGAGTGGGTAAAACACTCACCTTTTGAATTTAAATCGAATTTAAATCCGATTTAAACCCAAAAATTCGATGGTCTCAAAATTTGTCCAAACCAGCGTCAACAGATCTGAAATTTAATTACGATCTTTATACGACGTTCCACGTCACCGTAATAGTTTCACGCGCAGGAAGCAAAACGCAACCGAGAACTTCAGGGAATTCACGAACCACTGAACCCATCCACTAGCCGTTGACTCCCACTTTGACCGCGTTTTCTCCCCTCCACGCGCCGCCGTTGGCCATGCCGATCATCACCTCCATGCCCCCTCGACGAGCCGCTTCTATCTGTATACCCGCGGTACGCCCACGTGGCCCCCAGTGCCGGCCGCCGCCCCTAAAACAAAACCCTAATCGAATTATCGTGGCCCATCCAGCCGTTAAAATGACGAACCAACTACACCGATGCGAAGCACGCTCGACTCTCTCCAAACCCCAGAAACAAATTTCCGATCCGACGAACTTTTGTGACGACGTGATGAACGGCAGAAACTAATTGTCCCCGATCTGAACACATAGAAACTCCAATCAAAAAACGGACAGTACCAGCAGATTACGCTCTTCGAAAACTATGACATATATTTTTGTGGAATTTTTCTGAAATGTTTGAATTTCCATTTGAAATTTGAATAGAAATGGATCTAGGTTTGCATCCATTTGAGGAGGAGAAGGAGTTGAAGAAAAGAACGTACAGACAAATGATAGAAGATGGAGGCTAGGGTTCATAATCGTTTATTCACAAGTAGGGTTGGATTAGAGTAGGTAGACCGGATAAATGAACGTGCGGAACAAACTATAGCCCAAAAAGCCCGTTCTAACCCCGGAACAAAATTTGTTAAACCCATATATCCAACTAGGTGTTTTAAAATATTCTGAACGTGATGGAAAAAGTTTCACGTCCAAATTCGATCGTATGAAAAAGTTATGCTGAAAACAAAATTTCAAAATTGATTTCAAATTGATTTTTAATTAAATCGATTTCAAGGCGTTTCGCGTCCGTACGATCAAACGACAAGTCCGATCGTTACGAAACTTGAAACCCTATAATATTTCACCGATACGGATCCGATGAAACTGGTTTCGTCGAAATCCGAGTCCGTGGCCAAAATGGCTAATTTTATAATAATTAAATAAATTAAAATAAACTATAAAAATCCAATTTTATAATTAAATTCTAAAATTGACCAAATTTTATCGCTTATATATTCCTTAATCAATTTTGATGATTTAACAACTTTAGATGTGAATTAAAAGTTGATAAGTCTATAAATCGCAGTGTTAATTTCCCCACTTCCTTATATTTAGGAATTATAAATTAAATTCTTAAAACCCATTTATTAGATTTTTTTTTAAAAAAAACTTTTATATTCTCAACTTTTACCAAAAATAAGGATGCCACTAACATTGGTTCATGATTTCACCTTATTATCCACAAATTCCATTTTAATTTCAATAACGTAATATTTAAACGTTTAATTCCACTTTATTTGCAATAAATACAATTGTTGAATTTTGATACTTTAATTAAATTATAAATCTTGCTTTCTATAATCTATATCAACAAATGGTCCAATTATAAATAGAATTAGCATTAACTTCATCTTATAGAATTAACTACTCCAATTACAAAACAAATCTACGCTAACTGCACTATTTAAGTCAATTAATTGTAATTGAGTCTACATTAAATGTTATAAATTATAAATTGGAACCTCAATAAATTCGCTTATTGATTTAAAATCTTTCTATTCAGTAAATAGACATTTTATGGGTATAAATAACATTTGAATTATAATACATTTCATTAGTGCATGCTTCAATTCATATAAATTCCCCTTTATTAACTAGAACACAATAGCCAAAACAAAATAATTAATTTAGATTTATTTTAATCGATTGCCATTCTTAACTTAATATACTCAGTAAATGGCTAACCTAAATAATTGTTACCCTTTTACATTCAAATTCACTTACAACCAATGTTGCCATAGATTTTAATTTAATTAAATAAATTAGATGAATGGGTAAAAAATTTGTAATTATCACAAATGCCCAAAAATATATGCATTACTTACTACTTCATTATTATGAATTCGTTTATAAATTTACTAGTTGCCTTTGTCTTGTTATATCCTATTTACTACCAAACTTTCTATTTAGTTATAGTTTATAAATATATAAATGCCTAGGCAAATCAAGTTCTTGTACTTTCTGTTATTTCAATTAAATCGGGTATGCGCAACTAAATTGTTCCTTAACTTATTCTTACAAAATAAATTACATACATTCAGTTACACCTAATTTAATGCATTGATTTTCATTTATAAATTAAAGGTTTTCCTTTTAAAAGCTTTCTTTACTAAACCATACAGGACATTGATCTAATTCAATTCACTATCTAATAATATTAATTCATTTAAATAAATTCACAACTTACCCTTGTTTCCCTATATTCTCTTCTTATCCTAGTATAACCATTTACATTACTTCAAATTTATTCGTCATTTTATATCAACCGATAATACTTAGCTTAAATTCCTATGGTTTTATTTCCTTTTCAACATATGCTTCATTATAAATTATAAATCTTTACTTCTTTCTAAAGTTAAATTATCTAATCTTATTAAAATGACAAATTTAACTGACGAAAATTTACGGGTCGTTACGAAATTCTCCGCCACCAACGGAAATATATTTGATAGAAACCAGTTTTACATCTCGAATTGTAATGTCAGACACACATCCATACAAGTCCGTTCCGAGATCGAACGGAACCGAAGGCACTTACAAAGAAGTCCTTGCAATCCGGATATTCACTGATCACGACCGGACTTCCCATCACAAAGGGTAATAAATTTCTATATCGGAGATCAGCCGATGCAGAAACATTCGGCGGTAATCCTTCCGTTTTCATAAATATCCGGTCTTCAACACCGGTCATCAAATGAAATTCATAACGACGTATCACATATTCGGAATGGGTTATACGACCCCAAGGTCATTTCCCGGCTAACCCGAATAGTGAGCGCTTATTCAAAAATAAGTGTGGCATTCAAATTCAAGCAATCACAACAAATACCCATTTAAAGGTAATTATTGATAGTCGGTTATTTAACTATCAATAAGCGTGTTCAACATCACCAGATTCCAAATAATTTCCCAAATTATTTACTTTCCAAAAATATCTTTACAAGATATATAATTTCCACACTTCAACATTTGAAAACAAATTTTCAAATCACTTTTCACCTTTATCACTTTTGAAAACAAATTTCAATCATTTTCCTTACGCGGAAATACTTTCATTTCAACATGGTTCATTTAAACCAATTAAATAAATCCTTACCGATTTAATTATATTTACGTTCCAAATCCGTAAATTTATTCTCACACTGCAAAAATAAATCAATGTTTATTTTTAAACAAATTTCCCTTTCTTTTGTAAATTCCATAGTGAATTTACAATCCCAAAATATCTATGAATATACGATTTTCAAATCGATTTCTAATATTCATTTTTAAATTTATCTTTAAAAGATAAAAACTAAAAATATTCAGTTCATATTGGAAAACATTTCCATACTTATTTGATAATAAGTAATTTACAAATCCATTTATTTTCAACATTTGGAAAATATTCAATATAATTAAATCGAAATTAAGTATATATTTCATTCTTTAAGGAAAACGTGCGCTTAAACACATTTGTTTGGGCCAAAACGAATGTTACGTAAAATATCGTTTCGACGTCCCAAAATCATTAGTATATGGATTCGAAATTAAAATAGATATATAAATCCCAATACTATACAAAATATTTCCTTTCGGAAATCATTTACTATAACAACAGTGTTATAGTCCACCATTTCCTTCTATTTCTCGAAAACGTCTATTTCAATAATGAATATTGAAATCTATGTTTTCGATGTTTAAATATTTCAAAACATCGTTAAAACGATTAACTTCATTTTATAATATTCATTTTCCCAAGCACATCCATTTTATTTAATAATATATTCACTGTCCAAAATCGTGAATATACTTCAATAACCAAATTTCAATATTTCTACACATTTTATATAAAGAATAGTTCACTATCCAAAATCATGAATATACTTCTTTTAATAAATTTCTATATTCAATTTATCAAATTCCATTGATTTCGAATTTACAAACAATGTCTATAAATTCCATTTCTATTTATAAACTTCGATTTATAAATCTCCTTTATTAATCCAATTCAATTAATATAACTCAATTATATACCGAAAGTCCATATAAGTTAAATACTTATAATCCATTTATTTACAAAATCGTTTTAAAAAAAACTTCACACATTATAATCTTATTACTTATAAGATTCTTTTATATTTTATAACAACTTCAACTTATAAAAATCCCTTTATTAACAATTTCTATTTATATCCCATTTAAATGCCAAAGTCCGATTTATAAGATAATTACTTATAAATCTTTTATTTTACGAAATCTATTCATTTTATAACTTCACAATTTATAAATATATAAATTTCGTTCACTTATGAAATCCAATTTTTTATTTCCTTTTTTTTTACACTTATAAAAACTCGTTTTTTATATTCCAATATTTTTTTTATTTATAAAATTTCAATTTTATAAATCTTTTATATACATCGTTTTTAATAATTCAAAAATCCCAATTTAAACCATTTTATAAATTACTTAACTATTTATTTCAAAAATCACACTTTGGTTATATTTCACCAAAAATCATAATTTTTATAACTTTAAAATTTTAATGTTTATTTATTTAAAATGAATCAATTCAAAAGTTTAATAAAATGTATACTTTGAAAAAATCACTTTAAAAATCCCTTTAAAATCAAAATCTTTATTTTTAAACTTCAAAATTGGATCCGATGATGCAACAGCACCCAATAGTCAATCACAACAACAAACATCATATATCATCATATGATAATCAACAAATATCAAAATATCTGTAATCAAATAAATACTGGTGAGGAATCCAGTTGGATCCCTCCAACCTGTTTCCCTGCATCCACAAACATTAGCACAATACCAATTCCGTTCAAAGCGGAATATCGCGGTATATGGGATTTATAAAATATTATCCGCTTAATAGACGGCGCAATAGGGTCTCATCCGTTATATAATGCGGGAAAATCAACTCCAAGTACATAAATAATACCAATTCCAATCAAGATGGAATTATCGCGGTATATGTTTTTAATAAATAACCTCCGCTTACTAACGGCGCATAATGTCTATTTAACAATCTATAGATAACAATCATCATTCAAACATACAATCAAGAAATTTTAAATATAGCTATTTAAAATTAACATCGAGCAATTTCGATTGAGTGAGAAGTTCTCACCTTGCTTTCAATTCAATTCTCGCGTTTTATTTCGAATAAAATTAAACGCGCGTTTAATTTTATCCGAAATTCTCACTAGCTTCAAACGACTCCAATCCACCTCTATTGCGTAGTGCTCGAAAAAACGAATCTGACGCAATTCGTTTCGTCACAATCCGACCTCGTATGAACAAGTTATGATAATTTAAACATTGTACGAATTTTAATATAACTAATTTCACACATTTTATTTATTTTTAACCTTATTTCCAAATCTGGGCCTCCAAACCCCTTGACTAAATCGTGGGCGTTCCACGTTCTTCTTCTCCACGTACTCGCGCGTGAATAAACTCAAACACGCGATCGAAACGTGAATGCCGCGGCCACCATCTTCCACGAGAATACAATCAAAAGACGACACTGCGTGCGCCAACCCCTGCCATACCCACGGCCACGAGCAAGGCGCACTCGGTTGCTTCTGTGCCTCCAAAAATGAGCGCGAACGTACGACGTCATCGCCAAATTCACGTCGATCCGTGAAGAGATACGCTAAATCGACTGTTGGATGTATAGCTCTCATCGAGCTCTAGAAAGTTGTAGTTGATGATTTCTCGAAACGATGCGTGGATTGGAAGAGATTGAAGGAGGAAAATCGTGAATTACTGGCCATTGAATACAATGGCGGCTAGGGTTTAGTTCTGCCCTGGTTTGGTTGCAAATGAAGAAAACAACGTCCTTTTATAGAAAATTTCCAAAACACTATTCACCCGAAATTTTCCAAACTCCAAACGAAGCGTCCGGCTGGCGTTTCTAGGGTTTACCCCGCATTCTGAACACAATGGAACATGTTTCGGAGGCTAATTCGATCATCTGTGCGAGTTAGGCAATAAACGATCAATTTAAATTAAATCGATTTAAACTAATTTCTATGCGTTTTGGCTTGCCCCGGACAAACGGTAAATCCGATTGACACGAAACTTGAAACCTTATAATAATATTACATTACGGATCCGATGAAACTGGTTTCTTCGAAATCCGAGACTGTTTGAAAAATGACTATTTTAACTCGCCAAATTAATACTAAAACAATTTCGATGCGTTTCGAGCTGCCACGGTCAAACGAAAACTCCGATTACTACGAAAATTGAAATCCGATAATACCAAACTATTACGGATCCAGTGGAACTAGTTTCGTCCAATTCTGAGACTGTTCGAAAATTGGCTAATTTCACTAGTCGATAAAATATTAAAATATTCAATTTTCACAAATAAACTCTAAATTCAATTTTAAAAGTTCTAAAATATCGTTCTAACTACAACATGATTGAATAAAATTTTACAAATCAATTTTAATCATATTTAACCCAATTTTCAATTATTTTAGTATTTTCACATATTAAATTATCGATTTAATTATCCAATTAAATCCAATTATTCGAAATAAAATCTATTCGACTTATAAATTTCACTTACTAATATTTAAAATTAATTAAATATACGAATTTTAATTAACAAAAATTCTGGATCGTTACAAACTTTCCTCTTAAAAGAATTTCGTCCTCGAAATTACCAAGTAAGAAAAAGTTAGAAAATCATTAGCTTTCCCAAAATCAAAGCTAAACTTTTTATAAAAACTTCTAAGTTTTCAAATCATACTTAGTTATCTTTTTCAAAATCAACTATATCGTTTAACTTCCAATTCCAAATCAAATTTGTAGTTTTCAAAATTTTCCCAATTTTCTCAAAAATATTCTAACGCTTTAAATTTTCGGAAAAATTCGCCAGAGTCTCCTTTGCGCGTCTCGATCCCAAAAAAAAACAATATATATATATCACAAATATACATCTCATCAAGTGATGAGGCATCCCGCAGGGAAAAAAGTGTAAAAGTACGATATTTAATCCGAGATATGTACCTTATTTATTGTTAGCGAGCCTATACGGCTAATATAGCGCGAAAGCGAGCTCCAAATGTGAAGCAAGCGCAATCCACACCTACTAAATACTCAACAAACAATGAGAACATGCATATATGAAAGTAATATCAATATACAACATATATCTACATATGCTAACATAGCAAATGCAATAAAAGCAATAAATGCAACTACCAAACAACTATCATCCAACAGATCCATATCAAATCAATATACATTCATATTCTCATTAATATTCAATGAATTGGTTTTCCAATTTAAATCACATTTAATTCATTAACATTGGATTTACTAACATTCATTCATTCATATTCAATTAGTCTATATTCACTAATTTATATTCAAGTTGGTTCACTTCTAAATCAAATTCAACTCTATTTAAGATTCACTTATCTTCCAATTTGATTTCAATTACTTTAGCTTTCAATTCTGCTAATTCAATTTCATTAATCACTTATGAATTATACATATAATCAATTTATAATCATATAACAACCAATGTATGTTCAACACAACCAAGCTTATTTATTTTACATTCAATTTGGTTCAACACTTTTTCATTCAATTATTCAACTTCCAGTTACATTGGCTTTCAATGAATTAACACTTCATTCCTTATTTCATATCAACTTATTTACATTCAATTTATTAACATTCAATCCATTAATTTATTCAATTGCTAATTCCTTTAACAATATAATGTTGAATTTCATTTATATAACTCAAGTTCAAATTCTTAATGACTTCATTTCATTACTTCACTTGATTATTTTACTTCGATACCAAAATCAACTTTATTCAACTTCACTTAAGTTATATTTCATTTCAAACATCTCATCTAATCAAAATCAATTTATTTAACTTTCCATTTGTTAAATTTCAAATCACATGTCTTTGATGACAACTCAAATTTATTTCAACTTGGATTATATTGATTTACTTATACTTTCATTTAATTTAACTCCATCCCTTAAGTTAAATTTATTCTATCAAAATTCAAATTGTATAAGTTATCAACTCATTTATCATTCCCATAAATATTTTAAATAGGATCCCATAGTCTTTTAAACCTTTCAAAACCATTTTTAAAACCAATTCAATTATCCTTTGAATTTCAAAACCCACACTCAAATTTTCCAAACACTTTTGTTTAAAATAATCTGGCAGTAATTCCTCTTTTGGAAACCCGAAAATGAACACCAATGATGTCGCGATCATCATCGGAATTATTTTCCAGCGATCGAAAAGATTTAGAGCTTTGATTTTTCCAAAACAATTTTCCAAAATATCAAATCCTTTCAAAACATTTTTTGGAATTTTTTTTTTACTTCAGATTATAAATCACATTTATAAATCTTTTACTTATATAATTTCACTTCATACATATAAGATTATTTCACAATTGTAAATCATATTAATTATAACTTCATACTTATAATTCATTTGCTTATACAATTCATTTGCTTATACAATTCATTCTTTTACAGCTGTTGTTTTTATTTAACTTATTCAACAACCAAACATCCAAGGATATATAATATTTTCAGAAAATTATTCCTTTATATACAAAATAAAATCAACGTAAAATTATTTCCTTACCCAATTTAAAACAATACTGTGTCAGTTTATCTTGTTTAAGAGTTTAGAAACCCCTATCAATCAGGTTGTACTTCCCGCGCGACCAGAATTCATAAACAATCAACCAATAAGTCAATACAATACAAAACAATTTATATTCACTAACAAATACGCGCTCATAGCTATTATTACACTCATACTCATTCTAGAGTACTATTGACTCTATCTCTAATGAGTAACACCCAACAGAGCCATGGTTGTCGCTTAAGCATATGCTCTGATACCAAATGTGACGATCGCGACTTTTCGACGCTCGAAAACCGACATCAATACGTCCACTGTATCAACTGTCGAGCAATCGAATGCCGAAAAACCGTACCGTTATGCTTAAAGAAGAAGAAAAAGATAGAAGAAGAGAGAAAAAGATAGAACATAACAGAAAGAAACAACAGAACAATATCAGAATCTCACAATCGCAGCGGAACAACATATAATAGATAAATGAATAATCTTTAAACAAAAGAATTATATCAGTTATTACATTACATCACATTTATATGTCGAATCCAACTTATAATTAAATTACTTATAATCCATTTATTCACAAATCCATTCTTTTATATCATCATTAATTTATAAATCTAAAATTCTTATTTACTTATAAAACTAGGTACAACTTTATTTTAACACTTACAAAAGCTTGTTTTATAATTTCAATATCTTTAACTTATAAAATATCAATTTTATAAATCTTTTATATAAACCATTTATAATAATTCAAAATTCCCAATTTAAACCATTTTATAAATTACTTAACTATTTATTTCAAAAATCTCACTTTGGTTATATTTCACCAAAAATCATAATTTTTATAACTTTAAAATTTTAACGTTTATTTATTTAAAATGAATCAATTCAAAAGTTTAATAAAACGTATACTTTGAAAAAATCCCTTTAAAATCAACATCGTTACTTTTAAACTTCAAAAATGGATCCATGATGCAACAACACCCAATAGTCAATCACGACAACAAACATCATATATCATCATATGATAATCAACAAATATCAAAATATCTGTAATCAAATAAATACTAGTGAGGAATCCAGTTGGATCCCTCCAACCTGTTTCCCTGCATTCACAAACATTAGCACAATACCAATTCCGTTCAAAGCGGAATATCGCGGTATATGGGATTTATAAAATATTATCCGCTTAATAGACGGCGCAATAGGGTCTCATCCTCTATATAATGCGGGAAAATCAACTCCAAGTACATAAATAATACCAATTCCAATCAAGATGGAATTATCGCGGTATATGTTTTTAATAAATAACATCCGCTTACTAACGGCGCATAATGTCTATTTAACAATCAATAGATAACAATCATCATTCAAACATACAATCAAGATATTTTAAATATAACTATTTAAAATTAACATCGAACAATTTCGATTGAGTGAGAAGTTCTCACCTTGCTTTCAATTCAATTCTCGCGTTTTATTTCGGATAAAATTAAACACGCGTTTAATTTTACCCAAAATTCTCACTAGCTCCAAACGACTCCAATCCACCTCTATTGCGTAGTGCTCGACAAAACGAATCCGACGCAATTCGTTTCGTCACAATCCGACCTCGTATGAACAAGTTATGATAATTTAAACATTGTACGAATTTTAATATAACTAATTTCACACATTTTATTTATTTTTAACCTTATTTCCAAATCTGGGCCTTCCAAACCCGTTGACTAAATCATGGCCGTTCCACGTTCTTCTTCTCCAGGTACTCGCGCGTGAATAAACCCAAACACGCGATCGAATCGTGAATGCCGCGGCCACCATCTTCCACGAGAACACAATCAAACGACGACACTGCGTGTGCCAACCCCTGCCTTACCCACGGCCACGAGCAAGGCGCACTCGGTTGCTTCTGTGCCTCAAAAAACGAGCGTGAACGTACGACATTCATCTCCAAATTCACGTCGATCCGTGAAGAGATACGCTAAATCGACCGTTGGATGTATAGCTCTCATCGAGCTCTTGAAAGTTGTAGTTGATGAATTCTCGAAACGATGTGTGGATTGGAAGAGATTGAAGGAGGAAAATCGTGAATTACTGGCCATTGAATACAACGGCGGCTAGGGTTTAGTTCTTCCCTGGTTTGGTTGCAAATGAAGAAAACAACGCCTTTTTATAGAAAATTTCCAAAACACTATTCACCCGAAATTTTCCGAACTCCAAACGAAGCGTGCCGGCTGGCGTTTCTAGGGTTTACCCCACGTTCCGAACACAATGGAACATGTTTCAGAGGCTAATTCGATCATCTGTGCGAGTTACGGCAATAAACGATCAATTTAATAAATCGATTTAAACTAATTTCTATGCGTTTTGGCTTGCCCCGGACAAACGGTAAATCCGATTGACACAAAATTTGAAACCTTATAATAATATTACATTACGGATCTGATGAAACTATTTCATCGAAATCTGATACTATTTGAAAAATGACTATTTTAACTCGCCAAATTAATATTAAAACAATTTCGATGCGTTTCGAGCTGCCACGATCAAACGAAAACTCCGATTGCTACGAAAATTGAAATCTGATAATAGCAAACTATTACAGATCCAGTGGAACTAGTTTCGTCCAATTCTGAGACTGTTCGAAAAATGGCTAATTTCACTAGTCGATAAAATATTAAAATATTCAATTTTCACAAATAAACTCTAAATTCAATTTTAAAAGTTCTAAAATATCGTTCTAACTCCAACATGATTAAATTAAATTTTATAAATCAATTTTAATCATATTTAACCCAATTTTCAATTATTTCTGTATTTTCACATATTAAATTATCGATTTAATTATCCAATTAAATCCAATTATTCGAAATAAAATCTATTCGACTTATAAATTTCACTTATTAATACTTAAAATTAATTAAATATATGAATTTTAATTAACAAAAATTCTGGGTCGTTACATATTTGATATATTCGTCAAATGTCGGCGATCTCGCGATTCAGTTGCATAGGGCTTTGGATATAAGGTTTCTAGTTGATTGACGATCGATGGAAAAATAGTCGAAAGCCTTATAATCAACCGTGGTGGCAGGTGGAGGAAGATCTAGGGTTTTCCTTGCCTGTTGGGTTCATCTGCGTTCTCGAACGTTTTCTCCGATGTGGGTGCTTCGGGTTCGATCGCGATAGGGGGAGTTAAGGGTGGAGGTCGAGGCAATGTTTCGGTGAGGTCGGCGAGTTTTCTCGGGGCTTAATTCATCGGCGACATGAGGATTACCGATCAGGGTATGTTCTAGGTTTTGGACGTTTGGGTTCGATTTCGTTTCATTGAAGAATTCGTCGACGTAGTTGGTCGAGTGGTTTGGTGAAGTCGACATCCATCTGGCGATGGTCGGAAAATTGGCCAGAGGAGACAGGGGAGGTGTGCACCGTGCACACGTGCATGTCATTTCTGGAATGATGGAAGGCTTCAAGGAAAATTGGGTTATTCTCGAGTAGTTCGCATGATTGAGTCGAAGTAGTGAGGGTATTCGAGTGGCTCGGGAATTTGAGTGTTTTACTCGGGGAAAAGTCGTGTAGGGCTTGGGTTATTTTTCCTGTTGCTAGTTTTAAGTTTTGTAATGAAAATTGTACTGTTAAAAATAAAATTTTAATAGAAATAAACCCAATTTTCAAAACAAAGTAAGAACATGTTTGGGAAGTAATGACCATTGTTTAAGATGGAAGATTGAAGTTAAGTGATTTAAATTTGTTTGTCTTAAAGATAATTATATTATTGATGTAATTTATTACCAATGATTTTTATTTAAGTTAGTGATTTATTTAGAAATTTATGAAGATAAAGAATCTATCTTTAGTTAATTAAGGTGGAGATTTAATAAAGATAATTAATTAGTGAACTAAGTACTTAAATTAATTAATAATGGTTAATTAAACTATGTTAATAATCAAAGAATTCTCTAAATGATGTTGTGTTTCAAGCATTTAATTTAATTTAACATAACTTAATTTAAACAAGTGTATAATTAAGGTAAATGGTTATATTAATTAATTAGAGTTTTAATTAATAAAAGTAATTAAAGTGTAAGTACTTAATTGACTAAGATGATTAATTAATGTTATTAATTTAGAATAATTTGTTGTTTAATTAATTAAGGGTTAATTAATCTAAGTGATTAAAGGTAATTAATTAAGGAGTAGTAAATTAAGAGAAATAATTAAAGGAGTTATTTACTTAATGTAATTAATTAAATTAATGTGATTAATTTAAGTTAATTAACAATTTTAAATTAATCATTTGATGATTGATTAAATATAATTACTTAATTTAATTAATAAAGTGTAATTAATTAGTGAAGTAATTAACTGGTATTTACTAGATGTAATTAATTGAAGGAGGATAAGTGTAATTAATGTGAATGGTGAAGGTTAAATAAGTTTGTGCTATTAAATAAGGCTAATGTAATTAAAGAATAATTAATTAAGGGTGATTAATTAAGATGATAATTAAAAAGATGATTAGTTAATTGGTTTGTAATCAATTAATGTTTAAGTAATCTAAGTGATTAAAGATTAGTAATTAATTTGAGATAAATTAAATTAATATTGAAAGTGATAAATCTTGCATATGAATGATTGAATGATGTTAAATGCCTTGAATTGGCTGATATCTCTGATATGAAATGTTGTGATATATGATATTTTTGGGTAGACAGTGATATTATGGTTATCTATTGTGACGATCCAGAACTTTAAACATTTGAAATTGAAATATTTAATTGATTTTAAATATTTGAAGTTATTTTTAGCTTGAATTTCAATTATAACTGTGAATTTTGCAATTCAATTTTTGAATTTAATTTATTGAAACTTGGGTAAAAAAATTGAATCATCCATTTTTAGCTTGTTAAAAATAAATTGAAGTCTTGGAAAATTTATATTGATAATACTGAAGATAATAGAAGCTTCAGAATTTAAATTGGAACTGATCTGTTCAGTTTTGAAACTAAATAGTTTAAATCGATATTTAAAAATAGCCTTCCGAGGCACAGTCTCGGAATTCGACGAAACTAGTTCCACTGGGTCCGTAATATTGTATTATTATCGGATTTCAATTTTCATAGAATTTGGAGTTGTTGTGTGGCCATACGATAAGAAAACGTGCTAAAGTTAAAGTGAAATTTAATTTAATAACTGGTCCAAAAAGCTATCTTCTCCATACGATCGAATTTGGACTCGAAACCTTTTCCGTTGCATTCCGAATAAGGGTTTAACATTATAAACGCCTGGCGGCACACTTCGATTAAAGATCGAGATTATGCATTGTGGAATCGAAACGACTTAAATTTAAAATTTAAATTTATAATATAATATGAATGCTTTTCCCTTAATTTACTGTGGATATTTCCAACATGTGTCTTCCTAGTGGACACGTTTCATACATCTTAACATGCATCCACTTTCATTTTTCTTTGCAGTATAATTTACAAAAACATTTATAACAGAAAAAATAGAAAAAAATTTCTCTGCTTTATTTCAAAACAAACTATGGCCGGCAATCTATTCGACAGCCTTGCTAAAATGTATTCTATTCTCCAATGTCAGCAATACGAACCAAATTAGTTCGTTCAAATCAAAAATTGATCCTCTTTACAACTAAAAAAATGTGAAATCGAATTCGAAATCGAATTCTATTTGTTCAAAACTTATAAAGGCCGAGCTAAAGGGAAATCGAGCATCAGTGATCGGCGATCGATCTAGGTTAGGGCATCGTGTGGGCTGGGTCGCACTCGCATACATGGGCATGGCAGCATCGAAGATAAGAATTTCAAGCGACGGCTCATGATCATGAAATTCGGCAAGGCTGGTATGGGATTCGTGGCTCACGGGTTCTAGCGATGGTGCGATAAAGCTTAGGCGCAAGGCAACAGCGATGGTCACAAGGCTTGGGTTCGTTGCGACATTGGGTATGGGGGTTCTTGAGCTCGACAATAGAGATTTGGAGATGGGGAGGCTCCAACGCGGGGTCGGCAAGGGTCGCTGCATTGTGCTTGGCAGTGGAACATGATCGAGCTTGGCAGTGATTTGGGGTTTGTGATCATCTTTCTTGCTAGTGTTTACAGCGGGTAGTTCATCTGTGATTTGGGAAGGAGAAACTTTTTTATTTTATTTAAATTTAAAATTTTATATTCCGTAACAAAAAGAATAAAAAATATGTGTATTACAGTGATGTAGAACAATTTTGTTATACACACACACACACACATATAGTGGTAAGGTAGGAAGCATATATGTATTTATAACAGTTAAATATGTATATCCACGTACATATTTAATTTAAAATAGGAATAACATATATACATAACATTTAGAAATAGGAATTTTAAAATGGTAATGTAGGCTATTTTATTTAGTATATACATATGATGTCTCAAAATCAAAACAAACATTCATTTTTATTTTTACTACTAGTCTAGTTTTTAAAATAACGAATATGGTGATTTAATTGTTTAATTAACCCACTTTATTTTAGTTACTAAAATAATAAATTATTAAAATAAATTTAGTTTAAATTTAATAATTATTTGAAATAAAATCTACTAAATGGAAATTAATTGTTTAGTTGGCTCGAATATTAATTAAATCATATAATTGTTATACAAGGTCAAAATTGCAAACAAAGCAAGCCGGATTGGAAAATCGTTGCTTGCGTAAGCAAAAGGTGAGATCTTCTCACCAAATCTGATTTTTCGATTTAATTTTAAATAGTTAAATTTAAAGTAGTTGATTGTGTGTGCTTGGATGATAAATAATTATCAGTACATTGAATTAGACCCTATGCGCCGCATAATAGTGGATGATATTATACTAAACCCATATACCGCGATATTCCACTTCGAAGTGGAATTGGTATTATATATGTATTTGGAGTGATTGATTTCCCACATTATATTGCGGATGAGACCCTATGCGCCGCATAATAGCGGATGATATTATATTAATCCTATATACCACGATATTCCACCTCAAAGTGGAATTGGTATTTAATTGTTCTGCTAACATCTATGGATGCAGGAAAACAGGTTGGAAGGAACCAACTGGATTCCTCAAGTATTTGAATTAGCTCCAAAATTGTGTTTTGATTATCTATAATCTTATGTGATTATATTTGTGATTGAAACCGTTGAAGGCTATAATTTTGTCGAATATATTTTTTGTATCGTAGGATACAAGAAATGAATGAAATTGAATTTTTAAAAGTCAAGTAGAAAATTTATAATAAATTCATTTAAAAGAATTGGGTGGGTTTAAAAGAAGAAATTTAAATAGATAAAGTTTTAGTTTGAAAACTTGTTTAATAAATTTCAAAATATGGGAAAAGATTTTAATAAATGGGTTTTGAGTAATATTGTTTAATAGTCGAAGAATTCATTCAAAATTCGGATTTTAAATAGTTTGGAAGAGATAAAGGAATTTATTTTAAAAGGAAATAAATTTAGAAATTAAATCTGGGATTTAATTTGGAGTTGAAATAAATTTTAGAAATCGATTTGGGATTTAATTTGGAGTTAAAATAATTTTTAGGAATCGATTTGGAAATTTGATTTGGTGCTTTAAAATAAATTGGGAAATCAATTTAAAATTGATTTGGTGTTTTAAAATAAATCTTTAGGAAATCGATTTGGAAAATCTGATTTGGTATTGGAAAATAAAATTAGAAATCAATTTGAAATTTGATTTGGTGATTGAAAGTGAATGTTTGAAAAATGATTTGAAAATCGTATATCAGCGGATATTTAAAAATTTAAATTCACAATGAAAATTTATAAAGGAAAGGGGAATTTGTTTTAAAAATAAACATCGGTTTATTTTTAAAAGTGTGGAAAGAAATCTACGGATTTGGAGTGTAAATTTAAAATAAAATCGAGGAAAGTTTATTAATTGACGTAAATGAACCATTTTGTAATGGAAAGAGAATTCTTCCCTGGAAAGCCGAGTATATTTCTTAAAGTAGCCTTTGAAGTATAAACTAATAGTTTTTAGAAATTGATTTGAAATAGTATTGTTGGAGAAATTAGTTTTGGAAATTAATTTAAATCTTTAAAGTAAAGATTTATTTAATTAAGTATAGAAGGGATTATTTTAGAGATTAAATTAATATTTGATTTAGCAAATAGTTATTTGAATATTTATACTTTATCTACTAATTTTATTTTAAAATTAGTTTGGACTTGAAGTTTTATCTGAGATATTGATATAATATTTTCATAACTAATATTCTAAAATAAAGTTTTTTAAAATAGTTTTTACATTAAATATTTCCAAGTATATGTGTTTGGATAAGTAATCTAAATTATTTTAAAGTATTTGAACTCGGTAGATTCCCAGTGAAAATGAATAAATGTTTAGAAATGTATTCCACGTGAGGAAAGTGATGAAATTTGTTTTCAAAGGATTGTAGTGTGCAAAATGATTTGAAATTTGTTTTCAAAGGATTGAAAGGTGAAAAGTGATTTGAAATTTGTTTTCAAATGGTTGAAGTGTTAAAATTTTATCTTATGAAGATATTTTTGAAAATAAATAATTAGGGAAAAATTATTCAAATCTTGATAATTGTTGTGAATGTTGATTGATAGTTAAATAACCGACTATCAATATTGGCCTTTAAATGGCATTTGAATTTTGATGCGACCGAGGGTCGAATTCCAAGTGGATATCCGAAAACCACATCGAACCTTTGTGATTGTGATGGATCTTTTGTTTAAAAGATCAAAGTGGAAAATTGTTGTGATTTGTTGAAATCTGAATGCAACACTTATTTTTAAAAAAAGCGCTCATTATTCGGATTAGCCGAGAGAGGACTTTGTGTCATAGAACCCATTCCGAATAATGATACGACGAAATGGGATTGCACTTGAAGATGGTGATGAAGACCGGATATTTTCAAAAGCGAAAGGATTACGTGATTAGTGAATATCCGGATTGCAAGGGTTTCTTTGGAAGTGACTTCGGTTCTGTTCAATCCCGGAACGGATTTGTATGGATGTGTGTCTGATGTTACACTTTGAGATGTAAAGCTGGTTTCTATCAAATACATTCCGGTTGGTGACGGAGAATTTATTCTCTTAGCTTAACACCCTTCTCAGAGACGTATGAGCTCAAAGGTTATGTAGTTGATGATTACTAGTGATATGTTCCTAAATTGGTAATGTGGCACACGAAGTGCTGCTGATCATTTATTGATCGAAGAATGGCTTTGTGAAAAAGTGTAGCTTTATGGATGAGACTTCGTCGGACCTCACAACCCGGAATGATCAAAACAAGAAAGATGCGGCAAGGTTATTTTGGGGTAGCGCCACATGAGGGTATGTCATTTCCTTCTGGAAAGAGGTGGTACCATGGTATGGATCCTAGATATTTAACCTATGTGAATGCTGCAAATTTATTACTTTGTGGTTCTTGGTGTTGAGGATCCTTGGATAAAGGTCGGTTACGACCGGGGGATGGCGTACTCGTGTCGGTAGTTACCTAGTTACAGAGGTAAACCAGCCTCGTGTTGGCAAAGATCTGGTTAGGTTCTCGGGGCGTCCCTCTAGAGGCGTACCCATATGGTAATAGGAAGTTCCTTATCCTGATCATTTGTTGGAAATCCAATCAACAATACACGCCCTTTACGATTACAATTGTATTACCTGCCATTCTTAAATGGTAGCTATAGCAGGCATAATATAATGGTACCTATGCTGGCTAAGATTAATATTATACTTTCGAAAGGTTTTCCACACTATGCACTAATAATAATAATAACATCAAAGAGATATTGCATATCAAGCATGTTTGACTATCATAAGGAGAAATCTTCCCCAAGTGTGCGATTGTATTGTGTGTGTGCCGGAAGGCCTTATGGTAGTTTCATTTTCCAAAAAGCATTACGTATTTCTTTTAAATTCTTTTGTAAAAGAATAATTGTTTTTAAGATCTCACATTAGTCCCATGACTGACCTGGAGTTTATTGCTCCCTTTCTAAACTCTGGTTGCCCAGAATTTTCCACACGATCAGTCTAGAGTAAGGTTATCATTATCCTGAAGTGAAGTCCAAAAAGTTGTTGTGGAGATCTGGAGTTCAAGCTCGATGGCAATACGTATTACTTATACTATATTGTGTCCGCTGCATTGGGATTGATGTAAGTTTAGTTTTAATATGGATTAGTTGTTGTAAATGCCTAGTGTTGAATGGTGTCATTGTAAACTCTGTTAATGTGATGTATGCAAAACTGATATAGTTCTTTGTTTTAAAGATATTCATTTATTTATTATATGTTGTTCCATTGTGAAATATGAGAATATGATTATTGTTCTGTTTCTTCTTCTTCTTAAACCCTGACGGTTTGGTTTTTCGGCATTCAATTGTGAGGCATTCGATACAGTGGACGTAATGAAGTCGACTTTCGAATGTCGAAAAATCGGGTCGCTAC
Source organism: Allium cepa (assembly GCA_030765085.1). Lineage (NCBI taxonomy): Eukaryota > Viridiplantae > Streptophyta > Magnoliopsida > Asparagales > Amaryllidaceae > Allium > Allium cepa. Next base: position 882,494,681 of record CM060943.1, on the reverse strand, counting down.
ATTTTGGTATAAGAGCAAATGGTTAAGAGATAACCTTGGCTCTAGTGGGGAATACTCATTAGAGATTGGGTCAATAATGCTCTAGAATGAGTTGAGTGTAATAATAGATATGAGCGCATATTTGTTAGTGAATATAAAAATTGTTTTATATTGTAATGATTGGTCTGTTGAGCGGTATATGGATTCTGGTCGGTATAATCTGTACAACTTTATCGATAGGGATCTCTAAACACTCGTACAGAACAATTCGACACGATATTTTTTTAAAAGCAGGTAAATGAAATAATTTTACCTAAATTATTTTTTATATGAAAGGAAATGATTTCCATAAATTATTATAGTACATATATGGTTACTTCGTTGTCGGGAAATGATAATATTAAATTATTATCATTGATTATTGAATAAGAAGTTGAAATCATAACTTTAAGCTGAGAAATAAAATCCATATACAAATGGGATTTGTAAATATAAATTGTGATTGTGATTTATAATTCGAAATGAAATTCCAGAGAAATGTTTTAAAAAGAATTGAAAGGGTTTGAAAATTTTGAAATTTGGTAGAGTTTAAATTCTTTTGAGTTTGAAAATGATTATCAAAGTTTGGGAAAAATGTTTTGGAGGGATAAAAGCTCTAAACTCTTTTCGATCATTGGAAAATAATTTCGATGATGACTGCAATAACATCGATGTTCATTTTCGAATTTCCAAGAGAGGAATTGCTGCCAAATTGTTTTAAATAAAAGTTTTTTCCAAACTGGGTTTAGCTTTGGAAATTCAAAAATAATTTGAATCGACTTCAAAAAAAAGATTTTTAAATGTTGGAATGACTTTGGAATACTATATAAAGTATTTATAGAATATAATTGAGTTTGACAACTTATAAATTTGAAGTTGTTAGAATAAAATTTAACTTGAAGAAAAGTTAAAATTAAAATAATTTGATTTTGGAAATAATTGATTTCAAAAGTGATTTTGAAATATTGAGAATTTATTTAAAACTCTGGAAGATTTATTAAAAGTGTTTATGAGTTTATAACTTATATAACTTGAATTTTGATAGAATGAGCTTAACTTAAAGGATTGAGTTAAATTAAAGTGAATATGGAAACAAAATAAATTTGGGAATGAACAAAAGAATAAAACTAGTATTGATATAGAATATTGAAAACCAATTTGAATTGACTGAAATAAAATAAAGTTGTAAAATTAGTTCAAAGTGAACTAAAGACAATAAAGGTGGGAATAAAAAAAGGTTTGAGATAAAATGAATTGGAATTTGTAATGAATTAGTAAATGAAACTAATTTAAAATAGTGACATGAATCAGTTGTGAATAAAAGATAATTGATAAAATTCAATATTCAGAAGGTAAATTGAATCAAAATAGAATTGTAAGTGTAAATTGAATTCAAATGAAATTGAAAATGTAAGATAGAATGAAAGTGGATATATAACTTCAGTAGTGAAGTAAAAATGGCATAGGAAGTAAAGATTCGAACTTTTGTAAAGAAATGTGCAAAATGATATTTGAAGGATGTAATTGGATATTATGGATAGTAGGATATATAGGTACTATAAAAGCAAAAGGAAATTGGATTTTGATTTCGAAGATAAACTTTGAATTGCTCGGAAGAGGTAAGTATTTAAATTTCTATATGAAATTTGATGATTTACTTGTCCAACCGCTTGGCTTTTTGTTTTCTTTTGAAATCTGGGGGTCCATTGTGGCATTTTGTAGTCATACCAAGCTAGTCACGCAAAGGAGACGCTGGTGAAATTTTTCGAAAATTTAGGGAGTTAGAAAAAATTTGAATTTTTTTTGAAAATTTTAAAATTTGTATGTAAATTTAAATTTGAATTGTTGGGAAAATAAAGTTGTTCGAAATTTATGGAAGATTTTGGAAAGTTGTTTGAAGTGAACGAGTCTTTAATAAAAGATTTGTTTTGGCAAGTTGATAGAAAATGTTTTGGTTTTGCGAAAAAGATAAACGGGTTGAGGATCATTCTTCCTAACTAGTAATTTCAAGACGAAATTCTTTTAAGGGGGAAGGATGTGACGACCCAGAATTTTGAACATTTGAAATTGAAATATTTAATTGATTTTAAATATTGGAAGTTATTTTTAACTTGAATTTCAATTATAATTGTGAATTTGGCAATTCAATTTTTGAATTTAATTTATTGAAACGTAGGTAAAGAAAAATCTTCATTTTTTAGCTTGCTAAAAATAATTTGAAGTCTTGAAAAATTTATATTGATAATACTGAAGATAATGGAAGCTTCACAATTTAATTGGAATCGATTTGTTCAGTTTTGAAATTAAATAGTTTAAATTGATATTTAAAAATAGCCTTCCGAGGCACAATCTCGAAATTCGACAAAACCACTTCCTTTGAGTCCGTAATATTGTATTATTATCGGATTTCAATTTTTGTAGCATTTGGAGTTGTTGTGTGGCGTACAAAAAGCAAACGCGCTGAAAATTAAGTTGAAATTTAATTTAATAACTGGTCCAAAAAGCTATCTCTCCATACGATCGAATTTGGACTCGAAACCTTTTCCATTGCATTCGGAATAAGGTTTAACATTATAACGCCTGGCGGCATGCTTCGATTGGAGATCGAGATCTTGCATTGTGGAATCGAAACGATTTAAATTTAAAATATAATATGAATGCTTTTCCCTTAATTTGCCATGGATATTTCCAGCACATGTCTTCCTAGTGGACATGTTTCATACATCTAAACACGCGTCCTTTTTTATTTTTCTTTGTGGTATAATTATAAAAACTTTTATACGAGAAATTTTTTTTCTCTACTTCGTTTCAAAACAAACTATGGCCGCCGATCTATTCAACAGCCTCGCCAAAATGTATTCTATTCTCAAATGTCGGCAATACAAACAAAATTAATTCGTTTAAATCAAAAACCGATCTTCTTTATAACTAAAAAAATGTGAAATCAAATTCGAAATCGAACTCGATTTGTTCGAAACTTATAAAGGCCGAGTTAAAGGGAAATCGAGCATCGGTGATCGACGATCGATCTAGGTTAGGGCATTGTGTGGGCTGGGTCGCGCTCGCGTACGTCGGCACGGCGGCGTCGAAGACAAGAATTTCAAGCGACGGCTCATGATCATGAAGTTCGGCAAGGCTGGTATGGGATTCGTGGCTCACGAGTTCTGGCGATGGTGTGATGAAGCTTAGGCACAAGGCAGCAGTGAGGGTCACATGGCTTGGGTTCGTCACGATATTGGGTGTGGCGGTTCTCGAGCTCGACATTAGGGCTTTGGAGATGGGGAGGCTCAAACGTGGGGTCGGCGAGGGTCACTGCATTGTGTTCGGCAGTGGAACAGTATCGATCTTGGCAGTGATTTGGGGTTTGCGATCATCTTTCTGGCTAGAGCTTACAACGGGCAGTTCATCTGCGATTTAGGGAGGAGGTATATTTTTTTATTTAAATTTAAAATTTTATATTCTGTAATAAAAAGAAGAAAATAATATATGTATTATCGTGATATAGGACATTTCTGTTATGTATATAAATATATATATATATATTTACATATACTGGTAAGGTATGAAGCATATATGTATTTACAACAGTAAAATATATATATATATATATATATATATATATATATATCCACGTACATATTTAATTTAAAACAGGAATAACATATATACATAACATTTAGAAATAAGAATTTTAAAATGGTAATGTAGGCTATTTTATTTAGTATATACATATTAAGTTCCACAATCAAAACAAACGTTCATTTTTATTTCTACTTACTATTCTAGTTTTTAAAATAACGAATATGGTGATTTAATTGTCTAATTAACCCATTTTATTTTAGTTACTAAAATAATAAATTGTTAAAAGAAATCTAGTTTAAATTTAACAATTAGTTGAAATAAAATCTATTAAACGTAAATTAATTGTTTAGTTGGCTCGAATATTAATTAAATCATATAATTGTTATACAAGGTCCAAATTGCAAAGAAAGCAAGCCAGATTGGAAAGTGGTTGCATGCGTAAGCAAAAGGTGAGATCTTCTCACTAAATCTGATTTTCCGATTTAATTTTTAAATAGTTAAATTTAAAATATTTAATTGTGTGTGCTTGGATGATAAATAATTATCAGTATGTTGAATTAGACCCTATGCGCCATATAATAGCAGATGATATTATATTAAACCCATACACCGTGATATTCCACCTCGAAGTGGAGTTAGTATTATATATGTATTTGGAGTGATTGATTTCCTGCATTATACAGCAGATAAGACCCTATGCGCCGCATAATAGCGGATGATATTATATTAATCCTATATACCGTGATATTCCACCTCGAAGTGGAATTGGTATTTAATTGTTGTGCTAACGTTTTTGGATGATGGAAAATAGGTCGGAGGGGATCCAACTGGATTCCTCAAGTATTTGAATTTGCTTCAAAATTGTGTGTTGATTATCTATAATCTTTGTGTGCTTATATTTGTGATTGAAACTATTGAAGGCTATAATTTAGCTGAATATATTTTTGTATCGTAGGATACTATGAAATTGGATTTTTGAAAATTCAAGTAGAATATTTATAATAAATTCATCGAAAATAATTGGGTGGATTTAAAAGAAGAAATTTAAATAGATAAAGTTCTATTTTGAGAACTTATTGAATAAATTCCGAAATATGGGAAAATATTTTAATAAATGGGTTTTGAGTAATATTGTTTAATAGTTGAAGAATTCATTTAAAATTCAGATTTTAAATAGTTTAGAAGAGACAAAGGAATTTATTTTAAAAGGAAATAAATTTAGAAATTAAATCTGGGATTTAATTTGGAGTTGAAATAAATTTTAAAATCAATTTGGGATTTAATTTGGAGTTAAAATAATTTTTAGGAATCGATTTGAAATTTTGATTTGGTGTTTTGGAAATAAATTGAGAAATGATTTAAAATTGATTTGGTGTTTTAAAATAAATCTTTGGGAAATCGATTTGGAAAATCTGACTTGGTATTGGAAAATAAAATTAGAAATCAAGTTGAAATTTGATTTGGTGAAAGTGAATGTTTGGAAAACTATTTGAAAATCGTATATTAGTGGATATATGAAAATTTAAATTCACAATGAAAATTTATAAAGGGAAGGGGAATTTGTTTTAAAAATAAATAACAGTTTATTTTGAAAAGTGTGGAAAGAAATCTGCGGATTTGGAGTGTAAATTTAAAATAGATCGAGGAAGGTTTATTAATTGACGTAAATGAACCATTTTGTAATGGAAAGGGAATTCTTCCCTAGAAAGCCGAGTATATTTCTTAAAGTAGCCTTTGAAGTATAAATTAATAGTTTCTAGAAATTGATTTGAAATAGTATTGTTGGAGAAATTAGTTTTGGAAATTGTTTTACATCTGTAAAGTAAAGATTTATTTAATTAAGTATAGAAGGGATTATTTTAAAGATTAAATTGATATTTGATTTAGAAAATACTTATTTGAATATTTATACTCTATCTACTAATTTTATTTTAAAATTAGTTTGGACTTGAAGTTTTATCTGAGATATTGATATAATATAGTTTTTACATTAAATATTTCCAAATATATGTGTTTGGATAAGTAATTTAAATTATTTTAAAGTATTTAAACTCGGTGGATTCCCAATGGAAATGAATAAATGTTTAGAAATGTATTCCACATGAGGAAAGTGATGAAATTTGTTTTCAAAGGATTGAAGTATGAAAAATGACTTGAAATTTGTTTTCAAAGGATTGAAAGGTGAAAAGTGATTTGAAATTTGTTTTCAAATAGTTGAAGTGTTAAAATTTTATCTTACGAAGATATTTTTGAAAATAAATAATTAGGAAAAAATTATTTAACTCTTGGTAATTATTGTGAATGTTGATTGATAGTTAAATAACTGACTATCAATATTGGCCTTTAAATGGCATTTTAATTTCAATATGACCAGGGGTCGGATTCCAAGTGAATATCCGAAAACCACATCGAACCTTTGTGATTGTGATGGATCTTTTGTTTGAAAGATCAAAGTGGAAAATTTGTTGTGATTTGTTGAAATCTAAATGTAACACTTATTTCTAAAATAAGCGCTCATTATTCAGATTAGCCGGGAGAGGACTTTGTGTCGTAAAACACATTCCGAATAATGATACGACGAAATGGGATTGCACTAGAAGATGGTGTCGAAGACCGGGTATTTTTGAAAGCGAAAGGATTACCTGTCGAATGTCTCTGCACCAGGTTGCTCCGGTGTAGAAATTTTATCGCCTTTGTGATGGGGATTTCCAACGTGATTAGTGAATATCCAGATTGCAAGGGCTTCTTTGGAAGTGCCTTTGGTTCCGTTCGATCCCGGAACGGACTTGTATGGATGTGTGTCTGACGTTACACTTTGAAATGTAAAGCTGGTTTCTATCAAATACATTCCTGTTGGTGGCAGAGAATTTATTCTCTTAGCTTAACACCCTTCTCTGAGACGTACGAGCTTAGAGGTTATGTAGTTGATGATTACTAGTGATATGTTCCCAAATTGGTAATGTGGCATACGAAGTGTTGCTGATCATTTGTTGATCGAAGCATAGCTTTGTGAAAAAGTGTAGCTTTGTGAAAAAGTGTAGCTTTGTGGACGAGACTTCGTCGGACCTCACAACCTGGGATGGTCAAAACAAGAAAGATGCGGCAAGGTTATTTGAGGGTAGCACCCCCTAAGGGTATGTCATTTCCTTCTGGAAAGAGGTGGTATCATGATATGGAGCCCAGATATTTAACCTATGTGAATGCTGCAAATTTATTACTTTATGGTTGTTGGTGTTGAGGCCCTCAGATAAAGGTCGGTTACGACTGGAGGATGGCATACTCCTGTCATTTGTTACCTAGTTACAGAGATAGCCCGGCCTTGTGTTGGCAGAGATCCAGTTAGATTCTCGGGGTGTCCCTCCAAAGGCGTACCCATGTGGCAATAGGAAGTTCCTTAGCCTAACCATTTGTTGGAAATCCAATCACCAATACGCGCCCTTTACGATTGAAAGATTAATATTATACTTTCGAAAGGTTTTCCACTCTATGCACTAATAATAATAATAATAATAATAATAATATCAAAGAGATTGTGTGTATCAAGCATGTTTGATTATCGTAAGGAGAAATCTCTTCCAAGTGTGCGATTGCTTTGTGTGTGTGTCGGAAGGTCTTATGGTAGTTTCATTTTTCAAAAAGCATTGCGGATTTCTTTTAAATTCTTTCATTTTCTTTTGTAAAAGAATAATTGTTTTTAAGATCTCACACCAGTCCCCTGACTGGCCTGGAGTTTATTGTTCCGTTTCTAAACTCTGGGTGCCCAAAATTTTCCACACGGTTTGTCTAGAGTCAGGTTATCATTATTCTGAAGCGAAGTCAGAAAAGTTGTAGTGGAGATCTGAAGTTTAAGCTGGATGGAAATACGTATTACTTATACTATGCAGTGCCCACTGCGTTGGGATTGCTGTAAGTTTAGTTTTAATATGGATTAATTGTTGTAAATGCCTAGTGTTGAATGGTGTCATTATAAACTCTATTAATGTGATGTATGCAAAACTGATATAGTTCTTTGTTTTAAAGATATTCATCTATCTATTATATGTTGTTCCGCCGTGAAATGTGAGAATCTAATTGTTGTTCTGTTTCTTCTTCTATCTTCTTCTTCTTAAACCCTAAAGGTTCGGTTTTCCGGCATTCGATTTGCGGCATTCGATATAGTGGACGTATTGATGTCGACTTTCGGAAGTCGAAAAATCGGGTCGTTACATCTATCGATGATGAATTTCCATTTAAAAAGTGATATCTTGTATTTAAAGTTGAATTTTATTTCACTTGAATAACTTGGGATAAGATGGTATTGAATTCGAAGAGACCGGGGTCGGGTATCAGTAAATACCCGAACCCACTTCGATTTGTAACCTAAAATTATTCTTTATAGATTGATATGTGAAATCAATAGGCTGAAATGGAATCATTTGAATGACTGGACCATTTAAAGTTGAGTAAGGGTACTTAGGGATTGATTTGTGAAATAAGTGTCGTCTATAGTAAGTTGTGAACTTGTAGTGTTGAATGAGTTACCCTGGGTTTTGAATAAGTTTTATACTGAGTATTTCATGTTAGATGGGTTTACTCACGCCGGTTTCCAGCCTGACTCGGGTGTTACTTTGATGTAATGCTCGGGTCAGACCGAGTATTACATATTTTTGGGTAAGGACGTTCTACAACTCAAGAGGGAAGCTGGATGGCAGGGACGTATGGAGTGCATTCCCTGTGATATATTGCAGTTGTCTGGGACATGTTGATTGAATCTATCCAGTGTCTCTTGTATATGTTGTAACTCTGATATATTGATGTAAATTAACCAATACAGTTTTTCTTTGTATAACTACTATTTTATTTGATATTATATTTTGATCCGCTACGAATGTGAGAATCTGTTTTTGGTGTTTCTGTTTCTTCTTCTATCTTTTTTCTTCCTTTCCTGACTATCTAGGATTTTCGAGATAGAAAATTTTGGGTCGTTACATTTGGTATCAGAGAAGAAGGTTAAGCAAGAACCTAGGCTCTGGTAGGAATACTCATTAAGGATAGGGCCGGTGGTACCCTAGAATGAGTTGAGTGTATATATATGAGAGCGTACTTGTTATTTTCTTATATAAAGGTTTAAAAATGGTTTTAAAAATGAATGATTCTTATATAAGCTTATATTTTGATATATAAAGAAAATAATTTTCCAATTATTATCTATTAAGATAATTGGTTGTTGTATTATTTGAATTAAAATAATAATAAAAATTAAATGGTAATAGAAAAACAACCAAATGGGAATTTGGATAATGTGAACTATATAAATAAGATAAGCTAGAAAAGGATTCAAATTAGAAAATAAAATCCTGAATTTGTAAAATTATTTTCAGAATAAGATGATAATGAATTAGTTTCCAGATATGATAACCTTGGTTATCATCATAAATGGTTGTTGTATTTAATAATGATATGTGTGTTATGAGTAAGTAAATGAAATGTTTTAGGGAAGCAAAACATTTAGGTAAGTATGATTTATAAATTGGAACTGAAGATGATCTAAATTGTGAAGTTTTAAATCTAGGTCCAGAAATTTGAAAATTGTTTCAAAGTGATAAAGAAATAATAAATAATATTATTTAAATGTATTTAAATGAAAGGGTTCTATTTCAAAAAAGAGTTGTTTGAAAATTTAAAGGAATTTGTTTTGAATTAAAACCAAAGGTGGTTTAAAATTTAAGGATAACTTGGTGTGTAAAGGAAATAAATATGTATATATGTGGGATATGCATAATATCAAAGATGGTTTGAAATAAACTCTAACTGCTGAGTTTTAAATTTTTACTTGGTATGTGATGTGAAAACCCAAAGTGATAAGTTTTTGAACTTATAAATGGGATTTGACATTAATATGAAGTTTCAAATTTAAAATGGGAATTCAAATTGGGTAGGGTTGTCTGGGTTAAGTAAATTGAATTTAACTTTGGGAAAGTTAAATAAGTTAATAAACAACCGGAATTAAGAATTTCAAAATGAAATTGAGATTTAACTTAGGGAAGTTAAATGATTGGTTTAAATGGGAAGTTATGTGTGATCTTAAAATGGGATTGAGATCTGAAAATTGAAAATGGATGGATGTTTTATAATAATTTGGATAGTATCATCCAGTTGTTATTAATAGTCTTTAAACTGTGAATTGGATTTGTATTAATAAATGAAGAAATGGATTGTGGTAATATATCCATTATAGAGATAAATAAAAATTTACCTTTAATTTGGAATTAAGGATATGGAGTTACTTTAAACTTAAGGTTCGAATGTTAAGAATTGAACTTGTAAATTAAAATTGTTTTGAACTCTTATTTGAACTTTGAAATAAGTTCAGTAAAGATAATTTAAAATGGGATTTTGAAATTTGGACTCGGAATTTTATTGTTTAAAAATTTTAACTACTAAATTAAAGTAAAGATTAATTTGATTTAAGGAAATTAAATCAGCAATTGAAAATTTAACTCGAATTTATATAATTCGAGATGATTTAAAAGTGGAGATTGGAATTGAGATTAATTCAAACTGGAATTGAAATGATTTGAAATTGGTTCAATTTGAAATTTATTGAATTGATTAGAATAAGAGATTGGGTAGTTGAACAGTTTGGCTCTGGACCATTTTTAAAATAAATTGTTTAAAAGTAAACTTTCTTAAATCTATATTACAGCTGTTTGATAAACTAATTACTATTTTTTTCAACTATTTTATAACTACTTACTATTTTAAAACTATTTTGCAATTATCTAACTATTTTATAACCATTTGACTATTTTACAATTAGTTAACTATTTTACAACTATTTTACAAGATAATAATTATTTTTCAACTACTTATCTATTTTTATTTTTTCAAGCAACTTTCTAAATTTAAGCTAGACAGAGTTTAAACAGTTAATAATTTAATAACCATTTGAGATAAAAATTGAGGTGTTGATCCAAATGGAAATCGAGGTAGTTGAGAATAAGTGTTTAGAAATTAAAAATGTGAATGGAAAGGGAAATTGAATTAGTTAATAATCAATGAGGGTAAATACGTAGGATGTACATATATTATTCTATTCGCATAGTGATTTGATCCAGATTCAAGTATAGAATTTCGAGATAGTATATAAATCCAAGTTAGAATTTTTGACTCGATTTTCGACGGCGAACCCTAGATGTGGATTTTTGGTTGATTCTGGATATTCTCTATCATAGTTATGACCATGCAAGGAGAATGGCGATTTCTGATCAAGGAACCAGATCTGAGTCCGCACTAGGAAGTCGGGTGGACGATACTAGTTTGGAAGTGAAATTGTGTGATCGAGTGAGCGATCAGATTGATATAGCGTACGAATGATATGCGTATATCGTACGGGTTTGAATAAAATTTGATATTGGAAATTGGTAGATAAGAAATGTAAAATAATTTTTGGAATGGAAAGTATATTTTGTGAAATATATGATGAAATAAAATGGAAGTTGGATATTTCTATGGTAGGAATTTACTTTTTGGAAGAAAGTAATATGGTTAATAACTTTATAAAAGAGTAATCAAATTTTAATATTTGATTTGGAATAAACCAAATTATATATCTTTGTTATATAAGGTAAATCTCCCCTTGTTGAATCTATTACCGAAAGAAAAGGATTTACGAAAAGTATTTAAACTATAAAAAAGGGAATTTATACAAGTATGAGGTGATCCAAAGATTTTCATAGTCGTATACACACACACACACATATATATGAAGGATCTTATGAGAATGATTTTGGAGAAAAGGTTTTCGGAACCTATGGATTTGGAAAGGCTTTTGATTTTTGGAGAAAAATCGATTTCGAAAATTTGGAAAGCCTAGTTGAGAATTATCGATTTTGGGATAATCGATTTTGAGAAAAGGAGATTTATATGGGATTCATACTAGGTGTATGATTAGGAAGATATTATATGTGTATAGTATAAAGTGTTTTGAAAATAGCTCTGGAGAAAAAGGCGCTCCCTTGAAATTAACCTCTCAGGAGTACCATATGTTGGTATTGCCTTGATCCTCAAAAGGGGGAGGTTCTAAAGTTGATCCTGTGAGGAAGTCCAGACAAACTGAAGTTCGTGAGGATTATTGCGTAGCGAAAGTCGAGGGTGCTGATGCCTACATAGGCATTTGGGTTATGCTGTGACGCCAGTGTAACTCGATGTCGCTGTGATCTACTATGGACCATAGCGGAAATAGTATGGAGGTGAGTGTCAACGGTCTACGCTTGATTTTGCCGGGAAGGCAACGTAACATCGGTATACTGCGATGTATGGTCGAGTGGTGTGGAGAAGTTTCATTTTTTTGGCAGCGGAATTCGAGGGCGCTGATGCCTACAGTTATATGGATTTTTGCTGTGATAGAAACGTAACCCCAGATGTAGCTGCGATCTGTAGCAGGTTCCATGGCGTAATCAAGGGGCGTGGAGTGCCTACAGTTGTCTATGGATTTTGCCGGGATGGCAACGTAACCATCGGGTTAACTGCGACCATGGATGGGGGTGACGATTTCCAGAGCATTCACACCAAAGGTGTTTCCTCGATTTCAAAAATGTTTTCTATATTTACAGTAACATTATATTCCAAGTATTTTCACTGGGTGTTGAAAGTGGGTCTGCTAAGTACTTGTAGATTTTCAGTCCTACGCCTGATCAACGTATGACCGAATTTCTATGAGGACAAGGATGGACTGGTTGAGACATCGAGTTATAAAAGTATTTTTATAAAAACTAATTTAGTAATATTATAAAGATTTTTTTAAAGTGTTTTAAAAATGATCAAAGAATAAATTTATTTGATTTTAAGTATTGAATAAATTCTGGCTTCGTTCCTTTTCGAGAACGAAAAGATTCATAACCTGGATTTTTAGGCATCTGTTAATTGGAAATTAACAGGATTAAATTTATTAAAATACTCATTTGTAAATTGAACAAATGAAATTCTTATATATATATATATATCTGAATATGTATATAGAAGAATCTAAACCATAATAAATGCTGGATTATAAATATTTAGATAGATATTTATTTGATAATCTCCTAATATAATTACTTAAATTTACAAATTATTCTTTTGAAAACAAATAATAATGATTGTTTATATATATAGATATAAATAGATTTTAAATAGAATTATTATTTTCAAATTGAATTTGTGTTGTTTAAATATATATATATATATATATATATATTTGTGTTGATTTTTTAAATTGAATTTTAGTTTTAATTTGGATTTAAATTTGAAATTTAAAAATATATATATTTTAAGTATATTTTGGGATTAAATATCTTATATATGATTTATTTAGAATATAATTAGTTTTTATTTTGTTTCTTTAAGGGTTTTGTTTATATAAATTTAAAAGTACTTATTTAATAGGAAAATAAATATAAAAGCTTTATATTCACATTTTAAAATATATAAAAATGTATTATTATAAGTGATAGATTATAAAGGCTTGTTATAACATATGTAATTTAATAAAGGATTGTAGTTGACAAATCTTAATAGATGGACAAGTGTCGTTTCTTTTTTTTATTTTCATTTTTCTTTAAATTTTAACAAATCCAAATTTACACCATATAAACTCCTACCTACTTTCTTTATTTCCTTTTCCTATCTTCTCTTTTCAAAGCAAAGAAAACTTATAATCAAAACCTGTAAGCAATCACCAGATCGAACTAAAACCTAGTAAACACTTTAACAACTCAAAGATCAAAGGCCTGTAAATATTTTTCATCAACCTGTAAACATTTTCAATCAAAACAAAGCAAGGAAACCTGAAGCATCTTCAAGTTTATCACAATGTGAAATTCAACCTCAAACAATAATCATCTCCTACATTCCCAAATTTTAATAAAAAAAAACTGGAATATGTGTTCTCTGTTCAACATCAAAAAGGTGAGTGAGCTAATCCCATAAGACTTTAATCTTCGTATATACCTTGATATATGTTGATTAAGTAGTGTAAGTTGTTTGCAGAAAAGTAAATGCATTATACATATTTGTATATGTTTTGTAAATTTTTGTATGCATGTCTGAGAAAGGCAAATGAATGCCTCTATCTGTGTTTACAGGTTTCCAAAACCTGATAAAAAATTCAGACCATTCAATCTAGATGACATTAGGTTTCGATCTTTAAATGGAAAGTGTCTACAGCAATGCAACACCAATTTCTAGAATGGTCTCTAGTATATTTATTGAATAAATATTTTTAAATTTGAAATTTACTGTAATGAACATTTTTAATCTGAAAATTTAAGTATTAAAATTTCTAGTCATGACTATATGATTGAATTCGAGCTTCGAAACCTTGATTTTTGGTATGAATTTTATGATTTTTAAGTGTGTGAATTGGGGGATATTATAGGTTGATCAGATTTGATACATTCGTCGAATGCCGGCGATCTCTCGATTCTGTTGCATCAGGCTTTGGGTATAAGGTTGCTAGTTGATTGACGATCTATGGAAAAATAGTCGGAAGCCTTATAGTCAACCGTGGTGGCAGGTGGATGATGATCTAGGGTTTTCCTTGCCTGTTGGGTTCGTCTGCGTTCTCGAACGTTTTCTCCGATGTGGGTGCTTCGGGTTCGATCGCGATAGGAAGAATTGGGGCTGGAGGTCGAAGCGATGTTTCGGTGAGGTCGGCGAGGTTTCTCGGGGCATAGTTCATCGGCGGCATGAGGATTTCGATCAAGTATGTTCCAGGTTTTGGATGTTTAGGTTCGATTTCGTTTCGTTGAAGAATTCATCGACGTAGGTGGTCGAGTGGTTTGGTGAAGTCGACATCGATCTGACGATGGTCGAAAAATTGGCCAGAGGGGACAGGGGCGGTGTGCACCGTGCACGTCATTTCCGAAATGATGGAAGGTTTCGGGGAAAATCGAGTTATTCTTGAGTAGTTCGCGTGATTGACTCGAAGTAGTGAGGGTATTCGAGTGGCTCGGGAATTTGAGTGTTTTACTCAGGGAAAATTCGTGTAGGGATCGGGTTGTTTTTCCTATCGCCAGTTTTAAGTTTTGTAATAAAATTTGTACTATTAAAAAGGAAATTTTAATAGAAATCGAACCAAGTTTTCAAAACAAAGTAAGAACATGTTTGGGAAATAATGACCATGTTTAAGATGGAAGATTAAAGTTAGGTGATTTAAATTTGTTTGTCTTAAAGGTAATTATATTATTGATGTAATTTATTACCAATGATTTTTATTTAAGTTAGTGATTTATTTAGAAATTTATGAAGATAAAGAATCTATCTTTAGTTAATGAAGTTGGAGATTTAATAAAGATAATTAATTAATGAATTAATTACATAATTTAATTAATAATGGTTAATTAAATTATGTTAATAATCAAAGAATTCTCTAAATGATGTTGTGTTTCAAGCATTTAATTTAATTTAATTTAAATAAGTGTATAATTAGGTAAATGGTTATCTTAATTAATTAGAGTCTTAATTAATAAAAGTAATTAAAGTGTAATTACTTAATTGACTAAGATGATTAATTAATGTTATTAATTCAGAATAATTGGTTATTTAGTTAATTAAGGGTTAATTAGTCTAAGTGATTAAAGGTAATTAATTAAGGAGTAGTAAATAAAGAGAAATAATTAAAAGGGTTATTTACTTAATGTAATTAATTAAATTAATGTGATTACTTTAAGTTAATTAACTAGTTTAAATTCATCATTTGATGATTGATTAAATATAATTACTTAATGTAATTAATAAAGTGCAATTACTTAGTGAAGTAATTAATGATAATTACTAGATATAATTAATTGAAGGAGGATAAGTGTAATTAATGTGAATGGTGAAGGTTAAATAAATTTGTGCCATTAATTAAGGCTTAATGTAACTAAAGGATAATTAATCAAGGGTGATTAATTAAGATGATAATTAAAAAGATAATTAATTAATTGGTTTGTAATTAATTAATGTTTAGGTAATCTAAGTGATTAAAGATTAGTAATTTATTTTAGATTAATTAAATTAATTTTGAAAGTGATAAATCTTGCATATGAATGATTGAATGATGTTAAATGCGTTGAATTGACTAATATCTCTGATCTCAAATGTTGTGTGATATGATATGTTTGGATGGACAATGATATTATGGTTATCTATCGATGATGAATTGCCATGTAATAAGTGATATCTTCTATTTAAAGTTGAATTTTATTTCACTTGAATAACTTGGGATAAGATGGTATTGAATTCGAAGAGACCGGGGTCGGGTATCAGTAAATACCCGAACCCACTTCGATTTGTAATCTAAAATGATTCTTTATAGATTGATATGTGAAATCAATAGGCTGAAATGGAATCATTTAAATGACTGGACCATTTAAAGTTGAGTAAGGGTTTTTAGGGATTGATTTGTGAAATAAGTGTCGCTATAACAAGTTGTGAACTTGTAGTGTCGAATGAGTTACCCCGGGTTTTAAATAAGTTTTATACTGAGTATTTTCATGTTAGATGGGTTTACTTATGCTGATTTCCAGGCTGACCCGAGTGTTACTTTGACGTAATGCTCGAGTCAGACCGAGTGTTATAGATTTTCAGGTAAGGACGTTCTGTAGCTCAGGAGGCAAGCTGGATGGCAGGGACGTATGGAGTGCATTCCGCTATGATATATTGTAGTTGTCTGGGACATGTTGATTGAATCTGTCCAGTGTATCTTGTATATGTTGTAGCTCTGATATATTGATGTAAATTAACCAATACAATTTTACTTTATATAACTGCTATTTTATTTGATATTATATTTTGATCCGCTGCGAATGTGAGAATCTTTGTTTGGTGTTTCTGTTTCTTCTTCTATCTCTTTTCTTCCTTTCCTAACTATATAGGATTTTCGGGATCGAAAATTTCGGGTCGTTACAACCATAGCCTTTAACAAAGTTGAAGCTAAGACATTACATACTTAAATTCTCAACTAACACAAGAAGTTTAAGGATCCGGCTTTCAACAAGGTCGAAAGCCTCACCTTTAACCCCTAACTTAACTCCAAATATTCAAAAGTCATAAGATCTCCACAAGGTCGGAACCCAGACCAATTTTTCTGGATCAAGCTTTATCATTAAGATCACCTCACTTTTGAGAGGGTCGGAACTTTTATATCAGATTCTCGGTATAAATCCTAGCAACACAGCTCTTAAAGTTTCCGACAAGATCAAAACCTTTCAAGGGAAAACTTTCTGACATATTTCAGTCAATTAAAAAGGAAAGCCTACGAAAGAAGGATTGATCCATCCCAACAAGTAGAAAGGTTATTAAGTTGGAAACCTCACACTTTCGACACATTCGAAAGTTTGTTCTGTGTAATTCTTGCATACTAAAGCCTAATTGAAAGGAAATTATGAGAGGATTCATATCTTCATTTCTACTTTGCTTGCATAAAAAGATAATCCCCATTCCTTAACATAATTTTAGGGTCTTGATAAGAAATTCTGTTGACATCCTATATTTAACAAATGTTATGAACGGAATAACGGTGAAATAACTTTTTAAATTCCACAAATAATATGAGCTACCTCTTCGGGCTTTAGCATCAAAGTGCAAGAAGATTATTTCCATATCTTCCATAAAATCCAAGTGAATAACCTACGCATTTTTTTCCGTCTCCTACTTCACACTGTTACATTTATACTCTACGTAGCTTCTTCTTTGTTCACAGCCCGATCGATTCTTCTTCATTTTGCTCGTACCTATGGCCTTGCTATTTATTCTCCCTGAATCGCCAGATCTAGGTAATCCCGATGCTCAATTACTAAAAAAAATTGATTTTGTTTCACTTCAATGTTTGAATTGAAAATGTGATTCAGCATCGAGTTCAAAATTTTCGTTCTGAAGTAGTATGTTTTATACGGGTTACGATCCAGTGTTTTAATTTATTGTTTTGTTTATTTAAGAAAATACTCGTGCAGATTATTTGTATTTGGGGTTTCCGTTTAATTTATTTAAGAAAATGCTTATGGATCGGGAAGGCTGTAATTCTTGTTTTTGTTTATTGGTTTGTCTAAAATTATTTGTAGTTCAATGCTTGCAAATAAGAGGTGATAGAGATGGTCAGTGATGTGAAAACACAAATATTGGCTGGAATTATTTTTCTGCGAATGGTTATCTAGTTAACTTTGTCATCAAGTCTGCAGTTAGCATATCCATTGTTCCTATTTGCCTCGGTAACTTGATTAGGTTTAATAATCATACTATTTATCTTTGCACCAATTTTTGTCCATTTAACTGTTTGGTTGCAACTTTCTTGTCTTCAATGAGCTTCTTTGTAACTTGCAATATTTGAGATAAAAGTGTGTCGCAAAGCATTCTTTTAGTCTGTATGGATCTATTACAATGATTAATGTATGCCTACTCTCCTTAGCCTTAGCTTAACTAATGCTCCTTAGGATCTTTTCCTCTCTGATGGCATAGTTATCATGTTCCACCTTACCCTACTCCTTGGACATTAACATATATTGCTGCATGAGATATGATTGTTGAATTTTTTTGAGCTGTGAGTTATGTACTTAAGAATAAAAATGATTGGTTAGCTAGGCCTGATTAGTAATCTTTTTTTACCAAATAATGAAATTTTGTCTTTAAGAATATGATGTCTTAATAAGTTTCATGTGTTTACTACTTGGAAATTCTCTTATATCTTAATAGATATTGCATTTATTTCTTTGGTGAATTTTCCAATATGCTGCTTTTGACGCCCAAAAAATGCTTTTAGGAACTAAAATTGTCAATTTTATTAATACGATAGCTAAGAATAAAGTGATGAGCTTGAATATGCAATATAAATGAAGGTGGATCGAGCATTATCAACTAGCTCATCCATGTTACTCATTATTATGATAGTTAAGAATTTTGAGATGATCTTGATTATGCAACTGAGGAGACTGCTTGGCTTAATTATAACAGATTCCTCCTCCTTTGGGTTAAGTACTACAATAGAATAAATAAGTTTTTGGGTGTGTAAGGAACCTACATACATTTCTTCAAACATGTTTAATGTATCAAACTTTTGAACTATTCACAATTGAAAGGGAAAAAAATAGACACCCGGTTGGACAAAGAGACTGATCCCTTTATACCATGTAAAACTCTACAAATCTCATCTTCAGTAATTTCTTCTTTCAATTCTTGTAAATTATTCTTCTTCTTAAGATAGTCTCTCCCAATCAACTTCAATTATGCGCTACAGTTTTCTTGAAAAAGTGGCTCATAATTGTCAACAGAAGAATCATTCATTTCAGATAGCTAATTTGTTGAATTCCATCTCTAAAATATTCAAATGATGCTTTTCATTTTTCTGTTGATTTATCTGATCTCCTCCAAACATTGAGTTTCAAAACTTTCACTTGTAATCTTTCTCTTTCTTGATGCAATAGAAGTTCAACATCACTGTTTTTTCACTAACAAAAAACAAAAAACAAAAACCTCAGTTGATTTAGTAGTGGTTATGGCAATGCATGCTCTACCCAATCACTGTCGGTTTCAGCACCCGGAACTAACGCATTAACCTCACTTGAGTTTATAGTGGTTATCGAAGCCATTAATGATTTTTTTCTCAAATTTAATTGGCAGCCACTTCTGTTGTCAATTGATATTGTTGGCGTTGCACCCTGATGCTGTACTTCCACACCATTGTAGTTCAAAGAAAATAAAGGAAATTTTTTATTAATTCTAAAGCACCGAACATGCACTTTGATTACTATTCCTATTTATACATTTATGTAGCTAGCTAAAGCAACAAACATCACCAAAAAAACTAATGGATTGTAAGAAAAAATCCCAAAGAATTCAGCCCTTCAAATGCACTTACGATAACACAAGCACACTTGTGCTCCTGTGCACGTGCACAAGACTTCTAGACCCTTCTAGAAGCAATATTTGGCATAGACTGACCCACTTCATCTTTCTCATCATTCTAGTCTTAGATGGCTGCCATTACCATTGGAACTTCTAGGTTGATTGTGGAAGCTTCGGCAAAGGTTGAGGTAAGCAATATGTTAAGTCTGCCTGCTGTAACCAATTTGATGAAATGGTTTTGAGAATAGCAGGTACTTACAGAATTTCATTTTGTTTTTATCATTTATACTCTATGGTTTAATAAAGTATTTAATAACAAGTAAGAAGTGGTAATATGATAAAATTGTTGAGTAAGATATTTTTTGTATATTTATATTGCTACAAAAATCCAATATATTTCAATGTAAATGTACTGACAAATTTTAACATTGTATGAAGTACGAGTGTTGAATGGTCGAATTTGGACTTTGCTTAGAACCAACTCTAGTCACCAAGACCTTCAAGCTAACACCAACTTCTTACATCTTCTTGACTTATATCTGCATGGCTCTTCTTTACAAACCATTTTGTATATGCAGATTAAAATGAGAAGCTCACATCATCTTAATGGGTAGAATAAGATATTTACAGTAGTATTTAGAAGCAACTGTAAAAGCATGTGAAGGCAAGTCCTGAGAAGCGTAGTGTGAACTTGAGAAATATTTTTTTTTACATGAATTGCATTTGCCAAAGCACGTGCTACGACATAATGAGGCTCCTTTGAGTAAGAGCCGTGAGTACCTTGCATATGTTACGCATTAGGCAATGCTTCCTCAAAATTGAGACTTTAATACTTGATGATCTGAAGTTAGCTATTTGAAGGCTGTGTAGGTCTATGCGCACTAGCTGTAGCAGCTATATAATTTTCAATTGTAGTTGCACAAGTGTAAGGACTCAGCAGCAGTAATCTGATGGTTATCAGCAGAAGCATGGGTTGATGGACATATATTTCTTGATACTAAACAGTAGCAGTTTGAGAGAGTTGACCAGGTAGGTGTGCATTGGATGCGCACATTATAACAGAAACATAGCCATGTGCAGTAGTTGTATCGGTAGTTGTATAACGATAGGCAAATGTAGATTTTTGATAGGGGCGGTGGCATATTGAAACTTCTCTTGAGTTTCAAACATGGGAAGCTACACGAACAACATCCTGGCAAGCTGTTACATTAATGGGCACAGCAGAAGCGTAGCTGCAAAACTAGAAAAAGGTTCTTCGATTCTCCAAGCAGCGCAGGCATGTCTAATTCCTAAACTTTGTGTTCTGGTTCACTAAAATGGTGAAAAATTAAATGGAAGCATCACAGGCTCTTATACTTTTATTAGGCTCATATTTGTGACCACTCACCAACTGACTTTTACAAACGATTGGCTTTAGGATTTTATCATTTGTTGATTGAAATGTTAAGTTGTGTATTATTATGCGTTACTAAGCCTTTTATTTGAATTGCAGATGGGTTTGCGATGAGCGTTGGGGTTAACCATGTTGTCACTTTTTGCAAGCTTGTTTGCTTCTTTATAGCATGAAGGAGTCTGACTATCCTTCCAAGTGCCTCATCACTGTTGGCTCCATTATAGGTGTTTATTTTCTCTATCAATTTATATTAGTCATTACTAATCTTTTTATAGAAGTTTAATGAAACAGTAACGGTTTAGTGAAACAAATTTTTGAGTGACAAAAATCTATTGCTATAGGTGTATATACCCAAAAAAAAATTCTACTTATACATTTGTATATTAAAGAACAATAAAAAGGAAACAAATGCATATATATATATAATAATTAATATGTTGTATTTAAATTAGGTGGCCGTGAGTTTGATAGAGCTGGTAGGTGAAAGTGAACGATTATGTGAGAGATTGTATTCAATAACCATATACATATATATTAGAACTGAAATTTGTACTTATAATAAAATTTAATCAACTCAGTAAATAACTAATGGGAGTTTGAGTATAGTAGCTTGCAAACATGAGATTGAGTGCGTAACCAAATTATGTAGTAGATCGAGAGCTTATTCTTTATTTGGTCTTGACAGTTTGATTATTTGGTTATTGTAATATCAACATTGAAGTTAATTTTTGAGCTTATTCCTTTCCCACTAGCTCGTTATAGTCAGATTTGAAATGCCAAGAATTATTATATTTGAATTCCTATTTTTCCTATTCTGCACATGTGTTGTGAAAATGAAATTATAGGAGCGTGATCGCTCATAGAATGATTTGCAAATATAACAGAAAATAAAGGAAATTTGCAATGACATTCCTTGTTATGAATAGTTTGTTTATTTTGCCATGCACTTTCATATTAACTCCACCTCCCCACGTGTAATAATTTCCCATACTCTATGGTTCAAGGAGATTTTATGTTCAAATACAATTTATAAAACCAAAATATGTCGTGGAAATGTAAGTGCTAACTTTGTCGTGACAAATTAATTTGGCATTGAAATTACTAACTACCACCCAAGGAACTATTAAGATAACTGGTTGTTGTAAGTAGTCCTACAGATTTTCCTCTTTTCTACATGGTTATGATGTATACCAGCATACATACAAATGTTATACCTTGTTTATTCTATAAATGGCAAGTAATGTATTCCTCGTTGTTGTGTTTTACTGCAGCATCCCACTGCTTTTTGTCCTACATAACTAAGATTCTCCATTTTTCCTATTGTTTATTATCATGAACATAACCCGTATCCTTTTTAGTATAATTTATGGCCTTATTAATCTTAGCCTTAGTTAATTCATTTTCCAAAAGACCAATAAATGACACTCGATTTTGGTTAACCACCTATATAACATCTAGTTGTTTGGATGGTGAATTAAGTCCCATAACATTCCAAAATAATATATTCATTAATTAACATTGGAGTTGAAGAAATTGGGTTAGCAGGCTTCTCTTGTGGTGAGTCAGTTATGTGTTATTTGGAGTTGGAAGGATCAGGGAAAATCTGGGCTGACGTGTGAGTAAGATGGACATAGCAGGCTTCTCTTGTGGTGAGTCAGTTATGTGTTATTTGGAGTTGGAAGGATTAGGGAAAATCTGGGCTGACGTGTGAGTAAGATGGACATAATCTAATCCAATTTAGATATGTGGCAATGCAGGGATAGATTGAGGATTGGAAAGCATATTAAGCAAAGGTTCTGTGTTAGGAGAAGTAATATCACTGTGGGTTTTTATAACTATAGTTGTATTTTCATTTATAACGTCTTAATCATTAAAGTGAAATGAACTGGGACTATTAACAGAAAAATTAATTTCCTCATTGTTTACCGTATGCTTTGACAGATCACTAGATAGAGAGTATGCTTTTGATAGTTCTTAGTCCACCATGTTGACTGAATTACTTTGTATATCTTTCAAAATCACATATTCCGTTTCTTACTATTAGGGATATTTAAATGAAGAGCTTTTCCATATATTGCATCATGCTGATTATTACTTTGAGTATTTTGTTGCAAACATGTTTCCTCCATAGTATGATTATCTATGTTCATATCACCCTCTGGGATGTCTGTAGTATAATTTATTTAAGGATACAAACTTTCTTAAAGGCACAATATTTACAAGGATGCCTAAAGAAATTGCAGTTTTGACATACACTGGGCTTCCAGTCATATTCAATTGGTTGAAATACCCACTCGTTATCTTCAGTTAATATGGCCACCTTATGGGAAATTTGAAATCATTTTTTATCTCAATCAGCATTCTAAGATTTTAATCACACCTTTTGTGAAATAATTCTTGGGCTGCTGCACTTAGTTACAAACTTGATTTTATTTATATGCTTGAATTCTTGGCTTGTGCATGGAAGAACAGGCAATATTTGGGTATAGCACTATAGCTTATAGGTATATGAGCGTTCACTTCTATAAAGAGATGTTTGGTTTGAAAATTGTTACTATTTAGAATTTAAATTATCTTCTTCAAATTTGACATGTTGAAATGTATTCACTATGAGTATATTTTGCTTTACATCCATAGATATGGTTGACGAAGTAATTAAGCTGAGTAGTTAGAGCAGAAGGGATGAGATCCAGATATGGTGGACAACAGCCATGTTCAACGTGGTGTTGGAAGTGATGGGCCAATGACGATAGCTAAGAGTTCTTAATTTAGGTAATGTGATCTTCCAATGCTTATCTAGTTATTTTGTATTTTACCGCAAGATTATTTGACCTTATGTTCTGTACTATTACTAAACTCGATCCTGCAATTTTGTTCTGCAAGCATCTTGGTTTGTGACATTCATCTGCTATTTTATTTGTTGTTGCAATATCCAATCATATGCGAAAGGAATGAATTCATGACTCCGATTTAAGCACATTCACACATAACTCAAGACGGTTGGATAATTTTCCTGTTTTGATCTTGCGTTCTTAATGATTTTGGTGATGGAGATCTTGTATTTGCAACTTTCTTCGAAATCTTCCTTCCATTTTCTCATAAAAATTATCTTTTTCCTATAAGCATTCATATTCTCACCGTGATTTAGTTTTTGAACTCTTATAAAACATAGTTTATGGTTTTGTTACAGCTGTAGATTGTCTGAAAAAGTTGTAATATTCATCTGCCACTGCAATTTCTACTAAACCATTGCATATAGTCATCAATAATAATCGAGTTGAACATTAGGTACCATAGAAAATTTAATAGAAGTATAGTTCATGAAGAGGATTTATTAGTAACAATAATAATAAAAAGTCAAAAACCTTATCTATTTTACATTATCAGCAACAGTAATCAACGAAAAATTCTTATGCAAGTCTATTTTACACTCTCTAGTTGCTAACAACACCTAGTGCCATATTATTAGCTTGTAATGTTGAACCATTATCTGTTTATGGTTTTTTACTTATTTTTTATTTATGATTCTGAAACTTTTTATTTGTTGTAGGTCTATAAAAGAAGAAAATCATTCTGGAACTTCGCCCCCAGAGATTGCTAAGCTTAAATATCTTCGATAGGTGTATGTAATTTTAGTTTCAATTTATTATTTATGCTCAACATATGAAGCTTTTGTAATGTATTGATAAAAATTAACTAAATTTATAACGACGACGACGACGACGGTGATAAATTAACTAAGTCAACTAAGTTTTATAATTAATAAGAATAACCACGGTAATAACAAAAACTAAGTTTATAAAGTTAACTAAGTTTTATAAAAATTAAATAAGTTTATAAAATAATTTTAAGTTAATTAAAATATAAATTATGACATTTTAAGTTTTAGCAAGTGAGATAATTTATAAGTTTAATAATAATAATAATAAATAGTTTGAATAAATTAACTAAATTTATAAAAATTAAATACATTTATAAAAATTAACTATGTATTATGAAAATTAACCAGTTTATAATATTAATAAGAATAAAGTAAGTATAATAAAAATCAACTATGTTTATAATAAAAAAAAAACTATAGTTTGATAAAAATTAAAAAAGTTTATAACAATAATAATAAATTAAAAAAGTCAACTAAGTTTTATAATTAATTAATAATAAAAACAACAACAATAACTAAAACCGAGTTTATAAAAATTAACTAAGTTAACTAAGTTTATAAAAGAAAAATTAAGTCTATAAAAATTAAGTAAGTTTATAATAATAATAAATTAACTAAGTTTACACTAAAAATAATAAGTTAGCTAAGTTTATGAAAAATTTATAAGTTTCAGATAATTTATAAAAATTAACCAATTTAATAAAGTTTAAGTTTGGGATAATTTATAAGTTTAAGTAAATTAATATACAAGTCATGACATTTAAGTTTTAGCAATTGAGATGATTTATAAGTTTGAGTTAATATAAATAAAGTTATAAATAAGTTTACCGAGCTTTATAATTTAACTAATCTTTATAAAAATTAACCAAAAATTTAAACATTAACTAAGTTTTATGTAATTTGACTACATATTATAAATATTAAATAAATTTATACAAATTAATTAAGTTTTATTAGAATTTAACAAAGTTAATAAGTTTCTAAAAATTTGATACGTTTATTGTAAAAATTAATCAAATTTTATAAAAATTTAAGTAAGTTAACTAAGGTTTATAAAAACTATTTAAATTTAATAAAAGTTTAACTAAGTATGTTTGATATACTTTAAATATGCAAAACAGTTTCGTAATCATCTATTGATTGTTAAACTTGCCTACAAGTAATTAGCTTTTTAGGAGTAAAGACTAGCTGCAGCGAAGAATTATGGGTAATCAAGTAATGAACACGACTTTAATTGTTATATATACTACAAAATTTTATTAGTACTTGTTATGTAAACTTGTTTATGAATGGTTATGGATTTTATGTGAATTTTCTCGATTTGTCGAAAAACTATTATCGAAATGGTAATGGATATTATATTTGATTATGTGATTAACATGTTTTTTTAATTGTTTGAAAATGATGATTATGTGACTGAATGATTGATTATTGGCTTGAATACGATGATTATGTGATTAGTTGCTAGTTGTAATAAGACTAATATGTGAGCGATGGCTGAAAATGGTGCAAGCCAATAACAAGAAATGTGAGCATGTACAGTATGCTACAAAACAGTTAATAACTTTTAGTTGCCTTTTAAAAACGCTACGGAAATAAATGTAAATAGCTAAGATACATTTTCGTAGCATTTAAAAAACACTAATAAAACTTTTAGTAGCGTTTTGATTAACATTACGATATGACATGCTACTAAACAAAACTTTTAGTAGCGTTCCAGGCTTTTAGTTGCATGTCGTATCGCAGCGTTTACTGAAATGATACTAAAAGTTTTGGCAACGTTTTCTCAACGCTACGAAAGACCTTTTTTGGTGTAGTGTATTCTTTATACTTTGAAACAAAATTTTGATCCGAGTAAATCAAATTTACTATCTCATCCATTGGACCAGTCCAGATAGCCAGAGAGACCAGGAAACTAGTTTTTCGAACCCAAGCCTAGACACTATCTCTTCGACACCCATAAGGTGATCAAGTTATCTGATCAACTCTGAATCTTTTAACATTTAATTATTCCATAAATCCTTCAAAACATCTTTAAAATACTTTGTTTAATCATTTGAAAACATTTACAAATGATTTGAAAAAGAATGGCTGCGTTCAAAACTATATTTTAAAAGTTCTAAAAATGTGTTGCGGAAAGTTGATACGGAAAGTGCTTTTCAAGCTATATTGATCAAAATGACTTTTTATCATTTGGAAATTCATTTTTATAATTCAAATAACTTTTAGAACGTTTTAAAAGATTTTTAAAATTTATTTCATGTTTTTTAATAATTTTAAAATATCTTTTTCAAAGAAATCCTTTTATGGATTCCAAAATCCAAAATCAAGGTTTTCCTAAAAACTTATTTTACTCGTATTTCAAAATCCACTTATCGAAATTTCAATTTTCTTTATTTTTTCGAAAACTATGGATATAATAGATAGGAAAATTCGTATCTCGAAGAATTCCGAGGTATGTTTCATTTTATATACTTGTTTGACTTCCATGGCGTGAAATCGCGGACTGCGGTTACGCGATGCGTCTATTTTTGATTAAATTTTTAATTACCTTTCAAACTTCACAAAACACTTTATTATGTTAATAAAACATTTCAAAATCATTTTTAAACCTTTTTAAAGAGATTTAACATTCCACATACACCAATTCATTAAATAAAGGAAAATGATTTCCTTCGTGCGTATCTATGTGCATTTCCGTGATTTTCATATATATTCAACATTCATATTTAACAACAAAACTTGATGATCAAAGCTTATTATACATCCATTGTAAACATCATATCATCATCCAAAAATATAATATAAGTAAAGGTTTCTCACTTTTAGTTATATGTTGCTAATTACTTTTTCAAACATTCATCGACCAAACATCCAAACATCATTAGTATCCAAATATTTATGTTAAACATTTATAACTACTTATAATGGTTTTTAGATTCTCACCATCATTGCTTCCTAACTACGTTGAACGGACAATAGCTCCACTACGATTATATGAAAGCTTTTGGAATGAGTCCTTAGACCCTTGAGAAGGCTCAGCCAAGACTTAAAGAGGATGGCTATAAGTATGGAAGAGAAGTGGTGGAGTTTCGACCATGAGTTCACTAAACTAGACTCGAAAATATGTCATCTTGTCTCGGATTTTTGGACATTCTACTCTCTGATCTGGAAAAATTATCAACATGAAAGTTGTAGGAAATTCTTTTCTCAATTGTTTCAAAAAAAGAGTCATCTTATTTGGATTTTAGGAAGTTATGGCCAACAGATGAAGTGGTATTCTTTGATTCATGAAAGCCAAACCCGAGAATGGGTTAACTTTTAGCTAATTTTCGGACGTGTTACTCAAGGTATTATGAACAGTAGTCAAAGGGAATGTTCTTGCAAATTATTTTAATTTGAAAAAAATGAAACACTCGATTTTGATTTGTTATAGGGAAGATATGATCAAAATAAGAAAGGGCATTCGAGGAACTAAAATTTTAGGCCCGAAAATGCAATGTAAGAAAGTTGGTTTTGAACATGGCTAAGCTTATAATGGGAAGAAGTGGCCAACTGGGAAGTTGTAGCCACTGAAATTTTCATTGTTTTAAAAAAATGAATTGCATCATTTCATTTGGTTTTAAGAGACATATGGAGGAATGAAGTAGAGGTAGAATGTTTGGGTATTTATAGGCAAGTGGAGAGGTAGATATTTATCTCCACCTTACATCATCCACAATCATCACCATCATTACTTCAACCACCATCCTCACCTCATCATTTCAGTCGAAATGACCTCTATGTGAGTGTGCCCATGTGCATACGTAAGTGCATGTCCTTTCTTGACTTTGTGAAAGCTTAAGTATTAAGTAGACCTAAATATCTCGGATATCTTTAACTTTATGTATATACATATATATGTATGTATGTATGTATGTATGTGTGTGTGTGTGTGTATGCGTACATACATACATGTATGTATATATGTATAAATGTGTTATGTATACATATATGGATATATCTAAACGTTAGGGTGTGTATTTAGGTGCTATATATATGTACGTGACATATAAACAATGTTGTATAACTTATATACGTCAAACTGTTACGAATTTTAATCCCTATTTCAAGAGATATTTTCACTCATTAGTTAACGTGCATATATTTTTAAACAAAATTTGAAAACCATTTTCTTATAATTTTAGATAAATTAAAATGATCATATTTGAATTATAAAACCATGTAAATTAATGTTAAAAATTATTTGCAATAATTTTTTATTATATCGATAAAGCGATATCGATTTTTTCCTATATTTCCAAATCATATTATATATATATTTATATCTTTATGAAACTATTATAAACGATTTATTATCACTTTATAACTATTCAAAATGAACTATCATATTTTAAAATGATTATCTGATTAATTAAAATAATTATTAAATCATTAAATCTCAATTTAAATTCATAAATCCATTATTAAATATAACGGCATCATTGATGATGTCTTAAACACATTTTATTTTCAAAAATGAAATAATTGATTTTATTTTGTATTTTTTTAATTATGAAAATAATTATATGTATCCAGCTCCGTGCATGATGTTTTACGATTATAGAGTTAGTTATCGATAAAATGATTTTCAACTATTCTATCGATTTAAATTTCGAGGAAAATAATTTTGTAAACATTTATTCGAAATAGGATTATTATTATTATTTATTGTCTCTAAAAACCATATTATTTATATCATTAAACTTTTATTTGAATAATTTTAAAAATAAATATAATTTATTTAAGTGATAAATTTGCGGGTCGTTACAAAATATCTCCTTTCTTTCAAACTTAACCATTTAACTTTTAGGAGCTTCTATTTAATATTTACAAAAAGTGTAACAACCCACATATTTATCGATTTTATATTTAAATATTTTATTTAAATATTTTGTCGTTAATCGGATATTGGTCCGAAAAGCTACTTTTTGCAAACAGTCAAATTAGGACTCGAGACCACTTCCATTGAGTTCGAAATGCCGTTTATAACTTTGTTAAGTATAAATATTGATAGGTTTGGAGTTAGTGGAATTTCACTTATTTTCCCGCTTTGGACTTTGGGTTAGATTAGTCATTATAACTCAAACCCACTTCTCTCCTTCTCCTCGCTCTTCATAAATTCCTACCAAACACAAACTTTAACATTAATGGTGAGTGGAAAGGGAAATTAGAAACTCCAAGCCTAGGTTTCAACTCCAACTCCATCATTCAACTCCAAATTCAAGGAAAATCATTGGATTCAAGCTTGTAGTTGCTTCTCCATTCACCTTCAAGCTTTACCTTCATAATTTGGTGAAAAAGTGAGAATTTTATCTCACATTCTTGTCTATAACTATCTTGGACTGTTGGGAATGATCTCCCATCACTTTAGCATGTACATTTGCATTTGGTTTGGATTGGATTGACGAAAAACCCCAATTTTTAGTGTTTTTGGAGATTTCCTGCACTTAGGTCGCACTGCCACGAAATGCCACTTCGGAGTTAGGTCGCTAGGTCGTAGGTCGTGGGCCCCTAGGTCGTAGGTCGTAGGTCGCTCGACCTTGGAGATTTCCTGCACTTAGGTCGCACTGCCACGAAATGCCACTTCGGAGTTAGGTCGCTACGTCGTAGGTCGTGGGCCGCTAGGTCGTAGGTCGCTCGACCTTATCCCCTTAGGTCGCTCGACCTGTTTTTGAGTCGTTTGTGTTTTAGGTCGCTGGACCTCATTTCATTAGGTCGCACGACCTTATTTACGTGTTCCACTAGGTCGCGTGGACCCTTAGGTCGTTGTACCTTATTTACTATAGGTCGTTGGACCTTTAACCCTCTAGGTCGCGTGACCCTATTTCCCTTAGACCTTAATACTGTTAGGTCGCGAGTTTAATTAGGTCGTTCGGCCTTAAAATGTTAGGTCGCTTGGCCTGTGCTTTTGTTAGGTCGCGAGTCCCTTAAGTCACTCGCCTCTGTTAGGTCGCAACCAATAGGTCGCTCGAGTGATAAACCCCTTAGGTCGCATGCCATTGGGTCGTTCCACCTTGACCCTGCTTGAACCCATTAGGTCGTAGTTCGTTGGACATTAGGTCGCTAGGCCTTCAACCTTAGGTCGTTCTATTTAGGTCGCTCGACCGTGCTAATGATAGGTCGTGAGCTTCTTAAGTCGCTCGATCCTATTCTCCCTTAGGTCTTCACTAGGTCGTACCATTATGGACGGGGAGCTGCCCCGCAACCCGCCGGGGGCGCTGCCCCTAGACCCCCGCGACCTGACCGGGCAGGTCGAACCCCGTAGCGGGGGTGTTGCCCCCGCACCCCCACCTTGGGGGGTTGCCACCCCTCTGGACCCCCCCTCCGTAGGGGATCTTATCTGAAAAACATTCAACAGAACTTGCTTTGTTAAGATGTTGAGTTGACCATTCTGCGAGACAAACTATCTTTGGCTTCTCGGTCAATTTTATGGTATCACGGCCTTTCTAAAAGGCGGGATAACAACCTTAGAAATATGAAGGTTTCAATACTAGTAGTAAATATCAAAACTCTTTCAAAAAAATGATTTCAACTCTATTTTCAATAACAAAGCTCTTTTCTTAAACCGTTTTCCAATCTACTAGTATATACAAACCTTTACCTCACTCGGATGAGAAATCTAATTAAACGGCTTACTAAAACAAGTGGTATGAAACGCTTGCGTTCACTTCGTCGGTTAATTCTTGGACTTGTTCGATTGAACCTCTTGTGACAATTTTCTAGTGAAGACTTACAGTTTGTTCGTAAATATTTAAGTTAAGCAAGTGGTTATGGGACACGAAGATAAACTTTTATGTTTACTAGCTTAGTATAATTGACACTTCTCGTTGATCATGATGATCATTTTATGATTTAGACTAGCAATTGTGTGATGTCTCTTTGTTTGCAAGGTTAGACTAGACCTCATGGGTGTGATTCCGACTCACACATATCTCTTTGTCCGCAAGGTTAGTCTAGACACCATTTGTGTGATTCCACTCACACATACTTTTTTGTTGCGAGGTTAGGCTAGACACCATTTGTGTGATTCCACTCACACATACCTTTTTTCTTTTTGGTTAGCCTAGACCTCATCTGGGTGATTCTGACTCACCCATATGGGGTAGCTCCCCATGGTCTTCGGACCGTCATGTGATAGGCCTCTTTCCCCTTTTCTGTGATTTATGGATTTCTTGTGTTGATTTATGGAATTTATGTCATTGACTTGTTATGAGTACAAGTTTAGGGTATGATGCCCTCTTTGGATCTTTGAGAAGATTCTTGTGATATTGATTTATCTCTTATTGATTGATCTTCTGTTGATCATCATTTGCATACTTATAGTAGTATGTCAGTATGGATATTTTATGTTTATGCCATATCTTTTATTTTATACCATGTCATCTGTATATTTATAGCTAGACCGATCCGTTTATTATTTTCTTAAATAATACTCGGGTCAGACCGAGATGTTACAGGTGCTTCTGCTTGACTTCTTTTCGGGATTTGCTACTCTGACTTTTGGCTAACTATTTAGATTAGCAGTTTTTGTTGTTTTATACACTTGAGATATAGACTCATAGTTGTATTCTTTTGTATAGCACGTGTTTCTATACTTTTGTATTTTGTGGATCTTTTTGAACACTACTCTGATGTACACTTTCATGTGTTAGTTATATATTCATATCTTCTTCCGCCTTTGTGATATGGATGTCTGTGACTGATTTGTGTTATGCTTATTTTTATGTTTGTTTTCGAAGATTATTTATAGCCACCGTGTGATAAGCAATCACATGGATGGTCGCTCCTCAACAGCCTTATTCTCCGTGCTAGTTGACAACACTACACCGTAGTGTTCTTGGCTAGCGTGGGTATAGAGGTGGGGCGTCACAAAAAGTACTTTTATTTGCTAACTACTTCAATATTGATTAATTATACAAGGTTCTAAAATTACTTTTATGACATTTAATCCAAAATTCAAATATTTAAATAATTCATATATTTAAATACGAAGTGTCCAAATACAATCCTCAACTTGAGGATTACCGGCAACTGAGGATTGTACAAGTAATCTATTAATGTATAAATGGTAGAAGATAAATTTAAATAGTACATTCATACCCTTTAATATATTTAACTGATTGATATTGACTAATAGAATAATATATTTCTTTTGAATTACCCTCGTGATTAAATTATTAGACACATCTAAAATTACGATATATGGACTATACATATGTATTTATTCCTTAAATTTAGTTAGGGTTTCTTATTGATCCACCTTTAATTTTAACATCCATATTGTATAAGTCTTATTATTATATAACTTCTATATTTTATTTTATTTATTTAAAAGTCTTTTGTATCACATTACATATTTTAATTATTATTTAAGTAATTTTTTTATTAACATTTTAATTAATTTTGCATTATTCAATTATAACACTTGTATTGAATATGTGTACTATAACCATTTGACGCAGCGGATTATGACGATGACGACGAAATGAAGATTTCGTGTCAAAACTAATCGAACAAACGATTAGATGAAACAAGATAAATCGATGGATTGAAAAATACCAAATGCCCAAATTCGTTGATCTCGAGAGATATCGAATTCTAGCTATCTCTTACACGTTGATCGCGCACGATACCGTGTTAAATGATCTACGATTCTTCTACGTTGATCTCGCGCACGAGATTCCGTGAATCGGCTTCAAATCCGTTGATTCGAGCGCACTCGAATACCGCAAATGGAGAAAGGAGACAACGCTCAACTTTCAATTTCAAAGTGGCACAAAGCACACAAACAAAAATTTCATTCAAAATCAACCAAGTTTACAAATGACCCAACATCCTTATTTATAGGGTTACAACTCAACACTTACATCACAAAGCCTTCACGACCTAACATTCACGACCTAAAACAAACAGCGACTCACGACTCAACATAAACAAGCGACTTACCCAGTTACAATTCACACGACCTACCAGTAAACGACCCGACACACGACTCAACATAGGTCGTTAACGACCTATCATACAAGCACAACATATATACATTCGACTCAATACTTACAACACGAGTTACGACCTTAGCAACACATCAACATAAGAGACCTCCAGGCACGACTTAGCGGCCTATCTTCAGTAGTGGCTCATCATTAACGAGATATAATCCAAGCGACCTATGGAAGCGACATAAGGATCAATGCGGCATAATAACTTGCGACTTAAGGCATCTCAGCGACCTAAGGTCTCGCGATCTACTCTTGAGCGACCTAAAGAAAAGGCGGCTTCTTGCTAGGTCGTTGACGACATAAGGCATATGACTCGGCACATCTTGCTACATCACTCTGTATCTCGTTAGGTCGTAACCCACTAGTGAACGACCTAAGCTTTAGCTCGCTAACCTTGTCTTCTTGAACCATTAACTCGTTGGGATTGTTGTCTTGGACTGTTATCTTGCTAGACCATAGCTCGCTAGGTCGTGGGCGACAATAGCCTAACTCGCAAGTATTGTTAGGTCGTGGCCGACCTACGACATAAGAAGGTTGCGCTGCATCATCCTCCCCCGGTTGACAAGAATTTGACCTCGAATTTGAACCTTTCTCTTCCTCAACAAGCTCATCCCCATGATACGGAATCAAATATATGACGTTAAAAACATCGGCGGTATGGAATCATTTGGCAATCTCAACTGATACGCATTCTCATTGATCTTCTTTAATATTTCTACTGGACCAATTTTTCGAGATTTTAACTTGTTGTAAGTACCAACTGGAATACGATCTTTCGTCAACACTGCATAAACCAAATCACCTTCTTTGAAGCCTACGCTTCTTCGCTTCTTATCCGCCATTTGTTTATACTTCTCATTTGATGCAAGCAATCGTCCGTGAACAGTTCTATGACATCCTGCAGCTCATTCACAAAATCACAAACTCGTTTGACAACTCCTTTCTGAGATGGAACTATCGACAAATCCAACGGTCCCTTTGGAATTGCTGAATATACAACTTGAAACGGACTGAATCCAGTACTTCGATTAACAGCATGGTTATGTGAGAATTCCGCCCGACATAACTTCATATCCCAACACTTCACATCATCTTTCACAAGACATCTCAACAAGTTTCCCAATGATCTGTTAACCACCTCCGTTTGCCCATCTGTTTGTGGATGACAGGCACTACTAAAATTTAGCTTCATCCCAACCATTCTCCACAGACTCAACCAAAAATAGCTTATAAATCAAGTATCCCTGTCAGTAACAATGGTCTCAGGTAACCCATGTAATCGATAAATCTCTTTAAAGAATAACTAAGCAACACGGACTGCATCAGCGGTCTTCTTACAAGCTATGAAATGTGCCATTTTCGAAAATCTATCTACCACCACATATATGGAATCATTTCCACGTTGAGTTCTAGGCAAACCCAAAACAAAATCCATGCTGACATAAACCCATAGTCGGTAGGCACGGGTAATGGCATATATAATCCCGCATTCGTAGCTGTTCCTTTGGAAACTTGACATATATGACATCTCTCCACAAATCTTTCAACTTCTTTTCTCATGGAAGGCCAAAAATAAGATTGAGAAATCAACTGCAATGTGCGATCTCTACCCACATGACCTTCTTTATGTAACTCCTTCACAATCTTCATCCGTAAACTGCAATCTGGTATACATAATTGATTTCTTTTGAGAAGAAAACCATCCACCAATACGTACTCATCCGTCTTCCCCTTCGTGACTTCTTCTACAATCTTCACAAAGTAAGGATCTTCAACAAAAAATTCTGAAAGTATATCAAACCCCGTCACTTCAACCTTCATCGTAGTCAATAAATGATTCCTCATGTTCAGTACATCTGCCGCGCGATTCGTAAGTCCTGACTTATGTTTCACAACAAATGTAAATTGCTGCCAGTATGCAATCCACGATGCATGCCTAGCTGAAATTTTCTCCTACCCTTGCAAATGCTTCAAAGCTTCATGGTCTGTATACAAAACAAACTCCTTATGGAACAAACAATGTCTCCAGTGTTTCACAGCTTGCACGATAGCATAAAATTCCACATCATAAGTATTATATATGTCATCTTTGCTCCAGACAATTTCTCACTGAAATAAGCAACTGGTCTTCCATCCTGACTCAATACTCCACCAATCCTAACCTTCGAAGCATCAGTGTGTAACTCAAACAATATCTGAAAATCCGACAGTACCAGAATGGGTTTTGTCATCAAAAGTGTCTTGATCTTCTCAAAAGCTAACTCTGCTTTCTCTGTCCACACGAACTTCTTTCCTTTCATGCAATCGGTTACAGGTGCCATCACACTGCTAAAATGTGGAATGAATCTTCGATAAAAAGATACTAACCCATGAAATCTCCTCACTTCAGTAATTGTCTTGGGTTGTGGCCAACTCCTGACAGCTTCCACTTTGCTTTCATCCACTTGAATACCCTCCTTCGACAGAACATATCCCAGAAACAAAACACTGTGCGTCATGAACATGCACTTCTTCGCTGCTGCATAGAATTGCTCCTGTCGTAGAATAAACAGCACTTCTTGCAAATGCAGGATATGCTCTTCCATACTCCCACTATAGATCAAAATATCGTCAAAGTAAACTACTACGAACTTCCCAATAAATGGTCTGAAAATCTGGTTCATCACTCTCATAAAAGTACTAGGAGCATTTGACAAGCCAAACGGCATAACCAGCCATTTGTATAGACCTTCCCTAGTTTTAAAAGCAGTCTTCCACTCATCTCCCGGTCTAATACGAATCTGATGGTATCCACTCTTCAAGTCAATCTTTGAGAACACAACAGCCCCACTCAACTGATCAATCAAATCATCGAACCTCGACATAGGAAACCTGTATCTCAGTGATCTTGTTTAGAGCCCGACTGTCCGTACACATCTGCCAAGTCCCATCCTTCTTCGGTACCAATAAGGATGGCACTGCACAAGGACTCAAGCTCTTCTGAACACGCCCTTTTTCTAACAACTCCTCCACCTGCCTTCTCAGTTCCTCATGCTCCTTAGGACTCATCCTGTAATGTAGCCTGTGAGGTAATGCCGCCCCGGCACAAGATCAATCTGATGCTGAATATCTCTCAACGGTGGTAACTCCTTTGGCAACTCTTCAGGAAACACATCTCTGAATTCTTCCAATACTGGCTTTACTCCCTCTGGAACTTCAACAGATTCAGTAGCTTCATGTCCAATCAACAAGAATACCTCGGACTCTCCTCTACATCTCCAACAAACTCCTTCAAAGTCAACAAAGTCTTCAGCTCCTCAATCTCTTTTGACTTGCTCTTTCCTTGCCGTCTCTTCTTCGGAACTAAAATGATCTTAGTACCCTCAAACATAAAGCAGTAGCTATTGGTTCGACCATCATGTTGTACTGCTCGGTCTACTCCCATGGTCTTGCCAAAAGCAAGTGACAAACATCCATCTCCACCACATCTGTAAGGAGCCGTAGATTTTAATAGTTTTAAATGGTTTTATTTAACGTAATTAATTGAACCTTTTGAGAAATTTTATATAATAATATTTTGAAATAAAAATTTAATATTTGGATTACGTCCAATTAAACATAGCAGATTTTTAATTTTCAATTTATTTTATCAAAGTTTATTCCATTGTGAAATTCTATTTAATTCAAGCTAGCTGATAAATTGCTTTAATAAATATTGCAGAATCAATTTCTTTAATAAATATTGCAGAATCAATGCACAGATGTTATCAATTTCATTTTATGGTGGTACGTTCCTTTACGTTTCCTAACGGTTAAATTATAAATAATTTGCTTTGATGGGTCAGCTAAATCAAAGCAACGTGACCGTTGCTATTTATTTCTTTTATTAATTGCTACAATTATTTTCACCAAATCAAGGGTTGACCGTTACTTGGCTTTCAAATTTTGGACTCTGCATTCAAAAAGAAACGTATAATATAATAAGTACTTCATATTTATTTTCAGTACGTTTCACAAAATTTTCTCTGTCCGTTCTTTTCTATTAAATATATACTTGCAGCTGTTATCAATCCATCGTTTCAATTTATTATATGGTCCGTTACTCTGCCTTTTCAGATTTGAACATGCAGCTGGTGGCATTAAAAGTTGCTTTAATTATCCACTGAATTATCGTGACTGTCCCGTTACTCTATATTTATTCTGTACGTTTTATCTTTGCTTAAATTTCTCTGTCCATTCCTTGTTCCATTTTAAATATTATTGCCTTTCCAAACTTATTACGTACTATCCAAACAAACAAAAAGGTTATTGCTTTAAATGTAGCTAAATCAACTCATGACCGTTGCCATTTCAAAGTTTGAAACATATAAAATACTATACGTTATTTCGCATTCATTGATTTCTTTTATTTATTTATTTCTTTCTTTCTTTACGTTTTCATCCCAATCTGATTTATAACCTTCCTTGTTCTCTTCGTACATTCTATTTATTCTAGCATGCTCCTCCTTTCTTTTACCTAGTACATCTGCATTCTTTTCATCCTCTCTCTGCAAATTTTCTTTCCACCAAGCGCCTGTCCCCTCCTTCTCCCCTCCTCTTCTCTTAAGAAACACCCTGCCTTCCAGCCGAACCCAACATCTTCCCTATCCACATCGGCAACCTCATCATAGCCGAGTGTATAGCCTAGAGGTAATAACTTCTGACAGCACATAGGTGGCATCAACATTTTCCCCATTGTCTGTAGTTTCTTATTTATTCCTTTTGTCCACCCATCAGCGACTCGAGTTTACACAGGGTATGTCTATACATACATTGTATTGTATTATATATATTTGCTAGTATACTACTGCCTTAAATTTACATATTTTAGTGTATATATGTATGACAGATTATGTTATTTATATACATAAAGTAAGCTATATGTACAAACTCAGTGCAACCACAATTTTCTTTATAAAAGGAAAATAATACAAATTGTAGTACCCAAAGATATATATGTATGGCTGTACTTAATAATTTTTTTTTTTGATATAACAGTATAAGCTTATATATCAATTTCTGAGTTTATATATATTTTGTTATATTGTTTTTTTTTTAATTTTGATTTTTATATAATAAGTATGTAAGCTTATTTATATTCACATATTTGTATACATAAGTTGCGATATATTGTTTGATAAGCCTAAAGCATTGTATATCTTCATACTGTTATGATGTGCGTGCTTTAATAATAAAGCTATTGATCGGGTACAGATAGGTTAAGTAACGTGTATATTTGGTTAATTTATATAAAAGTATATATAACCATTTCGATTATAGTCATAATGAATATATAAGAGAGTTATATAAATGAATTTTATACTATGCGTTAACTAAATACATTGTTATTTATATGATCCAGTTTTTGAATATATGTTTGAAACGTTTTGATTTTTATATATACAAATATTTTATTTTATACATATATTTTCTTATATATGAAGGTTTTATAAAAAAAATTCTTATAAACTGTACTGCATATATACTCTTTAAAAAAAAGGGAAGAAAAGGAGTAAGTTAACAATGTATTATAAAGAATATTGTTTATCTGCATATACAGGTGCATAAGTTTGTTTGATTTCCTGCTGGATATTTTGAAAAGGAAAGTAATAAACTATAATAATTATATATATACATAAGTATTCATTTCAAAAGATATTATATATGTGTGTGTTAATCTTTAATATATGTGTTTTATGTTAGAACATTGATTTTTAACTATACATATATACTATTTTAATACTGGTTTAAAATGAATATTTATTACATGGAAACGACAACCATAAAATGAATATACTATATATGTGACATTTTGAATAATTATATATTTGTTATTTAACATTAATATGAAATGAAAGCGTTTTAAAGTTATATGGTTTCCATGGGTATGCATATATATATATATATATATATATATATATATATATATATATATATTTCATTTTTGAAAATGCGTGTTTTGATTTAACGTTCATTTTGAAAGAAAGTAATAAATTAATCATATAATATTCGTTTCAATTTTATCAAGCTAATTTGATTCGTTCTCATCAATTTCTATCTATCAGCTTTTCCGTCGAAATCGTACCATCTAACTTTGCTTTGGAAGTCGTGCTTGCATTTTGTAACTCAACTTCATTGTCTATCTCTCTAACCTCGAAAGGTGAGCAATCACTCACGGTTAACATTCTTTTATTCATTAAATTTGATTTCAATTGAAACGACAATTGAAATATGCTGCTGTAGTTATTTAAATTTGTTATATATGCTATTATCTGTATCTATTCACCTGCGGGATATGACACCATATCCTGTTGTTTATATTATATTGTTATTGATGATATATGCATGTTATTTTATTGTATTTTCTGTTATCACTCTGCAAGCTCCCTGTAGTTTAGAAATCGCTATGTCTTGAAATGATACATACCCGAACAGACTTTAGAATAGGAGAAAATCGTTATGGGTTGAAATGATAAACCCAAGCGATTTTCATTTAATTGAATTTGGGATTACGGGTTAAAATGATATCCATCCGTATATATTTAGTATACGGATTGAAATGATAAATATCCGTAGCACTTGACTATATGATAGGAAATATATACAAAAACCGTTGGTCCATATAAATATTTTAAAAATAATTTCTATAGTTTTGGAAAGAAATATATGGTTTAATAAATTTGATTCTTAAGATATTGTATAAATAAAAATTGTATATATAGATTTAGTAGTAATATTTGATTTAAATTAGATTGATTTAATGCATATAATATGGTTAAGTATTTACGTCAATCTATATTTCAAATAGATTCTCTTGTAATAAATTGAATAATTAAGAATGGGAGATAAATTTGGGTTTATAAAAATGGTATTTAAATAAGGATTTATTTAATTAAATCGATTTGAAATTTTTGAATGGGAAATTTAAAGGGTATGATTTTATAACTGGATTTTTGATTTAAGTGATTTAATGAATATTTCACGTTTAAATAAATTAAAGAAAATATTGAGTAAAATGTAATTTAAGGTTACTTAAATGATATTGAATCTAATAAGGGAGTATTTCAAGACTAAATAATAATGAGGTTAAATCAAGATCTATATGAAACTGTTATATAGAACATTTAAATATGAAAGCCTTGAACTATATTGGAATTTAAATGGTTTATGTTGAGATTCGGATCTGTATTTGAAATCAACGTAGTTGAATTTGTTATTTAGCAACTAAATTGAAATGAAAATTTAAGTTGAACTAAATTTGAATTTATTATTTAGAAAACTAAATTGAATGAAAATTTAGATGAAACGTTGAATACTTAAAGTTTTGAAATACATGGAAATATAAAGGGGTATTTGTGATTATAAATCCGAATTTGAGATCGATAAAATTTAAGTGGTTATTTTAGAAATCGAGTTGAATTTAAATTGATAAAT
Organism: Allium cepa; assembly: GCA_030765085.1. Taxonomy (NCBI): domain Eukaryota; kingdom Viridiplantae; phylum Streptophyta; class Magnoliopsida; order Asparagales; family Amaryllidaceae; genus Allium; species Allium cepa. The sequence goes on along the minus strand of CM060943.1, from coordinate 882,453,694 downwards.
TGAGATTGAATTTAATTTGAATGGGAAGGTCGGGTTGATGTTGGAACGATTTGTTAAGTTGAGGAAATTGAAAATACTTTACTGTATAAATTATTTAATATATATAAATACTATTTTGGGAAATATAGAGATATTTGAAGTGAAAATGAGATTTGGTTTTGAAGTATAAATTAAGCTGAATGACCACGGTGTTATAGTGTATATTTCTACCTTGTAGAAAGTTCCATGGACCCTTAGAGGATGGTTATCCCAAACATCTTTTAAGTTATTTGTATTTCAGTTGATATTTCACTTGAGTTGGATTTATTGATATAAGAATGTTAATCCTGACTCGAGTGTTTTGTGTTTTTCTTTACGCTCGGGTCAGACCGAGTGATACAACATTTGAGACTCACCTTTGGTGTTCAGAGCTTCATTTAGAAATCAAACTATCGACTCAGATTCCAGCCTTTCCAATTGATTGATTCAGAGAAGTCATCTGTTCCATTGGAGACTTCACTGCATTTGAACTATTCGGTTGTATTTTTCTAACTCTGATGTATATAGTAGCTTCATGAACTACTATTCTTTATCTATTCCGCTGCATTATATTACTCTGTGATCTGTGGTTGATTTATTTACTGTATATTTTAACTTTTGCCAAATTTTAATTAACAATTCGGTATTTTGAATTATTCAAGTCGGATATGTATGGTTTTATTATCGATTTGAATGGTCCAAAATAGCGGGTCGTTACAGTTGGTATCAGAGCTTTGGCTCTAGGAAAAACTTATCATATTTGGTAAATTTATTTACAGAATCACTTTCGCTCGAGTTGAATCTCTTCCTTTTGACACGATTTCTTTTGAATTTTCGAATGTCCCTCGGTTCCGAAATTCATTCTGTCTCTCCCTATTTATATTCGTTTGATTCCGGAGTATCCCATAACTCCACTGAATGATTTGTAAAGGGGGTGAAAACTCCTTTTCAATTGGCATTGACTCACCGAAGATTTCTGTATCCTCGGTTTACGATGCTGCTATATCTTGTTATGCCGAATTATATATCTCTAGCGATCGAATGTCGAATTGCCTCAGAATTCTACATCGATCTAATTTTGGAATCACGGTTGACCGGTAAAGGTCGCCCGCGATTTATAGAAGTATATCCATCTTCTATTTTGTAATTTAATTATCTCGTCTTCGATCGAGTCTATCTTTGAATCATGATTCTATTGATTGGATTTCCTCTAAATTAAATCTCTATCTTTGTTTTAAAATCCATTCTTGAATCATCCTTTGAAAATCGGGTTTTGTTTGTATTTTAAAATTGTTTTATATGCCGCAATTTTTATTTGGGTAACTATGATGTTATTCTATATATAAAAGTCGATAAGGATTATATACCTTTAAAAAAACGAGAATTTGAAGTTTCGAAAAGATTTGAAATTTTGAAAAATCATAAGAAATTGATTTATATAAAAATGATTTATAACTGTAGAGTTACATTTGAATTCGAGAATTGAATTCTGGTATTTTGAAATTGGTTTTAAGATTTTGGAAAATATAAAAAAATAATACGATTTAAAAGTATTTTTCCGAATAAGAAATGTTTCAAATGTGTTCAAATGAATTCCAATAATTTTGAAGAAATTTCAAAGAAGTTTTCAAGAAAATAGAAATCCAGAACTCACTTATGTCGCTGGAAAATAATTTCGGTGATGAGTGCACGCATCATCGAACAACCCGCATATTTATCGATTTTATATTTAAATATTTTATCGTTAATCGGATATTGGTCCGAAAAGCTACTTTTTGCAAACGGTCAAATTAGGACTCGAGACCACTTCCATTGAGTTCGAAATGCCGTTTACAATTTTTTTAAGTATAAACATTGATATGATTGGAGATAGTAGAATTTCACTACTTTTTCACTTGAGACTTTGGGTTGGGCTTTTAGCCTATTAGACCCAACCTTCACCCCTCCTCTTCATAACTTCATTTCTATTTTCCTAAGTCTTCAGGCTTCTTAAAAAATGGTGGAGGGAATGGGAAATTAAAATTCCAAAACTCAAATTCAATTGCAATCCATCTTTCTACTCCAAATTCAAGAAGAAGACATTGGATTCAAGCTTCTTGTGCTTAGATAGAAGAGGGATTGATTCTTGCTTGCTTAAAACTTCATTTTTCATTGAATTTGTGCAAAGGTGAGATTTTTATCTCACAATTCTAGCCTATAACTATATTGGACTGTTGGAAATGATTCCCTATCATTTTTGCATGCATATTAGCGTTTGGTTTGGATTGGATTGGCGAAAAATTCCAATTTTTAGCGTTTTGGTGAATTTTCTGCACTTAGGTCATTCTAGCCATTTTCGTGTGTTCGGAGTTAGGTCGCTCGCGACCTAACCCTTAGGTCGTTCGCGTGTTATCGCGCTAGGTCGCACTGCCTTGAATTTTCACTTCGGAGTTAGGTCATTTCACGTTAGATCGTATGGGGTTTAGGTCGTAGGTCGTTTCTGACCTTAAATCCCCTCTGCAGCGTTAGGTCGCTCAACCTTTCCTTGTTAGGTCGTCACCACTTAGGTCGCGACAAATGTTAGTACGTTAGGGCCTTAGGTCGTAGGCCTTAGCTCGCATTTGAGCTTAGGTCGTAGGTCGCTAGCTCGATTTGAGCTTAGGTCGTAGGTCGCATCACCCTTAAGTCGTTCGACCTGATGCCTCTCTTAGGTCGCGCATCTCCTTAGGTCGCTAGGTCTTAGGTCGCGCATCGCCTTAAGTCGCTCGACCTGCTCTCACCTTAGGTCGCGCCATCTTTTAGGTCGCTTACCATACTTTAGGCCGTTGTCCCTTAGGTCGCTTGCACCTTAGCTCGGCCTCGTTAGCTCGCAGATCCTCTAGGTCGCGTGGCCTTTAGACCGTTGGGTCGTGAGTGTTAGGACGTTAGACCTTACCATTCCTTAGGTCGCATGACCACAACACCGTTAGGTCGCTCGATCCTATCCTCCCTTTTGTCTTCACTAGGTCGTACCGTTTTGGACGGGGCACTGTCCCGCATCCCGCCGGGGGCGCTGCCCCCTGGACCCCCGTGACCTGACCGGGCAGGTCGAACCCCGTAAGCGGTGGCGTTGCCCCCGCACCCCCACCTTGCGGGGTTGCCACCCCCCTGGACCCCCCTCCGTAGGGGATCTTATCTGAAAAATATTGAGCTGGTTTCCTTGGATTTTATTCACATCTCCGTATGCGATCTTTGTGATTGATTGTTTCTACAATTGCTTCTGTGTTTTGTCATTTTATAATATAAAGGTTTCAATACTAGTAGTAGATATCAAAACTCTTTTAACAAACAATTTCAACTCTATTTTTAATAACAAAGCTCTTTTCTTAAACCGTTTTCCAATCTATTAGTATATACAAACCTTTACCTCACTCGGATGAGAAATCTAATTAAACGACTTAGTAAAACAAGTGGTATGAAACGCTTGCGTTCACTTTGTCGGTTAACTCTTGGACTTGTTCGATTGAACCTCTTGTGACAATTTTATTAGTGAAGATTTACAGTTTGTTCGTAAATATTTAAGTTAAGCAAGTGGTTATGGGACATGAAGCTAAACTTCTATATTTACTAGCTTAGTGTAATTGACACTTCTCGTTGATCATGACGATCATTCTGATGATTTAGACTAGCAACTGTGCGATGTCTCTTGTTGCGAGGTTAGACTAGACACCACTTGTGTGATTCCACTCACACATACCTTTTTTCTTTTTGGTTAGTCTGGACCTTAATCTGTGTGATTCCATTCATACATGTGGGGTAGCTCCCCTTGGTCTTCGGACCGTCATGTGATAGGCCTCTTTCTCTTTTCTATGATTTCTAGACTTCTTGCATTGATTTCTAGAATCTATGTCATTGACTTGTTATGAGTACAAGTTTGGGGTATGATGCCCTTTCCGAATCTTTGAGAAGATTCTTGTGATATTGATTATCTCTTATTGATTGATCTTCTGTTGATCATTATTTACATACTTATAGTGGTATGTCATTATGGATATTTTATGTTTATGCCATATCTTTTATGTTATATCATGTCATCTGATATTTATAGCTAGACTGACCCATTTATTATTTTCTTAAATAATACTCGGGTCAGACCGAGATGTTACAGGTGCTTCTGCTTGACTTCTTCTCAGGGATTCATCACTCTGACTTTTGGCTAACTGTTTAGATTAGTAGTTTTTTGTTGTATACACTTGAGATATAGACTCATAGTTGTATTCTTTTGTATAGCACGTGTTGCTATTCTTTTGTATTATTGTGGATCTTTTGAGCACTACTCTGATGTACACTTTCATGTGTTAGTTATATATTTATATCTTCTTCCGCCTTTGTGATATGGATGTCTGTGACTGATTTGCGTTATGCTTATCTCTATTTTTGTTTTCGAAGATTATTTATAGCCACCGTGTGATAAGCAATTACATGGATGGTCGCTCCTCAACAGCCTTATTCTCCGTGCTAGTTGACAGCACTACTCTGTAGTGTTCTTGGCTAGCGTGGGTATAGAGGTGGGGCGTCACAATCGACATTGATTTTCGAGTTTCAGAGTGGGGGAGAGGCCACTTTAATAGCTTCGCTATGCAAGTGATTTGGTAAAACCATTTTTGATTTCAAATTCCGAAGTATAATTTGATATTTTAGAAAGATATAAGTATATATTTGAAACAATTTAAAATGAGACCGGTGTTCAGTCCTCGAGTTTCGGATTTAATAATTGATTTATTGATTTATTGTTGATTTTCAACTTTTGAATTGAAAATTTGATTTCCCTAACTATTTTGAATGTTCGACACTTCCAAATCGAGATTAAATTTTCAAAGCTAAGAAATTTCGAAGAGTATAAAATGTTTGATAAAGAATATAAATTTAGTTTTGAAATGTTTTGAAAAAAAAAATAGTTGAATAATGGTTTTCAGAAAGGTAAATTGGATATTTCACATAGAAATAGATAGTTTAAAAGTTTTAAAAAAAGGGATAATTATAAATTTGGAAACCATTTTGAGTATAATTGATTTTGGGAAAATATTTGGCTTTGAAATTAAATTAGAATTAAAAACCAGTACTTATATGGTGATTTTTGGAAATGAATTTGTTTGACTTGAATTATTTTAATTTGGAAAATGGGATAATTTTGTAAACCTATTATTTTGGGAACTTCGAAATTTAGATATTTAATGTGGAAGAAAATTTGGTGAAATCATATATGATTTTGAAACTGAATTAATATTGAAATGATTTGAAATTTGAGAACCTTATATTATTAAGCACTTGATTTGGGAGTGGTCGAACTTATATAGAATGGATTGTATAAGTATGAAGTTGATTTGAAATCTATTGATTTGAAAGGTACTCAATTTGGAAAGAGATTTTATATAATCGAATTCTATATAAGTATGATTTGATCTACTGTTGATTTTGGAAAGTATTCGATTTGGGAAAAATGGAATCCTATATATATGGACTTTATATAAGTACGATATTTGAAAGTGATTTGAAAAGGTACTATATGATATATATTTTTGAAGTATAGATATGGAAAGTGCCTTCTGCTTGATATCCGCTTTGTGGCCACATCGTGGATTCATTCTATCGATATTATTCTCTCTGATTTTTGGTTTTTCGGATGTAATACTCGAGTGTTCCCACCGTGGCGTAACCCATGGTTTTTTCTCTCTCGCGACTGCTTAGCGCAATTGCCTGGCTGAGTCTGGCCTAGGGGTACGGATTGTTTCTGGGGGATCCAGGCGTAACCATTGTGTATCCTGCAATCTGTGTTGGTTGCGAATAGTAGCGAAACTGCTTGGTTGAGACAGCCTAGGGGTACGGATTGTTTCCTGGGGGACCCAGGCGTAACCATTGTGTATCCTGCACTCTACTAGTTATCATGGCGTAACTCGCAGGGCTGAGAAAGCTTACGGATACAGATTGTTTCCTGGGGGATCCATGAGTAACCATTGTGTATCTGCGAACCATGGTCGGACAAAGGTTTTGGTTTGGTTGTTTTGTTTGGATTGTACTTTCCATATATGTTTTAAAGGTTTTTCAAGTATTTTCATTGGGTGTTGAAAGAAGTCTACTAAGTACTTGAAGAATTCTAGCTTTGCGCCTGATCAACGCATGGCCAGAGTCTACAAGAACGAGGATAAACTTGTTGAAACATCGAGTTATAAAAGTATTTTCGAAAGGAAAATTTATTTCGATATAATAGTATTTTATTATAAAAGTATTATTATAAAGGTATTTATTATAAAAGTATTTTTCCCAACAAAGAAATGTTGAATTAATATTTGAAATTTAAATTCTAATGGTTCTAGATTAATTATTCGTGCCCGATACTATTCCTTGCATCTACCTTATTTGCTCAGTTTAGTTATTCACCTTGATTTTGTTTTCCAAATCTACCTTCCTTCCTTGTTGGATATATCCTTTAAAATATTGTTTAATTATATACTACATGGTTTAATAGAAATTTTAGTGTTATAAATTTTTTGAAGTTATTTATCTAAAATAAAACATTTAAAAAAAAATGATTTGTGATCTAATAATAATATTTGGAAGGTATCTTGAAACAAAATAAAAATTTATGAATTTTGGATTTAATATTTCAATAGCTTCTTTGTAAATATAAGTAATAATGTAAATAATTGTTTTCAAAGGAGTTTGAAAAGTATTAAAGTATTAAAAAAAATTAAATTTCAAATGAAGTTATCAAATAAATATTTCAAATAAAATTTATATAGTTTTAAATTAATTGTTTATCTTGTCTTTCAATCTATTTTATTTCTGGTTGTTCTATTCTCCTACCTCCTACCTTTGCGGGGATGAAAAGTTTTGAGTGGGGGAGAGTATAACGACCCGTAGATTTTAATAGTTTTAAATTGTTTTTTTTAACGTAATTAATTGAAACTTTTGAGAAATTTTATATAATAATATTTTGAAATAAAATTTTAATATTTGGATTACGTCCAATTAAACATAGCAGATTTTTAATTTTCAATTTATTTTATCAAAGTTTGTTCCATTTTGAAATTCTATTTAATTCAAGCTAGCTAATAAATTGCTTTAATAAATATTGCAGAATCAATTTCTTTAATAAATATTGCAAAATCAATGCACAGATGTTATCAATTTCATTTTATGGTGGTACGTTCCTCTACTTTTCCTACCGGTTAAATTATAAATAATTTGCTTGGATGGGTCAGCTAAATCAAAGCAACGTGACCGTTGCTATTTATTTCTTTTATTAATTGCTACAATTATTTTCACCAAATCAAGGGTTGACCGTTACTTGGCTTTCAAATTTTGGACTCTGCATTCAAAAAGAAACGTATAATATAATAAGTACTTCATATTTATTTTCAGTACGTTTCACAAAATTTTCTCTGTCCGTTCTTTTCTATTAAATATATACTTGCAGCCGTTATCAATCCATCGTTTCAATTTATTATATGGTCCATTACTCTGCCTTTTCAGATTTGAACGTGCAGCTGGTGGCATTAAAAGTTGCTTTAATTATCTACTGAATTATCGTGACTGTCCCTTTACTCTATATTTATTCTGTACGTTTATCTTTGCTTAAATTTCTCTGTCCATTCCTTGTTCCATTTTAAATATCATTGCCTTTCCAAACTTATTACGTACTATCCAAACAAACAAAAAAGTTATTGCTTTAAATGTAGCTAAATCAACTCATGACCGTTGCCATTTCAAAGTTTGAAACGTATAAAATACTATACGTTATTTCACATTCATTGATTTCTTTTATTTCTTTCTTTCTTTCTTTCTTTACGTTTTCATTCCAATCTGATTTATAACCTTCCTTGTTCTCTTCGTACATTCTATTTATTCTAGCCTGCTCCTTCTTTCTTTTACCTAGTACATCTGCATTCTTTTCATCCTCTCTCTGCAAATTTTCTTTCCACCAAGCGCCTGTCCCCTCTTTCTCCCCTCTTCTTCTCTTAAGAAACACCTTGCCTTCCAGCCGAACCCAACATCTTCCCTATCCAATTCGACAACCTCATCATAGCCGAGTGTATAGCCTAGAGGTAATAACTTCTGACAGCACATAGGTGGCATCAACATTTTCTCCATTGTCTGTAGTTTCTTATTTATTCCTTTTTCCCACCCATCAGCGACTCGAGTTTACACAGGTTATGTCTATACATTGTATTGTATTATATATATTTGTTAGTAGTATACTGCCTTAAATTTACATATTTTAGTGTATATATGTATGACAGCTTATGTTATTTATATACATAAAGTAATCTATATGTACAAACTCAGTGCAACCTCAATTTTCTTTATAAAAGGCAAATAATACAAATTGTAGTACCCAAAGATATATATGAATGGCTGTACTTAATAAGAATTTATTTTTTCGATATAACAGTATAAGCTTATATATCAATTTATGAGTTTATATATATTTTGTTATATTGTTTTTTTTTAATTTTTATTTTTATATAATAAGCATGTAAGCTTATTTATATTCACATATTAGTATACATAAGTTGTAATATATTGTTTAATAAGCCTAAAGCATTTATATCTTCATACTGTTATGATGTGCGTGCTTTAATAATAAAGCTATTGATCGGGTACAGATAGGTTAAGTAACGTGTATATTTGGTTAATTTATATAAAAGTATATATAACCGTTTCGATTATAGTTATAATGAATATATAAGAGAGTTATATAAATGAATTTTATACTATGTGTTAACTAAAAACATTGTTATTTATATGATCCAGTTTTTGAATATATGTTTGAAACATTTTGATTTTTATATATACAAATATTTTATTTTATTCATATATTTTTTTATATATGAAGGTTTTATAAAAAAAATTCTTATAAACTATACTGCATATATACTCTTTAAAAAAAGGGAAAAAAGGAGTAAGTTAACATTGTATTATAAAGAATATTGTTTATCTGCATATATATGTGCATAAGTTTGTTTGATTTCCTGCTGGATATTTTGAAAAGGAAAGTAATAAACTATAATAATTTTATATATACATAAGTATTCATTTCAAAAGATATTATATATGTGTGTGTTGATCTTTAATATATGTGTTTGATGTTAGAACATTGATTTTTAACTATATATATATATTATTTTAATATTGGTTTAAAATGAATATTTATTACATGGAAATGACAACCATAAAATGAATATACTATATATGTGACATTTTGAATAATTATATATTTGTTATTTAACATTAATATGAAATGGAAGCGTTTAAAGTTATATGGTTTTCATGGGTATGCATATATATATATATATACATATTTCATTTTTTGAAATGCGTGTTTTGATTTAACGTTCATTTTGAAAGAAAGTAATAAATTAATCATATAATCTTCGTTTCAATTTTATCAAGCTAATTTGATCCATTCTCATCAATTTCTATCTATCAGCTTTTCCATCGAAATTGTACCATCTAACTTTGCTTTGGAAGTCGTGCTTGCATTTCGTAACTCGACTTCATTGTCTATCTCTCTAACCTCGAAAGGTGAGCAATCACTCACGATTAACATTCTTTTATTCATTAAATTTGATTTCAATTGAAACGCAATTGAAATATGCTGCTGTAGTTATTTAAATTTGTTATATATGCTATTATCTATATCTGTTCACCTGCGGGATATGACACCATATCCTGTTGTTTATATTATATTGTTATTGATGATATATGCCTGTTATTTTATTGTATTTTCTGTTATCATTCTGCAAGTTCCATGTAGTTTAGAAATCGCTATGGGTTGAAATGATACATACCCGAACAGACTTTAGAATAGGAGAAAATCGTTATGGGTTGAAATGATAAACCCAAGCGATTTTCATTTAATTGAATTTGGGATTACGGGTTGAAATGATATCCACCCATATATATTTAGTATACGGATTGAAATGATAAATATCCGTAGCACTTGACTATATGATAGGAAATATATACAAAAACCGTTGGTCCATATAAATATTTTGAAAATAATTTCTATAATTTTGGAAAGAAATATATGGTTTAATAAATTTGATTCTTAAGATATTATATAAATGAAAATTGTATATATAGATTTAGTAGTAATATTTGATTTAAATTAGATTGATTTAATGCATATAACATGGTTAAGTATTTACGTAAATCTATATTTCAAATAGATTCTCTTGTAATAAATTGAATAATTAAGATTGAGAGATAAATTTGGGTTTATAAAAATGGTATTTAAATAAGGATTTATTTAATTAAATCGATTTGAAATTTTTGAATGGGAAATTTAAAGGGTACGATTTTATAACTGGATTTTTGATTTAAGTGATTTAATGAATATTTCACGTTTAAATAAATTAAAGAAAATATTGAGTAAAATGTAATTTAAGGTTACTTAAATGATATTGAATCTAATAAGGGAGTATTTCAAGACTAAATAATAATGAGGTTAAATCGAGATCTATATGAAACTGTTATATAGAACATTTAAATATTAAAGCCTCGAACTATATTGGAATTTAAATGGTTTATGTTGAGATTCGGATCTGTATTTGGAATCAACGTAGTTGAATTTGTTATTTAGCAACTAAATTGAATTGAAATGAAAATTTAGGTTGAACTAAATTTGAATTTATTATTTAGAAAACTAAATTGAATGAAAATTTAGATGAAACGTTGAATACTTAAAGTTTTGAAATACATGGAAATATAAAGGGTTATTTGTTATTATAAATCCGAATTTGAGATCGATAAAATTTAAGTGGTTATTTTAGAAATTGAGTTGAATTTAAATTGACAAATTGAGATTGAATTTAATTTGAATGGGAAGGTCGGGTTGATGTTGGAACGATTTGTTAAGTTGAGGAAATTGAAATAATTTACTGTATAAATTATTTAATATATATAAATACTATTATGGGAAATATAGAGATATTTGAAGTGAAAATGAGATTTGGTTTTGAAGTATAAATTAAGCTGAAATGACCACGGTGTTATAGTGTATATTTCTACCTTGTAGAAAGTTCCATGGACCCTTAGAGGATGGTTATCCCAAACATCCTTTAAGTTATTTGTATTTCAGTTGATATTTCACTTGAGTTGGATTTATTGATATAAGAATGTTAATCCTGACTCGAGTGTTTTGTGTTTTGCTTTACGCTCGGGTCAGACCGAGTGATACAACATTTGAGACTCACCATTGGTGTTCGGAGCTTCATTTAGAAATCCAACTATCGACTCAGATTCCAGCCTTTCCAGTTGATTGATTCAGAGAAGTCATCTGTTCCATTGGAGACTTCACTGCATTTGAACTATTCGGTTGTATTTTTCCAACTCTGATGTATATAGTAGCTTCATGAACTACTATTCTTTATCTATTCCGCTGCATTATATTACTCTGTGATCTGTGATTGATTTATTTACTGTATATTTTAAGTTTTGCCAAATTTTAATTAACAATTCGGTATTTTGAATTATTCAAGTCGGATATGTATGGTTTTATTGTCGATTTGAATGGTCCAAAATAGCGGGTCGTTACAACATCACACTAGATATCGTCTTTATACTTCTTCCCAATAGAAAATGGAACATGAACTCGCCTGTCCACCTTCACCTCTCCTCCTTTCCTTAACCACGCTAACTTGTAAGGATTTGGATGCTTCTCCGTCTTCAACTTCAACTTTCTCACAGCTTCGGTAGAAATGATATTGTCACAACTTCCCGCGTCAATAACAAATTTACAAACCTTCCCCAGTATAGTGCATGTCGACTGAAAGATATTACTCCTCAACCAACTAGCCTCCTCTTCCTGCTTCGGTGTCAAACATGATCTCCTCAACATTAGATTACATCCTTCATCTCCCGACGCGATATCCTGTTCATCCCCCTCAACTGGACTAGAATAACCTTCACCAACATCCTCACCTTCCTCTTCAGCAATCATAGCTCGCCTCTTCGGTTTCAGGCATTCATTACTCTTGTGACCCACTTCCTGGCAATTATAACATTTGAAACTGTTGTTGACCTTTGCCTTCTCAACCTCATTCACAACTGGTTTATTGATAGCTTTAGAAACATTGGAACTCCCACTAGCACCCTTACTCTGAGTATTGGAACTTGGAAACACACCACCTCCTCGTCTTCCCTGCTTCTGCTAAGCCAACGCTTTTTGATGCGCTTCAGCCACAGATCTAGGATCAAACATATTCACCATATCTTGAATCTGTGTTCGCAATCCTCCAACATATCTAGCGGTCAACTGTTCCTCTGTCTCCATGATATCATTCCTCGCAATCAGTTGATAAAATTCATCTGCATAATCATTCACCGTCCTTGTTCCCTGTCTCAAATTCTGCAATCGTTGATACATAAGAGATTGATGATTGTGCGGTAAGAAAGTTGCTTTCATCATCTTTCTCATCTTCTTCCAAGTGACAACTTTAGATTTTCCCATTCTCTCCCGTGTTAGCTTAGTTTGATGCCACCAAGCCATAGCTCTTCCCCTTAGTCTTGTAGCAACTAATTTAACTCGGCGATTCTCCGGCACATCCTTGAATTCCAAAATTTCCTCAACAGTTGACAACCAATCAAGGAATTCTTCAGCTTGCATACCACTCTTGAATTCTGGAATTTCCATCTTCATACCCGACTCCCATTTACGATCATCTTCAACATCCCGATGTTGACGTCATACTTGGTCTCGATCTCGATAATGAATACTTCCTCTATCACCATCTTCATCAAAATCAAATGTTCGTTTATATCGATCTCAACCATCAACTTCTCTTCGATCACGCATATCTCTTCTGCTATGTCTCTCATCATCACGACATGGCTCATCTCCAAACTCACATGGAGTTCTTCTCTCTTCATTTCTATACTCATAGTGATCTCTTCTCGATGAAACTGATGATTCTCTTCTTTCCCGATAAGATTGTGGCGACACCCTCCTCGCTTCCGTAACCGATGGCGAAACTCTATTTCCTCCATGGTTCGAGACTGGCGACCTTCCCCTTTGACTCTGATTCAAGTCATTCATCAATTTCTCTAGCTTTCCAATGCCTTCATCAAACTTGTCATTGATACGTTGTTCCATTTGCTCGGCTTCTTGTCTCATATACAAATCTTCAATATTCTAATGACGTTTAGCTCTTCTTGGCGGCATTGTAGAATCTTCAACAAATCTTCAACAAACACAACTTTTGGCCTGACTTATGAAAGGAATGCTCGGCTCCTCACTGAACCTGCTCCCGGCCTTGATCAGGTAAGCTCCAAACAAGCTCGGCTTCACTAGCTCGGATCTGATCCAACACTTCAACTTGGCTCGGCTCGGCCTAAGCTCTGAACAAAACTGACGTTGATCAAACAACTTGATGCACAACTTCAAACTTCAACACTTCACTTGGCTCCCAAGAGGCTCGGCTTAGCTATGATTGGCTAAGTCTAGCTCCGATACCAAAACTGACGCAGCGGATTATGACGATGATGACGAAATGAAGATTTCGTGTCAAACTAATCGAAGAAACGATTAGATGAAACAAGATAAGTCGATGGATTGAAAAATACCGAATTCCCAAATTCGTTGATCTCGAGAGATACCAAATTCTAGCTATCTCCTACACGTTGATCGCGCACGATACCGTGTTAAAAGATCTACGATTCTTCTACGATGATCTCACGCACGAGATTCCGTGAATCGGCTTCAAATCCGTTGATTCGAGCGCACTCGAATACCGCAAATGGAGAAAGGAGACAACGCTCAACTTCCAATTTCAAAGTGGCACAAAGCACACAAACACAAATTTCATTCAAAATCAACCAAGTTTACAAATGACCCAACATCCCTATTTATAGGGTTACAACTCAACACTTACATCACAAAGCCTTCACGACCTAAAACAAACAGCAACTCACGACACAACATAAACAAGCGACTTACCCAGTTACAATTCACACGACCTACCAGTAAACCACCCGACACACGACTCAACATAGGTCCTTAACGACCTATCATACAAGCACAACATATATACATTCGACTCAATATTTACAACACGAGTTACGACCTTAGCAACACAGCAACATTAGAGAACCTCCAGGCACGACTTAGCGACCTATCTTCAGTAGTGGCTTATCATTAACGAGATATATTCGAAGCGACCTATGGAAGCGACATAAGGATCAATGAGGCATAATAACTTGCGACTTAAGGCATCTCAGCGACCTACTCTTGAGCGACCTAAAGAAAAGGCGGCTTCTTGCTAGGTCATTGGCGACCTAAGGCATATGACTCGGCACAGCTTGCTACATCACTCTGTATCTCGCTAGGTCGTAACCCACTAGTGAACGACCTAAGCTTTAGCTCGCTAACCTTTTTTCTTGAACCATTAACTCGATGGGATTGTTGTCTTGGACCGTTATCTTGCTAGACCATAGCTCGCTAGGTCGTGGGCGACAATAGCCTAACTCGCAAGTATTGTTAGGTCGTGGCCGACCTACGACATAAGAAGGTTGCGCTGCATCACCATTGTAGTTATATAAATATATATTTATATATGTATCTAATTTAGCAATTAAATTTTAATTAATTTATTTAATTAAATGATTTTAATTAAATATTACTAATTTGGAAAAATTATTTTTACATACATACATGTATACTTAAATTGTTTTAAACATTCCAGGACAACATAACATATATCACTATATATTATACATGCATATATATATATTTATATATTATTTTATTAGCTCATTTAATAAATTTAATTATTTTATTAAGAAAATTTAATTTCGAAATTAACTTACATTTATTTTCAAATATTTTTAAAAGTTTAATTAAATTATAACTTTTATAATATATATATATATATTGTTGTAAATTTAAATTTTAAATTTAAAACCTATGTTTTTTATTTTTTAAAATTTTTGAAAATTATCCCAAAATGCAATTGAAATTGGGCTTTTCTATTGGGGGCAGCCTTTGGGCTCAGTTTACTTTTCATGTTAGGCTGGTGGCTAAGGGGGGTAGGACACTTGGTTACTCAAACGCAAGTCTAGGCACTGCCTCTTTAGATAGCCTACTATATCGATAAGGTTAATTGGCTAGCCCTAACATGGCTAATTTAGGTGCCATAGACAGTTGGGCTCTAATATTATTTTTTGAACTGGGTCAGTCTGAAGCAGGTTGATTGGGCAAATTTTAAAATAATTTTTTTTAGATCTTTACTTAGCCTATGTGGTCTACATTCATCTAAGCATTTTATAAATTTTCTTTTGAATAAAATCTTCATTTTATTTCAGTTGCCCAAAATTAGTTTAATATAATTTTAAATTGTTTGTATATTATGATCAGTGCATCAAATGCACCCATATGTAAAAGTTCAAGTGCAACATATGAGAGGTGCACATAATTAATGTGAACGTTGTTTAAGCATTGGAATTTACACCACAGTAGACACATTTTCCCTTTATACATATCTTTGTCATCGAAAATAAGAAAATAAAATTTATTGTACACACACGCACAAAAACAAATACATACATATATATCATTTACAGTTATTTACATTGAAATAGAATTTGTTTATATTAGGTGCAATAAATCAATGATGCAAATTTTAATTAAAGTTCTTAGATGTTTTACTATTATATTTGTCAGAAAACCCATTTTGAAATTTTTAGTTAAATACACCTGCGCACACATAAATATTATTACATAAATATATATATGTGTGTGTGTGTATGCATAAACACACAAAACTAAAACAAAATTTAAAATTAAACAAAACAGGGATTATTTCCAAATAGTTTGTGAATTAGAATGTTTACCTTTTAAAAAAGATCTTGTATTAGCCAATATACAATTGTAAACAAGAAACAAATAACTAAACTAATGTCTTTTTTTTAATTAGCAAATTTTTTTAAAAGAATTTATACGTTAGATAATTAAGTCATCATATTATGTTGTCAACTATAATTAATTAATGGAATAATTTCAAAGTTTAATTCACATAGCAATTTACATGTAAACATTCAAATCTAAATCTTGTAACATGAAAACTTACTTATTAATAAGATTGTTCTAAAATTTACATTTTTTTAGTTTACATAATAATAGAAAATGAGGACATAGACATATACATATTTGTGATAAGAAGGTCTAGATCTATGTTAAATATACAAGATAAATAAACATACAAAATAGAGATGAATAAAATTATTATTATTCGTAAAAACAAATAGTAGAAAGCATAACATAGTTTTGAACTAAATCAACACAATAAGAGTACACAGTTGATCCAAAAAAAGGGAGTTATGATTTTCAATCCATAATCCAAGATCAAACATATGAACAAAAGGAAGGGATAGAGAATTAAAGGGATGTAAACAAAATTTAAAAGATATATAAGCAAAATATATAATTGCCTTAGGATGAATCCAGGGGAAACATTTTGAATAATAGAATAGATTCTAGATTTAAAAGATCAATTTCTAAATCTGCAACAATCAAGAGATAGCCACCTTTTCTATTTACTTTTTCTTGACTAAGTTCGGAATTTTGAAGAATTTACCACCATTAAAATTCAGCCTCATGTTTTTGTAACGAGAGAGGAAGAAAAGGGCAGAGCAATATCTTATCAAGGAGGAAATAAATGTGTAACAAAGATGTGGCCTTTTTCTCTCCTTTAATTAAGATTGCTTTTTCATTTCAAATTCAAAAATCCCTCCTCTTCTCAATATCATGACCGACAGTTATGTGTGGACTTTGCGTTCAAAATTATTCAAAATTTAACTAGTATAATCAAAATTTAAATCTAATTTAAATTTCCTATCAATATCATATACCGATATGTGCGTTATATATGCACGTTACTAAATACTATTGAAAATCAAACAAATCAAACAAGAAATATTATAATTGTTAATATTTTACAAATATTAATTGATTTAATTTGTCTAAATCCCATTTTATTATTTATTCTGTTTAAATCGAATTTAGACATTCCATCATATCGTATATCAATATGCGCATTATAACTTTTATATACCTACTTTATTAAAAACTAATGGTATCCAATAAACTAAATAAAATTTTATAATTAATATTTCATAAATATTTATCGACTTAATCAATTTTAAACAATTAAAAATTAATTAAATCTTGTGGTTTATTCGAAATATTCATCATTTCAGTTGTATGACTCAAAGGTGTAAATTCAATCAGCGATTAATGCTAAACAGTTCGAATATTAACGTTCACATGTCACCTTAGCTATTCATGCGACATTTTGGCTGCATTTATCGCTTACAAATAGTTTGGTCAAATCTAATTTTACTTGCTACAAGCCTTTCCCATTAGTGACAATCATTTACACCAATTTCCTTAATTGAGTCTATATCGTTTTGAACATATGGAATTTGTTAATAGTCATGAAACGACCCATAATTTAATCACCTTAGCTATTTGAATATTTGATTTACTTTAAATATTCAAATAGTGAATAACTTTTATTTGGGAAAATATGATGAATTGGTTAGAACCGTCGTCAAATATATTGTACGAAGAATTGTAAATGTATGTAAAATATTTTGACTATTCTATTCACCATGTAAGAACTCATCTCCCTCGGTAAAATCTCCACCACTATGACATACCCCAAAATCTTACATATGATTGGGGGTTAAGGAATAAGGTGTCGCAAGGAGAAGGGGTGGTAGTGAGTTTAATTTATGAGATATATCATAGATGCACATGGAGATGGGAGATGTGCACATGGGTTAGGAGACTTTTTGGCCAGCCATGGAGGGTGGATAATGACCAAAATACCTTTGCATTTGGTGCCTATAAATAGAGAGAGCCCATTTGCAAAGTGGAAGAAATTAATAAGGCATAACTAAGTTACAATGAAAGTTTCAGAATTATAACACTCAATTTTTAAGCCATAACTTTCGTTCCATTAACCAAATTTAATAATTCCCTTTTTTGTTAAAAAGGTAGTTTAATGAGAAACAGCTTTTATTTAGATCACTTTCTATGATTCGGAGAAGACCTATTCCAAAATCTCGTTTTAACTCGAGTTAAAACATATACGTTAACTACCAAAAATCATCTCAAATCCAAAAATTGATCCAATCGAGCCCAAATCTTCATTAAAACCATCCTTGTTGACCCTTTACCCACATCAAATAAGTGGTGTGGCATAACCTTGGGATAATTTTGAGTAAAAGAGCAAGAAGGAGTACGATCGTGAGCATGAGAGGGAATGGTGGAACTTATCGTGGTTGCTTTGCTTTGGGTGATGGTAGGAAGGTTCTATGGTTCTTACATTAGCTTAGGAGGGCTTGGCCATAGGTTTTAGGACTTCCTAGATGTTGGTGAGATTTTTACAGTTTTATTGAATTATATAATGTCATATATGTGAGTTTAATTCAAGTATAGTAAACATAACACATTAAAAAGTTAAATTTTTAACCCTTGGTTTCTAAAAGTAAATAGGTAACTCTTAATTAATTACTATCGCTAATACACTTTTTATAACATGTGACAAGGTTTATGATTAGTATATAAATGCTAGGTTAAATGATATGTGAAGTTAGAGAAGAGTTAAAAATGTTAGGAGCGAAATAGTCGCTACATCGACACTTTTAAATGAAATGGGTTGGAAAGGGTATAGGAAAAGATTTTCCCTTTTAAATGAAATGGGTTGGGTAAAAATAATTATAAGCATTTGACAGCTAACATATTGTGATTTATTTCATGAATTGACTTTAAGTGTTAGTGATAATATTGGTTTACTAAATTGTTACAAATATTTATATTAATTTAATATTTTCTTAATACAATTGTTTTGGAGGGAGATTTTCATAAAAGAAATTGTTTATCAAAGATTTGTAAATATTCCAATTAAATTTGAGTTGATTTTTATAAAAGAGTTATAACTTTAATAATTATCTTTTGGGAAAATTAATGTTGTTTTCAATTTATAAAAGGATAATAAATCTGATTAATTGTCATTTGGAAAAACTAAAGTGATTTTAAATTTATAAAAGGTTTATATTAATTATCTTTCGAGATAGTTAATATGCTTTTAAATTTTGTAAAAGAGTTATATTAATTACCTTTCGGGATGATTAACATTGTTTTAAATTATAAAAGTACTTTAAATTGATTTATTATCTTTCGGCATAATAAATCATGTTTTAAAACTATAAAAAGGGTAGTTATAAACAATTAGTGTCGTTTAAATATACGAAGTTAAAATTATTTCTACGGAATAAATTTTACATACTATTTCTAGGAAGTACTTATAGCTTATTTTAGCATAATTTAAAATTAATTTCTATATGAAAATCGTTAGTAATTGTTGGTTAATTTAATAAGGGTGTTCGTTATAACATTTGATTTAGTAGCTCTTGTTTTTAATCTCCTTGTAATTGATGTTCAAACCAAAGATCATCTTTTAAATAAATCTGTAAAGATTGTAATATGAAAAGGGTATTAAATTATTTCAAAAGGTTTTTATAAGGACTAAATCACTCTATTGATTTGAAATACTCAAGTTGACATTTAGTGAGTGATCGGTTAAAATGAAATAACAACCCTTTTAGCCATCTCATTTAATTAAGAGGGAACTTCAACTCCCTTAGTTTCTCTTTGGGTTAAAAGGTTATCTCACCCATGTTTAACCATATCTCTATATCTTCTTGTTTTGTCGTTTTAGATGATATGTTTCTCATTTTTAGCATTGATATTCTTTGCCGAAAATGAAAAAAAACCAAAGTGCGAGTGGACGCCATGCTATGCGGGGTTGCTCCCATTAGGGTATCTTCACATCCACTCTAGATTGGATTCAATTGTATGCAGACAGATATATGAAATACTCGGATACTCGGATACTCGGTAAGGTTGGTGTGGTCCGGCTTGTACATTTCTAGGAGAGTAAGATTTTATGTGCCTCTCAAGTATATCTCATAGAGGTATACTTTTGGTAAGGCGGCGCCTCCATCTAGTAATTGTTTGAAATGTTTTCTCTTTATTTTGATTCAACCCTTTGAGTCGATTCATTTTTCGTTATCTCAAGAAGTGCCTAGACTCTCCTCGATGTTAACCTTCATAGCCTTTGTTTTATAGGTTATGGGTTGTTTTGTTGACATCGTTATATATTATTACCTGCAGTTTCATTTGAAGTATGTTTGTTCTGCTTGTTTATTTATTTATGTCAGTTCTTCTCGCCTATTTATGGTATGTCTGTAATGTTGTTTGTTTATCACATACTTATCTGGTGTATTATAAACAGCATTGGAGTTTATTAGCTCTATTGTTTAGCCTAAAGAGCTACATTTGGATTTGATCTTATTTCAAACTAGGTGTACCTTATTTGGGTAGGTATGTAGGCAGTCGCCTCGCTGGTGACCCAAGCAATAAATGGAGTAGTTTTTCCTTATCTTGTATTAATTTTTTCTTGTTCAGCGTTTTCTATTTATCATGCGTTGATGTATCTTTCCTTCTTAACCTTTTATTTTACATCAAATTGTCTATTAAGTTTGCATGAAAGTATGTTGTTGTCTTTCTCTCATCAAAGTCATGCATCAGAAGATTTATAGTAATTGAGATTGGAATGTATTAAAGTATATCAAGTAGATATACAATTTCTTTGATAAGCTGTATAGTTAAAATTGTATCCAGTACATTCGGTTTAGTATTGTATAAACATAAGAGTGATGATATGTTTAAAATTTGTAATTCTCGTTTGTTTGTTTTTAACAGATGGGTTTTCGGTGATTTTGACTACTTCGAAAATCTGGGACGTCACATTTGATATCAGAGCTTAGGTTGTAACCACCCGGATTTTTTCGTCGTTTGATTGTGAATCTCTAACGATCTTAAATATCGGATTTTGAATATAAATTGATTTTTGAATATGAAGGGGTTTTGGTTGAAATTATAGAATGAATTTAAATTTCAAATATAACAATTTATCGCAATATGGAAATAGTGAATAATTTAAACTTGTGTTGAATATGAATCGAAACAATTTCAAATGTTTATATATATTTTTTAATTGAATTAGAAACGAGTTAGTAAATTTTTTAAATTATAATTTCAAGTGACCTTGCTAATTTATTAAATTTGTCTATTTAATCGACGCGTTAAAATAGCGATCCGGGGCACATTCTCGAAATTCAACGAAACAATTTCTATTGGATCTGTTATACTATATTATACCGGATTTCAATTTTCATAGCATTTGGATTTGTCGTTTGGTCGTATGTGATAAAAATGCGTTAAAGTAAATATTGAAAATTTAATATTTTAATTGGGTTCAAAAGGCAATCTTCCATATACGATCGAATTTAGACTTGAGACTTATTCCATTGGGTTCGAAATAGCAGTATAACATTAGGAACGCTAGGCGGCATGCCTCAATATGGTTTCAGAATTTCAAGATATGCTAAACGAGATATTATATATATATATATATATATATATATATATATATATATATATATATCAAGTCAAACTTTAGCCATCCTAACCTATCTCGAGCCACCCTATGTCTAACGCGCCGACCCCTTTGCCCTACTCATTTAAAATCACGTATCCGCTTGCTTCTTCCACTTTCAAAACGTATTAGTTCATTTAATATAAGAAGAAAAAATTTCACTCGAGTGGCATGGTGGATGTCCATTTTTACTCGAGCCTGAGAGACGAATTAGGCGGCGGCGTGGGTGAGGACACGGTGGTGTGCGAGGCTGAGGGGGTTGCATAAGGTGGCAGAGTGATCGTGGGCACAGAGGACAGTGATGGCTATCGATTTAAGGCCGCGATTAAAAAGAAGAAAAGAAGGAATATCGCGATATCCTGTAACTTTCCTAGAAGTGATGCGTGATTAAGTAGGTAAATTAAATCAAAATGTCTAATTGGTTGATTTAATTCAAATGTTTAAATTCGTATAATATATTCATATGATGTCCAAAAATCATGTAATTAGTCACAACTGGATTCATAATAACATTGGCTACGAAATATAATTGGTTTAGAGATGTTGGAATTAGCTGGAATTTTAAACTAAATTAAATGCCTATTTAATTTAATATTGGAATGGGTTGCAAATTAAATCAAGATGTAAATCTCACTTAATTTGGTTGATGGTTTAATTTATAGAAATTAAAATTAATTATTGAATGATTGGTTGAATTGATATATTTATCATCAGTTGAATGTTATATTGTATATATTAGTGTATATATTAGTATTTGGATATATTTCCTGCCCTTGGAGCGGATGAGACACTATGAGCCCTGCATAATAGCGGATGATCCTATACTTCCACGATATCCCGCCTTAAAGCGAGATTGATATTTTATGTGATCTACCATCAGTGGTTTCAGGGAAACAGATTGGTGGGATCCAACTGATTCCTTAAAAATGCTTATTTTTATTTTCATATATAGTGATATATGATGTGTTGGATAATCTATTATAGATTATGACGTGATTTGAGTTACTGGATGTTATAGCAGCACTGGCCCTAATTTTGGTATTATAAATACCCTAAACAATATTTTTATTTTAAAATTGGAATTCAAAAGTGATTTTGGAAATGAAAATATTTATATTGAATATTGGAATTTATTAAAAAAAGAGTTGGGTTGGATAAAATAAATAATTTGATTTTAGATATTTATTTAGCTATTTCACAAAATAGTTTCAAATAGATAATTTTAAATTGAAACTTTTAAAACATTAGATTTTATATGAGATTTCTTAAAATAGGAAAAGGAGGTCTTAATCAAAATTCTGAATGAAAATTGGATTATAAGTGGAACTTGATAAGGAATAGATTTCTAAATGAAATTTTAAATAGAAATCGATTTATAAATGGAGTATGTTTAATATAAATCTGTTGTTAATAGAGAAAAAACCGAAATATAAAATTATAAATGATGTTTTAAATAAAGTGAAATAGTTATCATTTGATAAGTAGGAAATATAAATCCACTATGGGGATTTAAGGTGAGATACTAAAATCGGTTTAGGGGAAAGATAATGGATTCTATTTTTAGAATTTGGAAATAGTCGTGGAATTAGAAATGAAAATCGATTGAAAATAAATTGAGAGAGGTTTATAAATATAAGAATAGTCATATTGAATTTGAAAAAAGTTATCGAGAGATTGAGGTTACTTTTAAATGGGACATTTATTTATTAAATTATATAGTTAAAGCTGGTTTAGTATTGAAATATATCGAAAAGTGGATTTTTCAAATATCTAATATTAACTGAAATAAGTTCTAGTTTTTACAATAAGCTTTGTATAATCAATTTTTTTTTTTTTAAACTAAATCGAAAATGAGTTATCAATGTTTATGAAAAAAATGTGTTGATATTTTAAATAATTACTTAAACATGTTTTGAAATAAATTTTTTCTTTAAGAACACTTACTATATATATAGAGTGTTTTGAAAGTGAATGAAATTATTCATAGACACTCTCAAGATCTATAAACCGAGTTTTATTTAACAGATGAGATTTTATAAGTGAAACCTTATAATGAAATTATGGACACTAAAGAAAATTTTCTAATCGTTGATTAAGAGAACTTCGAAAAATGAAATGGAATTCATAAAAGAAGTTAGAAATGAGTAGTTGAAATTATAGACAAGTATAATCAATTTTGGAAATTTTAAAGGAAATAAATTAGTGGATTCGAAACTTAGAGAATTAGTTATAAGTGAGTTAAGGGATTTAAAAATAAATTGTAAAAGATTTTGAGAAATAGGAAATAAGCGGAATTATTTCCTAAGTATTGGATATAAAATGGTTTTAGAAAAATGTACTTACAAAAATTTCCTGAGTATTGGACTGGAAGGATTTGGAATATTTTAGCTATGAGATTATTATTATAGAAATATTTTCTTAGTATTGAATTATAGATTGAATAAAATACATTTTTAAGTGTTGATATGGATTGAAATATCTTGTTGTGCATTTCCGCATTAGAAATTGTTTTTTCTAACGTTGAAATATTTAAAGAAATTTGAATATATATCTTTGTAAAGATATTTCGAAATGAATATTTTGAAGATTTATAATATGGGCCTAGTGACTGCTTATGTGTGTAATTTGATAGTTAAATAACCGACTATCAAATCCTGCAAAATTTGTTGATCGTTTCGAAGAGACCAAGATCGGATTTAATTATCCAAAAACCACTTCAATCTAATTTGTGCGTTACAAATTGTGATATCGTTAAGATAATGAAGACGGTGATTTGGGAGATTTGGTTTGTTCAGACCAAGAACAACTTGTATGGATGAATGCTATCATTTGCATTGTGGTCTGGGAGGCAGTGTTAGCATTCCAAGTATGAATCCTATTCTAAAGGTAAATGCAGCCTCTAGCCTCATCAACCATGAATGACTAAAATAGGGAGATGCACAGGGCAATGTGGGTCGCACCCTAGTAGGATATGTTATCACTTTTCAAGATACCATTGGATATTTTGTAATTATGGATATGGTTGTGCATGGAAAAGAGGGCGCTCGTTAGGGTGGGAACACCCGAGGTGAAAACATATTCGGTACTGTCCAGTAAGGGTAGGCCGGTCCTATGTTGGTAGGGATCGTTAGGTACGATCTTGGTACATTTTTCTAGGGGTGTATTGTGATGGGCGGTACCCCAGTAGCCCAGTCATTGTATGGAATCCACTACGAGCCTGTACTGTTTTAATTGTGCCCAACTATGCTGAAATGTAAGATGCAAGCATTTCACATATTTTATATTTTATTTTCTATTGACACTATGATAATATCAGATGATTTTGATATAAAATATTTTGGTTATCGTAAGGTAAAACCCATCGAATTTATATGGGGCGTGGTCTTACGAGATACTTTTGTTTTCGAAATAATTTTGATGATAGTAATAATTCAAATTGAGTGTGTTTTCTCATGCTGGTTTTCCAGACCGACTCGGGTTTTATTTTATTATAATGCTAGGGTCAGGCCGAGTAATACAGATTCAGGTTAGGATGCTATGAAGCACAGGAGTCGTGCTAGAGGAGTCTCGGGCATATTTCATGTATTTGATTATATTCCACTATGTGTGTATGTTGTATCCTCAGCACTTGTGAGGACAAGTTATTATAATTGTCCAGATTGATTTTTTAATTGTTGTATTTGGTGGTTGTAAGTATATTACATTTACACTTCTCTTTGTATAAAGAGATGTTATTATATATTATATTTTGTTCCGCTGCGATTGTGAAATTCTGTATTGTTGTTTCTATTTTATTTTATCGTTTTCTTCTTCACCCCAAATGATCTAGTATTTCCGGCACTTGAATATTCGGCATGCTAAACAGTGAATGTATTGAAGTCAATTTTTGAAGATCGAAAATCTTAGGTCGTTACATAGGTGCCTAAGTAAAATTTTGCCTGGGATAAATAAATCAACTTAAAATTTTAATTTAGCTACCTAATTTTAATTAGTAGGCAAGGCACTATACCATAGACCGGGGTTATGGATGATGTCTTATTTTAACCAGTTTAATTTTTGGTAAATTGGATATTTGCATTATATTTTCTATGTTAAGGAATTTCAGGGACAAAATTATTTTAAGGTAGAGAATGTAACGTCCCGTAATTTAACCTCCTTAGAAATTTTAATATTTGATTTATTTTAAATATTCAAATGATGAATAATTTTTGTTTGTGCAAACATGATGAGTTAGTTTTAGCTGTCTGATGATTTATTTGAGTACCCAAGAGTTTAAGAAAAGCAGAATAAACTCCAGGTCAGACATGGGTCGTGTGTGAGTAAACGGTTAAGTTGCTTAACTTTAAAAAATCTTTTGAAAGAAAAGGTATCACGTAAGACTTTCCACAAATAAACATGGGTAAGTTTTTACCTTACGCTTACGAAAACATTTGATAGGAAATCCAGTGATATTATAATAGGGTCTTGGGTTTTCAAGTAAAGTACAGAAATAGCTGGAATGCTTACATCTCACGTTCGAACATAGTTGGGCACAATCAATACGTACGACACTCATTGGAAATTGGATTCCATACAATGGCAGGGCTACTGGGGTACCGCCTGTCACAGTACGTGGCCTAGATCATCATACCGAGGATTACTCCCAATTCCCTACAACACAAGGCCAAAATCATTCCTTATTGAACAGTTCTGAACAAGACAACCCCGCGGTTGTAGCTATCAACCGCCGACATAGCCGAAATAAAAGGGACATCTAGACAGGGGTAAATCTCATCCTACTTGGACATGACCCACTTAGCCTTGCTGCACCTCCTCTATTTTAGCCATTCCCGGTTGATAAGGCTTGAGGCTACGATTACTTTTATAGAACACATCTATCTTAGAATGCTCATCGCCCACCTGACGATGTTCTGATAGCATTCAATCCATATAAATTCGTTCTGGGTTCAAACGAAACCGAAAGCATTATCTCGTTACACTCATTTTGGAATCACCCTCAGAGTTAACGGACCCTTGCACTCTGAATCTTCATCTTCATTTGAGATTCACGACCTATCATTAATTTGGATCGATGTGGTTTTCAGGTATCCAAATCTGAAAACCCAATCCTAGTCTCATCGAAATCCAAAATGCTATCTTTTAGGTCCAAATTGTTTTAAAGTTAAAACAATTCAATTCAAATCATTATCTATATTCACACAGATAGATAATTCACATATCCACAGATAGATAATTCATATCTTCATCATTCAACCAAATCATCTCATATCACATATTACACATATCTCATCAGAGATATCAAACAATCAAGGCATTCAATATAAGCAGCCATCCATAAGCAATGATATATTAATCACACCATCTATAATTAATATAAAATGAATTGAATTAATTACTTCTTCTCTAATTAATTTAAAATAAATTAAATTAATCACTTTCATCACTAAAATCTTGCTTACTTAACCATTAATTAATTACAAACCAATTGTGACGACCCGGGATTGTGGCAATATTATTTATATAAGCATTTAATCTAATTAAAAAATACAGGCTTATCATTTTAAAAACAAATAAGACTTGGGGCCAATTACCATTTATATATATATATATATCTGTGTGTGTGTATATTGAAAGGAAACAATGATTTAAATTTTAAAATAAAATATTTTAAAATATTTAAAATAAAATCTATCTTATTCAATTTAATTAATGCTCTACCTTATTAACATTTAATTTAAATATAGGCATATGATGTAATCTAAATAATAATGGTTGAAATAAAATCAATCTTATAAATATAAATATAAAAAAATATAGTAAATATATGAATATAAATAAAGTGTTTGATAGTTAAGCTTAAAATAGAAATAAAAATAAAAACAAAGATTTATGTTAGAAATAAAAGTAAGGGTTTATGTTTGAAATGAGTATTTAAATGTTTATTGTGTGTAAGCAACCTAAGATAAACATATAAAAATAATTATAATAATTTTTATATTAAGCACAATGGTATAAAACAAACCAGACAAGTAGGTATGTGAATTTTGTGTAAGCAAGGCAAGAGAAAAAAA
This sequence comes from Allium cepa, assembly GCA_030765085.1. Classification (NCBI taxonomy): domain Eukaryota; kingdom Viridiplantae; phylum Streptophyta; class Magnoliopsida; order Asparagales; family Amaryllidaceae; genus Allium; species Allium cepa. The sequence goes on along the minus strand of CM060943.1, from coordinate 882,426,081 downwards.
GAAATAAAATATCTATATACAAAATCAAATAGGATAAGGTTGTAAACATAGATGGAAACATATGCATTAAATTATATCAATTCAAGCACAAAAACAAAGTCATTTCGTAACCTGTAAAAAATTCATTTCAGTTCTAAAAAAAAAAAAATCTTGCCTGGTCAATGAAACAAACCTCTGACCAAAGAAATAAGCTTATACCAGTTAAAGCCTACCCCTGTACAAAACTATTTTCTATATATATGTATATATATATATATATATATATATATATATATATATATATCTTTTTTTCTAGTTCGTTCATAACACAGCATATCAAAGAAACACATAATCACCACTATCTTGTAACCTTAAACAACAACTTCATCAATCAAACAAGAAGATCAAAGGGAATTCAGGCTAGTAGTTTTTCAAAAGCAAGATTTATTCTCTGTTCAAATTTTTACAAGTGAGTAAGCATACCACTTAAAAAAAACTTAAATCTGTGCATTTGATTCATAAATAATTTTGTGCTTTACCTGTATATTTTCAAGTAGGTAGCTCTGTAAATATTTATGATTGTACTGTGAATTTTTGTCTGGCCTGTTCTTCTTTTCTGGTTACAGAGTGATCATAAACTGGAAAAAAATTTATATCCCTTCATCCAAACATTATTAATCTTAGAGTTTTAAACAAAACAAGTTCATTTAAACATAAACTATGGTCTAAAACTTGTTTTAAGTTTGATAGTGAAATATTGACTCTGTAAATTCAGTTTTACAGTGAAAAAGACAATCGTATGATAAATTCGAATAGTTTAAAATATTAGTTCGATTATATAACTTGAATCAACATTCAAAGATAGGATTTTTAAAACTTAAATGGTGATTTTTAGTTATGTATGCTTCGAGCAATTTATAGATGAACCGAAATTGCTTTTTAACCAATTTCCAACGATCGAACAAATATAAGGTATCGAGATTTTTCTTGAAGCTAGTTCGGCGATCGATTAAGTCATAAAAATTGTTAGACAATTTTTCTATTGCAAGGGATGATGGAACGAGGCAAATTTAGGGTTTAATGTTCAAGTTTGTCGTGGTCTGGAAACGAGGTGATATCGTCACCTCTGATTGAACGAGTTGCATGAAACTCTAGGGAAGTGTAGTGTGGGGGAACGGCGAAGTGAGACCGGAGTTGTATCGCCTCCGATGGTCAGTGCGAGGGAGGTGAAGCGAATTCATTGGGAGAGCTCGAGTTCCAGGTCTAGAATGGAATACTTGATTTCGATCAGGGATTTTTGGCATCGAATTGATTTTTGCAGTCGAGTGCAGTGTTGATACGTGACTTGCCGAAGGATGCGTCGTTCACCGAAGTGCCAGCGAAGTGTCGTGCACGTGCACGGCCTTGAGATGGTGTCAGGAAGTTCGGCTGTGAGCAACTCGAGTTGATGCTCGAGAAAATGAATGGGTTGCTTCGAGTGAGAACCTGGGTGCATGATCGTGCCTGCTTGTTATTAGAGTTTAAACTTAAACTTAACTGGAAAAAGGGAGAAGAAATGTATGTGAAGAGGAAGAAGGACGCTGGGAAGATAAGGAGAAACTCGAGTTTTAACTCGAGTAAAAACTGGGTTTTCTAGGGTTTGGTTTTAAGTGCTCAGCGTAGTTAAATTTGAAGTTAATTTTCTTAAACAAATTTTAAGTATTAATGATTTAGTTAGTATTTGACAAATTTAAGTTAAGAAATTATTATGAGTTTTAATGATTTAAGTGAATACTTAAGAAATGTTTTAAATCGTAATTAATATTTTAATTAAGTAGTTAATGTAAAATAAGTTTTAAATTTAGTTAACATTAAAGTTTTTAAGTTAGTAACTAGTTTATTTAAAGTTATTAAGGTAGATTTAAAATGTAAGATACATGATTTTTATTTACGTAGTTTATATTGTAAGAAAGTTAAGAATGGTAATTAATTTATAATTGCGAGTAACGAAGTGGATTAAGATTTATAAATTTGTTATTAAAAATTGATTAACAAATGATTAAGTGTTTAATTAATTTGAAATTAAGAATTTTAATTAATTACTTAAAGTTAATTAATATATGATTAGTAGTTAACTAATTGAGTAATTTAATTAAGAATTAAGAATTGATTAATTAAGTAATTAGTGATGAATAAATGGGTAATTAAGTTTTATTAATTAATAATTAAGGTTATTAATTAATAATTAAGGTTATTAATTAATAATTGAAGAGTAATTAATTAAGTAATTAAGGTTAAACTAATTGATCTACAAATTAAGAAATGATTACTTGATTAAACGGTTTGTAATTAATTAATTAAGCAGAATTAAGCAATTAATTCTTAATTAATTTATGTTAATTAAATTAATTACACCATGGATTAATAATTCCTATTTGGATGTTTGTATGAGTAGAATATCTGGATTTGCGATATCTATTGGGTGATATTCTATGATACTCTGTGATATGCCTTGATATATCTATGATGATTGAGTATAATTTATCTATGATAAATGCTATGTGAATTCAAAGTGTTGAATTAAATTGTTCAAAGTATTAAACAACTTGACCTTTAAAATGACGTTTGGATTTCGATGAGTCCGGGATCGGGTGTCAGTTATGATTATCCGAAAACCACATCGATCCAAATTAAAATATAGATCATGACATCTCCAAGTGAAGATCGAGATGGTGTTTCAGAGTGCAAGGATTATGTCGTTAACTCTAAGTGTAACGAGATAATGCCTTCGGGTTCGTTCGAACCCACTTCGAATTTGTAACCTATGATGATCATTTATAGATTAATATGCGCTATCAATAGGCCGGAATGGAATGATTTAAATGACTAGACCATTTAAAACCAAGTGAAGACACTTAGGAATTGATTTGTGAATATAAGTGTTGGCTATAACTGATAATGAACTCATAGTGAAGTACGAGTTACCCGGGAGTTTTCTTTATGATTTGAATTTAGTATTTCAAATTATATGGGTTTACTCACGCTGGTTTCCAGCCTGACCCGGGTGTTACTTTGATGTAATGCTCGGGTTAGACCGAGTATAATAGATTTTCAGGTAAGGACGTTCTGGAGCTTAGGAGGCAAGCTGGATGGCAAGAATGTATGGAGTGTTTCCGCTGTATTATATTGTTGTATATTTGAGACTTGATGATTGTGTATATCCAGTGTTTATATATATGTGTAACCCTGATGTATTACAAATGTATTTGACAGATAAATAATTCTTTTGTAAACTGATATTATTTGATATTACATTTTCATCCGTTGCGAATGTGAGAATCTTTGTGGTGCTTCTTCTTCTATCTCTTTTTTCTTTCCCTAACTTTCTGGAATTTTCGGGATCGAAAATTTTAGGTCGTTACACCAATTAATTAATCATCATCTAAATTAATCACCCTTGATTAGTTATTAAGTAATTAACCCTTAATTAATTACACAAATTAATTATCCGCAAATCATTAAAGTAATTAACCTTAATTACTTCATTAATTATAATTAATGACATTAACTCTTAATTAATTACAATTAATTAATCGCTTATTATTGATTAATTAATCTTAATTAATCAATCCTTAATTACTCTCATTAATTACATTAATTAATGATCCTTAATTAATTACTTTCATTAATCAACTTTCATTAATCATAAACAGTAATTACCATCCTGTAATTACTTACCTTAATTAATTAAATCCTTAATTAATTATATTAATCCTTTAATTAATTACACCAAGTAATTAACCCTTAATTAATTCTACTAAGTAATTATCCTTTAATTACTTCCCATTAAGTAATTTCCCTTTAGTTAATTACACCGGTAATTATACATTAATAACTTATCGTAAGTAATTATACTATTTAATTTCATTAAGTATTCATACTTAATCAGTCATCGGGATTATCTTTAAATTAATCAACCAATTAATTAATCACATTCATTTGATTAATTACAATTGGGTAATTCATTTCTTAATTACCCCTTTTAAATAAATTAATTAATCTTTAATTACATATTCATTAATCCATAATTATTAATTAATAAACCTTAATTATCAATTAATAAAACTTAATAACCAATTAATTAATCCTTAATTAATCAGTTAATCAATCTTTAATAACAATTAATTAACCCTAAATAACAGTCAAGTAATCCTTAATTAACTTTAATTTTAGATTAATAATTTATTAATTATTAATTAATAAAGCCTAATTATTAATTAATAAATCTTAATTACAAATTAAGTACCTTTTATTTACCAATTAATTAACCTTAATTACTTAATTAATTAATATTTAATCATTAATTAATAATCTCTAATTATCTAATTAATAATCCTTAATTATAAATTAATTAACCTCTAATTAATTAACTTATAAACCTTAATTATTAATTTTAAATAAATTAATTAAATCAATTAATTACTGTTAATTAATTCCTTAATTAATTCTTTGATCATTATTAATTAAATTAATTACTTATACTCAATTTCCTCTAATTAACTTAATTAATTCCAAGACATTAAAACTTTAATTATCTTTAAGATAAAATATTATCTTACCAATGACTTAATTATCATTAAAACATTTATCTTAATAATTAACCTTAATTAAATCATTAATTAAGTTTTTAAAATATTCATTTAACTTGGTAAATTAAGGTTAATAAAACATAACATCTTTTAAATGCTTTTTAACATTAACAAGTGATAATTTTAAAACTATTTCAATTTAAATCCAAAAACTTGTCTTTATAAAAACTTTTTAAATTTCAATTCTCTTTTCTTCTCATACGATGGGAGGAGTTCTGCATCGTTTCTTCTCTCTTCAATTAGATCCAAGGACATGTGGAGGAGTTCTTCTTTCTCTTCTGGGTTGTAGTGGATCCTACGATGGGAGGGCACTACAGTTTCAACTGGGAGCATGGCCTCCGATCCGTATGCCAAAGAGAAAGGAGTATGTCCTATTGATGTTCTGTAAGATGTGCGGTAAGCCCAAAGTGTCGTAGGAAGCTGTCAACAAAATTCTCAAAACTCTAATCAAGAAGAAACTTGAAAAGTCAAAAGGCGCTTGGGTGGATGAACTTCCTACGACACTTTGGGCTTACCGCACATCTTACAGAACATCAACAGGACATACTCCTTTCTCTTTGGCATACGGATCGGAGGCCATGCTCCCAGTTGAAACTGTAGTGCCCTCCCATCGTATGATCCACTACAACCCAGAAGAGAACGAAGAAATCCTCCACATGTCCTTGGATCTAATTGAAGAGAGAAGAAACGATGCAGCACTCAAAGAGGTAGCTCACAAGCAAAAAGTGGCAGCACAATACAACTCCAAAGTCAAAAACCGCAGCTTACAAGAAGGAGATCTTGTCCGCAAAGGGCTCTTTCCGCTCCCCGGAGCGCTAGATCCAATCTGGGACGGACCCTATGTAATTCATAAAGATCTCCACAACGGAGCTTATATTTTGTCAACAGTGGACGGAGAGGTGTTCCAGAGGGCATGGAACATCCAACACCTTCGTTGATACTTTTCTTAACTTGTACTGCCCATATGAAGTGAATTAACAAAGAGAATCAGTGGACGTAGGCATTTTCGTGCCGAACCACTTTAAAAATCTTGTCTCTTTTTAACTTGTTCCTTTATATCTTGGCTGCTTGTTAAGGTTTATCCTTTTCTGTTGAACAAAATCCTGTATAACGGCATTTCCATTCTGGACACTTCACGGCACTACCTCACCTGGACAAGACCTAACAGGTACTATACGAATCTGTGCCCTCGTCAATGAGGCACTTTTGTTCCAGCATCCCTCTGCTGCGGGTTAACTCATTGCTCGCAACGGCATTCAAAGCCAACTGTAATGAGCCGACCATAAGCCACCGAGAAGGCCGACTATAGCCGAGGCAGCTCATTACGGCGTTCGGCTCGCCGGCGACTGTGAACCGATTATAAGCCCCAACATAAGGTGTGGCCAGCAAGGGGCAGTTCACAGTTGACGATCGGCACCCATGCTAGCCGGCCATAGTAAATCGAATAATACCCACGATTACGGGCCATAATGGCCCGGGTAGTTACTGTGCGCGATCTCGGCTCCGATCTGTCTTAAGTACGGCTGTGGTAAAAAAGAAAATTCCCCGCGGAGGCATAAGATGGGTGACGAATGTCTCCAAGACCCACAGCTAGGGAAAGTGACTACAAAACCCGTTTGCCACGAACTTAAGCGCATCGAAGGCCTTCCGTGATTGGAAGTTTTACTATTTCTTATATTTCCATTTTATTTATAAAAAATTTCCTCCTATCCTCTATAACGATCACTAAAGTACAGGACACAAAATAGGAGACACTCGCTAATGGGAATAAGAACTCACAGCTGGATGGCAGGACATTCAACTACATTCCATATTCGATTAAACAAGGCATTCAAAGCTACCGTCTACAGCAAAAACTTGAAGGGAGGAATGTCAAGTAAAACCAAAAATTCCCGGATCAAGTCAAAATAGTCGGCAGCATCAGAACTTCATCTCTATCCTTCCAACCCCCCAAGATCTACTTGACAGCAGGATCAGAACTCCCAGAATGCTGACCAGAGGTCCCACCTGTCAAATTCAGGAGAAGAATCTATTAGACAAACTATAAGCAATCAAGTTAAGAAAAGATTAAAAGGGAAGAATTACCAGCGTCTGCTCCCTGATCATCATCCTCCAACTGCACACCCACTTCCTCGGCGGTAAGCAGCCGCATGCCCTCCTTCACCGCCACCTTCTCCTCCTTGGTGAACTGAGCGGTAACCACATCCATTCTGAAAGCTACACCACCCTCCTTATCCGCCTCAGCCTTGGCCTCCTCCAAAGCCCGGAGATATATCCTAGCCATGACCCGGGGATAATCGTCAATTCAGGATAGGTTGCCCTGCTTCCAAGTACGAAAGTACATGTCCTGGAGCATCTCATCCATCATCCCCTCGTTCTCCTCAAACTCCCTCATCCGGGCCTCGGAAGCCGACAGCCTTGCAACGGCAGCATCTCTCTCCAATCGGTATCTCGAGCAGTCAACCTGAAGGGATTTCCGCATCACCTCCATCTCCTCCTTCAGCTTGGCTTGAGCAAGCTCTGCGGCCTCAAGCCTCCCAGATAACTTCTCTATCTGCTCAAGATCCGCTTTCCGAACCTCATCCACCGTGGCAATGGCCATATCGATTAGTTCCTTGCAGGTGGCCTCCATTTTTTGCAGTTCGAATCTGCTAGCCTCTTTCATAGTTTTCTTTAGTCGTCTAGAGGCCGCCTCATGCTGGGAGATCTGAATGGCCTGATCGGAAAGCTGTTTGGCTTGATCGGAAACTATTAGCCGCAGCCGAATGTTAGCACTACCGATTTCCTCTCCAGCCTTGACCAGTCGGGCGTGATGCCCCATCAACTTCTTGGTCTCCTTAGCCACCCGATCGATGTTTGCCTTGGCCTCATCCCCCATAGTCACAATCCGAGTGGTCAACAAGTCGAGATCCAAAGACTTAGCCTCATCAAGCACCCTTACCATAGGATTGCGGGGTAGGAGGTGCTCACCGGTAACCTCATCGAAGGAAATATCATGAGAACTCGGGTCCAGATCTGGATGACCCGCAAATGGGTTACGAGCCAAGCCGGGATGATCAACATGAGTAACGGTAGGATTCTCTGATGGATGCAGAGATGGTATGGACTCAGTATCCTCCCCCATGATGTCATGAATAGGCTGGGTTGGGGGCTGAGGTCCAAGTGAAGGTTCGAACATGGAACGCCTCCTCTTTCTCTTTTGAATATCCTCTTCAATGACTCCAAGAAGAGGACGGTAGCCGACTACGCCCCCGGAACGGTCAGTCGTGGGCTTTGGTTTAGCAGAAGCTTTGAGGAGTTTGAATTGCTCGAGGCGGTGCCGCATGTCTGATGTCTTGGCCGCCTTACCCATTCCTGGAATAAAAACCAAGTGTTACAAGCATGCATGAGACTATAATCCAAGAAACATGTGAAGTTAAAAGAGGAGTCAAAAATTCACCTTGAACCGCCGGAGTTGCCCTAGCTAAAATGCTCTCGGAAGATGGACTGGCACCAGTCCCGGCCTTATCAGATTTCTTCGGTTTCTCCACCAAGGCCGACCCTTCCTCCAACCCCTCAAAGGCTTGGCGGAAAGCTTCATCCGTCCACTCTTGAATCTCACCTGCTTGCCCAGAGGTCAAGGCACCAACGCCACTACCACTCTGTCCTTCGCCACCGTTACCACCATCACCTTCTCCATCACCTCCGCTCTCCTCCTCGCCTCTTTCCTCCTATCCACTTTCCTCCTCCAGAACATCTGGGCATGTGCTGGGAGAGGGTCCATCAGATTTCTTGAGCTTCTTCCCCCCGACGACTGGAGGTATCGAGAAGGGTCTCCTCTTGCTGCTCTTTGTCGTAGCCCCTCCTTTGGCTTTGGAGGCTCTTTCCTCGGCTGTATCCATCTGCATGACCACAGACTGATGTAGTAGAATCAAGTTGTATCCCAGGAGAGTGGCATTCCTGATTAGGTAAGGAGCTGAACTATCCCTTCCCGAAATGGCTTTTATCTCCGCCGCCATCTGAACCAGGTGATCATTCTCCACGACCGCAAAGCCATCTGTCGCTAGCAAGAAATAAAAACACATAAGAAGAAGCATCTCAGTCAGAATGGAAGTTATAAATAAGCTTCAACTTACAGCCAGAGGTGAAGCGGTGGATCGAAACGGTGTCATCCTGGACGAAGAACAATTCCTTCTTAAACATGGTGAACTTTGAATACAAGTCCAGGACCGGCTTGAAGGACACGGCCGATTCCAAGCTGATGTATGGAGACCCCTTCTTGTAACCTCTCAAGTTATATAGATACCGAATCTCCCGGTTAGAAGGGAGCACCCGTACTTTCTCTGGAAAATCACGAATAGGCACACCAAGATAGCGTAGGAGTTGGGCTGGAGCTGGAAAGGGGCCACCTTCAAATAGGTGACGAAGCTAACTATCCAAGCATTGATTGGAGGAATGGCCCCACACATGCAGTGGTACCTACTATAAGCGAAGTATCCTTCAGGGGGATTATATGGCATAACCCCCTTCCCTGGCAACAGCATGCGTGCTCTATCAATCCCAAAGGAGCGGGAGATAACATCAAGCTGCTCCTCTTTGAGAGAGCTAGGAAAGCAGTCAGGCGGAGAATTCAGAAGCTCTTGGGGACCATACCATCTACTAGCGATCTCGGGGTGGGTCCATGACGTTCCGCTCCTGGCTGAGCTGGGGGCACTGCGGTGGACTCTCCTTCGTCCTGGGATTTCCTCTTATCTGATCGAGTTTCCACTTTACGAGACAGTTATCTGCAACACAAGATAGCACGTTGTTAGAAGTGAAGATATAAAAAGCAAGTACGTACAGTCTAGAGTTTCATTCATAAGTCGAAACATGAAAAGCTAAAGATTCATTCAGCATTCAGAATCCCAGAGTTCATTCGATAGTTCAAACCTAAGGTTCATTCGGCACTTGTACAGTTTAGTCTCATTCGGTGGTCCAGGCACACACTCCATTCGGCGATTCAAGTATGAAATTGTCATTCGGAACTTAAAACCCACAAGGTTCATTCGGTAAGTCAAGTTCCCGAGTCAATTCGGTAGTTCCAAAATAAAAACCCATTCGGCAAAAAAGGGTCCCACCTGGTTCGGCAAGGATAGGAATTTGATTCGGCTAACACGTTTGGTCCGACGAAGATAAGATTTCGATTCGACAAAAACAAGGGGTCGGCTCGGCTGATAAAGAATAACGAAAGCGTTAGGCCCCTATTTATACGCAAAAATAAATGACCGGACCAGTTGGTTCGGCATTAGGGACTGGATGATAGCGTCCAGGATGAATGTCTTAAAACAAAGCACGCCATATACAGGCATATGCCCTACTTTGGGGGGCAAATGTTGGGCACGTTTTCAGCTACTACCGAACCGTCCCTCTCCAAGTAATGCCGAACCATCCCCTCTCCATGCATTGCCGAGCCAACTCCCTTCCCCACATAGCTACACCAATCCTATTCCCACCTACTACCGGATCCACCTTCACCGAACCAACCCACTCCATTCACTACCGAACCAGCCACCTTCCATCCACTACCGGTCCAACACCACCGAACCAGCCACCTTCCATCCACTACCGGTCCAACGCCACCGAACCAGCCACCTTCCATCCACTACCGGTCCAACGCCACCGAACCAGATCACCAACTCAACGCCGAACTAACACAAACCAAAGTCCCATCGAACCAAAGTACTACCGGACCAAGGCCTCAGCTCCAGCCATCTACTACCGAACCAAGGCGTTGCCGAACCAAAGTTGCCAGGCCAGATTGCTTCAGCCTAGGCCCACTAACAGCTATATACATCCAGGACCCCTGCCCCCAGCCTCACTCCATAAATAGAGGGGCAGGGGTACAACAACGTAGACAAGTTTGAGAGCTCAAGCGCGGATAGAACTTTCAAACAACTTTCAGATTCTTGTAATCCAAGCTTTGTACTTGTAATCTGAATAGAAAAGGAGAATAACATATAAAGTGGACGTAGGCACATTCTGGCCGAACCACTATAAATCTGTGTGTCTTTTGCAGTTTAGTCCATCTATTTCATATATTTGCATAAATCACCCAAATCATTAAGAACCACATATAATCAACTAAATCATACGACTTGGAGGTGTTTGCCCATTTTTTGTGCAAACATAATCTAACAATGATCAGATAAGGGGATTTGGATTTTTCTTTTATTCCTACTCTCTGTAATTTAAAAATAGAGAAGAACAATCAAAATACACATGCACGGTCATACACATTCATATACACAGATAATACACCTATATATACACATGCAAGCATTAATCATTTTAGAAATCTAACAAGCAAAAAAAAATTATTACTTAGGATTTTTAAGTAGATGTTTACCCACCTATTTTTAGAAATGCAGAAGTTTGATTTTCTAGAAATTTGTATTACTTGAACTTAAGAAACTGGAATGCTCGATACTTGAACATTTGAAGCTAGGATGCTTTTAGAATTGAAACATGATGATGCTATGATCAAGGTTTTGATTCCAGGCTTGCAGTTTTAAAAGTGTTCCAGGTTGTATTTGAACTTGAAAACATGATTTACAGGCTTTTAATAAAAGAAGTTATAGGCTTAAATGACAGTGCTTGATTTCAGGTTGCTGACTTGAAATTGTTACAGGCTTTTTGAAAAATGCTTTCAGGTTGCATTTTGAACTTTGCTTGAAAATTTTATCATAGGCTTGAGTTTGAAAATGGGTTGCAGACTACAGATTTGAAAAATGATTACAGGGTTGAGTTTGATTTGTTTTAGAGGAGATGGTTACAGACTTGTTCTGGTTTGGTAATGAATTACAGAGTTTTGAATGAAGGTTGCAGGATTGATGACAGGGTTTTGCATTTGGGATAAGGAGTATTTCAGGTTTGGTTTGAGGAATATCTTACAGGGTTTCGATAATCTAGGTTTGAAGATTGATTTACAGATTTGATCTGAGTTTTCTTTGCAGGTTGAGTTTCTCTTTGTTTTTAGAAAAATGAAGATAGAAAAAAGGATATGAACAGGAAGATAGATATTTATATAAATTAATTTAGATTTTAATAAAAATAAAAGAAAATTAAAATAAATGTGACACTTGTCTCATACCTTACTTAATTACTTAACGCATGTTATTTTAAGTGGTTTATAACTTAACACTTGTATTTATTCATTTTCTAATTATTTTAAAATGATTTTAAAAGCCTTTGTTATAGATTTCCTAATTAATAAATACCTTTGTAAATAAATAAATGCTTTTCTAACTTATATATAAATAAAACTTTTTAAAATAAAATAAAATAAGACCAATTAGATTCTAAATAAAATCATATGAAATTATTTAATCCATATTTAAATGTTAATATAAACCTTTTTGTATTTATTTGCTATTAAATGAATGTTTTCTAAATTTATATAAATAAATTTCCTTTAAAGAAAATAATATAGAACAATATTATTTTTAAATAAAAACCTTATCCATATTTTTAAATCCAAACTATATTATTATCCCTATTTTAAAATATATGTATATTCCTTTAAATTCAAATTTTAAATCTAAATTCAAATCCAATTTCAAAATCCAATTAATTCAAATAAACTATAACGACCCTGACTCGACCTTCGAAAATCGGCACCGAATACGTCACTTGTATTAGAATGCCGCAGATCCGAACGACGAATCTGGTTCGCCGGAGCTTATAACACATTAAGTTCAACACAGAGGAAGGAAACAATGAAATAATATATCATTGATACAGCAATGAATACAATATCTGATGCAATATGATACAATGATATCAGCGATATTGATACAACAATGGAAAGATATAACAATGGAAGAGACAACTCAAATATGAACTTCGATAAAGTGTGAATCCAAAATCTGCAACCCCAAACCAAAAGCTCATCCCAAAAGCTACGAGGACTCCAATCCAAAAGTAGTTACATCCAAACCATAAGCTTGAACCATCATCAATGTTGAAGCAAAGCAACTCGATCCCAATACGATTTTCTAATATCCAAAGATCGAATATCAAAATCTACACCGACTATTCGACTATCTGAAAAACCCAACTCTGGACTGTCCGTATGGAAAATTGTGGGCACCAGAGTTTAGGAAGGGAACAATAAACTCCGGATCAGTCATGGGACTGATATGAGCAAACAAAAATAGTTTAACTTTAAAATAAGCAACAAAAGATTTTTAAAACATTGAAATCTACAATGCTTTTTGGAAAATGAAACTGCCATAAGGCCTCCTGCTACACACACAATGCAAGCGCACACTTGGAGGAGATTTCTCCTTATGATAATAAAAAATGTTTGATACGCAAAAACCATTCAATATTATTATTAGTGCATAGTGCAGAAAACATTTCGAAAGTATAATATTAATCTTAGCCAGCATAGACATTTCGAACTATGCCTACTATAGCTACCATCCAAACAGTGAGGCGCCGCCATAAGTAGATGGCAGGTTATACAACTAAAACCGTACAGGGCGCACATTAAATGATTGGATTGCCAACAAATGGTCAGGCAAAGGAACTTTCTATACTGAATGGAACACCTTTGGAGGGACGTCGCGTAACCGGACTTCTGCTAACACAAGGCCAATGCTACCTCACGCTTTGACCAAGCTGTAACACAGGTAACTACCACACAAGTATGCCATCCCTGGTCGATACCGACCTTTATCCGAGAGCCCTCAACACCAACAACCACAAAGCAATAGATTTGCAGCAACCACATGGGTTAAATATCTGGGCTCCATACCATGATACCACCTTTTATCCAGAAGGAAATGGACATACCCTAGGGGAGCGACCCCTAAAAACTTTGCCGCAACATTCTCGTTTCGACCATTTCCGGGTTGTGATGCTCAACGAAGTCACATCCACAAAGCTACGCTTTTTCACAATGTCATGCTTCGATCAACAAATGATCAACAGCACTTCGTATGCCATATTAACAAATTGGGAATGTATCACTAGTAACCATCAATTACATAACCTCTGAGCTCGTACGTCTTAGAGAAGGGTGTTAAGCTAAGAGAATAAATCTCCGCCACCAAACAAAAATGTATTTGGCAGAAACCAGCTTTACATCTCAAAGTGTAATGTCAGACACACATCCATACAAGTCTGTTCCGGGTTCGAACAGAACCGAAGACACTTCACAAAGAAGCCCTTGCACATCCGGATAATTCCTAATCACGTCCGGACTTCCCATCACAAAGGGTGATCAAATCTCTATACCGGGGATCAGCCGGTGCAGAGACATTCGACGATTTATCCTTTCGCTTTCGAAAATACCCGGTCTTCACCACCGGTCTTCAAATTCTATCCATAACGTCGTATCATTATTCGGAATGGGTTATATGACACAAAGGTCCTCTCCCGGCTAAACCGAATAGTGAGCGCAATATTTTAAAAACATATGGATATGGGATCTCAGTTAAGTCACAACTTAAAACTCTTAAGTCACAACTTAAAACTCAAAACCTTCTTCTCAAATGGTTTAAAACAAATTACCATTTTCAAATCTTTAAACAAAAAGATTCACTTCACAAAGTTCACAAATCTTCCACAAAGGTTAATTCATAGTTTTCAAAACTATTTCATTTCAAAAATTGAAATTCTTTCGACACAAATTGGAAATTCTTTCTTTATATGAAAGCTATTATTTGAAAACAAACAGTTTTCGTTTCGGAAAATCCGATTACATTTGCACGAGTTAAAGCCCTTAAATCTTGGGTTAAATTTAAATTCCCAAAACAATACTTTTAAAATGGTTTAAAACCTATTTAAACACATTATATAACTTGTAAAACCTTTTTAACACATAATTTCCAAATATAAAGTTCAATTTCAAATCTTTGAATTTAAATTCAAATCAAACTATTTTAAATTTTCAAAACTTAATCAAGTTATTCAAAATAACTTTTATAACTCCTTCCAAAAGCTTTTCACATTTAACCCAATTCCATTTCCAAAACTGTTTGGATTCAAAGTTCAATTTTAAAACCATATCAAAAATCTGTGACTTAACCGATTTCCTCGTGAAATCCATATTTGTATGGTGTAGTCCAGGAATTTTACACAATAGTGCAACATCATCAATCATCACAGATTCAATCATATCAATATCGATAAGCGGTATAATCCATAACGCTTATCTTCATTCATAGATTCACAGATAAAGTAAATTTATCAATCATAAAGATTCATCATTATGCTTCGATGTGGGTTTCGGATAACCAACTGGAATCCGACTCCCTGTCGCATCGAAATTCAAATGTCGTTTTACGGGCCAAGAGGTTTTCATATTCACACAGAAACAAATCACAAATATCACAATTCAACACAAAGCAGTTCATATCTCATAGCATTACAATTACATATCAGAGATATCAATCCAATACACAACATTCAATAACAATCAAACATCTTCAATTAAGATGAATAAATCGTGTGGTTTAAACTAATTAACCACATAATACTTTCATTAATTATCTTTAATCAATGATTAATTATCATTAATTACTATTGATTAAGTCTTAATCACCATCATTAATTAATCATTTCTTAATTAGTTATCTTAATTAATTCATCTTTAATTGTTAATTAATTAACTCTTAATTATTTTTATTAATTAATTAACCTTTAATTAATTAATTATTCTCAAATTAATTACCTAAATTAATTAATCACAGTAATTAATTTTTACTTTAAATTAATTAACCTTTAAACACTTGATTTACAAATCTTTAAATCATTAATTATCCATCCTTAATTACTTCCATTAAGTAATTACTTTTAAGTAATTAATTATCATTTAAATACTTTAAACTTTTAAACACTTTTAAAAATTGGTGTTATTTACTTTAAAATCTTGGATTTCTTTGCTTGATAAAAACTAGTACAAGCTCCTTTAAAACCATGTATTAAATTTTTACTTTAACTTTAAACTTGTATTTTATTTTTAAAACAGGTTCAGGTAAAAACAGAAAGCTCAACATATTAAACCCGAGCAACTCACCAAAAATCCCAAGTCTCTCTCGCAAAACACACGAGCATACCTTTGAGTCACCCCCTTCTTCTCCAACCCAACTAATAACACACTAGACAAAACCAACGTGCACATGCACGTGCACGACAAATCCAGCCACCGAAGATCGGTACCTCGACCACCTACAAGTCATCGGCAACCCCACTACTCCATTCGATAACCCAGATCAACTCAAACGTCCACAAATCAAAATCAAGCACTCGAGATCAAACTGGAACCAGGAACCCATCACCTAAACCTCCCTCGTCCAGGTATTTCCGATCACCTGCTCCTCCGAAACTCCAGCTGTAGGTTAGTCGACCCCTATAGCAACTTTTTCCCAACCACCAGTGAGCTCTGACGCTTCGACGAAAACACAGCAAGCCAAAACTCAACCTCGACCAAACATAGGACTTAAACCCTATATCTACATCAATCAACTGCCAGGTAACCTAAAATTTCTTCAATTATTTTTCCTATAATCCACAGTCCTCAAGCTAACTCTGACATCAAGCTCGAGATCATACGATCTCAAGATCACCGAAATTGGCCGCGGTTCCAATTTCTGTTCAACTTTCAATTCCTCGAATGATACCATATTAAAAATCTCTATTTTATTATCTAATTTCATCATTCTATAATAAAATTTAGTTTATGAATTCGAAATTCAAGATTAAAATGATTTATTTTTATCATTTCCAAGAAGTTCACTAAAATGAATTACTTTAGAAATAAATCCTTAATTAATATAGTTGAAATATATTTTAAAATTAGTATTAAGTTGTTAGAATCAACTTTTATTCAAAGATTATCACCTAAAATAAATTGAGGAAAAAGTATTTGAATTTTCTTTATGGCTTTAGTCTGTTAAAATGTTAAACAGAGGAAGAAGAAAGTGTATATATCCCAGTGACAAACATGCATCCATACATTTATATATATCCAAATAAAAAAAATGCATATCAACAACCATACAAAGCATTTCCAAATCATTTCACTCATCACCACAGGCATTTCAAAATAAAGAAGGTGAAGTTTGCTCACCTGGGTAGGAACAGAGAAGATTTGAAATAAATTTGCAAAACCGGAATAGATTGTTGTTTTGCTTTGATTTCCAGTAGAATTTGAATCTACTTTGTTTGAGATGTTCTTGGATTTGAACTGTTGTTTGCTATTAATTTCTTGCATTTGAAATTGCTCAGGTTTGAATCTGTTGCTTTTCTTCAGGTTGAAACTGAAGTGCTTTGTTTTGAGATAATCTGTAGCTTTTATTTTTTTCCCTTATTTTTGTAACTGAAGCCTGGATTTTTTTGTCTGAGACTTTTGATCATGTTGAACTTATTTGCTCCATTTTTGATTTGTAGATGATGACCTGATTTCAAAAAAGCTTCCAGATTTTCTTTCAGATTTGAAAATTACTTTGCATTTGATTTTAAATTAATATTGTATCAGGTTTTTAAATCTGAAGATATTTAGTTTTTTTTTGATTTTCAGTTTGAAGTTTCTGGTTTTGATTTCTCAAGTTTTTAGTTTTTAAAGTGATAAATCTAATTACCCTCGTTAATTCATATTTTGTAAAATTAATTTCAAAAGAAAAGATAATGTTGCCACTTGTTTATTTACAACTAACACTTGTAATTTAGGTAAACACATGTAAATTTTTGTATATTTATGTTTAAAACCCTTACTCTAATTTATTTGATAAATTTTGCTTTGGACCTTTATGTTAATATGTTTACAACTTAGTTCATAAAAAAATTCTAAAAGAAATATCTTATTTAATTTTATATCTACATAGATTTGCACTTTTATAAATTAGTTAATATGTTTACTTTTTACAACCAAAATTTTATTCCAAAAGAT
This sequence comes from Allium cepa, assembly GCA_030765085.1. Lineage (NCBI taxonomy): Eukaryota > Viridiplantae > Streptophyta > Magnoliopsida > Asparagales > Amaryllidaceae > Allium > Allium cepa. The sequence goes on along the minus strand of CM060943.1, from coordinate 882,408,561 downwards.
ATGTTCATTTTAATTTTTTTTATATTTTCAATTTAGCTTTACAACCCATTTTTGTCAAACCTTATTTAAATTGAAATTATTATACATTTAAATAAATATTTATCCATATACATAAATAAATAAATATGTATACATATATATTGGGTTAATTCTTTAAATAGCTCTTAGAAATTTACCATATTAAATTCAAATATAACTTTCAAAATATATATTACATATGTATGTTATAAATTTGAAAACAAATTTATATTAATTTTAAAAGATAGAGTTTTTCTTTCAAACCAAATTTTATTTAGAATATTTATTCTTGAATTTCTAAATCTAATATATATTATTTAAAACATTTATTTTTAGATTTCAAATTCTTTTAAATTCATATATATATAAAAATCCATTTGTATTTACAAATGAATAAATAAACAAATATTTTATTTTATTTGGAAAAACTCAATTTAATTCACAATTTCATTAAAAATTTATTTTAATTACCAATTTAAATTCAACTTAAAACCGAGATCGATACATAAATATAGATATCAATTTTAAACAAACACACTATTAAATTTGTAAATAATTATCCTATTTAAAAATAACTTAAACACACACACACACACACACACACACACACACACATATATATATTTAAACACACTTGTTAAATTTGAAAATAATAAGTCTATTAAAATCTACTTATAAAATAACACAATTCAAATTTGTAAATTATTATTCCATTAAAAAAAATCTATTTATAACTATATTTAAAAATAACTCATCATATTTATTATTGTTTGAAATTAACAAATTTTTCCAATTTTAAATCATTAACTAAGAGATTATCACATTTTAAATTCCTTGAAATTTCGGAATATCACATAAACCTTGGAAAGAGTATGGGAGAAACTAATTTAAAGAAGACAGGTTTAGGAGTTAATTTGCGTATGCTTTTATAGCACTTTATTTTAGCATTCCTAATACCTTTGTTTTAAGTTGCTTACAATTAATTCCAAGTGGAATATATTTTCATGGAATCTTTTACGAATGTTTATATCGTATATTTATAAGTACTTTAAATCACATATACTGATCATGCGAAAACGATTAGTGTACTTATTCTATCTATGAAAGTAAAGGAAATTTGATCGAGGAATATAATATGTCGACAGGAAAGCCCCGATGTTTAGAAATAAGTGTTACAAATGTTCAATAGAAGGAATCATTTATTATCATTTATTGTTGTGTTTATTTCATTGATTAATTGTTTGATGTATGCTTGGCTATTTGTACAAGTAATTCCCTTTTACATGACATGGGTTGGGTACACATAATTGTGAGCATTTAACCGGTAATACCTTCTGATTTGTTTTACAATTCTATTTAGCGATAATATTGGTTTACTAAATTATTATAAATTGTTTAGTAATTTAGTCTTTTTTTGGGTTTCAATTTAATAAAGTTGTTTTAAAGGGAGATTTTCTTAAAAGAAATTGTTTTCTTACAAATATTCCAATTAGGAATTTGAGTTGATTTTTATAAGAGAGTTATAACTTTGACTAATTATCTTCTAGGATGATTAATGCTATTTTAAATTTATAAAAGGATCATAAATTTGATTAATTATCTTTCGGGATAATTAATGTGGTTTTAAATTTATAAAAGAGTTATATTAATTATCTTTTGGGATAATTAATATGGTTTTAAATTTATAAAAGAGTTATTAATTAGCTTTAGGGATGATTAACACGGTTTTAAATTTATAAATTATTTTAAATTGGATTTTTATCTTCTGGAATAATAAATGTTGTTTTAAATTTAAAAAAGTATTTAAAAATTGGTTTAGTATCATCTGGGATGATAAATGGTGTTTTAAACTATAAAATAGGTAGTTACAAATAATTAGTGTCATTTAAATATACAGAGTTAAAATTAATAATTTTTACATACTACTTTTAAAAGTACTTATACCTTATTTAGGTATAATTTAAAATTAATTTTTATACGAAAATCATTAGTAAATCTTGGTTAATTTAATAAGGGAATTCGTTGTAACATTTGCTTTAGTAGCTCTTGTTTTTAATCTCCTTCTAAATGATGGTCAAACCAAAGGTTGTCTTTTCAAATAAATTTCTAAAGGTTGTAATTTGAAAAGGGTTGTTAAATTACTTCAAAATGTTTTTATAAGGATTAAATCACTCTATTGATTGGAAATACTCATAGTAAAATTTGAGAGTGTGTGTGTTTGTATGTATGTATATACACAGACACATGTGCGCGCATGTATATTTGACATCTTTTGGTTAAAAGGAAATCGCACCATTTAACCTTGTCAATTTATTAAAAATAAATTACACCATCTTTTTTTACTTAGGTTGACATTTGGCGACTTATCGGTTAAAAAGAAATAACACTCCTTTTAGCTATCTCATTTGATTAAGAGGGAACCTCAACTCTTAGTGTCTCTTTAGATTAAAAGGGCATCGCACCCCTGTTTAACCATATCTCATTGTCTCCTTATTTTATCGAGTTAAGACGATTTATTTTGAGCTTTTTATCCTTTGCAGGAAATGACTAAAACCAAAGAGCGAGTGAACATCAAGCTATGTGGGGCTGCTCCCATTAGGGTATCATTACATCCACTCTAGTTTGGATTCGGTTGTATGCACATAGAGATGTGAAATACTTGGATACTCGGTAAGGTTGGTGGGTCCATCTTGTACATTTCCGAGAGAGTCGGAATATGTGACACTCTCAAGTATATTTTATAAAGGTATACTTTCGGAAAGGGGCATACCCTTTTAGTCATTGTTTGAATTTTTTTCTCTTTGCTTTGATTCAACCCTTTGAGTTGATTCATTTTTCATTACCTCAAGAAGCATCTTAGGCTCTCCTTGATGTTAACCTTCATAACCATTTGTTTTATAAGTTATGGGTTGTTTTTGTTGATATCTTTATATATCTTTACCAGCATTTTTATATTTTATTATGTTTGTACTCCTTGATTATTTATTTATGTCCATTCTTCTCGCTTATTTATTATTTGTGTGTAATGTTGTTTGCTTATTGCATACTTATTGGATGTATCATAAACTTCCTTGGAGTTTATTAGCTTTGTTGTTTGGCTTGAATAACTAAGTTTGCATTTGATCCTATTCCAAATTAGGTTCATCTAATTTGGGCAGATACGTAGGCAGTCACTTAATGGTGACCCAATCCAATAAATGGATTAGTTTTTTCTTATCTTGTATTAACATTTTCATGTTCAGTGTTCGTTATTATCACGCATTGATGTATCTATTGTGCTTACCCTTTTATTTCACATTAACATATTTATTGAGTTTGCAGGAAATTATGTTGTTATCTCTCTCATCAGAGTTATACAACGAAAGATTTATAGTATTTGAGATTGATTTATAAAAGTATTTAAAAATTGATTTGTTATCTTCCAGGATAATAAATGAGGTTTTATAACTATAAAAAGGGTAGTTATAAATAGTTAGTGTCATTTAAGCATAAAGTGTTAAAATTATTTCTAAGTAAATAACTTTCACATACTACTTTTAGGTAGAACTTAAACCATACTTAAGTACAAATTAAAATTAATTTTTACATTAAAATCATTAGTAAATGTTAGTTGATTTAATAATGAGGTTCGTTGTAACATTTACTTTAGTAGCTCTTGTTTTTAATCTCCTTATAAATGATGTTCAAACTAAAGATTATCTTTTCAAATAAATTTGGAAAGGTTGTAATTTGAAAAGGGATATTAAATTATTTCAAAATGTTTTAATAAGGATTAAATCAATATATGAGTTGGAAATATTCTTAGTAAAATTTGAGTGTGTGTCTGTGTGTGTATGTGTGTGTGACATCTTTTGGTTAAAATGGAAATCACATCATTTAACCTTGAAAATTAGTGAAAAAGGACTTACAACACCTTAACTTAGGTTGACATCTAGTGACTTATTGGTTAAAAGGAAATAACACCGCTTTTAGCTATCTCATCTCTACTACTAATAAAGAAAATTCGTTGAATTAATTTACTCGACGTCTTTTTGAAATTCCAAAAATGCCTATACTTTCCATTTACAATAATATAAAAAGCCCATGTGCGAAGCACAGGCCAATTCTATTTGAATAAGAGAGAACCTCACCCCTCTTAATTTCTCTTTAGGTTAAAAGGGTATAATGCCGTTATTTAACCATATCTCTCCGTCTTCTTGTTTCGTTCATTTAGGATGATATGTTGCTCATTTTGAGCATTACTATCCATTACTGAAAATGACTAAAAACAAAGAGCGATTGGATGTCAAGCTATATGGGATTGCTTCCATTAGAGTGTCTTCACATCTACTCTAGAATGAATTTTTTGGTATGCGCTTGGATATGTGAAATATTCAAATACTCAATAAGGTTGACGAGGTCCATCTTGTACATTTTCGAGAGAGTCACAGAGTACATAATTTTCTCAAGTATATTTTCTAGAGGTACACTTTCGGTAAGGGAGGGCACCCTCCTAGTCATTGTTATAAATTCTTTCTCTTCGTTTTGATTTTAACATGTGAGTCAATTCATTTTTCATTAAATCGAGAAGTGTCTTTGTCATGACAGGGATTTTCGACCCTCGAAAATCGACATTAATACATTTAATGTATTACATGCTAAGCAATCGAATGCCGGAAATATCAGATCATTAGTGAAAAAGAAGAAAGAGGTAGAAGAATAAAATAGAAATAACAACACTGAATCTCACAATCGCAGCGGAACAATGTATAATACATAACATGTCTTTATACAAAAAGACTTACAAAACATTACTCGTACATTACATCATCAGAGTATAATACATCAATAACATAATACCGGACAGTTATAATAACTTGTCCTCACAAATGCTGAATATACAACATACAATACACAGCGGAATAAAATCAAATACATGTAATACGTCTTCTTCATCCAACTCGTCTCCTGAGCTCCATAGCATCCTATCCTATATCTATAATACTCGATCTGACCCGAGCATTATAATAAAATAACATCCGAGTCAGTTTGGAAAACCAGCGTGAGAAAACACACTCAATTTGAATTATAAAAGTTGTCAAAATCCTTTGAGAAAAAAATGTATCTCGTAAGACCAAGCCACACATAAAAACAATGGGTTTTTATCCTAGGATAACCAAAATATTTTGTATCAAAAATCATATGATATTATAATAGTGTCTAAATATAAATACGTATTCATATAGCTGAAATTGTTACCTTAATTAAATTCTAGCATATTAGGCTCTACAACCAAAACCGTAAAGGCACGTATTGGAGAACGGAATCCATATGAATGATTAGGCACTGGGGTACCACCTGCCATAGTACGCATGTAGAAAAATATACCGAGGACCATGCCGAGATCCCTCGCAACACATGACCAAACTACCCTAACCTGCATAGACCGAATATGCTATCACCTCGGGTGTTCCCACCTTTTCCGAGTTCTTCCACGCACATTAGTAATTATATCCAAGGGTATCTAGAAAGGTGATAAACATAGCCTAATTGGGTGTGACCCACTTAGCCTTTTTGCATCTCCCATGATTTTCAGTTATTCCCGGTTGATGAGGCTATAGGCTACGATTACCTTTCAAGGAATTTATACTTGGAATGCTCATTATCTTCTAATGAGAATGTACTGATAGCATTTATCCATACAAGTCCGTTCTGGGTCTGAATAAAACCGAAGGCACTATTCCTACTACATCTATTTTGGAATCATCCTCGAGATTAATAGCGATTAGCCCTAGCATTTCACCGCTCCGTCCTCGACTCCAAGCTCTAGTTTTCACATCGAAAATGTACTCGTTGGATCGAAGTGGTTTTTGGATAGCTTATCTAATCCCGGTCTTTTCGAAACAACGTTCGATATTTTCGGTAAACTAAACCCCGATTCTTTAGGAAATAAACAGACGAAAATAAGATCGGATATCACCTCCTAACCGTTAGTGGACGGGTTTCCTTATCGCTGTCCTAGTAGAACAAAATGAGTTTATACGTACAATATAGCACCTTCGACGGTAACCGTACCATATAATTCCCGTGTTTCTCCTAGATATTTCACAAATTATGTTTTTGGTCCAGTTTTGATAGCATGTTATTTAACGATCAAATAAACAATCATTCATCCAAAGAGTTCATTTTCCACTGAAAAACACTAAGCCTTATTTTATTAATTTTAATAAATTAAACCACTTTATCAAAAGGTGTGTACTTATCTTATCGAAGTAAGTATGTTCACTAACCATTTTTCAAAAATATTTTAAAAAAAAACCTTTTAAAATAAATATGGAAAGCGTCACGCAGTATCAACATCGATTCACAGCTCAATAGTAACGTCTCTATCCTAGAGAAATCCAAAACTTAAATGTAGGCAATCTCTGCCTTCGATTTCGCCATGAAAGTATGTCATTACTTTCTGAAAACTTTATTTGATAATTATCTCAAAATAATGGTTTATAAAGTTTCTATAATAATTTTCCAGGTTTAATTTAGGAAAAAACTCTTAAATAAAAGTTATTTTATAAAATAATATTAATATTGAATAATTTATCTTTAAAAATAATGATACAGATTAATTCTTAAATAATAACTAACTTAATATCAACTCATTATAAACTATTTAATTAATAATTAAATATACTTTAAACAATTTAAAACAAATACATAACTTTGAAATAATAATAAACTCGGATTTATTAATAAGATTCTAATCGACTTACAAGACATGTTATACTAGTTATAATTCATTTTGACAATAGAGAAATATTAAAATAACTAATTTTCTCGAATATTTTAATGCTAAAACATTTTTAATTTACCTGGATTAATAATTAAAAATCCTCCTATTACAAACAACTCCACTTCTCGATAAAATATATATCTTCCAATTCCAATATAACCAGTCTAATATTTGTAAATCCCTCTAGATTTATCACCAAATTGATTTACGTCCTAGTCCCATACATTCCCTTTTCACATTATCAAAAGAAAAATCTATATTTTTTTTAAACCGATTTACCCATCTCGCTATAAATTCTCATCGTGAATTTCAATCTTAAGTTTATCGACTGATAATCTTTTCACTTTATTTATAAACATTATTTATAAATCCCATAGTCTCATTTCCCGTTTATAACGGTTTCACAATATTTAATCGATTTCTAAGTTGAATTCCAATTTTAAATCAATTTCTTAAAAAGCCCAACTATATTCCAAAACTCACTAAATTCTGATTCCACTACTATTTTGTAATTTAAAATCTTATTTAAGATCTAGTATAACAATTTTGTATTTTTGTTTTCAAATTTCCCTTTTATTCTCCTAACTATTTAATATCTCGATTATTAAAATAAATCCTTTACACTTAAACAAATACATCTTAAGTTTTATTATTCAAAATCCTTTTATTTATATTATTCCAAAATCTCTATTTCCATATTTCGAAATTATTAAGTACAAATTTGAAATCAAAAATATTTATTTTACCCAAAATCATTTTCTTTTAATTAATCCAAATTTCACTATAAATATTTTACTTCTAATTTCTTTTCTTTTTTCTTTCCAAATTCAAAACATTTATTATTGATATTTAAAAATACCAAAATCTTGGCCAAAACTACCTTAGCATCCAATAAATTCAAATCACACTATAATCTACTACAGATTATTCAAACAGACCATATATCAATATATATGAAATTTAATTCAACATTTTTGGGGAATCCAGTTGGATCCCTCCAACTTGTTTCCTTGTATCCACACATGTTAATACAACATAAAAATACCAATCCCACATTGAGGGGGATATCGTGGTATATAGGGTCATCTGCTATTATGCGGGGCTTCATAGGGTCTTATCCGCTAAATATATGCGGGAATGTCAATCCAACTACCAATATATACTACTATGTATACATTACATTCAACTGATAATAATTTATCAATTCAACAAATCAATCAATAATAAAATTTTAATTATTTAAAATTAACCAGTAATCCAAAATTGAATGAGATTAACTTACCTTGGTTTTCTGTTGTCGCTTCCGCGTTCTGATTTCGATTAAATTCAAACACGTTCAAGTTAAACTAGAAATTCAGCAAGCTCTAATCGACTCCAAACTAACTCCTGTGCTTAGCATTCGTAAATATGAACGCAATGCAACTGGTCTCGTCAAAATTTGATTCTGTATGAGAAAGATATCGCATTTATAAATTTTACAAACTTTAACATATAATTATCTTAATTTTATTACAAAACGTAAAATTCAATTACCCTTGACCAGAGCAGACCAACCTAATGGAAACCCGGCCCACTTTAAATCCTTCTTCCCCAAACGAAAATCTCCTACTCGATAAAAAAAATCTGGAAACGCCTCCTCCCTCCATGCACGTACATGTGCACACGCGCCATGCTTCCACGATAGTTGCTCCGAGACCACCCACACGTCAAGCATCGAACTCTCTACGTATTCCAACCCTCGACGACAACCTTAGAGAAAACATGGCAATCGCAACCCAGCCTTCTTCCCACAACCTGCTACCGTTCATGCGACCTTAATTGTCGCCGATCCTTCCAATTTTTCGAGCCTAAGTGGAAAGCGTGCCTTCGATTCCAAATACAAGGTTCGTTTCGTGAATCATGAATCCAATCTCATGTAAAATGTAACCCTTGTTCACGCGAGTAATCCCAACTATGGCCGCAACTTCCAAATGTTATACCAGATTGAAGAGGATGAAGAAATAAGATTTTACAAGCAAGTTTCAGTATTTTTAATGGAGTACAACGAGAGAAAATAATTTTTGAAGTGGATTTTCATTTTCTTTCTCTCTATAATAGACTGCGTGGATTTAAAAAGGGGGAGAGAGGGAAGTGATGTTGGTGTGTTTGAAGATGGCTACAGCGTTTTTGATAGGAAGGAAAAAGACTGATGTGAAAAAAAATTGTCAAAATTTTAAAATGCCTCGATTTACATAGCTCTAAATCTCGAACCACTATCGAGGTATGCCGCTAGGCGTTTATAATGTTATACCTCCGTTACGAACACAATGGAAAAAGTTTCGAGTCCTAATTCGATCGTATGGAGAAGATAGCTTTTTGGACCCAGTTATTATATTGGATTTTCGATATAAAATTTAACGCGTTTATGTCCTGTACGGCCAAACGATAACTCCAAACACTATGAAATTTAAAATCCGCTAGTAATACATTATTACCGATCCAATGTAACGGGTTTCATCGAAATCCGAGACTGTGCCTCGGGAGGCTATTTATGTACGTTAATTTAAACGATATATTTTTAAAACTGAACAGATCACTTTTAAATTTAATTTTAAAACGTTTTATTCCCTTCATTATTATTAATAAAAAAATTATAATCCTTTAAATTATTTTTATCAAGCTTAAAACTCAAGATTGAATAATTTGACCAATATTAAATTACTAAATTCAATAACTAAATTATCCAATATATCATTATATTTGAAATTCAAGTTAAAAATTAACTTTTAAATATTTAAAATCAATTAAATATTCCAATTTCAAATAATCAAAATTCTGGGTCATTACAGTCTTAGGCTCTCTTCGATGTTAACCTTCCTAACCTTTGTTTTATAGATTATGGGTTGTTCTATAGATATCTTTATATATCTTTAGCTGCATTTTCGTATTATATTATGTTTGTCTTGCTTGTTTATTTATTTATGTCTCTTTTTCTTGCCTATTTACTATTTTTCTGTTTGTTTATCGCATACTTACTAAAGTACTAACAGCGGTAAATTAGTTCAAACGGAAGATAAAAATCTGTTGATAAAAAAGCACTATGTGAAATCTTCTATCTTTCTCTTTGAATAAGATCTCAATTCCAGCTACGGTTTCATTAGCTATCTTTGTCTTCGTGTTTTCATTCAAAAATCCACTAATTATCAAAAAATAGAAGAAAAGAAAGAAAGATAAATTTTAAAAGGAATTTTCTAGTAGTTAATATGACTACGCCTTTCGGCCTGATTATAGGCCCGGAAGGGGAAGAAAGCGACGTAGAAACAACTTACGAAATGAAGAAGATTAAACAGGAACAAGAGGGATCCACTAAAGAAGACAAAGATAGCCCGGTTTACTCTTTCAAAGGTGGCTGCTTCTAGGCAAAGGTCCTAGTTGTCTCTAATCTATTCCCAGTTTTTTGTAAAAATGTAGTCCTAAACTCATTCTTATGTTTCCATATTAAAGGGAAGTATAGTACTTAAATTTTTTCTTTAATTTAATTCCCATTGGTGTTCCAAAAGTACCTTTTTGGAGTCCTAGAGAGGAAGAACCAGGAATAGAGAGCTCTGATGTATTGGCAACTCCCTTGGACTTTATTAGCTCTGTTGCTTGGCTTGAAAACTAAGTTTGGATTTGATCCTGTTCCAGATTAGGTGCACCTAATTTGGGCAGGTACATAGACAGTCCTTCGCTGGTAATCCAATCCAATAAACAGATTAGTTTTTCCTTATCTTGTATTAACATTTTCATATTTAGTGTTTACTATTTATCCGTTGTTGATGTACCTTTCCCGCTTGCCATTTTATTCTGCATTGATATTTATTGAGTTTGCATGAAAGGATGTTGCTATCTCTCTCTCATCAGAGTTATGCAGCGGAAGATTTATTGTATTTGCGATTGGTATGTATTAAAGTACATCTAGTAGATATACAATTTCTTTAATAAGCTATATAATTAAAAATGTATCCAATACATTTAGTTTAGTATTGTATATTTATAAGAGCGATAATATGTTTAAAATTAGTGGTTATCATTAATTTATTTTTAACAGATGGGTTTTTGACGATTGTAACTACTCCGAAAATTCGAATCGTCACAAGACAAAATTCCAAAATCGTCTATATTAACTCTATAGTTCAAACACTAAATCCTCGGTTCAACAATAACTATTATTGTCAATCGAACTACTGGCCAAAGATTTTGACTTTGAGTTGACTTCAGTTGACTATGATACTAACCTCGTATAACCGAGGAGGCTAATCCTTTTTTGAATAGTGTTTCACTTCCAATACTTCCACTCTACCCAACTATAGTCATTTAATGGATTCTGTGTCATGATTTGATATAATAAAGAGGAGCTTTCATATTGAAGATCTACACTTAAGTCAAGAGAACTGTGTAAATTAAACACATTGATATTTATGTTTGACCATGTTATATTAACCAATAGAAAACTATCGAGTGGGTCATTCCATGGTTATTTAACAACTATTAGTACATAACCACTTGGTGCCCTTAGTAGTCATGAATAATATATTGCACAATATTTGGAGACTGTTACATACTCTAGTCTCAATGGATGCATTGATATTCAGTCTCGATGCATCTTGATTAGAAATATTTAAAATGATGTGTTTACTATACTGTGAACAATACTCATAATTACAACTATTTGTAATTACTATTACGAACACATCATTTATGGATTTTTTATTAAATATATTTTAACTGCAGGAAAATAGACACAGGAAAGAAGTTGGAAAAAAATTTAGTCTCGGAGACAACAAGTTTTTTTTTTAGTCTGAAGGAACTTTTTAGTGGAAATTAAAGAATAATAGTTACAACTATCAGTTTCTGTTTGCATTAAAAAGTGTCCTTCAGCCTAAAAAACAAACTTGTTGCACCTGAGACTAAATTTTTTTGCAACTTTTCCCTTTAGCCTAAAAACCCCTTTTAACTGAGCATTTACTTATTTATAACACATTATAAAAAAAATATAATAGAAAGAAAATACTCTTATTACGAATGAGAATTGATTATAAAAAAAAATAATTCATAATAAATTAAAAATTGCCCTTAGGGCATACCCCTAACTCCATTAAACGCTTACAAAAAACAAATAAGCATTTCAATTAAAATGTGCATATAATTTTATTAAAACTAAAATGTGCATAAATAATTCTTTTGGCCTAATAATGGTAAATGTAGTGCATGAATGGTGATAGAAAGCATTTCTAAAATTTTGTGAAAAACATGAGAAAATACCCTTAATGTGGCATTTATTTAAATAATGAAGGATAAAATATGTGTAAAATATACATTTTTTTACTTTTACATCACACATACATAGCTCGGCTTGATTAGATTTTACAACTTTAAAATGCCTTGATTTCACCTTCCAATTGTTCAAGGTTAGTTTGGACTTAGAATCTCTTCATATCGACTGTGATTGTGATACACCCGCAGCTCTCTCCTTGCTCAAAATTTCAGTATTTCTAACTTGATTTTAAGCTTTGTATTTTTATTTCTAAAGGGGATTAGGGTCAATGGAGATTAGTAGGGGAGATTAGTAGGAAGAAGAAGATGAAGAGAAATTAATTTAACATATGGAGCCAACTAATAGTTAGGTTTTGTGCTAATCTACGATGGATTGCAAATTTCTGCCACTGTTGTTAAATAAATACCACTTAAACAACTTATCCAAACTCAACTTATCCAAACTAAAAATATGACCGCTTTCTGAATATTCACTCAATCAATCCTTCATATTAAAAAAAGAATAATTCATCTCCGACTAAAATTTCAGTGAAAACCAGGTGTCAGTTTTCAAATGTCACATAGCTCAATAAAAATTGTAAAACCTTAAATATGCTTTCCTACAAAACTTAGTTGAAGATAAAATTGTTTGGTTGTGATGTATGTATACACACATATATGGTCGTTATACCATTATATTACATGTTCGCTTGCATTGTGTATAATACAAACCAATACTGTTAACGTACAATAAAAATTGACTTACACTACAAATATTGCATGTAGATCCTTTTAAACTACTATGAAAATTGTCATGCTTTATATATATAATGCTAGTTAAAACTGATAAAGAAATATAAATTTTGATTTGCGGTGCATATAATGCCAACCAATACATTTGAAGTACAGTAAAACTTAATTTCCATTGTATATAATGTAAACAAATCATGTTAAATTACTGTAAAAATTGACATGCGCTATGCTGACATAGAAGTACGAATAAGCTAATTTTATTAGCACACCGCCTTTTGCATTTCCCACCCCGGTGTATGATAAAAAATAAACACACTCCAGCTTTTTCATTTCTCACCCCTGTTCATTCCCATAATACTCTTATCGCTTTTATCTCACTCTTTCCTTTCTTCCTCTCTTCATATATAGGAATAAAAAAATACCAAGTTTTGCGATCATGGAGAGGAAGGCCGGATAATTTCTATCGGTTGATATAGTCCATGTTAATTCTTTATCTTCATTTTTGTCCAACAATGTCGTCTAAAAAAGAAAAATAAGTTGAAGCTTAGTTTAATACAAAAAGCGTAGGAAACTTATGCAATTTTTTTTACCACACTAGTTTTAATATCATCATAATGCATTTCACACTAGGTTTACTAACATTCCAAGCTATACAAGCATGGTTGCAATCATATCCTAGTTACCAAGAATAAAAACCTGGAAAACATACATACAGTGCATAAGAAAAAACGCACAAATTAAAATAAAACTATACCTGAGATTCAATTCCAGTATATTCTTCAAACACATTATTTTCTTCTTCTAAAAATTTGTCTTTTTTAAATTTCTACTCTCTTCTACGTCCTTTTTTATGAATAAAAACAAAGGGGGAAATGTCGCAGAACATAACAGATACAATACATTTCAATTTAATAATTGCAAGGGTAATATAGTAATTTATTTTCAAAAAAGATTTAATGGGAGGAAAGGAAAAAAGTGGCATGCAAATAGAATTAGCTTATAGATACTATCTCATATGACATAATGAAAATCAATGTTCGTTAAACTCAAAAGAAATTTGTCTTCAGCAAAGCCCATCAACGGGTAGCCAAAAAATCTGAAATGCATTTATATCTATATCCATGGATAAATATTCGATATTCGAAAAAATGGATGCAGAAACAGATACGAAAGCATCTGGATACGAAAATTATGTCTGGTTTTGGTCAAAAATATAGTTTATACCATGTGTGTTTTAATATAATATAAGATATATATATATATATATATATATATAAGGTATTGTTATTGACACTCGATATTTTGATATGAGTGCCAAGTTTTATTTAAAAAGTTTTTTACTACAAGAGGTACAAACTAAACTAGTCCGCTCATAAAATTACAATCAAATTGACCTAATTACCCTTTCTTTTCTTTTATCCTAATTTTCCTTTGATTATCATTAACCTTTTCAAAATCATTAATCAAATAATGAAGAATTCAAACTTACCTCCATATGGAATTATAAATGTCAAAGAGACAAGATTGTTGTCTTATTCGAAAAAACTTTCAACACAAAAAAATTAAACCATGCCATTTATCATAGTTAAAAAAACCGCATGATACATTGATTAAGAAATTACCTTTCTATCGCCTTCTTGAAGTTTTGATTTGATTGTGAGGATCGAGATGGATTTTTTTTCTTGCCATTGTTTTTTTTAAAAAGGAAGGAGAAGAGGGAGTAAATGAAAGCGTTTTGGATTTTGATATTTTAACTAAAGTCAAAAGATGTTTGATTAATATGTTGTGTACCCCTTATATCAATTTTATTTTATAGGAAGTGCTCATAAAATGTGACCTTCTCATATTCAAAGTTGGAGCATCAATAACAATACACACACACACAAATATATATATATATATATATATATATATATATATATATAACGTGATGATATTTTTAAGTGCTACGACATCTAATGCAGCTGCAATGAACTTAATCTTAATCAATTAGCAACTATGGTGGGATTACATATCAATCTACTTAAGTCCAAAGTATATTTCAGCAGAGATGTGGCAAGTAAAATTCAGATTTTGTCCATATTGGGGATGGTGGAAGATACTGTAACAATCCCGGTTTTTGAATCAAATTTGAATTGATAAATAATATAAATTTTAGGTTAAAATTGAATTTTTTTTTAAATAAGTAAATAAATGCGTTGTTTCTTTATACATGTGCATATGAATGGATTTTTAAATTGAATTTTGGGATTGAAAATTCTAAAATAGAGAATTTAATTGTGGAAATTCAAGGATAAATAATTTGTAAATAAATTGGATTTGAAACTCCACATTTTAAATTAGTAAAAGTTTGTTTTTTTTAATTTTGATGTATACTGATTTGGGAGTTATTTTTTAAATTCAAATTCTCAAAAGCTATTCAAAAGATAAAATTTTATATTTTAAAGACTCATATGTAATATATATGCGTGTGTATTTATTTATGAAAAATATAGTCTTAAAAATCAATCTTCTTAAGAGTATATAAATAATTTTAAAAGTAAAAGTATGAATACAAAGATTAAACCCAAAAGATCAAAATCAAAGTTCAAGTTCAATGACCAGAGCAAAGCAAAATTAAAACAAATCAAATAGCAAATTCAAAGTTCATGTAAAAAACTAGTTTCCAGTTTCAAAAAAAATCAAAATTTGCTCCTCTGCCTTCACATCTACAGGTGAGAAAACTTTAAATTGAACCTTTAATTTGTTTGATATCTGATTTTTTGTGATAATCATTTGAGTAAGGATGTTGCACGAATATCTTTAAACTGGAAAATGGTTGAACTCCTTTGATGTGCATGTCTGTTTAAGCATTTTATACTGCTCTGTTATATTCCAGACTTCTGTTCACCCAATAAAACATATCTTTTTATCTAATCTATTTCAAGCTGGGATTTTTAAAGGAAAAAGGATCGTAAAGATGTTGGTTGATTTTTAAAATTGGTTTCAGATGTTTATATTAAGGCAATACTTTAAAAAAACAATAAATTACAGTATAAATAAGCAAACTCAGGAAAATTCGATCATCAGTTTTTCATAATCAGATTATATGATGAAAATCGAAATTAAAAATGGTGAATTTTAGTAATAAAATCAGAATTTTTAATTTAGTATTGGATGTGAATTTGCGAGATGGACGGAATGGCTATTTTCATCGATTCCCAGCGATTAACGGGGTGACGAGTATCGAGCTTGAGAAAGAAAGTGATTAGTGGAAGATCATCGAAAAAAATACTCATTTGTATTCTAGTTTGCCGTGGTTGCCGTGCGTGGTCGAAGTAGGGTTTAGAGTGCGTGTTTGGTCGATGTTATAACCCAGATAATGGAATGAAGGTAGGTGATCTGAGGATGATCGGTGGTAGGGGAAAAGGTTCGTGGTTGAGTGACGAAGCTCTGGTCATGGTGGTGTGGATGCTATGGGTAGAGATCACGGCGATTGGGGGGATTTCCAATCAAGTTTTGGCTACAAATTTTTGAACGAGAGGCTTGATTTTGATTCGATGTTGAAATCATGGAACTGGGTTGTCAAGTTAAATGACGAGGTCATCATCAAGCTACGGGGACTAACAGTAATGGTCGGAGAGATTCTGGCCATCTATGCACGTGCACGCGGACGTTTTGATCTGGGTTATTTGTGATATTGGGGAAGAAGGGAGCTTGTCGGGTTGGATCTCGGGATGAACTCGTGAGTGACCCGAAGAAATGAAGCAATGGGAAGACTCGAGTGTGTTATCTGCTTTAACCCGGGATAGTCTCGGGTCTAGAGTGTTTGAACAAATCAGTTTTTAAAATTCAAAAATTTTTGTTTTCCCTAAGTTATTTTGAAAATAAAGTTTAAAATTAATGGTTTAAATGAAGAAATTGATTTAAAGGATAATGGTTTATTTTTCATAATGCTTTAGAATTGTAATTAACTTGAAGATATTAAGATAATTTTTTCAAGATGGTGATAATCTATTTTTTTAGATTATTTAGATAAGATTTTAAAGATAAAATGATTTTTAAATATGTTAATGATGGTTAAGTATAATTACTTGATTTAATTAATAAAGGTTATTAGAGTTAATTACTTTATGTAATTACATTAAAATATGATTAATTAAGTAAAGTTTAATTAATGACAAGTAATTAAAGGAAATTAATTACTTAAAGATAATTACTTAATGAAAGTAATTAAGGATAATTAATTAATGATTAGAGGTTAATTAATCAAGTGATTAAGCAAAAATTAATTAAAGGATAATTGGTTATATGATTAATTAATTAATTAAAGTAATTACTTTGAGGATAATTAATTAATTAAGGGTTAATTAATTAAGGTGATTAATTAATTTGGGGATAATTAATTAATTAATGAAAGTGATTAAGGATAATCACCTATTATAATTTTATTAATTAAATGATAATTAATTTAGGGTTAATTAATTTTGCAATTAACTTAAGGTTAATTAATTTTGTAATTAATTAAGGATAATTAATTTAATGGTAATTAAATAAGGGTTAATTAATTTATTAATTAATTAATTAAGGGGAATTAATTTATCAATTAATTAATTAAGGGGAATTAATTAATGGATAATTAAATAATTAAAGATTGATTCATTTATTAATTAAAGTTGATTGATAAATAATTAAAGGTTAAATAATAAATGATTTAAAGGTTAATTTATTAAAATAATTTGTAATCAATTAATATTAATTAACCGGGATTAGTGATTGACATGATTTAAATTAATCAGATGATTAATTTATCCTACTTATGTATGTTTGGATTTTATTGAATGTTGAATTGTTTGATATCCCTGATGTGTGATGCTGTGTGATATGAATTATTTTAATTCAAGCTGTGATAAATGTAATTTTATTTTATCTGTTATTCATCTGTGAATCTACGAATGGAGATAAGCGTTATAGGATTACACTGCTTATCGATATTGCTGTGTTTAAACTGTGATGATTGATGTTGTTGCACTATTGGGTAAAACCCCTGGACTACACCATACACACAAAAATATGGATTGTACGAGCAAATTGGTTAAGTCACATATTTTTTGAAATGGTTTTAAAGATTGATTTTTTGAATACAATAGGTTTTGGAAATGGTATTGGGTTAAATATGAAAAGCTTTTGAAAAAAGGTTTTTTTTAAAATAAAAATTATTTTGAACAACTTAATAAAGTTTTGAAATTTAAATAATTTGATTTGAATTCAAAATTTGAGATTGAATTCTATGTTTGGAAATTATGATTTATAAAGGTTATACAAGTTATAAATATGTTTACATGGGTTTTTAAACCATTTTAAAAGTATTGTTTTGGGAATTTGAAGTTAACCCAAGGACTTTAACTTGTATAAATGAAATCGGATTTTTCCGAAAACAAAAACTATTTGTTTTCGAATAATAAAAGCTTTCATATAAGGAGTGAATTTCCATTTCTTGTTAAAAGGATTTCAAGTTTGAAATGAAGATGATTTTCCAAGTTATGAATGAATCTTTGGAAATGATTTTGAAAGCTATGAATTAAATCTTTGATTTAAAGATTGGATGAGTTAATCTGATTTGAAGTGGAAATTGTTTTGGAATCTGTGAATGTATCTTTGTGAAAAATGGGTAAACTTTGTGAAGTGAATCTTTTTGTTTAAAGATTTGAAAATGGTAATTTTTTTAAACCATTTGAAAGGAAAGTTTATGGTTTTAAAGTTGTGACTTAACTGAAATTCCAGTATCCATATATTTTTTAAATATTGCGCTCATTATTCGGTTTAGCTGGGAGAGGACCTTATGTCATATAACCCATTCCAATAATATACGACGATATAGATAGCATTTGAAGACCGGCGATGAAGACCGAGTATTTTCGAGAACGAAAAGATAACACGTCGAATGACTCTGCACTGAGTAGCTACGGTATAGAGATCTCCATATGTGATGGGGAGTCCGATCGGGATTGGAAATTCCCGGAGTGCAAGGGCTTCTTTGAAAGTGCCTTCGGTTCTGTTCGAATCCGGAACAGACTTGTATGGATGTGTGTCTAACATTACACTTTGAGATGTAAAGCTGGTTTCTTTCAAACACATTTATGTTTGGTGGCGGAGAATTTATTCTCTTAGCTTAACACCTTTCTTCGAGACGTACGAGCTCAGAGGTTATGTAGTTGATGGTTACTAGTGATACATTCCCAATTTGGTAATGTGGCATACGAAGTGCTGCTGATCATTTGTTGATCAAAGCATGGCTTTGTGAAAAAGTGTAGCTTTGCGGACGAGACTGCATCAGGACCTCAGTCTCCGAAAATGGTCGAAACAGGAAAGATGCGGCAAGGTTGTAGGGGTCGCGCCCCTAGGGTATGTCCATTTCTTCTGGAAAAGGGTGGTATCATGGTATAGAGCCCATACATTTAACTCATGTGGACACTGTAAATCTATTTACTGTGTGATTGTTGCTTTGTGGTTGAGAGCTCTTGGATAAAGGTCGCAAACGACCGGGGATGACATATCTTAGGTGGTACTTCCGGGAAGGGGGTAAACCAGCCTTGTGTTGGCAGAGAGCCGGAAAGATTCCCGGGGCGTCCCTCTAGAGGCGTACCCATGTGGCAATGCGTAGTTCCTTGGCCTGACCATTTGTTGGAAATCCAATTACCAATACGCGCCTTGTACGGTTTTAGGTGTAGAACCTGCCATCTAATATGGTAGCTATAGTAGGCATACTATAATGGTACGTACGGTGATTAAGATTAATGAAAGTAAGTTTATTTTTACAATTAGACACTAGTATAATAGAGAAATATACTACATAGTAGATAGTTTAACGGATACTTAGGAGATGTAAATCCCGAGCATCTCTTAAGTTACTGCACTCATATTTATTTCTGTTGATTTAACTTACATAAGATCTTTTACTTCTGACTCGAGTGTTTTGTCTTTTCAATTCGCTTGGGTCAGTCCGAGCGTTTCAGGATTTGAAGATTTTATTCTGGAGGACGAAGACGAAGGTTTGTTGTATTACTATCTGTTATATTATTCCACTACATCATTTGATTCCGCTGCATTGATATTTATTGGTATGTGAACTCTGATATTTATTATATAAAGAAAAATCAAATGTTTTGTAAACAGTTTTATGAACTGTATATTTATTATTATATTTTATCGTTCCGCTGCAAGATTCTATTTTGTTCTTTTCTCCTTTCTTCATCTTCTCTGTGTTTATCTTATTTACCCCATAATAATCCGCTCTTCCGTATGGTTTGAATTGGCACGTGTGTCGATTTAAAGCATGCGAAAAGGCGGGATGTTACAACAGCGGAATAAAGTCTTCGACAAAGGAACACCAACGCTAACTTCGATAGAGAAGAGAGATAACATCAGCAGTAGAGGCGGAACACATCATCTCCAAAGCCAATCTCCAAAGCTCTCAAGCTATAAGCTTGAATTCCCATCAATGCTGAACTTATA
Organism: Allium cepa; assembly: GCA_030765085.1. NCBI lineage: Eukaryota > Viridiplantae > Streptophyta > Magnoliopsida > Asparagales > Amaryllidaceae > Allium > Allium cepa. Next base: position 882,388,256 of record CM060943.1, on the reverse strand, counting down.
GCAAAAGCGATCCCGAAAATCCAAAGACTCCAACGATTCCAAAAGCAACCAACAGAAGGCTAATGGCTATCGAATCTACACCTACTATTTGATTATCTGTAAAACCCAACTTTAAACTGTCCGTGTGGAAAATTGTGGGCATCTATAGTTTAGGAGGGGAACCCGGTTCATTCATGAGACTGGTATGAGCAAACAAAAATAGTTTATCTTTAGAACAAACAACAAAAGAATTTAAAACATTGAAAAACAAAATGCTTTTTGGAAAATGAAACTACCATAAGGCCTCCCGGCACACACACCATGCAATCGCACACTTATGGGAGATTTCTCCTTATGATTGTCAAAAATGCTTGATACGCGAAAACCATTTGATATTATTATTAGTTCATAGTGGAAAACATTTCGAAAGTATACAAATAGCGTTAAGGCTTTACATTTTCCACCTTAACACAGTTATATATTCCCATAGTCTATACAGTACCGTAATCTCTCCAGTACTGGGCGTCGTTAGAGGGAACTCCATAGGTATAGTACAAAACCAAAATCGTATAAGGCGCGCTAGGGTAGGTGACACGGCACAACTAGGCAATGCTATGGTAGATATACCAATTGCTATCCGGACTGGTGGTAACGAATAGCCGCAGCTACCGCCCACCTCGAACAAACACCCTCAAAATCAAAAAAAATAAAGGTGGCCACCGAATCAATCCAAAGTCAAAGTATAATATCGAAGGGATGTGTCCGATAAAGGGTGCTACACCCTTGGCCCGAGAATCACTCATGTTTTAGCCACCTTATGCCAACTCACGAGAGTCGGGTCCATGTATTTACCTCAAAGAAAACGCCGTCACCATCCTACTTCATTCTGAATTCTCCACCGCGTACACGGTTGTTAAAGTGGTTTTCGGAGTTGGTAGAGAGTATGACAACTTTCGATACCGGTCTCTTCAACAACCAAACGTTATTATAACACCGCGGTCTTATCAAAATAATTTTACTTTCAAAACCAGAATATATACCCATTTCAAAACCATATAATACGACACCATTTTTCGTTTTAAAAACCAAATAAATTTGATATCATTTATAAACCCAAATCAGTATAATATCATCTTTATTTCACATATAACTTTTCCAAAATCATACCGCTTTAAAATTTATAATATCTGAAAACCAAACATTTGAATTATAACTTTCAAAACGTAACACTTCGAAATTCATAGCTGTAAAACCATAACTTCCAAAACTTAAATGATTTGGATATTCAACATTATATAAAATAAAACAGTTGAATTTAAAATTTCATTATAAAGTAAACAACTTCCGTGCCTTTACAATTTTATTCACTTTAAATTCAGTCTAAACCCATAACTTTTAGATTCGCTTTCAGTTTGAATAAAAACACTTCGATTTCAATATTTTCAAACTTTGAGTATTTAATAAATTTCAAAACTAAGGTTGGGAATTTCTATTCAACAATTCTATTATTTAGTTTTGAAATGTTTACATAATAGATCCATAACCATTTAAAATAAAACCTAAATTTATTAACACTAAATATTTCCTTCCATTTGTTTATACTAGAAATATTCATTTAATTTATCTTGAATAAAAATCAAGTTATAAATATCATACCTTTAAAATTTCCAAGTTTAATAAGTTTACACCAACTTGTGAAGTTTAATTTTTAAATAAGCCCAATTCCAAATAAATTTCCAATTTAATTTCCAATCTTAATTGATTTGAACTATTTAAAACTCTATGTATATACAATATCTTAAACCTGTACTTAATCATAAATATAAACTATCAAGCTCCATTTTTCAACTTATTTATTTCCATTTAATAAATTCATACATAGCTTAAATTCAATAATTTAACTATATATGTATATATAAAATAAGATTTTATATAAGATCAAAATTAATATTTATTAAACCGCATCCTATCCAAACCATAGAAATCATTTCAAAAATAATTTTATATATATACCACGGTGCCTGTATATAATTTTCTATCATATGGTCAAGTGATACGGATATTTATCATTTCAATCCGCAATTTAAAAATAAAAAAATGCGGTTGTATATCATTTCAAACCGCAATCCCGAATGAAATGAGAATGCATAATAACTTGCAGTTTATATAATATAGAACACATCATCCGTTCACCCAATATCAATCATCAACCAATTTTATTTCAATCATCATCGATTTAAACAAACATCAATAGAGCATATAATATATAACAGATATCAACGAACAGTTTATTTTCAAAATAAATAAATAAATAAATAAATAACTGTTTAACTAGCAGTTTATATGCAAAATTAATAAATTTTAACTGTCAATTTATATGCAATAATAAAATTAATTAACAGTTAAATTAAATAAATGCGATTTAACTGAGATGATGAATAAAACATGCCAAACAGCCATAAATAAATTTCTACTCATATCTTAAGTCAATTTAACAAACATAAGAAATTTTAGAAGTTGTGAGTGGGTTAAAACACTCACCTTTTGGATTTAAATTGGATTTAAATCCAATTTAAACCCAAAATTTTGACAGTCTCCAAATCCGTCCAAACCAGCGACAAAGTGTCCGAAATTTCAATACGAACCTAACAAAAAAAATTGCGCGTAAAACGGAGTTCGTATGAGAAAGTTATTAAAGTTAAAACGTCACGAATCTAAAATTTATAAAATAAGACGACAAGATAAATAAAAAAAAAATAAAACAAAACGTATGCACGTCAGCCCTTTCTCCTAGAACGTGCACAGTACCACGACCCTCAACAGAAACGCGAGACAGAACCGAACCCATACTTCGCCGTTTGACCAAGCTTTTGACCATCGTTTTCAACCTCTTGCTACCGCCGCTGGCCATGCCGACATCACCTCCAGCCCCCTCGACGCGCCGCTTCTATCCATACCCACGCGGCATGCCCACGTGGCCCCTAGAGTCAGCCGCCGCCTCCCATCTAAAACCCTAATTTAATTTTGGTTCTCGATCCAGCCGTTGAAACCCAGAACGCAACATGCCGATGAACAACCCTCAGCCCCCTCTACAACATTGTACCCTTGATTTGTCGATCCGACTAACTTGATCGTCACGAGATGAACGACCACGAATTATTCATCAATTTCTGGATAAACGGGGTCTCAAATCAGAAAACGAATTACACCATTGAATTTCGCTCGTCGAGAGCATCATTATATATTTTTTTGAGATTTTTCTGAGGACTTTGAATTTTTAGCTTTTGATTTGATTTGCAATTGTGTTTGGATCTAAGGTTTGCATCCATTGAGGAAGAGAAAGATTTGAGGAAATGAACGTACAAACAAATGAGAATAGATGGAGGCTAGGGTTTATAACTGGGTTTATATAGGTAGGTTAGAAATAGAGTAGATGGATCCGATAAACAAACGTGCTGAACGATAATTAGCCCAAAAAGCCCGTTTCGACTCCGGAACGAAATTGGGTCAATCCATATATCCAAATAGATGATTTAAAATATTCTGAATGCGATGGAAAAAGTTTCACGTCCAAATTCTATCGTATGAAGAAGTTATGCTGAAATCAATATTTTCAAATTGATTTCAAATTGATTTCAATTAAATTGATTTCAAGGCGTTTCGTGTTGGTACGATCAAACGACAAGTCCGATCGCTACGCAACTTGAAACCCTACAATAATTCACTGTTACAGATCCGATGAAACTGGTTTCGTCGAAATCCGAGTCCATGACCAAAATGGCTATTTTTATATTAATTAAATAATTTTAAAATAAATTAGTTAAATCAAATTTCGCGTTAAATTTCTGAACTTTGCAATCTTTAACCCTTTATAATTTTCAAACATTTACAATGGTTTAACAATTTTTAAAATTCAAAATTATAGATAAATTTCCAAAATTTCCATTAAATTGAATTTACCCATAATTATTCCATTCATAGTTTCAAATAGAAGGGTTTACCATTGGATTTAAAATTATCACATAAATATTTCCCGTTTTCGGCTTAATTTTTAAATTAACGTAATAATTACATATTTGATTTCATTCATTTGCAATAAATCCAACTATTATAAATTAAATAAATTAACCCCCTATAAAAATTCAAATTCTATAATTCATAAATTTTATCATCTTGATTTACTTATAAATTTATAATTCTTTAAACCAATTCTCATCTCAATTTAAAGTAACTAAATTCATCCATTATAGAATTTATTTCAATTGCTTAAAATAACCCCTTTATTATAAATTGAATCCAATTTATTTTAGTAAGTTTCCAATTAAACGGATTAGATTCAATTTCAACCTTTTACTTACACTTAAGTTTAGGTTACAATCAATTTATAACGTGTTACTTTCATAGTTATTTACATACTTCTCGTATTAATTTCTCAATTAATCATAATTATTAAAGTAACGCTTATAATCAATAACGACATTGTAATACTCACATTTAAATGATCGTTATTTCAAATCAATTTATGGACCAATTAATTAGGAAATTTATAATAGTTGTTATCTACCTTTAAATTTACTTCCGAATAACGTACTACCTACTCTCCTTTAATTGAAATTTGAATTCCAACCCTTATTCATTATACTAAATAAAATAAATAACATATAGATTGTTACCTATTTACTTTACATGCCTATATAGGTTTATTACTTAACAATCACCGTTAAAATCCCGTGTATACACAAATTTTATATTTCGTAATCACATTCAATCAATTACGTATTACATTCCAGCAAGTAATATGATTACTTAGAGAAGTTGACCTTTATTCAATTACCATTTATTGACATCCACATTAATTAATTTATTAAATGCATACATTTATTTCTCTATATCCAATTTTTTTCAACTTTATTTACATTAATACTATTCCCTTATTTTGGTTATTATTTATCAACTTGTTCTGACTTTATTTCCTAAATTTTCGTTATTGTAACCCTTTATATTTTTTTCATTTAAATTAAATTTTAAATTCCAATACAATCAACCATTTCAACATGCAACTTATAATAACTGCTTACAAGTATGAATGGAATTATCATTATTCCAATATTTTCTAACTTTACATTAACATATTAAATAAATCCCCTTTAAATGAATTTTATATCCAGGTATAATACTTACCCCATTTCATTTATGGAAATTTATTCAAATTGCTAGTAAATAGGTTTTAAGTCACCATTTATATAATTTAATCTATTGTTCATTTCAATATTTGTTTATAAAGTTTTTTTTTCTACTAAATTTAATTACAAAGCTCATTAATTCAATCAAATTAAATCCACGAAATTTACGGGTCGCTACACTCTCCCCCACTCAAAACTTTTCGTCCCCGAAAAAGAAAAGAAGGAAGAAGGAAGAATTAAATAAACAATACATCTTATTCAAAATATTAGCTTACAAATAATAATTTACAAAATTTATTACTTTAAATAAAATATACCCATTTTATAATCATTATATCTTTTTATACTTGAATAAATAAAGTTTGGAAAAACATGTTCAAAATAATTTCTAAGTCCAAAAATTTACGAAAAAATTCGACAGCGTCTTCCTTGTACGGAAAAGCTCGGGAGAAAATAAAATATCAAATATAACAAAATATCACATATAATATCCAAAATATTATATCCCAACATGGGAAAATATAAAATAGCGCTATAAACCGTAATCCGAAGTGTACCTATTTGTCGGGCAATTTATGCTTAATTTATGTAACTAAAAGCAGTAGCAATTGCTTCCATAACCTGCATTTCACTTATAAAATCTAAAAGGGTTAATAATTTATGTAAAGTGATATATTTAAGTGGTTTCAATCACTAAAAACAAATCAATACAATAACCATCAATTTCAACAAACAGCATACACAACAAATACAAAACAACCATTAAGTCAAACAAACAAATAGTTGTTCGGGTTCAAAACCTTTAAATTTGTACGGAATGAAGAATAAACTACTAGCGCATCATTTACTCAACAGTATTAGATAAAACTAAATAGATTATTCATTCACCCCAAATCCAATTTTAAAGTATCCTTGCCCAAACAACCATCAACAATCAATTTAACTTATTATTAATTTCATTTCATACCTTTGTTGTTTGATTTTCTTTTTATTTATACAGTGATTTATTGTTTTAATTCACATTTACTCATTAAATGTTTGCTTCATTTATTTTTTTCTTATTACTTACAATTATTCAATCCCATTAACACAGGTCATTCCAGTTCCTTTTTATTTCGTTATAACTATTCATCCATTTATTATTGCATGTCCTCATTTATTTATTACAGTATTCATTTTTCTACTAATTTTATTTTAAATAGCATCAACTGTTTACTTAAGTTCATTATCATTCATTACACTACTTCATTTCATTTATTCATCATTTTTTTTATTACTAAATTCCATTTACAATACTTACTTTTCTATTTTGATTTGTAGTTTTTCAATTTGAACTTAAGTTTATAACTCTATACCACCAAGTCTAATAAATAAAAGCAATTTATTGAACACTTTCATTACATACTTTTACTGTACAATTTCCATTACATTTCTTATTAAACATTTCAACATTTAATATTTGGTAAGTTATATATATGCTTTTCAAGAATGTAATTGAAAGTTATACAAGTTTTCCCATTTCTTTTATTTAATTCATTGTTCAATAAATTTTTACCTTTTCCTTATAAGTTACAATTTCAACTTCCTTTTTATTTCCTTTATAACTTAGCCTTAAATCTCTTACCTAAATTAGAGGTTTCAATTATTAATTACTTATTTCATTTCACTGCACAAATTGAAATAATTAATTAACGGAAATTTAAGAAATTAATATCGGGTTAAATTTCAAATAATTTTAAAATAATAGAGAAATATATTCTTACAACTTATATATTTCTAATTATATTTAAAAAATTCAAAATTTATATAATTTTCAAAAATGGATCTACAGTAAAACTACTACACTCGCCTTCCCCCTTCGAAACTTGAAAATGAAAGTCGATGATGCGGCCGCCATCGCCGAAATTATTTTCCAGCGACGGAGAGAAAAGTACAAAACTTATTTTCTCCAAAATCTTCTTTAAATTAATTCTTCCGAATTATATTGAAATATTTATATCCGAAAATACTTCTTTTAATAATATTATTATTTATATTTCAAAATCATTCAAAAGGAATTTCAAAACCCCGGAACTTAAGTTCTAAATTTCCAAATTTCATTTATTTTATTTTTCAATCTTATTTCTATTATTATTTATACACTTTATTACCTAACAACCAATCTATTGCAGCCAAATATAGATATCATTTGAAATTTTTTATTTTGTATATAGAAAATATAATAGGCAAAATTATTTCATTCACCTATATAAAACAAGTCGGTCTGTCCTATTAAGTGTTTAGAAATCCCTACTGATGTCACAGCGTCCTATGCACCAACCAGAATTTATAAATACAAAACGGAACAGATTAACACAATATAAAAACCTTTTTATAACACTAACAAATACGCTCTCTCATATATATACACTCAGCAACTTCCATAGGGTATTACTACCCTATTAGTAAAGAGTCAAACCCCACAAAGCTAAGCTTTATCGCCAAACCAAAGCTCTGATACCAACTGTAACATCCCACCTTTTCGCACGCTTTAAATCGACACACGTGCCAATTCAAACCATACGGAAGGGCGGATTGTTATGGGGTAAATAAGATAAACACAGAGAAGATGAAGAAAGAAGGGAAAAAAACAAAATAGAATCTTGCAGCGGAACGATAAAGTATAATAATAAATATACAGTTCATAAAACTGTTTACAAAACATTTGATTTTTCTTTATACAATAAATATCAGAGTTCACATACCAATAAATATCAATGCAACGGAATCAAATGGTGTAGTGGAATAATATAATAGATAGTAATACTACAAATCTTCGTCTTCGTCCTCCAGAATAAAATCTTCAAATCCTGAAACGCTCGGATTGACCCGAGCGAATTGAAAAGACAAAACACTCGAGTCAGAACTAACAGATCTTATGTAAGTTAAATCAACAGAAATAAATATGAGTGCAGTAACTTAAGAGATGCTCGGGATTTACATCTCCTAAGGATCCGTTAAACTATCTACTATGTAGTATAGCGTCTAATTGTAAAATAAGCTTACTTTTAAATAGCGTTAAGACTTTACATTTTCCACCTTAACGCAGTTATATATTCCCATAGTTTATACAGTACCGTAATCTCCCCTGTACTGGGCGTCGTCAGAGGGTACTCCATAGGTATGGTACAAAACCAAAATCGTATAAGGCGCGCTAGGGTAGGTGACACGGCACAACTAGGCAATGCCAGGGTAGATATACTAGTTGCTATCCTGACTGGTGGTAACGCATAGCCGCAGCTACCGCCCACCTCGAACAAACACCCCCAAAATCAAAAAAATAAAGGTGGCCACCGAATCAATCCAAAGTCAGAGTATAATATCGAAGGGATGTGTCCGATAAAGGGTGCTACCCCGTCGGCTCGAGAATCGCTCCTGTTTTAGCCACCTTATGCCAACTCACGGGAGTTGGGTCCACGTATTTACCTCAAAGGAAATGCTGCCACCATCCTATTTCATTCTGAAATCTCCACCGCGTACACGGTTGTTAAAGTTGTTTTCGGAGTTGGCAGAGAGTGTGACAACTTCCGATCCCGGTCTCTTCAACAACCAAACGTTATTATAACACTGCGGTCTTATCAAAATAGTTTTACTTTCAAAACCAGAACATATACCCATTTCAAAACCATATAATACGATACCATTTTTCGTTTTAAAAACCAAATAAATTTGATATCATTTATAAACCCAAATCAGAATAATATCATCTTTATTTCACATATATCTTTTCCAAAATCATCCTGCTTTAAAATTTATAATATCTGAAAACCAAACATTTGAATTATAACTTTCAAAACACAATACTTCGAAATTCATAGCTGTAAAACCATAAATTCCAAAACTTAAATGGTTTGGATATTCAACAGTATATAAAATAAAACAGTTGAATTTAAAATTTCTTTATAAAGTAAACAATTTCCTCGCTTTTACAATTTTATTAACTTTAAATTCAGTCTAAACCCATAACTTTTAGATTCACTTTCAGTTTGAATAAAAACACTTCGATTTCAATATTTTCAAACTTTGAGTATTTAATAAATTTCAAAACTAAGATTGGGAATTTCTATTCAACAATTCTATTATTTAGTATTGAAATGTTTACATAATAGATCTATAACCATTTAAAATAAAACCTAAATTTATTAACACTAAATATTTCCTTCCATTTGTTTATACTAGAAATATTTGTTATCCCAACTTTTGGCAAAGCTGAGATACCCAAAAATCAGCTGAAAATCAATGATTACTATTCTTGAATATCAACCATGCATTGCAGGATAACCATGGATATCGATGAATTTTGTCCGAGTCCGGATCGGGCCGCAATTGACAAGACATGATGAGCAAAGCTATAGAAGCCAGCATTTCAAATTTCAAGTCAAACCGAGTTCGTACGCTCAAGATATGATCGATGCAAGTTAGAGAGAATACGCTGTTCGTATCCATCAGCGTTCGTATCGGTCCGTGTTCAAATCGATACCATTCGAATCCGTCATTACAGGGTAGCCTCATTCCATTCGAATCCATCAGGTTCGAATCCATCAGGAGTTAGTCACTTCGAACCGACCTCTGTTCGTATCCATCGGTTCGACTCCATTCAGTTCGTAACCATCAGCAATCACTCGTTCGAATCGGTCCAGGTGTGCCGCTTCGTATCCATTGGCAGGTCGTGCGCTTCGTATCGGTCATTCATCAACAAATAACCCTAGGTTCGAAACCATCGGATGAGCATGTATTTGAATCCACCAAGTCCCTCCTACTTCGAATCCATGAAGTTGCTCCACTTCGAATCCATCTACAACATCTTCGTATCGATCGGCCAGAGCATACCACGATCGATACTGTAACGACCCGTATTTTACGTGTTGATAGATCGTAGAATTTACAGGTCGTTAGTGTTGTTTATGTTATCTCTAGCCTGAGTCGTATGGAGAGTAACTCGTGTGTTTAAGCGTTGAGTTGTGACCGACTCATAGGTTTAGCCGAGTTAGGTCGTACACGAGTTACAACTTTAGTACGTTGACCGAGTTAAGATGGTGACCGACCTATAGTTATTGGCCGACTTAAGTAATGGACCGACCCAAGGAGGCTACCGACTTAGGCAGTGGGCGAGTTAAGACTTTGGAGCGACCTAGTAGTTAGCCGAGAGTTGCCGACTTAATGAGAGGAGATAGGTCGGTGGAGCGACATTATGAAGTTAGGTCGGCTATTCCGTGTCTAGTTAGGTTGCATAAGTGTTAAGTCGGCAGTGTGTGTTGAGTCGTTGGGTCGGCACTTGTATTAAGTCGTAAGTTGGCTAGGTGTTAGGGCAGACCATAGTGTTAGGTCGGTATGTGCTTTAGGTCGGCATCTCGTTAAGCCGATAGGTCGCGCAGTTGCATTGTGTTAGGTCGTGTGCGTGCTTTGCCGTGTGTGTGTTGGGTCGTTGAGTCGGTAGGATGTTGAGTCGTAGGGTCGGCTTTGTAGTTAGGTCGGCCATGGGGATAAGTCAGCGAGAGTGTTAGGTTGGCAGGTGATAGGTCGGGGACGACCTAAGGGGCGGCCGACTTAAGGGTGATTTCAGCCTATAAATAGAGGGCTTTGGCTCACTTTTTGGCACCGGTTTTTGAAGCGACGAAGTGCTGCCATTTTGGGAACTCGACTACAACATTTCTTCATCTTCTTTTCTCCATTCCAATCTAATTCTAACATCCATCCAAGATCGAAGATCCAAGAGCTAAAGTTGAAGATCTTCATCCGTTCGAGCTAGATTTCATCGATTGAAGCGAGATATTGCCGGATCAAGCCTTGATCTTCGCTGTCCAGATCTGTAGTGATTAGTTTTTGAGGTGTTTGGGTGATTTGGTGAGTGGTAGTTATCTCTCACGCGGACCCAAAGGAGTATATTGGATTGGTGGTTTGTTGGAGTGTTGTAGATAGTGATTTTTGTGCATTTTCCTTAGATCCAAGTATAGATCCATTGTTTGTGAAGATGTTTATCTATGCAAGCTCATTTATTAAGTTATAGAAACAAAACCCATGTTTTATATTTGCTAGATCTATGCTAAAAACCCATGATTCATGTATGTTAGTTCTATGCTCATTTATTTACGAAATTGCCATTGTAGTTATGAATGCCTAATTAAATCTTGATTGAATACTTATTTGTTTGGATTAATGTTTGCCTTGATTGATTGTTGTGAATGAGCTATCTAGTTGATAGATTTGGATAAGTATGGTCAAATATGATTCAAAAGCTACAGAAGAGGCTCTTGAATGGTGAAAGCTGCTAAAGGCATATGTAGCGGATGTGGAAGCTCATATGTATGGATTGAATGATGTTGAGATGGAACTTTGCCATGATGCGATGAGGCAAACCATGTTGTTGAGTTGAGACTTTGCTATGGTGTAATAAAGCGAGGTATGATGTGATGGAGACTTGGCGTAATCCAGGCAGGGATCATTCCAAGCATGTTGATAACTCGAGGGATGGTTCGAGTTGGTCGATAATGGATTGCTCGAGAGGTAGCTTGAGCTAGTATGAGGATAGTCGTCAAGGAGGATGACTAGGAGGCTTGGATCTCATCGTTGTTGAAGGTTCTAGCATGCTCAAAAGCAAGAGTACATGGGGTGCCCATAACGACTACAGGTAGGTAGTCGGGACAACCAAAAGACTACAGGTAGGTAGTCGAGTACTCTGGGCAAAGTAGATAAGTCCTAGGCACAAGGCAGTGTGCGGAGTTATGTCTGGAACCGGGGTTACCATTAGCCCTTGACGGATGGTCATTTAATCAACGGTGAAATCGAAGCAAGGATAACAGTGATAGCCAGAGTCATGGATGTTTGGACGTTTGGTTGTATCATCATTCGGTCTCAAGAGCGGTATTTTCTAGGTGCTTATCTGATCTTGGTTTAGGCCTTGGGGGTTTGTATTTGGAAAACATCGCCCTTGACTCGAGTGATTATTGCTTTACCTTAATTGTCTGTTGTGTTATGCTTACTTCTCCTTGGTGTGTGTCTGGGGGCTATCACTGTAGAAAGAGGTGGAGTGGGATGGTTTGGTTCCTATTCCTTTTATCCTTTATGCTCTTTTGGTATGTTTGATAGTTGACTTACTGCTCACTAAGACTTTGTCTGACTCAAGGTTTTATGTCTCCTCTTATTACCTTGGGCTGTTCATCCATGTTGGGATGGGCAGACTAGGTAGCAGGTGACAGGTGCTGTTCTTAGAGATCTACGCTGATGATGACGAAGACGAGCAGGAGGCTTTGCATACTAGTTTTCTTACTATATGTACTGGGTGTTCCGCTGTTATATCTGATTGAGTGTTGTAGTGAGGCTTTGATGTATGGATGATTCATGTTTGTATAAATCTACTTACGATGCTTATATGATGATTTTTTTTCTGTTATGGAGCTTCACTATATATTTCTCTATTGTATTTTATCCAAGCGCTGTGAGTTGTACGATAGAGGTTGCTGTTTTATTTTACCCTGACTATCGTCCATGACTACCTGGCACGCCTTTCAGCGCACTATTCCATTGTTTTGGTGCGGGAGTCATGGGCGGTCGTCACATTCGAACACGCCTCTGTTCGAATCCCTGAAAGACCTCGAATCCACTAAGTCAAAGTGGCGAAAATCATGGAGTCGACCCAGTCGACTCGGAGTAAATAGAGGATCGACACGAAGAAGGCGCACCACGTCATCATGAAAGCGCGTGAAGCCATCGAGTCGAACCCATCGATTCGAAGGGGATCGAGTCGAAGCAAGCAACCTGCTCGAGAATATCAACTCGAATCGACCATATCTTGCAATCTACAAGTCCAAATGCAACGAAATTTTTACAGGAGCTTACCTACACACTGAAGAATGTCCACACCAAATTTCGTCTCGATTGGGTGATTTCTTGATCGATTCGAAAGGAGTTCGAATCGATCCCAAGGTGGGCCCAAATTTCCTGAGGCCGGGCATGTGGGCCCCCTCACATGCCAGAAGTGGTCTACCGGATTTTTAGGAGAAATATCAGCCTCCTACACCTATAAATAGAGCCCCAAGTCATTCAGAAAAGAGGATCGGAATTCTGAAGCGCCAAGACTCTACTGGATTCAATTCTATACCTTATCATCGCTGTTGCATTCAAGTTTCAGAGCTATAATCCATTGTAACTTGCTGTAACCAACTGTAATCATCAAGAGAACATCAATAAAAAGAAAAACCTTTGAAGTGGACGTAGGCCGGAGACAGCTGAACCACTATAAATCGTGTGTCCTTGTTCATTATTTCTGAATTGCTACTTGTTGCTTGCTTAAATATGTGGTTTGTGTTTGAATATTGTTGATTTATATTCATACACTGGTGCTTTCACAACACTTGGGGTTTGTGACCAATTTGGTGCAAACACTTTGGTGCTTTCATTGAGAGTTGAACTCAGGACCCGCTACACCAGATTCGGAATCCCGATTCAGAGATAATGACTCGACAAACAAGACAAAGAGTTGATCGGAGCCAACAAGGAGGGAGCCAAGAAGCATCCTCTGGAGCCTGAGAGGGACATGCTTCGATGTATATCACAAGAGATGAGATGGAATCTATGGCTAATTCATTACGCGAAAGCATAGTGAAGACTCAACAGGAGATGCTGTAGAATTTCCTCGAACAAATGAGGGCGGCGAATGTGCAAAACCTTGGACCAACTACAACGACTGCAAGTGTGGGACAAGGAATCAGGATTACAGAAGCTAATGAAGGTCAGGTTCAAGACCAGAATGCAGGAGCTGAAGGTGATCAACAAGGGCTTGGGGGCAGACCCTCAGGGTCCGATACTGGAAGACCAATAGACGGAGCTCAACAAGCTGGAGCCGACGCTTACACTAACGAGCCACTCGAAGAGTACGTACCAGAATTCCCTTCAAGGCTCGGGGGGCAGGACAGGACAGGAATGTGGCCAGGGGCCAACCCCTGGACGGAGATGAGAGAATGATTGGTCTAATGCGACGAATCATGAGAGGAGGATTGTCTGGCGGAGGGTTGGAAGAAGTCAGTCGGAGTCCGTTCACTCCAAACATCAGAAATGCAAGGAACCCCCCAAAATTCAAACTACCAATGCTAGATCCTTATGACGGGAGGTCAGACCCGACCATGCACATCACCGGATATATTAGGCACATGGAAGTGCTAGGAGCGTCCGAGGAAGTGATGGCTCGATGCTTCCCTTTATACTTGTCGGATTTGGCTGCGCTTTGGTTCAGGCAATAAGAAACTGGATCAATCAGAACTTGGGCGAGCTTGTAGACTGCTTCATGAGACAGTTTAGGGTCCATGTGACGCGACCCAAAAGTGTGATGACTTTAGCCTCGATAAAGCAAAGGAGCGGAGAGTCCATAAAAGATTTCTTATTGCGATTCAATGCAAAGGTGGCTTCTGTAGATCGCCCGGATCCATCGATGATTTTGATGGCGGCGGTGGCAGGAGTTGGGGAAGGCACCGAATTTAAAGATTCTCTGACTAAAGATCCACCGCAAGATCTCGGAGTGTTCTATCACAAAGCTGAAAAGTTCATCCGATTAGAAGAATCACGGGCCGAGAGGCAGGAAACAAACGCCGCGCAAAGCGAAGGAACCTCCAGGGAATAGTCCGGAGTAGATAAAGGGAAGAGGAAACAGGATGACAGATACGATGGTCCTGATAAATAGAAGAAATTCCGGGAACCGAGATTCAGGCAGTACACAGATCTGACTGCAGGCCTGGAACGAATTTACACTGATACTCGGGGGCAACTCCCTTATCGAAAGCCACCCAGGAGAGATCTTACTGAGCGGGAGCGCAGAACTGGTAAATAATGCCTATTCCATGAGCTGGATGGGCATACTACAGATGAATGCCGCCATTTGAAAGATGAGGTGGAAGAGCATGCCAGGAGTGGTAGATTGCCACAATATGTCAAAGAACGGACAGCGGCGGTAAGGCCTGAACAACTACCGCCTCCATCTAACAGGAACGATCCTGGATCGGGATCAGGACTCGTCATCCACTGATTAAAGATGGCAGGGGCCAAGTCCAGGATTTGGATTTCGGTCGAATAATTTTGTTTAGATTTGTTTTTTGGAATAAATGGCAACTCCACTTACTCATGTACGGGAACCGAAGAGATCCCTAGACATGCTCTGAGATGGAGATAGACCGATATGCCCGGAGAGGCGATGTTTAGCTTTATCCTGATGTTTGAGATTGAACATTTAGGACCTTAATTTGAATAAATAAATTAGAATTTCTTGAAATAAAACCTTTGACCAGAGAGTTAAAGGATAAACATTAAATACCAATATAAAAATGATCGCTTTATGACCCTACCCGGAGAGGGGGGTTCGGAGTGCAAGAAGTGAGTTGCTTCGCCGGAGAGCGACAGGATCAACTCACTTAAGCGTTGTGTCCCCTTCACCAGAGAGTGACAGAATGGGATCCAACAAGAGCCCGGAGAGGCTATGATCGGTCTAGAATGACCAAGACATCGCTTAATGTTCAGATACACTGAACCGGAGTGCAAGAAGTGAGTTGCTTCGCCGGAGAGCGACAAGATCAACTCACTTAAGCGCTGTGTCCCCTTCACTAGAGAGTGACAGAATGTGATCCAGCAAGAGCCCGGAGAGGCTATGATCGGTCTAGAACGACCAAGACATCGCCATACGTCCTAACCAGGACCAGGGTGCAATAGGAACTTTCTATTCAATCGCTAAGTTGGGAATGGGCTTGGCAAAGGTCCGGAGTGACCATCGATTGTCCAGAGAGACTGAAGAATTTAATTCTTAACTTCCACTGGAAGGGATTGATAACAACTTGGCTCCAAACATCCATGAACTTGATTGATAATATTGCAGCTACGAATGAAACGTTAATTTACTACACTCGATTTAAGACTGTTCAAAACAAACCTCTTACAAAAAGGCATGTTTTGGGGGGCAAAGTGTTATCCCAACTTTTGGCAAAGCTGAGATACCCAAAAATCAGCTGAAAATCAATGATTACTATTCTTGAATATCAACCATGCATTGCAGGATAACCATGGATATCGATGAATTTTGTCGGAGTCCAGATCGGGCCGCAATTGACAAGACATGATGAGCAAAGCTATAGAAGCCAGCGTTTCAAATTTCAAGTCAAACCGAGTTTGTACGCTCAAGATATGATCGATGCAAGTTAGAGAGAATACGCTGTTCGTATCCATCAACGTTCGTATCGGTCCGTGTTCAAATCGATACCATTCGAATCCGTCATTACAGGGTAGCCTCATTCCATTCGAATCCATCAGGTTCGAATCCATCAGGAGTTAGTCACTTCGAACCGACCTCTGTTCGTATCCATCGGTTCGACTCCATTTAGTTCGCAACCATCAGCAAGCACTCGTTCGAATCGGTAAGGGTGTGCCGCTTCGTATCCATCGGCAGGTCGTGCGCTTCGTATCGGTCATTCATCAACAAATAACCCTAGGTTCGAAACCATCGGATGAGCATGTATTCGAATCCACCAAGTCCCTCCTACTTCGAATCCATGAAGTTGCTCCACTTCGAATCCATCTACAAAAACTTCGTATCGATCGGCCAGAGCATACCACGATCGATACGAACACGCCTCTGTTCGAATCCCTGAAAGACCTCGAATCCACTAAGTCGAAGTGGCGAAAATCATGGAGTCGACCCAGTCGACTCGGAGTAAATAGAGGATCGACACGGAGAAGGTGCACCACGTCATCACGAAAGCGCGTGAAACCATCGAGTTGAACCCATCGATTCGAAGGGGATCAAGTCGAAGCAAGAAATCTACTCGAGAATATCAACTCGAATCGACCATATCTTGCAATCTACAAGTCCAAATGCAACGAAATTTTTACAGGAGCTTACCTACACACTGAAGAATGTACACACCAAATTTCGTCTCGATTGGGCGATTTCTTGATCGATTCGAAAGGAGTTCGAATCGATCCCAAGGTGGGCCCAAATTTCCTGAGGCCAGGCATGTGGACCCCCTCACGTGCCAGAAGTGGTCTACCGGATTTTTAGGAGAAATATCAGCCTCCTACACCTATAAATAGAGCCCCAAGTCATTCAGAAAAGGGGATCGGAATTCTGAAGCGCCAAGACTCTACTGGATTCAAGTCTATACCTTATCATCGCTGTTGCATTCAAGTTTTAGAGCTATAATCCATTGTAACTTGCTGTAACCAACTGTAATCATTAAGAGAACATCAATAAAAAGAAAAACCTTTGAAGTGGACGTAGGCCGGAGACAGCCGAACTACTATAAATCGTGTGTCCTTGTTCATTATTTCTGAATTGCTACTTGTTGCTTGCTTAAATCTGTGATTTGTGTTTGAATATTGTTGATTTATATTCATACACTGGTGCTTTCACAACACTTGGGGTTTGTGACCAATTTTGGAGCAAACAACATTCATTTAATTTATCTTGAATAAAAATCCAGTTATAAATATCATACGTTTAAAATTTCCAAGTTTAATATGTTTACACCAACTTGTGGAGTTTAATTTTTAAATAAGCCCAATCCCAAATAAATTTCCAATTTAATTTCCAAACTTAATTGATTTGAACTATATAAAACTCTATATATATACAATATCTTAAACCTGTACTTAATCATAAATATAAATTATCAAACTCCATTTTTCAACTTATTTATTTCCATTTACTAAATTCATACATAGCTTAAATTCAATAATTTAACTATATATGTATATATAAAATAAGATTTTATATAAGATCAAAATTAATATTTATTAAACCGCATCCTATCCAAACCATAGAAATCATTTCAAAAATAATTTTATATACATACCGCGGTGCCTGTATATAATTTTCTATCCTATGGTCAAGTGATACGGATATTTATCATTTCAATCCGCAATTTAAAAATAAAAAAATGCGGCTGTATATCATTTCAAACCGCAATCCCGAATGAAATGAGAACGCATAATAACTTGCAGTTTATATAATATAGAACACATCATCCATTCACCCAATATCAATAATCAACCAATTTTATTTCAATCTTCATCAATTTAAACAAACATCAATGGAGCATATAAAATATAACAAGTACCAACGAACAGTTTATATTCAAAATAAATAAATAACTGTTTAACTAGCAGTTCATATGTAAAATAAATAAATTTTAACTGTCAATTTATATGCAATAATAAAATTAATTAACAATTAAATTAAATAAATGCGATTTAACTGAGATGATGAATAAAACATGCCAAACAGCCACAAATAAATTTCTACTCATATCTTAAGTCAATTTAACAAACATAAGAAATTTTAGAAGTTGTGAGTGGGTTAAAACACTCACCTTTTGGATTTAATTTGGATTTAAATCCAATTTAAACCCAAAATTTTGACAGTCTCCAAATCCGTCCAAACCAACGTCAAAGTGTCCGGAATTTCAATACGAACCTAACAAAAAAAATTGCGTGCAAAACGGAGTTCGTATGAGAAAGTTATTAAAGTTAAAACGTCACGAATATAAAAATTTATAAAATAAAACAACAAGATAAATAAAATAAAAATAAAACAAAACGTACGCACGTCAGCCCTTTCTCCTATCATGTGCACAGTACCACGACCCTCAACAGAAACGCGAGACAGAACCGAACCCATACTTCGCCGTTTGACCAAGCTTTTGACCATCGTTTTCAACCTCTAGTCGCCGCGTTAGCCACGCCGACATCACCTCCATGCCCCCCTCGACACGCCGCTTCTATCCATACCCACGCGGCATGCCCACGTGGCCCCCAAAGCCGGCCGCCGCCCCCCATCTAAAACCCTAATTCAATTTTGGTGCTCGATCCATACGTTGAAACCCAGAACGCAACACGCCGATGAAAAACCCCCAGCCCCCTCTAAAACATCGTACCCTTGATTTGTCGATCCGACTAACTTGATCGTCGCGATATGAACGACCACGAATTATTCATCAATTTCTGGATAAACGGGGTCTCAAATCAGAAAACGAATTACACCATTGAATTTCGCTCGTCGAGAGCATCATTATATTTTTTTGAGATTTTTCTAAGGACTTTGAATTTTTAGCTTTTGATTTGATTTGCAATTGTGTTTGGATCTAAGGTTTGCATCCATTGAGGAAGAGAAAGAGTTGAGGAAATGAACGCACAAACAAATGAGAATAGATGGAGGCTAGGGTTTATAACTGGGTTTATATAGGTAGGTTAGAAATAGAGTAGATGGATCCGATAAACAAACGTGTTGAACGATAATTAGCCCAAAAAGCCCGTTTCGACTCCGGAACGAAATTGGGTCAATCCATATATCCAAATAGATGATTTAAAATATTCTGAATGCGATGGAAAAAGTTTCACGTCCAAATTCTATCGTATGAAAAAGTTATGCTGAAATCAATATTTTCAAATTGATTTCAATTAAATCGATTTCAAGGCATTTCGTGTTCGTACGATCAAATGACAAGTCCGATCGCTACGAAACTTGAAAACCTACAATAATACACTGTTACGGATCCGATGAAACTGGTTTCGTCGAACTCCGAGTCCGGGACCAAAATGGCTATTTTTATATTAATTAAATAAATTTAAAATAAATTAATTAAATCAAATTTCGCGTTAAAATTCTGAACTTTGCAATCTTTATCCCTTTATAATTTTCAAACATTTACAATGATTTAACAATTTTTAAAAGTCAATTTATTAAAGATTAATCAATAGAAACTTCAATTTCATAAAATTCAAAATTATAGATAAATTTCCAAAATTTCCATTAAATTGAATTTACCCATAATTATTCCATTCAAAATTTCAAATAGAAGGGTTTACCATTGGATTTAAAATTATCACATAAATATTTCCCGTTTGCAGCTTAATTTTTAAATTAACGTAATAATTACATATATGATTTTATTCATTTGCAATAAATCCAACTATTATAAATTAAATAAATTAACTCCCTATAAAAATTCAAATTCTATAATTCATAAATTTTATCATCTTGATTTACTTATAAATTTATAATTATTTAAACCATTCTCATCTCAATTTATAGTAACTAAATTCATCCATTATAGAATTTATTTTAATTGCTTAAAATGACCCCTTTATTATAAATTGAATCCAATTTATTTTATTAAGTTTCCAATTAAACGGATTGGATTCAATTTCAACCTTTTACTTACACTTAAGTTTAGGTTACAATCAATTTATAATGTGTTACTTTCATAGTTATTTACATATTTCTCGTATTAATTTCTCAATTAATCATAATTATTAAAGTAACGCTTATAATAAATAACGACATTGTAATTACTCACATTTAAATGATCGTTAGTTCAAATCAATTTATTGACCAATTAATTAGGAAATTTATAATAGTTGTTATCTACCTTTAAATTTACTTCCTAATAACGTACTACCTATTCTCCTTTAATTGAAATTTGAATTCCAACCCTTATTCATTATACTAAATAAAATAAATAACATATAGATTGTTACCTATTTCCTTTACATGCCTATATAGGTTTATTACTTAACAATCACCGTTAAAATCCCGTGTATACACAAATTTTATATTTCGTAATCACATTCAATCAATTACGTATTACTTTCCAGCAAATAATATGATTACTTAGAGAACGTTGACCTCTATTCAATTACCATTTATTGACATCCACGTTAATTAATTTATTAAATGCTTACATTTATTTCTCTATATCCAATTATTTCAACTTTATTTACATTAATACTATTCCCTTATTTTGGTTATTATTTATCAACTTGTTCTGACTTTATTTCCTAAATTTCCATTATTGTAAACCTTTATATTTTTTTCATTTAAATTAAATTTTAAATTCCAATTCAATCAACCATTTCAACATGCAACTTATAATAACTGCTTACAAGTATGAATGGAATTATCATTATTCCGATATTTTCTAACTTTACATTAACATATTAAATAAATTCCCTTTAAATGAATTTTATATCCAGGTATAACACTTACCCCATTTCATTTATTGAAATTTATTCAAATTGCTAGTGAATAGGTTTTAAGTCACCATTTATATAATTTAATTTTTCGTTCATTTCAATATTTGTTTATAAAGTTTTTTTTTCTACTAAATTTAATTACAAAGCTCATTAATTCAACCAAATTAAATCCACGAAATTTACGGGTCGTTACAGCTGTTGTATATCTCTTGGCTCTGTATGTGATATTCATTGTATCAGAATATTGTATCAAATGTTGTATATCAATGATTTTGTTCATTCTATTTCCGCTGTGTTGTTGTACTTAATGTGTTATAAGCTCCGACATGAATCGGATTTCGACGTTTGAATCTAAGGCATTCGAGTACAAGCGAAGTACGGATGTCGATTTTCGAACGCTGAAATTTGGGTCGTGACAGATACACTGCTTGTTAAATATTTAGGTGTTCCCCTATCAGCTGATTACATTCATGCTTCAGAATGTACAACGGTGGTGAATAAGGTGCTTAGTAAATTCAAGGATTGGGACGGTGCCTTGTTATCGATAGCTGGTAGAGTAGAGTTAATACAAAGCACTATCGCTCCTATAGTTTTATACTGGCTACTTATTTATCAATTACCAACATCTGTGTTGAACAAATTAGAGAAGATGCGTGCTGATTTTTTCTTGTGGGGGCAGAATGCATAAAATATCATGGGAACTATTGTAGAGACCTAAGACAGAAGGTGGAATTGGTCTACAATTATTACAGGATTTATGTCAAATTGCATTATTTAACCAAAGACAGCATTTGGAGTTCGTGGATGAGGTATAAATATTTGCATAACTAGAGGTTTCGGGTGATGGCCGTTAATAATTAACTTCTCTTCTACTATAAAATATATCTTAAGGGCAAGGGATTTAGCTGCTACATTACTGCACAGAGTTATTGTGAACGGAGAAGATACATCTCTGTATCTTTGGTTCGACCCCTGGTTGAATCTTAGAACTATGGTTGATATATTAGGTTGGCGTACTAGAGGATAGCAGCGATACTACTTTCAAATTTTCATCAGTATGGCAACATATTAGACATGTTTCTCCTACAGTTGATTAGGATAAGGTTGTATGGCATCGTACTATGGCTCATAAGTTTTGTTTCACTGCCTACAAAGCACGTCTAAGGCATGGCTACTAAAGATAGATTAAAATCGTGGCGCTTATTCACACATCAGACTGCATCTTATGTAATCAAGCAGAGGAAACACATAAACATTTATTTTAACTTGTATATATGGTACTTATCCATGGAGTAAGATCCAGAGTCGCCTGTTCCTTCCATCGGTCGCACATCCCGAATTAGTCGATGAACTGGAGTACTTCAACCGGCAATTTGGAAAACAAGGAATTGTTCGTGATGTCGCGCTGATTACTGCTACAACTTTGATTCACCAAATCTGGCTTGAGCGTAACAGGAGAATGATCGAAAGGAAGAGATGTACTATGGAGCAAAGATGGAGACTTTTCGATGTGGAAATGAAAGCCCAATTTTATGGATGGGTTAGATCTGAGAACGAAGAAGGCGTGGACGTAGATAGGAGATGGAGGTTTAGCATTGACCATCGGTTAACTGCGGCGTAGTTCAATTTTAGAGTTTCTTTGCAATGTCTGGGCTGGGCCTGTTGTATTTGTTTTAAAGGTGGCATTTTTTTAATGTTTTGTTATTTTTTTTTGAAAATGTATAAAGATTGCTCGCTCTTTTTTCTTGCTACTCTGGCAAGATTTATTATGAGGTTGAATCAACTAGTATTCTTTTTCGTCATTAATAAAGAACATATTTTCTACATATATAGAGACACACATATATACGTGTGTATTAAGTTAATAGTTTATATTATATGTATATAATGCATATTGATGGTTCAAGATTATTTATCATTATTTTGATTTGCATATTATTTAAATAATGAGATTGAAAAAAATATGCAAAACCAAAAATTCCAATTTATGATTCTTTTTTTATCGATCATTAACGGTTAGGATAACTATCTGATGTCTATCTCTACGTGTAAATGTGGATATTTGTTTATATGATTTTCGAAAAATACATATAGTAGGATTCGAATCGGCTCCAGCCAACTTTCTTTCCTTCGTTGCCCTTCTTTTCCTCTATCCACCCACAAATCAATTCTTTCTCTACTGTGATGATCCGAAAATTTTAACTATTTTAGTAATCTAATTAACTGGAATTTTGCTTGAAATTGAACAATTAAATTTGACAATGAAAATTTGGTATTTGAAATGCGCCTATTTAAATGTAGCAAATATCATATTTTCATCAGGAAATATGAAAGTTTATTTCTGCTGTGTAATTTTTCAATTTCAATTTAAAATCAGTTAATGTGATAGAAATAAAACGTTTTCGAAATCTGAATATTTCTATATAACAAAAATGTAAATCATCTTCTGAGTGATACTTCATATTTCATTCGGCCAAATTTGGATTGTTATAGCTCCATTTATCTTAATTTTGGAGTTTTAGTAGCATTTTGGCAGCAAAATATCGACTTCTGATAGGATAATCATATCGCTCATATCTGTGTATCATTCTTTTCGCCTCGTCGTGCTGATATCCGTAGTATATTCACTCTTGTAATTCGACGTCCGGTACGCAAAGGAATCCGCGAAACGGGTAGCCGTATCGGTACCCAATTTTAAGCTGTTGATTTCTTTTGACTTTTGGTTGTCCACCCGTGAACCAGTGGTCAGTGTAATTTAAAGCTTAAAAATTCGATGTTGACTCTTCTGTTCCTATTTCAATTTATTATAGCTGGTTCATTTATTTATTCCGGTCTCTTCAATTTCATTCTGTTCTCGTAACAAATAATTTTTTTTGTATGAAGTTGTTTGTATCGTTCGTTCAACCTACTCGTCCCCATTCTTTCTTCTTCTTCAATTGCCAAGTCTTCATTATGCTCGCTATATAAATTTTATATATATATATATATATATATATATATCATTTTATACTAAGCTATATTTCAGTCCAATTAGCTTTTTAAGTCAGAAGCTTGCTTATGTTGAAACAACTCACCTTCTTGCCACGCAACCGCCTCCTCCTATAAATAAAAAGATTTGAATGAAAAATGACTGCATGCGACTGACCACCATAGCCGCATGGCCACGTCCTCCCCTTACTCCATACTACCCAACACCTCATTTCGCCTCTTCCCTAGCAGCTCTGCCTCGTTCCTGCACTGACAGCATCACCACGCAGCCGCACATCTCCCCTTTCCCTTTTTAGCCTCGACCAACGCCCATCACCTCCGCATGCTCCGCCTTGTCAAACGCAGCCCTCTCCCCCGATCGGCCACCACCATATTATCTGCGTTCCCTCCCTGCTACCATAACCAAATACCACCACGACAACCATCTCCACACCGCATCGACCCTGACAGCCTCTACCTGAAACTCCATTCGCCCGCACTTTCCACCATACGCCTCAGATCCTTCCACCTGGCAGCACCACACATGAACACGACCTGAACCACCATCGAAGACACTCATCCCCTCCGCCTCAGACCACCCTATCGTCGCCCATACAAGCCGAAACCCCACTCTTCTCCAATATGTCGTTCGACCACGCAGCACACCACCACCCTAATCGCTTGCTCCACACTCCGCCACCATTTCTTCTTTTCCTGAGCCCTGTCGGTCGTGCCTCAAACAGGAAAGGTGATAATATATCTGTTGTATATTTTCTATAAGTTATATATTGGTTTATATAAGTATACTTTTGATTTTGGTCGTGTGTGTGTGTGTATTATACGTATATATTTTATTTGAGATCTGATGTATATATTATATATATTTATGTAGTAGTATTATACATGTAACAGTATATATGTTAGTTTACATATAATATATTAGCTTTAAGAAACGACTGCATGTACAATATATATATATATATATATATATATTGATTTTGAATTATATTATATAAAGGTCTTATTTGATTTTAAAGCATAATATATAAATGTCGACCCGTTTATTCATGTACATATTATATATATATCGATATTAGAATTTTTTTTAAAATATATCTATATGTATAAGTTTTAAAATATATATAAATATTTTGATCTTTATAATATATAGGTTTGTTTTCACTGTTGAGAAGCTGTTTGATTTTAGTATTGATTTTTAAATACATTATGTATAAAGATTTTGATTTTAATAAGTGTTTTAAAGTAAATATTGATTTTATATAGTTATGCGCATATATATTGTTAACGTAAAAAGGCGGACGCTAACACCCCGATGCTAATAGTGACTTGAATGAAAGCACCACCCGTTAACACGGGAAACAGAGAAAGCAATAATTCACTGAAAAAGCAGTAAGAGACACAGAGTTTATAGTGGTTCGGCTTATGATCAAGCCTACGTCCACTTCAATCCTTCTTTATTGCTAATATGATTATAATCCTTTACAATTTCCTTCAATTACAATTCACTTCAAAAGACAAGTAGCTAGAAAAACATCGATGCGAGAGAATTCTCCAAATTCATGGTTGAATACGTTGAATCCCAGCTTGAAGTTGATTGAAGCTTCTTGTGAGTTTCAAATGTTGAAGTAAGGCTTGGTTTGAAGATGGCAGAGTCTTGATGCTTTTAAGAAAATGATCGGAAAAGTCCCCTTTATGTTGGAGCCCATGCCGTATTTATAGAAGAATTTCCATGTCAAGTTGCAAGTAGTGACCGACCAAATGTAAGTCGTAGATCGTGACCGACCCAAGACAAGTCGTAAGTTGCGTTCTATCTCTTAAGCACGGCTCACGGCATAACTGGGATAAGCATGTTCTTCTGAGTACAAGTCCTAAGTCGTGGACGAGTTAACATGCCCTGGTTCAAGTAACGCTATATTGGGTTTCCTTATGTTTGCCTAGGTCGCGAGCGACCTAACATAGGTCGTAAGTCGGTCGCGACTTAAGTGAAGTTGTCTTGAGCCTTTCCTGTCTTGAGTCGTTAGGTCGGCTGTCCCTTGAGTCGTTAGGTCGGGCTATCAGTTAGGTCGCTAAGCTGTCATACTCTTAAGTCGTTAGATCGGGCTATATCTTAAGGCGCTAATCCGTCATACTCTTAAGTCGTTAGGTCGGGCTATATGTTAAGTCGTTAAGCCCTTAAGTCGGCAGTCCTTCTTAAGTCAGTATGTCGTTAAGCCCTTAAGTCGGCAGTCCTTCTTAAGTCGGTATGTCGTTAAGCCCTTAAGTCGGCAGTCCTTCTTAAGTCGGTATGTCGTTAAGTCCGCTTCATGTGCTAAGTCGCCAATTCCTTTGTGTCACTGAGTCGCTGAACATAGGAGTTAACATTTGCCCCTCGAAGTACATGCCTAGGTCGTAGGTCGTGTGCTTTGATATAGTCCCTAAGTCGTGGGCGACTCAAGAAGCTTGTTAACTCGCGCGTCCATCCTTCTTCTCCTCTATTTCCTATATAAGCCGTTAAGTCGCTTCTTCCTCTTTACCTTACTGCTTATCACCTTGCCACCATTGCTGCATCTGAGCTCAAAAGTTAACACGAAATCCTCCCCTTTGCATCCGTGATCGCTATTTCAACAACAGATTTAGGTAATTCCGATCATTGATCCATGGTGTTTGTCACCAGCTCCTCCATAACCATTTCAATACGGTTTTTGTTTCCACGTTGTGAGATTACACCCCAATTCGTCCTATGACCATTGTCGACCGTTGACAACTGCCCTAAAAAAAAAAAGAATCGGCTTAGGATCTTATGGAATTATTTGGCAAGTGTTTGAATTCACGTAATTAGCAATGGTTTCTGGAAATTTGGAGGAGGCGAAGAGGTACTCGGTTACCGGGTTAGTGGATTTTGGGTTTAAACGTTTGATCAATGGGTTTCTGTTGATGGAGAGACTAACGGGTTAACGGGTTAAGAGGTTAAGAGGATGAGGAGTTTCTGATTTGATGGGGGGTTTGTTGATTGGGTGAAGTGAGACACCAACTTGGACACGACCCAGCAATTTTGGACGACCTAAAACCTTTTGCGACTTAACAAGATACGACATAAGCTTTGAATCGCGGCCAACTTAACTTTTGACCGACTTAAATAGTTGCGACATAAACCTTGAGTCACGGCCGACTTAACCTTTGACCGACTTAATTAGTCGCGACATAAGTCTTGAGTCGCGGCTTAGCTAGGATGATTTAAAGAACCAACGGCTTAATTTAACTCGCAGGAAATCTTTTAGGTCGTGGACGACTTAGGACTTGGAGAATTTTTGGACTGCGACTACATGGCTTGAACAAAACTTGAAAACTTCGAGATATTGATAGAACTTGATTGTACTCCCAACTCGAACTTTGAACTACCGAAATAACTTGCATGACTTTGCCATGCTTTCTTAACAGATTATACCAAATTTGATGCTGATAACCTGTTAAATACAACATTTGCAGAAAACTTGGGCGAATATACTGCCACTGATTGCCCACATCAAATGACAGATTAGTCGATAAAGGATAATTAACTTAAAGAAATTGTATGAAATGCTATGAATCAACAAACTCAAGTGAAGCATTAAAACAACGTTAACCAACTAAAGTTGATTCGTTTGCGTTAATATTGCACTTGTATTTGAACTTAAAGCAACAAGTCTTGAAATATTGCAATTGACACATGTTTAATTTCAATTATATTTGCTTGTTGCTTTGTTAGCTTTACACCGCACCTCACACATTTAGAAAACGTGTACCTTCATGTTTGAATATCCAGTTGTTTATTTAGAATGGCTTCACATCAAGAAGAAGTGGTAGCCCAAGCTGGAGAGATCTTTCAGACAGCTATTACCGTAGTGAATCCTCCATAAAGAACTCCGACTACCTTAACGCAGAGAGCATTTAACCAGCTGCGCATTCAATTTGGCCTTGCTGAGAGTGATGCTCTACTTCCCGGGCCGAATGATACTGCCGACAGTCCACCTCATGGTTTTGTCGCAGTCAATCGCCAGATGTGTCTAAGTGGAGCAATTCCTCCTTTCAATGACTTTCTTCAACAACTCCTACTTCGATTGACCATCTCTCCGTTCCAATTGCACCCCAATGGCTACGCCATCTTAATGGGGTTGTGTGTTTATTCAGGAGAACTCTGGATCGACTGCCACGTCTCGAGGAAATTTGTTACTTATGTTCATTTACAAAAACTAAAGATCACCCCTCCATTACTATTGTAAGAAGCGCTAGGAATCGCAAACTCATTACCGATCTTTTCGAAAGCTCACATGGCTTTTTGAATCAGTTTTTCTTTGTTCGCTGCCCTCCAGGATTTTATGCTATCTGGGGAGTAGGAAGTAAGATTACCTGCTTTTATTTTTTCCATTCCTGAGTTTTTCGGGATCTGAGTTGTTAAGTGCTAATTTAACTCTTTCCTTTTTTCAGCACTTCCTCCCCCCTCTAGAGATCCAGGCCACAAGCAAATTTTTGAAAGACTGAATGCCGTGGCTGCTGAGGGAAGGAGTATAAAATTTTTGTTGAAGGATGAGTTTCTACATCAGTTTGGACTCCTACATTCTTCCCGCTCTACACAACCTCACGAAGTCCCTGATTCCCCAGCTATGGCATTAGATGCCCCAGTTTCTACTGACGAACTCGTACCGAAGGAACTTACAACTGAGGCTTCGTTGGTAAAATGTTCTACTCCAACTTACATTGTGGGACCATCTTGTAAACCCGCCCTTGCCCCGGTTATCGAAGAAGAAGAAGATCTTCAACAAGCCGGGAAGACTACCGATAAAGGAGTTGAGGTGAAGAGCCCTGTCGAACACAGTGGAAATGACACTTTCGAAGGGTTGAGCGACTTTATAGTTACATCTCAAGAACTCTTTAAAGATGATCTTTCTGCTGCTAAAATTGTATCTCCAGTGGTTGAAGCGACATCTGCTCTTCAACAGACTCCTCCAGCTCAACAATCGACATTGGCTGTAAAATCTATCACCACCCCCCAACTGAGGAGTGGTTCGTCGTCCGGCGCGTGTAGTTTGCACACACCACACACACTTAGGATTTATTGGCACTAATATGCACTTAACTCCTTACAATTTGAAGATTCTCAAGTTATGCTTCTTTTTCAATTCCAGGTTCTTCAATGGGGCGAATTGGCTCGTATTATGATGACTTTAAGCAGTATGGCAGACACAGTCAATATGATTACAGGCGCTATCTTCCCCCTCACAGGGAAACTAATGAGGAGAGGGCTGCTCGGAAAGCTCAGGAGAGAAGAGCATACGAAGAACGGTATGGGAGAGGTGAAGAACGTCGTGACTCTTCCCACGGAGAGGATGATTCCCCTAAACGGAAATCCCATGACGACAAAGGGAAGAGCCACGCCGCCGAAGGTTCAAGCAAACGGACCAAGCACGATAAAAAGTCGTCATCTGACATTCCTAAAGAGCCCATTGCTTCGGTGCCTCCTCAATCTCCTGCTATCGCTCGTACCGATATTCAGACGATCATTGGCAGGCCCTCATATCAGGTCGGACCAGGCCCAGCTACTCTTCAAAGTCGATTTCCAAGCTGGTGCTTGAAGGGAGTTCGCTTTGATCTTGATCTGCTTCCAATCGACAAACCGGCCATGTTGCGGAATCTTGACGCTGTCAAGCTTGATATTGAGAGAATGTCGAATTGGCAGAAACTTGTCGACGAACTCCAGAGAGTGAACCCGCGAACCTTGAGGCTATGTTGACCATGGAGAATGATAAATCCAAATGGCAAAAGAATCTTGATCAACATGACGCAGAAATGAGGAGCATTGCCGCTTATAATGAAAAGCTTGAAGCGGAAGTTGGAAAACTTAAAGAGGAGCTTGCTTCTTCCTCCACTTCCTATTCTCAAAGGGAAAGTGTGCTTCAGCAACAAGTGTGGGATGCTCATGCTAGCCAACGAGAGGCCGAAGATAAACTCAAGTGGCAGGAAAAGGTTGTAGAAGATTATCGCGTCGACGTTGCACAGTTGCGTCAATAGACCAGCTCCTAGAACCTCGAAATTGAGATATTAAAAACCCGACTTGCTTAGTTGAGAAAGAGCGCGATGAGGCTGTTGCCGGTAGAATTGCAGCTGAAGAAGCTTATCAAGTCACTAAAGCCGATGTCAGTTCGACATTGTTCGACTTCTACTTGCAAAGTGTCCTAGGGCGTGGCAGTCTCGCATTTTTGGGCCCCAAATATGAAATTACTTTGGCTGAAGTATGGGAAGCTACGCTTGACATGCTTAAAGATGCTGGGTATGCCGAAGAAGAACTCGAGGCACATTATCTGGATGACGGAGCTCGTGCAGCCCTTGCCAGAGGAAAAGAGCAACTTGCTAGAGAGCGTGCTGGGATGATGAAAGAGGAGCATCAAGAGAAAGAAGCACCATCAATTGCCCCTGTCCTCCTTCAAGTTCGGCCGATGTTGACATCACAGGCTCCGGCTCTCATTCTCCGTCCCCGGCTAAAGTTATAACTTAGATTACAAGCGCGCAGGGTGGAGATGAAGGCGAAGAGAGCACTGAAGCACAAGCTTATGAAGTTGACATTAGGAAGCCGACTTCTCCAGGTAACTCTACTGTTAATCTTGCCCAAGTGGACTGCTTGTTTGCTTCGACCGAGTTTAATGAGCTTCTCGATTATTTTTTAAATCTCAGTGAGCCTTTATCTCCTCTTTTTACTGATTATAATCCCTTTTCTTCTGTAGAGAAAGTGCCTTGTGTCATAGAAACTTCTCCTCCTCTAGCTGTTCCTCCTCGAACCTTTCAAATTACTCCTACTTCCCAGTCGGGATCCTAGGAAGAATTAATAGGAGCCCTTCAAGACTTGGACGATCCAGCCGCTTCGCAGGAGCAGAAGGCCGGAGGACTTGAAGGAGGTGAAGTATCTCCGGAGCGAACCCTTTCTGATGACATAAAATTGTCTACTCTTGTCACTCCGGGGAGTGAGTCTTCTTCAAGAAGGAGGAGGAAGCGTACAACTTCAAAGAAGAAAGGGAGAAGCATTTCTGCGACTGAAAAGGAAACGGAAGTTGATCCAGCACTAGCTCTCTCTCCTTCTCCCCCAACTCTCCCAAGTCGGCTTGAAAAATTTCCTATTAAACCAGGTGAAGGCTCTAAAGGTGACGGGAGAAAGAAGTGATGATCCCCGCTTTCCCTACTCTGCTTTACTTTTTGCTTTTTTGCATGTACTGGCTGGAGATTGTGCGGGTACCGGCCCCCGCTTTCCTTTATCCTGAAACATGTACCTGTACAAAATTTTCGTAATATTGAATAAAATGTTCCTTTTGTCTATACAAACTTCTATCTGTATTCGAGAATACATTTATTCTTTATTTTATACAAGTTCCTCGTTTCCTTTGTGTGATATTGCAATGAGCCTAAGGTATGTTGTTTGAGCATTGTTTCCATTCTTGTACTTATAGTGTGCTGCCCCCATACCATGGTTTATTGCAATCTCTTTCACATTGGCAAAATTTTTTAGAGAACAATTCCTCTATTTCGAGAAGACTTATACTCTTTCTTTAGAGAACAACTTTTCCATTTGAAGGAGGCTTGCATCTGTACTTTATAGGACAATATTTCCATTTTAAAGAAATATTTTCAGTATTTAATAGGATGTGCCTCATTTTGGAGGAGTTTTTTCTCTTTTCTTTTTTGTTGCGAAGCTTTTTTTTTTGTACACTTCGCTTTTTGGAGAGAATCACTTTTATTTTGAGTGAATTTTCTCTAGCAGTAAAGTGGGCTTTGACTTGCTTGCGCCTCTGGTAAGAGGTCTTTTGGTTTGATTGTGCCTCTGGGAAGAGGGCTTCTTGTTTGATTGTGCCTCTGGGAAGAGGGCTTTTTGTTTCTGCCTCTTGGGAGAGGCTTTTATCTTTTCCCTGTTTGCTGGGAAGCGGGCCTCCGAAGAGGGCTTTTCACATTTCGACTCGTGTGAAGTTTTATTTCAGATCACGGTGAAATGTATGCCTCTGAGTAGGGCTTTTACCTGGAAGTTTGGATTTTCTTTCTCTTAGTTGGATGGATTCACGGGGCGGACACAAGTGTCCTGTGCCATAGATCAGTCCGCAACTTTATGCCGAGAAAGAAATCTCTTTTTCTGGCGCGGCCCGCTCGAGGTCTTTTAACATTTCAACTATGGTGAAATGGGCCTCCGAAGAGGGCTTTTCACATCTCAGCACTTGTGAAGTTTTATTTCAGATCTCGGTGAGATGTGTGCCTCCGAGGATGCCTGGAAGTTTCTTCCTCATTGTTGGTTGAATTCACGGGGCGAGCGCAAGTTACTTGGACGTTTGTTTACGTAGATTGTCTCAACTAGTGAACGAGCGCTTTGCCTTCCACTTGGGAAGGTGCCTCCGGTCGTCTCATGGACTCACGGGGCGGACGCAAGTTACTTGGACGCTTGTCAACGCAAATTGTCTCAACTACCAAATAAGCACTTTGCCTTCCTGTTGGGAAGGTGCTTCCGATCATTCCATACCATGTTGAGAAAATCTTCTGGCATGCCCCGTTTGAGGTCTTTATCCTCCGAAGAGTTATGCCTCCGAAGAGGGATTTTGCCTCCGAAGAGGTCTTTTGCTGTTTGATGCTTGCCCGCCCATGTCTCTTTGCCATCTATTCATATCGGCGATCCCCGTTATATTTTTTAAAAAAAACCCTTCCTTTTTAGTTGCCAGCAATTTCCCTTATCCAAAGAAGTGTATTTCATAGTTAAGCGAGTTGGTGGTGGTTGACACAGGCTATTTAACTGGATGCTCATTTGTACAAACATTCACAGTTAGTCAGCAATGGCCTACTTCTAGCCGAATCGCTAACTTTTGTTCGAAGCACTTCTTTCGTAGGATTTGAATGTGGAAATTTTTGAACGGCTTAGCGTTTGCTTGTTGGGTGATGCCGAAGATTGCTCGGTCTTATGACGGGTAAGCTTTGTTTTTATGGCCTGCATTATTAAATCGACATTTTAGTAATACAGTTAACATATTTTATATGTCAAAATAAAACAAAGCAGGTTATAAAAGTAAAGAACACAAGATTTATAGTGGTTCGGCCAAGAACTGGGCCTACATCCACTTTATAGCTCTTATTATTCACTTGCACTGATTCTACAACGGCTTTCAATACAAGAATCATACATCCATGATTCTTTTACAATATTTCATTAAAGCTTTTAAGTAAAATACGGGCGCAAATGATTGCTGTTCCAAGCTCTTGGAATTGGATCTCCTTCGACAGTTACAAGTTTGAATGTGCCATCCACAAGTTTTTGGCCTATAACATACGGCCCTTCCCGGTTTGGTCCAAGCACGCCTGTAGGTGTCATAATTCTTTTTAAGATTAGATCCCCCACTTCAAAGCTGCGCCGGCGAACTTTGGAATTGAAGTGCCTGGCTATTCTTCGCTGGTGAGCTGCAGTTCTGAGTTCAGTTTCTTCCCTTTTCTCATCAAGGAAGTCAAGGGCTTCAAGTTGCAGTTTTTCATCTTCGGCTTGATTGAAATGGATTCTTCTATGTGAAGGGACCTCCATTTCTACCGGAATCATTGCCTCTGATCCATATGCCAATGAAAATGGAGTGTGCCCTGTCGCAGTTTTATGCGTAGTTCTATATGCCCATAGTGCTAGCAGAAGTTTCTCGACCCAACCACCCTTCGCTTTTTCCAGCTGTTTTTTGATGGTTGATTTGATAATTTTGTTTACTGCTTCCACTTGCCCGTTTGCCTGCGGATGAGCCACTGCTGAGAATCTTTTCTGGATCTTGAATTTTTTGCAAAAATCTTGGAACTCTTCACTTTCAAATTGGGTTCCATTGTCCGTGATTATCTTTTGAGGCACTCCATACCTGCAAATGATATTCTTAGCTACAAAGTTTATCATTTTCTTTGAGGTAATAGTAGCTAAGGGTTCAGATTCAGCCCATTTAGTAAAATAATCCACGGCAACAATAGCATATCTGATTCCGGATTTTGCAGTTGGCAAAGGCCCGATGAGATCCATTCCCCAAATAGCAAATGACCACAGACTGACCATCTGTGTTATCTCAGTGGAAGGTGCTCTTGGGATTTTTGCAAATCTCTGGCATCGGTCACATTTTCGGGCGTAACTTGAGGCATCACGATTAATATCCGGCCAAAAATATCCATAACGGAGAATTTTCTTCGCTAAAGTTTGACCCCCTGAATGGTCTCCACACTCTCCTCCGTGTATCTCAGTTAGAATGTTTTCAGCTTCTTCCTTGGTCAAACATCGGAGTAACGACATTGAGAATCCCCGCCTATACAATCGGCCATCTTGAATTACAAATCTGGATGCTTTTCTTAATAACTTCTGCCGTTCTCTTGGGTTTTCTGGTAGAGAGCCGTCGCGCAGGTATTCCAATATCGGAGTCATCCATGATTCTCGCTCCTGTGATACAGTCATGATCCAGTCAATATCCATTTCATCAATGCTTGGAGTCGACAGGACCTCTACAGGAACTAATCCCAATAATTGAGCTTCCCCAGTGCTCGCATATTTTGTGAGGGAATCTGCCTTCATATTCACTTCCCGGGGAATATGGCTTATTGTGTAATGGTCGAAATCATCAAGAAGATCCCAGGCCTTGGACAAATATTTGGGCAGGTTCCCCCCTTTGGCCTGAAACTCTTTCTTGACTTGACACACGATAAGCTGCGAATCACTGAAAATCTGTAATGCCTTGATGTTCAGTTCTTTAGCAATTCTTAAACCGGCGATAAGAGCTTCATACTCTGCTTCATTGTTTGTCGAAAGGAATTCCAATCTTAAAGCATAACATAGTGACCGTCCTTCAGGGGTTTCAAGTACAACCCCGGCCCCAGAACAGTAATCATTTTTTGCGCCATCAACATACAATTTCCACCGGATTGAAGGATTATCGGTCACCACATCCTTATTATTGCCTTTTTCCGTACACTCTGCAATGAAGTCTGCCAAAGCTTGTCCATTGATTGCTCTCTGAGGGTGATAAGTGATGTCATACTTACTGAGCTCAATATTCCACTTCAAAAGACGACCCGAAGTCTCAGGACGAAACAGGACTTCCTTCAAGGGCTGATCAGTGAGGACCTTGATGGGATGAGCTTGGAAATATGGCCTCAATTTTCTTGATGCAATCAGTATACAATAGGCGAGCTTTTCCAACTTCGAATAGTTCAATTCTGCCCCAGTGAATCTCTTGCTGATGTAGTATACCGGGCGTTGAATTTTCACATCCTCCCGTACCAAAGCTGCGCTTAGGGCATGAGACGTGATTGCCAAATATACAAAAAGATCTTCACCATTGTCAGGCTTAGAAAGTATAGGAGGCGTTTCCATATGACGAATCAGCTCATCGAAAGCTTTCTGGCATTCCGGAGTCCAGTCAAAGTTTTTTCTTCCTTTCTTTAGAGCATCGAAGAATGGAATGCATTTATCAGTAGCTTTGGAAATAAACTGACTCAAGGCAGCAACCTTTCCATTGAGACTTTGCAATTCCTTCTTCATTCTAGTAGCTTTGACTTCTCTTAAGGCAGTTATCTGAGCAGGATTAGCTTCAATGCCCCTTGCACTCACAATGAAACCCAGAAACTTTCCAGATTCTACTCCAAATGAACACTTCAAAGGGTTCAGCTTCATACCGTACTTTCGGAGGATTGAGAACATCTATGCCAAGTGATCCATGTGGTCCACTGCTTTCTTTGACTTTACCAGCATATCATCGACATAAACTTCCATAGTTTTGCCAATCTGTGGTTTAAACATGGCATTCACACGCCTCTGGTAAGTCGCCCCTGCATTCTTAAGTCCGAAAGGCATGACTCTGTAGCAGTAGAGACCAACATCGGTGATAAAGCTCGTGTCCTCCTGATCCGGCTCATGCATCATGATCTGGTTATATCTGGAATAGGCATCCATAAAAGATAACAATTCATGCCCTGCTGTTCCATCCACCTACTGGTCAATCCTGGGTAACGGAAAGCAGTCTTTGGGGCAGGCTTTGTTTAGATCTGAAAAGTCAATGCATACTCTCCATTTCCCATTAGCTTTTTTAACCAGTACAGGATTTGAGACCCAATTCGGATAAGTAGATTCCCTGACGAAACCATTCTCCATGAGCCGATCAACTTCTTCTTTCAATGCTGCTGACCTTTCAGGACCTTGAGTTCTTCTTTTCTGCTTTACCGGTGTAAATTTCGGATCAATATTCAAGGTGTGCACCGCAATTTCTGGAGATTTTCCACACATATCGGCATGAGTCCAGGCGAATACATCCAGATTTGCTTTCAAAAATGGTATCAAAACATTTTGAACCGTTACATTAAGCCGTGAACCCACATTCAACACTTTATTCGGGTCTTTCGGGTCAACAGGTACCGGGACTGTCACTTCAACTGGTACCACTCTATTTTCCCCTGCACTGGCTTTTCTTGGATCCATCTCTCTTCGTGCACCGCTATGTTCGCCTGTGCAGGGTCCACCCTGTAATTGCTACAAGGTTGATTCTTTGATGCGGACTGGGGCTGCCGCATCTTTTCCCATTTCTCTCTTCCTTGATTCACGCAACTCTGTAAGATAACACTCTCATCCAGCATTCTGATCCCCTTTCACCACACCGACTCCATTATCTGTGGGGAATTTTATGGTCAGACACCATGGGGCAAGAATTGCTTTAAATGCCGCCAGAGTTGGTCGGCCTAGGAAGGCATTGTAGGCAGAAAATTCTTCAACAATAACAAAGGTCTGTTTTCGAGTCACTTTTCTCTGCCCGTCTCCAAGCTCTACGAACAAATCAATAGTCCTAATTAGCTGTTTTGGCTCACCAGTAAAACCAGCAATCTTTAGTGATGAAGCTTGAACATCAGCCATAAGAATCTTCATTTGATCAAAAGTCTTCTTGAAGAGAATGTTGCATGAAGCTCCACAATCAACCAGAAATCTTTTCACAGTAGCTGGCCCAATGCCAGCGGAGATGACCAAAGGATCAATGGTAGGAGCTTCAACACCCATTGAATTCCTAGTAGTGAATATAATGTCGTCATTAAAAGTTTTCTACTGCTTCAGGGGTGCAGCATCTTCTAACACAAAAACACTTTCATCTGCCGGTGCATACTTCAAAGCACGGGCGTATCTTTCCATCTCGCCCCAACTCCTGCCAGCTGGGTGAGGGCCTCCCATAACCACATTTATAATAGGCCTTTCTGATTCATGAGCTGCCGCCTTCTCATTCGAGCCAGGACAATGAACAGGAACTTGCTGTCCTTGAGTTGACGAGGTTGGGCCATTTTTGTTCCTTCTTACATAATGTTGGAGCTTGTTTTCCTTCAACAGTTCCTCAATAACCTCCTTCAAGTGACGGCACTCGTTAGTATCATGTCCGGGTTGGTTATGGAACCGGCAAAACCTTCCACTCTTCTCAGCTCTCCCAATAACTCTTTGCTTAGCTGGTGTGGGGAATTCGATCGTGTCTTTGTTTGCAAAGTAGATGTTTTCCGGGGTATCGGTCAGAGGGGTGAAGTTGAAGGAACGACCTTTCTTTGCATCTTCCTGCCTCTTTCGACCATCGTTCCCCCTTTTCTGATTGCCAGATCCCTTCTTATTCGGGGCAGCATTACTATTTCCAGTCCCTGTCGATCCACCTTAGTCGGTTCTTGGAGGCTTTCCAGACGCATGAATTCATCGGCTTTTTTATAAAACCTGTCAAGTGAATTTGGTTCTTTCATTTTCAACCACTTTCCAAATTCACTTGATTTATCAATCGCCTTCATCAAGTATGTCAGAATCATGCGTGGCTCCGCATTATCCACCTCGGCCAAAGCTAAATTGAAGCGATTCAAGAAAGCTCTAATGGATTCTCTAGGATTCTGCTCCAAGATGGACAACGACATTATATCCTTTGCCTTTGACGCATACAATCGAAACTGTTCCTTGAACTTCCGAGTCAAATCAGAAAATTGGTCTACCGACCGGATTGGCAGCTTTGTGAACCAAAGTAAAGCAACTCCTTCCAGGTATACCGGAAAATATCGGCATTTGATTTCATCAGAGGCTCTGGCACCCGTCATGTGCCAATCATACTTATACAGAAACTCATTAGGATCACTAGTTCCCTTGTAAGCTGGAATAGTTGGAGGGACAAACTTCCTTGGGAATTCTGCCTTCAGGATATTTTCAGTGAATGGAGTTTTGCTCGGAGCGAAACCCCATTCTTTCTCATCTTCATTTCTCTGCATACTTTCTTTCATAATCTGATGAACCATGCCTGAGAAATACTCTTCATCGTTCTGAGGCTCATCGGGACAAACATCAGCCATTCTCTCCGAATTTTGCCTTGACAATCGTTCACGGAGGGTTGGTTGCGGCCCTAATCCTCCGGTTTGCGGAGGTGTCCTTTCCACTGGGTTGGCTGGCCTTTGAGGGATATTCCTTCCTTCCATATTCTGCACTTCATCGGCAAGGTTTCTCTCCTTAGCTGCCGGTTGGCGGTTTGCCTCAAATAAAGCATTCAATCTTTCCATCATTAGGTTATTCTGAGCTTCCATTTGCCGATGTAGCCCGGATACAACGGCATCTAGCTCTTCTCGAGTAACTCCGACAGTTGGAGTTGTTTGACTTAAAGGAGGAGAGGTTGCAGTAGTCTCGTGAACATCGTCGGATCTAACAGACTTGCGCTTTCTACCGGGAGCCATTATTTCTGACAAACTTCTGGTTTTTAAAGAGATCCTTTCTACAAATTTCTGTGAAGCTATGATGACAGTATCCTGAGTTCAATTCTCAGTGAAAGCACCAAAAATGTTAACGTAAAAAGGCTGACGCTAACACCCCGATGCTAATAGTGACTTGAATGAAAGCACCACCCGTTAACACGGGAAACAGAGAAAGCAGTAATTCACTGAAAAAGCAGTAAGAGACAGAGTTTATAGTGGTTCGGCTTATGATCAAGCCTATGTCCACTTCAATCCTTCTTTATTGCTAATATGATTATAATCCTTTACAATTTCCTTCAATTACAATTCACTTCAAAAGACAAGTAGCTAGAAAAACTTCGATGCAAGAGAATTCTCCAAATTCATGGTTGAATACGTTGAATCCCAGCTTGAAGTTGATTTAAGATTCTTGTGAGTTTCAAATGTTGAAGTAAGGCTTGGTTTGAAGATGGCAGAGTCTTGATGCTTTTAAGAAAATGATCGGAAAAGTCCCCTTTATGTTGGAGCCCATGCCGTATTTATAGAAGAATTTCCTTGTTAAGTTGCAAGTAGTGACCGACCTAATGTAAGTCGTAGATCGTGACCGACCCAAGACAAGTCGTAAGTCGCGTTCTATCTCTTAAGCATGGCTCACGGCATAACTGGGATAAGCATGTTCTTCTGAGTACAAGTCCTAAGTCGTGGACGAGTTAACAGGCCCTGGTTCAAGTAACGCTATACTGGGTTTCCCTTTGTTTGCCTAGGTCGCGAGTGACCTAACATAAGTCGTAAGTCGGCCGCGACTTAAGTGAAGTTGTCTTGAGCCTTTCCTGTCTTGAGTCATTAGGTCGGCTGTCCCTTGAGTCGTTAGGTTGGGCTATCAGTTAAGTCGCTAAGCCGTCATACTCTTAAGTCGTTAGGTTGGGCTATATTTTAAGTCGCTAATCCGTCATACTCTTAAGTCGTTAGGTCGGGCTATACGTTAAGCCGTTAAGCCCTTAAGTCGGCAGTCCTTCTTAAGTCGGTATGTCGTTAAGCCCTTAAGTCGGCAGTCCTTCTTAAGTCGGTATGTCGTTAAGCCCTTAAGTCGGCAGTCCTTCTTAAGTCGATATGTCGTTAAGTCCGCTTCATGTGCTAAGTCGCCAATTCCCTTGTGTCACTGAGTCGCTGAACATAGGAGTTAACACATACATACATACATACATACATACATACATATATATATATATATATATATATATATATCACACAAATATGTATATATTTTGTATCGTCAATTCATGTCCGTCGTACTCTGCTTTGTTTGTCAAATTCGTGTTCATCGTGTCATTCTTTGGAATTTGTGCTTGGATTCATCGCATTTTGTTCTTTTATTTCTCTAGCCTCGAAAGGTGAGCGATCACTCACAATTAACATTCTTATATCTAGTAAATTTGGTTTGTATGAAATGGTGATTGAAATGTACTGTTTAATTTGAATTGTTAAGTTCTTTATTTGTTAAACATGATATGCCATTATCTGCACTTGTTACCTATGACATATGACACCATAACCTGTTACATATATTATATTTAAATTTATTGCTGATGATATATGCATGTTGTTAATATATTATATTTTTCT
This sequence comes from Allium cepa, assembly GCA_030765085.1. Classification (NCBI taxonomy): domain Eukaryota; kingdom Viridiplantae; phylum Streptophyta; class Magnoliopsida; order Asparagales; family Amaryllidaceae; genus Allium; species Allium cepa. Next base: position 882,347,736 of record CM060943.1, on the reverse strand, counting down.
CAAATTTGTTCTCACTCTGCAAGTTCCCTGTTAGTTTAGTATTCCATATGGGTTGAAAAGATACATACTCGAACGATCTTGCAGATTAAGGAAAATTCTGTAACATCCCGCCTTTTCGCACTCTTTAAATAGACACACGTGCCAATTCAAACCATACGGAAGGGCGGATTGTTATGGGGTAAATAAGAAAAAAAACAGAGAAGAGAAAAAGAAACTAAACGGAATCTCACAGTGGAAGGATATAATATAATAATCAAATATACAGTTTATAAATCTGTTTACAAAACCATTTATATAATACATATCAGAGTTACACATACCAATAACAATGCAGCGGAACTGTAACGACCCGATATTTTCAACCATTCGCATCCGCACATGTCGGACTTGAATTGCTCAAAATACCGCGTTGTAAATAAAATTTGGCAAATCTCAGAATATACAGTAAATAATTAATCACAGATCACAGACACAGAGTAAATAATAATGCAGCGGAAGTAAAAGAGATAGTAGTTCATGAAGCTACTATATAAAAATAAGATACATCAGAGTTAAACAAGATACAACAGAAGAGTAACAAGATACATCAGGTATAAATCAGAATACATCACTGAAATCACTGGATACAAAAAGCAAAATAGATGGCTAGATCTTCAAGGAAAGCTCCAGCTCCAAAGGTGAATCTTGAATGCTAACTCACTCAATCTGACTCGAGCGTAAAGCAACACACAAAACACTCGAGTCAGGACATAAATACTTATGAACTGTAAATCAACTCAAGTGAGCAGTAACAAAAATGCATCAGTAACTTAAAGGATGCTTGGGATCGCCCATCCTTTAAGGATCCGTTAAACTATTTACTATGTAGTAATATTGCGCTATTATAATAGTGTCTACAGTAAAATAAACATACTTTTAAATAGCGTTCCGAGCTACCCATATCACCCTTCACACATAATAGTCCCAGTAGTCCATCCAATATCATGCCATCTCCACTCCGGGTGACTGTCAGAGGATACCACACGGGCTACGGGAGAAAAACAAACTCGTAGTAAAGGCTCGGTATGGTAGGTGACACGGCACATAAGGCAATGCCAAGGTAGATATACCAATTACGCACACGGGCTGGTGGTAACGCAGCAGCCACATACGCCCACCTCGGAACACACTCCCATATCAAAATCGGAGGATGGCCATCTAATCAATCACCAGTAAGAGTATAGTATCGAAGGAATGTGTCCGATAGGAGGAATGACCTCACTTGGCCCGAGATCGCTCCTGTTTTAGCCACCTTATGCCAACTCACGGGAGTTGGGTCTACGTAATATACCTCAAGAACGTCGCCACCATCCTACTTCATTCTGGAATCTCCACCGCGTACACGGTTGTTAAAGTGGTTTTCGGAGTTGGCAGAGAGTATGACAACTTCCGATCCCGGTCTCTTTAACAACCAAACGTTATTATAACGCCGTGGTCATTTCAAAATAGTTTATACTTTAAAAAGATCAAATCATTTCATTTCAAACTATATTTATTTCAAAATAGTTTATACTTCGAAACCAAAACCATTTTTATTTCAAAACTATTTATTCAATCAAAATAGTTTATACTTCAAAACCAAAAACATTTCAAACATATATTCATTTCAAAATCATAATATTTTCAAAGTATAACTCTTTCGAAACCAAAAATACTTGAAACAATTACACTTTGAAAATCATAACATTTCAAGATCATACATTTGAAATCATGGGATATTCGTTTAATTCTTTACATTTTACAATTCATTCAATTAATCCCAAATTTTCAATTTCCAACTTAATTCAATTCAAACCATCAGTTTCAATTAAATTTCCCAATAACCATTTCAAATCATATCATTTTCAAATATAGATTTGATCCATAAATTAAACTATTCAATTTTTAATAAATTTCAAAGCTTTAATATCCCGTATTTCAAAACTAAATTTTATAATTTCATATATCTCAAATCTAGTTTCATTATTACTTAGTTTTGAAATATTCATTTCATAAATCCAATACTATTTAAATAAACTCAATTTACAATTAAACTAAACATCCTTTCATACCAATATAAACTTCAAATATTCATTTATCAAAAGTACATATCATTCTAATTCATATTCTTTATCAAAATAAAGATCAAATCATTTCCAAACCTTATTATCAAATCATTATTTGAATTCAAATTCAAATACTCAAATTTAAATATCATTTTTAAATCAAATAAGTCATTCATTTGTTATTTCAAGTATCATTACAAAATACATTAAAAATTCCATTCAAAAATTCATTTATCTCATTACATTTCATTCCATTTAACACATAACCAAGTAAACCTTACTTAAATTCAAATTTAAATTTAAATTCCTTAAACATTCAAATTTAAATATTAAAATATATTCAAAACTTCTTAAATTTCACAATTAATCAATTTCCAAAATTTAAATCATTTAACACTTTAAAATATAACTCAAACAGTGTTAAAAACTATAACATTTCAAACATTGTCAAATTATAGCAACGACAGCATTTATAAAGTGCTATCATAGCTTATAGCTTCCAAAAATGGTTTAGTTCAAGAATAACGGCATTTATAAAATGTCGTAATAGATATTTAGTTATTTCGAACATTGTTAGATTCAAAACAATAGCATTTAAAAATGCTGTCAAAAGACTACAACATTTTGGAAATGCTATAAAATTCCAGATTTTATTTTAACTTTTCAAAAATAATAATAAAAATCCAAATTTTTATTATTGTAACTTACAAATCATATTTCTAGACTTCAAAATTTCACATTTAAAATCATTTTAACATATGATTTAACACAACAAAATTTTTAGATCAAATATTCAATTTAAAAAAACTCCATTCATTTATTAAGTCAAAATTCACTGTTTATTAACATATAAATTAAATAAAACTTAAAATTTTACTTCAAATATAATTTTAAAACTTTAAATTTAATTTCCATTATTTATTTACATTTTAAAATAAAATTTAAAGTCTAAAATCTCAATTATTTCACATTTACGTACTCAAATTCACAATTTCAAGACTTAATATTTAATTTTCTTAAAACCATAAAATATATATTTTTAAATCAAAATTTCATACTTTTAAAAATACATATTTTAATAAATATCATTTAAAAATATACCACGGGGTCTGTATATAATTTTCTAACCTAGGTCAAGTGATACAGATATATATCATTTCAATCCGCAGTTTACAAAGAAAACCCGGGTTCTATCATTTCAAACCTGTAATCCCAAGTCAAATAAAATACAATAAAAATCGCTCAGGCCTATCATTTCAGCCCATAACGATTTTTCCCTAATCTAAAATCCGTTTGGGTATGTATCATTTCAACCCATAGTGATTCTATTCTAACAGGGAACTTGCAGTGTGAATATATGCATAAACAATATAAACAATGTCAGTGTCACAATATAATGTCATATATCACATGTCAGGTGATAATTAACAGTTTTAACATGGTAATAACATGGCATAGCATATCATATGATCATCATTAACTTGCATAATATTTTATATCACTAAATACTTGTCATCAATTCACTATTTCATAAATATAAATGTCAGAGTGAGAAAGACTCACCTTTTACGAAGCTAGAGACAAACAACACACACAAGAGCGATTCCAAAGGCACGACAAGCACGATTTGATTTGAATTGATGGATACCCTTGTAAACAACACAAAATATAACGTACATAAGCACAAACATAGATATCGACATACAAATATAATCAACAACTTTAGTTTGCAGAACAGTTGCAAAACAAGAGAGATGACCAAACCTTAGAAGCAAAAGACTAGCACACGACAACATAATCTTGTCACATGATCAAATGGGCTTTCTCTCATCATACTAGGCTCAGCCTAGATGCCAACATGGCTCAGGTTTGGGTCAATATGGGTTCATATGGCTCGGCCTAACTTGGATATGAAGGAGTGGAAGTTGTGACATGAGAAATACAAAAGTCCAGGCAATTAAGTGGATTTTTGGTGCAACTATAGGTTCGGCCTTCCATGGCTTGGGCTTGGTCATGCAAGGGGATGGTCAGGTGGTGGATGGAGTGGCGGCCAGAGGTGGTGGAGGGACTGGTGGTGGCGGCCATGGAGGTGGTTTAGGTTAAAAATGAAGGCTATGGCCTTAAGGGTTTGGCTAGTCTAGTTTGGTGGAACTTTTGTGCAAATTTTATGGTGCAACATCAACGGATGGTCATGGCTACTGTCTTGGTCAGAGGAGAGGCTTATGAGCTGCTGGAGATGATGGTGGAGAGGATGGTAGTGGTGGTGGTAGAGGCTAGGCCTAGCAAAACACAAGAAGGATCAATGCAAAAATCAATAGGAAAATCATAAAAACAAGAAGAAAGATGATAGAATTTACCAAATTTTTGTAAAACAAATGGCCATGAGTTTTTTTCTCAAGAAAGATGATAAAATTTTCGTGAGAAAGAGTGAGAAATGTGGCTGAAAGATGGAGTAGGGTACGGCCAAAGCATTGATGAATGGAGTTTGGAAAGTGAAAGGTCGGAATGCAAAAGGACTAAGCACACAAAAGATCTCAAACTCTTCATATATTCATTATTTATTTTTAAATTTTTATATAAATGAAAAACATATATAAATTCAGTTAAAATACTAAAATATAGTAAATAAACAAAAATAAATTAATTAATTATTAATTATATATAGTTTAATTAAATAAAACAGCAAAATTTGCAACTAGTCTTGAAAATATGAAAAATAAGTGCAATGAACTTGGGAAAATTTTTTATGTACTTAAAATATTTATAAATAAAGATAAGAACACAAAATAAAAAGAAAATCACAAAAATAAATAAATAAATTTTAATTTAAATATAGTTTAGATGAAGAAAATAGCAGAAAAAGGAAAACAACCTTTTAAAAATAGGAAATCATCATAGTAAATTTTAGAAAAATTCTATTATCATTTCAAAAATATTTAAAAGTCAAAATATACATAATATAACATATTAAAACATATTAAAATAAAATATGACAAAGAAAAATAAAATTTATACAATTTAAAATAACAAAATTGCAAAATAAACAATTTATACTCAAAATTGAAATGTACATATCTTTTGCAGTTTAACTCCGTTTTTCACGAAACAAAAAGCAATGTTCAAGTTATTAAATCTATTTTCATAATAAAAGATAAAATTTAAAATTTCAAACTTTTAAAATTTTAAGTTAAAAGTCAAAGTTTGACTATTTTGACCAAAATCAACATTTTCTGGAAATATTCAATTTATGCACGTTTGAAATTCTAATCCACATCAAAATCAACATTTATATTTAAATTAACAAAATATATTAATTTTAATAAATAAAATAAAGTTTTTAAATTAGGAATTTAAATTAAAATAATTAAAATATACAATTACAATAATTAGAAAATACAGGGTTGTTACACTACTATTATAATAGCGCAATATTACTACATAGTAAATAGTTTAACGGATCCTTAAAGGATGGGCGATCCCAAGCATCCTTTAAGTTACTGATGCATTTTTGTTACTGCTCACTTGAGTTGATTTACAGTTCATAAGTATTTATGTCCTGACTCGAGTGTTTTGTGTGTTGCTTTACGCTCGAGTCAGATTGAGTGAGTTAGCATTCAAGATTCACCTTTGGAGCTGGAGCTTTCCTTGAAGATCTAGCCATCTATTTTGCTTTTTGTATCCAGTGATTTCAGTGATGTATTCTGATTTATACCTGATGTATCTTGTTACTCTTCTGTTGTATCTTGTTTAACTCTGATGTATCTTATTTTTATATAGTAGCTTCATGAACTACTATCTCTTTTACTTCCGCTGCATTATTATTTACTCTGTGTCTGTGATCTGTGATTAATTATTTACTGTATATTCTGAGATTTGCCAAATTTTATTTACAACGCGGTATTTTGAGCAATTCAAGTCCGACATGTGCGGATGCGAATGGTTGAAAATATCGGGTCGTTACAGTTGGTATTAGAGCTTTGGTAGCTCTAGGCAAAACTCAGTATATAGGGTAAATGTATTTACAGAATCTCTTTCATTCGAGTTTAAACCTCTTCCTTTTTGACTCGATTCCTTTGAATTTTGGAGCATTCCCTGTGGTTCCAAAATCCATTTGTGTCCCTCACTATTTATCTTCTTTTGTTTCTGGAGTATCCCATAACTCCACTTCAAAAGATCTTCATAATGAGTCGGCGGTCTCGCCAACCTCAAATTTATTTGAAAAGGGGAAAACTCCTTTACAACAACATCGATTCTCCAGAGATTCTATATCCTCGGTTTAGATGCTAGTATCTCTTATAATTTCGAACTCTACATCTTGAGATCGAATGTCGATTTACCCAAGATATCCACATCGGTCTTATTCTTTAAGTCACGGTTGACCGAGTTAAGCTTGCCCGCGATTTATATAAGCTTATCCATCTTTCTATTCTGTTATTTAATTATCTCATCTTTGTTTCCAACTTATCTTCAAATTATTCTTGAAGTGTATTTGTAAACTAATATTTAAAATGTTTTATATATTGTGTTGTTTGAGTTGTTGATGTTGATTTGGGTTTCTAATCGATTCGTCTGATCAACGCTATCGATAAGATTTCCAAAACACTTGAACAGAGCAAACTGACACAATATGTTTTTAAAATTTAGTAATGAAATAATTTTGTGAAATAAATTTCGTAACTATATTATAAATCTTTTCTGGATTTTATTTGAATGGTTGTTAAGAAATAATATTTGGTTTTATATATCATTTTCTATTGTTTCATATATCTAATTGAACTATAAAACATGGTTATAAATTTATTTGGAAATTTAAAATGAATGTAAAACAAGAATTTGAGAATTTAATTTCCGATGGATTTCAAACTTTGTGTTTAAAGTTTTAAAGGATATATTATTTAAAGTATTTTCGAATAGAAATTTGTTTCCAAAGAATTTTAAATTTAAATTTAGTGCTCTTCTCTTTATCGCTGGAAAATAATTTCGGTGATGACTGCAGCATCATCGACGTTCATTTTCGAGTTTCGAAGTGAAGAGACCATTCTGTAGTCCTGCCACAGTTTTGTTTTGGGAAAATTTAATTGATTTTAGTTCTAAAATAAGAATGGATTTATAACATATGCTGATATATGATTTAAATTTGAATGGATATATATATATATATATATATATATATATATATAGTACATGAGCATTTATTTATCTCTAAATAGTTTTGAATTTATCGAAAATTTAATTCCTAAATTTTTTCTTCAAAGATAATTTCCAAGTATAATTTCAAGATTCGGATTAATATTCAAGCTTGAAATAATTTAATTAGAAAGTTTTGTTTGTATAATACACAATTTCATTCCAATATAACTTACCTTAATTTTCAGAAGTTGAATATGTAATTGGATAATATACAATATAAAAAAAAGATTTTATAAATAGAATTTGAGTGGTTATTATAAATGTTATATACTTAAATTTTAGTTATAAAAGGATTAACAGAGGTAAATAAAGAAAAAGGGTAATGGAATAATTTACAATATAAAATGATGATAAAGGAACTAAGAATAAATTTAAGGCAGTTGCAATGAGTGTGGGTATATTTAACATAGGTGATAAAATATATTGAGAGGAATAAATTTAATTTTAATTAGTAGTGAAGAAGAATTAAATTTTATTTGGCACATTTTGAGTATAATAAAAGATTTTTCAAATACATGATTTTAGGGATTTGTTAATTTAAGATAATTGGATGATAAGATAATGAAATTAGAGATGCTTAAGATTTATTTGACTTATGTAAAATTAATTTTCAGTTTCAGTTGAAATTTTATGGTTTTAAATTTATTATTTTATTTTGTTTTTCAAACTATCTTTTGGTTGTCCTAATTTCCCTTATCTTGCTACAGAATGGGAGGCTATTGCATATACCAGTCTGTTTAGAAATCTTTCTATAATCTTTAATAATCTTTGGTACTCATCTTTGAATCTAAGCACTGCTTGCCATCCACAGACTGTCGGTTAAACGGGAAGGGTGAATCAGATTCTAAAAGATTTTTTTTTCATGCTTGTGTTCTTGATTCTGGAGGATGTTGGAAAGATCATCTCCACCTTGTTAAACTTACCTATAGCAACAGTTATCAGGTATAATTTTAATCTTCTTGTCATCTTGTCTTAATACTATTTCATTCAATCTTTTTCTCTGCTTTCCCGTACCTCATTCCTTTTCGGGGACGAAAAGTTTTGAGTGGGGGAGAGTGTAACAACCCTGTATTTTCTGATTATTGTAATTGTATATTTTAATTATTTTAATTTAAATTCCTAATTTAAAAACTTTATTTTATTTATTAAAATTAATATATTTTGTTAATTTAAATATAAATGTTGATTTTGATGTGGATTAGAATTTCAAACATGCATAAATTGAATATTTCCAGAAAATGTTGATTTTGGTCAAAATAGTCAAACTTTGACTTTTAACTTAAAAATTTAAAAGTTTGAAATTTTAAATTTTATCTTTTATTATGAAAATAGATTTAATAACTTGAACATTGCTTTTTGTTTCGTGGAAAACGGAGTTAAACTGCAAAAGATATGTACATTTCAATTTTGAGTATAAATTGTTTATTTTGCAATTTTGTTATTTTAAATTGTATAAATTTTATTTTTCTTTGTCATATTTTATTTTAATATGTTTTAATATGTTATATTATGTATATTTTGACTTTTAAATATTTTTGAGATAATAGAATTTTTCTAAAATTTACTATGATGATTTCCTATTTTTAAAAGGCTGTTTTCCTTTTTCTGCTATTTTCTTCATCTAAACTATATTTAAATTAAAATTTATTTATTTATTTTTGTGATTTACTTTTTATTTTGTGTTCTTATCTTTATTTATAAATATTTTAAGTACATAAAAATTTTTCCCAAGTTCATTGCACTTATTTTTCATATTTTCAAGACTAGTTGCAAATTTTGCTGTTTTATTTAATTAAACTATATATAATTAATAATTAATTAATTTATTTTTGTTTATTTACTATATTTTCGTATTTTAACTGAATTTATATATTTTTTTCAGTTAGATAAAAATTTAAAAAGAAATAATGAATATATGAAGAGTTTGAGATCTTTTGTATGCTTAGTCCTTTTGCATTCCGACCTTTCACTTTCCAAACTCCATTCATCAATGCTTTGGCCGTACCCTACTCCATCTTTCAGCCACATTCCTCACTCTTTCTCACGAAAATTTTATCATCTTTCTTGAGAAAAAAATTCATGGCCATTTGTTTTACAAAAATTTGGTAAATTCTATCATCTTTCTTCTTGTTTTTATGATTTTCCTATTGATTTTTGCATTGATCCTTCTTGTGTTTTGCTAGGCCTAGCCTCTACCACGACCACTACCATCCTCTCCACCATCATCTCCAACAGCTCATAAGCCTCTCCTCTGACCAAGACAGTATCCATGACCATCCGTTGATGTTGCACCACAAAATTTGCACAAAAGTTCCACCAAACTAGCCTAGCCAAACCCTTAAGGCCATAGCCTTCATTTTTAACCTAAACCACCTCCATGGCTGCCACCACCAGTCCCTCCACCACCTCTGGCCGCCACTCCATCCACCACCTGACCATCCCCTTGCATGACCAAGCCCAAGCCATGGTAGGCCGAACCTATAGTTGCACCAAAAATCCACTTAATTGCCTTGACTTTTGTATTTCTCATGTCACAACTTCCACTCCTTCATATCCAAGTTAGGCCGAGCCATATGAACCCATATTGACCCAAACCTGAGCCATGTTGGCATCTAGGCTGAGCCTAGTATGATGAGAGCAAGCCCATTTGATCATGTGACAAGCTTATGTTGTCGTGTGCAAGTCTTTTGCTTCTAAGGTTTGGTCATCTCTCTTGTTTTGCAAATGTTCTGCAAACTAAAGTTGTTGATTATATTTGTATGTCGATATCTATGTTTGTGCTTATGTATGTTATATTTTGTGTTGTTTACAAGGGTCTCCATCAATTCAAATCAAATCGTGCTTGTCGTGCCTTTGGAATCGCTCTTGTGTGTGTTGTTTGTCTCTAGCTTCGTAAAAGGTGAGTCTTTCTCACTCTGACATTTATACTTATGAAATAGTGAATTGATGACAAGTGTTTAGTAATATAAAATATTATGCAAGTTAATGATGATCATATGATATGCTATGCCATGTTATTACCATGTTAAAACTGTTAATTATCACCTGACATGTGATATATGACATTGTTTATATTGTTTATGCATATATTCACACTGCAAGTTACCTGTTAGAATAGAATCACTATGGGTTGAAATGATACATACCCAAACGGACTTTAGATTAGGGAAAAATCGTTATGGGCTGAAATGATAGGCCTGAGCGATTTTTATTGTATTTTATTTGACTTGGTATTGCGGGTTTGAAATGATAGAACCCGGGTTTTCTTTGTAAACTGCGGATTGAAATGATATATATCCGTATCACTTGACCTAGGTTAGAAAATTATATACAGACCCCGTGGTATATTTTTAAATGGTATTTATTAAAATATGTATTTTTAAAAGTATGAAATTTTGATTTAAAAATATATATTTTACGGTTTTAAGAAAATTAAATATTAAGTCTTGAAATTGTGAATTTGAGTACGTAAATGTGAAATAATTGTGACTTTAGACTTTAAATCTTATTTTAAAATGTAAATAAATAATGGAAATTAAATTTAAAGTTTTAAAATTATATTTGAAGGAAAATTTTAAGTTTTATTTAATTTATATGTTAATAAACAGTGAATTTTGACTTAATAAATGAATGGAGTTTTTTTAAATTGAATATTTGATCTAAAAATTTTGTTGTGTTAAATCATATGTTAAAATGATTATAAATGTGAAATTTTGAAGTCTAGAAATATGATTTGTAAGTTACAATAATAAAAATTTGGAGTTTTATTATTATTTTTGAAAAGTTGTAGTCTTTCCAAAATGTTGTAGTCTTTTGACAGCATTTATAAATGCTATTGTTTTGAATCTAACAATGTTCGAAATAACTAAATATCTATTACGACATTTTATAAATGCCGTTATTCTTGAACTAAACCATTTTTGGAAGCTATAAGCTATGATAGCACTTTATAAATGCTGTCGTTGCTATAATTTGACAATGTTTGAAATGTTATAGTTTTTAACACTGTTTGAGTTATATTTTAAAGTGTTAAATGATTTAAATTTTGGAAATTGATTAATTGTGAAATTTAAGAAGTTTTGAATATATTTTAATATTTAAATTTGAATGTTTAAGGAATTTAAATTTAAATTTGAATTTAAGTAAGGTTTACTTGGTTATGTGTTAAATGGAATGAAATGTAATGAGATAAATGAATTTTTGAATGGAATTTTTAATGTATTTTGTAATGATACTTGAAATAACAAATGAATGACTTATTTGATTTAAAAATGATATTTAAATTTGAGTATTTGAATTTGAATTTGAATTCAAATAATGATTTGATAATAAGGTTTGGAAATGATTTGATCTTTATTTTGATAAAGAATATGAATTAGAATGATATGTACTTTTGATAAATGAATATTTGAAGTTTATATTGGTATGAAAGGATGTTTAGTTTAATTGTAAATTGAGTTTATTTAAATAGTATTGGATTTATGAAATGAATATTTCAAAACTAAGTAATAATGAAACTAGATTTGAGATATATGAAATTATAAAATTTAGTTTTGAAATACGGGATATTAAAGCTTTGAAATTTATTAAAAATTGAATAGTTTAATTTATGGATCAAATCTATATTTGAAAATGATATGATTTGAAATGGTTATTGGGAAATTTAATTGAAACTGATGGTTTGAATTGAATTAAGTTGGAAATTGAAAATTTGGGATTAATTGAATGAATTGTAAAATGTAAAGAATTAAACGAATATCCCATGATTTCAAATGTATGATCTTGAAATGTTATGATTTTCAAAGTGTAATTGTTTCAAGTATTTTTGGTTTCGAAAGAGTTATACTTTGAAAATATTATGATTTTGAAATGAATATATGTTTGAAATGTTTTTGGTTTTGAAGTATAAACTATTTTGATTGAATAAATAGTTTTGAAATAAAAATGGTTTTGGTTTCGAAGTATAAACTATTTTGAAATAAATATAGTTTGAAATGAAATGATTTGATCTTTTTAAAGTATAAACTATTTTGAAATGACCACGGCGTTATAATAACGTTTGGTTGTTAAAGAGACCGGGATCGGAAGTTGTCATACTCTCTGCCAACTCCGAAAACCACTTTAACAACCGTGTACGCGGTGGAGATTCCAGAATGAAGTAGGATGGTGGCGACGTTCTTGAGGTATATTACGTAGACCCAACTCCCGTGAGTTGGCATAAGGTGGCTAAAACAGGAGCGATCTCGGGCCAAGTGAGGTCATTCCTCCTATCGGACACATTCCTTCGATACTATACTCTTACTGGTGATTGATTAGATGGCCATCCTCCGATTTTGATATGGGAGTGTGTTCCGAGGTGGGCGTATGTGGCTGCTGCGTTACCACCAGCCCGTGTGCGTAATTGGTATATCTACCCTGGCATTGCCTTGTGTGCCATGTCACCTACCATACCGAGCCTTTACTACGAGTTTGTTTTTCTCCCGTAGCCCGTGTGGTATCCTCTGACAGTCACCCGGAGTGGAGATGGCATGATATTGGATGGACTACTGGGACTATTATGTGTGAAGGGTGATATGGGTAGCTCGGAATGCTATTTAAAAGTATGTTTATTTTACTGTAGACACTATTATAATAGCGCAATATTACTACATAGTAAATAGTTTAACGGATCCTTAAAGGATGGGCGATCCCAAGCATCCTTTAAGTTACTGATGCATTTTTGTTACTGCTCACTTGAGTTGATTTACAGTTCATAAGTATTTATGTCCTGACTCGAGTGTTTTGTGTGTTGCTTTACGCTCGAGTCAGATTGAGTGAGTTAGCATTCAAGATTCACCTTTGGAGCTGGAGCTTTCCTTGAAGATCTAGCCATCTATTTTGCTTTTTGTATCCAGTGATTTCAGTGATGTATTCTGATTTATACCTGATGTATCTTGTTACTCTTCTGTTGTATCTTGTTTAACTCTGATGTATCTTATTTTTATATAGTAGCTTCATGAACTACTATCTCTTTTACTTCCGCTGCATTATTATTCACTCTGTGTCTGTGATCTGTGATTAATTATTTACTGTATATTCTGAGATTTGCCAAATTTTATTTACAACGCGGTATTTTAAGCAATCCAAGTCCGACATTTGCGGATGCGAATGGTTGAAAATATCGGGTCGTTACAGGAACAGTATGAGTGTATTGCAATAATATAAATAATAATACAAATCTTCGTCTTCGTCCTCCAGAGCTAAATCTTCAAATCCTGAAACGCCTGGACTGGCCCGAGCGAATTGAAAAGACAAAACACTCGAGTCTGAACTAAAAGATCTTATGTAAGTTAAATCAACAGAAATAAATATGAGTGCAGTAACTTAAGAGATGCTTGGGATTTACATCTCTTAAGGATCCGTTAAAATATTTACTATGTAGTATATTGCGCTATTATAATAGTGTCTATTTGTAAAATAGACTTACTTTTAAATAGCGTTAAGGCTTTACATTTTCCACCTTAACACGTAAAATGCCAATAGTCTATACAGTACCGTAATACCTCCTGATCGGGAGGCTACAAGAGGATACTCCATAGGTACGACACAAATAGAAACTCGTACAAGGCGCGATAGGGTAGGTGACACGGTACAACTAGGCAATGCCAGGGTAGATATACCAATTACGCTTCTAGGTCGGTGGTAACGCGTAGCTGCTACTACCGTCCACCTCGAACAACACCCCCAAATAAAAGAAATCAAAAGTGGCCACCTAGTCAATCCAAAAGTAATAGTATAATATCGAAGGGATGTGTCCGATCAAAGGTGCTACCTTATTAACCCGTCAATCGCTCCTGTTTTAGCCACCTTATGCCAACTCACGGGAGTTGGCTCCACATATTTACCTTAAAGGAAACGCCACCACCATCCTACTTCATTCTGGAATCTCCACCGCGTACACGGTTGTTAAAGTGGTTTTCGGAGTTGGCAGAGAGTATGACAACTTCCGATCCCGGTCTCTTCAACAACCAAATGTTATTATAACACCGCGGTCTTTAAAAATAATTATACTTTCAAAACCGAAATATGATTATCCATTCCAAAACCCATAAATATGATATCATTTCCTTTTAAAAACTCAAATAAATATGATATCATTTTATTTCAAATATATTTCTTTTCCAAAATCATGCCACTTTTAAAATTTATAATACCTCGAAACCAAATATTTGAATTTTAACTTTCAACATAATACTTCGAAATCCATAGTTTTAAAACCATAACTTTCAAAACTTAAATGGTTTGGATATTCAATAGTATATAAAATAAAACAGTTGAATTTAAATTCTATTCAAAAGTAAATAATTTCTACACCTTCATAAATTTTTATTCACTTTAAATCCAGTCTAAACCCATAACTTTTAGATTAACTTTCAGTTTAAATAATACACTTCGATTTCAATATTTTCAAACTTTGAGTATTTAATGAATTTCAAAACTAAGGTTAGGAATTTCAAACAACAATTCATTTTCCTATTATTTTGTTTGAAAGGTTTACATGATAAATCCATAACCATTTAAAATAAACTAAATTTGTTAACACTAAAATTTCCTTCCATTTATTTATACAAGAATTATTTATTAAATCCCGTTATAAATATCATACCTTTAAAATTTCCAATTTTAATAAGTTAACATCAACTTATGTAGTTAAATTTTCAATTAAGCTCAATTCTAATTAAATTTCCAATTTATCTTCCAATCTTAATTGATTTGAATCATTTATAACTCTATATGTATACAAGATCTTAAACTTGTACTTAATCGTATAATATAAATTATCAAATGCCATTTTTCAACTTATTCATTTTTATTTAACAGATTTATGCATAGCTTAAATTCAACAATTTAAATTTGTATGTATATATAAAATATATTTATATCATATCCAAATTTAATATTTATTAAACCATATCATATCCAAACCATAAAATCATTTCGAAAAAATAATTTTATATATACCGCGGTGCCTGTATAAAATTTTCTATCCTATGGTCAAGTGATACGGATATTTATCATTTCAATCCGCAATTTAAAAATAAAAATGCGGTTGTATATCATTTCAAACCGCAATCCCGAATGAAATGAAAGTGCATGATAACTTGCAGTTTATATAAGACAGAACACATCATCCATTCACCCAATATCAATCATCAACCAATTTTATTTCAATCATCATCAATTTAAACAAACATCAATATATAGCATATAAAATATAACAGGTAATAAATAACAGGTATTAACTATCAGTTATATTCAACAATAAATTTATTAACTGTTTAATTAGTAGTTTATATGCAAGTAAATAAATTTTAACTATCAATTTATATGCAATAATAAAATTAATTAACAATTAAATTTAAATAAATGCAATCTAACTGAGATGATGAATAAAATATGCCAAACAGTCATAAATGAATTTTTACTCATATCATCAATCAATTTAACAAACACAAGAAATTTTAGAAGTTGTGAGTGGGTTAAAACACTCACCTTTTGAATTTAAATTCAATTTAAACTCAAAAATTTGACCGTCTCAGAATTTGTCCAAACCAGTGTCATCAACTCCGGAATTTCAATTCGATCCTAACAAAATAAATCGTGTGTAAATCAGATATCGTAGAAGAAAGTTACGCATTAAAACGATGTTAAAATTTTAATTAAATTAAAACAAAGAAAATAAATTGAACAATACTCTCTCTAGATGAACACGTCAGCACGCGTTATCCTTCCTCACTGACCACGAACGAACGATGCCTAGGTCTTCAAGCGGAACCCTAGCGTCGCCCATCTCGAACGCACGCACGCCAACATCGATCGCCTCCATCACTCTGGCCGTCCCCCTACTCTCGTGACCACTAGCATGCGAAAACCTCGATCCGTGCTCGAGACTTCGTACAGCAGCCGCCCCCGGTAACGAAACCCTAGTTGAATTTTAGCCCACGATCCAACCATCAACTAGCCAAATGAACCTCACCGATGAGTTACTCTCATCAATCTCCACCCATCCATACCCGCGAATCACCAATCGGTCGAAGTTGATCAACCATGGATGGACGACTGATAATCTTTCTCAAATTTCTGGACAAACCATAACCCGATTCGAAAAACGAATTTTGCCACAGAATTCCGCATGTCGAGAGCAACTTCATATAATTTTTTTAGATTTTTCAAATAACTTTGAATTTTTGACTTTTGATTTGAATTGAAATTGGATCTAGGGTTTGCAGCCATTGGAAAGGAGGAGTTGGGGAAAAATGAACGCACAAAGAAATGAGGATAGATGGAGGCTAGGGTTTATAATTGGGTTTATATAGGTAGGTTAGAGATTTGAATAAATGGATCGGATAAACAAACGTGCTAACGCTAACGTGGCCCAAATAGCCCATTCTGATCCTGGAACGAAATTGGGTAAACCCATATATTGAAATAGGTATTTTAAAATATTCTGAACGCGATGGAAAAAGTTTCACGTCCAAATTCCATCGTATGAAGAAGTTATGCTGAAAATAATATTTTCAAATTGATTTCAAATTGATTTCAATTAAATCGATTTCAAGGCGTTTCGTGTTCGTACGATCAAACGACAAGTCTAATCGCTACGAAACTTGAAACCCTACAAAAGTTCACTGTTACAGATCTGATGAAACTGGTTTCATCGAAATCTGAGTCCGTGACCAAAATGGCTATTTTTATATTAATTAATAAATTAAGAATTAGTAAATAAAATCCAATTTTTATATTTCAGTTCTAGAATTGGAAATTTTTATCACTTAATAATTCTCAAACATTTAAAATCTTTAACAATTTTTAAATGTCAATTTATTAAAGATTAAATCAATATAAATCTCCAATTTCATAAAATTTCAAAATTGTAGATAAATTTCCAAAATTCCCCTTTTTATTGAATTACCCAATATTTATTCCATTTATAAATTTCAAATAGAAGGGTTTACCATTGGATTTAAGATTATTACATAAATATTTCCCGTTTCCAACTTAAATTTTAATTTAACGTAATAATT
Organism: Allium cepa; assembly: GCA_030765085.1. NCBI lineage: Eukaryota > Viridiplantae > Streptophyta > Magnoliopsida > Asparagales > Amaryllidaceae > Allium > Allium cepa. Next base: position 882,330,398 of record CM060943.1, on the reverse strand, counting down.
TCATATTGGATTTCATTCATTCGCTATAAATCCAACTATTATAAATTAACAAATTAATTCACTATTAAAGATTCAAATTCAATAATTCATAAACTTCATCATCTTGATTTACTTATTAATTCATAATTCTGTAAACCAATTCCCTTCTAAATTTTAAAGTAACTTAAATTACCAATCATAGCATTTATTTCAATTTCTTAAAATAACCCCTTTTATTATAAATTGAATCCAATTTATTATAATAAGTTTCCAATTTAATGGATTAGAATCAATTTCAGCTTTTTACTTACACTTAAGTTTAGGTCATAATTAATTTATAACGTATTTCTTTCTTAGTTACTAATTTACATACTTCTAGTATAAATTTCACAATTAAACATAAATTTTAAAGTAACGCTTATAATAATTACGATCCTATAATTACTCAACATTTAAACGAACGTTATTTCATTTTTAATTAGTGTAACATTGATTTATTTTATTATCACTTATTACAGATTCTAATTCCATTGACGAATAAGCAGGTAATTTATAATATATGTTACAAATTTTGAATTAATCACTATTCATTATTATTTACTTTAATTTATCATTAATTACCTTGCATAAACATTGTTACTTAAAATCCACATCCAATTGCAATGACTATTCTAATGAGTACATTTACTCCTTCTGTTATGTTATAAATTATCAACCAAGAAACGTTTATTACTTTCAACAACATTGTAATTACTAATTACCTACATTGAATATATACGTTTTCCATTATTATCATTTATTAGAATTCTATTCAACTTTCCATCTTATGCATATAGTTAATCTTTCTATTGATTTTTATCTTCAAAATTTTCAGTTATTTTCTTAACTTACAAAAAAAACAATGATTAATTACATTTAATCGCTATTAATTTATGCATTGGTAACGAACAATAGTTGTCACCATTATACAATTTACAACATTTGTAATTTATTCTCTACAACAATTATTACCTATCAATATTATTTCGCCCTCAAATACAAAACTTGCAATTGTTCTTATTATCATATTCCACTTAGTGTTAACAATGTTTATTACATTAAATCAGTTTAATACTTTCCTTAAATTTCTCATATTCAGTTTATATACAGGTAAAATTCTTTTCACTACTTAAAATCATTTGAATTTACTCCGAATTACTATAAGTAGGTTTTAATTTATTTTATTTTTTTCTACTAAATTTAATTACAAACGTATTAATTTAACCAAATTAAATCCATGAAATTTACGGGTCGTTACACTCCCCCCCACTCAAAATTTTTCGTCCCCGGAAAGGAAAAGAAGGGAAATGAAGAACTAAGAAATCAATATACCTTATTCAAACATTAACTTTATAAACAGTTAAATTTATAAAATTAATTAATTTCGATAAAATATATCAATTTATAACCATTAAATTTTTTTTATACTTAAATTACTAAAGTTTGGAAAACATTTCAAAAAATTTCTAAGTCCAAAATTTTACGAAAAATTTCGGCAGAGTCTCCTTTGCACGGAGAGGCTCGGGAGAAAATATAATATCAAAATATATCAAAATATCACATATAATACCCAAAATATTATATCCAAACATGGGAAAAATATATAAAATAACGCTAAAAACCGAAATCCGAAACGTACCTATTTGTCGGGCAATTTATGCTTAATTTATGAAACCAAATGCAGTAGCAATTGCTTCCATAGCCTGCATTTCACTTATATAATCTAAAAGGTTAACAATTTATGTAAAGTGAAATATTTGAGTGATTTCAATCATTAACAACAAATCAATACAGCAACCATCAATTTCAACAACAGCAGACACAACAAATACAAAGCAACCATTCAATCAACAAACGAATAGTTGTTCGGGTTCAAAACTTTTAAATTGTACGAAATGAAGAATAAACTACTAGCGCATCATTTACTCAACAGTCTTAGATAAAATTAAATAGATTTTCATTCACCCAAATCCAATTTTAAAGTATCCTTGCCCAAATGACCATCAACTAAACAACAACAATCCAAACAAAAATCAACTTAACTTATTATAAATTTCATTCCATACCTTTGTTGTTTGAGTTTCTTTTTACTTATACAGTGATTTATCCCTTTAAATTTACATTTACTCATTAATGTTTGCTTCATTTATTTTTACTTATTACTTACAATTATTCAATTCCATTAACTCAGGTCATGTTAGTTCCTTTTATTTCGTTATAATTATTCATTCATTTATTATTGCATGCCCTCATTTATTTACATTTGTTTATCAATAGTATTCATGTCCCATTTAATTTCTTAGCATTTCCATTTTATTTACATAAGTTGATAATCATCTATTTGAACTACTTACTTTTAATTATATTCACTTATAGTAAAATTTCAATTATAACTTAAGTTTATAACATTAAATTCTCATTTAATAGCAAATTCATTAGATACTTCATTACCTACTTTTACTTGTACAATTTTCATTACATTTCTTATTAAACATTTCAACCTTTTATATTTGGTAAGTTATATATATGCTTTTAAAGAATGTATTTGAAAGTTATACAAGTTTTCTCATTTCTTTTAATTAATTCATTGTTCAATAAATTTTTACCCTTTTTCCTTAGTTACAATTTCAAATTCCTTTTATTTACTTTATAACTTGGCATTAAATCTCTTACCAAAATTAGAGGTTTCAATTATTTATGACTTCCTTTCATTTCACTACAATAATTGAAACAATTATTAACGGAAATTTAAGAATTTAATACCGGGTTAAATTTCAAATTATTCTAAAATAATAGATTAATATATTCTTACAACTTATATATCTCTAATTATATTTAAAAAATTCAAATTTATATATATATATATATATATATATATATATTTATCAAAAATGAATCCGCAGTAAAACTACTACAGTGGCCTTCCCACTTCGAAACTCGAAAATGAAAGTCGATGATGCGGCCGCCATCACCGAAATTATTTTCCAGCGATAGAGAGGAAAGTACAAAACTTATTTTCTCCAAAATCTTCTTTAAAACAATTCTTTCGAATTATTAAATATTTATATCAGAAAATACTTGTAACAATATTATTATATTCAAAAATTTATTCGAAAGGGATTTCAAAACCCAGACTTAATTTCTAAATTTCCAAATTTCATTTATTTTATTTTTCAAATCTTATTTCAATTATTATTTATACACTTTATTACCTAACAACCAATCTATTGCAGCCAAATATAGATATCTTTTGAGAAAAAATTATTTTATATATAGAAAATATAATAGGCAAAATTATTTCATTCACCTATATAAAACAAATATTATGTCGGTCTGTCCTATTAAGTGTTTAGAAATCCCTATTGATGTCACAGCGTCCCATGCATCAACCAGAATTTATAAATACAAAACGGAAAAGATTAACACAATATTAAAATCTTTTTATAACACTAACAAATACGCCCTCTCATATATATACACTCAGCGACTCCCATAGGGTATTACTACCCTATTAATAAAGAGTCAAACCCTACAAAGCTAAGGTTTATCGCTAAACCAAAGCTCTGATACCAACTGTAACGTCCCATCTTTTCACACGCTTTAAATCGACACACGTGCCAATTCAAACCATATGGAAGGGCGGATTGTTATGGGGTAAATAAGAAAAGAAACAGAGAAGAGAAAAAGAAACTAAACAGAATCTCACAACGGAAGGATAAAATATAATAATCAAATATACAGTTTATAAATCTGTTTACAAAACCATTTATATAATACATATCAGAGTTACACATACCAATAACAATGTAGCAGAACAGTATGAGTGTATTGCAATAATATAAATAATAATACAAATCTTCGTCTTCGTCCACCAGAGCTAAATCTTCAAATCCTGAAACGCTCGGACTGACCCAAGCGAATTGAAAAGACAAAACACTCGAGTCAGAACTAAAAGACCTTATGTAAGTTAAATCAACAGAAATAAATATGAGTGCAGTAACTCAAGAGATGCTCGAGATTTACATCTCCTAAGGATCCGTTAAACTATTTACTATGTAGTATATTGCGCTATTATAATAGTGTCTATTGTAAAATACACTTACTTTTAAATAGCGTTAAGGCTTTACATTTTCCACCTTTAACACGTAAAATGCCAATAGTCTATACAGTACCGTAATACCTCCTGATCGGGAGGCTACCAGAGGATACTCCATAGGTACAACACAGATAGAAACTCGTACAAGGCGCGATAGGGTAGGTGACCCGGCACAACTAGGCAATGCCAGGGTAGACATACCAATTATGCTTCCGGGTCGGTGGTAACGCGTAGCTGCTACTACCGCCCACCTCGAACAACACCCCCAAATCAAAGAAATCAAAAGTGGCCACCTAATCAATCCAAAAGTCAAAGTATAATATCGAAGGGATGTGTCCGATCAAAGGTGCCACCTTATTAACCCGTCAATCGCTCCTGTTTTAGCCACCTTATGCCAACTCACGAGAGTTGGGTCCACATATTTACCTTAAAGGAAACGCCACCACCATCCTACTTCATTCTGGAATCTCCACCGCGTACACGGTTGTTAAAGTGGTTTTCGAAGTTGGCAGAGAGTATGACAACTTCCGATCCCAGTCTCTTCAACAACCAAACGTTATTATAACACCGCGGTCTTTAAAAAATAATTATACTTTCAAAACCAGAATATAATTATCCATTCCAAAACCGATAAATATGATATCATTTCCTTTTAAAAACCTAAATAAATATGATATCATTTTAATTCAAATATATTTCTTTTCCAAAATCATGCCACTTTTAAAATTTATAATACCTCGAAACCAAATATTTGAATTTTAAGTTTCAACATAATACTTCGAAATCCATAGTTTTAAAACCATAGCTTTCAAAACTTAAATGGTTTGGATATTCAATAGTATATAAAATAAAACAGTTGAATTTAAATTTTTTTCAAAAGTAAATAATTTCTACACCTTCACAATTTTTATTCACTTTAAATCCCGTCTAAGCTGATAACTTTTAGATTCACTTTCAGTTTAAATAAAACACTTCGATTTCAATATTTTCAAACTTTGAGTATTTAATGAATTTCAAAACTAAGGTTGGGAATTTCAAACAACAATTCATTTTCCTATTATTTAGTTTGAAAGGTTTACATGATAAATCCATAACCATTTAAAATAAACTAAATTTATTAACACTAAAATTTCCTTCCATTTATTTATACTAGAATTATTTATTAAATCCCGTTATAAATATCATACCTTTAAAATTTCCAATTTTAATAAGTTAACATCAACTTGTGGAGTTAAATTTTCAATTAAGCTCAATTCTAATTAAATTTCCAATTTATCTTCCAATCTTAATTGATTTGAATCATTTATAACTCTATATATATATACAAGATCTTAAACCTGTACTTAATCGTATAATATAAATTATCAAATGCCATTTTTCAACTTATTCATTTTTATTTAACAGATTTATGCATAGCTTAAATTCAATAATTTAAATATGTATGTATATATAAAATATATTTATATCGTATCCAAATTTAATATTTATTAAACCATATCATATCCAAACCATAAAATCATTTCAAAAAAATAATTTTATATATACCGCGGTGCCTGTATAAAATTTTCTATTCTATGGTCAAGTGATACGGATATTTATCATTTCAATCCGCAATTTAAAAATAAAAATGCGGTTGTATATCATTTCAAACCGCAATCCCGAATGAAATGAAAATGCATGATAACTTGCAGTTTATATAAGATAGAACACATCATCCATTCACCCAATATCAATCATCAACCAATTTTATTTCAATCATCATCAATTTAAACAAACATCAATATATAGCATATAAAATATAACAGGTAATAAATAACAGGTATTTACTAACAGTTATATTCAACAATAAATTTAATAACTATTTAACTAGCAGTTTATATGCAAGTAAATAAATTTTAACTGTCAATTTATATGCAATAATAAAATTAATTAACAATTAAATTTAAATAAATGCAATCTAACCGAGATGATGAATAAAATATGCCAAACAGTCATAAATGAATTTTTACTCATATCATCAATCAATTTAACAAACACAAGAAATTTTAGAAGTTGTGAGTGGGTTAAAACACTCACCTTTTGAATTTAAATTCAATTTAAACCCAAAAATTTGACCTCTCAGAATTTGTCCAAACTAGTGTCATCAACTCCGGAATTTCAATACGATCCCAACAAAAGAAATCGTGTGTAAATCGGATATCGTAGGAGAAAGTTACGCATTAAAACGATGTTGAAATTTTAATTAAATTAAAACAAAGAAAATAAATTGAACAATACTCTCTCCAGATGAACACGTCAACACGCGTTATCCTTCCTCACTGACCACGAGCGAACGATGCCCAGGTCTTCAAGCGGAACCCTAGCGCCGCCCATCTCGAACGCACGCATGCCAACATCGATCGCCTCCATCACTCTAGCCGTCCCCCTACTCTCACGACCACCAGCATGCGAAAACCTCGACCCGTGCTCGAGACTTCATACAGCAGCCACCTCGGTAACGAAACCCTAGTTGAATTTAAGCCCACGATCCAACCATCAACTAGCCAAACGAACCTCACCGATGAGTTACTCTCATCGATCTCGACCCATCCATACCCGCGAATCACCGATCGATCGAAGTTGATCAACAATGAATGGACGGCCAAGAATCATTCTCAAATTTCTGGATAAACCATAACCCGATTCAAAAAACGAATTTCACCACTGAATTCCGCTTGTTGAGAGCAACAACATATAATTTTTTTTGATTTTTCTGAGGACTTTGAATTTTTGACTTTTGATTTGAATTGAAATTGGATCTAGGGTTTGCAGCCATTGGAAAGGAGGAGTTGGGGAAAAATGAACGCACAAAGAAATGAGGATAGATGGAGGCTAGGGATTATAATTGGGTTTATATAGGTAGGTTAGAGATTTGAATAGATGGATCGGATAAACAACCGTGCTAGCGCTAACGTGGCCCAAAAAGCCCGTTCTGACCCTGGAACGAAATTGGGTAAACCCATATATTGAAATAGGTATTCTAAAATATTCTGAACGCGATGGAAAAAGTTTAACGTACAAATTCCTTCGTATGAAGAAGTTATGCTGAAAACAATATTTTCAAATTGATTTCAATTAAATCGATTTCAAGGCGTTTCGCGTTCGTACGATCAAACGACAAGTCCGATCGCTACGAAACTTGAAATCCTACAAAAATTCACTGTTACTGATCCGATGAAACTGGTTTCGTTGAAGTCCGAGTCCGTGACCAAAATGGCTATTTTTATATTAATTAATAAATTAAGAATTAGTAAATAAAATCCAATTTTTATATTTCAGTTTTAGAATTGGAAATTTTTATCACTTAATAATTCTCAAACATTTAAAATGCTTTAACAAATTTTAAATGTCAATTTATTAAAGATTATATCAATATAAATCTCCAATTTCATAAAATTTAAAAATTGTAGATAAATTTCCAAAATTCCCCTTTTTATTGAATTACCCTATACTTATTCCAGTCATAAATTTCAAATAGAAGGGTTTACCATTGGATTTAAGATCATCACATAAATATTTCCCGTTTTTAACTTAAATTTTAATTTAACGTAATAATTTCATATTGGATTTCATTCATTCGCAATAAATCCAACTATTATAAATTAACAAATTAACTCTCTATTAAAGATTCAAATTCAATAATTCATAAACTTCATCATCTTGATTTACTTATTAATTCATAATTCTTTAAACCAATTCCCTTCTAAATTTTAAAGTAAGTTAAATTACCATTAATAGTATTTATTTCAATTTCTTAAAATAACCCCTTTTATTATAAATTGAATCTAATTTATTATAATAAGTTTCCAATTTAATGGATTAGATTTAATTTCAACTTTTAACTTACGCTTAAGTTTAGGTCATAATCAATTTATAACGTATTTCTTTCTTAGTTACTAATTTACATACTTCTCGTATAAATTTCACAATTAAACGTAAATTTTAAAGTAACGCTTATAATAATTACGATCCTATAATTACTCAACATTTAAACGAACGTTATTTTATTTTTAATTAGTGTAACATTCATTTATTTTATTATCACTTATTACAGATTCTAATTCCATTAACGAATAAGCAGGTAATTTATAATATATGTTACAAATTTTGAATTAATCACTATTCATTATTATTTACTTTAATTTATCATTAATTACCTTGCATAAACATTGTTACTTAAAATCCCCATCCAATTGCAATGAATATTCAAATGAGTACATTTACTCTTTCCGTTATGTTATAAATTATCAACAAAGAAATGTTTATTACTTTCAACAACATTGTAATTACTAATTACCTACATTGATTGTATACGTTTTCCATTATTATCATTTATTAGAATTCTATTCAACTTTCCATCTTATGCATATAGTTAATCTTTCTATTGATTTTTACCTTCAAAATTTTCAGTTATTTTCTTAACTTACAAAAAAAAATGATTAATTACATTTAATCGCTATTAATTTATGCATGGGTAACGAACAATAGTTGTCACCATTATACAATTTATAACATTTGTAATTTATTCTCTACAACAATTATTACCTATCAATATTATTTCGCCCTCAAATACAAAACTTGCAATTATTCTTATTATCATATTCCACTTACTGTTAACAATGTTTATTACATTAAATCAGTTTAATACTTTCCTTAAATTTCTCATATTCAGTTTATATACAGGTAAAATTCTTTTCACTACTTAAAATCATTTGAATTTACTCCAAATTACTATAAGTAGGTTTTAATTTATTTTATTTTTTCTACTAAATTTAATTACAAACGTATTAATTTAACCAAATTAAATCCATGAAATTTACGGGTCTTTACAAATTCGTTATGGGTTGAAATGATAAACCCAAGCGAATTTTATTGATTTTTAAATATTAGGATTGCGAGTTGAAATTATATACACTCGTAAATATTAAATTATTGCGGATTGAAATGATAAATATCCGTATTACTTGACCACATGATAGAAAATTTTATACGGACATCGTTGATCTATTTTGAAAAAAATGATTTGTAGCGACCCAGAATTTTAGTCATTTGAAATTTGTATATTTAATTGATTTTAAATATTCACAAGTAAATTTTTTAAGATGACTTATATTTGAAATATCTTGATTTAATTGGATAATTAAATTATTGATTTAATATTTGAAATTGCAGAAATATTGAAATATGAATTATACATAAATGAAAATGATTTATAAAGTTGATATAAATTCTATATGAATTAGAATGATGTTAGAGAACTTTTAAAATTTAATTAAAAGTTAATTTATAGAAATTGAATATTTTAATATTTAATTAACGTGTAAAAATAGTCATTTTCAAACTGTCTTGGATTTCGACGAAACCAGTTTCATTAGATCCTGATGCAGCGCATATCTTGAGTCGCGAATGACCTAGCGAGATATGTGATAAGTCACACTATGAGTTACGACCTAACGCTATGTCGTCAGAGACCCAAACACTCATGCCACAGTTCCTTAGGTCGCTCACTAGTGAGCTACGACCTAATGAAATACGGCCTAGCGAGTTGAGCCTGGGTTCGTGCAACCATCGTATGCCTGCCTTGAAATTGCCCGAATTACGAGATAGCGACTTAAGGAATAAAGCGACTCAAGGAATAAAGCCTGCATTTCTATAGGTCGTTTCTTATAAGTCGTTTGCCTTAAGTCGTTCTCATATGCCGCTTTCTGTAAGTCACGTGAAGTTCTTATGTCGCTGAAGATGTTGTTTCTTATGTCGCAAGTCCTTAGGTCACGTGAAGCTGTGCTATCTTCATAGGTTGTTAGGTCGCGTGGTGTTCTTATGTCGTATGTCGTTGATGTTAAGTCGCATGTATCGTGGAACTGTTAAGTCGCATGTATTGTTAAGTCGTGTAATATGTTAAGTCGTGTGCTGTGTGATGTTGAGTCATGAGTTTGAGTCACGTGTGTTGTAAACCTCCTATAAATAGGGGAGTGGTGTCATTTGCAAAGGTTGGTTGATTTTGAATAAAATTTGTTTGTGTGCTTTTGCCACTTTTGTTGAAGTTGTGTGCGATCTCCTTCTTCTTCCATCTTCGGATATTCGAGTGCGCTCGAATTAAAGAATTTGAAGCTGATTCATAGAATCTCGTGCGCGAGATAAACATCGAATAATCGTAGATCTTCTAACGTGGAATCGTGCGCGATCAACGTGTTGAAGATAGCTAGAATCCGGTATCTCGAGAGATCAACGGATTTGGGCATTTATCGTTCTATCGGTTTTACTTGACACGAAATCATTTCGTGAGGAAGAAAGTGAGCCAATTTGCGTCTAAGCATCATTAGTACGTCAAATCGTTTAATCCGCTGCGTCAATTTTGGTATTAGAGCTTGCAGAGATTGAAGAGCTAGAAGAGCCTAAGTAAGATCAAGGCCGAGCTAAGTAAGATCAACTCGAAGTCAAAGCCAGTTGAAGCGAGTTAAAGCCGAGCCGAGCTAAGTGCAGAACCAGGTTAAGGTCGAAGCCGAGCCAGGTTAGGTTGAAGCCGAGCTAGTGTAGAGCCGAGTTAAAGTAGTATTTGTGTTGGATCCGAGTTTGTTTGATGAACATGCCTCCGAGACGTGCTAATCACTATCATCAAGTTGAAGATGTGTATAGAAGACGAGAAGCTGAGCAGATGGAGCAGCGTATCAATGAGAAATTCAATAAAGGTATTGAGAAGTTAGAGAAGTTGATGAAGGAAATGAATCAAAGTCAAAGGAGAACGTCACCAGTTTCAAGCCATAGTGGAAACCGGGTTTCGCCATCAATGTCGGGAGAAAGGAGAGTGTCACCACAGGATCATCGAGATAGAAGAGAATCATCAGTTTTAGTGATGCGAGATCACCATGGGTACAAAAATGAAGAGAGAAGAACTCCACGGGAGTATGAATATGAACCATATCGTGATGTTGAAAGACATGGTAGATGGGATATGCATAGTCGTAGAGACGTGGATGGTCGAGATCGATATCGAAGTACATCTGATTTTGAGGAAGATGTCGGTGGAGGTAGTATTCATTATCGAAGTCGAGGCCAAGTGCAAAATCAATATCTGGATGTAGAAAATCATCGTAAATGGGAATCACAGATGAGGATGGAAACTCCAGAATTCAAAGGTGGTATGCAAGCAGAAGAATTCCTTGATTGGTTGTCAACTGTTGAAGAAATTTTGGAATTCAAGGATGTGCCGGAGAATTGTAGAGTCAAATTAGTTGCTACAAGGCTAAGGGGAAGAGCTATGGCTTGGTGGCAGCAAACTAAACTAACTCGAGAAAGAATGGGAAAATCGAAAGTTGTTACTTGGGAGAAGATGAGAAAGATGATGAAAGCAACTTTCTTGCCGTACAATTATCAATCTCTTACGTATCAACGTTTGCAGAACTTGAGACAGGGAATGAAGTGGGTGAATGATTATGCAGATGAATTCTATCAGTTGATTGCGAGGAATTATATTATGGAGACCGAAGAATAGATAACATCTAGATATATTGGAGATTACGAACGCAAATTCAAGACATGGTTAACATGTTTAATCCAATGTCTGTCGCTGAAGCACATCAGAAAGCTCTTGTTTGGGAAAAATAAGGGAGACGAGGAGGTGGTGTGTTTACGAATTCCAAAAATCAGAATAAGGGTGTTAGTAGCAGTGCTAATGTTTCCAAGGTAGTCAATAAACCAGTTGTCAATGAAGCCGCTAAAGCAAAGGTCAACAACAATATCATGTGCTATAATTGTCAGGAGGTGGGCCATAAAAGTAATGAATGTACAAAGCCAAAGAAGAGAACCTTAGTTGTGGAGAAATTTGAGTATGAGGATGTGGAAGCTGAAGTTGACTATTCTCAACCATCGAAGTTTGATGAAGATGAAGAAGTTGTGCCAGGAGACGAAGGATGTAATTTGATGATAAGGGTGTCTTGTTTAGTGCCAAAGCATGAGAATGATTCTAGTTGGTTGCGAAGCAATATTTTTCAGTCTACATGTACTATCTTGGGGAAGGTTTGTCAATTTGTTATTGATGCGGGAAGCTGCGATAACATTATTTCTGAAGAAGCTGTCAAGAAGTTGGGGTTGAAGACTGAAAAACATACTAGACCTTATAAACTGGCATGGTTAAAGAAAGGTGGAGAAGTGACAGTGGGAAGACGAGCATTTGTTACATTTTCTATTGGGAAGAAGTACAAAGATGATATATGGTGTGATGTTGTTGATACGGATGTGTGTCATCTATTATTGGAAAGACCATGACAATATGATAGAGATGTACAACATGATGGTCGCACCAACAGCTACAGTTTCATGTTCAAGGGAACCAAAGTTACCTTAGTTCCTAAGAAGCGTGAACAAAGTGAGAGCAAGCAGAGAAGATGGTGGAATCAACTAGTCTATTATCTACGAGAGAGTTTGTTAAAGAAGTGGAAGATAGTGATGAAGTGTTTATGCTGATTGGGTATGAAACGAATGAAGATGTTGAAATTCCTACGGAGGTCAGACCAGTGTTGAATGAATTCGAAGATGTCTTTCCTACGGAATTGCCCAAGGAATTACCGCCACTAAGGGACATACAACACCAAATTGATCTAGTGCCAGGTGCTGTTTTACCGCATCGGCCACATTACCATATGGGTCCAAAGGAGCATGAAGAGTTGAGGAGACAGGTTGAGGAGTTGCTTAATCAAGGGCGTGTTCGAGAGAGTCTCAGTCCTTGTGCTGTACCAGCTTTGTTAGTGCCGAAGAAAGATGGTTCGTGGAGAATGTGTACAGATAGCAGAGCACTCAACAAAATTACTGTCAGATACAGATTTCCTATGCTAAGACTTGATGATCTATTGGATCAGCTCAGTGGGTCTGTAATCTTTTCAAAGATCGATCTTAAGAGTGCTTATTATCAGATTCGCATAAGACCAGGTGATGAATAGAAGACAACATTCAAGACTCGAGAAGGTTTATATGAATGGCTGGTCATGCCGTTTGGTCTATCTAATGCACCAAGTACATTTATGAGGGTGATGAATCAAATTTTCAGACCTTACATCGGGAAGTTTGTTGTAGTTTACTTTGATGATATCTTGATATATAGTGCAAGCACATAGGAGCACATTCAACACTTGCGAAAGATGTTAACTATTCTTCGTCAAGAATAGTTCTATGCAGCAACGAAGAAATGCGTGTTCATGATGCCAAGTGTTTTATTTCTGGGGTATGTCGTGTCCAAGGAAGGAATACAAGTGGACCAGAGTAAAGTAGCCGCAATCAGAAATTGGCCACTGCCCAAAGCTATAACAGAAGTCAGAAGTTTCCATGGGTTAACTTCATTGTATCGAAGATTTATACTGCACTTTAGTAGTGTAATGGCTCCTGTTACTGATTGTATGAAAGGAAAGCAGTTTTCATGGACGAAAGAGGCAGGATCTGCTTTTGAACAGATCAAGGAACTTTTAACCTCAGCACCGATTCTAGCATTGCTAGATTTTCAGTTGCTATTTGAGTTACATACTGATGCATCTAAAGTTGGAATTGGAGGAGTGTTGAGTCAGAAGGGTTGTTCCAATTGCCTATTTCAGTGAAAAACTTTCTGGAGCAAAGATGAGATACAATACTTATGATGTGGAGTTTTATGCTATTGTGCAAGCTGTGAAGCATTGGAGACATTACTTGTTCCACAAAGAATTTGTTTTGTATACGGATCATGAAGCATTGAAACATTTGCAAGGGCAGAATAAAATTGCAGTTAGGCATGCATCGTGGATAGCTTATTTGCACCAATTTACATTCGTCGTGAAGCACAAGTCTGGAGTAACTAATCGCTTCGCCGATGCATTGAGTCGGAGGATTAATTTGCTAACAACCATGCGAGTAGAGGTGATGGGTTTTGACTTACTTCCAGATTTTCTTACATCAGATTCATATTTTTCCACGATACTAGACAGAGTCAAGCAGGGAAACATGGATGGATATGTGCTGGTTGATGGTTTTCTATTCAAAGGAAATCAGTTGTGTATTCTAGAATGCAGTTTACGAATGAAGATCATCAAAGAATTACATGAAGAAGGACATGTGGGACGTGACCGTACTATGCAGTTGATTTCAAAATCTTATTTTTGGCCGTCAATGAGAAAAGGGGTTGAAAAATTTGTTCAGAGGTGCCATATTTGTCAAGTTTCGAAGGTAACCGCTACAAATGCAGGTTTATATATGACGTTGCCTATACCTACTAAACCATGGGTGGATGTTAGCATGGACTTTGTATTGGGTTTGCCGAGAACGCAACGTGGAAATGATTCTATCTATGTGGTGGTTGATCGATTTTCAAAGATGGTACATTTCATCGCATGCAAGAAGATGGCAGATGTAGTTAATGTCGCACAGTTATACTTCAGAGAGATCTATCGTCTTCATGGATTGCCTGAATCTATCGTATCAGATAGAGACACTCGTTTTCTGAGTCATTTTTGGATGTGTCTATGGAGAATGGTCGGGACAAAGCTGAAATTTAGTAGTGCTTATTATCCATAGACGGATGGACAGACAGAAGTTCTGAATAGATCCCTTGGTAATCTATTGAGATGCCTCGTGAATGACAATTTGAAGAGTTGGGATTCGAAGTTATGTCAAGCTGAGTTTGCACACAACCATGCAGTTAATGAAGCACTAGATTCAGTCCATTCCAGATCGTCTATTCAACAATCCCTAAAGGACCGTTAGATTTATCTACAGTACCACAGCAGAAAGGAGTGATCAAACGGGCTAGTGATTTTGTGAATGAGTTGCAAGAATGCCACAAGGTTGTGCAGGAACGATTGCTTAAGGCGAATGAGAAATATAAGCAATCCGCAGGTATTAAACGACGAAATGTTTAATTCAAAGAAGGGGATTTTGTGTATGCAGTATTGACTAAGGATCGATTTCCTGTTGGTTCTTACAACAAATTGGCTGCTAGAAAGATGGGTCCTTTTGAAGTCGTGAAGAAGACTAATGAGAATGCTTATCAGTTGAGATTGCCGGATCATATCCATACTGCTGACGTTTTCAATGTCAAACACTTGATTCCATATCATGGGAATAAGCATATCGAAGAAGAGGAAAGTGTGAAATCGGGGTCGAATTCTTTTCAACCAGGGGAGGATGATGCAACGCCTATCTTGAGTCGCGAACGACCTAGCGAGATATATGATAAGTCACACTATGAGTTACGACCTAACGCTATGTCGTCAGCGACCCAAACACTCATGCCACAGTTCCTTAGGTTGCTCACTAGCGAGCTACGACCTAATGAAATACGGCCTAGCGAGTTGAGCCTGGGTTTGTGCAACCATCGTATGCCTGCCTTGAAATTGCCTGAATTACGAGATAGCGACTCAAGGAATAAAGCGACTCAAGGAATAAAGCTTGCATTTCTATAGGTCGTTTCTTATAAGTCTTTTGCCTTAAGTCGCTTTCACATGCCGCTTTATATAAGTCGCGTGAAGTTCTTATGTCGCTAAAGATGTTGTTTCTTATGTCGCAAGTCCTTAGGTCGCGTGAAGCTGTGCTATCTTCATATTTTGTTAGGTCGCGTGGTGTTCTTATGTCGTATGTCGTTGATGTTAAGTCGCATGTATTATTGAACTGTTAAGTCGCATGTATTGTTAAGTCGTGTAATATATTAAGTCGTGTACTGTGTGATGTTGAGTCGCAAGTTTGAGTCGCGTGTGTTGCAAAACTCCTATAAATAGGGGAGTGGTGTCATTTGTAAAGGTTGGTAGATATTGAATAAAATTTGTTTGTGTGCTTTTGCCACTTTTGTTGAAGTTGTGTGCGATCTCCTTCTTCTTCCATCTTCGGATATTCGAGTGCGCTCGAATTAAAGAATTTGAAGCCGATTCACAGAATCTCGTGCGCGAGATCAACATCGAAGAATCGTAGTTCTTCTAACGCGGAATCGTGCGCGATCAACGTGTTGAAGATAGCTAGAATCCGGTATCTCGAGAGATCAACGGACTTGGCCATTTATCGTTCTATCGGTTTTACTTGACACGAAATTATTTTGTGAGGAAGAAAGTGAGCCAATTTGCGTCTAAGCATCATTAGTACGTCAAATCGTTTAATCCGCTGCGTCAGATCCGTAATGTTATATTACTGTAGGATTTCAAATTTCTTGTCAATCGGATTTGCGGTTTGTCCAGGGAGAGCTATAACGCGTAGAAATTTATTTATTTAAATTTTATATAGTTGATTCGAAAACCTACCTTACAAATATAATCGAATTGCTTCCAATATATATTCCATTGTGTTCGAAATAGGGGTAAAACATTATAGATGTCGGGTGGTACGCTTCGTTCAAAAAAATTTCGAGTGAATAGTGTCGCCAAATTTTCAATAAAAGGACGTTATATTTTCTATTTTTCAAAACCCTAGAGAGGCTAGGGCTAGCCACCGTTTCAAATATATTCCATGGCCAAAAATGCTTGAACTTTTCCCCTCAGTCTCTCTCAATCCCTCGATTATTTTGAAAATCTTCCAACTAGAAACTTGCAGAGGATCGCGAGAGCTTCCCATCCACATAGATATGATTATCCAATTAGCAGCGAGGAGTGAGAAAAGTGGTCATGTTTGTCTCGCTTTCATGCATGATTTTCCATGCAATGGCGCAGCCGAGCTCGGGATGGCTTAGGGCAGAGGCGTGTCGTGACTAGAGCTTTCGAACAATGGAGCTGGATCGTGTTCTCGACGATCGAGGCGGCCGCGGCGAGTAGAGTTTGAGGGCAGTATTTGGTTTGGTTGCGTATGAATTGAACGGGGAAGAAGATGGAAAAGCACGGCCGTATTTCATCAACAAATCAAACGGCCTGGATTAATTCTAGGTTAAAATTATAAAAATAAATTTGTAAATTATATTACATAAATTCGTGTGATGTTTAAAAATGTTTAACTTCTGCATACGAGGTCCGTTTTTGACGAAAGGAATTGCATTGGGTCCTTATTAACGAGCATAACATTTTAGAGCTAGTTTGAAGTTGATTAGAGCTAATGTAAATTTTGGGTAAAATTAAATGCCTGTTTAATTTTATTCGAAATAAAACACTGCAACTGCTATTGGAACCAACACTACAACAAACAGAACCTTTAACTACGTTTTTAAAAAGCTATAAAAGCTATTAATAACGTTTTTACATACGCTGTATATCGACATGTAGTTACATGTCAGAGATGTACAATGACAAGAAATAAAGCTGTTAAATGTCCTTTTTAACAGCGTTTCCCCGGTGTCCTGAAATCATTTAACAGCGTTTGGTTGGGTACAGTTAGAGATCTTTCTTAGCATTTGTTTCGTGTTAAGATAAGATTTTATAGCATTTTTTCTTTGTTGTGATATTTATTGACAACATTCCTTTGTTGCAATAAATCGTGCTTTATGTTTTTAGATACAATTTAACAGCATTTTTAAAACTCTGTTAAAACTTTCAACGACATTTTAAAAACGCTGTGGAATGTTTTAACAGCGTTTTTAAAAGCTGTGGAATGTTTTAATTCATTTTAATAAACATTGCCACAACGTGTATATATACCACATGTCAAAATCAGCATATTATATCAATATCACATTTCAAAATTAACATATTATATCAATACCACATTTTGGACACATATTTGATAACCAACATACGAAATTTCATAATCAGAATACATAATATTCTTATACCAAACATAAGTAGTTTGTCATCAATAGTTCAAAAACAAAATATAGAACAAGTAGCAATAGCAAAAAAAAGCAATTAGTACATACGTTAAAATCGATAAGTAGTTCTAGCAGCAAAAATAACTTCGATCCATAACTCGATGCAACCTTTTTTTGCATCACAGCCATCTATCTACCTGTAAAGCAAAAGTTAAATCTTTGAAAATCTATGCAGTAATAAGTTTTCAAAAAGGTTGAACTTATACATTGCACTTGATAAACCAAAGTATGGTGATTAGATGATTTTGGATCAGTTTTAATGTTCTAAGAACATAAATAAATGTAAATTCATCGTATGTATTTTTGATCAGTTTACAATTTGTTATATTAAATAATTAGTCTTGCATCACAACCTCCCTACCTGAACTATTGATATTAATTTTCATTGTTCATCATCATTGGCCTTCCCTTTTACCTAATTTCACATCACTAGAAAAAATTCAAACAATTATCGTGTGTCATAAATATAATTTCTGTCATTTACAAACCTGAACTTTGGTGCAATATCTGTGCAACATGCTATAGAACTTACCAGCAACCTACAATTTTAAAAAAAAAATCTAAGAATAAAACCGATCGGACAATTCTCTCATTTTTGACATTTCATGATAATAAATAAGCTTCATTAGAATATGTGTGGGTGTGTGTGCCCGTACGTACATGTGCGTGTGTGTGCATGTATGTTGATATGTATTTCTGTATATGAGGTTCCTCAGTTGTGAAATTACTATACCTCTTCATATGCCTCAAAGTTGTAAAGCACGATTACAAGTTTCGAACAGCAATCTTTAGCATCTCTGACTACCGTTTGAGATATTGCATTGCTGAAACAACCAAGAGAAGACCAATCAAAACTAAACGAGAATCCTGACATAAAATATAGAATGTTTCTATCATCAAGCATAAGCATACATGTAGCTTTAATAATGTTGTATCTTAAACATAAAATGAAGTAAAACTTAAATGGAGAGGAAAAGGTTATTATATAACAATATAATTACTGTTTTATGTCCATAATAATCCCGATAATACTGGGCTGTATTGTAAAACACCTGCAAATAAAAAAAGTCATCAAAAAACTATCAGTGAACTTATTTTTAATGCATATAACTGCAAAATACATTTTAATTCTTAGCATATACACAAGGATACAACCAGTGCTAGTAAATACAACATTAAACAGCAAAGCAAGTAACAAAAAAGCTAGAAATATAAAAGCAGCAATTAGTCAACTAATCATATCTCTCACAAGTACTATAGTCAATAGTAGTATCCAACAACACCGGCCTTAATACTGGGAGCCAACATTTTATGATGGAATATGCTTAAAATAACTGCAATTACAGCAGCCCGTGTAGCTCTTTGCTTAGGATAAAGAGTGAATTTTTTTGTCTTGACCTTATCCTTAACAGACTCTGCCTCCTTTGATGGAGTACCCTATAATAAAATAGTTCATTGTCATTTCAGCACTAACTAGATCAATATTATATAAAGAAGAGAAGTAGAAATGAGGAATCTTACACCAAGTAGCAGAAGAGAATCCAATATCAACAACTTGGCTTCAAAAAAATTCACAAAAGCTTTTGCTAGTCTACTGATAGAATTCAGATCCTGCGTAACCATAGTGTTATGTCTATAGACCAAACCGGAGAAAACAAATTGTTAAGTAAAAATTGAGCTACAACTCAAGGAATATACCTGCACGACCAGACATAAGTTTGTGCTGACTTAGAGAAGAAATTTCTTAGGATATTTCCATTTTTGCACTTTAGATGTACATATGCACAGGATGAAAGAGCCTTCTTAGTAATCTCATTGAGTAAAATTGCATAATTAAAATTACAAGTTTAAATCCATAAAATATTTGCATTCGCACTAAAACAATGCTTTTGATCAAATGTTGATTTAGACTAAACTGGTATCCATCAACACTATATACTATAAACAAGCATCGAAAGACATGATTCAAATTTTGATTCTCCATATGATCTTAGCAGCTTCAACAAATATAAGCACGTGTCCTCATTTTTATTAGCTATACTGCGTAATCTGTTTGAATCCAAATTTTTTAAGCAAACTCACCTTCTTCTAAGAGCAAGAAGAAAATTCTGCATATTTCCAATAAGCAAGGCAAATAGAAGCAACCCTAATCCAACAATGGCCATAGCGAATAACACTTCCCATTTAAAATAGGTTGGAGTTAGATTCCCAGCTAGTGTGGTGATTTGATGTGACGGTAAAAAAATTCATGTAGCAAAAAATTGCCGGTGATCAAAGTTTAACGAGAGAAAAAACAATGGAAGAAAATAAAAAGAAAGAAAGAAAAGGAAAGGAAAGAAACAGCAAATGGAGTTGGATATTAATGGACTTACATATTAATGAGTCCCTATATACATGTGGTAGCTAAGCTCAGTTGTTTAACCAAGCCGAGCTCAGTTTGTTAAAACTAAGCCGAGCTCAATTTTTAAATTTTGCATAGCTCAGTTTTTGAATATTGCATATCCCAGTTTTTAAACAGTGCATAGCTTAGTTCTCGATTTTAACCGAGTTAAGTTCGATTCGTAAACTATATGTTTATAAGCATTTTTGTTACATATATTTTTCAAACCTAATCATTACTGATATTTTAGTTGCGGTGAAATAATGAAAAAACCATATTTCCATAAGTCTATCTTATGCTTATTTTTATAACTATCTCAAAAGGTTACATAAATGGTTATCTAGGAATATAGTTAAACTTCAATTGACTCATTGGATTGCTACTAGATTCTTCATTCACTGATAAAATTGGGTGTTATACTTCAATCCTCCCAGCAATCCACTATAGTCTTCTACACTGGGTTGCAATATATTAACAATGCAAAACATATATTTATGCATATTGACTCCTTATCCTAACAACACTCTCAATCAAGTATCAATGCATCTTCACTATTTGATTATGGAACTGATTTCATATGATTCAATGGTGTTATTTTGAGACGGCAAAATTGCCCTTCTTATTTCTACTACTTCATTTATTTCTATTTTGTTACAACTAATAATTAATTTTTTAACATTCCAACAAGCATTGCATCTCACTCATTATTATTTAATTTTATTATACTGTATTATTTATTTCTTTTCATTTTGTACGTATAGATCAAGGCTCGAGAACTCGATTTTGGTCTTAGTATCGTTTGTTTAAAATTTTCTTGATTTCGGTCAATTTTGGAAATTTCAAAAGTTTCGTTTTAGTTTTGGTCTCGATAGCATATTTCTGTTTGATTAGCCATGATATACTTTGAAGTAGAAATGACATAATATTCACAACAACAAGATTAAACATATATATTTATTTTATATTCATAAAATTACTTAGTAACATCCTTTTGAATAAGTCCATGTACAATAAAAGATATATTCTTGAACTAAATGTAAATATAGATCATTATTATAATCATCTAAACCAATGTAATTTTAGACAAAAAATTATTTATACTGTTTTAATATATCGGTCATAAATTTGGATATGTGCATAAGCCATACACAACCAAAAAAGGTTAAGTGAACTTACAATTGCCATCTAACACTTAGATCAGATAAGGACTTAGCCAATTTCTGAATATCACAATGCTTTGCACACTTGCCAATTATTTGCCTGAAATGAAGGTGGTTCCTCAAGCTGTTAATTAAATGAATATTGATCAATTAGTGGATGAAAGGATAAAGCATATAAGTAGGTAAAAATTTTGGTTGATGCCTTAGCAAAAAAGAGATTCTAACGCATCACACACTCTTAAATTTGTTTTTACTCAAGAAACAATACTAAACAAAGAAGTCGTTGATTAATAATTTTATTTAAACAAATTGTTTCCTAACCACCGGATCTAAGAGATGCCTTAATTTCATGGTTAGGCAAACCAATGAATTTACTCTGGTTGTGGGCTCAAATTCGATTTACGATCTTATTAATTATTTAATTTCTTAAAGAATCAAGAGGAGGATAATTCCCAATCAGAACAATTACAGACCAATCAATATACGTTCTTTCAATTATTAAATCGCAGTAAGGAAAATTAATTTACCTGCAATCTGATGGAGACGCAAAGATTTTTAGAAGAAGCGAGGCCAGATGCGATGATGGGTGGTTAGATCAGCAGGAAAAACAAGAAAACAGTTTCATATTCAGTTCAAAATTTTAACAAGGATAGTAAGATATGCTACAGATGAACAGTAGAAGAGAAAATAGTGATTATCGAGTAAGATCAAATAGAGCACTGAAAGAGGATAAATTAATAGAAAAGTATTCAGATCATGAGAAAAAATAATGTAAAAATAATCTTACATTAAACTCATTGTCACTCTTTTGCAAAACTGGTTCCACGTAGTATCCTAGCCCTGCAGCTGCATAAGCAAAAGTCATCTGCATAAATAAATAAAAAATATATCTGATTGCCAAAATTAAATTTCTGAATGTATGCGAACGGGAACAAAGAAGAGGACAATGATTTATTGGCCCAGCTATTGACAATGCAATTTTATCTTCATCTAATATGATCTATACTTGTAATAATCGCCCAACATCTAAAGGCACTGGAACATATGCTGCCTTATTTGCTGCTGCATAATAAGTGGACAGATTGTGCATAACGTTCCAAATAGTGCATCAGTTAATAAGAAATCTATGTTGCCATCGAGAATACCAATGAGTTCTCCATCTGGATTGACCGATGTGTCCTGCCATGAATAAGTAGTAACATCGTGTTTAGTAAATATGATGCAACTTGAAATATGTTAAGCTATTAAACTGTGCTTATTGATATACAGTGGCAACTTACGCTTACAGACCAAGAATATGAAAGTTGATTCAAGGTAAAGCTATTAGCATCATATATCCTAATGCAACAAAAAAATTCAGTTTCTGCGAATCTCATTGACTCGTTACTTGGATTTTCCACTTAATAAATATTCACACCAACCAAACCACCGAGATAAAATAGTTGCCATTATGAATACTATCCTAGTCTAATTAATACTTATGGTTTAAGTCATTAAATTCTTTAATTCAATTCATAAGAAATAAAGTTCATTAGCAGATAATGCATATTATTTGTCCCACTATATTGTGCTATTTTTCTTGGTAAAATAATAGTGTTATTAGCTTATGAGGTGTCGTCCATAACTCAAATAATCCATGTGCATGATGTTTAAGTTACGTCAAACTCACCTTTCTGCGCAATAGACCACTAAATGATTAAGAAAGTATCTTATCTTAATCAGCTCGAATAAACACCATTATTTCACCTTTAAATCTAATGAAGACATTTCAAAATGATGTCCATATATATATATTTACGTACGTTATATAATGTGGATCACCCTGAATTTCATATATATATGATTTTGATAGAATGCCTAGTCTTGACATTAGATAAGTGTTTATGTTATTGCAAAACTTATATTCCTACAAAAGCGTTTCAATCGCATTAACAAAGACTCCAAAGTAAACAACATAGTTTCCACGGTACATTGTACCATAAAAGTATAATATATATCAAGAAGTAGGTAAATATTCATTATTTAACCACACATCTGACAGTCCTGAACTTATTCATAGTGATGTAATATCAACTAGTGATGATAGTTAAAAACTATCGTTATACACAAGTCTTTAGTGTTTCATGTCTTTACTGCAATATCTTTAGCGTTTCATGTCTTCATTGTAAATCTGAAGTTCATTGTATTGTTAAGAATTAAATCCACAATATAGATAGCAATAGTAACGAACCAGTAATGCCCCTCAAATACAACCAAGCAAATGCAGAAATCACAGTATTTCAGGTAAGATTGTATTTTCAAACATAGGGAAAATGGAGTTAGGTGCACTCAAGATGTTGCCAATATATATACTCTTTATCTTCATATTTTGAGGAAAGAGAACTGTACCAGTGACCAAATCATGATTTACAAAAATCGAGTATGCCATGATTCAATGCAACAATTAGCTTACAATTAATTAATACACTAATAGGAACCTTGTGCAAAATCCATAATTTCAATAACAAAGAAAAAAAATAGCATCGATAAAAAGTGGTGCATCCGAGTCAGAATTTATCCAATATAAAGCATATATATCAGCTTATAGTTGTCGTTCAGTTGTAAATAAAACACACATAATGTTACAAACTTCCAGTTCCAAATTTGTTTAAATTAATTTTGTCAGTGATAATACAATAGTAAGTAAAAGATTTCTTTGGTGGATACTGTAAAAGATTTCTCAGTGATACAGACAACTAATATCAAAGTGTTATCGCACATTTTGTCGTCTAACTACAAACTCTTGTATAGTATCAATGAGTGATGATAGTTAAAAATAATTCGCTAATTCGCTAGTAAGAAACCGCATTTGATTCCTAAATTACCATAACCAAACATTGATTCCCAAGCAATGAAGATCGATTGAGTTAAACTTGAGACAACATGAAACATATTATTATCATTCCCATGTACTTATCATGGAAATTAGTAGTATTTATGTTTCACGATATTAAAGTGTTTGAATATAATAAAAATTAATATCAAAAACATATAAATTATTTAAATAAATTGATATTACAACTTACTATTTGGAAGGAACATTCGAGAAACAAAGCGCACTGTTGGTGTCATGTTTTGATAATCCTCAGTAAACTAAAGTTTCAATTTGAACGTGCCTGACATAGTTATAACCATTTAAAAGAAAAATAGAGAATTTTTAGCATAACAAAGATGCACTGTTATGAGAAAGTAACATATTTTAATTTTTGCAGGTAATGAGTACAATGATGGAGGAAGCAAGAAGCAAACTACACAATACAAGTGAAAAAACTTGTTATGCAGCATTAGCAATTCTGCACCTCATTAAGTTATTACCAAAGCAATAGAACTGTTAACTTTAACCAATCATATGCATAGAGTTACAAATGAAATCCCTTGACTAATTCTTCTAGAGAATATAATTACATAATAGCTTGTAAATGATTTCGTCAAAAGTCCATGAACCAACTAAATGTTTGCATTTTTGGTCAGTGTAGGTTTTACTAGCATGAAGCCAGTGACACGTGTTTGGTTCAAAGGTGAAATGCCTTTTAGATTTTTTGGAATTTGGAACATGTTCATACCAAATTAGATCACATCATAACACATATACAACTCAATTTATTCAATCAAATGCAAAGATTGATTCAAGATAAGTGTATATTATTACAAAAAACCCATTACATATCAAATACATAAAGTAATGTCTTGTAGTTGTGACACATTCAACTACTACCATAAATCCTAGGCACAAATATTATCCTTCTCAAATAGTGTTTTTAGAATAGATTCGAACTCAAACTCGATCTGATAAGCGCAAATTGATAATTAGCAATGATTCGAACTCGATCTGAAAACTAGGGTAAAGAAAAAAATGCTCACCCAGTTTCCTATTCCGTCAAGTTTAGGGCAACCATTGGGTACTGTTAGCCAGCGACGGATAATCAAAAAATCAATGTAGAGGATGAAGGAAGCTGACATTTCAATTGTCATGCAAATTGAAATCAAAATTGACAACAAGGAAAATGAGAATTGGAGGAGAGGGAAATGGATGTTGTATTAAGAGAAAGGGGAAAAAGGGATTGTTTTAAGGGGGCGGCAAACCAAATTGATGAAGAGAGAAACTAATGTTTTTGTTAGCGTTCGGCGCTAAAAATAATTATCCTTAAAATATCATTTACGGCATTCAACAGTTTAGCACCGGCGTTGAATGCAGTTAATACTTAATTTTGGTGTAGTGCAAGGTGAGTACAACGCACTCTTTCCGACTCACTGATATTTTCATATAAGTGAGAATAAATTGATTTTATGACGATCGTTGATTGTTTGGATGATATATGATATATTATCTATATATTGATTGGTATTGTAACGGTCCGATTTTTCGACTTTCGAAAATCGACATCAATACGTCCACTGTATCGAATAACGAACAATCGAATGTCGGAAAACCAAACCATTAGGGTTTAAGAAAAAGAAAATAGAAGAAGAAACAAAAACAATAACAAAATCTCACATTTCGCAGCGGAACAATATACAATAGATAAATAATAATCTTTAAAATAAAAGCACTATATCAATTTATACATTACGTTACCAGAGTTTACAACGACACAACACAAACACTGGTAGTTATAGTAACTTGTGTACAATAAAATTTGACTTGCATTAACCCAGATGCAACAGACACTACATAGTATAAGTGGTACGTCTCGCCATCCAGCTTGCCTCCAGATCTCAATAGCAACTTCTTGACTTCGCTCCCAAATAACTGATAACCTGTCTCTAGGCTGCCCGTGTGAAAAATTGTGGGCACCCAGAGTTTAGAAAGGGAACAATAAACTCCAAGCCATGGGACTGGTGTGAGATCTTAAAAAGAGTTATTTTCATAAAGAAAATAAAAATAAATCCGCTATGCTTTTGGAAAATGAAACTACCATAAGGCCACCCGCCACACACGCAATGTAAATGCAGAATTGGAGGAGATTTCTCCTTATGATAGTCAAACATGCTTGATACGCAAAATCCTTTGATATTATTATTATTTGTGCATAGTGTGGAAAACATTACGAAAGTATAATATTAAGCTTAGCCAGCATAGGCATTTCGCACTTATGCCTACTATAACGATCCTGACCCGACCTTCTAAAGTCGACACCAAATACGACACTCATATTCAAATGCCGCAGATCCAAACGTCGAATCTGGTTCGCCGAAGCTTATAACACCATTAAGTACAACCTAGCGGAAGAAAAAGAATATCAATATACAACATCGATACAATATCCGATACAATGATGATACAATGAATATCAATGTACATCAGAGATATGATACAAGACAATAGCAGCAGAACAAGAATATCTTCAATAGAATGCATCTCCAAATCCAATGCTTCAATTCAAAGATAGATCGAACCAACATCACATTTCACAACGATAAGCAAGTGCAGTCGTGATCCAAAGACTGGACTAACTCTAGATAATCTACTAAACCTGACTATCTGAAAAACCCAACTCTAGACTACCAGTGTGGAAAAATTATGGGCACCCAGATTTTAGGAAAGGAACAATATACTCCAGGTCAGTCATGGGACTGGTGTGAGCAACAAAAACAGTTTGATCTTTAAAACAGACAACAAAAGAATTTAAAATAAATTCGCAATGCTTTTTGAAAAATGAAACTACCATAAGACCTCCCACCACACACGCGATGCAATCACAGAATTGGAGGAGATTTCTTCTTATGATAGTCAAACATGCTTGATACGGAAATTATTTTCAATATTATTATTAGTGCATAGTGCAGAGAAACTTTCGAAAGTATAATATTAATCTTAGCCAGCATACAACCATTATTGTATGCCTACTATAGCTACCATGTTCAATAGCAGGTTACCGCTACATTCCATGGCAGGTTATATAACTGAAACCGTACAGGGCGCGTATTGTTTTGATTGGATTTCCAACAAATGGTCGGGCTAAGGAACTTCCCACTGTCCATGGGTACGCCTCTGGCGGGACGTGCCAAGAACTTAACCAGCTCTCTGCCAACACAAGGCCAGGTTACCTTTGTAACTAGGTAACTACTACTCGAGCAGCCATCCCCCGGTCCTTTGGGACCTTTATCCGAGGCGCCTCTAAACCACAAAGCAACAACCAAACAGCAAATGAGATTGAAGCCACCACATAGGTAAATATCTGGGCTCCATACCATGATACAACCCTTTACAAGAAGGGAATGACACAACCTTAAGGGCGCGACCCTCATAACCTTGCCGCATCTTTCCTATGTCGACCATTTTTGGGGTGTGAGGTCCTGATGTAGTCTCGTCCACAAGGCTACGCTTCATACAAAAGCCATGCTTTGATCACAAATGATCATCAACACACAGCAGCACTCAGCATGTCACACTACCAAATTGGGAATATATCACTGATAACCTTCAACTACATAACCTCTAAGCTCGTACATCTCAGAGAAGGGTGTTAAGCTAAGAGAATAAATTCTCCGCCACCAACAGATATGTATTTGAAAGAAATCTACTTTATATCTCAAAGTATAGTGTCAGACATACAACCATATAAGTATGTTCCGGGTTCGAACAGAACCAAAGGCACTTTCGAAGAAGCCCTTGCAAATCTAGGTATTCACAATCCCGATTGGACTTCCCATCACATAGGAAATCTCTATACCGGCGCGACTCAGTGCAGAGACAATCGATGGGTTAACCTTTCATTCTCGAAAATACCCAGTCTTCACC
This sequence comes from Allium cepa, assembly GCA_030765085.1. NCBI lineage: Eukaryota > Viridiplantae > Streptophyta > Magnoliopsida > Asparagales > Amaryllidaceae > Allium > Allium cepa. The sequence continues at coordinate 882,302,189 of CM060943.1, read as the reverse complement.
ACCAGTTTTCAAATGCTATCCCTAACGACGTATCATTATTCGGAATGGGTTATATGACACAAGGTCCTCTAACGGCTAAACTGAATAATGAGCGCAATATTTAAAAAAACATATGGATATGGGATTTCAGTTAAGTCACAACTTCCAAGAAAAACAAAACCTTTCTTTAAATGGTTAAACAAATTACCATTTCAAATCTTTAAATAAAAAGATTTATTCCACAAAGTTCATCCAGTTTCACAAAGATCCATTTACAGATTTCAAAACAATTTCTATTTCAATTGGATTAACTCATTAAATCTTTAAATCAAAGATTTAACTTATAGCTTTCAAACCGTTTCCATAACTTGGAAATCATTTTCGTTTCAAACTTGAAATTCATTTTAACACAAATTGGACGTTCATTTCTTATGTGAAAGCTTTTATTATTTAAAAACAAACAGTTTTCGTTTTGGAAGAATCCAATTATATTTGCACGAGTTAAAGCCTTTTGAATTTAAATTCAAATTCCCAAATCAATACATTTAAAATGATTTAACCCATATATACTTGTATTACATCTTAAGTCCCTAGTTTCAAATCATAGAATTCTGTTTCAAATTTTGAATTTAAATTTAAATCAAATTATTTAAACTTCAAGGCGTAATCAAGTTATTCAAAAATAAATTTTATCTTTGAAACTCTTTTTCAAGTTACTTTAATCCCAATCCGTTTCCAAACTATTTTAATTCAAAAATTGAATTTTTAAAACTATTTCAAAAATCCGCGACTTAACCAATTTCCACGTGCAATCCATATTTATGTGTGTATAAATGTAGTCTAGGGGTTTCACACAATAGTGCAACATCATCAATCATCACAGATTCACAGATAAAGTAAATTAATCAATCACAAAGATTTACCATTACGATTCGATGTGGGTTTCGGATAACCAACTGGAATCCAACTCCCTGTCGCATCGAAATTTAAATGTCGTTTCACGGGCAAATAGGGTTTTCACATACACATAGAAACAAATCACAGTTCAGCACAAAGCAATTCACATTACATAGCATCACAATCACATATCAGAAATATCAATCCAGTACATAATACTTGATAATTAATTTAAATTAATCAAATTAAACTCAATTAATTACAATGAGCAATTAACTTCTTAATTACTTTCATAAAGTAATTACACTTACACAATTTCATAAATGATTATCATTAATTAATTAATCTAATTAATTGTTAAAATTAATTATTTAAACAATCTTAGTTAATGACCTTCATCAACCAATGACAATTCTTTAATTACTTGTCAAATTAATCTCTAATTATAAACTAATCTAAAGCATTAATTTATAAATTAAATAAATATGTCATTTCTTAATTATCTTATTCATTAAATCATTTCAATACCATAATTACCTCTAAGGTAATCCATTTCTTTATTAATGACTTCATTAATATTAAAGTGTATTTAAAACATTACACTGCTAAATGTACATTCAAATTTCATTTTGAATTTAAGATTCAAAATGATTATATATTTACACATTAACCAAATTTAAATATCAACTTATAAACCCATATAAAAAAAGTTCCAACTAAATTACTTAAATTTTCAATTTAAAATTTAAGCTTTAAAATTTATTACATTTTAACTTGCAAATTCAAGTTAAAACATATTATTTAACTTTTCATTCAAAAATACTTTTTATTAAAAAAAACTTTATCAAAATCCAATTTAAATATTTATTTGAAAACACATTACTTTAAAAAGCTATTTAATTTAAACTTGTTTAAAACATTTATATTTAAAAAATGATTTAAATCACAGATTTTAATTCAAGAAACTTGAATCCATATCTAAACATTTGATTTAAATTTGGCTTTAAAACTTTGATTTAAAACTTTGATTTAAACTTACTTTTAAAACTTTGATTTTAAATTCTTGATTTAAAATCCCAATTTATTTTAAAAGCTTAAGATTCAAAAGTTTATTCGAAAACTAAACTTAACTTTTGAATTTAAACCCAGTTTAAATACTGGTTTCGGATTTTAAATTAAATTTTAAAATCTGAAAAGTTTCGGGTTTGTTTTTAAAACCTGAAAACCCTCTTTTTAAATATTTTTAAAGCTTTAAGACTTTAGTAATTTTGAATCTAACTTCATCTAGATTTAAACTTGTTTTTAAATCTATCTCACCATTTAAATTCTGTTTAAATTTTCTTTGAATTCAAATTTACTATCAAGTTTATTAAAACCTGTAGCAAAACAAAAACAACCCGAGCCTTACTGTTTTTTCTTCGAGTTCAACACTTACTTAAGACGAGCCAAACAACACATTGCTTCGAGTAAATACTCGAGACAATCTCGCGTTCACTCCTGCTTCCACCCAATACAAAGGAAAACTTCTAGATCCCAAAACAATGCACGGTGCACGTGCACGACGCCGACGATCTTCTCCAGTCGTCGCCACTACCTCGAACAACTCAACGATCACCCACACACCATTCCCCGACCATCAGAACGTCGTCGTCTTCTAGAATTCAAAAACGAGGTCACAATCTAAACCTGGAAATAACAAAACCCATCACCACCCAACCTGTCAACGCTTCTTCCTTGCAGCTCCGACCACCTGAAGGTCTACAACTCCGGCTATGACTTCGACTACCACCCTCTACCAATTCCCAAAAGCACGTTGAACTCGATCCAATGTAGATGATGAACGAATCAAATCTCTCGGCCTCTACAAAACTAGGGCTACGAACTCAAACTCATCGCCGCCGCTTCCACGTCTAACAACTCACCACCCCAATATTTTTCCCAGACCCACAGATCACTCCTGCACCTCTGGCCAAAATCCCGATCACCACAAACTCATGGATCATCAAAGATCATCAAATCAAGGAAAATCAGGCAAACCCAAACTGCTCTTCCACCCTTGATCTAAAAATTATGATTTTGGCTTTGAAATTCATGATTAAGTATACGAATTCAAGTTGCCTACCTGAATTTGTAAATTAAGAAACTTAAATTTTAACCATTTTAGAGTTTTTCTTCGTTCTTTTGGTTTCCAGAGCAATTAACAAGTTGATTTAACTTAAATAAATTTTAAATCTTGAATATATGCTATAACAAGCAATTCTTGTTTTAACACTAACCCAAACATCAAGTAAATCAGGTGAAAATGATTTTTGAGTCAAAAATCTAGTATCTTAAAATCTTAAAATAGAAAACATGTATAGCAATGACCTGTACAAGATACTTCCAGTTTTCCAACATATTCAAAGGGTCCATATACATATAGGAACATACTTATTCACAGACATATCTATGCAACAGATTCAAGCCTTTAAATAAATAAAAACATATGTTACTCACTTGGTTTTCAAATGAACAGAGAACACTTTCGTAGTGTTGAAAAACTATATTTTGAATTTTCCTGTAACTCCTCCCTTCTTTTAATCTTTGGTTTGTAGTTGATTGAATTATTGTTTAAAATTGAATTTGTGTTTAAATTGTAAATGATGCTTACTTCAGTTTTGAAGGAGTGAACTGAAATGAAAAAGCTTGATATATATAAAAGGAGTTTACAGGTTGATGTCATTTTCTTTGAACAGGGTGATTATATTGTTTGTACAATAGGGTAACATAATTTTTATTTTGTACAAGATAAGGCCAAATATTTTTTCCCTTGTTTTATTAACTATGCAGATTTCGGCTGAGACGAGATAAAATGTGTGCTAGGATATTTTTGCATTAATTACCTTTGTCTTCTTTTATAAGCTTATGCTTATCTTCATACTTAAATATATCACTGGTTCCTTTGTATTCTAAATGAAACCTATAGTTATTTGTTGTTTCTAGATACTTAAAAAAAAATTTGTTGTTGTCTTGTGTCATTTTTTATATGCATACTTCGTTTGTTTGTACATATTTAATTTGTCTTCCTTTTTTTTTCTTACATACTTGAATGTACATATTTTTTTTCTTTTGTCTTATGTCTTTGTTGCTTTGTAATATAAAAAAAATCCTATAGCTAACATGATATTAGAATTTGTCTAATGTATTTACTTTACATTTTAATTTATCTTATATATATCTATTTCTAATTTAAATGCTTATTTTCTTATTTTATATTTGCATTCCTATATATAGATATTTAACTTTTAAACATCCTTTGAAAATTATTTTATATCAATTTCAAAATATAACTTTCAAAAGATTCATTTTGTACGAATAAAGGCACATCTAATTTAATCATATCCGAAATTCAAATACAAATTTGTTTTCTAAGATATTTAAATTTACATCCCAATTTCAAATTCTATCTCCAATCTATTTTATATAGATATTTATTTTCAAATATCGAAATTAATTCTCAATTAATTCATAATTTAACTCGAATCTTATATTAATTACCAATTAATTTCACCATTTTTATTCAAAAATTAAATTAATTGGCATTTAAACTGAGAAAAAAATACGGGATCGTTACAGATTCCCCCCTTAAGAAATTTCATCCCCGAAATTTGCAGGCACGAAAACAACAAAGATAGATACACAAAGATAGAGAAACAGTCTTCCAGGTCAAACTGGATATCTATTCGGTATTTGGCTTGCCAAATCAGAGTATCAACAATAGATATGAGAACAAACTCATACAATTTTTCATAAAATACTCGGGTCTCCAGATCTACGAATATGCAGGGGCACTGGTTAGTTCGAAGGGATAACTAACCATTCGTAGAATATATCGGACCCTAGAGAAGAGATAGATAGATTGAATCTCCTATAATTTCCCAAACACTAGATATGGATTCCAACTCAAATTGGCATACTCTAAAGTGTATACCAACTTGTCCCTCTACGGACTTCAATTTACACGAGAAATTGTGATAGAATTTCAAATTTGAATTTTATCGATATAGTTTTATCTATACAATCCAAATTTAGCTTCATATTTGTTAACCAATTTATTTAGAATTTCAATTTCAAATTTCAAGTTCATTAAGGTTTAAATGGAGAAACTGATAAGAAACCGATGAAGATACGAAGTAAGGATTTTCTACAATGATTCGTAGGGCCACCATCACACCGAACTTCTTTCTGGAGCTGCCACAAAGCTAATCAAGGAGTTGAAAAGATGAATCAAAGGAGATTGATAGAGAAAATTGTTTCCGCTACTGCAGGGTATTGATAGTGGTACTCCCCTGTCCCCTATCTTGCACTCATACTTACTATCGGTGGATAGTAAGGGAATTTACTGAGGCATTTGAGCAGATATCTTAGGGATATACTCATTCTAGGGTATACTGCACCCTATCTCTAATGAGTTACTTAATGTGTTATATTTCTAAGCTAAAGTTTTTAAGCCTCAGCTCTGATACCAAATATAACGATCCTGACTCGACCTTCGAAAATCAACATCGAATACCACACTCATATTCAAATGCCGTAGATTCAAACGTCGAATCTGGTTCGTCGGATCTTAACACCATTAAGTACAACCCAACGGAAGAAAAATAATATCAATATACAACATCGATACAATATCTGATACAATGATGGTACAATGAATATCAATATACATTAGAGATATGATACAAGACAATAGCAGCAGAACAAGAATATCTTCAATAGAATGCATCTCCAAATCCAATGCTCCAATCCAAAGCTAGCTCGAACCAACATCACATTTCACAACGATAAGCAAGTGCTGTCGTGATCCAAAGACCGGACTAACTCTAGATAATCTATTAAACCTGATTATCTGAAAAACTCAACTCTAGACTGCCCCTGTGGAAAAATTATAGGCACCCAGAGTTTAGGAAAGGAACAATAAACTCCAGGTCAGTCATGGGACTGGTGTGAGCATCAAAAACCGTTTGATCTTTAAAAAAGACAACAAAAGAATTTAAAATAAATCGGCAATGCTTTTTGGAAAATGAAACTAACATAAGACCTCCCGCCACACACAATGCAATCGGAGAATTGGAGGAGATTTCTTCTTATGATAGCCAAACATGCTTGATACGCAAATTCTTTTCAATATTATTATTAGTGCATAGTGCAGAAAAACTTTCGAAAGTATAATATTAATCTTAGCCAGCATACAACCATTATTGTATGTCTACTATAGCTACCATGTTCAATAGCAGGTTACCGCCACATTCCATGGCAGGTTATGCAACTAAAACCGTATAGGACGCGTATTGTTTTGATTGGATTTCCAACAAATGGTCGGGCTAAGGAACTTCCCACTGTCCATGGGTACGCCTCTGGCGGGACGCCCCGAGAACTTAACCAGCTCTCTACCAACACAAGGCCGGGTTACCTCTGTAACTAGGTAACTACTACTCGAGCATGCCATCCACCGGTCCTTTGGGACCTTTATCCGAGGCGCCTCTAAACCACAAAGCAAAAACCACACAGTAAATGAGATTGAAGCCACCACATAGGTAAATATCTGGGCTCCATACCATGATACCACCCTTTACCAGAAGCGAATGACATACCCTAAAGGGCGCGACCTTCATAACCTTGCCGCATCTTTCCTGTTTCGACCATTTTCAGGGTGTGAGGTCTTGATGCAGTCTCATCCACAAAGCTACGCTTCATACAAAAGACATGGTTTGATCACAAATGATCAACAAATGATCATCAATACACAGCAGCACTCAGCATGCCACACAACCAAATTGGGAATATATCACTGATAACCTTCAACTACATAACCTCTGAGCTCGTACGTCTCGGAGAAGGGTGTTAAGCTAAGAGAATAAATTCTCTGCCACCAACAGATATGTATTTGAAAGAAATCTGCTTTATATCTCAAAGTGTAGTGTCAGACATACAACCATACAAGTCGGTTCCGGGTTTGAACAGAACCAAAGGCACTTCCGATGAAGCCCTTGCAAATCCGGCTATTTACAATCCCGATCGGACTTCCCATCACTTAGGAAATCTCTATACCGGCGTGACTCAGTGCAGAGACAATCGATGGTTTATTATTTCATTCTCTAAAATACCGGGACTTCACCATCGGTCTTCATATGCTATCCATAACGACGTATCATTATTCAAAATGGGTTATATGACACAATGTCCTCTCCCGGCTAAACCGAATAATGAGCGTAATATTTAAAAAAACATATGGATATGGGATTTCAGTTAAGTCACAACTTCCAAGAAAACCAAAACCTTTCTTTAAATGGTTAAACAAATTACCATTTCAAATCTTTAAATAAAAAGATTTATTCCATAAAGTTCATCCAGTTTCACCAAGATCCATTTACGGATTTCAAAACAATTTCTATTTCAATTGGATTAACTCATTAATTTTTAAATCAAATATTTAACTTATAGCTTTCAAACTGTTTCCATAACTTGAAAATCATTTTCATTTCAAAATTGAAATTCCTTCTAACACAAATTGGACGTTCATTTCTTATGTGAAAGCTTTTATTATTTGAAAACATACAGTTTTCGTTTCGGAAGAATCCAATTATATTTGCATGAGTTAAAGCCTTTGAATTTAAATTCAAATTCCTAAATCAATACATTTAAAACGGTTTAACCCATATATACTTGTATAACATCTTAAGTCCATAGTTTCAAATCATAGAATTCAGTTTCAAATTTTGAATTTACATTTAAATCAAATTATTTAAACTTCAAGGCACAATCAAGTTATTCAAAAATAAATTTTATCTTTGAAACTCCTTTTCAAAAACTTTTTACTTTAATCCCAATCCATTTCGAAACTATTTCAAAATCCTGCGACTTAACCAATTTCCAAGTGCAATCCATATTTGTGTGTGTATAAGTGTAGTCCAGGGGTTTCACACAATAGTGCAACATCATCAATCATCACAGATTCACTGGTAATCTAAATTAATCAATCACAAATATTTATCATTACGATTCGTTGTGGGTTTCGGATAACCAACTGGAATCCGACTCCCAGTCGCATCGAAATTTAAATGTCGTTTTACAAGCAAATAGGTTTTTCACATACACATAGAAACAAATCACAGTTCAGCACAAAGCAATTCACATTACATAGCATCACAATCACATATCAGAAATATCAATCCAGTTCACAATATTTGACAATTAATTTGAATTAATCAAATTAAACTCAACTAATTACAATGAGCAATTAACTTCTATATTACTTTCATAAAGTAATTACACTTACACAATTTCATAAATGATTATCATTAATTAATTAATCTAATTAATTGTTAAAATTTATTATTTAAACAATCTTAGTTAATGACCTTCATTAACTAATGACAATTCTTTAATTACTTTTCTAATTAATCTCTAATTATAAATTAATCTAAATAATTAATTTATAAATTAAATAAGCCATTCCTTAATTATCTTATTCATTAAATCATTTTAATACCTTAATTACCTCTAAGGTAATCCATTTCTTTATTAATGACTTCATTAATAGTAAAGTGTATTTAAAACATTACACTGCTAAATGTAAATTCAAATAAGATTCAAAATGATCATATATTTACACATTAACCAAATTTGAATATCAACTTATAAACCCACATAAAAAAAAAGTTCTAACTAAATTACCTAAATTTTCAATTTAAAATTTAAGCTTTAAAATACATTACATTTTAACTTGCAAATTCAAGTTAAAACAGATTATTTAACTTTTCATTCAAAAATCCTTTTTATAAAAAAAAACATTACCAAAATCCAATTTAAATATTTGTTTGAAAAACACATTACTTTAAAAAGCTATTTAATTTAAACTTGTTTAAAACATTCAGATTTAAAAACTGATTTAAATCATAGATTTGAATTCAAGAAACTTGAATCCATATCTAAACATTTGATTTAAATTTGGCTTTAAAACTTTGGTTTAAACTTACTTTTAAAACTTTGATTTTAAATTCCTGATTTAAAATCCCAATTCATTTTAAAAGCTTAAGATTCAAAAGTTTATTCGAAAACTAAACTTAACTTTTGAATTTAAACCCTGTTTAAATTCTGGTTTCAGATTTTAAATTAAATTTTAAAATTTGAAAAGTGTCAGGTTTGTTTATAAAACCTGAAAACCCTCTTTTTAAATATTTTTAAAACTTTAAGACTTCAATGTCATTTTGAATCTAACTTCATCTAGATTTAAACTTGTTTTTAAATCTATCTCACCATTTAATTTATGTTTAAATTTGCTTTGAATTCAAATTTACTGTCAGGTTTATTAAAACCTGTAGCAAAACAAAAACAACCCGAGCCTCCCTATTTTTTCTTCGAGTTCAACACTTACTTAACACGAGGCAAACAACCGATTGCTTCGAGTAAATACTCTAGACAATCTCGCATTCACTCCTGCTTCTACCCAATACAAAGGAAAACTTCCAGATCCCAAAACAATGCACGGTTCACGTGCACGACGCCGACGATCTTCTCCAGTCGTCGCCACTACCTCGAACAACTCAACGATCACTCACACACCATTCCCAGACCATCAGAACGTCGCCATCTTCTAGAATTCGAAAACGAGTTCACAATCCAAACCTGGAAATAACAAAACCCATCACCACCCAACCTGTCAACGCTTCTTCCTCGCAGCTCCGACCACCTGAAGGTCTACAACTCTGGCTACGACTTCGACTACCACCCCTCTACCAATTCCCAAAAGCACGTTGAACTCGATCCAACGTAGACGACGAACGAATCAAATCTCTTGGCCTCAACAAAACTAGGGCTACGAACTCAAACTCGTCCCCGCCACTTCCACGTCCAACTGCTCACCACCATAATATTTTTCCCAGACCCACTGATCATTCCTGCACCTCCGGCTAAAATCTTGATCACCACAAACCCGTGGATCATCAGAGATCATCAAATCAAGGAAAATCTGGCAAACCCAAACTGCTCTTCCACCCTTGATCTAAAAATTATGATTTTAGCTTTAAAATTCATGATTAGGTGTACGAATTCAAGTTGACTACCTGAATTTGTAAAAATTTATGATTTCGGCTGAGATGAGATAAAATGTGTGCTAAGGTATTTTTGCATTAATTACCTTTGTCTTCTTTTATAAGCTTATGCTTATCTTCATTCTTAAATATATCAATGGTTCCTTTGTATTCTAAATGAAACCTATAGTTATTTGTTGTTTCTAGATACTTAAATTTTTTTTGTTGTTGTCTTGTGTCACTTTTTTATATGCATACTTCATTTGTTTGTACATATTAAATTTGTCTTACTTTTTTTTTCTTACATACTTGAATGTACATATTTTTTTCTTTTGTCTTATGTCTTGTTGCTTTGTAATATAAATAAAATCCTATAGTTAACAAAATATTAGAATTTGTCTAATGTATTTACTTTATTTTTTAATTTATCTTATATATATATATATCTATTTTAATTTAAGTGCTTATTTTCTTATTTTACATTTGCATTCCTATAAATTCGAATATTTAAATTTGTTGATTTAATTTTATATCTTGAATAAACATTCAAAAATAAGATTTTTAAAACAAATATGATGATTTCTAGCTACGTGTGTAAGGTGCAGTTCTGAGATGAACCAAAAACGCTTTTTATCAATTTCTGATGATTAAACATATCTTGGATGTTGAAATTTGTTTTGAAGCAAGCTTGATGTTCTACAAAAAGGGGAAAAATGTTAAAGAAATTTTCTATTGTGTGAATTAAGGGGACGAGTTCAATTTAGGGTTTTATCTCTGTATTTTTGCCGATCGTTTCTCAAAGCAATGGTGTTGTCTATGTAGCATCGGACCAGACAGGGATGATGGGCGACGGTGAGTGGTCGATAAAGGGAGCTCGTGGCGAAAGAGCGAGGGTTTTGGTGGCGCATAGTGGTGAGGCGGAAGATTGTTTAAATGATATGGCTCCAGGAAGTTTGAATTTTGGTTTGATTTTGATTCAACAGTGGTTTCGTGTTTTGGGTCGTTCGATTCGACTCTGGTGATCGTGGGTGATGCTCCGGTGGCCTCGGCGTCGATCGTCGATGATCAATGTGCTTGTGCACGTAAACGTGCAACATTCGCGTATCAGTGATTGGGGAAGACGAAGTTATTCTCGGTATGGCTCGAGAAAAATGCAGGCGCGACTCGAAGCGTGTCTCGGGAGGTTTGCGTGTTAACTCGAGTTATAACTCGAAGTAGGATTTTTGTGCGAGAGTGAAAATACTTAGGAAAACTTTTAAATTAAAGTTCGGGGCGCTCGGGTCAAAATTTGGGAAAATCCAAAGCAGTGGGGTAATTCGCCCGGGTTCAACTCGAAGTAGGGGGTGGAGCGACTCAGGGGACACTCTTGTTTGACTGGGATTTTTATGTTCCAGTTTTAAAACTTTAATAAGTTAGTTAAATAAATTTCTAAAACTATTTCTTCTATAAATGATGATTTATTTATTAAGTAGAAGGTATAAATTGAAAGGTTTTGTAATAAAGGGTTTTAAAAAAAATTAAGTTTAAACTTATATTTTTAACAAGTTATTTTAAATAAAAAGTGATTTAGGAATAAAATGAAATGTTTTAAACTTTCAACTTAAAAGTAAGTTAATCTATATCGTTAATGATAATCAAGTGATTAATAATTTGTAATTAAGATTAATTTATTAATAATTAAGAAAAATCAATTAAAGGACAATTAGTTATAATTAAGATTAAATTAATTAATAATTAAGGATTTATTAATTCAAGTAAAAATTTATAACTTAAGTTAATTAATCAAGTAATTAATGAATGATTTAATAACAATAGTAATTACTTAGTGAAAGTAATTAAGAGAAGATAATTAAAGGTTAATTAACTTAAAATGATTAAGAAATCATTATTTATTAAGGAGTAATTAATTATTGTAATTAATTAAGGAATAAACCTATTAATTAATCCATTAAGAACAATTAATTACAATTAAGATTTAATTAATAATTAGTGGTTTACTAATTAAAGTAATTAATTAAGGAATAATTAATTAACAAAAGTAATTAAGATTTAATTAATTACAATTAAGGGTTAATTAATTTAGATAATTAATTTAGAAATGATTAATTAATGAAGGTAATTAAGACTTAATCAATTGTAGTTAATGATAATTAATCATTGATTAAAGATTTCTAATAAAAGTAATTATGTTGTTGATAAATTAAAAAACCACACAATTTATTCATCTTAGTTGAAGATGTTTGATTGCTATTGAATGCTGTGTGATGGATTGATATATTTGATATATGATGTGATGTTATGTGATGCTTTGTGCTGAGCTGTTATATTTGTGATGAATATACTGTTGTATGAATATGTAAAACCCCTTGTCCCGTAAAACGACATTTGGATTTCGATGCGACAGGGAGTCGGATTCCAGTTGGTTATCCCAAACCCACATCGAATCATATTAGTGAATCTTTGTGATTGATTAATTTACTTTATCTATGAATCTGTGAATGAAGATAAACGCTATGGGTTATAACGCTTATCGATACATCTGTGATGATTGATGTTGTGCACTATTGTGTAAAACCCCTTAGACAACACTATACACACACAAATATGGATTTCACGTGGAAATCAGTTAAGTCACAGATTTTTGAAAAAAAGTTTAAATTGAATTTTTGAATTCAAATGGTTTTGGAAATGGATCAGAGTTAAAGTGAAAGGCTTTTGGAAAGGGATTTCAAAGATAAAAGTTATTTTGAATAACTAAATAAAGTTTTGAAATTTAATAATTTGATTTAAAAATTGAATTCAATATTTAAAATTGAATTCTACTTTGAAAATTTATGATGTAAAAGGTCATAAAAGTTTATATGGGTTTTTAAACCATTTTTAAAGTGTTGTTTTGGGAATTAAATTTAACCCAAGTTTGAAAAACTTTAACTTGTATAATTGAAATCAGATTTTTCCAAAATGAAAATTGTTTGTTTTCAAATGATAAGAACTTTCATATAAGAAATGAATTTCCAACTTGTATTATAGGAATTTCAAGTTGAATAGAAAATGGTTTTCTAAATTATGAATGAATCTTTGGAAACGGTTTTGAAAGCCGTAAGTTAAATCTTTGATTTAAAGATTAAATGAATTAATCCAATTAAAATGGAAATTGTTTTGAAATCCGTAAATGGATCTTTGTGAAACTGAGTGAACGTGTTGAATAAATCCTTTTGTTTAAAGATTTAAAATGGTAATTGGTTTAACCATTTGAAAGAAAGTTTTGAATTTTAGGTTGTGACTTAACTGAAATCCATATCCGTATGTTTTTTAAATTTTGCGCTCATTATTCAGTTTAGCCAGGAGAGGACCTTATGTCGTATAACCCATTCTGAATAATGATACGTCGTTATGGATAGCATTTGAAGACCGGTGGTGAAGGCCTGGTATTTGCGAGAACGATAGGATGACCTATCGATTGTCTCTGCACTGAGTAGCTATGGTATAGAGATTTCCTAAGTGATGGAAAGTCCGATCGGGATTGTGGATACCCGGATTGCAAGGGATACTTCGGAAGTGCCTTCGGTTCTGTTCGAACCCAGAACAGACTTGTATGGTTGTGTGTCTGACACTACATTTTGAGATGTAAAGCCGATTTCATTCAAATACATATCTGTTGGTGGCGGAGAATTTATTCTCTTAGCTTAACACCCTTCTCTGATACATACGAGCTCAGAGGTTATGTAGTTGAAGGTTATCAGCGATATACTCCCAATTTGGTAGTGTGGCACGCAAAGTGCTGCTGTATGTTGACGATCATTTGTTGATCAAAGCATGGCTTTGTGAAAAAGCGTAGCTTTGTGGACGAGACCTCATCGAGCCTCACAAACCGGTAATTGTGATGACCCGCCCTTCTCACTACTAGAAAGACGCATCATCATTAAGAAAGAAAGGGATAGAAATAGAAAAGGATAGAAAAGAAAGAACAACACATCAGAATCTCACAGCGGAATGGAACAAAATATAATATATCACATATCTATTACATAGATTTACACATATCAGAGTTATATAATATCAATATACATGACAACCATACATACATCTGTCACTATATACATCAGAGATACAATATATATCAACTAACACAGCGGAACTAGATAGATATCTACAGCGCTGAAGCCTCCTGCTCCATTGCTCCTCCAGAATTTGACAAAGCCAACCTAAATCCCTTGGCTACCCGTAAAAAATTTGGGTACCCGAAAGTTTATGAAAAACAAAAATAAACTCCGGGTCAGACATGGGTCTGGTATGAGTAAACGGTTTAAATTGTTTAAATTTTAAAAATCCTTTCAAAACAAAGGTATCACGTAAGACTTCCCACAAATAAATACGGGTAAGTTTTTACCTTACGCTAACCAAAACATTTTATAGGAAATCCAGTGATATTATAATAGTGTCTAGGGTTTTCAAGTAAAATATAGAAATAGCTGAAATGCTTACATCTCACATTCCAACGTAGTTGGGCACAATCAAAACGTACGGCGCTTATTGGAAATTGGATCCCATACAATGGCAGGGCTTCTGGGGTACCACCCGTCACAGTACGTGGTCTAGATCATAGTACCGAGGAGCCACCCTAACTCCCCTACAAACACAAGGCCGGAACCATTCCTTACTGAACAGTCCCGAACAAGACAACCCCGCAGTTGGTGCGCATATCCAACCGCCCACACAGTCGAAATAAGGGACATCTAGACAGGGGTATATCTCGTCCTGCTTGGGCATGACCCACCTAACCTTGCTGCACCTCCCCTGTTTTAGCCATTCCCGGTTGATGAGGCTTGAGGCTGCGATTACCTTTATAGGACAAATATCTTAGAATGCTCATCGTCCGCCTGACGATGTGTTGAAAGCATTCAATCCATACAAGTTCGTTCCGGGTTCGAACGAAACCGAAGGCATTATCTCGTCACACTCATTTTGGAATCACCCTCAGAGTCAACGACGATAACCCTTGCATTCTGAAAGCACCATCTTGATCTTCACTTGAGAATTCACGACCTAATGTTTAATTTGGATCGATGTGGTTTTCGGAATATCAATTGGATACCCTATCCCGGTCTCATCGAAATCCAAACGCCATTTTAAAGGCCAAGTTGTCTAATTAACTTAAACAGTTTAATAATTTAAATTCAACAATTGAATTAAAATAACATTTATCACAGATGAATCATATACAATTGCCATGGATATATTACAGCATATCAGTGAGCATCACAGAATATCATCAACAAACATCACAAACAAATATACAACATATACAACATCCATAAGCAATCATCTTCAATTTTATATTTAATCAATTCATTTAAACCAATTATTTGAGGATTAACCTCTTAATCCTGATAGATTAATCATTAGTCAATAATTCATTACTTATTCCATTACAAATTATTTAATTAATAATCAACTCTTAAGTAATAATTATATCTTAATTACTTAGTTAATTACTCCTAATTATTAATCAATAACTTTAATTTTAACTTATAGAACTTAATTATCCATTAGTTACTTAATTACTCGAGAGTTAATCTCTTAACTCTTATTTTTCTTTAAATTATTCAATCAACAAATCATTTTTAATTAATGTTTATGTCTTAATTGCTTAATTACTTAACTACTTTATTCACATTATTTAACTAATTACTTTCTTAATCAAGTTAACTAACTTTAATTACTTAAGTAATTATTTCTTAATTACTATTCTTCGACCTAAATAGAACTTAATCACCTGTTTATTTATTGCTAATTGCTTCATTAATCATTCTTCAATTCTTAATTAAATCACTTGATTAATTACTATTACTCGTTTATTAACTAATTAAGTGGTTAATTACAATTTAACTTAGTTAATTACCTATTTATAATACATTACTAATTAAAAGTACAAAGTAATTACTCTTAATTACTTCTGAATCCAATCAATCACTATTGATTATTCACTTAATTAACATTCAAGATTTCTCGAAATTTGATATCAACTAGATTACTAACTGAAACATTATTTGTTAACTTGCTTAATTTATTACTTTATTAAAATCAACAAGATTTTAAAAACATAGTTAAGTTTAAACAAAGGTAATTAGTTAATTTAAAATAACTAATCACGAATTAAAACTGATGTTAAGCCTTAGCTAGGCCAATCAATACTTGAATTAAATTTAAACTTAAACTTTGAACAGTATTCATTTTACTGTTATACTTGCTGAAACACTTAATTATTTACAAATTTTATAACATCTCATACTCCAACACAAAAACCCACTCAGATACGCGACTCTATCTTCTTCTCTTTTTTTTTTTTAGTTCTACAGCAAGTTAGCAAGTTTTATATAAACTTAAACGAAAGATAACACAACAGAAGATCTCGCACCCAAACTCTAAGAAAACCGAAGCAATCCACCAATTTTCTCGTGAATGACTCGAGACGGCACTTCCCCCCTTGCAAACGCTGATACGCCACCGTGCTGTACACGTGCACGGTGGTACGGCCTAACTTCGACGATCATCAAACCTTCCAGCATACCGCAAATCCCACGCCAACTCGTAAATCAAACTCGAATAGCAGCAAAAGCATTCAAATCGAAAATTTGGCCTTCAGCCCAAAAACAGAAACATGGCCATCCACCAAATCGATTCGCCACCCACGCACGGTTCACCAGAGGCGATGCCATCTCAACCACATCTTGTCAACGTCACCAGGAACCTTCACACCACGCCTCGATTCACTCGGTCATAGGTACGACACGAATTTCATATTTTACAGACCAGTATAAAAACACACTGTAAACCCTATTTTGATCTCGTATACAATTTCTATGCAATGGAATTTTTTTTGAATATTTTTCCTAAGTCCACTATCCCTTACT
This sequence comes from Allium cepa, assembly GCA_030765085.1. NCBI lineage: Eukaryota > Viridiplantae > Streptophyta > Magnoliopsida > Asparagales > Amaryllidaceae > Allium > Allium cepa. The sequence continues at coordinate 882,285,328 of CM060943.1, read as the reverse complement.
CTTGCCTCAGTAAGAATTGCAACATTTTATATTGGATCAAATTCGTGAATTTGATAAAATTTCAAATTTCATTCAACATCGAAATGCTCGTGAAATACTCAAGTAAAAGACGTCGTTTTTGTTCCAAAAAAACATGAATTCCAGTTATATTTCAAATTATAAACTTGAATTAATTTATTTCATCAGTTGGATTTATAACATTTTCTTACTAGTTTACTGTAAACATGGTTTCCGGGTCACTGTGTTTTCAATATGCTTAGAACAAAATTTAAAAATCTTGGTTTAGTTTTAAACATCTTGTTTGAAACATTAAAACTCTAAGCTTTTCATAATTACATGAGAATAAATTTGAGTTTGATGAGAATGTACAAACTGTAATATACAGAGCATCACACAGAATCATATTCCAGAGCAACAAGATACAATACCACATAATAAATGCATTATCTTTACTAATTTTTTTTAAACTTAAAACTTAAGATTGATGTTTACTCACCTCAAATATTTGTTGAATAGGAAACCCTTTTTGATAACTTGAAAATTGCAGATGGAATAACCTGAGTTGTCCATGAATCTGCCTTTTTCCTTTTTGATTTGCATATGTTTTCTCTGTTTTCTTATTTTAGCTTCTTCTGGTTTTCATTTTTTTCTTTTGGTTATACGAAGTAGAAGTAGCATGAGATACATATAAATAAAGAACAAGATGGGAAGGCTTCAACTGGACAGAAGTTTCTTGATAAATATCTTGACTTGACAAAAATGGAGGCTGAGCATTTAATGGTTGCTTCCTAAACAGGTTTACACACTCATTATGTTTAGCTGTATATAACATTCGTATACTATTGTTTTGTACTATGCATATACAGTTTATCTTCTAATGCTTTGCTGACAAGCTTATTTTGACACTTGCAGATTTTGTTCCTCTTTTATTTTGCAGGCTATCAAAGCTTGCATATGAAGCCATTCATTTGTTCATTTTTTTATATTTGTATTGTACCTTAATTTGTTTGCATAATTATTAACATATTTACATAGTTATCATGTTTGCTATGTTATATCTTCTCTGTCTTTAAATATTTTGTATGAAATTGATTAGTATACTTGCAAATAGGTCCAAGGCTTGTGAAAGAAGATGTGTTCACATGTATTTGTTTTTGACAGCTTCTAGTTTACATAATTATCATGTTTTGTTATGTATAAGAATTTGTATGACTGTAAGTATATGCTTGCAAGTAGATTATGAGACCTGTGCTTCTTTCTTGATTCATATACACTAGTTTGACTCAAAATTCTAACTTAACAATTCATATGTATTTGAAGTTAATTTGTTTTACTATTTTATACGTTATGCTTATTTTATTTCACGCTCTCAAATTAAAAGCTATGTTATTTTATTTTATACATTGTTTTTATTCTGTACTTTCTTCTTAATCTAGTTATATTCATGTGTTCTAGTTAATATTCTTATATTTATATTTTAACTGTCTGTATTTAAATTAGATCCGAGAGTTCACTCCATCTTTATATTTATTTTATTTGTATTGGTCTATAAATATTCCAATTATGAATAATATGATTTATTTACATTTATACTTATTTATCTCCATTTGTATTTTATTTAAATTATAAGCATAAGTTAACTTATATTTCACATTTATATTTTATATTGATTAACTTTGATTCCATTTCAAACATCATCATTCATATGTATACTTACTGAATATGAACAAAGTAAGATATTTTGATTTAATCATAAAAGACAAATTTTATTATGAATATTTTTGGAGGTAATTTATTAAACTTCCAAATCAACTTCCTTTTAAAAAAAATACCATTTATATAAACAATAGCAATTATTTCAAAATCAAATCCGTTTCAAATGGATAAGTATACATTTTATTTAAATTGATTTGAATATTTATTAAAATAAATGGGGCCAAAATCCACGGTCGTTACATTCCTCCCCCCTTAAAAGAATTTCCTCCCCGAAATTTAAAACAAAGATAATTTAAAAGTTGTCATATCAACCATTCAAACATACATATCATACATGTATAAATAAACAACCAATATTTATCCTAACAAACATCGCTAGCCATCCAGACACAAATTCAGATAAGCTTTTCTGAAACTATCCAGAGTTTCCCGGGTGAAATCCCTGAATTCTCGCTCCACTATACTATGACCAGCTACACTACTATACTCGTGAGTTGCCTAACAATCCGAATTGAATTTCTATCCACAGTCACGTTCGGCTCATCTTTCAAGTCTTCCTATACTATTGATTCTACAACTAATACTGAATCAAGAACAAATTTCTTAGATGGGTCACACAGAATACACTATGAATTCCAGACATCTGTTTTGATAATTCGACTCTGCAAGCTACAGTTCCAATCTTTTCAATATCCGAAATGGTCCAATATAACTCAGGTCAAGTTTTTCCGCCTTCCGCATCTAATAATTCCTTTTTAATTGGGAAATTTTGGTCAAAACAAATTACCAAACTCAAATTCCAATTGTCTCTTTCTCTTATTGGCGTACTTCTTCTTCGAACGGTCTTGAGAAGCTCTTATCAATCCTTTGATAAATCTAACCTTATCAGAAACTTCACAAAACAAAACTGGTCCAAACACAAGATAGTCTTCCACAATTCACCAAAATCCAAAACTCAAACTTACCGCATATCCTCTAAAATACGGTTCATTCTCTCTGTTCGTCCGTATGAGGATAATAGGCTATACTAAATTTCAAACTCAATCCCAAAGTCAATTGTAGAACCTTCCAGAAATTTGCTGATGAAAAATAGGGTTACGATCACTTGTTATGCTAACAAGAATACCAAGCAATCTTACTATTTTCCTCAAAATTTTTTTTTTTAACCAGAAACTGTAGTCCGAGTTACCTAACTAGTATAGAATGACCACTCTTAGTTAATCTATCCACAATAATCCATATTCCATCGCTTCTTTCCTTGGTTCTTAGCAAACCGTCGATGAAATCCATCGTAATCATCGCCCACTCCATCTGAGATTTCTAAAGATTGCAATAATCTTGGACAACTTCTAATGATCACCTTAACTTGCTGATAGAAAGTACAACTATAAACGAAAGCAACTACGACCCTCTACATGCTCGGTCTTCAGAAGATTCTCCTCATATCTTTATACACCTTAAAGATTCCGGGTGAATATTCAGTCTGGAGTGATGTCATTCAGCTAAATTTATTGCCTCAATCCAACTATATCAAGCACATAAATGGCCACTAATCCTTTAGGCACCTTAATCATCCACTTACAATCTGAACACCGTCTATCCTTTGTTTAAGAATCAATTCCTTAAAAGATCGATCCTACCTTAGCTTACTTATGATTCTGCCCTGGAGAGAAGAAACAACTTCTAAAAGAACAATACTGCATTCCTACTAAGAGCATCAACCACAACATTCGCTTCTCCTGGGTATACAGCATATCCATATCATATGAGGTCAGAAATTCGATTCGCCATGGCTGCCACAAATTAAAATCCCCTTAGAGAGATAATTCCAATAGTTTGTGATCCGTATAAATTCCAAAGCTTCCCTTTCCTTCCGGAATAACAATCACTGGAGCTCTGGTCAGCCTCATCTTCCACTCTTAGAATAGATTCTCCCCTCGCTGGGTCTATAGAGATATCTTCACCCAATATAATGTGCCTAAAAAATAACTTCCGATTTCCAAAAATGGCACTAAAAGAACCCGCCTTCAAAACATGCTTCCTCAGTGTCCCCAACACTATCTTCAAATACAGCTTGAGTTCCTCTTCAAACTTAGGATATATCAAAGTAAACTTATTCATATTCCTATCGATCCTAAATCTGCTCAACTAACTCTACTTCCTTTCTCGGAACCATTCTCTAACTAGGCCGAATCACTAGCACTACCCTGAAATCAAATCAACACGAAACTCTATCTCTCGATGGGAAGACAAACAATTTGAATCACATCAATAACTTGAACTTCTCTTGAGAAGTCCTTACTCCAATAAAAGACTACTCAAATATATTCCAGAATTGTCGCACAACACTCTGGCAATTCTACCCAAATAAGTTTGCAACAAAACTATTCTCCCTTCACAATCCAAAACAGTCATATGCTATTCGGAAATGAATCCACTCTGCTACTTCCAAAATCACCTCAAGCAAACTGCTAATCATCAAACCTTCTCGACAGCACACAGAACACTTCCAGCTATATGGCTAACCTCGATGACCAAAGACTTCTATTCAAAGCTCTTCGAGAAACTCGGGCCTCAATTAAACAGAAATACCCTACTGGACTTAGTCACCATTCCGAAACGGACATACTTCCTTAACTTGTTCCAAAGAAACATCTTCGAAGACATCCAAACTCACTGAGTCTCATTACATAGCTACTACGCCCTGAGATATCAAGATATCATGACTTGGTCATGTCCATCCAATAGATCCAAACTCAAGTTCATCCAAAACTCACTCGAGACGATAATAGGTCTACAGTCTCGACAGATACACTTCAACTACAAATATTCAAAACTCCAACCATCGGTAGTCGTGTTTCACACACCACTATCTTATCTACCTTTATAACTTATATTGGAGAACCCGAACAGGTAACCCAATAAATAGGTAGAAATAAATAAATATATATATATATAGCAAAATTACAAATACTCTCTCTCAAGAAAGAAATCACTTAAGAGCCTAGGCATTCACTCATCCAAGTGCTCTGATACCTGGTGTGATGACCCGCCCTTCTCACTACCAGAAAGACGCATCATCATTAAGAAAGAAAGGGATAGAAATAGAAAAGGATAGAAAAGAAAGAACAACACATCAGAATCTCACAGCGGAACGGAACAAAATATAATATATCACATATTTATTACATAGATTTACACATATCAGAGTTATATAATATCAATATACATGACAACCATACATACATCTGTCACTATATACATCAGAGATACAATATATATCAACTAACACAGCGGAACTAGATAGATATCTACAGCGCTGAAGCCTCCTGCTCCATTGCTCCTCCAGAATTTGACAAAGCCAACCTAAATCACTTGGCTACCCGTAAAAAATTTGGGTACCCGAAAGTTTATGAAAAACAAAAATAAACTCCGGGTCAGACATGGGTCTGGTATGAGTAAATGGTTTAAATTGTTTAAATTTTAAAAATCCTTTTAAAACAAAGGTATCACGTAAGACTTCCCACAAATAAATACGGGTAAGTTTTTACCTTACGCTAACCAAAACATTTTATAGGAAATCCAGTGATATTATAATAGTGTCTAGGGTTTTCAAGTAAAATACAGAAATAGCTGAAATGCTTACATCTCACATTCCAATGTAGTTGGGCACAATCAAAACGTACGGCGCTTATTGGAAATTGGATCCCATACAATGGCAGGGCTACTGGGGTACCGCCCGTCACAGTACGTGGTCTAGATCACAGTACCAAGGAGCCACCCTAACTCCTCTGCAAACACAAGGCCGGAACCATTCCTTACTGAACAGTCCCGAACAAGATAACCCCGCAGTTGGTGCGCATATCCAACCGCCCACACAGCCGAAATAAGGGACATCTAGACAGGGGTATATCTCGTCCTGCTTGGGCATGACCCACCTAACCTTGCTGCACCTCCCCTGTTTTAGCCATTCCCGGTTGATGAGGCTTGAGGCTGCGATTACCTTTATAGGACAAATATCTTAGAATGCTCATCGTCCGCCTGACGATGTGTTGAAAGCATTCAATCCATACAAGTTCGTTTCGGGTTCGAACGAAACCGAAGGCATTATCTCGTCACACTCATTTTGGAATCACCCTCAGAGCCAACGACGATAACCCTTGCATTCTGAAAGCACCATCTTGATCTTCACTTGAGAATTCACGACCTAACGTTTAATTTGGATCGATGTGGTTTTCGGAATATCAATTGGATACCCGATCCCGGTCTCATCGAAATCCAAACGCCATTTTAAAGGCCAAGTTGTCTAATTAACTTAAACAGTTTAATAATTTAAATTCAACAATTGAATTAAAATAACATTTATCACAGATGAATCATATACAATTGCCATGGATATATTACAGCATATCAGTGAGCATCACAGAATATCATCAACAAACATCACAAACAAATATACAACATATACAACATCCATAAGCAATCATCTTCAATTTTATATTTAATCAATTCATTTAAACCAATTATTTGAGGATTAACCTCTTAATCCTGATAGATTAATCATTAGTCAATAATTCATTACTTATTCCATTACAAATTATTTAATTAATAATCAACTCTTAAGTAATAATTATATCTTAATTACTTAGTTAATTACTCCTAATTATTAATCAATAACTTTAATTTTAACTTATAGAACTTAATTATCCATTAGTTACTTAATTACTCGAGAGTTAATCTCTTAACTCTTATTTTTCTTTAAATTATTCAATCAACAAATCATTTCTTAATTAATGTTTATGTCTTAATTACTTAATTACTTAACTACTTTATTCACATTATTTAACTAATTACTTTCTTAATCAAGTTAACTAACTTTAATTAATTAAGTAATTATTTCTTAATTACTATTCTTCGACCTAAATAGAACTTAATCACCTGTTTATTTATTGTTAATTGCTTCATTAATCATTCTTCAATTCTTAATTAAATCACTTGATTAATTACTATTACTCGTTTATTAATTAATTAAGTGGTTAATTACAATTTAACTTAGTTAATTACCTATTTATAATACATTACTAATTAAAAGTACAAAGTAATTACTCTTAATTACTTCTGAATCCAATCAATCACTATTGATTATTCACTTAATTAACATTCAAGATTTCTCGAAATTTGATATCAACTAGATTACTAACTGAAACATTATTTGTTAACTTGCTTAATTTATTACTTTATTAAAATCAACAAGATTTTAAAAACATAGTTAAGTTTAAACAAAGGTAATTAGTTAATTTAAAATAACTAATCACGAATTAAAACTGATGTTAAGCCTTAGCTAGGCCAATCAATACTTGAATTAAATTTAAACTTAAACTTTGAACAGTATTCATTTTACTGTTATACTTGCTGAAACACTTAATTATTTACAAATTTTATAACATCTCATACTCCAACACAAAAACCCGAGATCTCCCCTGCAAAACCCAAACGCCACTTCGAGTTGTTCACACCCTTCACTCGAGTAACCCACTCAGATACGCGACTCTATCTTCTTTTTTTTTTTTTTTATTTCTACAGCAAGTTAGCAAGTTTCATATAAACTTAAACGAAAGATAACACAACAGAAGATCTCGCACCCAAACTCTAAGAAAACCGAAGCAATCCACCAATTTTCTCGTGAATGACTCGAGACGGCACTTCCCCCCTTGCAAACGCTGATACGCCACCGTGCTGTACACGTGCACGGTGGTACGGCCTGACTTCGACGATCATCAAACCTTCCAGCATACCACAAATCCCACGCCAACTCGTAAATCAAACTCGAATAGCAGCAAAAGCATTCAAATCGAAAATTTGGCCTTCAGCCCAAAAACAGAAACATGGCCATCCACCAAATCGATTCGCCACCCACGCACGGTTCACCAGAGGCGATGCCATCTCAACCACATCTTGTCAACGTCACCAGGAACCTTCACACCACGCCTCGATTCACTCGGTCATAGGTACGACACGAATTTCATATTTTACAGACCAGTATAAAAACACACTGTAAACCCTATTTTGATCTCGTATACAATTTCTATGCAATGGAAATTTTTTTGAATATTTTTCCTAAGTCCTCTATCCCTTACTATTGCCTCAGTAAGAATTGCAACATTTTATATTGGATCAAATTCGTGAATTTGATAAAATTTCAAATTTCATTCAACATCGAAATGCCCGTGAAATACTGAAGTAAAAGACGTCGTTTTTGTTTCAAAAAAACATGAATTCCAGTTATATTTCAAATTATAAACTTGAATTAATTTATTTCATCAGTTGGATTTATAACATTTTCTTACTAGTTTACTGTAAACATGGTTTCCGAGTCACTATGTTTGCAATATGCTTAGAACAAAATTTAAAAATCTTGGTTTAGTTTTAAACATCTTGTTTGAAACATTAAAACTCTAAGCTTTTCATAATTACATGAGAATAAATTTGAGTTTGATGAGAATGTACAAACTGTAATATACAGAGCATCACACAGAATCATATTCCAGACCAACAAGATACAATTCCACATAGTAAATGCATTATCTTTACTAATTTTTTTTAAACTTAAAACTTAAGATTGATGTTTACTCACCTCAAATAATTGTTGAATAGGAAACCCATTTTGATAACTTGAAAATTGCAGATGGAATAACCTGAGTTGTCCATGAATCTGCCTTTTTCCTTTTTGATTTGCATATGTTTTCTCTGTTTTCTTATTTTAGCTTCTTCTGGTTTTCATTTTTTTTCTTTTGGTTATACGAAGTAGAAGTAGCATGAGATACATATAAATAAAGAACAAGATGGGAAGGCTTCAACTGGACAGAAGTTTCTTGATAAATATCTTGACTTGACAAAAATGGAGGTTGAGCATTTAATGGTTGCTTCCTAAACAGGTTTACACACTCATTATGTTTAGCTGTATATAACATTCGTATACTATTGTTTTGTACTATGCATATACAGTTTATCTTCTAATGCTTTGCTGACAAGCTTATTTTGACACTTGCAGATTTTGTTCCTCTTTTATTTTGCAGGCTATCAAAGCTTGCATATGAAGCCATTCATTTGTTCATTTTTTTTTATATTTGTATTGTACCTTAATTTGTTTGCATAATTATTAACATATTTACATAGTTATCATGTTTGCTATGTTATATCTTCTCTGTCTTTAAATATTTTATATGAAATTGATTAGTATACTTGCAAATAGGTCCAAGGCTTGTGAAAGAAGATGTGTTCACATGTATTTGTTTTTGATAGCTTCTAGTTTACATAATTATCATGTTTTGTTATGTATAAGAATTTGTATGACTGTAAGTATATGCTTGCAAGTAGATTATGAGACCTGTGCTTCTTTCTTGATTCATATACACTAGTTTGACTCAAAATTCTAACTTAACAAATCATATGTATTTGAAGTTAATTTGTTTTACTATTTTATACGTTATGCTTATTTTATTTCACGCTCTCAAATTAAAAGCTATGTTATTTTATTTTATACATTGTTTTTATTCTGTACTTTCTTCTTAATCTAGTTATATTCATGTGTTATAGTTAATATTCTTATATTTATATTTTAACTGTCTTTATTTAAATTAGATCCGAGAGTTCACTCCATCTTTATATTTATTTTATTTGTATTGGTCTATAAATATTCCAATTATGAATAATATGATTTATTTACATTTATACTTATTTATCTCCATTTGTATTTTATTTAAATTATAAGCATAAGTTAACTTATATTTCACATTTATATTTTATATTGATTAACTTTGATTCCATTTCAAACATCATCATTCATATGTATACTTACTGAATATGAACAAAGTAAGATATTTTGATTTAATCATAAAAGACAAATTTTATTATGAATATTTTTGGAGGTAATTTATTAAACTTCCAAATCAACTTCCTTTTAAAAAAATACCATTTATATAAACAATAGCAATTATTTCAAAATCAAATCCGTTTCAAATGGATAAGTATACATTTTATTTAAATTGATTTGAATATTTATTAAAATAAATGGGGCCAAAACCCAGGGTCGTTACAGTAATGGTCGAAACAGGAAAGATGCGGCAAGGTGTCAGGGGTAGCTCCCCTAGGGTATGACCATTCCTTCTGGAAAAGAGTTGCATCATGGTATGGAACCCAAATACTTACTCTTGTGGGCACTGTAATATATAGCTAATACTGTGTGATGTTGTTGGTGTAGAGGATCCTCGGATAAAGGTCCCAAAGGACCGGGGATGGCATATCTTAGGTTTTATTCCCCAGGAAGGGGGGTAGCCGGCCTTGTTTAGCAGAGAGTCGGGTAGGTTCTCGGGGCGTCTCGCCAAAGGCGTTCCCATGTGGCAATAGGAAGTTCCTTAGCCTGACCATTTGTTGGAAATCTAATCAACCAATACGAGCACTTTACGATTGCAGTTGTATTACCTGCCACCTCAGGTGGTAGCTATAGTAGGCATAGTATAATGGTACATATGCTGGCTAGGATTTATATTATACTTTCGAAAGGTTTTCCACTATGCACTAATAACAATATCAAAAAGAATTTTTGCGTAGTAAGCATCTTTGACTATCATAAGGAGAAATCTCCCCCATGTCTGCGATTGCATGGTGTGTGTGCCGGGAGGCCTTATGGTAGTTTCATTTTCCAAAAGCATTGCAGATTTCAAATTTATAATCTTTCGATTTGTTTTCAAAGACCAAATGTTTTTGTTTGCTTATACCAGTCGCATGAATGATCCGGAGTTTATTGTTCCCTTCCTAAACTCTGGATGCCTACCATTTTCCACACTGGCAGTCTAGAGTTTGGTTTTTCAGATAGTCAGGAAGTAGATATCGTTTTGGTAGCCTTCAGCTTTTTGTTTGATACATTTTGGAATCTTTGGAGTCCATGACCAGACTTGCTTATGTTGGTGCAACCTTGATGGTGGATCGAGCTTGGTGTTTTGGATCAAAGTTGTAGTATTGGATTCTGTGAAGACTTATCTCATATTGTATCGTGTTCCGCTATATTTTGTTGTATTATCTGATGTTGATGATTATCATTGTATCAAATTGATGTATTGGATATTGTATTCATGTTGTATCAATGATATCATCTTTTATTTCCGCTATGTTATTTATCATCTAATGTTGTTGCAAGCACCGGCGATACGAAATTGATGTTTGTCGGACATCGAGTTCGGGTCGTCACACATTTAATCACTTATTAATTAACCATTAACGTTAAATAAATTAACAATTAATTAATAACTAATTATTTGATTAATTATCCTCATTTAATTACAATAATTAATTAATTCTTAATGAATTACCCTTAGATTAATTATTCTTAATTTATTTATCAATTAACCTTAATTACTTTCACTAATTAATTAATATTTAAATTAATTAATTATCCTTAAATTAATTACCTTAGTTCATTAATCAAATAAATTTACTTTTATTATTAACACATCAATAATAATCCTTTTATTAAGTCCTTGATTTATCAAGATAAATTTTTATCTTAACGATCACTTCATCTCGACATCTAAATCTCATAAATTAAAATAAATTTTCAATAACAAATAATTCAATTTTAAACCTTTAAGTTAATTCAAAATCAAAGCATCGTTTTTAAGATAAACCATTTATCTTTTTATAGTTTTATTTAAATAATCCTTGAAAATTTAAATTTTCATATGAACTAACTTAAAATTTTTAAGTTAATTAAAACCATTATCTTTTTAATTAAATAAACTTAAGATTTTATTTTAAACAATCAGGCATTAGAACATTTTAACTTAATTTATAAAAGACTTTAATTTATTCTATATCTAGTATAAAACTTTTATTATTATTAACTAAGAAAAGGTTTAAAATTTGATTTATTAAAGTTCCAAAACCTGGAAACATGTTTCTTTTTCAACTTGAAAACCTGGCAACCTTAATATAAAAACCCGAGCCACGATTTAAATCCTTTCGAGAATGATTTCGAGTTTACATGATTACAATCTCGAGACCATCCCGAGTTCCACTTCGTCTTCTCCAAACTCAACAGCATTATCCAAATTATGCACGTACACGTGCACAGATGATCGGAGTTGCTTCGACCATCGTTGATCTCTCCCCCACATCATCGACGACCAGCACAACCCAAACAACCGCCCATATTGATGAATTTAACCAAGAATTTAAATCAGGTAACTCAATCGCCAAGCATTCCATCTCAATCAACCCAAAATGCTTCATCGATGACAACGCCGTCCACCTGAAACCCCGTTACCCCAGTCGAAGCAACGTCAGACTCCCCTCTTTCTTCCCCCCATATGCGATCACTTCCAGTGCCTTGACGGTGACACACAATCCCAAAGATTGATGTCGATCATAAATTACCGTTAAACCCTAATTTCATGTCGACCCATCACTCTGATCAATGAAAAAATATTCAAGTATTTTTCCAAAAATCTACTCTACCTCATCCTCCTCCAGATTCAAACTGGAAGTTGATTTTTCTTTGTTCAACAGGAATTGACAAAAACCCCAATTTAGATCAATTTACAATTTCTCACATATTATAGTTTCAAAAATCTTGGATTTTCTACTAAAATTCATGCCTTTCAATATCGAACTAAATGATGTAAGTGGAATTCAAAAACATTGATACTTGATTTTCTGGTATAAGGGTGTTTATCCTGTAATTTCCAATTTCTAAATTGTTTACTCAGTAAGTATACTTGAAATAATTTTTCACTTTGCATTTCATTGTTATTACCACTTTTCATTTAAAAATCGAAGTCTGAAATTACTTAGATAGGAAGATTTTAAATTTTCTAATAGATTTTCAATTCCTGTAACAAGAACAGAGATGTTCTTGTCTAATCCCAGACGTGCACAAGCAAACACAACAAATATACACACATATTTGCATGCACATTAATCATTCATTCAAACAACTTCAAACAAAATGTGAGTTTAGGGGTTTACTCACCTATGATCCGAAAGCAGAGGCTTGGAAATGAGAGACAAAGAATGTAACGAGACGAATTTTGCCCGCTCGAAAATCGACATCCATACTTCAAATCGTATTCGAATGTCATAGATTCGACCGTTCAAATCCGATTCGCCGGAGCTTATAACAATCATTAAGTAAATAACACAGCGGAATAAAAGAATAATACATTGATATACAGCTTTGATACAATATCTGATACAGATAATCCAATAAATATCAATATACCTCGGAGATATGATACAATAAAATAGCAGCGGAAAAGAAAAATAGATAACATCTAGCAGCGGAACTAATAACTCTAAGATAATCTTCAAGGAAGAACTCCAGAAACTGCAACTCCATTTCCAAGAACTAATCCAGTAATAGCTTGAATCTCCAATAACGATGCACCAAGCTTAGCAAGTCTGGTCCGATCCAAAGACTGAACTAACTCCAGATAATCTACTACATCTGACTATCTGAAAAACCCAACTCTAGACTGCTCGTGTAGAAAATAATGAGCACCCAGAGTTTAGGAAAGAAACGATAAACTCCGGATCAGTCGTGGGACTGGTATGAGCAACAAAAACAGTTTATCTTTTAAAAACATTCAACAAAAGATTTTCTGAGTCAATTCGCAATGCTTTTGAAAAATGAGACTACCATAAGGCCTCCCGCACACACATACATGCAAACGCAGAATCGGAGGAGATTTCTCCTTATGATAGCCAAACATGCTTGATACGCATTAAAGTCAAATCAATTTTGATATTATTATTAGTGCATAGTGTATATAAAACGATTTCGAAAGTAGAATATAAATCTTAGCCAGCATAGGTACCATTATATTATGCCTACTATAGCTACCATATTAGATGGAAGGTTCTACAACTAAAACCGTACAAGTCACGTATTGTTTCTTTGGATTTCCAACAAATGGTCAGGCCAAGGAACTTCCCATTGCCACATGAGAATGCCTCTGGAAAGACATCCCCGAGAACCAAACCGGAACTCTGCCAACACAAGGCCGGGTTACCCCTAACTGGGTAACTACTGACACGAGCACGCCATTCCCCGATCGTAAACGACCTTTTTCACGGGATCCCGATAACCAACAACCACAAAGTAATAAACTCGTAGTAACCACATAGGTTAAATATCTGGGCTCCATACCATGATACAACCTCTATCCAGAAGGAAATGCACATACCCTAAGGGGAGCTACAGCAACCCCTAATAACCTTGCCGCATCTTTCCTGTTTTGACCATTTCCGGGATGTGAGGCTCGATGAAGTCACGTCCACAAAAACACACTTTGTACAAAAAGCCGTGCCTTGGGTCAACAAATGATCAACACAATGATCACTAAGATAGACGATCAAATAAATGATCCTATCACAAATAATCAACACAATGATCATTTCAGCATCACTCAGCATGTCACATTACCAAACTGGGAATATATCGTTGATAACTTCAACTATATAACCTCTGAGTTCGTACGTCTCAGAGAAGGGTGTTAAGCTAAGAGAATAAATTCTCCGCCACCAACAGAAATATATTTGAAAGAAATCGGCTTTATATCTCAACTTGTAATGTCCGGCATACTATCCATACAAGTCTGTTCTGGGTTCGAACAGAACCGAAGGCACTTACAAAGAAGTCCTTGCAATCCGGATATTCACTATCCTGATCGGATTTCCCATCACTTAGGGAGTTTCTATACCGGCGCGACTCGGTGCAGAAACAATCGATAGGTCATCCTATCGCTCTCGCAAATACCCGGTCTTCATCACCGGTCTTCAAATGCATCCATAACGACATATCACATATTCGGAATGGGATATATGACACAAAGGTCCTCTCCCGGCTAAACCGAACAGTGAGCGCGGTATTTCAAAAACATATGGATAATGGGATTTCAATTAAGTCACAACTTAATAATTCAAAACTTTATTTCAAATGGTTTAATCCAATTACCATTTCAATCTTTAAACAAAAAGATTTATTTTCACAACCTTTAACGGTTTAAACAATTTTCACATTTTAATCTTTTAAACAAAAGATTCCTTCACAGATTTTCCAAATCAATTTCCATTTCAATTTAACTCGTTAAATCTTCAAATCAAAGATTTAACTTATAGCTTTCAAAACAATCTCATTTCAATTTGATTTAAACAAATCATCAATTTAAATCTGTTAAAAATAAACAGATTTAATTCATAGTTTTCAAAAAGAATTTATTCATAACTTAGGAAAATCATTTCCTTATTCAATCTTGAAATCCCCCTAATTAACTGGAATCTCAGTTCTTATCTAAAAGTGTTTTAATCCCTATATAACCAATATAATATCTTTAATCCTAATTTCAAATCATAGAATTCAATTTCAAGTATTGAATTTAAATTTAAATCAATTTATTTAAATTCCAAACTTAATCAAGTAATTTAAAAATAATAAATTTTATTTTGAACTCCATTCCAAAGGCTTTTCACATTTATTCCGATTCCATTTCTAAAACATTTGAATTTTAAAATTCAAATTTAACTGTTTCAAAAATCTGCGACTTAATCGATTTCCTCGTGAAATCCATATTTGTGTGTGTATGGTGTGGTCCAGGGGTTCAACACAATAGTGCACAACCATTCAATTATCACAGATCAAAACACAGAAATATAATTGATAAGCGATATAAACTATAACGCTTATCATACATTCACAGATTCACAGATAATATATATCACAGATAATAAATTTCATCTCAGATCACACACAAATCAGGATAATCATAAGGCATCATATAGCAGGGATATCAAACAGTTTAACATCCAATATAATCTAAGCATCCATTGGTAGCATTAATTCAATTATCTGATTAAGTTGATTAGATAAATTTTCGTGAATAAATTTGCTAGTTATGGTAAATTTATAATCAATTAATTTTAAAACATTTAATAAACTAACCTTTAATTAATCATTAATTACTTCTTAATTAATAATTATCCTTGATCACTTTTATTTATTAATTTGCTCTTGATAAATTAATTGTTCTCAAATTAATTACTTAATTGGTTATTCTTGATTTTAAATTTAAAATCTTAATTATTAATTAATGAAACTTAATTACCCATTTCTTTATCACTAATTACTTAACCAATCATTAATTACCAATTTATAAATCATTAATCCTCAATTAATCAATTAATCAACCACTATTAATTTATTTATTAACTTCAAGTAGTTAATTAAAAATTCTTAAGTTAAATTTGGTTAAGCACAAAATTGATAATATCAATCTTTAATTTCGAATTCATTTAACCTCAAATACTTAGTTAATTATACTTTTAAATAAATTTACATTCTTAATCATCTTTCAATTTAAATTAAATAAATTTGTAAAACCTTTCTTAATAAATTTAAAATCAAATCTTAATTTAAACTAATTATGAGCTTAACCCCTAAATGGGCCGAGGCCTAGATCGCATCATCAAGTAGCCTGATCCCCTTACCTTTCTTCTACTACCCGTTCCGTCTTCTTCTATTTTTTTTTTTTTATATTGTTATTTGAGTTTCAACTTCAGGTGAGTTTAATAGCTTCACGACTTAAATCCCCAGGCAACCACACGCGACCCCTCTTTGGTTTCGAGTCAACCCAGTTACCCCGAGTCAAGCTGCAAAAATCTCGAGCATGTCTCGAGTCCCTCCCTTCTTCTTCTCTGCACCATTCCACTGACACGCTGACCCCCTTCACGTGCACGTGCACAGATCGTCAACGACGATCCTACCTACCGCGACACCACCAACAACCCACACGAGCTTACCTGAACACGAAGGCGACCCCAGATCATACAAAAACCCAACGACGCAAAATCGAAGCACTCGCGACAAACAGGAAATTACCATGGCCTGGAAATTCCACCTTCCCCATCGCCCACGACCTCGAGATCGCTAGCCGTCATCACCGAGGCTTCCTTATTGACATACGCGGCCTTCCCCCCCAATCGCGATCAACTCGATCGACTCATGATGTCGGAATTTATAAATTACAGAGCATTGAAAAATGAAGGCAGTAAACCCTACTTAAATCAAAATCTCCAAATCTATGTTTTCGAAAATTGTTTTGACATTTTTCTAGAATCACATAGATTCAGAACTTGCCTCCTATCAATTTACAGGAATTAAAATTAACTCTATCTCCTACAATTGACAAAGACCCATTTTCGACTTATTTTGAAACTGCTCCTTCGATTCTTTCTTATAAATCCAGATTTTTATGTTAAAAATCATAACTTTGAGTGTTAAATCAAAATACAAATTCAAATTCACAGATTAAAATACTTAAATTTTTAACATTGATTTCCTTCTTGCTGTAATTTAAAGTTACAGTGTTTATAATATGATATTAAATGCCTAAAACAAATTTACATACCTATGTCTAAGATAAACCACTTGTGTCAGCAACAAATCTAAAGTTCTAACATTTATATGAATAAGTAATTGTAATTAGTTTAGCTTTCTAGTTAATAGTTTCAAAAGAAACTGGAAGAAGAGCTCCCTGTACCACCAAAGTAACAGAGAATACCTAGACTATTCATATAAACTATATCAAGCACTTTCATTCATCAGCTAGGATACAAGCTTAGATCTAAAATGGATAAGTTTACTCACCTTCCAAATCATTGCTTAAATCCAGGAGTTTACAGTTAGAGTTTGGTTGATCCGAAGCTTTTCTTTGCTTCAAACTGTCAGGCTTTGATTGATTTGAAAAATGTTTTATGTTGAATGATTATTTGATTTGAAAGCCTGCATTGCTTTGATCTGAGTAAAACTTGTATCTGAATTTACTTAGCTTCAGAATGGAACCTTGATCCACTTGAAGTTGTTTCTATTTGTCTCAGGAAGAATTTTGGATCTGCCTTTCTTCTTTTTTTTTCTTTTTTATTTATTTATTTATTTATTTATTTATAGATGATGATGTTTACATTCTTTTCTCTGGTTTTGCTTAGCTTCCTATAGCCACGAACTAGAACAAAGTTGAAGTATAAGGGGAGTATGCAGGTGATGTTATTATTTTGTACAAGTAATGTTATTTTATTTTCTTTGTTTTATCAACAAAATCTTGACTGATACTATCTAGCTTGGTGTACTAGAGGTATGGATAGGTTATACATTCTTTGCTTTATAACATGAAGGTACTTGTACTGTTTTACAGTTTATATTTATACATTTTCTTACTTTGCTTGTTTGTTGACCATGCAGTATTGTACACTTGGTGGCTAATATGATATTTCTTTTGCAAGTTCTATTTTCTTTTGCCTACAAACCTATTTCTTGTGTTGCTAGAGACTTTGTTATAGATTACTTTGCTTTGTACTTCTTTATTTCAGCCTGCATATTTATGTATTTGTTATGTATGTACAGTTTATTATTTTAGTTATGGTTGTTGAGTCACAGCTTCTATGAAGATTTTGATTGCTGACAACAATATTAAAGCGATCGACAAATCAAGACCTACATATGGTACTCTAGATTATAGGTTGATTATTTGATGTTATAATAGTAATAAAATTGTCAAAATCTATCCTCAAATAATCATGCACAAAATATAACATATATATATACACATTTATATAGGTTGTGCACTTTATTGTGCAATTTAACAGAGACCGGTCGACCGGTCCAAATATAGGCGGTCGACCGTTCCTGTTGGATGTGCACAATAAACGTGCACACATGCACATAACGACTATATTTTTAAAAACCTGTCTACCGGTTAGTTTTTGACCTGTCGACCGTTTTTAAACAGAGAGCAACTTCTTCCAAAAGACACATCTTTCTTCAATGGTTGCGTCTCTTCTTCTTCATCAATGATCATAACTTTTGACTGCAACTTTTCACCAAGGGTTATAACTATTTTCTCTCTATAAATACACATCAATATCATTGATTCAAACAACAAGTTTTTACACGATCATATATGCTCTCTAATCTAATCTCTAACACTCCTGCATTCTAAAAATTAATTTAGCTTATTGAATCATTGAAATTATTTCATATCTTTTGATTCAATAAGTAAATACCTTCTTTAATCTTTACAAAACATCATTCATATTCTTTGAGGATAAGATTATAGGAAGGGTGTACTACTAGTGACAAATCCGTGTTTTCAAAAACACAAGTTGTCAACAACAAATTGTATTTGTTTTTGTTGAAGTCCTCGTGTTGTAAGAGGCAAGTGTTGAAGTCCTCAGTGTATTAGAGGCGTGAAATCCCGTTCGGCTGTTCGGGTATTGTAAACCTGTTCCTCCGGGTGAAGCGAGGTAGTTAATAGTGAAAATCCAGATAGGAGTCTGGGACTGGACGTAGGACGGTGCTCCGAACCAGTATAAAAATCTCTGGTGTGATTTTTCTATTTTTATTTTTGCTTTGCTACTATCATCTATTTTCCGCATTTATATTATAGTCCATATTACACGATCCGTGTGTACTATATTAGTACGTGCATTAGTATACACACCGCACTTTCATTTGGTATCAGAGCATAGCGACTTTCATTTGGTATCGGAGCATAGCGCACTTTCATTTGGTATCGGAGCCTGGTTTTCTAGAGATCGTAACAACATCCTAGAATAAATGGCTACAAAGAGATCTAGTCAAGGCAATAAGAAGAGGAAGAGCAATAAAGAACAATCAAAGGAGCAAACAAACAAATGCTTCATGGCAAAAGATAACGAGGTTAGTGATCTAACTTTTGATGATATGATAGAAATAAATTCAGAACTTCTAGACACTTTAAAAAGTCTCAAAAGAAAATATAAGGAAGCTCTGGAAAATCAGAAGAAAGCAGAATTCGAAAGAGATATGCTTAAAGACGAGAAGAGAATATTAGAAGAAGAACTTGAGAAAATTCAAGATTCAGACAATTCTCAACTCGCTCTATTAAGTCAAGAAATAGAAGCTCAAAAAGAAAAGAATAATGCTCTAGCTTCTGAAAATCATGAGTTAAAAACAAAAATTAGAATTGTTGAGTTAGATAACACTAGTCTCAAAACTAAGCTTGATGACATCACTAAAAATATTTCCAATTTTAATAAAGGGAGAGAAAATTTATCCAGGATTATTGAAAATTCTCAACCTGCTTCAAATAAGAAGGGAATAGGTTATGTTAAGAATTCAAAAGCTCACAATGATAGAAGTGGTGTAGGCTATAAACAAGCTAAAAGTAAAAATAGTACTAGATATGCATTCATGTATACTAACTTTAGTGCTAGTACTAGTAATCAAGATAGTTTTAAAACCAGTTATAGTCATAATAGTACTTTGTTTAGAAATGATAGAAATTATTCTTCAAGTACTAAGCTAATGACTAATAGTATTAAGATATGGATTCCAGCTAATATGATTGATCATGATAAACAACTTTATATTAGCAACTATTATGAGAATGTAATTTGTAATGAAAATTATATTTATAAAGGTTCAACCACACCCAAATGGGTATGGTTTCCAAAGACCTAACCCCCCGGACCCTAACATAGTAAGTGGGTACCGAAAATTATTATTACTTTTTGCAGGTACTCAGAGAAACAAAAGGAAAATGATAGATTTTGGAATTTCAAAGAATGTTCCATATGTTTAATAGAATTACGTGCTTACAATAAAATATGGACTTCGGTAAATATGGTAAAATTTATTTTACTTTTCCTTCATAATTAATAATGAGTTTATCTCGTTATATACAAGATATTTTATATAATTTTATATATTTCCCCATTCTTTTTGATAATGACAAAGGGGGAGAAATTCATATGCATATAAATAGAGGGAGATATTATACTTAGGGGGAGATGTTATACTTAGGTGGAGATGTTATACTTAGGTGGAGCTTTAAAGACATTATCTGGCACTTGTGTGAATGTTACTTTTGATCTGTGATAGTGGTTTTATGTTGCCTATGGTTTTATGTTGCCTATAATCTGTTTTACATCTTCCATTTAACAACTCCTTTTTGTCAATGACAAAGGGGGAGAAAGTGCTAACAATTATTTGCAGGAATATATATATATAAGACAAAATCTCAGGGGGAGATCACATATTCAGGGGGAGATTCAGAACTTCAGATATATGTTGTCATCAATCAAAAAGGGGGAGAATGTTGAGTCACAGCTTCTATGAAGATTTTGATTGCTGACAACAATATTAAAGCGATCGACAAATCAAGACCTACATATGGTACTCTAGATTATAGGTTGATTATTTGATGTTATAATAGTAATAAAATTGTCAAAATCTATCCTCAAATAATCATGCACAAAATATAACATATATATATACACATTTATATAGGTTGTGCACTTTATTGTGCAATTTAACAGAGACCGGTCGACCGGTCCAAATATAGGCGGTCGACCGTTCCTGTTGGATGTGCACAATAAACGTGCACACATGCACATAACGACTATATTTTTAAAAACCTGTCTACCGGTTAGTTTTTGACCTGTCGACCGTTTTTAAACAGAGAGCAACTTCTTCCAAAAGACACATCTTTCTTCAATGGTTGCGTCTCTTCTTCTTCATCAATGATCATAACTTTTGACTGCAACTTTTCACCAAGGGTTATAACTATTTTCTCTCTATAAATACACATCAATATCATTGATTCAAACAACAAGTTTTTACACGATCATATATGCTCTCTAATCTAATCTCTAACACTCCTGCATTCTAAAAATTAATTTAGCTTATTGAATCATTGAAATTATTTCATATCTTTTGATTCAATAAGTAAATACCTTCTTTAATCTTTACAAAACATCATTCATATTCTTTGAGGATAAGATTATAGGAAGGGTGTACTACTAGTGACAAATCCGTGTTTTCAAAAACACAAGTTGTCAACAACAAATTGTATTTGTTTTTGTTGAAGTCCTCGTGTTGTAAGAGGCAAGTGTTGAAGTCCTCAGTGTATTAGAGGCGTGAAATCCCGTTCGGCTGTTCGGGTATTGTAAACCTGTTCCTCCGGGTGAAGCGAGGTAGTTAATAGTGAAAATCCAGATAGGAGTCTGGGACTGGACGTAGGACGGTGCTCCGAACCAGTATAAAAATCTCTGGTGTGATTTTTCTATTTTTATTTTTGCTTTGCTACTATCATCTATTTTCCGCATTTATATTATAGTCCATATTACACGATCCGTGTGTACTATATTAGTACGTGCATTAGTATACACACCGCACTTTCAATGGTTTGTTTGTACTTAATTTTTGTATTTTATTTTATTTATTTGTTTTCTGGTTTTGCTTTACTTTATTCACTTTGTATTGTAATATGCTTTATAATATAAATGAATTCAATATTATAGTTTTACTTGGTAATATACTTGTTATTTTGTAATTTGTCTTTTATTTGTTTATACTTTGCATCATGAATAAATTTCTATTGTTAACTTAAAATATTATTTTACTTGTTTTAGTAATATGAATGACAATAAATGTTATTATATTTTGTTCAATGTGTTTAATCTATATTTTATAATTCATCTTGTATGAATTTATTCACACTTCTAACTTAAATATTTCATTGACTTGCATGTCTTGTTATACATAGATTTATATTTTATAAACATACTTTGTTTGTAGTTCACATTTCCTATATATTAAATTCAAATTTACCCAAACATTTATTTCTTATTTTATTTCAAATCCAATATATGCACATATACATATATATTTTGTTTCTTATTTTATTTGTTTGAATACTTATTGATTATATTTTATTTATATATATATATATATAAATGTTCTTATTTTTTATTCATAGCTTAAGTATGAATTATTTTACTTTATAAAATAAGTGAACTTCTATTTTTATTTTACTCTTATTACTTTTGTATTATTTTATTAATATGAGATTTAAGATATATATATATATATATTTTATTTGAATCGGGGAAACTCGCCTCATAAAAATCAATTTTACAAATTTTAATTCATAATTTCATTTAAATTATCAATTTAAATTCATAAAAATCTGGGGTCGTTACAATCTTCCCCCCTTAAAAGAATTTCGTCCTCGAAATTGCGCAGTTCATTTCATGAATTATACATACACAGAATAGACTAATGCCAATTCAAACTATACTAGTAAACATAGTGGGTTCTTCAGGTAATTCATAATATATTCATATTAACTGCTACTTATAATATTCTTACTAGCAAACATAACATTCACTAAGATTCTAGGCTCAAAATGCGTACATAGATACACCATATCCAAAAAGAAGTTAATCTAACCAACTACAAATCATCACCATCAGAGCTCTCTCTCTCGGGCCCTGACATATCTCTAACTTCCACGTCATTGTCAGTCACATAATCATACTCTGGATCAGAGTCTATCTGAATAAAACCTTCACCATTCAGCTCCTCGCCTTCTATGGCATGATCCAAATTCCAATGAATTTCTTCATCACCATCGGAACCTATTTCCATTTCAGGTTCTTCTACCTCAAACTCTTCTTCATTTTCTTCTTCATTTTCTTCTTCGAATTCCCCTTCATATTCATTTTTGAATTCGTCTTCATTTTCTTCTTCAAACTCCTCTTCATCTTCTCCTTCTTCTACTGGTGGTCGGGGCTGCACTACAGGCTCCACTGGGAATTCCCTATGAACTGATGACTCACCTTCATCATCTCGTACCCTACTGGATGAAGCATAATCACCCACTCTCCTGACTTTTCCTCCTCGGCTAACGCTGCTTGTTCTCTACAATTTAAAATAAAAATCCAAATATTAAGATCTTAAGTTTAGAATTTTATAAGTTGAGAAATACAACAAGTTTATATTTCAGATTTTATTCTACCCAAGAAGTTATAACAGAAATCCAAAATTTTGTTTTAAACAAATCGTTTTATCGTTATAATTCAAATCTATCATTATATTTCATTAACCAGTTTCAACTCAAATTGAATTTTTAATTTATTCAAATTTCAAATCATATTCTTATTCATTACGGTTTAAATCCAAAAATGATAAGAAATTGATGAAATACGAAGTAAAGATTTTCTATAACAATTCTTAAGGCATCTTATTATACCAAAACTTCCTTTTTCACTGTTGTTACAGAGTATCGACTAATTATAGTCGTATTTCCCTGTCCCCTATCTCGTTCTCTTCTTGCACTCATACTTACTATCTGCGGATAGTGAGAGAATTTACTGAGGCATTCAAACGGATATCTTAGAGATACACTAATTCTAGGGATACTTCACCCTATCTATAATGAGTTACTTAACGTGTTACACTCCTGAGCTAAAGTTTCACCTTAGCTCTGATACCAAATGTAACGAGACGAATTTTGCCCGCTCGAAAATCGACATCCATACTTCAAATCGTATTCGAATGTCATAGATTCGACCGTTCAAATCCGATTCGCCGGAGCTTATAACAATCATTAAGTAAATAACACAGCGGAATAAAAGAATAATACATTGATATACAGCTTTGATACAATATCTGATACAGATAATCCAATAAATATCAATATACCTCGGAGATATGATACAATAAAATAGCAGCGGAAAAGAAAAATAGATAACATCTAGCAGCGGAACTAATAACTCTAAGATAATCTTCAAGGAAGAACTCCAGAAACTGCAACTCCATTTCCAAGAACTAATCCAGTAATAGCTTGAATCTCCAATAACGATGCACCAAGCTTAGCAAGTCTGGTCCGATCCAAAGACTGAACTAACTCCAGATAATCTACTACATCTGACTATCTGAAAAACCCAACTCTAGACTGCTCGTGTAGAAAATAATGAGCACCCAGAGTTTAGGAAAGAAACGATAAACTCCGGATCAGTCGTGGGACTGGTATGAGCAACAAAAACAGTTTATCTTTTAAAAACATTCAACAAAAGATTTTCTGAGTCAATTCGCAATGCTTTTGAAAAATGAGACTACCATAAGGCCTCCCGCACACACATACATGCAAACGCAGAATCGGAGGAGATTTCTCCTTATGATAGCCAAACATGCTTGATACGCATTAAAGTCAAATCAATTTTGATATTATTATTAGTGCATAGTGTATATAAAACGATTTCGAAAGTAGAATATAAATCTTAGCCAGCATAGGTACCATTATATTATGCCTACTATAGCTACCATATTAGATGGAAGGTTCTACAACTAAAACCGTACAAGTCACGTATTGTTTCTTTGGATTTCCAACAAATGGTCAGGCCAAGGAACTTCCCATTGCCACATGAGAATGCCTCTGGAAAGACATCCCCGAGAACCAAACCGGAACTCTGCCAACACAAGGCCGGGTTACCCCTAACTGGGTAACTACTGACACGAGCACGCCATTCCCCGATCGTAAACGACCTTTTTCACGGGATCCCGATAACCAACAACCACAAAGTAATAAACTCGTAGTAACCACATAGGTTAAATATCTGGGCTCCATACCATGATACAACCTCTATCCAGAAGGAAATGCACATACCCTAAGGGGAGCTACAGCAACCCCTAATAACCTTGCCGCATCTTTCCTGTTTTGACCATTTCCGGGATGTGAGGCTCGATGAAGTCACGTCCACAAAAACACACTTTGTACAAAAAGCCGTGCCTTGGGTCAACAAATGATCAACACAATGATCACTAAGATAGACGATCAAATAAATGATCCTATCACAAATAATCAACACAATGATCATTTCAGCATCACTCAGCATGTCACATTACCAAACTGGGAATATATCGTTGATAACTTCAACTATATAACCTCTGAGTTCGTACGTCTCAGAGAAGGGTGTTAAGCTAAGAGAATAAATTCTCCGCCACCAACAGAAATATATTTGAAAGAAATCGGCTTTATATCTCAACTTGTAATGTCCGGCATACTATCCATACAAGTCTGTTCTGGGTTCGAACAGAACCGAAGGCACTTACAAAGAAGTCCTTGCAATCCGGATATTCACTATCCTGATCGGATTTCCCATCACTTAGGGAGTTTCTATACCGGCGCGACTCGGTGCAGAAACAATCGATAGGTCATCCTATCGCTCTCGCAAATACCCGGTCTTCATCACCGGTCTTCAAATGCATCCATAACGACATATCACATATTCGGAATGGGATATATGACACAAAGGTCCTCTCCCGGCTAAACCGAACAGTGAGCGCGGTATTTCAAAAACATATGGATAATGGGATTTCAATTAAGTCACAACTTAATAATTCAAAACTTTATTTCAAATGGTTTAATCCAATTACCATTTCAATCTTTAAACAAAAAGATTTATTTTCACAACCTTTAACGGTTTAAACAATTTTCACATTTTAATCTTTTAAACAAAAGATTCCTTCACAGATTTTCCAAATCAATTTCCATTTCAATTTAACTCGTTAAATCTTCAAATCAAAGATTTAACTTATAGCTTTCAAAACAATCTCATTTCAATTTGATTTAAACAAATCATCAATTTAAATCTGTTAAAAATAAACAGATTTAATTCATAGTTTTCAAAAAGAATTTATTCATAACTTAGGAAAATCATTTCCTTATTCAATCTTGAAATCCCCCTAATTAACTGGAATCTCAGTTCTTATCTAAAAGTGTTTTAATCCCTATATAACCAATATAATATCTTTAATCCTAATTTCAAATCATAGAATTCAATTTCAAGTATTGAATTTAAATTTAAATCAATTTATTTAAATTCCAAACTTAATCAAGTAATTTAAAAATAATAAATTTTATTTTGAACTCCATTCCAAAGGCTTTTCACATTTATTCCGATTCCATTTCTAAAACATTTGAATTTTAAAATTCAAATTTAACTGTTTCAAAAATCTGCGACTTAATCGATTTCCTCGTGAAATCCATATTTGTGTGTGTATGGTGTGGTCCAGGGGTTCAACACAATAGTGCACAACCATTCAATTATCACAGATCAAAACACAGAAATATAATTGATAAGCGATATAAACTATAACGCTTATCATACATTCACAGATTCACAGATAATATATATCACAGATAATAAATTTCATCTCAGATCACACACAAATCAGGATAATCATAAGGCATCATATAGCAGGGATATCAAACAGTTTAACATCCAATATAATCTAAGCATCCATTGGTAGCATTAATTCAATTATCTGATTAAGTTGATTAGATAAATTTTCGTGAATAAATTTGCTAGTTATGGTAAATTTATAATCAATTAATTTTAAAACATTTAATAAACTAACCTTTAATTAATCATTAATTACTTCTTAATTAATAATTATCCTTGATCACTTTTATTTATTAATTTGCTCTTGATAAATTAATTGTTCTCAAATTAATTACTTAATTGGTTATTCTTGATTTTAAATTTAAAATCTTAATTATTAATTAATGAAACTTAATTACCCATTTCTTTATCACTAATTACTTAACCAATCATTAATTACCAATTTATAAATCATTAATCCTCAATTAATCAATTAATCAACCACTATTAATTTATTTATTAACTTCAAGTAGTTAATTAAAAATTCTTAAGTTAAATTTGGTTAAGCACAAAATTGATAATATCAATCTTTAATTTCGAATTCATTTAACCTCAAATACTTAGTTAATTATACTTTTAAATAAATTTACATTCTTAATCATCTTTCAATTTAAATTAAATAAATTTGTAAAACCTTTCTTAATAAATTTAAAATCAAATCTTAATTTAAACTAATTATGAGCTTAACCCCTAAATGGGCCGAGGCCTAGATCGCATCATCAAGTAGCCTGATCCCCTTACCTTTCTTCTACTACCCGTTCCTTCTTCTTCTATTTTTTTTTTTTTTTTTAATATTGTTATTTGAGTTTCAACTTCAGGTGAGTTTAATAGCTTCACGACTTAAATCCCCAGGCAACCACACGCGACCCCTCTTTGGTTTCGAGTCAACCCAGTTACCCCGAGTCAAGCTGCAAAAATCTCGAGCATGTCTCGAGTCCCTCCCTTCTTCTTCTCTGCACCATTCCACTGACACGCTGACCCCCTTCACGTGCACGTGCACAGATCGTCAACGACGATCCTACCTACCGCGACACCACCAACAACCCACACGAGCTTACCTGAACACGAAGGCGACCCCAGATCATACAAAAACCCAACGACGCAAAATCGAAGCACTCGCGACAAACAGGAAATTACCATGGCCTGGAAATTCCACCTTCCCCATCGCCCACGACCTCGAGATCGCTAGCCGTCATCACCGAGGCTTCCTTATTGACATACGCGGCCTTCCCCCCCAATCGCGATCAACTCGATCGACTCATGATGTCGGAATTTATAAATTACAGAGCATTGAAAAATGAAGGCAGTAAACCCTACTTAAATCAAAATCTCCAAATCTATGTTTTCGAAAATTGTTTTGACATTTTTCTAGAATCACATAGATTCAGAACTTGCCTCCTATCAATTTACAGGAATTAAAATTAACTCTATCTCCTACAATTGACAAAGACCCATTTTCGACTTATTTTGAAACTGCTCCTTCGATTCTTTCTTATAAATCCAGATTTTTATGTTAAAAATCATAACTTTGAGTGTTAAATCAAAATACAAATTCAAATTCACAGATTAAAATACTTAAATTTTTAACATTGATTTCCTTCTTGCTGTAATTTAAAGTTACAGTGTTTATAATATGATATTAAATGCCTAAAACAAATTTACATACCTATGTCTAAGATAAACCACTTGTGTCAGCAACAAATCTAAAGTTCTAACATTTATATGAATAAGTAATTGTAATTAGTTTAGCTTTCTAGTTAATAGTTTCAAAAGAAACTGGAAGAAGAGCTCCCTGTACCACCAAAGTAACAGAGAATACCTAGACTATTCATATAAACTATATCAAGCACTTTCATTCATCAGCTAGGATACAAGCTTAGATCTAAAATGGATAAGTTTACTCACCTTCCAAATCATTGCTTAAATCCAGGAGTTTACAGTTAGAGTTTGGTTGATCCGAAGCTTTTCTTTGCTTCAAACTGTCAGGCTTTGATTGATTTGAAAAATGTTTTATGTTGAATGATTATTTGATTTGAAAGCCTGCATTGCTTTGATCTGAGTAAAACTTGTATCTGAATTTACTTAGCTTCAGAATGGAACCTTGATCCACTTGAAGTTGTTTCTATTTGTCTCAGGAAGAATTTTGGATCTGCCTTTCTTCTTTTTTTTTTTTTTTTTTTTATTTATTTATTTATAGATGATGATGTTTACATTCTTTTCTCTGGTTTTGCTTAGCTTCCTATAGCCACGAACTAGAACAAAGTTGAAGTATAAGGGGAGTATGTAGGTGATGTTATTATTTTGTACAAGTAATGTTATTTTATTTTCTTTGTTTTATCAACAAAATCTTGACTGATACTATCTAGCTTGGTGTACTAGAGGTATGGATAGGTTATACATTCTTTGCTTTATAACATGAAGGTACTTGTACTGTTTTACAGTTTATATTTATACATTTTCTTACTTTGCTTGTTTGTTGACCATGCAGTATTGTACACTTGGTGGCTAATATGATATTTCTTTTGCAAGTTCTATTTTCTTTTGCCTACACACCTATTTCTTGTGTTGCTAGAGACTTTGTTATAGATTACTTTGCTTTGTACTTCTTTATTTCAGCCTGCATATTTATGTATTTGTTATGTATGTACAGTTTATTATTTTAGTTATGGTTTGTTTGTACTTAATTTTTGTATTTTATTTTATTTATTTGTTTTCTGGTTTTGCTTTACTTTATTCACTTTGTATTGTAATATGCTTTATAATATAAATGAATTCAATATTATAGTTTTACTTGGTAATATACTTGTTATTTTGTAAATTGTCTTTTATTTGTTTATACTTTGCATCATGAATAAATTTCTATTGTTAACTTAAAATATTATTTTACTTGTTTTAGTAATATGAATGACAATAAATGTTATTATATTTTGTTCAATGTGTTTAATCTATATTTTATAATTCATCTTGTATGAATTTATTCACACTTCTAACTTAAATATTTCATTGACTTGCATGTCTTGTTATACATAGATTTATATTTTATAAACATACTTTGTTTGTAGTTCACATTTCCTATATATTAAATTCAAATTTACCCAAACATTTATTTCTTATTTTATTTCAAATCCAATATATGCACATATACATATATATTTTGTTTCTTATTTTATTTGTTTGAATACTTATTGATTATATTTTATTTATATATATATATATATAAATGTTCTTATTTTTTATTCATAGCTTAAGTATGAATTATTTTACTTTATAAAATAAGTGAACTTCTATTTTTATTTTACTCTTATTACTTTTGTATTATTTTATTAATATGAGATTTAAGATATATATATATATATTTTATTTGAATCGGGGAAACTCGCCTCATAAAAATCAATTTTACAAATTTTAATTCATAATTTCATTTAAATTATCAATTTAAATTCATAAAAATCTGGGGTCGTTACAAAGAAGCTGCTGTTTGAAAAAGAAAACTGGAACTTTTGTTTTTTTGAACTTGCCTTTACTTTGCTTCCAGATTGAATTCAGTTTGAAAATTTTAAGAGAGGTTGCTTAGATCTACATCTGGTTTGCTTCAGATCTTTGATTAGTTGAGTTTACAGGCTTTGAGATTGTTGATTTGCAGATCTTTAACTTCTTTTGCATTGTTTTGATCTGTAGTTATTTTTTAGTTTTTTTCGATTGAAGACGGATTTTTCTTCTTTTTTTACTGGCTTTGGTTTTGTAGATTGAAAGAAGGAATTGAGAAGTGAAGTGTTTGAAATCTTTGGACTGAAAATAATTGAACAGGTTTCTCATTCTTTAAAACATATTATTGTATTCAAATTGCTAAAAGAAAATCAAATTGCCACTTGTTTTCCAGGCATATTAAAATCCTTACACTTGTTTAATTTAGTTATGCATGGCTTACGCTTGTTTATTTTTGTTATTGCATTATTATTCTTATGTGGTTGTTGGAAATCGAGGATCCTCGGATAGATCGGTTACGATCGGGGGATGACATATTCGTGTCAGTAGTTACCCAGTTAGGGGTAACCCGGCCTTGTGTTGGCAGAGATCCAGTTTGGTTGTCGGGACGTCATTCCAGAGGCGTTTCCATGTGGCAATGGGAAGTTCCTTGGCCTGACCATTTGTTGGAAATCCAAAGAAACAATACGATCTTGTACGGTTTTAGTTGTAGAACCTATCATTCACTTATGGTGGCGCCCCACTGTTTGGATGGTAGCTATAGTAGGCATAAGTGCTAAATGCCTATGCTGGCTAAGATTTATATCTTAATTTTCGAAATGAATTTTGCCTACACTATGCACTTGTAATAATATCAAATGTTTCTTTTTAATGCGCACCAAGCATCTTTGACTATCATAAGGAGAAATCTCCTCCGATTCTGCGTTTGCATTGTGTGTGTGTGCGGGAGGCCTTATGGTAGTCTCATTTTTTAAAAAACATTGCGAATTGACTTTAAAAATATTCCTCTATTTTGTTTTAAAGATAAACTGTTTTGAATTCTCACACCAGTCACATGACTGACTCGGAGTTTATTGTTTTCCTTCCTAAACTCTGGGTGCCCACCAATTTCCACACGGGCAGTCAAGAGACAGGTTTATCAGGATATTCTGGAATTCAGGAGATGCTGGAGGCAGGTTGGAGGGCATGGCGTATTACTAGTTTATATAGTATTTCCTTTCTGCTGTTTGTTGTTGTTGTTGTTGTACACTCTGATGATGAAATGTAATGTAATAAGATGTAATGTAATAACTAATATAGTTCTTTGTTTAAAGATTATTCATTTATCTATTATATATTATTCCGCTGTGAAGTGTGAGATTCTGATGTTGTTCTGTTATTTCTTTCTGTTCTATCTTTTTCTCTCTTCTTCTATCGTTTTCTTCTTCTTTAACCATAACGGTACGGTTTTCCGGCCTTCGATTGCTCGGCAGTTGATACAGTGGAAGTATTGATGTCCGCGTTCGTGGACAAAAAATCGCAGTCGTTACATTTGGTATCAGAGCTTATGGTTAAGCGACAACCATGGCTCTGTTGGGAATTACTCATTAGAGATAGAGTCAGTAGTACTCTAGAATGAGTGTGAGTGTAATAATAGATACGAGTGCGTATTTGTTAGTGAATATAAAAATGTTTTATATTGTGTTTGCTTATCCGTTGAGCTGTTTGTGAATTCTGATCGGTGTGTGGGACGCCATATTTTCGATAGGGATTTCTAAACACTTAAACGAGGCATGTCGACATAGTATTATTTAAATTGGGTAAATGAAATAATTTTACCTTGATTATATTTTTATATATAAAGGAATAATTTTTCAGAATTATTAAAGTGTATATGAATTGATTGTTTGGTTGTTGAATAAGTTAAATTAAAACAACAATTGTAAAAGAATGAATTGTATAAGCAATTAAATTATAAGTATGGAGTTATAATTAAAATGATTTACACTTGTGAAATAATCTTATATAAGAAGTAAAATTATATAAGTAAAAGATTTATAATCTGAAAATAAAATTCCAGAGAAGTGTTTTGAAAGGATTTGATATTTTGGGAAATTGTTTTGGAGAAATTAAAGCTCTAAACTCTTTTCGGTCGCTGGAAAATAATTCTGATGATGATCGCGACATCATTGGTGTTCATTTTCAGGTTTCCAAAAGAGGGATTGCTGCCAAATTGCTTAAAAGAAAGTTGTTTGGAAAATTTGGATTTGATTTGGATTTGATAAGATGTTTGAAATGGAATATAACTTAAGTGATGTTGAATGAAGTTGATTTTTGGTATTGAAGTAAATTAATAAGTGAATTAATGAAGTGAAGTCATTAAGAATTTTAACTTGAGTTATATAAATGAAATTCAACATTTTATTGTTAAAGGAAATAGCAATTGAATTGATAAATAGATTGAATGTTAATCAATTAAATGTAAATAATTGATATGAAATAATGGATGTAAGTGTTACTTCATTAAAAGCTAATGTTATTGGAAGTTGAGTAAATTGAATGGAAGTCAATTTAATATGATCAATTGAAATTAAAAGTGTTGAACCAAATTGAATGTAAAGTGAATAAATTTGGTTGTACTGAATAAACATTGGTTGTTATTTGATTGTTGATTGATTGTATATAATTCGTTAAGTATTAATGAAATTGAATTAGCAAAAATTGAAAGCTATGTAATTGAATTCAAATGGATAATATGTGAACTTGAATAGAATTGAATTTGATTTGGAAGTGAACCAACTTGAATGAAAATTAGTAAATGCAAACTAATTGAAATTGGATATGAATGAATGTTGATAAAATCCATTGTAAATGAATCAAATGTGATTTAAATTGAAAACCAATTCATCGATTATTAATGAGAATTTGAATGAATATTGATTTGGTTATGGATGATAGTTGGTTGATGTTTGAATTTGTTGTTTTGTTGCATTTGCTATATTGGCACATGTAGTTGTTATGTTCCTATATGTTGTATATTGATACTATTTTCATATATGCATGATTCTCATGTTGTTGTTAAGTGTTTAGTAGGTGCGGATGGCGTTGCTTCGCTTTTGGAGCTTGCTTTCGTGCTATATTAGCCGTATACGCTCGCTAATAATAAATAAGTTACATATCTCGGATTACATACCGTACTTTTACACTTTTTTCCCTGCGGGATGCCTCATCACTTGATGAGATGTATATTTGTGATATATATACTATCATTTTTTTCGGATCGAGCCGCGCAAAGGAGACTATGACGAATTTTTCCGAAAATTTAAGGCGTTAGAAATTTTTTGAGAAAATTGGAAAATTTTTGAAAACAAAGTTTGGATTTGGAAACTTTGTAAGGATTTTGTAAGAAGTTTAACTATGAATTTTTAGAAAGTTAAACACTTAAGAGATTTGAAAAATCTAATTTGAACGATTTGTTTTGAAAAGTTAACGAATTCTGTAACTTTTTCTTACTTGGTAATTTCGAGGACGAAATTCTTTTAAGGGGGGAAGATTGTAACGACCCAGAATTTTTATTAATTTAAAATTCATATATTTAATTAATTTTAAATATTAATAAGTGAAATTTAAAAGTCGAATAAATTTTATTTCGAATAATTTGATTTAATTGGATAATTAAATCGATAATTTAATATGTTAAATTTCAGAAAAAAATTGAAAATCAAGTTTAATATGATTGAAAATGATTTGTTAAATTTTATTTAATCATATTGGAGTTAGAACGATATTTGAGAACTTTTAAATTTGAATTAAGAGTTAATTTGTGAAAATTGAATATTTTAATATTAAATCGACTAGTGAAATTAGTCAATTTTCGAACAGTCTCAGAATTGGGTGAAACTTGTTCCATTGGATCGGTAATAATTTGTTATTACCGTATTTCAATTTTTGTAGCAATCGGAGTTGTCGTTTGATCGTGGCAGCTCGAAACGCATCAAAATTGTTTTAATATTAATTTGGCGAGTTAAAATAGTCATTTTTCAAACAGTCTCGGATTTCGACGAAACTAGTTTCATCGGATCCGTAATGTGATATTATTGTAAGGTTTCAAATTTCGTGTCAATCGGATTTACCGTTTGTCCGGTGCAAGCTAAAACGCCTAGAAAATCGTTTAATCGGTTTAATTTTAAATTTAACATTTATTGCCATAACTCGCACAGATGACCGAATTAGCTCCCGAAACATGTTCCATTGTGTTCGGAACGCGGGGTAATCTTTAGGAACGCCAACCGACACGCTTCGTTTGGAGTTCGAAAAAACCGGGATGAATAGTGTTCGCGTAAATTTCTATAAAAGGACCCCTGAACTTCATTATTTCACTAAAGTCAAAACCCTAGGTCAAACTTCAGTAGCCGCCACCTACAACACCAATGACCGAAAATTGTTCACCTTCTTCCCTCAAAATCTCTTGATCCGTGAAGAATTTGCAGAAACTTTCAACATAAAAGTTGTAGATCACGTTGCGAACTACCTATCCAACGGTTATGATCGAAATTTATGCGGTGGATTGGTGGTAATTTTCATTTGAACGCGCGCGTCTCATGCACTTTTTTCTCCCCTATGGTGCAGCCGAGTTGAGCATGATGGCTGGAGGAGGTGGAGTTCGAGATGCTCTTCAAGGTGGAAGCATCTGATCGTGGTGGATGTCGACGAGGAGGTCGCGAAAATTAACCCTAGTTTTGATTTAATGGGTTCGGCCGTGCGTGCTAATTTCTGGGAGATGGAACGCATGAGGGAGAAAGGGGGTGTGGGCCAGATGCGTTGGGAAGGAAATGGACGGTGGATGCAAGCTAGGGTATAAAATTAAAAATAAATGTTGTAAATTTAGTTTATAAAATTCGTGTAACTTTAAAAATCCGTATCTTTTTCATACGAGGTCGAAAACGCACGAAACTTTTTGCGTTGGAATCGTATCGACGAGCACTATGCTATGGAGCTAGATTGGAAGCGATTTGAGTCAGTGAAAATTTCGGGTAAAATTAAACGTCCGTTCAATTTTATTCGAAATAAAAGCTGAAAACGGAATTTAAAACAAGGTGAGAACTTCTCACTCAATCGAATCGGTTTCGATTTATATTTTAAATAGTTAGATTTAAAATTGTTGATTGAATGTTGAATGATGATTGCTATCTATTGATTGTTAAAATAGACATTATGCGCCGTTAGTAAGCGGAGGTTATTTATTGAAAACATATACCGCGAATATTTCACCGTATAGTGAAATTGGTATTATTTATGTACTTGGAGTTGATTTCCCGCATTATATAGCGGATGAGACCCTATTGCGCCGTCTATTAAGCGAATAATATTTTATAAATCCCATATACCACGATAATTCCGTACTGGAGCGGAATTGGTATTGTGCTAATGTTTTTGGATGCAGGGAAACAGGTTGGAGGGATCCAACTGGATTCCTCAACTGTATTGATTTATTTACAGATATTGTGATATTTGTTGATTATCATATCGATATATGATATTTGGATGTCGTGATTGACTATTTGGTGCTACTGCATCATCAGATCCATTTCTGAAGTTTTAAAATAATGATTTTTGGTTTTAAAAGGAATTTTAAAGTGATTTTCAAAAGTATACGTTTTATTAAATTTTGAATTGTTAAAATAAATAAACGTTAAAATTTTATTTTTCATAAAAATTATGATTTTTGGAAAATAATGCTTAAGTATGATTTTGAAGTATATAAGCTTTAAATAACGATTTTTAAGTTATTAAAAGAATAAATTGGTTTAAATTGGGATTTTTTGAATTATTAAAAACGATGTATATAAAAGACTTATAAAATAGATATTTTATAAATTAAAAAATATTAGAATATTAAAACGAGTTTTTATAAGTGTTAAAAATGAAATAAAAATGGATTTCATAAGTGAACGGAATTTATAGATTTATAAATTGTGAAGTTATAAAATGAATATATTTTGTAAAATAGAAGATTTATAAGTAATTATATTATAAATCGGATTTTGGCATTTAAATGAGATATAAATGGAATTTGTTAAAAATGAGATTTATAAATCAAAGCTTATAAATAGAAATGGAATTTATAAACATTGTTTATAACTTCGAAATCAACTGAATTTGATAAATTGAATATTGAAGTTTATTAAAGAAAATATATTCACGATTTTGGACAGTGAATACATTATTGACTAAAATGGTCATGTTTGGCATAATGAATATTATAAAATGAAGTAAATTATTTTAAAGATGTTTTAAAATGTATTATGAATCGAAACCATGGATTTCAACGTTGTTGTTGAAATAGACGTTTTCGAGAAAGAAGGAAACGATGGACTATAACACTGTTGTTATAGTAAATGATTTCCGAAAGGAAATGTTTTTGTATTATTGGGATTTATATATCTATCTAAACTTTGAATCCCTATACTAGTGATTTTGGGTCGTCGTAACGATGTTTTACACAACATTCGTTTTTGACCCAAATAAATGTGTTAAGAGAATGATTTCCTTAAGGAATGTAATATATACTAAATTTAGATTTAAGTATATCGAATATTTTCAAATGTTGAAAATAAATAGATTTGTGATGTACTTATTATGAAATAAGCATGGAAATATTTTTCCAATGTGAAATGAACGTTTTAGAATTTATCCTTGTAAGATAAATTGAAAGTGAATATTGAAAATCGATTGAAAATCATATATTCATAAATATTTTGGAATTGTAAATTCACTATGGAATCTATAAATGAAAAGGGGAATTGGTTTAAAAATAAACATTGATTTATTTTTTTAGTGTAGGAATTAATTTACGGAATTGGAACGTAAATATAAAGTAAATCGTTAAGGATTTATTTAATTGGTTTAAATGAACCATGTTGGATTGAAAGTATTTCGCATAAGGAAATTG
Source organism: Allium cepa (assembly GCA_030765085.1). Taxonomy (NCBI): domain Eukaryota; kingdom Viridiplantae; phylum Streptophyta; class Magnoliopsida; order Asparagales; family Amaryllidaceae; genus Allium; species Allium cepa. The sequence continues at coordinate 882,248,100 of CM060943.1, read as the reverse complement.
ATTGAAATTTGTTTTCAAAAGTGGTAAAGGTGAAAAGTGATTTGAAAATTAGTTTTCAAATGTTAAAGTGTGGGAAATATATATATCTTGTAAAGATATTTTGGAAAATAAATAATTTGAAAAATTATTTGGAATCTGGTGATGTTGAGCATGCCTATTGATAGTTAAATAATCTGACTATCAATATTTACCTTTAAATAGGTATTTGCTGTGATTGTTTGAATTTGAATGCCACACTTATTTTTGAATAAGCGCTCACTATTCGGGTTAGCCGGGAAAGGACCTTGGGGTCGTATAACCCATTCCGAATATGTGATACATCGTTATGGATTGCATTTGATGACCGGTGTTGAAGACCGGATATTTGTGAAAACGGAAGGATTACCGTTGAGTTACTCTACATCGGCTGATCTCCGATATAGAGGTTTTATCACCCTTAGTGACCAGAAGTCTGGTCGTGATTAGTGAATATCCGGATTACAAGGACTTCTTTGGAAGTGCCTTCGGTTCTGTTCGAGCCCGGAACAGACTTGTATGGATTGTATGTCTGACATTACAAATTGAGATATAAAGCTGATTTCTTTCAAATATATTTCTGTTGGTGGTGGAGAATTTATTCTCTTAGCTTAACACCCTTCTCTGAGTCGTACGAGCTCAGAGGTTATATAATTGAAGGTTATTAGTGATATACTCCCAATTTGGTAGTGTGGCATGCTGAGTGTTGCTGTGAAATGATCATTGTTTGATCATTTGTGATATGATCATTTGTTTGATCATTTATCTTGGTGATCATTTCTATGATCATTTGTTGACCCGAAGCACAGCTTTTGTATAAAGCGTGGCTTTGTGGACGAGACTTCGTCGGACCTCACACCCCGGAAATGGTCAAAACAGGAAGGATGCAGCAAGGTTATTAGGGGGTAGCGCCCCTTTAGTGTATGTCATTCCTTCTGGATAGAGGTGGTATCATGGAATGAAGCCTAGATACTTAGCCTACTGGTTACTGCATTATTATTCTTATGTGGTTGTTGGAAATCGAGGATCCTCGGATAGATCGGTTACGATCGGGGGATGACATATTCGTGTCAGTAGTTACCCAGTTAGGGGTAACCCGGCCATGTATTGGCAGAGATCCGGTTTGGTTCTCGGGACATTATTCCAGAGGCGTTTCCATGTGGCAATGGGAAGTTCCTTGGCCTGACCATTTGTTGGAAATCCAAAGAAACAATACGATCTTGTACGGTTTTAGTTGTAGAACCTATCATTCACTTATGGTGGCGCCCCACTGTTTGGATGGTAGCTATTGTAGGCATAAGTGCGAAATGCCTATGCTGGCTAAGATTTATATCTTTATTTTCGAAATGAATTTTTGCCTACACTATGCGCTAGTAATAATATCAAATGTTTCTTTTTAATGCGTACCAAGCATCTTTGACTATCATAAGGAGAAATCTCCTCCGATTCTGCGTTTGCATTATGTGTGTGTGCGTGAGGCCTTATGGTAGTCTCATTTTTTAAAAAACATTGCGAATTGACTTTAAAAATATTCCTCTATTTTGTTTTAAAGATAAACTGTTTTGAGTTCTCACACCAGTCACATGGCTGACTCGGAGTTTATTGTTTTCCTTCCTAAACTCTGGGTGCCCACCAATTTCCACACGGGCAGTTAAAAGACAGGTTTATCAGGATATTCTGGAATTCAGGAGATGCTGGAGGCAGGTTGGAGGGCATGGCGTATTACTAGTTTATATAGTATTTCCTTTCCGCTGCTTGTTGTTGTTGTTGTTGTTGTACACTCTGATGATGAAATGTAATGTAATAAGATGTAATGTAATAACTGATATAGTTCTTTGTTTAAAGATTATTCATTTATCTATTATACGTTGTTCCACTGCGAATTGTGAGATTCTGATGTTGTTCTGTTATTTCTTTCTGTTTCTGTTCTATCTTTTTCTCTCTTCTTCTATCTTTTTCTTCTTCTTTAACCATAACGATACGGTTTTCCGGCCTTCGATTGCTCGGCAGTTGATATAGTGGACGTATTAATGTCGGCGTTCGTGGACGAAAAATCGCAGTCGTTACATTTGGTATCAGAGCCAGGTTTCGATCCTGGGACCTGTGGGTTAGAATATCAAAACGATTTTTTATAAGTGTTAAAAATGAAATAAAAATGAATTTCATAAGTGAACGGAATTTATAGATTTATAAATTGTGAAGTTATAAAATGAATAGATTTTGTAAAATAGAAGATTTATAAGTAATTATTTTATAAATAGGATTTTGGCATTTAAATGAGATATAAATGGAATTTGTTAAGAATGAGATTTATAAATCAAAGCTTATAAATAGAAATGGAATTTATAAACATTGTTTATAACTTCGAAATTAATTGAATTTGATAAATTGAATATTGAAGTTTATTAAAGAAACTATATTCACGATTTTGGACAGTGAATACATTATTGAATAAAATGGTCATATTTGGCAAAATGAATATTACAAAATGAAGTTAATTATTTTAAAGATGTTTTAAAATGTATTATGAATCGAAACCATAGATTTCAACATTGTTGTTGAAATAGACGTTTTCGAGAAAGAAGGAAATGGTGGACTATAACACTGTTGTTATAGTAAATGATTTCCGAAAGGAAATGTTTTTGTATAGTATTGGGATTTATATATCTATCTAAACTTTGGATCCCTATACTTGTGATTTTGGGTCGTCGTAACGATGTTTTGCACAACATTTGTTTTTGACCCAAATAAATGTGTTAAGAGAATGATTTCCTTAAGGAATGAAATATATACTAAATTTTGATTTAAGTATATCGAATATTTTCAAATGTTGAAAATAAATAGATTTGTGATGTACTTATTATTAAATAAGTATGGAAATATTTTCCATTGTGAAATGAATGTTTTAGAATTTATCCTTGTAAGATAAATTGAAAGTGAATATTGAAAATCGATTGAAAATCATATATTCATAAATATTTTGGAATTGTAAATTCACTATGGAATCTATAAATGAAAAGGGGAATTGGTTTAAAAATAAACGTTGATTTATTTTTGAAGTGTGGGAATTAATTTACGGATTTGGAACGTAAATATAAAGTAAATCGTTAAGGATTTATTTAATTGGTTTAAATGAACCATGTTGGATTGAAAGTATTTCGCATAAGCAAATTGATTGAAATTTGTTTTCAAAAGTGGTAAAGGTGAAAAGTGATTTGAAAATTAGTTTTCAAATGTTCAAGTATGGGGAATATATATATCTTGTAAAGAAATTTTGGAAAATAAATAATTTGAAAAATTATTTGGAATCTGGTGATGTTGAGCATGCCTATTGATAGTTAAATAATCCGACTATCAATATTTACCTTTAAATAGGTATTTGCTGTGATTATTTGAATTTGAATGCCACACTTATTTTTGAATAAGCGCTTCACTATTCGGGTTAGCCGGGAAAGGACCTTGGGGTCGTATAACCCATTCTGGATATGTGATACATCGTTATGGATTGCATATGATGACCGGTGTTGAAGACCGGATATTTGTGAAAACAGAAGGATTACCGTCGAGTTACTCTACATCGGCTGATCTCCGATATAGAGGTTTTATCACCCTTAGTGACGGGAAGTCCGGTCGTGATTAGAGAATATCTGGATTGCAAGGACATCTTTGGAAGTGCCTTCAGTTCTGTTCGAGCCCGAAACAGACTTGTATGGATTATATGTATGACATTACAAATTGAGATATAAAGCTGATTTCTTTCAAATATATTTCTATTGGTGGCGGAGAATTTATTCTCTTAGCTTAACAACCTTCTCTGAGACGTACGAGCTCAGAGGTTATATAGTTGAAGGTTATTAGTGATATACTCCCAATTTGGTAGTGTGGCATGCTGAGTGTTGCTGTGAAATGATCATTGTTTGATCATTTGTGATATGATCATTTGTTTGATCATTTATCTTGGTGATCATTTCTATGATCATTTGTTGACCCGAAGCATAGCTTTTGTATAAAACGTGGCTTTGTGGACGAGACTTCGTCAGACCTCACACCCCGGAAATGGTCAAAACAGGAAGGATGCAGCAAGGTTATTAGGGGGTAGCGCCCCTTTAGTGCATGTCATTCCTTCTGGATAGAGGTGGTATCATGGAATGGAGCCCATATACTTAGCCTATGCGGTTACTGCATTATTATTCTTATGTGGTTGTTGGAAATTGAGGATCCTCGGATAGATCGGTTACAATCGGGGGATGACATATTCGTGTCCGTAGTTACCTAGTTAGGGGTAACCTCGCCTTGTGTTGGCAGAGATCCGGTTTGGTTCTCGGGACGTCATTCCAGAGGCGTTTCCATGTGGCAATGGGAAGTTCCTTGGCCTGACCATTTGTTGGAAATCCAAAGAAATAGTACGATCTTGTACGGTTTTAGTTTTAGAACCTATCATTCACTTATGGTGGCGCCCCACTGTTTGGATGGTAGCTATAGTAGGCATAAGTGCGAAATGCCTATGCTGGCTAAGATTTATATCTTTATTTTCGAAATGAATATTTTCCTACACTATGCACTAGTAATAATATCAAATGTTTCTTTTTAATGCGTACCAAGCATCTTTGACTATCATAAGGAAAAATCTCCTCCGATTCTGTGTTTGCATTGTGTGTGTGTGCGGGAGGCCTTATGGTAGTCTCATTTTTTAAAAAACATTGCGAATTGACTTTAAAAATATTCCTCTATTTTGTTTTAAAGATAAACTGTTTTGAGTTCTCACACCAGTCACATGACTGACTCGGAGTTTATTATTTTCCTTTCTAAACTCTGGGTGCCCACCAATTTCCACACGGGCAGTCAAGAGACAGGTTTATCAGGATATTCTGGAATTCAGGAGATGCTGGAGGCAGGTTGGAGGGCATGGCGTATTACTAGTTTATATAGTATTTCCTTTCCGCTGTTTGTTGTTGTTGTTGTTGTACACTCTGATGATGAAATGTAATGTAATAAGATGTAATGTAATAACTGATATAGTTCTTTGTTTAAAGATTATTTATTTATCTATTATATGTTGTTCCGCTGCGAATTGTGAGATTCTGATGTTGTTCTGTTATTTCTTTCTGTTCTATCTTTTTCTCTCTTCTTCTATCTTTTTCTTCTTCTATAACCATAACGGTACGGTTTTCCGGCCTTCGATTGCTCGGTAGTTGATACAGTGGACGTATTGATGTCGGCGTTCGTGGACGAAAAATCGCAGTCGTTACATTTGGTATCAGAGCTTATGGTTAAGCAACAACCATGGCTCTGTTGGGAATTACTCATTAGAGATAGAGTCAGTAGTACTCTAGAATGAGTGTGAGTGTAATAATAGATACGAGTGCGTATTTGTTAGTGAATATAAAAATGTTTTATATTGTGTTTGCTTATCCGTTAAGCTGTTTGTGAATTCTGATCGGTGTGTGGGGCGCCATATTTTCGATAGGGATTTCTAAACACTTAAACGAGGCATGTCGACATAGTATTATTTAAATTGGGTAAATGAAATAATTTTACCTTGATTATATTTTTATATATAAAGGAATAATTTTTTAGAATTATTAAAGTGTATATGAATTGATTGTTTGGTTGTTGAATAGGTTAAATTAAAACAACAATTGTAAAAGAATGAATTGTATAAGCAATTAAATTATAAGTATGGAGTTATAATTAAAATGATTTACACTTGTGAAATAATCTTATATATAAGAAGTAAAATTATATAAGTAAAAGATTTATAATCTGAAAATAAAATTCCAGAGAAGTGTTTTGAAAGGATTTGATATTTTGGGAAATTGTTTTGGAGAAATTAAAGCTCTAAACTCTTTTCAGCCGCTGGAAAATAATTCCGATGATGATCGCGACATCATTGGTGTTCATTTTCGGGTTTCCAAAAGAGGGATTGCTGCCAAATTGCTTAAAAGAAAGTTGTTTGGAAAATTTGGATTTGATTTGGATTTGATAAGATGTTTGAAATGGAATATAACTTAAGTGACGTTGAATGAAGTTGATTTTTGGTATCGAAGTAAATTAATAAGTGAATTAATGAAGTGAAGTCATTAAGAATTTGAACTTGAGTTATATAAATGAAATTCAACATTTTATTGTTAAAGGAATTAGCAATTGAATTGATAAATAGATTGAATGTTAATCAATTAAATGTAAATAATTGATATGAAATAATGGATGTAAGTGTAACTTCATTAAAAGCTAATGTTATTGGAAGTTGAGTAAATTGAATGGAAGTCAATTTAATATGATCCAATTGGAATTAAAAGTGTTGAACCAAATTGAATGTAAAGTGAATAAATTTGGTTGTGTTGAATAAACATTGGTTGTTATTTGATTGTTGATTGATTGTATATAATTCATTAAGTATTAATGAAATTGAATTAGCAAAAATTGAAAGCTATGTAATTGAATTCAAATGGATAATATGTGAACTTGAATAGAATTGAATTTGATTTGGAAGTGAACCAACTTGAATGAAAATTAGTAAATGCAAACTAATTGAAATTGGATATGAATGAATGTTGATAAAATCCAATGTAAATGAATCAAATGTGATTTAAATTGAAAACCATTTCATTGAATATTAATAAGAATATGAATGAATATTGATTTGGTTATGGATGATAGTTGGTTGATGTTTGCATTTGTTGTTTTGTTGCATTTGCTATATTGGCACATGTAGTTGTTATGTTGCTATATGTTGTATATTGATACTATTTTCATATATGCATGATTCTCATGTTGTTGTTAAGTGTTTAGTATGTGCGGGTGGCGTTGCTTCGCTTTTGGAGCTCGCTTTCGTGCTATATTAGCCGTATACGCTCGCTAATAATAAATAAGGTACATATCTCGGATTACATACCGTACTTTTACACTTTTTTCCCTGCGGGATGCCTCATCGCTTGATGAGATGTATATTTGTGATATATATACTGTCATTTTTTTTCGGATCGAGCCGCGCAAAGGAGACTATGGCGAATTTTTTCGAAAATTTAAGGCGTTAGAAATTTTTTGAGAAAATTGGGAAAATTTTTGAAAACTAAGTTTGGATTTGGAAACTTAGTAAGGATTTTGTAAGAAGTTTAACTATGAATTTTGAGAAAGTTAAACACTTAAGAGATTTGAAAAATCTAATTTGAACGATTTGTTTTGGAAAGTTAATGAATTCTGTAACTTTTTCTTACTTAGTAATTTCGAGGACGAAATTCTTTTAGGGGGGAAGATTGTAACGACCCAGAATTTTTATTAATTTAAAATTCGGCAACTAGTCTTTGCGTGAATGACGTTTAGGGCGCAGTGTATATTAATTGGCCAGCCGGCCTCGAACGATTTGTTTTCATTAGAGTTTGGGATTGGGGATAGGCATAATATCTTTATTTAGCGGTACAGACGAAGAATATTGGTCTCATTATTTCTTATTTTTAGGCTTCTGAGGCATCCAAACCAGGGAAAGGCGGAGAGAGGCGCTATATATTAACATTAGCGAGGCAGGCTCCTGGAACGCTTCCCGTTCAGCCTATCCTATTAAGTCGACTACTTCGCTTAAAACCGGTATTCTCGGTTTACTTGCTTTAAGAATATGTTTCTCAGCAGGAGTTAGATCTTCCACAACACCACAACCTGGAACAGCAGGTGCAGAAGCTCTTAATTAATTTTAAATATTAATAAGTGAAATTTAAAAGTCAAATAAATTTTATTTCGAATAATTTGATTTAATTGGATAATTAAATCGATAATTTAATATGTTAAATTTCAGAAAAAAATTGAAAATCAAGTTTAGTATGATTGAAAATGATTTGTAAAATTTTATTTAATCATATTGGAGTTAGAACGATATTTTAGAACTTTTAAATTTGAACTAAGAGTTAATTTGTGAAAATTGAATATTTTAATATTAAATCGACTAGTGAAATTAGTCAACTTTCGAACAGTCTCAGAATTGGGCGAAACTAGTTCCATTGGATCCGTAATAGTTTGTTATTACCGGATTTCAATTTTCGTAGCAATCGGAGTTGTTGTTTGATCGTGGCAGCTCGAAACGCATCAAAATTGTTTTAATATTAATTTGGCGAGTTAAAATAGTCATTTTTCAAACAGTCTCGGATTTCGACGAAACTAGTTTCATCGGATCCGTAATGTGATATTATTGTAAGATTTCAAATTTCGTGTCAATCGGATTTACCGTTTGTCCGGTGCAAGCTAAAACGCTTAGAAAATCGTTTAATCGGTTTAATTTTAAATTTAACGTTTATTGCCATAACTCGCATAGATGACCGAATTAGCTCCCGAAACACGTTTCATTGTGTTCGGAACGCGGGGTAAACCTTAGGAACGCCAACCGGCATGCTTCGTTTGGAGTTCGAAAAATCCGGGATGAATAGTGTTCGCGCAAATTTCTATAAAAGGACCCCTTAACTTCATTATTTCACTAAAATCAAAACCCTAGGTCAAACTTCAGTAGCCGCCACCTACAACACCAATGGGCGAAAATTGTTCACCTTCTTCCCTCAAAATCTTTTGATCCGTGAAGAATTTGCAGAAACTTTCAACATGAAAGTTGTAGATCACATTGCGAACTACCTATCCAACGGTTATGATCGAAATTTATGTGGTGGATTGGTGGCAATTTCCCTTTGAACGCACACATCTCGTGCACGTTTTTCTCCCCTATGGTGCAGCCGAGTTGAGCTTGATGGCTGGAGGAGGTGGAGTTCGAGATGCTCTTCAAGGTGGAAGCTTCTGATCGTGGTGGATGTCGACGAGGAGGTCGCGAAAATTAATCCTATTTTTATTTAATGGGTTCGGCCATGCATGCTAATTTCTAGGAAATGGAACGCATGAGGGAGAAAGGGGTGCGGGCCAGATGCGTTGGGAAGGAAATGGACGGTGGATGCAAGCTGGGGTATAAAATTAAAAATAAATGTTGTAAATTTAGTTTATAAAATTCGTGTAACTTTAAAAATTCGTGTTTTTTCATACGAGGTCGAAAACGCGCGAAACTTTTTGCGTTGGAATCGTATCGATGAGCACTATGCTATGGAGCTGGATTGGAAGCGATTTGAGTCAGTGAAAATTTTGGGTAAAATTAAACGTCCGTTTAATTTTATTCGAAATAAAAGCTGAAAACGGAATTTAAAACAAGGTGAGAACTTCTCACTCAATCGAATCGGTTTCGATTTATATTTTAAATAGATATATTTAAAATTGTTGATTGAATGTTGAATGATGATTGTTATCTATTGATTGTTAAAATAGACATTATGCGCCGTTAGTAAGCGGAGGTTATTTATTAAAAACATATACCACAAATATTTCACCGTATAGTGAAATTGGTATTATTTATGTACTTGGAGTTGATTTCCCGCATTATATAGCGGATGAGACCCTATTGTGCCGTCTATTAAGCGGATAATATTTTATAAATCCCATATACCGCGATAATTCCATACTGGAGCGGAATTGGTATTGTGCTAATGTTTTTGGATGCAAGGAAACAGGTTGGAGGGATTCAACTGGATTCCTCAACTGTATTGATTTATTTACAGATATTGTGATATTTGTTGATTATCATATCGATATATGATATTTGGATGTCGTGATTGACTATCTGGTGCTGCTTCATCATCGGATCCATTTCTGAAGTTTTAAAATAATGATTTTTGGTTTTAAAAGGAATTTTAAAGTGATTTTCAAAAGTATACGTTTTATTAAATTTTGAATTGTTAAAATAAATAAACGTTAAAATTTTATTTTCATAAAAATTATGATTTTTGGAAAATAATGCTTAAGTATGATTTTGAAGTATATAAGCTTTAAATAACGATTTTCAAGTTATTAAAAGAAAAAATTGGTTTAAATTGGGATTTTTTTGAATTATTAAAAACGATGTATATCAAAGACTTATAAAATAGATATTTTATAAATAAAAAAATATTAGAATATTAAAACGAGTTTTTATAAGTGTTAAAAATGAAATAAAAATGGATTTCGTAAGTGAACGGAATTTATAGATTTATAAATTGTGAAGTTATAAAATGAATAGATTTTGTAAAATAGAAGATTTATAAGTAATTATCTTATAAATCAGATTTTGGCATTTAAATGAGATATAAATGGAATTTGTTAAAAATGAGATTTATAAATCAAAGCTTATAAATAGAAATGGAATTTATAAACATTGTTTATAACTTCGAAATCAATTGAAATTGATAAATTGAATATTGAAGTTTATTAAAGAAAATATATTCACGATTTTGGACAGTGAATACATTATTGAATAAAATGGTCATGTTTGGCAAAATGAATATTATAAAATGAAGTTAATTATTTTAAAGATGTTTTAAAACGTATTATGAATCGAAACCATAGATTTCAACATTGTTGTTGAAATAGACGTTTTCGAGAAAGAAGGAAATGGTGGATTATAACACTGTTGTTATAGTAAATGATTTCCGAAAGGAAATGTTTTGTATAGTATTAGGATTTATATATCTATCTAAACTTTGAATCCCTATACTAGTGATTTTGGGTCGTAGTAACGATGTTTTACACAACATTCGTTTTTGACCCAAATAAATGTGTTAAGAGAATGATTTCCTTAAGAAATGAAATATACACTAAATTTTGATTTAAGTATATCGAATATTTTCAAATGTTGAAAATAAATAGATTTGTGATGTACTTATTATTAAATAAGTATGGAAATATTTTTCCAATGTGAAATGAACGTTTTAGAATTTATCCTTGTAAGATAAATTGAAAGTGAATATTGAAAATCGATTGAAAATCATATATTCATAAATATTTTGGAATTGTAAATTCACTATGGAATCTATAAATGAAAAGGGGAATTGGTTTAAAAATAAACGTTGATTTATTTTTGAAGTGTGGGAATTAATTTATGGATTTGGAACGTAAATATAAAGTAAATCGTTAAGGATTTATTTAATTTGTTTAAATGAACCATGTTGGATTGAAAGTATTTCGCATAATGAAATTGATTGAAATTTGTTTTCAAAAGTGGTAAAGGTGAAAAGTGATTTGAAAATTAGTTTTCAAATGTTGAAGTGTGGGAAATATATATATCTTGTAAAGATATTTTGGAAAATAAATAATTTGAAAAATTATTTGGAATCTGGTGATGTTGAGCATGCCTATTGATAGTTAAATAATCTGACTATCAATATTTACCTTTAAATAGGTATTTGCTGGGATTGTTTGAATTTGAATGCCACACTTATTTTTGAATAAGCGCTCACTATTCGGGTTAGCAGGGAAAGGACCTTGGGGTCGTATAACCCATTCCGAATATGTGATACGTCGTTATGGATTGCATTTGATGACCGGTGTTGAAGACCGGATATTTGTGAAAACGGAAGGATTACCGTCGAGTTACTCTACATCGGCTGATCTCCGATATAGAGGTTTTATCACCTTAGTGACGGGATGTCCGGTCGTGATTAGTGAATATCCGGATTGCAAGGACTTCTTTGGAAGTGCCTTCGGTTTTGTTCGAGCCCGGAACAGACTTGTATGGATTGTATGTATGACATTACAAATTGAGATATAAAGCTGATTTCTTTCAAATATATTTCTGATGGTGGCGGAGAATTTATTCTCTTAGCTTAACACCCTTCTCTGAGACGTACGACCTCAGAGGTTATATAGTTGAAGGTTATTAGTGATATACTCCCAATTTGGTAGTGTGGCATGCTGAGTGTTGCTGTGAAATGATCATTGTTTGATCATTTGTGATATGATCATTTGTTTGATCATTTATCTTGGTGATCATTTCTATGATCATTTGTTGACCCGAAGCACAGCTTTTGTATAAAGCGTGGCTTTGTGGACGAGACTTCGTCGGACCTCACACCCCGGAAATGGTCAAAACAGGAAGGATGAAGCAAGGTTATTAGGGGGTAGCGCTCCTTTAGTGTATGTCATTCCTTCTGGATGGAGGTGGTATCATGGAATGGAGCCCAGATACTTAGCCTATGTGGTTACTGCATTGTTATTCTTATGTGGTTGTTGGAAATCGAGGATCCTCGGATAGATCGGTTACGATCGGGGGATGACATATTCGTGTCATTAGTTACCCAGTTAGGGGTAACCCGGCCTTGTGTTGGCAGATATCCGGTTTGGTTCGCGGGACGTCATTCCGGAGGCGTTTCTATGTGGCAATGGGAAGTTCCTTGGCCTGACCATTTGTTGGAAATCCAAAGAAACAATACGATTTTGTACGGTTTTAGTTGTAGAACCTATCATTCACTTATGGTGGCACCCCACTGTTTGGATGGTAGCTATAGTAGGCATAAGTGCGAAATGTCTATGCTGGCTAAGATTTATATCTTTATTTTCGAAATGAATTTTTGCCTACACTATGCACTAGTAAGAATATCAAATGTTTCTTTTTAATGCGTACCAAGCATCTTTGACTATCATAAGGAGAAATGTAACAACCCGCATATTTAACGATTTTATATTTAAATGTTTGATTTAAATATAGCGTCGTTATTCGGATTTTGGGGTCCGAAATGTTACTTTCTGCAAATGGCCGAATTGGAGCTCGAAACCATTTCCATTGAGTCCAAAATGGCGTTTGCGATCGTTTTGAGTATAATCTTTGATATGTTTGGAGTTTGTGAAATTTTGGCTACTTTTCCTATTGGGTTTGGGGTTGGATTCAGCCCACTAGCTCACTTAACCCCTAGCTCAACCCTTCTCTTCATTTCATCTTCATTTCATTTTATTTCTCAAACAAAAAACTGAAATGGGGGAAAGGAAAGAGAAATAGAAATTAGCAAGCCCTAGTTTCTCCTTTGTAACTTGATTCTTGCTCCAAAATCAAAGAGAATCCATTGGTAAGTTCATCTCCACCTTCTCCATCTTTTCTCCTCTTCAATTTCAGTAATTTCCTAACCCTAACTTAGAAATACTTGCTTTTGATTCTAGATTGAAGCTTGTAGTGTTGAAGTGGAGTGTAGTTGGTTGATCCCTTGCAATTGTGCTTCTTCATCTTCTTTGTTTTGTGTAAAAAGGTGAGTTTTGAACTCACATCTACTTCTCTTGATTTCATTGATGTTAGGTATGAATTCCTAACACCTTGTTCATATGCACTTGCAATTGGTTTGGGTTGAATTGGGGAATATTCCAATTTTTAGTGTTTTGGGTTCAAATCTTTGAAATCCTAACTTTGATGTTTTAATCATCTTTTGGTGATGCATCGAGGAACATATAGGGCCGGGTTGTCGATTGGCAAAAGCCCTTAGAGCCAATGTTCGTCCGATTGCATTTTGGGAGAGTTTGCTCTTCATTTGAATAAGGCTGAAAAACAGCCCACGCATGATTCAGTCGACTGAAAACTCTGCACAGTCGACTGAACCTGAAACTCGAGAGTTTCCAGGCATGATTCAGTCGACTGAAAAACTCTGCACAGTCGACTGAACCTGGAAACAGAAAGTTTCCTGAACCTGGAATATTTTCCAGGTATAGGGTCAGTCGACTGAAAACTCTGTTCAGTCGACTGAACCTGCTGTTTCAGCCCACTTTGCCTTTTTGGATTGAATTTTCAATTTGAATCGATTCATGATGATCCTATGTATGATTATCAATTGTTTTGACTTTGATGGTTCCTTTTAATTTTAATCCACGGGTTTTTATAAAATAATCTCTCGAATCGCATTTAAAAGTTCGTTTCTCTAATTTATAAATTCTATTTAAAACACACACACTTTCGCACTTCGAACGAAGTGGAAGGGTGATTAAATGGTTGGGCAAAACACGGACCATGAATCTGTGCGTTTATCTTTCCGATTAATCCTCGACCTATTCGATTGATTGTTTTGACCTTCGGGTTTGGTTTATCGATGATATGAGGTAAACTTTGTACTGCTTTGAGTGTGAAAGGGACTGACGGATAGTAAACCGTTTAGTGCGAACGAGTGGTTATGGGACATACGTTAACACTTTTCGGATTCCTTTTCGAGAGTTGTGACACATTCCGCCAGTTAGTGGTGTCCAGTACTGGGTCTTCGACCTTCACCACTACGGTTTGTTGCCTCTGGGATAGTGTCTTCGGACTGTCTCCCTAGGTTTGTTGCCTTCGGGTATGTTGCCTTCGGGTGTGTGCCTTCGGGTTTGTTGCCCTATATAGTTTCGCTCTGATGTTGGCCTTATGTGCCGCATGGGTGATACTTGGGTTTGGAGTCTTCGGGCTCATGGATCCTTGTTTGTACAGTACTGAGCTCGAGCAAATTTTATGATGTTTCATTGATATGTATATTCCCTTGGTATCGCCCTTCGATATTGGTCTTTTTGAGCCGCATGGAGTATAGCGTTTACCTTGTGGAACTTGTATACCTTATTGGTATTTGTTGTTTGCCTATTGGCTTGTTTTGGGATATTTGTATCCTTTGTTTCTATATGTTGCCGATGATATGAGGCTTGTTCTATATGATTCATCTCTTGTTGATGATTGTGTTATCTCCCCTAGAGATATTTATTATACTGTATGACCTTGCAGGTTTATTAGTGTTCAGTTTATCTAACTGATTTGTTATCTAGACTGACCCGTGTATTTTATACTCGGGTCAGACCGAGATGTTTCAGGTTAGGTGCTTTTGGGGACTTAGCCTATTTTGCTTCCGCCTGGACTATTCGCTAGCTTCATTTTGTTATAGCGTCTTTTGTAGTCCTTATCTGTTATAACTCTGATTTATACTCTTTCGTCTCGTCTGTATATGGTGGTCTCCTGTACCACTTGACATGTATTATTTTGTATACTCTGTGGTGTATCTGTGTATGTGTATATTATGATCGACTGTTCTGTGATGTATATTACATTTGAGTTGTTATATTTTCTTCTGGTAGATCCTATAGCCATTGTAGTTTTGCTTTAAATATTTATTGAATAGGTCGAATTTTAATGTGTTTCTACTTTTCGGCATATTTAGTGAATAGTTAAGGTAAGATTGCACATGGTCGCTTCCATTATACTCTATTGTCCGCGTTAGCCGACAGTATTATCTATGTAATACTCTTTGTTAACGAGGCTCTCGGAGTGGGGCGTCACAGCGTGGTATCAGAGCGAGATTCAGAACAAAATATGATGAACACAGAATAGATGCACATAATATGGTACATCAAAGTGTACAAGTGATACAGGTCCTTGAATCATCGTGTCTCTTTATTCCATCAAGGTTAGATAGATATTGGAAATACGTCTAGAAATGCATTTTATTCCGTAGTATCCCATATTGCAATATCTACCTTGTGAATAATCTTGTTCTTATCTTACTTTCAGCTTATGTCTGGAAGAGGCAGGCGTCGACGTTCGGATGCTGCGCAATCTAGTGGCTCGCATCCGGATGGCGTATATATGTCTGCCGATCAATTTTTGGAATTGTTTAGGAGCACTCAGCCTCCCGTTCCTCCTCGAGTGTCTCCACCTCGCAAGTCTGCTTTTGCACGTCAGTGCAGTGATTTTGCTCATCTTGGAGGAAAGCCGTTTAAGGGCCCCCAGTCTGTTCTTGAAGTCCAAGCTTGGCTTCGCACGTGCGAGTGTATTTTCTCTCGCATGGATCTTTCTGACCATGATAGAGTTCTTGTAACTTCTAGCTTATTACAAGAGTGTGCTCTTGACTGGTATGAGCTTCTTGTAGCTGAAATTGATGAGTCTACTCTTTCTTGGACTCAGTTTCGCGGACGATTTGAACTCAAGTTCGTTCCTGAATCTGAAAAAGTTTTATTGATCCATCGCTTCCTTGAGTTGAAGCAAGGGAAATCTTCTGTTTCTGAGTATGTCGCATCGTTCGAGGCTTTATCTCAGTATGGTCTTGAATTCATCAGCACTTCTTATAAGAAGAATTTGAAGTTTGTTTCTGGCCTTAAGAAATATCTTAAGAAGTCCTTGTGCTCCAGCTTAAACTTTCTTTTGAGGAATTGGTTGATTCGGCGCTTCATCTCGAGACCGTTGAGAAGGAGTGTGATAGTGATGTTGATGTTGAGGTTTCCAGAAACCCCAACAAGAAGTAGTTTCCAATTCAGAAGAAGCCTTTTCCTTATAAGAAGAAGAAGACTGGTGGTCCTAGCTCTCAGCCTCAATCTTCTGGAACACCTCTCGTTTGAAAGTGTTTTAATTGTGGTTCTCCGGATCATATTATTCGAGCTTGTCCAAAGCCTCTCTTCTGCCGTAATTGCAAGAAGGAAGGTCATCATGTTTCTGCTTGTCCTACTGCTCCTGCTAATGCAAAATCTGGCAAGCTCAATGTGGCTAATGCTTCTGGAGGTCCTTCTCAATCCAAAGGTATGACTCCAACTATTTTGGAGGGTTCAATTCTATTTCATGATCATAGTATACGAGTTCTTTTCGATACGGGTGCTTCACATTCTTTCGTATCGAAGAAGCTTGTAGATGATTTATCTTTGGATGTTTCTTGTATGGTTACTTCTTTAAGGATTGCAAATCCTATTGGGGGATCCGCGACCCTTAGTTTGCTTTGTGATGATATTGAGATTGTTTTATGTGGCTTTTCTTTCCGTGCGAATCTGCACGTTGTTTCTCATTTGGGTTTTGATATGATTTTTGGTATGGACTGGCTAGTGAGGTACGATGCCAGGATTATTTGTTCCGAGAGAATTTTATATCTTTGTCATCCTGATTCACCTTCTCAGTTATCTCTTGTTCTTCGGGATGTGGATAATTCCGAGATGGCTTTGTATTCTCTTGATTCGCGAGATGGTGATGATGTATCTCGTATTCCTATTGCTTGTGACTTTTCTGATGTTTTTGAACCTGTTTCGGGTTTGCCACCCAAACGGGCAATTGAGTTCCGCTTTGATCTCATTCCAGGCGCGCAACCAGTTAGTCATCCTCTCACGAGGATGTCTACAAAGGAAAATGAGGAACTCAAGAAGCAGCTTTTAGAGCTCGAGTCCAAGCAGTTGATTCAGTCCAGTTTTTCTCCGTGGGGATCCGCGGTCGTTTTTGTGAAGAAGTCTGATGGAACTCTTAGGCTTTGCATTGACTATCGCAAGCTTAACGAGTTGACCATTAGAAATAGGTATCCATTGCCTAGGATCGATGATATGTTCGATCTATTGAGTGGTGCCAAGGTCTTTTCTCAGCTTGACCTTGCCACAGGTTTTCATCAGTTACGAGTCGCGGAGGATAGCATACCTCTTACCGCTTTCCGCACTCGTTATGGTTCTTTTGAGTGGCTCGTTATGCCGTTCGGTTTGACGAACGCTCCTGCTTTCTTTGTTGACCTCATGAATCGGGTATTCCGGGAATATCTCGATAAGTTTGTTCTTGTCTTCATTGATGATATCCTTATTTATTCTAAGTCTGAAGCTGAGCATGCTAATCACTTGAGAATTGTCTTGAGTACTCTTCGTCGTCATCTGCTTAAAGCCAAATTCTCCAAGTTCTACTTTTGAGAGAATAAGGTTAAGTTCTTAGGCCATGTTGTATCTTCCGATGGCATTTCTGTCGATCCCTCAAAGATCGAAGCCATCCAGTATTGGAAGAGGCCTGAGAATGTGCATGAGATTCGTAGTTTCCTTGGATTGGCGGGTTATTACCGGCGGTTCATTAAGAACTTTTCCCGTGTTGTGCTTCCTCTCACAAGCCTTACTCGGAAAGGCATTCGTTTTATTTGGTTCGACAAGTGTGAAGCTTCCTTTCAGACATTGAAAGAACTTCTCACTAATGCTCCTATTCTTGTGGTTCCCGAAGGGAATCATGATCTTGTTGTTTACACCGATGCTTGTGGTAGTGGTCTCGGTGCTGTGCTTATGCAGAGAGATCGGGTAGTTGCTTATGCTTCTAGGCAACTGCGTCCGAATGAAGTTTGCTATGCCACTCATGATCTTGAGTTAGCCGCCATTGTCTTTGCCTTGAAGATTTGGCGACATTATTTATTGGGCGAGCGCTTCATTCTCTATACCGATCATAAATCTTTGAAGTATTTGTTTACTCAGAAGGAACTCAATATGAGACAACAGCGTTGGCTCGAGTTTCTTGCTTCCTATGACTTTGATATCCAGTTTACCCCTGGTAAGGGTAATCGTCTTGCAGATGCGCTTAGTCGTAAACATTCGGCTGTTATTTCTATGATGCTTGCCGAATGGAATATTCTTGAGACTCTATCTTTTTGTGAAATTCGTGATCGTGGTTCATCTTCTGATTCTCCTATTCTATTATTTAGTTTGGGAGCTCGACCTATTTTATTGGATCGTATTGCCGATGCTCAGCGGCGTGATCCTGATTTGTTGCATTTATTCAGCTTTGTGAGTCTGGATCTTGTGATGAGGCGTTGCAAGATTTTAGCATTGATTCTCATAGGTGTCTTCGTAAGAAGAACCGTCTTTTTGTGCCTTTTGATTTTGCACTTAGGCATGACATTCTTGATGATTGCCATCGTTCTAAGTATACCATTCATCCCGGTAGTGGTAAGATGTATGCCGATATGCGTCGTCTTTATTATTGGGAAGGCATGAAGCGCGATGTGGCGAGTTATGTGAGCAATTGCATAACTTGTCAGCGTTTTAAAGCCGAGCATCAGCGTCCTTCTGGACTTCTTCAACCTCTTGAAATTCCATTGTGGAAGTGGGATCAAATTTCTATGGATTTTATTGACGGCCTACCTCGTTCGAGATCAGGTCATTCTAGTATTTGGGTTATTGTTGATCGCCTCACCAAGTCTGCTCATTTTGTCCATATTAAGTCTAATAGGACAGCTTCGCATTTGGCCAAGTTGTATGTCAAGGAAATCGTGAGACTTCACGGTGTTCCTAGTTCTATTGTGAGTGATCGTGATCCTTTATTCACGAGTCATTTTTGGAAGAGTCTTCAGCAAGCTTTGGGAACAAAGCTTAACTTTTCTACAGCTTATCATCCGCAGTCTGACGGACAGACTGAACGGGTGAATCGTATTTTGGAAGATCTTCTCCGTATTTGTATTTTTGATTTCCGTGGTTGTTGGGAGGATCACCTACCTCTTGTAGAGTTCTCCTACAACAATAGTTTTCAGTCTAGTATCGGTATGGCTCCTTTCGAAGCCTTATACGGAAGGCCATGTCGATCACCTTCTTGTCGGTTGGAATCTGGGGAGAAGCTTATTCTTGGCCCGGAGTTTGTTCGTCATTCTTCTGAGAAGATTGATCTTATTCGATTGAGGATGAAAGAGGCACAGAGTCGCCAGAAATCCTACGCGGACAACCGTAGGAAGCCTCTCGAGTTCTCGATCGGCGATCTTGTTTTTATTCGTGTTTCTCCTTTGAAAGGGGTTATGCGTTTCAGTGCGACTGGAAAATTGGCTCCTCGTTATATAGGACTGTTTGCTATTACTGAACGTATTGGCCCTGTGGCTTATAGAGTTTCACTTCCAGCTCATTTATCTGGCATTCATGACGTGTTTCACGTCTCGCAACTTCGGAAGTGTCTTCGAGAATCGGATTCTGTAATTGATTCTCCTGATTTGCAAGAGCTTGAGATCTCACCGGACTTATCTATTGTACAGCAACCTATTCGCGTGCTTGACACGGAGGTGCGACACCTTCGGAACAAGGACGTGCCGCTCGTTAAAGTTCAATGGTCCGCTAATCCCAATGACTGTACTTGGGAAACCAGAGAGTATATCGAGCGATCTTATCCAGGTTTTCTATCCTTGCTTCGTAATGGTAAGTCTATTTCTGTGTCTAAAGTTTATTCTTTCTTTTTTATGTTGTATGTATGTAGTTGTTACAAATATCGTCTCTAGGAATTGCGGGGACGCAATTTTGTAAGGAGGGGAGATCTGTAACAACCCGCATATTTAACGATTTTATATTTAAATGTTTGATTTAAATATAGTGTCGTTATTCGGATTTTGGGGTCCGAAATGTTACATTCTGCAAATGGCCGAATTGGAGCTCGAAACCATTTCCATTGAGTCCAAAATGGCGTTTGCGATCTTTTTGAGTATAATCTTTGATATGTTTGGAGTTTGTGAAATTTTGGCTACTTTTCCTATTGGGTTTGGGGTTGGATTCAGCCCACTAGCTCACTTAACCCCTAGCTCAACCCTTCTCTTCATTTCATCTTCATTTCATTTTATTTCTCAAACTAAAAACTGAAATGGGGGAAAGGAAAGAGAAATAGAATTTAGCAAGCCCTAGTTTCTCCTTTGTAACTTGATTCTTGCTCCAAAATCAAAGAGAATCCATTGGTAAGTTCATCTCCACCTTCTCCATCTTTTCTCCTCTTCAATTTCAGTAATTTCCTAACCCTAACTTAGGAAATACTTGCGTTTGATTCTAGATTGAAGCTTGTAGTGTTGAAGTGGAGTGTAGTTGGTTGATCCCTTGCAATTGTGCTTCTTCATCTTCTTTGTTTTGTGTAAAAAGGTGAGTTTTGAACTCACATCTACTTCTCTTGATTTCATTGATGTTAGGTATGAATTCCTAACACCTTGTTCATATGCACTTGCAATTGGTTTGGGTTGAATTGGGGAATATTCCAATTTTTAGTGTTTTGGGTTCAAATCTTTGAAATCCTAACTTTGATGTTTTAATCATGTTTTAGTGATGCATCGAGGAACATATAGGGCCGGGTTGTCGATTGGCATAAGCCCTTAGAGCCAATGTTCGTCCGATTGCATTTTGGGAGAGTTTGCTCTTCATTTGAATAAGGCTGAAAAACAGCCCAGGCATGATTCAGTCGACTGAAAACTCTGCACAGTCGACTGAACCTGAAACCCGAGAGTTTCCAGGCATGATTCAGTCGACTGAAAAACTCTGCACAGTCGACTGAACCTGGAAACAGAAAGTTTCCTGAACCTGGAAAATTTTCCAGGTATAGGGTCAGTCGACTGAAAACTCTGTTCAGTCGACTGAACCTGCTGTTTCAGCCCACTTTGCCTTTTTGGATTGAATTTTCAATTTGAATCGATTCATGATGATCCTATGTATGATTATCAATTGTTTTGACTTTGATGGTTCCTTTTAATTTTAATCCACGGGTTTTTATAAAATAATCTCTCGAATCGCATTTAAAAGTTCGTTTCTCTAATTTATAAATTCTATTTAAAACACACACACTTTCGCACTTCGAACGAAGTGGAAGGGTGATTAAATGGTTGGGCAAAACACGGACCATGAATCTGTGCGTTTATCTTTCCGATTAATCCTCGACCTATTCGATTGATTGTTTTGACCTTCGGGTTTGGTTTATCGATGATATGAGGTAAACTTTGTACTGCTTTGAGTGTGAAAGGGACTGACGGATAGTAAACCGTTTAGTGCGAACGACTGGTTATGGGACATACGTTAACACTTTTCGGATTCCTTTTCGAGAGTTGTGACACATTCCGCCAGTTAGTGGTGTCCAGTACTGGGTCTTCGACCTTCACCACTACGGTTTGTTGCCTCTGGGATAGTGTCTTCGGACTGTCTCCCTAGGTTTGTTGCCTTCGGGTATGTTGCCTTCGGGTGTGTGCCTTCGGGTTTGTTGCCCTATATAGTTTCGCTCTGATGTTGGCCTTATGTGCCGCATGGGTGATACTTGGGTTTGTAGTATTCGGGCTCATGGATCCTTGTTTGTACAGTACTGAGCTCGAGCAAATTTTATGATGTTTCATTGATATGTATATTCCCTTGGTATCGCCCTTCGGTATTGGTCTTTTTGAGCCGCATGGAGTATAGCGTTTACCTTGTGGAACTTGTATACCTTATTGGTATTTGTTGTTTGCCTATTGGCTTGTTTTGGGATATTTGTATCCTTTGTTTCTATATGTTGCCGATGATATGAGGCTTGTTCTATATGATTCATCTCTTGTTGATGATTGTGTTATCTCCCCTAGAGATATTTATTATACTGTATGACCTTGCAGGTTTATTAGTGTTCAGTTTATCTAACTGATTTGTTATCTAGACTGACCCGTGTATTTTATACTCGGGTCAGACCGAGATGTTTCAGGTTAGGTGCTTTTGGGGACTTAGCCTATTTTGCTTCCGCCTAGACTATTCGCTAGCTTCATTTTGTTATAGCGTCTTTTGTAGTCCTTATCTGTTATAACTTTGATTTATACTCTTTCGTCTCGTCTGTATATGGTGGTCTCCTGTACCACTTGACATGTATTATTTTGTATACTCTATGGTGTATCTGTGTATGTGTATATTATGATCGACTGTTCTGTGATGTATATTACATTTGTGTTGTTATATTTTCTTCTGATAGATCCTATAGCCATTGTAGTTTTGCTTTAAATATTTATTGAATAGGTCAAATTTTAATGCGTTTCTACTTTTCGACATATTTAGTGAATAGATAAGGTAAGATTGCACATGGTCGCTTCCATTATACTCTATTGTCCGCGTTAGCCGACAGTATTATCTATGTTATACTCTTTGTTAACGAGGCTCTCGGAGTGGGGCGTCACAAGAAATCTCCTCCGATTCTGCATTTGCATTGTGTGTGTGTGCGTGAGGCCTTATGGTAGTCTCATTTTTTAAAAAACATTGCGAATTGACTTTAAAAATATTCCTCTATTTTGTTTTAAAGATAAACTGTTTTGAGTTCTCACACCAGTCACATGACTGACTCGGAGTTTATTGTTTTCCTTCCTAAACTCTGGGTGCCCACCAATTTCCACACAGGCAGTCAAGAGACAGGTTTATCAGGATATTCTGGAATTCAGGAGATGCTGGAGGCAGGTTGGAGGGCATGGCGTATTACTAGTTTATATAGTATTTCCTTTCCGCTGTTTGTTGTTGTTGTTGTACACTCTGATGATGAAATGTAATGTAATAAGATGTAATGTAATAACTGATATAGTTCTTTGTTGAAAGATTATTCATTTATCTATTATATGTTGTTCCGCTGCGAATTGTGAGATTCTGATGTTGTTCTGTTATTTCTTTCTGTTTCTGTTCTATCTTTTTCTTCTTCTTTAACCATAACAGTACGGTTTTCCGGCCTTCGATTGCTCGGCAGTTGATACAGTGGACGTATTGATGTCGGCGTTCGTGGATGAAAAATCACAGTCGTTACATAAATTCAAATATATTTATATTATTTTCTATTTATATTTCTTTTTATAAATATTTATACATCCTTTAGAAAATAATTCTTATCTATCTAACATGTTTTTATTTATATATTGATAGTTAAATATATTCATTTTAGTATTTTCAAATCAACAATATTCAGTGTCAATATATTTATTAAATTTCAAAATCTAATTCCCCAATTATAATTCATTTGTATAACTAAATGAACATATATCTTATTAAATATGAAGAGTTAAATTTTGTTTTTATATTTCAAATGCCAATAAATTCTAAATAAATTAACGATTAAATCAAAAATTAAATTTGATTACCAATTTTTCAAAAATTTAATCCTAAATATTAAATCAATTATCAAATTATTTTTAGCTAAATTCCAGCAATGTTACAGGTTTCCCTCCTTAAGAAAATTTCGTCCCCGAAATTTGCCATGGAGACAACAAAGAATGGATAGATACACAAAGATAGAGAATCGACTCACAAATCAAGCCGATTATATATTCTGTATTTGGCTTAACAAATTATAATATCAATAATAGATACAAGAACAAACTCATTCAATATTATACAAGACACTCGGGTCACCAGATCTACGAAATATGCAGGGGCACTGGTTAATTTAAAGGAATAACTAACCATTCGTAGAATATATCGAGACCCAACGATAAATAAATGGATTTAATCTCCCACAACTCTCAAACACTAGATATGGATTCCAAACTTAAGTCGGAACACCCCAAATTATGTATAACTTGTCCCTCTTCGGACCTTGATATACACAAGAAATTACAATAGAATTTCAAATTATGGTTTAATCGAAATTGTTTTATCGATACAATTTATTTAACTTTATATTTTAGTTAACCAATTTATTTCAATTTAAAATTTTCAAATTTATCAAAGTTAAAAGGAAAAGCTGGTGGAAATTTGACGAAGAGAATACGAAATAGAGACTTATCTACACGATTCGTAGGGCCTCCATCACACCGAAGCTTCTTCCTCGAGCTGCCATGAAGACATCAAAGAAATTGGAATCGAATCAAAGGAGATTGATAAGAAAGTTATTTCCGCTGTTGCAGGGCATCGACCATTTGTACCGGTGTAACGATCCTGATTTTAAAGACGAATTTAAATTTATAATTTAATTGAATTTTAGATTAAATTATGGATTTATTTGAAATTTTCAAATTTAATAAGAAAAGTATACTTATTGGTTTTTGGATTTGATTTAAACCTTAAGGAATATTTCCAGTTGAATTGAATTAAAAAAAATGTTTAAAAATAAAATGAACTTTATAAATATATAAGTATATAAGTAAAACCAAAGCAACATCATCTATTAACAAAGAAAAATATATGCAGACAAGAAAAATGCAAGGCTAAGATCAAAAATACAATATAAATATATACTAGATATGAGCACAAACACAACAAGCTAACAAAGTACAAAGAAAATTAACAAAATCACTGCAGTCACCAAGTATACAATATGCAGGTATGAACAAACAAAACATATATATGAAGATAATTGTAAAAGAGGACATAGGCAATTAATGCAAGATGTCCTTAGCCATAATATATTATCTATCAGCCGAGACAAGTGAGTAGTAAGGCAAAACTATGTAAAATAGAATATGAAAACACAAGGACCAAAGCAATAAATGCATTAACCAGCAAAGCATGGAAAAAAATCTCTGTTGATTGTACTAAAGAAATTAAATAATAACATCCCTGTAAAACTTGTTTCCTATATATCTCATCTTCATCAGTTCGTCCATAAGCTAAGGAAAAAAAGGTCTGAAGCAATATCATTTAAACTATAAACAAAACTTCAATTTAAACAAACCAGTTTTTCAACACTGGAAGAAAAAAAAAAGAGAATACAAACCAACTTGCAAACCTGGAAGCAAGCTAATCAACTTAGCAATCACCAACAGGCAAGAGTTGATTCCAATCAAAAATAAAGTTACAAACAACAGATTCAACAACTTATCAAAAACAAAGTTTTAAGTCTCTGTTTTTCTATTCCTCCTCCACTCTCTGCATAGTCAGGTGAGCAACTTTAATTTTTGTAAAAAAAAAACCATTTCTTTGAATCCATGCTTGAGAATCTGTGAGTAAACATCAACTTTAAAACTTTATGTTAACAGTAATATAGTTTCTTGATTTTACATAGTAGTGCTTGTGTTTGATTTTTGAAATACATTCTGCATATATAGGTTGCTCTGCATTTTTATCTTCTCTGTATTGATTACAGAAGTTGATCATTGATTCAAAAATTTAATTTATTTACATTGGATTTTTGTTAAGTATTGAAGTCTTCAATCAAACCAGGAGTAAATCTGTAATTAAGTTTTTCTTAACCTGTTTCAACATTATTAGAAGAAAGTCACCACTGTCACTTTGATTTACAGTGAACATACAATAGTTTGATAAATTCGATTGTTGAAAAAAAATAATTCAAGTTTATAATCTGAATCTACACTTAAATTCATGATTTTTAAAACAAAGATGAAGATTTTTAACGGAGTGTTTCAAGAGTAGTTTGAAATTTTGTTCAATGTGCATTTTCCTAAGTCCCTGGTAAACGAATCATTTATAAATTCTGAAATTTGTACTAAAGCATCCTTGAACATCTAGAATGTTGGGAAAAATGCTAAAAGAATTTTCTATTTCGTAAATTGATGAGTTGAGAACGAAGTAGGGTTTTAGTAGAGTTTTTGGTCAGTATTTGTAACAAGGCTCGTACGTCGCCTACACGTGATCGAGGGTCAGGAGGGTGGAAGTTCGTCGTGTTGTCGTGGTGTGGTTGAACTTTAGGCATCTCCGGTGGAGCGAGGGGCGGTAGTGAGGTGATTATGTCGATTTGGGTTGAGCTCTGAATCTCGGTCGAACAATTGAAATTCGATCCAAACTTCCTGTATGCAATTCGATCTTCGTTTTCGAGTATGCGAGTATTTTGTGATGTGCCATAGGCGTTCATGTTCGCCGGAGAAGGGAGATGCCGCCATGCACGTGTACGGCGGCGGAGATACGTGTCAGTGAGGTGAAGCCATGGGCGCGAGTCGTTCTCGAGAGATATGGGGAATCGCTTCGGGTTTGTATTCGTGTTCGAGTGTCCTGATGCTTGAACTTTTGCTTAAGTTAAAACTTAACTTGCTAAAAAAAAAGAAGAAGAAGAAGAATGAGAGAGGGAGAGAAGAAGGCTCGGGGGAAAATGGAGGTAAACCCGAAGTTTAACTCGAGTGAACAGGTGGAAGACTCGGGTTGGGTTGCACGTATTGATTTCCTGATGTTTTTCATTTAAACTTAAACTTAGCTTCAGAAAAAAAAAGAGGTGGGAAATAGGAAGAAGAAGGGAATCTTGGGGAGAATGGTGAAAGAACTCGAGTTTCAACTCGAGTGAACAAAAGGTTTTCTCGGGTATTGTTTCAAAATGATAAGCCTAATTAAATTTAGTCTGTGAATCGTTTGCAACTGGTTTAAATATTTGAAAATTTTAGTTAATCACCTTGAACAGTTAAGTATTAGTCTTAATTAATATTTTGATTTTTTTCTTTAAATTAATATTAGTTGTAAGTTAGTAACAAATTTATTTATAGTTATGAAAGAAAGATTTCTCAAATAAAAAGATAAATAATTTAATTGAATTATATTGCAAGGTAATCAAGAATGTTCATAAATTTGATAACAAGAATCTACTGAGTAAATTGAGATTTATAAATTTGTTTTTGAAGATGAATTAATTGATAATGAAGAGTTCAATTAACTTGTAACTAAGAGTTTTTAAAGTAACTAATGTAAAGTTAACTAATATGTGATCAATAGTTAACTCAGGTAATTTAAATAAGAATAAATAATTAATAAACTAAGTAATAAAGGTTTAATTTCTTAAAATAATTAATTAAAAAGTTAATTAATTATATAATTGGTTCAAAAGTCAATTTAATTAATATGATTGATTAAGAATAATTTAATTAATTAAAATGTTTGATAAATAAATTTATATCAAACGATTTGTAATTAATAAATCAGAATTGGATAATTAATTCATAAGTAATTAATTTAATTGAAAATAAATTTAATTAATTAGGATTAAAAGAAATCCTGCTTATAAATCATTGTTAAATGCCTGGTCTTACTTATGAATGATTGCATTATATGTGATGCCTTGAATTGATTGTCCTGTCTGAACTGTGATATTTGGTTATGTGGTTTGTGCCGTGTATGATTTATTCATTTATTTACATCTGCATATTATCTGTGAATTGCGAATGGAAGATAAGCGTTATACTTTATATCGCTTATCGACTATATTTCTGTGTTTGATATGTGATGATTGAATGATTGTTGCACTATTGTGTTAAAACCGTGGACCACACTTATACACACACAATATGGATTTCACGGGGAAATTGATTAAGTCACAGATTTGAAATAGTTTTGAATTTGAAAATTTTAAATTCAAATGTTTTGGAAATGGATTAGATTTAAGGTGAAAAGCTTTTGAAATGGAATTTCAAAGATGAAATTTATTTTGAATAACTTGATTGAATTTTGAAATTTAAATATTTTGATTTAAATTTGAACTCAATATTTGAAAATTGAATTCTATGATTTGGAAACTAGGGTTTAGAATGTTATTCAACTTATAAATGAGTTTATATGGGTTAAACTATTTTAAAGGTATTAATTTGGAAATTTAAATTTAAATTCAAAGGCCTTAAACTCGTGCAAATAAAATTGGATCTTTCTGAAACGAAAACTATTTGTTTTCAAATAATAAAAGCTTTCATATAAGTAGTGAACGTCCAATTTGTGTTAAAAAGGATTTCAAGCTAAAAATGAAAATGATTTTCCAAGTCATGGAAACGGTTTGAAAGCTATAATTTAAATCTTTAATTTAAAGATTTTAAACGAGTTAATTCAATTGAAACGGAAATTGTTTGAAATCCGTAAATGGATCTTTGTGAAACTTAATGAACTTTGTGAAATAAATCTTTTGTTTAAAAGATTTGAAATGGTAATTGGTTTAAACCATTTGAAAGAAAGTTTTGAATTATTAAGTTGTGACTTAATTGAAATCCCATATCCATATGTTTTAAATGTTGCGCTCACTATTCGGTTTAGCCGGGAGAGGACCTTTGTGTCATATATCCCATTTCGAATATGTGATACGTCGTTATGGATAGCATTTGAAGACCGGTGGTGAAGACCGGGTATTTGTGAGAACGATAGGACAACCTATCGATTGTCTCTGCACCGAGTAGCTACGGTATAGAGATTCCCTAAGTGCTGGGAAGTCCGATCGGGATTGTGAATACCCAGATTGCAAGGCCTTCTTTGGAAGTGCCTTCGGTTCTGTTCGAGCCCGGAACAGACTTGTATGGATTGTGTGTCTGACATTACATTTTGAGGTATAAAGCAGATTTCTTTCAAATACATTTCTGTTGGTGGCGGAGAATTTATTCTTTTAGCTTAACACCCTTCTCTGAGACGTACGAGCTCAGAGGTTATGTAGTTGAAGGTTATCAGCGATATATTCCCAATTTGGTAATGTGACATGCTAAGTGTTGCTGTGAAATGATCATTGTTTGATCATTTGTGATATGATCATTTGTTTGATCATTTATCTTTGTGATCATTACTTTGATCATTTGTTGACCGAAGCATGGCTTTGTACCAAAGCGTGGCTTTGTGGACGTGACTTCGTCGAACCTCACACCCCAGAATGGTCAAAACAGGAAAGATGCAGCAAGGTTATTAGGGGGTAGCGCCCCTTTAGGGTATGTACATCTCCTTCTGGATAGAAGTGGTATCATGGTATGGAGCCCAGATACTTACTTATGTGGACATCACAAACC
This sequence comes from Allium cepa, assembly GCA_030765085.1. Classification (NCBI taxonomy): domain Eukaryota; kingdom Viridiplantae; phylum Streptophyta; class Magnoliopsida; order Asparagales; family Amaryllidaceae; genus Allium; species Allium cepa. The sequence goes on along the minus strand of CM060943.1, from coordinate 882,219,142 downwards.
TATATATATATATATCTTGTTTTGTGATTTGATGTTGGGGCCCCGGTTAAAGGTTGTTACAACCGGGAGGTGGCATACTCGTGTCAGTAGTTACCCAGTTAGGGGTAACCCGGCCTTGTGTTGGCAGAGATCCGGTTAGGTTCTCGGGGACGTCCTTCCAGAGGCGTTCTCATGTGGCAATGGGAAGTTCCTTGGCCTGACCATTTGTTGGAAATCCAAAGAAACAATACGATCCTTGTACGGTTTTAGTTGTAGAACCTGTCTCCTCAGGAGGCAGCTATAGCGGGCATAATATAATGGTACCTATGCTGGCTAAGATTTATATTCTACTTTCGAAATTGTTTTCTACACTATGCACTAATAATAATATCAAATGATTTGATTTTGCGTAGTAAGCATGTTTGACTCTCATAAGAAGAAATCTCCTCCAAGTCTGCGTTTGCATTGTGTGTGTGGTGGGAGGTGTTATGGTAGTTTCATTTTCAAAAAGAATTGCGAATTTACTTTAAAATTCTTTTATTGATTGTTTTTAAAGATGAACTGTTTTTGTTGCTCATACCAGTCCCTTGACTGATCCGGAGTTTATTGTTCCTTTCCTAAACTCTGGATGCTCATTATTTTCTACACGAGCAGTCTAGAGTTGGGTTTTTCAGATAGTTAGGTTCAGTGAATTATCTGGAGTTAGTTCAGTCCTTAGTTCGCACCAGTCTTGCTTATCTTTGTGCATCGTTATTAGGAGTTCGAGCTATTGCTGGATTGGTTCTTGGAGATGGAGTTCAGATTTGGAGTTCTTCGTTGAAGACTATCTTAGAGTTATTTATTCCGCTGCTAGTGTTATCTATTTTCTTTCCGCTGCTATTTTATTGTATCTCTGATGTATATTGATATTCATTGTATCACTCTGTTGTATCAGTGTTGTATATCAATGCATTATTCTTTTATTCCGCTGTGTTGTTTACTTAATGTTGTTATAAGCTCCGGTGAATCGGATTTGAACGGTCGAATCTACGACATTCGAATACGATTTGAAGTATGGATGTCGATTTTCGAGCGGGCAAAATTCGTATCGTCACAACCGGTATTTCCCTGTCCCTTATCTCGTTCTCTTCTTGCACTCATACTCATTATCAGTGGATAGTAAGAGAATTTACTGAGGTATGCAGACAGCTATCTTAGGGATATACTCATTCTAGGGTATACTTTACCCTATCTCTAATGAGTTACCTAATGTGTTATACTCCTGAGCTAAAGTTTCAACCTTCAGCTCTGATACCACTGTAACGACCCTGACTCGACCTTCAAAATCGACACCGAATATGACACTTGTATTCAAATGCCACAGATCCAAACGTCGAATCTGGTTCGTGGGAGCTTATAACACATTAAGTTCAACAGCACATCGGAAGAAAATGAAATAGTACATTTGATATACAACATTTGATACAATATCTGATACAGCTGAATACAATAGAATGATACAATAGATATCAATGCTATCCGAGATACAATAAAGAGCAGCGGAAAAATAATGTCTTCAATGCCAAACTCCAAAATCTCCATCTTCAATCCAAAGCTAGCGAGAACTCCCATCAAGTCGCACAAAGCTAAGCAAGGTCAGTCGCGAATGCTGAAGTGTAGCAAGTGCGATCCACAAATCCAAAAGGCTTTGAAGGCTAACGAATCAATTCCTACTATTCGACTATCTAAAAAACCCAACTCTAGACTGCCCGTTTGGAAAATAGTAGGCACCCAAAGTTTAGGAAAGGAACGATAAACTCCAGGTTAGTCATGAGACTGGTGCGAGCATACAAAAAGCAGTTTTATCTTTTAAAACAAACAACAAAAGCTTTTAAAGTTCAATCTGCAATGCTTTTTAGAAAATGAAACTACCATAACGCCTCCCGCCACACACACCATGCAAACGTAGAATTGGAGGAGATTTCTTCTTATGATAGTCAAAAATGCTTGATACGCGAAAACCATTTTGATATTATTATTAGTGTATAGTGGAAAAAATATTCAAAAGTACAATATTAATCCTAGCCAGCATAGACATTCCGAAGTATGTCTGCTATAGCTACCATCCAAATAGTGGGGCGCCACCATAAGTAGATGGCAGGTAATACAACTAAAACCGTACAAGGTGCGTACTGGATGATTGGATTTCCAACAAATGGTCAGGCCAAGGAACTTCCTATTGCCACATAGGAACGCCTCTGGAAGGATGCGCCGAGAACCTACCCGGCTCTCTGCTAACACAAGGCCGGTCTACCCCCTTCCCAGGGGTAAAACCTAAGATATGCCACCCCCGGTCGTTTGCGACCTTTATCCGAGAGCCCTCTACACACACAACATCACACGATAATAAATATACTACAGTGTCCACAAGAGTAAGTATCTGGGCTCCATACCATGATACCACCCTTTTCCAGAAGGAATGGTCATACCCTAGGGTAGCTACCCCTGAAACCTTGCTGCATCTTTCCTGTTTCGACCATTACCGGTTTGTGAGGCTCGATGATGTCTCGTCTACAAAGCTACACTTTTTCATAAAGTCATGCTTTAATCAACAAATGATCAGCAACACTTCGTATGCCACATTACCAAATTGGGAATGTATCATTAGTAACCATCAACTACATAACCTCTTAGCTCTTACGTCTCAGAGAAGGGTGTTAAGCTAAGAGAATAAATCTCCGCTATCAAACAGAAATGAATTTGATAGAAACCGGTTTTACATCTCAAAGTGTAATGTCTGACACACATCCATACAAGTCTGTTCCGGGTTCGAACAGAACTGAAGGCACTTCCGAAGAAGCCCTTGCAAATCCGAGTATTCACAATCTCGATTGGACTTCCCATCACTTAGGGAATCCCTATACCAGCGCGACTCAGTGCAGAGACAATCGACCGGTTATCCTTTCATTCTCGAAAGTACCTGGTCTTCACCACCGGTGTTCAAATGCCATCCATAACGACGTACCATTATTCGGAATGGGTTATATGACACAAGGTCCTCTCCCGGCTAAACCGAATAATGAATGCAATATTTAAAAAAACATATGGATGTGGGGTTTCAATTAAGTCACAACTTGTTATCCAAAAACCTTTCTTTAAATGGTTTAAAACAAATTACCATTTCAAATCTTTTTAAATAAAATATTCATTTCACAAAGTTTACCAATTTTCCCTAATGGTTCACTGACGGCTTTTCAAAACAATTCCATTTCAAATTGGACTTACTCACCCAATCATTTAAATTAAAGATTTAATTCATAACTTTCAAACCATTTCCAATTCAAATCTTTTATATAAAAGATATACTATTTAAAATCCTCTTAGATTTCAAAACAAGGTTTAACTATCTTCCACAAAGGTTAATTCATAGTTTTCAAAACTAATTGCAATTTCATTTCCAACTTGAAATCTTTCGATACAAATTGGAAATCCTTTCTTTTTATGAAGGCTATTATTATTTGAAACGAATAGTTTTCGTTTTGGGAAAAACTAATTACATTTACGTAAGTTAAAGCCATTCAAGTATAAAACTTGAGTTTAAATTTAAGTTCCCAAAACAATACTTTTTAAATGGTTAAAAACCCATATAAATACCTTTATAACTAGTATAATCCTTTTAAACCATAATTTCCAAATAATTGAATTCAATTTCAAATTTGAATCAAATTATTTAAATTTCAAACTTTATTATGTTATTCAAAATAACTTCTATTTTTTGAAATCCCTTTACGAATAATTTCAATTCCAATTCCAAAACTATTTTGGATTCAAAAATTCAATCTTTAAAATCATTAAAAATCTATGCCTTAACCGATTTCCTCATGCAATCCACATTTGTGTGTGCATAGTGTGGTCTAGGGGTTTTACACAATAGTGCAACAACATCAATCATCACAGATTCAAGCACATCAATAACGATAAGCGGCATATTCCAATAACGCTTATCTATATACACAGATTCACAGATAAATAAGTTACATCACGATTGAATAAATTACATATTAGTTTACAGCACAAATCAGAATAATTTGTATCACAAAGCATCACATACGAGGAATATCAACCATTCAAACATTCAAAAGAATCCAAACATTCATAAGTAAGACTAATCAATTATCTGATTATTTAAATCAGATTAGTCGCTAATCCTTGGTTAATTAATATTAATTAATTACAAATTATTCTAATTAATTATCCTTTAATTATTTATTAATTAACCTTTAGTAATAGATTAATTAACTTTTAATTATAAATTAATCATCCTTAAATCATTAAATGATTATTCTTTTATTAATTATGCTTAATTAATTACATTAATTAATTACTTCACAATTAATCATCATTTCTTAATCACCTTCATTAATTAATTACAAATCTTTTTGATTAATAATCATTTAATCACTTATTAATTAACCATTAACGATAAATAAATTAACTATTAATTAATAACTAATTTTTTGATTAATTATCCTTAATTAATTACAATAGTTAATTAATTCTTAATGAATTACCATTAGATTAATTATTCTTAATTTATTTATCAATTAGCCTTAATTACTTTCACTAATTAATTAATCTTTAAATTAATTAATTCTCCTTAAATTAATTACCTTAATTAATTAGTCAAATAAATTTACTTTTATTATTAACACATCAATAATAATCCTTTTATTAAGTCCTTGATTTATCTAGATAAATTTTTATCTTAACGATCACTTTATCTCAACATCTAAAACTCATAAATTAAAATAAATTTTCATTAACAAATAATTCAATTTTAAACCTTTAAGTTAATACATAATCAAAACATCGTTTTTATGATAAGCCATTTATCTTTTTAAAGTTTAATTTAAATAATCCTTGAAAAATTAAATTTTCATATGAACTAACTTAAAATTCTTAAGTTAATTAAAACCGTTATCTTTTTAATTAAATAAACTTAAGAATTTATTTTAAACAATCAGGCGTTAAAACATTTTAACTTAATTTATAAAATACTTTAACTTATTCTATATCTAGTAAAAAACTTTTATTATTATTAACCAAGAAAAGGTTTAAAATTAGATTTATTAAAGTTCCAAAACCTGGAAACATGTTTCTTTTTCAACTTGAAAACTTGGTAACCTTAATATAAAAACCCGAGCCACGATTTAAATCCCTTCGAGTATGACTTCGAGTTTACACGATTACAATCTCGAGACCATCCCGAGTTCCACTTCGTCTTCTCCAAACCCAACAGCACTATCCAAATTATGCATGTACACATGCAGAGATGATCGGAGTTGCTCCGACCATCGCCGATCTCTCCCTCACATCATCGACGACCAGCACAACCCAAACAACTGCCCAGATTGATGAATTTAACCAAGAATTTAAATCGAGTAACTCGATCACCAAGCATTCCAACTTAATCAACCCAAAACGCTTCATCGATGACAATGCCAACCACCTGAAATTCTGTCACCCCAGTAGAAGCAACGTCAGACTCCCCTCTTTCTTCCCCCCATATGCGGTCACTTCCAGTGCCTTGACGGTGACACACGAGCCCAAAGATCGTCGTCGATCAAAACTACCGTTAAACCAAAATTCCATGTCGACCCTTCACTCTAATCAATGAAAAAATATTCAAGTATTTGTCCAACAATCTACTCCACCTCATCCTCCTCCAGATTCAAACTTGAAGCTTGATTTTACTTTGATCAACTGGAATTGACAAAAACCCCAATTTAGATCAATTTATAATTTCTCACATATTATAGTTTTGAAAATCTTGGATTTGCTACTAAAATTCATGCCTTTCAAAATCGAACTAAATGATGTAAATGGAATTCAAAAACATTGATACTTGATTTTCTGATATAAGGGTGTTCATCCTGTAATTTCCAATTTCTAAACTGTTTACTTAGTCAGTATACTTGAAATAATTTTTAACTTTGCATTCCATAGTTATTATCACTTTTCATTTAGAAATCGAAGTCTGAAATTACTTAGATAGGAAGATTTTAAATTTTCTGATAGATTTTCAATTCCTATAACAACAACAGAGATGTTCTTGTCTAATCCCAGACGTGCACAAGCAAACACAACAAATATACACACATATTTGCATGCACATTAATCATTCATTCAAACAACTTCAAACAAAATGCGAGTTTAGGGGTTTACTCACCGATGATCTGAGAGCAGAGGCTTGGAAAGGAGAGACAAAGAAGCTACTGCTTGAAAAAGAAAACTGGAACTGTTGTTTTTTTAACTTGCTTTTACTTTGCTTCTACATTGAATTCAGTTTGAAAATTATAAGAGAGGTTGCTTAGATCTGCCTCTGGTTTGCTTCAGATCTTTGATTAGTTGAGTTTCCAGGCTTTGAGATTGTTGATTTCCAGATCTTTAACTTCTTTTGCATTGTTTTGATCTGTAGTTATTTTCAGGTTTTTTTTGATTGAAGACAGATTCTTTTTTTTACTGCCTTTGATTTTGTAGAATTGAAGGAAGGAATTGAGAAGTGAAGAGTTTGAAATCTTTGGACTGAAAATAATTGAACAAGTTTCTCATTCTTTAAAACATATTATTGTATTCAAATTGCTAAAAGAAAATCTGATTGCCACTTATTATCCATGCATACCAAAATCCTTACACTTGTTTAATTTACTTATGCATGGCTTACACTTGTTCATTTTTGTTAAAATTGTGTTTATATGCCTAATGCAATTTATTTTGTAATTTTTTTTAAACTCACATGAATTTATATTTACACTTATATTCATATGTATGTTTCTATTGTTTATATGGATTATCTATTTACATACAAACTATATTCTTAGCCCTTGTTTATAATTATTTGTAACTTTTTTTTAATTCTTACTTTATTTTAATTTATGAAAACATGCTTTATGCTTTTAAACCTTTTTATTAATTTATTTACAAATTATTTACATACATTTGTATTTATTTTACTTTTACAACTTTTTAAAGAGAAATTGATTAAAACAATTTGTACACTAAACAAATAAATCATACATATACACATTTCTTAGTTTATAAAGTTTTTGTAAACTTATTTATTAAATCAATTTTATTTACAGTACATTTATTACATTTCAAAAGGTAAATATTCATTCTTGTTTTAAATTTCAAATTCAAGTAATTGTACAAATCATAATTTTTTTGAAGAAATTAATTTCAAAGTTTAATTGTATTTTAATAATAAACACATATACAGATTATATATGTATTTAAGTCTTTAGAATAAATGTTTAACTTCAAAATCGATTTCATAAAATTAAATTCCAATATCTTCATATTATTTTCTATTTATATTTCTTTTTATAACTATTTGTAGATCCTTAAGAAAATAATTCTTATCTGTCTAACATGTTTTTATTATATATTAATAGTTAAATATATTCATTTTAGTATTTTCAAATCAACAATATTCATTGTCAATATATTTATTAAATTTCAAAATCTAATTCCCCAATTATAATTCATTTGTATAATTAAATGAACATATATCTTATTAAATATTAAGAGTTAAATTTTATTTTTATATTTCAAATGCCAATAAATTCTAAATAAATTCACAATTGAATCCAAAATTAAATTTGATTACCAATTTTTCAAAAATTTAATCCTAAATATTAAGTCAATTATCAAATTATTTTTAGCTAAATTCCAGGAATGTTACAGTTGCTGCACTTAACTACAAACTTGATTTTATTTATATGCTTGAATTCTTGGCTTGTACGTGGGAGAACAAGAAATATATGGGTATAGCACTATAACTTATAGGTATATGAGCGTTCACTTCTATAAAGAGATATTTGGTTTGTAAATTTTTACTATTTAGAATTTAATGATCTTCTTCAAAATTTACATGTTGACATATATTCACTATGAGTATATTTTGCTTTACATCCATAGATGTGGTCGGAGAAGTAATTAAGCTCAGTAGTTAGAGCTGAATGAATGAGATCCGGATATGGCGGACATCAGCCGTGTTCAACGTGGTGTTGGAAGTGATGGGCCAATGGCGATAGCTAAGAGTTGTTAATTTAGGTAAGTGATCTTCGAATGCTTATCTAGTTATTTTGTATTTTACCGCAAGAGTATTTGACCTTATGTTCTGTACTATTACTAACTCGATCCTGCAATTTTGTTCTGCAAACATCTTGGTTTGTGACATTCATCTGCTGTTTTATTTATGTTGCAATATCCAATCATATGCCTACGGAATGAATTTATGACTCCGATTTAAGCACATACACAAATAACTCGGGACGGTTGGATAATTGTCATGTTTTGATCTTGTGTTCTTAAATGATTTCTGTGATGAAGATCTTGTATTTGTAACATTCTTCGATATCTTCCTTTTATTTTCTTGTAAGCATTATCTTTTTCCTATAAGCATTCCTATTTTCACCGTGATTTATTTTTCGAACTCTTATAAAACATAGTTTATGGGTTTGTTACAACTGCAAATTATCTAAACAAGTTGTAATATTCATCTGCCACTGTAATTTCTACTAAACCATTGCATATAGTTATCAATAGTAATCGAGTTGAACATTAGGTACCATAGAAAATTTAATAGAAGTACAGTTCATGAAGAGGATTTATCAGTAACAACAATAACAAAAAGTCAAAAACCTTATCTATTTTACATTATCAGCAATAGTAATCGTCGAAAAATTCTTATGCACGTCTATTTTACATTCTCTAGCTGTTAACAACACTAAGTGCTACATTACTAGCTTGTAATGTTGAACCATTGTCTGTTTATGGTTTTTTACTTATTTTTTATTTATGATTCTGAATTTTTTTATTTGTTGTAGGTCTATGAAAGGAGAAAACCATTATGGAACTTTGCCACTAGAGATTGCTAAGCTTAAATATCTTCGACATGTGTATGTAATTTTAGTTTTAATTTATTGTTTCTGCTCAACTTATGAAGCTCGTAACGTACTGATAAAAATTAACTAAGTTTACAACAATGATGATAATGATGATGATGATAAATTAACTAAGTCAACTAAGTTTTATAATTAATAACAATAATAACAGTAATAACAAAAACTAAGTTTATAAAGTTAACTAAGTTAACTAAGTTTTATAAAAATTAAATAAGTTTACAAAATATAAGTTTAAGTTAATTAAAATATAAGTTATGACATTTTAAGTTTTAGCAATTGAGATAATTTATAAGTTTAATAATAATAATAATAATAAACAATAGTTTGAATAAATTAACTAAGATTATAAAAATTAAATACATTTATAAAAATTAACTAAGTATTATAAAAATTAACCAGTTTATAATATTAATAAGAATAAACCATGTTTGATAAAAATCAACTAAGTTTATAATAATAATAATAATAATAATAATAATAATAATAATAAACTATAGTTTGATAAAAATTAACAAAGTTTATAGTAATAATAAATTAATAAAGTTAACTAAGTTTTATAATTAATTAATAATAACAACAACAATAACTAAAACTATGTTTGACAAACAAATTAAGTCCATAAAAATTAAGTAAATTTATAATAATAACAACAAATTAACTAAGTTTACACTAACAATAATAAATTAGCTAAGTTTATGAAAAATTTATTAATATGAGATAATTTATAAAAATTAACCAATTAAATAAAGTTTAAGTTTGGGATAATTTATAGGTTTAAGTAAATTAATATATAAGTCATGACATTTAAATTTTAGCAATTGAGATGATTTATAAGTTTGGGTTAATATAAATAAAGTTATAAATAAGTTTACCGAGCTTTATAAAAATTTAACTAATCTTTATAAAAATTAACCAAAAATTTAAAAATTAACTAAGATTTATATAATTTAGCTATATTTTATAAAACTTAAATAAATTTATTCAAATTAATTAAGTTTTATTAGAATTTAACCAAGTTAATAAGTTTTTAAAAATTAGATACGTTTATTATAAAAATTAACCAAGTTTTATAAATATTTAACTAAGTTAACTAAGGTTTATAAAAATTATTTAAATTTATTATAAGTTTAACTAAAGATGTTTGATATACTTTAAATATGCAAAACAGTTTCATAATCATCTGTTGATTCTTAAACTTGCCTACAGGTAATTAGCTTTTTAGGAGTAAAGACTAGCTGCAGCAAAGAATTGTGGGTAATCAAGTAATGAACATGAGTTTAATTGTTATATATACTATAAAATTTTATTATTACTTGTGTAAATTTGTTTATGAATGGTTATGGATTTTATGTGAATTTGCTCGGTTTGTCGAAAAACTATTATCGAAATGGTTATGAATATTATATTTGATTATGTGATTAACATGTTTTTTAATTGTTTGAATATGATGATTATGTGACTGAATGATTGATTGTTGGTTTGAATATGACGATTATGTGATTTATTTCTAGTTGTAATAAGATTATTATGTGAGTGATGGCTGGAAATGGTACAAGCCAATAACAGGAAATGGGAGCGTGTACAGTATGCTACAAAACAGTTAATAACTTTTAGTAGCGTTTTAAAAAAGCTAAGGAAATAAATGTAAACAGCAAAGATACGACTTTCGTTGCATTGAAAAAACACTAACAAAACTTTTAGCAGCGTTTCGATAAACACTACGATACGACATGCTACTAAACAAAACTTTTAGTAGTGTTCCATGCTTTTAGTTGCATGCCGTATCGCAGTGTTTACTGAAACACTACTAAAAGTTTTGGCAGGGTTTTCTCAACGCTACGAAAGATCTTTTCTGGTGTAGTGTATCCTTTATACTTTGGAAAATTCTGATCCGAGTAAATCAAAATTACTTTCTCATCCACCGGGCCAGTCGAGATAGCCAGAGAGAGCAGGAAACTGGTTTTTCAAACCCAAGCCTAGATACAATCTCTTCGACACCCAAAGGCGGTCAAGTTATTTGATCAACTTAGAATCTTTTAACATTTAACCATTCAATAAATCCTTCAAAACATATTTGAAATACTTTGTTAATCATTTGAAAACATTTACAAATGATTTGGAAAAGAATGGTTGCGTTTAAAACTATATTTTAAAAGTTATAAAAAAGTGTTGCGAAAGTTGCTACGGAAAGTGCTTTTTAAGCTATATTGATCAAAATGAATTTTTATCATTTGGAAATTCATTTTTATAATTAAAATTTCTTTTAAAACATTTTAAAATATTTTTAGAATTTATTTCATGTTTTTAAATAATTTTAAAATATCATTTTGAAAGAAATCCTTTTATGGATTCCGAAATGCAAAACTGTGATTTTCCTAAAAACTTATTTTACTCATATTTCAAAATACACTTATCAAAATTTCAATTTTCTTTATTTGTTTGTAAACTATGGATATAATAGTTCAAAAAATTCTTATCTCGAAGAATTCCAAGCTATATTCCATTCTATACACTCGTTTGACTTTCATGGCGCGAAATCACGAACTGCGGTTACACGATGCGTCTATTTTTGACTCAATTTTTAATTACCTTTCAAACTTCAAGAAACACTTTCTTATGTTTATAAAACATTTCAAACTCATTTTTGAACCTTTTTAAAGAGATTTAACATTCTATACACACCAATTCATTAAATAAAGGAAAGTGAGTTCCTATGTGCGTATCAACATGTATTTCCGTGTTTTGCATATATATATATTCAACATTCATATTTAACAACCAAACTTGATGATCAAAGCTTATCATACATCCATTGCAAACATCATATCATCATCCAAAAATATAATATAAGTAAAGGTTTCTCACTTTTAGTTATATGTTTCTAATTACTTTTTCAAACATTTATCAACCAAACATCCAAACATCATTAGTATCCAAATATTTATGTTAAACATTTATAACTACTTATAATGGTTTTTAGATCTCTCACCATCATTGCTTCCTAGCTTCGCTAAAGACAATAGCTCTGCTACGATCACATGAAAGCTTTTGGAATTGGTCCTCAGACCCTTGAGAAGGCTCGACCAAGACTTAAAGAGGATGACTAGAAGTATGGAAGAGAAGTGGTGGAGCTTCGACCGTGAATTCACTAAACTAGACCCGAAAAATAGGTCATCTTATCTCGGATTTTTGGACATTCTACTCTCTGAATCAGGAAAAATTATCAACATGAAAGTTGTAGGAAATTATTTTCTCTATTGTTTCAAAAAAGAGTCATCCAATTTGGATTTTTTAGGAAGTTATGGCCAAGAGAAGAAGAGGTATTCTTTGATTCATGAAAACCAAACCCAAGAATGGGTTAACTTCTAGCTAATTTTTGGACGTGTTACTCAAAGTATTATGAAAAGTAATCAAAAGGAATGTCCTTGCAAATTCTTTTCTCTACAATGTGAAAAAATGAAACACTCAATTTTGATTTGTTACAGGGAAGATACGATCAAAATAAGAAATGGCATTCTAGGAAGTAAAATTCTAGGCCCGAAAATGCAATGTAAGGAAGTTGGTTTTGAGCATGGCTAAGCTTAGAATGGGAAGAAGTGGTCAACTAGGAAGTTGTAGCCACTGAAATTTTCATTGTTTTTAAAAAATGAATTGCATCATTTCATTTGGTTTTGAGAGAGTTATGGAGGAATGAAGTAGAGGTAAAGTGGGTGGGTATTTAAAGGCAAGTGGAGAGGTAGATATTTATCTCCACCTTACATCATCCATCATCGTTACTTCAACCACCATCCTCACCTCACCATTTCAGCCGAAATGACCTCTATGTGAGTGTGCCCATGTGCATACTTAAGTGCATGTCCTTTTTGACTTTGTGAAAGATTAAGCATTAAGTAAACCTAAATATCTCAGATATCTTTAACTTTTATATATATATATATATATATATATATATATATATATATGTATGTATACACACACACACATACATACGTACATGTATGTATGTATGTATAAATGTGTTATGTATACAAATATGGATATATGTAAATGTTAGGGTGTATATTTATGTGTTATATATGTGTACATGACATATAAACAATTTTCTATAACTTGTATACGTCAAACCATTAAGAATTTTAATCTCGATTTCGAGACATATTTTCACTCATTAATTAACGTACATATATTTCAACAAAAATTGAAAACCATTTTATTATAATTTTAGATAAATTAAAATAATCATATTTGAATTATAAAATCAAATAAATTAATATTAAAAATTATTTGCAATAATTGTTATTATATCGATAAAGCGATATCGATTTTTTCTTATATTTTCAAATCATATTATGTATATATATACACAAAACTATTATAAATGATTTATTATCACTTTATAACTATTCAAAATGAACTATCATTTTTTAAAATGATTATTTGAATAATTAAAATAATTATTAAATCATTAAATCTCAATTTAAATTCATAAATTCATTATTAAATAAAAGGGCATCACTAATTATTTCCAAAAATAAAATAATTGATTTTATTTAGTATTTTTGTTTTAATTATGAAAGCAAGTGTATATATCCAGCTCCGTGTATGGTGTTGTACGATTATAGAGCTAGTTATCGATAAAATGGTTTTCGACTATTCTATCGATTTAAATTTCAAGGAAAATATTTTTGTAAATATTTATTCAAAATAGGATTATTATTATTATTTATTGTCTCTAAAAACTATATTATTTGTATCATCAAACTTTTATTTGAATAATTTTAAAAATAAATATAATTTATCTAAGTGATAAATTTGCGGGTCGTTACAAAATATCTCCTTTCTTTCATACTTAACCCGTTAACTTTTAGGAGCTTTTATTTTATATATACACAAAGTATTTTTATTTTCTAATTACTTCAATATTGATTAATTATACAAGGTTCCTAAATTACTTTTATCACATTTAATCCAAGATTCAAATATTTAAACAATTCATATATTTAAATACGAAGTGTCCAAAATTCCAAGTCATTACAATCCTCAACTTGAGGATTACCGGCAACTGAGGAATATGCAAGTAATCTATTTATATATAAATGGTAGAAGATAAATTTATATAGTACATTCATAATCTTTAATATATTTAATTGAGTGATATTGACTAATAGAATAATATATTTCTTTTGATGCTTCAATTATTAGACACATCTAAAATTATGATATATGTACTATACATATGTATTTATTCCTTAAATTTAGTTAGGGATTCTTATTGATCAACCTTTAGTTTAGACATCCATATAATATATATAACTTCTATATTTTAATTTATTTATATAAAAGTCTTATGTATCACATTACATATTTTAAATATTATTTAATTTTTTTATTAACATTTTAATTAATTTTGCATTATTCAATTATAACACTTGTATTAAGTATGTGTATTATAACCTTTGTAGTTATATAAATATATCTTTATACATTTATCTAATTTAGTAATTAAATTTTAATTAATTTATTTAATTAAAAAATTATAATTAAATTTTATTAATTTTGAAAAATTATTTTTACATACATACATGTATACTTATATTGTTTTAAAAATTCCAAGACAACATAACGTATATCACTATATATTATACATGCATACATATATATTGTTTAATTAACTCATTTAGTTAATTTAATTATTTTACTAATGTTATTAATAAAATTTAATTTCGAAATTAACTTACATTTATTTTCAAACATTTTGAAAATTTTCATTATATTATAACTTTTATAATATATATATATATATATCTTGTTTTACCTATATTTTTAATTTTTTAAAAATTTTGAAAATTATCCCAAGATGCAATTAAAATTGGGCTTTTTCTATTGGTTCCTTTGGGCTCACTTTACTTTTCATGTTAGGCTAGTAGCCAAGGAGGGTAAGATACTTGGTTACTCAAATGCAAGTCTAGACACTACCTCTGTAGATAGCCTACTAAATCGATAGGCTTAATTGGCTAGCCCTAACATGACAAATTTAGACTGCATAGAAAGTTGGGCTCTGATACCATTTTTTGAACTGGTTCAGTCTGAAGTAGGTTAATTGGGTAAATTTTAAATAATTGCTTTTAGATCTTTACTGAGCCTATGTGGTCTAAATTCATCTAAGTATTTTCTAAATTTTCTTTTAAATAAAATCTTCATTTTATTTCAATTGACCAAAATTAATTTAATTTAATTTTAATTTTTTTGTATATTATGATGAGTGCATCAAATGCACCCATATGTAAAAGTGCAAGTGCAACATATGAGAAGTGCACATAATTAATGTGAACGTTGTTTAAGTATTGGGATTTACACCATAATAGACACATTTTCCCTTTATATATATCTTTGTCATCCAAAATAAAAAAAAAAATATTATACACACACACACACTCAAAAACACATACATACAAATATATCTTGTATAGTGATTTACATTGAAATAGAATTTATTTATATTACGTGCAATAGATCAATGATGCAAATTCTAACTAAAGTTTTTAGATGTTTTACTATTAATTTGTCAGAAAAACACTTTTGAAATTTTGAGTTAAATACACATACGCATACATAAATACACACACACACACACACACACTCATAAACACACAAAACCAAAAAAATTTGAAATTAAACAAAACAAGGATGATTTCCAAATAGTTTGTGAATTAGAATGTTTTCTTTTTAAAAAAGATCTAGTACTAGCCAATATACAATTGTAAACAAGAAACAAATCACTAAACTAATGTTTTCTCTTTTTTTTTAATTAGCAAAATTTGTTTAAATGAATTTAAACGTTAGATAATTAAGTCATCATATTATGTTGTCAACTATAATTAATTAATGGTATTATTTCTAAGTTTCATTCACATAGAAATTTACATTTCAACATTCAAATCTAAATCTTGTAACATGAAAACTTACTTATTAATAAGATTGTTCTGAAATTTACATTTTTTAGTTTACAAAATAATAAAAACAGAGGGCATAGACATATACATATTTGTGATAAGAAGGTCTAGATCTATGTTAAACATACAAGATAATAAACATACAAAATAGAGATGAATAAAATTATTATTATTCATAAAAACAAATACTAGAAAGCATAACATAGTTTTTAATTAAATCAACATAATAAGAGTATGCAGTTGATTCGAAAAAGGGAGTTATGATATTCAAGTCATAATCCAAAACCACACATATGAAAAAAAGGGAGGGATAGAGAATCAAGGGATGTAAACAAAATTAAAAGGTATATAAGCAATATATATAATTGCCTTAGGATGAATCGTGGAGAAACATTTTGAATAATAGAATAAATATTAGATCTAAAAGGTCAATCTCTAAATCTGCAATAACCAAGAGAAAACCACCTTTTCTATTTCATTTTGCTTGAGTAAGTTAGGAATTTTTAAGAATTTGTCACCATTAAAATTTGACCCTCATGTTTTTGTAATGGGAGAGGAAGAAAAGGGCAGAGCAATATCTTACCAGGGAGCAAATAAATGTGTAACAAAGATGTGGCCATTTTCTCTCCTTTAATTAAGAGCATTTTCATTTCAAATTCAAAAATCCCTCCTCTTCTCCATATCATGGCCGACAATTATGTGTGGGCTTTGCATCCAAAATTATTCATAATTTAATTGGTATTAACAACATTTTAAATCCAATTTAAATTTACTACCAATATCATATACCGATATATGCGCTATATATGCACGTTACTAAATACTATTGAAAATCAAACAAATCAAATAAGAAATATACTAATTATTAATATTTTACAAATATTAATTGATTTGGTTTATCTAAATCCCATTTTATTATTTATTCCGTTTAAATCGAATTTAACATTCTACCGATATCGTATATCAATATGCGCATTTATAACTTTTATATACGTACTTTATTAAAAACTAATGGTATCCAATAAACTAAATAAAATTTTATAATTAATTTTTCATAAATATTTATTGATTTAATCAAATTTTAAACAATTAAAAATTAATTAAATCATTTGGTTATTCGAAATATTCATCATTTTAGTTGTATGACTCAAAGGTGTAAATTCAATCAGCGATTAATGCTAAACAGTTCGAATATTAACATTCACATATCAATTTAGCTAGTCATGTGACATTTTGGCTGGATTTATCGCTTATACATTGTTTGGTCAAATCCAATTTTACTTACTACAAGCCTTTCTCATCAGTGACAATCATTTACACCAATTCCCTTCTTTGAAACTATATCGCTTTGAACATATGGAATTTGGAAATAGTCATCAAACGATCCACAATTTAATCACCTTAGAAATTTGAATATATGATTTATTTTAAATATTCAAATAGTAAATAACTTTTGTTTGGGCAAATATGATGAATTGGTTTGAACCATCATTAAATATATTGTACGAAGAACTGTAAATGTATGTGGAATATTTTAACTATTCTATTCACCATGTAAGAACTCATCTTCCTTGGTAAAACCTCCACCACTATAACATATGCCAAAATCTCACGTACGATTGGGGGTTAAGGAATGAGGTGTCGCAAGGAGAAATGGTGATAGAGAATTTAATTTATGAGATATATCATAGATGCACATGGAGATGGGAGGTGTGCACGTGGGTTAGGAGTCTTTTTGGCCAGCCATGGAGGGTAGATAATGACCAAAATACCTTTGTATTTTGTGCCTATAAATAGAGAGAGCTCATTTGCAAAGTGGAAAAAATAAATAAGGCATAATTAAGTTACAATGAAATTTTCAAAATTATACCACTCAGTTTTTAAGCCATAACTTTCGTTCGACTTAACCAAATTTAGTGATTCCTTTTTTGTTAGAAAGGTGGTTTAATGAAAAACAGCTTTTATTTAGATCACTTTCTATGATTCAGAGAGGACCAATTCCAAAATCTCGTTTCAACTCGAGTTATTTTTTTTGCCAAAGTTTTAAAACCAAAACATATACCTAACTTCCAAAAATCATCTCAAATCCAAAAATGATCCAGTCGACCTTAAATCTTCATTAAAACCATCCTTGTTAACCCTTTACCCACATCAAATAAGTGGTGTGGCACAACCTTGGAATAATTTTGAGTAAAGGAGGCTAGAAGGAGTACGACCATTAGCATGAGAGGGAATGGTGGAGCTTATCATGGTTGCTTTGCTTTTGGTGATGGTAGGAAGGTTCTATGGTTCTTACATTGGCTTAGGAGGGTTCGACCATAGGTTTTAGGACTTGCTAGATGTTGGTGAGATTTTTAGAGTTTTATTGAATTATATAATGTCATATATGTAAGTTCAATTCAAGTATAGTAAACATAACAAATTAAAAAGTTAAGTTTGAAACCCTTGGTTTCTAAAAGTAAATAGGTAACTCTTAATTAATTACTATCACTAATACACTTTTTGTAACATGTGACAAGGTTTATACTTAGTATATAAATGCTAGGTTAAATGATATGTGAAGTTAGAGAAGAGTTAAAAATGTTAGAAGCGAAATAGTCGCTACATCGACATATAAAAAATAGTTTATTTTGTGGTCTTTATAAATAATATTATTTGAAGTTATAATTATGTAATATTTCATGATATTATACCAGAATAATAGTAAAGATTTTGACAAAAAATTTGAGTATATAAAGCTTGGAAAGGGTATAGGAAAAACATTTATTAAAGAAGACCAGTTTTAGAGTCAATTTGCATACTTTTTATAGCACTTTATTTTAGCCTTTCTAATACCTATGTTTTAAGTTTGTTATAATTAATTCTAAGTTGAATATATTTTAATGGAACCTTATAAGGATGCTTATATAGTATTTCTAAGTATTTTAAATCATATACACTTAGCATGCAGAAATGGCTAGTACACTTATTCTGTCTGTGAGAGTCAAGTATGTTTAGAAATGAAAGTGTTTATTAATGTTCGATAAAAGGAAGTGTTAATTATCATTTATTGTTGTGTTTATTTCATTGATTGATTGTTTGACATGTGCTCGGACATTCCTATAAGCAATTCCCTTTTAAATGACATGGGTTGGGTAAAAATAATTATAAGCATTTAACAGCTAACATATTGTGATTTATTGCACGAATTGACTATAAGTGTTTAGTGATAATATTGGTTTACTAAATTATTATAAATATTTATATTAATTTAATATTTTCTTGATAAGGTTGTTTTGAAGGGAGATTTTCATAAAAGAAATTGTTTACCAAAGATTTGTAAATATTCGAATTACGGAATTTGAGTTTATTTTTATAAAAGAGTTATAACATAAATAATTATCTCCAGGGAAAATTAATGTTGTTTTCAATTTATAAAAGGATAATAAATTTGATTAATTATAGTTTGGAAAAGCTAAAGTGATTTTAAATTTATATAAGAGTTATATTAATTATTTTTCGAGATAGTTAATATGCTTTTAAATTTATAAAAGAGTTATATTAATTACCTTTTGGGATGATTAACATTGTTTTAAATTATAAAAGTACTTTAAATTGATTTATTATCTTACGACATAATTAATAACGTTTTAAAACTATAAAAAGGGTAGTTATAAATAATTAGTGTCATTTAAATATACGAAGATAAAATTATTTCTAAGGAATAAATTTTACATGCTACATCTAGGAAGTACTTAAAGCTTATTTTAGTATAATTTAAAATTAATTTCTATATGAAAATCATTAGTAATTGTTGGTTAATTTAATAAGGGTATTCGTTATAACATTCGATTTAATAGCTCTTGTTTTTAATCTCCTTGTAATTGATGTTCAAACCAAAGATCATCTTTTTAAATAAATTTGTAAAGTTTGTAACTTGAAAAGGGTAGTTAAATTACTTCAAAAGGTTTTTATAAGGACTAAATCACTCTATTGATCGAAAATGCTCTTAGTAAAATTTGAGTATATGTATGTATGTCTATATATATGCATATACTATATATATTATATATACGTATGTGACATCTTTTAGTTAAAAGGAAATCACAACTTTTAACTTTGGCAATTTGTTAAAAGGAACTTACACCACCTTTTAACTTAGGTTGACATTTAATGACTTATCGGTTAAAAGGAAATAACACTCCTTCTAGCCATCTTATTTGATTAAGATGGAACTTCAACTCCCTTAGTTTCTCTTTGGGTTAAAAGGTTATCTCACCCATGTTTAACCATATCTCTATGTCTTCTTGTTTTGTCGTTTAAGATGATTTGTTGCTCATTTTGGGCATTGATATTATTTTCCGGAAATGAGAAAAACCAAAGTGCGAGTTGATGTCATGCTATGTGGGGTTGCCCCCATCAGGGTATCTTCACAACTACTCTAGATTGGATTCAATTGTATGCACATAGAGATGTGAAATACTCGGGTACTCGGTAAGGTTGCTAGGGTTCTACTTGTACATTTCTAGGAGAGTATGAGTATATGACCCCCTCAAGTATATTTTCTAGAGGTATACTTTTGGTAAGGCAGCGCCTCCATCTAGTAATTGTTTGAAATTTTTTCTCTTTGTTTTGATTCAACCTTTGAGTCGATTCATTTTCCATTATCTCAAGAAGCATCTTAGGCTCTCCTCAATGTTAACTACCTAACCTTTGTTTTATAGGTTATGGGTTATTTTGTTGATATCATTATTACCTGCAGTTTCATATTGAATTATGTTTGTTCTGGTTGTTTATTTATTTATGTCTGTTCTTCTCGCATATTTACCATATGTCTGTAATGTTGTTTGTTTATCACGTACTTATCAGATGTATCATAAACTGCTTTGGAGTTTCTTAGCTCTATTGTTTGGCTTGAAGAGCAACATTTGGATTTGATCTTGTTTCAAATTAGGTGTACCTTATTTGGGTAGGTATGTAGGCAGTCGCCTCGTTGGTGATCCAAGTAATAAATGGAGTAGTTTTTTCCAATCTTGTATTAATTTTTTCCAGTTCAGCGTTTGCTATTTATCATGCACTGATGTGTCTTCCTTCTTACCCTTTTATTTTGCATTAAATTGTCTATTAAGTTTGCATGAAAATATTTCGGTGTCTTTCTCTTATCAAAGTCATGCATCAGAAGATTTATAGTAATTGAGAGTGGAATGTATTAAAGTACATCAAGTAGATATACGATTTCTTTGATAAGATGTATAATTAAAATTGTATCCAATACATTTATTTTCGTATTTTATAAATATAAGAGTGATTCTATGTTCAAAATTGGTAATTATCATTTGTTTGTTTTTAACGGATGGGTTTTCGGTGATTTTGACTAGTCTGAAAATCCGGGACGTCACATTTGATATTAGAGCTTAGGTTAGGTTGTAAAGACCCGGATTTTCCGCGTTTGATTTTGAATATTTAAATGGTTTTAAATATTGGATTTTGAATATAAATTGATTTTTGAAAATGAAGGAGTTTTGATTGAAATTATAGAATGAATTTAAATTTCAAATATAACCATTTATCGTAATAAGGAAATGGTGAATAATTAAAATTTGAGTTGAATATGAATCGAAACAATTTCAAATGTTGATATATAAGTTTTAATTGAATTAGAATTGAGTTAGTAAATTTTTAAAATTGGAAATTCAAGTGACTTTGCCAATTTTTTAAATTCGTCGATTTAATCGACGCGTTAAAAAAGCGATCCGGGGCACAATCTCGAAATTCGACGAAACAAGTTCCATTAGATCTGTTATACTATATTATTATTGGATTTCAACTTCGGTAGCATTTGGATTTTCCATTTGGTCATACGTGGTAGAAATGCGTTAAAGTAAATATTGAAAATTTAATATTTTAATTGGATTCAAAAAGCTTTATTCCACATACGATTGAATTGGGCTTGAGACTTGTTCCATTAGGTTCAAAATAGCAGTATAACATTAGGAACGCTAGGCGGCACTCGAAACGTATCAGTTCGTTTAATATAAGAAAAAAATTAATTTCACTCGAGCGAATCGCGTTGGCCAACGCGCGATCGAAAGTGGCGGGGAGGGGAAAAAGGGAAGTCGCAAGTTGGCTAGGGTTTCGGCGGTTTTGAAGGAAATTAGATGGCATGGTGGATGGCCTTGTTTACTCGAGCCTAGGAGACAAATTAGGTGGCGACGTGGGTGAGGACGCGGTGGCGTGCGAGGCTGAAGGGGG
Source organism: Allium cepa (assembly GCA_030765085.1). Taxonomy (NCBI): domain Eukaryota; kingdom Viridiplantae; phylum Streptophyta; class Magnoliopsida; order Asparagales; family Amaryllidaceae; genus Allium; species Allium cepa. The sequence goes on along the minus strand of CM060943.1, from coordinate 882,197,031 downwards.
TTGCATGAGGTGGCGGAGTGATCGCGGGCACAGGGGACAACGGCGGCGATCGATTTAAGGCCGCGATTAAAAAAAGGAATATTGCGATATCTTGCAACTTGCCTGGAAGTGATGCGTGATTAACAAGGTAAATTAAAACTAAATGTTTAATATTGTATAATTTATTCATACAAGGTCCAAAAATCATGTAATCAGTCACCTTGGATTCGTAATGAAGTAGGCTATGAAATATAATTGGTTTGGCGATTTTTGGAGTCAGCTGGAATTTTAAATTAAATTGAATGCCTGTTCAATTTAATATTGAAATGGATTGCAAATTAAATCAAGGTAGGTAAATCTCACTCAATTTGGTTGACTGGTTTAATTTATAGCAATTAAAATTAATTATCGGATGATTGGTTGAATTGATATATTTTCATCAATTGAATGTTATATTATATATATTAGTGCATATATTTGTATTTGGATATATTACCCACCGTTGGAGCGGATGAGACACTATGTGGCCTGCATAATAGCGGATGACCATATATTACAATGATATCCTGCCTCAAAGCGAGATTGGTATTTTATGTGATCTAACATCTGTGGTTGCAGGGAAACAGGTTGGAGGGATCCAACTGGATTCCTTAAAAATGTTGATTTTATTTTCATATATAGTGATATATGATGTGTTGGATAATCTGTTATAGATTATGATGTGATATGAGTTATTGAATGCTATCGTTGCACTAGCCTAAATTTTGGTATTATAAATACACTAAATAATATTTTTTATTTTAAAAATGAAATTCAAAAGCGATTTTAGAAATGAAAATATTTATATTGATTTTTGGAATTTATTAAAAAAAGAGATTGGGTTGGATAAAATAAATAATTTGATTTTGGATATTTATTTAGCTATTTCACAAAATGGTTTCAAATAGAGAATTTTAAATTGTTAAAACAATGGATTTTATATGAGATTTCTTAAAATAGGAAAAGGAGGTCGTAATCAAGACTCTGAATGAATTTGGATTATAACTGGAACTTGATAAGGAATAGATTTCTAAATGAAATTTTAAATAGGAATCGATTTATAAGTGGAGTTTGTTTAATATGAATCTGTTGTTAACAAAGAAAAAAACGAAAATGAGTTTATAAACTTATAAGCGATGTTTATAAATAAAGTGAAATAGTTATCATTTGATAAGTTGGAAATATAAATCCACCGTGGGGATTTAAGGTGAGATACTGAAATTGGTTTAGGGGAAAGGTAGTGAATTCTATTTTTGGAATTTGGAAATAGTCGTGGAATTAGAAATGAAAATCGATTGGAAATAAATCGAGAGAGTTTTACAATATAAGAATGGTCATGTTGAATTTTAAAAAAAAATCGAGAGATTAAGATTGTTTTTAATGGGACTTTTATTTATTAAATTATATAGTTAAAGCTGTTTAGTATTGAAATATTTCGAAAAGTTAATTTTTCAAATATCAAATATTAATTGAAATAAATTATAATTTTATAATAATCATTTTAAAATCGATTATTATTATTTTTGAAAATAAATTGAAAATGAGTTATCAATTTTTACGAAAAAATGTGTTGATATTTTAAATAATTACCTAAACAATGTTTGAAATAAATTTTTGTTCTTTATGAATACTTACTATATATATATATATAGATTTTTCAAAGTGGTTGAAATTATTTATAGATACTCTCGAGACCTGTAAACCAAGTTTTATTTAACAGATGAGATTTTATATTAGAAACTTTATAGTTAAATTCTGGAAACTTAAGAAAATTTCTGAATCGTTGATTAAGAGAACTTAGAAAAATGAATTGGAATTCATAAAAGAAGTTAGAAATGAGTACTTGAAATTATAGACAAGTATAATCAATTTTGGATATTTTAAAGGAAATAAATTACTGGATTTCGAGAACTTAGAGAATTTGTTATAACTGAGTTAAGGGATTTACAAATAAATTGTAAAAGATTTTGAGAAATAGGAAATAAATGGAATCATTTCATAAGTATTGGATATAAAATGGTTTTAGGAAAATATGCTTACAAATATTTCCTAAGTATTGGACTGGAAGGATTTGGAATATTTTAACTACGAGATTATTATTATAGAAATATTTTCTCAGTGTTGAATTATAGATTGAAGAAAATATATTTCTAAGTGTTGATATGGATTGAAATATCCCGTTATGGATTTCAGTATTTGAAATTGTTTTTTTAATATTGAAATATTTAAAGAAATTTGAATATATCTTTGTAAAGATATTTTGAAATGAATATTTTGAAGATTTATAATATGGGCCTAGTGACTGCTTATGTGTGTAATTTGATAGTTAAATAACTGAAGATCAAATCTTGCCAAATTCGTTGATCAATTCGAAGAGATTGGGATCGGATTTAATTATCCAAAAACCACTTCGATCCAATTTGTGCGTTACGAATTATGATATCATTAAGATAATGAAGATGGTGATTTTGGAGATTTGGTTTTTTTAGACCAAGAATAATTCGTATGGATGAATGCTATCATTTGCATTGTGGTCTGGGGGGCAGTGTTAGTTTTCCAAGTATGAATGCTATTCTAAAGGTAAATATAGCCTCTAGCCTCATCAACGGGGAATGACTAAATATGGGAGATGCAGCAGGGCTACGTGGGTCGCACCCTAGTAGGATATGGTATCACTTTTCTAGATACCCTAGGATATTTTATAATTATGGATATTGTGACGCCCCACTTCTATGCTCATAATAACAAAGGTTATTATAAGGAATAACATCTGCTATCACGAAGAATAAGGCTTGTTAGAAACGACTATCCATAAGTTATGCCTTAGATGAGTATTGATTACATCGATAGGAGTTGTGTAAATTACTCTCAAAGATATATATTCAATCCAAATCTAAAACAAAACTACGGTGGCTTAAGAAAAATTTAGAACAACTCATAATAACAACAACACAGAAAGTATAATCACATCAGAACAGAAATATCAGATATATAGTAGAAGACAAGTCTGGATACATGCTACAACAATTGATAGTTCACATAAACCAAATGTACATTTACATGTCATCAACATACATGAGACGAGAGTCAATGCACCAAAAAGAAACACCTCGAAGTCTAGACAAAAGATGATGTGAAATCCCAAAAGCTGAAGCGGCAACAGAATCAGAGATAGTGATTATCTTGAAATAACTCGGTCTGACCCGAGTATTATTTAAAAGAAAATAATAAACGGATCAGTCTAATTTAAACTTCAAAAATAAGTGTACGATAAACAACACTTAAGCAAATAATTATAGTATCGAATGAGACTATTTAGCGTAAATAATCAATATAGTTTAAATGAAGAAATCTCAATTTAAACTCCATCAAAATCAACTTTCAAATTCATAATTGAATTCAAAATAGCAATACGCAAAAGTTTATAATCTCGGATGAGACTATACACAGAATTACAATCTCAAATGAGACTATACATAAGATTGTAATCTCGAATGAGACTATACAACATAAGTAATCAGCATAGTTTAAAGGAAGAAATCCCATTAAACATCATCAAAATCAACTTCAAAATTCACAATTGGATTCAAAACAACAATACACAAAAATCTGGAAATCGATTAAGATAACTAAACAAATCAGCAGTCACAAAATCTAGATGATAACTAGACAAATCAGCATAAAAGTGGATCGATCCCGGCAGATGGCGAGTTTTAGCTACGCCACACGAGCATCTCATATAGCCGAAGCCTACCAAGTAATATAATTTTTGGCGCCCATCAGATGACCCGAAGGACCGCAGAGTGACCCGAATGTCTAGTATTGGTATTTGACCTGAAGGTCCATCAGGTGACCCGAAGGTCCAGCACAGTGGCTCGAAAGCCCAACAAAATCATCAGAATCTTCAAACAGCAAATCCTCTTCAAATATTTCAATTAACGAGTTCGGAATTAACTGAAATAGTAAAAGTGTGGTTCCATACTCTGCACTTTTGCTAAATCGTTTAAATCTCTTCATCGTTTCCTTGAAAGTGCAAAATTGTGTAATTTATATAAATAAAATTTACGTTCTCAAACGGACAAGTCCGGAATTAAGCGAATCAGTAAAAGGAAGGGTTCGTAGTCCTCAATTTTGCCGAAACGTTTAAATCGCTTCCACATTCTTTTGAAAGCGCAAAATGTAAATTTTTTGGAAACAATTTTATTTTAAAATGATTTTTAAAACACGTGATTGAAACAGCAACAACCATAGCAATTTCGATGAAGAAATCGCGCTTCACAAAACACCGTAAAATCGGATACCAAATCAGCGTTGCGGGATAACCGCTTAAAAATTCACTTTAAATTGACGGTTACTGAAGTCAAAATAATAGTGATTTTTATTCGTGAAAAATGTCGTCAAAGCAACATGCTTCAAAAATTTAACACCGGCGCAAAAAATCCGTTATAAAAATAATAGCAATAAAATACGCTTTAAAACCAAACATCGGTTCGACTTAACACTGGTCTACACTGCGATACGTGCATTAAAATATGGCACTGCCTGGCACTTTATTTCATCTTGCATGCAATTGAAAACATATATGCCCAGCCATGTTGTGTGACGGACCCTGACTCGACCATCGAAAATTGGCACCGAATACGACATTCGTATTCCAATGCCGCAGATCCAAATGTCGAATCTGGTTCGCCGGATCTTATAACACATCAAGTATAACAACAGAGCGGAAGAAAAGAAATGAATATAATTGATATACAACATTCGATACAACAATGATACAATATGAATCAATATCAGAGATAATAAACAACAATGCTACAACGGAAAAACAATATGAAATAGCAGCGGAAAACAAAGACCCCAGAGATAACTCCAATCTAATGCTCCAAAGCTAAAACTCCAAACCACTAGCTCGAACCACCATCACATTGCACCAAGCTAAGCAAGTCCAGGCCATGAATCCGAAGACTCCAAAGAATACCAAAGAGAAAGCTGAAAGCTACCCAATCGATATCTATATCTACTATTTGAAAAACCCAACTCTAGACTGCCCGTGTGGAAAATTACGGGCACCTAGAGTTTAGGAAGGGAACAATAAACTCCGGGTCAGTCATGAGACTGGTATGAGCAAACAAAAATGGTTGTTTGAAATAAAAGTAGTTTATTCTTATCAAAAGCAAACAAAAGAATTTGAAATTTGAAATCCACAACGCTTTTAAGAAAATGAAACTACCATAGGACCTCCCACCACACACACAATGCAAATGCAGACTTGGAGGAGATTTCTTCTTATGATAGTCAAAAATGCTTGATATGAGAAAATTTCTTTGATATCATTATTATAAGTGCACAGTGTAGAAAAAACCTTTCGAAAGTATAATATAAATCCTAGCCAACATACGACCAATATCGTATGCCTACTATAGCTAGCATCCAAACAGTGGGGTGCCACCATAAGTAGATGGCAGGTTATACAACTAAAACCGTACAGGGCTCGTATTGTTTTGTTTGGATTTCCAACAAATGGTCGGGCAAAGGAACTTCCCAAATAAAATGGAACGCCTCTGGAGGGACACCCCCGAGAACCTAACCGATCTCTGCTACACAAGGTTGGGTTACCTCTGCAACTAGGTAACTACTGACACGAGCATGCCATCCCCCGGTCGTTAGCGACCTTTATCCGAGGATCCTCTCAACCAACAACCACAAAGCAATAAGTTTGCAGCAACCACAAAATAAGTATCTGGGCTCCATACCATGATACCACTAATAATCCAGAAGGAAATGGACATACCCTCAGAGGCGCTACCCCTAAATAACCTTGCTGCCACGATTCCTGTTTCGACCATAACCGGGTTGTGAGGCTTGACGAAGTCTCGTCCACAAAGCTATGCTTTTTCACAAAGGCATGCTTCGATCAAAAACTGATCAGCAGCACTTCGTATGCCACATTACCTAATTGGGAATGTATCACTGGTAACCATCAATTACATAACCTCTGAGCTCGTAAGTCTCAGAGAAGGGTGTTAAGCTAAGAGAATAAATCTCTGCCACCAAACAGAAATGTATTTGATAGAAACCAGTTTTACATCTCAAAGTGTAATGTCAGACACACATCCATAGAAGTCTGTTCCGGGTTCGAACAGAACCGAAGGCACTTCCAAAGAAGCCCTTGCAAATCCGAGAATCCACAATTTCGGCCGGACTTCCCATCACTTAGGGAATCTCTATACCAGAGCAACTCAGTGCAAAGACAATCGATAGGTCAACCTATTGTTCTCGCAAATACCCGGTCTTCACCACCGGTCTTCAAATGCTATCCATAACGTCGTATCACATATTCGGAATGGGCTATATGACATAAAGGTCCTCTCCCGGCTAAACCAATAGTGAGCGCAATATTTACAAGAAACATATGGATATTTGGGTCTCAGTTAAGTCACAACTCATTACCCAAAACTTTTCTTTCAAATGGTTTAAACAAATTACCATTCCCAATCTTTTAAACAAAAAGATTCATTTCAAAAACATTCAATGGTTTAAACAATTTTCACATTTAAATCTTTTAAACAAAAGATTCACTTTTAAGACCCCTTTCAATTTAAAACAAGGTTCACCAATCTTTCACAAAGATTCATTCATAGCCTTTCAAAGCAATTTCATTTCAAATTCGATTAACTCATCCGGTCTTTAAGTAAAAGACTCATTTCATAGCTTTCAAAACAATTTCCAAAGATTCTTTCATGACTTTCAAAACAATTCCCGTTTCAATCTTTTATATAAAAGATACAACATTTAAAATCCTTTCAATTTCAAAATAGGGTTCAACTATCTTTCACAAAGTTTCAATTATAGCTTTCAAAGCCATTCTATTTTAAACACGAAATCTTTTCATCATAATTGGGAAATTCTTTTCTTATATAAAAGCTATTATTATTATTTGAAATCACTTGTTTTTGTTTCGGAAAATCCGATTATATTTTCACGAGTTAAGGCCTTTCAAGTATAAACTTGGATTAAATTCAAATTCTCAAAGTAATACTTTTAAAATGGTTTAAAATCCATATAAATATATTTATAAATTTGTATAACATTTTTTTCGTCATAAATACAAAATATAGAATTCAATATCAGATATTGAATTCCAATTTAAATCAAATTACTCAAATTTAGAATCTTTATTAAGTTATTCAAAATAACTTTCATTTTTAAAACACCTTTTCAAAAGTTTTTCACTTTAAACCCGATTCATTTCCAAAACCATTTGAATTTAAAATTCAAATTCAAAACTATTTTAAAAATCTGTGACTTAACCGATTTCCACGTGCAATCCATATTTGTGTGTGTATAGTGTGGTCCAGGGGTTTTACTCAATAGTGCACTGCATCAATCATCACAGATATAACAATATCAATAAGCGGTATAACTCATAACGCTTATCTTCATTCACAGATCATAGATAAAATAAATTTATAAATCACAAAGATTCATCATTACAATTCGATGTGGGTTTCAGATAACCAACTGGAATCCGACTCCCTGTCGCGTCGAATTTCAAATATCATTTTACGAGTCAAGGGGTTTTCATATTCATACAACGGTATATTCATCACAAATAAAATAGCTTAGCACTAAGCATTACATAGCATCACATCATATATCAAATATATCAATTCATCACATAGCATTCAACAGCAATCAAACATCTACAACTAAAATGAATAAATTGGTTGGTTATTTAAATTTATCAACCACATAATTACTTTCATTAGTAATCTTTAATCAATGATTAATTATCATTAACTACAATTGATTAAGTCTTAATTACCTTCATTAATTAATCATTTCTAAATTATTATCTAAATTAATTAACCCTTAATTGTAATTAATTAAATCTTCATTACTTTTATTAATTAATTATTCCTTAATTAATTACTTAAATTAATAAACCCCTAATTATTAATTAAATCTTAATTATAATTAATTGTTCTTTGACTAATTAATGGACCTTTGATTTATTACCATCTAATTGACTACTATTACTCAATTCAATTAATTAATTACCCCTTAACTAATTAACATTGCTTAATCACCTTTATTAATTAATTAACCTTTAATCAATAATTAATCAACCTTGATTTAAAACAATCCTTTTATCATTTAAATAATTAACCTTAAATTATCTAATTATCCTCTAATTAATTAATTAATCCTTAATTAATTAATAAATTTAAAACCTTAATTACTTAATTAATTAATGCAAATCATTAATTGATTAAATTATTTAAACCATTTTAATTACCTTAAAGATTTACTGATTTTAACTTTAAGATAAAAACATTCTCTTAACCTTTAAATTATTTAATTAATTAAGTGTCAACTGTAATTTAATTAACTCATAATTACTTGATTAATTAATCTCTAATTATTAATTTATATTCTAATTTATAATCCTTAATTATAAATTAATTATTAGTTAACTAATTCACTTAATTAATTAATTTAAACCTTTAATTACTTACTTAATTAATCCAAGACATTAATTAATTTAAATTAATTAATTATCCATTTAATTTTCTTAATAATTTAATAAATCCAAATTATTAAGTTCTATTTAGCTTTAAGATAAAACATTTCTTACTTAAACAAAGCATTTAAACAAGTTGCTTTAAATTTACTTTCAAATTCCATTTTAAATTTAAAGATTTAAATTCAAATACAAATTATCTTTAACAAAGTTTAAAACACATTTCTAAAACCTTTTCGTTTCACAAGTTAAAGAAATACTCATTTAATAAAGAAGTTTTAAAAGAATTTGAAACCAAATTCATTTTTAAATTCAAATCAATTTAAATTACACTTTAAACATTCAAAATTATTTAAATCACTTTAAATTTAAAACTTTTCTTCATTTCAAAACTGGATTACATATTTAAAATTGGATCCAGATTAATCTTTAGATTTTTAAACTTTACTTACATTTTAAAATTTCATTTTTAAAATTCAAACTACTTAAACATTTTTAAGGTTGTTTAACAATTTAAATTTAAAATTTTATTTTTAAATCTGAGATGTAAAATAAACTTGAATCCCAGATTTACACTTAGGTTTAAACTTTGTTTTAAAATCATTGCTTTACAATTTAAGTTTCAGTTTAAAATTTTCAACTGAAACAGGTTTGGAACCTGTCACCAAAACATAACCCGAGGCAATGCAATTTGCTTCGAGTCCACAAGCCATAAACTTCGAGCAACCCAGCTCTACATGTTTACTATGTTCGAGTCCACAAGCCAATTCAATAATGTGAGTGAAACAACAAATTACTGTGTTCGAGTTCTACATGTTTTTTCAAATTTTACTGTAATTCATAAATTTCCGAGGTAAATTCTTAATATAAATTGTAGAAGATGTTTTTAAAAGTGATGTTTCACAATTTCAATCATCTTTCTTTTGAAAATACAAATCTAATATTGATTATGTGATGTGATATTGAATTTTTAGATTTGCTATACTTAACAGAGCCACATATATAAATAAACAGGCATGCACATCATTCCTAGATATACATACATCCAGACCTATTTTGCTTCCATATTTCCAATATAATCACATGCAGATAACAATTCAAACCAAATTCAAAACTTTAATATATAGTTTGCTCACCATAGTATGTTTGAATAGAGAACAGGGACAGTGAACCTGCTATTGATTTTGAAGTCTGGAAAATGCTATTTACTTTTGATCTGGATCTTTAGCTTGCTTTTTTGATTAGCTCTATGATTTTGTTTCAATTTTGAACTTCATCAACTTGTTGATTGGGATGCACTTAAACCTGATCTGGATCCTGATTGTTTGAGAAGGTAGTTGATCTTGCATGCTTGATCTTTGGAACAGATCTTGTTTCAGATTTTGTTTTGGTTCGAATTTCTCAGGTTTGATAAAACTGAATTTTGTTTGAGATCTTTGGTTTTGATTTCCATTTTTTTTCCTTAGGCTTGAGAAGAAAATGAGGATAGCTTGGTTTCAAAAATTTCTTATGCATGCTTTCTATTTTCTCTCTCTTTTTGATTCAAAGAAAACAATTCCACTTGCCACATGTCTTTATCATTTACACTTGTTATTTCTTTTAACACTTGTTAAATCCTTTTATTGAAATGCTTACAAATGTAAATCTTTGTATATTTATGTCTAAGTCCTTAAGTTCAATTAATTTTAAAATTTAGTTTTAACCCTTACTTTAAATTAATTCATGCATTTGCATTTAAACCTTATTTTATTTACAAATCACGTTTTAATTTAAATTATGAATTTATATTTTCATATATTTATATTATTATAACTTCTATAACTTTTTAATAGCTATTCAAAAATTATAAGCTTCAAAATATAGCTTCTCAATCAAAATATCTAATATAAAATCTTTTATCTATTCTAGGAATTTTCTTGTTGATTCATAATTAAATTCAAAAATTAAATTAACTACCAATTTAAATTTAGCTTAAAAAATGGGGACCGTTACTGATTCCCCCTTAATCAAATTTCGCCCTCGAAATTTGAAAGTAGGGAGACAACAAAAAATGTATACACAAAGATAGAGAAACTATTTCCAAATCAAACTGGGTATCTATTCTGCATTTGCCTTACGAAATCAAAATATCACTAATAATTATGAGAACGGACCCATTCAATACAAGACACTCGGGTCATCAGATCTACGAAGTATGCAAGGGCATTGGTTAGTTCGAAAAGATAACTAACCATTTGTAAAACATATCCGGACCCCAAAGAATAGACAGATATATGGATACAATCTAAAATTTTTTTAGTTTAAACAACCAAAATATACCTATCAACCATGCAAATATATCAAAGCTTCTTCCTGGAGCTGCTACGAACATCAAAAAATTGAGTAGAGATGATGAACAAAAGAGATTGATAGAAAAAGATTGTTTCTACTATTGCAGGTTACTGACCATTTGTAATCGCACTCCCCTGTCCCATATCTCGTCCTCTACTTGCACTCATACTCACTATCAGTGGATGTAAGAGAATTTACTGAGGTATTCGGACGAATATCTTAGTGATATACTCATTCTAGGGTATACTTCACCCTATCTTTAATGAGCTACCTAATGTGTTATACTCCTGAGCTAAAGTTTCAGCCCTTAGCTCTGATACCAATTGTGATGGACCCTGATACGAACTTCAAAAATCGGCACCGAATATGACACTCGTATTCCAATGCCGCAGATTCAAATGTCGAATCTGGTTCGTCGGAGCTTATAACACATCAAGTATAACAACAGAGCGGAAAAAGAAAAATGAATATCATTGATATACAACATTCGATATAACAATGATACAATATGAATCAATATCAGAGACAATAAACAACAATGCTACAACGGAAAAACAAATAGCAGCGGAAAACAAAGACCCCGGAGATAACTCCAATCTAATGCTCCAAAGCTAAAACTCCAAACCACTAGCTCGAACCACCATCACATTGCACCAAGCTAAGCAAGTCCAGGCCATAAATCCGAAGACTCCAAAGAATACCAAAGAGAAAGCCGAAAGCTACCTAATCGATATCTATATCTACTATCTGAAAAACCCAACTCTAGACTGCCGTGTGGAAAATTGTGGGCACCCAGAGTTTAGGAAGGGAACAATAAACTCCATGCCAGTCATGGGACTAGTATGAGCAAACAAAAATGGTTGTTCGAAATAAAAGCAGTTTATTCTTATCAAAAGCAAGCAAAAGAATTTGAACTTTGAAATCCGCAATGCTTTTATGAAAATGAAACTATCATAAGACCTCCCACCACACACACAATGCAAATGCAGACTTGAAGGAGATTTCTTCTTATGATAGTCAAAAATGTTTGATACGAGAAAATTGCTTTGATATTATTATTATAAGTGCACAGTGTAGAAAAAACCTTTCGAAAGTATAATGAAAATCCTAGCCAACATACGACCAGTATCGTATGCCTACTATAGCTACCATCCAAACAGTGGGGTGCCACCATAAGTAGATGGCAGGTTATACAACTAAAACTGTACAGGGCTCGTATTGTTTTGTTTGGATTTTCAACAAATGGTCGGGCAAAGGAAATTCCCAAATAAAATGGAACACCTCTGGATGGACGCCCCCGAGAACCTTACCGGACCTCTGCTACACAAGGCCGGGTTACCTCTGTAACTAGGTAACTACTGACACGAGCATGCCATCCCCCTGTCGTTTGCGACCTTTATCCGAGGATCCTCTCAACCAACAACCACAAAGAAATAAGTTTGCATCAACCACAAAGTAAGTATCTGAACTCCATACCATGATACCACTTATAATCCAGAAGGAAATGGACATACCCTCAGGGGGCGCTACCCCCAAATAACCTTGCTGCCACAATTCCTGTTTCGACCATAACTGAGTTGTGAGGCTCGACGAAGTCTCGTCCACAAAGCTACGCTTTTTCACAAAGCCATGCTTCGATCAACAAATGATCAGCAGCACTTCGTATGCCACATTACCAAATTGGGAATGTATCACTGGTAACCATCAAATACATAACCTCTGAGCTCGTACGGCTCAGAGAAGGGTGTTAAGCTAAGAGAATAAATTTCCGCCACCAAACAGAAATGTATTTGATAGAAACGGGTTTTACATCTCAAAGTGTAATGTCAGACACACATCCATACAATTCTGTTTCGGGTTCAAACAGAACCGAAGGCACTTCCAGAAAAGCCCTTGCAAATCCAGGAATCCACAATTCCGATCGGACTTCCCATCACTTAGGCAATCTCTATACCGGAGCAACTCAGTGCAAAGACAATCGATAGGTCATCCTATTGTTCTCGCAAATACCCGGTCTTCAAATGCTATCCATAACGTCATATCACATATTCGGAATGGGCTATATGACACAAAGGTCCTCTCCCGGCTAAACCGAATAGTGAGCGCAATATTTACGAGAAACATATGGGTATTGGGGTCTCAGTTAAGTCACAACTCATTACCTAAAACTTTTCTTTCAAATGGTTTAAACAAATTACCATTTCCAATCTTTTAAACAAAAAGATTCATTTCAAAAACCTTCAATGGTTTAAACAATTTTCAAATTTAAATCTTTTAAACAAAAGATTCACTTTTAAGACCCCATTCAATTTAAAACAAGGTTCACCAATCTTTCACAAAGATTCATTCATAGCCTTTCAAAACAATTTCATTTCAAATTCGATTAACTCATCCGGTCTTTAAGTCAAAGACTCATTTCATAGCTTTCAAAACAATTTCCAAAGATTCGTTCATGACTTTTAAAACAATTCCCATTTCAATCTTTTATATAAAAGATACACCATTTAAAATCCTCTTCAATTTCAAAATAGGGTTCAATTATCTTTCACAAAGTTTCAATTATTGCTTTCAAAGCCATTCTATTTTAAACATGAAATCTTTTCATCATAATTGGGAAATTCTTTTCTTATATAAAATCTATTATTATTATTTGAAATCGCTTGTTTTTGTTTCGGAAAACCCGATTATATTTGCACGAGTTAAGGCCTTTCAAGTATAAACTTGGATTAAATTCAAATTCTCAAAGTAATACTTTTAAAATGGTGTAAAATCCATATAAATATATTTATAACTTTGTATAACATTTTTTCGTCATAAATACAAAATATAGAATTCAATATCAGATATTGAATTCCAATTTAAATCAAATTACTCAAATTTCAAATCTTTATTAAGTTATTCAAAATAACTTTCATTTTTAAAACACCTTTTCAAAAGTTTTTCACTTTAAACCCGATTCATTTCCAAAACCATTTGAATTTAAAATTCAAATTCAAAACTATTTTAAAAATCTATGGCTTAACTGATTTCCATGTGCAATCCATACTTGTGTGTGTATAGTGTGGTCCAGGGGTTTTACTCAATAGTGCACTGCATCAATCATCACAGATATAACAATATCAATAAGCGGTATAACTCATAACGCTTATCTTCATTCACAGATCACAGATAAAATAAATTTATAAATCACAAAGATTCATCATTATAATTCGATGTGGGTTTCGGATAACCAACTGGAATCCGACTCCATGTCGCATCGAATTTCAAATATCATTTTACGGGTCAAGGGGTTTTCATATTCATACAACGGTATATTCATCACAAATAAAATAGCTCAGCACCAAGCATTACATAGCATCACATCATATATCAAATATATCAATTCATCATATAGCATTCAACAACAATCAAACATCTACAACTAAAATGAATAAATTGGTTGGTTATTTAAATTTATCAACCACATAACTACTTTCATTAGTAATCTTTAATAAATGATTAATTATCATTAACTACAATTGATTAAGTCTTAATTACCTTCATTAATTAATCATTTCTAAATTATTATCTAAATTAATTAACCCTTAATTGTAATTAATTAAATCTTAATTACTTTTATTAATTAATTATTCCTTAATTAATTACTTAAATTAATAAACCCTTAATTATTAATTAAATCTTAATTATAATTAATTGTTCTTTAACTAATTAATGGACCTTTGATTTATTACCATCGAATTAACTACTATTACTCAATCCAATTAATTAATTACCCCTTAACTAATTAACATTGCTTAATCACCTTTATTAATTAATTAACCTTTAATCAATAATTAATCAACCTTGATTTAAAACAATCTTTTTATCATTTAAATAATAAACCTTAAATTATCTAATTATCCTCTAATTAATTAATTAATCCTTAATTAATTAATAAATTTAAACCCTTAATTACTTAATTAATTAATGCAAATCATTAATTGATTAAATTATTTAAACCATTTTAATTACCTTAAAGATTTAATGATTTTAACTTTAAGATAAAAACATTCTCTTAACCTTTAAATTATTTAATTAATTAAGTGTCAACTGTAATTTAATTAACTCATAATTACTTGATTAATTAATCTCTAATTATTAATTTATATTCTAATTTATAATCCTTAATTATAAATTATTATTACTTAATTAATTCATCTTAATTAATTAATTTAAACCTTTAATTACTTACTTAATTAATCCAAGACATTAATTAATTTTAATTAATTAATTATCCATTTAATTTACTTAATAATTTAATAAATCCAAATTATTAAATTCTATTTAGCTTTAAGATAAAACTTTTCTTACTTAAACAAAGCATTTAAACAAGTTGCTTTAAATTTACTTTCAAATTCCATTTTAAATTTAAAGATTTAAATTCAAATACAAATTATCTTTAACAAAGTTTAAAACACATTTCTAAAACCTTTTCATTTCACAAAAAGAAGTTTTAAAAGAATTTAAAACCAAACTCATTTTTAAATTCAAATCAATTTAAATTACACTTTAAACATTCAAAATTATTTAAATCACTTTAAATTTAAAACTTTTCTTCATTTCAAAACTGGATTACATATTTAAAATTGGATCCAGATTAATCTTTAGATTTTTAAACTCTACTTACATTTTAAAATTTCATTTTTAAAATTCAAACTACTTAAACATTTTTAAGGTTGTTTAACAATTTAAATTTAAATTTTTATTTTTAAATCTGAGATGTAAAATAAACTTGAATCCTAGATTTACACTTAGGTTTAAACTTTGTTTTAAAATCATTGCTTTACAATTTAAGTTTCAGTTTAAAATTTTCAACTGAAACAGGTTTGGAACCTGTCACCAAAACATAACCCGAGCCAATGCAATTTGCTTCGAGTCCACAAGCCATAAACTTCGAGCAACCCAGCTACTTACTTCGAGTTTTCTGCAAATTCAACCCGAGAGCCACTTTTTCGCACTAAATTCAACCCGAGAGCCACTCACGATTTTCCCCGAGCTCATCTTCAAGTTGCCCCTGATAACACATCGTCTTCCCCCAAACGAAAATCCACCGATACACGATGATGCACGTATATGTGCACAACCACGTTAACCAACACCGATCAACGTTGAGGCCACCAACACGTCATCGCCAATACCCCCAAGCATCGCGAGCACCTGAAACCCAATGGTTCCCCGAGAATCAAAATTTGATCGCTTCGACCCCAAACTGGAATTGACCCAGACACCTTAATTCCTTCACCGACGGCGAACTTCACCATCTGGGACCACACCTGACCACTCAGAGCTACATCACATCCCACCACATCGATTACCCTAGGTCTCGTAGGTTACGATCTACCATGGAGGTCGCACGAATCCATTTTCCGACATTATCTTAAACTAGGTTAAAAACCCTACTCCAATCAGTTACTGCCACCACGACCTTTAATAAATTCCATTGCCATTTTTCTGGTGATCTCCACTACCCAGACTATCTCCAGCCCCAACCTCGTGATCACCGATCCTCACGGTTGCCGAAATTTCCCAAAAATTGCTTTTCTGTTCAACTATCATTTTCTCACAATCTCATAAACTAAAAATCTTAATCCTTCCATTAAAATTCATAGTTTTTCAAGATGAATTCAATAATGTGGGTGAAACAACAAATTACTATGTTCGAGTTCCACATGTTTTTTCAAATTTTACTGTAATTTATAAATTTCCGAGGTAAATTCTTAATATAAATTCTAGAAGATATTTTTAAAAGTGACGTTTCACAATTTCAATCATCTTTCTTTTGCAAATCCAAATCTAATATTTATTATGTGATGTGATATTGAATTTTTAGATTTGCTATACTTAACAAAGCAACATATATAAATAAACAGGCATGCACATCATTCCCAGGTATACATACATCCAGACCTATTTTTCTTCCATATTTCCAATATAATCACATGCAGATAACAATTCAAACCAAATTCAAAACTTTAAAATATAGTTTGCTCACCATAGTATGTTTGAATAGAGAACAGGGACAGTGAACCTGCTATTGATTTTGAAGTCTGGAAAATGCTATTTACTTTTGATCTGGATCTTTAGCTTGCTTTTTTGATTAGCTCTATGATTTTGTTTCAATTTTGAACTTCATCAACTTGTTGATTGGGATGCACTTGAACCTGATCTGGATCCTGATTGTTTGAGAAGGTAGTTGATCTTGCATGCTTGATCTTTGGAACAGATCTTGTTTCAGATTTTGTTTTGGTTCGAATGTCTCAGGTTTGATAAAACTGAATTTTGTTTGAAATCTTTGGTTTTGATTTCCATTTTTTTCCTTAGGCTTGAGAAGAAAATGAGGATAGCTTGGTTTCAAAAATTTCTTATGCATGCTTTCTATTTTTTTTTTCTCTTTTTGATTCAAGGAAAACAATTCCACTTGCCACGTGTCTTTATCATTTACACTTGTAATTTTTGTTAACACTTGTTAAATCCTTTTATTGAAATGCTTACGAATGTAAATCTTTGTATATTTATGTCTAAGTCCTTAAGTTCAATTATTTTTAAAATTTAGTTTTAAACCCTTACTTTAAATTAATTCATGCATTTGCATTTAAACCTTATTTTATTTACAAATCATGTTTTAATTTAAATTATGAATTTATATCTTTATATATTTATATTATTATAACTTCTATAACTTTTTAATAGCTATTCAAAAATTATAAGCTTCAAAATATAGCTTCTCAATCAAAATATCTAATATAAAATCTTTTATCTATTCTAGGAATTTTCTGATTGATTCATAATTAAATTCAAAAATTAAATTAACTACCAATTTAAATTTAGCTTAAAAAATCGAGATCGTTACAGATTCCCCCTTAAGAAAATTTCGTCCTCGAAATTTGAAAGTAGGGAGACAACAAAGAATGGATACACAAAGATAGAGAAACCATTTCCAAATCAAACTGGGTATCTATTCTACATTTGCCTTACGAAATCAAAATATCACTAATAATTATGAGAACGAACTCATTCAATACAAGACACTCGGGTCATCAGATCTACGAAGTATGCAAGGGCATTGGTTAGTTCGAAAAGATAACTAACCATTTGTAAAACATATCCGGACCCCAAAGAATAGACAGATATATGGATACAATCTAGAATTTTTTTAGTTTAAACTACCAAAATATACCTATCAACCATAACAACCAAAGCAAACAATTCTGACCTATCTGGAGTTTATGTCCTATGCAAATATATCAAAGCTTCTTCCTAGAGCTGCTACGAATCATCAAAAAAATTGAGTAGAGATGATGAACAAAAGAGATTGATAGAAAAAGATTGTTTCCGCTATTGCAGGTTACTGACCATTTGTAATCGCACTCCCCTGTCCCATATCTCGTCCTCTACTTGCACTCATACTCACTATCAGTGGATGTAAGAGAATTTACTGAGGCATTCGGACGAATATCTTAGTGATATACTCATTCTAGGGTATACTTCACCCTATCTTTAATGAGCTACCTAATGTGTTATACTCCTGAGCTAAAGTTTCAGACCTTAGCTCTGATACCAATTGTGACGGACCCTGATTCGACCTTCAAAAATCGGCACCGAATATGACACTCGTATTCCAATGCCGCAGATTCAAATGTCGAATCTGGTTTGCCGGAGCTTAGAACACATCAAGTATAACAACAGAGCGGAAGAAAAGAAATGAATATCATTGATATACAACATTCGATACAACAATGATACAATATGAATCAATATCAGAGACAATAAACAACAATGCTACAGCGGAAAAACAATATGAAATAGCAGCGGAAAACAAAGACCCCAGAGATAACTCCAATCTAATGCTCCAAAGCTAAAACTCCAAACCACTAGCTCGAACCACCATCACATTGCACCAAGCTAAACAAGTCCAGGCCATGAATCCGAAGACTCCAAAGAATACCAAAGAGAAAGCTGAAAGCTACCCAATCGATATCTATATCTACTATCTGAAAAACCCAACTCTAGACTGCCGTGTGGAAAATTGTGGGCACCCAGAGTTTAGGAAGGGAACAATAAACTCCAGGTCAGTCATGGGACTGGTGTGAGCAAACAAAAATGGTTGTTCGAAATAAATGCAGTTTATTCTTTTCAAAAGTAAACAAAAGAATTTGAAATTTGAAATCCGCAATGCTTTTAAGAAAATGAAACTACCATACGACCTCCCACCACACACACAATGCAAATGCAGACTTGAAGGTGATTTCTTCTTATGATAGTCAGAAATGCTTAATACGAGAAAATTTCTTTGATATTATTATTATAAGTGCACAGTGTAGAAAAAAACTTTCGAAAGTATAATGAAAATCCTGGCCAACATACGACCAGTATCGTATGCCTACTATAGCTACCATCCAAACAGTGGGGCGCCACCATAAGTAGATGACATGTTACACAACTAAAACCGTACAGGGCTCGTATTGTTTTGTTTGGATTTTCAACAAATGGTCGGGAAAAGGAAATTCCCAAATAAAATGGAACACCTCTGGAGGGACGCCCCCGAAAACCTAACCGGACCTCTACTACACAAGGCCGGGTTACCTCTGTAACTAGGTAACTACTGACACGAGCATGCCATCCCCCAGTCGTTTGCGACCTTTATCCGAGGATCCTCTCAACCAATAACCACAAAGAAATAAGTTTGCAGCAACCACAAAGTAAGTATCTGGACTCCATACCATGATACCACTTATAATCCAGAAGGAAATGGACATACCCTCAGGGGGCTCTACCCCCAAATAACCTTGCTGCCACGATTCCTGTTTCGACCATAACCGAGTTGTGAGGCTCGACGAAGTCTCGTCCACAAAGCTACGCTTTTTCACAACGCCATGCTTCGATCAACAAATGATCAGCAGCACTTCGTATGCCACATTACCAAATTGGGAATGTATCACTGGTAACCATCAAATACATAACCTCTGAGCTCGTACGTCTCAGAGAAGGGTGTTAAGCTAAGAGAATAAATTTCCGCCACCAAACAGAAATGTATTTGATAGAAACCGGTTTTACATCTCAAAGTGTAATGTCAGACACACATCCATACAAGTCTGTTTCGGGTTCAAACATAACCGAAGGCACTTCCAAAAAAGCCCTTGCAAATCCGGGAATCCACAATTCCGATTGGACTTCCCATCACTTAGGCAATCTCTATACCGGAGCAACTCAGTGCAAAGACAATCGATAGGTCATCCTATTGTTCACGCAAATACCCGGTCTTCAAATGCTATCAACGTCATATCACATATTCGAAATGGGCTATATGACACAAAGATCCTCTCCCGGCTAAACCGAATAGTGAGCGCAATATTTACAAGAAAAATATGGGTATTGGGGTCTCAGTTAAGTCACAACTCATTACCCAAAACTTTTCTTTCAAATGGTTTAAACAAATTACCATTTCCAATCTTTTAAACAAAAAGATTCATTTCAAAAACCTTCAATGGTTTAAACAATTTTAACATTTAAATCTTTTAATCAAAAGATTCACTTTTAAGACCCCTTTCAATTTAAAACAAGGTTCACCAATCTTTCACAAAGATTCATTCATAGCCTTTCAAAACAATTTCATTTCAAATTCGATTAACTCATCCGGTCTTTAAGTCAAAGACTCATTTCATAGCTTTCAAAACAATTTCCAAAGATTCGTTCATGACTTTCAAAACAATTCCCGTTTCAATCTTTATATATAAAAGATACACCATTTAAAATCCTCTTCAATTTCAAAATAGGGTTCAACTATCTTTCACAAAGTTTCAATTATAGCTTTCAAAGCCATTCTATTTTAAACATGAAATCTTCTCATCATAATTGGGAAATTCTTTTCTTATATAAAAGCTATTATTATTATTTGAAATCACTTGTTTTTCTTTCGGAAAACCCGATTATATTTGCACGAGTTAAGGCCTTTCAAGTATAAACTTGGATTAAATTCAAATTCTCAAAGTAATACTTTTAGAATGGTTTAAAATCCATATAAATATATTTATAACTTTGTATAACATTTTTTCGTCATAAATACAAAATATAGAATTCAATATCAGATTTTGAATTCCAAGTTAAATGAAATTACTCAAATTTCAAATCTTTATTAAGTTATTCAAAATAACTTTCATTTTTAAAACACCTTTTCAAAAGTTTTTCACTTTAAACCCGATTCATTTCCAAAACCATTTGAATTTAAAATTCAAATTCAAAACTATTTTAAAAATCTGTGACTTAACCGATTTCCACGTGCAATCCATATTTGTGTGTGTATAGTGTGGTCCAGGGTTTTTACTCAATAGTGCACTGCATCAATCATCACAGATATAACAATATCAATAAGCGGTATAACTCATAACGCTTATCTTCATTCACAGATCACAGATAAAATAAATTTATATCACAAAGATTCATCATTAAAATTCGATATGGGTTTCGGATAACCAACTAGGATCCGACTCCCTATCGCATCGAATTTCAAATATCGTTTTACGGGTCAAGGGTTTTTCATATTCATACAACGGTATATTCATCACAAATAAAACAGCTCAGCACAAAGCATTACATAGCATCACATCATATATCAAATATATCAATTCATCACGTAGCATTCAACAGCAATCGAACATCTACAACTAAAATGAATAAATTGGTTGGCTATTTAAATTTATCAACCACATAATTACTTTCACTAGTAATCTTTAATCAATGATTAATTACCATTAACTACAATTGATTAAGTCTTAATTACCTTCATTAATTAATCATTTCTAAATTAATTATCAAAATTAATTAACCCTTAATTGTAATTAATTAAATCTTAATTACTTTTATTAATTAATTATTCCTTAATTAATTACTTAAATTAATAAACCCCTAATTATTAATTAAATCTTAATTATAATTAATTGTTCTTTAACTAATTAATGGACATTTGATTAACTACCATCTAATTAACTATTATTACTCAATTCAATTAATTAATTACTCCTTAGCTAATTAACATTCCTTAATCACCTTTATTAATTAATTAACCTTTAATCAATAATTAATCAACCTTGATTTAATACAATCCTTTTATCATTTAAATAATTAACCTTAAATTATCTAATTATCCTAATTAATTAATTAATTAATACTTAATTAATTAATAAATTTAAACCCTTAATTACTTAATTAATTAATCCAAATCATTAATTAATTAAATTATTTAAACCATTTTTATTACCTTAAAGATTTAATGATTCAAACTTTAAGATAAAAACATTCTCTTAACCTTTAAATTATTTAATTAATTAAGTGTTAACTGTAACTTAATTAATTCATAATTACTTGATTAATTAATCTCTAATTATTAATTTATATTCTAATTTATAATCCTTAATTACAAATTAATTATTACTTAATTAATTAATCTTAATTAATTAGTTTATAACATTAATTACTTACTTAATTAATCCAAGACTTTAATTAATTTAAATTTATTAATTATCCATTTAATTAACTTAATAATTTAATGAATCCAAATTTTTAAATTCTATTTAACTTTAAGATAAAACTTTTCTTACTTAAACGAAGCATTTAAACAAGTTGCTTTAAATTTAATTTCAAATTCCATTTTAAATTTAAAGATTTAAACTGAAATACAAATTATCTTTAACAAGGCTTAAAACACGTTTCTAAAGCCTTTTCATTTCACAAGTTAAAGAAATACTCATTTAATAAAGAAGTTTTGAAAGAATTTAAAAACAAATTCATTTTTAAATTCAAACCAATTTAAATTACACTTTAAACATTCAAAATTGTTTAAATCACTTTAAATTTAAAACTTTCCTTCATCTCAAAACTGGATTACATGTTTAAATATAAATCCTGATAAATCTTTAGATTTTTAAACTCTACTTACATTTTAAAATTTCATTTTTAAAATTCAAACTACTTAAACATTTTTAAGGTAGTTTAACAATTTAAATTTAAAATTTTATTTTTAAATCTGAGATGTAAAATAAACTTGAATCCAAGATTTACACTTAGGTTTAATGTAAAGACCTGATTTTTCGACTTTCGAAAATCAACATTAATACGTTCACTGTATCAACTGCCGAGCAATCGAAGGCCGGAAAACCGAACCCTTAGGGTTTAAGAAGAAGAAAAAAAGTAGAAGAAGGAGTAGACAGAAGAAGAAAACAGAATAACAGAATTTCACATATCGCAGCGGAACAACATATAATAGACAAATGAATATCTTTAAAACGAAGAAATATATCAGTTATTACATTACATCACATTACATTACAGTATCAGAGTTTACAACAACAAACAGCGGAAAAGAAATACTATATACTAGTTGATACGCCATACCATCCAACTTGCCTCCAGAGCTCCACAGCAACTCCTGAGTTCCAGAATGACCCGATAACCTGACTCTTGACTGCCCGCGTGAAAATTGGTGGGCACCCAGAGTTTAGGAAGGGAACAATAAAATCCAGGTCAGTCATGTGACTGGTGTGAGAACTTAAAACTGTTATTCTTTAAAAAAAACAAAGAAATATTTTTTTTAAATGGATTCGCAATGCTTTTAGAAAATGTAACTACCATAAGGCCTCCCGCCACACACACAATGCAAACGTAGAATTGGAGGAGATTTCTCCTTATGATAGTTAAATATGCTTGATACGCAAATTTCTTTGATATTATTACTATAAGTGCAAAGTGCAGAAAAACATTTTGAAAGTATAATATCAATCTTAGCCGGCATAGTAACATTATAGTATGCCCACTATAGCTACCATGTTAGATGGCAGGTTCTACAACTAAATCCGTACAGGGGTATTGTTTCTTTGGATTTCCAACAAATGGTCAGGCCAAGGAACTTCCCATTGCTACATGGGTACGCCTCTGGAAGGACGCCCCGAGAACCTAACCGTGTCTCTGCCAACACAAGAACGGGTTACCCCTAGCTGGGTAACTACTGACACGAGTAAGCCATCCCCCGGTCGTAACCGACCTACATCTCGGGATTCACCAACAAACAAAAAATAATAAGTTTGCAGCAACAACATAGGTTAAGTATCTGGGCTCCATACCATGATACCACCTCTATCCAGAAGGAAATGACATACACTAAGGGGGCTCTATCCCCTAATAACCTTGCCTCATCTTTCCTGTTTTGACCACTACCGGGCTGTGAGGTCCGACGAAGTCTCGTCCACAAAGCTATGCTTTATACAAAAGCTGTGCTTTGATCAACAAATGATCAGCAGCACTTCGTATGCCACATTACCAAATTGGGATTGTATAACTAGTAATCATCAACTATATAACCTCTGAGCTCGTACGTCTCAGAGAAGGGTGTTAAGCTAAGAGAATAAATTCTCCGCCACCAACAGAAATGCATTTGGTAGAAACCAGCTTTACATCTCAAATTGTAACGTCAGACACACATCCATACAAGTCCGTTCCAGGATCGGACGGAACCGAAGGCACTTCCAAAGAAGTCCTTGCAATTCGGATATTCACTAATCACGTCCGGACTTCCCATCACAAAGGGTGATGAAATCTCTATATCGGAGATCGGTCGATGTAGAGACATTCGACGATAATCCTTCCGTTTTTCGAAAATATCCGATCTTCAACACTGGTCTTCAAATGCTATCCATTACAACGTATCACTATTAGGAATGGGGTTTATGACCCAAAGGTCCTTTCCCGGCAAAACCGAATAACGAGCACTTATTTTAAAATAAGTGTAGTGTTCAAATTCAAGCAAATCACAACAAATGCACATTTAAAGGTAAATATTGATAGTCGGTTATTTAACTACCAATAGATATGCACAACATCACCAGATTCCAAATAATTTCCCAAATTATTTATCTTCCAAAAATATTTTTACAAAATATATATTTTTCCACACTTCAACAGTTTGAAAACAAATTTCAAATCACTTTTCAATTTATCTTTAAAAGATATAATCTCAAAACATTTCACTTCATAATGGAAAAAAATTTCCATACTTATTTAATAATAAGTAATTCACAAATCTATTTATTTTCAACATTTGGAAAATATTCAATATACTTAAATCACAATTAAGTATATATATTTCATTCTTTAAGTAAAACATTCTCTCAAACACATTTATTTGAGTCAAAACGAATGTTGCGTAAAACATCGTTATGACAACCGAAATCACTAGTATAGGGATTCGAAATTAAGATAGATATATAAATCCCAATACTATATAAAACATTTCCTTTCGAAAATCATTTACTACAACAACAATGTTATAGTCCACCATTTCCTTTTATTTCTCGAAAACGTCTATTTCAACAATAAATGTTGAAATCTATGGTTTCGATACTCAATACATTTAAAATAATCTTTAACTCGTTTTAGTTATATTTAAAATATTTCTTCCCCAAAACATTTCTATAATATATTATTCACTGTAAAAAATCATGAATATACTTCGTTAACCAAATTCAACATTCTACACATTTTATTTAAAGAATTATCCACTTTCCAAAATCGTGGATATATCTCCTTTAATAACTATAATAATTAACTTATCAAAATAAGTCATTTTCGGATTTATAAAACAAGGTTTATAAATTCCATTTATATTTTATAACAACTTCAACTTATAAAATCACTTTATTAACAAATTTTATCCATAACCCATTTACACGCCAAAATCCAAATTATAAGCAAATTACTTATGATTCTCTATTTACAAATTCATTCCTTTTATAACTTCACAAATCGTAGATTCTATTCTTTAAGAAAAAACCATTTATGAGACCATTTTAAAACATTTTCAAAACTCCTTTATAATTTCATCACTTTGATTTATAAAAATCACATTTTATAAATCTTATACATAGCTTTTAAAATAAATTCAAAAATCTCTATTTAAAATATTTTATAAAACCATTAACTGCATATTTTAAAAAATTAATTTTCAACTATATTTCTCAAAAATCATAATTTTTATAACATTAAAATTATAAAATTTACTTATTTAAAATGAATCAATTCCAAAATTCAATAAAATGTATACTTTCAAAAATTACTTTAAAATCCGTTTAAATTTTAAAATCATCAATTTAACAATTTTAATTTTCCAAAATAGGCCCAATGCTGCAACAGCATTAAATAAAACAATCACGGCAACCAAAACATCATATATCATATGATAACAGAATATATCACAATATCTGTAAATAAATCAATACATGTGAGGAATCTAGTTGGATCCCTCCAACTCGTTTCCGTGCATCCACAGATGTTAGCACAATACCAATATCGTTTCAATACGGGATATCGCGGTGTATGGGATTTATAAAATGTTATCCGCTATTATGCGACGCAATAGAGTCTCATCCGCTATATAATGCGGGAAATCAACTCCAAGTACATATATAATACCAAATCCACTTCAAGGTGAAATATCGCGGTATATGTGTTTAATAAATAACCTCCGCTTAATATACGGCGTATAGGGTCTATTTCAATACAACAGATAGCAATTTATCATCTACGCATAAAATCAACATAATCAAGCAATTTTAAATCCAACTATTTAAAATTTAAATCGAAACACAGTTCGATTGAGTGAGAAGTTCTCACCTTGTTTCCAATAAAAGTTCCAGTGTTCTATTTCGAATAAAATTAAACGCACGTTTAATTTTACCCAAAATTCAAACTATCACCAATCAACTCCAATCCAGCTCCATCGCCTAGTATTCGTCCATACGATTCCAACACAAGTTGTTTAGTCCAAAACGAACCTCGTATGAAAGAGTTATGATAGTTTAAAGTTTATACGAATTTAAATACAAATTAATTTCAACTTTTATTTTATTTTTTTATACCCTAACTCCATCTGGCCATGCATTTCCAACTCAGAATCATGGCCGCTCGTGTTCATCTCCATCATCATGTTCGTTCCCAGGTTACAACCGAAACCCACGGCCGCCGTTTTTAAGCAAATTCTCATGCTCCCTATACTCGAATTTACCATGATCCAACGCTCCAACCTGAAGCCTGCACTTGACTCCACCCTCGCCTTTATTTGCTTGAAGCTTGGTCCCATCTCAGCTTCGATTTTCATGCACGAATGTTGGTAGCTCCTTGGCCTGTTGCGCCTCCATCAACGCACTGATGATGATCACAACCATATAGATTCGAAGTACTCGATGTTATCTACAACTTTGTAGTTGATCATTTTTGATGAAAGTGAGTGGATTGGAAAAGATTAAGGGAAGAACGTGGGTGTTTCTCAACCATTGAATGGTAAATGGCGGCTGAAGGTTAAGCAATTAGGGTTTAGTGAAAAGAATGAATGTTGAGGTCTTTTTATAGAAAATTTTCCAAAACACTATTCACTCGAAAATTTTCAAACTGCAAACGAAGCGTGCCGGCTGACGTTTCTAGGGTTTTACCTACGTTCCGAACACAATGGAACGTGTTTCGGTGGCTAATTTGGTCGTATGCGCGAGTTACGAAAATAAACGATCAAGTTCAAATTAAATCGGTTAACTAATTTCTATGCGTATTGGCTTGCCCCGGACAAACCGTAAGTCCGATTGACACGAAATTTGAAACCATACAATAATTTAACATTACGAATTCAATGAAACTGGTTTTGTCGAAATCTCAGGTAGTTTGAAAAATGACTATTTTCACTCGTCGATTAAATATTTTTTTGAGAAAAATGTGTGATCCTCTAATAAAAGAGGAGAGCACACATGAAACACTATATATATAACATAAAGGATGGAGCTGCCAACATGCCTAGTAGGTGGCCAGTCTATAAAAATAGAAAAAATAAAGAAAAAGATACCCCTCGAATGAGCTCCGGCAAAGCCACCGCCCATTACACCCTATTATCGAACTCCGGCAAGGCCACCGCCCAATAATAGGTGTTAGAGGTATCTAAAAAACTAGTCACACATGAAAGAATATCCAAAGAGAAGAACTCCAATAGGAAGACCAAAATGAAGAACTCCACACTGAAGACCTGGAGTAACCAAAGAGAAATGCCAAACACAATCCGAATCCCTGAGAAAAGCAATCCTGACAACCTGTATAAAGCTGAAAGCCATCCTGAAAACCAGATAAGAGAAAAAACCAACAACCTACCTAAACCAAACCTGAAACAAAACTAAGAAATCAAGTTAGAATGAATCACATATATGTATATAAATAGAATTTATATACATATATGTGAGAAAAAAACCAATGAGTGAATTAAAGCAAGGATGAACTAGAACCAAAAACAAACAATTCTGAAAAAGTAAAGGAAAAATGTGATAATATAAGAGATAGAAGAAAAAACAAAGCAAGAAACTATTTTAAGGGCCTAATAAAGAAAGGGAATTATGATACATCATGTGAACATTATTTAAATCAGAATAGGGATTAATAAAAGTATTATTAGAAGCAAAATTATTGATGTTAAGAATGAATATGTTAATATTATTTCTAACCTTGCTAAGATAATCCTTAAAGCAATTATTTTTGGCTAATTTATATTTGGGATTAGATATCGAATTTAAGCAAAAATTTGAAATTAAAATTATCAAATTATTATATCGTTGATATTTATTATTAAAAATCCTTTGATTTCTTTCAAACCAAATGTACCAACAAGAAATAGTGAATAAAGTATCAAGCAAGTATCTAAAATCCTTATTGAACATAAATCTAAAAGAGTTCCAATAGAAAAAACAATCAGAAACTCTAGAACTAATGTTAAACTCAAAGATATTAAGGGTCTTTATAAGAATAAAAGGAGTATCCATGCATGCGTAATAAATATGATTAATATCTTCAGATTATGTGTTGCAAAAGTAACATTTAATATCAATGTTAATTTTTTTTCCTTTTTAAAAATTCAATAGTGTTTAATTTACCATGAATGATGAGCCACATATGGATCTTTGATTTTGGAGGAGCATTTGACTTCCAAATAAATTTAAAACAAATGACTGAAACCCCCGAAAAGTTAATAAATTTGTAAAAGGAATTAGAAGAATATTTCTTGCTCTTATCCCACTCCCAACTAATATAATCATTACATTGTCAATGTTATAAAGTTTGGTTTAGCATAAGGCAAGAAAAGTTGTCTAAGGGTAGGACCTACTAAAATACAATTAAAATTGAAAATCCAAGGAGGGTCACTTTCAAAGTTGAAAACATCAGAAATAAACGCAAACTTAAAGTTACAAATATCATATAAATCTTTGAACTCATTCTTAAGAGGAGTAGAGGAAATCCAACTATCTTGCCAAAAAGATGTATTACTACCAGAATGAACAATAATATTTATACCTATGTTGAAAATATCACTACATTTTAAGATAGATTTCCAAAAATAAGATAATTTACTATAAAAAGAAGGACTAGCTTGATAGAGATTATAACTACCATTGTAATAATATTTAGATATAATCTCCTTCCAAATGGCATTGTCACTAGCATCTCTGAATTTCCATAACCATTTACCAAGAAGAGACAGGTTCATATTATGTAAATTAATGACTCCTAAACCGCCCTCTTTTTTAGATTTACATACAGTATCCCAATTACTAAACATTTAATGCTACTGTTAGGATTATCACCACTCCAAAGGAAATCCCTTCTAATTTTATCTATTTTATCTATCACCCAATCAGGAAAAAGGTGCATAGACATCCAATAGATAGGGAGTGCTCATAAGACAGAATTAATCAAAACCAGTCTACCAGCTCTAGATAAGAATCTTACATTCCAATTATTGATCCTATTTTTAATTTTATCAATGATTATTAACCAATCATCATGCTTAAGTTTTGAAGGTCTAATTACAAAACCAAGATAGTCGAATGGAAAACTCAGTTTTACAATTTAAAGTATTTGCAACTAAATTTTCTACATAATCAAAATCATTTAAAACTAAAATAGAACTTTTATCAAAGTTTATTTTTAAACCTGATAAAAGTTCAAAACTATAAAGAATAAACTTAAGAGCAATAATGTGTCTAGGAAGATGAGAGGAAAAAAGCAAAGTATCATCAGCAAATTTAAGGACAGACAAAACAAAACTAGAAATATCATTACCAATAGAACCCAAAAGATTATTGCTTACAGCATTCTTAATAATCTTAGAAAAGACATCAGCCGCTAAATTAAACAGAAGGGGCGATAAAGGATCACCTTGCCTTAAACCTCTCTTGGATTGGATTTTATTACCTAAAACACCATTGACCATAATACTAGAGTTACCCGTGTTGAGCAAGTTAATGATCCAATTAATCCATCTATTACTAAAGCCTCTGGCAAGGAAAATATCTATAAGAAAATCCCAATCAACCGAGTCAAAAGCTTTAGCAAAATCTAGTTTTAAAATAGAACAAGTTATATTATTTTTACAACAGAAATTAATATATTCTTGAACAATTGCTACACCATCAGTAATATTTCTACCTTTAATGAAAGCTGATTGAGAACAGTCAATAAGATCATTCATTTTTAAACTAAGTCTATTAGCTAAAACTTTAGAAATAATTTTAACTGAGCAGTTAATCAAAGAAATGGGTCTAAAATCTTTTAAAGTATTAGCACCAACTTTTTTATGTAATAAAATAACGTTAGCAAAATTAAACCTACCTAATTGGAGATTACCATTATAAAATTCATTAAACATAAATTAAGTCTAATTTTAAAACCTCCCAAAAAGATTGATAAAAGAAAATAGGAAATCCATCCGGGCCCGGAGATTTATCTCCTGGTAAATCAAAGATGGCTTTTTGGATTTCCTCTTCAGTAAAAGGAACATCTAAATCAGAAAGATTAATGTTAGAGACAGATGGATAAAGATCATTCCATCTAACACTAACTCTATGGTTATTTTTATTGCCAAAGATTTCTTTATTATAATCAGTAAAGCATTGTTAAGATCACGTTATTCGACTAATTCCACATTATTAACTAAAATGGAATTAATTGTATTACAACGTTTTCTACTATTGGCTAAATTATGAAAAAAATTGGTATTATTATCACCTTCATTGATCCATTGAAAATTTGATCTCTTTTTCCACATAACTTCCTCTTTTTCAAGAATAGGATAAAGTTCATCTTTTAAGTTATTAAGAACATTTCTCTCACCTAAACTTAAAGGTCTAGATTCTTCAATCTTATTAAGTTTGAGCAATTCATTAAGAATATTATCTTTTTTAATTTTTATATTACCAAAAATGTTCCTATTCCAGTTTTTAAGAAAAAACCTGAGTTTTCTAAGCTTGAGCACAAAAGCCTTGGCTAAATTGCCACAATACTTAAGGCTATAAAAACTCATAGAAGACCATTAATAGATGATTAAATTTGAAAAACCTGGTTCAAGAAACCACATTTTTTCAAATTTAAAAGCATTATTCAAAATTCTGTGACTATCACATGAAAGAATAATGGGACAGTGATCTGAAAGGGTGTAAGGTAAACCTGACACTCTACAGATAGGAAATTTATCCTCAATTTCATCACTGACAAAAAATCTATCTAAGAGAGCAAAAGAGGGAGACTCCCTATTATTGCTCCAAGTAAAAACTCTATTGGATAGAGGAATTTCGATCAAATTACAATGAATTATAAATTGATCAAATTCCTCCATTGTCGAATAATCTCCTTCCCGGGGAGAGCGCTCCCCAAAAAAACGAGTCACATTAAAATCACCCCCTAAAATCCAAGATCCAGGGGCAAAAGATCTAAATTCGAGACATTCATTCCAGAGAATCCGCCTATCTGTTTTTGAGTTTGGCCCATAAGCATTAGAAATATTTAAAAAGAATTGTCGGATAGATTAATTAAAATGATGTGTAAAGAGTGCTGCTTCTGAATACACTAAAGTAATTTAAAGAAATTATCTCTTCAACCAATCATTAAGCCCCCAGAAGAGCCCACAGAAGGGAGAAAAACCCAATTTGTAAAACGAAAACCTCCTAATCTACTAAGAAATGAGAATCAGGACCCACTATTTTAGTCTCTTGAAGAAGAGCAATATCAATAGAAAAGTCTTTAAAAAATAATCTAACGTAATCACATTTATTTAGGTCGTTCAAACCTCTAATGTTCCAACTAATGACTCTCATAAGCCCGTAGATCTAGCCCTATCAAGTTCCTTACTTCTAATAAACTCACGATCTAACTCAATGTCAGAGAAAATAAAAGCAGAACAATTAGCTAACTGACTGAAATCAGTAGCTGATAAATCACCAATAGCATAAGACGAATGAATGCTACCCAAGTCAAAATGCGCACCTGAGCCTGATTCCGAAACACCGCTCATGGTGTTCGAACCAGGAAACTCACCCAACGATTGAGAGCGACTGTCTCTAATCCTGACATTACGACGAACCGTCCCGCTAGAAGCTGATAACTTTCTTCTTCTACCTCTCTTCGAAGTAGAAAAAGAAGGAACATAATCACCACTAGCCTCCCTAATCTGACCATACAGAAGAACACTTGAACTCTTCTTCAATGCACCAGAACCAAAAGAATCAACCGTACCCAATGGAGCAACAACCAGATTAACAATCCCATCCAATTGCTCACTAATGGAAACAACCTTGTCAACACAATTATCACAAACAACCCCAGTATCAATAGTGGAAACACTACCCAAAGGAGCTAATAATCGAAAGTCACTCCTACCTAAATTATCAACACTGGAAACTACTAAGCCATCACCAACATCACAAAAGTCATTATGAGCCCGTGCATCATGCACAACTACAGCAGTGTGCAAATCATCAAGATCAGGTTTGAGCAAATATACAAACTCATCATCAACATGAATCTCTGGTTTAGAGTCACTTCTACCCAAAATATCAACAGTGGAAACTATTAAGCCTTCACCAATATCACAAAAGTCATTATGAGCCTATACATCATGCACAACTGCAGCAGTGTGCAAGTCATCAAGATCAGGTTTGAGCAAATATAAAAACTCATCATCAACATGACTCCCTGGCTCAGCAAAATGAACACCCACAAAATGATGTTCAAAAGAAAGAAACCAATCTCGAAAGACAACACATTCATTACAAACTGAAGAAGCAGATCCATCTAAAACTGCTGTAAACACCCAATCATCCACCCTATCACTAATGAGGGGTTGTGTGGTCTGAACAGTCAGATCCAAATTAACAGGCGAATTAATAGAAGCTAATGATGCCCACAAACCATTCACCAGAGAAGAAGACTGATCCTCCTCCAAATGACCATCATTTTTACCATCAAACAAGGTTCTCTGATGATCTATATCTTGATCAAACAAGAACTCACTAAAGAAGAAACAATTCTTAAGACTGACCCCTTGATCAATACCATTAAATTCATTTACAAAACACTATGACAATTGATTATCTAACAAGCAATCAGATGAGAGATTGTCTCTATCCACAACCTTATTAACAAAATCACTGGAGGATGCCGAAACTAAAAGCTCAAAACTGTTTGCTGTAGGATTCATAAAATTGTCCAAATTTCTATTTCGATTCTTTCCTTTTTTGGGATTAAACTGAATAAAGTTATCCTGATCTTCAACAATAAGACAACCAACCAAAGAAGACTCAAAATCTGAAGAACCCTTGCAATACGAAACGTCTGGGTCAAGAAGAATAGGGTCGAAGCCCAGATAATCATCATTAATATAAAGACAGGTAATGTTGGAAGGACTTACATCTACAAACTCCAGTGAATCATATTTATGATTCAAATTGTCAAAGATAGCAACATTTTCCTTAACATTACCTCCTTTTCCAATATTCGGCTCGTCAATAAATTCAAAATGATAAAACAATTCATCCAAAAGATTAAGACCTTCAATTTTCTTATACCAGAGATGATCTATCAATAAACCTCTTAGCAACAAAAATTTCAAAGAAAATTGAAACCCATGATTAACGAGAACAGGAGCTGAATTACTGGAAATTAATTCATCTTTAGCCTTGCCGAAATAATCTTTAGGGTTACCAAATCTTTCAAAATAACCTTTGCCTATGTTTGGTTCATTGATGATGTTGAAATGGAACAATAATTCCTCCAGGTATTTAATTCCTAAATCTC
Organism: Allium cepa; assembly: GCA_030765085.1. Taxonomy (NCBI): domain Eukaryota; kingdom Viridiplantae; phylum Streptophyta; class Magnoliopsida; order Asparagales; family Amaryllidaceae; genus Allium; species Allium cepa. The sequence goes on along the minus strand of CM060943.1, from coordinate 882,162,977 downwards.
TGTTAAACCATTGAACTTCAATTAAAATACCTCTCAACTTCAAGAAAGATAAAGTAAAAAGAAACCATGATTGATCGAATTCGAATAAGGATTAGAAATCGAATTCGAAGGGAAAACAGAAGCCCGATACTTATCGCAATCAATCCTCTTATGCCCAAAACAACCACAATCAAAGCATCTTAAAGGATCACGACAGTTCTTAGTAAGGTGATTAAGATCCCCACATCTGAAACAGAAAAACATGCCCTTTCTGGAATCAATCCACCTCGATTTTGATACGTGAGACACCTTTACACGAGACTCATTTTGATTCCGAAGAGGCAAATAACTCTTAACCACTTGAGCGAAAGAAGCAGGAATGGGATTTTGGTAAGGAAGATTGGATAAACCAGAGGGAAGAAAAGAGAAATGATGAGGGTGCTGATGAAACGACGAAGAATTCAAAAACAAATATTGAGAATCCGCCATTTTCTTGTAATCTACTGGTGAATTACGATTAATAATTTTTTTTTGTCGATTAAATATTAAAATATTCACTTGTCACAAATTAACTTTTAATTCAATTTTAAAAGTTCTATAAATCATTCTAACTCCAATATGATTTAATACAACTTTACAAATCAATTTTAATCAAATTAAACCCAATTTCCAATTATTTATATAATTTCGAACATTATATTATCGATTTATTTATCCTATTAAATCTAGATATTCAAAATTTAATTCACTTAGCTTATAAAATTCATTCGTGAATATTTAAAATTAATTAAATATACGAATTTCAAATGACAAAAGTTCTGCGTCGTTACATTTAAAATTTGTTTTAAAATCATTGCCTTACAATTTAAGTTTCAGTTTAAAATTTTCAACTGAAACAGGTTTGGAACCTGTCACCAAAACATAACCCGAGCCAATGCAATTTTCTTCAAGTCCACAAGCCAAAAACTTCAAGCAACCTAACTACTTACTTCGATTTTTCTGCAAATTCAACCTGAGAGCCACGTTTTCCCACTAAATATTTTTTCTAAGTATTTCTTCAACGACGCGCTAACATATTACTCGAGTTATAACTCGAGCCACTCACGCTTTTCCCCGAGCTCATCTTCGAGTTGCCCCTGATAACACATCATCTTCCCCCAAATGCAAAATCCATCGATACACGATGACGCACGTATATGTGCACAACCATGTTAACCAAAATCGATCAACGTCGAGGCCACTAACACGTCATCGCCGACACCGCCAAGCATCGCGAGCACCTGAAACCCAATGGTTCGTCGAGAATCAAAATTTCATCATTTCGACCCCAAACTGGAATTGACCCAGACACCTAAATTCCTTCGCCGACGGCGAACTTCACCATCTGGGACCACACCTAACAACTCAGAGCTACATCACATCCCACCACATCGATTCCTCCTGGTCTCGTAGGTTACGATATATCATGGACGTTGCACGAATCCATTTTCCAACATCATCTTAAACTAGGTTAAAAACCCTACTCCAATCAATTGTTGCCGCCATGACCTTTAATAAATTCCATTGCCATTTTCTGGTAATCTCCACTACCCAGACTATCTCCAGCCCCAACCTCGCGATCACCGATACTCACGGTTGCTAGAATTTCCCAAAAATTGCTTTTCAGTTCAACTACATTTTCTCACAATCTCATAAACTAAAAATCTTAATCCTTCCATTAAAATTCATAGTTTTTCAAGACGAATTCAATAATATGGGTGAAACAACAAATTATTACATTCGAGTTCTACATGTTTTTTTCAAATTTTACTGTAATTCATAAATTTCTGAGGTAAATTCTTAATATAAATTGTAGAAGATATTTTTTAATGTGATGTTTCACAATTTCAATCATCTTTCTTTTGCAAATCCAAATCTAATATTGATTGTGTGATGTGATATTGAATTTTTAGATTTGCTATACTTAACAGAGCCACATATATAAATAAACAGGCATGCACATCATTCCCAGATATACATACATCCAGACCTATTTTGCTTCCATATTTCCAATATAATCACATGCAGATAACAATTCAAACCAAATTCAAAACTTTAAAATATAGTTTGCTCATCATAGTATGTTTGAACAAAGAACAAGGACAGTGAACCTGTTATTGATTTTGAAGTCTGGAAAATGCTATTTACTTTTGATCTGGATCTTTAGCTTTCTTATTTGATTATCTCTATGATTTTGTTTCAATTTTGAACTTCATCAACTTGTTGATTGGGATGCACTTGAACCTGATCTGGATCTTGATTGTTTGAGAAGGTAGTTGATCTTGCATGCTTGATCTTTGGAACAGATCTTGTTTCAGATTTTGTTTTGGTTCGAATTTCTCAGGTTTGATAAAACTAAATTTTGTTTGAGATCTTCGGATTTGATTTCCATTTTTTTTCTTTCCTTAGGCTTGAGAAGAAAATGAGGATAACTTGGTTTCAAAAATTTCTTATGCATGCTTTCTCTTTTTTTCCTCTTTTTGATTCAAAGAAAACAATTCCATTTGCCACATGTCTTTATCATTTACACTTGTAATTTATTTTAACACTTGTTAAATCCTTTTATTGAAATTCTTACAAATGTAAATCTTTGTATATTTATGTCTAAGTCCTTAAGTTCAATTAATTTTAAAATTTAGTTTTAAACCCTTACTTTAAATTAATTCATGCATTTGCATTTAAACCTTATTTTATTTTTATTTTATTTACAAATCATGTTTTAATTTAAATTATGAATTTATATCTTCATATGTTTATATTATTATAACTTCTATAACTTTTAAATTGTTATTCAAAAATCATTAGCTTCAAAATATAGCTTCTCAATCAAAATATCTAATATAAAATCTTTATCTATTCTGGGAATTTTCTGATTTATTCGTAATTAAATTCAGAAACTAAATTAATTACCAATTTTAAATTTAGCTTAAAAATGGGGATCGTTACACGTTGCATGCGTATGAAGTTAACAAATATAAAAAGATTTGAATTAGGAGTATGGCATGCACGAAAAATATAAAAAGGGATGGACAATACTACCACATGCTAACACGTATATATATTCTATTTTCAAGCAACAGGTTTCAACACATGCAAATGATAAAATTAACAAAAATGCACGCACGGAATTATAAAAATACAATGACCTGGTGCATTTTAAATTTTCATGCACAAACGAAATAACAATTTGTAATGGGAACATGAACATTTTGAAATAAACAAAATAAAATAGTGACCAGGAAGTAGTGCGTGTGCATGAAATATATACATACCAAATTTACAAAGCAACGTACACTACAGGGACAACATTTCCATGCACACGTGTATACTCTATTTTACTCACGTAAAAAAAAAAGAACAAAATGAATTGTTACTTGCTTTTGTAAATTGCACTAACACACTCAACACCATACTATCAAGAATAAAATGACTGGCCTTCTAAAAATATGCAAGCATATCCAACACAATGCATGGCTTGTGAAAATTTTCAAAGCACGTAACCGTATATATAGCTTGGTCCTGGAATTCATTTTCTTCGTACGCATGCATTGAAGTGAAATTTTCTGAACCCAGTTTTCTTTTGAAATACAAACTTTTTTTTCTTTTTCACTACATGCAAAAGTATATGCACACAAGAATTATATGCATTAGAAAATGACTCGGCATATACTCTTAAGTTTTTCACGCAAAAACTGAATTAAAGATGACCAGGACATGAATTTATGCCACATATATACACGCACAATATGAGATTCAAAAAAGGAGGCCTGACACTTTAAACATGTGAAATTCACTAAATACTACTTACACGCATGAAAAATGTGAAATCAAATGCCACCAAAGTTAAACTAGAAATGTGAGTTTTGAACTCACTAGTAGCTTGGTTCAAAAATCAGTAAAAAACCCCGGATCTAAAAGAGACTAAAAACATGACTTCCATTAATGCATTTTGTTGAGATATTAGAAAAATGAACCCAATAAAGATGCTACTAAAGAATGAACAAAAGAAAGGAGGCAAGCATTTTCTTTTTGTTTCAAATTTTGGAAACGAAATGAGGAAGGCTACTTTTCTCTTTTCCATTTTTCACAAGTTAAAGAAAATGAGTGTGCTGGTTTGCATTGTACATATGCCTTAAATGTAGACGTGCATAAAGTAAGAAAAGTACTCATTGCGAATAGAACAATGATGACAACACTTTCAAAGTTTTCAAACTTTTGAGATAGCAAAGTGTTCACATTTTGCTCCTAAATTAAGTGACAACAAACTTTTGCTTTGCAAATATTGTTGACAGCAAGATGTTCTCATATTGATTTTATAAATATGGACCAATTTGTTTATGTAATTTGCGTGTGACAGCAAATGATCAACATTTGCTTATAAATTGTTGACAGCTAAGAATGTATAAATTGTTTGAACTTGTTCTGAAATGGACTTTATTTCTCCTGTGCATGTGAAGGCCAAAATGCACTTTATTTACAACATGCTACTACTAATATGACTATTGACTTTACAACATGATTTGCATTTTTTTTCAAAACTCAATTTAAAATTTCTATTTTAAATATTTATTTCGTCAGTAATCCAAAAATCACGGTTGTTACAGATATGGTTGTGCATGGAAAAGAGAGCGCTCGTTACGGTAGGAACACCTGGGGTAATAACATATTCGGTACTACCCAGTAAGGGTAGACCAGTCCTCTGTTGGCAAGGATCGTTATGTATGCTCTTGGTACATTTTTCTAGAGGTGTACTATAATGGACGGTACCCCAATAGCCTAGTTATTGTATGGAATCCAATATCCACTATGAGCCTGTACGGTTTTGATTGTGCCCAACTATACTGAAACGTAAGATGCAAGCATTTCACATATTTTATAGTTTATTTTCTATAGACACTGTTATAATATTAGATAATTTTGATATAAAATGTTTCGGTTATTGTAATGTAAAAACCTGTCATATTTATGTGGGGCGTGGTCTTACGAGATACCTTTGTTTTTGAAAGAATTTTGATGACAGTAATAATTCAAATTGAGTGTGTTTTCTCACGCTGGTTTTCCAGACTGACTCGGGTGTTATTTTGTTATAATGCTCGAGTCACACCGAGTATTGCAGATTCAGGTTAGGATACTATGGAGCACAAGAGTCGTACTGGAGGAGTCTCAGGCATATTTCATGTATTTGATTATATTCAACTGTGTGTGTATGCTGTATATTCAGCTCTTATGAGGACAAGTTATTATAACTGTTCAGACTGATTTGCTAATCGTTGTATTTGATGATTGTGTGTATATTACAGTTACACTTCTCTTTTTATAAAGATATGTTATTATATATTATATTTTGTTCTGTTATGATTGTGAGATTCTGTATTGTTGCTTCTGTTTTCTTTTATCTTTTTCTTCTTCAACCGTAATGATCTAATATTTTCGGCACTCGAATATTCGGCATGCTATACAGCGAACGTATTGATGTCGATTTTCGAAGGTCGAAAATCTTGGGTCGTTACATTGGTGCCCAAGTAAAATTTCTCCTAGGATAGTAAATCAACTTAAAATTGTAATGTAACTACCTAATTTTGATTAGTTGGTAAGGCACCATACCTCAGGCCGGGGTTATGGGTGATGTCTATTTCTGATCAGTTTAATTTTTGGTAAATTAGATATCTGCGTTATATTTTCCGCGTTATAGAATTTTGGGGACGAAATTATTTTAAGGTGGAGAATGCAACGACCCATAATTTAACCTCCTTAAAAATTGGTATATTTTATTTATTTTAAATATTCAAATGATGAATAATTTTTTTTGTGCAAATATAATGAGTTAGTTTTAGCAGTCGTGAAATATAGCATATGAAACAATGTAAAAGTACGTAAAATATTTTAACGGATCTATTCGCCATGTACCTTCCTTAATAAAACCGCCACCACCATAAAACATGTCAAGATCTCACATGGGCTTGGGGGTTAATGAATGTGATATCGCAAGGAGAAGGGGCAGTGGAAAGTTTAATTTATGAGATATGACAGAGAGATGTGAAGATATCATGGATGCACATGGAAATAGGAGGTGTGCACAAGGGTTAGGAGACATTTTGGCCAGCCATGGAGGTTGGATAATGAGTAAATTCCCCTTCACTTGGGTGCCTATAAATATAGAGAGCTCATTTGCAAAGTGGAAAAGATAAATAAGGCATAACCAAGTTCCAATGAAATTTTCAGAATTTTACCACCTCGGTTTTTATGCCATATCTTCCGTTCCTCTTATCCAAATTTAATGATTTTTTTAGAAAGTAGGTTTAATGAGAAACAACTTTTATTTAGACCACTTTCAATGATTCGGAGAAGACCTATTCCAAAATCCCGTTTTAACCTAATCTGGCCAAAGTTTTGATACCAGAATATATACCCTAACTTCAAAAAATCATATCAAATCCAAAAATGATCCAACCAATCTCAAATCCTCACCAAAACCACACTTATTTAACCCTCTATCCACTTTCGACAAGTGGTGTGGCACTTCTATGGAATAATTTTGAGGAGAGGAGGCAAGAAGGAGTACGACCATAAGCATGAGAAGGAATGGTGGAGCTTGCCTTGGTTGCTTTTCTTTTGGTGATGGCAAGAAGGTTCTGGTGCTCTTGCTTTGGCTTAGGAGGGTTTTGCCATTGGTTTAGGACTTGTCAAGATGTTGGTGAGATCTTTACAGTTTTATTGAGTTATATAATGTCATGTATGCAAGTTCAATGCAAGTATAGTAAACATAACTCACTAGAATGTTAAGTTTGAACTTCCTAGTTTTCAAGAGTAAATAGGTAAGTCTAAATTAATTACTATCACTTGTAAACCTTTTATAACAAGTGACATGGTCTATACTTAGTATATAAATTCTTGGTTGAATGACCTGTGAAGTTAGAGAAGAGTTTAAAATGTCAGAAGCGAAATAGTCGCTATATCAACACTTAGATAATAGTGTGTTTTGTGGTCACTGAAAATAATAGTATTTGAAGTTAGAATTATATAATATTTCATGATATTAGACTAGAATTATAGTAAAGTATTTTGATTACAAATTTGAGTATATAAACCTGGGAAAGAGTATGGGAAAAACTAGTTTAAAGAAGACAGGCTTAGGAGTTAATTTGCATATGCTTTTATATCACTTTATTTTAGCATTCCTAATACCTTTGTTTTAAGTTGCTTACAATTAATTCCAAGTGGAATATATTTTCATGGAATATTTTAAGGATGTTTATATCGTATATTTGTAAGTATTTTAAATCATATACACTGATCATGCGAAAACGACTAGTATACTTATTCTATCTCTGAGAGTAAAGGAAATTTGACCGAGGGATAGAATATGTCGACAGGAAAGCCCCGATGTTCAGAAATAAGTGTTTACAAATGTTTAATAGAAAGAAGTGTTGATTATCATTTATTGTTTTGTTTATTTCATTGTTTACTTGTTTGATATGTGCTTGGCTATTTTTATAAGCAATTCCTTTTTACATGACATGGGTTGGGTACAAATAATTGTGAGCATTTAACCCGTAACACCTTATGATTTGTTTCACAATTCTATTTAGCGATAATATTGGTTTACTAAATTATCATAAATAGTTATAGTAATTTAGTATTTGTTTTTGGGTTTCAATTTAATAAAGTTTCTTTAAAGGGAGATTTTATTAAAAGAAATTATTTTCCAAAGATTTGTAAATATTCCAATTAGGAATTTGAGTTGATTTTTATAAGAGAGTTATAACTTTGGCTGATTATTTTCTAGGATGATTAATATTGTTTTAAATTTATAAAAAGATCATAAATTTGATTAAATGTCTTCGAGATAATTAATGTGGTTTTAAATTTATAAAAGAGTTATATTAATTATCTTTTGGGATAATTAATGTGGTTTTAAATTTATAAAAGAGTTATTAATTAGCTTTAGGGATGATTAACATGGTTTTAAATTTATAATTTTTTTTTAAATTGGATTTTTATCTTCTGCAATAATAAATGTTGTTTTAAATTTATAAAAGTATTTAAAAACTGGTTTAGTATCTTCCAGGATGGTAAATGTGGTTTTAAACTATAAAAGGGTAGTTAAAAAATAATTAGTGTCATTTAAATATACATAGTTAAAATTATTTCTTAGCGAATAATTTTTACATACTACTTTTAAGAAGTACTTATACCTTATTTAGGTATAATTTAAAATTAATTTTTATACGAAAATCATTAGTAAATGTTGGTTAATTTAGTAACGTAATTTGTTGTAACATTTGCTTTAGTAGCTCTTGTTTTTAATCTCTTTATAAATGATGGTCAAACCAAAGATTGTCTTTTCAAATAAATTTCTTAAGGTTGTAATTTGAAAAGGGTTATTAAATTACTTCAAAATGTTTTTATAAGGATTAAATTACTCTATTGATTGGAAACACTCATAGTAAAGCTTGAGTGTGTGTGTGTGTGTGTGTTTGTATGTATGTATATACACAAACACATATGCGCGCGTGTGCGTATATTTGACATCTTTTGGTTAAAAGGAAATCACAACATTTAACGTCGGCAATTTATTAAAAGGAAATTGCGCCATCTTTTAACTTAGGTTGACATTTGGTGACTTATCGGTTAAAAGGAAATAACACCCCTTTTAGCTATCTCATTTGATTAAGAGAGAATTTAAACTCTTAGTTTCTCTTTGGGTTAAAGGGTATCACACCCCTGTTTAACCATATCTCTGTCTCCTTATTTTATCGATTTAAGATGATTTGTTGCTCATTTTTAGCATTGTATCCTTTGTAGAAAATGACTAAAACCAAAGAGCGAGTGAACATCATGCTATGTAGGGTTGCTCCCATTAAGGTATCATTACATCCACTCTAGATTGGATTCGGTTGTATGCGCATAGACATGTGAAATACTTGGATACTCGGTAAGGTTGGTGGATCTAGCTTGTAAATTTCCGAGAGAGTCGGAGTATATGACCGTCTCAAGTATACTTTATAGAGGTATACTTTCGAAAAAGGGCACACCCTTCTAGTCATTGTTTGTATTTTTTCCTCTTTGCTTTGATTCAACTCTTTGAGTTTATTCATTTTTCATTACCTCAAAAAGCATCTTAGGCTCTCCTCGATGTTAACCTTCATAACCTTTGTTTTATAAGTTATGGGTTATTTTGTTGACATCTTTATATATCTTTACCATCGTTTTCATATTTTATTATGTTTTTTCTCCTTGATTATTTATTTATGTCTATTCTTTTCGCTTATTTATTATTTGAATGTAATGTTGTTTGCTTACAGCATACTTATTGGATGTATCGTAAACTTCCTTGGAGTTTATTTGCTTTATTATTTGGCTTAAATAACTAAGTTTGTATTTGATCATATTCAAAATTAGATTCATCTAATTTGGGCAGATACATTGGCAGTCACTTAACTGGTGACCCAATCTAATAAATAGATCAGTTTTTCCTTGTCTTGTATTAACATTTTCATGTTCACTGTTTGCTATTATCATGCATTGATGTATCTTTTCTACTTAACCTTTTATTTCACATTGACATATTTATTGAGTTTGCAGGAAAGTATGTTGCTATCTCCCTCATCAGAGTTATACAACGGAAGATTTATAGTATTTGAGATTAATTTATAAAAGTATTTAAAAATTGATTTGTTATTTTCCAGGATAATAAATGTGGTTTTAAAACTATAAATAGTGTAGTTATAAATAGTTAGTGTTATTTAAGTATAAAGTGTTAAAATTATTCCTAAGTAAGTAACTTTCACATACTACTTTTAGGAAGAACTTACACCATACTTAAGTATAAATTATAGTTAATTGTTATATTAAAATCATTAGTAAATGTTTGTTGATTTAATAACAAGGTTCGTTGTAACATTTACTTTAGTAGCTCTTGTTTTTAATCTCCTTATAAATGATGTTCAAACCAAAGATTATCTTTTCAAATAAATTTGTAAAGGTTGTAATTTGAAAAGGGTATTTAAATTATTTAAAAAGGTTTTAATAAGGAGTTAATCAATATATAAATTGGAAATACTCTTTGTAAAATTTGAGCGTGTGTCTCTGTGTGTATGTGTGTGTGACACCTTTTGGTTAAAATGGAAATCACACCATTTAACCTTGAAAATTAGTGAAAACGACTTACAGCACCTTAAACTTAGGTTGACGTTTAGTGACTTATTGGTTAAAAGGAAATAACACCTCTTTTAGCTATATTATTTGAATAAGAGAGAACCTCACCCTTCTTTATTTCTCTTTGGGTTAAAAGGGTATCATGCCGTTATTTAACCATATCTCTCTATCTTCTTGGTTCGTTGTTTTAAGATGATATGTTGCTCATTTTGAGCATTACTATCCATTACTGAAAATGACTTAAAACAAAGAGCGATCGAACGTCAATCTATACGGGATTGCTTCCATTAGAGTATCTTCACATCTACTCTAGAATGAATTTTGTTGTATGGGCATCCATATGTGAAATACTCAAATACTCAATAAGGTTGGCGAGGTCCAGCTTGTACATTTTCGAGAGAGTCACAGGGCATATGATTCTCTCAAGTATATTTTCTACAGGTACATTTTCGGTAAGGGAGCGCACCCTCATAGTCATTGTTGAAAATTCTTTCTCTTTGTTTGGATTCAACCCTTTGAATCAAATCATTTTTCATTACATCGAGAAGTGATTTTGTCACTACAGGGATTTTCTACCCTCGAAAATCGACATTAATACATTCACTGAATTACATGCCGAGCAATTGAATGCCAGAAATACCAAATCGTTAGGTAAAAGGAAGAAAGAGGTAGAAGAAGAAAACAGAAATTACAACACAGAATCTCACAATTGCAGCGGGACAATATATACCAGATAAGAACATGTCTTTATACAAAAAGAGTTATAAAACATTACTCATACATTACATCATCAGAGTACAATACATCAATAGCACCATACCGGACTGTTATAATAACTTGTCCTCACAAATGCTGAATATACATCATACAATACACAGCGGAATAAAATCAAATACATGTAAAACGTCCTTGTCATCCAGCTCGTCTCTTGAGCTCCATAGCATCCTATCATGTATCTGTAATACTCGGTCTGACCTAAGCATTATAATAAAATAACATCCGAGTCAGTCTCGAAAACCAACGTGAGAAAACACGCTCAATTTGAATTATAAAAGTTGTCAAAATCCTTTGAGAAACAAAGGTATCTCGTAATACCACGCCACACATAAACATGATGGATTTTTACCTTACGATAACCAAAACATTTTGTACCAAAAGTCATCTGATATTATAATAGTGTCAAAGTACAAATACTTATTCAAATAGCTGAAATTGTTACATTAATTAAATTCTAGCATACTAGGCTCTACAACCAAAACCGTAAAGGCACGTATCGGAGAATGGATTCCATACGAATGACTAAGCACTGGGGTACTGTGACGACCCGCCTTTCTAACCCCAGAAACACGTATCATCAATAAGAAAGAAAGGGATAGAAATAGAAAAGATAGAAAGAAAGAATAACAACATCAAAATCTCAAAGCGAAATGTAACAAAATATAATACATCACATAACAATCACATAGTTATATATATCAGAGTTTACAATATCATACACAAGACAATCATATACATATCTGTCAATACATACATCCCAAAATACAACATACACTGACTAACACAGCGGAACTATATAGATATATAGATACGTCTGGAACTCCTGCTCCAAGCTCCTCCAGAACTCAACAATCCCAAAACCTATCACTTGGCTACTCATAAAAATTTGAATACCCAAGTGTTTATGAAAAACAAAATATAAACTTCGGGTCAGACATGGGTCTGGTATGAGTAAACGGGTTAAAATTGTTTAACTTTGAAAATCATTTGAAAATAAAGGTATCACGTAAGACTCACCATACATAAATACGGGTAAGTTTTTACCTTACGCTAATCAAAACATTTTATAGGAAATCCAGTGATATTATAATAGTGTCTAGGGTTTTCAAGTAAAATACAGAAATAGCTGAAATGCTTACATCTCACATTTCAACATAGTTGGGCACAATCAAAACGTACGGCTCTTATTGGTAATTGGATTCCATACAATGGCAGGGCTACTGAGGTACCGCCCGTCACAGTACGGGGCATAGATCACCGTACCGAGGAGCCACCCCTAACTCCCTTGCAACACAAGTCTGGAACCATTCCTTATTGAACAGTCCCGAACAAGATAACCCCGCAGTTGGCTGCAGATCCAACAGCCCACACAGTCGGATAAAAATGGACATCTAGATATGGGTATATCTCATCCTACTTGGGCGTGACTCACCAAACCTTGCTGCACATCCCCTGTTTTAGCCATTCCTGGTTGATGAGGCTTGAGACTGCGATTACCTTTATAGAACATATCCCTTAGAATGCTTATCGTCCGCCTGACGATGTGCTGAAAGCATTCAATCCATACAAGTTCGTTCCCAGTTCGAACGAAACCGAAGGCATTATTTCATTACACTCGTTTTGGAATCACCCTTGGAGTTAACGACGATAACCCTTGCATTTTGAAAACACCATCTCGACCTTCACTTGAGATGCCACGACCTAACGTTTAATTTGGATCAATGTGGTTTTCGGAATATCAAATTGACACCCGATCCCGGTCTCATCGAAATCCAAATGCCATTTTAGAGGCCAAGTTGTTTAAATAGTTTAAACAATTTACATTCAATACTTGAATTCACATAGCATTTATCACAGACAAATCATACACAGTCATCACATATATATCCAGAATATATCACCAAGTATCACAGAATATCACCAAATAGATATCACAATCAATCAGCTAGAACCATTAAATCATATCAAATTTAGTTTAATTAATCTTGACTTAATTAATTACTTAAAAATAATCTATTTTTTCCTGCTTGATTAATTTCTAATTAATCAACTTATTTATTTATTTCTACTTAATTACTCACTTAATTAATTTATTCTTAATTATTTATCAATAACCTTAATTATTAATTTATAAAACTTAATTATCCATTTATTAATCACTAACTACTTAATTAATCATTAATTATCAATTAGTTAATCACTTAATCCTCAATTAATTACTTATTTAGTTAACTACTATTATTTATTAATTAACTTTAAGTAGTTAATTAAATCCGTATGTTCAAATTGATTTAAACACAAGATTATGGATAACAATCCTTAATTACAAATTTATTTAATCACCCTTATAAATTAATTACATTCTTAATTAACTTTGAATTTAAATTAATTAACCATCTTACGTTTTGTAAAACTTTTCTTAATAAATTTTAAATCAAGTTTAAGCTTAAACCTTGTCAGCATTAATGACTTAATTAATATCAACTTGTTTAGCCTTTGACTTAAGATTTTATTAAGCTAACCCCAAAAAAAACCCGAGGCAAACACCTCACTTGCTCGAGTAAAACTCGAGTTTCCCTTGAACTTTCCCGCGTCCTCCTCTCTTCTACTCGTATATCTTTCATCTTCTTCCACTCTTTCTTTTCTTTTGTTTGTTTTTTTAAGTTATAACAGCAGAACACGTGAAAGCAACCCACGCACATACCCAGGCCCTCAATCGAAGCAACCCCTAAATTTTCGTGTAATTACCCGAGACGACAACCACTCGATACGCTGACACCCTCACGCCACTGTGCACGTGCACAGTGGTTCGCCAACGTCCTGGCGACCCATGCCCCCTCCGGCAAGTCCAAAATAACACCACACACGATCTCAAGATCCAATTCGACGCGATATACTCGAAATAAAAAAAAACCTCTTTCGTTCGAAATGCAAATTCGAACACCCCACAGAGAATCGCCGCGACCACACAACGTCGACCACAATTGGCTAAGCGATTCCGGCCACACCTCACCATCATCTTCCTCTACCATCTCCTAAAGTCTTGTGAAGCTCGCTCGATCCAAGGCGACGAAATCATCGAACTTACAGACCACAAAATATTCGAACCCAAAACCCTAAATTTGATTCGACCCAAAAATTATTACATTAGAAAATTTTTCTAGTATTTTTCCTATATTCGTAGATCATCAAACTAACTTCACCACAAATTTCAACATCAAAAATTCATTAAATCAACAGAAATTGATGAAAAAGCATTTTGGGTTCCTTAATAAACTGCACCTTTAATACTTTCGTAAAAATTATCATTTTTTTAAAAATCCTACCTTCATATGTTTATTCAAGAAATGAAATCAAGTCAACACTTTAAGATATTCGAATTTTACATATTGATTTGCTTTTTTACTATAAATTTGGATTTACAGTATTTATATTTCACTACCAACCTTCAAACAATTTTCCAAGCCCTGATCTTTAGTTTAAACAAATTTATTTAGTTAAATTTCTAAGTTAAAATGTTTTTATATGAAGAGTATAAATCATTCTCTACTTCTCTTGCCTTAGAAACTTGAAAAATTTGAAGAACATCATAAAGCAGCGCTTCCAGTAATTAGCAAACATCACAGAACAATATAAATATATCAAACATAATATTTTTCATGAACCAATTATTAAGAATTAAATTTTGATAGAAGTATGTTTACTCACCTAAAACCATAGTTGAAACAGAGAACAAATTGTTGTTGAAAAGCTGGAATTCGAATTCCTGAAGACTTCTTTGTTTTAATGAATGAAGCTAAGTTTGTTAAAATGATGCTTATTTTTGTTTTCTTTTTTTCTTTTTCTTTTGGTTTACTAAGTTTTGTAAACGAACTAAATAATATGATGCTTATATATATGAATAACTTGAGCAGGGATATCAGCTTCTAGTACAAGCCTTAACGTATTAGATCAGACAATATCTTTAGGTTTAATTACTGTGATTTTTGAAGTGATATTACAATTTCGGCTGAATAAATGTTTGTGGTGCTGAGATGAAATCATTAAATGAAATGGTCTTCAAATATGTTTACATACTTATGGTTTTGCTAATATGTATTTGTACAAAGATATTTTGTTTATAGATTTTTGTTTTATTATCATCTAGCTTGAACAACAATATACATTTGCCAGGTATTACTTATACTTTGTCTGATTTCAGGATACAAAACTATCCATTTATTTTATATATTTACTTCTACTTTAAACATAAACTATCAAGTACTTTATTTACTTGTTTATTTTATACTTATATCAATATTATAGTTTTCTTATGTTTATATACGTATGTTTATAACCATACATTTGTTTTATACTTATGTGTAATATTTATAAGATTTATTTTATTTTAATCATATAAGGTGTTGTTAGAATAACTTCTTATTTTTATTTTTATTTAGAGTTTAACTTCTGAATATTTATTTATAACCTTTATTTGAATTAATATATTTTATATTTATATTTAATATGAATAGAATTGTTTTATTTTAAACATTATTATTGACTACTTTTATATATGTATTGTATCAAATATTAATAATATGGAACCTTTAATTTAATTGAATAAAATAAATTTTATTATAAATATTTTTGAAAGAATCTATTTTAAATTTTAAATCAAAATTTCCTTCACAAACATATATATAACTGGAAAATGCCCAAAAATCTTATTTATTTATAAATGAAAAACTTGTATTTTATTTGAATTAGAGTAAATACTTATTATAATAATATGGTCAAAATTCCGGGTTGTTACATTCCTCCCCCCTTAAAAGAATTTCATCCCCGAAATTTAACACAAAAGTTAATTCAAAATTTTATATTAACAATCCAAACATACATATCATTCATACAAAAATAAACAATCAAACTGTCTATCCTAATAAACATCACTAGTTATCCGGACACAAATCCCGATAAGCTTTCCTAAAACTATCTAGAGTTTCCCAGGTACAATCTCTGGGAACTTCGCTCCCCTGCACTTTGAGGAGTTTCACTACTTTGCTCCTGAGTTGCTTCTCGTCTTGATCCACAGTCCTGACTGGATTTCTAACCACAGTCAAGTTGGGTTCTACTTCTAAATCTTCCTGAACCACTGGTTCTACAACTAGTGATGGGTGATGAAAAAATTTCCTTAGATGGGATACATGAAATACATTGTGAATTCCAAACATCCGTTCTGTCAATTCAATTCTGTAAGCTACAGCTCCATTTCTCTCTAGCACTCGAAATGGTCCTATATATCTTGGAGCAAGTTTTCCCCTTTTTTGAATCTTATAGCACCTTTGATCGGGGAAACTTTCACAAAAACTAAATCTCCGATCTCAAATTCCAATGGTCTTCGCCTCTTATCTGCATATTTCTTCTGATGATCCTGAGCAGCTTTCATCCTTTTTTCGATAAGCTCAACCTTCGCAGAAGCTTCTCGAATTAGAACGGGTCCGAGAACAAGACGATCTTTCGATTCTATCCAATAGGACGAGGATCTACACGGTCTTCTATACAGAGCTTCATACGGGGCCATCTTAATACTCGCTTGGTAACTATTATTATAAGAGAATTTCACTAGACGAATATGGTCTTTCCACGATCCACCAAAATCCAATACACAAGCTCGCAGCATATCTTCCAGAATACGATTAAGCCTCTCCGTCTGTTCGTCTGTCTGAGGATGGTAGGCTGTACTCAATCTCAAACCTGTTCCTATAGCCGATTGCAGAGCCTCCCAAAATTTTCTAGTGAAGATAGAATCATGGTCACTTACTATACTGACTGGAACACCATGCAATCTGGCTATCTCCTCAAGAAAATCTTTGCCAGAGAAGCTGCAGTACGAGTTGCCTTAACCGGTATAAAATGGACGCTCTTAGTTAAACAATCCACAATAACCCATATTCCTTCATTTCCTTTCATGGTTCTAGGCAAACCGTCGATGAAATCCATCAAGATCATCTCCCATTTCCAATCTGGAACTTCCGAAGGCTACAATAATCCGGCTATCTTCTGCAGATCTCCTTTAACTTATTGGCAGATGGCACAACCATTTACAAAAGTAGCTACATCCCTCTTCATGCTCGACCACAAGAAAACTCTTCTCATATCTTTATACATCTTAGAAATTCCTGGGTGAATATTCAATCTGGAGCGATGACACTCAGCTAAGACTTCTTACCTCAGTCCATCTATATTAGGCACATACAAACGACCATTAATCCTCAAAGCACCTTGATCGTCCACCTTGAAATCCGAATATCGACCGTCCTCAGTTCCAAGAATTAGTTCCTCAAAAGATATATCCTCTATTTTCTTACTAATGATTCTTTTCTGGAGAGATGGAATGACTTCCAAAAGAGACAAAACTGCATTTCTACTAAGAGCATCAGCTACAATATTTGCTTTTCCCGGGGTATACAGATTATCCAATTCATAAGATGCCAGAAACTCAATCCATCGCTGCTGCCTCAGATTAAGATCCTTTTGAGGGAAAAGGTATTTCAACGGTTTGTGATCCGTGAATAACTCAAACTTCTCTCCCAAGAGATAGTGTCTCCAGATCTCAAAGCAAAAACAATGGCAAACAATTTAAGATCGTGCGTAGTAGTTCTTTTCATGTGGCTTCAATTGCCGACTCGCATACGCAATCACTCTTCAATTCTGCATCAACACTGCTCCCAGTCCAACTATACAAGCATCTATATAAACTCAAATTTGCTCTTCCCATCCAGAATAGCAAGCATTGGTGCATTGGTTAGCCTTGTCTTCAATTCCTGAAAGGCTTTTTCACACTGGGGTGTCCACTTGAATTTAGCTCCTTTCCTAGTCAGCTTAGTCAGATGCGAAGAAATCTTGGAATAATCCTTAATAAATTTTCTGTAGTAGCCAGCCAATCCCTGAAAACTGCGATTCGGTGCCTCCGGCTGTTTCCACTCCATAATAGTCTCCACCTTCGCTGGATCTACAAAGATACCTTCTCCAGAAACAATGTGCCCTAAAAATTTGAATTCCGATTTCTAGAAATGGCACTTCGAGAACTTTGCCTTCAAAGCATGCTTCCTCAGAGTCTCCACTACAATTCTTAAAAGCTGCATGTGCTCTTCTTCCGACTTAGAGTAGACCAAGATATCATCGATGAACACCAGAACAAACTTATTCAACACATCCTGAAAGACTCGGTTCATCAGGTCAACGTAGTAAGCAGGAGCGTTGGTTAACCTGAAAGGCATAACCAACCACTCGTAGAAATAATTTGGTCCCCTAAATGCAGTCAAGGGAATACTGTCCTCAGCTACCCTCAACTGATGGAAACCTGAAGCTAAATCCAGTTGAGAAAAGATAGAAGCTCCATGCAACTAGTCAAAGAGGTCATCAATATGAGGAAGAGGATATTTATTTCGAATGGTCACTTTGTTCAATTCTCTATAATCAACACATAACCTTATCGATCCATCCGATTTGGTGACAAACACCGCAGCATAGCCCCAACAAGAAAAAATGGGCCTAATCAACCCCTTCTCCAAAAGATCCAGTGTCTGCTTAATTAACTCCTCCCTCTCTCTAGGGGGCATTCTCCTACTAGGCTGAATCACCGGCACAGCTCCTGGAATCAAATTAATGCGAAACTCTATCTCTCGATGTGGAGGTAGACACTTAACTTCTTCAAATACATCAGGAAAATCTTGAACCATATCGATATCTTCAACCTTCTCCTGAGAAATCTCAAATCCATGTAAAAGACTACTCAAGCGAATTCTAGAATTATCACACGTCACTCTGGCAATCCTACCCAAATCAGTTTCCAAAGAAACTGTACTCTCCTCACACTTCAAAACAGCCTTATTCTTATCAAGCCATTCCATCGAAGAAATGGATCCACTCTGCTACTTTCGAAATTACCTCAAGAAAAACTACTAACCAGAAAATCTCCTTGACGGCACAAAGAAAACTTAGAGCTACATTGCCGACCCTGATGCCTAAAGACTTCCTATCCAAAGCTCTTCGAGAAATCCGGACCTCGAACCAAACAGAAACACCCTTCTGAACTTAGCCACAACACCGAAGCAGACACACTTCCTTAACTTGTTCCAAAGAAACATCTTCGAAGACACCCATAATCACTATGTCTCATCACACAGCTACTACATCCTGAGGCATCAAGATATCATGACTAGCTTCTGTCCAACCAACAGATCCAAACTCTATCTTATCCAAACTTACACTTAAAAAACAAACTCTGAAACTTAACAGGTTTCCTTCAGAGATCGGTGAAATCCTTACACCACCCAAAGCTCACTCGAGATGGTAATAGGTCTATAGTCTCGACATATATACTTCCAACCTTAAACATTCAAACTCCAACCATTGGTAGTCATGTTACACGCACCACTACCCTATCTACCTTTATAACTTTTATTGGAAAACCAGAACAGGTAACCCAACAAATTGGTAGAAATAAGTGTGTGTGTGTGTGTGTGTATCAAAATTACAAATACGCTCTCTCAAGAAAGAAATCACTCAAGAGCCTAGGTATTCGCTCAACCTAGAACTATGATACCAAATGTGACGACCCGCCATTCTAACCCCAGAAAGACGTATCATCAATAAGAAAGAAAGGGATAGAAATAGAAAAGATAGAAAGAAGGAATAACAACATCAAAATCTCACAGCGGAATGGAACAAAATATAATACATCAAATAACTATCACATATTTATATATATCAGAGTTTACAATATCATACACAAGACCTTCATATACATATCTGTCAATACATACATCTCAAAATACAACATATATTGACTAACACATCGGAACTATATACATATATAGATACGTCTGGTACTCCTGCTCCAAGCTCCTCCAGAACTCAACAATACCAAAACCTATCACTTGGCTGCTCATAAAAATTTGAGTACCCAAGAGTTTATGAAAAACAAAATATAAACTCCGGGTCAGACATGGGTCTGGTATGAGTAAACGAGTTAAAATTATTTAACTTTGAAAATCATTTGAAAATAAAGGTATCACGTAAGACTCCCCACACATAAACACGGGTAAGTTTTTACCTTACACTAACCAAAACATTTTATAGGAAATCCAATGATATTATAATAGTGTCTAGGATTTTCAAGTAAAATACAGAAATAGCTGAAATGCTTACATCTTACATTTCAACATAGCTGGGCACAATCAAAACGTACGGCTCTTATTGGTAATTGGATTCCATACAATGGCAGGGCTACTAGGGTACCGCCCGTCACAGTACGGGGCCTAGATCACCGTACCGAGGAGCCACCCTAACTCCCCTGCAACACAAGGCCGGAACCATTCCTTACTGAACTGTCCCGAACAAGATAACCCTGCAGTTGGCTGTAGATCCAACTGCCCACACAGCCGAATAAAAAGGGACATCTAGACCGGGGTATATCTCGTCCTGCTTGGGCATGACCCACCTAACCTTGCCGCGCTCCCCTATTTTAGCCATTCCCCGTTGATGAGGCTTGAGGCTGCGATTACCCTTATAGAACATATCCCTTAGAATGCTCATCGTCCGCCTGACAATGTGCTAAAAGCATTCAATCCATACAAGTTCGTTCCGGGTTCGAACGAAACCGAAGGCATTATCTCGCTACACTCGTTTTGGAATCATCCTCAGAGTTAACAACGATAACCCTTGAATTCTGAATCTCGACCTTCACTTGAGATGCCACGACCTAACGTTTAATTTGGATCGATGTGGTTTTTGGAATATCAAATTGACACTCGATCCCGGTCTCATCGAAATCCAAACGCCATTTTAGAGGCGAAATTGTTTAAATAGTTTAAACAATTTACATTCAATACTTGAATTCACATAGCATTTATCACAGACAAATCATACACAGTCATCACAGATATATCCAGAATATATCACCAAGTATCACAAAATATCACCAAATAGATATCACAATCAATCAGCCAGAACCATTAATTCATATCAAATTTAGTTTAATTAATCTTGACTTAATTAATTACTTAAAAATAATCTATTTTATCCTGCTTTTGATTAATTACTAATTAATCAACTTATTTATTTATTTCTACTTAATTACTCACTTAATTAATTTATTCTTAATTATTTATTAATAACCTTAATTATTAATTCATAAAACTTAATTATCCATTTGTTAATCACTAACTACTTAATTAATCATTAATTATCAATTAATTAATCACTTAATCCTTAATTAATTACTTATTTAGTTAACTACTATTATTTATTAATTAACTTTAAGTAGTTAATTAAATCCGTATGTTCAAATTGATTTAAACACAAGATTATGGATAACAATCCTTAATTACAAATTTATTTAATCTTAAACTATTTATTTAATCACGATTATAAATTAATTACATTCTTAATTAACTTTCAATTTAAATTAATTAACCATCTTACGTTTTGTAAAACTTTTCTTAATAAAATTTAAATCAAGTTTTAGCTTAAACCTTGCCAACATTAATAACTTAATTAATATCAACTTGTTTAGCCTTTGACTTAAGATTTTATTAAGCTAAGCCCTAAAAAAAACCCGAGGCAAACACCTTACTTGCTCGAGTAAAACTCGAGTTTCCCCTAAACTTTCCCGCGTCCTCCCCTCTTCTACTCGCATACCTTTCTTCTTCTTCCACTCTTTCTTTTCTTCTATTTTTTAAGTTATAACAACAAAACACGTAAAAGCAACCCACGCACATACCCAGGCCATCACTCGAAGCAACCCTTAAATTTTCGTGTAATTACCCGAGACAACAACCACTCGAAACGCTGATGCCCTCACACCACCATGCACATGCATGGTGGTTCGCCAACGTCCTGGCGACCCTTGTCGCCTCTGGCAAGTCCAAAAATAACACCACACACGATCTCAAGATCCAATTAACGCGATATACTCGAAATAAAAAAACCACTTTCGTTCGAACTGCAATTCGAACACCCCACAGAGAATCGCCGCGACCACCCAACGTCGACCGCCATTGGCTAAGTGATTCTGGCCACACCTCACCATCATCTTCCTCTACCGTCTCCTAAAGTCTCTTGAAGCTCGGTCGATCCAAGGTGACGAAATCATCAAACTTATAGACCATAAAATATTCGAACCCAAAACCCTAAACTTGATTCGACCCAAAAATTCTTACATTAGAAAATTTTTCTAGTACTGTAACAACCCATATTTTGATAATTAAAAATATTAAATTTAATAAGGTTTTGGGCTTTAATATTGTCAGAAATTAAAATTTATGATTTATTAAATTGAATCTTATTAGATTTGAAATTTTGACTTTAAGATAAATCTTAAAACAAATAATTTAATGAGATAAAACATATAATTGGCTAATATTGATTGAATGAAATTGACTACTATACGATGTTAACGTAATTTCAATCAATTTAAATAATAAAGGTTAATAAGGAATAGAATAAATGATGTATAAATTGATGTAATCTTATGTTATTAATTGCAACTGGTCTTAATATGGAGTATGAAATCAATTATTTTGTACATAAATTTATTAACCTTTGTTTGTAAAGAATAAGTTAATAGATATAGATTATTAACATATAACCATTATTTCATTTATTTTCTTATTATTAAATCGGTTAGAAATTTATTTGGTTATTAATGGAGAATTAACGTAATTAAAATACTACAATTGATATAAGAAGAAACGTTAACTGTTGAGTGGCGAGTGTAAAACTTATGTCAATCAATTGCATAAGGAATAGTTTATTTAATAATAAGAATGCAAATCAAAACAAAAGTATTTGTTTGAAAATTAAATATATAAAGAACATGTTTTTTTTACATTTGTAATTAAATGATGAAATTAAATTAGTATATAGATATTGGGTTTAACATAGAAAATTGGATTTCAAAGGAAACAATTGGATAATTATCTTCCCTGTATTAGGGTATGTTTTGAAATTTAATCATTGTAAGTAATAGTAATTATATCTTGCCATTAATAAGAGATAGAAGTAAATGGTAATTAATTAATGACATGTGTAACATATGTTTTATGTTAAAAATATAATGAGAATTTCATTGAGAAATATTACGTTCAAATTGTAAGCACTTAAATTTGGTTCAAATATAATGATAATATGAAATTAATTGATAAAGAAATGATGTGGTTGTACGAAGTATTATTTCTATGACTCTTTAATGGGATAATCTTTAAATATAAGTTGGTTTAATGAAAAGAACATTTATTATCAAATAAAATGGATCTTTCATTTGAGAATGTAGTTTTAATTTCATTAAGATAAAGAATAGAATGATTGATTTAAAGGAAAAATATAAGTATATTTGAACTGTGTTTTAGCATATAGATGGATTACAAGAGTGGAAAAATAATTTATTTAAGTAAGTTATTTATTTCTCTACTGTATAAGCAACAAATTTATAAATGTGCTTAAATGACTAAAGGAAACAGTTATTCTATTTTTCATCCATTTTAGTTGTCTGTTTTGAAATTTAACTTTATAAGTAACTGTAATTAATATAATTGAAATATTTCAATGAGAAGGGAAGAAAACGTTGACTGCAATTAATAAATTTAATAAAAGAAACGCATCTTTTGTGTTAAACAGAAAGGATGTTTTAATGGAAATAAAAGATCATTTTGGGAAAACCAAATTGAACGTTTTCATTTTTATGGTAAGTAATTTTATTTATTATGCATAGAAAAAAATTAAATGCGTACGAATTTGAATATTATTTGAGTTAATGAAGTCAATTTGGTTACATTTCACAAATTGAATTTCAAAAAGGTTGTGCGACGTACATGGTCCCTTCATTTCTTTTGTTATTAATTGTTGCATGTTTTGTGACGTATAAAAATAAAACTTCCATTTTGAAAAAGAATGATTTTGGATAAAAAAATTGAATTTTAGAATAATACACACACACACGCACATTAATATTCAAACTTTTAAATATATCAGATGGTTCATGGTTGTGTAAATATCGTGGAATCAATTAGAAATTACTTTTTTTTCAGTTGTACATTGATTACATAAGTTTATATTCATTTTTCCATTTTATATACGGTTAAATTTGTAAATGGGTTGCATTAATGCGACCATTACAGTAATTAAAAAGTAAAGTAAATCATTTTTGTAGTGCATAGGTTGATATATATTCATTAATCAATAAAATTTGTTTGAGCAACGTAAATAAATATATATTGAATGTTTGATTAATTGATTGGTTGATTGTTAATTGATTGATTGAGTTAATGTAGTGTGCACATATATTAGCATAAAATGAATGTTTTAATATGGAATTGAATAATGTAAATATATGTATATTTGGGTTTATTGATATAAATTAATTGGAGCAAGTTTTGGAATGTGGACCCAAAAGGTTTGTTTATAGGAAATAGGTGGTCCCTTCATTTACTTTACATTTATTATCACCTTGCAATCTCTCTCTTTACGTTTTCAAGTAGTCTAATAATTAAACTACTCATTCATTTCTTATAAATTAATGGTTGTTTCATTTGATTTATTTATAATTAATAATTTCCACATTCTTTTCATTTGTTTCTCCTTTATTCGTTTGCTCTTTTTAAATGCTTTACCTAAAGTTTTTTCCTTTTCTATTTTTTTTCGGTTTTAAATGCGAACATCCAAATTAATATGCATGCCATCTAATTAGCATTTACTATTTTCCGTTTCAAAAGTTTATTTTGCTTATGCATCATTAGTTCTTGTAGCTTCCTTTCATTCGCAATTCTGGAAGCTTCATATTTAAAATGGAAGATTTATTTTTATCTTTATTGATATATTTTTTCCTTTAGTTTACATCTTTCAATACTACATTTTAGGGCTATTCATATTTTTACTTTATTTCAATTCCTAGTTTGTTTATATATACCGTATTAGCTTTTCATTTTATTTTTTCAATCTTCATTCCTATAGCCTCATTTCTAATCTCATCTTCTGTAGCTTCATTTTTCCAAATAAATTTTTCATCTCATTTCTTTTCACTCTTCACCTTCCTCATTCCCTTTTCATTTTTTTTAAATCTCCTTCTTCTTTTCTTTTTGCTTCATTTTTATGCTTTTTTTATTCTTCTTCAAATCTTCTTCTTCTTTTTCAAAGCTTCCTTTTCTTTTTTTTAATTCCACTTCTTCTTTAATTTTTTTTCTCTTTTAAAACTTCTCTTCTTTCTATGTCTTTTTCTTCAAATCTAGATTTATACAATCTTCTCTTCAAAACTTTCTATAAAAAAAGATTAAGATAGCAAGGGAACAAAATAAAATGAGAAAGTAGTTGCAGATCCAAATCAGGCTAGAAAAGGGAAAGCAAAAAGGTGAGTGATTCAACCCACTCACGCAATACTAAAAATTCCATTGCAAGTTAAATAAAATATATGATGTGATATTTTTTTTTTAAGTTTGTTGATTTAAGTTCACATTTGAATTGATATTGAATCTGAATTGACATTTAATTTTATATTGGAATTTAATTGATAGTTAAACCCCGATATTGATAACTATTATATGTTGAAATATATTGGTTGATTTGGATGTTGTTTGAAATGGATGCTTATTGATTGATATGTTGGAAGTATGGTTGTTTGTTTATTGTAATATGTCCCTATTATCACCTTCTATATTATTGACATCACTTAAGTGGTCCTCTGAATCATTTTAGAATTGGATAATTAAGACAATTAAATTATGGGTTGAAATGATATATACCCATACAATTTCTTGAATTTGGATTATTTTTTCAAAACTGAATTATTTAAAAAGTTTATGTTATTAATTTAAACTTCGGATTTATTTTAAATAAAGTTGTTAAAATTGGTATTTCAAATTATTTGAAATCCCGTAAATTACTGCATACGATGTACACTTGATAGGAGATGAAAAATCCCATAACCTCTCTGAAGCGATTGCACTCATATTTTTATTTGAGATTGATTTGACTTACATAAGAATTTTTAGTTCTGACTCGAGTGTAATGTTTTTCATTATGCTCGGGGTCAGTCTGAGCTTTTTCACTGTATTGAAGACCATTTTATTTTCTGGAGGACGAAGATGAAGATTCAGTATATTATTGCTATTTATTATTATTATTCCACAGCTGCATTATATTTTTATTTTCTGATGTATGTATAACCTTGATTTGAATTGTAAAAGTATAATCAAATGTCATTTGTAAAACAGCTTCATGAACTGTTTATTTGATTATTATATTTTGTCATTCCGCTGCGAGATTCTCTGTTTTATTTTTCCTTCTTTTCTATTATTTTCTTATTTACCCCATTAACAATCCTCCCTTTTGAATGGTTTGAATCAGACATGTGTGGTTTATTGTCGATTTAAATCGTCCAAACAGGTGGATCGTTACAGTTGGTATCAGAGCTTTGGTTTAGACATACCCTAACCTGTTTGGGGTTAACTCATTAGAGATAGGGTAGTAATACCCTATAATGAGTTGTCTGAGTGTATATACGAGAGCGCGTATTTGTTAGTGTTATAAAAATGTTTTATATAAATTTTGAAATGAAATTAATTTTTCCTAATATTATATGATATATATAAAGGAATAAATTTTTAAGACTAATATAGTTATTAGTAATGTGTTTGATTTATGAAATGGTAATATTTAATTATTATCATTTTTGTTGACTTATCGTGTTTAATCAAATTATAAACATTGGTTAATTATTGATGATTGAATTAATGGACTAAACACTAGTTTAATAATGGTGTATTAAAGAGAATAAAATGAATAATTAGGATATTTGTTTATGAAATTGAAATGTTGATGTGAATTTTGTTGTTTGTTGACATGTTGTTTCACCTATTGGAAAAATGGAATATTTGGATATTTTGGATAATCGACACCCTTTTGTATTAATGTATGAGTGAAACTTGATAATTAGGTTGAATTATATAGTTGAATTGATAACCTTAATTTGAAAGCAAGTAAAATAAGGTTTAATTTGTTATATCTATGTTTCGTAAATGAATGGAATTGGGGTATACATTCTTGGCATGAAATGTAATAATATACAAGTGTGTACTTTAAGCCTTTGGATCTTTAAATTGAAATTGTGATTAAGGAAATGTTGTAAATTTGATTAAATTAGAAAAATATGTTTATAAACTTAATTAACATTTACGAAACATGTCATAAATAAATTTAAAGGTAAAGGTGAAACTAAATGGAATAAGCAATATGAATTAAAAGTGAAATGATTTCAAATAAAGCCAGGACTTGTAAATTTTTATGAAATAAATAGACGTAGCAATAAATGGTTATAAATAAAGTTGTGATAACTTTAAACTCGAACAATATCTTATAAAAAGGAAATAAGTTTTATAAATTGGTCGTAAAGAAATTCCTTATGAAATGATTTGCAAATAAATTAGTTTTAAATGAGAAATATTACATGTGAAATGAATGTAATTTAAATTAAAGAGAAATATAAGCTATATTATGAGAATGGATATATTAATGTTTATATTAAATGGAGAAATTCTGTGAAACAAATATTAAAGTATGAAGTGATATTTGTGTTAATCGATGAGATTAAAAATGAATTTAATTGAAATGAAATTGTGATGAAACAAATTGGAATAATTACATAAGTTGCATGTATATTATTTTATCCGCAAAATTAATTTGATCCGGATTTGAGTACACAAGTTCTATGTGAATTACATCACTTCGTGTTGAGATTTTTCATTCGATTCTTGATGGCGAATATTTGATATGGATTTTTGGTTTGATTATAGAATTCTCTATCATAGTATATGGCTATGCAAGGAGAATGACGGTTTCTAGTCAAGAAACCATATCGAAGTCCGCATTAGGGAAGTTGAATGGACAATACTAGTTCGAAAGCTAACTTGTGTGATCGAGCGGGCGATCGAATGTGAATTTGCGAAATGATGACATACGTACATCTTATGTTCTAATATTATTGATATGCTTTGGCGCTGAAATTGAAAGTTGTAGGGTTGGATATCTTCATAATTTAATTTGGAATTTTCTTCTATGCAAAACTACTATTGATTTAAAACCATTTTTACAAAACTATTTCTTTTATTTTTCTTATACAAACTATCTTATTCTATTTTATTTTGATAACTATGATTTTTCATATATATAAAAGTGAAAATGTTTCCGATAAGGATTATATACCTATATATATATAAAGCAAATAAGAAATGTTATTCTATATAAAAAGGTTTTGAAAGAATTTGAAATTTTGAAAAATTATAAGAAATTGATTTATATAAAAATGATTTATAACTGTAGAGTTAAATTTGAAATTCGAGAACTGAATTCCGGTATTTTGAAATTGGTTTTAAGATTTTGGAAAATATATAAAATAATACGATTTAAAAGTATTTTTCCGAATAAGAAATGTTTCAAATGAGTTCAAATGAATTCCAATAATTTTGAAGAAATTTCAAAGATGTTTTCAAGAAAATAGAAGTCCAGAACTCACTTATGTCGCTGGAAAATAATTTCGGTGATGAGTGCACGCATCATCGACATTGATTTTCGAGTTTCAGAGTGGGGGAGTGGCCACTTTAATAGCTTCTCTATGCAAGTGATTTTGTAAAACCGTTTTTGATTTCAAATTCCGAAGTATAATTTGATATTTTAGAAAGATATAAGTATATATTTGAAGCAATTTAAAATGAGACCGATGTTCAGTCCTCGAGTTTCGGATTTAATAATTGATTTATTGTTGATTTTCAACTCTTGAATTGAAAATTTGATTTCCCTAACTATTTTGAATGTTCGAACACTTCCAAATCGAGATTAAATTTTCAGAGCTAAGAAATTTTGAAGAGTATAAAATGTTTGATACAGAATATAAATTTAGTTTTGAAATGTTTTGAAAAAAATAGTTGAATAATGGTTTTCAGAAAGGTAAATTGGATATTTCACATAGAAATGGATAGTTTAAAAGTTTTAAAAAAAGGGATAATTATAAATTTGGAAACCATTTTGAGTATAATTGATTTTGGGAAAATATTTTGTTTTTAAATTAAATTGGAATTAAAAACCAGTACTTATATGGTGATTTTGGAAATGAATTTGTTTGACTTGAATTATTTTAATTTGGAAAATGGGATAATTTTCTAAACCTATTATTTTGGGAACTTTGAAATTTAGATATTTAATTTGGAAGATAATTTGGTGAAATCATATATGATTTTAAAACTGAATTGATATTGAAATGATTTGAAATTTGAGAACCTTATATTATTAAGCACTTGATTTGGGAGTGGTCGAACTTATATAAAATGGATTGTATAAGTATGAAGTTGATTTGAAATCTATTGATTTGAAAGGTACTCAATTTGGAAAGAGATTTTATATAATCGAAGTCTATATAAGAATGATTTGATATATTCGAGATTATTGATTTGGAAAGTATTCGATTTGAAAATGGAATCCTATATACAATGGACTTTATATAAGTATGATATTTGAAAGTGATTTGAAACGGTACTATATGATATATATTTTCGAAGTAAAGATATGGAAACTGCCTTCTGCTTGATATCCGCTTTGTGGCCACATCGTGGATTCATTCTATTGATATTATTCTCTCTGATTTTTGGTTTTCTGGATGTAATACTTGATATATTCGAGATTATTGATTTGGAAAGTATTCGATTTGAAAATGGAATCCTATATACAATGGATGTTATATAAGTATGATATTTGAAAGTGATTTGAAAGGGTACTATATGATATATATTTTCGAAGTAAAGATATGGAAAGTGCCTTATGCTTGATATCCGCTTTGTGGCCACATCGTGGATTCATTCTATTGATATTATTCTCTCTGATTTTTGGTTTTCTGGATGTAATACTTGAGTGTTCCCACCGTGGCGTAACCCATGGTTTTTTTTTTCTCTCGCGACTACATAGCGCAATTGCCTGGCTAAGTCTGGCCTACGGGTACGGATTGTTTCCTGGAGGATCCAGGCGTAACCATTGTGTATCCTACAATCTGTGTAGGTCGCGAATAGTAGCGAAACTGCCCGGCTGAGACAGCCTAGGGGTACGGATTGTTTCCTGGAGGACCCAGGCGTAACCATTATGTATCCTGTACTCTACTAGTCATCATGGCGTAACTCGCATGGCTGAGGAAGCTTACGGATACAGATTGTTTCCTGGGGGATCCAGGCGTAACCATTGTGTATCTACGAACCATGGTCGGACAAAGGTTTTGGTTGGTTGTTTTGTTTGGATTGTACTTTCCATATCTGTTTTAAAGGTTTTTCAAGTATTTTCACTGGGTGTTGAAACAAGTCTACTAAGTACTTGAAGAATTCTAGCTTTGCGCCTGATCAACGCATGGCCAGAGTCTGCAAGAACGAGGGTAAACTTGTTGAAACATCAAGTTATAAAAGTATTTTCGCAAGGAAAATTTATTTCGATATAATAGTATTTTATTATAAAAGTATTATTATAAAGGTATTTATTATAAAAGTATTTTTCCCAACAAAGAAATTTTGAATTAATATTTGAAATTTAAAATTTTATGGTTTGATTTAACGATTCGTGCCTGATACTATTCTTTTGAATCTGCCTTATCTGCTCAACTTTAGTTGTTCACCTATGTTCTGTTTCCAGAATCTACCTTCCTTTCCTTTTTGAATATAATCTTAAAATATATTTTTTATTTATATACTACATGGTTTAATAGAAAATTATAAATATTTTGGAAGTTATTAATTAAATAAAAATATTTAAAGCAAATGATTAATGATTTATTAATAATGTTTGCAAAGTGTCTTGAGGTAAATTAATACATTTATGAATTATGGATTTAATGCTTTCGAATAACTTCCTTGTAAATATAACTATTGATGTGAATAACTGTTTCCAAATAGTTTTCATATGTTTATAAAGGTGTCATTTAAACATATAAATGTTACTTATAAAGGAGGCTGGAAATTTTACAAATGGGTTTTGAAAATTTTTAAAGTACTAAAGATAATTGAATTGCAAATGGAGCTTTCAAATGAATATTGCAAGTAAAATTTATATAAGTTTCTTTGAATGTAGAATTTAAAGATATTATATAAATGGGAAAAAAATTGATTTGCGAAGTTTATTTACAGCAATATACTTGACAAATAAATTTGAGTCCCTATGTTGGAAGTATAGTTTGAAATATTTACTTGATTTCAAAGTACTAATAGTAAAGTTTATATGTTTATTTACTATTTAAATTTTGAATTAGAATATTCATTTTGAAACAAGTGTTTAAATTAATTATGAATGTATGAAATTTTATACTTTGATTTAGAAATTTAATGTAAGATTTGAGTATACTATTAGTTTCAGTTTAATAATATTGAGTTTATACTAATTTTAAAAATAATGAGTGTAATAATTTTTTTGGATTTAAGGAACCCTATTTTAAAGCTTATTATAATGTTTGATATAAATTTCTAACATTGTTTTAGACTTTTGAAAAATCTTTGCATAATGCTTTGAGGATGTTTTAAATATATCTTATATTTTTACTAAGTGAATGAAGTTAAATGTTTTAACCAAATTTTTAGATATGTTGAAATATTTCTTTTCTCTTCAAGGGAAAATACCAAAAAACTTAAATTTTTATTCAATAACCTAACAGAGTTATTTTCAAATTTATATTAAATTTAAATATGTAAGTTAAATTGTTTATAAATTGATCATTTTGAATAAAATATTTCAAACCCCTCGATTCTTTCTTGTACCTTTTCGAGGACGAAAAAGTTTTGAGTGGGGGAGACTGTAACAACCCATATTTTGATAATTAAAAATATTAAATTGAATATGGTTTTGGGCTTTAATATTGTCAGAAATTAAAATTTATGATTTATTAAATTGAATCTTATTAGATTTGAAATTTTGACTTTAAGATAAATCTTAAAACAAATAATTTAATGAGATAAAACATATAATTGGCTAATTTTGATTGAATGTAATTGACTACTATACGATGTTGACATAATTTCAATCAATTTAAATAATAAAGGTTAATAAGGAATAGAATAAATGATGTATAAATTGATGTTATCTTATGTTATTAATTGCAATTGGTCTTAATATGGAGTATGAAATCAATTATTTTGTACATAAATTTATTAAACTTTGTTTGTAAAGAATAAGTTAATAGATATAGATTATTAACATATAACCATTGTTTCATTTATTTTCTTATTATTAAATCGGTTAGAAATTTATTTGGTAATTAATGGAGAATTAACGTAATTAAAATATTACAATTGATATAAGAAGAAACGTTAACTGTTGAGTGGTGAGTGTAAAACTTATGTCAATCAATTGCATAAGGAATAGTTGATTTAATAATAAGAATGTAAATCAAAGGAAACAATTGGATTAATTATCTTCCCTGTATTAGGGTATGTTTTGAGATTTAATCATTGTAAGTAATAGTAATTATATCTTGCCATTAATAAGAGATAGAAGTAAATGGTAATTAATTAATGACATGTGCAACATATGTTTTATGTTAAAAATATAATGAGAATTTTATTGAGAAATATTACGTTCAAATTGTAAGCACTTAAATTTGGTTCAAATATAATGATA
This sequence comes from Allium cepa, assembly GCA_030765085.1. Taxonomy (NCBI): domain Eukaryota; kingdom Viridiplantae; phylum Streptophyta; class Magnoliopsida; order Asparagales; family Amaryllidaceae; genus Allium; species Allium cepa. The sequence continues at coordinate 882,130,352 of CM060943.1, read as the reverse complement.
ATATGAAATTAATTGATAAAGAAATGATGTGGTTGTATGAAGTATTATTTCTGTGACTCTTTAATGGGACAATCTTTAAATATAAGTTGGTTTAATGAAAAGAACATTTATTATCAAATAAAATGGATCTTTCATTTGTGAATGTAGTTTTAATTTCATTAAGATAAAGAATAGAATGATTGATTTAAAGGAAGAAATATAAGTATATTTGAACTGTGTTTTAGCATATAGATGGATTAGAAGAGTGGAAAAATAATTTATTTAAGTAAGTTATTTATTTCTCTACTGTATAAGCAACAAATTTATAAATGTGATTAAATGACTAAAGGAAACAGTTATTCTATTTTTCATCCATTTTAGTTGTCTGTTTTGAAATTTAACTTTATAAGTAACTGTAATTAATATAATTGAAATATTTCAATGAGAAGGGAAGAAAACGCTGACTGCAATTAATAAATTTAATAAAAGAAACGCATCTTTTGTGTTAAACAGAAAGGATGTTTTAATGGAAATAAAAGATCATTTTGGAAAAACCAAATTGAACGTTTTCATTTTTATGGTAAGTAATTTTATTTATTATGCATAGATAAAAAAAATTAAATGCGTACGAATTTGTATATTATTTGAGTTAATGAAGTCAATTTGGTTACATTTCACAAATTGAATTTCAAAAAGGTTGTGCGACGTACATGGTCTGTAACGACCCAGAAATTTTATTAATTACAATTCGTATATTTAATTAATTTAAAATATTAATAAGTGAAATTTATAAGTCGAATAAATTTTATTTTGAATAATTGGATTTAATTGAATAATTAAATCAATAATTTAATATGTGAAAATATAGAAATAATTGAAAATTGGGTTAAATATGATTGAAAATGATTTGTAAAATTTTATTTTATCATGTTGGAGTTAGAATGATATTTTAGAACTTTTAAAATCGAATTAAAAGTTAATTTGTGAAAATTGAATATTTTAATATTTAATTGACTAGTGAAATTAGTCAATTTTCGAACAGTCTCAGAATTTGACGAAACTAGTTCCATTGGATCCGTAATAGTTAGTTATTACCGGATTTCAATTTTCGTAGCAATCGGAGTTATCGTTTGATCGTGGCAGCTCGAAACGCATCGAAATTATTTTAATATTAATTTGGCGAGTTAAAATAGTCATTTTTCAAAATGTCTCGGATTTCGACGAAACCAGTTTCATCGGATCCGTAATGTGATATTATTGTAAGGTTTCAAATTTCAAGTCAATTGGATCTATCGTTTGTCCGGTGCAAGCTAAAATGCCTAGAAAATCGTTTAAATCGGTTTAATTTAAATTGAACGTTTATTGCCATAACTCGCACAGATGACCGAATTAGCTTTCGAAACCTGTTACATTGTGTCCGGAACGCGGGTTAACCCTAGAAACGTCGGTCATCGCGCATAAATCGGAGTTCGGAAATTCCGGAATGAATAGTGTCGTTCAAACTTCTATAAATAGCCCCCCCTCATTCACAAAATAAAAAAAATAAAAAATTAAACCCTAAACCTAATACACAGCCGCCACCCCTTATCACCAATGGATGAAAGTTTCTATCGTTTCCCTCTCAATCTCTCTCAATCCCTTCATCATTTCGAAAATCCTCCAACACGAAGATTATAGAGCGAAGTGTGATCTTGCGATCCATACGGTGATGATGTTAAACGGAGCTATGGATTGTCTGCAATTCGAGCTCAAAGTGCCGCCGTTCGCACGTAAATCTAGGCACAGAGAGGAGGCCAAGCTTTGCCGTGCTCGGGGCGTGGGTGGCTCGCGCGTACGACTTTCGTTTGGTGGTGGCTGATCACTCTAGAAGTCGATGAGGAGGGAGGATAATTCAAGATGGAAGTGGCGGCTATGGGTTGGAGGGGTTCGTGATTTTCACGAAGAAGAAGGAGAAGGGTTTTGCACGGTCCAGATCCAAGCAACATGAAATCGACGGCCAGATGGTATAGGGTTGAAAATATAAAGTTTATGTTGTAAATTTTATATATAAAATTCGTGAAACTTTGAAAAAGCATATCTTTTTCATACGAGGTCGAAAACGCACGAAACCAGTTGCGTTGGAATCATATGGACGAGAACTACGCTATGGAATTGGATTGGAGTCGTTTGGATTTAGTGAGAATTTCGGATAAAATTAAACGTCCGTTTAATTTTATTCGAAATAAATCGCTAAAACGAAATTGAAATCAAGGTGAGAACTTCTCACTCAATCGAATCGGTTTCGATTTTATTTTAAATAGTTAGATTTAATATACTTGAATGCATGTTTGAATGATGATTGTTATCTATTGATTGTTAAAATAGACATTATGCGCCGTTAGTAAGCGGATGTTATTTATTAAAAACATATACCGTGAATATTTCATAAACAGTGAAATTGGTATTATATATAATAGCAATATATATATTGGCATATGTATATATTGCAGTTGTTGATTTCCCGCATTGTATAGCGGATGAGACCCTATTGCGTCGTGTATTAAGCAGATAATATTTTAAATCCCATATACCGCGATAATTTCGTACTGGAGCGGAATTGGTATTGTGCTAATGTTTGTGGATGCAGGAAAACAGGTTGGAGGGATCCAACTGGATTCCTCAACAGTTTTTATTTGGTTTCAGATATTTTGATATTTGACGGATTATCATATCGATATATGATATCGTTGTTTGTCGTGATTGACTATTTGGTGTGTAGCATCATTGGGCCAAATTTGGAATTTTAAAATGATTTTTAAAGTGATTTTTGAAAGTATACGTTTATAAAATATTTTTTTGAATTGATCCATTATAAATAAACGTTATAATTTTAAAGTTATAGAAATGATATTTTTGAGAAATACAGTTAAAAGTTGATTTTTGAAAATACGGGGTTAATGATTTTATAAAATAGCTAAATTTGGATTTCTGAATTTATTATAAAAAGTTTAAATATAGGATTTATAAGATTTGATTATTTTATAAATCAAAATGGTGAAATTATAAAGGAGATTAAAGACGTTTTAAAAGAATAATATAAATTGATTTATATAAAAGATTTATAAATTGATATTTATAAATTAAAAATATTTGAGTTATAAAACGAGTTTTTATAAGTGTTAGAATGAATTGTGAATGAATTTCATAAATGAATGAAATTTATATAATTATAAACGGTGAAGTATAAATGGAATTTCATAAGCAGTAGGTTTATAAAATTTGTAAAGTAATTAAAGGAATATTTTTGGATAAATAATTGGATCTTATAAGTTATAAGATTTATAATTATGAAGTTCAAAGGAACGATTTTGCAAACAAATAAATTATAAGCATTTAACTTATAATATGAACCTTTGGTATATAATTGAGTTATGAATTGAATATAGGGTAATAAAGGAATTTATAAACATTGTTTTATAAATTCACAAACGACTAATTTTGATAAGTAAATTGTTATAACTTATTTATGGAGTTATATTCACGTTTTAGACGATGAATAATCCTTTAAAATAAAATGAATAGAAATGAAGAAATTTGTTAACGAAGTATATTCACGTTTTTGAATAGTGAATAATATGTTAAAGAAAATGTTTTGGACATGATGTTTTAAATAGAATTAAAACGATCTAACGATGTTTTTAAATGTACTGAGATTCGAAACCATAGATTTCAACATTCATTGTTGAAATAGACGCTTTCGAGAAATAGAAGGAAATGGTGGACTCTAACACTGTTGTTATAGTAAATGATTTCCGAAAGGAAATGTTTTGTATAGTATTGGGATTTATATATCTATTTTAATGTCGAATCCCTATACTAGTGATTTTGGGTTGTCGTAACGATGTTTTACGTAACATTCGTTTTGGCCCAAATAAATATGTTTAAGAGAATGATTTCCTTAAAGAATGAAATATATACTTAATTTCGATTAAAGTATATTGAATATTTTCCAAGTGTAGAAAATAAAAAGATTGTGAATTACTTATTTAATAAGTATGGAAATGTTTTCCAATATAAAGTGAATATGTTGAGAATTTATCTTTTTGAAGATAAATTGAAATGAATAATTGAGATCGTATATGCATAGATATTTTAGAATACAAATTCACTAAGGAATTTATAAAAGGAAGTGGAATTTGTTTAAAAATAAATGTTGATTTATTTTTGAAGTGTGAAAACTATATATTTAGTAAAGATATTTTTGGGAAATAAATAATTTGGAAAATTATTTGGAATCTGGTGATGTTGTGCATATCCATTGATAGTTCAATAACCGACTATCAATATTTACCTTTAAATAGGTATTTGTTGGGATTTGCTGAATTTGAATGCTACACTTATTTTTAAATTATTGCGCTCGTTATTCGGATTACCCAGTCCGAATAGTGATACGACGTAATGGATAGCATTGATGACCGGTGTTGAAGACCAGATATTTTTGAAAGCGAAAGGACAACTCGTCGAATGTCTTTGCATCGAATGGTCCCCGGTATAGCGACTCCATATGTGATGAGAAGTCCGGTCGTGATTTGTGAATATCCAGATTGCAAGGACTTCTTTGTAAGTGCCTTCGGTTCTGTTCGAGCCCGTAACAGACTTGTATGGATTGTATGTCTGACATTACAATTGAGATATAAAGCTGATTTCTTTCAAATATATTTCTGTTGGTGGCGGAGAATTTATTCTCTTAGCTTAACACCCTTCTCTGAGACGTATGAGCTCAGTGGTTATGTAGTTGAAAGTTATTAGCGATATGTTCCCAATTTGGTAATGTGACATGCTGAGTGTTGCTGTGAAATGATCATTGTGTTGATCATTTGTGATAGGTTCATTTGTTTGATCGTTTATCTTTGTGATCATTTCTATGATCATTTGTTGACCCAAAGCATGACTTTTGTATAAAGTATGGCTTTGTGAACGAGACTTCGTCGAGCCTCACACCCCGTAATGGTCAAAACAGGAAAGATGCGGCAAGGTTATGAGGGGTAGCTCCCTTTAGGGTATGTGCATTTCCTTCTGGAAAAGGGTGGTATCATGATATGGAGCCCAGATACTTACTCATGTTGAAACACTTTATTTATGATTGTGTGATGATGGTTACGAGCGCTCGGATAAAGGTCCCAAAGGACCGGGGGATGGCATACTCGTGTCAGTAGTTACCCAGTTAGGGGTAACCCGGCCTTGTGTTGGCAGAGATCCGGTTTGGTTCTCGGGGACGTCCTTCCAGAGGCGTTCTCATGTGGCAATGGGAAGTTCCTTGGCCTGATCATTCGTTGGAAATCCAAAGAAACAATACATTCTTGTACGGGTTTAGTTGTATAACCTGCCATGGAATGTGGCGGTAACCTGCTATTGAACATGGTAGCTATAGTAGGCATAAGTGCGAAATGTCTATGCTGGCTAAGATTTATATCTTTATTTTCGAAATGAATTTTTCCTACACTATGCACTAGTAATAATATCAAATGTTTCTTTTTAATGCGTATCAAGCATCTTTGACTATCATAAGGAGAAATCTCCTCCGATTCTGCGTTTGCATTGTGTGTGTGTGCGGGAGGCCTTATGGTAGTCTCAATTTTAAAAGCATTGCGAATTGACTTTGAAGATATTCCTCTATTTTTATTTTAAAGATAAATAAACTGTTTTGAGTTCTCACACCAGTCACATGACTGACTCGGAGTTTATTGTTTTCCTTCCTAAACCCTGGGTGCCCACCAATTTTCACACGGGCTGTCAAGAGTTAAGGTTTATCAGGATATTCTGGATATTCAGGAGTTGCTGGAGGCAAGCTGGATGGCATGGCGTATTACTAGTATATAGTATTTCTTTTCCACTGTTTGTTGTTGTTTGTTGTTGTACACTCTGATGATATGATGTAATGTAATGTAATAACTGATATAGTTCTTAGTTTAAAGATTATTCATTTATCTATTTTATGTTGTTCCGCTGCGATTGTGAGATTCTGATATGGTTATGCTGTTTTCTTTCCGTTCTATTTTCTTTCCTCTCTATTTTCTATCGTTTTCTCTCTTCTTCTGTCTTTTTCTTTTTCTTAAAACCCTAACTATTCGGTTTTTCGGCAACGAAAAATCGCGTACGTTACATTTGGTATCAGAGCATATGGTTAAGCGACAACCATGGCTCTGTTGGGTATTACTCATTAGAGATAGAGTCAGTAGTGCTCTAGAATGAGTTGAGTGTAATAATAACTATGAGAGCGTATTTGTTAGTGAATATAAAATTGTTTTATATTGTGATGATTGGTTTATTGAGTGGCATATGAACCTTCGTCAGCACAGTCTGCAAAACTATGCCGAAGGGGTTTCTAAACACTTATACAGAACAATTCGACACAATATTGTTTTAAAATTGGGTAAATGAAATAATTTTACCTTGATTTTATTTTATATATAAAGAAATAATTTTTCAGAATTATTAAAGTATATATAAGTAGATTGTTTGGTTGTTGAATAAGATGTTTGAATAATCTAAATAAAAGAATAATTGTATAAGCAAAAGAATTATAAGAATTGAATTATAATTAACGTGATTTACAATTGTGAAATAAACTTATATATATATATAAGAAGTGAAATTATATGAATATTTTTATGAATATGAGTTGTGAATAAAAATGAATTTAAAGTTAAATGAAAATTTACTTTAGAATAAGAATCTGAATTGATTTATAAGTGGGAATTTAAGTTAAGTAAAACCAAGTGGTGTTTAAAAATGGAGTATAAATTAAGAGATGTTGAATGGAGTTGATATTGGTATCAAAGTAAATTAATAAAGTTAAGTAACAGATATGAACTTGAGTTATATAAATGGAATTCAACTTTTGTAATTGAATTGAACTAATGAATTGAATGTAAATCAATTGAATGAAATTAAGTTGATATGAAATAATGAATGTAAGTGTTAATTCATTAAAATCTAATGTTACTAGAAGTTGAATAATTGAATGAAAATCAATTTAATTGAACCAATTGAAAGTGAAAGTGTTAAACCAAATTGAATGAATGTAAGCAAAGGAATTTGGTTGTAATAGATATACATTGGTTGTTATATGATTGTTAGTTGATTGTATATAATTCATTAAGTATTAATGAAATTGAGTTAATGAAATAGAAAGCTAAAGTAATTGGAATTCAATTGGAAGTTAAGTGAATCTTAAATAGAATTGAATTTGAGTTGGAAGTGAACCAACTTGAATATGGATTAGTGAATATAAACTAATTGAGAATGAATGTTAGTAAAAACATCCACTGTATATGAATCAAAAGTGATTAAACTGAAAACCCATTTCATTGAATATTAATGAGAATATGAATGAATATTTATTGGTCATGAATTTGTAGGATGATAGTTGGTTGATGGTTGAATATATATTGCTTTTACTACATTTGCTATGTTGGCATATATAGTTATTATGTTACTATATGTTGTATATCGATAATATTGTCTATATACATGTTTCTCATGTTGTTTGTTGAGTGATTAGTAGGTGCGGATCGCGTTTGCTTCGCATTCGGAGCTCGCTTTTGCGCTATATTAGCCGTATATGCTCGCTAATAAAATATAAGGTACATATCTCGGATTACATACCGTACTTTTACACTTTTTTCCCTTCGGGATGCCTCATTACTTGATGAGATGTATATTTGTGATATATATACTGTCATTTTTTTTTTGGATCGAGCCACGCAAAGGAGACTATGGCGAATTTTTCCGAAAATTTAAGCCGTTAGAAAAATTTGAGAAAATTGGAAATTTTTTGAAAACTTTAACTTTGATTTGGAATTGAAAGTTAAACAATAGTAGTTGTTTTTGAAAAGATAACTAAGTAAGATTTGAAAACTTAGTAAAGTTATTGTAAGATGTTTAACTGTGGATTTTGGGAAAGTTAATAGATTCTGTAACTTTTCTTACTTTGAAATTTCGAGGACGAAATTCTTTTAAGGGGGGAAGTATGTAACGACCCAGAAATTTTATTAATTAAAATTCATATATTTAATTAATTTAAAATATTACTAAGTGAAATTTATAAGTCGAATAAATTTTATTTCGAATAATTGGATTTAATTGAATAATTAAATCAATAATTTAATATGTGAAAATACAGAAATAATTGAAAATTGGGTTAAATATGATTGAAAATGATTTGTAAAATTTTATTTTATCATGTTGGAGTTAGAATGATATTTTAGAACTTTTAAAATCGAATTAAAAGTTAATTTGTGAAAATTGAATATTTTAATATTTAATTGACTAGTGAAATTAGTCAATTTTCGAACAGTCTTAGATTTTGACGAAACTAGTTCCATTGGATCCGTAATAGTTAGTTATTACCGGATTTCAATTTTCGTAGCAATCGGAGTTATCGTTTGATCGTGGCAGCTCGAAACGCATCGAAATTATTTTAATATTAATTTGGCGAGTTAAAATAGCCATTTTTCAAAATGTCTCGGATTTCGACGAAACCAGTTTCATCGGATCCGTAATGTGATATTATTGTAAGGTTTCAAATTTCAAGTCAATTGGATCTATCGTTTATCCGCTGCAAGCTAAAACGCCTAGAAAATCGTTTAAATCGGTTTAATTTAAATTGAACGTTTATTGCCATAACTCGCACAGATGACCGAATTAGCTTTCGAAACCTGCTCCATTGTGTCCGGAACGCGGGGTAAACCCTAGAAACGTCGGTCACCGCGCGTAAATCGGTGTTTGGAAATTCCGGAATGAATAGTGTCGTTCAAACTTCTATACATAGCCCCCCTCATTCACAAAATAAAAAAAAATTAAACCCTAAACCTAATACACAGCCGCCACCCCTTATCACCAATGGCCGAAAGTTTCTATCGTTTCCCTCTCAATCTCTCTCAATCCCTTCATCATTTCGAAAATCCTCCAACACGAAGATTATAGAGCGAAGTGTGATCTTGCGATCCATACGGTGATGATGTTAAACGGAGCTATGGATTGTCTACAATTCGAGCTCAAAGTGCCGCCGTTCGCACGTAAATCTAGGCGCAGAGAGGAGGCCGAGCTTGGCCGTGCTCGGGGCATGGGTGGCTCGCGCGTACGACTTTCGGTTGGTGGTGGCTGATCACTCTATAAGTCGATGAGGAGGGAGGATAATTCAAGATGGAAGTGGCGGCTATGGGTTGGAGGAGTTCGTGATTTTCACGAAGAAGAAGGAGAAGTGTTTTGCACGGTTCAGGTCCAAGCAACATGAAATCGACGGCCAGATGGTATAGGGTTGAAAATATAAAGTTTATGTTGTAAATTATATATATATAATTCGTGAAACTTTGAAAAATCATATCGTTTTCATACGAGGTCGAAAACGCGCGAAACCAGTTGCGTTGGAATCGTATGGACGAGCACTACGCTATGGAATTGGATTGGAGTCGTTTGGAGTTAGTGAGAATTTATTCGAAATAAATCGCTAAAACGAAATTGAAATCAAGGTGAGAACTTCTCACTCAATCGAATCGGTTTCGATTTTATTTTAAATAGTTAGATTTAAAATACTTGAATGCATGTACATGATGATTGTTATCTATTGATTGTTAAAATAGACATTATGCGCCGTTACTAAGCGGATGTTATTTATTAAAAACATATACCGCGAATATTTCATAAACAGTGAAATTGGTATTATATATAATAGCAATATATATATATTGGCATATGTATATATTGCAGTTGTTAATTTCCTGCATTGTATAGCGGATGAGACCCTATTGCGCCGTCTATTAAGCGGATAATATTTTAAATCCCATATACCGCGATAATTTCGTACTGGAGCGGAATTGGTATTGTGCTAATGTTTGTGGATGCAGGAAAAAGGTTGGAGGGATCCAACTGGATTCCTCAACAGTTTTTATTTGATTTTAGATATTTTGATATTTGATGGATTATCATATCGATATATGATATCGTTGTTTGTCGTGATTGACTATTTGGTATGTAGCATCATTGGGCCAAATTTGGAATTTTAAAATGATTTTTAAAGTGATTTTTGAAAGTATATGTTTATAAAATATTTTTTTGAATTGATCCATTATAAATAAACGTTATAATTTTAAAGTTATAGAAATGATATTTTTGAGAAATACAGTTAAAAGTTGATTTTTGAAAATACGGGGTTAATGATTTTATAAAATAGTTAAATTTGGATTTCTGAATTTATTATAAAAAGTTTAAATATAGGATTTATAAGATTTGATTATTTTATAAATCAAAATGGTGAAATTATAAAGGAGATTAAAGACGTTTTAAAAGAATAATATAAATTGATTTATATAAAAGATTTATAAATTGATATTTATAAATTAAAAATATTTGAGTTATAAAACGAGTTTTTATAAGTGTTAGAATGAATTGTGAATGAATTTCATAAATGAATGAAATTTATAGAATTATAAACGGTGAAGTATAAATTGAATTTTATGAGCAGTAGGTTTATAAAATTTGTAAATAATTAAAGGAATATTTTTGGATAAATAATTGAATCTTATAAGTTATAAGATTTATAATTATGAATTTCAAAGGAACGATTTTGCAAACAAATAAATTATAAGCATTTAACTTATAATATGAACCTTTGGTATATAATTGAGTTATGAATTGAATATAGGGTAAAAAAGTAATTTATAAACATTGTATTATAAACTCGCAAATGACTTATTTTGATAAGTAAATTGTTATAACTTATTTATGGAGTTATATTCACATTTTAGACGGTGAATAATCCTTTAAAATAAAATGAATAGAAATGATGAAATTTGTTAACGAAGTATATTCACGTTTTTGAATAGTGAATAATATGTTAAAGAAAATGTTTTGGACATGATGTTTTAAATAGAATTAAAACGATCTAACGATGTTTTTAAATGTACTGAGATTCGAAACCATAGATTTCAACATTCATTGTTGAAATAGACGCTTTCGAGAAATAGAAGGAAATGGTGGACTCTAACACTGTTGTTATAGTAAATGATTTCCGAAAGGAAATGTTTTGTATAGTATTGGGATTTATATATCTATTTTAATGTCGAATCCCTATACTAGTGATTTTGGGTTGTCGTAACGATGTTTTACGTAACATTCGTTTTGGCCCAAATAAATATGTTTAAGAGAATGATTTCCTTAAAGAATGAAATATATACTTAATTTCAATTAAAGTATATTGAATATTTTCCAAGTGTAGAAAATAAAAAGATTGTGAATTACTTATTTAATAAGTATGGAAATGTTTTCCAATATAAAGTGAATATGTTGAGAATTTATCTTTTTGAAGATAAATTGAAATGAATAATTGAAATCGTATATGCATAGATATTTTAGAATATAAATTCACTAAGGAATTTATAAAAGGAAGTGGAATTTTTTTAAAAATAAATGTTGATTTATTTTTGAAGTGTGAAAACTATATATCTAGTAAAGATATTTTTGGGAAATAACTAATTTGGAAAATTATTTGGAATCTGGTGATGTTGTGCATATCCATTGATAGTTCAATAACCGACTATCAATATTTACCTTTAAATAGGTATTTGTTAGGATTTGATGAATTTGAATGCTACACTTATTTTTAAATTATTGCGCTCGTTATTCGGATTACCCATTCCGAATAGTGATACGACGTAATGGATAGCATTGATGACCGGTGTTGAAGACCGGATATTTTTGAAAGCGAAAGGACAACTCGTCGAATGTCTTTGCATCGAATGGTCCCCGGTATAGAGACTCCATATGTGATGGGAAGTCCGATCGTGATTTGTGAATATCCGGATTGCAAGGACTTCTTTGTAAGTGCCTTCGGTTCTGTTCGAGCCCGGAACAGACTTGTATGGATTGTATGTCTGACATTACAATTGAGATATAAAGCTGATTTCTTTCAAATATATTTCTGTTGGTGGCGGAGAATTTATTCTCTTAGCTTAACACCCTTCTCTGAGACGTACGAGCTCAGAGGTTATGTAGTTGAAAGTTATTAGCGATATGTTCCCAATTTGGTAATGTGACATGCTGAGTGTTGCTGTGAAATGATCATTGTGTTGATCATTTGTGATAGGATCATTTGTTTGATCGTTTATCTTTGTGATCATTTCTATGATCATTTGTTGACCCAAAGCATGGCTTTTGTATAAAGTATGGCTTTGTGGACGAGACTTCATCGAGCTTCACACCCCGGAATGGTCAAAACAGGAAAGATGCGGCAAGGTTATGAGGGTAGCTCCCTTTAGGGTATGTGCATTTCCTTCTGGAAAAGGGTGGTATCATGGTATGGAGCCCAGATACTTACTCATGTTGACCACTTTATTTATGATTGTGTGATGATGGTTACGAGCGCTCGGATAAAGGTCCCAAAGGACCGGGGGATGGCATACTCGTGTCAGTAGTTACCCAGTTAGGGGTAACCCGGCCTTGTGTTGGCAGAGATCCGGTTTGGTTCTCGGGGACGTCCTTCCAGAGGCGTTCTCATGTGGCAATGGGAAGTTCCTTGGCCTGATCATTCGTTGGAAATCCAAAGAAACAATACATTCTTGTATGGGTTTAGTTGTATAACCTGCCATGGAATGTGGCGGTAACCTGCTATTGAACATGGTAGCTATAGTAGGCATAAGTGCGAAATGTCTATGCTGGCTAAGATTTATATCTTTATTTTCGAAATGAATTTTTCCTACACTATGCACTAGTAATAATATCAAATGTTTCTTTTTAATGCGTATCAAGCATCTTTGACTATCATAAGGAGAAATCTCCTCCGATTCTGCGTTTGCATTGTGTGTGTGTGCGGGAGGCCTTATGGTAGTCTCATTTTTAAAAGCATTGCGAATTGACTTTAAAGATATTCCTCTATTTTTATTTTAAAGATAAATAAACTGTTTTGAGTTCTCACACCAGTCACATGACTGACTCGGAGTTTATTGTTTTCCTTCCTAAACTCTGGGTGCCCACCAATTTCCACACGGGCAGTCAAGAGTTAAGGTTTATCAGGATATTCTGGATATTCAGGAGTTGCTGGAGGCAAGCTGGATGGCATGGCGTATTACTAGTATATAGTATTTCTTTTCCGCTGTTTGTTGTTGTTTGTTGTTGTACACTCTGATGATATGATGTAATGTAATGTAATAACTGATATAGTTCTTAGTTTAAAGATTATTCATTTATCTATTATATGTTGTTCCGCTGCGATTGTGAGATTCTGATATAGTTATGCTGTTTTCTTTCCGTTCTATTTTCTTTTCTCTCTATTTTATATCTTTTTCTCTCTTCTTCTGTCTTTTTCTTTTTCTTAAAACCCTATCTATTCAGTTTTTCGGCAACGAAAAATCGCGTACGTTACATGGTCCCTTCATTTCTTTTGTTATTAATTGTTGCATGTTTTGAGACGTATAAAAATAAGACTTCCATTTTGAACAAGAATGATTTTGGATAAAAAAGTTGAATTTTAGAATAATATGTACACACACACGCACATTAATATTCAAACTTTTAAATATATCAGAGGGTTCATGGTTGTGTAAATATCGTGGAATCAATTAGAACTTACTTTTTTTTCCAGTTGTACATTGATTACATAAGTTTGTATTCATTTTTCCATTTTATGTACTGTTAAAATTTGTAAATAGGTTGCATTAATGCGACCATTACAGTAATTAAAAAGTAAAGTAAATCATTTTTATAGTGCATAGGTTGATATATATTCATTAATCAATAAAATTTGTTCGAGTAACGTAAATAAATATATATTGAATGTTTGATTAATTGATTGATTGATTATCAATTGATTGATTGAGTTAATGTAGTGTGCACATATATTAGCATAAAACGAATGTTTTAATATGGAATTGAATAATGTAAATATATGTATATTTGGGTTTATTGATATAAATTAATTGGAGCAAGTTTTGGAATGTGGAACCAAAAGGTTTGTTTATAGGAAATAGGTGGTCCCTTCATTTACTTTACATTTATTATCACCTTGCAATCTCTCTCTTTTCGTTTTCAAGTAGTCTAATAATTAAACTACTCATTCATTTCTTATAAATTAATGGTTGTTTCATTTGATTTATTTATAATTAATAATTTCCACATTCTTTTCATTTGTTTCTCCTTTATTCGTTTGCTCTTTTTAAATGCTTTACCTGAAGTTTTTTCCTTTTCTGTTTTTTTTTTCGGTTTTGAATGCGAACATCCAAATTAATATGCATGCCATCTAATTAGCATTTTCTATTTTCCGTTTCAAAAGTTTATTTTGCTTATGCATCATTAGTTCTTGTAGCTTCCTTTCATTCGCAATTCATGAAGCTTCATATTTAAAACGGAAGATTTATTTTTATCTTTATTGATATATTTATTCCTTTAGTTTACATCTTTCAATACTACATTTTAGGGCTATTCATATTTTTACTTTATTTCAATTCCTAGTTTGTTTATATATAACTTATTAGCTTTTCATTTTTTTTTCAATCTTCATTCCTGTAGCCTCATTTCTAATCTCATCTTCTGTAGCTTCATTTTTCCAAATAAAATTTTCATCTCATTTATTTTCACTCTTCACCTTCCTCATCCCCTTTTCATGTTTTTTTTCCTTTTTTAAATCTCCTTCTTCTTTTTTTTGCTTCATTTTTATGCTTTTTTTTATTCTTCTTCAAATCTTCTTCTTCTTTTTCAAAGCTTCCTTCTCTTTTTTTTTTAATTCATCTTCTTCTTTAATTTTTTTCTCTTTAAAACCTTCTCTTCTTTCTATGTCTTTTTCTTCAAATCCAGATTTATACAATCTTCTCTTCAAAACTTTCTATATAAAAAAGACTAATATAGCAAGGGAACAAAATAAAATGAGAAAGTAGTTGCAGATCCGAATCAGGCTAGAAAAGGGAAAGCAAAAAGGTGAGCTGTAACGACCCGTAAATTTCGTTAATTAAATTTGTCATTTTAATAAGATTTACGTAAATTTAATTTAGAAGAAATAAGGATTTTATAATTAATAATGAAGCAAATGCTGAGAATGAAATGAAACCATGGGAATATAAGGCTAAGTATTTATAGTTGAAACAAAATAATGAATAAATTGAAGTGATGTAAATTGTTATACTGGGATAAGAGTTGCATATAAGAGAAAAAAGGTAAGTAGTGAATTTAGTTCATGAATTAATAATATTAAATAGTAAATTGAATTAAATCAATGTCCGGTACAAATTGAAATATTGTTTGGAATGAAAGCTTATAAATTGTAAGCATTTAATTTACAAATGAAATCATTGTATTAATTTAGTTGTAACTGAATGTAAATTAATGAAATTATGTAATAATTGATAAATGATGGCATTCATGAATGAAATAAGATTTGTAAGTAATAAAGGAATAATCGAAATAAACATTTACCAATGAAATAGTATATTGATTTATATAGACTTAATAAAAGAGTTGAATTGAATCAATCTATTTATTTGAAACTAATTAATTGGTATGCAAATTATAAATGGGTTTATAGTAAGAAATTATACTGCCGTGAATTGGAATTGAGATGAAATTGAAAAATTCAAGTATGTGATGCAAATATATCATATATAGCAGTGGAAGAAAAAAAATTGTGTTATTATAACCTGGTTGGTAAGTAACAAACTTATAACTGAATTTTAAAGAAAATAGGTGACAATGAATATAGATTGTTCATTTATTTGACGTGTTAAATAAATTTTGGTATTCAATCGCAATAAATATAAATAATTAATTGAAACTGTTGTAAGGTCAAAATTTATTACATATAATAAATTGGGGGATAGATTTCATTTAAGGTAATTTATTTATTAATGTAAATTAAAATAATTAGAGGTACGTAAATGATGATTAATACTATGTTTGGAAGTTGTAATTTAGAGGATATTAAGAATTAGGAATTGAATTTTGAATTAGTTGCAATACAAATAAAGAAAATATTACGTTATTGCTAACTGAGGGAATCATTAATTAATTGAATGAAAGTTAAATCAGTGGAATTAATGGAGATTAATTTACGTTAGTTATTTAGGGTAGTGACTAAATTTGGTAATCCATTTGCAATTAATGACAATAGTGTTGATATAAGCTAATAAGTTAAATGTCAATGCAATACCAATTAATGGATTGAATGTGATTATGAAATTGGAATTAGATAAATGCAGTAAATAATTCAGGGCAAATAAATTTATGGAACAAATGTTAAGATCTTAACTGATGGTAATTAATAATTGAAGATAATGTAAATTCCATTTATAATATGACTATGGGTGAATGAAAAGATTGTACATCAAGATTTGTTTATTTATATGAATATAAAGAATTAAGGTAATTGAGTTTTTGCAATTAAGTAAAAATTAAACATTTATTTTTACGTTAATTGAAAATTTAGTTGAAACCGAAAAATATTTATGTATGTTAATTTCATCCATTTGGATATAATGGATTGAATAATAAGAATGAAGATTTAATTCAATGAAATTTTTGGAAACTTAATTCATAATTTCTAAATTTAATAAAAATGAAAATTTGACACCGAAATGGGAAGTTAATCAACTTTAAATCGACCTTTAAATTGTTTAAAACATTGTAATTTGATTGAGACATATAAAGGTAATAAAATTTTTCAAATTTAAGATTTAAAAAAAAATTGGACTTTATCAATGAATTTTTAGTTTATTTAATTAATATAAAATTAGCCATTTTGGCCACTGGCTCGGATTTCGACGAAACCAGTTTCATCGAATCCGTAACGGTGAATTATAATAGTGTTTCAAGTGTCATAACGATCGGACTTGTCGTTTGATCATACCGACTCGAAACGCCTTTAAAATTTATGCAATTTAAATCAATCTAAATCAATTTGGAAAAATTGAATTTAACATAACTTCTTCACACGATGGAATTTGAATGTGAAACTTTTTCCATCGCGTTTAAAATATTTTTAAACATATATTTTGATATATGGGTTGACCCAATTTCGTTCCGGAGTAGAAACGGGCTTTTCGGGCCATTTAGCGTTCAACGCGTATACCAATCCGATCCATCTATTATTTTTTAGCCTTGTCTATATATAACCCGTTATAAACCCTAGCCACTCCTTATTTTCATTTTTCTGTACGTACATCTCCTTCTCCACTCCTCTTTCCAATGGCAGAAAAAAAAACCTAATTCCCAAATTCGAAAAATTAATTTCAATTCCAAAAAAAAAAAAATCGGATCTGCAGCCACTTCGAGTCATGCTTTGAGTTTCAGAGGCAAAAATGTTGTATCTACTTTGGGTCAGAAATAAAATGACTCGGGTCGCTCCGAGTCGTTTTGGTAAAAACTCCAAGCAAGCACCGGGGATTTGAGGCGGCGCACCGAAGTTGAACCCGAAGTTGACACAGGACCAGAATTTTCCAATTTTCAAATTTTCATAACTTTTGCGTACGAACTCGGATTCATGCGCGGTTTATTTTGCTAGGATTGTATCAGAATCCCAGACATTTTGGCATTGGTTTGGGCGGATTTGGAGACTGTCAAATTTTTGGGTTTAAATTGAATTTAGATTCAATTTAAATTCAAAATGTGAGTGTTTTAACCCACTCACAACTTCTAAGTTATCTTATGTTTGTTAAATTGATTTAAGATATAAGTAGAAATTTATTTATGACTGTTTTGCATATTTTATTCGTCATCTCAGTTAAATCACATTTATTTAATTCAATTGTTAATTAATTTTATTATTGCATATAAATTGACAGGTAAAATTTATTTATTTTGCATAAAAACTGCTAGTTAAACAGTTATTAATTTATTTTGAATATAAACTGTTCGTTGATACCTGATATGTTTTATATGCTCTATTGATGTTTGTTTATATTGACGATGACTGAAATAAGATTGTTGATGAATGATATTGTGTGAATGGATGATGTGTTCCATATTATATAAACTGCAAGTTATTATGCATTCTCATTTCATTCGGGATTGCGGTTTGAAATGTTATACAACCGCATTTTTATTTTTAAATTGCAGATTGAAATAATAAATATCCGTATCACTTGACCATAGGATAGAAAATTATATACAGGCACCGTGGTATATATATAAAATTATTTTTGAAATGATTTCTATGGTTTGGATAGGATGCGGTTAAATAAATATTAATTTTGATCTTATATAAAATCTTATTTTATATATACTTATATTGTTAAATTATTGAATTTAAGCTATGTATGAATTGGTTGAATGGAAATAAATAAGTTGAAAATGGAGTTTGATAATTTATATTTATGATTAAGTATAGGTTTAAGATATTGTGTATATATAGAGTTTTAAATAGTTCAAATCAATTAAGATTGGAAATTTATTCGGAATTGGGCTTGTTTAAAAATTAAACTCCACAAGTTGGTGTAAACTTATTAATCTTGGAAATTTTAAAGGTATGATGTTTATAACTGGATTTTCATTCAAGATAAATTAAATGAATAATTCTAGCATAAATAAAAGGAAGAAAATATTTAGTGTTAATAAATTGGGTTTTATTTTTAATGGTTATGGATCTATTATGTAAACGTTTCAAAACTAAATAATAGGACAATGAATTGTTGAATAGAAATTCCCAACCTTAGTTTTGAAAGTTATTAAATACTGAAAGTTTGAAAATATTGAAATCGAAGTGTTTTTATTCAAACTAAAAGTGAATCTAAAGGTTATGGGTTTAGACTGAATATAAAGTAAATAAAATTGTAAAGGCGTGGAAATTATTTACTTTACAAAGAAATTTTAAATTCAACTGTTTTATTTTATATACTATTGAATATCCAAACCATTTAAGTTTTGAAAGTTATGGTTTTAAAACTATGGATTTCGAAGTATTATGTGGAAAGTTAAATTTCAAATATTTGGTTTCGAGGTACTATAAATCTTAAAAGTGGCATGATTTTGGAAAAGAAATATATTTGAAATAAAATGATATCATATTTATTTGGGTTTTAAAAGGAAATGATATCGTATTTATGGGTTTTGAAATGGATAATTATATTCTGGTTTTGAAAGCATAATTATTTTTAAATGACCGCGGTGTTATAATAACGTTTGGTTGTTGAAGAGACCGGGATCGGAAGTTGTCATACTCTCTGCCAACTCCGAAAACCACTTTAACAACCGTGTACGCGGTGGAGATTCCAGAATGGAGTAGGTTGGTGGCGGCGTTTCCTTTAAGGTAAATACGTGGACCCGACTCCCGTGAGTTGGCATAAGGTGGCTAAAACAGGAGCGATTCTCGGGCCAAGGGGGTTAGCGCCCTTTATCGGACACTCCTCTTCGATACTACTCTGACTTTGGATTGATTCGGTGGCTACCTTTACTTTTGATTTTTGGGGGAGTTTGTTCGAGGTGGGCGGTAGCTGCGGCTATGCGTTACCACCAGCCCGGATGCGTAATTGGTATATCTACCCTAGCATTGCCTAGTTGTGCCGTGTCACCTACCCTATCGCGCCTTATACGTTTTTGGTTTTGTACCATACCTATGGAGTGCCCTCTGACAATGCCTAGTACGAGGGAGATTACGGTACTGTATAGACTATGGGAATATATTATGTGTTAAGGTGGAAAATGTAAAGCCTTAACGCTATTTAAAAGTAAGTTTATTTTACAATTAGACACTATTATAATAGCGAAGTATACTACATAGTAAATAGTTTAACGGATCCTTTGGAGATGTAAATCCCGAGCATCTCTTGAGTTACTGCACTCATATTCATTTCCGTTAATTTAACTTACATAAGATCTTTTAGTTCTGACTCGAGTGTTTTGTCTTTTCAATTCGCTCGGGTCAGTCCGTGCCTTCCGGGATTTGAAGATTTTTCTAGAGGAAGAAGACGAAGATTTCATTACTATTATTATTATATATTATATGGTTCCACTACACTGTATTCCGCTGCATTAATATTTTTGGTATGTGAACTCTGATATTTATTGTATAAAGAAGAATCAAATGTTTGTAAACAGTTTTATGAACTGTATATTTATTATTATATTTTATCCTTCCGCTGTGAGATTCTGTTTTGTTTTATTCTCTCATTTTTCTTATTTACCCCATAACAATCCGCCCTTCCGTATGGTTTGAATTGGCACGTGTATCGATTTAAAGCGTGCGAAAAGGCGGGATGTTACATCTGGTATCAGAGCTTTGGTTTAGCGATAAACCTTAGCTTTGTGGGGGTCTGACTCTTTATCAATAGGGTAGAAACAACCTATGGGAGTCGCTGAGTGTATATATATGAGAGAGCGTATTTGTTAGTGTTATAAAAGGGTTCTAATATTGTGTTAATATGTTCCTTTTTGTATTTATAAATTCCGGTTGATGCATGAGACGCTGTGACATTAATAGGGATTTCTAAACATTTAATAGGACAGACCGACATAATATTTGTTTTAATATAGGTGAATGAAATAATTTTGCCTATTATATTTTCTATATATAAAATAAAGTTTTTTTATGAATAAGATATATATTTGGGTGCAATATATTGGTTGTTAGGTAATGAAATTTATAAATAATAGATGAAATTATATGGAAAATAAATTTGGAAATTTAGAACTTAAGTTCCGGGGTTTTGGAAATTCTTTCAATTGATTTTGGAATATAATAATAATACTATTAGAAGTATTTTCTGATACAAATATTTCAATATAATTTGAAAGAATTGTTTAAAAAGAAATTTTGAAAAGAAATAAGTTATGTACTCCCCTCTCTGTCGCTGGAAAATAATTTCGGTGATGAGTGCACGCATCATCGACTATCATTTTCGAATTTCGAAGGGGGAAGGCCACTGTGGTAGTTTTACTACAGATTTATTTTGATAAACAAAAGTGAATTTTAATTTTTTTTTAAATATAATTGGGTTTATAAGTTGTATGTATATATATTTACCTATTATTTTTAAAATAATTTGAAATTTAACCCGGTATTTAGTTCTTAAGTTTCCACAATAAATAGTTTCAATTATTCTAGTGAAATGGAATCTAAGTAATTAATAGTTGAAACCCTAAATGAAATAAGAGGTTTGATTCTAGTTTATTAATGGTATTAAATGAAATTTAAAATTGTAACCTATGAAATAAAGGATTATTATTGAACAGTAAATTTATTAAAGAAACAGGAGAAACTTGTATGATTTTAATTACATTCTTAAAAACATATATATAACTTACCAAATATTTAAAAGTTGAAATGTTTAATAAGAAAATGTAATGGAAATTATACAAGTAAAAGTATGTAATGAAGGTGCTCAATAAATCGCTTTTATTCATAAGAAGTGATGATATCGGGATAAGTTAAGTTATAATTGAAATTTTACTATTAGTAAATATAATAAAAGGTAAGTATTACAAATAGGTGATTATAAACTTAAGTAAACAAAATGGAAATGCTAAGAAGTTGAATGGGACATGAATACTATTGATAAATGAATGTAAATAAAAGAGGTCATTCTATAATAAATGAATGAATAATTATAAGAAATAAAAGGAACTGGCATGACCTGAGTAATGGAACTGAATAATTGTAAGTAATAAGTAAAAATAAATGAAGCAAACATTTAATGAGTAAATGTAAATTTAAAAGATAAATCACTGTATAAATAAAAAGAAAATCAAATAACAAAGCTATGAAAAGAAATTAATAATAAGTTAAGTTGATTGTTGTTTGGATTTGTTGTTGTTTAGTTGATGGTTGTTTGGGCAAGGATATTTTAAAATTGGATTAGGATAAATGAATAATCTATTTAGTTTTATCTAAGACTATTGAGTAAATGATGCGCTAGTAGTTTATTCTTCATTTCGTACAATTTAAAAGTTTTGAACCCGAACAACTATTTGTTTGTTTAATTGAATGGTTGCTTTGTATTGGTTGTGTATGCAATTTTTTGAAATTGATGGTTGTTGTATTGATTTTTTGTTAACCACTTAAATATTTCACTTTATATAAATTGTTAACCCTTTGGATTTTACAAGTGAAATGCAGGTTATGGAAGCACTTGCTACTGCTTTTTGTTCCATAAATTAAGCGTAAATTGCCCGACAAATAGGTGCGTTTCGGATTACGGTTTATAGCGCTATTTTATATATTTTCCCGTGTAGGGATATTATACTTTGGACATTATATGTGATATTTTGATATATTTGATATTATATTTTCTCCCGAGCCTCCCCGTACAAAGGAGACTCTGCCAAAATTTTCCGTAAATTTTGGACTTAGAAAATATTTTGAAAATGTTTTCCAAACTTTATTAGTTTGAGTATAAAAAAAATTAATGATTATAAATTAGTATATTTTATCTAAATTAATTTTGTAGATTTATTTGTTTATAAATTTGATGATATGATATGATTTCTTAATTCTTCTTTTCCCTTCTTTTTCTTTTCGGGGACGAAAAGTTTTGAGCGGGGGAGAGTGTAACGACCCGTAAATTTCGTTAATTAAATTTTTCATTTTAATAAGATTTACGTAAATTTAATTTAGAAGAAATAAAGATTTTATAATTAATAATGAAGCAAATGCTGAGAATGAAGTGAAACCATGGGAATATAAGGCTAAGTATTTACAGTTGAAACAAAATAACGAATAAATTGAAGTGATGTAAATTGTTATACTAGGCTAAGAGTTGCATATAAGAGAACAAAGGTAAGTAGTGAATTTAGTTAATGAATTAATAATATTAAATAGTAAATTGAATTAAATCAATGTCCGGTACAAATTGAAATATTGTTTGGAATGAAAGCTTATAAATTGTAAGCATTTAATTTATAAATGAAATCAGTGTATTAATTTAGTTGTAACTGAATGTAAATTAATGAAATTATGTAATAATTGATAAATGATGGCATTCATGAATGAAATAAGTTTGTAAGTAATAAAGGAATAATTGAAATAAACATTTACCAATGAAATAGTATATTGATTTATATAGACTTAATAAAAGAGTTAAATTGAATCAATCTATTTATTTGAAACTAATTAATTGGTATGCAAATTATAAATGGGTTTATAGTAAGAAATTATACTACCGTGAATTGGAATTAAGATGAAATTGAAAAATTCAAGTATGTGATGCAAATATATCATATGTAGCAGTGGAATAAAAAATTTATGTTATTATAACCTGGTTGGTAAGTAACAAACTTATAACTAAATTTAAAAGAAAATAGGTGACAATGAATATATATTGTTCATTTATTTGACGTGTTAAATAAATTTTGGTATTCAATCGCAATAAATATAAATAATTAATTGAAACTGTTGTAAGGTCAAAATTTATTACATATAATAAATTGGGGAATATATTTCATTTAAGGTAATTTATTTATTATGTTAATGTAAATTAAAATAATTAGAGGTACGTAAATGATGATTAATACCATGTTTGGAAGTTGTAATTTAGAGGATATTAAGAATTAGGAATTGAATTTTGAATTAGTTGCAATACAAATAAAGAAAATGTTACGTTATTGCTAACCGAGGGAATCATTAATTAATTGAATGAAAGTTAAATCAGTGGAATTAATGGAGATTAATTTACGTTAGTTATTTAGGGTAGTGACTAAATTTGGTAATCCATTTGCAATTAATGACAATAGTGTTGATATAAGCTAATAAGTTAAATGTCAATGCAATACCAATTAATGGATTGAATGTGATTATGAAATTGGAATTAGATAAATGTAGTAAATAATTCAGGGCAAATAAATTTATGGAACAAATGTTAAGATCTTAACTGATGGTAATTAATAATTGAAGATAATGTAAATTCCATTTATAATATGACTATGGGTGAATGAAAAGATTGTACATCAAGATTTGTTTATTTATATAAATATAAAGAATTAAGGTAATTGAGTTTTTGCAATTAAGTAAAAATTAAACATTTATTTTTACGTTAATTGAACTTTTAGCTGAAACTAAAAAATATTTATGTATGTTAATTTCATCCATTTGGTTATAATGGATCGAATAATAAGAATGAAGATTTAATTCAATGAAATTTTTGGAAACTTAATTCATAATTTCTAAATTTAATAAAAATGAAAATTTGACACTGAAATGGAAAGTTAATCAACTTTAGATTGACCTTTAAACTGTTTAAAACATTGTAATTTGATTGAGACATATAAAGGTAATAAAATTTGTCAAATTTAAGACTTAAAAATAATAATTGGATTTTATCAATGAATTTTTAATTTATTTAATTAATATAAAATTAGCCATTTTGGCCACTGACTCGGATTTCGACGAAACCTGTTTCATCGGATCCGTAACGGTGAATTATAATAGTGTTTCAAGTTTCATAACGATCGGACTTGTCGTTTGATCGTACCGACTCGAAACGCCTTGAAATTTATGCAATTTAAATCAATCTAAATCTGTTAACGTAAAAAGTCAGACGCTAACACCCTGATGCATATAGAGATTTGAATGAAAGCACCACCCATTAACACGGGAAAAAGAAAAAGTAGTAATTCACTGAAAAAGCAGTAAGAGACACAGAGTTTATAGTGGTTCGGCTTATGATCAAGCCTACATCCACTTCAATCCTTCTTTATTGCTAATATGATTACAATCCTTTACAATTTCCTTCAATTACAATTCACTTCAAAAGACAAGTAGCTAAAAAAACTTCGATGCAAGAGAATTCTCCGAATTCATGGTTGAATGTGTTGAATCTTATTTGAAGTTGATTGAAGCTTCTTGTGGGTTTCAAGTGTTGGAGTAAGGCTTTGTTTGGAAGATGGCAGAGTCTCGATGCCTTGAAGAAAATGATCGGAAAAGTCCCCCCTCATGTTGGAGCTCATGCCGTATTTATAGAGAGTTTTGGATGGAGCTATAGGTCGCGCGCGACCTAGGATATACCATAACTCGTTCGCGAGTTAGGAAGATATGAGTCACGACTTAACAGGCTCGTACCTAATCATTTGGTAGATCTCCCCTGCCTCTCGGAAAGCGGCTCCATTTATTCTCCAAGTATTAGGTCGTGAGCGACTTAAGTCAGGTCATAGGTCGGTAGGTCGAGCGCGACTTAAGGTCACAGTAGAACAGGGTAGCGTAGTTCCCGATCCTTTCTCAAATGAACTAAGGAGTTAGGGGACTTAGGGATAAGCCTGTTATAACTTAGGTCATGGCCGACTTAAGTCGATAGCGACTTAGTGGTTGTAGGACCCCGGTTTTGCAGAAGATGTTAGGTCGCTGTTGCTTTAGCACTTTAGGTTGCAGAGTGTTTAGGCCGTTAGGTCGATAACTCCATGAGTCGCTTACTAGTTAAGTCGCTGCTCCCCTTAAGTCGCTCACCCCTCTTAAGTCCTTAAGTCGTTCAACCCTCTTAAGTCGTTAAGTCCTTAAGTCGTCCAACCCTCTTAAGTCGTTAAGTCGTCCAACCCTCTTAAGTCGTTAAGTCCTTAAGTCGCTTACCCTTTGAGTCGTTGACCTCCTTGAGTCGCTTACCCTTTGAGTCGCTACTTCACTTCAGAAGTTAAGTCGCTTAGCCCGCTTCATATGTTAAGCCGCCAATTCCTTTGTGTCACTGAGTCGCTGAACATAGGAGTTAACATTTTCCCCTCGAAGTACATGCCTAGGTCGTAGGTCGTGTGCTTCGATCTAGTCCCTAAGTCATGGGCGACTCAAGAAGCTTGTTAACTCGCACGTCCATCCATCTTCTCCTCTACTTCCAATATAAGCCGTTAAGTCGCTTCTCCCTCTTTACTTTATTGCTTATCATTCGACCGCCATTGTTGCATCCGAGCTCAAAAGTTAACATAAAATCCTCCTCTTTGCATCCTTGACTGCTATTTCAACATTAGGTTTAGGTAATTCCGATCATCTTTCCATTGTGTTTGCCACCAACCCCTCCATAACCATTTCAACACAGTTTTTGTTTCCATGCTGTGAGATTACACCCTGATTCGTCCTCTGACCATTGTCGACTGTTGGCAATTGCCTTAAAAAATGAATCGGCCTAGGATCTTATGGAGTTATTTGGCAAGTGTTTGAATTCGTGTAGTTAGCAATAGTTTCTGGAAATTTGGAGGAGGTGATGGGATCTTAGATGTTTGGAGGAGACGAAGAAACACTTGGTTAACGGGTTAGTGGATTTTGGGTTTAGACATGATGCTTCAAACGACACAATGGTGGATAAACACGCGGCAAAGTGTAATTGGTGAGTAGTAGGGCTTATTGGTTCCAACGGGAGATAGCCTTGGATCGCCACATCATCCAGAAATGACCTAAGGAACCCAGGCGACTTAAAGATCCCCGCGACTTAGCAGATTTGGTCGATCTGACAATTTTTGCGATTTAACCTCTAGGTCGTATGAGCGACTTAGCCTCTAGGTCCTTAACGCGACTTTTCCTTTGGGTCGTGAACGACTTAAACTTTAGGTCATGGACGACTAAACCTTTAGGTCGTGGACGACTTTAACCTTGAAGTCGTGGACGACTCAGCACTTGGACAATTTTTCACTGCCGAATTGTTTCTTCCAGCCCAGATCAATCTCAACCCATCTTGTTAAGTCATGAACGACTTAGGACTTAGAGAACTTCTGGACCGCGACTAAATGGCTTGAACAAAACTTGAAAACTTCGAGATGTTAATAGAACTTGATTGTACTTCCAACTCGAACTTTGAACTGCCGAAATAACTTGCATGACTTGCTTTCTTAACAGATTATACCAAATTTGATGCTAATAACCTGTTAAATACAACATTTGCAGAAAACTAGGGCGAACATACTGCCACTGATTGCCCACATCAAATGACAGATTAGTCGATAATGGATAATTAACTTAAAGAAATTGTATGAAATGCCTTGAATCAACAAACTCAAGTGAAGCATTAAAACAATGTAAATTATCTAAAGTCGATTTGTTTGCATTAATATTGCACTTGTATTTGGACTTAAAGCGACAAGTCTTGAAATATTGCAATTGACACATGTTTAATTTCCATTATATTTGCTTGTTGCTTTGTTAGCTCTACAAAGCACTTCACACATTTAGGAAACGTGCAACTTCATGTTTGAATATCCAATTGTTTATGTAGAATGGCTTCACATCAAGAAGAAGTGGTAGCTCAAGCTGGAGAGACCTTTCCGACAGCTATTCCCGTAGTGAATCCTCCAGAAAGAACTCCGACTACCTTAACCCAGAGAACATTTAACTAGTTACGCATTCAATTTGGCCTTGCTGAGAGTGATGCTCTACTTCCCGGGCCGAGTGATACTGCCGATAATCCACCTTATGGTTTTGTAGTAGTCAATCTCTAGATGTGCCTAAGTGGAGAAATTCCTCCTTTTCACGATTTTCTTCGAACGCTTCTCCTTCGGTTGACCAACTCTCCGTTTCAACTACATCCCAATGGCTATGCTATCCTGATGGGGTTATGTGTTTTATTTAGGAGAACTCTTGATCGTTTGCCGAGCTTCGAAGAAATTTGCTACTTATGCTCATTTGCTATAAATAAAGATCATCCCTTCATTGCTGTTGTAAGAAGCGCTAGGAATCGTAAACTCATTATCGATCTTTCCGAAAGCGCACATGGCTTCTTGAATCAGTTTTTCTTTGTTCGCTACCCCCCAGGGTTTTATGCTATCTGGAGAGTAGGAAGTAAGATTACCTGCTTCTTATTTTTTCCATTCTTGAGCTTTTTGAGATCTGAGTTGCTAAGTGATAATTTTACTCTTTCCTTTTTCAGCACTTCCTCCCCCCTCTAGAGATCCAGGCCACAGGCAAATTTTTGAAAGACTGAATGTCGTGGTTGCTGAGGAAAGGAGTATAAAATTTCTGTTGAAGGATGAGTTTCTACATCAGTTTGGACTTCTACATTCTTCCCGCTCAACGCAACCTCACGAAGTCCCTGATTCCCCAGCTAAGACATTAGATGCCCCAGTTTCTACTGACGAACCCGTACCGAAGGAACTTACAACTGGGGCTTCGTTGGTAAAATGTTCTACTCCAACTGTCATTGCGGTACCATCTTGTAAACTTGCTCTTGCCCCAGTTATCGAAGAAGAAGAAGATCTTCAACAAATCGGGAAGACTACTGATGAAGGAGTTAAGGTGAAGATCCCTGTTGAACACAGTGGTAATGACACTTTCGAAGGGTTGAGCGACTTTATGGTCACGTCTCAAGAACTCTTTAAAGATTATCTGTCCGCTGCTAAAATTGTATCTCCAGTGGTTGAAGCAACGTCTGCTCTTCAGCAAACTCCTCCAGCTCAAGAATCAACATTGGCTGTAAAATCTGTCACCACCCCCTAACCGAGGAGCGGTTCGTAGTTCGGCGTGTGTAGTTTGCACACACCACACACACTTAGGATTTATTGGCACTGATATGCACTTAAATCCTTGCAATTTGAAACTTCTCAAGTTATATTTCTTTTTCAATTTCAGGTTCTTCAATGGGGCGAAGTGGCTCGTATTATGACGACTTTAAGCAGTATGGCAGGCGCACTCAATATGATTACAGGCGCTATCTTCCCCCTCACAGGGAAACTGATGAGGAGAGGGCTGCTCGAAAAGCTCAGGAGAGAAGAGCATACGAAGAACGGTACGGGAGAGGGGAAGAACGTCGTGACTCTTCGCACAAAGAGGATGATTCCCTTAAACGGAAATCCCATGACGACAAAGGAAAAAGCCACGCCGCCGAAGGTTCGAGTAAACGGACCAAGCACGATGAAAAGTCATCATCTGACATTCCTAAAGAGCCTATTGCTTCAGTGCCTCCTCAATCTCCCGCTCTCGCTCGTACCGACATTCAGACGATCATTGGCAGGCCCTCATATCAGGTCGGACCAGGCCCAGCTACTCTTCAAAGTCGATTTCCAAACTGGTGCTTGAAGGGAGTTTGCTTTGATCTTGATCTAGTTCCAATCGACAAACCAGCCATGTTGCGAAATCTTGACGCTGTCAAGCTTGATATTAAGAGAATGTCGAATTGGCAGAAACTTGTTGATGAACTCCAGAGAGTGAACCGTGCAAACCTTGAGGCTATGTTGACCATGGAGAATGATAAATCCAAATGGCAAAAGGCTCTTGATCAACATGACGCAGAGATGAGAAGCATCGCCGCTTATAATGAAAAGCTTGAAGCGGAAGTTGGAAAGCTTAAAGAGGAGCTTGCTACGTCCTCCACTTCCTATTCTCAAAGGGAAAGTGTGCTTCTATAGCAAGTGCGGGATGCTCATGCTAGCCAACGAGAGGCCGGAGATAAACTCATGCGGCAGGAAAAGGTTATAGAAGATTATCGCGCTGAAGTTGCACAGTTGCGACAACAGACCAGCTCTCAGAACCTCGAAATTGAGACGTTGAAAACTCGACTTGCTACAGTTGAGAAAGAGCGCGATGAGGCTGTTGCCGGTAAAATTGTACCTGAAGAAGCTTATCAAGCCACCAAACCCGATGTTAGTTCGACATTATTCGACTACTACTTGCAAAGTGTCCTAGGACGTGGCAGTCTAGCATTTTTGGGCCCCAAATATGCAATCACTTTGGCTGAAGTATGGGAAGCTGCGCTTGATATGCTTAAAGATTCTGGGTATGCCGAAGAAGAACTCGAGGCACATTACCTAGATGACGGAGCTCGTGCAGCCCTTGCCAGAGGAAAAGAGCAACTCGCTAGAGAGCGTGCTGGGATGATGAAAGAAGCACCATCAATTGCCCCTGTCCCTCCTTCAATTTCGGCCGACATTGGCATCACAGGCTCCGGTTCCCATTCTCCGTCCCCTGCTAATGTTATAACTGAGATTACAAGTGCACAGGGTGGAGATGAAGGCGAAGAAAGCACCGAAGCACAAGCTTATGAAGTTGACTTTAGGAAGCCCACTTCTCCAGGTAATATTAACGTCGAACCAGGTCAAGCGGATTACACATTTGCTTCGGCCGAGCTTGATGAACTCATTGCTTATTACTTAAGACTCGATGAGCCGTTATCTCCTCTCTTCGCGGGAGATACTAATATTTTTTGCTTCTCTTCTGCAGTGAAAACGCCCAGTGTCGTAGAAACTTCTCCTCCTCCAGCTGTTCCTCCTTCAACCTTTCAAATTACTCCTACTTCCCAGTCGGGATCGCAGGAAGAATTAATAGGAGCCCTTCATGACTTGGACGATCCAGCCGCCTCGTAGGAGCAGAAGGCCGAAGGACTTGAAGGAGGTGAAGTATCTCCGGAGCGAACCCTTTCTGATGACATAAAATTGTCTGATCTTGTCACCCCAGGAAGTGAGTCTTCTTCAAGAAGGAGGAGGAAGCGTACAACTTCAAAGAAGAAAGGGAGAAGCATTTCTGCTACTAAAAAGGAAATGGAAGTTGATCCAGCACTAGCTCTCTCTCCTTCTCCCACAACTCTCCCAAGTCGGCTTGAAAAATTGCCTATTAAGCCAGGTGAAGGCTCTAAAGGTGGTGGGAGAAAGAAGTGATGAGTCCCGCTTTCCCTACTTTGCTTTACTTTTTGCTTTTTTGCATGTACTGGCCGGAGAGTGTGCGGGTACCGGCCCCCGCTTTTCTTTATCCTGAAACATGTACCTGTATAAAATTTTCGTAGTATTGAATAAAATGTTCCTTTTACCCATACAAACTTCTATCTATATTTGAGAATACATTTATTCTTTATTTTATACAAGTTCCTCGTTTCCTTTGTGTGATATTGCAATGAGCCTATGGTATGTTTTTTGAGCATTGTTTCCATTCTTGTACTTATGGTGTGCTGCCCCCATACCATGGTTTATTGCAATCTCTTTCACATTGGCAAAGTTTTTTAGAGAACAATTCCTCTATTTCGAGAAGACTTATACTCTTTCTTTAGAGAGCAGCTTTTCCATTTGAAGGAGGCTTGCATCTGTACTTTATAGGATAATATTTCCATTTTAAGGAAATATTTTTCGTATTTAGTAGGATGTGCCTCATTTTGGAGGAGTTTTTTTTCTCTTTTTTTTGTTGCGAAGATTTTACACTTCACTTTTTGGAGAAAATCACTTTTATTTTGAGTGAATTTTCTTTCGCGGTAAAGTGGGCTTTGACTTGCTTGTGCCTCTGGTAAGAGGGCTTTTCGTTTGATTGTGCCTCTGGGAAGAGGGCTTTTTGTTTGATTGTGCCTCTGGGAAAAGGGCTTTTTGTTTGATTGTGCCTCTGGGAAGAGGGATTTTTGTTTCTGCCTCTTGGGAGAGGCTTTTATCTTTTCCCTGTTCGCTGGGAAACGGGCCTCCGAAGAGGGCTTTTCACATTTCGACTCGTGTGAAGTTTTATTTCAGATCACAGTGAAATGTGTGCCTCCGAGTAGGGCTTTTACCTGGAAGTTTGGTGTTTCTTTCTCTTAGTTGGATGGATTCACGGGGCGGACACAAGTGTCCTGTGCCACCGATCAGTCCGCAACTTTATGTCGAGAAAGAACTCTCTATTTCCGGCGAGGCTCGCTCGAGGTCTTTTAGCATTTCAACTATGGTGAAATGGGCCTCCGAAGAGGGATTTTCACATCTCAGCACTTGTGATGTTTTATTTCAGATCCTGGTGAGATGTGTGCCTCCGAAAATTCCAGGAAGTTTCTTCCTCATGGTTGGTTGGATTCACGGGGCGAGCGCAAGTTACTTGGACGCTTGTTTACGTAGATTGTCTCAACTAGTGAACGAGCGCCTTGCCTTCCACTTGGGAAGGTGCCTCCGGTCGTCTCATGGACTCACGGGGCGGACGCAAGTTACTTGGACGCTTGTCTACGCAAACTGTCTCAACTAGTAAACAAGCGCTTTGCCTTCCTGTTGGGAAGGTGCTTCCGATCATTCCATACCATGTTGAGAAAGTCTTCTGGCATGCCCCGTTTGAGGTCTTTATCCTCCGAAGAGTTGTGCCTCCGAATAGGGCTTGTGCCTCCGAAGAGGTCTTTTGCTGTTTGATGCTTGCCCGCCCATGTCTCTTTGCCATCTATTCATATCGGCGATCCCCGTTATCTTTTCCAAATATCATCCCCTTTTAGTTGCCAACAATTTTCCTTATCCAAAGAAATATACTTCATAGTTAAGTGAGTTGGTGGTGGTAGACACAGGCTATTTAACCGGATGCTCGTTTGTACAAACATTCGCAGTTAGTTAGAAATGGCCCACTTCCAGCCACATCGCTAACTTTTGTTCGAAGCACTTCTTTCGTAAGATTTGAGTATGGAAATTTTGAATGGTTTAGCATTTGCTTGCTGGGTGATGTTGGAGATCGCTTGATCTTGCGATGGGTAAGCTTTGTTTTTATTGCCTGCATTATTAAATCGACATTTTAGTAACACAATTAACGTATTTTATATGTCGAAATAAAACAAAGCAGTCTATAATAGTAAAGAACACAAGATTTATAGTGGTTCGGCCAAGAACTGGGCCTACATCCACTTTATAGCTCTTATTATTCACTTGTACTGACTTTACAACGGCTTTATTATAAGAATCATACATTCACCATTCTTTTACAATATTTCATTAAAGCCTTTAAGTAAAATATGGGCGCAAATGATTGCTGTTCCAAGCTCTTAGAATTGGGTCTCCTTCGACAGTTACAAGTTTGAATGTGCCGTCAAGAAGTTTTTGGCCTATAACATACGGCCCTTCCCAGTTTGGTCCAAGCACGCCTGTAGGTGTCACAATTCTTTTTAAGATTAGATCCCCCACTTCAAAGCTGCGCCGGCGAACTTTGGAATTGAAGTGCCTGGCTATTCTTTGCTGGTGAGCTGCAGTTCTGAGTTCAGTTTCTTCCCTTTTCTCATCAAGGAAGTCAAGGGCTTCAAGCTACAGCTTTTCATTTTCGGCTTGACTAAAATGGATTCTTCTATGTGAAGGGACCTCTCTTTCTACCGGAATCATTTCCTCTGATCCATATGCCAATGAAAATGGAGTGTGCCCCGTCGCAGTTTTATGCGTAGTTCTATATGCCCATAGTGCTAGCGGAAGTTTATCGACCCAACCACCTTTTGCTTTTTCCAGCTGTTTTTTGATGGTTGATTTGATTATTTTGTTTACTTCTTCCACTTGCCCGTTTGCCTGCGGATGAGCCACTGCTGAGAAACTTTTCTGGATCTTGAATTTTTTGCAAAAATCTTGGAACTCTTCACTTTCAAATTGGGTTCCATTGTCCGTGATTATCTTTTGAGGCACTCCATACCTGCAAATGATATTCTTAGTTACAAAGTTTATCATTTTCTTAGAGGTAATAGTAGCTAAGGGTTCAGATTCAGCCCATTTAGTAAAATAATCCACAGCAACAATAGCATATCTGATTCCGGACTTTGCAGTTGGCACAGGCCCGATGAGATCCATTCCCCAAATAGCAAATGGCCATGGACTGACCATCTGCGTTATCTCAGTGGAAGGTGCTCTTGGGATTTTTGCAAATCTCTGGCACCGGTCACATTTTCGGGCGTAACTCGCGGCATCACGATTAATATCCGGCCAAAAATATCCATAACGGAGAATTTTCTTCGCTAAAGTTTGACCCCCTGAATGGTCTCCACACTCTCATCCGTGTACCTCAGTTAGAATTGTTTCAGCTTCTTCCTTGGTCGCACATCAGAGTAATGGCATTGAGAATCCCCGCCTATACAATCGGCCATCTTGAATTACAAATCTAGATGCTTTTCTTAACAACTTCTGCCATTCTCTTGGGTTTTCTGGTAGAGAGCCGTTGCGCAGGTATTCTAATATCGGAGTCATCCATGATTCTCGCTCCTTTGATACAGTCATGATCCAATCAATATCCATTTCATCAATGCTTGTAGTTGACAGGACTTCTACAGGAACTAATCTCAATAATTGAGCTTCCCCGGTGTCGCATATTTTGCGAGGGAATCTACCTTCGTATTCTCTTTTCGGGAAATATGGCTTATTGTGTAATGGTCGAAATCATCAAGAAGCTCCCAGGCCTTGGAAAAATATGTGGGTAGGTTCCCCCCTTTGGCTTGAAACTCTTTCTTGACTTGTCACACGATAAGCTGTGAATCACTGAAGATCTGTAATGCCTTGATGTTCAGTTCTTTAGCAATTCTTAAACCGACAATAAGGGCTTCATACTCTTCTTCATTGTTTGTCGAAGGGAATTCCAATCTTAAAGCATAATAGTGTGACCGTCCTTCAAGGGTTTCGAGTACAACCCCGGCCCCGGAACAGTAATCGTTCCTTGCGCCATCAACATACAATTTCCACCGGATTGAAGGATTATCGATCACCACATCCTCACTATCGCCTTTGTCTGTATACTCTGCAATGAAGTCTGCCAAAGCTTGTCCATTGATTGCTCTTCGGGGGTGATAAGTGATGTCATATTGGCTAAGTTCGATATTCCATTTCAAAAGACGACCCGAAGTTTCAGGACGAAACAGGACTTGCTTGAAGGGCTGATCGGTGAGGACTTTGATGGTATGAGCTTGGAAATATGGCCTCAATTTTCTTGATGCAATTAATAGACAATAGGCGAGCTTTTCCAACTTTGAATAGTTCAATTCTGCCCCAGTGAATCTCTTGCTGATGTAGTAGACCGGGCGCTGAATTTTTGCATCCTCCCGTATCAAAGCTGCGTTAAGGGCATGAGATGAGATTGCCAAATATACAAAAAGATCTTCACTGTTGTTAGGCTTAGAAAGTGTAGGAGGTGTTTCCATATGACGAATCAGCTCATCGAAAGCTTTCTGGCATTTAGGAGTCCAGTCAAAGTTTTTTCTTCCTTTCTTTAGAGCATCAAAGAATGGAATGCATTTATCAGTAGCTTTGGAAATGAACCGACTCAAGGCAGGAACTTTTCCATTGAGACTTTGCAATTCCTTCTTCGTTCTAGGAGCTTTGACTTCTCTTAAGGCAGTTATCTGAGCAGGATTAGCTTCAATGCCCCTTGCACTCACAATGAAACCCAGAAACTTTCCAGATTCTCCAAATGAACACTTCAAAGGGTTCAGCTTCATACCGTACTTTCGGAGGATTGAGAACGTTTCTGCCAAGTGATCCATGTGGTCCACTTCTTTCTTTGACTTTACCAGCATATCATCAACATAAACTTCCATAGTCTTGCCAATCTGCGGTTTAAACATGGCATTCACAAGTCTTTGGTAAGTTGCCCCTGCATTCTTAAGTCCGAAAGACATGACTCTGTAGCAGTAGAGACCAACATCGGTGATAAAGCTCGTATCCTCCTGATCGGACTCATGCATCATGATCTGGTTATATCCGGAATAGGCATCCATAAAAGACGACAATTCATACCCTGCCGTTCCATCCACCAACTGGTCAATCTTGGGTAACGGGAAGCAGTCTTTGGGGCAGGCTTTGTTTAGATCTGAAAAGTCAATGCACACTCTCCATTTCCCATTAGCTTTTTTAAACATTACTGGATTTGAGACCCAATTCGGATAAGTAGAATCCCTGATAAAACCATTCTCCATGAGCCGATCAACCTCCTCTTTCAATGCTGCGGACCTTTCAGGACCTTGAGCTCTTCTTTTCTGCTTTACCGGTGTAAACTTTGGATCAATATTCAAGGTATGCACCGCAATTTCTGGAGATATTCCACACATATCGGCATGAGTCCAGGCGAATACATCCAGATTTGCTTTCAAAAATGATATCAAAACATTTTGAACCGTTGCATTAAGCTGCGAACCCACATTCAACACTTTATTCGGGTCTTTCGGGTCAACAGGTACCGGGACTGTCACTTCAACTGGTACCACTCTATTTTCCCCTGCACTGGCTTTTCTTAGATCCATCTCTCTTCGTGCACCACTATGTTCGCCTGTGCAGGGTCCACCCTGTAATTGCTACAAGGTTGATTCTTTGATGTGGACTGGGGCTGCCGCATCTTTTCCCATTTCTCTCTTCCTCGATTCACGTAACTCTGTAAGATAACATTCTCGTCCAGCATTCTGATCCCCTTTCACCACACCGACTCCATTATCTGTGGGGAATTTTATGGTCAGAGACCATGGGGCAAGAATTTCTTTAAACACTGCCAGAGTTGGTCGGCCTAGGAAGGCATTGTAGGCAGAAAATTCTTCAACAATAACAAAGGTCTGTTTTCGAGCCACTTTTCTCTGACCCTCTCCAAGCTCTACGAACAAATCAATAGTCCCAATTGGCTGTTTCGGCTCACCAGTAAAACCAGCTATCTTTAGTGATGAAGCTTGAACATCAGCCATAGGAATCTTTATTTGATCAAAAGTCTTTTTGAAGAGAATGTTGCATGAAGCTCCACAATCAACCAGAACTCTTTTCACAGTAGATGGCCCAATACCAGCGGAGATGACCAAAGGATCAATGGTAGGAGCTTCAACACCCATCGAATCTCTAGTACTGAATATAATGTCTTCATTAAAGGTTTTCTGTTGCTTCAGGGGCGCAGCATCTTCTAACACAAAAACGCTCTCATCTGCCGGTGTATACTTCAAAGCACGGGCGTATCTTTCCATCTCGCCCCAACTCCTGCCAGCTGGGTGAGGGCCTCCTGTAACCACATTTATAACAGGCCTCTCTGATTCATGAGCTTCCGCCTTCTCATTTGAGCCAGGACAATGAACAGGAACTTGTTGTCCTTGAGTTAACGAGGTAGGGCCATTTTTGTTCCTTCTTACATATTGTTGGAGCTTGTTTCGCTTCAATAGTTCCTCAATTACCTCCTTTAAGTGACGGCACTCGTTAGTATCATGCCCGGGCTGGTTATGGAACCGGCAAAACCTTCCATTCTTCTCAGCTCTTCCATTAACTCTTTGCTTAGCTGGTGTGGGGAATTCAACCGTGTCTTTGTTTGCAAAGTAGATGTTTTCCGAGGTATCAGTCAGAGGGGTAAAGTTGAAGGGACGTCCTTTCTTTGCATCTCCTTGCTTCTTCTGGGCATCGTTCCCCCTCTTCTGATTGCCAGATTCCTTCTTATTCGGAGCAGCATTACTATTTCCAGCCCCTGTCTATACCACCTTAGCCGGTGCTTGGAGCCTCTCCAGACGCATGAATTTATCGGCTTTCTTATAAAATTTGTCAAGTGAATTTGGTTCCTTCATTTTCAACCATCTCCCGAACTCACTTGTCTTATCAATAGCCTTCATCAGGTACGTCAAAATCATTCTCAGCTCCGCATTGTCCACTTCAGCCAGAGCTATATTGAAGCGATTCAGGAAAGCTCTAATGGGTTCTCCAGGATTCTGCTCCAAGCTGGATAACGACATTATATCCTTCGCCTTTGACGCATATAATCGAAACTGTTCCTTAAATTTCCGGGTCAAATCAGAAAATTGGTCTATCGATCGGACCGGCAGCTTTGTGAACCAAAGTAAAGCAACTCCTTCCAGGTATACCGGAAAATATCGGCATTTGATTTCATCAGAGGCCATGACACCCGTCATGTGCCAATCATACTTATACAGAAACTCATTAGGATCACTCGTTCCCTTGTAAGCTAGAATAGTTGGAGGGACAAACTTCCTTGGGAATTCAGCCTTCAGGTTTTTTTCCGAATGGAGTCTTGCTCGGAGCGAAACCCCATTCTTTCACATCTTCTTTTCTCAGCATACTTTCTTCCATAATCTGACGAACCATGCCTTAGAAATACTCTTCATCATTCTGAGGCTCAACGGGACAAACATCAGCCATTCTCTCCGAATTTTTCTTTGACAGTCGCTCACGGAGAATCGGTTGCGGTCCCGATCCTCCGGCTTGGGGAGGTGTCCTTTCCACTCGATCAGCCTCCCTTTGAGGGATATTTCTTCCTTCCACATTCTGCACTTCATCAGCAAGATTTCCCTCTTTAGACACCGGTTGACGGTTTGCCTCAAATAAAGCATTCAACCTTTCCAACATTAGGTTATTCTGGGCTTCCATTTGCCAATGTAGCCCGGATACAACGACATCTAGCTCTGCTCGTGTAACTCCGACAGTTGGAGTTGTTTGACTTAAAGGAGGAGAGGTTGCAGTAGTCTCGTGAACATCGTCGGATCTAACAGACTTGCGCTTCCTTCCTGGAGCCATTATTTCAGATAAACTCCTGGTTTTAAGAGAGATCTTTTCTACAAATTTCTGTGAAGCTATGATGACAGTATCCTGAGTTGGTCTTCTCAGTGAAAGCACCAAAAATGTTAACGTAAAAAGTCAGACGCTAACACCCCGATGCAAATAGAGATTTGAATGAAAGCACCACCCATTAACACGGGAAAAAGAAAAGGCAGTAATTCACTGAAAAAGAAGTAAGAGACACAGAGTTTATAGTGGTTCGGCTTATGATCAAGCCTACGACCACATCAATCCTTCTTTATTGCTAATATGATTACAATCCTTTACAATTTCCTTCAATTACAATTCACTTCAAAAGACAAGTAGCTAGAAAAACTTCGATGCAAGAGAATTCTCTGAATTCATGGTTGAATGTGTTGAATCTTATTTGAAGTTGATTGAAGCTTCTTGTGGGTTTCAAGTGTTGGAGTAAGGCTTGGTTTGGAAGATGGCAGAGTCTCGATGCCTTGAAGAAAATGATCGGAAAAGTCCCCCCTCATGTTGGAGCTCATGCCGTATTTATAGAGAGTTTTGGATGGAGCTATAGGTCGCGCGCGACCTAGGATATACCATAACTCGTTCGTGTGTTAGGAAGATACGAGTCACGACTTAACAGGCTCGTACCTAATCATTTGGTAGATCTCCCCTGCCTCTGGGAAAGCGGCTCCATTAATTCTCTAAGTATTAGGTCGTGAGCGACTTAAGTCAGGTCATAGGTCGGTAGGTCGAGCGCGACTTAAGGTCACAGTAGAACAGGGTAGCGTAGTTCCTGATCCTTTCTCAAATGAACTAAGGAGTTAGGCGACTTAGGGATAAGCCTGTTATAACTTAGGTCGTGGCTGACTTAAGTCGCGAGCGACTTAGTGGTTGTGGGACCCTGGTTTTTGCAGAATATGTTAGGTCGCTGTTGCTTTAGCACTTTAGGTCGCAGAGTGTTTAGGCCGTTAGGTCGATAACTCCATGAGTCGCTTACTAGTTAAGTCGCTGCTCCCCTTAAGTCGCTCACCCCTCTTAAGCCGTTAAGTCCTTAAGTTGTCCAACCCTCTTAAGTCGTTAAGTCCTTAAGTCGTCCAACCCTCTTTAGTCGTTAAGTCCTTAAGTCGTCCAACCCTCTTAAGTCGTTGTGTCCTTAAGTCGTCCAACCCTCTTAAGTCGTTAAGTCCTTAAGTCGTCCAACCCTTTGAGTCGTTGACCTCCTTAAGTCACTTACCCTTTGAGTCGCTGCTTCACTTCAGAAGTTAAGTCGCTTAGCCCGATTCATATGTTAAGCCGCCAATTCCTTTGTGTCACTGAGTCGCTGAACATAGGAGTTAACGAAATCAATTTGGAAAAATTGAATTTAACATAACTTCTTCATACAATGGAATTTGAACGTGAAACTTTTTCCATCGCGTTTAAAATATTTTTAAACATATATTTTGATATATGGGTTGACCCAATATCGTTCTAGAGTAGAAACAAGCTTTTCGGGCCATTTAGCGTTCAACGCGTATACCAATCCGATCCATCTATTATTTTTTTGCCTTGTCTATATATAACCCGTTATAAACCCTAGCCACTCCTTATTTTCATTTTTCTATACGTACATCTCCTTCTCAACTCCTCATTCCAATGGCAGAAAAAAAACCTAATTCCCAAATTCCAAAAATTAATTTCAATTCCAAACAAAAAAAAAAATCGGATCTGCAGCCACTTCGAGTCACGCTTTGAGTTTCAGAGGCAAAAATGCTGTATCTACTTCGGGTCAGGAATAAAATGACTCGAGTCGCTCCGGGTCGTTTTGGCAAAAATTCCAAGCAAGCACCGGGGATTTGAGGCGGCGCACCGAAGTTGAACCCGAAGTTGACACAGGACCAGAATTTTCCAATTTTCAAATTTTCATAACTTTTGCGTACAAGCTCGGATTCGTGCACGGTTTATTTTGCTAGGATTGTATCGGAATTCCAGACATTTTGGCATTGGTTTGGATGGATTTGGAGTCTGTCAAATTTTTGGGTTTAGATTGAATTTAGATTCAATTTAAATTCACAATGTGAGTATTTTAACCCACTCACAACTTCTAAGTTATCTTATGTTTGTTAAATTGATTTAAGACATGAGTAGAAATTTATTTATGACTATTTTGCATATTTTATTCATCATCTCAGTTAAATCGCATTTATTTAATTCAATAGTTAATTAATTTTATTATTGCATATAAATTGACAGGTAAAATTTATTTATTTTGCATAAAAACTGCTAGTTAAACAGTTATTAATTTATTTTGAATATAAACTGTTCGTTGATACCTGATATGTTTTATATGCTCTATTGATGTTTGTTTAAATTGACGATGACTGAAATAAGATTGTTGATGATTGATATTGTGTGAATGGATGATGTGTTCCATATTATATAAACTGCAAGTTATTATGCATTCTCATTTCATTCGGGATTGCGGTTTGAAATGATATACAACCACATTTTTATTTTTAAATTGCGGATTGAAATGATAAATATCCGTATCACTTGACCATATGATAGAAAATTATATACAGGCACCGCGGTATATATATAAAATTATTTTTGAAATGATTTCTATGGTTTGGATAGGATGCGGTTAAATAAATATTAATTTTGATCTTATATAAAATCTTATTTTATATATATATATATTGTTAAATTATTGAATTTAAGCTATGTATGAATTGGTTGAATGGAAATAAATAAGTTGGAAATGGAGTTTGATAATTTATATTTATGATTGAGTACAGGTTTAAGATATTGTGTATATATAGAGTTTTAAATAGTTCAAATCAAATAAGATTGGAAATTTAATTGGAAATTTATTTGGAATTGGGCTTATTTAAAAATTAAACTCCACAAGTTGGTGTAAACTTATTAATCTTGGAAATTTTAAAGGTATGATGTTTATAACTGGATTTTCATTCAAGATAAATTAATGAATAATTCTAGCATAAATAAATGGAAAAAAATATTTAGTGTTAATAAATTGGGTTTTATTTTAAATGGTTATGGATCTATTATGTAAACGTTTCAAAACTAAATAATAGGACAATGAATTGTTGAATAGAAATTCCCAACCTTAGTTTTGAAAGTTATTAAATACTCAAAGTTTGAAAATATTGAAATCGAAGTGTTTTTATTCAAACTGAAAGTGAATCTAAAGGTTATGGGTTTAGACTGAATATAAAGTAAATAAAATTGTAAAGGCTTGGAAATTAGTTAATTTATAAAGAAATTTTAAATTTAACTGTTTTATTTTATATACTGTTGAATATCCAAACCATTTAAGTTTTGAAAGTTATGGTATTAAAACTATGGATTTCGAAGTATTATGTGGAAAGTTAAATTTCAAATATTTGGTTTCGAGGTATTATAAATCTTAAAAGTGGCATGATTTTGGAAAAGAAATATATTTGAAATAAAATGATATCATATTTATTTGGGTTTTAAAAGGAAATGATATCGTATTTATGGGTTTTGAAATGGATAATTATATTCTGGTTTTGAAAGCATAATTATTTTTAAATGACCGTGGTGTTGTAATAACGTTTGGTTGTTGAAGAGACCAGGATCGGAAGTTGTCATACTCTCTGCCAACTCTTAAAACAACATTAACAACCGTGTACGCGATGGAGATTCCAGAATAGAGTAGGTTGGTGTCGGTGTTTCCTTTAAGGTAAATACGTGGACCCGACTCCCGTGAGTTGGCATAAGGTGGCTAAAACAGGAGCGATTCTCGGGCCAAGGGGGTTAGCGCCCTTTATCAGACACTCCTCTTCGATACTACTCTGACTTTGGATTGATTCGGTGGCCACCTTTACTTTTGATTTTAAGGGGAGTTTGTTCAAGGTGGGCGGTAGCTGCGGCTATGCGTTACCACCAGCCCGGATGCGTAATTGGTATATCTACCCTGGCATTGCCTAGTTGTGCCGTGTCACCTACCCTATCGCGCCTTATACGATTTTGGTTTTGTACCATACCTATGGCATGCCCTCTGACGACGCCCAGTACGGGGGAGATTACGGTACTGTATAGACTATGGGAATATATTATGTGTTAAGGTGGAAAATGTAAAGCCTTAACGCTATTTAAAAGTAAGTTTATTTTACAATTAGACACTATTATAATAGCAAAATATACTACATAGTAAATAGTTTAACGGATCCTTAGGAGATGTAAATCCCGAGCATCTCTTGAGTTACTGCACTCATATTTATTCCTGTTAATTTAATTTACATAAGATCTTTTAGTTCTGACTCGAGTGTTTTGCCTTTTCAATTCGCTCGGGTCAGTCCGAGCATTCCAGGATTTGAAGATTTTTCTGGAGGAAGAAGACGAAGATTTCATTACTATTGTTATTATTATATATTATATGGTTCCACTACACTGTATTCCGCTGCATTAATATTATTGGTATGTGAACTCTGATATTTAGTGTATAAAGAAGAATCAAATGTTTGTAAACAGTTTTATGAACTATATATTTATTATTATATTTTATCCTTCCGCTGTGAGATTCTGTTTTGTTTTATTCTTCCTCATTTTTCTTATTTACCCCATAACAATCCGCCCTTCCATATTGTTTGAATTGGCACGTGTGTCGA
This sequence comes from Allium cepa, assembly GCA_030765085.1. Taxonomy (NCBI): domain Eukaryota; kingdom Viridiplantae; phylum Streptophyta; class Magnoliopsida; order Asparagales; family Amaryllidaceae; genus Allium; species Allium cepa. The sequence continues at coordinate 882,087,687 of CM060943.1, read as the reverse complement.
TTTAAAGCGTGCGAAAAGGCGAGATGTTACATGAGTGATTCAACCCACTCACGCAATACTAAAACTTCCATTGCAAGTTAAATAAAATATATGATGTGATATATAATTTTTTTTAAGTTTGTTGATTTAAGTTCACATTTGAATTGATGTTGAATCTGAATTGACATTTAATTTTATATTGGAATTTAATTGATAGTTAAACCCGATATTGATAACTATTATATGTTGAAATATATTGGTTGATTTGGATGTTGTTTGAAATGGATGCTTATTGATTGATATGTTGGACGTATGGTTGTTTGTTTATTGTAATATGTCCCTGTTATCACCTTCTATATTATTGACATCATTTAAGTGGTCCTCTGAATCATTTTAAAATTGGATAATTAAGACAATTAAATTATGGGTTGAAATGATATATACCCATACAATTTCTTGAATTTGGATTATTTATTAAAACTGATTATTTAAAAAGTTATGTTATTAATTTAAACTTCGGATTTATTTTAAATAAAGTGGTTAAAATTTGTATTTCAAATTATTTGAAATACCGTAAATTACTGCACACGATGTACACTTGATAGAGATGAAAAATCCCATAACCTCTCTGAAGCCATTGCACTCATATTTTTATTTGAGATTGATTTGACTTACTTAAGAATTTTTAGTTCTGACTCGAGTGTATTGTTTTTCATTATGCTCGGCTCAGTCTGAGCTTTTCCAGTGTATTGAAGACCATTTTATTTTCTGGAGGACGAAGATGAAGATGAAGATCAATATATTATTGCTATTTATTAATATTATTCCACAGCTGCATTATATTTTTATTTTCTGATGTATGTATAACCTTGATTTGAATTGTAAAAGTATAATCAAATGTCATTTGTAAAGCAGCTTCATGAACTGTTTATTTGATTATTATATTTTGTCATTCCGCTGCGAGATTCTCTGCTTTATTTTTCCTTCTTCTCTATTATTTTCTTATTTACCCCATTAACAATCCTCCCTTTTGAATTGTTTGAATCAGACATGTGTGGTTTATTGTCGATTTAAATCGTCCAAAAAGGTGGATCGTTACAATTTTTCCTATGTTCGTGATCATCAAACTAACTTCACCACAAATTTCAACATCAAAAATTCATTTAATCAACAGAAATTAATGAAAGAGCATTTTGGGTTCCTTAATAAACTACACCTTGAATACTTGCCTAAAAATTAACATTTTTGTTTTAATAATCCTACCTTTATATGTTTATTCAAGAAATGAAATCAAATCAACACTTTAAGATATTCGAATTTTACATATTGATTTGCTTTTTTAGTGTAAATTTGGCTTTACAGTATTTATATTTCACTGCCAACCTTCAAACAATTTTCCAAGCCCTGATCTTTAGTTTAAACAAATTTATTTAGTTAAATTTCTAAGTTAAAATGTTTTTATATGAAGAGTATAAATCATTCTCTACTTCTCTTGCCTTAGAAACATGAAAAGTTCGAAGAACATCATAAAGCAGAGCTTCCAGTAATTAGGAAACATCAAAGAACAATATATATATCAAACATAATATTTTTCATGAACCAATTATTAAGAATTAAATTTCAAAGAAGTATGTTTACTCACCTAAAACCACAGTTGAAACAGAGAACAAATTGTTGTTGAAAAGCTGAAATTTGAATTCCTGAAGACTCTTCTCTGTTTTAATGAATGAAGCTAAGTTTGTAAAGATGATGCTTATTTTTTTTCTTTTTTTCTTTTTCTTCTTGTTTACTAAGTTTTGTAAACGAACTAAATAATATGATGCTTATATATAAGAACAGCTTGAATAGGGATATTAGCTTCTAGTACAAGCCTTAACTTATTAGATCAGACAATATCTTTAGGTTTAATTAATGTGATTTTTGAAGTGATATTACGAATTTGGCTGAATATATGTTTGTGGTGCTGAGATGAAAGCATTAAATGAAATGGTCTTCAAATATGTTTACATACTTATGGTTTTGCTGATATGTATTTGTACAAAGATATTTTGTTTATAGATTTTTGTTTTATTATCATCTAGCTTGAACAACAATATACATATGTCAGGTATTACTTATACTTTGTCTGGTTTCATGTTACAAAACTATCCATTTATTTTATATATTTACTTCTATTTTAAACTTAAACTATCAAATACTTTATTTACTTGTTTATTTTATACTTATATCAATATTATAGTTTTCTTATGTTTATATACTTATGTTTATAACCATTAATTTGTTTTATACTTATGTGTAATATTTATAAGATTTATTTTATTTTAATCATATAAGGTGTTGTTAGAATAACTCCTCAATTTTATTTTTCTTTAGAGTTTAACTTCCAAATATTTGATTTATAACCTTTATTTGCATTAATATATTTTATATTTATATTTAATATGAATAGAATTGTTTTATTTTAAACATTATTATTATTGACTACATTTATATATGTATTGTATCAAATATTAATAATATGGAACCTTTAATTTAATTGAATAAAATAAATTTTATTATAAATATTTTTGAAAGAATCTATTTTAAATTTTAAATCTAAATTTCCTTCACTAACATATATATAACTCGAAAATGCCCAAAATTTTTATTTATTTTAAATGAAAAACTTGTATTTTATTTAAATTAGATTAGATACTTATTATAATAATATGGTCAAAATTCCAGGTCGTTACAGGTACCACCTGCCATAGTACACATCTAGAAAAAATATATCGAGGACTACGCCGGGATCCCCTTTAACATAGGACCAAACTACCCCTAACCTGCATAGATCGAAAATGCTATCACCCCGGGTGTTCCCACCCTTTCCCAGTTCTTCCGCGCATGATAGTAATAATATCCGAGGGTATCTAGAAAGGTGATAAACAAACACTAATTGGGTGTGATCCACTTAGCCTTGCTTCATCTCCCCTGATTTTCTGTCGTTCCTGGTTGATGAGGCTAAAGGCTACGATTACCTTCTAAGGAATTTATACTTGGAACGCTTATTTTCCTCCAATGACAATGTACTGATAGCATTCATCCATACAAGTCCGTTCTGGGTCAGAATGAAATCGAAAGCACTATTCCTACTACATCCATTTCGGAATCATCCTCGGGATTATAGCGATTAGCCCTTGCATTTCACTGCTCCATCTTCGACTCCAGGCTCTTGTTTTCACTTTGAAAACGTACTCATTGGATCAAAGTGGTTTTTGGATAACTTATCTGATCCCGGTCTCTTCGATACAACGTTCGATATTTCCAGCAAACTCAACCCCGGTTCTTTAGGAAGTAAACAAATGAAACTAAGATCGGAGATCGCCTCTTAACCATTAGTGGATGGATTTCCTTATCACCATCCTAGTAGAACGAAATGAGTTTACACATACAGTATAGCACCTTCAACGGCAACTGTACAAAATAGTTTCCGTGTTTCTCCTAGATATTTCCAAAGTTATGTTTTGGGTCCAGATTTGGTAGCAGGTTATTTCTCTATCGAATAAACCATCGTTCATCCAAAGAGTTCATTTTCCACTGAAAAACACTAAGCCTTATATTATTAACTTTAATAAATTATATCTCTTTATCAAAAGGTGTGTACTTATCTTATCGAAGTAAGTACGTTCACTAATCATTTTTTCAAAAATATTTGAAAAAAAAAACCTTTAAAATAAATATGGAAAGCATCACGTGGTATCAACATGGATTCATAGCTCAATGATTACGTCTCTATCCCAGAGAAATCCAAAACTTAACTGCAGGCAATCTCTGCCTTCGATTTCGCCATTAAAGTATACCATTACTTTCCGAAAATTTTATTTGATAATTATCTCAAAATAATGTTTTATAAAGTTTCTATAATAATTTTCCATATTTAATTTCGACAAAAACTCTTAAATAATAGTTATTATATAAAATAATATTAATATTGAATAATTTATCTTTAAAAATAATAATTAATTCTTAAATAATAACTAAGTAATATCAACTCATTATAAACTACTTAATCAATAATTAAATACACCTTAAACAATTTAAAACAAATACATAACTTTGAAATGATAATAAATTCGGATTTATTAACAAGATTCTAGTCGATTTATAAGACATGTTATACAAGTTATAATTCATTTTGACAATTTCAAAATATTAAAATAACTAATTTTCTCGAATATTATTATGCTAAAACATTTTTAATTTACCGGATTAAATAATTAAAAATCCTCCTTTTACAAACAACTCCACTTCTCATAAAATATATATCTTCCAATTCCAATATAACCAGCCTAATATTTATAAGTACCTCTAGATTTATCACCAAATTGGTTTACATCCCAGTCCCGTAAATTCCCTTTTCACATTATCAAAAGAAAAATCTATCTTTTCTTTTTAAACCGATTTACCCATCTCGTTATAAATTCTCACCGTGAATTTATACCTTAAATTTATCCACTGATAATCTTTTCACCTTATTTAGAAACATTGTTTATAAATCCCATAGTCCCATTTTCCGTTTATAAGGGTTTCACAATACTTAATTGATTTCGAAATTGAATTCCATTTTTAAATTAATTTCTTAAATAACAAAAACCCAACTATATTCCAAACCCCACTAAATTCTGATTCCACTTCCATTTCGTAATTTAAAATCTTATTTAAGATCTAGTATAACAATTTTATATTTTTATTTTCAAATTTCCTTTTTGTTCTCCCAACTATTTAAAATCTCGATTTTTAAAATAAATCCTTTACACTTAAACAAACATCACCTATGTTTTATTATTTAAAATCCTTTTATTTACGTTATTCCAAAATCTCTATTTCCATATTTCGATATTATTAAATACAAATTTGAAATCAAAACTATTTATTTTATCCAAAATCATTTTCTTTTAATTAATCCAAATTTTACTATTAATATTTTACTTCCAATTTATTTTCTTTTTTCTTTCCAAATTTAAAAAATTTATTATTGATATTTTAAAATACCAAAATCTAGGCCAAAACTACCCTAATATCCAACAAATTCAAATCACACTATAATCTACCGCAGATTATTCAAACAGACCATATACCAATACATATGAAATTTAATTAAACATTTTTATGGAATCCAGTTGGATCTCTCCAACCTATTTCCATGTATCCACACATGTTAATACAACATAAAAATACCAATCCCACTTTGAGGGGGATATCGCGGTATATAGGGTCATCCGCTATTATGCGAGGCGTCATAGGGTCTCATCCGCTAAATATATGCGGGAATATCAATCTAACTACCAATATATACTACTATATATACATTACATTCAATTGATAATAATTTATCAATTCAACAAATCAATCAATAATTAAATTTTAACTATTTAAAATTAACTAGTAATCCAAAATTAAGTGAGATTAACTCACCTTGATTTTCTGCTGTCGCTTCCGCGTTTTGATTTCGGTTAAATTCGAACACGTTCGAATTTAACTAGAAGTTCAGCAAGCTCTAATAGACTCCAAACTAACTCCTGTACGTAGCATTCGTAGATATGAATGCAATGCAACTGGTCTCGTCAAAATCTGATTCTATATGAAAAAGATATTGCATTTATAAATTTTACAAACTTTAATATATAATTATCTTAATTTTATTACAAAACATAAAATTCAATTACCCTTGACCAGAGCAGACCAGCCCAGTAGAAACCCGACCCACTTTAAATCCTTCTTCCCTAAACGAAAATCTCCTCCTCGTTAAAAAAAATATAATAACGCCTCCTCCCTCCGTGCACGTACACATGCACACGCGCCACGCTTCCACTATCGTTGCTCCGAGATCACCAACACGTCAAGCATCAAACTCTCTACGTACTCCAACCCTCGACGACAATCTCAAAGCAAACATGGCAATCGCAAATCAGCCTTCTTCCCACGACCTGCTACTGTTTACTCGACCTTAATTGTCGCCGATCCTTTCCATTTTTCAAGCCTAAGTGGAAAGCGTGCCTCCAATTCCAAATACAAGGTTCGTTGCGCGAATCATCAAGCCAATCTCATATAAAATGTAACCCCAGTTCACGCGAGTATTCCCAACTATGGCCGCAACCTCCAAATGTTATACCAGATTGAAGAGGATGAAGAAATAAGATTTTACAAATAAGTTTCAATATTTTTAATAGAGTATAATGAGAGAAAATAATTTTTGAAGTTGATTTTCATTTTCTTTCTCTCTATAATCGGCTGCGTGGATTTAAAAAGGGGAAGATAGGGAAGTGATATTGGCGTGTTTGAAGATGGCTACAGTGTTTTTAATATGAAGGAAAAAGACCGATGTGAAAAAAAATTATCAAGTCAACATATAAATATATTATTTAAAATTTAAAACGTCTCGATTTACACAACTAAAAACCTCGAACCCCTATGGAGGTGTGTCGCTAGGCGTTTATAATGCTATACTTCCATTACGAACACAATGGAAAAGGTTTGGAGTCCTATTTCGATCGTATGGAGAAGATAGCTTTTTGGACCTAATTATTATATTGGATTTTCGATATAAAATTCAACGCATTTATATCCCGTATGACCAAACGTAATCCAAATGCTATGAAATTTGAAATCCGATAATAATACATTATTACCGATACAATGGAACTGGTTTCGTTCAAATCCGAGACTGTGCCTCGGGAGGCTATTTATATACGTTAATTTAAACGATATATTTTTAAAAGCGGAAATTAGCCACAAGGGCCTCTTTAGCAAGTGGAATTAGTTTCTAGGACACACAACGAAAATAATTACTTTCAAGGACAAAACGTAAAATAATTAGTTTGTACGACCTAAAAACCTATAAAATTATGTCCATGAAAGTAAATGGACTACCGACTTTGTCCTTGAAAGTAATTATTCTACTGATTTTGGCCTTGAAAGTAATTTCTTTGAATGTGTGTCCTAGAAACTAACTTGACTGCGAAGTTTGTCCTTCTAGTGAAATTCCCCTTTTTAAAACTGAACAGATCACTTTTAAATTCAATTTAGAACGTTTTATTACCTTCATTATTGTTAATAAAATTTTTGCAAGCCTTTAAATTATTTCTATCAAGCTTAAAACTCAAGATTCAATAATTTACCCAATATTAAATTATTAAATTCAATAATTAAATTATCCAATATATCATTATATTTGAAATTCAAGTTAAAAATTAACTATTAAATGTTTAAAATCAAGTAAATAATTCAATTTCAAATAATCAAAATTCTGGGTCATTACAGTCTTGGGCTCTCTTCGATGTTAACCTTCCTAACCTTTGTTTTATAAGTTATGGGTTGTTCTGTTGATATCTTTATATATCTTTAGCTGCATTTTTGTATTATATTATGTTTGCTCTACTTGTTTATTTATTTATGTCTCTTCTTCTTGCCTATTTACTATTTTTCTGTAATTCTGTTTGTTTATCGCATACTTATTGGATGTATCTGCAACTCCCTTAGACTTTATTAGCTTTGTTGTTTGGCTTGAAAAACTAAGTTTGGATTTGACCATGTTCAAGATTAGATGCATCTAATTTGGGCAGGCACGTAGGCAGCCCTTCGCTAGTGACCCAATCCAATAAATAGATTAGGTTTTCCTTATCCTGTATTAACATTTTCATATTTAGTGTTTACTATTTATCAGTTGTCAATGTATCTTTCCTGCTTGCCATTTTATTCTGCATTGTTATGTTTATTGACTTTGCATGAAAGTATGTTGCTATCTCTCTCTCTCATCAGAGTTATGCAGCAGAAGATTTATTGTATTTGAGATTGGTATGTACTAAAGTACATCCAGTAGATATACGATTTTTTTAATAAGCTACATAATTAAAAATGTATCCAATACATTTAGTTTAGTATTGTACATTTATAAGAGCAATGATATGTTTAAAATTAGTAGTTATCATTAATTTGTTTTTAACAGATGGGTTTTCGACGATTGTAACTGGTCCGAAAATTCGAACCGTCACAAGTCAAAATTCTAGTATCGTCTAAATTCAACTCTATAGTTCAAACACTAAATCCTCGGTTCAACAGTAACTATTATTGTCAACCGAACTACTGGCCAAAGATTTTGACTTTGAGTTTACTTCAGTTGACTATGATACTAACCTCATATAACCGAGGAGGCTAATCCTTTTTTGAATAGTGTTTCACTTCCAGTACTTCCACTCTACCCAACTATAGTCATTCAATAAACTATGTGTCATGATTTGATATAATCAAAGCGAAGCTTTCATATTGAAGATCTACACCCAAGTCAAGAGAACTGTGTAAATTAAACACATTGATATTTATGTTTGACCTTGGTATATTAACCAATAGAAAATTTTGTAGTGAGTCATGGATATACTGCACAATATTTAGAGTGCATTACATACTCTAGTCTCAACGGATGCATTGATATTCAGTCTCGATGCATCTTGATTAGGAATATTTAAAATGATGTGTTTATTATATTATGAACAATACTCATAATTACAACTATTTGTAATTACTATCACGAACACGTCGTTTATGGATTTTTCATTAAATATATTTTAACTGCAAGAAAATAGACACAGGGAAGAAGTTGCAAAAAAATTAGTCTTAGGGACAACAAGATTGCTTTTAGTCTGAAGGACATTTTTTAGTGTAAATCACAAAATGATAGTTACGACTATCATTTTTTGTTTGCACTAAAAAGTGTCCTTCAGCCTAAAAAACAAACTTGTTGTTCCTGAGACTAAATTTTTTTTGCAACTTTTTCCTTGAGCCTAACAACCCCTTTAACTGAGCGTTTACTTATTTATAACACATTATAAAAAATATATAATAGAAAGAAAATACTCTTATTACAAATGAGAATTGATTACAAAGTAAATAATTCATAATAAATTACAAAATTGCCCCTATGGCATACCCCTAACTCCATTAAACGCTTACAAAAAACAAACAAACATTTCAATTAAAATGTGCCTATAATTTTATTAAAACTAAAATGTGCATAAATAATTCTTTTAGCCTAATAATGGTAAATGTAATGCATGAATGGTGATAGAAAGCATTTCTAAAATTTTGTGAAAAACGTGTAGAAGTACCCTTAATGCGGCATTTATTGAAATAATGAAGGATAAAATATGCGTAAAATATACAGTTTTTAATTTTACATCACATATACATAGATCAGCTTGATTTGATTTTATAACTTTAAAATGCCTTGATTTCACCTTCCAATTCATTGTTCGGGGTTAGTTTGGACTTAGAATCGCTTCAACTGTGATTGATATACACCCGTAGCTCTCTCCTTGATCAAAATTTCAATATTTTTAACTTGATTTTAAGCTTTGTATTTTTATTTCTAAAGGGCATTAGGGTCAATGGAGATTATTAGGAAGAAGAAGATGAAGAGATATTAATTTTACATATGGAGCCAACTAATAGTTAGGTTTAGTGCTAATCTACGATGGATTGGAAATTTCTACCACCGTTGTTAAATAAATACCACCTAAACAACTTATCCAAATTTAAAATATGACCTCCTTTTGAATATTCACTCAATCTATCCTTATATTAAAAAAAGAATAATTCATCTCCAACAAAAATTTCAACGAAAACTAGGCGTCAGTTTTCAAATGTTACAGCTCAATAAAAATGATGAAACCTTAAATATGCTTTCCTATAAAATTTTAGTTGAAGATAAACTTATTCGGTTGTACTGTATATATACATACAGACACACATATATATGGTCGTTATACCATTATATTACATGTTCGCTTGCACTGTGTATAATACAAGCAATACTATTAAAGTACAATAAAAATTGACTTGCACTACAAATATTGCATGTAGACCCTCTTAAACTACTATGAAAATTGTCACGCTTTATATATATAATGCTAGTTAATAGTGATAAAGAAATATAAATTTTGATTTGCGCTGCATATAATGCCAACCAATACATTTGAAGTACAGTAAAATTTAATTTCCATTGTATATAATGTAAACAAATCATGTTAAATTACTATAAAAATTGACATGCGCTATACTGTTATAGGGTTACGAATAAGCTGATTTTATTAGCACACCACCTTTTGCATTTCTCACCCCCTCGGGTGTATGATAAAAAATAAACACACTCCGGATTTTTCATTTCTCACCCCTGTTTATTCCCAAAATACTCTTATTGCTTTTATCTCACTCTTTCCTTTCTTCCTCTCTTCATATATAGGAGTAAAAAAATCCTAGTTTTGCGATCATGGAGGGGAAGGCCAGATAATTTGTACCGATTGATATAGTCCATGTTAATTCTTTATCTTCATTTTTGTCCAACAATGTCATCTAAAAAAGAAAAATAAGTTGAAGCTTACTACAGTACAAAAAGGGTAGGAAACTTATGCAATTGTGTTTTACCACACTAGTTTTAATATCAAGATAACGCATTTCACACTAGGTTTACTAACATTCCAAGCTATACAAGCATGGTTGCGATCATATCCTAGTTACCAAGAATAAAAACCAGGAAAACATACGTACAGTGCATAAGAAAAAACACACAAAATAAAATAAAACTATACCGGAGATTCAATTCCAGTATATTCTTCAAACACATTATTTTCTTCTTTTAGAAATATGTCTTTTTTAAATTTCTACTCTCTTCTACGTCCTTTTTTATCAATAAAAGCAAAGGAGGAAACGTCGCAGAACATAACAGATACAATACATTTCAATCTAATAATTACAGGGGTAATATAGTAATTAATTTTCAGAAAAGATTTAATGGGAGGAAAGTAAAAAAGTGGCATGCAAATAGAATTAGCTTGTAGATACTATCTCATATGACATAATGAAAATCAATGTTCGTTAAACTCAAAAGAAATTTGTCTTCAGCAAAGCTTAACAATGGGTAGCCAAAAAATCTGAAATGCATTTATATCTATATCCACGGATAAATATTCGATATTCGAAAAAATGGATGCAGAAACAGATACGAAAGCATCTGGATCCGAAAATTATGTCTGGTTTTGGTCAAAAGTATAGTTTATATCATGTGTATTTTAGTATAATATATATATATATATATATATATATATATATATATATATAAGGTATTGTTATTGACACTCCATATTTTGATATGAGTGCCAATTTTTATTTAAAAAGTTTTTGAGTACGAGAGGTACAAACTAAACTAGTCTGCTCATAAAATTACAATCAATTGACCTAATTACCCTTTCTGTTATTTTATGTAACGATCCCAGTTTTGAATTGAATTTAAATTAATAATTAATGTGAATTTTTGAATAAATTTTGAAATAAATTTGAATTGAAATATATATATGTATATGTATATATGAGTAAATTTGATTTTGACCTTAAAATTTGAATTTTTTAATAAATGACTTAGAAAATGTTTGATGGTTAAAACTTATAAAAAAAAATATCGTCATACAAAATAAATTTTTATTAATAGCATTTTCTTTTAAAATAATATGTATACGATAATAATAAGAAAAATGTAATATAAAATTTATTTGAAAACTTTTGATTTATGAGAAAGAAATGAAATATCACTTATATTAAATATTACAAAGGTATATGGGTAGAAATAAAAATAAATCTCTAAGAACATTAAAATATGATATTAAACAAATGTATGCATACATGAAGACAATAAATACATAAGTATGTGACAATCTAAATAGAATAAAAGAGAAGAAAACAAATAAATATACTCAAGTATGAAACAAAACCAAAGTATATATGTACATGAAGTAGAAAAAACATGACAGGAAAGTATATATTCATGCACACTTGAAAATGACGGAACCAAACAACAAAAATATAAAGATAAGTATGTAAATAAGACAATGGTAATTAATATCATCTCAGCCACCCTAGAAAAGAAGGAAAACCTGATAGTCAAAGAATAAAGACAAGAAACAAATTGATAAATATTAATGTACACTTAAACAAACCAGGCTTTGTATATGTTGCCTGTAAAATAGTGATGCAAGACAATAATATATGAAGACATAGGGTACATATGCATTAAATAATTTCATCTCTTTGCACAAACAAATCTTCTCAGTATATATAAAATGTTATACATCAGCCGAAATAAAGTATCACCAGCCACCATATGTAGAGAAAAAAAATCTCTGACTTGAAAAAATATATATATACCCTGTAGTACAAAACATTAATCACCCTGTACAAAAAAATTGTATACCTTGTCAACTTCTTTATATCATCATCTTCATCATCAGTTCGTCCATAAGCTAAGGGAAAAAACTGAAAGTAGCAAACAACATCTTAAAAACCATAAGCAAATTCAATTTCAACAACACTACAATCACAACAAACCTGAGAATCAAAGATAGGGGTTTCCAGCTTAAAATTTCAAGCCTGTTTCAACTCTGATCATTCTGCAAGACAAATGTAACATTTTTCCTCAAAATACTTAAGTATAAATATGAATTGAATTGCATGTTGATGCCTGTGATAAGTATGGTTTGTGTAAATATAGATGAGTAAGTTTGCATTTATATATATATATATGGATGTGGATGTGTGCATATCTGCTAATGTTTAAACACCTCTGTTCCTATTTCAAACTCAATATTTGATGTAAAATACTCTATCTCTTAAATCCAGTCATTATTAAGATTTAGAATTTAAACAGAATAGGTTTGTTATATCATGAATTGAAGTTTAAAGATTTATTCATGTTAAAAGTATTTTGTATTGACCTTGGGAATCACGAACAGCAGAGCAAATTCTAAATAAATCAAAATTCAAACTTCATGATTTACGAATTCAGGTGTATAAATGGAATTCTTATACTTTAATATGATTTTTAAGGCATGAATTATAATTTTTAGATAGAGGGGGAAGGAGCAGTTCGATTTTGTGTGAATTTCGTTATTTTGGTGATCTTAGTGATCTATTGGGTCGTAGTGGTTGGGACCTTTGGTGGTGATGGAGGGACGAATGAGGGTTTGGGGAAAATAATGGGGTGAAGTTGGTCATGGTGGCGGCGGCGAAATCGTGAAGTTTGTAAAACTAGTTTTATCTAGGTTTGATACTTTGATCCTCTCGCCTTCATTGATTGATCGAGTGCTACGAATCTTTGGGTTGTGGAAGTATGGTGAGTAGCGAAGCCTTGGCCGGAAGTATAGAGGTTCAGGTGGTCGGAGCTTCGAAGACGTGGCAGTTTCAGGTGAATGTGGTGGTTCAAGTTTTGTTTGCACACTCGAATTTGATTTCGAGTTGGAGAGGTTGATCTGATTATTGAGGTAGGGTGCTTGGATGGTTTCTGATATGTGGAGGTCATTGTTGACGATCAACGATGATCGGAGTAGGTGTGCACGTTCATGCATGCACCGGTTGTCATTTGTTTCAGGCGAAGTTGCAAGTTTGGGGAAGAAGGATTGTAACCCGAAGTTGATCTCGGGTAATCATGTGTTTGACTCGAGTTGCTTAATAATCTAACTAGTTTTAAAAAGGTTAAAAAACAAAATTTAGTTTTAAAGAAAATTTAAAGGAAGAAGCAGTGGGTTTAGCCTCGGGTTTTACTTGAGTTATTCGAGTACTTTACTCGAAGCAGAGGGGACTTTGACTCAAAGTAATAGGATAGTGTCTCGGGTTGCTTTGTCTTGCTATAGGTTTCATTTTTTTTAACCTGACAGTTTTCTAGATTTTGAATTTTAATTTAAAATCTGGAAACAAAAATTTAAACAGTGGATTAAATTCTAAGTTAAGTTCAGTTTTCAAATCAAACTTTGAATCTTTAAGTTTTAAATGGAAATTTGGATTTTTAAAATCAAAGTTTTAAATGTAAATTTGGAAATGACTGTTTCCAAACATATTTATAAGTGACAAATTAAATTGTTAAACAAAGCTTGGTATTAATAAAGTTAACGATGTTGACATGTTTAAGTTAAAATTTTATTTTAAAATTTTTAAGAGAAAGATTTGCAAATGCAAGATGATCAATTAATTTAGAAGTGTCTAATTTATTTGTAATTAATAACTGTTGATGGTAATTAATTTCAAGATGGTTAATTAAAGATTTCTAATGAATAGTTAGTGATTAATTAAAGGATAATTGAATAATTAAAGGTTAATTTTTTAATAAATTAAAGTTGATTAAATTTGGTTAATAAATGATTAAAGGACCTTTAATCAAATGATTTGGAATCAATTAATGTTAATTAACCAAGACTGATGGCCCATCTGATTTAAATAAATCAGATAATTAATTGAGCATATTTATGGATGACTATATTCTATTGAATGTTGTGTATTGGATTGATAACTCTGTTATCGATTGTGATGCTTTGTAATATGAATTGCTTTGTGCTGAGCTATGATATCTGTGATGAATATACTGCTGTGATTGTGAAAACCCCTTTGCCGTAAAACGACATTTGAATTTCGATGCGACAGGGAGTCGGATTCCAGTTGTTTATCCGAAACCCACATCGAATTATAATGATGAATCTTTGTGATTGATAAATTTATTTTATCTGTGAAACTGTGATTGAAGATAAGCGTTGTGGATTATACCACTTATCGATATTGATATATATGTGATGATTGATGATGTTGCACTATTGTGTGTTAAACCCTTGGACTACACCATACACACACAAATATGGATTTCACGTGGAAATCGGTTAAGTCACAGATTTTTAAAAATAATTTTCAATTTGAATTTTTAAATTCAAATGGTTTGGAAATGGAATTGGGTTAAATGCGAAAAGCTTTTGAAAAGGAGTTTTTGAGGATAAAAGTTATATTGAATAGCTTAATAAAGTTTTGGAATTTAAATAATTCGAATTAAATTCGAGTTCAAGATTTGAAATTGAAATCTGTGTTTGGAAATTATGGTTTAAAAAATGTTATACAAAGTTATAATGTGTTTATATGGATTTTAAGTCATTTTAAAAACATATTGTTTTGAGAATTTGAATTCAACCTAAGTTTTATACTTGAAGGGTTTAACTTGAGCAAATGTAATCGGATTTCCCGAAAATGAAAACTACTCGTTTTCAAATAACAGTAGCTTTCATTTAAGGAAAGGATTTCCAAATTGTATTGAAAGGTTTCAAGTTTGAAATGGAATTGAAATTTTTTGAAAGCTATGAAATGAGTCTTTGATTCAAAGACCGAACGAGTTAATCCAACTTAAAATGAAATTGTTTTGAAAGGCTATGATTGAATCTTTGAAAACGAATTTTGAATGCTATAAGTTAAATCTTGATTTAAAGATTTAATGAGTTAATCCAATTGAAATGGAAATTGTTTTGAAATCCACGAATGGATCTTTGTGAACGGGGTGAACTTTGCAAATTGAATCTTTTGTTTAAAAGATTAAAGTGTGGAAATTTTTTAAACCATTGAAGGTTTTTGAAATGAATCTTTCCGTTTAAAAGATTGGAAATGGTAATTTATTTTAACCTTTCGAATGAAAGGTTTTGGGCTTTAAGTCGTGATTTAACTGAGACCCCAGTATCCATATGATTTTTTATATTGCGCTCGTTATTCGGTTTAGCCGGGAAAGGACCTTTGTGTCATATAACCCATTCCGAATAGTTATACGACGTATATGGATAACATTGAAGACTGGTGGTGAAGACCGGGTATATGCGAGAATAATAGGATGACCTGTCGATTTTCTCTGCATCATGGCTCCGGTATAGAGATTCCCTAAGTGATGGGAAGTCCGATCGGGATTGTGAATACCCAGATTTGCAAGGGCTTCTTTGGAAGTGCCTTCGGTTCTGTTCGAACCCAGAACAGACTTGTATGGATTGTATGTCTGACATTACACTTTAAGATGTAAAACCAATTTCTATCAAATAAATTTCTGTTTGGTGGCGGAGATTTATTCTCTTAGCTTAACACCCTTCTCTGAGACGTACGAGCTCAGAGGCTATGTAATTGATGATTACCAGTGATACATTCCCAATTTGGTAATATGGCATACGAAGTGCTGCTGATCATTTGTGATCAAAACAAGGCTTTTTGAAAAGCATAGCTTTGTGGACGAGACTGCATCAAGACCTCACACCCCGAAAATGGTCGAAACAGGAAAGATGTAGCAAGGTTTCAGGGATCGCGCCCCTAGGGTATGTTCATTTCTTATAGATAGAGGTGATATCATGGCATGGAGCCCAGATATTTAACCTATGTGGTTACTGCAAATACATTACTTGGTTGGTGGTATCGAGCGCTCGGATAAAGGTTGGTCACGACCGGGGATGGAATATCTTAGGTGATACTTCGGGGAAGGGGGTACACCGGCCTTGTGTTGGCAGAGAACTGTGGGATGGTTCTTGGGGACGTCCTTCTAGAGGCGTTCCATTTCGGTATGGAAAGTTCCTTAGCCCGATCATTTGTTGGAAATCCAAACAAATCAATACGCGCCCTGTACGGTTTTAGTTGTAGAACCTGCCATTTAAAATGGTAGCTATAGCTGGCATGATATAATGTTACCTATGTTGGCTAAGATTAATATTATACTTTCGAAATGTTTTCTGCACTTTGCACTTATAGTAATAATATCAAAGAAATTCGCGTATCAAGCATGTTTGACTATCATAAGAAGAAATCTCCTCCAATTATGTGATTGCATGGTGTGTGTGGCGGGAGGTCTTATGGTAGTTTCATTTTCCAAAAGCATATCGGATTTTCTTTTATAAATCTTTTTTATGTAAAAGATAGACTGTTTTTGTTGCTCACACCAGTCCCACATCTGACCCGGAGTTTATTATTCCTTTCCTAAACTCTGGGTGCCCACAATTTTTCACACGGGTAGTTTAGAGTTGGGTTTTTCAGATAGTCAGGTTTAGTAGATTATCTGGAGCTAGTTCGGTCTTTGTATATGGACTGCACTTGCTTATCTTTGTGCATCATTTTGGGAGTTCGAGCTATTTCTAGATTAGTGCCTTGAAGATGGAGATTGTCCCCTGCTGGTGTTATCTTTTTCCTTTCCGCTGCTATTTCTTGTATATCTGATAGTATTGTATCATATCTCTGATGTATATTGATATTCATTGTATATTGATCATTGTATCAGATATTGTATCAATGTATTATTCTTTTTCTTCCGCTGTGTTGTTATACTTAATGGTGTTATAAGCTTCAACGAACCAGATTCGACGTTTGGATCTGCGTCATTTGAATATGAGTGTCATATTCGGTGCCAATTTTCGAAGGTCAAATCAGGATCGTTATAATTGGTATCAGAGTTGAGGGTTTAAAACATTAGCTCAGGAGAATAACACATTAAGTATCTCATTAGAGATAGGGTGAAGTATACCCTAGAATGAGTATGTCCCTAAGATATCCATTCGCATGCCTTAGTAAATTCTCTTACTACCCACTGATAGTGAGTATGAGTGCAAGAAGAAGACGAGATAGGGGACAGGTGAATACGACTATAAATGGTCAATACTCTGTAACAGCAAGAAACAATCTTTCTCTATCAATTTCCTTTGATTCGTTTCCAAATTCTTTTGATTGTTTCGTACCAGCTACATTCTCTTTTGTTTAGCATCTCTTTTCAATTCTTCGATGGTTCCTGGTAGATACAGGAAGAAGATTTGATATATTTGCATGGGACATGAACTCTAAATAGGTCAGAATTGTTTGTTTCGATGAATTGCTTGCTTTGGTTGTTAAGGTTAACAGGTGTACTTTAGTTTCTAAACTAAAAGTTCTGAAATTGTATCCATATATCTATCTAGTTTTGGGTCTCGATATATTCTACGAATGATTAGTTATCCTTCGGACTAACCAATGCCTCTGCATATTTCGTAGATTTGATGACCCGAGTAGCCTGTGCAGTATTGTATGAGTTTGTTATCATACTGTTGATATTCTAATTTGGTAAGCCAAATGCAGAATAAATATTCAGTTTGATCTGAAAAGATATTTCTCTATCTTTTATCTATCTTGTTATCTCCTTGGCAAATTTCGGGGACGAAATTTCCTTGAAGGGGAAATCTGCAACGATCCCAGTTTTGAAATTATTAATGTGAATTTTTGAATAAATTTTGAAGTAAATTTGAAATATATATATGTATATGTATATTTGAGTAAATTTGATTTTGACTTTAAAATTTGAATTTTTAAATAAATGACTTAGAAAATGTTTGATGGTTAAAACTTTAAAACAAAATATCGTCATACAAAATAATTTTTTATTAATAGCATTTTCTCTTAAAATAATATGTATATGGTAATAATAAGAAAAATGTAATATAAAATTTATTTGAAAACTTTTGATTTATGAGAAAGAAATAAAATATCACTTATATTAAATATTACAAAGGTATATGGGTAGAAATAAAATAAAAATCTAAGAACATTAAAATATGATATTAAGCAAATGTATGCATACAAGAAGACAACAAATACATAAGTATGTGACAATATAAATAGAACAAAAGAGAAGAAAACAAATAAATATACTCAAGTATGAAACAAAACCAAAGTATATATGTACATGAAGTATAAAAAACACGACAGGAAAGTATATATTCATGCACACTTGCAAAATGATGGAACCAAACAAAAAATATATAAAGATAAGTATGTAAATAAGACAATGATAATTAATATCATCTCAGCCACCCTAGAAAAGAAGGAAAACCTGATAGTCAAAGAATAAAGACAAGAAACAAATTGATAAATATCTATGTACACTTAAACAAACCAGGCTTTGCAAATGTTGCCTGTAAAATAGTGATGCAAGACAATAATATATGAAGACATAGGGTACATATGCATTAAATACTTTCATCTCATTGCACAAAAAAAATCTTCTCAGCATATATAAAATGTTATACATCAGACGAAATAAAGTATCATCAGCCACCATATGCAAAGGAAAAAAAAATCCCTGACTTAAAAAAAAATATACCCTGTAGTACAAAACATTAATCACCCTGTACAAAAAAATAGTATAACCTGTCAACTTCTTTATATCATCATCTTCATCATCAGTTCGTCCATAAGCTAAGGGGAAAAAACAGAGAGTACTCGGTTACTCCTTTTTTTTATTATTGGTAGGATTTTTGTTGGCCATATAACATTAATAGTTCTTTAATCATATTTATAAATAAACCAAAAACATACCCAGCAAGATAAAAAATTACTACTCGTATTACAGAAATCAAGAAATATACCAAGTCATGGAGATCCATACCTGGTGTTTTCCTTATTGGAATAGAATTGAGAAAGCGTTGGCTTCTATGCGGCGGAGCGGAGTAATACTGAAGACTCGCGATGGATATCGAAGCACTAAGATTTTTTATAGAAGGAACAAGTTTTTAATTTAGAGGAAGTATACAAGATGAACAGAAGGTTTTAAGCTGCCATTGTTATCAGAGAGCTTACAGATTTTATTATACTAATTTTCGATGATTACAACTGAGTTAAATAACTGCCTTATATAGGCTATTAGCCGGTAGATTCGGTCATTTGATTACTTACACCTACTAACCTTTACAGGACGCTTAATTTATAAAAAGTACAAAGCTGGCACAACATTGTAAAGCTAGTCTAACAAGTGTTAAAACTTTTTTTAGTGCAGGAATCTTCTTTTGGTGGTATGCATGTGTTGGACTGTATGTAGAGACTTCTAATGCTTTATGCGGCTCTATGGGTGGATGGTATTGACAAGTCACCAGATTCGTCATCCATGATGTCACTCATATCTTCCATAGCTTCTAGATCACTGTATTCCGCAAACCTAATTACATGTCCGTGTGGATCAAACTGTTAATAGGATAGAATGGTAGTAAGTATTTGAATCCTGTAGAGCCCCATATCTTCTTTGTAGTGGTTTCTGCATAGAAATAAAGTTCATTCCAATGGGGTGGTGTTGAAAATAATTCTTATCTTTGGTGAAACTCCCATGGTCTATGGCTTTGAAACCAAATTGGCTTTCGTTCATGTATCTGTGCTCCTTGAGGAACTGCATAGGGTTGTGAATTTTTATTAACAAAAATCGAAATTATGTGTTTAGCTGGTCGTTCAGTGTTTTTGTTATCGAACAAGAACTTTGGGCAAGTGGAATTAATACACAATGTGACTTGATTTTCGAATGAGAGCATACTATGGAGAATTAGGCTTAGCTTCCATCCAAACATCTCTAAGTACTCTGTGTTACAATCTAAATTTAGTTTAAGTCTTGATAACATACCGTGGTAAAATAATGTGATCACAGTGTCAAAATCTATTGGAGTTAAGTCGAAATCTGTTCGTGCTCTAAGCATATTGGATCTACAATCTTGCACAACTTTGCATCCTCCTGGTGAATTTTCTGCCCATTCCTTTAGTTTCTCCTGCAAATTCTGCATTTGATTCTCCCATCCTTGTGCTACTAATTCATTAATCTTGATTTCTAAATTTGGACATTTGTCGTATAGTGGTTTTAGTGCCTTTCTAGGTTTAAGTTTAAGCATAGCTTGGAGATGGTCATAGGATAGAGTTGTACTAGGAATGCCTGTTTCCTATTTTAATTGCTTTACTTATTTAGCTAAGGAAAAATTCTGGTTTCATAATGTCGATTCGTTTGTTGTATGTAGGCTAATTCTCTTTTACAGTTCTCTAACTCTTCTATCTTGTTTTGGAATAGAAACGACTGCTGCTGACTTTGATTTAACTGAGTTTGCGAGGCATACATTTGCGCTGCCTGGTCATTCATTATATGCTTTAGAGATTTTGGCATTAAAGTAGTAATTTGCGAGTACGATTGTTGACATTGTGGATCGATGTAGAAGTTGAGACCCAGTTGTTGTATAGCTGCTTCTATGGCTTCGTTTAAAGAATAAAATCCCCTAAACCTTGGATTAGGATAATTATGGATTGAATTCTGGACCAGACTAAAGTGTTTAAAAATTCCAACATATAGTCCTTCAAAGACTACATAGTAGGAAAAAAAATTTGATAATGGTTTTTGCTGTATTTTCGAAAAATAATTTGCAAAACAGTTTGCCAAAACCATTTTGTGTTTACGGCCTGTATCTACTGTTTTTAAATTCCATAAATGATCTAACAGGTATTGTTGCGATTTGTCTGCAATTCTGATCATAGGCCTAAATTTTCTTGGGTCATTATCTTGAAAAATAGCCATGTTATACCGACCAAAGGTCATTGTGAGAATCTTGAAAGTATTTGCTGGTGTTATATTTGTCCGTGAGCTACTTGGCATTGTAGGGGTTTTAACCTCCCTTTCTGTCTTTTGAACATCTGGTGAGGTGTTAGCCTCTTTAATCTCTGTTTTTACTTCTGCATTCATCATAGCTACCCGAAAATAATGTACAAAACATTTAGCTAATTGCCTGGAAAGTAAATCTGCTAAATGGTTGTCTTTGCCTTTTATATGCTCAAAAACGATTTTATGACCACATCCTTAGATTAAATTTTTGAAATTTAACCATCTGGTTATATTTATCTTTTTGGAGTTTTCATTGTTCACGAATTTGACAATGGCTTCGCAATCTGTTCTGACAGTAAATTCTTTGGTTAAGTGTATCTTAAATTTGTCTAATGCATTAATAAGTGCTTGTATTTCAAAGTCTATACTCGTCCAGTTTTGCCCAAGTGTACTAAACGTACCACTAGCATATGACGCTATTTTTTCTTGTGATTTATTTGCAAATTTGTTTGGTTTGCAAATAAGGATGGCTCCCCATCCTTCTTTGCAACCATCGCATTCAATTATAATATAGTCTGTGGTTAATGGGAGTTCTAATGGTTTAATTCGTTTGACCTCTTCTTTGATTGTTTTTATTAACTTAATGTCTTCATTATTAAATCGTCTTTCTCCATTTTTAGATATTTTACCGTATAATGGTCCTACTAGCTTGGCAAGATTTGGGATAAATTTTCTAGCATAATTTACGAGTCCTAGAAATGCTTGAATCTTTTTTACACTATCTAGTTTATCTGGAAATTATGAAATCTTTTGGGAAATATGCGGTTGTAACTCTATTTTACCATTTCCAATTTCTAGTCATAAACACGAAATCTTTCTTTTAAATAATTCCATTTTCTTTTTTGAAATTACTATTCTATTTTATAATATTTCATCAAAAATTGTTTTTAAATGAGATTCATGTTCTTGGATTGTATTACTGGCTACTAGGATGCCGTCAATATAAACTAGACAAAAGTCATATTTTTTAAATATACTGCCATAAATCTTTGGAAACTGCTGGGGCTGTTTTTAATCCGAAGCTCAGAACATTCCATTCGAAATGTCCTTCTAAACATGTAAATGCAGTCCATGGTTTAAAGTTTTCTTCTAACTGTAGCGGATTGTATCCTGATTTTAAATCAAATCTGCTAAAGATCTTCTTATTTTGAATTGGATTTATTAATGTGACTTTGTTTGGAATATTGTAGCCATCATCTTTTGTATTATCATTAAGTCGTTTATAATTATATACTATTCGGGGTTTTCCTCTACTAACTTCAACATGATTTCTTACAATAAAAGCAGCTGATCTGTGGGGACTTTCCGATTTTCTAATTAAGTTCTGTTTCAACATTTCTTGTTTTTGAAGTTTGAATTCTACAACGTCTGCAGGTGAAAATTCTATATTTGTTGTTCTTATTGTGATGTCTGGGTTTTTTATTTTTATTTTCGCTATGTACTGTACTTTGCTTTTGGTAATATCATCGCCTATAAGACCTATTTTTTTCTAATTTTTGAATTAAGGGGTAATTAATTGGGTCAAAAATGTCTGGTCCTTTTTCTAATGTTTTTGCTTTATCTTGTGCCAAAAGACTAAACGCTTCTAGTTTTTCGTCATCTGATAGGAATTTTTGGTGTTTAGGTTGCTTGAAAAAAATCCTAACCCAGGGGTACCACCATGCTTCTATAGCAACTCTGATTTCATTTGGTAAAAGTTGGTAGGTAAGGTGTATGTATTTTTATTAAAGGTAATCTTGTTCTTACTAATGGAAATACTGCCATTAAGATTTAATATGAAATTCAGACGTAATAAAAACTCAAAACTATTAATTTCAGGTGGTGTAATATTGGTTTGTCCTAAATCATATTTACTATTGTAATTACCAAAATGGTCTTTGAATTGGATTTGTGTATGATCAGGTAATTTATATTTTAGTTGCATAATACGTTGTTCGGCAGTTTTAGAGAATAGTTTATATGTTAAAGGCACTTGAAATTCTTTAGGATTTAGTTTATGTGCTATTAGGCTCTTTGTACTACCGGTGTCAATTATAGCTGTTGTGTTTATAAAATTGTTGTTATCAAACCACAACTTACACTCTAGAGTTAGTAAGGTTGTAGAAAATTCTTTTATTTAAATTATTTATGTTGTTTGCTGGAAGTTTTCTTCATTTACCTCAGTTATTACTTCCTTTCCTTTATCTTTCCTTTCTTGTTTTAAGTTTGCTAATTCTCGTTTTATTTCGTTTAACTCATACTGGAGTAATTTTATTTGAACTTCATGTTTGTCTACTCTTTCTTGTAAGAAACTATTTTTCGGCGTTTCTATTTCCTTTTTGGTGAATTCTCTGTTAAAGGGTTGTTTGGCTCATAAAAAACATATTTCCTTATAACATTCATTACATTGAAATGGCTTATTAGTTGCTGGGTATCTATTGCAGTTGTAGCAGGGTACGTGATCACTTCCTTTATTTTGTGTCCATTCATATGAACAGTTTTCTTGATTCATTAGGGTATAAGTTATAGAATCAGGGTAATCACTATCTTCTTTGGAAATTATACTGTAAATAGATTCGTTATCAGAATTATCGTTTATACTTTGCAAATCGTATTCTCCTAATTCGTCTACTAGATTGGCTCTGTACTAATTATTTGCACGATTTGGACATTTATTAGCTAAATTATTTGGGTCGCCACATATATAACATGTACATTTTTTATTATATGGTTTTTGTTTTTTAACATATCTACTGTGTTTACGCTTGTCATATTTTACTAATTTTCTTACGAACTTTTTTCTCTTTTTGTATCCATAGGCTTGAGGTGTATATATTACTGTTTTACAAAATGCCCATGCTTGCCTTTTAATATGTTCTTGCATAGTGGCTTCTTTACATAATTCTTCTAATTTTCGGAAAACAAAAGTAATTCTAATTCCTATACCTAATCTCTTTTCTGTTTCATGACTATCTTTCCATCCTTTATGTATATTTCGTCCTAAATCCTCTGGTAATTTTGTAAAATATCTATCACATAATTCTTCATCAAAAGCTTTACCTGTTTGCGCTATCATTGTTGCAAAATCTTGGCTAAATTCTTTAATGTATTTAAAATCCCTAATGCTTAACTGTTCTAGATTTCTTATAGCTGTATCTTGTAATGTTGTATTTCCTTTAGCTGGATCCATACAAATTATTATCATTCGGATCATTGATGTAAAATTATATGGGTTATCTCCTAATGATTTTTGTCTAACTATTTCATTTGGATTTACTGCTTTAAAACTCTGATATAATCCTAATGCCATTGGGCCTAATGTGGTTTCTAGTACTGCAAACATATCCATATCTCCTCGTTTATTAACTTCCCATTAGCGTATAACATTTTTTCCCAGATTAATATTTCATCTGGCCATAATTGAATGCTTTGATTCTCTAATAGTAACATATTAGAACTATAAATTTTGTGTATGATTTCCTAATTCCTTTTCCTATTTTGGTACTGCCTTCTGTTTAACTAATACTAGGAGGATTCCATGGTTCTCTTCCGAATGTTTTTTCATCATATCCTACTCCTTGTCTTGTAAATTCATTTCTTGGTCGTTTACTTGATGAGGCTTTTGTAATCATTAAATCTTGGTAATTTGTTTCATTTCTTTGAGTGTATATATCAATTAAAGGAATTTTTCCTATACTTATATCATCTGCTAATGCTAAGTTATAATATCCACTTAATGTGTTGAATGCTGTTTGATAATTCATTTGGAGATTCATCATACATTGTATGATCATATTATCAATTTGTTCTCTTACATTTTCAACTGTTAACTTTTTATTCATTATTTCTACTTAGGATGTTTTTGTTTCAGTTTTAAATCCTGTTTCTAGATTTTCATTTTCTTTAATAAAATTGTCTTCGATTTGGTTTCATCTATTTGTTGTATTATTTCTTCATCTATTGGTAAGTATCCGATTAGTCTTCTAGTTCATCATATTCTAATTCTATGTCACTATCATATTCATCATAAATTGGTCCGTCTTTCCAATTTAAGTTATTATATTCTGTCTCTTCATCACTATGTTGTTCTATTTCAGATTGTTTTGTTTTATAATTATTAAATCTAATACTTGGTTCGTTATATTGATTTGTATATATGATATGCGATTCTGGAACTAATAGTGAAAAAATCTTTTAAGGACCATTCGAGTCCTGCTAAATCTTCTTGATTAATTCTTCTAGGTTTTATCATTTGAATGCCATTAATTGCTATGTTTTGTACCATTCCTGTTAAATTTAGCTTAAATTTCATATCTGATCTATTTGATGCTTTTCCTAGTAATCCTATACTGATAATAATTTTTTTTCCAATATATCCTTCAAATCCTTTTGCTTGAAATCCCATTTTTAGATATCCTTAATTATATATGCTTTTAATAATGTCAGGCACACAATATATAAGACCAGAATTATTGCTTAAATCTACTTCCATTCCTGATATTAATGCTTTTTCAATATCGGAGGTCCACGATTTATCTAGGATTAATGTTAACAGCTTTGTTCCTAAGCCTTTTCTAGCTAATGCTTTTGTTCCTATTACAATTAGTACTAAATGGAAAAATCTTTTTCCTGTATTCTTTAACTTTTCTATTGTTTCTGTGGAAATTATATTGATCATTTCACTATTATCTACTATTCTAAGTTCCTCTTCACGAGTCCTTTGTATTAAAGTAGTGTTTAAGTTCATTACTCCTGTTTGATATAAAACTTTTGGATTTAGTACATCTAGTTGATGGTTATTATATATCTCTAGATTTTTGTCCACATCTATTTCTTCATCAAGTTGTATTATTTGTTTGTCTTTCTTTTTATTGAATATCGACATGATATTTGATATTTCATCTCTAGTCATAGTAGTAGAATTACGTCTTGTTAAGGCTCTACTGGATCATGATTCTGGTTGTAAATTCATTGTCTAGGTTTCCAAAATTTGTAAAGTTGTCCTGGCTTTTTTGTTATTGTTTGCAAATGATGACAATCCCTTCCTACTGATAGACTATTTACCTTGTCTATTAGTTGATTAACCTTTTCAATTAACTGAAGATTTAAGCTTATTAAAATACTAAATAAATGTTGATATTCTTGATCTGATTGACTATGTCCGGAATATCTAGAAAAGCCTTGATCGGGAACTGGTCTTAAGTTATTTTCTGCTTTAAATTCGTCCGCTTTCTTTTTTGCTTCTATCAGTTGTTTATTCATTAACTTGTTACTACCTTTTTTATTTCTCTGATTACTTATTCTACCCTTTTAATTTTATGATCAAACTTGACTGCTTGTCTTTGCAAGTCTTCTAATATTCTTTTTGATTCTGTTTCTAAATGTTTTGTTTTGTTAGTTTCTAGCAAGAATTTAAGTTGGGTTATTTCTTCTTTAGTAGGTATAAATCAATGTCCAATTTTGTTTTGGCTTGGGTTAGGATTTAACACACCCTAAAAGTTTTAACACCTGTCAGACCAGCTTTATAATGTTGTGCCAGCTTTGTACTTTAGATAAATTAAGTGTCGTGTAAAAGTTAGTAGGTGTAAGTAATCAAATGACCGGATCGACCGGTTAATAGCCTATATAAGGCAGTTATGTAAGTCAGTTGTAATCATCGAAAAGTAGTATAATAAAATAAAAAAAAGAGCAACCGAGCTCAAAAAATATCGGCCACACACCCCGTTTAAACGGGATGTGTGGCCAATATTTTTTGAGCTACGTTACTTTTTTTATTATTGGTAGGATTTCTGTTGGTCATATACATTAATAGTTCTTTAATCATGTTTATAAATAAACCAAAAACATACCCGGCTAGATAAAAAATTACTACTTGTATTACAGAAATCAAGAAATATACCAAGTCATGGAGATCCATACCTGGTGTTTTCCTTATTTGAATAGAATTGAGAAAGCGTTGGCTTCTATGCGGCGGAGCGGAGTTGTACTGAAGACGCGCGGTGGATGCGGAAGCACTAAGATTTTTTTTGTAGGAAGAACAAGTTTTTAATTTAGAGGAAGTATAGAAGATGAACATAAGGTTTTAAGCTGCCATTGATTTCAGAGAGCTTATAGATTTTATTATGCTAATTTTCGATGATTACAACTGAGTTACACAACTGCCTTATATAGGCTATTAGCTGGTAGATCCGGTCATTTGATTACTTACACCTACTTACCTTTACAGGACACTTAATTTATATGGGGTGGAGGTGACAATAATTCTTCTCTTTGGTGAAACTCCCATGGTCTATGGCTTTGAAACCAAATTAGCTTTCGTTCATATATCTGTCCTCCTTGAGGAACTGCATAGGGCTGTGAATTTTTGTTAACAAAAATCGAAATTTTGTGTTTAGCTGGTCGTTCAGTGTTTTTGTTATCGAACAAGAACTTTGGGCAAGTGGAATTAATACACAATGTGACTGGATTTCCGAATGAGAGCATACTATGGAGAATTAGGCTTGCTTCCATCCAATGATCTCCACGTACTCTATGTTATAATCTATATTTAGTTTGAGCCTTGAGAGCATACCGTGGTCAAAAAACGTGATCATATTGTCAAAATCTATTGGAGTTAAGTCGAAATCTATTTGTGCTCTAAGCATATTGGATCTACAATCCTGCTCAACTTTGCATCATCCCGGTGAATTTAATGCCCATTCCTTTAGTTTCTCCTGCAAATTCTGCATTTGATTCTCCCATCCTTGTGCTACTAATTCATTAAACTTGATTTCTAAATCTGGACATTTATCGTATAGTGGTTTTAGTGCATTTCTAGGTTTAAGTTTAAGCATAGCTTGAAGCTAGTCATAGGATAGAGTTGTACTAGGAATACATGTTTCCTGTTTTAATTGCTTTACTTATTTAGCTAAGATAAAGGTTCTGGTTTCATAATGCTGATTCGTTTGTTGTATGTAGGCTAATTCTCTTTTACAGTTCTCTAACTCTTCAATCTTGTTTTGTAGTAGAAACGACTGGTGCTGACTTTGATTTAACTGAGTTTGCAAGGCATAAATTTGCACTGCCTGGTCATTCATTATGTGCTCGGGAGATTTTGGCATTAAAGTAGTAATTTGCGAGTACGATTATTGACATTGTGGATCGATGTAGAAGTTGAGACCCAGTTATTGTCTAGCTGCTTCTATGGCTTCGTTTAAAGAATAAAATCCCCTAAACCTTGGGTTAGGATAATTTTGAACTAAATTCTGGACCTGACTAAAGTGTTTAAAAATTCCATCATATAGTCCTTCAAAGACTACATAGGAGGAAAAGTTTTTCGATAATGGTTTTTGTTGTATTTTTGAAAAATAATTTGCAAAACAGTTTGCCAAAATCATTTTGTGTTTACGGTCTGTATCTACTGTTTTTAAATTCCATAAATGATCTAACAGGCATTGTTGCAATTTGTCTGTAATTCTGATCATAGGCCTAAATTTTCTTGGGTCATTATCTTGAAAAATAGCTATGTTATACTGACCAAAGGTCATTGTGGGAATATTGAAAGTATTTGCTGGTGCTATATCTGTTTGTGAGCTACTTGGCATTGTAGGGGTTTTAACCTCCTTTTCTGTCTTTTGAACATCTGGAGAGGTGTTAGCCTCTTTAATCTCTGTTTTTACTTCTGCATTCATCATAGCTACCTGGAAATAATTTAAAAAACATTTAGCTAATTGCCTGGAAATTAAATTTGCTAAATTGTTGTCTTTGCTTTTTGTATGCTCAAAAACGATTTTATAACCACATCCTTGGATTAAATTTTGCAAATTTAACCATCTGGTTTTATTTTTATCTTTTTGGATTTTTCATTATCAATGAATTTGACAATGGCTTCGCAATCTATTCCGACTGTAAATTCTTTGGTTAAGTGTATCTTAAATTTGTCCAATGCATTAATAAGGCTTTGTATTTCAAAGTCTATACTAGTCCAGTTTTGGCCAAGTTTACTAAACGTACCACTAGCATATGACGCTATTTTTTCTTGTGATTTATCTGCAAATTTGTTTGGTTTGCAAATAAGGATGGCTCCCCATCCTTCTTTGCATCCATCGCATTCGATTATAATATAGTCTGTGGTTAATGGGAGTTCTAATGGTTTAATTCGTTTGACCTCTTCTTTGATTGTTTTTATTAACTTAATGTCTTCATTATTAAATCACCTTTCTCCATTTTTAGATATTTTACCGTATAATGGTCCTACTAGCTCGGCAAGATTTGGGATAAATTTTCTGGCATAATTTACAAGTCCTAGAAATGCTTGAATCTTTTTTACACTATCTAATTTATCTGGAAATTCTAAAATCTTTTAGGAAATATGCGGTTGTAACTCTATTTTACCACTTCCAATTTCTAGTCCTAAAAAAGAAATCTTTCTTTTAAATAATTCCGTTATCTTTTTTGAAATTACTATTCTATTTTATAATATTTCATCAAAAATTGTTTTTAAATGAGATTCATGTTCTTGGATTGTATTAGTGGCTACTAGGATGTCGTCAATATAAACTAGACAAAAGTCATATTTTTTAAATATACCGTACATAAATCTTTGGAAAACTACTGGGGCTGTTTTCAATCCGAAGCTCAGAACATTCCATTCGAAATGTCCTTCTGAACATGTAAATGAAGTACATGGTTTAAAGTTTTCTTCTAACTGTACCTGATTGTATCTTGATTTTAAATCAAATTTGCTAAAGTTCTTCTTATTTTAAATTAGATTTATTAATGTGTCTTCATTTAGAATATTGTAGCCATCATCTTTTTTATTATCATTAAGTCGTTTATAATTATATACTATTCGGGGTTTTCCACTACTTACTTCAGCATGATTTCTAACAATAAAAGTAGCTGATCTGTGGGGACTTTCCGATTTTCTGATTAAGTTCTATTTCAACATTTCTTGTATTTGAAGTTTTAATTCTGCAACGTCTGCAGGTGAATATTCTATATTTGTTGTTCTTATTGTGATGTCTGGGTTTTTTATTTTTATTTTCACTATGTACTGTACTTTGCTTTTGGTAATATCATCGCCTATAAGATCTATTTTTTCTAATTTTTGAATTAAGGGGTAATTAATTAAGTCAAAAGTGTCTGGTCCTTTTTCTAATGTTTTTGCTTTATCTTGTGCCAAAAGACTAAATGCTTCTAGTTTTTCGTCATCTGATAGGAATTTTTGGTGTTTAGGTTGTTTGAAAAAATCTAACTCAGGGGTACCACCACGCTTCTGCAGCAACTCTGATTTGGTTTGGTAAAAGTTGGTAGGTAAGGTGTATTTTTATTAAAGGTAATGTTGTTCTTACTAATGGAAATACTGCCATTAAGATTTAATATGAAATTTAGACCTAATAAAAACTCGAAACTATTAATTTCAAGTGGTGTAATATTGGTTTGTTGTAACGACCCAATATTTTCAACCATTCGCATCCGCACATTGTCGGACTTGAATTGTTCAAAATACTGCGTTGTAGAATAAATTTGGCAAAACTCAGAATATACAATAAATAGATCACAGAATCACATACACAGATATCAGAATCTCGCAGCGGAAATTAAAAATTTAGTGGTTCATGAAGCCACTGATATAACTTCAACAAAACAGAACTTACATTGTCTATAATCCTCAATACAAATTTTAAGACATAAATAGAGATAGAGTCTTCAAAGTCTTGAATTCCAGAAAAGATAAAGGCTGAAACAACTTCCAGCAGCGCGAATGATCTACTGAGTGTCCTAGCTACGGAGAAGAAATTGAAGCTGCAACTCAGGCTGACCCGAGCGAAAAATAAAACATAACACTCGAGTCAGGACATACATACTTATATAATGTAAGCTAATTCAAGTGTACTGTAATATAGAGCAAGTAACTTAAAGGATGCTTGGGACCGCCCATCCTCTAAGGATCCGTCAAACTATTTACTATGTAGTATATTGCGCTATTATAATAGTGTCTATTTATAAAATAAACATACTTTTAAATAGCATTAAGGCTTTACATTTTCCACCTTAACACGTAATAGTCCCAGTAGTCCATCCAATATCATAGCTCCTCCTGATCGGGAAGCAACTAGAGGATACCACACGGGCTACGGGAGAAATCTAAACTCGTACAAGGCTCGGTATGGTAGATGACACGGCACAACTAGGCAATGCCAGGGTAGATATACCAATTGCTATCCAGGCTGGTGGAAACGCGTAGCCGCAGTTACCGCCCACCTCGGACTAACTCCCCAAAAATCAAAATATAGAGGTGGCCACCGAATCAATCCAAAATCATAGTATAATATCGAAGAGGAGCGTCCGATCAGAGGAATGACCTCATTGGCCTGGAATTGCTCCTGTTTTAGCCACCTTATGCCAACTCACGGGAGTCGGGTCCACGTATTTACCTTACAGGAAACGCCACCACCGACCTACTTCATTCTGGAATCTCCGCCGCGTACACGGTTGGTCAAAGTGGTTTTCGGTATCGACAGAGAGTATGTCCATATCCGATCCCGGTCTCTTTGCCAACCCATCGTTATTATAACCCGTGGTCATTTAAAACATTTTATACTTTAAAACCAAAATAAACATTTCCATTTCAAAACTATAAATACGATATCATTTTAAAACCCAAAACAATATGATATCGTTATATTCAAATATAATTCTTTCCAAAACCATACTGCTTAAAATTTATAATATCTGGAAGCCGAATATTTGAAATATATCTTCAAAACATAATATTTGGAATTTTTACTTTAAATCATAACTCCCGACACACAAATGGTTTGGATATTCAACGGTATATAGAATAAATGGTTTAACTTTATGGTTACTTTGTGAAGAAGATAATTTATATAGCTTTACAAATATATTTCTTTATTTAAAGTTTAAACCATAATTTAAATATCACTTTATGTCCCCAAATCCGTTACAATTCCTATATATATATATCCAATTGGAGTATTTCCTATTCAAAACTAAGTTTGGATTTTATTCTTTCAACAAATCAATGTTTTATTATTTAGTCTTGAATATTCCCATAAATTCCATAAATAAACTCCCAATGTTAGTCATTTAATATCTTCAAAATTCACTTAATACTAGAATATTCATCTTAAATTTATTAAGGAAAATCCAGTTATAAATATCATATCTTAAGATTTTCCAAAACTTAACATAAAATAAAATTTCTCAAATTCCATGAGTTTTAAAACAATCAATTCTAGATTCTGTAGCACTTAGGAAATGCTACCTAAAGTTACGGGTAAAACTAGTCCAATTTCAAAAAGACCGCATTTTTAAAATGCTGTAGCAGATTGATTAACTAAATAAATATTTCCAAATATAACTTATTTATCTATTTACTTATTAACATTTATAACTCATTCAAAAATTAAAATAAAATCCTTTAAAGATATTAAATCAAATATTTAACTTCCAAAATAATTTTTAAATATTTCAGAAAATATTATAAGAACCACGGGCCTGTATATAGTTCTCTAGCCTAGGTCAAGTGATACGGATTTATATCATTTCAACCCGTAATTTACAAAACCCCGGGTTCTATCATTTCAAACCCGCAATCCCAAGTTATCAGTTAAGCAGTTAACAGACTAGTTTAACAATAATCATTATTTCAGCCCATAACAATCCAACTTTAACAGGGAACTTGCAGTGGTGATTTAAGCAGTAAATAACAATTAATAATATAACTGCAGAAATAATATAACAGATAAATAACTGATGAGATGTCAATTTAAATGGGTTCATCATTCTACATCATACTACAGACAGATAATATCTAAATAGAATGTTTACACATACACTTGCGATAATTTACACAATATATGTACATATGTCTGGTGAGAAAAACTCACCTGAAAGTTGCAGAAAATTTGAATACAAAACGACGATTCACCGATAAAGCACGACAGAGAATAACGATCAAATTCTTCTGACGTAGATTCAAATCTAGAACAAAATTTCAATTATGGAATACGTGACTTAAAAATTTACGATCAAAGAAAATGAGAATAGAACGGGGTTTGTTTGCTTTGCTCGACCACTCCACCGTGTACCGTGACCAAAACATACCCTAAACGAGAACCGGGTAACACTAAACTACGACAAAATTTCTAAAGGCTGACTGACAAAAGGTGAAGTTTTCCTACTCTATACTTTGTACATGTGCACACTCGTATCCCATGCAAACTCACGCCATGAATAGAACATAACACTTCCCTGTGTCCAAAATTTTTACCCTGAGAAAAACTCAACTGCTTCGGGCCAAGCAAGTCGTTGCTTCGAGTCAGCACCTATATTGCTTCGAGTTAAATATGTCAAATCTACGGGTCATATGCAAAACTGGTGAACACTTATCCCTATTTCTCTGTTATCCGAATACTTACAGATGCCCATGTTTGTGTTGCCCAACTATCTTCTAACTCATATTTACTTCTAGAATTCAGCTTCACCATCAGATTTTTTTTTTCTTTTTTTTTTTCTCTTTTTTTTTTTTTCTTTTCTTTTTTTTTTTTTTTAAAACCTAGTTGTTCCCCATTTCTACCCAGGCTGATACTAACTAAATATGCAGGCATGTATTACTAAATATGCAGACATGCACAACAGGGATGAAGTACTAACAGTACATAAAATGGAGATGAAGACTTCAACACCCAGGAAAACAATGACCAGACCAAAGTGCAACATTATGGATGCAATATAGATATGAAACTGAAACATATTAGATAATGTAAACTGGAATGGATATGAAGACTGAACATATCAAAAATTTTGAAAATACAAAGTTTCAAAATGAACCCAATAGGCTACAGTTACAAAACTCAAGTGAAGCAAATAATGCAACAGTAGCAGGT
Source organism: Allium cepa (assembly GCA_030765085.1). Lineage (NCBI taxonomy): Eukaryota > Viridiplantae > Streptophyta > Magnoliopsida > Asparagales > Amaryllidaceae > Allium > Allium cepa. The sequence continues at coordinate 882,053,559 of CM060943.1, read as the reverse complement.
ATATATGAATACAACCTCAATGCAGACAAGCAGACACACTATCTACATACATATATAACATCAAGCTATGATTCAAACAACAAGATAACATATGGTTTCAAGGGTCTGTTCATATTGTAAGAGCAGAGATATGGGATGCAGACAACTAAAGCATGGTACGAAGCAACATGTAACATTTCACATTTTATCAAAGTAATATAAGACAGTAGTGTGCAACTTGACATGCAAACTGCCACAAGACCAATTCAAGTGAAAATACCCAACTCAAATAAACCAACTAATGCAGACTGTCAAAAAAAAATGGATCAATAATGCAACCAGGTTATAAGGGACAAGCTATTAATACCTGTACAAGACTGCAACAATTCGAATGAGGGTGAACTCAAATGCATACAACAATTCAAAGTGCAAAGTGAGGATCATCATGCATGGACAGTGCAATGTGACTGAATACAAGTCAATGCCAAGAAAATGCAATACAAATAGGCAAACAAAAATGGAAATGAAGACTGGAGCAACATGAGGCATGCAATACTCAGTACATATCTTTATTACAAGAACAATTATGCACTTCAACTACTTAGTTAAACAAAATATTTTAGTAGCATCTGCACTTACCAACTTATCAATTTAAAAACAAAAACTTGGTGCAGCTGTTCTTATCAGTTTAAATCAAAAATTGATATCATTTGTTCTTAACAGTTTAAACAAAAAAAAAATCAAATAGTATCTGTTCTTATTAGAATTAAAACAAAACCAAGTAGTATCTGTTCTTGACAATTTTAAAACAACCCAAATAGTATCTGTTATTATCAATTTAAAAAGAACAAAGTTATGAAAGTATTAGTGGTTATCAATTTAAAACAAATCGCAATTACTGTCTGTTCCTACCAGTTTAAAACTTAAAACTAATAACATCTATATCATAATCATATGCAGACTTGCCAAACTTCCTAGCCTAGACAACAAGTCACAGATCTACACACAATAATTATGGACATAACTCGTACAACATGGGGAGGCCGAGCAAGGTGATGAAGAAAATCAGAAAATGAAGAAGAAGCAAATCTGGACGAAAGGAAAAAATGCTATTACCTGATAGATCTCGGGCTCAAGAAGGAGGCAAGGCAGAGCGAATAGTGGAAGGGAAAAAGAGCTGGTGTAAATATAGATGATGTTTGTGAAGTTCCATGGGGATCATAAGTGTAGATAACGCATCAGTTTTTAAAGAGCTTTTTCATGTGTGATTGTACTTTTGATATGTATATAGGCTATGAATAGGTGCATAGTTCGAACGTTATATAGTAAAACTTAATTTTTGAGGCATCAGTTTCTTTTACTTACGTGATTTAAGGAATGGGATAGATATATAGTGGTTTGAATGTAACTGATGAGCTACATCAGTGGAGGAGATAAATCAATAGTTATAATTTATGCGAGATGCCAGAATTTCAAGCCTTGATTTGTTGATAAATAGTGGTTTAAATCTTTGTATGAAAATATGTGTGAATGCAAAAGTCAGTGAGTTACATGGCTGAAAGGAAGGAGTGCATCAGTTATTCTTTAAAAATAGGTAAGAGGTTCGAACGTTTCTAGTAGAAAACTTGATTTTTATACTGACAAATATTTGGACCATGCATTTGATTCGTCTCAGTTTTATTTGTTTTCTTAAGTATCAGTTTTATTTTTAACTGTGTAAATATGAATACGTGTGTGATGATTCATTTATTTTTAAATAAATTTTGATTTGTATTAAATATGTTTACAAATGTATTTGGACGTTGCAAAATTGGAAAAATATGATCTGTGGCAAGATCAGAGGAAGAGCAATCAGTGGTTTATGACATCAGTTACAAAAGGAATGAAATAAAGGGAGGGACCGAGAGTTACACCACATATAAAGTTTAAAAATATGTAAATATGAATGCGTGATTTCAGCATGCTTTAAATCCCTTATTTAGTTTGATTAAAATAAATGAAATGGCCAGACTTAAGAATTAATTTATGAAAGAAAACTGACATGCGGAGGCAAGTGTAAATGAGTATATTACGTGATTAAAGAAACCCCTGATTTAGCATGTCACATAAGAATGGTAAATGTTAACCGTTTCAAATAATTAACAATTTCTAACCTTGCACTTGAATGTTTTAAACTGTTGCACGGTCAAAGGGAGAGAGAGCTATTAGTTTATAGGAAGGTAAATGTGTTATATGCGTGATTTAAGGTAGAGCCATTTGCAAGCAGAAAATGGGAAAGGTTGGAATTTGCTTCCAATAATATGTCTTGGCTGTAACGCAAAAGCTTGGTTTAAGGCATACGTTGATTTATCTTTAGACATGCAAACTTTTTATATCCCATTTGTTGCAAACTAAACAGTGTGATATAAGATTTAGGCAGTTACACAACTGGATTTAATGTATGCGTGATTTAAGTTTGATGGCTGATATAAGTGCAAAGGAAAAATATCAGAGAGGGATTTGAACGTTACTTAAAAATCAAAACTGAAACGGAAATTTAAAAGAGGGAGAGTTGATTTTCTTAGATGTGAACGGTAACAAAAAGATTTGTACACAGGGGTTGATTTTGCACTGATGTAGGGATGAACGTATGTAATACAATTTATTTTATCAATCGGTCAGTTAACGAATAATAAAATAATGTTTGGTATAAAATCACTGACTGATGTTTCTCTCCAAAATATTTGGAAACACGATTTTTTACACTACGTTAAACAGACGCAGTCAAAATATCAAAAATTTCTGTAAAATAACATTTTAAAAACACACGTTTTATTACGTTGCTTTATACCCTAAAATTTGACGCGTCTTTTAAACGCGAAATTTTACAGTTTAAACATAGCTTAAATTTTTTACAGTTAATATTAAATTTTATTGACATATACAATTTTATAAAATATATCTTCAAATTAAATAATTAACTATATTGTTAAACACAATTTATAAAAATACATTTTTAAAATTAAATAATTAATAATAAAATAAATATCTAAAAACTAGGGCTGTTACACTCTCCCCCACTTAAGAACTTTTCGTCCTCGAAAAGGAACGAAAGAAGAGAAACAAAGAAGATATGCTAGATAGACAAGAATCTTAAACGGATAGTTCCGGATTTGAAGCACGAAGAAGGTTCTCTAGAATTGGTTTTACCCCTTCAGTTTGACTGTCAGTCTATGGGTGCTCAGCGGTGCTCAGGTCCCGATGAGTAACAAAGATCTCAAAGATTATAGAAAGATTTCTAAATAGACTGGTATAAGCGATAGCATCCCAATCCGTAGCAGATAAGGAAACCAAGGACATTTAAAGATAGTTCAAAACAAAATAAGATAATAAATTTGAGATCATAATATTTTGAAAATCATTACGATTTATAGATATTATCATTTGGAAATCATACTACTAAAATCATAACCCTTTTAAAATAATCTTCATTTATTCAATTATAAATTTTCAAACATTATATTTTTAGAATAGCAGCACTGATAATATGTTATAGTAGATATGATAGTATTCCTAATCAGTTTATTATTTTCTTAACTCTAAATTCTTAACAAATATCCTAACCACTTTATTTGAAATACCTATTAAAAAATAAGATATTCCTTCAATAAAAATTTTTATCCGAAACCCAAAATCTCAATTATCAAATTTAGCAATATTAGAATATGTCCTAACTATTCAAATCATAATTATTCACTTAGGGAATAACTTTAATTAGAATTTCTTAGTTAGATTTAAGGTTCCATGTTAAATCAACTTTGATTATTAGGTTCCTTTGAATAAATTTCTTAAATTCCTTTTTCTATATCTACCTCTATTTATCTTTTACAACTAAAATTTTAGTGTATAACATTTATTATAACCACCTAAATTTTAATTATAAAATCCCCTTTTTATAATGTATATTATCCAATTACATTGTTAACTTTTGAAACTCAAGGTAAGTTATATTGAATGGAATTGAGTATTATACAACTAAACTTTCAAATTCAATTATTTCCTGTTGGAATTTCTTATTCAAATTTATTTTTTATTAAATTATTCCTCAAGATAAAACTTAAGAATTAAATTTCTGATTCTTCTTCAAACCATTTAGAGATAAATAAATATATATACATAATATGTCAAATCAAATATAAATTATATATATTAAGTCATACTTTAGAAATTCAAATCAAAAATCTCAAGGTACACTGTAGCCAGACTACAGGGTGGTCCCTTCACTTCGAAACTCGAAAATGAAAGTCGATGATGCTGCAGTCATCACCGAAATTATTTTCCAGCGACAAAGAGAAAAGCACTAGATTTTAAAAAATTTCGGAAACAAATTTCTATTCGAAAATACTTATTATATCCTTTTAAACTTTAAATACAAGGTTTGAAATCATCGGAAGTTTAATTCTCAAGTTCTAGTTTTAACTTCATTTCTATTTGTAACCATTGTTTTATAGTTCAATTATTTATATATGACAAAACACATGGCTTACAAACTCATATATAAAATCAAAACTATTATCTCTTGACAACTAGTCAAATTAATTATAGAGTTCTGAAAATTATACTTATATATATATTAGATTTTATTTTCAAATACAGAAATAAAACTTTCAAGTCAAGGATAGTGATTCAAATTTTTGATGAACTCAAATCAAATAGAATTCAAGATGAGTTGAAATCAGAAAATCCAGTGATTAAAAATCAGAATAAGGAAACTGGGTAAGTCTATATAATCGCGGACAACCTTGACCGGGTCAACCGTGACTTAAAGAATCGGATCGATGTGGCTGGGGTAAATCTACATTTGATCCGAAGAGGTAGAGTTCGGAATAACCAAAGATACTAGCATATAAACCAATGATAAATATAAATCTCCGGTGAATAAATGCTAATTGTAAAGGAGTTTCACCCCTTTATTAGAATGATGGCGAGACCGCAAATTTACTATGAAGATCATTCGAAGTGGAGTTATGGAATACTCCAGAATTTAAGGAAGATGAAAAGTGAGGGACACGAATGAACTTTGGAACCGTAGGGGACGTTCCAGAACTCGAAAAGAGAATGGTTCAATCTCTAATGAAGGTGATTCTGTAAATCCAATTTACCATATATTCTAAGTTTTGCCTAGAACCAAAGCTCTGATACCAAATGTAACGACCCAATATTTTCAACCATTCGCATCCGCACATTGTCGGACTTGAATTGTTCAAAATACTGCGTTGTAGAATAAATTTGGCAAAACTCAGAATATACAATAAATAGATCACAGAATCACATACACAGATATCAGAATCTCGCAGCGGAAATTAAAAATTTAGTGGTTCATGAAGCCACTGATATAACTTCAACAAAACAGAACTTACATTGTCTATAATCCTCAATACAAATTTTAAGACATAAATAGAGATAGAGTCTTCAAAGTCTTGAATTCCAGAAAAGATAAAGGCTGAAACAACTTCCAGCAGCGCGAATGATCTACTGAGTGTCCTAGCTACGGAGAAGAAATTGAAGCTGCAACTCAGGCTGACCCGAGCGAAAAATAAAACATAACACTCGAGTCAGGACATACATACTTATATAATGTAAGCTAATTCAAGTGTACTGTAATATAGAGCAAGTAACTTAAAGGATGCTTGGGACCGCCCATCCTCTAAGGATCCGTCAAACTATTTACTATGTAGTATATTGCGCTATTATAATAGTGTCTATTTATAAAATAAACATACTTTTAAATAGCATTAAGGCTTTACATTTTCCACCTTAACACGTAATAGTCCCAGTAGTCCATCCAATATCATAGCTCCTCCTGATCGGGAAGCAACTAGAGGATACCACACGGCTACGGGAGAAATCTAAACTCGTACAAGGCTCGGTATGGTAGATGACACGGCACAACTAGGCAATGCCAGGGTAGATATACCAATTGCTATCCAGGCTGGTGGAAACGCGTAGCCGCAGTTACCGCCCACCTCGGACTAACTCCCCAAAAATCAAAATATAGAGGTGGCCACCGAATCAATCCAAAATCATAGTATAATATCGAAGAGGAGCGTCCGATCAGAGGAATGACCTCATTGGCCTGGAATTGCTCCTGTTTTAGCCACCTTATGCCAACTCACGGGAGTCGGGTCCACGTATTTACCTTACAGGAAACGCCACCACCGACCTACTTCATTCTGGAATCTCCGCCGCGTACACGGTTGGTCAAAGTGGTTTTCGGTATCGACAGAGAGTATGTCCATATCCGATCCCGGTCTCTTTGCCAACCCATCGTTATTATAACCCGTGGTCATTTAAAACATTTTATACTTTAAAACCAAAATAAACATTTCCATTTCAAAACTATAAATACGATATCATTTTAAAACCCAAAACAATATGATATCGTTATATTCAAATATAATTCTTTCCAAAACCATACTGCTTAAAATTTATAATATCTGGAAGCCGAATATTTGAAATATATCTTCAAAACATAATATTTGGAATTTTTACTTTAAATCATAACTCCCGACACACAAATGGTTTGGATATTCAACGGTATATAGAATAAATGGTTTAACTTTATGGTTACTTTGTGAAGAAGATAATTTATATAGCTTTACAAATATATTTCTTTATTTAAAGTTTAAACCATAATTTAAATATCACTTTATGTCCCCAAATCCGTTACAATTCCTATATATATATATCCAATTGGAGTATTTCCTATTCAAAACTAAGTTTGGATTTTATTCTTTCAACAAATCAATGTTTTATTATTTAGTCTTGAATATTCCCATAAATTCCATAAATAAACTCCCAATGTTAGTCATTTAATATCTTCAAAATTCACTTAATACTAGAATATTCATCTTAAATTTATTAAGGAAAATCCAGTTATAAATATCATATCTTAAGATTTTCCAAAACTTAACATAAAATAAAATTTCTCAAATTCCATGAGTTTTAAAACAATCAATTCTAGATTCTGTAGCACTTAGGAAATGCTACCTAAAGTTACGGGTAAAACTAGTCCAATTTCAAAAAGACCGCATTTTTAAAATGCTGTAGCAGATTGATTAACTAAATAAATATTTCCAAATATAACTTATTTATCTATTTACTTATTAACATTTATAACTCATTCAAAAATTAAAATAAAATCCTTTAAAGATATTAAATCAAATATTTAACTTCCAAAATAATTTTTAAATATTTCAGAAAATATTATAAGAACCACGGGCCTGTATATAGTTCTCTAGCCTAGGTCAAGTGATACGGATTTATATCATTTCAACCCGTAATTTACAAAACCCCGGGTTCTATCATTTCAAACCCGCAATCCCAAGTTATCAGTTAAGCAGTTAACAGACTAGTTTAACAATAATCATTATTTCAGCCCATAACAATCCAACTTTAACAGGGAACTTGCAGTGGTGATTTAAGCAGTAAATAACAATTAATAATATAACTGCAGAAATAATATAACAGATAAATAACTGATGAGATGTCAATTTAAATGGGTTCATCATTCTACATCATACTACAGACAGATAATATCTAAATAGAATGTTTACACATACACTTGCGATAATTTACACAATATATGTACATATGTCTGGTGAGAAAAACTCACCTGAAAGTTGCAGAAAATTTGAATACAAAACGACGATTCACCGATAAAGCACGACAGAGAATAACGATCAAATTCTTCTGACGTAGATTCAAATCTAGAACAAAATTTCAATTATGGAATACGTGACTTAAAAATTTACGATCAAAGAAAATGAGAATAGAACGGGGTTTGTTTGCTTTGCTCGACCACTCCACCGTGTACCGTGACCAAAACATACCCTAAACGAGAACCGGGTAACACTAAACTACGACAAAATTTCTAAAGGCTGACTGACAAAAGGTGAAGTTTTCCTACTCTATACTTTGTACATGTGCACACTCGTATCCCATGCAAACTCACGCCATGAATAGAACATAACACTTCCCTGTGTCCAAAATTTTTACCCTGAGAAAAACTCAACTGCTTCGGGCCAAGCAAGTCGTTGCTTCGAGTCAGCACCTATATTGCTTCGAGTTAAATATGTCAAATCTACGGGTCATATGCAAAACTGGTGAACACTTATCCCTATTTCTCTGTTATCCGAATACTTACAGATGCCCATGTTTGTGTTGCCCAACTATCTTCTAACTCATATTTACTTCTAGAATTCAGCTTCACCATCAGATTTTTTTTTTCTTTTTTTTTTTCTCTTTTTTTTTTTTCTTTTTTTTTTTTTTTTTTTTAAAACCTAGTTGTTCCCCATTTCTACCCAGGCTGATACTAACTAAATATGCAGGCATGTATTACTAAATATGCAGACATGCACAACAGGGATGAAGTACTAACAGTACATAAAATGGAGATGAAGACTTCAACACCCAGGAAAACAATGACCAGACCAAAGTGCAACATTATGGATGCAATATAGATATGAAACTGAAACATATTAGATAATGTAAACTGGAATGGATATGAAGACTGAACATATCAAAAATTTTGAAAATACAAAGTTTCAAAATGAACCCAATAGGCTACAGTTACAAAACTCAAGTGAAGCAAATAATGCAACAGTAGCAGGTATATATGAATACAACCTCAATGCAGACAAGCAGACACACTATCTACATACATATATAACATCAAGCTATGATTCAAACAACAAGATAACATATGGTTTCAAGGGTCTGTTCATATTGTAAGAGCAGAGATATGGGATGCAGACAACTAAAGCATGGTACGAAGCAACATGTAACATTTCACATTTTATCAAAGTAATATAAGACAGTAGTGTGCAACTTGACATGCAAACTGCCACAAGACCAATTCAAGTGAAAATACCCAACTCAAATAAACCAACTAATGCAGACTGTCAAAAAAAAATGGATCAATAATGCAACCAGGTTATAAGGGACAAGCTATTAATACCTGTACAAGACTGCAACAATTCGAATGAGGGTGAACTCAAATGCATACAACAATTCAAAGTGCAAAGTGAGGATCATCATGCATGGACAGTGCAATGTGACTGAATACAAGTCAATGCCAAGAAAATGCAATACAAATAGGCAAACAAAAATGGAAATGAAGACTGGAGCAACATGAGGCATGCAATACTCAGTACATATCTTTATTACAAGAACAATTATGCACTTCAACTACTTAGTTAAACAAAATATTTTAGTAGCATCTGCACTTACCAACTTATCAATTTAAAAACAAAAACTTGGTGCAGCTGTTCTTATCAGTTTAAATCAAAAATTGATATCATTTGTTCTTAACAGTTTAAACAAAAAAAAAATCAAATAGTATCTGTTCTTATTAGAATTAAAACAAAACCAAGTAGTATCTGTTCTTGACAAATTTTAAAACAACCCAAATAGTATCTGTTATTATCAATTTAAAAAGAACAAAGTTATGAAAGTATTAGTGGTTATCAATTTAAAACAAATCGCAATTACTGTCTGTTCCTACCAGTTTAAAACTTAAAACTAATAACATCTATATCATAATCATATGCAGACTTGCCAAACTTCCTAGCCTAGACAACAAGTCACAGATCTACACACAATAATTATGGACATAACTCGTACAACATGGGGAGGCCGAGCAAGGTGATGAAGAAAATCAGAAAATGAAGAAGAAGCAAATCTGGACGAAAGGAAAAAATGCTATTACCTGATAGATCTCGGGCTCAAGAAGGAGGCAAGGCAGAGCGAATAGTGGAAGGGAAAAAGAGCTGGTGTAAATATAGATGATGTTTGTGAAGTTCCATGGGGATCATAAGTGTAGATAACGCATCAGTTTTTAAAGAGCTTTTTCATGTGTGATTGTACTTTTGATATGTATATAGGCTATGAATAGGTGCATAGTTCGAACGTTATATAGTAAAACTTAATTTTTGAGGCATCAGTTTCTTTTACTTACGTGATTTAAGGAATGGGATAGATATATAGTGGTTTGAATGTAACTGATGAGCTACATCAGTGGAGGAGATAAATCAATAGTTATAATTTATGCGAGATGCCAGAATTTCAAGCCTTGATTTGTTGATAAATAGTGGTTTAAATCTTTGTATGAAAATATGTGTGAATGCAAAAGTCAGTGAGTTACATGGCTGAAAGGAAGGAGTGCATCAGTTATTCTTTAAAAATAGGTAAGAGGTTCGAACGTTTCTAGTAGAAAACTTGATTTTTATACTGACAAATATTTGGACCATGCATTTGATTCGTCTCAGTTTTATTTGTTTTCTTAAGTATCAGTTTTATTTTTAACTGTGTAAATATGAATACGTGTGTGATGATTCATTTATTTTTAAATAAATTTTGATTTGTATTAAATATGTTTACAAATGTATTTGGACGTTGCAAAATTGGAAA